>CM068985.1:14815937-17683578 GCA_035357415.1 Ophraella communa | reverse complement strand
AAAATTGACTTCCCTTGAGTTTCGCTGTACTACTTCAACTTCAATAGATTCCCAACCAAATTTCTCTATTTACGAACAAACTGCATCAATCGATTCAGCGTCTATAAAAACCCTTTTACCCATAATTTCAAGTGTTTTGGACGACAAAAATTTTTTACTTAACACAGTGACAAAGCAAATACTATGGTTTAAATTTTGCTAAAATTCTTAATTAGGTTATGCGTGATAAATATAGTGTAGAACCATTAGATCAAACATGTTGAATAGGAAAATAACGTTATAATGTCAAATCTCTTCATAATTTCCATCAAAATTGACTTCCCATGAGTGTCGCTGTACTACTTCAACTTCAATAGATTCCCAACCAAATTTCTCTATTTACGAACAAACTGCATCAATCGATTCAGCGTCTATAAAAACCCTTTTACCCATAATTTCAAGTGTTTTGGACGACAAAAATTTTTTACTTAACACAGTGACAAAGCAAATACTATGGTTTAAATTTTGCTAAAATTCTTAATTAGGTTATGCGTGATAAATATAGTGTAGAACCATTAGATCAAACATGTTGAATAGGAAAATAACGTTATAATGTCAAATCTCTTCATAATTCCCATCAAAATTGACTTCCCATGAGTGTCGCTGTACTACTTCAACTTCAATAGATTCCCAACCAAATTTCTCTATTTACGAACAAACTGCATCAATCGATTCAGCGTCTATAAAAACCCTTTTACCCATAATTTTAAGTGTTTTGGACGACAAAAATTTTTTACTTAACACAGTGACAAAGCAAATACTATGGTTTAAATTTTGCTAAAATTCTTAATTAGGTTATGCGTGATAAATATAGTGTAGAACCATTAGATCAAACATGTTGAATCGGAAAATAACGTTATTATGTCAAATCTCTTCATAATTCCCATCAAAATTGACTTCCCTTGAGCTTCGCTGTACTACTTCAACTTCAATAGATTCCCAACCAAATTTCTCTATTTACGAACAAACTGCATCAATCGATTCAGCGTCTATAAAAACCCTTTAACCCATAATTTTAAGTGTTTTGGACGACAAAAATTTTTTACTTAACACAGTGACAAAGCAAATACTATGGTTTAAATTTTGCTAAAATTCTTAATTAGGTTATGCGTGATAAATATAGTGTAGAACCATTAGATCAAACATGTTGAATAGGAAAATAACGTTATAATGTCAAATCTCTTCATAATTTCCATCAAAATTGACTTCCCTTGAGCTTCGCTGTACTACTTTAACTTCAATAGATTTCCAACCAAATTTCTCTATTTACGAACAAACTGCATCAACCGATTCAGCGTCTATAAAAACCCTTTTACCCATAATTTCAAGTGTTTTGGACGACAAAAATTTTTTACTTAACACAGTGACAAAGCAAATACTATGGTTTAAATTTTGCTAAAATTCTTAATTAGGTTATACGTGATAAATATAGTGTAGAACCATTAGATCAAACATGTTGAATAGGAAAATAACGTTATAATGCCAAATCTCTTCATAGTTCCCATCAAAATTGACTTCCTTTGAGTTTCGCTGTACTACTTTAACTTCAATAGATTCCCAACCAAATTTCTCTATTTACGAACAAACTGCATCAATCGTTTTAGCGTCTTAAAAAACCCTTTTACCCATAATTTCAAGTGTTTTGGACGACAAAAATTTTTTACTTAACACAGTGACAAAGCAAATACCATGGTTTTAATTTTGCTAAAATTCTTAATTAGGTTATACGTGATATATATAGTGTAGAACCATTAGATCAAACATGTTGAATAGGAAAATTACGTTATAATGTCAAATCTCTTTATAATTCCCAACAAAATTGACTTCCTTCGAGTTTCGCTGTACTACTTCAACTTCAATAGATTCCCAACCAGATTTCTCTATTTACGAACAAACTGCATCAATCGATTCAGCGTCTATAAAAACCCTTTTACCCATAATTTCAAGTGTTTAGAACGACTAAAATTTTTTACTTAACACAGTGACAAAGCAAATACTATGGTTTAAATTTTGCTAAAATTCTTAATTAGGTTATGCGTGATAAATATAGTGTAGAACCATTAGATCAAACATGTTGAATAGGAAAATAACGTTATAATGTCAAATCTCTTCATAATTCCCATCAAAATTGACTTCCCTTGAGTGTCGCTGTACTACTTCAACTTCAATAGATTCCCAACCAAATTTCTCTATTTACGAACAAACTGCATCAATCGATTCAGCGTCTATAAAAACCCTTTTACCCATAATTTTAAGTGTTTTGGACGACAAAAATTTTTTACTTAACACAGTGACAAAGCAAATACTATGGTTTAAATTTTGCTAAAATTCTTAATTAGGTTATGCGTGATAAATATAGTGTAGAACCATTAGATCAAACATGTTGAATAGGAAAATAACGTTATTATGTCAAATCTCTTCATAATTCCCATCAAAATTGACTTCCCTTGAGTGTCGCTGTACTACTTCAACTTCAATAGATTCCCAACCAAATTTCTCTATTTACGAACAAACTGCATCAATCGATTCAGCGTCTATAAAAACCCTTTTACCCATAATTTCAAGTGTTTTGGACGACAAAAATTTTTTACTTAACACAGTGACAAAGCAAATACTATGGTTTAAATTTTGCTAAAATTCTTAATTAGGTTATGCGTGATAAATATAGTGTAGAACCATTAGATCAAACATGTTGAATAGGAAAATAACGTTATAATGTCAAATCTCTTCATAATTCCCATCAAAATTGACTTCCTTTGAGTTTCGCTGTACTACTTCAACTTCAATAGATTCCCAACCAAATTTCTCTATTTACGAACAAACTGCATCAATCGATTCAGCATATTATAAAAACCCTTTTACCCATAATTTCAAGTGTTTTGGACGACAAAAATTTTTTACTTAACACAGTGACAAAGCAAATACTATGGTTTAAATTTTGCTAAAATTCTTAATTAGGTTATGCGTGATAAATATAGTGTAGAACCATTAGATCAAACATGTTGAATAGGAAAATAACGTTATAATGTCAAATCTCTTCATAATTCCCATCAAAATTGACTTCCCATGAGTGTCGCTGTACTACTTCAACTTCAATAGATTCCCAACCAAATTTCTCTATTTACGAACAAACTGCATCAATCGATTCAGCGTCTATAAAAACCCTTTTACCCATAATTTCAAGTGTTTTGGACGACAAAAATTTTTTACTTAACACAGTGACAAAGCAAATACTATGGTTTAAATTTTGCTAAAATTCTTAATTAGGTTATGCGTGATAAATATAGTGTAGAACCATTAGATCAAACATGTTGAATAGGAAAATAACGTTATAATGTCAAATCTCTTCATAATTCCCATCAAAATTGACTTCCCATGAGTGTCGCTGTACTACTTCAACTTCAATAGATTCCCAACCAAATTTCTCTATTTACGAACAAACTGCATCAATCGATTCAGCGTCTATAAAAACCCTTTTACCCATAATTTTAAGTGTTTTGGACGACAAAAATTTTTACTTAACACAGTGACAAAGCAAATACTATGGTTTAAATTTTGCTAAAATTCTTAATTAGGTTATGCGTGATAAATATAGTGTAGAACCATTAGATCAAACATGTTGAATAGGAAAATAACGTTATTATGTCAAATCTCTTCATAATTCCCATCAAAATTGACTTCCCTTGAGTTTCGCTGTACTACTTCAACTTCAATAGATTCCCAACCAAATTTCTCTATTTACGAACAAACTGCATCAATCGATTCAGCGTCTATAAAAACCCTTTTACCCATAATTTTAAGTGTTTTGGACGACAAAAATTTTTACTTAACACAGTGACAAAGCAAATACTATGGTTTAAATTTTGCTAAAATTCTTAATTAGGTTATGCGTGATAAATATAGTGTAGAACCATTAGATCAAACATGTTGAATAGGAAAATAACGTTATAATGTCAAATCTCTTCATAATTCCCATCAAAATTGACTTCCCTTGAGTTTCGCTGTACTACTTCAACTTCAATAGATTCCCAACCAAATTTCTCTATTTACGAACAAACTGCATCAATCGATTCAGCGTCTATAAAAACCCTTTTACCCATAATTTCAAGTGTTTTGGACGACAAAAATTTTTTACTTAACACAGTGACAAAGCAAATACTATGGTTTAAATTTTGCTAAAATTCTTAATTAGGTTATGCGTGATAAATATAGTGTAGAACCATTAGATCAAACATGTTGAATAGGAAAATAACGTTATAATGTCAAATCTCTTCATAATTCCCATCAAAATTGACTTCCTTTGAGTTTCGCTGTACTACTTCAACTTCAATAGATTCCCAACCAAATTTCTCTATTTACGAACAAACTGCATCAATCGATTCAGCGTCTTTAAAAACCCTTTTACCCATAATTTCAAGTGTTTTGGACGACAAAAATTTTTTACTTAACACAGTGACAAAGCAAATACTATGGTTTAAATTTTGCTAAAATTCTTAATTAGGTTATGCGTGATAAATATAGTGTAGAACCATTAGATCAAACATGTTGAATAGGAAAATAACGTTATAATGTCAAATCTCTTTATAATTCCCAACAAAATTGACTTCCTTCGAGTTTCGCTGTACTACTTCAACTTCAATAGATTCCCAACCAGATTTCTCTATTTACGAACAAACTGCATCAATCGATTCAGCGTCTATAAAAACCCTTTTACCCATAATTTCAAGTGTTTAGGACGACTAAAATTTTTTACTTAACACAGTGACAAAGCAAATACTATGGTTTAAATTTTGCTAAAATTCTTAATTAGGTTATGCGTGATAAATATAGTGTAGAACCATTAGATCAAACATGTTGAATAGGAAAATAACGTTATAATGTCAAATCTCTTCATAATTCCCATCAAAATTGACTTCCCTTGAGTGTCGCTGTACTACTTCAACTTCAATAGATTCCCAACCAAATTTCTCTATTTACGAACAAACTGCATCAATCGATTCAGCGTCTATAAAAACCCTTTTACCCATAATTTTAAGTGTTTTGGACGACAAAAATTTTTTACTTAACACAGTGACAAAGCAAATACTATGGTTTAAATTTTGCTAAAATTCTTAATTAGGTTATGCGTGATAAATATAGTGTAGAACCATTAGATCAAACATGTTGAATAGGAAAATAACGTTATTATGTCAAATCTCTTCATAATTCCCATCAAAATTGACTTCCCTTGAGTTTCGCTGTACTACTTCAACTTCAATAGATTCCCAACCAAATTTCTCTATTTACGAACAAACTGCATCAATCGATTCAGCGTCTATAAAAACCCTTTTACCCATAATTTCAAGTGTTTTGGACGACAAAAATTTTTTACTTAACACAGTGACAAAGCAAATACTATGGTTTAAATTTTGCTAAAATTCTTAATTAGGTTATGCGTGATAAATATAGTGTAGAACCATTAGATCAAACATGTTGAATAGGAAAATAACGTTATAATGTCAAATCTCTTCATAATTCCCATCAAAATTGACTTCCTTTGAGTTTCGCTGTACTACTTCAACTTCAATAGATTCCCAACCAAATTTCTCTATTTACGAACAAACTGCATCAATCGATTCAGCGTCTATAAAAACCCTTTTACCCATAATTTCAAGTGTTTTGGACGACAAAAATTTTTTACTTAACACAGTGACAAAGCAAATACTATGGTTTAAATTTTGCTAAAATTCTTAATTAGGTTATGCGTGATAAATATAGTGTAGAACCATTAGATCAAACATGTTGAATAGGAAAATAACGTTATAATGTCAAATCTCTTCATAATTCCCATCAAAATTGACTTCCCATGAGTGTCGCTGTACTACTTCAACTTCAATAGATTCCCAACCAAATTTCTCTATTTACGAACAAACTGCATCAATCGATTCAGCGTCTATAAAAACCCTTTTACCCATAATTTTAAGTGTTTTGGACGACAAAAATTTTTTACTTAACACAGTGACAAAGCAAATACTATGGTTTAAATTTTGCTAAAATTCTTAATTAGGTTATGCGTGATAAATATAGTGTAGAACCATTAGATCAAACATGTTGAATAGGAAAATAACGTTATTATGTCAAATCTCTTCATAATTCCCATCAAAATTGACTTCCCTTGAGTTTCGCTGTACTACTTCAACTTCAATAGATTCCCAACCAAATTTCTCTATTTACGAACAAACTGCATCAATCGATTCAGCGTCTATAAAAACCCTTTTACCCATAATTTTAAGTGTTTTGGACGACAAAAATTTTTTACTTAACACAGTGACAAAGCAAATACTATGGTTTAAATTTTGCTAAAATTCTTAATTAGGTTATGCGTGATAAATATAGTGTAGAACCATTAGATCAAACATGTTGAATAGGAAAATAACGTTATAATGTCAAATCTCTTCATAATTTCCATCAAAATTGACTTCCCTTGAGCTTCGCTGTACTACTTCAACTTCAATAGATTCCCAACCAAATTTCTCTATTTACGAACAAACTGCATCAATCGATTCAGCGTCTATAAAAACCCTTTTACCCATAATTTCAAGTGTTTTGGACGACAAAAATTTTTTACTTAACACAGTGACAAAGCAAATACTATGGTTTAAATTTTGCTAAAATTCTTAATTAGGTTATGCGTGATAAATATAGTGTAGAACCATTAGATCAAACATGTTGAATAGGAAAATAACGTTATAATGTCAAATCTCTTCATAATTCCCATCAAAATTGACTTCCTTTGAGTTTCGCTGTACTACTTCAACTTCAATAGATTCCCAACCAAATTTCTCTATTTACGAACAAACTGCATCAATCGATTCAGCGTCTTTAAAAACCCTTTTACCCATAATTTCAAGTGTTTTGGACGACAAAAATTTTTTACTTAACACAGTGACAAAGCAAATACTATGGTTTAAATTTTGCTAAAATTCTTAATTAGGTTATGCGTGATAAATATAGTGTAGAACCATTAGATCAAACATGTTGAATAGGAAAATAACGTTATAATGTCAAATCTCTTTATAATTCCCATCAAAATTGACTTCCTTCGAGTTTCGCTGTACTACTTCAACTTCAATAGATTCCCAACCAAATTTCTCTATTTACGAACAAACTGCATCAATCGATTCAGCGTCTATAAAAACCCTTTTACCCATAATTTCAAGTGTTTTGGACAAAAATTTTTTACTTAACACAGTGACAAAGCAAATACTATGGTTTAAATTTTGCTAAAATTCTTAATTAGGTTATGCGTGATAAATATAGTGTAGAACCATTAGATCAAACATGTTGAATAGGAAAATTACGTTATAATGTCAAATCTCTTTATAATTCCCAACAAAATTGACTTCCTTCGAGTTTCGCTGTACTACTTCAACTTCAATAGATTCCCAACCAAATTTCTCTATTTACGAACAAACTGCATCAACCGATTCAGCGTCTTTAAAAACCCTTTTACCCATAATTTCAAGTGTTTAGGACGACTAAAATTTTTTACTTAACACAGTGACAAAGCAAATACTATGGTTTAAATTTTGCTAAAATTCTTAATTAGGTTATGCGTGATAAATATAGTGTAGAACCATTAGATCAAACATGTTGAATAGGAAAATTACGTTATAACGTCAAATCTCTTTATAATTCGCAACAAAATTGACTTCCTTCGAGTTTCGCTGTACTACTTTAACTTTAATAGAATCCCAACCAAATTTCTCTATTTACGAACAAACTGCATCAATCGATTCAGCGTCTTTAAAAACCCTTTTACCCATAATTTTAAGTGTTTTGGACGACAAAAATTTTTTACTTAACACAGTGACAAAGCAAATACTATGGTTTAAATTTTGCTAAAATTCTTAATTAGGTTATGCGTGATAAATATAGTGTAGAACCATTAGATCAAACATGTTGAATAGGAAAATAACGTTATAATGTCAAATCTCTTCATAATTCCCATCAAAATTGACTTCCCTTGAGTGTCGCTGTACTACTTCAACTTCAATAGATTCCCAACCAAATTTCTCTATTTACGAACAAACTGCATCAATCGATTCAGCGTCTTTAAAAACCCTTTTACCCATAATTTTAAGTGTTTTGGACGACAAAAATTTTTTACTTAACACAGTGACAAAGCAAATACTATGGTTTAAATTTTGCTAAAATTCTTAATTAGGTTATGCGTGATAAATATAGTGTAGAACCATTAGATCAAACATGTTGAATAGGAAAATAACGTTATAATGTCAAATCTCTTCATAATTCCCATCAAAATTGACTTCCTTCGAGTTTCGCTGTACTACTTCAACTTCAATAGATTCCCAACCAAATTTCTCTATTTACGAACAAACTGCATCAATCGATTCAGCGTCTATAAAAACCCTTTTACCCATAATTTCAAGTGTTTTGGACGACAAAAATTTTTTACTTAACACAGTGACAAAGCAAATA
This sequence comes from Ophraella communa, assembly GCA_035357415.1. Classification (NCBI taxonomy): domain Eukaryota; kingdom Metazoa; phylum Arthropoda; class Insecta; order Coleoptera; family Chrysomelidae; genus Ophraella; species Ophraella communa. The sequence continues at coordinate 17,675,058 of CM068985.1, read as the reverse complement.
CTATGGTTTAAATTTTGCTAAAATTCTTAATTAGGTTATGCGTGATAAATATAGTGTAGAACCATTAGATCAAACATGTTGAATAGGAAAATAACGTTATAATGTCAAATCTCTTTATAATTCCCATCAAAATTGACTTCCCTTGAGTGTCGCTGTACTACTTCAACTTCAATAGATTCCCAACCAAATTTCTCTATTTACGAACAAACTGCATCAATCGATTCAGCGTCTATAAAAACCCTTTTACCCATAATTTTAAGTGTTTAGGACGACTTAAATTTTTTACTTAAGACTGTGGCAAAGCAAATACTATGGTTTAAATTTTGCTAAAATTCTTAATTAGGTTATGCGTGACAAATATTGTGTAGAACCATTAGATCAAACATGTTGAATAGGAAAATTACGTTATAATGTCAAATCTCTTCATAATTCCCATCAAAATTGACTTCCTTCGAGTTTCGCTGTACTACTTCAACTTCAATAGATTCCCAACCAAATTTCTCTATTTACGAACAAACTGCATCAATCGATTCAGCGTCTATAAAAACCCTTTTACCCATAATTTCAAGTGTTTTGGACGACAAAAATTTTTTACTTAACACAGTGACAAAGCAAATACTATGGTTTAAATTTTGCTAAAATTCTTAATTAGGTTATGCGTGATAAATATAGTGTAGAACCATTAGATCAAACATGTTGAATAGGAAAATAACGTTATAATGTCAAATCTCTTCATAATTCCCATCAAAATTGACTTCCCTTGAGTGTCGCTGTACTACTTCAACTTCAATAGATTCCCAACCAAATTTCTCTATTTACGAACAAACTGCATCAATCGATTCAGCGTCTATAAAAACCCTTTTACCCATAATTTTAAGTGTTTTGGACGAAAAAAATTTTTTACTTAACACAGTGACAAAGCAAATACTATGGTTTAAATTTTGCTAAAATTCTTAATTAGGTTATGCGTGATAAATATAGTGTAGAACCATCAGATCAAACATGTTGAATAGGAAAATAACGTTATTATGTCAAATCTCTTCATAATTCCCATCAAAATTGACTTCCCTTGAGTGTCGCTGTACTACTTCAACTTCAATAGATTCCCAACCAAATTTCTCTATTTACGAACAAACTGCATCAATCGATTCAGCGTCTATAAAAACCCTTTTACCCATAATTTTAAGTGTTTTGGACGACAAAAATTTTTTACTTAACACAGTGACAAAGCAAATACTATGGTTTAAATTTTGCTAAAATTCTTAATTAGGTTATGCGTGATAAATATAGTGTAGAACCATTAGATCAAACATGTTGAATAGGAAAATAACGTTATTATGTCAAATCTCTTCATAATTCCCATCAAAATTGACTTCCCTTGAGTTTCGCTGTACTACTTCAACTTCAATAGATTCCCAACCAAATTTCTCTATTTACGAACAAACTGCATCAATCGATTCAGCGTCTATAAAAACCCTTTTACCCATAATTTTAAGTGTTTTGGACGACAAAAATTTTTTACTTAACACAGTGACAAAGCAAATACTATGGTTTAAATTTTGCTAAAATTCTTAATTAGGTTATGCGTGATAAATATAGTGTAGAACCATTAGATCAAACATGTTGAATAGGAAAATAACGTTATAATGTCAAATCTCTTCATAATTCCCATCAAAATTGACTTCCCTTGAGTTTCGCTGTACTACTTCAACTTCAATAGATTCCCAACCAAATTTCTCTATTTACGAACAAACTGCATCAATCGATTCAGCGTCTTTAAAAACCCTTTTACCCATAATTTCAAGTGTTTTGGACGACAAAAATTTTTTACTTAACACAGTGACAAAGCAAATACCATGGTTTAAATTTTGCTAAAATTCTTAATTAGGTTATGCGTGATAAATATAGTGTAGAACCATTAGATCAAACATGTTGAATAGGAAAATAACGTTATAATGTCAAATCTCTTTATAATTCCCATCAAAATTGACTTCCTTCGAGTTTCGCTGTACTACTTCAACTTCAATAGATTCCCAACCAGATTTCTCTATTTACGAACAAACTGCATCAATCGATTCAGCGTCTATAAAAACCCTTTTACCCATAATTTCAAGTGTTTAGGACGACTTAAATTTTTTACTTAACACAGTGACAAAGCAAATACTATGGTTTAAATTTTGCTAAAATTCTTAATTAGGTTATGCGTGATAAATATAGTGTAGAACCATTAGATCAAACATGTTGAATAGGAAAATTACGTTATAACGTCAAATCTCTTTATAATTCGCAACAAAATTGACTTCCTTCGAGTTTCGCTGTACTACTTCAACTTCATTAGATTCCCAACCAAATTTCTCTATTTACGAACAAACTGCATCAATCGATTCAGCGTCTTAAAAAACCCTTTTACCCATAATTTTAAGTGTTTTGGACGACAAAAATTTTTTACTTAACACAGTGACAAAGCAAATACTATGGTTTAAATTTTGCTAAAATTCTTAATTAGGTTATGCGTGATAAATATAGTGTAGAACCATTAGATCAAACATGTTGAATAGGAAAATAACGTTATAATGTCAAATCTCTTTATAATTCCCATCAAAATTGACTTCCCTTGAGTGTCGCTGTACTACTTCAACTTCAATAGATTCCCAACCAAATTTCTCTATTTACGAACAAACTGCATCAATCGATTCAGCGTCTATAAAAACCCTTTTACCCATAATTTTAAGTGTTTTGGACGACAAAAATTTTTTACTTAACACAGTGACAAAGCAAATACTATGGTTTAAATTTTGCTAAAATTCTTAATTAGGTTATGCGTGATAAATATAGTGTAGAACCATTAGATCAAACATGTTGAATAGGAAAATAACGTTATTATGTCAAATCTCTTCATAATTCCCATCAAAATTGACTTCCTTCGAGTTTCGCTGTACTACTTCAACTTCAATAGATTCCCAACCAAATTTCTCTATTTACGAACAAACTGCATCAATCGATTCAGCGTCTATAAAAACCCTTTTACCCATAATTTCAAGTGTTTTGGACGACAAAAATTTTTTACTTAACACAGTGACAAAGCAAATACTATGGTTTAAATTTTGCTAAAATTCTTAATTAGGTTATGCGTGATAAATATAGTGTAGAACCATTAGATCAAACATGTTGAATAGGAAAATAACGTTATAATGTCAAATCTCTTCATAATTCCCATCAAAATTGACTTCCTTCGAGTTTCGCTGTACTACTTCAACTTCAATAGATTCCCAACCAAATTTCTCTATTTACGAACAAACTGCATCAATCGATTCAGCGTCTTAAAAAACCCTTTTACCCATAATTTTAAGTGTTTTGGACGACAAAAATTTTTTACTTAACACAGTGACAAAGCAAATACTATGGTTTAAATTTTGCTAAAATTCTTAATTAGGTTATGCGTGATAAATATAGTGTAGAACCATTAGATCAAACATGTTGAATAGGAAAATAACGTTATAATGTCAAATCTCTTTATAATTCCCATCAAAATTGACTTCCCTTGAGTGTCGCTGTACTACTTCAACTTCAATAGATTCCCAACCAAATTTCTCTATTTACGAACAAACTGCATCAATCGATTTAGCGTCTATGAAAACCCTTTTTCCCATAATTTTAAGTGTTTTGGACGACAAAAATTTTTTACTTAACACAGTGACAAAGCAAATACCATGGTTTAAATTTTGCTAAAATTCTTAATTAGGTTATGCGTGATAAATATAGTGTAGAACCATTAGATCAAACATGTTGAATAGGAAAATAACGTTATAATGTCAAATCTCTTCATAATTCCCATCAAAATTGACTTCCTTCGAGTTTCGCTGTACTACTTCAACTTCAATAGATTCCCAACCAAATTTCTCTATTTACGAACAAACTGCATCAATCGATTCAGCGTCTATAAAAACCCTTTTACCCATAATTTCAAGTGTTTTGGACGACAAAAATTTTTTACTTAACACAGTGACAAAGCAAATACTATGGTTTAAATTTTGCTAAAATTCTTAATTAGGTTATGCGTGATAAATATAGTGTAGAACCATTAGATCAAACATGTTGAATAGGAAAATAACGTTATAATGTCAAATCTCTTCATAATTCCCATCAAAATTGACTTCCTTCGAGTTTCGCTGTACTACTTCAACTTCAATAGATTCCCAACCAAATTTCTCTATTTACGAACAAACTGCATCAATCGATTCAGCGTCTATAAAAACCCTTTTACCCATAATTTTAAGTGTTTTGGACGACAAAAATTTTTTACTTAACACAGTGACAAAGCAAATACTATGGTTTAAATTTTGCTAAAATTCTTAATTAGGTTATGCGTGATAAATATAGTGTAGAACCATTAGATCAAACATGTTGAATAGGAAAATAACGTTATAATGTCAAATCTCTTCATAATTCCCATCAAAATTGACTTCCTTCGAGTTTCGCTGTACTACTTCAACTTCAATAGATTCCCAACCAAATTTCTCTATTTACGAACAAACTGCATCAATCGATTCAGCGTCTATAAAAACCCTTTTACCCATAATTTTAAGTGTTTTGGACGACAAAAATTTTTTACTTAACACAGTGACAAAGCAAATACTATGGTTTAAATTTTGCTAAAATTCTTAATTAGGTTATGCGTGATAAATATAGTGTAGAACCATTAGATCAAACATGTTGAATAGGAAAATAACGTTATTATGTCAAATCTCTTCATAATTCCCATCAAAATTGACTTCCCTTGAGTGTCGCTGTACTACTTCAACTTCAATAGATTCCCAACCAAATTTCTCTATTTACGAACAAACTGCATCAATCGATTCAGCGTCTTTAAAAACCCTTTTACCCATAATTTCAAGTGTTTAGGACGACTTAAATTTTTTACTTAACACAGTGACAAAGCAAATACTATGGTTTAAATTTTGCTAAAATTCTTAATTAGGTTATGCGTGATAAATATAGTGTAGAACCATTAGATCAAACATGTTGAATAGGAAAATTACGTTATAACGTCAAATCTCTTTATAATTCGCAACAAAATTGACTTCCTTCGAGTTTCGCTGTACTACTTCAACTTCAATAGATTGTCAACCAGATTTCTCTATTTACGAACAAACTGCATCAATCGATTCAGCGTCTATAAAAACCCTTTTACCCATAATTTCAAGTGTTTTGGACGACAAAAATTTTTTACTTAACACAGTGACAAAGCAAATACTATGGTTTAAATTTTGCTAAAATTCTTAATTAGGTTATGCGTGATAAATATAGTGTAGAACCATTAGATCAAACATGTTGAATAGGAAAATAACGTTATAATGTCAAATCTCTTTATAATTCCCATCAAAATTGACTTCCCTTGAGTGTCGCTGTACTACTTCAACTTCAATAGATTCCCAACCAAATTTCTCTATTTACGAACAAACTGCATCAATCGATTCAGCGTCTTTAAAAACCCTTTTACCCATAATTTCAAGTGTTTAGGACGACTTAAATTTTTTACTTAACACAGTGACAAAGCAAATACTATGGTTTAAATTTTGCTAAAATTCTTAATTAGGTTATGCGTGATAAATATAGTGTAGAACCATTAGATCAAACATGTTGAATAGGAAAATAACGTTATTATGTCAAATCTCTTCATAATTCCCATCAAAATTGACTTCTCTTGAGTGTCGCTGTACTACTTCAACTTCAATAGATTCCCATCCAAATTTCTCTATTTACGAACAAACTGCATCAATCGATTCAGCGTCTTTAAAAACCCTTTTACCCTTAATTTCAAGTGTTTAGGACGACTTAAATTTTTTACTTAACACTGTGACAAAGCAAATACTATGGTTTAAATTTTGCTAAAATTTTTTACTTAACACAGTGACAAAGCAAATACTAAGGTTTAAATTTTGCTAAAATTCATAATTAGGTTATGCGTGATAAATATAGTGTAGAACCATTAGATCAAACATGTTGAATAGGAAAATAACGTTATAATGTCAAATCTCTTCATAATTCCCATCAAAATTGACTTCCTTCGAGTTTCGCTGTACTACTTCAACTTCAATAGATTCCCAACCAAATTTCTCTATTTACGAACAAACTGCATCAATCGATTCAGCGTCTATAAAAACCCTTTTACCCATAATTTCAAGTGTTTTGGACGACAAAAATTTTTTACTTAACACAGTGACAAAGCAAATACTATGGTTTAAATTTTGCTAAAATTCTTAATTAGGTTATGCGTGATAAATATAGTGTAGAACCATTAGATCAAACATGTTGAATAGGAAAATAACGTTATAATGTCAAATCTCTTTATAATTCCCATCAAAATTGACTTCCCTTGAGTGTCGCTGTACTACTTCAACTTCAATAGATTCCCAACCAAATTTCTCTATTTACGAACAAACTGCATCAATCGATTCAGCGTCTATAAAAACCCTTTTACCCATAATTTCAAGTGTTTTGGACGACAAAAATTTTTTACTTAACACAGTGACAAAGCAAATACTATGGTTTAAATTTTGCTAAAATTCTTAATTAGGTTATGCGTGATAAATATAGTGTAGAACCATTAGATCAAACATGTTGAATAGGAAAATAACGTTATAATGTCAAATCTCTTCATAATTCCCATCAAAATTGACTTCCTTCGAGTTTCGCTGTACTACTTCAACTTCAATAGATTCCCAACCAAATTTCTCTATTTACGAACAAACTGCATCAATCGATTCAGCGTCTTTAAAAACCCTTTTACCCATAATTTCAAGTGTTTAGGACGACAAAAATTTTTTACTTAACACAGTGACAAAGCAAATACTATGGTTTAAATTTTGCTAAAATTCTTAATTAGGTTATGCGTGATAAATATAGTGTAGAACCATTAGATCAAACATGTTGAATAGGAAAATTACGTTATAACGTCAAATCTCTTTATAATTCGCAACAAAATTGACTTCCTTCGAGTTTCGCTGTACTACTTCAACTTCAATAGATTGTCAACCAGATTTCTCTATTTACAAACAAACTGCATCAATCGATTCAGCGTCTATAAAAACCCTTTTACCCATAATTTCAAGTGTTTTGGACGACAAAAATTTTTTACTTAACACAGTGACAAAGCAAATACTATGGTTTAAATTTTGCTAAAATTCTTAATTAGGTTATGCGTGATAAATATAGTGTAGAACCATTAGATCAAACATGTTGAATAGGAAAATAACGTTATAATGTCAAATCTCTTCATAATTCCCATCAAAATTGACTTCCTTCGAGTTTCGCTGTACTACTTCAACTTCAATAGATTCCCAACCAAATTTCTCTATTTACGAACAAACTGCATCAATCGATTCAGCGTCTTTAAAAACCCTTTTACCCATAATTTCAAGTGTTTAGGACGACAAAAATTTTTTACTTAACACAGTGACAAAGCAAATACTATGGTTTAAATTTTGCTAAAATTCTTAATTAGGTTATGCGTGATAAATATAGTGTAGAACCATTAGATCAAACATGTTGAATAGGAAAATAACGTTATAATGTCAAATCTCTTCATAATTCCCATCAAAATTGACTTCCTTCGAGTTTCGCTGTACTACTTCAACTTCAATAGATTCCCAACCAAATTTCTCTATTTACGAACAAACTGCATCAATCGATTCAGCGTCTTTAAAAACCCTTTTACCCATAATTTCAAGTGTTTTGGACGACAAAAATTTTTTACTTAACACAGTGACAAAGCAAATACTATGGTTTAAATTTTGCTAAAATTCTTAATTAGGTTATGCGTGATAAATATAGTGTAGAACCATTAGATCAAACATGTTGAATAGGAAAATAACGTTATTATGTCAAATCTCTTCATAATTCCCATCAAAATTGACTTCCCTTGAGTGTCGCTGTACTACTTCAACTTCAATAGATTCCCAACCAAATTTCTCTATTTACGAACAAACTGCATCAATCGATTCAGCGTCTTTAAAAACCCTTTTACCCATAATTTCAAGTGTTTAGGACGACTTAAATTTTTTACTTAACACAGTGACAAAGCAAATACTATGGTTTAAATTTTGCTAAAATTCTTAATTAGGTTATGCGTGATAAATATAGTGTAGAACCATTAGATCAAACATGTTGAATAGGAAAATTACGTTATAACGTCAAATCTCTTTATAATTCGCAACAAAATTGACTTCCTTCGAGTTTCGCTGTACTACTTCAACTTCAATAGATTGTCAACCAGATTTCTCTATTTACAAACAAACTGCATCAATCGATTCAGCGTCTTTAAAAACCCTTTTACCCATAATTTCAAGTGTTTTGGACGACAAAAATTTTTTACTTAACACAGTGACAAAGCAAATACTATGGTTTAAATTTTGCTAAAATTCTTAATTAGGTTATGCGTGATAAATATAGTGTAGAACCATTAGATCAAACATGTTGAATAGGAAAATAACGTTATAATGTCAAATCTCTTTATAATTCCCATCAAAATTGACTTCCCTTGAGTGTCGCTGTACTACTTCAACTTCAATAGATTCCCAACCAAATTTCTCTATTTACGAACAAACTGCATCAATCGATTCAGCGTCTATAAAAACCCTTTTACCCATAATTTTAAGTGTTTTGGACGAAAAAAATTTTTTACTTAACACAGTGACAAAGCAAATACTATGGTTTAAATTTTGCTAAAATTCTTAATTAGGTTATGCGTGATAAATATAGTGTAGAACCATCAGATCAAACATGTTGAATAGGAAAATAACGTTATTATGTCAAATCTCTTCATAATTCCCATCAAAATTGACTTCCCTTGAGTGTCGCTGTACTACTTCAACTTCAATAGATTCCCAACCAAATTTCTCTATTTACGAACAAACTGCATCAATCGATTCAGCGTCTTTAAAAACCCTTTTACCCATAATTTCAAGTGTTTAGGACGACTTAAATTTTTTACTTAACACAGTGACAAAGCAAATACTATGGTTTAAATTTTGCTAAAATTCTTAATTAGGTTATGCGTGATAAATATAGTGTAGAACCATTAGATCAAACATGTTGAATAGGAAAATTACGTTATAACGTCAAATCTCTTTATAATTCCCAACAAAATTGACTTCCTTCGAGTTTCGCTGTACTACTTCAACTTCAATAGATTGTCAACCAGATTTCTCTATTTACAAACAAACTGCATCAATCGATTCAGCGTCTATAAAAACCCTTTTACCCATAATTTCAAGTGTTTTGGACGACAAAAATTTTTTACTTAACACAGTGACAAAGCAAATACTATGGTTTAAATTTTGCTAAAATTCTTAATTAGGTTATGCGTGATAAATATAGTGTAGAACCATTAGATCAAACATGTTGAATAGGAAAATAACGTTATAATGTCAAATCTCTTCATAATTCCCATCAAAATTGACTTCCCTTGAGTGCCGCTGTACTACTTCAACTTCAATAGATTCCCAACCAAATTTCTCTATTTACGAACAAACTGCATCAATCGATTTAGCGTCTATAAGAACCCTTTTACCCATATTTTCAAGTGTATTGGACGACAAAAATTTTTTACTTAACACAGTGACAAAGCAAATACTATGGTTTAAATTTTGCTAAAATTCTTAATTAGGTTATGCGTGATAAATATAGTGTAGAACCATTAGATCAAACATGTTGAATAGGAAAATAACGTTATAATGTCAAATCTCTTCATAATTCCCATCAAAATTGACTTCCCTTGAGTGTCGCTGTACTACTTCAACTTCAATAGATTCCCAACCAAATTTCTCTATTTACGAACAAACTGCATCAATCGATCCAGCGTCTTTAAAAACCCTTTTACCCTTAATTTCAAGTGTTTAGGACGACTTAAATTTTTTACTTAACACAGTGACAAAGCAAATACTATGGTTTAAATTTTGCTAAAATTCTTAATTAGGTTTTGCGTGATAAATATAGTGTAGAACCATTAGATCAAACATGTTGAATAGGAAAATTACGTTATAATGTCAAATCTCTTCATAATTCGCAACAAAATTGACTTCCTTCGAGTTTCGCTGTACTACTTCAACTTCAATAGATTGTCAACCAGATTTCTCTATTTACAAACAAACTGCATCAATCGATTCAGCGTCTATAAAAACCCTTTTACCCATAATTTCAAGTGTTTTGGACGACAAAAATTTTTTACTTAACACAGTGACAAAGCAAATACTATGGTTTAAATTTTGCTAAAATTCTTAATTAGGTTATGCGTGATAAATATAGTGTAGAACCATTAGATCAAACATGTTGAATAGGAAAATAACGTTATAATGTCAAATCTCTTCATAATTCCCATCAAAATTGACTTCCTTCGAGTTTCGCTGTACTACTTCAACTTCAATAGATTCCCAACCAAATTTCTCTATTTACGAACAAACTGCATCAATCGATTCAGCGTCTTTAAAAACCCTTTTACCCATAATTTCAAGTGTTTTGGACGACAAAAATTTTTTACTTAACACAGTGACAAAGCAAATACTATGGTTTAAATTTTGCTAAAATTCTTAATTAGGTTATGCGTGATAAATATAGTGTAGAACCATTAGATCAAACATGTTGAATAGGAAAATAACGTTATAATGTCAAATCTCTTCATAATTCCCATCAAAATTGACTTCCCTTGAGTTTCGCTGTACTACTTCAACTTCAATAGATTTCCAACCAAATTTCTCTATTTACGAACAAACTGCATCAATCGATTCAGCGTCTATAAAAACCCTTTTACCGATAATTTTAAGTGTTTTGGACGACAAAATTGTTTACTTAACACAGTGACAAAGCAAATACTATGGTTTAAATTTTGCTAAAATTCTTAATTAGGTTATGCGTGATAAATATAGTGTAGAACCATTAGATCAAACATGTTGAATAGGAAAATAACGTTATAATGTCAAATCTCTTCATAATTCCCATCAAAATTGACTTCCCTTGAGTGTCGCTGTACTACTTCAACTTCAATAGATTCCCAACCAAATTTCTCTATTTACGAACAAACTGCATCAATCGATTCAGCGTCTTTAAAAACCCTTTTACCCATAATTTCAAGTGTTTAGGACGACTTAAATTTTTTACTTAACACAGTGACAAAGCAAATACTATGGTTTAAATTTTGCTAAAATTCTTAATTAGGTTATGCGTGATAAATATAGTGTAGGACCATTAGATCAAACATGTTAAATAGGAAAATTACGTTATAACGTCAAATCTCTTTATAATTCGCAACAAAATTGACTTCCTTCGAGTTTCGCTTTACTACTTTAACTTTAATAGATTGCCAACCAGATTTCTCTATTTACAAACAAACTGCATCAACCGATTCTGCGTCTATAAGAACCCTTTTACCCATAATTTCAAGTGTATTGGACGACAAAAATTTTTTACTTAACACAGTGACAAAGCAAATACTATGTTTTAAATTTTGCTAAAATTCTTAATTAGGTTATGCGTGATAAATATAGTGTAGAACCATTAGATCAAACATGTTGAATAGGAAAATAACGTTATAATATCAAATCTCTTCATAATTCCCATCAAAATTGACTTCTTCGAGTTTCGCTGTACTACTTCAACTTCAATAGATTCCCTACCAAATTTCTCTATTTACGAACAAACTGCATCAATCGATTCAGCGTCTTAAAAAACCCTTTTACCCATAATTTCAAGTGTTTTGGACGACAAAAATTTTTTACTTAACACAGTGACAAAGCAAATACTATGGTTTAAATTTTGCTAAAATTCTTAATTAGGTTATGCGTGATAAATATAGTGTAGAACCATTAGATCAAACATGTTGAATAGGAAAATAACGTTATAATGTCAAATCTCTTTATAATTCCCATCAAAATTGACTTCCTTTGAGTTTCGCTGTACTACTTCAACTTCAATAGATTCCCAACCAGATTTCTCTATTTACGAACAAACTGCATCAATCGATTCAGCGTCTATAAAAACCCTTTTACCCATAATTTCAAGTGTATTGGACGACAAAAATTTTTTACTTAACACAGTGACAAAGCAAATACTATGGTTTAAATTTTGCTAAAATTCTTAATTAGGTTATGCGTGATAAATATAGTGTAGAACCATTAGATCAAACATGTTGAATAGGAAAATAAGGTTATAATGTCAAATCTCTTCATAATTCCCATCAAAATTGACTTCCTTCGAGTTTCGCTGTACTACTTCAACTTCAATAGATTCCCAACCAAATTTCTCTATTTACGAACAAACTGCATCAATCGATTCAGCGTCTTAAAAACCCTTTTACCCATAATTTCAAGTGTTTTGGACGACAAAAATTTTTTACTTAACACAGTGACAAAGCAAATACTATGGTTTAAATTTTGCTAAAATTCTTAATTAGGTTATGCGTGATAAATATAGTGTAGAACCATTAGATCAAACATGTTGAATAGGAAAATAACGTTATAATGTCAAATCTCTTCATAATTCCCATCAAAATTGACTTCCCTTGAGTGTCGCTGTACTACTTCAACTTCAATAGATTCCCAACCAAATTTCTCTATTTACGAACAAACTGCATCAATCGATTCAGCGTCTTTAAAAACCCTTTTACCCATAATTTCAAGTGTTTAGGACGACTTAAATTTTTTACTTAACACAGTGACAAAGCAAATACTATGGTTTAAATTTTGCTAAAATTCTTAATTAGGTTATGCGTGATAAATATAGTGTAGAACCATTAGATCAAACATGTTGAATAGGAAAATTACGTTATAACGTCAAATCTCTTTATAATTCGCAACAAAATTGACTTCCTTCGAGTTTCGCTGTACTACTTTAACTTTAATAGAATCCCAACCAAATTTCTCTATTTACGAAAAAATTGCATCAATCGATTCAGCGTCTATAAAAACCCTTTTACCCATAATTTTAAGTGTTTTGGACGACAAAAATTTTTTACTTAACACAGTGACAAAGCAAATACTTTGGTTTAAATTTTGCTAAAATTCTTAATTAGGTTATGCGTGATAAATATAGTGTAGAACCATTAGATCAAACATGTTGAATAGGAAAATAACGTTATTATGTCAAATCTCTTCATAATTCCCATCAAAATTGTCTTCTTCGAGTTTCGCTGTACTACTTCAACTTCAATAGATTCCCAACCAAATTTCTCTATTTACGAACAAACTGCATCAATCGATTTAGCGTCTTTAAAAACCCTTTTACCCATAATTTCAAGTGTTTTGGACGACAAAAATTTTTTACTTAACACAGTGACAAAGCAAATACTATGGTTTAAATTTTGCTAAAATTCTTAATTAGGTTATGCGTGATAAATATAGTGTAGAACCATTAGATCAAACATGTTGAATAGGAAAATAACGTTATAATGTCAAATCTCTTCATAATTCCCATCAAAATTGACTTCCTTCGAGTTTCGCTGTACTACTTCAACTTCAATAGATTCCCAACCAAATTTCTCTATTTACGAACAAACTGCATCAATCGATTCAGCGTCTATAAAAACCCTTTTACCCATAATTTCAAGTGTTTTGGACGACAAAAATTTTTTACTTAACACAGTGACAAAGCAAATACTATGGTTTAAATTTTGCTAAAATTCTTAATTAGGTTATGCGTGATAAATATAGTGTAGAACCATTAGATCAAACATGTTGAATAGGAAAATAACGTTATAATGTCAAATCTCTTCATAATTCCCATCAAAATTGACTTCCCTTGAGTGTCGCTGTACTACTTCAACTTCAATAGATTCCCAACCAAATTTTTCTATTTACGAACAAACTGCATCAGTCGATTCAGCGTCTTTAAAAACACCTTTACCCATAATTTCAAGTGTATTGGACGACAAAAATGTTTTACTTAACACAGTGACAAAGCAAATACTATGGTTTAAATTTTGCTAAAATTCTTAATTAGGTTATGCGTGATAAATATAGTGTAGAACCATTAGATCAAACATGTTGAATAGGAAAATAACGTTATAATGTCAAATCTCTTCATAATTCCCATCAAAATTGACTTCCCTTGAGTGTCGCTGTACTACTTCAACTTCAATAGATTCCCAACCAAATTTCTCTATTTACGAACAAACTGCATCAATCGATTCAGCGTCTTTAAAAACCCTTTTACCCATAATTTCAAGTGTTTAGGACGACTTAAATTTTTTACTTAACACAGTGACAAAGCAAATACTATGGTTTAAATTTTGCTAAAATTCTTAATTAGGTTATGCGTGATAAATATAGTGTAGAACCATTAGATCAAACATGTTGAATAGGAAAATTACGTTATAACGTCAAATCTCTTTATAATTCGCAACAAAATTGACTTCCTTCGAGTTTCGCTGTACTACTTCAACTTCAATAGATTGTCAACCAGATTTCTCTATTTACAAACAAACTGCATCAATCGATTCAGCGTCTTTAAAAACCCTTTTACCCATAATTTTAAGTGTTTTGTACGACAAAAATTTTTTACTTAACACAGTGACAAAGCAAATACCATGGTTTAAATTTTGCTAAAATTCTTAATTAGGTTATGCGTGATAAATATAGTGTAGAACCATTAGATCAAACATGTTGAATAGGAAAATTACGTTGTAATGTCAAATCTCTTTATAATTCCCAACAAAATTGACTTCCTTCGAGTTTCGCTGTACTACTTCAACTTCAATAGATTGTCAACCAGATTTCTCTATTTACAAACAAACTGCATCAATCGATTCAGCGTCTTTAAAAACCCTTTTACCCATAATTTTAAGTGTTTTGGACGACAAAAATTTTTTACTTAACACAGTGACAAAGCAAATACTATGGTTTAAATTTTGCTAAAATTCTTAATTAGGTTATGCGTGATAAATATAGTGTAGAACCATTAGATCAAACATGTTGAATAGGAAAATTACGTTGTAATGTCAAATCTCTTTATAATTCCCAACAAAATTGACTTCCCTCGAGTTTCGCTGTACTACTTCAACTTCAATAGATTCCCAACCAGATTTCTCTATTTACGAACAAATTGCATCAATCGATTCAGCGTCTATAAAAACCCTTTTACCCATAATTTCAAGTGTTTTGGACGACAAAAATTTTTTACTTAACACAGTGACAAAGCAAATACTATGGTTTAAATTTTGCTAAAATTCTTAATTAGGTTATGCGTGATAAATATAGTGTAGAACCATTAGATCAAACATGTTGAATAGGAAAATAACGTTATAATGTCAAATCTCTTCATAATTCCCATCAAAATTGACTTCCTTCGAGTTTCGCTGTACTACTTCAACTTCAATAGATTGTCAACCAGATTTCTCTATTTACAAACAAACTGCATCAATCGATTCAGCGTCTTTAAAAACCCTTTTACCCATAATTTTAAGTGTTTTGTACGACAAAAATTTTTTACTTAACACAGTGACAAAGCAAATACTATGGTTTAAATTTTGCTAAAATTCTTAATTAGGTTATGCGTGATAAATATAGTGTAGAACCATTAGATCAAACATGTTGAATAGGAAAATTACGTTATAATGTCAAATCTCTTTATAATTCCCAACAAAATTGACTTCCTTCGAGTTTCGCTGTACTACTTCAACTTCAATAGATTGTCAACCAGATTTCTCTATTTACAAACAAACTGCATCAATCGATTCAGCGTCTTTAAAAACCCCTTTTACCCATAATTTTAAGTGTTTTGTACGACAAAAATTTTTTACTTAACACAGTGACAAAGCAAATACCATGGTTTAAATTTTGCTAAAATTCTTAATTAGGTTATGCGTGATAAATATAGTGTAGAATCATTAGATCAAACATGTTGAATAGGAAAATTACGTTGTAATGTCAAATCTCTTTATAATTCCCAACAAAATTGACTTCCTTCGAGTTTCGCTGTACTACTTCAACTTCAATAGATTGTCAACCAGATTTCTCTATTTACAAACAAACTGCATCAATCGATTCAGCGTCTATAAAAACCCTTTTACCCATAATTTCAAGTGTTTAGGACGACTTAAATTTTTTACTTAACACAGTGACAAAGCAAATACTAAGGTTTAAATTTTGCTAATATTCTTAATTAGGTTATGCGTGATAAATATAGTGTAGAACCATTAGATCAAACATGTTGAATAGGAAAATAACGTTATAATGTCAAATCTCTTCATAATTCCCATCAAAATTGACTTCCCTTGAGTGTCGCTGTACTACTTCAACTTCAATAGATTCCCAACCAAATTTCTCTATTTACGAACAAACTGCATCAATCGATTCAGCGTCTTTAAAAACCCTTTTACCCATAATTTCAAGTGTTTAGGACGACAAAAATTTTTTACTTAACACAGTGACAAAGCAAATACTATGGTTTAAATTTTGCTAAAATTCTTAATTAGGTTATGCGTGATAAATATAGTGTAGAACCATTAGATCAAACATGTTGAATAGGAAAATAACGTTATAATGTCAAATCTCTTCATAATTCCCATCAAAATTGACTTCCCTTGAGTGTCGCTGTACTACTTCAACTTCAATAGATTCCCAACCAAATTTCTCTATTTACGAACAAACTGCATCAATCGATTCAGCGTCTTTAAAAACCCTTTTACCCATAATTTCAAGTGTTTAGGACGACATAAAATTTTTACTTAACACAGTGACAAAGCAAATACTAAGGTTTAAATTTTGCTAAAATTCTTAATTAGGTTATGCGTGATAAATATAGTGTAGAACCATTAGATCAAACATGTTGAATAGGAAAATAACGTTATAATGTCAAATCTCTTCATAATTCCCATCAAAATTGACTTCCTTCGAGTTTCGCTGTACTACTTCAACTTCAATAGATTCCCAACCAAATTTCTCTATTTACGAACAAACTGCATCAATCGATTCAGCGTCTATAAAAACCCTTTTACCCATAATTTCAAGTGTTTTGGACGACAAAAATTTTTTACTTAACACAGTGACAAAGCAAATACTATGGTTTAAATTTTGCTAAAATTCTTAATTAGGTTATGCGTGATAAATATAGTGTAGAACCATTAGATCAAACATGTTGAATAGGAAAATAACGTTATTATGTCAAATCTCTTCATAATTCCCATCAAAATTGACTTCCCTTGAGTGTCGCTGTACTACTTCAACTTCAATAGATTCCCAACCAAATTTCTCTATTTACGAACAAACTGCATCAATCGATTCAGCGTCTTTAAAAACCCTTTTACCCATAATTTCAAGTGTTTAGGACGACTTAAATTTTTTACTTAACACAGTGACAAAGCAAATACTATGGTTTAAATTTTGCTAAAATTCTTAATTAGGTTATGCGTGATAAATATAGTGTAGAACCATTAGATCAAACATGTTGAATAGGAAAATTACGTTATAACGTCAAATCTCTTTATAATTCGCAACAAAATTGACTTCCTTCGAGTTTCGCTGTACTACTTCAACTTCAATAGATTGTCAACCAGATTTCTCTATTTACAAACAAACTGCATCAATCGATTCAGCGTCTTTAAAAACCCTTTTACCCATAATTTTAAGTGTTTTGTACGACAAAAATTTTTTACTTAACACAGTGACAAAGCAAATACCATGGTTTAAATTTTGCTAAAATTCTTAATTAGGTTATGCGTGATAAATATAGTGTAGAACCATTAGATCAAACATGTTGAATAGGAAAATAACGTTATAATGTCAAATCTCTTTATAATTCCCAACAAAATTGACTTCCTTCGAGTTTCGCTGTACTACTTCAACTTCAATAGATTGTCAACCAGATTTCTCTATTTACAAACAAACTGCATCAATCGATTCAGCGTCTTTAAAAACCCTTTTACCCATAATTTTAAGTGTTTTGGACGACAAAAATTTTTTACTTAACACAGTGACAAAGCAAATACCATGGTTTAAATTTTGCTAAAATTCTTAATTAGGTTATGCGTGATAAATATAGTGTAGAACCATTAGATCAAACATGTTGAATAGGAAAATTACGTTGTAATGTCAAATCTCTTTATAATTCCCAACAAAATTGACTTCCTTCGAGTTTCGCTGTACTACTTCAACTTCATTAGATTGTCAACCAGATTTCTCTATTTACAAACAAACTGCATCAATCGATTCAGCGTCTTTAAAAACCCTTTTACCCATAATTTTAAGTGTTTTGGACGACAAAAATTTTTTACTTAACACAGTGACAAAGCAAATACCATGGTTTAAATTTTGCTAAAATTCTTAATTAGGTTATGCGTGATAAATATAGTGTAGAACCATTAGATCAAACATGTTGAATAGGAAAATAACGTTATAATGTCAAATCTCTTTATAATTCCCAACAAAATTGACTTCCTTCGAGTTTCGCTGTACTACTTCAACTTCATTAGATTCCCAACCAGATTTCTCTATTTACGAACAAACTGCATCAATCGATTCAGCGTCTATAAAAACCCTTTTACCCATAATTTCAAGTGTTTTGGACGACAAAAATTTTTTACTTAACACAGTGACAAAGCAAATACTATGGTTTAAATTTTGCTAAAATTCTTAATTAGGTTATGCGTGATAAATATAGTGTAGAACCATTAGATCAAACATGTTGAATAGGAAAATAACGTTATAATGTCAAATCTCTTCATAATTCCCATCAAAATTGACTTCCTTCGAGTTTCGCTGTACTACTTCAACTTCAATAGATTCCCAACCAAATTTCTCTATTTACGAACAAACTGCATCAATCGATTCAGCGTCTATAAAAACCCTTTTACCCATAATTTTAAGTGTTTTGGACGACAAAAATTTTTTACTTAACCGATGACACAAAGCAAATACTATGGTTTAAATTTTGCTAAAATTCTTAATTAGGTTATGCGTGATAAATATAGTGTAGAACCATTAGATCAAACATGAGGAATAGGAAAATAACGTTATTATGTCAAATCTCTTCATAATTCCCATCAAAATTGACTTCCCTTGAGTGTCGCTGTACTACTTCAACTTCAATAGATTCCCAACCAAATTTCTCTATTTACGAACAAACTGCATCAATCGATTCAGCGTCTTTAAAAACCCTTTTACCCATAATTTCAAGTGTTTAGGACGACTTAAATTTTTTACTTAACACAGTGACAAAGCAAATACTATGGTTTAAATTTTGCTAAAATTCTTAATTAGGTTATGCGTGATAAATATAGTGTAGAACCATTAGATCAAACATGTTGAATAGGAAAATTACGTTGTAATGTCAAATCTCTTTATAATTCCCAACAAAATTGACTTCCTTCGAGTTTCGCTGTACTACTTCAACTTCAATAGATTGTCAACCAGATTTCTCTATTTACAAACAACGTGCATCAATCGATTCAGCGTCTATAAGAACCCTTTTACCCATATTTTCAAGTGTATTGGACGACAAAAATTTTTTACTTAACACCGTGACAAAGCAAATACTATGGTTTAAATTTTGCTAAAATTCTTAATTAGGTTATGCGTGATAAATATAGTGTAGAACCATTAGATCAAACATGTTGAATAGGAAAATAACGTTATAATGTCAAATCTCTTCATAATTCCCATCAAAATTGACTTCCCATGAGTGTCGCTGTACTACTTCAACTTCAATAGATTCCCAACCAAATTTCTCTATTTACGAACAAACTGCATCAATCGATTCAGCGTCTTTAAAAACCCTTTTACCCATAATTTAAAGTGTTTTGGACGACAAAATTTTTTTACTTAACACAGTGACAAAGCAAATACTATGGTTTAAATTTTGCTAAAATTCTTAATTAGGTTATGCGTGATAAATATAGTGTAGAACCATTAGATCAAACATGTTGAATAGGAAAATAACGTTATAATGTCAAATCTCTTCATAATTCCCAACAAAATTGACTTCCTTCGAGTTTTGCTGTACTACTTCAACTTCAATAGATTCCCAACCAGATTACTCTATTTACGAACAAACTGCATCAATCGATTCAGCGTCTTTAAAAACCCTTTTACCCATAATTGCAAGTGTTTTGGACGACAAAATTTTTTTACTTAACACAGTGACAAAGCAAATACTATGGTTTAAATTTTGCTAAAATTCTTAATTAGGTTATGCGTGATAAATATAGTGTAGAACCATTAGATCAAACATGAGGAATAGGAAAATAACGTTATAATGTCAAATCTCTTCATAATTCCCATCAAAATTGACTTCCTTCGAGTTTCGCTGTACTACTTCAACTTCAATAGATTCCCAACCAAATTTCTCTATTTACGAACAAACTGCATCAATCGATTCAGCGTCTATAAAAACCCTTTTACCCATAATTTTAAGTGTTTTGGACGACAAAAATTTTTTACTTAACCGATGACACAAAGCAAATACTATGGTTTAAATTTTGCTAAAATTCTTAATTAGGTTATGCGTGATAAATATAGTGTAGAACCATTAGATCAAACATGTTGAATAGGAAAATAACGTTATAATGTCAAATCTCTTCATAATTCCCATCAAAATTGACTTCCCATGAGTGTCGCTGTACTACTTCAACTTCAATAGATTCCCAACCAAATTTCTCTATTTACGAACAAACTGCATCAATCGATTCAGCGTCTTTAAAACCCTTTTACCCATAATTTCAAGTGTTTAGGACGACAAAAATTATTTACTTAACACAGTGACAAAGCAAATACTAAGGTTTAAATTTTGCTAATATTCTTAATTAGGTTATGCGTGATAAATATAGTGTAGAACCATTAGATCAAACATGTTGAATAGGAAAATAACGTTATAATGTCAAATCTCTTCATAATTCCCAACAAAATTGACTTCCTTCGAAATTCGCTGTACTACTTCAACTTCATTAGATTCCCAACCAGATTTCTCTATTGACGAACAAATTGCATCAATCGATTCAGCGTCTATAAAAACCCTTTTACCCATAATTTCAAGTGTTTTGGACGACAAAATTTTTTACTTAACACAGTGACAAAGCAAATACTATGGTTTAAATTTTGCTAAAATTCTTAATTAGGTTATGCGTGATAAATATAGTGTAGAACCATTAGATCAAACATGAGGAATAGGAAAATAACGTTATAATGTCAAATCTCTTCATAATTCCCATCAAAATTGATTTTCTTCGAGTTTCGCTGTACTACTTCAACTTCAATAGATTCCCAACCAAATTTCTCTATTTACGAACAAACTGCATCAATCGATTCAGCGTCTTTAAAAACCCTTTTACCCATAATTTCAAGTGTTTAGGACGACTTAAATTTTTTACTTAACACAGTGACAAAGCAAATACTATGGTTTAAATTTTGCTAAAATTCTTAATTAGGTTATGCGTGATAAATATAGTGTAGAACCATTAGATCAAACATGTTGAATAGGAAAATTACGTTATAACGTCAAATCTCTTTATAATTCGCAACAAAATTGACTTCCTTCGAGTTTCGCTGTACTACTTCAACTTCAATAGATTGTCAACCAGATTTCTCTATTTACAAACAAACTGCATCAATCGATTCAGCGTCTTTAAAAACCCTTTTACCCATAATTTTAAGTGTTTTGTACGACAAAAATTTTTTACTTAACACAGTGACAAAGCAAATACCATGGTTTAAATTTTGCTAAAATTCTTAATTAGGTTATGCGTGATAAATATAGTGTAGAACCATTAGATCAAACATGTTGAATAGGAAAATTACGTTGTAATGTCAAATCTCTTTATAATTCCCAACAAAATTGACTTCCTTCGAGTTTCGCTGTACTACTTCAACTTCAATAGATTGTCAACCAGATTTCTCTATTTACAAACAAACTGCATCAATCGATTCAGCGTCTATAAAAACCCTTTTACCCATAATTTCAAGTGTTTTGGACGACAAAAATTTTTTACTTAACACAGTGACAAAGCAAATACTATGGTTTAAATTTTGCTAAAATTCTTAATTAGGTTATGCGTGATAAATATAGTGTAGAACCATTAGATCAAACATGTTGAATAGGAAAATAACGTTATTATGTCAAATCTCTTCATAATTCCCATCAAAATTGACTTCCTTCGAGTTTCGCTGTACTACTTCAACTTCAATAGATTGTCAACCAGATTTCTCTATTTACAAACAAACTGCATCAATCGATTCAGCGTCTTTAAAAACCCTTTTACCCATAATTTCAAGTGTTTAGGACGACTTAAATTTTTTACTTAACACAGTGACAAAGCAAATACTATGGTTTAAATTTTGCTAAAATTCTTAATTAGGTTATGCGTGATAAATATAGTGTAGAACCATTAGATCAAACATGTTGAATAGGAAAATTACGTTATAACGTCAAATCTCTTTATAATTCGCAACAAAATTGACTTCCTTCGAGTTTCGCTGTACTACTTCAACTTCAATAGATTGTCAACCAAATTTCTCTATTTACGAACAAACTGCATCAATCGATTCAGCGTCTTTAAAAACCCTTTTACCCATAATTTCAAGTGTTTAGGACGACTTAAATTTTTTACTTAACACAGTGACAAAGCAAATACTATGGTTTAAATTTTGCTAAAATTCTTAATTAGGTTATGCGTGATAAATATAGTGTAGAACCATTAGATCAAACATGTTGAATAGGAAAATTACGTTATAACGTTAAATCTCTTTATAATTCGCAACAAAATTGACTTCCTTCGAGTTTCGCTGTACTACTTCAACTTCAATAGATTGTCAACCAGATTTCTCTATTTACAAACAAACTGCATCAATCGATTCAGCGTCTTTAAAAACCCTTTTACCCATAATTTTAAGTGTTTTGTACGACAAAAATTTTTTACTTAACACAGTGACAAAGCAAATACCATGGTTTAAA
The DNA here is from genome assembly GCA_035357415.1 of Ophraella communa. Taxonomy (NCBI): domain Eukaryota; kingdom Metazoa; phylum Arthropoda; class Insecta; order Coleoptera; family Chrysomelidae; genus Ophraella; species Ophraella communa. Next base: position 17,652,129 of record CM068985.1, on the reverse strand, counting down.
TTTTGCTAAAATTCTTAATTAGGTTATGCGTGATAAATATAGTGTAGAATCATTAGATCAAACATGTTGAATAGGAAAATAACGTTGTAATGTCAAATCTCTTTATAATTCCCAACAAAATTGATTTCCTTCGAGTTTCGCTGTACTACTTCAACTTCAATAGATTGTCAACCAGATTTCTCTATTTACAAACAAACTGCATCAATCGATTCAGCGTCTATAAAAACCCTTTTACCCATAATTTCAAGTGTATTGGACGACAAAAATTTTTTACTTAACACAGTGACAAAGCAAATACTATGGTTTAAATTTTGCTAAAATTCTTAATTAGGTTATGCGTGATAAATATAGTGTAGAACCATTAGATCAAACATGTTGAATAGGAAAATAACGTTATAATGTCAAATCTCTTCATAATTCCCATCAAAATTGACTTCCCTTGAGTGTCGCTGTACTACTTCAACTTCAATAGATTCCCAACCAAATTTCTCTATTTACGAACAAACTGCATCAATCGATTCAGCGTCTTTAAAAACCCTTTTACCCATAATTTCAAGTGTTTAGGACGACAAAAATTTTTTACTTAACACAGTGACAAAGCAAATACTAAGGTTTAAATTTTGCTAATATTCTTAATTAGGTTATGCGTGATAAATATAGTGTAGAACCATTAGATCAAACATGAGGAATAGGAAAATAACGTTATAATATCAAATCTCTTTATAATTCCCATCAAAATTGACTTCCTTCGAGTTTCGCTGTACTACTTCAACTTCAATAGCTTCCCAACCAAATTTCTCTATTTACGAACAAACTGCATCAATCGATTCAGCGTCTATAAAAATCCTTTTACCCATAATTTCAAGTGTTTTGGACGAAAAAAATTTTTTACTTAACACAGTGACAGAGCAAATACTATGGTTTAAATTTTGCTAAAATTCTTAATTAGGTTATGCGTGATAAATATAGTGTAGAACCATTAGATCAAACATGTTGAATAGGAAAATAACGTTATTATGTCAAATCTCTTCATAATTCCCATCAAAATTGACTTCCCTTGAGTGTCGCTGTACTACTTCAACTTCAATAGATTCCCAACCAAATTTCTCTATTTACGAACAAACTGCATCAATCGATTCAGCGTCTATAAAAACCCTTTTACCCATAATTTCAAGTGTTTAGGACGACTTAAATTTTTTACTTAACACAGTGACAAAGCAAATACTATGGTTTAAATTTTGCTAAAATTCTTAATTAGGTTATGCGTGATAAATATAGTGTAGAACCATTAGATCAAACATGTTGAATAGGAAAATTACGTTATAACGTCAAATCTCTTTATAATTCGCAACAAAATTGACTTCCTTCGAGTTTCGCTGTACTACTTCAACTTCAATAGATTGTCAACCAGATTTCTCTATTTACAAACAAACTGCATCAATCGATTCAGCGTCTTTAAAAACCCTTTTACCCATAATTTTAAGTGTTTTGTACGACAAAAATTTTTTACTTAACACAGTGACAAAGCAAATACTATGGTTTAAATTTTGCTAAAATTCTTAATTAGGTTATGCGTGATAAATATAGTGTAGAACCATTAGATCAAACATGTTGAATAGGAAAATTACGTTGTAATGTCAAATCTCTTTATAATTCCCAACAAAATTGACTTCCTTCGAGTTTCGCTGTACTACTTCAACTTCAATAGATTGTCAACCAGATTTCTCTATTTACAAACAAACTGCATCAATCGATTCAGCGTCTTTAAAAACCCTTTTACCCATAATTTTAAGTGTTTTGTACGACAAAAATTTTTTACTTAACACAGTGACAAAGCAAATACCATGGTTTAAATTTTGCTAAAATTCTTAATTAGGTTATGCGTGATAAATATAGTGTAGAACCATTAGATCAAACATGTTGAATAGGAAAATTACGTTATAATGTCAAATCTCTTTATAATTCCCAACAAAATTGACTTCCTTCGAGTTTCGCTGTACTACTTCAACTTCAATAGATTCCCAACCAGATTTCTCTATTTACGAACAAACTGCATCAATCGATTCAGCGTCTATAAAAATCCTTTACCCATAATTTCAAGTGTTTTGGACGACAAAAATTTTTTACTTAACACAGTGACAAAGCAAATACTATGGTTTAAATTTTGCTAAAATTCTTAATTAGGTTATGCGTGATAAATATAGTGTAGAACCATTAGATCAAACATGAGGAATAGGAAAATAACGTTATAATGTCAAATCTCTTCATAATTCCCATCAAAATTGACTTCCTTCGAGTTTCGCTGTACTACTTCAACTTCAATAGATTCCCAACCAAATTTCGCTATTTACGAACAAACTGCATCAATCGATTCAGCGTCTATAAAAACCCTTTTACCCATAATTTTAAGTGTTTTGGACGACAAAAATTTTTTACTTAACACAGTGACAAAGCAAATACTATGGTTTAAATTTTGCTAAAATTCTTAATTAGGTTATGCGTGATAAATATAGTGTAGAACCATTAGATCAAACATGAGGAATAGGAAAATAACGTTATTATGTCAAATCTCTTCATAATTCCCATCAAAATTGACTTCCCTTGAGTGTCGCTGTACTACTTCAACTTCAATAGATTCCCAACCAAATTTCTCTATTTACGAACAAACTGCATCAATCGATTCAGCGTCTTTAAAAACCCTTTTACCCATAATTTCAAGTGTTTAGGACGACTTAAATTTTTTACTTAACACAGTGACAAAGCAAATACTATGGTTTAAATTTTGCTAAAATTCTTAATTAGGTTATGCGTGATAAATATAGTGTAGAACCATTAGATCAAACATGTTGAATAGGAAAATAACGTTATAATGTCAAATCTCTTCATAATTCCCATCAAAATTGACTTCCTTCGAGTTTCGCTGTACTACTTCAACTTCAATAGATTTCCAACCAAATTTCTCTATTTACGAACAAACTGCATCAATCGATTCAGCGTCTATAAAAACCCTTTTACCCATAATTTTAAGTGTTTTGGACGACAAAAATTTTTTACTTAACACAGTGACAAAGCAAATACTATGGTTTAAATTTTGCTAAAATTCTTAATTAGGTTATGCGTGATAAATATAGTGTAGAACCATTAGATCAAACATGTTGAATAGGAAAATTACGTTATAATGTCAAATCTCTTTATAATTCCCAACAAAATTGACTTCCTTCGAGTTTCGCTGTACTACTTCAACTTCAATAGATTGTCAACCAGATTTCTCTATTTACAAACAAACTGCATCAATCGATTCAGCGTCTATAAAAACCCTTTTACCCATAATTTCAAGTGTTTTGGACGACAAAAATTTTTTACTTAACACAGTGACAAAGCAAATACTATGGTTTAAATTTTGCTAAAATTCTTAATTAGGTTATGCGTGATAAATATAGTGTAGAACCATTAGATCAAACATGTTGAATAGGAAAATAACGTTATAATGTCAAATCTCTTCATAATTCCCATCAAAATTGACTTCCATTGAGTGTCGCTGTACTACTTCAACTTCAATAGATTCCCAACCAAATTTCTCTATTTACGAACAAACTGCATCAATCGATTCAGCGTCTTTAAAAACCCTTTTACCCATAATTTCAAGTGTTTAGGACGACAAAAATTTTTTACTTAACACAGTGACAAAGCAAATACTAAGGTTTAAATTTTGCTAATATTCTTAATTAGGTTATGCGTGATAAATATAGTGTAGAACCATTAGATCAAACATGAGGAATAGGAAAATAACGTTATAATGTCAAATCTCTTCATAATTCCCATCAAAATTGACTTCCTTCGAGTTTCGCTGTACTACTTCAACTTCAATAGATTCCCAACCAAATTTCTCTATTTACGAACAAACTGCATCAATCGATTCAGCGTCTATAAAAACCCTTTTACCCATAATTTCAAGTGTTTTGGACGACAAAAATTTTTTACTTAACACAGTGACAAAGCAAATACTATGGTTTAAATTTTGCTAAAATTCTTAATTAGGTTATGCGTGATAAATATAGTGTAGAACCATTAGATCAAACATGAGGAATAGGAAAATAACGTTATTATGTCAAATCTCTTCATAATTCCCATCAAAATTGACTTCCCTTGAGTGTCGCTGTACTACTTCAACTTCAATAGATTCCCAACCAAATTTCTCTATTTACTAACAAACTGCATCAATCGATTCAGCGTTTATAAAAACCCTTTTACCCATAATTTCAAGTGTTTAGGACGACTTAAATTTTTTACTTAACACAGTGACAAAGCAAATACTATGGTTTAAATTTTGCTAAAATTCTTAATTAGGTTATGCGTGATAAATATAGTGTAGAACCATTAGATCAAACATGTTGAATAGGAAAATTACGTTATAACGTCAAATCTCTTTATAATTCGCAACAAAATTGACTTCCTTCGAGTTTCGCTGTACTACTTCAACTTCAATAGATTGTCAACCAGATTTCTCTATTTACAAACAAACTGCATCAATCGATTCAGCGTCTTTAAAAACCCTTTTACCCATAATTTTAAGTGTTTTGTACGACAAAAATTTTTTACTTAACACAGTGACAAAGCAAATACCATGGTTTAAATTTTGCTAAAATTCTTAATTAGGTTATGCGTGATAAATATAGTGTAGAATCATTAGATCAAACATGTTGAATAGGAAAATTACGTTGTAATGTCAAATCTCTTTATAATTCCCAACAAAATTGACTTCCTTCGAGTTTCGCTGTACTACTTCAACTTCAATAGATTGTCAACCAGATTTCTCTATTTACAAACAAACTGCATCAATCGATTCAGCGTCTTTAAAAACCCTTTTACCCATAATTTTAAGTGTTTTGTACGACAAAAATTTTTTACTTAACACAGTGACAAAGCAAATACCATGGTTTAAATTTTGCTAAAATTCTTAATTAGGTTATGCGTGATAAATATAGTGTAGAATCATTAGATCAAACATGTTGAATAGGAAAATTACGTTGTAATGTCAAATCTCTTTATAATTCCCAACAAAATTGACTTCCTTCGAGTTTCGCTGTACTACTTCAACTTCATTAGATTCCCAACCAGATTTCTCTATTTACGAACAAATTGCATCAATCGATTCAGCGTCTATAAAAACCTTTTACTTATAATTTCAAGTGTTTTGGACGACAAAAATTTTTTACTTAACACAGTGACAAAGCAAATACTATGGTTTAAATTTTGCTAAAATTCTTAATTAGGTTATGCGTGATAAATATAGTGTAGAACCATTAGATCAAACATGAGGAATAGGAAAATAACGTTATAATGTCAAATCTCTTCATAATTCCCATCAAAATTGACTTCCTTCGAGTTTCGCTGTACTACTTCAACTTCAATAGATTTCCAACCAAATTTCGCTATTTACGAACAAACTGCATCAATCGATTCAGCGTCTATAAAAACCCTTTTACCCATAATTTTAAGTGTTTTGGACGACAAAAATTTTTTACTTAACCGATGACACAAAGCAAATACTATGGTTTAAATTTTGCTAAAATTCTTAATTAGGTTATGCGTGATAAATATAGTGTAGAACCATTAGATCAAACATGTTGAATAGGAAAATAACGTTATTATGTCAAATCTCTTCATAATTCCCATCAAAATTGACTTCCCTTGAGTGTCGCTGTACTACTTCAACTTCAATAGATTCCCAACCAAATTTCTCTATTTACGAACAAACTGCATCAATCGATTCAGCGTCTTTAAAAACCCTTTTACCCATAATTTCAAGTGTTTAGGACGACTTAAATTTTTTACTTAACACAGTGACAAAGCAAATACTATGGTTTAAATTTTGCTAAAATTCTTAATTAGGTTATGCGTGATAAATATAGTGTAGAACCATTAGATCAAACATGTTGAATAGGAAAATTACGTTATAACGTTAAATCTCTTTATAATTCTCAACAAAATTGACTTCCTTCGAGTTTCGCTGTACTACTTCAACTTCAATAGATTGTCAACCAGATTTCTCTATTTACAAACAAACTGCATCAATCGATTCAGCGTCTTTAAAAACCCTTTTACCCATAATTTTAAGTGTTTTGGACGACAAAAATTTTTTACTTAACACAGTGACAAAGCAAATACCATGGTTTAAATTTTGCTAAAATTCTTAATTAGGTTATGCGTGATAAATATAGTGTAGAACCATTAGATCAAACATGTTGAATAGGAAAATTACGTTGTAATGTCAAATCTCTTTATAATTCCCAACAAAATTGACTTCCTTCGAGTTTCGCTGTACTACTTCAACTTCAATAGATTGTCAACCAGATTTCTCTATTTACAAACAACGTGCATCAATCGATTCAGCGTCTATAAGAACCCTTTTACCCATATTTTCAAGTGTATTGGACGACAAAAATTTTTTACTTAACACAGTGACAAAGCAAATACTATGGTTTAAATTTTGCTAAAATTCTTAATTAGGTTATGCGTGATAAATATAGTGTAGAACCATTAGATCAAACATGTTGAATAGGAAAATAACGTTATAATGTCAAATCTCTTCATAATTCCCATCAAAATTGACTTCCCTTGAGTGTCGCTGTACTACTTCAACTTCAATAGATTCCCAACCAAATTTCTCTATTTACGAACAAACTGCATCAATCGATTCAGCGTCTATAAAAACCCTTTTACCCATAATTTCAAGTGTTTTGGACGACAAAAATTTTTTACTTAACACAGTGACAAAGCAAATACTATGGTTTAAATTTTGCTAAAATTCTTAATTAGGTTATGCGTGATAAATATAGTGTAGAACCATTAGATCAAACATGTTGAATAGGAAAATAACGTTATAATGTCAAATCTCTTCATAATTCCCATCAAAATTGACTTCCCTTGAGTTTCGCTGTACTACTTCAACTTCAATAGATTCCCAACCAAATTTCTCTATTTACGAACAAACTGCATCAATCGATTCAGCGTCTATAAAAACCCTTTTACCCATAATTTTAAGTGTTTTGGACGACAAAAATTGTTTACTTAACACAGTGACAAAGCAAATACTATGGTTTAAATTTTGCTAAAATTCTTAATTAGGTTATGCGTGATAAATATAGTGTAGAACCATTAGATCAAACATGTTGAATAGGAAAATAACGTTATGTCAAATCTCTTCATAATTCCCATCAAAATTGACTTCCCTTGAGTGTCGCTGTACTACTTCAACTTCAATAGATTTCCTACCAAATTTCTCTATTTACGAACAAACTGCATCAATCGATTCAGCGTCTTTAAAAACCCTTTTACCCATAATTTCAAGTGTTTAGGACGACAAAAATTTTTTACTTAACACAGTGACAAAGCAAATACTAAGGTTTAAATTTTGCTAAAATTCTTAATTAGGTTATGCGTGATAAATATAGTGTAGAACCATTAGATCAAACATGTTGAATAGGAAAATAACGTTATAATGTCAAATCTCTTCATAATTCCCATCAAAATTGACTTCCCTTGAGTGTCGCTGTACTACTTCAACTTCAATAGATTCCCAACCAAATTTCTCTATTTACGAACAAACTGCATCAATCGATTCAGCGTCTTTAAAAACCCTTTTACCCATAATTTCAAGTGTTTAGGACGACAAAAATTTTTTACTTAACACAGTGACAAAGCAAATACTATGGTTTAAATTTTGCTAAAATTCTTAATTAGGTTATGCGTGATAAATATAGTGTAGAACCATTAGATCAAACATGTTGAATAGGAAAATAACGTTATAATGTCAAATCTCTTCATAATTCCCATCAAAATTGACTTCCTTCGAGTTTCGCTGTACTACTTCAACTTCAATAGATTCCCAACCAAATTTCTCTATTTACGAACAAACTGCATCAATCAATTCAGCGTCTTTAAAAACCCTTTTACCCATAATTTCAAGTGTTTTGGACGACAAAAATTTTTTACTTAACACAGTGACAAAGCAAACACTATGGTTTAAATTTTGCTAAAATTTTTAATTAGGTTATGCGTGATAAATATAGTGTAGAACCATTAGATCAAACATGTTGAATAGGAAAATAACGTTATAATGTCAAATCTCTTCATAATTCCCATCAAAATTGACTTCCCTTGAGTTTCGCTGTACTACTTCAACTTCAATAGATTCCCAACCAAATTTCTCTATTTACGAACAAACTGCATCAATCGATTCAGCGTCTATAAAAACCCTTTTACCCATAATTTTAAGTGTTTTGGACGACAAAAATTTTTTACTTAACACAGTGACAAAGCAAATACTATGGTTTAAATTTTGCTAAAATTCTTAATTAGGTTATGCGTGATAAATATAGTGTAGAACCATTAGATCAAACATGTTGAATAGGAAAATAACGTTATAATGTCAAATCTCTTCATAATTCCCATCAAAATTGACTTCCCTTGAGTGTCGCTGTACTACTTCAACTTCAATAGATTCCCAACCAAATTTCTCTATTTACGAACAAACTGCATCAATCGATTCAGCGTCTTTAAAAACCCTTTTACCCATAATTTCAAGTGTTTAGGACGACTTAAATTTTTTACTTAACACAGTGACAAAGCAAATACTATGGTTTAAATTTTGCTAAAATTCTTAATTAGGTTATGCGTGATAAATATAGTGTAGAACCATTAGATCAAACATGTTGAATAGGAAAATTACGTTATAACGTCAAATCTCTTTATAATTCGCAACAAAATTGACTTCCTTCGAGTTTCGCTTTACTAATTCAACTTTAATAGATTGCCAACCAGATTTCTCTATTTACAAACAAACTGCATCAATCGATTCAGCGTCTATAAGAACCCTTTTACCCATAATTTCAAGTGTATTGGACGACAAAAATTTTTTACTTAACACAGTGACAAAGCAAATACTATGGTTTAAATTTTGCTAAAATTCTTAATTAGGTTATGCGTGATAAATATAGTGTAGAACCATTAGATCAAACATGTTGAATAGGAAAATAACGTTATAATGTCAAATCTCTTCATAATTCCCATCAAAATTGACTTCTTCGAGTTTCGCTGTACTACTTCAACTTCAATAGATTCCCTACCAAATTTCTCTATTTACGAACAAACTGCATCAATCGATTCAGCGTCTTAAAAAACCCTTTTACCCATAATTTTAAGTGTTTTGGACGACAAAAATTTTTTACTTAACACAGTGACAAAGCAAATACTATGGTTTAAATTTTGCTAAAATTCTTAATTAGGTTATGCGTGATAAATATAGTGTAGAACCATTAGATCAAACATTTTGAATAGGAGAATAACGTTATAATGTCAAATCTCTTTATAATTCCTAACGAAATTGACTTCCTTCGAGTTTCGCTGTACTACTTCAACTTCAATAGATTCCCAACCAGATTTCTCTATTTATGAACAAACTGCATCAATCGATTCAGCGTCTATAAAAACCCTTTTACCCATAATTTCAAGTGTATTGGACGACAAAAATTTTTTACTTAACACAGTGACAAAGCAAATACTAAGGTTTAAATTTTGCTAAAATTCTTAATTAGGTTATGCGTGATAAATATAGTGTAGAACCATTAGATCAAACATGTTGAATAGGAAAATAACGTTATAATGTCAAATCTCTTTATAATTCCCATCAAAATTGACTTCCCTTGAGTGTCGCTGTACTACTTCAACTTCAATAGATTCCCAACCAAATTTCTCTATTTACGAACAAACTGCATCAATCGATTCAGCGTCTTTAAAAACCCTTTTACCCATAATTTCAAGTGTTTTGGACGACAAAAATTTTTTACTTAACACAGTGACAAAGCAAATACTATGGTTTAAATTTTGCTAAAATTCTTAATTAGGTTATGCGTGATAAATATAGTGTAGAACCATTAGATCAAACATGTTGAATAGGAAAATAACGTTATAATGTCAAATCTCTTCATAATTCCCATCAAAATTGACTTCCCTTGAGTTTCGCTGTACTACTTCAACTTCAATAGATTCCCAACCAAATTTCTCTATTTACGAACAAACTGCATCAATCGATTCAGCGTCTTTAAAAACCCTTTTACCCATAATTTCAAGTGTTTTGGACGACAAAAATTTTTTACTTAACACAGTGACAAAGCAAATACTATGGTTTAAATTTTGCTAAAATTCATAATTAGGTTATGCGTGATAAATATAGTGTAGAACCATTAGATCAAACATGTTGAATAGGAAAATAACGTTATAATGTCAAATCTCTTCATAATTCCCATCAAAATTGACTTCCTTCGAGTTTCGCTGTACTACTTCAACTTCAATAGATTCCCCACCAGATTTCCCTATTTACGAACAAACTGCATCAATCGATTCAGCGTCTATAAAAACCCTTTTACCCATAATTTCAAGTGTTTTGGACGACAAAAATTTTTTACTTAACACAGTGACAAAGCAAATACTAAGGTTTAAATTTTGCTAAAATTCTTAATTAGGTTATGCGTGATAAATATAGTGTAGAACCATTAGATCAAACATGTTGAATAGGAAAATAACGTTATAATGTCAAATCTCTTCATAATTCCCATCAAAATTGACTTCCTTCGAGTTTCGCTGTACTACTTCAACTTCAATAGATTCCCAACCAAATTTCTCTATTTACGAACAAACTGCATCAATCGATTCAGCGTCTTTAAAAACCCTTTTACCCATAATTTCAAGTGTTTAGGACGACTTAAATTTTTTACTTAACACAGTGACAAAGCAAATACTATGGTTTAAATTTTGCTAAAATTCTTAATTAGGTTATGCGTGATAAATATAGTGTAGAACCATTAGATCAAACATGTTGAATAGGAAAATTACGTTATAACGTCAAATCTCTTTATAATTCGCAACAAAATTGACTTCCTTCGAGTTTCGCTTTACTAATTCAACTTTAATAGATTGCCAACCAGATTTCTCTATTTACAAACAAACTGCATCAATCGATTCAGCGTCTATAAGAACCCTTTTACCCATAATTTCAAGTGTATTGGACGACAAAAATTTTTTACTTAACACAGTGACAAAGCAAATACTATGGTTTAAATTTTGCTAAAATTCTTAATTAGGTTATGCGTGATAAATATAGTGTAGAACCATTAGATCAAACATGTTGAATAGGAAAATAACGTTATAATGTCAAATCTCTTCATAATTCCCATCAAAATTGACTTCTTCGAGTTTCGCTGTACTACTTCAACTTCAATAGATTCCCTACCAAATTTCTCTATTTACGAACAAACTGCATCAATCGATTCAGCGTCTTAAAAAACCCTTTTACCCATAATTTTAAGTGTTTTGGACGACAAAAATTTTTTACTTAACACAGTGACAAAGCAAATACTATGGTTTAAATTTTGCTAAAATTCTTAATTAGGTTATGCGTGATAAATATAGTGTAGAACCATTAGATCAAACATGTTGAATAGGAGAATAACGTTATAATGTCAAATCTCTTTATAATTCCTAACGAAATTGACTTCCTTCGAGTTTCGCTGTACTACTTCAACTTCAATAGATTCCCAACCAAATTTCTTTATTTATGAACAAACTGCATCATTCGATTCAGCGTCTATAAAAACCCTTTTACCCATAATTTCAAGTGTATTTGACGACAAAAATTTTTTACTTAACACAGTGACAAATCAAATACTATGGTTTAAATTTTGCTAAAATTCTTAATTAGGTTATGCGTGATAAATATAGTGTAGAACCATTAGATCAAACATGAGGAATAGGAAAATAACGTTATAATGTCAAATCTCTTCATAATTCCCATCAAAATTGACTTCCTTCGAGTTTCGCTGTACTACTTCAACTTCAATAGATTCCCAACCAAATTTCTCTATTTACTAACAAACTGCATCAATCGATTCAGCGTCTATAAAAACCCTTTTACCCATAATTTCAAGTGTTTTGGACGACAAAAATTTTTTACTTAACACAGTGACAAAGCAAATACTATGGTTTAAATTTTGCTAAAATTCTTAATTAGGTTATGCGTGATAAATATAGTGTAGAACCATTAGATCAAACATGAGGAATAGGAAAATAACGTTATAATGTCAAATCTCTTCATAATTCCCATCAAAATTGACTTCCTTCGAGTTTCGCTGTACTACTTCAACTTCAATAGATTCCCAACCAAATTTCTCTATTTACGAACAAACTGCATCAATCGATTCAGCGTCTATAAAAACCCTTTTACCCATAATTTTAAGTGTTTTGGACGACAAAAATTTTTTACTTAACACAGTGACAAAGCAAATACTATGGTTTAAATTTTGCTAAAATTCTTAATTAGGTTATGCGTGATAAATATAGTGTAGAACCATTAGATCAAACATGTTGAATAGGAAAATAAGGTTATAATGTCAAATCTCTTCATAATTCCCATCAAAATTGACTTCCTTCGAGTTTCGCTGTACTACTTCAACTTCAATAGATTCCCAACCAAATTTCTCTATTTACGAACAAACTGCATCAATCGATTCAGCGTCTATAAAAACCCTTTTACCCATAATTTTAAGTGTTTTGGACGACAAAAATTTTTTACTTAACCGATGACACAAAGCAAATACTATGGTTTAAATTTTGCTAAAATTCTTAATTAGGTTATGCGTGATAAATATAGTGTAGAACCATTAGATCAAACATGAGGAATGGGAAAATAACGTTATTATGTCAAATCTCTTCATAATTCCCATCAAAATTGACTTCCCTTGAGTGTCGCTGTACTACTTCAACTTCAATAGATTCCCAACCAAATTTCTCTATTTACGAACAAACTGCATCAATCAATTCAGCGTCTTTAAAAACCCTTTTACCCATAATTTCAAGTGTTTAGGACGACTTCAATTTTTTACTTAACACAGTGACAAAGCAAATACTATGGTTTAAATTTTGCTAAAATTCTTAATTAGGTTATGCGTGATAAATATAGTGTAGAACCATTAGATCAAACATGTTGAATAGGAAAATTACGTTATAACGTCAAATCTCTTTATAATTCGCAACAAAATTGACTTCCTTCGAGTTTCGCTGTACTACTTCAACTTCAATAGATTGTCAACCAGATTTCTCTATTTACAAACAAACTGCATCAATCGATTTAGCGTCTTTAAAAACCCTTTTACCCATAATTTCAAGTGTTTTGTAAGACAAAAATTTTTTACTTAACACAGTGACAAAGCAAATACCATGGTTTAAATTTTGCTAAAATTCTTAATTAGGTTATGCGTGATAAATATAGTGTAGAATCATTAGATCAAACATGTTGAATAGGAAAATTACGTTGTAATGTCAAATCTCTTTATAATTCCCAACAAAATTGACTTCCTTCGAGTTTCGCTGTACTACTTCAACTTCAATAGATTGTCAACCAGATTTCTCTATTTACAAACAAACTGCATCAATCGATTCAGCGTCTTTAAAAACCCTTTTACCCATAATTTTAAGTGTTTTGTACGACAAAAATTTTTTACTTAACACAGTGACAAAGCAAATACCATGGTTTAAATTTTGCTAAAATTCTTAATTAGGTTATGCGTGATAAATATAGTGTAGAACCATTAGATCAAACATGTTAAATAGGAAAATTACGTTGTAATGTCAAATCTCTTTATAATTCCCAATAAAATTGACTTTCTTTGAGTTTCGCTGTACTACTTCAACTTCATTAGATTTCCAACCAGATTTCTCTATTTACAAACAAACTGCATCAATCGATTCAGCGTCTATAAAAACCCTTTTACCCATAATTTCAAGTGTTTTGGACCACAAAAATTTTTTACTTAACACAGTGACAAAGCAAATACTATGGTTTAAATTTTGCTAAAATTCTTAATTAGGTTATGCGTGATAAATATAGTGTAGAACCATTAGATCAAACATGTTGAATAGGAAAATAACGTTATAATGTCAAATCTCTTCATAATTCCCATCAAAATTGACTTCCCTTGAGTGTCGCTGTACTACTTCAACTTCAATAGATTCCCAACCAAATTTCTCTATTTACGAACAAACTGCATTAATCGATTCAGCGTCTATAAAAACCCTTTTACCCATAATTTCAAGTGTTTTGGACGACCAAAATTTTTTACTTAACACAGTGACAAAGCAAATACTATGGTTTAAATTTTGCTAAAATTCTTAATTAGGTTATGCGTGATAAATATAGTGTAGAACCATTAGATCAAACATGTTGAATAGGAAAATAACGTTATAATGTCAAATCTCTTCATAATTCCCATCAAAATTGACTTCCCTTGAGTGTCGCTGTACTACTTCAACTTCAATAGATTCCCAACCAAATTTCTCTATTTACGAACAAACTGCATCAATCGATTCAGCGTCTATAAAAACCCTTTTACCCATAATTTCAAGTGTTTTGGACGACAAAAATTTTTTACTTAACACAGTGACAAAGCAAATACTATGGTTTAAATTTTGCTAAAATTCTTAATTAGGTTATGCGTGATAAATATAGTGTAGAACCATTAGATCAAACATGTTGAATAGGAAAATAACGTTATAATGTCAAATCTCTTCATAATTCCCATCAAAATTGACTTCCCTTGAGTGTCGCTGTACTACTTCAACTTCAATAGATTCCCAACCAAATTACTCTATTTACGAACAAACTGCATCAATCGATTCAGCGTCTATAAAAACCCTTTTACCCATAATTTTAAGTGTTTTAGACGACAAAAATTTTTTACTTAACACAGTGACAAAGCAAATACTATGGTTTGAATTTTGCTAAAATTCTTAATTAGGTTATGCGTTATAAATATAGTGTAGAACCATTAGATCAAACATGTTGAATAGGAAAATAACGTTATAATGTCAAATCTCTTTATAATTCCCATAAAAATTGACTTCCTTCGAGTTTCGCTGTACTACTTCAACTTCAATAGATTCCCAACCAAATTTCTCTATTTACGAACAAACTGCATAAATCGATTCAGCGTCTTTAAAAACCCTTTTACCCATAATTTCAAGTGTTTAGGACGACTTAAATTTTTTACTTAACACAGTGACAAAGCAAATACCATGGTTTAAATTTTGCTAAAATTCTTAATTAGGTTATGCGTGATAAATATAGTGTAGAACCATTAGATCAAACATGTTGAATAGGAAAATTACGTTGTAATGTCAAATCTCTTTATAATTTCCAACAAAATTGACTTCCTTTGAGTTTCGCTGTACTACTTCAACTTCATTAGAATCCCAACCAAATTTCTCTATTTACGAACAAACTGCATCAATCGATTCAGCGTCTATAAAAACCCTTTTACATCAATCGATTCATCGTATTTAAAAACCCTTTTATCCATAATTTCAAGTGTATTGGACGACAAAAATTTTTTACTTAACACAGTGACAAAGCAAATACTATGGTTTAAATTTTGCTATAATTCTTAAATAGGTTATGCGTGATAAATATAGTGTAGAACCATTAGATCAAACATGTTGAATAGGAAAATAACGTTATTATGTCAAATCTCTTCATAATTCCCATCAAAATTGACTTCCCTTGAGTGTCGCTGTACTACTTCAACTTCAATTGATTCCCTACCAGATTTCTCTATTTACGAACAAACTGCATCAATCGATTTAGCGTCTATAAAAACCCTTTTACCCATAATTTCAAGTGTTTTGGACGACAAAAATTTTTTACTTAACACAGTGACAAAGCAAATACTAAGGTTTAAATTTTGCTAAAATTCATAATAAGGTTATGCGTGATAAATATAGTGTAGAACCATTAGATCAAACATATTGAATAGGAAAATAACGTTGTAATGTCAAATCTCTTCATAATTCCCAACAAAATTGACTTCCCTTGAGTGTCGCTGTACTACTTCAATTTCAATAGATTCCCTACCAGATTTCTCTATTTACGAACAAACTGCATCAATCGATTCAGCGTCTATAAAAACCCTTTTACCCATAATTTTAAGTGTTTTGGACGACAAAAATTTTTTACTTAACACAGTGACAAAGCAAATACTATGGTTTATATTTTGCTAAAATTCTTAATTAGGTTATGCGTGATAAATATAGTGTAGAACCATTAGATCAAACATGTTTAATAGGAAAATTACGTTGTAATGTCAAATCTCTTTATAATTCCCAACAAAATTGACTTTCTTCGAGTTTCGCTGTACTACTTCAACTTCATTAGATTCCCAACCAGATTTCTCTATTTACGAACAAACTGCATCAATCGATTCAGCGTCTATAAAAACCCTTTTACCCATAATTTCAAGTGTTTTGGACGACAAAAATTTTTTACTTAACACAGTGACAAAGCAAATACTATGGTTTAAATTTTGCTAAAATTCTTAATTAGGTTATGCGTGATAAATATAGTGTAGAACCATTAGATCAAACATGAGGAATAGGAAAATAGTGTTATAATGTCAAATCTCTTCATAATTCCCATCAAAATTGACTTCCCTTGAGTGTCGCTGTACTACTTCAACTTCAATAGATTCCCAACCAAATTACTCTATTTACGAACAAACTGCATCAATCGATTCAGCGTCTATAAAAACCCTTTTACCCATAATTTCAAGTGTTTTGGACGACAAAAATTTTTTACTTAACACAGTGACAAAGCAAATACTATGGTTTAAATTTTGCTAAAATTCTTAATTAGGTTATGCGTGATAAATATAGTGTAGAACCATTAGATCAAACATGTTGAATAGGAAAATTACGTTATAACGTCAAATCTCTTTATAATTCGCAACAAAATTGACTTCCTTCGAGTTTCGCTTTACTACTTCAACTTTAATAGATTGCCAACCAGATTTATCTATTTACAAACAAACTGCATCAATCGATTCAGCGTCTATAAGAACCCTTTTACCCATAATTTCAAGTGTATTGGACGACAAAAATTTTTTACTTAACACAGTGACAAAGCAAATACTATGGTTTAAATTTTGCTAAAATTCTTAATTAGGTTATGCGTGATAAATATAGTGTAGAACCATTAGATCAAACATGTTGAATAGGAAAATAACGTTATAATGTCAAATCTCTTCATAATTCCCATCAAAATTGACTTCTTCGAGTTTCGCTGTACTATTTCAACTTCAATAGATTCCCTACCAAATTTCTCTATTTACGAACAAACTGCATCAATCGATTCAGCGTCTTTAAAAATCCTTTTACCCATAATTTCAAGTGTTTAGGACGACAAAAATTTTTTACTTAACACAGTGACAAAGCAAATACTAAGGTTTAAATTTTGCTAAAATTCTTAATTAGGTTATGCGTGATAAATATAGTGTAGAACCATTAGATCAAACATGATGAATAGGAAAATAACGTTATAATGTCAAATCTCTTCATAATTCCCATCAAAATTGACTTCCTTCGAGTTTCGCTGTACTACTTCAACTTCAATCGATTCCCAACCAAATTTCTCTATTTACGAACAAATTGCATCAATCGATTCAGCGTCTATAAAAACCCTTTTACCCATAATTTCAAGTGTTTTGAACGACAAAAATTTTTTACTATGGTTTAAATTTTGCTAAAATTCTTAATTAGGTTATGCGTGATAAATATAGTGTAGAACCATTAGATCAAACATGTTGAATAGGAAAATAACGTTATTATGTCAAATCTCTTCATAATTCCCATCAAAATTGACTTCCCTTGAGTGTCGCTGTACTACTTCAACTTCAATAGATTCCCAACCAAATTTTTCTATTTACGAACAAACTGCATCAGTCGATTCAGCGTCTTTAAAAACCCTTTTACCCATAATTTCAAGTGTTTAGGACGACTTAAATTTTTTACTTAACACAGTGACAAAGCAAATACTATGGTTTAAATTTTGCTAAAATTCTTAATTAGGTTATGCGTGATAAATATAGTGTAGAACCATTAGATCAAACATGTTGAATAGGAAAATAACGTTATAATGTCAAATCTCTTCATAATTCCCATCAAAATTGTCTTCTTCGAGTTTCGCTGTACTACTTCAACTTCAATAGATTCCCAACCAAATTTCTCTATTTACGAACAAACTGCATCAACCGATTCAGCGTCTATAAAAACCCTTTTACCCATATTTTCAAGTGTTTAGGACGACTAAAATTTTTTACTTAACACAGTAACAAAGCAAATACTAAGGTTTAAATTTTGCTAAAATTCTTAATTAGGTTATGCGTGATAAATATAGTGTAGAACCATTAGATCAAACATGTTGAATAGGAAAATAACGTTATAATGTCAAATCTCTTCACAATTCCCATCAAAATTGACTTCTTCGAGTTTCGCTGTACTACTTCAACTTTAATAGATTGCCAACCAGATTTATCTATTTACAAACAAACTGCATCAATCGATTCAGCGTCTATAAGAACCCTTTTACCCATAATTTCAAGTGTATTGGACGACAAAAATTTTTTACTTAACACAGTGACAAAGCAAATACTATGGTTTAAATTTTGCTAAAATTCTTAATTAGGTTATGCGTGATAAATATAGTGTAGAACCATTAGATCAAACATGTTGAATAGGAAAATAACGTTATAATGTCAAATCTCTTCATAATTCCCATCAAAATTGACTTCTTCGAGTTTCGCTGTACTATTTCAACTTCAATAGATTCCCTACCAAATTTCTCTATTTACGAACAAACTGCATCAATCGATTCAGCGTCTTTAAAAATCCTTTTACCCATAATTTCAAGTGTTTAGGACGACAAAAATTTTTTACTTAACACAGTGACAAAGCAAATACTAAGGTTTAAATTTTGCTAAAATTCTTAATTAGGTTATGCGTGATAAATATAGTGTAGAACCATTAGATCAAACATGATGAATAGGAAAATAACGTTATAATGTCAAATCTCTTCATAATTCCCATCAAAATTGACTTCCTTCGAGTTTCGCTGTACTACTTCAACTTCAATCGATTCCCAACCAAATTTCTCTATTTACGAACAAATTGCATCAATCGATTCAGCGTCTATAAAAACCCTTTTACCCATAATTTCAAGTGTTTTGAACGACAAAAATTTTTTACTATGGTTTAAATTTTGCTAAAATTCTTAATTAGGTTATGCGTGATAAATATAGTGTAGAACCATTAGATCAAACATGTTGAATAGGAAAATAACGTTATTATGTCAAATCTCTTCATAATTTCCATCAAAATTGACTTCCCTTGAGTGTCGCTGTACTACTTCAACTTCAATAGATTCCCAACCAAATTTTTCTATTTACGAACAAACTGCATCAGTCGATTCAGCGTCTTTAAAAACCCTTTTACCCATAATTTCAAGTGTTTAGGACGACTTAAATTTTTTACTTAACACAGTGACAAAGCACATACTATGTTTTAAATTTTGCTAAAATTCTTAATTAGGTTATGCGTGATAAATATAGATCAAACATGTTGAATAGGAAAATAACGTTATAATGTCAAATCTCTTCATAATTCCCATCAAAATTGTCTTCTTCGAGTTTCGCTGTACTACTTCAACTTCAATAGATTCCCAACCAGATTTCTCTACGAACAAACTGCATCAATCGATTCAGCGTCTATAAAAACCCTTTTACCCATAATTTCAAGTGTTTAGGACGACTAAAATTTTTTACTTAACACAGTAACAAAGCAAATACTAAGGTTTAAATTTTGCTAAAATTCTTAATTAGGTTATGCGAGATAAATATAGTGTAGAACCATTAGATCAAACATGTTGAATAGGAAAATAACGTTATAATGTCAAATCTCTTCATAATTCCCATCAAAATTGACTTCTTCGAGTTTCGCTGTACTACTTCAACTTCAATAGATTCCCTACCAAATTTCTCTATTTACGAACAAACTGCATCAACCCATTCAGCGTCTTTAAAAACCCTTTTACCCATATTTTCAAGTGTTTTTGACGACAAAAATTTTTTACTTAACACAGTAACAAAGCAAATAACATGGTTTAAATTTTGCTAAAATTCTTAATCAGGTTATACGTGATATATATAGTGTAGAACCATTAGATCAAACATGTTGAATAGGAAAATTACGTTATAATGTCAAATCTCTTTATAATTCCCAACAAAATTGACTTCCTTCGAGTTTCGCTGTACTACTTCAACTTCAATAGATTCCCAACCAAATTTCTCTATTTACGAACAAACTGCATCAATCGATTCAGCGTCTTTAAAAACCCTTTTACACATAATTTCAAGTGTTTTGGACGACAAAAATTTTTTACTTAACACAGTGACAAAGCAAATACTAAGGTTTAAATTTTGCTAAAATTCATAATTAGGTTATGCGTGATAAATATAGTGTAGAACCATTAGATCAAACATGTTGAATAGGAAAATAACGTTATAATGTCAAATCTCTTCATAATTCCCATCAAAATTGACTTCCTTCGAGTTTCGCTGTACTACTTCAACTTCAATAGATTCCCCACCAGATTTTCCTATTTACGAACAAAATGCATCAATCGATTCAACGTCTATAAAAACCCTTTTACCCATATTTTCAAGTGTTTTGGACGACAAAAATGTTTTACTTAACACAGTGACAAAGCAAATACCAAGGTTTAAATTTTGCTAAAATTCATAATTAGGTTATGCGTGATAAATATAGTGTAGAACCATTAGATCAAACATGTTGAATAGGAAAATACCGTTATAATGTCAAATCTCTTCATAATTCCCATCAAAATTGACTTCTTCGAGTTTCGCTGTACTACTTCAACTTCAATAGATTCCCTACCAAATTTCTCTATTTACGAACAAACTGCATCAACCGATTCAGCGTATTTAAAAACCCTTTTACCCATATTTTCAAGTGTTTTTGACGACAAAAATTTTTTACTTAACACAGTAACAAAGCAAATACCATGGTTTAGATTTTGCTAAAATTCTTAATTAGGTTATACGTGATATATATAGTGTAGAACCATTAGATCATACATGTTGAATAGGAAAATTACGTTATAATGTCAAATCTCTTCATAATTCCCATCAAAATTGACTTCTTCGAGTTTCGCTGTACTACTTCAACTTCAATAGATTCCCCACCAGATTTTCCTATTTACGAACAAAATGCATCAATCGATTCAACGTCTATAAAAACCCTTTTACCCATATTTTCAAGTGTTTTGGACGACAAAAATTTTTTACTTAACACAGTGACAAAGCAAATACCAAGGTTTAAATTTTGCTAAAATTCATAATTAGGTTATGCGTGATAAATATAGTGTAGAACCATTAGATCAAACATGTTGAATAGGAAAATAACGTTATAATGTCAAATCTCTTCATAATTTTCATCAAAATTGACTTCTTCGAGTTTCGCTGTACTACTTCAACTTCAATAGATTCCCTACCAAATTTCTCTATTTACGAACAAACTGCATCAACCGATTCAGCGTATTTAAAAACCCTTTTACCCATATTTTCAAGTGTTTTTGACGACAAAAATTTTTTACTTAACACAGTAACAAAGCAAATACCATGGTTTAAATTTTGCTAAAATTCTTAATTAGGTTATACGTGATATATATAGTGTAGAACCATTAGATCAAACATGTTGAATAGGAAAATTACGTTATAATGTCAAATCTCTTCATAATTCCCATCAAAATTGACTTCTTCGAGTTTCGCTGTACTACTTCAACTTCAATAGATTCCCTACCAAATTTCTCTATTTACGAACAAACTGCATCAATCGATTTAGCGTCTTAAAAAACCCTTTTACCCATAATTTCAAGTGTTTTGGACGACAAAAATTTTTTACTTAACACAGTGACAAAGCAAATACAAAGGTTTAAATTTTGCTAAAATTCATAATTAGGTTATACGTGATATATATAGTGTAGAACCATTAGATCAAACATGTTGAATAGGAAAATTACGTTATAATGTCAAATCTCTTCATAATTCCCATCAAAATTTACTTCTTCAAGTTTCGCTGTACTACTTCAACTTCAATAGATTCCCTACCAAATTTCTCTATTTACGAACAAACTGCATCAATCGATTCAGCGTCTTAAAAATCCCTTTTACCCATAATTTCAAGTGTTTTGGACGACAAAAATTTTTTACTTAACACAGTGACAAAGCAAATACTAAGGTTTAAATTTTGCTAAAATTCATAATTAGGTTATGCGTGATAAATATAGTGTAGAACCATTAGATCAAACATGTTGAATAGGAAAATAACGTTATAATGTCAAATCTCTTCATAATTCCCATCAAAATTGACTTCCTTCGAGTTTCGCTGTACTACTTCAACTTCAATAGATTCCCCACCAGATTTCCCTATTTACGAACAAAATGCATCAATCGATTCAGCGTCTATAAAAACCCTTTTACCCATATTTTCAAGTGTTTTGGACGACAAAAATTTTTTACTTAACACAGTGACAAAGCAAATACTAAGGTTTAAATTTTGCTAAAATTCATAATTAGGTTATGCGTGATAAATATAGTGTAGAACCATTAGATCAAACATGTTGAATAGGAAAATAACGTTATAATGTCAAATCTCTTCATAATTCCCATCAAAATTGACTTCTTCGAGTTTCGCTGTACTACTTTAACTTCAATAGATTCCCTACCAAATTTCTCTATTTACGAACAAACTGCATCAACCGATTCAGCGTCTTTAAAAACCCTTTTACCCATATTTTCAAGTGTTTTTGACGACAAAATTTTTTTACTTAACACAGTGACAAAGCAAATACTATGGTTTAAATTCTGTTTTGCTAAAATTCTTAATTAGGTTATGCGTGATAAATATAGATCAAACATGTTGAATAGGAAAATAACGTTATAATGTCAAATCTCTTCATAATTCCCATCAAAATTGACTTCTTTGAGTTTCGCTGTACTACTTTAACTTCAATAGATTCCCTACCAAATTTCTCTATTTACGAACAAACTGCATCAACCGATTCAGCGTCTTTAAAAACCCTTTTACCCATATTTTCAAGTGTTTTTGACGACAAAAATTTTTTACTTAACACAGTAACAAAGCAAATACCATGGTTTAAATTTTGCTAAAATTCTTAATTAGGTTATACGTGATATATATAGTGTAGAACCATTAGATCAAACATGTTGAATAGGAAAATTACGTTATAATGTCAAATCTCTTCATAATTCCCATCAAAATTGACTTCTTCGAGTTTCGCTGTACTACTTCAACTTCAATAGATTCCCTACCAAATTTCTCTATTTACGAACAAACTGCATCAATCGATTCAGCGTCTTAAAAAACCCTTTTACCCATAATTTCAAGTGTTTTGGACGACAAAAATTTTTTACTTAACACAGTGACAAAGCAAATACTAAGGTTTAAATTTTGCTAAAATTCATAATTAGGTTATGCGTGATAAATATAGTGTAGAACCATTAGATCAAACATGTTGAATAGGAAAATAACGTTATAATGTCAAATCTCTTCATAATTCCCATCAAAATTGACTTCTTCGAGTTTCGCTGTACTACTTTAACTTCAATAGATTCCCTACCAAATTTCTCTATTTACGAACAAACTGCATCAACCGATTCAGCGTCTTTAAAAACCCTTTTACCCATATTTTCAAGTGTTTTTGACGACAAAATTTTTTTACTTAACACAGTGACAAAGCAAATACTATGGTTTAAATTCTGTTTTGCTAAAATTCTTAATTAGGTTATGCGTGATAAATATAGATCAAACATGTTGAATAGGAAAATAACGTTATAATGTCAAATCTCTTCATAATTCCCATCAAAATTGACTTCTTTGAGTTTCGCTGTACTACTTTAACTTCAATAGATTCCCTACCAAATTTCTCTATTTACGAACAAACTGCATCAACCGATTCAGCGTCTTTAAAAACCCTTTTACCCATATTTTCAAGTGTTTTTGACGACAAAAATTTTTTACTTAACACAGTAACAAAGCAAATACCATGGTTTAAATTTTGCTAAAATTCTTAATTAGGTTATACGTGATATATATAGTGTAGAACCATTAGATCAAACATGTTGAATAGGAAAATTACGTTATAATGTCAAATCTCTTCATAATTCCCATCAAAATTGACTTCTTCGAGTTTCGCTGTACTACTTCAACTTCAATAGATTCCCTACCAAATTTCTCTATTTACGAACAAACTGCATCAATCGATTCAGCGTCTTAAAAAACCCTTTTACCCATAATTTCAAGTGTTTTGGACGACAAAAATTTTTTACTTAACACAGTGACAAAGCAAATACTAAGGTTTAAATTTTGCTAAAATTCATAATTAGGTTATGCGTGATAAATATAGTGTAGAACCATTAGATCAAACATGTTGAATAGGAAAATAACGTTATAATGTCAAATCTCTTCATAATTCCCATCAAAATTGTCTTCTTCGAGTTTCGCTGTACTACTTCAACTTCAATAGATTCCCTACCAAATTTCTCTATTTACGAACAAACTGCATCAATCGATTCAGCGTCTTTAAAAACCCTTTTACCCATAATTTCAAGTGTTTTGGACGACAAAAATTTTTTACTTAACACAGTGACAAAGCAAATACTAAGGTTTAAATTTTGTTAAGTTACAATCCTATTGGATTCATTTTAATTTCAATTGATTTCACAAAGTATGGGGTTGACATTTTTGTAATATAATTAATAGTCATAATTTAATGATGCAATTAGTTTTATTAAGATATACCCATAACATTAACAATTATGTTTAGTACTTGCAAGAGTATTGTTAGCCAATTGCTGATAGTCAGCTTCTTCAGGTATCTTGAAAACAGTTGCACAAAGTGTATTTTTATAGATACTAGATTGGTTAGTTATTATCGTAGGTTATTGAAATCATGGAAATATTTTTTTCTTGCGCCACATTCTCCAAATAAAAATAAACTATAAGCTTTATTGTAGGGTGTGCTTTACTTTGTACTCCATTTTTCATTAAATCTTGGATCTGGGTGGTAATTTACTTAGGTATGTCCAATACTCTCTAAAACATAAATGATATTTATTTATTTAGGCAGTAAATAATTAACAAGGTACTTACTTGAAGTCATATTGAAGACAGACTAACCTGTTAATGTTTACAAACATTATAGTAACACTTTTGCAATAATCATCAAACGTTTTGGAAAAGTATTTAAATTTTTCCCCACAAAATATATTCTAAAAATTTACATCTACTTTAACACCTTCAGATAATACATCCATCAGAAAGTAAATAAAAAAATCTCTGATAAAACTATAAAACTAACCTCGTTTAATTTTGCATTGTTGCCAATACATTTCAATCTCAATCTCTAAAAAAGGTATAATTACATACTTTCCACTTTATTCCAATTTTTCTTTAGACCATGTTGATGTGTGTATATTTAGAAACCGCAATATGTTTTTATTAAAATTAATATATTTATCCTAATAAATACCTTAATTAGTAAGAGTTAGTACCAGAGCTGGGTAGTATATCCGGATACTTCTGTATACGGATACAATATCCGGATACTTTTTAAATTTTCTACCCGGTATCCATATCCGTGTCCAAATTTGAAAGTATCCGGATCCTAAAAGTACAAATAAGTACACCCCCTATAAAGCTTAAAATTTGAAAACTCGGCTGGTCCGCCGACGCTGGCCAAATTCAATATCAAAAGCTCAGGCACTGACACAAAAAAGTTTTTCGTTAGCTCATCATTTAATGTATTTTTATTATTAGATATATATTACATGAAAAATACATGAACATCACATAGTTTTAATACTAATAATTTATGTCCTTTTTAAAAAAAGTATCCTTCAAAGTATCCTGAAGTATCCGAAAAAAATATCCCGAATACATTTTGAGTATCCGTATCCGGTATCCGGATACTTTTTTTCAATATCCGTCCCTACTCTGGTTAGTACAATACATTTCATTAATTAATTATTTGTTAGGTATGTCTAAATCTTATTTTATTTTTTTTATATATATCGATATTTTAAATCCTAAAAACAATTAATTTGTTACGCCTATGACACAACAATAACACAACAAATTTCCAAAATGTATCCAAATTAATAGGATATTTAATAAAAAATATACAGGTATTTTTCATCTGTTTATGGTCTCAAGGTCAAATGTAAGTGTATGTCGTCAAATGTCGTGGAAACATTCAAAAATTTACTAAGCAAAATTCATATTTTCATCTCTGTCTTAGATAAAGAAAGTCAACAATTTATTAAAAAAATACTAATTTGAAACCACTATCGCCATCTACTCTATATTCTTGTAATTTAAAAATAACCAAATTTTTCACTAAATTTAGGCAGTAGATAGGCACCGGTTCTAGACCATGGCTGAGGCGCTGACATGGGAATCTCAATAAGAAAATCATCAAAAAAGCTAAGGTCTAAAAACGTCGAAATTGGCTCATTCAAGGTCGAGCGGTCGACCAAGTGGTATAAATTATTACGGATGACTTTTGTTAATAAGAGATAACAAAGACGGGTCATTCGTCGTCGATCATTCGTCGAAAATCTCGTTACATACAGGGTCGTAAAAAATGTTGATCGTAAGACGTGGTATGAGATCGAGTTCGTCAAATATTGACCGATGAGTACGGAGTAGGTCGCAAAAATGTCATTAAATTAATGGGGGTTGTAAATTTTATATTAAAAATGTCAATTCGTAAGACGTGCGGTGGTCATTTCGAGTGTACAGGGTATGTCGCGAACATCATTCGTACGGGGGATATCACATACGGGATATATCTACAGGGCGCGAGGATGTCTTGCTTGTTTATATACGTACACAAATAAAGGTTTCGTATTCAAATACTGAAGGTTCTGAGAAATTTTTGCGTCGTTTTGCCAATTTCTACTACAGTATGTCGTGAAGATCATTGGTAAGACGTAGTACGGGGGTTTACATAAGAAGTAGGCATATCGAGACCGTCTAAATGGACGTCGCAGACGTGAAAAATGTTTTAGTTGTTATTTGTTTATATACGGGGTATGATACAAATAGAGGTTCTCAAATTCTGATCGAACAGTTTTCAGCGAATTTGGTTTGTGATAGATATCTTGTAATCATATAAAGGGATACTAAGAAAGTAGTTAATGAACAAATAAATCTTGGAAGTTCTCCACTATTAAACTGTTTACTCTGATTGAGTCTTCATTTATACATAGATAAGACATTATTGTAACATAATATATTAAGTTATTATAAAGATCAGCATGATATAGTTTTTTCCTGGTTTTTCTATATCATTGCACAGTTATACTGATCTTAGATGATAATCCCTTAGGGCTAATAACATCTAGTAATATTGTTATGTCTTATAACTTCCTTACTTGGTCTAGCCTTACCTCCTTATCAACATCAAGCACCTAGTTACAAACAAACAAAATGTAATTTCAATATGTCAATCTGACCACAGCACACCCTCCTAGCAGTTTAACTCTTATCTACAATTTGTATCCAAGTTATATTATTGCGCCCACCCACTTGAGGGCGTATCTGTAGCGTGACGATACAGTATCGCCCAATCGGAGAAAACGTGAACTGTCATCACATATTTATAAACTAATCATGATTTGTCGTTTCATTTTTAATTGTTATCTGTTAACGTTTGAATTTAGAATTGTGTTTTGCCTGTGCTTTTTCCGTTGATTATCGTTAAGTTGATTAATTAGTTATTATTTGTGAAAGTTTCTTCCAGTTTATTGAATTTTATATTTTAGTTTATGAACTTTTTAATTGTTTTCTGTATTATAAGAGAACTCTCCAAAACAACTTTATGACAATTATAGATTGTGCCATCAACATTTTGACCAGGCAGCAGTTTCATAACGCAGGATTTCGGAAAGAGTTGAAACCAGGTGCATACCCAACTCTACTTTTATCTGGTAAGTAGATACAAGATAAGGTATATTGTAAGTGAATAAAATTATTTGATTTCAGATACTTCAGTTATTCTACCATCATCCACAACGGTGTCTTTGGAAGCTCCATCCACATGTGGAGAAAAAGCCTGCAGGTTGATAATTAGATGCACTATCTTTTTTTGGTACAAACAAGTGAATAAAATAGCTGCAGGCAAATACTCCAAATATGAAAAATATTTAAATAGGGTCAAGAATGCCTCCTACATTGAACCAATAAAAGTACAGGCACAAAAATCCTATATAAATAGAATCAAGAGAAAAAAGTTAATTTAATTTTTTATATTTCTTATTTATTTATATATTTTTTATGTATATTTATTTAATATAAACTTGATGAACAACGTCGAAGTTTTCTTTAAAATCCAACTTTCCAAAAATCTTAATAAAATTTGTATAGTTCTGTGTTCTGGGCTGCACGTACACTAGCGCTCGTAACATGAGGCGGGTGGGCCCAGTACTAATATATTAGATCTGATAATTAGTAGAAGAGTTAGCCTGCTAGAGGGTGTGCTGTGAATCTGACGATGTTAGTTATAGCGAAACAGCTGTAATTGAATTTTAAAGCGAATTTTTCGAATAAATAGAGGAAGTTTAGTTTAACTGTTCAGTTATTTATTTTTCTTACCTAACCATTATTTATTAACTATAGTGTCTGACACCAATAAGATAACAAAAATCATATCTGCATTAGGGTCGTGAGACGGGCCCTGTCAGTCGCCCATGTGTTTCCCATTTGGTCTAAAAATTAATACAATCCTGACGATAAATAACTCTTATCGTACCATTATTTTGTCTACACATAGTGGTACACTATAGATAGATATAATTCTCTGACACTTGAGGTGACATTTTTATTATGATCCTATTCACTATTTTGGGTTTGCGTATCAAATTACCTTTTTAAGCGAGTGTCACAAAAAATGAAGTTTTACGGATCTATTAACGTCCCTAAAGTGTATCTTTTTTGGCCGCTTTTTTACTTTACGGCCGCTGTTTTACTTCACGGCCGCTTTTTTACTTTACGGCCGCTTTTGCAAACAAAGTCATTATGAGGGCAACCTACTAGACACATTTAATTTGCTTATTTGAGTTATTTCCACGTCCGATATTAAGATTGTCAAATTATGAAGGCGGCCTACTAGACGCACTTAATTTGCATGTTTGGGTTATTTACCCATAAAACAAAAGAAAAGGTTCCGTTGCCAGGCTGTTTATTTACAAGCTTTTCGTTTCTGTCAGTAAAATAAAATTTAAAGTAAATAACTAACAAATAATAAAAACCACATTTACGGTGTATAATGTACATTTAACATAACAATTAATAGCAAATAATGCCCTAATTTATTAACTTCGTTATGACCCAACTTCTGTTTATCATACTTACTGTAAGTAATTCTGTACACATCTTTGTTACTTAATAATACACTTTTCATTTGGTTAATAAAAATTTGAACTAATCTTCCAGTTTCGTCTCTGTTTAGAAACAAAATTGTAAAAAAAAGTTGTTACCTATTTGATGAGACACTCGCTTAAAAAATTTTGTGTGCACCTCAGCCGTATGATCTTTTTTTGCCTCACCTGAAATTTGCTTGGCCTCGGCTACGCCTCGGCCGCAAATTTCAGATTCGGCCAAAAAAGATCAACATTACGGCCTTGGTACACAAATAACTATTAAAAATGCTTATCAGCCCTAAAAATTCTATAAAAATCCGAAAGTATAATAATAAATAGCTAGTTACGTTTCGAATGTTTACGTCAACTTTTGTGTCTGTGTGTGTTTGTGTACTACGAGAAAAAAATTTAAGTAAATAAATCGAAATTAGATGAGCATATAAATTTACTTTTAATTCAGGATCTGAACTTTAAAAAACTGTTTATTGTACCCATAATCTATCCTTAGATTCACACTTTCTTATAAGGGATATTGTTAGACGAAGGCGGGTTAGTGTACTTCCAGTAAATAAAGACAAATACATTTCATTTACGCAATACGATGCAGATACCAACATTAAATTCCGGTTTATGTTCAGATTTTTGGGGGCTAGCTTGGATAAACTTTGTGTATTGAGGATTTTATAATTTTACGAAAAGAATCATTGAATTCCGATCAGTTTAAACTATTAACTCGTAAAGGTGCGTTTCCATACGACTATATTGACCATTTAGAGAAATTAAATGAAACTCAATTACCTAAACAAGAATGTTTTTACAATTGAGAATAACTGATGGCGACTATGCTCATGGGCAAAACGTTTAGAAGTCCTTTAATATGTACATTCATTCATACATTCTGCTTCTTGCCGACATTCTTGAAAATTTTCGTGAGTCTTCTTTAAAAAATTACCCCCGCCTGGTATTTTACAATGCCTAACTATACGTGGGATTGTATCGTAATAAGTATTACTGGTGTCAAAATGGCTATGATAAAGTAATATTTAAATTGAAGCTATGATCGCCACCATGATCTGCATTCTCATAAACAACCCAACATACCTCTTCACGAACAAGTTCCATACAGGTTTATTCATCGTGATAGCGAAATTGATTCTGAGTATTATTTATAAACAATGTTGTTAAACTGTTGGTTTGTTTAGAGTCGTTTTAATCTAATTTTTACTGATTTTACTTATAGTTTCCTAACAGACGTTTTCTTTTGCTGTGTTTCGCGATCATAGAAAATTAGTAAGATAGTGTAGAACATAGTTTAACATTTTTTCTGAATTATTCTCCTTTTCATAGTTATTAGCCACATTTTTAGTGAAATACAATCACAAATGAATTTTTAATGTTTATCTTTATTTGCTTGATAATAGTCGAGATAAAACGGTAATCCTAACAAAATAGTGTCTTCATAATAACAGCCTTGAATAAGAGGCAAGTTTATATGTTTATTTTCGTTTAATTGATGGTAAAGAAGCCTCATTTAATTTCTCTAAGGAATTTATATAATCATAGCAAAACTCCTTTACGCGATCGCTTCGGGCAGGGAGGTCATAACGTAATATAGGAATTTGGTATATACTGGGTGTTGTTTAACTTAGAACATAAATTGTTATACTACTAAAATCGTTATGACTTTATTTACACACACCTACATTAAGTTGTATAGGAAGTTATCTTGAGCTGGGTATGGAGTATCACTTTTGCTTCAAAAGAGTTTCTTATTAGCAGTAAGGTGTCCTTTGAGATCTACTAGAGAGAAGATTAATAATTTGTTAACAACAGCTGTTGTACATAAATAGTAACTTTTTTACTGCTATGTATATTTTTATCTTATAAAAGGGTTACCTTCCAGTTCTCGGTCTGACTGGATTTTTTCTTATCGACTTGTCCTAAAACATTTTTAAATAGTTTCCAGTCGCTATTGCCGAATTTTAGAAGTTGAGGTTATGTTGTTCTATCCCTTAGTATAAGGCTTAGACTAGGAAAGAGAGAGGACAGCGCATAGCAATGAAAACGTTATGCGTGTGAGTGAAGCCAATTTTCAAACGTTTGGTGGTAAACAAATTTGGAACGTCGAATTGTATTTTTTTAGTTTTTTTATTAATTTTCATCTTTCTTAATTACCTGAATAGACATTTTAAAATGGTTAATTGTGCAGTTTATAAGTGCAACAGTCAGAGTTAAGAGGAAGGAATTTGATTTCATAGGTACCTAAAAAGTATTTTAAAACTATTTCCTTGAAATTTATTTTTATTAATATTACAGCTTTCAGGTAATAGATGTTTAACTAAATCACATATGTTATGTATGATAACTTAAATTAATAGTTCATACATTTTGAAAATTGTTTTCATTCAGTTTTAAAGATTATTTTTCAATTAATTGTTATTATTCTCTCATAGATGTAATAGTTTTGCAGTGGCGTGGAACAAAAACATATATAAACATATATTTAAAATAGATAAAGTATATTAAAATTGTAATATTTATTAAATAAATATGTTTTAAAATAATTGTTGTTTTTTTTTGGAGCAGTACATATTTAAAGACTTTTTTAAATTAGATTTGTAATACGAAATAATGAAAATGATTATTTAATAATCGTATAAGAAAAATTGTATGATACGCCTATGTCAATATTGTCCGCCATTAGTTTGGTGGTAAATGGGTTACATAAATTAATTCCAATGCGCAGTCCTCTCTCTTTCCTTGTCTAAGATATAAGGCTTTCCAAATCACGTGACATAAAGATGGCGTCTGTGGGCAAACCTTAGAACATAACCTTAGAACATAAAATAGTAAAGAAGGAGTTTGTGTTATATCTACAATGTTAAAATCTGGCGACGGAAGTCGGCCATATTGGATAACCATTTATGACTCATACTTTGTTTACAAGTTATAAAAATTTAGTTTTCTGATAAAAATTTGGATTAATTATTTATTGGTAAGTAGCTATTATTATAGTATATATACATTATATATACGTAAACTATATTTTTATGTTTAAATTAAATTAATACTTTGTATTGATCCCTAACCCATCTACTTAAATTGACATAGGCGTATCAATAATGGAAAGAGCATATTTTATTTTAATTTAAATCATTAATTTACAATTTTTTGGTTAATCTCATAACTGTATATGTCAATTATTTTTATGTCTATGGAGTATTCTAAAGCAACGTTGTACAATAAATGTATTTGTGTATTAATTAACACATTATCACATTCACAGTTTCCCACGGGATGAAAATATTAGACGGAAATGATTAAATATTGTGGATAAAGATAACTGGAGTCCAGGCAACCTTTTACAGAACAATCATTTGATAGAATTTCTTCAGTAATTGTTTTACTAGTACCAAATGCTATATCAACAATTAAAATCGCAAGAATGAAATGTGTAAGTAGTTATTACATCCACAAATTGCTTTAATAACATTGACCAAATCTACATTTTTCTCAAATCTATTTACAGATATTTTACTTAAACATATATTTCATTAATATATACCTTTTCTATGCAGGTAAGTACTAACGACCCTTATGCTGAAGAGATAATAACTACTACCAGTGCAACTATTTCACCAGTTCCTGTTCCTGAAACTCTACCATCTACTTCTGAAAGTCCTTGTAGGAAACAACTTATGAAAAGCATCTGTGTAGTATATTTAAAAACAAGAATTTATTATAATATGTAAAAGTAAAATAAATAATGTAGAAAAAATTAGCCATGTTTACACAAAATTCAATTTAAGGGCCAATAATAGTGGTAGAATGAAAAATTTTAATAAAAATTGTGTAGTATATAACTGTTTTTATTTCCTTAAATCTAGTACCCCCATTTTAGGCAATGTTATAGTATTTTTTTTCCTCTACTTTCCTTATTAAAATGGTTATTTTAATATATAATGATTAGTGTCCATACTGAATAATAATAGGTATGTTTCAATAAGGACATTATTTTTCTACAAATAAAAATATAGGACGCCACTGTTAAAAAGTAACTTCCGTTAGCCATCTTGGATAACCATCCCGGTCAACTGTCCTTGAACAAGCAATACTTCCTTACTATTTTATGTTCTAAGAACATAACACTGTCAAAGTCACGGACCACATATATAATCAAAGTTTCATAAACCATTCTATACGTGGTTGTTATCAGTCATCCCTGTTTGATCTACTTCCACAGCCAACCACAAGGCATGTAACAGGCATTTTTTCAACTTATAACGTTAACAAGTCCAAATAATATATAAAATCTATTTTATAAAGTCACAAAAACTATATTCTCACAACAATAAAAACTTCTACACCAACTTAAATAAAGAAAGCACTATGACAACAATACAAAACAATACTATTGTTTGCCTACAGCTGCCATATTGAATAATTTTTGACAGGTCGTTGGAAAGCCTAATAATGTTTGAGGTTATTCAAGACATTAATAAGTAAAAGGGTAAAATGATGACCAGACATGTTTTGCGTGGGCAGTTACATCAGCCTTGTATCCTGTTAAACAACATACTGATAGATTATCCTCATACCCCCACTATTCTTCCGTATTGAAGCTTAAAGGTATTCAATTTCCCATGACTATGAAGCAGATACCTAATTTTGAAAAACAAAATAATATTTCAATAAACGTTTACATCCTGCAGAAAAATAAGAAAACATTTGAAACCCTTCCGACATATTTAACTAAAAATAAACTAGAAAAACATGTAAATCTTTTACTGGTCCAGGATAAATATGATGATGGTCCAACCAAATACCACTACGTTTGGATTAAAAATTTATCTAGACTAGTATCCCAACAGCTTAGTAAAGAAGATCATAAAAAATTCTTTTGTGATAGATGTCTCCACTACTTCAGGTCACAAGATAAGTTGAAAAAGCATGTGGAAGTCTGTATTAAAATGAATGAGACAGCTATAAAAATGCCTGAAGCAGAGAAAAATGTTCTTAAATTCAAGAATGATAAGAACAAGTAAAAAGCTCCATTCATAGCTTATGCAGACTTGGAAAGCGTTCTCGAACCCGACAATGATCCTAATAAGCTTCAACATCACATCCCAGCAGCCGTTGGTTACTATCTCAAATGCAGTTATGATGATTCTTTGAGTTTTTATCGATCATACCGCGGTCAAGATTGTATGGAATGGTTTGCTAATGAAATGAATAGTTTAGCTGAGGACATGGCTACAGCATTTTGGTGTCCTTATGTCATTAATATGACATGGTTACAGGAAGTTGAGTATAGAAGAGGTACATACTGCCACATTTGTGAACTGCCTTTTACCTCAGATGATAACAAGGTCCGAGATCATAATCATCTGATTCCAAACAACAATTATAGAGGTGCTGCTCATGGAAAATGTAATATTAATTATATCCGGTTACGATGCACATTTCATTATTACAGATATAGCTACAAAGATAGGTGGTAAAATAGATCTGCTACCTATCACTAAAGAAAAATATATCTCATTTACAAAGCACATCAATGAATATCCGATACAATTCCGTTTTATTGATTCATTTTGATTTATGGCTTCCTCCTTAGATAAGTTAGCATCGTACCTGACTGAATATCCTAATCTCAAGTCTCAGTTTCCTGACTTGGCTGAAGAACAATTTAAACTTATAACTAAAAAAGGAATCATGCCTTATGATTATATTAATTCCTTTGATCGGTTTAACGACACGTCTTTACCACCACAAGACTCATTTTACAGCAAATTAGATAACAAACCATGCCCCAGAAGACTTTACCAACGTGTAAAACTTGTATGGGATATCTTTAACTGTTTAAATTTAGGTCAGTATGTAGATTTATATATGGAAACCGATATAATGCTTTTGGCTGATGTATTTGAACGATTTCGAACTTACAACTTGGATCCAGCCCACTATTTCACGCTACCGGGATTTACGTGGGATGCGATGCTTAAATATACCAAGATTGAATTGGAGCTGCTAACCGACTTAGATATGTTTTTGTTCGTTGAAAGAGGCATTCGTGGGGGTCTAAGTCAAGTCCGTTCAAAACGTCGAGCTCATGCAAATAATAAGTACATACCAACATACGATTCAGCAAAACCCGAGTCATACTTGATGTATTTTGATGTTAATAATCAGGTGAGAATATCATTTTTTAAACTATGTAAATGTTTTTTATTTATTATTTACGTTTTTAGTATGGTTGGGCTATGAATCAATACCTCCCCTACGGCAGATTTGAATGGGTAGATGATACCAATATTGACGTTACCACATTCCCAGATGATGCTGCTGAAGGTTATATGCTTGAAGTTGATCTTGAATATCCACAACGTGTTCATGATCTACACAAAGATATTCCTTTCTGTCCAGAGCATATTAATCCAAAAACAATGAACCCCTCAAAGACGACTAAAGAATTAACTAAGTTGATGGATACCTTGAACAGCAAGACAAACTATGTTATTCATTATCGCGCAAGCAAGCAAGCAATATCATATGGTTTAGTTTTAACAAAAGTTCATCGAGTACTTAAATTTAAGCAAGTACCATGGTTAAAGCCCTACATCGAGCTAAACACACGATTGAGGACTGCGGCCACTAGTTAATGAATAATGCTGTTTTCGGTAAGTTGTAATTTTAATAACCTCTAAACGATTAATAGAATTACATTTATTGTTACAGGAAAAACCATGGAAAATATTCGTAAGAGGGTAAACATCCATCTATCGAGCGAGTGGAATGGTCGGCATGGAGCGGAAGCGTACATTGCCAAGCCTGAATTCAAAAACTGCACAATATTTAATGAAAATCTTGTAGCAGTAGAACTTGGTAAGTTGCAGATATACCTTAATAAGCCCATATATGTTGGGCAAACTATCCTCGATTTGGCAAAGACTACTATATACGATTTTCATTATGGGTATATGATCGCTGCTTTTCCACATTGTTCAGTCTTGTATACGGATACTGACTCTCTAATTTACGAGCTACATCAAGATCCTTACGTAGTTATAAGACACGATTGCCACTCACGCTTCGATACATCTGATTATCCTGAAAATAACATCTTTGAGATACCTCTAGTTAATAAAAAAGTTCTTGGGATGATGAAAGACGAAAATAATGGGGTACCAATGACTGATTATGTTGGGTTAAGATCTAAACTATATACCACCAGAGTGTTAAAAACTGTTGAGGATATAGCAAAGAAGCGTAATAAGATGGTTGATGAGGAGTATGATGAGGATGAAATGGATGCAGAAATCATGAACTTTGGCGTTGGAAAGAAAGCAAAGGGAGTTAAGTCGTCGGTTGTTAATAATAATATTACCTTCGAGGATTATGTTGAATGCTTATATAGCTGGCAACAAAAAACTGTTCAGCAAAATCTAATACGCTCAACTAATCATCAAGTATTCTCCATTAAACAGGAAAAAGTTGCCCTTAGCCCCGAAGACGATAAACGCTATCTGATTTCTGGTTCAGATGAAACGTTACCATGGGGGCATTATAGCATTCTAAAATAATGTTCTCTCTCATTCCTATTACCTCACCTTTTTATTTGTATATTATATTGTATTATATTACCTTTTTATTTGTATATTTATATCCTTTTATTATATTTTGTTTTTATATTACTTTATTCATTTTAGTGTTTTATTAATACAATCAAACATCATCAATGGTTTTACAGAGGTAGTATTTTTGATATTGAAAAATGTGTGAATATCTCGTATGAATATTTTGGTACCGGGGGTGCCAGCACTAGTTATTGCTACTTATTTTTTCATTTCAAATTATTATTTATAAAAAATGCTGTATTTGTTAAAAAACTGTAACTCATACTATTATGTATGTTGTTACATTTAATCTACTTTCTGTGTACCTATTTAATGTAGTTTTTTTGTACTTTTTGTTTTATCAAAAATAAAAAAATGTAATTCATGTAATTACCTTCTACTTTCGATGTATTGTATTAATAAATGCAATTTTTTTCTACTTTTTGTTTTATTCAAAATAAAACACCTTTAATGCATAAAAACCATATATAGTAAGGTATTTTTAAAACACCTTTAATGTATAACAACTATAAGGTATTTTTATTTTGTACCTATCGCTATTCAGCATTTTTAAAATAAATTTTTAAATAAACAACAAATACATTCAGTATTATCGTTATATAAGTAAACATATTCCCTTAAAGCAACTATTACTACAATCCAAAAAGCATACAACAATTCTAATTTATTCAAATGATTATTATTTTGAGTAAAATTTGTAATGATAAACTAATAACATACCAAATGTTGTAAGATCCGTTGTGTTGTAATAAAGTTTTACATCATACCCAGTATAGATTATAAAGACGCAGCTTACCTACCTGTCAGAAATTTGTCATACCTGTAATTATAGGAGATAGGAGATATATGAGATATAGGAGAGGGGATATAGGTAAATATGGAAGGGGTTTTTCACATTATCGACGTACATCCGAATCTTTTTCGACCTGTATACAAAGACATCTAACGAAAACCAATCGGAATTTGTATATTTGTATATTTGAATACCTTGCGTCATACCCTGTATATAAACAACTAAAAAGCGATGTCTTTTTTAATCTAATATTTTGACGGTCGAAATGACCTTTTCGACTCTTACGATCCCTAATGCAGGTATATTTATCTTAATCCAGATATGGAACTCTTAGAGAATTTGTATACTGTAAAAGTAAAGTTTATATACTTATTAAAATCAATAAAATACAGTTAGAATCATTATCGCCCTATAGGGTTAGACCAACAACAAATTTGTTAACGAAATAATGGTACGAGTCGTTGTTATTGTAACACCTGATTGGTTAACGATATAGGTATGTAAATATGGAAACTAATATGGTTTTGTTACCTATATGACTTTCACATTATCAACGTACGCCTGAATCTTTTCGACCTATATACAAAGACATCTAACGAAAACCGATCGGAATTTGTATACATGTGCTATACCTCGTATAAACTGAATTACGTCTTACGGATGATCTTCGCGACATATCCTGTACACTAGAAATGACCACCGCACGTCTTACAAATTGACATTTTTAATTTACAACCATACCCCCATTAATGTTACATTTTTGCCACTTACCCCGTAACCGTTTCCGTATTAAGAATAATCATAATCCGATATTTCCACAGTCTATTCAAACCCTGTACTCGTATATATCCCGTATCTGACCCGTACCATATCATCAAATTGATATTTCTAACATTTCTTAGTATCCCTGTATATGATTACAAGATATCTATCACAGACCAAATGCGATGAAAACTGTTCGATCAGAATTTGAGAACCTCTATTTGTACCATACCCCGTATATAAACAGATAACAACTAAAACATTTTTCACGTCTGCGACGTCCATTTAGACGGTCTCGATATGCCCTATCCCTTACCTCTTACCAATTATCTTCACGACATACTGGAGTAGAAATTGGCAAAACGACGCAAAAAATTGGCAAAACGACGCAAAAATATCACAGAGCCTTCAGTATTTGAATAGATGAGAACGAAACCTTTATTTGTGTCATTATATAAACAAGCAAGACATCTGCGACATCCATTTGGACGGCCCTGTAGACATATCCCGTATGTGATGTCCCCCGTACGAATAATCTTCGCGATATACCCTGTACACTCGAAATGACAACCTCACGTCTTACGAATTGACATTTTTATTATAAAATTCACAACCTCCATTAATGTAACGACATTTTTGCCACATACCCCGTAACCGTTTGTGTATTAAGAATGATCATAATCCGATATTTCCACAGTCTAATTTGCGACAAACCCTGTATATATCCCGTATTCAACCCGTACCATATCATCAAATTGATATTTCTAACATTTCTTAGTATCCCTGTATATGATTACAAGATATCTATCACAAACCAAATTCGCAGAAAACTGTTTGATCACAACCTTTATTTGTACCATACCCCGTATAAAAACAAATAACTAAAACATTTTTCACGTCTGCGACGTCCATTTAGACGGTCTCGATATGCCTACTTCTTATGTAAACCCCCGTACTACGTCTTACCAATGATCTTCACGACATACTGTAGTAGAAATTGGCAAAACGACGCAAAAATTTCTCAGAACCTTCAGTATTTGAATACGAAACCTTTATTTGTGTGCGTATATAAACAAGCAAGACATCCATTTGGATGTTCTAATTCGCGCCCTGTAGATATATCCCGTATGTGATATCCCCCGTACGAATGATGTTCGCGACATACCCTGTACACTCGAAATGACCACCGCACGTCTTACGAATTGACATTTTTAATATAAAATTCACAACTTCCATTAATGTAACGACATTTTTGCGACCTACCCCGTACTCATCGGTCAATATTTGACGAACTCGATCTCATACCACGTCTTACGATCAACATTTTTTACGACCCTGTATGTAACGAGATTTTCGATGAATGATCGACGACGAATGACCCGTCTTTGTTATCTCTTATTAACAAAAGTCATCTGTAATAATTTATTCCACGTGGTCGACCGCTCGACCTTGAATGAGCCAATTTCGACGTTTTTAGACCTTAGCTTTTTTGATGATTTTCTTATGGAGATTCCCATGTTAGCGCCTCCGCCTTGGTCTAGAACCGGTGCTGCCTATCTACTTCAGGCAGTCTTACCAAATTAGAAACGCCTCTCTTAAGACGCTGGGTCGACTGGTGAAATCCGTTTCTCGATAGCATCTTTAGAACACGTTTTATGGAGGCTGAAAAAATTAGTTGCATTCAAACCTAGTAAAATGTTACTGAAAGTATGGCTTTTTTTGCAAATATTACTTCATTTTCTTATTCTACTGGGTCGATTTAAAGGGTCTACACTATTTTTTTGAAAATTAACAGATTTACGATTTTTGATAAATGCTAAACCTCTAATTCTCTACTTTCGATTTATTATTTTTAGGTCAAAAATATAGTTGATAGGGATTGTTAAAACGCTAAATCAACTAGTGAAATCCGTTTCTTGATAGCACGTCTAGAACACGTTTCAATGAAGCCTGAAAAAATTAGTTGCAGTCACACCCATTAAAATTTTCGTAAAAAAATGGCTATTTTCAAAATTATTACTCCAGTTTACTATGCTACGGGGTCGATTTAGTGGGTTTACACTATTTTTTGTAAATTAACAGTTTTACGATTTTTGATAAATGCTAGATCTCTAATTCTCAACTTTCGCACAAATATTTTTTTGCTTTTAAAATACTTGAAATTTTTTAAAGAAGAATTTTTCTCGATAGCATGTATAGATCACGTTTTAATGGAGGCTGAACAATTTTTTTTAGGTTTTTTAGTTTTTTCTTTATATACCTGATGATGGTCCATGGCCGAAACGTTATGATTCCAGTTTAATATGAATAAAGATGCCCAGGAAAAATTTTAAATTGCCTTATTTAATGTGCGGTCAGGAAAATTCCAATCATTAGTAAAATTTTCGTGAAAGAATTACTATTTTTGAGAATATTACTTCATTTTCGTTTTCTAGAGGTTCAATTTAGTGGGTCTACACTATTTTTTTGTAAATCAACCGATTATATTTTTGATAAATTGCTAGACCTCTAATTTTCTACTTTCACACCAATATTATTAGGTCAAAAATTTTTTGCTTCACCCTATATTTTTTTAAAGATGTTACTAATGTGGCATTTTTTTATTGAAAATTTACAAACCAAATTACAAGACAGGCACAATCACATACTTTCTGTTTAAGCTAGCGGTTTCAGGTCAGTTATTTCAACTTCATAGATATAAAAATCTCCACCTCTCAAAGTTAAAGTTAACACATGCAACAATCTGTTTAAAGTGGTCATTCTGAGAATGTATGCAACCCCTCTTCCTTCTAAGAACATTGGACTACCTCGACAACTGGCATCGAACATAAAATATTCTGATTCTTTTAGTTTACCGAAAGCCACTTGACGTTTTCTTTCCTGTCGTGATGCAAACAATATACCACATCGATTTTCGAATTTGTGAAAGAAAAACCTAAAATTAATCATTCATAAAATATTTGTGAATGTAATCAATTATCTCTAGCTATTTTTATACCTAAGTTATCAAAACCAAACTTACCACAATGCTTTGTATAAATTATACTGCATATGCCTAACCAAAAACATTGTTCCTTCAATAATAGGATTGAAGTTGACTTTAAAGCTGAATGGAAAGATTGAACAATCGTTAATCAAATCGTCTATACTTAGTTCATAATCCTCTTCGCTAATATTCTGAGTACATTCTATGAAGTAATTGTCACCATTAACCAGGACAGAATCAACGACGGCAGAATTCCATTCTTCTAAATCATATATCTTTGTCATACCGATAGCTATTACTAAGTTTGCCAATGTTTGTTTTCCACGAGTTTTTGACGAAAATCTAAAATACAACGAAGGAAATTTACTATTTTTTTTACACTGTAATGTTGGACATGGTTTTTAAATGAGAAGAAAGGTTGAACGTAAGGATAAAGCACTCAAGAAAATTCTTGACAAGCATATTAAAGAGGGAACATTACTAAAGCTAAAAAACATGATATAATCC
Organism: Ophraella communa; assembly: GCA_035357415.1. Classification (NCBI taxonomy): domain Eukaryota; kingdom Metazoa; phylum Arthropoda; class Insecta; order Coleoptera; family Chrysomelidae; genus Ophraella; species Ophraella communa. Next base: position 17,610,045 of record CM068985.1, on the reverse strand, counting down.
TAGTTACAGAGTGTACGGAGCACATCAATAATGAACTTTGTTATTTCAAAGGGATCACCTTGTACATTTTTTTGTTTTTAAACTTCTTAAAAAATACTGAATATTTTTCATGTGATATTCGCTAAAAGTCACAATGAATCGTTTATCTGAAAGAGAGCAAATCGAGATTTTACGGTGATATTCGCAGATGACAACAAGAAATAATAATTTATATCCTAACCAAAATCCCATACTGTGAATAAGTTATTAAAAAAATTTAACCAAACTGGTACAGTAAAATATTTGCCCAAATCAGGAGGAAGAAAAAGTGCATCAACTGAAGACAAATCTTTAGATGTTTGCGTCACGTTAGAAGAAGATCCTCATTTAAGCACTAGACAATTATCCAGGGAAATTGATGTTTTATCAAAATCTGCCATGGCAATTTTACGTAATAATAAATTTCATACATACAAAGTTCAGCGATGAGGCCACTTTGTTATGAACGAAAACGTAAATCGCCATAATTTTTAGATACTGGCCAAGTAACAATACTGGCTGGATGTGTGATCACTACACCCAGTATCCATAAAAACTAAATGTATAGGCTGGAATAGTGGGCAACAAAATAATTGGACCCTTCTTTATTCAAGAAATCTTAAATGGTGCGAATTATTTAAATTTGTTATTTCCAAATCCGTATTTTCAATTACCTGTTAATTTAGAAATTTCATTATTTAAAACTTTCAGACAATAACAGTACCCCAAACACCAAAATTTGACTATAATAGGATGGAGCTGCACCTCACTATACGCGCGAGGTAAGGCAATACCTAAATAATATGTTTTCTAGAATATGGATTGGATAGCGTAGTTTTTGTCACACTTTTTATAAGACAAAACCGAACAATATTCAGGAATTAAAAGGCAGAATAATTACTCTAGAGATAAGAAGAATTGAACAGTCAGGTATATTGCAAAATTTTTTGCAAAGTTTTAAAGATCGAAGTGCTTGTTGCATTGAAGTAAACAGGCAACACTTAAACGTGGACCTTTTTCTAACATAACAAATATCTAAAGATTTGTCTTCTGTTGTTGCAATTTTTCTGCACCATAATTTGGATAAACCTTTTACTGCACCGGTTTTGTTATACCTATTCTTTTTACCAATGTACTGAAGGTAAATTTTGTGAGAGGCCGTGGATTCTGAGTAGACCTGTGACGTCAACCGGCGCAGTACACAAATTTGTGTTTAAAAATTCTATTAACTTTACTAATAATTGCAGCCCTTACTGATTCTATTCAATCTTAGCCATCTTAATCTAATATTTTAAGTTGAGCGAATATAATAAAAAGTTAGCTACATCTTTGAAATTATGACATTTAGGTACCCATAGAAAATATTACATCAAAAATATTAAGTATTTTTCATAGATTTCAAAGAGAAAAAATATATAGGGTGATCCGTTTGAAATAACAAAGTTCATCATTAGATTTCCTAACAAACGGAAAATCCGACAACAATGTTAACACTACCATAAGCTCGGCCGTATTACAAAATCGTCAAGATCAAAACTTATAAAAATTGTGAAAGCGTTTCATACATAAATCTCACTATATATGAACTATTTCACAAGATCAATCACCCCTTAATACCTGCCTTGAAAAATAAAGAGCATAAGTATTTGTATTACGCACAGTGGACCAAATGACGCCCAAGTGCAGTAGAGCGACTCACCCTTCAATAATTACAGATACAGATTGTATTAGTTTGCTAGAAGTATTTCATCAACAATAGGTAATATAATCAAAGCAAAGTTAGAAAAAAACTAAGTCTACCATCATTGATAGACCTGCTGATCTTGGACCTTAACTATATGGAGATAAAAAAAGATGCACACGTGAAAATTTATGAGATGCACATATGAAATGTGAGGATGCAAGTCAGAATCATACCGGAACTAAAGTACATCTACCAAAAATAATTTAAAGTTCTATTCCCAGGTGGCGAATAGGATACGAAAAAATCGGAACTCATATTAGTTGATCAGTTGGTTGGTACACGAAAGGGGTTGAAGCTGGGTTATTTGAAGGAAAATTAAAGGTTAATGTAAGCAAGAATTTAGGTAATCTTTTCATTATACAGGAGCTGCTAAAGCAAGGCTGTAAGAACAAAACTATGCATGCACTGAAATAAAATCGAATTAACTCGAAAATGATAAAGGAAAAACAACCTTGGATTCCTGTACATAGCGACATTGAAGGAAAGCGAACCATTCCTTGACACAGCAAATAGTATAGTCAGAGACACAATATCTAACTAGGTGGATGGAATGACACGTTCCAATTGGTACAAGCTTGAGGGTCTCTCGAAGGAATATAGCATGTTAAAAAGAGATCTGAAGAACTACTGGACATGAGTGGACAAGACCTAAATACTATGATGGTACTACAGACTGGACACAGTCGTCTGACAAGCATATGAAGACAATTGGACAGGCAGAGAACTGATCTGTCAGAATAAAAATAACCCGGTGCAATTGCCTAGAGCCCTAGTTAATGAAGTTTGTTGAAGACAACCCTTCATTGGGGGTAAAGTACAAATAGAGTATTTGTATCTAATCTAGTGCTGAACTAGGGTAGACTTTTTTTTATTTCGCAGTGAAACAGACATTCACAAGTCTCTTACATGAAAACCAACCTAACCTACCTTGAAGAATATTGATTTATATTTCCCATGAGAGAATACAAATCTTTCGGATATTCTTCATCCCAATAATGCCAAAGGTTTTCAGGTGAACCTCTAATTTTCCCATTGGGGGCTTTTACATTTTTCCTAGACCAAGCAATTGGATCGACTTTTAACCATTCCACGTCTTCATAGAAAGCTTTATTTTGCTTTTCTTTTTTACCAATAGGAACCAAATCGTACTGTTGTAATTTATGACTGATTACCAAGTCCTTAGGAGCTTTCGTTATTGAAGTTATTTCGAATGTGTAAAATGTATAAGATTCAGAACCTAACAAACAAAAACAAATATATGTCTGGTATATAAAAGATATTTCAATAAAAAGGCTATGAAATGACAAAGGTTGTTACTAACCACGGATAATTTTTTTTCTTAGATTCCATTTTAACTGCTTAACATTTCTGCATTTAAGCCAACCTGCAGGTTGATTTTTAGGTTGGCCGTAGGGATCAAATATATGAAAACTTTCATCTTGACTTTTGTGGATTACATAACAAGCGTTGGGAAACTGTATTAAAAAATAGGAAAGTTTCTTGGTAAGAAGATAGTCTATTCCTGTAAGTGAAACAAATTACTATTAGCAAACATTAATTTGTTCACTATTGCCTATCGCGTAGGCGCGAATATTTTAATCATGTAAGAATAAATGATAGCTTTATTATGCTATGGAGTAAAGGAAAAACTTATTTGGTCTACTACCATTAGAATATTAGAAGTGTTAATATTGAAAATTCTTACCCAAACTCAAATGACGGTTCTGCCTCCAGTTATCAATCGTAATGGTTTTAATAATTATATCAAAAAAGTACTTTCCAACTAAAATATTTTTAATTGTTCTTTTTTCGGAGATCAGCAAATCATCGGCGTGAGAATAAACGTGCATTCCATAATCGAGAGCCAAGTTTACTTTCTTGGTATCCCATTTATTAACCGGAGTAGTGAGAAGAATTAAACAAGCACAAATACATATAAAATGATCTTCGCCAAGCTCCTCACTAACTGCTTTTCTGTTTGGTAGGGCTTTTGTTCCCGTAATTGTACAATATCCATCTTTATATTGATACCTATATTTAATAGAATACAATTATTTGTGAAATTCTGAGCATTTTCTATAAGCTATAGAATCTGTAAGGTATAGGGTTTGCCATGTTAATTTTTACAGAATATTAGCCTTACCAATAAACGGAGTATAAATATTTATACCGAGAATAAATTCGGAATAGGCAAAATGTCCACCAATAAATATGGAATAACTTATACTCGGAATAAAAACTCGGTATAAAGTTATACCTCCCTAGGCCTTGTTTAAGTGCAGAATAACCTAAAAAATATGTTGCGATAATAGGCGTAGAAGCTGTTAAGGAGGTTATTAATTTAATAAATATGGACATAGATATGGAAAATACAAGAAAAAGAATAGCTTTTAAAGAAAGAATAGACCCATTTACAATATACTCTAACAAAGAGACTTTTAATTTATGTTTTGCTAGAAATAAGTGAAAAGTGATCAGTTAAAGACATTTTTATAATAAAACCTGCAAGGTAAGGTAAATTTCGATCAATTCCACAAAGTAATAGCTTTTCTCAAACAAATTTTATAAATTATAAAGAAAAAAATCCAAATTAACCCATAATCACTCGTGGTGTATTGGTTTACGAACTCTCCACTTACGAAGATGCTGCGGGTTCGATTCCCGAAGACAACTTTTTTTATTTTTTTTTAATAGTCATACTGTCATACATCATTTAATTTGACACTGTTCCATGTACTTGTGTCGACTTTTGCTACGTTACCAAATCATTATGTTATATTATGCTCTAAATATCTTCGATAGCTTTCCAAAGTGATCTGCTATTACCTTTTATCAAAAACTATATTGACTTTAAAAAGCGTTTATTAATTCATTTGACAATCTTTTCAAACTATCAAAAAAAACAATATAAAACTGACAAAATCAATCATAATTAAACATTTCTCCCAGCTGAAATTTAGGACGTGGCCGATTCAAGTAAATTTAATGGACAAATTTTTCCAATGGCACGTTTGTAAGTTTCAGAATTTGTTTTTACATCTACTACTCTTATCTTGCCATCTTTACCAGGAAAAACATTCACAATTTTTCCCATTGGCCAATTATTTCGTGGAAGCTGATTGTCCATAAGTACAACAATTTCACCTATTTTGATATTAGCTATGTCTTCTAACCATTTGGTTCTTTTATTCAATATTGGTAAATATTCTCTCAACCATCTGTTGTCAAAAATTTTCTGCCAATTGTTGAGCGTAGATCCACTGTTTCTTGATATCAAATTTTGTTTCAAAAATTCCAATAGGTTTTGTAGTGCTGGAAGTTCCAATTAAAAAGTTATTAGGTGTGATACTTTCTTCATTCTTTGGATCACACGAGACATAAGTCAATGGTCGACAATTTACAATATTTTCAACTTCTATTAATAATGTGTGCAAGACTTCAAATTTAGGTGTTTGTTCTTTCAAAATCTTCTTTAGGGTTTCCTTCACGCTCCTCACCATTCTCTCCCACACACCTCTTTGATATGGGCTAGCTGGTGCCAAAAATTTCCAGTTTATTTCTTGTGCGATTAGTTTTCTTTGTAAAATCTGGTTGTCAATATTTTTAAATGCTTCTTTTAATTCTTAGTCTGCACATTTAAAGTTTGTACCGTTGTCAGTCCAAATAGTATGAGGCTGTCCACGTCTGGCTACAAATCTTCGAATCGCTAATAATGCCGAGTCAGCGTTTAATGTATCTGCTCTAAATGTATGGCTCTGATTGATAAGCAGGTGAATAGAACTCCATACCTTTTTTCTATTCTTCTTCCAATTTTAATTTGCATGGGTCCAAAATAATCTATTCCTGTGAAATAATTCTAATCTTCCATCTAAACAGATCAGTCCATGTTTCATAGTAGGTGATAGATTATAAATTCTGCTTTCTTTTTGTATCACTTTTTTCTTCGTCAAAGTAGAATATTCTTTAAAGAATGTATCTCTTTGTACTTTTAAAATCCATAACCTTTCTCCGTCTTCTAAATATAAATATACTAAATATATATATATACAATACGAACACTGATTTTTCCTCTTTCCTCAAATCTAAAGTACGCAACTGTTGCAATGGCTTTTTCACTGGCATCATTTATGTCTGCCGAAAATGCAATAGGTTGATCCGGTTAAGAGTAATCCCTGTACACATCTTTTCGCATCACCAACAAGATATTTTTCTAGTCTACATATATTTTCTGCATCAGAAAGTTTAAGCGATGACGTTGTGTATGTAAATTGATTATAGAAAATTGCCCAATCTTTTGCATTTCCAGAAAATACTGGTAAATCTTTATCTATTGTTTATCGGAGTCAAATATTCTTCAATTTTTCCTCACAATTGAAATTTTTGACGTACCTGGACATGCATCATCTGTCAGATCATATTTTTTCTCAGTTTTGTTCAACAAACCCATAACATTTTCATCGATAATCATACTTCGGCGTTGATCTACTGGTTCTTTTTGTCCTTTCTTTTCATTTTCAACTAACCACTGGTCAATTCTTGTGTAGTTGTGTTCTTCAAATTCGAGATCTTCAAACGTGTCAAGTTTTTCTTGATTTTTGGACATAGTTGTACAAGAACGGCTAATATTTAACTGTAATTCTATTGCTATTAACTCCTTTTGTCTTTCCATTTATTTTTTTTCCAACTCCTTTTGTCTTTCCATTTCTTTTTTCTCAAACTCCTTTTGTCTTTCCATTTCTTTTTTCTTAAATTCTCTTTCAAGTTCAATTTCTTTTCGTTTGGCTTCTAATAATCTTTTTAATGATGTTCTACTTGTCGATTCTATTTTGCTTTTGCTCTGAAGCTTTCTACTACTGTGCAGCAACTGTTCACTTCTGGAAAATCCCTTAAATGGTTCTTCTATACTGTTCGTATTTACTATAACTGGCTCACCATTCTCCAAGATTTTTCCACATTCTGAACGAGTTTTTGACTTTCTTAAATTCGCTGTTTCTTCCATGAAGGACCAAATTGTTATATTATGCTCTAAATATCTTCGATAGCTTTCCAAAGTGATCTGCTATTACCTTTTTATCAAAAACTATATTGACTTTAAAAAGCGTTTATTATTTCATTTGACAATCTTTTCAAACTATCAAAAAAACAATATAAAACTGACAAAATCAATCATAATTTAACACATTATTTTGGAATAAAGAGGGAATAGTTATACCGAATTTATTCCCAGTTTATTTGTGAACAATTTATACCAAGCTTATACTTAGAATAACTATTCTGAGTTTAAATAATGAATAACCTAAGAATAATAGATTTTTATTAGTAACAGTGTAAAAGTTAAATTTTTTTAAACCTTATACAAATCTGTTGAACTTTGGTAGTCCTTGCGCGAGACTGAAAGCCTTGGCTCACATACACTCACACATACCGCCAAAGATTTTTGGTTATAATGATTTGGTAACGTTGCTCTCAGTAGAGATAGTTTAAGATATTTGCATTATAATAAACATTGCTTATGATGATGATTTGAAGCCCAATATCAAGTAAAATATGTTCTACCTTATCCAGTCACAGCTGTCATAACGGGACTATGTTGCCAAGCATTTAAAATAGTATTATAATCTAGTAAATGTCAAACGAAGTTTCTCTTATTCTTTTTTTTATATAACCATTGAACGCGGCAACAGAGCGCAATATAAAATATTTTACATGAGTTATATTCGTTTAAAGTTTATATGTTATAAGCTGACGAGTTGTATTTGATATCAAATTAATTATGAAACCTTTATTAACTTGCGGTCTACGAGTTTCAATATTTACCAATTTACAGTGAGTAAAAATAGTGACTGACAGTAGTAAACGAAGGAAAAAATCAAAGAAACAGAAGGATTTGTTCACTTTGATGACATGCAACCAGATTTATACTGGACAAGGTATACATGTTTATAAAAAAATGACCCAAATTTTTATTGTATTTGGAAGGAAATAATTGAAGAATTAGAAAAATATTTAATATACCGACATAATAAAAATTCATCGATAAATTTTAATGGGCGCAGCTACGTGAGACCTATATTCATACTTAAAAACAATATACCGCGCAAGAGAGAGGTCCGACAGCCGGAATATAGGGCGCCGCCATACTAGACTACCTTTAAGTACCGGCTTACCCCAGAAGGATCTAAATTAAAATTTTTATGTTTAAATTTTTAATTCCAAAAAATAGCGAAAAAATATTTATTAATTAAAAAGGAAAATAATAGGGAACCAGAAAATTTAATTACATGTAGTATAAAATTAATTACACTTACAAAGTGTTAAAAATAGGAATTATATATTATTTTAAATAAAAAAGTACAATTAAAGGAAGGGTTGTGTTTAGTGTTTTTAAATAATTAAAATTAATACCCAAAAGAATTAAATCCCAATCTAAATACATAATTAAATAATTTAAATAATTAAATAATTTTACTACCAGTTAATTGATTAATGATTGTTAGAAAAATTGTTAATAAAAACGGAATAGGTAACTTAATCAACATGTATGCTTTTTAAAAGTTTATTAAACTTCAAATACATTAACATCAAATAAATTAATACAAAATACAAACTTCACAGTATATTGACAAAACTTAATATTTTTAAGGTGACAGCTGTTTCAATCAAAATCATCGTCAGATTGACATATTAAAGTTACATTTTGTTTTGATTTATTAAATAGTGTCAAGACTTGACCAACTATTGAAATAATAATGTAAATTATTGATAAATGTTAAGAATATCAATAATACAGCATCGGCATAAATAAACAGTACCACATATAAAAAAAGATTTGTGAATTAATTTTTAAAGTGTTTCACCTTGTGGTGAAGAAAGAAGTAATTGACTTTTTGAAGGCGTAGGAATCAAAGCATTTTCAAAAAAAAAACACTTTAATGCTAAGATTTTTGACAAAATCTTCTACATTAAAATGCTTGGAACACACGTACTTAACACCAAGTACTTCTTCAGTCTCTAATGCAGACAGCCACTTATTTCGAGGGTCTTTATCTTTGGGCACCTAAATTGTACAGTAATTATAATCAAGTCATATACTTTATATCTAACTAACTACCTATGAAATGTTACTCCTATATTTTCTTTTGTCATCCGACTTTTAGTACTCTTACACTGTTTCACTAAACAACTCATTACCGTACCTAATCTCTGTCACTAAAATTAAAACACAACACAAACCGAATTTTCGCAATAAGTTCAAAATCACTATAAGCTGCTATAATCATATAAGCACGATGGTCAATGATCACAATCGCATAAGCCGGTCCTGAACCTAGATAAATTGTCACAATTACTACTTTGTTTGAGGTTAAACCCCAGAACGAGTTTGCTAAATTATCATTGGCTGACACAGGCGAGAGTGTTATACAAATTACTCTGATCTACACTAAAAAACAAACTAGTCGCGTTGTCTATCTGCTTTTATTCCATGTGCAGTAAAATGCGCAGTAGGACTTTACTCGGTATATTGTTTTTAAGTATGTGCTCTCTCATTATTTCTCTATCTGTTGCTCTCTCACTCTTTCTCTATCTATTGCTCTCTCACTCCGTCCCCACTCTGGTTTTAGTTGCCATGACGCGATGTCAGCTGATCACATAGACTCGTTCGTGGCATGATATTAGTTGCGTTCTTTTTGACTGAGATCTCAGCTCACTTCAATTGAAGTGATCTGATATAAAGTGATGTGAGTAAGCACCAAAAAGAACGACAAACGCGCGACCTACGATTTCTTGCTCCCCACCACTTTATTTCCGACTCAATTCTAACTGATACCACCGCATAGCACATTCAGCATCGGTAAAGGGGGAGGAAAAATCTCAGCTCACTTTTTCCTAAGCTTTTTAATTAATTAAGTTTAATGATTAGAAAAAAACATTTTAAATTGTCAGATTAGGCCAATCCCTCTAGATAATTGTCAGATTATGATACTGCAGCATCTAGGGCATAAAGATGAACCATATATATATGGTAATGAATATTATAATTTAATGATTATTTTTATTGATTGAATAAAGAGCAAAAATTGTAACATTATATTAGACATGGTTTTGAACTGTATACAAATACAATTGTTTTTCTTTTCTTTATTGGATCACTCTAAATAAGTACTGATCTTAATAGATACTTTATCATCTTGTTTAAGTTTTGCTAGTTTTTAACTTCTTTTACTTATATTTCTTGTTTGCAATATAAATTTATTATTGATATATTTTCCTCAATGAAATTATTTATATATTTATTGAAGTTATACTGTTACATTGTGTAATATTATTTGTCTTTTTAATTTCATATATTAGGTTTAAATTAATTGGTTCCCATATATAGGCTATTGATAGCAATAAAGTTCAAAATGTTGTTCATATTGTTTCATTAAATTACTTGGAGTATTTTGTAAATAGATTATAATATATCTCCCCCAACTATCTACTTCTTGTCATCTCATCTTCCCTCTACTATACAAACAATTATCATAATTTCAATTTATTATTCTTATACTTATCATTTTTTATTCTTCATATATAATCCTTCCTTTATATCTTCTATCATAGTTGGATTAAGTTTTTCCATATCTTCTTTTATTTGTTTCTGTGTATTTTCAATTTTGTTTTCTAATATTTATTTAATTCTTTGGTTTGATATTCCAAAGTGTCTTGTAATTCTTTATTTTGGCTTCTTATTTCATTTTCCAATTTTGAGTTCATTTTCTGCTGGGTATTCTGCACATTACTTTTCATTTCTTGTATAATTCTTGTGTTCAATTTCTGTAAGTTTCTGTTCATTTTCTGCTGTATATTATCAAATTTGTCTTGCAATGTTCCTATTGCTGTCATCAGTTACTTTAACCATTTTGGTTCCTCCTCCTTGCTATTTCTTTTTGTTTATTCGACACTATCATATCTCTCGCAGACAAAATCACTTCTTTCCATTGTTTGTTGTGCTTGTGTACTAATTGATGGTTGTTCTTCAGTTTGAAATAATTGTTCTTCGGGATTAATTCCCTTTTTTACTAGTGCTTCTTGTAGTCTTTATATCAGTGTTTTTCTAGATCCTTCCGTATCCAGATTCCTGGCTCCTAATTAATTTTTAAGTTCTAATAGGCTTAGTTCTTTTAATGTCTTTCTTGATTGTATTTTGGTTATTTATTGTTTAAATATTTAGTTTAATAATTTATTTTATTAAATATTTGATTGTGTTATTATGATATAAGAAAATTGTACTTATGTTAAAATAAAATGCAAAATGTATATTGATCTTAATAAAATATCTAATAATGTAGTCTTTTAATGAAGAAATCTTCCTAGTATTTAATATTAAATTATTGTCTACTATTTTTCAAAAAAAATTGTTTAAATAAAATACCTAATTTTCCAACAGAAACTAGCCCAATAGTTGGGACGCCATTTTGTAATGAATATTATGATTTAATGATTATATATTGATTGATTGATATTAATATTTGATATTATTATTTAAATGTAATATAGCAACAGGATCCTTTTTTTTCAGGGGTGCTTTGTTCTGCAAGCTTCTAGTTGGACAATTAGGTGTATGTGAATGAAAAATTGATTAATTATAATTACAAATTTATTATAAAATAGTTAAATTAAAACAGTAATATTGAAAGTTTAATAATGAAAATAATTAGTGAAAATAATAAAAAAAAGAAAGGCCTCTTTATTAACTAGAAAAGAATTTACTTGATGTTGAAATTGTGTTCAATTAATTATTTTTATTTATGCAATGGTAAATAAGTTATTATTTAAATTGTTTAATTGTTGAGTATCAAATAAATTATTTTGTTTGAAATAATATAACTTAACTAACTACTACAAAATTCAAAATGTTTACAATTTTATCTGACCTTAATACACGTAGAGTCCGACTGTCTGATTGGTGGAAAAAATCCGTAGTCGCTCTATGAAAAACGGAAACGAACGAAGTGATACGTGGAATTTCCGACTTTGGCAAAATGTCGTGGTCGTGCTGTTAGACGTTTGGTTTCTTGTTTAATATTATTGTTCTTTGTTTATTCCTCCAAATGGATATGGTTCAGTGTTTGTTGGATTATATTTCTCTGAATTTTATTATAAATAGTAAGTACACTTAATTTCGTCTTCTTTATGCGTCGAAAATGTTTCTAATTACACTTTTGATTACTTTGATATTAATTTTAAACTTACGTTCTTAATGTCACTATTTAACACTTAATTTTTTACAACTGTTAAAAACTGTTCACTGACTGTTTACTTTGACTGATCTTCTATGGTTGACTTCCATTAATATCCTACTCCCAACGACCTCTGCTCAAGTCCTTTTATAGATTTCAATCTTTCCAGAAACTTTTTTATTGATCTATGGATTAGTCATTTTTAGAATACTATATGCATCTCTCTCTTTCCTATATATGACTAGACATACTCACTTCGTCTACTGTCCATCATTCCAAAACACAATATAGTAAAAATATATCTGTCTCCTTTTTACACATTATATACTTAGTTTCTCGAAGTTTCTGGTAGGTTTAAATACCATATTTATATACAAAATATAATATTATTTCTATTATTTCTAAGTTAAAATTTTCTTACAAATACACAAAATATATAATAAAATAACATAATATAATAAAAGTTATTTGATTAAGGTAATATTAAACAACTTCTGTTGATATTATGCTCATTATACTATTATCGAATATTTAAATATTACAATATATCTTAATCTGACGCGCTTAAAAAAATATTTTTTTTTTAATTTTCAACCCTTACGTATGACCACCATCATGGAAACCGTCAGATTAATACGCATTTTTAAAAATTTGGAGGACATACGTGATATCAATATATGACGCGCTCAAATATATCCATGCAACAGGAAATGGATAAAAAATTAATATTTTAATTTAAATTTTTTTAAAACAAAACATGGAGGTGAACTTATAATTTTTTTAACTTATTTTGCAAACACTGCAAGTTTTTATTTTCTATTTTGTCTGTCTAAAAATATTTTTGTATAAATTAAAATAGTTGGAGAGACCGGATCTTTTACATACTTTAAATGGGAAGTCACCTTCAAAATCACCAACTTTTACCTTGAGTATCTCGCGATCTAAACGGTTAAAAATTTATAAATCGATAAAAAACACTACTATTAACTTGAAAAAAAAAATTGGAAAGAATCTATCGAAAAAAAGTCTCGCAGTGGAACTACCTTAACGACGGAAAATGGTACTCTTACCAGTGCACTGTTCTTCCTTAAATACTTACCCCACTTTATTTTCCGGTTCCTTAGGTTCCTCTTTTGCGCTTTCCTCTCCACCCTCCACTTCTTCTTTTTCGGTGTCATAATCAAGCGACTGTCCTTCGGCCTCATCATCTGATGACTTTGCTTTTTTCTTCCCTTTTTTGGTTTTTTCCTTCCTCCTACCCACATCTCCCTCCAAAAATTTAAGTTCTTTAACTTTTACCGAACTCAAAACAAACCTACTGTAAGCTATGTCTTCTGCGCTTTCTCGTTTTTTCTTATTGTATAATATTCTAGTGGTGAGAGAATGGATATCTTTAAATCTAGCAAAGCAAGCTACGCCTGTTTTCTCAGGTCCTAAAACAGTTGGCGAATATAAATTATTTCAAATTCTTATCAGGTGATTAAATAAGATGGTTATTATACTTAATCACCACAAACGAAAACTAAAAATTGTTTCACGATAACAACGTAACAATACTATAAATACGTAATTTTCAAACTGCAAAAGAAATCTCAGAATACATAAATAAGGCAACAAAAGTTTTGAGTTATTACAGCAGTTGGAAATAAACGTCTTAGGTCAAGTTGGGTACATTCAAGTTCGTGTATCAACTTTGCAACAGTAATTTGACATTTGTCTATCTATCAGTTCCCTTTCATTATTATAGTATATTTGTTTGTAGTTGGCAGCACAGTGAATACATTATAAATGCAAATCCTTCAAAGTCCAAGCAAGGATGGTTCATAAAAAATAATTAAAAGTAGTATACATTTCTATTGAAACATAGTCATATTTGTTGTTTTTCAAAGAGTCCACCTTGTAATTAGGGATTAACTAACCCAAACACAATAGAAACCCTAGATAATATTGCCACAACAGGTTGCTGAATAGATCTTAATACCGTAGAACCGAAGTTTTTTTAAAGCATAATTCAAACTAAAATAAAAATTAAAAGTAAAATAAAAATATGCTACATATTAAAAAGTAAGACTTAAATATAAATTAATGCAAAAAGCACCTACTCCTTTAATTGTCGGCTTCCATTTCGTCGTATTCATCCGACGATGAGTCAGATTCGTTGCCTGGTCCGATAGGAATTAAAATGGGTTCGAACAGTTCTTCAATATTGATATCAACACTCAACAATTGTTCTTCTTCCTTCTTCACATGGTTTATGGCATTTGTCCAATTTTCCCGTGTTAAGTTTCCAAAAGATTTTATCCAAAGTTGTCTAACGTCATTCAATTTAAAAGTTGTTGCTTACCACCTCACTTTTTAACTGCGCCCATATTAATTCTATAGAGTTTAACTGACAGTGATAAGGTGGCAAACATAATACAGTTATTCCTTTTCCTTTGCCATTTCGTCAATTACATATCTTTTATATTGTAATTTGTGGCGCTTTGCCATTTGCAGTAATTCCGTTTTCAGCATGGTGTCGTCAAAAGAAATATTCTTGCTTGGTTTTGAAATCAAAAGCATCAGAGGTCATTTCCTGGTGGTAATCTTTGGTTGACTTTGATAAAAGGTCTAATAACCCATTTTCTACAAAGCCATGTTTACTGCCAATGTGTGCGATTATTAGACTGGTACCTTTTCCTCGAGGAGCATTTAATCCTGTTGAATATCGCTCCAAAAATGCCTGACGGAATTTTTAAATATTGGTGTCCATCCATGCTTTAGAACAGTGTTTCCTTCATTCAACCATGTTTCATCTAAATAAAAGATAGTTCTTCCCTCGCTCCGAAACTTTTTAATACTTCTTAAGTATTGTGCTCTCTCATTCAAAAATTTTCGTTTTTTTATGCGACTCATACTTAAAACCAATTTCTTTTAGAAGTTTCCATAACGTATTTCGTCCAAATTTGGGAATAGTATCTACTTCTGCTATAACAGTCATTAATTTGTCCAATCTCTTTATTTAAGTACAAAGAATGGAGTTGCCTTCTAATGATATCTCTATTAAACTTATCAACCATAATGGACTATTTTCTACGTGTTTTTTTGGTTCACTAACATTTCCCTGTTATATCTCACTTAAAAATCGGATTGGAGCAGCCAGTCGCCACATCACTAACAGTTGCTGATGCATTTTAATGCATCATGAAAATTTAAAACAATAGTTTTTCTCTTTGAAAAAACGTTCTTTGTTTTAAATGAGCCACTTGTACTGGAACAAAACTCGAACTTGACGCCATTTTCACTACCGAAAATGTTCTTGGAGTAAAATAATAAAAATAAAGATCACAGTATAAACCACCAACACTAACAAGTACCTATATTCTTATGTATTAGGATATAAACAAATCCTCAATTTATAGACTAATAACATACCTGTTTTTGCAGTTATACACATAGGGTAGGGTTACCTTAATCCCTTAACATCCCTAACGACCACAATAATTATTTTCGTTAAAATCAAAAAGAAAATATTCTAAATATATTATTATGACTACTTACCCCTTACCTAAGAAGATTAAAATAATATGATTAAAAGAAATTTCTTAAAACTGAAAAAAATAAGTACGTGCGCTACTGATTTAGGGTCTTTTTACAACATTTTACGATTTAATGACTTTTCTTAGCGCCAACTGCAAATAAACGAACTGTAGAAACGTCACTATCCGCCATTTCTTGACAGGTCATAGTAACTACATAGGTTATATCTTATGCTAGTTTCCATTGAAGTTTTTTTATTGTGTTTTTTGTTTTCGAGACATCTTAGTGATATGTAAACACATTACTATGGTTAAGGAATACTTAAGCTATATTAAGAAATTTTTTTTTTTAACAATAATACCAATTTTTTAAAGGGAACTTTTCCACGTAATTTTTCTGTTTCCACGCTTATTTATTAAGAAATATCCATATTTGTATTTGTTCACAATTGCTATGTGCTGGGTCATTAAAAACAATCACTATAATAATAGATATATACATATGTTAAGAGGAAAGTGTGCATCGACAGCTGGTTCATGTAGCACCTATATACTAATAGAGAAACCTGTAGATTTTTTAACTTCCTAATGAATGATAAATTAATAAAGAAGTGGGTTTCTTGAGGTAATTATAATAATATTTTAAAGGAATGTTAATTTTTCTCAGGTTATGTGTAGATAATGTCTCAAAACTTCACAAAAACAAGAAATTTATTGTACTAACCCTTACTATGTGAAACTTTATTCTATTAAGAACAGTAAAAAACTACACGGCTGAACGAATATTTCAATATTTATTCAAAAATACTGTAACGGGTGACAGATGTGTGACGGATGAATGTGACGGATGATTGTGACAGATGCGCGAGAGGAATGCATGTGTTTTGATGTGGCTGCTTGCCATGAAGGGTAGAGTCCGTGAATGAGGAAGAAGGTTTTGACAGAAACTCGACATGATTTATAATTATTTCAGGTTGGTAGTTATTCGCGAACATTCTAGTAATATTTGGATTTTAGTAAATAGTTATTTCTAGAAAAATCGAGATGTCAAGTATTTTGATATATAAAGCGGGTCATTCGCGGTAGTTAGTTAGTGTTCGTTCAGCTTTTGTAAAGTTTTATAATTAAAAAGTGACAGTTAGTAATTTGTAACCAGCTGAATTCTTGTATATTTACAATTTGTGAATAAATTGTGTTAAAAGTCCTCACAAGTGTTTCAATACGTTTTAAATTCAATGAAAGCTGCTAGTTTTTAGCGAAACAGCTGCCATAGAATTTAAAACGTATTTTTGAATAAATAGTGAAAGTTTCCTTCAACCGTTTAGTTGTTTACTGTTCTTAATAAGAAAGCACACAATCACAAATCTTCAATCCACAAACTATCATAAAGTTTGTTAGAACAAAATGCATCTCAAGCAATGTCGGACGGTGACGTCAGAATAATGTGGCGCATTGTGTGTCATCAGAGTAAAGTCGAAGTAACAAATAAGGCTACTATTTGTATCAGAAGTATTGCTGAATGTTCAGCCAAAAATCATTTTGTCGTGTACTAGGAATTTTTTTTCGCAATACTGCAGGGCCAGTAAGATTGCTGATGAAGTCGCGACGCATAAGTTTAATCTGCATCTAAAGTTGCAAATCATTAGGAAACTTTTGATGTTCAAAACCTACTAATAAAAGTCAACCAAATAAAATATTAGGTAAATTAGACAAGAAAAAAAAACTAGAAAATTTTAAAGGGGTCCACAAAGTAAACAGCAGGAATACGAGAGAAAACAATTCTATAAGCATTGGTCGCTGGTTCAGACCCTGCTCGAATGACCACTGTTAGAAATATAATAATGCCATGAATGCGAAAATAATTTATTCTGGAAAAAATCCCAAAATATTACATGTCAACCTATCACATGGATAAGCCAAATGAAATAAATTCATTATTTCGGTTACTGTATATATTTATAGAAAATCCCGAAATACGTCAAATTTAAAATCTTTAAAGAGAAAATTTGATCCCTACCTTCAACCCGCTTTGAATGACAGTTACAACATTAAAACATGTCTGGCGTGACCGAACTAATCGCAAGCGTTATTTGCTCTCTTAAGTTATGTAAATAATGTGGATAAGTTTTGTACAAAAAAAGTCGAGGGGGATAAGATCAGGTGATATTGCTGGTTATTCTATTGATCCTCGCCTGCCTATCCAGCGATTTGAAAATATTAAGTTGAGGTAATGGTGGACATTGATTTGGTAATGTGGAGGTGTTTCACCTTAGTGGAACCATATAGTATTTACTGGAACTTGAGGGTTTCCTGGATCAGGAAATAAATTTGCTAAACTTGGCACCACATCATTTTGTAATAGTGCTAAATAATTATCGCTATTCAAATTCCCCTTAACGAAATAGGGACAAAAGGATTGTTTTCAACAATCCCTGCCCAAACATTAACCTTTTGAGGTTATTATGTTGACCAGTGGCGACAATTTTGACGATTATGGTATTTTGGATGGTATTGTTATTTAACATTTCATCACTTATTCTCAAAAATTTGTTCTCCTATCAAAATCGTCTTCCCTGAATTCCTGAGTCAGTATCATTTTATAGGGATGCATTTTATTTTATTTCAATATGTTTGGTATCGATGTATGGCTGACATTAAATGTTGAGGATGCTCTACTCGATAAATGTGTTTTCCTCAAACTCAAGCATCACATCTCATTTGATATCATCACTCAGTACATTGGCAGCTGTTTTTATCATCCACTTTATATGTCCAAATTCGCGAAATTGATTCTCTATTTTACTAATTGTACCTTGGGATATAAACAGCAAATTCGGGAATTTTTCATGTAATAAGCGAGCAAATTTCATTTGTGTTCGGGCGTTATCTCCGTAACCTATCTTCTGTAAAACTATTATTTTATGCATTTCTGTTAAACTAACCATTTATGAATTGCAGTCAACGAAATTCAAACTATTACAAACCAATTTGCAGAGGCCTTTCAAAAATGCATCATTGTATCTGAAATTATTTTCAGTAGAATTTGTTAATATTTCTATTAGCAGTTACTTTTGATCTGTTGGTTTGCAAATGAACGGTGGGGTGGCGCTTTTGCGACTTTATCATGGAATCGTAGATTCACGGTTTATGTATTGGCGTAAAAGAATCATTCTGTATCCTGCTCTGCGGGATGAGAAGAACTACTTACCTCGTACTGATGATGACACAATAATGTCGAAACCGGTCTACGAATAGTGTTCTTCCCGTTGATTTGCAAATCGACAGAGATGGTTTTAAGTATCGACGAAGTCGGTCGCCATCACGTTTTCTATTGGAATATAATTCAATGTCCGTTGGGGCATATAGCCCAGGAAGTAGTTGTTTTCTCATAGAAAACGGTCAAGCTTGGTATAGAAACTATTAAGTTTCGTTACCTTGGGTGCAGGTAGAAACAATTTTCTACTTTTAAGTTTTGTATTGCTGTCATAGTGTTTTAAAAGATTTTTTTAAAATTGAAATGGTTTTTGGTTATGTAGTGTTTTATTATAAAGACTGAAACGGGAAATAAACTAGTATTGTACTCTAGCGAATTTCGGTAATACGATCATTTTTTTTATGTTACTTTGTAATATGTATGTAATAAATTTAAACGTAAATGAAGAGACCTTTCGAACTATTTATCACAAGTCCATATTTCCCATTTAAAAAAATTGGGGTCGTAAATGTCACACAATTTCATTTGGCTTTTCCACACTGGATATCAAAATTAACTTTTAATCCGTATTTAGAATAAGAAAGATTAACCAAATCAAAGTTGCATAAGTGTTAAATATTGTAACATTATTAAGGTATGTAAATGTACTGTGGTGTACCTTCGCTTAGTCCAACTTCGTTATTCCCGAAGGGGTCATATAAATAATAAAGGTAGTTTTTCATAATAACTGCACAGGCGTACGTTGGTGTAACTATTACACCAGTATCTGATCTTACAAATAGAATTTTCTCCAAAGCAAGATCTAATATGTTTTGTTTGATGTAACTGTCAAAAACGTATTCTACAAGAACCGTGTATACATTATTTCCTAATGTGATTCGAGGAATTTCCAGTTTAGATACCTAAAAATACAAATATTATATTAAAAAGATTTCTATTGTTAAAAAATTAATCTTCTTACTTGATCGTATCTAAATTTTGATACCGAATATAATTCACTGCCGCATTTCAAGATGTAATCAATAATATCACTGGTCCACGAACCAAGAGAATACTTTTTGGCAACAACATTTGCCATTATGCATACGAAAGGAGCTATATATTCAATATTTTTTGACAAAGATGCCACATTTTTGGTACCCAAAATGATTTGAGTATCGTCTGGCAGATCTAAAAAGTTAGTCTCCTTTCTAAGTTCTTGTGATCTTGTTATTTCGGGTGGAGACGGTGGTAGGTAATTTTCCCAATCTTCATCGCTAAATTTATATTTTTGAAGGCGATACTTCATTTGTTGTCTACCTCGAACGTATGTTGGGTAAAGAATTTCTCTTTTTATAGGGAAATACGTCATATCGGTATTTATCTGAAGATATTATAATTAATAAGTATAAACATATCAAACTGAATACTTAATTTACTTGTTCTGATATTTTACTTGGTTCCTTTTCTAAATCGTACTGAGAATATTTATCGGTAGCATAATACCATTCCTCTGGTCCTCCCATTTCTTCTCCTGGATCTCCACCTCTTCCATACGTTTTCCTATAACCTTCTCCTTCTCCCTCGCCCTCTGGTGGTGGAACATCCAGCTCTATTTCTTCCATAGTTAGTTCGAAATCATCCAAATCCATAAACTCTATGTCTTCTTCTAGCTTAGATTGCTGAGGCAATGGTGGTTCTATCTAAAAATAGCAATATATAATAAAAATCATTTAATTTGACTAAATCACATTATTTACTTGTGTATCCGATAAACTAGCTCTATCTAAATCAGCAACCATATCTTCCATAGATTTATTAGTCCGTACTCTTATAAACGATAGGGAAGGGCATTTTTTAAACAAAGTAGTTTGTATTTGATCCATTCGAATACTACCAACGTTGGAACCTATTTCTAGAATAGATGTATGAGGACTTTCCCCTGCTAAAAGCCGCCTCATAGCTACGGCAGAATAATCCACTGTTACGGGCTTTTCTGTAGCGTTCTTCTTCGATTTCTTCATTTTATATTTTTTAAATGTTTCTACAGGAAAGTCATCCATAGATAGATGTCTTGGAAAACGACCTACGAAAATACAATTTATTAAAAATAAGCAAAATTACAGCTTTATTTTCTTTAGTTTGACATACGGGAAGTGTGTAACAATATTTCGCACAGTTTAGTGCTTGTATACGGAATTTACAATTTTTTGTTTTAAGTAGTAGTACGAAATATGAAATTTTTGACGGGAAAAAATTCATTATTATAAAGATAATTGGCCATGACATTCTTTTAAAATCTAGTTGCTATGGAACGATTATAATCGTATAATTGTAAATATTTCTTCATTTTGATATTTTTAATAAATGCTAAACACAATAATTTATTTTTCACTTATTCAGCTTGATAACTAATCAAGGGTATACCAAGAGTCCTTAAAATGTTATTCGGTTTGTTTGAGTAGTTTTGCCTAAAATAAAAAAGTTTGAGTCTGGAAAATAAAAATTTATCTAGTAAAATTTCGTCGTAGAAGATTATTTTTTGAACTATTCTGTACAAAAAGTAGTTTATATAATCGAAATCCTTTCACTAATTCTATTTTAGCTGTTACACAAAGAGAAAGTGGGTTTACACAGAATAATATTTAATAAATACATTATTTTGTAAGAGAAAATACTCATAATCTTTACTCATAATCTTTAGATCTTTCAATAACTTTAACAAAATATTATGAAGATTGCAATTACAGCTAAAATTTAAAGATTAGTATCGATTCTTCTTAAGATTGCGACTATAATCTACTATACATCGCACGTCATTTCCATAAAAAGTCAATGCAACTTTTGGATCAGCACCCCACATACGGTTGGTAAAACATTTAAGGATGTTTATACCCTTTTTACATATATGTTTTTTATATAATTAATATGACTTGACCATAAGTTTTGTATCAAGGAAAATGCCTAGATATTTATATTCCTTAACTGTAGGTATTTCGTATCCAGACAGGTTTGTTTTGTCAGGCGTACGAAACCTATGTCTAGAAAATCTCATTATGGCTGATTTTTCAAGGGAGATAGTCAATCCGAGATTACTTACGCAGGTATTGATCCTTTGGATGATAAAATTTAGAGCATTCAAGCAATCAGAGTACGATTTCCGCTCTGTATAGTGCAAATATTGTCATCAGCATATTGAATACATTTGATTGAGTGATCAAAAATTCCATGAATACTTGCTGAAAATTTATTAAATAATAACGGTAGACCTGTATGAGTTATCCTAGGTCCATGTAAATGATTTAAGTGATCTTTAATATATATAACACGATTACTATAAAGATGAACATTATGAACAATGTTAGTGGCTATATTTCTAGATACTCCAAAATCCATCAATTTTTTGTGTAAAATATTTAAGTTTACAGAATCGTATGCTTCTTTGAAGTCTAAAAAGAGACAAGCCATATATTTATTTCTGGAAAACATTAGTTGAATGTCGCTAAATAAGTGCAATATTGCATCTTGCGCACCAACACCAGCTCTAAATCCATATTGAGTAGTTGGTAAGATGCTATGGTATTCTACTAGCTATTCTAAGCAAATCTTAATAAAAAAGGTTCAAAGAAAAACACAAAGTCGATCCCACAATTTTAATTTAATAGTGTAAGTTACTTGCTACTAGTTTCGGTCCACAGGACCATCATCAGGCTGAATTCAGTGTTATCTCTACTGTTAGTTGTAGTTTGATAATTCACCTACAAATATTTTACTGTAGTCATGATTTTGTTTTCATCACATTAAGTCTTACTATTGTTTTTCTTTCAAAAATTTGACATTGTTATTGTATTTTTAGCCTGATGATGGTCCTGTGGACCGAAATTAGTAGCAAGTAACTTACACTATTAAATTAAAATTGTGGGATCGACTTTGTGTTTTTCTTTGAACCTTTTGGATTCTACCCACATTAGAGAATGGATGACTTACATGATTTGAATCTTAATAAGTCTTTAAAATACTTTGCTATTACAGCAAATTAACGATATTGGTCTGTAGGAAGAGGACGACAGTGTTTTATCTTTAGGTTTAAGAATCAGACTAATTACTTCTCTTATATGTTCAACATATTTACCACTAAAAAGACAATCATTAAAAGTTGTTATTAGACGTTGCTTAGCTATGGTATAAAGTTCAGAAATAATATTATAGGTTATTTGGTCCCATCCTGGGTCTGAAGAATTAGACGGCCTAACTGCAGTGTCAAATTCCTCCACATCAAAATGTTTTTCAAAAGCATTATGTCTGCTGGTTTTGCTATATCCTTGAATAGGTTGGTATAAATGTGGGGGGGCAAATTTGTCTAACAACTGTTTTATTAGTTCGCTTGATAGATACCTTCTTGAACAATAATTTTTATTCTCAAGTTTATTAACAAAATTCCTAATTTTACTGATGGGCGTATTTTTATTTAACGTATTCACAAAGTTTATTCAGAAATTTTTCTGCTTGTTAAGGAACATAAGTTTGCTTTTGGCTTGAATCTGTTCATTGTCCGGAATTTTGGCTGAAATGGATTTTTGATTTTCATAGAAGACGAGGCGTTGGTTGCCATCACCAGTCTTTAGGAAAAAATCAAATTTTTTCTGTTGGGGTATAATTATTACATGAGCTTTTAGCTAATGTGCTTTCTTTCCCAGTTTTCTGTAGACTCTTTCCACTTTGACAATGGAATTATTGTGCGAGGTTAATACGTCAAGTCAATAGTGATTACTATGGTTGTATGTGTTGATCCCAAGGTTTCGGAGAGTGGGTTCCATGTAGTGCATCCAATGAGATTGGCTGAAACGAGAGATACATCCACCATCGATGAGAGTTCATTGGGTCTAGTAACTTTTGTAGGTCTTCCATCATTTAGCAAAACTAAATTATGGTAATCTAATGCATCAGCTATACATTTTTCTTGTACGAGAACCCCATCTGCTGTAATGTCCATTAACATCCCCACCAATAAAGACCTTTCCACTAAACTGAGTTAAAAGTTTTTCCTAATCTGTAAAGGTTCCAATTACTTTGGGTGGTTTATATATGCAAACCATTACTAATTTAATTTGTTCTATAAAAACTGCACATATTTCTATACCCTTATTAAAATTTTTTGTAACTTTTACTTCTGTAAAAGTAAGATTGTTCCATATCAGGATAGCAACACCACCGTAGCCATCATATCTCTCGGACAACGTAATAACCTGTTAAATTAAGATTTTTATTATAAGAGAGCCATGTTTCATTAAGTAAGATAACGTCAACAATATTGTCTTCAAGATACTTCAGTAAGCTACATTTACGTTTATTTATAGATTGACAGTTTCATTGAAGTATATTAAAAGTTCTGTTAGTCCCCATCACTTTCATCTCTTAAGTTTATAAGCAATTTTTTGATTTCTTCTTTTGTAATTTTTTGTGGGTTAGGTAAAAATAATTTAGGATTAATCTTTTCAAAAATATTAGCTATCATGGAAGGAATTTAATTTAAGCCATGAATTAATCTCGGAAGGGGTAAGGAATTTATAGGTAGGAATGAAGTATTTTACAATGTTATCTAGTACCTATATACTGTTAATCCAAAAACTTCTCTTATTATTCTTTTCTTTTGTGTAAAAAATGATGGGATATAAGCTACTAACTTATTTTCTGTAATAATTTTATGTTCTATTAGCGAATTTGCATAAGTGTAAGATTTAAAAATTACTTTAACTTTACTTCTACCCACAGATTTTATGTCTAGTACATCGTGTTTAAAATACTGGTTTTTAAGTAGATAAATGACCTACACGTACTGGTGATAATCCATTCAAGTTTTTATCTGTTAATTCAACGAAAGTTACGGTTCCTGGAATAAAGAAGTTATTATTTATAATTACGCTTTTATAATTACGCAGTAGACCTTATGTCTAGACGCTATGCTTTACTTAATTGTATACTTTTATTGTTTTCTTTCTAATTGCGCATTATTATTGTAATTTGATATATAAGTAAATATCACGTATTAATTATTATATAAAGAAGAAATATTGTTTGTAAAAGTTAGAGTTAATTGAAGTCAAACCTTTGTAATTTCTGTATATATAAATTTGTTAGTTCCAAGTGAAATATTTGTTTTTAAAAAACAAGTTTCGAAACGACAGAACATAACTGGTCCAGTCAGTAGGATATCTCCAAAAGTGTGCGATCTAATTCAGAAGAATTTCAGGCTCTTTCCAGAAATCAAAGAAGACTTCAAGCAAAGGAGAATGAACAAGAATAGTCGCCGAGAAACAAGAATAGTTCGAAGACTCAACCCACGGTGAGCCATCAATGAATAGATTTATGAATTCTATGTGAGTACCTTATCCTATTATTATTATCCTTATTATGGTGATATATTTTAAATAATTGAAAATAATGTATATATTGAAATAATTAAGATATACTTTTCAATATTTTAAAACGAAGAGCATATTAGAAAATATTGTTGAAAAACTAAATAATTACGAAATAAACGATACAATGGGTCAAACGAACTATCAATTAATTCGTTACCAAGCAGAAAATATTCCCTATTTTGATGGTAATCCTAAACAAATTAATAGATTCATTCAAAATTGTGAAAATTTCATTAATAATCATAAAGATAGAACTAATTCAAATGCACCAATAAATGTTTGTCTACAATTTTAAGTAAATTAACGGGTAGAGCAGCAGATTTGATTGCTTCTAGAACTGAAGTGGATACGTGGCCAAAAGTAAAAGAGTCATTATTAATTATATTTGTCGATCAAAGATCTATAGATTGTTTAGTACAAAATATCATATATTTAAAACCAAAAAGGAATGAAAGTCCTGTAGAGTTTGGATTAAAAATTTAAGACGCACGAAGTTTATTGTTTCCTAAAATTAATCAATGTAGTGATGATAGAGAAATAAATTTATTAAAAATTCAACAATATGATGATCTATGTTTAAAAACATTATTCGACGGGTTGAATTATCATATGCAATTAGTATTTAATTTGAAAAACTCAGATTCGATTGAACAAGCTCTTGCTTTCGTTAGAGAAGAAAAAAATTTTCTTTATTTTAAAAATAACCTTAATAATAATAATAATAATATAAACAGAAATATTTCTAGAAATCAAAATAATCATAATTATAATGTTAGAAATAATAATCTTAATAAAAATAATAATTTTAATATAAATAATTATAATAATAATAATCGTCAACAATCAAATTTTAATTCACGTCCAACTAATTTTTCAAATTTTAACTCTAGACCATTTTTCAACAATCAATCAAATAATTCCAATTTCCGAACAAACTTTAATTCTTATTTTAATCAAAACTATAGATCCAACTTCAATCCTAATTCTAATAATTTTAAGCCACAATTTCAGTCCTATCGGCCAAGAAGCAATAATCGTCCCAAACCCATGGATACTTCTTCTAGCAATACGTCTTAGTCAAAATACAAATAAAAATTTCTTTAAAAATAATATTCCTTGTCCCACTCATTATCAGACAGAAGAATTATTTACTTAAAATGTTTCCGAAAGTGACAATCAAGAAAAATTAAATTTTCAAATAAAGGCCTCCACATCAAACCAGACTTAAAAATAAATGCTGTTTATTCAATTTTACCTAAAATTATAATTCCAGAATTAAATGCAACCTTCTTAGTTGATACTGGTTCAGATTAAAGCTTTTTAAATGAAATATTTAGCAAATAAATTTTATAAAAAATATATTACAAAAAAAACTGTACTGTAGAAACTTCCCATGCTATTTCACATCATAATGAAACTTTAACAATCCCAATATTTCCCACATTTAACGAAAAAGATTTCCATAAATTTTATATTTTCAATTTTTCACCTAATTTCGATGGTTTAAATAGATATGACTTTTTGAAACACATTGGTGCCACTGTTGGTTATAAAGATTTTCTCATAAGAACCCATAATACTATTTTACCCCTCTATGCCGCTTCTGACGACCCTAAATTAAAACAAAAAAATTTTTGAACAAGTAGAAATTATAATTCCTCCTAGAATGTCCAAAAAAGTAATAGTTCCAGTTAATAAACCCCAAGGTACAGGTATACTAAATGATTGTAACGGGTGACAGATGTGTGACGGATGATTGTGACAGATGAATGTATTTTGATGTAGTTGCTTGCCATAAAGGGTGGAGTCCGTGAATGAGGAAGAAGATTTTGACAGTAACTTGACACGATATATAATTATTTTAGGTTGGTAGTTATTCGGGAACATTCTAGTCACGAATACATATAACAAGGATGTGAAACTCGAATGGAGAGGGTAGCAGGAGAAAAGGCGCCTATCTGGGCAGGGTTAAAATCTCGGTCGTTGCGTACTCCGTACTGCGCAACAGGCTGTCTTTTTCTTTGTGCGAGCGAGATAACCAACCGCATGTGTTTTCGAATAGTTATGATGTTCGAACTGATGCTCAGTACAAAGTACGCAACTACCTTATACTAGACTCCGCCCAGATAGGAGCCGTAAATTCAGCCACGGGCGCTTATAGCTCGGCATAGGAGTTTCACATCCTTGTTATATGTATTTGTGATTCTAGTATTATTTGGATTTTAGTAAATAGTTGTTTCGAGAAAAATCGGGATGTCAAGTATTTTGGTATATAAAGAGGGTCATTCACGGGGAGTGAGTTAAGGTCGAAACATACTATTAAAACGCAACGCGATGTATTGTGTCGACACCCGACGCTCGTAGTGCATATAGACAACACGCCACGCTATGCTACAACACGTATCGTGTAGTGTGGTGTCTCACGGAAGACGTAAGTGTATTGACGTGTGACGTGGCCATGGATTCGATTCTGCTTGAAGACGAGCTAGATGAAGATTTAGAAGAAGATTTCGAATACTATGATCACGATAATGAACTGAACCCATATCATATAACACTGAGCACCGACTAACAAATTTTTTTTTCTTTTATCATAACCTTAAAAATGTTGTCGAAAGTTTGACGCGTGGCGTCGGGTGTTAACTAGAAACACACTGCGCTGATTCGTCGGGTGGCGTGTTCCCCCCCTCTGCCGGCAACACGCTGATCCAAATCGATTGGATGTTGTGGCGTGTCGTCACGTAGCGTGTTGTCTATGTGTTTCTCACTATAATAAATATATGGAATTACACGTACTGTAGCGTCACGTTTTGGTAGTGTGTTTCGACCTTTGCAGCCTTACTAATAAACGGAGTATAAATATTTATACCGAGAATAAATATTTTATACCGAAAATAAATTCGGTATAGGCAAAATGTCTACCAATAAATATGGAATAACTTATACTCGGAATAAAAACTCGGTATAAAGTTATACCTACCCTAAGCCTTGTTTAAGTGTAGTATAACCTAAAAAATATGTTTGCGATAAGGTGTAGAAGCAAAAAAAAATCTAAAACTATCCACAATTACTTGTGGTGTATTGGCTTACGCACTCGCCTTGCACCCAGCTGTTGCGGGTTCGATTCCCGACGACAACAACTTTTTTTATTTTTTTTAATAGTCCTACTGTCATACATCATTTAATTTGACACTGTTTGTTGACTTTTGCTACGTTGCCAAATCATTATTTTGGAATAAAGAGGGAATAGTTATACCGAATTTATTCCGAGTTTATTTGTGAACAATTTATACCAAGCTTATACTTAGAATAACTATTCTAAGTTTAAATAAGGAATGACCTAAGAATAAGACATTTTTATTAGTAACAGTGTTGGTGTTCTTTCAGCTTTTGTGAAGTTTAAAAGTCAAAAGTGACAGTTAGTAATTTGTAACCAGCTGAATTCTTGTATTCTTACAATTCTTAAATAAATTGTGTTTAAAGTCCTCACAAGTGTTTTAAATTGGTGTCAGGTGTGGGGTGAAGAAGCAAGAATGCCTGGAAAGAAGTTACGTGAACTGTTGGTGGCTGAGCTCAGAAGAGAATTGGAAGAATTGGATTTGGATACCACCGGAGGAAAAACTGTTTTAATCAACAGATTACGTGAGTGCTATTTAAGTATAAATATTGACCCTGACTCGGTGGAATTCGAAGATCCTATGCACAAAGCAATGTCCGAGCTGTCCAGTCATATAAAGGGTCAACAAGAAGAGCTAAAAGATCAAATAAAAAGCCAGCAAAAAGAGCTTACTAACCGGATGACAAATCAGCAAGAAGACCAAGCACAACAATTAGCCGAGTTTGCCACTAGAATCTCCAGCTAACAAGAGAACGAAGCTCAGCCACTAGCCGAACTTACAAATAGAATTACAAACCAGCAAGCACAACAATTAGCCGAGCTTACCACTAGAATTTCCAGTCAACAAGAAGAGTTGAAAGATCAAATGAAGAGCCAGCAGATGAAGAAACAAGAAGAACTGGTCCATCAAATGCGTGAAGAGTTGTCAAGCTATGTTTCACAACAAATATCCACCTTAAGAAATGAACAATCCCAGCAAATATCGACTCTACGTTGTGAGCAATCCCAGCAAGTAGCCGAACTACGCAATGAAGATACCAAAATGAATGCGATGATTCAACAACTTCAGAAAGAAATAAAGGTCCTTCGGCAAGATCGCTACGTCAACCGCGGCGAGGGAGATGAGGAAAGAATGGAGACCTTCAGCGTGGATGTCGAACGACGGGAAAGCGGAGACACAACACAGATGCGATCAACAATGAAACCTATCTTCGATGGAACAACTTCGTGGTCCAACTACGTCAAGCAATTCGACGCAGCGGCCAGGGCGAACGGATGGTCATCCAGGGAGAAGGCAATATCGCTAACCATAGCATTGCGAGGCGATGCTTTGAATGTCTTGTATTCCCTTAAGCCCGACGAAGCTGACAACTTCGAGCTACTAGTACATCGCCTGGAGATGAGGTATGGTCAGACCCATCTACAAGCCGTGTACCGAACACAGCTGAAGAACCGTAAACAGAAGAGTGGAGAATCTATCCAGGAGTTCGAGGCAGAGGTAGCTAGAATGGTACGATTTGCTTATACGTCGAAATCCTGATTGACAGAAAGAGATACAACATGCTGGTGGATACTGGATCTACAAAGATTACCAGTTGGAGACTGCACACCGCTACTGGGGAACCTGCCAAAGTCTACGGAGAGGTTAACGTGTCTCTACAGTTTGGTTCAACTTGTCTTTCTCATTCGATATTGGTGGCTGATATCGATGAAGATGCTATCCTGGGTATGGACGTAATGCACAACTGTTGGTTTCGCTTCGATTTGGGACGACGGATACTTCATACGGAAAAGGAAGAATTGTTTCTACATCGAAAACATGAAGCTATCGCCCCGTTGAAACTATCTGACGACATCGAGCTTCCAGTGACGAGCGAATGTGTTGTAACAGCACGACTAGAGGAAGTAAAGCCGGATGAAACCCCAGCTATGGTAGAACCCAAGAACAATGATCAGATATTGGGAAGAGGACTTCTGGTCGGAAAAGCTCTTGTTAGATCAGCCAAAGAGGTACCAATCCGAATCATTAACATGAATGATCATTCAGTTCTTCTGCGAAAAAACACCGAAATCGGAACCTTGGAACCGGTAACGGCCGTGATTCACCAGGTAGGAGCCTTTGAATCAGACAGAACCAACGACATAGAACAATTAATGACTAGGCTAGACCCATCTTTGTCAAAAATAGAAAAGAAACAGGTAAGAGACAATCTACCGCTATAAACCTGTCTTCGGTTCTGGAAGTAAACTGGGAAGGACCGACATAGTCAAGCACAAGATTGAGACTGGCGATGCACGTCCGATTCGTCAGGTACCCCGACGATTGCCTTGGAGACATCGCCAAGCCCTTAACGAGACTAACTGAGCAAGATAAAACTTTTTGTTGGAGTGAAGAATGCCAAAAGGCCTTTGAATTTTTAAAAAAAGAATTAACTTCGGCCCCTGTTCTCGCTTATCTTCGTCCTGAGGGCAGACTTATTTAGAAATTCAGAGGGGAAGATAGCAAAAAGGTTGGAAAAACTCCAGGAATACGATTTTAAAATCGAACATAGACCTGGAACTAAGCACCGTAACGCCGATGCACTTTCTCGAAGGCCATGCCCACCTAATTGCACAAATTGCAGTCGACTCGAACAAAACGAGAAGCTCGCTCTAATAAAAGTGGTGTCAGACGACTTGTGCTCCAGAACGAAGGAGGAACAAAATAACGATCACGTTATTAGGAAGATCCTGGAATGGAAAAGGACGGGTCAGCGTCCCCTATGGCGAGAGGTATCATCGTCCTCTCCGGTCTTAAAATCCTATTGGGCCCAATGGAATTCTTTGACTTTAGACGGAGGGCTCCTTAAAAGGATAGTTGAAAACCCTGACGGTTTAGAAATCAAGAAACAAATTGTGGTCCCAAGAAGTACGGTGCCGGAAATTTTAAAACAACTTCATGATGACTCCCAACCAAGAAGCCCCTACCTTGGCCGATATTCTGGTCAACGAGTTCATTAGCCGTTTTGGGGTACCGTTGGAGCAGATCAGGAAAGAAATTTTAAAAGCAAGCTATTGTCTGCAAGCGATTAGGTGTCCATAAAACTAGAACTACAGCGATGCATTCGCAGTCTGATGGAATGGTTGAACGAATGAACCGAACCATTGCAAATTATTTATCGAAAGTGGTCTCAGAACATCAGAAAGATTGGGATAAACATATTCCGCTATTTTTAATGGCTATCCGATCGGCTGTCAATAAATCTACTGGTTAGACACCCGCGAAAGTCCTCTTTGGTAGGGAAAGTAGATTACCTTACGACTTGATATATGGGAGCAAACCTGGTGAAACAGCAACCGGTGAAGAATACGTCGGAGATCTTCAGAAGAGGATCGAAAATATTCATAAACTGGTGCGCCACAAACTAAAACTCCCCAGTGGCCGGATGAAAAGGTACTACGACTCACGAGCAACGAGCAACACTTATGAACCTGGGGAATTGGTCTGGCTCTATAATCCTCGACGGAAACGGGGTGTGTGTCCGAACCTTCAAAAGAAGTGGGATGGTCCATATTTGATTAAAAAGAGAATCAATGATGTGATCTATCCCCAAAGGAAAACCCGTCGTAGTCCATCATGATAGGTTGGCTTTATATCAGGGTGACCACAGTAGGGAGGTACAGCAACTTCTGGTAGAGGGTTCGACCAGTTCCAAAGATGACCCTGAAGTCTACTCCGGAGAGTTATCACAT
This sequence comes from Ophraella communa, assembly GCA_035357415.1. Classification (NCBI taxonomy): domain Eukaryota; kingdom Metazoa; phylum Arthropoda; class Insecta; order Coleoptera; family Chrysomelidae; genus Ophraella; species Ophraella communa. The sequence goes on along the minus strand of CM068985.1, from coordinate 17,578,077 downwards.
TCCGGGAGGAATAAACCTAAGGAGGGGGCAGTGTAACGGGTGTTAGATGTGTGACGGATGAATGTGACGGATGATTGTGACAGATGCATGTATTTTGATGTAGCTGCTTGCCATAAAGGGTGGAGTCCGTGAATGAGGAAGAAGATTTTGACAGTAACTTGACACGATATATAATTATTTTAGGTTGGTAGTTATTCTGGAACATTCTAGTATTATTTGGATTTTAGTAAATAGTTGTTTCGAGAAAAATCGGGATCTCAAGTATTTTGGTATATAAAGCGGGTCATTTACGGGGAGTGAATGTCTAGTAAATATAGAAAGCTCTTATACTTTAACAATGATAACTAACATTTCTGAAAATTCAGTAAAAGTAATATTTAATGATCCCTTAAATGTAGATTTAATTATTGAAGAAATATTAAAGGAGTAAAGAATGAATATGAAGCTATTTATAAATTATGTCATGAGTATAAAGATATTTTTTATGTAGAAGGTACTCCATTAACATTTACAAATCAAATTAAACATAAAATAAATTTAACAGATGAAATCCCTGTATATACGAGAAATTATCGTTACCCTGAAATTTATAGAAATGAAGTAAAAGATCAAGTTGACAAAATGTTAAAAAATGGAATTATAAGAGAATCGAATTCACCTTTTAATTCACCAATATGTATTATAGAGAAAAAAGCCGATGCTAGTAAAAATAAAAAATATCGAATTGTTATCGATTATAGAAAATTAAATGAAAAAACTATTGATGATAAATTTCCTTCGCCGTTAATGGATCAAATTTTAGATAGACTAGGTAGAGCTAATTATTTTACGACTTAAGATTTAGCAAACGGTAATCACCAAACTGAAATGGATCCAGATGATGTTCCTAAGACAACTTTTTCCACAGAAACTGGTCATTATGAATTTTAAAGAATGAGTTTTGGATTAAAGAATGCCCCTGCAACTTTTCAAAGAGTTATGAATAATGTTTTACGGGGTTTTCAAAATGAAATTTGTTTTGTTTATTTAGATGATATAATAATTTTTTCAACATCATTACAAGAACATTTTGAAAGACTAAAGAAAATTTTTGAACGACTAAGACAATTCAATTTAAAAGTACAATTGGATATCGGAATATTTGCAAACTGAATTAGCTTATTTAGGTCATATAATTACAAAAGATGTAGTTTTACCAAATCCAGATAAAATTAAGACAATTAAAGATTTTCCTAAAAACAAATTAAATCATTTTTAGGCTTGGCACGTTATTACAGAAAATTTATAAATAATTTTGCTAAAATTGCTAAACCATTAACAAATTCTTTAAAAAAGAATGCAAAAGTAGTTCATTCATCAGATTTTATAAATTCATTTAATCATTTAAAAGAAGTTTTAATTAATGCTCCAATTTAAAAATACCCTGTTTTTAAAGCCGTTTATTTTAACTACAGACGCTTCAAATGTTGCATTAGGTGCTGTGTTATCTCAAGGAGACCCTCCTAATGATCACCCTGTAGCTTATGCCTCTAAATAAAACAAAACAAAAATATTCAACTATAGAAAAAGAACTTATAGTCTGGGCATGTAAAACTTAAAGACTTTATTTCCCTATATGGAAGAAAATTTATTATTCCAACAGATCATAGACCTTTAGTATGGTTATTTAATTTAAAAGAACCTAATTCCAAATTATTACGTTGAAGATAAAAATTAGAAGAATTCAGTTATGAAATAAAGTCCACACCTGGTAAAAATAATATAGCTGACCATCTTAGACGTATTGAATTGCATGCTCTTGAACTTGAAACAGAATCCAATGTAAATAATGCAGGAAACATTGACTTTGATATAGAAGAATTTTTACAAATTTTGACAAAATGTAAAATACAAATGATGAAAATAATCCTTTAATAAATAATGCATGTATAAATAATACAGTGCTGATTCTTCTAACGGACAAAATTTTATGAGAAATAATAAACAATAAACCATATCAAATTAAAGTAAAAAAGGCACCTTATGATGATTTTATAAAAGGAAATTTTGAAAATTTTGATGGTACTAAAATTAACAATAGCTGATAATCCAAAAAAAAATATTACAATTTTTAAAAGAAAACAAAAAATACTTATTAATTAATTAAGAAATACTTTTCAAGAAGTTTGGAAAAATATTTTAGTAAAATAAAACTTATAGAATGTACAAAATTAATTAATAATGTTTTACCAGAAGAAAGAACACAATTAATTAAATATAAACATGAACTATTCAATTTTCGAAAAAGAATTATTATTGGGAATCATTAAAACAAGATGTTACAAATTATATAAATAATTGTGAAATTTGTCAAAAAACTAAGTATAATAGAAAACCTATAAATGAACCTCTTATGTTAACAGAAACTCCGTCACAACCTTTTGAAATTATTCATATTGATACTTATAAAAGTGGCACTCATAAATTATTAACTACTGTAGATAAATTTTTTAAATATGGTCAAGCATTATCATATTTTGGTACAGCAATATCGGCTTGTCAACAATTAATAAATTTTTTTAATATTTTTCGGAATACCCAAACAAATAGTAGCTGATTGCGGTGTTGAATTTAAAAATGATGTTTTATAAGAATTACTAAATGTTCATAAAATAAAAATACATTTTACCACACCACATCATCACGAATCTAATTCCCCAGTAGAGAGATTCCTTTCCACAATAACTGAACACTTAAGAATATTAAAAGAAAAAGATAAATATTCAGATATTGATTCTTTAATGCCTTATGCAATAATTGCTTATAATAGTACGATTCATTCATCCACAGGTTTTACTCCTTTTGAATTAGTGTCAGGTCGTACAGAAAGTAAAGATCCTATGTCCATTTTACCCAGTGAAGCTTACACTCAATTTGTTAACGCTCATAAAATTAATACTTAAGCTTTATATTCATTAGTAAAAGAAAAAGAATCAAATAATAAACAAAAAGTTATAAATAAAGTAAATAAAAAAAGAAAAGAGAAAATTCCTGCTATCGGATCAATTGTTTATAAAAAAGTTGAAAATAGAGGTAAACAGAAAAATATATTTGAAGGTTCCTATACATTAACAAAAATTTTAGAACACAGAAAAATTTAAATTGAAAATATTAAAACTAAAATAGTATATTAAAGAACGCATTTCATATGGAATTCTGTTATGACACGAGTTCAAATTTAAAAAACGAATCGCAAAGCGATGAGTTTTTTAAAGAACGAGTGCCACAACAGCCATATGAAATAAGTTGTTTATAATATTTTTTATATTTTGCCATTTTATCATTTTGTAAATTAATTTATTATGTTTATGTAATTACGAAAATTTTGATTTTAAAAAGTATGTTGGTAGCACTGTGTAAATAATAACATTTGACAGTTTTGACATTTTAATTATGAAATGTTAATGTTTTAAAATATTTTAAAATTACTAATACACCAATAATAATATATTATATAAGTAAAAAATGATATTCATATTCACAAATACCTTTTTAAAGAACAATATAAAATTAATTAATTGCTATTAGCCACAAATGTCATTGTCAATAGTCTTGCCTTTAGATACTTCACTCATGTCGCCAACCATTTAAAACAAAAATTTGCGTGCGTAAAAGTTACATTACGATACGCAAATGCGTTTTATAATGAAGATTTTTATAAGTGCAAAATATAAAAAGAAATTAATTGTGCATTTAAATGAAACTAAAATTGTTCCAATTATTTTAGATTCGTCAATCATGGATTTTATCAACTCCTCATGAAACGGAGCAGAAGTAAGTTGAGAAGAATCATTGAAGAAAATACCATTAACAGGAACATATCTTGAAGAATTAAAACCAAATTGTTTAGTTAAAATTGGCTCATTAGTATTTCAAGCAAATAAGTATAGTAAAATAAACTTTGAAAAAATATCTTTACCAAGCATAAATGTAAATTCAAAATTTTCTTTAAAAACTAATAATCAAACACATTTATCAATTAATTCTTTAAATTAAATTAATCTAAAAGAAACTCAAGAAATGAAACAATGAATTATGGAACAAAAAGAAGAAATAGAAGAAATAAATCAACCAGTATATTATACAAAATCAAGTTTTTGGACTATATTAATGTATGTAATAATTATTCGGAAGTTATATAGTTTGGAGAAAATGCAAGAAAACAAGAATAAAGTATAAACAAGAAAATGAAGAATCAAGAAAAGAAGAAATTTGTGTTGTATAGAATCATATCCTGGAGGATATCCTTCTTTCTGAGGAGGGAGGAGTTACGGTTCCTGGAATAAAGAAGCTATTATTTATAATTACGTATTTATAATTACGCAACAGACCCTATGTCTAGACGCTATGCTTTGCTTAAAGCCGCGTTGCCACAGGTAGTGAATCACGAACGTCATTCACGCTTTCGTGTACCACTCCCCATGGCAACCTTTAGGTTCGTGAAGAACGAACCTTCACGAACCAAAATATTTCGTTCGTGAGAAAATCAAACCGGTTTGATTTTTGTTTCGTGCAGTCGATCGTGAGCAGGCGAAGAGGACGGTTGTGTCTGTCATGGCGTCCAATATTTTAAGGATGAATGATACAGAGACCCTAAAGTTCCTGGAATTTTATCAAAATGAACCGGTCTTGTGGGATTCTACGAGAGAAGATTATAAAAATCGAAATGCACGTGCAGCCGCAGCTAGGTACATCATAGTCATTACAAATTTGAAAAAAAATCACTGTTAAGACTTTTTATTTTTTAGGTTTCAACCATGTTCCACTGCCAATTGACTGCCCCTGCATTGTTAAAGTAGTCGCAATATTTATCTTTTTTGGCTAATGCTAATCTACTTGGATTCCTGTCATGAGTCGTAAGACTCAAGTTTGTTAAAGCTGAATTTCTTACATCTTGTCTCCATGTTCCCAAAATTACATTGTAATTTTCATCCTCACAATCAATTAAGCTAGGTGGCACGTAACTATTGCCAGTTTTTCGTAACCAATTATGTATTGAACAACAGGTTTTTACAATTTTATCAACTTTTTGTAAACTTACAGCAATTGGCCTTTCAAATATTCTAAATTCTGATAACAGTATACCAAAAGCATTTTCAGAAATTCGCCTAGCTCTTGACAACCTATAGTTGAAAATGCGTTCTGCTCTAGATGAATTTCTTTTACTGTAAGGCTTAAGTAAAAATGTTGTTAACGGAAATGCATCATCTGCGACAATAACGGCATCTGAGGGAATATTGAGCACATCTGCCTGCAGAGCTTCGTTGAAACTATAGTTTCGCCACACAGCACCATCTGATGCTTTCCCTTTTGCCCCTACATCAATATATGTGAAACAGTAGTCATGGTCAACTAAAGCCATAAAAATTATACTGGAGGATTGTTTAAAATTAAAATAATCAGATCCAGTCTTAGGGGGAGCTCTAATACCGATATGCTTGCCATCTAAGGCTCCAATGCATTTTGGAAAGTTCCATTTCGTTTCAAATCCATTTATTATCTCCAACCATTGATTTTTTTCAGTTGGCACCTAGAACAAAATTGCTTCATTTTGCTTAGTTTTATAAAAGAAATTTACCAAATCACATTAAGTACGGCAGTTTTTTTTATATTGCTGGAAGATCCGAATCTCGTAAATAAACGCAATGCAAAAAATACTGAATCCGAAAGGCTTTCACTAGAAGGAATGGGGTCAGAACCATTATTCAACGAAGATCAACCAACTACATCTAAGGACCAACCAACTACATCGAAGGAGCAGCCAACTCCATCGAGGGAATGCCTAAGCGAACCAACAAAAAGAAAACTTCAACTTTCGACTCCAATAGCATTTTGCAAAAAGAAGTCATGTTCGACACCTGTTGGAAATGATATTAATTCTGCGATTGAAAAGCTAGATGATATTTCCAAACGCGCTGCTAGTATTTCTGCACCGGCACCGGCAGAAGATTGCTTCGATCATTTTGGGAGGTACGATCTTGCGATCTTTACCACAAGATCGATCATTTCCACTGCAAGCGTCTATAATTTCTATGATTTTGGAACCATCGCCGTCGTCGATTTCCCACATAAACACTGAGCCGCATTCTCTAAACTCAAATTACAGTAGTGACTCCAAAACTACTCGATATGGGCCACTATCGGTTGAGAATACATCGACCCAAAATTCTGATTTTTCACAGACAAATATGGATGAAGATTTCACCGCTGAGTTGTCTTCGGCAATAAGCAATTATTAATTACCGATATGCGATAAAATTACCATATTTTGTATTTTATTTAGAAAAATATATACTTATTTTGCAAACTCGACTACTTTAATTAAAATTGTATTTACCTTAATAAATTCCTAAAGCATCACACACTGCATCCATAACCTCTTCTATGAATTTACTTATCGATGATTTGGGGACCCTAAATAAATATTCCAAGCTTTTAAAAGAGTCCCCAGTAGCTAAATATCGAAGAGCTACTTCCAGTTTTAACTTGGCCGCTCTAGCTTCCCTCATATTTGTGTCATTTTTTTTTAAATTTGAGGCTGACGAGTCCTAATAAATACTGAAAATGATGCTCAGACATCCTTAGCAAGTTTCTAAAATCTTCAGGAAACTCAGAGATTTCGTTACCCAAAGAGATACAACCCCTTTGCAGAATCCATCTTCTTGTCCACCATCGTCTATGTTTTTTCTTTTTGGCTGAAAGGGTTTTTGAAATTCTGCCAGATATCACTCCACACATTACTTGGCACGCGTCTGCTATCAAGCACTGCATTTTGGCAAATAACCACTTACTGTGTATACCTTTCTCACGACAGCATGTCATGGAAGTAGTTCAATCGTGAAACAACGACTGCGGCTCACGTTCGTGATACTCTACCCTTGGCAACGCGGCTTAATTGTATACTTTTATTGTTTTCTTTCTAATTGCGCATTATTATTGTAATTTGATAAATAAGTAAATATCACGTATTAATTATTTTATAAAGAAGAAATAACAGTTAGTAATAATACTCAGTTAATTGAGGTCAAACTTTTGTAACTTCTGTATGAGTAAATTTGTTAGTTTCAAGTGAAATATTTGATTTTAAAAAAAAGTTTCGAAACGACGGAACAACTCGAAAACAAATTAATCACCAGAATCATTTAGTTTATATTTATTATTTAAGTTAATATACCTTTTACCATTCGTTTCCATATTTACGGTAGTAGGGGGTGGCTTTTCGCCACCCGTTGACGCACTCTTACTATTCAAACACATACCGCTTCTTTGCTGATTGATTATAAAATAAAATCCTTTGTTCTTAGTATTGATAAGGACAGAAATACCGATATCTATACACACCTGTTCACTGTCCGGCGAATACTTGAATTGAATTGTGATAACAAAATATATTTTAGAATATTTAGATAAAATGAATGTTGATTTATAATTATTTATAAACAAGAAAATTAATTATTGTTTAGTACCTATTATTATTGTTATGAATTATTGCGTTTTTTGATTTTATCAATACTAATAAAACGACTCGTGGTTTTATCAAAGGTAATACCACGAGTCCTTAAAATTTTATCGATAAATTTTTAGTTTCGACGAAAACTTTTTTATTTGGCAAAAATACGAAAACAAACTGGAATGTGATAAAATCACAAGTCCGTAAGACGAGTGATTTTATCTTATTCAGTTTGTTTCAGTAGTTTTGCCTAAAATAAAAAAGTTTTAGTCTAGAAAATAAAAATTTGTGATATTTTGACAGGTGAAAAAAAATAATCAGTATAAAACGGAATTATTGGCTGGCATTTAGCACAAAAAATTTTAGATTAAGAGTTTTCATTGGACGAAATCAGAGAACTGTGATATTTTTTCGTCTTTAAAATGAATATGTGGAAAATCACTAGGACCCATCCATTTCTGATTCGAGGGGGATTTACTTTTACGCTTTTTGCGTCCCTGTAACTTAAACCCACTACAGGGGGTGATCAGAACCCCTTGATTTTGAAGTACTATCTGATCTAGCTACGAAATTTTCATTGATAATGAAATTGAAAGCAAAATAGTGGAAGGGTACTAACTTTTGTGAAATGATCACCACAGTAATATAAGTTTTGCTGAAAACTTTGACGTACGTTACTCAACATTTCTGGTGTAATTTGACGGCAATCATCCAGTGACTCAGACTGGGTAGACAGTTTGGATTTTGGATAACCCCATAGAAAAAAGTTCAGTGAAGCTTGTGATCTGTGTGACAACTCAATATATCCCCTTTTCCAGTCCAGGCTGGAGGAACATTTTCATTTAAGAACTAACACGCCGGTTGAACGGGATGAGGTAGTTGGAAAATTATTGTTTGATCTCCAATAGATCTAAATAAATTTCGCCAGTCAGATTACCGGGTATAAAAAAGGCCGATTATATAATTTCCATAATAACCCGCCCAAACTTTAAATTTTCGTGTATGAAAAGTATGTAACTTACGAAATAATTGTGTATTTTTATCGAACCAATGAAGTCGGCGATCGGAAAATCTTAAGTTTTTGAACCAATCGCATCTTATAAGGATGGAATTTATGTTGTTTCAGGATTCTCATAATTGTTATGTGTGAAACCAGATACATCGACAATTTTCTAGGACTCAAGGTCAGATTTATTGGTACGTGACCTCAGACAGTCATGTCCTGTCTGTCGTTAAATAATGCCACTATTGTTCGCGTAGAGTCGTTATTTCTAAAATATTTTTTTTTATTTCTCATCGTAAATTTCATATTGCCTGTTCCAGTAGCTGTTTCTTTACCTATGAATAGTACTCGATAGGATCTTTAAAATGAGCTATTGCAATACTCCTAATCCCTATTCAAAATCAAGGGTTCGTGCTCACCCCAGGCAGGGGGTTGAAGAATGAGAAATTGACGGGTCCCAGCAATTTCTAAATTTTCATTTTAAAGTTGGAATATCGAAGTATTAAATCTTGAATATGTTATATGTAAATGTTCAAATGCTACAAAACTTTTTTTATTCTTCCCGACATTATTTAAACTAGTTATATTTTTATTAAAAAAATGATTCATTATTCATCTAACTTTTTCTAAGGAACTTCACAATTTTAATGTGAGTTGAACGTTGAAGAAATTATTCTTAACAAAAATATTTATTGTTAGTAGTCTAGAGAATTAGTATTTTTTTTTAAAGAATATGTAAAAGAAAATGTATTTCTCGAAGAATGTTTCATTTCGAATATATTCATAACTATTTGCTTCATAATATTTTCACATGAAACATGAGTGCTGTACGAATAAATTTTGTTAAAATAATATTATGTACTTGCATTATTTTTTGATATTTATTACAGAAAAAATTAGAAGCCTCATTGGCATTTCACAAGACTATTTCAGGAGTACAGACTACTACCTCTTATACCTGAATAAATTAATAAAAAATATGTAAGTATTTAATTGTCCTAGGAGACCATATATTAATGTCACATTCTTATTATCTAGAATGACATATTTTTGTCTTCTTAAGGTTTATAAGGATGTTATTCATAGTACCTAAGCATCTTGAAATTTAATCCTACGAACGGTAATACCAATATAAACAAAATATTTACCTGATTGACATGGATCTCTATGAATTTTGCAAACTTTTAAGGCGTGCAAATAAAAAATTGAATCCTTATTGTAATTGAAGGCTACAGTTTCTATTAAAGAGTCTAACGATGAATGCATAGATACACAAGCTACGCCATGCGTTGCGGCAAATCCTTCTTTGTTTCTTGCATATGGATCAAAACAATACAACATGTTTCTCTGTTTCCATACAGCCATATGACACCTATAAAAATTCCATTACAAAAAACTTTACTTATGGCTTGTCCAGTATAAATATAAGTGCACGTCATCAAAGTGAACAAATCGCTCTGTTTGTTTGACTTCCTTCGTCCGTTTGCTACTGTCAATCAGTATCTTTTTTCACTGTAAATTTGCAAAATTTTTAAATTCGTAGGCCGCAAGATATTACAAATAATAAATAAATGCTTTAAGAAAGGTTACGTAATTAATTTTATATCAAATACAACTCCTGGACTAATAAAATATATACTTCAAACGAACATAACTCGGGATAAAATAGTTTATATGTTAGCAATATGGTGCCCTGATGCCGCACTTAAATATGGTTTATCAGGTGAAATTTTGATATTCGCGCGTATTATATTGACGTTTCTGGTTTCTGTAATTTTTTGTGGTAAGTTTTTCACAAATAATCTTTTTATCAGTATAACTAACCTAGCTTAATATTGTACTCAAATAAAAAGAAGAATGTTATAGAAACTTCGTTTGACATTTACTATATTCTAATACTATTTTAAATACTTGGCAACATAGTCCCGTTCTGACAGCTGTGACGTGCAATTATATTTATACTGGACAAGCCATAGGTATCTCTTGTTAATTTTAAATACCTACACATTTTTAAGTATTTATTTATCAAATAAAATTAAATGACTGGAACATTAATAGATATTTGGCGAAGCAAAGTACACTTGAAACGCTGAAAGATTACCCGTGCGTCATTGTATGTAAGCATACGAATAGGATAGAGAAGACAACAGTTTATAATTTAATATTATCGTTTGATATTTATAGAAAAGGACAGCACATAGAAAAGGTGTCGGTGATATAATCGTTGAATCGTGACGCACGGGTAATCTTTCAGCGATTCAAGTGTATCTTCCTAGGAGGCCTAATCCAAATTTTAGAGGGCGTAGAATAACGGTTGAAACGGAATTATTTACTTTTCGTGAGTTATAGAGGATCATGAAGAGTGCACATTAAGCAGCATCTCATAATTATATTGGTGACTTTGATATTTACCTTCCAATTTGTAAGATGCAATTGGTGCATTTTTCGAAAAATGACTCAAAGCACAATTTTAATTGACAGACGCACGATCTGTATATCAAATCGGCGAAAACGTTTCCATAAATGTATATTTCGACTATATATGGACCAATGGTAAATAAAGCAGGTAGATGTTCCAGTTTTAATTCCACCGATTCTTTACATACCAAACATTCCTTATAAAGAAGATTACCCAGAATTAAGATTTTATCGATAGTCTTTTTCTGCCAAGCACTTGGCGGAGTTATTCGAGAATACACCTAAAAATGACAACATTAAGGACATACATTATATTACCAAACAGACACAGTGAGTTTTATGTAAGGAACGCTTCAATTATCCCGGAAACGGCTTGCACGATTTTTATAAATTTTAATATTTGACGATTTTGTAACACGACCGGGTTTATAGTCGTGTTTATATTGTCTTCAGTTGATGCAGTTTTTCTGCATCCTGATTTGGGTAAATCTTTTACTTTTACTTTAACTTTTATCATTTATCATTATGACTTTTAATAAAAACCAATAATAGCAGCTTATTGAAACTTTAAAGTAATTAATGTTGCAGCCATGGTCATCTTAATGTATTATTTTAACTTGAGCAGATAATTGAAAAGTTAGCTATAACTCCAAAATTATGACATTTAGGTATAGAGAGAGTGTGTGTGTTTTGGTCTAATAGCCTTGATCTCAGATCCATTGGCCAGCTCATTGTTAGTTTTTACCCAATTCGCCGCAGGTACAATTTGGAAAGTCTGCCAATCCTATCCTACACTGGTATTCTGGATATAATCTATGCTTACTTCTTAACCTATTCATGTTTTTAATAATATGGCGATTTGATATATCGGTGAACCAGGGATTTTTATATATTATCGGTTGTATACCTAGAAATTGGATAACTTTTGTACAGGCCGAGTATAGTTCTTGCTATCTTTGAAACTGTTCTTCCTTATCGGTTTGTCGTAAATCTGATGCTGACATAAGTGGTTCTTCCATTTGTTCCCCTTGCGTTGTGGGGGCTTTGGCTAACTCGTCGACTCTTTCATTGCCTTCAATGCCGTTATGTCCCTTTACTCAAGCCAATGTTACCATTTGTCCTCTCTTATTTAATGTTTTAATAAGTTCTAGTATCTTAACAATTACATGAGGGATGAACAACCAACATTATTCTTTATTTTTGACCCATCAGTATAAACATATTCTGAGTTTGGCCATCTAATTGATATTTCGTTTTTGAACCAAATATTTATAGACTTTTTGTTCGAATCAACCTAATATTCCACACGAAAGGTTTCCCCAGTCATATATATATATACTGTTTCTAAATTTCCTCTAAAGCGTCCTAGAGTTCCTTCCCCAGACCCAATATTAAAGGAAAGAAATACAATACTAAAACCTATTAATAAAGAACGGTATCCTAGACAAAACCGCGTACAAACAAAATGTTTGTGGGGAAAAATATCAAATAGAAGATATAAATTTAATTATAGAATTAATTTTAGAAGTTTTACATTCATTAAATCAAGAAAACACAAATATCAAAAATTTGAAGTGGTTAATATTGTTAAGGAGTTGCAGTTTCAAATAAAATTAATTTAGAAAACTTTCAACATAAATACGATATAAATATTGCATTATTATCGGAAACGTGGTTTAAGCCAAATGTTTCTTACAACTTCACAGGATATAACTGTTCACGACTTGATCGCGATGACGGCAAAGCAGGAGTAGCAATCTTAAGAGCAATATATCATTTACGGAAATAAGTTTACAACCATCAACAAAAATAATGTGTGATTGTGTGTGTGTGTTCAGCTGGGCTATTTAGAAAAATTGTATATTGCGACAGGCTAAACACTCATAAAATTGTAAACTTTTGCAATAATATTCCAAAGCCATGTATTATTGGTGGGGATTTTAACGCACATCATTCAACATTTGGGTCAGAAGCAGAAGATATAGAAAAAAAAATGTATTGGAAGCTATCAATATTAGTCAATTAGTGTATATCAATACAGGAACCCCAACTCTTGTGACCAGGCCCAGCCAACGAAAAAGCGCTATAGACATTTCCATATGTTCGCAAGAGGTCAGTCATCTATTTGACTGGGAAGTATTCCAAGACCCCAATGGATCAAATCACCTTCCAATTCTTATGAAACAGTCAATACAACGAGTTAAACATTCCCAGAAAAATCATAAAATTTTGAAAATACGTAAAGCAAACTGGCATTTATAAAAAAATTATCTACAGGATGTTTCAGAAAATGTACTAGATGACAACTATGATAAATTAATAAACGATATAAATAATGCAGTAAATTTAGCCATACCAAAATACAATATAAATAAAGTGCACAAACCAAAAAAATGTAAACCTTGGTGGAATGAACAATGTAATGAAGCAGTTTTGAAGCGGAGAGAATTATTCAGAAGATACCAAGAAAATCCAAATATAGCAAATTTAAATAGATACCAAAATCAAGATGCACTTGTAAAAAAAAATCCGAAATTATACCAAAAGAGAAAGATGGAGAGAATATTGTAACAGTCTAAACAAAAATACTCCGATAAGTTTGGTCCAGACTCAACAGGTACAAAAACAGAAGACAAACAAATATCATGCCAATAGAACCAGGTAATTGGACAGAAGATCATCACAACAAAATAGCTCCAAGTTGGGTCAATGAGGAACCTTTAGAACTTCGAAACGATAGCTTTTCTTTTTTATCTTCACCGTTTGTTAAAATGGAACTTGATCATGTGCTAAAGAAGAATAATAACACATCCCCAGGAATTGATAACATCCATTACCCCATAATTTCAAAAGTACCACAGATAACCAAAAATCAACTTTTAGCAACTTTTAACAAAATTTGAACTAATAAATCATAAATACCAGAGGTTTGGCAGAAATACCTGTTAATACCAATTCGTAAACCAGGCAAAAACCGAAAAACAGCAGAATCATATAGACCCATCTCTCTTGGTTCGTGTGTAATGAAAACATATGAGAGACTAATAAAAAACAGAATTGAACACTGGCTAGAAAAAATCAACTACTACCAACAATTCAATATGTGTTTAGAAAAGGACGGTAACTCAAGAAGCAACAGCTTTATTGGTTACAGACGTACAATTGGCATTTACTGTAAACAACTCCATCTCAGCGTTATTTCTGTATATAAAAGGAGCTTATGACACAGTTACCTCCAAATTTTAGCACGAAAGTTGCAAGGTATATGAATCCCAGGAGGGATGAAATTGATTGTGTTAACCTCTACTTTTTGGAAGTTCATCTTACTAAGAACAATAAAAAACTGCACAGTTAAACTAAACTTCCACTATTTATTTGAAAAATTCGCTTTAAAATCAATTACAGCTGTTTCGCTATATCTAGCATCGTCAGATTGACATATTGAAATTACATGTTGTTTGTTTGTAACTAGGTGCTTGATGTTGTTAAGGAGTTAAGGCTAGACCAAGTAAGGAAGTAATAAGACATAACAATATTAAAGCCTAGATGTTATTAGCCCTAAGGGATTATCCTGGATGTATTTCCCTCTAAGATCAGTATAACTGTGCAATGATATAGAAAAACCAGGAAAAAACTATATCATGCTGATCTTTACAATAACTTAATATATTTATGTTACAATAATGTTTACTTTGATTGAGTCTTCATTTTATACATAACAACATCAAGCACCTAGTTACAAACAAACAACATGTAATTTCAATATGTCAATCTGACGATGCTAGATATAGCGAAACAGCTGTAATTGATTTTAAAGCGAATTTTTCAAATAAATAGTGGAAGTTTAGTTTAACTGTGCAGTTTTTTATTGTTCCCAGGAGGGATAATAAACAACATTAATATACTTTATACAAACAGAAGACTATATCTTAAAATAAACGGTGATATTAGTTCACCACGTACAACATTATTAGGTCTTCCTCAAGGCAGTATACTAAGCCCTATCCTCTTGATTTTATACACAGCAGATATTAGCTACAATATTTCACCAGAAATTAGAATATTGCAATTCGCAGACGATCTTTGTTTATATTCAGAAAATAAATAAATTGAAAACACAAAAATGGAATAAAAAGGTGCAGTAAATACACTGAGCAAAATGCACTTATTAGATTTCTTACTTAAGGTTCATTTAATAGCTGCTAAACAAAATTCAGTAGTTTTTTATAATTACTAAGATGTGAGTAATTATCATAAGTAAAATGATTTTGTTATAATATTTTTATTACTGTTATTCAATAAAGTCTTATAGTTATCTGGAAATTTACTTGTGTTTATTAAACACATTTATAATATACCCATTGAATAGTCATAATTCAGCATCTATTTATCCCTATTTAGTTGCCTTTTAGTGACTATTCATTATTGATTCAAAAGATTACCTACTTATAGTTATACAGGCGCCCTATAAGGTTAATTAAAGATTTCTAATGATGTTTAAAAAGTGTTTTTGATTTTTCTGTTTGACGAAGATTACCGAATACTAAAGAATCTAGTACCCCGGGCCCGGACCCGATCGGTATTACCGATGAACGCATCCAGAAATCCAGAATCGCGTCATTTTATAATCTGATGATGTTGGTGAAGAATCGTTTGTTTAGTTTAGATAGTGCAAACATTTAAATTAAATGGCGTATAACTATAAAAACCTGCTTGTGGATTGGAGGCTGGAAGAAAATATTCCAGCATATGAAAGTAACTATAAACTTATAAATTATATAAATATTATAATTATTATTACATTAAGGTTGGATTTGATAAAATGCATGTTGTTAAGTTCTATGATACCACGTGTTCTTGAAAAATTTAGATATCGATTGAATAACTTCTAGAAATTTATCAAATCGATAAATCATTAAGAATATAATATTTATTATCTATGATCCTTAATAATTGGTAATCGTTATTGATTCCAAAAACATTTATTTGAAAACAAAATGTACAGATATTGATAGTTTATGGATCCAAGATATCTATATCCATGATACTTATACACCAGTGATTCGTAATAATAGGTACAAAATTGAAAAGTATTTAAAAATATATATCTAAACTTTTTTTAGTATTACTAATACCTACCGGATATTTTAGAAAAATATATTTTTTATTAGAACATTTTATAACCTTTAGTGTCCTTTATTATAATGGCTATTAGAAAATCTTGGTATCAGTTATTTGAAAGTTTCATAACTTCTACCTTACAACGTTGTAAATCCTATTAGTAAAACCAATAGTGGTTATTAGTGCACTAGATAATAGTTATTCGAGATTCTAAAAAATGTTATTTAATAACAGCTATTCGGTATTATATTATCAAAATGACTTTAATAACCCCAAGATTTAACCTACTATTTCATTCAAGTTTTCAATAACTGTTAGCCAATTTTTGCTAACCTTTAATGGAAATTTCTTTCAGTGTGAAATTATTAAATGGACAAATCAAAATGGATTTAAGATCACTTAAGAAAAATCTGTCATGTGCTGCTTTACAAGACCCCGTTACCAATCTCAAAAAGAGGTAAAGTTAGGCTTACTAACAATCCCATGGATATCATATGATACTTAACCAAAAATTATCCTGGAAAGACCACATAAAACAGCTGACCAGAAAATGTGAAAATGCTTTAAATGTGCTAAGAGCTTTCTGCAGTACCAAGTGGGGAGCAGATCCAAATATAGCACTAATATTCTACAAAGCACTAATACGCTCAATATTGGATTATGGTAGTATACCTACTATATGGGAACACGAATTTAAACCATTTACAAGCTACAGAAACATTAAAAAATAAATGTCTACGATTATGTTTAGGAGCCTTAAAAAGTACACCCATCAATGTATTAGAAGTAGAAGCAGCAGAGCCATCATTAAAAACTAGCAATATTTTATAACCAAACTGATGGCACAAAATCGAACACAAAAAATCCAGCAATTATATAACAAAATAGAAAGAAAATACTGAAGAAATAAAAAACCACCACTTTTAGTAAAGATCATGCAACATGCCCAAAAATTTGGGAATGTAATGTATGGGAATGATAAAATTCCATATTTTAATGCTGGCTATGAATTGTGTAATCTACAGATACCATATCACTTTTTCAGAATAGAAGGTATAGAGAGTTTTTTATCAAAAATATGAAGTATTTTCCAAAGATTTTAAAAACAAAAGAATATACAGGGTGATCGGTTTGAATTAACAAAATTTATTAGATTTCCAGAAAATCGAAAAATACGACAAAAACACTACCATAAGCTCAACCGTAATACAAAATCGTCAAATATAAAAATTTATCAAATTTTACTACGCTATTTTCGCAGGATTGCCATACATTAAAAAAATTAATTGAGAAGTGGTGCTTATAGGATTTATAGGTAGGCCTCTTCTATACATTTGTAAATACATAGATCGGTAACCAGACTAATCATGCTCAGCTCTATAACGACTTCATACACCCGCAACTTCTGTTTACCTTCTCCGTCTCCTCCATCCACTCATATAATCCCCTATCCATTCGCTGGATTTCTGTCCTATGTTATAAATATAAAGCATAAAAATATCAAAAAAACATAACATATCTGAAAAAGAAATGTTCAGGAAATGTAGAACTTACTGGAACTATTATCATTAGGATTACACAAATTGAATCAGCAAGAATGATAAACCAGCACAACTTCAATTGTTTCAATTCAAAGTTCTGGAAACATTGCAATGCTTAACATCAACATTAACAATTACAAACTTAACATACCAAAAACTCAAAAACTGTATTTCAAAAACTTTATTATGTCGATCCGTTACTTAAAAATATTTATCTGAAATAGATTTTGCTTCAGTTAATTTATTTTTAAGAAAATGTTAATAATTTATGTTAATGTCCAAAATGCGGTATATATGTTTCAACTATTACCAGTATTAAAGTATATGACTAAACTGTTATTCTGATAAAAAAAACGTGAGAAGCGCCATTCAATCGAGTTTTGTTATTCTATATATTTAACTATTTACTCTAGTGATAGATATAACTGTTCAAATATTAATTATATATAATCTATTTTATAACATGGAATTCTTACCAGAGCCAACACAGAAATTGCTAGAGATTGTTTATTTCTGGAAAATTCGAAACACTTATCGCCCAAATCGAAAGAGCCTAAGACAACTGCTTTGTTTTCATTTAAAATGTTGTATTCACTTTGTACGTCCATTTCTACAATCGATTCATCTTCCGATTCTTCTACGTTCAAAACTTTGTAAACTTTTATAGGATAAATTGCAAAAGGCCAGTTACAATAATTCGATCTGCTCAGAAAAATTGTTGCCATAGAGGACACATCGTAGAAGTTGGCCAAAACAGCAGTCCCTTCACAACTAAAAATAAATAATCACATAGGAATTAAAACACCGTATATTGAATCTCATAGTATGGTATAAATATTAAATAAAAATAAATACATAAAGGTATGGTATCGTGTCCAAGTCAGCGTGTAATATTTTTGCTGAATTTTCGGTGATAGAAATCATGAATACACACGTTTCAACATTTTATAAAACTTTAACGTGACGTTTTTTTATATTACTATCAGAATGACAATTCTATTTATTAATCTTCCTTCCAGCTATCCGGAAAAGTAATTTCCCGGCTAGCATCTGTCACTTTTTTTACCTGCAAATGTCAATGTCATTTTTGATTAAAGGATGGTTTAGAAAGAATAGAATCCATTCAACATTTATTTAATTAACAAACAACACCAATAACAAAAAGAAAATCATTTGGAATTATAAATATTAATAGTTACATTGGAATTATGATTACTATTAAAGGTTAAAGACCGTGTTGCTCAAAATTATGGGTTTAAGAAATAGATGATGATGCCGAAGTTTCTGGACTTTCTACATCAGACAACATATTAGCAATTTTTATTTGTCCATGTAATGAATTCTCCACATATCCCTCTGCTACGTTGTTGGATTTCCAACCCTCCAACTTTTTCAACTGTAGGATGTCTCCACCTGTATTTGCTAATAATGTTGATGAAGTACATACGTCTAAAACAATGTCCTGTAAACCTGCTTTAAATAAGTTACTATTTTTTGGGAAAACTTCCTATAGCATTATGCCCAAAAGGCTGGGGTGTAATTTTACCAAATTTTATTTGTAAAAAAAATCTATCAGAGTCAATGTTATTACGAAGGTCACAGTATTGCTTTATTATTTTTATTCATTCTGATTTTGTAATTACAAATGTACGGGAAGAGTAGGTTTTTGTGACAGGAATCACTATTATAATTCGATTTTCTAAAATATCCAGGTCACTTATTTTCATTTTCATCATCGCACCTACAGGCTGCGGAAATGCCAATAATTAAAGCAACCTAAAAAAATTTAATACAACATATATATTTAATATGCACTAAATAAAAAACTCTTGACTTTTTAGCTTGATATCCCACATTCTGCCTTTTCAAAAATTCCCGCAATTTTGCGTATTTACTAATATCAACAGTATGCCTAAAGTTTAATACTGCTTGCAACATCGAATATCTTCACCATAATATGGAGGCTTTACTTTGTTTGCTTACTACACAAAAATAAGTAAGTACCGTCTTAGTATGCTGCACACCTTTAGCCACGCACCATATACTGGTGTTTTCAGACCTCTCCCCGCTTTGTTCAGAAATTATTTCTTCAGTAACTCTCTCAGCAGCTACCCGCAGTTCTGGTGGCGTACATTCAAATTCACTATCAGACATTTTTGTAAAATAAACACAATTTGATTATAATACGCACAATTAATGGCGTCGTGTATCGCCTAAATGTCAGATTCAACAAACTTGTTTTGTTACCCAGCAACGATCTTACAGGTTACTTAAAATAATTCACCTTATCACATAATCAAAATGGATACAGATATTTGAAACGAAATTATACTAAGTAACAAAAAAATCCTAATACCCAGTTTAAATGATTTTATTTTAATTAAATTTGGTGAATTTATTTATTTTACTGAAATAAACAATTGATAAAATTTTCAGCCTCATCAGTTTATTATTCCGGTTTTAATACTGCTTTTTTTGAAATCCACTAACAATCCAAAAATGACTATTGTAGCCGTAGTAAAAATCTAAATTTTGCGGATTTTGGTTCTTGACATTCTTTACGATTGGTTACGGTGCCTGGGGTACGGAGACCTGTTCGCTTTCGTCAACTTAGTGAGTTTGACATGGGTCGTATAGTGGGACTTCGGGAAGCTGGATTTTCTTCTCAGGAAATCGCAGTTAGAGTGCAAAGAAGTGTAGACACCGTGGTTAAGTGTTATCAGGTATGGCTTCGAGAAGGCCGTACGCAAATAGCAAGGGTCTTTGGACGCACCCGTAGAACAACACACTGTGAAGATCGCCGCCTAAGATTATTGGCCTTAGGGGACCGTTTCTCCACTACGAGGTCTATTGCAAATGAATGGTTTGCAGAACACGGAAGACCTATTGGCGTGCGAAGTGTTTACCGACGAATAAGACGTTTTGGTCTGTTTTCATACCGACCATACTAGGTCCTCCCTTTAACTCACGAACAACGACGTAATCGCCTTGAGTCTCGATTTTGTTTGCATGCGCGATGGTCGAGCGAGGGCTAAAAGACGACATGGTGAAAGGAGAAATCCACGGTTATTTGTTGAAAGGCATGTTCATCAAACTGTTGGAGTTATGGTTTGGGGTGCTATAGCTTATGATGCGAGATCACCTTTAATCTAAATCAGAGGTAACATGAACATGTTTTTTTCAGTCCAGAACTCAGTGCGTTTTAATAGTCTAAATCGACTTTTAATAAGTCCAAAGGCATTTTCAATTTTGACTCCTGTCGCTGAGAACTTATAATTAAAATTTTGTTGCGCATTGTCAGACCCCCATATTCTCTAGATGGTGAGAGGATATTAGGGAGTCTATTCACTCTCAAATGAGTTCTAAACAGAAAAATGAATTGATACACTTTAATATGTTTCGAACCATGAATTAGTTTAACTTAATTCTTCATCATCATAATTATCAAGCACGTCCACTTCGAAATTTTTAATTTTTCCTATTTTTCTCCTTTCCTTCAAAATAAGAAAATCCAACTCATCACTATCTTCTAAAGACGATATAAAATTCATAAACATCAGAAACTCTTAGCTATTATTTTGATCATTAACCGTCATATTTGCTCTGCATCTGTTGATCTGACTCTCGATCTAAGATCAACTCCGATCAACCCGAGAGCGATTCAGCGAAAACGCTATTTAGTAATGCGTTTTGAACATTTTTATTTACGTTTGATTCCTGTAATTCTTCATTTTTTGTTCTTTCTGATGCTGTTGAAGGATAACCAAGGTGTGGTTTTGTTTCATAATACATACATACATAATAAGACACATAATATGTATCTTATTGTACGTTTAAGAAAAAAAAACTATTTTGCCCAACAGAGTTTGAACTTAGAATGCTTAACAAAAATTAAAGTTACTTAATCGAAGATTCTATTTATGATATAAAAAATACAGAGTGTTTCAATTGAAAGAAGAGAGAAAATGAAAGGTTCGAGTTATGGTCCACCCTGTATACAAAAGAGAAAATAATTAATATTTAATAGGCAAAATATATTTTTTTCTTCAACGTACAATACGCCACATTATTGTGACGTTACTGTCACCATTGCTTGACATAAGTCATAGCATTATATCCAAACAAACTGTGGCCTTATGGTAGTTAGTTTGCATTGAAGTTTTTTGTATTGTGGATTTTCTTGTTTTTTTGTAGAGTTTTTGACATAGTGCTATATAAATACATTATTATCATTAAGGGATAGTTTGAGTTATATTTAAAGAAGTTTTATTTTGTTCTAAGGTGAGAAAAAATTAAAATAATATTACTTAACCTCAAAAGCAAACTTTTTTATATGAAACAAAATAAAACTTCTTTAAATACGACTCGAAATATTTCTTAATGATAATAATGTGTCTATTTAGCACTATAATAACTCATAAACAAGAAAATACATGAAAATACATAATATAAAATTCTGCAATGCAAATTAACTACAATATGGCAAAAGTTTGTTTGGATATAATGGGGACAGTGACGTTTCTAATAATGTGGCGTATAAGGTACAGAGCGTTGATTTACCTACGATTTTCACACAAACGTGTCCATAACTTTTGAAGGACTCTGTATAACGTATCAAAACCTTAAATCAAAATCTTCAAAAAAATGTGAGCAGTCCGAATTCGGTATAATATACAGGGGTTCCCATTTAAAAAATCATATGTTTGGTTTGTAACGGAGTTATACAACACTCTGTATAGTTTAAGGTAATTTCAAAATATGGATCCTAAAGACATCTACTATTTTTATTAATAACATTTTTTGATACCTTCTAAAACAACTCATATACCGAACTTTGTCATAAGGTTGGTACACCCTGTATATATAGAATGTAATTATTGACAAAGTTTGAAAATGTAAGTAAACTGTTTAATTGTAAGTCAGGCTATCCAACTTTACATGGCCCTAGGAACACCTTTAAAAAATGCATTTTATAACTGACACATGGTACATGGTATGTAAAAAATAGCTTTTCATTTTTTTATTAGTTCAAAAAAAAGCATTCCACTTGAAGGTCTAATTTGCTTACTTTCTGAACAGAAATTGTAGTCACTGAGTAAAAACTACAAGATTGTTTTCAATTTTTGTAGTCACTAAATCCATTTTTGAAATTTTCTGTAATTGTGTCGATCGAAAAGTTAATTTTATTTTTAAATCCATTTGTGTCAAAATAACTTGTTAGCAATATTCTGCTGTTTTTTAAATATTATTATGTCAAGCATCTTGTTAATTAAGTAACAAAACAAGTACGAAAGACCTTTTAAATTTCAAAACACACAATTTTTGTCTTTCCAAAGTCTTGTCTACTTATTCACTATAAGAAATTTGACCATGTAGCCTAAGAATCAAATTTCACCTCTCTCCTCGACAAATCAAATTATTCTTAAAAATTCAAATAGCCGCATATGTGCCTCAGGGGTGGTAACCTAAAATATACTTTTTCCAATTTAACATAGAGTTAACACGTTGTTAAGTAACAGGTTTGACAAGCGATTATGCAACCGGCCCATAGTGTATCAGAAAACAGTTGATATTATTTTATTTCAACAGTCCTACAAATCCAATTTCATTCACTTTCATGGCTCTGGTTTCATCATTGACAACATACAGAAACATTTATCGAACCTCCCAATTTATTTGCTTCAAAAACATCCTTTCTCTTGGTTGTACCATGAAGAGGAATAGGATTAAGCTTATTGAAGTCGTTTTAAATATTTAGGATTAAAATTACAAGCTGGCTAATGACAGAGAGATCATTGCTTTTATCCAAACAACGAAAAATATTTCGTCAAGTTTCATGAGAAGAAACATTCAGCTGAAAAATGTTCATAAACAATTTTTAAATATGTTAAATAAAAATGTTGAACATATTTACTCTTATGTCTATCTTTTTCTTTGTTATTGGTATCGGAACATTGATCGTCTCATATTTGCAATGATATTTAGCTGATAGTTCCTTCAATGGATAAGGTCTCTTTAATTTGACTGGAGAAACGTATATTTTTCTAGGTTCACTATCTTTCGGGCTTTCAGAAGCAATTTTATAACCAATCCTATGACTACATTTAGAATTAATTAATATTTGAATAAAATTTAACATTTGAGAGGTTAAAATTAATTAGTTACTGTTCCTTGGAATTGTTTGTTCTTTGAACCAAAATACGTAGCAACAAATGTTTAAGCAATAACAACAAAAATATCAAATTTTAAAAATTTTTTACCTTACACAGGAATTGTAATAAGAATTTTCGCATCTAGAGGTAGTTCGAGGTAACTAACGGACAGAAATAGATAGGTGTGTTTAAAAACATCCTTTCTCTTGGTTGTACCATGGAGAGGAATAAGATGGAGCTTATTGAAGTGGGGTACATGAAGGGAAACCAAAGATGGACCTTAGCCAGAACTTAGGTAACCTATCCATAATTTTCCAAGCAGAGGTTTTCGAAATGAAGATGTGCCTGCAGGAGATGCTTAAGCATGACTGCAGGAACAACACTATAAAAATTATTTCCGATAGCCAGGCAGCACTAAAGTTACTGGAATCAAATCGGATCGACTCCAAGTTAGTTTGGAAGTGCCTTCACGATCTAATCCGTCTAGGGGAAAATAACAAAGTAACCTTACTTTGGGCATCTGGGCATACCGGTATTGAAGGTAACGAAAAAGCGGACCTTCTAGTCAGGAAAGGTGCTGAAGGAATATTTATAGGCCCGGAGCCATTCCTAGGCATAGCGAATAGCGTAGCCAGAGGAACAATATCGAACTGGGTAGATCGGAGGAAACGTTCTTACTAGTTTGAGCTAGAGGGCTTAAGGCACTCAAAGGCATTTGTAGGAGATCTCTCTAAACAGAGGTCTCAAGAGTTGCTGAATATGAACAGACAGGACCTACGAATAATGAAAGGACTATTGATGACACAGTCGCCTTAATAGGCATATCAAAACAATTGGACTGGCAGAGAGTGCGGACTGCAGATTCTGTCAGGCTGAGTATGAAACGGTGTAACATATCTTGTGTAATTGCCGAGAGCTCGAGAGAATAAGGATCAATAAATTTGGTCTGCATCAACTCGAGCCCAATGACTTCATGGAAGTGTCGCCAACGACCCTGATGAGCTTCATTAGAGGCGTAGGGCTGATAAAACCACTATAACCTAGGGGTGAGCCACAATAGATCTTTCAGGTCGCAGTGTAAGGGACGTTAAAAAATATGAGCGAAGAGCGTCTGATGATATTACTGATATGTATCACAGTATTCATGTTAAATCAATATCTTAAAGTAAGCTCTTCATCGGTATACATTTCGAAAGGATTTCTCCTTTGCCTCAAGTTTCTGGGTATAGGAAAACTTGAAATAAGCTCTAGTTCTTTCATACCGATAAACGGGGTATAATGGAACAGTTAAGTTACTAAGTTTAAACGGAATTTATATGTCAATGCGATGTTCAGAAACGCACTTCAAAGAGCTATCGAACCAATAGCGTTATCGAATCAATGTACTGTTAAAAGTACTGCAGAAACCGGGCATAAATAATCCATATTATGTACTTTCAGATCCTCTTTAACTGCATTAACTCATAAAGTGCAGATATCTGAATTGTTTTAAAGAAAATCTTGATTTAAGTTAATTACTTTTAGAGTTACAGGATTATTGTAAATAATTATTACCAGACATAAAGATCTTTGGTTCTTGGTCTCGCGTCAAACATATATAAATATTTATTTTTCCAAATGGCGATGCTGAAATCTTGCGTTTTGAATAAACCGGCTGTTTGACTAGCAAAAAAGATTCTCAGAGCTTTTGTTAGGTTAAAAATTCGTTTGTCATCAGATCGAATGTACCCCGTAACAAAAGGATCTTCAATGGAAACTCTCAATTTCTTACATCCTAAAAATAAGAATAACATAAGAATATAAATGGCAAAACGCTGTTATTTACTCGAATTTACCTATTGTGCAGTACTTAAGTAATTGATGACGATCCAATTGTCCAGAAAAATTATGGAAATGTAACTTTTTTACGGTTTCCATGTATAAATTATTTCCCCACGTCAAAATCTCATCGATATTTTCCCTGGTCCATCGATTAGGATGTGATAATATCGAGTAACAATAAGCAGCTACTGGCATACATATGCCTTGTTTATCTCTAATTGATTCTGGAAATCCTTCATCACCTAACACAAATAAATGTCACTTATATTAATTTTAACGAAGGGAAAGAAAAGCAAATTTGACTACCTTGATGCATGGTGCCTTGTTTAGACCCAAAGAAAAAGTCCTTTAAAACAGGTTGATAGATGTTTGTGAATGAATGGCTTTGTATTGTGCCTCTTTTAAATTGCCTCTTCTTGGGCTGGAACCTTTTTATTTCTGAATCTCTTCGAAATTTTTGGATATATTTATCAATACCTATTTCTGATTCTGAGGTGATAGTTGAATGAGGAATGTCTTTACTTTGGTATGAAGTAGCTACAGATATCTACAAATTACATATTATGACGAATTATAAATAATACGTTTTTACTGTTTTTACTTACTAATGACACTTTTCTTTTAAACATTTTCGTCAAATACATTTCTGGCTCCTCTCCAGCATCCTCAAAGTCTTCAATGATTGGGGATTCAAGTAACTCTATTTCTTCCTCAGTAAGAGGTTCCACTTCATCTTTATCTTTTTTTCGCTTTCTTCTTTTCTTTCTTCCACTAGTAGTAACATTTTCTTCGCCTTCACTTATATCTTCTAATGTTTTATCTCTTTTCTTCCTTTTCTGCTGATCACCACTGCCACTGAAGAATATATAATTTAGTATTTCATTTAACATATTTTATAAACTTATGATAATGTTATGGTACGCTTGTCACTTGGCAAAAAATACTTACGGTCTTGGTTTTCTTTGATACACCAAGTCGAAACTGTCATAATCTTCAGTTTTTATCTCTTTTTCGTTGTCCGTGACGTTAATAAAAATCCCACTCTTAGGTTTTTTTAAATTTAGTTGTTCTTCATCGGGTTTTTCTGGAGAGAATGGTTCAAGGCTAGGGCTTGGTGTCGCTTTACGAGGTGCTACTTTAGCAGTACTAGTTTCAGGAGAAGGAACATTGAGCTGAAAAACGTTTATAAACAATTTATAAAATATGTTTAATAAAAATGTTGAACATATTTACTCTTATGTCTATCTTTCTCTTTGTTATTGGTATCGGAACATTGGTCGTCTCATATTTGCAATGATATTTAGCTGATAGTTCCTTCAATGGATAAGGTCTCTTTAATTTGACTGGAGAAACGTATATTTTTCTAGGTTCACTATCTTTTGGGCTTTCAGAAGCAATTTTATAACCAATCCTATGACTACATTTAAAATTAATTAATATTTGAATAAAATTTAACATTTGAGGTAATAAAAATAACACCTCAGAATTGTTTTTTCTTTGTACCAATATACGCAGCAACAAATGTATTAACAATAACAACAAAAATATCAAATTTTTAAAATTTGTTACCTTACACTGGTATTGGCATAAGAATTTTCGCATCTAGAGGTAGTTCGAGGTAACTAACGGACAAAAATAGATAGGTGTGTAATGAATTGGTATTATGAATAGTAAAAGACCTTTTCGGTCGAGCAAAGTTGAAAGGTCCCTCATCCGTCCCATAAAATATCTCTGTTCGCATAGTGCGAATACCTACAATTTAATGTCAAATAGTTCTACCTTGTTCCATGAAATGTTTGACTTTTAGATTTCATGAATATCAAAATTACAATTCAGGGACCGGAAAAGTGACAAGTTGGACTAGGAATGAGACCACAGTTAAAAGCCGATATTTCTTAAACGAGTTAGAAATAGAAATACAAAAACACTTCTCATCACTCAAAACTGGAAGACAAGCTGGCAAATTCACTTATTTTTTCATAAATTTAGTCTTTAATGTAGATGTGGTAGTGCCTAGGAATAATAGAGAGGGCGACTTTACACAAAATAATATTTTGAAACTAATTATGTCAAGATTATATTTTAATTTAAACAAAAAAAAACAATCAAGATTTAATTAGAAAATATAAGGAACAATCTACCCTAGGTATCCAATAATTGATATTGGATAGGAATTTTAGTTGTTATTACTTTAATCTAATAATAAATAAAAATATAACTAATATAAAAATTTAAAACTATGGAACTAAGAACAATAAATAACTGAACGGTTAAACTAAACTTCCACTATTTATTCGAAAAATTCACTTTAAAATTCAACTACAGCTGTTTCGCTAATAATTGAATTTTAAAGCGAATTTTTCGAATAAATAGTTGAAGTTTAGTTTAACCGTTCAGTTATTTATTGTTCTTAGTAAAATGAACCTCCAAAAAGTAAAGGTTAACACAATCAATTTCATTAAAACTATGGATTTATCTAATTTTTTAATTGAATACCTCAGTAGACAAGTTAAATAATGAAAATATAGAGAAGAACTGAAAGAGTGCACAAAATAAACAGCCTTAATTTTATTTTTTATAGATTTAAATTTAAAACCTAATGCAACCTTGCTATGTAATAAATTTTTAGTGTACCCAGTTTATTTGAAAAATCTTCTTGCCTAAGCCAATGTCGCCAATGAGTTTTAATTAATAATGAGTAATTTTATTTTTAATAATTTTTAAATCCACTTCTAATTATCACATTTTTTTTTCCTTAGCCTTCTTCGGTATTCAAAAACTTAAATCCGTTCCAACTGCGCCACCCCTGAACAAACCGTTAGCGACGAGGGTGAGAGGTGAAACTTTAACTTGAACATATAGTGAAACGGCGGACAGAACGACTTAGAACACCGAAGATAACGGTTGTTATGTACTCAATTATAAACTTACGTAAACTTATGTAATATTTTAATTTGTACTATTCAAAAGTTTATTTAATAAATAATTATACTCGACCTAAGTTAATGGTCTACATAATTTGGTCCTTCGAAGCCGATGAGAAGAAAAGTATATTGGAAAAATCCACAGGCAAACGAGCACGTGGTCCGAAAACTGTAGAAGATAACTACAAAAAGTATTCAAACGAGAGTTATATAAGGACATTCTTTATAAAGTATATTTTTAATATTAAATTACCTTTGTCAGCATAGATGTTTACTTGTACAATAGTTTGCTTATATCATTCATTCTAATTCTCACATTCGTATTGTTTAGATCTAAATCTAATATTTTGTAAAATAAAATTTGTTTTTAAAAACACATTTCGTGACGAATTTTATTTAACTGGCGCAGTCAGTAGGATAAAACGCAGTAATATTCGTGAAAAGCCACGGCATAGTGACCGATTTTTATGAACTTTACGTGAGTGTCAACTCTTTGGCGTTGAAACCTACCACACCTGAGTGTTGCAGAGCTAGAATCACTGGAGAAGTCTTTGGGTAAGTACCAAGTACTCCTTTTAACTATAATTCCTTTATTTAATTCATCTGGTGAAGGTGTATCACAGCAAGTATTATTTTAAGAATAAGTAAATCACTTGAAAATTTATGACTGAACTTGAAATAGATATAGAAAATTTAATTTCCGATTTTAATAGAATAATAACTGTTAGAGAAATGGAAAACAATCCAGTAAATGTTTCTATGTTAAAACTCTATGTAGATATGATTCCTTTATTCAATGGAGATGAGGAAAATTTAATCAAGTTTATTAGTAGTTGCGATTTTTTAGTAAATACATATGTTGGTGTTAATGATCAAATAGTTCATAATTATATAGTCAAAGTAATTCAATCTAAGTTAATCGGCAAAGCTAATCTTTTGGTTGGTTCCCGAACTGAACTAAATACATGGGCATTAATTAAAGCAGCTTTACAGCAATGTTTTGGTGATCGACGATCATTAGAATGTCTTGAACAAGATCTCCTAATGGCACGTCCATTTAGAAATGAACAACCAATTGATTTTGCTAAGCGTCTACAAGTTTTAAGAAGCCATTTAGTTAGTAGAATAAATAATTTTAGTGATACCGAGATGCCTTTACAGACTAAAGATCTGTACAGGAGACAATATGATCAAATGACATTAAGAACTCTTTTAAGAAATTTATCAGGTAGTATTCAAACAATAATTAGACTTAAGAATCCGCGTAATATTGAAGAAGCTCTTACATTTCTAATAGAGGAAGAAAATTTCTCCTATTCTCAACATAACTTTAGATACTTCGATAACAAACCTAAAACTCAAAATAGTCACTTTAATAACAATTATTCTAGAAACAATTCTCAGCACTTCCAAAATAACGATCGTCCTTTCAAAAATTATAACCATATCCCTAATATTTCACCGATAACAAATGTTAATCATAATAATCAAAATATTCAAGTTCCTTCGAACAATAATAATTTTCCAAGTCAACCTATTCCAATACAATCACGCCCTATTCAAAGATTTTATCCGACTAATCGACAAGTTTTTGGACAACAAAGGAATGTATTCGCACCTACGGGTCAAACTTCTTCCAGAGCTCCTGAACCTATGTCAATTAATACAAAAAATACCCTTAATCCTAGGCAAAATAATCAGTTTCGGCAGCAGAACTCCTCACACAATTCATTTAGACAAAGACAAACTCAACCGAAATATATAGCTGAAGAATTATTCCAAGTAGATTCCGAAAACCACGTTGAAAATGGCTTTGACGAACCCGAAATGAATCCAGTAAATAATACCACGACTAATGATAATTATAATTCAAATTCAAATAATCAAAATGCAAATTTTTGGACAGGAGGCCAATCGGATCATCCGGTGTAAACGAAATTTTTTCAAACTCCTATTCTACCGATTTACCATTTATAAAAATTAAAAACCCACCGATCACGTTATTAATAGATACTGGTAGTATGTCTAGTATGTTAAGTCCTCATATTATTGAAAAATATTTTCAAAATTTTGTTTATAGGGACCCTACTTTAATTATATCAGCAGTAGGTAAAACAAAAACAGAATTTAGAGCAAATATTCCAGCTTTTGCTGAATTTAATTCAAATGTTCATCTAAATTTTATATCATATAAATTTCATAATCATTTTGACGGTTTATTAGGTTTAAACGAATTACGTGCTTTGAAATTTTCAGTTGACTTAGAAAAAAATGTTTTGAAAAATAACAATACAGAAATTCCACTTTTATTTAAGTTAGATAGAACACAGTTTACTATTTCAGTTGACGCAAATGAAATAGTCGGGTTGCGATTACCAGTAAGTCATACGGATGGCGAAGTTATTGTACCTGAAATAAGATATGATAATTTATATTTTCCTGAAACTTTTACTGTTGCAAAAGACGGTTTTGCAAAAACAGAAATAGTTAATAACACAGATAAGAGGATTACAATTACAATAACAGAACCGATAAGTGTTATTCCAGTTACAGAGTGGCACAAAAATAATTTCGAATTTTATAATTTAGAAAATATTATTCCTAACAATAATGATAAAACTTTAAATAATGATATTAATACTTTAATAAGAACCGAACATCTCAATTCGGAAGAAAAGAAATGTATTTATGAGTTATGTAGAGAATTTAGTGACATATTTTATAATGAAAATGAAAAACTGAGTTTTACTAATCAGGTAAAGCATGAAATAAGAACAACAGATGAAATCCCAGTATATTCTAAATCATATAGATACCCATACATATATAAGGATGAGGTTCAAAGACAAATTTCAAAAATGCTTGATGATGGTATAATACGTCATAGTCAAAGTCCATGGAGCAGTCCAATTTGGGTAGTCCCGAAGAAGGAAGATTCCAGTGGAAAACAAAAATTTAGGATCGTAGTAGATTACAGAAGAGTAAATGAGAAGACAATTCAAGATCGCTATCCTATACCTAATATAAACAGTATTTTGGATGCACTAGGAAGATGTCAGTACTTTACCACATTGGATCTAGCGTCAGGGTTTCACCAAATTGAAATGGATCCCAATTCAATAGAGAAAACTGCATTCTCCGTTGAAAATGGTCATTTTGAGTACACTCGGATGCCAATGGGTTTAAAAAATGCACCATCGACCTTCCAGAGGGTCATGGACAATGTTTTAAAAAATATTCAAGGGAAAATCTGTCTAGTATATATGGATGATATAATTATTTTTAGCTCATCCTTAGAACAGCATATTCAAAATTTAAAAGTAGTTTTTAAACGTTTAAGAGATATGAAATTAAAAATTCAATTAGATAAAAGCGAGTTTTTGCGAAAAGAGGTAGAGTTTCTAGGACATGTAATAACCCCGGACGGCGTTAAACCTAACCCGAAAAAAATTCATGCTATTAAAGAATTCCCACTATCAAAATCAGTTAAAGAGATCAAATCATTTCTGGGATTAGTAGGATACTATCGCAAATTTATTAAAGATTTTGCTAAAATGACAAAACCTTTAACGAACTGTCTAAAGAAAGGTGTTAAAATTGAACATACCCCAGAATTTCTGAATGCTTTTGAAATGTGTAAAAATGTTTTAACTAATTCCCCTATATTACAATACCCAGATTTTTCTAAACCTTTTAATGTTACGACGGATGCCTCTAATTTCGCAATTGGAGCGGTATTAAGCCAAGGTAAAATTGGTAGTGATTTACCGATTGCTTATGCATCTAGAACGCTTAACACAGCCGAAATAAATTATAGTACCATTGAAAAAGAGTTACTTGCAATAATTTTTGCTTTAAAAACATTTAGATGTTATTTATTTGGACGTAAAATCAATATAATATCAGATCATAAACCACTTAAATATTTATTTAATATGAAAGAACCGAATTCAAAGTTTGTAAGGTGGCGATTGTTAATTTCTGAATTTAATTATGAAATTCATTATAAACCGGGTACTCTAAACAAAAATGCTGATGCTTTAAGTAGAGTAGAAATAAACGTATTGAGTGAAGATGAACAACAACGACAATTATATGATGAAATCGATTCCTTAATGGGCGAACCAGGGGATATTAACCAAGTAGCTAACAGTTTTCTACAAGATCTCATTGAACCTGCAGAAGATAATTGGGAAGATGACCTTAATCACCTGATTAATACAACAGATATAAACGAACAAGATAGAGCAGAAGTTGCAGAAATCATAGGTAATGTAGTCGAACAAATTTTACCAGAGGACGATAGTGATACAATCCATACAGCTCATGAAAATCCAATTTTAAACATTCCATTCAGCGAAAATGTAACAAATTCATTTAATAGGCAAATTATTATATTGCAAGGTAAAAGTAAACATTATTTTGTAAAAAATAGTAAGCATTTTACAAATAAACTACGCATAACGGCTCATTTAACTGACAATATTGATGATCTTAAAAATCAAATAATACATTTATTTAAAAATTATGTAGAACCAAATAAATTACATTGTATTCATGTAAAAAACTCAACAATTGATCTAGTGCCCTTAGTTATAACAACATTACAAAACATGTTTAAAAACCAAAGCTATAAATTAGTCATATCTAGAAAATATGTAACAGATGTTGAAAATATAAACGACCGCGAAGAGTATATCAAATATCACCATGAGAGTAAAACATGTCATCGAGGTATTAATGAAACGCAAAATGCCTTGAAGATTAAATACTACTGGCCCGATATGAATTCGGATATAGTTAAGTACATTAATCTTTGTGATATATGCAATCAAGCAAAATACGATCGGAATCCACCGCAAATAAATTTTCCTTAACAGTTACGCCGACAAAACCGTTCGAAATCATTCATATAGATGTATTTCAAATTTTAAACACAAAATTCTTAACAATTTTAGACTCCTTTTCAAAATATGGTCAATCTTATATTATAGAATCAAGTTTAAATTCCATTAGTATTATAGAATGTTTAAGCACTTTCATATCACATTTTGGTATACCATATTCTATAGTTAGTGACAGTGGAACAGAGTTTAAAAGTGAAGTAGTAAAAGAATTCTGTAAATTACATAAAATTAGAATACACTTTACTACACCTCAAAATTCAAATAGTAATAGTCCGGTAGAACGATTTCACTCTTCTATTTTAGAAAATTGTAGAGTTTTAAAATTAGAGCACCCTAAAATGTCAATAAAACAGATTATGCAATTTGCCATAATTGGCTATAACTCATCCATTCACTCTGTTACTAAATATCGACCATACGATATCATTTTAGGAGATACTAAAGCATTAGACCCTTTAGATCTTACAGATGAGCATATAATTAGTGATTACGTTAATGATAGGAAAACTAGATTACATACTCTTTATAAAAATATCTATGATAATACTGTTAAACAAAAAGAACAAATTATTAATAAACGCAATTTAACTCGAGAAGAGCCCAAAAATTACGCTGAAGGGCAAGATATATTCATCAAAAACAGAGAAGCTTTGAGAAATAAATCAAAACCAAGATTTTTAAAACGAACTGTAAAATTAGACACTGGTAAGAAAATATTAACAACAAAAAACCGAGAAATACATAAATCAAAAGTTAAAAAACCATTAACTAACACTAATATTCCTTTACAGAATGACAAAAATACAGAAGACCCTAATCTTAATCCTAATCCTAATCTATCAGACTAAAGCACAGAATAATGACGTTGAAATTCAAACACTTGATACTCCTGTATTACCTTTAGAATTAGGAAAAACTAAATTAATTGATACAAAACACACCTTTTTACACTTTATTAATACAGATCTACTAGTTAAACAATTAAGAAATATTGAACATTTTTATAATACGTTAGGAAACTATTTAAATACCTCTTCTCTTGAAGACATAGATTTTAGTCAGAATTTATTTGAGCATACCGAATATTTACTAAATATGACAAAAGTTAAATTGAATAACTTAGTTTACACAGATTTTAAAAGTAGTAACAGACTTAAGAGAGGTTTATTCAATGGTATCGGAAGTATTAGTAAATGGCTTTTTGGAACATTGGACAATGACGATGAACTTAGGTATAACTCCGAAATAAAACAATTAATTCAAAATCAAAACTCAATTTCACACGAACTAAAACTACAGTCCTCTCTTAATATTGGCCTAATCGACCATTATAATAAAACAATTACTAATTTATATAAAAATCAACTATCACTTCAGTCACAGCTTCAAGAAATATATAATAAAACTGAAAACGAAAGTCATGTAGCATTTTTATATTTTAAAATACCTAATGCTTTAAGTCAAGTAATTTTGAATTGTCAGAATTTAATAAATTTTATAGATAACCTGGAAAATTCTATCATATTTGCACATTTGGGTAGTCTACACACTTCAATTATTTCTCTAGATCATTTAACCAAGCTAATAAATCGCGTTTCAATGATTTATGGTGAATCAAACATAGTAAAATTCAAAAATTTATATAATTATTATCAATTAGCTGGAGTTCAAGTAAAAATTGAAAGTTCTAGAATAATATTTGCTATTCATATACCGATTTTATCCAATAATGAATTCCTTACTTATCACATTATCCCTTTACCATATAAAAATTCAATAATTGTCCCACACAACCCTTTCCTTGTGCTTGGTACAAATTCACATCAGTATGAAGACCGGCTGTGTCCATCCATTGAGGGTATTTTCTTCTGCCAACATCACGAAGAAGTTATTAATGATACTTGTGTAATACCACTAATCCGAACTAATGAACCGTCCTGTGATTTCAAAGCAGCAATTGTGCATCATCCCATCATCGAACAGATTAATAGTAAAATTGATTGTACTAACCCTTACTTTTTGAAAGTCCATCTTATTAAGAATAATGAAAAACTCTTCGTTTTACCAAAACTTCCAATATTTATTAAAAAATTGCTTTTTTAAACTATAATGACAGCCGTTTCGCTAGACTTAGACTAAAATTATATTTTATAAAAATACTACCTAGCTTTCCACAAAAATCGAATATATTTTATGTTTTTTTTGTACTCAGTTTTGATTTCTTATAAGCATATTATGTAAATCTTACAAGTTTTCAAACAGTTAATTTAAATATTATAAATATTGAGGATTTATATTTATGCTATAATGGAAGCGTTAGGTATTTTGAAACAAAAAAGAGGGTGTATAAAAGGTGCACTCACTAGATTTGAAACTTTTTTTAACAGTCTAGATCTTTGCGATTTATTGTATAATTAAAAAATAGATTAGATAAAATACAAGGGTGTTATGATACATTCAATGAAATACAAAATGAAATAGATTTACTTAATTCAGATAACGAAAGCAATGAAAATGAACGACTTTTATTTGAAAACTTATTTTTTCAATTACTTCAAAAGCGGATAGGTAACGTAATCTATAGTTTTTATAAGAAACCTTTGTGTGAAAAAGAGAATAATAACCGTTCTATAAGTGGGTCTGTAAATAGCAAAGGTAGTGTTCATCCTAATATCAAACTTTCGACAATAAAATTGCCAATTTTCAATGGTAAATATGATAGATGGTTGGAGTTTAGGGATTTGTTTAATGCACTCGTGGACGGCAATGATACTCTAAGCGATATAGAGAAATTTTATCACTTAAAAACATCTCTAGCAGATGAACCGCGAAAACTAATAGCGAAACTAGACATGACATCCGAAAACTACACAGCGGCGTGGCAGTTATTAAAGGGTCGTTATGAAAATAAAAATCTTATGATACACAGTCATATAAAAAGTATGTTTGAAATACCTGTAATACAAAAAGAGTCACATATTCACCTCCGAAATCTAACAGATGCGATTAACGACCATTTACTTTCATTTAAATCATTAGGCGAAAATATTGAATCGTGGGATCGTCTAATTATTTACATAATTACTCAAAAAATCGATGAAACATCTCGACGCGAATGGGAATCATATAAAATGTTAGGTGAATTACCAACCATGTTAGATATGAAAAACTTTCTAAATGAACGGTGTCAAATATTAGAAAAACTAAATTGCGATAAACCAAATAAAAATTCTATTGTTATGAAATTTGATAAATATAAAAAACAAAATACGAGTTACTCATTTCTTAGCAGCGATGTTAAATGTTATTTTTGCAACAAGAATCACACAATGTACGTATGCGAAGCATTTTTAAAATATTCAGTAGCGGACAGAATTATAGAATGCAAAAAGCGAAATTTGTGTTTAAATTGTTTTAGTCCCAAACATAAAACAGACAATTGTCAATTTAGAAAATGCTTTAAATGTAAACAAAAACATAATATACTTATTCATACTGAAAATAATAAAAAACACATGGACTCCAATGTTTCAATGGATGAACTATCAGTTAATAACTCAAATATTGAGACAACCTCACACTATGCATCTTATGATAATTGTTTTATTGTGCGACCAGTGGCGCATCAGGTTCTTTTATCCACGGCTATAGTAAAAGTAAAAATAAATAATAATATATTTCAAGCTAGAGCTCTCTTGGATAGCGGATCCCAGAGCAACTTTGTGACCCAATCGTTGTCACAAAACAGGTGCGGTATTGTTGCCAATTATTCACAGTGTAAAAGGAGTAGGTGAAGGGCTAATTGATATAAAAAATCAAACACAATTAGAGGTAATGTCTTTATACAATGATTTTAGTGTCAATTGTTTAATCATTAATCAAATAACTGGTAAATTACCAAAAATATCATTTAATAAAAATATTTTAAATATTCCAAAAGATTTGGATCTGGCTGATCCAACATTTAGTGAAACAAGCGACATTGATATCCTTATAGGTGCGCATATATTTTGGCAAATTTTAACTGTAGGACAAAAAACTTTAGGTGCCAACTTACCTACTTTTCATAATTCTAAATTCGGGTGGATAATTTCCGGAAATATAGGCGTCAAATCTAATACTTCTCTAAATTGTCTGTTCACAGAAACCGATAACGATGTAAATAATTTAATCTCAAAATTCTGGGATTTGGAAAACTTCAACACGGTCAATAATAAAGCATTGATGTCAAAAGATGAAAGATACTGCGAAGATTATTACGAAAATACGACAACCAAAAATGATACGGGTAGATTTATTGTAAGAATTCCATTTAAAGATAACCTTAAAGATTTAGGTAGATCAAAAGATATTGCTAAAAGTCGGTTTTTCAATTTAGAAAAGCAACTAATTCGAAATCCTGAACTTCGCGACGATGTGCAACACGTCGGGCCAACACTACAAAACGATATTTTTGACATTCTTGCGAGATTCAGAACTCATAAATACGTAATTGCAAGTGAAATTTCCAAAATGTATCGACAAATTCTTGTTAACCCGGTAGACCAAAAATACCAAAAAATATTTTGGAGAGCAGATATTAATGAACCGCTAAAAACCTATTATCTAAAGACAGTGAGCTACGGTACGGCTGCTGCCCCCTATCTTGCGGTTAGGTCACTATTACAAGTGGCTATCGAAAATGAAAAAACGGCCCCAGAAATAAGCGCTATCATAAAAAATGATTTTTATATATACGACTTGTTAACTGGAGCTGATTGCGAAACAAAAATAATTAAAATTCAAAAAGATATTTCAGATATACTTGCTAAATCAGGTTTCGAACTGAGAAAGTGGTTGTGTAATGACTCAGTTGTAACTAAGTTTTCTGTCAATAGTAATTTAGAAGCGAACTTTATTACTATTGGAGAAAACGAAAATAACAAAACACTTGGCATATACTGGAATACCAATAATGACTCCCTACAATATTCAGTTTCTACTCCTAATATTAATCATAATAATAATCATAATAAGCATAACATTTTATCGGTAATATGCAAAATTTATGATCCGTTAGGTTTGGTAAATCCAATCATAGTATTAGGAAAGTTATTCATTCAAGAGTTATGGAAGTTGAAACAATCCTGGGACGAAGAAGTTCCTGAGACATTAAAACAAAATTGGCTTGAATTCCAAAAAGAACTAAATAAGATAAATCATTTTAAAATTCCTAGAAACTGTTGTTGTTCCGAGTACTCTGTTATAGAAATTCATGGGTTCTCCGATGCTAGCGAAAAGGCCTATGGCGGAGTAATTTATATAAGATGTTTTATAACCAATCGGGGATATTTTGTAAATTTATTATGTTCAAAATCTCGTGTTGCTCCTCTTAATCTAATGAATAACACTCAAAAGGCGTTAAAAATCAATTTTAATTATATTTTTTATTGGACAGACTCCACAATAGTTTTAGCGTGGATAAAAGCCGGACCTGCCATGTGGAAAACCTTCGTAGCAAATCGAGTTAGCGAAATACAGACATTAACTGATATTAATGACTGGCATCATGTGAAAGGGACAGACAACCCTACAGATCTTTTATTAAGAGGTGTTTTACCTCGATCTTTAAAATCTTGCTCTATGTGGTGGCATGGTCCATCCTTTTTATTAACCGACCAAACTTCTTGGAATCACACTCATGACAATAGTGACAACTTAGAAGTCCCTGAACAAAGGAAAGTTTCTTCTACTTTTATGGTAGTTAGCAAACCTGACCTTATTCTAACCTTAATAGATAACAATTCTAGTTACTCTAAATTATTGCGCATAACTGCGTATATACTAAGGTTTATTCATAATTCAAAACCCGAGAATAAACATTCGCGATATTTAGGGCCGCTGAAGAGTTTAGAATTGGAAGAGGCACTTTTACTCTTAGTAAAAACAGTCCAGATGGAACAATTTCCTAGTGAGTATGTGTGTCTGCTCGATGGGAAAAATATACCCACTATAGTAAAATCTTAAACCTGAAACCGTTTTTCTCCAACGGAATCATTCGAGTCGGCGGAAGACTCGAACAGTCCAATTGTCCATTTGACAAAAAGCATCAGATCATTTTACTAAAAAATCATCGTATGACAGAACTTATCATAAAATATTATCACATAAATTTATTACACTGCGGCTCACAAATGTTATTATGTTCAGTTCGCTAGAAATTTTGGCCTATCAATGGAAGAAATATTTGTAAAAAGACTATACGAAATTGTATAAAATGTTTTCATGTAAAGCCTACTCCAACCAACTATATTATGGTCGACCTCCCTTCATACCGAATAAATGCAGCTTTTCCATTTGTTAATGTCGGTATTGATTATGGAGGACCTGTTTTTATTAAAGACCGGAAAGGATGCGGTTACAAAACATTAAAATGCTATATTTCTTTGTTTGTCTGTATGTCTAGTAAAGCAATTCACCTAGAGTTAGTTACAGATCTTACTACGGAAGCTTTTATAGCTTGTTTAAAACGGTTTATCTCAAGAAGGGGTAAACCACTCAATATATATTCAGACAATGGTTCTAATTTTGTGGGAGCCAAAAATATGATAAATGATTTAAACAAGTTTTTAAATCGGGAATCAGAGACTATTATTAATAATTTGTCTAAAGATAGAATAAATTGGCATTTTATTCCTGCCAATTCTCCGTCTTTCGGTGGATTGTGGGAAGCTGGTATTAAAAGCTGCAAGTTCCATTTAAAACGAGTCGTTGGTGACTCTTATGAGGAATTTTCAACTATCCTGTGTCAAGTGGAAACTATTCTTAACTCCCGTCCATTGTGCCCACTTTCCAATGACCCTCATGACTTAGTTCCACTTACCCCCGCTCATCTGCTGATTGGCCGCTCACTGATTGCTATTCCCGAAACCGACCTGCTTGCAGTTCCAACCAATCGTTTGGATCAGTACCAAAAATTGCAAGTTGTTATTCAATCTTTTTGGAAACGATGGAGCAAAGAATATCTATCTGAACTTCAAACAAGAAGGAAATGGATGACTCCTAGCAACAATCAAATAGCGCCAAACTTACTAGTTTTGCTGAAAGATGATAAGCTACCACCCCTTAGATGGCCTCTAGGCAGGATCGTCAAGGTGTACCCAGGAGAGGACGGAGTTGTTCGAGTGGCAGACGTCCGTACCGTCAAAGGAATCTATCGACGTGCTGAGAATAAGTTGTGCGTTCTCCCTAATGAGTGATTATTGAAAACGTTGTTTCAAGGTGGCCGGGATGTTCGGTATTCAAAAACTTAAATCCGTTCCAACTGCGCCACCCCTGAACAAACCGTTAGCGACGAGGGTGAGGGGTGAAACTTGAACACATAAAAGAATATAAAATAAAAGATTGTTCTATGCCATATAAATAACCAGCAAAATGTTTTATGTCAAATACTTGAGGCAGTGGTGGTGACTACAAACAGAACTATTGCTAAAGAAAGTAAAAATCTGACTTACCACCAATTTAAATTTGAACCTTCAGTTATACCTGGTTATCATGGATGTACTGAATTTAGCGTTTTATACATAAATACCTACATAAAAGTTTATTTATGTAAAGTAAGTAGTTTACAACTATACCTTGTCCACTATAAATAAAGGCGCACGTGACAGCTGTCGGAACGTTGCCAAACATTTAAAATAAGTAGTATTAGAATCTAGTAAATATCGAACGAAGTTTCTCTAATATTCCTCTTTTTGAGTACAAAATTAAGTTAGATTAGTTATACTTGTAATTAGAAAAATAGGTTATATGTGATAGCCCAAACAAAACTTATTTTATATTGATTTAAGTTATTAACAGTTTTATTTTTGGTTCGTTTTTTTTGGAGGCGAATTTAAACATTAGTTTCTCTTTACAGCTTTTGAAACATTACTCACAGTGTTTCTATTCAACTTAAGTGCTGCTGCTACAAGCTAAAAATTATGTTTATAATGTAGATAATTATTAAGTGAGTAAGAAACTGTATGTTCTGCAGTTTCCCCCGAACCAGAGGTTTTAAAAGCGAAGACCAGGGTCCGCGCCACACACTTAAACTTTTAATGTTCATATAATTGTAACTAAGCAATAATAATTTTGTAAATCTTATTTTTCTGGATTATAATATTTTTTGTGAAATAATAAAGTTTTTGTTTTTAAAAACGGATTTCCTCCTACAACAATCTGAAAAGGTATAAGAATGATTAAAATTTATTCCTTCCATGCATATCCCAGGCATATATGTAAAAAAATTGGATTACCAATGCCTCAAATATTAGCAACCTCTTTGCAGACTACTACCACCACAAATCTTCTGACAGTAATTATAACCCAGAATATCTTATTCGCAAAAAATTGCAGAAAAAGCCCATATCTATTTCTCTTATACAAAGGAAATTTACAACCTCCCCTTTTCCCTCAAGGAATATTATTTTGCTTTATCAAAATTTCGTAATTCTGTCCAGGACAATATGGAATTCTTAACCCCATGATTAAAAATATTCTCATCAACGTCACACAAAAGATATTGTGCTTCTTCAATAACTTTTAGGTAAATCATGTATTCCCTCAAACATGGAGGGAATCAATTATTAATCCTATACATAAACCCAACAAAACCAGAAACAAATTGAAGAGTTTTCGCCCTATCTCCCTTATTAATCACTTATGCAAATTAATGGAAATAATGGTAAACTTTCGTCGGTCCTGGTTCCTAGAATCAAACTTCTTTCTTGATAACAATCAAAATAGTTTCAGACCGAAAAGATCTAGCATAGACTATCTTTCTAGTTTATAAATCAACATCCATTCTGCTTATCAAAAACAACAACATTTAATTGCTGTATCACTCTACCTTTCTAATGCTTATGATTCCGCATGGAGGTACAATATTTTGTCAAATATCAAAGATTTATCATAGACGGAAACTTGCCAATTTTTATTTCTAATTTTCCTAAACCAATGAACTTTCTGTGTAAGAGTAAACATATATCGTATACCAATACAAAATGGCATTCCCCAAGGCTGTGCTTTGTATAGCACTATTTAATATATCAGTCAACTTCATTTCCAAGCACATATCTGCCACAGACGATATAATAATTTATAACTCTTCAGTAAATCTAAGAACATCAGAGAGATTACTACAGATATGCTTAAGCAATCTATTTACATGGTCTTCCTTCCATCGGTTACACCTTCTCTCCATCAAAATCATCTTTTATTCACTTCTGTAGGAAAATAAATTGCTCAAAACATAACTCAGTGCCAAAAATCACGTATACATTTCTATCAAGGACAACCTCAAAATACTAGGTTTAATCTTCGTTTCTTTACTTAACTGGAAATTACACATCCTGCGTTTAAATGCATCAGTTTCTCAATCACCAAACATAATTGAAACTCTATCCCATCCCACCTGGGGCTTAGACTACCCAATACTAATCAAAATATATCGAGCAGTTAGTTATCCCACCCAAACTAATGTATGGTGGATTCATTTATGATTCCTCTAGTCCTGCTTATAAAAATTATTTTAACCCTGTCCAAAATCAGGCAATCTACACAGTATATCTAATTCTCCCTCAATATCAACGTTAAGAAAAATTCTGTTAAAATATTCCTCTTCTATCAAATAAAAACCTTTTATTCAAAAAATGAACATCCTTTCACCTTTGACAAAAAATCCCCAAACGTCTATTTCGAATGACTGTCTGAAATTGGTTCTTGAACACGCAAAACTTTCTCTTCTTATAAACAATGGTGTCTTTCCGCCATGGGTTATATCCATCACAGTCAACCAGTCTCTTCTCAGTTTTGACAAACAGTCTTATTCCAATTCTTTCATAACATCAGCCTTCTCTCACATTATAAAAACTAAATTCAATATTCACACAAAAATATTTACTGACGGATCTAATTCAGCTGCAGATGCAGCTTTTATATTAGAAGATTTCTCAAAAATAATTCATAATTCAATATTTTCACCCGAACTACTTACCATTCGGGAAGCCATCAAACATTAAAACATATCATTAACCCTACCCTCATATAACTGATCCTTTAAACGCTCTACAAAGCATTTAAAATCTTTCTCATGATCACATCATTGTTACCCAAATTCAGGATCTTATACACATACTTAATCCAACTGAGAAATCAGGAAATTGCTTTCATGTGGATTCCCAGCTAATGAAAGAGTTGCTAAAATGGCTATCATCCAGAGATCTCCTATCCAATTTTTATGTACAACCAAAAAAACAAAATCATTCCTCCGCCTTACATCGTGTAATCTAACTCAAGAAGACTAACGCCAATAGAATAAATAAATTAGGAGAAATAAAGCCAAACTATAAATTTTATTAAAAAAGTACAAACATGGTTGCTACATGACCCTAACATAAACAATTGTGACGAAATTGTAAGGAAAGTGCTTAATTCCAGAACTAAAATAGAACTTGACATAACTATTTAGTTAATCAGCTGGCCAAAAAATAGGGCTGAAAAGATTGTTTTTTAGACAATTTTAGGCAATTCAGATCTTGCGATTAATTGTTTAAATTTTGTTTTAATACCTTATGACAAACAATTATTCACTATTAAGTGGTTATTTTAACTTTTTAGCTTATTTCTCCAAAACAATAGAAGCCAATTCAGGGCTAGTTTGGCACTGCATAGAAACCTTGGTAGAAGTAGGAAACAAAAATAAACTTAAAAAGGAAACGAAAAGGGGAATCTACTAACACTAGAAGAAGCAGCGTAGCCTCTTAACGGACTGTGGCTACGCAAAAACATCAATAAATGTGCACATTGGGCTCAAAATAATCGAGATTGAGGAAGATAGAAAATGGCATATAGTCCATACATAATCTAATCTAATGAAATCTATAAAACAAAATTAATGGTTATCTTTACCTAATAGTCGGTTCAATTTTTGTACTAACAATACTTTCTGTCTTATTACAAGGCACACAGGGTAACAAAC
Organism: Ophraella communa; assembly: GCA_035357415.1. Classification (NCBI taxonomy): domain Eukaryota; kingdom Metazoa; phylum Arthropoda; class Insecta; order Coleoptera; family Chrysomelidae; genus Ophraella; species Ophraella communa. The sequence continues at coordinate 17,533,702 of CM068985.1, read as the reverse complement.
ATATTTTTTTCTTTTTAGATTTCTTTTCTTTTAATATTTGATACTGTACTGGATCATCTACTTCGGTAGCTGTGGGACCTCGAAAAACTGTAGGACGTGGCAAACTAAAAAACCAATTAACTTTACATATCATCAATATTTTAACAATAGAAGTTTGTATCTTAAATCTTAAACAACTTAAGCTGACTGAATAGACAATAAAATTAATAAACGCATTTAAATAAAGTTGTAGATTGTAAAAAACTTACTCAGATGTATCTTCGTTGTTATTGGGAACAGCACCGTCGTTTTTATCAGTTTTTTCTAAAATTTTTACTTGTTTTTCTTCATCAACCATGTTTAACATTTAATTTTTATTATAAATCAAAAATAAAGTTTTAAAGATTAAAAAGCTTTTAATATTGCCAAAATTTTGACTGATTTAAAATATCATTTTGTCAAAGTGTGTCACTATAAAATGTCAATTTTAGTTTGATTAATTTTCAAATTTAAGTGAGACTTTTTTGAGAACTTCTAAATTATGAGGTAAATATTAACTATATATAGCTTTAAAATTTTCTACAAAGCTACATTTAATTTGTATTCAATAAATTTTAAATTTTTCTATAAAATATATTTAACCATTTTATTTAGAGTAAAAAAGAGAAAAGTAGTAGAAATAAATTATCCACCGATTCCGACGAAAAAATGGATTCCTCCAGACGAAAGACCAAAGTCAGTTAATAAAAAACCGGTTTATATTAAACCTGAAGGTATAACCCAAAAACTAGAATTATCTAGTTTAAAAAGAATCTGGCATCAATATGTTTACTACGGCGACACCGCATTATTATTAGGACATTACGGCCAATCTTCAAGAAAATTTTTACCAAAATCCAGGGGTTTACAAGGTATATATTTTATATATTCACTATTCCTTACAACTTCATTGCTCATTACTTCATGTTTCTTCATATTATTACATATTGCTACGCCAGCAAGAGTGTTTAGTTGTAATTTTTTGCAAGAAATAACAAGATTCTAAATTTTCATATTCTCTTACTTCTATCCTAGCAAGATTGCTAAAAATTATTAGTTAATCTTCTTGCTACAAAACTCGCTATAAAATTACTATGGCGCAATAATAAGCTCTGACGGTCACCTTATCGCATGTCAAACCGCCCTTCCCAGACCTGTATTCTCAAATAATTTTGACTTCAATGAAAATAAAGAGATGGATTTATAAGTTTACGTGTGAGTGATATAGATGGATTGATATGATTTCGGTAGAATTGACAAATTATTCTCTCGTAGGATTGATTTGAGAATACGGGCCCATGTTGATATGTACACACATTCCTTTAACCTAAACTTTTAGTACTCACAAATTAGCTGCTAGTTAAACAATAACTTGTTTATATTTGATACAGTTTTTAATAAAACTTTTATAACAATATTATTTCATAGAATCATATTTTTTTTGACACATTAAAAACAATGTCAATTGAAAACTAACTGTCATTCAAATATATGTCCCCTAACATAAACACTACGTATCAGAGGAAGCCAAACTGACATTTTTGTACGTGATCGCACACTAAGAATTTTTACTGATTTCGATGTTTCCGGTACGGCAATTTCTCCGGGAACGTTCACAAATCAATGTACCTATTGTTTTCCTTGAAATCGGCCCAGTATACAAAAATAAAAACTTACAACCTACGAAACTTCAAACATTTCACAAAATTTAAAATGTTAGATCTTAGCACAACCCTCAATGATTCTTGTTACTTAAAGAAAATTTTTAGCATGATTCGCCAAAGTGACAATGCATATTGTTATAGAATGATCATAATGAATACCGAAATGGAGAACTTTTACTTAACAGGCACCTTGCTTAGACACAGATAACAATGTACTTGCTGAATAGGAATTACAGCATTTCTTGTCTGCTAGCACAAAATCATTGGGGTAGCAAGATTTCTTACTGGTAGCAATATGCATAGAGAATTGGCCTGATTACGTTATCTAGTTATCTATAAAAATATTTTTATATTAACCTAACTTTTGAAACTTCAGTTTAAGGATACTATTATATATTTTTCCAATTAAAAAATTATTCATAACAAGATATGAACACTCTTTTTTGTTTTATTTTAAGTCCGATGAAGTGTTGAGTGGGCTAAGAGGGCCTAACTGATGTGCTATGAAGATAAATATCCTCCTCAGGATTTATGATATCCAAAATGTATCTTAAAAGAGTACTCAAGGATCATCTTCTTCAGAGTTAATCTTCATTTCCTGCTAATGAATAGACTGGGGTTCGGATTCTATAAGAAGTCGTGTGTTTTGAGTAATACTAAAACACCCTTAAGGGTAAATTCCAGTTAATGTTTCAATATTTATAGGTCAGGTTTGTGGTTATGAGTTTAAGGGCGCCACTATCTTTTTGTTCGTTTAAATATAAACAAAAGTAAACTAAGGTGAAAAAGACAGAAAAACCACGTAGAATTAGAAAATAATTAAAAATTATTGAAATTATCAATAAATATTAAAGTTAACTAAATGAGCAATTAAACCGAACACACAGCTCTTAAAGCCCAGTGGGTTTTATAAATAAAACTGAGGAAAAAATTAAAACATGTTTGTTTAATTTACTGCCAGGTTAGAAGTGAAGGATGGGCAAGTCCTAACTTATATCAAAAGGTACTTATCTTTGGCATATAAGGTTTCCAGAAGTTTTTGCGTTGTTGTTGTTGTTGTGCTACTAGTGTTTCTGGGCGGTAGTTCTTATCGGGTCCGGACTTAAGTCCTTGACCATGGTTCTCGCATCTAATTGGGTCCTTGGCAATGAATCTTGCATCTTATCGTATCGTCGACAATGATTTTTACATCTAATTGTGTCCTAGCTGGCTGTATATTTCACCAGCCAAAGAGATAAAATAAATTTCGGTAGAAAGACCACGGTTTTCGTTGGATTCTCGACGAGAAAAGGTAGTATATTAGGAGCATCGTAATTAATAGACGAGATCTGTCAGTTATCTCGATGGTAATCAGTTAGGGGTTGCGTTCAGTTAAGGGTTTTAATTCAAGTGCGTTCCATTGAACGATTGAGAGCACATTCAACTACGGTAAGTAAAGTGTCTAATATAATGGTGAGGAGGGGTTAATTTTAAGGTTCGTCATGACGGTAATTTAATGTAGGATATAGTAAAATTAAAAGAAATAGCGTTGCACGTCATAGATTTCAATGTCATCATTCGTAAATAATAAAAGTATCTCTCATTTAAAATATAGGTATTTTAGAGCGGTATTGTTTTCCAAGAAAGCGCTGTTGCCAAACAAAATATATGGAAATCAAATATCAGATATACTGTTATCTTCGTCTTCTTCAAATATTAAACAAAGAAAACTATTATGGAATGGGAAGTTGTCCTAATCAACTATTTAAGATTATTTCTTCTGATTTTCTAATAAAAAATATGGAAATAAAATATCGGATATACTGATCTCTGTATCTGTAGAGTAGGAAGGGTGAGTATAGACCCACAGCACTTAGGCCACAATATGGCCCTATGTACATCCTCCCAAGGAGTCGCCCTCCTAGGATATTGTTCATCCTGCCTTATCCAGAAAGGAAGACAGGTCACCAGGGGACATCTCCTTAATGTCGGCAGGTGTAGGCCAAGACTCACCGAACACACACTCTCTTATCGACGATAGCTCCGGACATTTACATAAGACATGCCTGACAGTTTCATCTTCCTGTTCACACCTCCTGCATAGAGGTATGTCCACTAGCCCCATAATATGGAGGTGTTTTCTTAGTTGACAGTGTCCAGTCAGAAATCCCACTGTTAAACGTAGGTTCTTTCTGGTCATCGCCAAATATTTATTCGTATCCAGCTTCTCAGGGTCGCCCAGGGTCATCCTGACAAAACTGCATCCTTTGGTTCCACCCCCTCTTTTAAGGGATTGAGTACGGGTGTAACGTTTGACTAATTTCGCAATTGTCGAAGTCGTCAAACCATGGGTGTCGCCTGGTCTTAAAATTTTCAGTCCAGCCGCCATCCTAGCCAGAGAGTCAGCAATACCTTTGCTCCTGTCGTGCCCTTTCACCCTTCTTAGTACGATACCGAGGCGTTAGCTAAATCTTGGTGGCACTCTAGTGCTAACCCTGAGATAATACGTTGTCTATTCAAGGTTAGTAGGGCTTGTCTACTATCAGTGCAGATTATTATGTTTTTGCCAGAAATTTCTTTTCTAGTTAGCTCTTTTGCGGCGATTGAGATACCAGCCAGTTCTGTTTAAACCACACTGGTATTTTTTCCCATTCCCCATTTAATCCTTATGCTAAGTGATCTGGAGTAGATTCCACATCCTGATCCTTCCTTGGTTTTTGAGCCGTCTGTGTATATGCGTATTGCATTTGCAGCATCCGCCTGTGTTCTGTTTTATTTGTATTTTGTAGGGTTTATTAAACACAAACCTGGGTTCAATTGCGTTACCAGCCGCCTGTAGCAGAGGCACCGCGGTGAGTGCCTCCCTCCACAGGCCCAGCCTCAGTTGACCCATTCCTACCTCGGGGTTTACACCAGCCGTGCGCAATCGTAGCATGGCCATTAGCGCAACCTCCTTGACGTGCAGGTCGAGAGGTGTCAGACCAGTAACCAATTCCATTGCCGTGGTTGGTGTTGTTCTCATGGCTCCTGTGATGTTCAAACAAGCCATTTGTTGTATTTGATACAGTTTTTGGATGGCCGTTGCTTGTAGAGTTTTAGGTCCCCATACATATTATTGCTGTCTAGATCCGGAAAACTACACGGGGCGAGAGACCCCATGTGTGTCCCACTGTCCTCCGACCCTGCTCATAGGCCACATATGCTCTTTTTGCTCTGTTCTGAATGTGCGAGTTCCATGTTAACTTCCTGTCGAGGGTAATACCGAGGTATTTCACCTCTTTAGCGAAGTTTAGTTTGCTTTTGAAGATTTCGGGGGGTTTCAAGCCCGATAAGCTTCTTTTCCTAGTGAAAAGGACCATCTCTGTCTTCTTGGGATTGATCGACAGTCAGTGTTCCTTACACCATGTTTCTATTAATTTGAGGCCATTCTGTGGTCTATCGCACAGTGTGTTTACAAATTTGCCGGTCTGCAAGATAACTATGTCATCTGTATATGCAATTGTGTAGAAACCATTATTGTTGAGGTGAATAATCAGGGTATCCAGGACTATGTTCCAAAGAAGGGGTGATAAGACCCCTCCCTGTGGACATCCCCTCCTGACTTCCTCTCACTGTAATGTCTTCTACATTTATTCTTATTGCTCATCTAGAGACCATCTTGAGTATCCATTCTACTACCACCAGGGGTATATTCCCGGAGTTAAGTTGCTGGGTGATTGTTGGGAAAGTCGTTTTATCGAACGCTCCTTCGATATCCATAAATATACCCAGGGTGGATTCTTTATTATCCAATGATCTCTCGATTCTGCCAATCACTTGGTGTAGGGCCGAATCAGTGGACCTTCCCGGAGTATATGCATGCTGATTTGGATGAAGTGGATTGTGAACTAAGACTTTATCTCTTGTATACCGCTCGCACAGCCTCTCCATTGTTTTCAAAAAGAATGATGTGAGACTAATTGGTCGGAATGCTTTTGGTAAGTTGTAGTCCATCCTTCCTGGTTTAGGTATAAACACCACTCGTACTTCTCTCCACTTACTGGGAACATACCTCAGAGCTAATGAGGCTCTGAATATTCCGACCAGGTGCGGCATAAGAATATCCAATCCCAATTGTAGTAGGGCTGGTCTAATACCGTGAGGTCCTGGTGCTTTGAAGGGGGAAAAGCCCGATAGTGAGGTCTGAGATGCAGAATTGTGCCATCAGAAAGGCTCTGTATTTCCTGGGAGCGTAAACGGCTGTCCTGGGTTGCTGATTGCTTGGTGAGCTAAAAATGTTATCAGTCAAGTTACCGAAACCAGTAATTCTGGTCTTAATTATCCAGGGTTCCTGAATTAAAGCTATTGCATCCTCCAACACATCAAGGCGGCGACATAGTGTTGCCGTAGCCGTCCTGCTGTGTTGGAGGTTGCATTGTATTATTTTAACCCTTTTTTCCGACGTCCTTACCCATTGCGAGGTCATTCGGGTTGAGATACTATTCTAGGTCCATCTGCTCTTCCGGTGTGGAAGCGACGGCCTCTTTGTTGTCAGGGGCCTCTTCCGTCAGGTCGTCAGCTGTCATCTTTGCAGATGTTTTGACGTCCTTTTCGGGACCCTTGGTGACCTCAGTGCCAGTATCCACTCTAGGTGGCTCGTCTTCCGAGGACCTTGGGTCTTCAGAGGTACCTCTTTTTAACCTTTATGGCCAATGTGGTAAACGCGTAGCTTTGCTCATTGACTTTTTCTTGAGGACCACCATATCCTCGTCTCCGATTCCGAAGACGAAGAGATGTCCTGAAGGATTAAATTTTACCTCTTGGTGGAAGGTGCACCACCTCGCTATCGTCAAATCCGGATTCTGCGCCCTCAGCCTGCCCAGCACCTTCTCCTTTTCACCGGATGTCATCTTGTGGACGTCCTCCGGGATCCAGAGCGAGGCTTTGGTAAGCTTTGGGAGCTCATCCACACCGACGTCCGCCAGCGATGCTTCCTCCCACGGCTTGAGGTCTTTTTTGGCTTTTTTCAGCCACTGTAGCGTTGCGTCATCATCGCAGACCACTCTGATGATTTCACCGGAGTGTGTCCACGATTTAAACGTGGGCGCTTTGGTGTTGCTGCTGGAGGCGGAGAAGATAAACTTGTGCAGCTCCTCCAGCAGCTAAGTTTTGACGAGGCTCTTCCGTTCTGCGGTAATTTTACCGTACGGATTTGTCTCGTCTATAATAGCCACCCTGAGGTATCTTAAGGTGGCTTCCGCAAAGGTTTTGGAAGATGCAGCGACATTTCTATCGCTGCGCAGCTTCTTCGACCTTCTTGGTGTCCCCTCCGTGGAGGTAATTAGGTGGGGGCGCTTTCCTGCAGAGGTAGCCGCCGGTTTATTGCCTTTATGCAAGGTGGAACCTTTGGCTCCCTCCGCAGGAGGTGCCCCTGCTTTTGGAGGTGGACTGGAGGTGGGAGAAGGTGTATTTATAGTTGCAGCCTTCCCTGCCTCCTTTGCCCTTTTCCTCCTTTTGGCATCGGCGCCGCAGATGCGTTTTCGACTTGCCCTTTGTATTTCGTCCTAAGGTGATCTTCGATGTCCAGCCTCATTCTGAGCAGTGTGATGGGGTGGGCATTTCTGACCATCCCCAGAATTGATTTTATTTGTTTGTTGTTTTTGTTTATCCATATGTGTTCCCACGAGTAGCAGGGGAAAGGGCTGGTCACCTCTGGCAGAGCCCCGCATTACCAGAGGAAGGCTAGTTAAAATGAGGTTTCGCCCTGTTCCTCAAGGGGATCGTTCGCAACCGCATATCACCCTGCGGCCACTCAGCTCTCGGCACGATACCTTACACCTTAGCTTGGGATGGCTGGTCCGCGGTGGCATATTTCGCAAAGGTTTTTGGGGAGGTATAGTTCCCCTCACCCTACTTAATTTTGTCACTGACCAAGAGTCCGGTGACCACAACCGTGAGGCCATATTAGCCTCCCAGACAGGGCCCCCATTCTCCTGGCCGTTCCCCTATCTGCCACCTGGGGACGCGCCCGTTAGATAGCCCAACCCACGGGCGGATACACTGATTTTGTGGTGGTAATAAAATTATCTCTGTTGATCAAAATTACATTAACATATATAATTTAACTTGTTTACTTTATATATTGCGTTTTATTTCAGTCTTTATTTTCCAACGAAATTTGTGTTTCCAGCCTTTTGGAGATCTGTATTAAATTTAAAAATAATTTCCAAATTAACCTTCAAAATTTTTGTTGTGTGTTTCATTTTAATTTCATTCGATGTGCCAAAATCCATTTATGTTTAAAATAAATACACTTGCATTTCCAGAACATACTATTTTAAAAGAAATCTCCGCAAATATCAGCTGTTTTTATTTCTTTGCTCATACCGAAATCCTGTATGAGAAAATACGAGTAAAAGTAAATAATGTCAATCCAAATGTCTCTTTTGTTACAATAGATATTGCAGAGACATGTAAATGTCGTATGTAGCAAGAAAAAGCAATGTGAGAGCGAGACGTTCGCCCGGTGAGATAGCATGTTTGAGTTTTTTTTGATCAATGGATACCATTTACAAAACATAGTTAAAATCAACAATATTTAATCGAAAATAATTTTTGGACAATCTTGGCACCTTATCCTGTAGTTCTCGGAGAAGTAGCAACCGAGCTCTTTTTGACGGCGCACCCAATCACTGACTCACATGAAACGAAACGTATTCAACGGCGCCTTTCATTTTGTTCATTTTCGATGACAAATTGAGCAGCTTAACCAAATAAACAAATCAACAATGCATCTTCTACTTCTTCAGATTCAGTCATTTTGTTTCCAAACGAATTTTTTTGCAGATTCGATACTATCTATTGTGAACAATAACAAAAGTGACAAATGAAACACAGCAAATAAAATACCATTTTGCTTTATTTGCTGCGCAGTTTATTTTCTAAAAAATATTTACGGCGTGGAATGTAGAAATGTATGCTAAGGAACTATCAAAAAAACCGCTATCTGTGTAGCAATAAAATGTAGCAAATATTTGCTGCCGTCTAAGAAAATAGAAAATATCCTTGCTTAAAACAAAATAATAGCAAATATTTTTCGTGGCAAATACAGCAAATATTTGCTTCGTGGAATCCCTGCATAACTAGAAGGTTTGTTTCTAATTAAAGATTTTCTTTTCTGTCGCCAGCAGGTGGTGAGGAGTAAAGTTTATTACTAAATTGCCTTTAAAATTCTGAAATTCTAAAATTTGCTACCCTTTTAATTTCAGGCGCTTGTAACTGTGCTGTAGCATGCATTTTTGCCTTCCTGTATCCAATGGATACATGGAATCGAAATACAATTGACAAGATTTTGGATATGGGTGATAGCTTATACGTAACTAGTATTCGTCAAGATCCATATAGATGTTTGGTTGACGTCCCGACAAATAAAGTTTTTAATGCCATTTATATAGACAGAGATAAAATCTCTTTTGAAATTGATTGTAAAAATGTCATTGAAGAAAAGTAAGCTTGGTCTATTTTCTTTATATTATGTTTACTTTTTGTAACGCCTTTTTCAGATTTACTTCTGTGGCTGAAGATTTGGTAAAAGAAACTTTTAACCATGGCCTGGAAGCGTTTTTTCAACTACATCCTTCCGGTATTATTAGCATGATGGGAAAATATGTCGCCGTTTGGATACAGGATAATGCATATTATCTTTTTGATCCTACAGAACACACTGATGATGGATTTCCTGCCCACGGTGTCCAATGCCATACTCGTCAAATAGACGTCAACTTTCCTAGATATCCACCAAGAGGTAACTTAATATAATGTATAATACTATTATATATCAAGTAGTGGCTTAAGAAAATAGATGTCAAATATTTTGAAATACAGCTTTGGAAAATAAATGTATAGTAGGTGAATAAAGAACTTAAAATTATCAAAAAATTGAAGCAACTAAAACGCTATAACCAAAATAAAAGAGTGGGGATTAATTTTTATTAAATTATATAATATACCTATTATATCAAAAATTCCCTATTAATTTCATTTTTAGGCGAAGGATTTGCTGCCTTGTATCGTTGTCATAATTTAGAAGATTTGATTTCCAATTTATGTATAAATTTAAATGTGCATGTTCCATTTGCTAAATTTACCTTAGAGGGATGTACAGTGGAAAGATTTACACACCTGAATCTGGAACCTCCGGAAAAAGTAGAAGATTTGGAAATGATCAAAGAACAAATGTTACCAATGGAACAACTTATGGAAAAACAAAGTACATACACATAGTTAGAAGGAAAACAAAAATTGTATCAAATGATATATGTTCTTAGGTGAGCCTGGATTTGATCTTACGAAAGAAAGACTAAACATTTATCTAGCTGAAGCAGAAGAAGATGCAGACTTTAAAAATGTGGAAATAATAGAAATCGCTCCAGATGTTACTGATAACTTATCTGTATCTAAACGTCCTTCTTGGCTACAGGGGCCATTTCAAAAAGCTGATCTTTGCAAATTTCCTTTGCCGTACAAAAAGAGACCTGAAACAGTTAGTTTTTACCTTGGTAAGAGTTAAATTTATGGATTTGAATATTAATGATTTATTGATTTTATCCAATTTTCAGATATAGAACCCAAAGGAAATTGTGGTATTATGAGAGCAGGTACCCATCATTGCGATCCAAATTTTTCAAGATACAAAGGGCGACAAAGCATGGGAAATGCAATTTCGGCATTAATTATGTTAAAATTCTACAAATCCAAATACTGGGTACCGGCTATATTAAACAAAATCCTCAAATATGGTGATCTCTTATACAGAGATGCTATGATTACTATACCTAGGACTCAAGAATTAAAACTTTCAAATTTCCAAAAAAAGACGATATATTGGGATAGAACTTTTATGCCAAAGGTTAAAACTGATTATTTTACGATACAGGTTATTTAAAACTTTAATAAATTTTTATTTTTTGGCAGATTGAAGATTTTTTCGTAGTGGGTCGGTTGATTTCTAGTAACTATGAAGTACTAGATCTGTACTCAGCTTTAGACACTTATTTAATTGACAATAGTTATTGTGTTATAATTGGGCCTATAACGTTAGCAATCTGGGTGGAAGATGGCAGATTCTATTCCTTTGATCCGAACGGCAGGCAAGTTTAAGAAATAAAATATTTTTAATACTTATTACAATTTATATATTTTTTATTACAGAGATGCAACGGGAAAAGTGATTTCTAATGAAGACCTTGAAATGAATCCAAACTTGGGAAAAGCATGCGTTATGTGGTTTTCAAAACTTAAAGATTTTATTGATCTATACATGCATAACGTACCAAAACCAATGAAAACAGATCCTTTTTATCTAAGTAAAGTTCAAATTACTGATTTTGTGGATCTTCCTGAAACTTGGTATAATTTTAAAAGTAAGATACTTTAACGTTTAACCTTATAAATATCTTATTAAAATCATTAAATATTTGTTCCCAGCCATTTTTAATGGAGTATGGATTTTAAGAGGTACCATGAGCCAAAGCGACAGAATCTTCGATGTAGAATCTAGAAATTTTCAAAGTCCAGCAATGTGTTTGGCAGCATTAGCCATGCAACAAAATACACCTCTTAAGGAATTTCTTAGAGAAACTGTTGATGAAGTATGCACTGCTAATAAATTTTGTTCTCAACTTGATAAATTTAAATTTTTAGATATTGGAAATTGGGGATAGGTTCTATAAAGAATCCATTAAAACTTTATCAGAAAAAGAACAGTTTAACAATAGAATGCTGATGATAACGGATATCAACAGGAATTTTAAATGGGAGGACAAAATGGTGGATTATGATGTAGAGGAATGTGTTTCCAATGGCCTTTTTGATTTTACCGAAAATAGTTTCGAACAGGTAAAAAAGCAACAGTAATCAAAATGTGATTTTTATTTTGAAAACAGACTAGTGTTGTTATTAATATTACAACCATAATTTTAAGATATAAAATGTGTTTTTTAGTAAAATCGTAAGTCTTTTAAAACTCCAAACAGTATTATCTGGAAAAATTGATTTGTATAATAAAAACATAATGTAAACTAAAAATATAAGTTGTTAAAACAAATATTATCGTAGGTACTTATGTTATAAATATTTCAGAATGGAATAAGAACTAATTATTCTACACTTGCGTGCCTATACATTAAAACACTGTAAACGACTTGAACTTTGATTCTTTATTTTTATTGAACGAAACAAAAAAATATCCTGTAGGAAATGTAATATAATACAAGGTTATAAGTTTATCAAAATTTGGCCCCAACATAGTAATAGCAATTACGCGCTAAGGTAAAAAGTGTATTATTGTAGAGGTTTTAATGGCCTAGAGAGAATAATACACTTTTCTACCGTGTCTCATATTGCATTTTTTTCACCACTGGCGTTCTATTTTTTTGAATATTAGTTTTTAAAACTAATAAATATTTTAGAGGGGCCAACAGTCACTCCCTCGACAAGGCAATCAATAACATATCCAATAATTTTTGTTTTGATTTGTTGATAAGTATTGTGTTATTAAAATCGCTATGAAAATACATGGATAAGTCAATTGATTTACATTTTTGCATCAGTTAACCTCACATTCTGTGAAATGGATTGAGATTTAGGTCTAATCAAGTAGTCCCTGTATTTTTCTACCATGGTTAATAATGAACAACTTTACTTCCTCAACAAAAGTCAATAAAATTAGGTTTGATTCCTTATTTAACTTATTTGATACAATTAGCTACTATTTTTCAAAATGTGAACCGTGGAATAGGTTTAAGATTTAAAGTCTAACTTGGTTTTAAGTCTTAGTTTTAGCTTTGACTGGATACAAGCAGAGACTGCCTTATGGTTAAGTTATAACTTTAATATTCCTTCCTTATTTAATGATCATTAAAAATACCGAAAACCGTTTACACTACCACTACACCAACACACACTTTTATATGCCTGACGCGCGTTTCGATAACCAAGTTATCTTCTTCAGAGACCGAAAGTAAACTGAGTTTACTCAGACTCTGAAACTCAGTTTACTTTCGGTCTCTGAAACTGAGTAAACTCAGTTTATAGTCTAAGAGCCAGCGACACTCGATCCTACGTGATAAGGAATTGTGATAAGAGTGGTTTCATGATATAGTTTACAAAGGGACGAATGCAAAACCGCATTGTCGGCCAAGCATATCCTGTGCTTTTGCACTTATGAAAGATTATTAACACCTTCTTTTTTTTTTAAAAGTTACGTCATAAGGAATTGAAAAAAAAATTACATGGTAATATAGCTGATATCAAGGAGATTAATAAAATATATGTCGGCCAGCACTTATCCTGTGCTAAATTCTTGTCGGCCAGGGGCAAAGGGGTCATTTTTCATTATTGCACTTACGTCATCAAGAATTTCAAAAAAATTTTTTTATAAATTAAGTTTAGTTCATAAGGAATAGACGTAAATATGTCGGCCAGACAAATTCTTGTGCCTAATATGAGGTCGGCCAGGTCAAAGTGACCGACTCCCGCCTTGGTTCGAGTCGGATGGAAAATCTTTCATTATAATTTTATTCATGTGTAATAACATTAAATTTTCTAATTTTATTCGTAAATCATCTTATACTTTGCCACGTTTTTGACATGCTCGGCTGATTTTTTGTTTTAAAAACAAAAATTATTTGTCGTCTTTTTTTGTTTTCTTTTTTTTTGGAATTCAAAGTGTCAGAAGCCATTTAGGATCGACATGATCGAAGATTGCTTTGAATATGAGGTGTTGCATGTTGCCATAGATATATAGTAGTGCAGTTGTTAATATGTAAATAAGTAAATCGTAATTCGTCTATAACGTTTGAAATATTGACGTACAGCTTTGCAAGAACCAAAGAAATCGCCAAGAATCCCGACACAGAGAAACTCATTTCGAGTCATTTTTAGTCTGCGGCCTTAAAATTCAACATTTTTAATTAACAATGAAGTGTTTTGTTTGTGGAAAGTCCAACAACATTATATTATTTACCGATATATCATTTAAAAAATGTTGTAAGGTGATTTCTTTTCGCAGGGAAAAAGGTTTAAAATACGGTAATTTACAATTATCGGAGGAATCGAGAGTGAATCATGGATATCATAGGTCATGCTATGCAACCGCTTACTATCTCAAAGCGCGATGGCTTAAAGAATTGAAGCTTTTTGTGGAAAAAATAATGTAAGTAACAGTGTTTTAATATTTTCATAACTTTTTGGAGTTTTGCATATTGATTAAATTCAAAAATAAAATTGTAATAATTTTTAGAAAAGTTCAAGTGAAGACTTGGTTCTTGACGATGCTCATCACCCTGGTGAAGAACAAGTAGAGTCTGAGGGAGATGTCTCAATAATGGAAGAAGAAAATTCAAATACATCTCCAACAGATAAAGATGGCTCGAGCGTTCCAGACGTAATACGCAAAAAATTATGCTTTTATAGAAATAAAAAAATAGGAATTGCTGTCGTAAACTTTTGAAGCGTATTTTGAATGTAATTTTTTTACTTCATAAAATTTAATATAATACTTAATTATATGCATGTCAAAAACGTGGCAAAGTATAAGATGATTTACGACATCATATTAGGCACAAGAATTTGCCTGACCGACATATTTATCTTTATTCCTTATGACCTAAACTTTATTAATAAAAAAAGTTTTTCGAAATTCTTGATAATGTAAGCGCAATAATGAAAAATGACCCCTTTGCCCCTGACCGACAAGAATTTAGCACAGGATAAGTGCTGGCCGACATATATTTTATTAATCTCCTTGATATCAGCTATATTACCATGTAATTTTTTCTACAATTCCTTATGACGTAACTTTCATAAAAAAAAGAAGGTGTAAATAATTTTTTATAAGTGCAAAAGCACAGGATATGCTTGGCCGACATTGCGGTTTTGCATTCGGCCCTTTGTAAACTATATCATGAAACCACTCTTATCACAATTCCTTATCACGTAGGATCGAGTGTCGCTGGCTCTCGTACTATTACTTTTGGTCTCTGAAGAAGATAACTTGGTTATCGAAACGCGCGTCAGGCATATAAAAGTGTGTGTTGGTGTAGTGGTAGTGAAAACGGTTTTCGGTATCAGTTTCGCTAACGGTTCCAGCATTTTAATCATTAAAAATGTAAAAATTTCAGAAAATCATATTAAACAAAATACCAAATTTCTACAACAGTATTAAAAACTAAGAATATTAAGTTATACTCACATAGTAGTGTAAACTTTCCACTATCCAAACTTTCCAAATATCGGTAATTCAAACTTAAATTCAAATTATTCCCTTTAGTTTTTAAAAAAAAAATTTTTTCAAATCACAGAATCACCGAACATGCATGCGTCCAAAGAGTTGCTTATAGTTAATGCAGCGTTTAAAGGCTAATACAACAGCGAAATGCGGAAATTCTTTTTGCATATTTATGCAATTGGCTATATAAATTTAAAAACGTTTTGAAGCCAATTTCTTGCTAATATTTTTGATCCTCAGCTACCGCGGCAGAAATTGAAATTATTTTAACTTTATAGTGAATTTTTTGCGTTCGTTCCGTAGCAGTTGTTAAATATTGCTGTCAATTAGAGGTTATCTGTATGTTTTTATTCTAAATGAATATATATCTTTTCTTGTAATCTATTTTGATTTATAAAAAAAGATGAAGCATTCAGATTCTGAATCGGAAATACAGGATTATTCTGAGCTAAGATGAGATAAAGGGTAAGAATTTGAATTTGGTACTACAACAAAAATACAAATCACTAAAATTGTCACTCGCCACAATGCGAATTTCGCGATTATGTGATAAACTATTTTAAATAATCTAAACTAAGAAGTAATTATCTAGAGATGTAATTAAGTGAAGTATATCTGTATTGAATTAAGGAAGAAGTAATGTGTAAAAGATTTTAAACACTTTTAGGCAATCCGAGATCATTTTGTTACCTACGAAACTGCAATAATAACGTGCAAAGCAATGTCAGTTGCTTTTTGGAAAAGTGAAGATAAATATTATTATTTTGACAGCCACAATAGAGACGAAAAAGGCTTATCGACACGTAAGTTGAATAATTCTTAATGTATTGAATAATTAACTCAAAAACAAAGCGGAAAGTCTTAGATTATTTTAAAAATAGTAAAACAAAATTGTTTGGTGACACAATTAAAAACAACTTTTCAAAATTCCGATAATTCCGACGCATGGAAAAAAGATTACTCAGTGTCAAAGGTCAATAAAATGGGTTATTCGCGATTTTCTCCAAACGCAAGTTTGATTGTAAAACTATTTTAGCCACCAGATGTAAATCATAAAATATCATATATCACTTATATAACAAGAGCTTAAATTGTTTCTTGAAATTTTTTTGAGGGCACGGATATTTTGAAAATGATATAATTTTCTTAAAATATTCGTGCCCAAAAGAAAATTTTCTTGAAAAATTTAAGCTTGAGTGGTATTTGGTAAGAAAATTTCACACCATAATTTGTAAAATAATTAATCCAATCTGACATCTGGATTAAAATCAATTTTGTTTTGAAAACGAAATAGAGAAAATGAAACATTTCAAAAGAAAACTTTTTGAATTTGGTAACTATTTTGTTAATTCTTTAAATTTAAAGTTTTCTTTTAAAATGTTTCATTTTCTCTATTTCCTTTTCAAAACAAAATTGATTTCAATTGAAGACTAAACAACAATAATGAAACAAAGCCAAATAAAGTTGCATTGTAACCGAAAATCGTAAAGTATCTAATATCTCAAAAACTATTAGGAATTGATATAGGGAATTAAATATGAACTTACCTTATTTTTTTATGAGGAATTAAATTAAAATAAAAAAAATATGGGTTCCTATTTGAAATAAGGAAGATACCTTCGTTTTTTAATTTAAAATTTAACTCAATAGTGTGATCACCCTATATAATATTTTTTTAAATACACTTTATTTACTTACAATTGAAGATCTTAAATGCAAAATAATACATTTACTTTTTAATTTAAATAGTTTAGGTATTGAAATAATCATCATTTTATTAAGCGTGATTTCTGTCAAAATTTTCGAAAAACATTAAATTTCTCCTAAACGGTTAATTTTAGATACAAATTACCTTACATAAACTAACACTTAAATTTAACGAACTAACCAAAAATAAGAAAATAAACAGGGTGTTGCATTTAAAATAGTGAAGTTGGTGTCGGTTTCCGGTATAACCAGAAGTGCGATCAAATTGAAAATATTTTAGTTAAACTCAGAAGTATCAAATACCCCTGTATACCAAATTTCATTAATCTTGCGTTTTTTCTTCCCCATAAACTTCTAGGTGGCACTCGTCGTAGGACACCCTGTATATAAGTTCTTTGTTTAGTATGCTTATGAGAAATATAATAATGCTTTGTGCAGCTCTTAAAAAGCTATAAAGATAGCTGTTCTAAGATCTCAATTGTTTATCAAATATAGTGAGTTTTTCCTATAACCTTTGTTATAGGTTCATAGTATAGGCTGAAGATTTTTTGTGGAGACCATTACGTCCTTATTTTGTTGTTGCAATAAAAAAATAAAATAAAAAATATTTTAGCTTATGGAACTGCATGTATTTTGAGGGCAGACCACTTGGAAGATTTAATTGAAATGCTAATGGCAAACTTCGCTCCGACTATAGAAAACTATTTCAATATACACAGCGTCAAAATAACATTTTCCAAGATGGATGCCGATGATCTCATACGTCCGATAATGGAATCCTACAAGAGATTAAGCGAAAATAAATTAATATTAAGGTCACTTTATAGTGAGATTTCCAACAAATTCGACTTAAATTGTGGTAAACAGACCATACCGATGTGTGTTATTGCAGTAGGATTCAATAGATTGAAACCGTCAATAGAATGGAACCAACAGGTAAGGACAGTAATGTAATAAAATGGGTAATTTAGTTATAGTAGGCACAAACTATTATGAGAATATTTGTATAATAAATACTTTTATTTTTTTTTATTTAAAGTGTTTTAAGGAAACCCATTAGAAATGCAGGTGGGTATGATAAAAATTAAAGAAAAAATAAACTATGGACGAGCCTACTTCGGAAGTATGTATGTATGTATGTATAAATTCGGGGTGATAAGTACACTGCGCCCTATAGGATCTATTGTGTCCCCCCTTACTTGCCATGTTCTGATGTTTTCTCATATTTATAGCAGCTCTTCGAGTCCTATTTTCCTGGGGAAATTTAGGACATCGTCGGGCTTCAAATCAGGTGAATCCTCCTCTTCTATTTCATGTGCTCCTAGGTATCTAGACCTAGAATTCTGCAAGGCAAGGCATTATGAGAGTATGTGTATTGAGGTTTCATCCTCTTCCTCACAGAATCTGCACTTTGCTTCATCTGCTAACCCTAGTTTCTTCATGTGGCTCCTTAACCAGCAATGCCCGGTTAATATTCCCGTTAGAATTCGGAGCCTTTTTTTACTGAGGTTGAGGCAACTAAGAGATCTCTTCTGGTCATAGTTCCGAGTAGTGTCTTATATTGCCTCAGTCCTTCCAGCTGATTCCAGTACTTGGATTTTTCCTTCTCCATTTCTTCCCTTAGTTTTCCTAATCTACTGCTGATCCCACAAGACGGTTCTGATCCCAAATGTGGGGTTTTAGCTTCTTTTTTTGCCAGCTTATCTGCTGTTTCGTATCCCTCTATTTCTGTGTGTCCCGGGACCCATGGGAGGGTAACAGTGTTCTTCTGGCCTAGTTTATTTAATTTGCCTAGGCATTCCCAAACCATCTTCGAACTGATTATATTTGAGCTCAGCGCTTTGATGGCTGCTTGATTATCCGACATGATCACAATCTCTTGTCTGCGGTAGTTTTTTCCAATATTGAATTCCACACATCTTTCGATGGCGCGGACTTCTGCTTGAAAGATGCTCGGGTATGTGCCCAAGCTTTCTGAGTATTTGGCTCTCGGTCCAAAAACTCCTATCCCAGTTCCCTCGTCTAGCTTGGAACCGTCCGTATACCAATTTATGACATTCTGGTTTAAATTTTGTATGGTGTCTTCATCCCATTCAGATTTATTACTCAACTTTGTGATGAATTTTCTCTCAAAGTTGAATTTTTTTGGCATATCATCTTGGGGCATTTCCCAAGTTTAATCAAATTGAAGTGATCGAGGTTTTTCCCTGATAATTCCTTCTTTGATCATTATATATATTGTTTTCTTCCTTACACTTTCTAACAGAATGTGCAGTGGGGTCAAGTTTAAAATCACCTTCATAGTAGTTTGGAACCAACAAGTAAGGACAGTCATGTAATAAACTGGGCAATTTAATTATAGTTTTTGGTTTTATTTTTATCTTTTTCCTTTTCTTTTTTCTAGTTATTTTTTCACCTTATTTTTATCAAAAATCACCCTAATTTTCAATCGTGTCAAATCAGTTTTTTTCAAAAAGTCGGTGGGCACTTTGTTCGTTCAAATCTCTACATTCTGATGGCGACAAAAAATATATACATTACTGTAGTAAATGTTCTCATAAAACAAAATGAAAAAAGAATGAATTTGAAATTTTATTATATTATTATTATTATTATTATTATTATTTTTTTTTTTTTTTTTTTATTTTTTTTTTTTTATAGAGGCTTCAACTGCAATGGTATTTCGCCTCTTTTATTCTCTTTCTCTGACGTTTTCATATCTTGGCAAAGATTCCTATGTCTTTGCAAAATTTGATTGTGTTTTCAATATTATTAATTTCGCACAAATTGTCTGATAGTAATGGTTTTATGTTGTGTTTCTTACGCTTAACGTTATATAATGGACACTGACATATTATATGTTCCACGGTAAGGTTTCTGCTACAGCGGTTACATTGTGGTGCCAATTCCCCTTTTAAAATATATTCATGCCCCGTATGACCTATGCGAAGTCGATGAATCTTAACCATTTTTTCTCTATTTAATGACTTTAATGAAAATATATTATGGACAGAATTCTTTATATTTACAAGTTGTGTGCTGACATTTATCCATCGTTGTTGCCATTCTTCTGCAATGTTTTTCTTTAGGTACGTTTTTGCATCATAAGATTTTATCATATCCACATCTATATCTATTTTTTCGGCAGCTTGTCGTGCAGCCATATCTGCTGCTTCGTTGCCCGGAATACTTGCATGGCTGGGAACCCAAATAAAAGAGACTGAGACCTTATTATCACTCAGGTATTTTACAAGTGATGTACACACATTAGTTAGAGGGTCCCTAGAATTTATATTGGACATATTTGTAATGGCACTCAAACAATCACTGACAATGAGGAATTTTTTCTCTTTTATATTAAACGTACAATAAAGAAGTGCTTGCCAGAGGGCATACTGCTCAGCAACTTTAGCAGATGTCATGGAATTAAGTGACCAATCGTGTACCTCTCCTCTCACAACTATAGCAGATCCTACGCCTTTGTCTGTCTTTGACCCATCCGTGTAGATTATTTCATGATCTGGATACTCTCCAACTATGTTATAATATTCCTGGACGTAGATGTTACTGGGAGTACTTTCTTTTCTTAGATGTAATAGGTCTTGTCTAAAATTCAATTCCGGTATTAACCATGGTGGTATCTCTTTTATTCCATCATATACAATGGGGGTAATATAATATTCTTCTTTTGAATATGTTCAGAAAATCTTACTACTGCTGGACGGGTCATTGTAGGTCGATTTTGATAGTGCTGATAATTTTCCAATAATAAAGCATTATTCATATGGTTCTGTAAAGCCTTAATTTTCACCATGTAGTTTGTTAATAAAAATTTTCTTCTAATCGAAAGAGGTGTCAGTCCAGATTCGCAATAAAGGCTTTCGGATCGAGTGGTTGGAAAAGCTCCTATACAGTAACGGATGGCTACATTATGAATATTGTCTAGAGTAGCTAAGTTTGACTTACTTGCTGAAGAGTATGCAATACAACCATAATCAATGCGTGATAGTATCAATGTCTGATATATTTTAATTAACGCTTCAGGTTCGGATCCCCACTTGGTATGCGCCAATACTTTTAGGATATTGATTTGTTTTAGGCATGTATTTTTTAAAGCAGTTAAGTGAGGTTTCCAAGTAAGTGATCTGTCGAATATAAGACCTAAGAATTTAACTTGTGGGACACCATTCTCAAGCAGTTTTATGTTCGATACTTGATTGCCAACTCTCACTTGGAAATATCTATCAGACAGAAAAGATTTTATAAACATAGGTAAGTTGCCTCTGATTCCTAGATTAAATAAATTTTGCATGATGGAATACCTCCAGGTCATATTGTATGCACTTTCTATGTCAAAAAATACTGCAACTAAATGTTCATTTCTAGAAAAGGCATTCTGTACAGCATGCTCAAGCTGGACCAGATGATCTGTGGTGGAGTGCGATTTCCTAAATCCCGCTTGATATGGGACAAAAAAATTATTATTTTCTAGAAACCATTGTAGCCTATTATTTACCATCTTTTCCATTATTTTTGCCATGCAACATGTTAGGCTAATGGGTCTGTAGCTTGAAGGATATAAAGGATCTTTTTCAGGTTTAAGTATTGGTATGACAATCGCTATTTTCCATTCCCTTGGATAGATACCAGATTGCCATATTAGGTTATAAAGTGCTAGTAACGCCGATTTCATTTCAGGTGATAAGTTAGTGATCATGCTATTACATATTCCATCAGGACCGGGAGCGGACCTTCTTAATGTATTTAGACAATTATCGAGTTCTTCTTTAACAAATTCAGCATTGTAATCTAGTTCGTGGTCCGTCTGAAAGGAGAGTATATCTTCTCTGAGTTGTTTTGTCTCAAGAAATTCAGAATTATAGTTTGTTGAGCTACTTATCTTGTGGAAATAATGTGCCAGAGAATTAGCTATACACATTTGATCATCACTAATGTAATTTTGCTCAGTTTTTAGGTAGTGTATTGATCGGTTTTGATATTTACCACTTATAGCTTTAATTTTAGACCATGTTTCTTTAATATCTGAGCTAGAAGTGATACTAGATGTGTATTCGTTCCAAGATTGTCGCTTACTTTTCAAAATTGTTTGGCGACTCATTGCTCGAGCCTTTTTAAAGGCAATTAGATTTTCAACGGTGTTAGTACGTTGATAACGTCTAAAAGCTTGTTTTTATTTTTTATTGCTGCTTTTACTTCAGCATTCCACCATGGTATAGGTCGCTTTATAATCGAATCACCTGTTCGTGGTATACTTACTTCTGCAGCACTTAAAATAGCATCTGTTATTGATTGTACATCAATATTTGTTGGCACTTTCAAATTCTCCCGAAAACAATCCCAATTTGCACGTTCTGTAATCCATCTTTTTACACAACTTGTTACCGGTCTGGTAATATCTGTGTCAATAATAATTGGAAAATGGTCACTATTATGAAGATCATCATGAACTTTCCAATCAAGATGTGGAACTAATTCCGGTGTGGCAAAGCTGAGGTCGATTGCATCAAACGTTCGAGACCGAGGGTTGTGATAGGTAGCTTTTCCAGTGTTGAGTAATACAATATCAATTCTATTTAACCAATTTTCAAGCATTCTTCCTTTTGTATCAATTTTAGATGATCCCCATATTGGATTGTGTACATTTAGGTCACCAACAAGAATGAATGGTTTCGGAAGTTGTTGTACAAGTTGCTCCAGATCTGCAATTTGCCACAAACTGTCCGGTAGGTACAAGTTACAAACCGTGAGTTTATTAGGAAGGTTCATCGTTACAGCAATGGCTTGTAAGTTAGTATTAAGTGTAACTTGAGTGAAGTGTATATTGTTCCTAATAAGGATCGCGACACCTCCACAAGCCCTTTCTCTATTTATGTAATCCTTTCTTACTACATTGTAACCCTTTAATAAATACGGTTGGTTTAATTTTAAATTTGTTTCTTGTATACAGAGACACATTGGTTCAAAATCGTTCAAGAGGATTTTCACATCATATCCGTGTTTAATGATACCTCTACAATTCCACTGCATAATACTATTTTTTGATTTATAGGTTGTATCTGACATAAAAAGTAAGAAGAATATTATTTCTCTTGAATTATATGTAACTAAATCAGTTATTTATATTGGTAATTATAAATTCTTAAAAAAATAAATAAGGTCGAATAACTAACTAAAAAGACAAATAAATAAAAGAATAAATAAATAAATAAACAAATAAATAAATAAATAAATATATACATATATCACAGCCTCTCTCAGTTATCTTTTGGTGGTTTACGGGGTTTCCCCGCTGGCCATCCCTTCTTTTTCCTATGTAGACTCGCATCAGATTCCTCTGATTCTGACACCACATCTGGGCTAGGTGTTCTAATACTATTTTTACGTTTTCCTTTAGTACATACATCACTTTCATGTTTGTCTGTCGATGCTACAGGAGTCGAGGGCTTTTTAAAAGCAGACGTATCTTTTACTGTTATCTCTGTTATTGGAAGTACTGCTTTAATAGCTTCTAAAAGAGGTGGAAGAATTTGATCAATTAGGGATTGTGTATCTACATTAGCGTGTGGTGCTGTTATTTTCGCATACGATACTCCAGGTACTGGTGTCTTAACTACAACTTTATTCTTAGCTTCCATGTAACTTATATTCTCCTTTGTTTTGATTTCCTGAATTGCAGCCTCAGTTTTATAACTGGGACAGTCTCGAGATCTAGCCAAATGGTTACCATTACAATTTACACATACTATAGGCTCTTGACAGGGTTGTCCCTGATGTGGGTCTTTACCGCAAACGCATATTTGTGGTTTTTCGCAACGAACAGTGGTATGACCAAATTTTTGGCACCTAAAACATCTTAGGGGAGGTGGAATGTATAACCTAACTGGTAGGTGATGTATACCGGCTATTATTCTTTTTGGCAAATTAGGGGTATTAAATGTAACGATATGATTAGGGGTATCCTTGAGCTCACCATTAATTCTAGATTTAATTCTCCTGACCTCAATAACTTTTTGATCCCTTAATTCTTCTGTGATTTCTTCTAAAGAACAATTTAATAAATCACGACAAAATATTACTCCTTTAGATCTATTTAAATTTTTGTGGGGTATTACTTCAACATTGAAATCTCCCATTCTTTTAATTTCAATTACGCGCTTAGATTGTGATGCAGAGACTGTTTCAACCAGAAGTCCATCTTTTATTTTCTTGATAGATTTTAATTCTCCAACTAAACCATATAACAATTTGTGTATAAGAAAAGGGCTAATTAATGTAAACTCTCCATCAGTTCTCTTAATGATCAGAAACCGGGGGGATCCCGCCGTCTCCTGATTCATTTTTCTTGTTCCAGTAACTGTAGAACATGCAGCAGCCTGGTTCCCTACCGCCGGCATAGAATTTTTAACACCTGATGTCAAATTGCCCCCCCCAGAATCCGTGGGGCAGACCGATAACATGAAGTGATCGGTGTGGGATTCTGTGGCTTCGCCACTACCCACCTGGGGTACGTTTAAAGTTTTATCTGACATACCATTGGCTACCCCTTTATCGCAGAGGTCACACGGGCTCAGGTACCTCGGGATTGCCACACCCGTACTCTCAAAGGAAAGCCCCTGAGGGTACTACCATTTTACCTTGGTAGCCCAGGTAACTCGGACCCGTGGGGGCGTCACTCCCCAGGTAGAAAAACTACCCCGTGCGGGGTATTATTATTATTATTATTATTATTATTATTATTGTTATTATTATTATTATTATTATTATTATTATTATTATTATTTTTATTTTTATTATTATTATTATTATTATTATTATTATATTTATTATTATTATTATTATTATTATTATTATTATTATTATTATTAAGACTTATGCACTTACTCAGCTATTGCTGGTAATATTTACCTATCCCGAGCGTAAACGCAAATGGGATTAGGCTCAAAATTTACATATTTAAAAATTTTCCAACAGTATGACATGTGTTTAAAATTGCCGCTTTTTGCAAGTCAATAAAAGTGTTTTTATGCAGATTGAGTTTTTTAAGACTGTCTTCAAGACTTTTGGGAAAGAGTCCAGTTGATGATACGATGATCGGTACCATCTCCACTTTTTCTGCATGCCACATCTGCCCTACTTCTATAGCAAGATCGGTGTACTTTGCCATCTTTTCATTATACTTATCCAAAACGTTGTTATTGTTTGGAACTGCAACATCGACTAACAGCACCGATTTAGCTTTCTTATCTACTACTACAATGTCGGGTCGATTATTCGTCACCTGTCTATCGGTGATAATGGACCTATCGTAGTAGAGTCTAAAATCTGTATCCTCCAGTACTGCCTGTGGGTTGTATTTGTAATAGGGTGTATATGTATTTAGCAGTCCATATTTATTGGCCAGTTTCTGGTGGATAATATTACACAGCTGGTTGTGCCTGCGTAAATAATCCGTGTTGGCTATGGTTGAACATCCTGAAGTGATGTGTTGTATGGTTTCCGACGTTTGTTGGCACCGTCTACACTTGTCCGATGTAAAAGTTTGGTCCCTGATAACAAATTTTTTGTAGTTGTTCGTATTAATTACTTGATCCTGAATGGCCATCATGAATCCTTCAGTCTCTGGAAACAAGGTACCGTCAGCAAGCCACCTATTTGATGCAATTTTATCAATGTGTGATTGGTTTAGGTCGTGATGATGTCGACCATGTAGAGCTTTTTGGGCCCATTTTACTTGTTTTTCAGCATCAGTTGTTATTTCTAAATCCATATTAGGGTTTGCTAAATTTAGAGGGAAATAATTTTTATCTGCTCCTACAATAAATTTGTGTAAATTAGATGATGTTGATTTAGTAATAAAGAAGTCTCGTAATTTATTTATCTGCTTATTGTGTAGATTGATTATGTCACATAGAGCTCTTCCTCCCTCTTTTCTCGGCAATGTTGTTCTAAATACCGACGATATTGGATGGTGATATCTGTACTTGGTCATCATAGTCCTTGTTCCCTGAATATCTTCCAATTCAGTTTTTGTCCATCTTAAAATCCCAAACGAATAAGTTAACACAGGTACGGCATATGTATTAATTGCTCGATTAAGGTTTCCTGCGTTCAGTTCCGATTTTAATAATGAACTAACCCTCTGTGTATACTGATTCTTGATTTTGGACTTGGACTGTTTTTGGTCTAATAATCTGGCTTGTTGAAATCCCAAGTATTTATAGGTTTCCCCATTCTGCATGGCAGGTATTATTATTATTATTATTATTATTATTATTATTATTATTATTATTATTATTATTATTATTATTATTATTATTATTATTATTATTATTATTATTTATCATTAATTGATTCTTGACACTGGTCAGAGTTACTAAATTCACGGGCTTCGCCAAGTGAATAAAGTTTAATTTTGTTTCTGTTTATATGGCTGCTCAGTTTTCGTCTGCTTGCATGAACTTCCGAACAATTCTACAAGTATTTAAGATAGCGGCTTTTTGTAAAGTTATGTAGGTGGATTCGTTAAGTTCTATTAATTTAAGACTCTTTAGGAGATGGTGAGGGACAACACCAGTGGTGGAAAGGACTATTGGAATTATATATACTATATTTTGTTTCCAGATTCTAGTGACTTCTTCCTTGAGATCCGCATATTTGTTAATTTTTTCCGATATCGTTTTCTGTAGGTTATGTGTATTGGGAACTGCAATGTCTATTAGGTAAGTCGTTTTATTTATTTTATCCTGTAGTATTATGTCGGGTCTATTACATTGTATGGTCTTGTCTGTAAGTATGGCGCGGTCGTAGTATAGTTTGTGTGTGGTGTTTTCTAGGATGGTTTGTGGTTTGTATTTGTAGTAAGGTGTGTTAGTGTTCTGTATGAGTAAATGTTTGAGTGCCAATTTTTGATGAATGATATTTGCCACTTGGTTGTGTCTATGTGTGTAATCAGTCTGTGTAAGTGTTGTGCATGCTCCTGTTATGTGTTGGATAGTTTCTGGTTGTGCCTGACATCTGCGGCATTTATCATTGGTGACAGTAGAATCCTTGATTATATATTTTCTGTAATTTTTGGTGTTAATTATCTGGTCTTGGATAGCTATCATGAATCCTTCTGTTTCTGGAAATAAGTTACCTATTTTAAGCCATTTATTTGATGCTATAGCATTTATTATTATTATTATTATTATTATTATTATTATTATTATTATTATTATTATTATTATTATTATTATTATTATTATTATTATTATTATTATTATTATTATTATTATTATTATTATTATTATTATTATTATTATTATTATTATTATTATTATTATTATTATTATTATTATTATTATTATTATTATTATTATTATTATTATTATTATTATTATAATAACCAATATTGAGGATAAAAACTTAATTTCTGGAGTGTGTGAGCCTCTTGTCTCTGACCATTGTGCTGTTTACTTAGTGTACAAATCTTTGTCTAAGAATGAGAATATTCGGTATAAAAAGAGAATTGTCAATCATAAGAATATTCAAAAATTTGCTTCCCAACTTAATGAAGTCCATTGGAGTACATTCAATTTATGTGATGCAGGTTCTAATCAATGTGCTGATATTGTTTTGAATATTATTATGAAAGCTGCAAACGAATCTTTTTCTGTTAAGTCTGTTTTCAGCAAATCGCCTGGGGTTGATTGGTTCAATAATGAGCTTAGGGCTATGCGAGTGGAAGTATTTAACCTAAGATCTATTTTTAAAATATCAAATTGTCCTGTTGATTGGTATGTTTATTGCAAATCGCGAAACCATTATAAAAAAGCCCTAAGGGCGGCTAAGAGAAGTGCTTATGAATATCAAATATCAACTGCCGAAAACAAATCTAGAACGGTTTGGAATATTGTCAATCATGAACGATCTACAAAAAAATATATAAACTGTTCCTCTTCTCTTTCACCTGATCAATTTAATAAGTTTTTCGTTTCCATACATGAAACAATATCGGCAACGATTATTAATCCAGATCTAGATTTCAGAGCCTACTTAAATCGTGTCCCTAGGTCACCATACTCTTTTTTTATGGGTCCAGTGATCGAATCAGATGTAAATGAGGCAATATTAGCACTTAAATCTAAACCGGGTCTTGATTATCATGAACTAAACATGTCAATGTTTAAAGCTGCACGTGGCTCCTTATTGCAACCATTAACAAGTTTATTTAACAGCTGCATTTTTGAAGGTATTTGGCCAGACCAGTTAAAAATAGCCAAGGTTATACCGATCTATAAAAAGGGTGACATTGATATGCCTGATAATTACAGACCAATATCAGTTTTACCGACTATCTCAAAAGTTTTTGAATATATCGTTAAGATTAGACTAATAAACTATATATCCTTTAGGTCTATATTGTCTCCATCTCAATTTGGGTTTCAAACAGATAAATCCACTACAACTGCCCTTCTATGTGTAATGGATTGCATAGTTGCCGGTATGGATGCGGGATACTCCATGAATGCTACTATGTGTGACCTTACCAAGGCTTTCGATTGCGTAAACATTGAAATATTACTTGAAAAGATGGAATTTTATGGTTTTCGCAACAATGAATTAAACCTCTTCCGTTCTTATCTCTCAAATAGGACTCAATATGTCAGTTGCAATAATATTATTTCT
Source organism: Ophraella communa (assembly GCA_035357415.1). Lineage (NCBI taxonomy): Eukaryota > Metazoa > Arthropoda > Insecta > Coleoptera > Chrysomelidae > Ophraella > Ophraella communa. The sequence continues at coordinate 17,505,379 of CM068985.1, read as the reverse complement.
AGTTTATTAAATGTACAAAATGGGGTCCCACAAGGTTCAATCCTAGGTCCCATTTTATTTCTGTTGTACATTAATGATCTACCCTACAATTTGCATGAAATAAGTTCTGTAGTGTTATTTGCGGATGATACTACACTATTAACTAAAAGTAATTTATTCTCAGAGGGGGAAGACCTAAGGGCTGCTGAAAGTTGGTTTTCGGCAAACAAATTAAAATTAAATGTTAGTAAAACCCAGCAAATATGTTTTGCATCTGACAGATTTACTGAAAAATCTAATCCTGTAAAATTACTTGGTGTCACTTTGGACACTAGATTAAGTTGGTCTAGCCACATTTTTGATCTGTGCTCAAAGCTATCTTCGCAAATTTTTGTATTGAGACAATTACGTCCTATTATAAGCTCTAATGAAGTTATGATTTCAGTTTATTATGCGCTTATTAACAGTCATTTGACATACGGCATAATACTTTGGGGTAATGCTAGCTTGGTTGACAAACTATTTATTTTACAAAAAACTGCAATTCGCATTATTGATGGAGCTCAGCATCGGACCAGTTGTAGGCATTTATTTAAGAAATATAAAATTTTAACCCTTCCGTGTTTATATATTCTTACCACTATAGTATTTGTACACAAAAATTTGTCAAACTTTCGGAGGCACTTGGATTTTCATAATTATCAAACAAGGCAAGCAGAAAGTTTAGTTGTTCCATATTCTAGAATTTGCATGTCCCAAAAAAACAAAGTGGAGTTAAGGCTATATAATAAAATGGACTATCTGTTTAAAGATAAGAATATAAAAGGAATGAATTTAAATTCTATTAAAAAGTTGGTTAAAAATTTTCTTATGGAACATTGCTTCTATGGTGTTGATGAATTTTTGTGTTTCGTTTGAACCGGTTATTTCTTTTAATGTTTAAATTAATTTTGTTGTAAAATGTTAAATTTCTATGTGTTTATTATTAATATTTTATTTATGTTGTAATCTATACGCAAGTCTCCTTTTTAAAGGGTATGTATAATATTACGCGGGCCTTAGCCAAACGTAATATTAGTTTAGTATTATGTGAGATATTGTGGGCAGGATCAATTTGGTGTTATTTGCGAAATCGTTTGGTTTAAGAATTTACGGACTATCCTGCAAGTATTGAGAATGACTGCTTTTTGCAACTCAAGGAATATGAACTTATTAAGATCCAGCTCTGTGATGGTCTCATGTAGTGATTTTGAAATAACACCTGTAGATGACAGAATGATTGGTACAGTTCTAACTGACTTAAGTTTCCATTGTCTTTGTATTTCTATAGAGAGGTCGGTATACTTTCCTATTTTTTCTGATCGTGTTGTCGTTAAGTTGTGAGTGTTAGGAACTGCGATGTCGATTAGGTAGGCAATATTATTGATTTTGTCAAGAAGAGTAATGTCTGGTCTATTGAAGTGTATAGTTCGATCTGTGATTAAAGTTCTGTCCCAATACATTTTGTGCGTTTCGTTTCCTAATATTATTTCGGGTGTATATTTATAATACGGAATGATTCCTGTGCTTAGTTTGTATTTGAATGCCAGTTTTTGATGTATGATTGCAGTTATTTGGTCATGCCTGTGTTTATAGTCAGTTTCAGCTAACATTTTGCATGCTCCTGTGATATGTTGTATTGTTTCAGATGCGGTGTTGCATCTTCTACAAAGGTCTGTTTTTAAGCTCGTTCTTTTTATTATAAATTTCTCATAATTTCTTGTGTTAATTACTTGGTCTTGTATAGCTAAAATAAATGCTTCGGTTTCTGGGAATAATTCACCAGACTTGAGCCAGGCGTTTGACGATTCCTTGTCAACATGTGGTTGCTCAAGATCTTTTAGGTGCCTTTCATGAAGTGACTTCTGCCTCCATGCTGCTATTTTTTCTTCTTTTGTGATTAGTTTTTGATTTTTCTGGGTATTTAGGTTTTGTAAATTAAGTGGTGTAACTCCGCGATCTGAATGTACAACTGCATAATGTAACTGTGATTGTGCTGATTTTTCATGAAAAAATGTGCGTAAATTACCGATTTGCTTGTTGTGTATGTTCCTTAGGTCAATAATTCCCCTACCCCCTTCTTTTCTTGGTAATGTAATTCTTTGAATACATGATTTCGGATGATGTTTTCTATTTTTTGTCATCGATGTATTTATGACACGTTGAATGTTCTGGAGTTCAGTTTGTGACCAGTTTATAACACCAAATGAGTAGGTGAGAATAGGTATAGCAAATGTATTGATTGCTTTGGTGGTGTTTTTACTGTTTAAGTGTGATTTTAGGATCTTGTTAAGTCTAATTTTAAAATTTTTGGTTAGTGTCTTTTTTATTTCTTTGTGATGAATATGTCTTGACTGTTGATAACCTAGAGATTTATAACTTTCGTTCTCATCCATGGCTTGAATTTCACTACCGGTTATTATTATTATTATTATCAAAAGACTTATGCACTTACTCAGCTTTCGCTGGTAATATTTACCTATCCCGAGCGTAAACGCAAATGGGATTAGGCTCAAAATTTACATATTTAAAAATTTTCTAACAGTATGACATGTGTTTAAAATTGCCGCTTTTTGCAAGTCAATAAAAGTGTTTTTATGAAGATCGAGTTTTTTAAGACTGTCTTCAAGACTTTTGGGAATGAGTCCAGTTGATGATACGATGATCAGTACCACCTCCACTTTTTCTGCATGCCACATCTGCCCTACTTCTATAGCAAGATCGGTGTACTTTGCTATCTTTTCATTATATTTGTCCAAAATATTGTTGTTGTTTGGAACTGCAACATCGACTAGCAGCACTGAATTAGCTTTTTTATCCACTACTACAATGTCGGGTCGATTATTCGTCACCTGTCTATCGGTGATAATGGACCTATCGTAGTAGAGTCTAAAATCTGCATTCTCGAGCACTGCCTGTGGATTGTACTTGTAATACGGTGTATATGTATTCAGCAGTCCATATTTGTTGGCCAGTTTCTGGTGGATAATATTACACAGCTGGTTGTGCCTGCGTAAATAATCCGTGTTGGCTATGGTTGAACATTCTGAAGTGATGTGTTGTATGGTTTCCGACGTTTGTTGGCACCGTCTACACTTGTCCGATGTAAAAGTTTGGTCCCCGATAACAAATTTTTTGTAGTTGTTCGTATTAATTACTTGATCCTGAATGGCCATCATAAATCCTTCAGTCTCTGGGAACAAGGTACCGTCAGCAAGCCACCTATTTGATGCTATTTTGTCAATGTGTGGTTGGTTAAGGTCGTGATGATGTCGACCATGTAGAGCTTTTTGGGCCCATTTTACGTGTTTCTCAGCATCTGTTGTTACTTCTAAATCCACATTAGGACCTGCTAAATTTAGAGGGGAATAATTTTTATCTGCTCCTACAATAAATTTGTGTAAATTAGATGATGTTGATTTAGTAATAAAGAAGTCTCGTAATTTATTTATCTGCTTATTGTGTAGATTGATTATGTCACATAGAGCTCTTCCTCCCTCCTTTCTCGGCAATGTTGTTCTAAATACCGACGATATTGGATGGTGATATCTGTACTTGGTCATCATAGTCCTTGTTGTTCTCTGAATATCTTCCAATTCAGTTTTTGTCCATTGTAAAATACCGAAAGAATAGGTCAACACAGGTACGGCATATGTATTAATTGCTTGATTAAGGTTTCCTGCGTTCAGTTCCGATTTTAGTAATGAACTAACCCTCTGTGTATACTGATCCTTGATTTTGGACTTGGACTGTTTTTGGTCTAATAATCTGGCTTGTTGAAATCCCAAGTATTTATAGGTTTCCCCATTCTGCATGGCAGCGATTATATCTCCATTAGGCAGCGCCACATCTCCATTGACAATTTTTCCCTTTTCGATGTTTAAAGTTCTGCACTTATTTAAACCAAATTCCATGTGTATATCACTGGAGAACCTTTCGGTTATATCCAGAAGATGTTGAACTTATTGTTGATTAGCAGCAAAAATTTTTATATCATCCATATAAAGAAGATGGGAAACAGTGCAGTTGATGTTTCTATTAGTCTTAAGATTGAAGCCATATTTTGTGTTGTTGAGCATGGCAGAAAGTGGATTCATTGCCAAACAAAACCACAGTGGACTAAGTGAGTCACCTTGGAATATTCCTCTGCGAATAGCGATTTCATCGGTTTTAAGATACTGACCATTAATATTAAACTGAAGGTTTGTTCTCCATTGTTTGATCGATGTTTCAAGAAAATTAACTATGCTAGGGTGTACTTTGTAGATTTTTAAAATGCTTATGAGCCAGGAATGGGGCACGCTATCAATTGCTTTGCGGTAGTCAACAAAAGCAGTCGAGATGTTGCGAGATTGCTTTTGTGCTTGCTTTAGGATCACAGAGTCAATGATAAGTTGTTCTTTACATCCCTGGTAACCAAGTTTACATCCCTTTTGCTCTTCTGCTAAGATGTTATTTTGGTCGACATGCCTATAAATTCGGTTAGTGATGCAAGATGTTAATATTTTGTAAAGCGTTGGAAGACATGTGATTGGTCTATACTGCGAAGGATCCTGAGTGTTAGCTGTTTTGGGGAGCATATGGGTCAAACCATGAGTAAAAAAGGCTGGAATGTCTTCTGGATGTTGAAGGATATGTGTAAATTTTGCTGCTAGTAGTTCGTGTAAGCTGTCAAATTTTTTGTACCAGAAATTTTGAATGTTATCAATTCCCGGAGCTTTCCAACTATTAGTCTCTCCTATAGCTTGGTTTACTTCAGCTGTTGTGATCTTATTAAACATCATTGGAGCAATGTTTGACTTGTCCATCTCGGATTCTATCCATGCTGCACCCTCGTTGTGTTTTTGAGGATTGGACCATATTGAAGACCAATAGTCAGTAAATTCATTTTTAGTTGGAAGGTTGGAGTTGTTGTTTGTACCACCAGCGCTACTAAGTTGTCTATAAAACAGCTTCTCATTGTTGTTAAATAAATGATTTTGCTGCTTCTTTTTTGTGCATTTAACGTATCGAGATAATCGTTTGGATTTCGCCTTTAGCTTTTGTCTAAGAAAGTCCATATATGAGCATAGATGTTCTTTATACTTTGGATGTCCAGTGGGGGTTTTAATCTTTTTAAAGATTTTTCTGACCCTATTAGTTAAGCGTCTGGAAGGTTTTATGCTATTTTTAAATTCGGAAAGTTGTCCCAGCTCCTTTCGTATGTCGTTAATTGACTTCTCAAGTCGCTGTTGCCACCAAGGTTTATGTTGCTTATGATGTTCAATAGATTTTTGGTTTGAAAACCTGACTTGTTGGTTGTGACTTCGGATAACTGCAACTGCACCACAGTAGATAAGAGTATGGATCTCTTCCAGAGTTCGGCAGTTCTTGGCACGATCCTTTAAAAGTAAATTAAATAGTGCAAGGATCCCATTGGTGTTCCTATTGGATTTCAGTTTGGGTAAAATTGGTCGATGAAGTGGGTTGCTACCATCAAATTCTAATATTGCTTTAGAGAGTTCGGTAACAGCATTTTCGTGTTCGTCAGGTCATGTGTTACTGTCTGTGTTTGGGTTTTCGTCTTGATCAATGTTTGGTTTGTCTTCGCCAGTGTGGTCATCAAGTCTTATATTATCCAGCTGATCATTTGTATGTTGAATAACATTATGATCGATTTCTGTTTGGAGCTCAAGAAGTACTTCACTTCGTATTTGTTGCATTATTGGACCAGGTAGTAAATTGTTTTTAATAATTGTTCGACCCTGGTCAGCAATACGTTGCTCAGTAACGTGTTGAAACTCCGGATATTGTTGTGTAAATCCTCGATGAAGGGCGAACCTGTATGTTGTTAAATCAGTCTCATTTTTTGTTATTCTAAAATAGGAGCGTATAATAAATGAATTCATTTCAGTAGGCCACTTCATACGCTTCCTGGGCTTTCCGGCTTTAGTGGTCATGGATGTACCGTCCTGCGATACTCCAGAAACAGCAGAAACCGTTTGAGGAGATTTGGTGTTATTTTCCTCTTGTGTTGTCGCAGTAGCCATACTCGATGTCACGCTGCGCATGCCGCTAACCGAGGAAGAAGATGCATCATTTTTCGAACAAGTCCTTCTGTCATCAACTTGAACGCGACAAGAGTTGTAGGTGTTGCCATGTCGATTCACCTGGCGATTCCTAAGTGTTAAGGTATCGGTAATAATCGAATAATTGCTCCCCCCAGAATCCGTGGAGCAGACAGCCGACATACTAGGTACACCGGCCGTGTGGGATTGTGAGCAATGTACTCTACCCACCTGGGGTAATTTAGTTTTAAAACTCGACATTGTGGTTGAAGCATTTTATACCTACTGCCAGGTACTACCATTTTTCCCTGGTAGCCCAGGTAACTCGGACCCGTGGGGGCGTCACTCCCCAGGTAGAAAAACTACCCCGTGCGGGGTTATTATTATTATTATTATTATTATTATTATTATTATTATTATTATTATTATTATTATTATTATTATTATTATTATTATTATTATTATTATTATTATTATTATTATTATTATTATTATTATTATTATTATTATTATTATCAAAAGACTTATGCACTTACTCAGCTATTGCTGGTAATATTTACCTATCCCGAGCGTAAACCGAATGGGATTAGGCTCAAAATTTACATATTTAAAAATTTTCCAACAGTATGACATGTGTTTAAAATTGCCGCTTTTTGCAAGTCAATAAAAGTGTTTTTATGCAGATTGAGTTTTTTAAGACTGTCTCCAAGACTTTTGGGAATGAGTCCAGTTGATGATACTATAATCGGTACCACTTCCACTTTTTCTGCATGCCACATCTGTCCCTCTTCTATGGCAAGATCGGTGTACTTTGCCATCTTTTATTGTTTGGAACTGCAACATCGACTAACAGCACCGATTTAGCTTTCTTATCCACTACTACAATGTCGGGTCGATTATTCGTCACCTGTCTATCGGTAATAATGGACTTATCGTAGTAGAGTCTAAAATCTGCATTCTCCAGTACTGCCTGTGGGTTGTATTTGTAATACGGTGTATAGGTATTAAGCAGTCCATATTTGTTGGCCAGTTTCTGGTGGATAATATTACACAGCTAGTTATGCCTACGTAAATAATCCGTGTTGGCTATGGTTGAACATCCTGATGTGATGTGTTGTATGGTTTCCGATGTTTGTTGGCACCGTCTACACTTGTCCGTTGTAATAGTTGGGTCCCTTATAACACATTTTTTGAAGTTGTTCGTATTGATTACTTGATCCTGAATGGCCATCATAAATCCTTCTCTCTGGGAACAAGGTACCATCAGCAAGCCACCTATTAGATGCTATTTTGTCAATGTGCGGTTGGTTAAGGTCGTGATGATGTCGACCATGTAGAGCTTTTTGGGCCCATTTTACGTGTTTCTCAGCATCAGTTGTTATTTCTAAATCCATATTAGGGTCTGCTAAATTTAGAGGCGAGTATTTCTTATCTGCTCCTATGACAGATTTATGTAAATTCGATGACAGTGATTTGGTAACAAAGAAGTCTCGCAATTTATTTATCTGTTTGTTATGCAGATTTATTATGTCGCATAAAGCTCTTCCTCCCTCCTTTCTCGGTAGTGTTGTTCTAAGCACTGACGATGTTGGATGGTGACATCTGTACTTTGTCATCATAGTCCGGGTTGTTCTCTGAATATCTTCCAATTCGGTCTTTGTCCATTGTAAAATGCCGAACGAGTAGGTCAACACCGGTACGGCATATGTATTAATAGCTCGGTTTAGGTTGCCTGCGTTCAATTCAGATTTTAGTATGGAACTTACCCTTTGTGAAAACTCATTCCTGATTTTGGACTTGGACTGTTTTTGGTCCAACAACCTGGCCTGTTGAAAACCCAGGTATTTGTATGTTTTCCCATGTTGCATAGCAGCGATTATTTCTCCATTAGGGAGCGCCATAGCATAGAGCATAGAGCTCTTCCTCCTTCCTTTCTCGGTAGTGTTGTTCGGAGTACTGACGATGTTGGATGGTGATATCTGTACTTGGTCATCATAGTCCTTGTTGTTCTCTGAATATCTTCTAATTCAGTTTTTGTCCATCGTAGAATCCCAAACGAATAAGTTAACACAGGTACGGCATATGTATTAATTGCTCGTTTAAGGTTTCCTGCATTCAGTTCGGATTTTAGTAATGAACAAACCCTCTGTGTATACTGATCCTTCATTTTGGACTTGGACTGTTTTTGGTCTAGCAATCTGGCTTGTTGAAATCCCAAGTATTTATAGGTTTCCCCATTCTGCATGGCAGCGATTATATCTCCATTAGTTAGCGCCACATCCCCATTAACAATTTTTCCCTTTTCGATGTTTAAGGTTCTGCACTTATCTAAACCAAATTCCATTCGTATATCACTGGAGAACCTTTCAGTTATATCCAGAAGATGTTGAATTTGTTGTTGATTGGAAGCAAAGATTTTGATGTCATCCATATAAAGGAGATGGGAAACGGTGCAGTTGGTGTTTCTATTAGTCTTAAGATTGAAGCCATATTTTGTGTCGTTAAGCATGTGAGAGAGTGGATTCATTGCCAAACAGAACCACAGTGGACTAAGTGAGTCACTTTGGAATATTCCTCTGCGAATAGCAATTTCATCGGTTTTAAAATGCTGACCATTTATATTTAACTGAAGGTTTGTTCTCCATTGTTTCATCGATGCTTCAAGAAAAGTAACGATGGTTGGATGTACTTTATAGATGTTTAAAACACGTATAAGCCAGGAATAAGGTACACTGTCAAATGCCTTACGGTAGTCTACAAAAGCAGTCGAGATGTTGCGACATTGCTTTTGCGCTTGCCTTAGGATCACAGAGTCGATAATAAGCTGTTCTTTGCAACCCTGGTGACCACGTTTACATCCCTTTTGCTCCTCTGCCAAGATGTTATTTTGGTCAACATGCCTGTAAATTCGGTTAGTAATGCAAGATGTTAATATCTTGTAAAGCGTTGGAAGACATGTGATTGGTCTATACTGTGAAGGATCCTGTGTGTTAGCTGTTTTGGGAAGCATATGGGTTAAACCATGAGTGAGAAAGACTGGAATGTCTTCTGGATGTTAAAGAATGTGTGTAAATTTTGATGCCATTACCTCGTGTAAACTGTCAAATTTTTTGTACCAGAAATTTTGAATATTATCAATTACTGGAGCTTTCCAACTATTAGTTTCTCCTACGGCTTGGTTTACTTCAGCTGTTGTTATGTTATCAAACACCATAGCAGCAATGTTTGATTTGTCCGTCTCGGATTCTATCCATGCTGCACCCTCGTTGTGGTTTTGAGGATTGGACCATATTGAAGACCAATAGTCAGTAAGTTCATCCTTACTTGGAAGATTGTGGTAGTTGTTAGTTCCGGCGCTACTAAGTTGTCTGTAGAACAGCTTTTCATTGGTGTTAAATAAGTGGTTTTGCCACTCTCTCTCTCTCTCTGGGAACAGGGTACCGTCAGCAAGCCACCTATTTGATGCAATTTTATCAATGTGTGGTTGGTTTAGGTCGTGATGATGTCGACCATGTAGAGCTTTTTGGGCCCATTTTACTTGTTTTTCAGCATCCGTTGTATTATTATTATTATTATTATTATTATTATTATTATTATTATTATTATTATTATTATTATTATTATTATTATTATTATTATTATTATTATTATTATTATTATTATTATTATTATTATTATTATTATTATTATTATTATTATTATTATTATTATTATTATTATTATTATTATTATTATTATTATTATTATTATTATTATTATTATTATTATTATTATTATTATTATAAAGATCGAGTTTTTTAAGACTGTCTTCAAGACTTTTGGGAATGAGTCCAGTTGATGATACGATGATCAGTACCACCTCCACTTTTTCTGCATGCCACATCTGCCCTACTTCTATAGCAAGATCGGTGTACTTTGCTATCTTTTCATTATATTTGTCCAAAATATTGTTGTTGTTTGGAACTGCAACATCGACTAGCAGCACTGAATTAGCTTTTTTATCCACTACTACAATGTCGGGTCGATTATTCGTCACCTGTCTATCGGTGATAATGGACCTATCGTAGTAGAGTCTAAAATCTGCATTCTCGAGCACTGCCTGTGGATTGTACTTGTAATACGGTGTATATGTATTCAGCAGTATTATTATTATTATTATTATTATTATTATTATTATTATTATTATTATTATTATTATTATTATTATTATTATTATTATTATTATTATTATTATTATTATTATTATTATAAAGATCGAGTTTTTTAAGACTGTCTTCAAGACTTTTGGGAATGAGTCCAGTTGATGATACGATGATCAGTACCACCTCCACTTTTTCTGCATGCCACATCTGCCCTACTTCTATAGCAAGATCGGTGTACTTTGCTATCTTTTCATTATATTTGTCCAAAATATTGTTGTTGTTTGGAACTGCAACATCGACTAGCAGCACTGAATTAGCTTTTTTATCCACTACTACAATGTCGGGTCGATTATTCGTCACCTGTCTATCGGTGATAATGGACCTATCGTAGTAGAGTCTAAAATCTGCATTCTCGAGCACTGCCTGTGGATTGTACTTGTAATACGGTGTATATGTATTCAGCAGTATTATTATTATTATTATTATTATTATTATTATTATTATTATTATTATTATTATTATTATTATTATTATTATTATTATTATTATTATTATTATTATTATTATTATTATTATTATTATTATTATTATTATTATTATTATTATTATTATTATCAAAAGACTTATGCACTTACTCAGCTTTCGCTGGTAATATTTACCTATCCCGAGCGTAAACGCAAATGGGATTAGGCTCAAAATTTACATATTTAAAAATTTCCGAACAGTGTGACATGTATTTAAAATTGCCGCTTTTTGCAAGTCAATAAAAGTGTTTTTATAAAGATCGAGTTTTTTTAAGACTGTCTTTAAGACTTTTGGGAATGAGTCCAGTTGATGATACGATGATCGGTACCACCTTCACTTTTTCTGCATGCCACATCAGCCCTACTTCTATAGCAAGATCGGTGTACTTTGCTATTTTTTTCTTATATTTGTCCAAAATATTGTTGTTGTTTGGAACTGCAACATCGACTAACAGCACTGAATTAGCTTTTTTATCCACTACTACAATGTCGGGTCGATTATTCGTCACCTGTCTATCGGTGATAATGGACCTATCGTAGTAGAGTCTAAAATCTGCATTCTCGAGCACTGCTTGTGGATTGTACTTGTAATACGGTGTATATATGTATTTAGCAGTCCATATTTGTTGGCCAGTTTCTGGTGGATAATATTATAATAATATTATTATTATTATTATTATTATTATTATTATTATTATTATTATTATTATTATTATTATTATTATTATTATTATTATTATTATTATTATTATTATTATTATTATTATTATTATTATTATTATTATTATTATTATTATTATTATTATTATCAAAAGACTTATGCACTAACTCAGCTATTGCTGGTAATATTTACCTATCCCGAGCGTAAACGCAAATGGGATTAGGCTCAAAATTTACATATTTAAAAATTTTCTAACAGTATGACATGTGTTTAAAATTGCCGCTTTTTGCAAGTCAATAAAAGTGTTTTTATACAGATCGAGTTTTTTAAGACTGTCTTCAAGACTTTTGGGAATGAGTCCATTTGATGATACGATGATCGGTACCACTTCCACTTTTTCTGCATGCCACATCTGTCCCACTTCTATGGCAAGATCGGTGTACTTTGCCATCTTTTCATTATACTTATCCAAAACGTTGTTATTGTTTGGAACTGCAACATCGACTAACAGCACCGATTTAGCTTTCTTATCCACTACTAAAATATCGGGTCGATTATTCGTCACCTGTCTATCGGTGATAATGGACTTATCGTAGTAGAGTCTAAAATCTGCATTCTCGAGCACTGCCTGTGGATTATACTTGTAATACGGTGTATAGGTATTAAGCAGTCCATATTTGTTGGCCAGTTTCTGGTGGATAATATTACACAGCTGGTTATGCCTACGTAAATAATCCGTGTTGGCTATGGTTGAACATCCTGATGTGATGTGTTGTATGGTTTCCGATGTTTGTTGGCACCGTCTACACTTATCCGTTGTAATAGTTGGGTCCCTGATAACACATTTTTTGTAGTTGTTCGTATTGATTACTTGATCCTGAATGGCCATCATAAATCCTTCAGTCCCTGGGAACAAGGTACAGTCAGCAAGCCACCTATTTGATGCTATTTTGTCAATGTGCGGTTGGTTAAGGTCGTGATGATGTCGACCATGTAGAGCTTTTTGGGCCCATTTTACGTGTTTCTCAGCATCAGTTGTTATTTCTAAATCCATATTAGGGTCTGCTAAATTTAGAGGCGAGTATTTCTTATCTGCTCCTATGACAGATTTATGTAAATTCGATGACAGTGATTTGGTAACAAAGAAGTCTCGCAATTTATTTATCTGTTTGTTATGCAGATTTATTATGTCGCATAAAGCTCTTCCTCCCTCCTTTCTCGGTAGTGTTGTTCTAAGCACTGACGATGTTGGATGGTGACATCTGTACTTTGTCATCATAGTCCGGGTTGTTCTCTGAATATCTTTCAATTCGGTCTTTGTCCATTGTAAAATGCCGAACGAGTAGGTCAACACCGGTACGGCATATGTATTAATAGCTCGGTTTAGGTTGCCTGCGTTCAATTCAGATTTTAGTATGGAACTTACCCTTTGTGAAAACTCATTCCTGATTTTGGACTTGGACTGTTTTTGGTCCAACAACCTGGCCTGTTGAAAACCCAGGTATTTGTATGTTTCCCCATTTTGCATAGCAGCGATTATTTCTCCATTAGGGAGCGCCAAATCTCCATTAATAATTTTTTCCTTCTCGATGTTTAAGGTTCTGCACTTATCTAATCCAAATTGCATACGTACATTCCTGAAAAACCTTTCGGTTACATCCAGAAGATGTTGGATTTGTTGCTGATTGGAAGCAAAAATTTTGATGTCATTCATATAAAGGAGGTGGGAGACGGTGCAGTTAGTATTTTTATTGATCTTAAGATTGAAGCCAAGTTTAGTGTTGTAGAGCATGGTAGAAAGTGGATTCATTGCCAAACAGAACCACAATGGACTAAGTGAGTCCCCTTGGAATATTCCCCTTCGAATAGAAATGTCGTTAGTCTTAATATACTGACCATTAATATTTACCTGAAGGCTTGTTCGCCATTGCTTCATCGAAGCTTCAAGAAAAGAAACTATGGTGGGGTTTATTTTGTAGATGTTTAAAACGCTTATTAGCCAGGAATGAGGCACGCTGTCAAATGCCTTACGGTAGTCTACAAAAGCAGTCGAGATGTTGCGACATTGCTTTTGCGCTTGCCTTAGGATCACAGAGTCGATAATAAGCTGTTCTTTGCAACCCTGGTGACCACGTTTACATCCCTTTTGCTCCTCTGCCAAGATGTTATTTTGGTCCACATGCCTGTAAATTCTGTTAGTAATGCATGATGTTAATATCTTGTAAAGCGTTGGAAGACATGTGATTGGTCTATACTGGGAAGGATCCTGTGTGTTGGCTGTTTTGGGAAGCATATGGGTTAAACCATGAGTAAGAAAGGCAGGAATGTCTTCTGGATGTTGAAGGATATGTGTAAATTTCGATGCCAATACTTCGTGTAAGCTGCTAAATTTTTTGTACCAGAAATTTTGGATGTTATCAATTCCTGGAGCTTTCCAACTATTAATCTGTCTTATAGCTTGGTTTACATCAGCCGTTGTGATGTTATCAAACATCATTGGAGCAATGTTTGATTTGCCCGCTTCGGATTCTATCCATGCTGGGCCCCTTGTTGTGTTTTTGAGGATTGGACCATATTGAAGACCAATAGTCAAAAAGTTCATCCTTACTTGGAAGATTTTGGTAGTTGTTTGTTCCGACACTACTAATTTGTCTGTAGAACAGCTTTTTATTGGTGTTAAATAAATGGTTTTGCTGTTTCTTTTTAGTACATTTAACGTAACGAGCTAATCGTTTGGATTTTGCCTTTAGCTTTTGCCTAAGAAGGTCCATATATGAACATAAGTGTTCCTTATACCTTGGATGTCCCGTGTTAATTTTAATTTTCTTGAAAATTTTCTTGATTCTATTAGTTAGGCGTCTGGACGGTTTAGCGTTGTTGTTAAATTCTGTAAGTTGTCCCAATTCCTTCCTTATGTCATTAATGGACTTCTCAAGTCGCTGTTGCCACCAGGGTTTATATGGCTTCTGCTTTTCGGTACACTTTCTGTTCGGGAACCGGACTTGTTGGTTGTGACTTCGGACAACTGCAACTGCACCACAGTAAATAAGAGTGTGTATCTCTTCCAGAGTACGGTAGTCCTTGGCACGATCCTTTAAGAGTGAATTAATGACTGCAATAATTCTATTGGTATTCTTATTTGATTTGAGTTTGGGCAATATTGGTCGATGAAGTGGGTTGCTACCATCAAATTCTAATATTGCTTTAGAGAGTTCGGTAACAGCATCCTCGTGTTCGTCAGGTTGTGTGTTACTGTCTGTGTTTGGGTTTTCGTCTTGATCAATGTTTGGTGTGTCTTCGCCAGTGTGGTCATCAAGTCTTACATTATCCAGCTGATCATTTGTATGTTGAATTACATTATGATCGATTTCTGTTTGGAGCTCAAGAAGTACTTCACTTCGTATTTGTTGCAATAGTGGACCAGGTAGTAAATTGTTTTTAATAATTGTTCGACGCTGGTCAGCAATACGTTGCTCCGTAACATGTTGAAACTCCGGATATTGTTCTATAAATGCTCGATGAAGGGCGTATCTGTAAGTTGTTAAATCTGTCTCAATCTTGGTTATTTTAAAATAGGAGCGTATAATGAATAAATTCATCTCTGTAGTCCACTTCATACGCTTCCTGGGCTTTCCGGCTTTAGTGGTCATGGATGTACCGTCCTGCGATACTCCAGAAACAGCAGAAACCGGTGGAGGAGAATCGGTGATATTTTCCTCTTGTGTTATCGCAGTAGCCATACTCGGTGTCACGCTGCGCATGCCGCTAACCGAGGAAGAAGATGCATCATTTTTCGAACAAGCCCTTCTGTCATCAACTTGAACGCGACAAGAGTTGTAGGTGTTGCAATGTCGATTCACCTGACGATTCCTGAGTGATAAGGTATCGGTAACAATCGAATTATTGCTCCCCCCAGAATCCGTGGAGCAGACAGTCGACATACCAGGTACACCGGCTGTGTGGGATTGTAAGCGTAGTGCTCTACCCACCTGGGGTAATATAGTTTTAAAATTCGACATCGTTGTATTTGCATTTTATACCTACTGCCAGGTACTACCATTTTCCCCTGGTAGCCCAGGTAACTCGGACCCGTGGGGTGTTACTCCCCAGGTAGAAAAACTACCCCGTGCGATTTTATTATTATTATTATTATTATTATTATTATTATTATTATTATTATTATTATTATTATTATTATTATTATTATTATTATTATTATTATTATTATTATTATTATTATTATTATTATTATTATTATTATTATTATTATTATTATTATTATTATTATTATTATTATTATTATTATTATTATTATTATTATTATTATTATTATTATTATTATGAAAAGATGGTTCTCCTTTTTACACCTGGATATTTTTGAATTGTCACGGGCGCAAGCCAAGTGTCATTTCAATTATTTTCGGTCGTTGTACTTAAAAATTCTCTTACTATTGATGATGTATCGATAATGACTGATTTTTGAAGTTGTATGAATGTACTTTTGTCGATATCTAATTGTTTGATTGATTTATGTAAATTTTTCGGTATTACTCCTGTGGATGATAATATATGATTGGTATTATTGTAACTTTGTCCTGATGCCACATTTGGTTTATTTCATCAGCTATAGGTAAATATTTTGAGATTTTTTCGTTGTGTTTCTTTTGCACGTTTTCAGAGTTGGGAATTGAGATATCGATTAGGTAGGTTGTTAAATTATGTTTAGTGGTAAGTGTTATGTCTGGTCGGTTACATTTCATAGTTCTGTCTGTTGTTATGTCGCGATTCCAATAAAGTTTTGCCTCTCTATTTTCCAGTATGTTGGCGGGTGTGTATTGGTAATATGGTGTAGTTACTGTTATTAGATTATACTTGAGCGCAAGTATTTGATGTATTTGTTTAGCTACATTGTCGTGTCTGGTTATGTATTGTCTATTGGCAAGTATTGAGCACCCTCCTGTAATGTGATCTATGGTTTCTAGGTATTGACTGCAAAGTCTGCACCTATCAACCACATTGGGTTTTCTCATTATATGTTTTAGGTAATTTCTAGTTTTGACGGTTTTGTCCTGGATGGCTACCATAAACCCCTCTGTCTCTGAAAAAATTTTCCCTTTACACAACCATGCATTAGACGCTTCCTTATCTACGTTTTCATTGTTCATGACTGATATATGCTTACCATGGAGTGTTTTCTGTACCCAGTTACTCAATTTTTTTTCATCAGTGTTTATAAGTTCTTTTGGATCGTAAGTATGATTGTTTAGTTTGAGAGGGGTACCTGATGTGTGAGAATGTATCAAAGCTTTGTGAATGGGACTATCGTCTGTGGATCTATTAAAAAAGTATATGCGTAAATTTTCAACCTGTGTATAATGTAAGTTTCTTATGTCTATAACTCCTCTTTCTCCTTGTTTTCTGTCTAATGTAAATCGTTCTACTGCTGAGTGTATATGATGTATCTGGTATTTGTAACAAGTGGTGCGTGTGAGCGTGTTTAAAGCTTCCAGTTCTGTGAGAGACCATTTTATTATACAAAACGAGTAAGTGAGAATAGGTATCGCGTATGTGTTGATAGCTTTTATTTTGTTTTTGCCATTTAAATAGGTTTCTAAAATTGTTATGAGCCTTTCTTTATATCTTTTAGTGAGTTCCTCTTTGACCTCGCTGTAATCTACAATTCTCCTCTGCTTGTATCCTAAGTATTTATAGCTATCTTCAGGTCCCATAGCCTCTATCGTTTCATCATTATGTGTTAGATAATTTTCTTTCTGTTGATGTTTCCCTTTGATAATGCAATTTAGTTTACATTTATCTGTGCCAAATTTCATGCATATATCATTACTAAAGGTCTCCGTAATTTTAAGTAAATTATCCATTTCTTGTTTATTGCAACCAAACAGTTTCAAGTCGTCCATATATAGAAGATGAGTGACTTTAACAGACTCAGTTCCTTTGATCGTTATGCCATATGTGGTTTTATTAAGTAAGCGAGACAGAGGATTAAGAGCCAAGCAGAACCAAAGCGGGCTTAACGAGTCTCCCTGGAATATACCTCTAGAAATTTTTATTTCTTTGCTAACCAAATTACCGCGTGGAGAATTTATCTTCAGGCTTGTATACCAATGTGACATTGTGTGTTTCAGGAATTCTATTATTTTTATATCTATCTTGTATATCTGGAGTACGTGTATGAGCCAAGAGTGTGGAATACTATCGTAAGCTTTTTGATAATCTATGTATGCGTAATATAGATCTCTGTGTTTTTGTATGATTTGATTATGAATTTCTGTGTCTATTATTAATTGTTCTTTGCATCCTCTAGCTCCTCTTCTGCACCCCTTCTGTTCTTCTTCTATTATATTATTAGTATTTGTGTGTGAATATATTTTGATGTAAGGATTTTGTATATCGTTGGGAGGCAAGTAATGGGCCGATATTTGGCAGGATTTTTCGTATCGTTTTGGTCTTTTGGTATTAAATATGTGATTCCTCTTGTTAAGTAGTCAGGGATTAAGTTGGGATTTTCAATGAAAGTATTAAAAATATTAGATAATGGTTGGTGTGCAGCTGAAAAATGTTTGATCCAAAAATTGTGTATTTTATCTGTTCCAGGTGCTTTCCAATTAAGTGTTTTACCTACTGATTCTTTTACATCTTTCTCTGTATTATTATTATTATTATTATTATTATTATTATTATTATTATTATTATTATTATTATTATTATTATTATTATTATTATTATTATTATTATTATTATTATTATTATTATTATTATTATTATTATTATTATTATTATTATTATTATTATTATTATTATTATTATTATTATTATTATTATTATTATTATTATTATTATTATTATTATTATTATTATTATTATTATCAAAAGACTTATGCACTTACTCAGCTTTCGCTGGTAATATTTACCTATCCCGAGCGTAAACGCAAATGGGATTAGGATCAAAGATTACATATTTAAAAATTTCCGAACAGTGTGACATGTATTTAACATTGCAAATCAATGAAAGTATTTTTATGAAGACTGAGTTTTTTAAGACTATCTTCAAGACTTCTCGGGATAAGTCCGTTTGATGATACGATGATCGGTACCACCTCCACTTTTTCTGCATGCCACATCTGCCCTACTTCTATAGCAAGATCGGTGTACTTTGCTATCTTTTCATTATATTTGTTCAAAATATTGTTGTTGTTTGGAACTGCAACATCGACTAGCAGCACTGAATTGGCTTTTTTATCCACCACTACAATGTCGGGTCGATTATTCGTCACCTGTCTATCGGTGATAATGGACCTATCGTAGTAGAGTCTAAAATCTGCATTCTCCAGCACTGCCTGTGGATTGTATTTGTAATACGGTGTATTCAGCAGTCCATATTTGTTGGCCAGTTTCTGGTGGATAATATTATACAGCTGGTTGTGCCTGCGTAAATAATCCGTGTTGGCTATGGTTGAACATCCTGATATGATGTGTTGTATTGTTTCCGACGTTTGTTGACACCGTCTACACTTGTCCGATGTAATAGTTGAGTCCCTGATAACAAATTTTTTGTAATTGTTAGTATTTATTACTTGATCCTGAATGGCCATCATAAATCCTTCAGTCTCTGGGAACAGGGTACCTATTTGATGCTAATTTGTCAATGTGTGGTTGGTTAAGGTCGTCATGATGTCGACCATGTAGAGCTTTTTGGGCCCATTTTACGTGTTTCTCAGCATCTGTTGTTATTTCTAAATCCACATTAGGACCTGCTAAATTTAGAGGGGAATAATTTTTATCTGCTCCTATAACAAATTTGTGTAAATTAGATAAAGATTAGATAAAGAAGTCTCGTAATTTATTTATCTGCTTGTTGTGTAGATTGATTATGTCGCATAGAGCTCTTCCTCCCTCCTTTCCGGGTAGTGTTGTTCGGAGTACTGACGATGTTGGATGGAGATATCTGTGCTTGGTCATCATAGTCCTGTTGTTCTCTGAATATCTTCCAATTCAGTTTTTGTCCATCGTAGAATCCCAAACGAATAAGTTAACACAGGTACGGCATATGTATTAATTGCTCGGTTAAGGTTTCCTGCATTCAGTTCGGATTTTAGTAATGAACTAACCCTCTGTGTATACTGATCCTTGATTTTGGACTTGGACTGTTTTTGGTCTAGCAATCTGGCTTGTTGAAATTCCAAGTACTTATAGGTTTCCCCATTCTGCATGGCAGCGATTATATCTCCATTAGGTAGCGCCACATCTCCATTGACAATTTTTCCCTTTTCGATGTTTAAGGTTCTGCACTTATCTAAACCAAATTCCATTCGTATATCACTGGAGAACCTTTCGGTTATATCCAGAAGATGTTGAATTTGTTGTTGATTAGAAGCAAACATTTTTATATCATCCATATAAAGAAGATGGGAAACAGTGCAGTTGGTGTTTCTATTAGTCTTAAGATTGATGCTATATTTTTGTTGAGCATGGTAGAAAGTGGATTAATTGCCAAACAAAACCACAGTGGACTGAGTCACCTTGGAATATTCCTCTGCGAATAGCGATTTCATCGGTTTTAAGATACTGACCATTAATATTAAACTGAAGGTTTGTTCTCCATTGTTTCATCGATGTTTCAAGAAAATTAACTATGCTAGGGTGTATTTTGTAGATTTTTAAAATGCTTATGAGCCAGGAATGGGGCACGCTATTAAATAAGTAGTGGCTGACATCTTATCGGTGAATGTGATGTCTGGTCGATTAGATGGTATGGTTTTATCTGTCAATATGCTGCGGTTCCAATAAAGTTTGTACGTATTATTTTCCAAAACAGATTGTGGTTCATATTTATAGTACGGACTATTATCACTGTACAAATTGTGCTTCAAAGCCAGCTTCTGATGGATGATTTTTGCAACTTGATCGTGTCTTTGCAGGTAGCTTGTTGGTGCTAGCTTTGAACAACCTGACATTATGTGCTGAATGGTCTCCGATGAGGCTTTACATCTCCTACACTGGTCACTGATATTCTCTTTTAAGATGAACTTTCGATAATTGTTGGTGGGTACAACTTGATCTTGGATCGAGATGATGAAGCCCTCAGTCTCGACGAAGAGATCCGAACTAGTCAACCATTTGTTCGACGCTTCTTTGTCAACATGAGGTTGGTTTACTTCATTCGGATACCTGCCGTGGAGTGCCTTGCTAGTCCATCTCGTTATATGGTCGTCATGATTACTATTCCTTGTTGGCCGTTTTACGTCCGTTACATGTGCAAGGTCCAGGGGTATATATCCTAAATCTGCTTTAGAGACAGCTTTATGTAAAGATGTTTCTTTTTGAATGAAATATTGTTGCAAGGTGGAAATTTGGGAGTTGTGCAGTTGTACAATATCAATAAGTCCTCTTCCCCCAAGATTACGTGGGAGTACTATTCGTTCTATACTTGATTTTGGGTCATGAGCTCTAAACTTTCTCAGTAAACATCTGGTTTTCACCTGAATGTCTTCTAAGTCAGTTGGTGTCCAGCGAACAATTCCGAAGGTGTATGTTAAAACCGGTATAGCGAAAGTATTGATAGCCTTAAAGGTGTTTCGGCCATTAAGTTTAGACTTCAGAATGTCAGAAACTCTCTTAAGGTAAGATTTTAAGACCTTTTCCTTGATAGATTTATGATTGATTTGATTATTTTGTGCGAGTCCCAAGTATTTGTATGTATCCCTTTCGCTCATCGATTCCATTATCCGCCCATCGTCTAACTCGAAGTTGCAATTAATAATTTTGCCTTTCTTTATGTTCAGGGTTTTACATTTTTCAATGCCAAAGTTCATCTGAATATTTTTCGAAAATATCTCAGTTAACCGAATCAATTCATGCAGGGCTTTTTCATTTTTGGCGTAGAGTTTTATATCATCCATGTATAGTAGATGGTTAATAACATGATTGATTCGATTTCCCTGTTTTATTTGGAACCCAAGATTAGTGGTGTTGAGGAGTGTAAAGAGTGGTGTTGGGCTATAATCTATTTGACTATTCTGGACTGTATTCTATCGTTTTAATCTATTTTTTAAATAAAATTCTGTTATATTCTGTTGCTGTCAAAAAATTATATTTCGATCTCTCCTAATTGTCAACTTCAACTTAAAAAAAAAAATACAAAACTTAAAACAAAAATGTCAATTTCAAAATATCAACAATCAAATCTCAACATTCCTCCCCTCTAAAAGTGTATTATCATTTGTTTTCATCTCTGTAAGGTCAATAGGACATATCTTGGACAAGGCTCTTCTGTATGTTCCGGTCTTCGTTTTTACATCCACCACTCGTACTTTGTCATCTTTGCCTGGATACGTCGCTACGATACGACCAGGTGGCCAATTGTTTCTGGGTAACTGGTTATCCATGACAATTACTACGTCGTCTATTTCGATGTTCTTTTTATCTTGTAACCACTTTGATCTTGTTGTCAGTGTAGGTAAGTATTCTTTCACCCAGCGGTTCAAGAATTGTTCAGATAGTTGCTGAGAAAATCTCCATTGCTTTCGTATATCGATCTCTTCAAAAATTCCAGGTGGTTTTACAATACTGGATCTTCCGATTAGAAAATGGTTAGGTGTCAAACTTTCCATTTCATTTTCATGGGAAACGTAGGTTAAAGGTCGACTGTTTACAATGTGTTCTACTTCAACCAACACAGTTTGGAGTACTTCTGGTCTCGGTGCTCTTTCTTTCAGGATAATTTTTAGCGTTTGCTTAACTGATCGAACCATCCTTTCCCAAGCTCCACCAAGATGAGGACTTGCTGGGGCTGAAAACTTCCAATCAATGTTCTTCGCTAAACATGTTTTCCGGATTTCTTCGTTATCAACTTCTTCTAAAGCTTTTCGAAGTTCTTTTTCGGCAGACCTTAAATTTGTTCCATTATCGCTAAATATACACTGCGGTTGACCTCTTCTGGATATAAATCTTCTGATTGCTAGTACACAGGAGTCGGTGTTAAGTGTCTCTGCTAATTCCAAATGAATTGCTCTTACCGATAAACAAGTAAAAAGGACTCCGTATCTCTTCTCTTTTCTTCTTCCAATTGTTATGTCAAACGGTCCAAAATAATCCATGCCGACAAAGAAGAAGGCTCTGGGTGGTTTTTTAAGTCGTTCTGTTGGAAGCTGTCCCATTTCAGGCATAATCGGCTTGCCTTTTCTTAGTTTGCATGAGTTACACTTATTAATAACCGACGATATAGATTTTCTGGCCTGTAGAATCCAATATTCTTGACATAGCTCATTCAGTACAAGTTGTAATCCTGCATGTCCGTTTCTTTCATGGCAATCTTGAATTAATAATTTTGTAAAATCATGATGTTGGTCAAGAATTATTGGTCTTTTTGATATGATATTTTCAGGGCAATTGTCCAGTCTGCTTCTAATACAAATTAGTCCGTTAAATATACAGGGTGATAAATTTAGAATTTTGCTGTTCCGGTTTACTGGCTTGCATTTGATTAGCTGTCTGTATTCCATGGAAAAACATTCCTTTTGTAATTGTAGACACCATAACTTCATTGCTTCTTGTACTTCGCTTGTAGTCATGTATATACCAATGTCAATGCTTCTTTTCTGAATTTTTCGAATGAACCTGAATACAAATGCAGTAGACAACAGTAACTTGTGTAATGACGAAAATCTTTTGATATCTGGTAAAAATTCATTGGTGATTTCTTGAACTCCAATGGCTAAAACTGTTTCTTGCTTGTTTCTAAAATTTTCAGGATTTTCTTCAGGCCAAAAATACGCGAGTTGATACAAAAAATTAGGTCCATTTAGCCACTGACTTTTTTCATCTAATTGTGTTTCTTTGTCATTTCTTGTAGCTTCATCGGCTATATTTAGTTTCGAAGGAACCCATCTCCACTGCGAAACATCAGTATTTTCCAAAATTTCTTCAACACGGCGATTAACATATGACGGCAATTTAGAATTTTCTGATCTAATCCAATTTAGTACGGTTGTAGAGTCTGTCCAAAAAATAATTCTCTTGATGTTTTCTAGTCTGTGTCCATCTAGTATACTTTTGGCAAGTCTGCTGGCTATCAAAGCTGCTTGTAGTTCAAGTCTGGGAATTGTTTGAGATTTCAAAGGGCTTACTTGATTGCGTGACATGATAAGGCAAATTTTGACATCCTTTTCCATCTCAAACCTAAAGAAAGCTGTTGCTGCTATGGCTTGTTCACTTGTATCACTGAAGACATGTAGCTGAATTTTGGTTTCTGTTGTATTTTGGGGATTATAACATCTTTGAATATTGAATTGTAAATTTGATATTTCATCATCCCAACCCAGTCCACTTTTCCAAATTTCTTGCATCAAAATTTTAGCTTTTACTGTGTAATTTCCCAAAAAGCCTAAAGGGTCAAAAATGGACATAATGAGCTTCAGCATTTCTCGTTTAGTTGGTTTTCTTTCTCCTAATAAAATACGTGTATTAACTTTATGTAAGTCAAGTGGAAAGCTTAAAACATCTTCATTCGGTTGCCACTTCAGTCCGAGTATTCTTTGATGTGCTGCGCTCTTTTCAAAAATATTTTCTGAGTTTCGTAAATCTTCCGGAATGTTGTTAAAAATATATTCGTTTTTGCATATCCAACCTCTCAATTCAAATCCTCCCTCTTTATGGATTGATATGACATTGTTAATGAGTGTCTGTGCTTCTGTAACTGTTTTTGAACTATCCAGGTAGTCGTCCATGTAGTGGTTATTGATAATTGCATTTACAGCTTCTGGGTATTTGTCTTGAAACTCCAAAACGTTCAGATTTTTTACGTATTGGGCACTGTATGGCGATGAAACGGCTCCAAACATCATCACTTGCAATACGTAAGTATCAAGTTCCTCTGTATTGGGATTTCGCCACAATATGCGCTGTGCATGTTGGTCTTCTTCTCGAATTAGTACCATATGAAACATCTCTCGGATATCCGCACAGAAAGCTATTTGGTTTTCTCTAAACTTAAAAATCATCGAAATCAAAGAGTTGTACAGGTCTGGGCCTTTCAGTAGATAATCGTTTAGACTTTTCCCATGCGCTTTTGATGCTGCATCCAACACAAACCGGAGTTTGTTGGGCTTGTTTGGGTTTACTACTCCAAAATGGGGTAAATACCAAACCTTTTTGTGAAAGGTATCCAATTCTTCTTGGGTTAATTTACGGATATAATTTTTATCCTTATACTCCTGAATTTTCCGAAAGTAGATTTCTTGGTATGTAACGTCTGTCTTTATTTTCCTTTCGATTCCTCTCAGTCTTTGAATCGCTACTTCTTTGCTGTCTACAAGGGCTTCTTCTTCATTCTTCCACAATAATCCTGTTTCCCATCTGCCATCTTTTCTTCTAGTAATTTTCTTCATTAATTCTTCTGCTTGTTCATCTTCTTTGGTTTGTTTCTTGTTGTCTTGATATTTAATTCCTAGTGATTCCATCGTAAAAAAATATTTTACTAAATTGTGAGTGTCTTCGTCGGTTTTGTCATATCTTACGTGAAAATTTATGTAATTGTCAACTCTGTTCTTGAATTGAGCAATGTTTCCATGCACTACCCAACCAAGTTTCGTGCGCGACAAAGCTGGCGAACATTTTGGGCCTTCTATAAGTTGTCTTGTCGCAATAAGTTCCCAGTAATCCTGTCCTATAAGTAGTTTTGGCTTGATGCTCTCAATATTGGGAAAACTTATTTCTTCTAGGTGTTTCCACTTGTTCCTAAGGCGTGTTGAATTTACATTTTGGATTGGATCGCCGAGCATCTCCTTTTATGCATTTTCTAAGACGGCACATGTTTTCTTGCTTTGACAAACATAGTGCTTCTGTTGTATAGGAATACTGGTTGAAAAAATTCGGCCATTCCTTTACATTTCCGGAAAATATTGGTAGATCTTTTTCTATACATTGCCGCATCAAAATCTGCTCCAATTTTTCCTGTTTCTTTGTCGAATCATCTTCTGGTATCTCTGATATTACAATTTCTTTATAATTCTTCGATGTCTGTTCTGGTCTCGTAATTTCTTCGGGGTAATGAGTATATTCCGGTTCAGGTACGTTATTTAACCATTTATTCACGCTTTTGTATGTGTCTGATTCATGTATTATGTCTTCCAAATCTCTGTTTCTATCAAAACCAAGATCATAAATGATGGTTGATCCACCTTTCGTACTTAATTGTAGCTCTAATTGGCTAATTCTTCTTCTATAGCTAATAATTTCATTCTAGCTTCTATTTTTAATCGATTCTTCTCGCTCGTTCTACTAACTTTGCTCCTCAATGACTTTTCTGTTGGTATCGGTGCTGCTGCTAAGTAATCTTCGTTTTTCTTTTCTATAATTTCACTTCTTGAAAAGCCTCTGAAGTCTTCCATACCTGCGATGCTGTTCCGTGTGTTCTGTTTTTCGCTTCTTTGTAGATCAGTCTCGCGGTGTCCTGACTTTAAAGATCCTCCTTCAATCATGCTGTAAATCTCTTTCCAAGGGCTGTTCTGCTATGCTCGAAGGACCACTGAATGTTGGGGCTATAATCTATTTGACTATTCTGGACTGTATTCTATCGTTTTAATCTATTTTTTAAATAAAATTCTGTTATATTCTGTTGCTGTCAAAAAATTATATTTCGATCTCTACTAATTGTCAACTTCAACTTAAAAAAAAATACAAAACTTAAAACAAAAATGTCAATTTCAAAATATCAACAATCAAATCTCAACAAGTGGGTTTAAAGCTAAACAAAACCACAGTGGGCTCAAACTGTCTCCTTGGAATATACCTCTCTTTATGTTAATTGGGTTGGATGTAATCGATGTTTCACCGTGGTTTAATCGCAGCGTTTTTTTTTCCTGGACGACATGAGATGTTGTAGGATGTTAATGGTTTTATCGTCGACTTTGTACAACCTGAGTACAACCAGCTGTGTGGTACAGAGTCAAATGCTTTCTGGTAGTCAATAAATGCTGTAAATATATTTTTATGCTTTTTGGCCGCTTGTTCAATCACAATAGAGTCTATAATCAATTGTTTCTTACATCCTTTTGAATTTTTTATGCATCCTTTTTGTTCTTCAGCAAGGATTTTATGTTCATATAGATGTTGGTAGATGTTGGTAGAGATGCACGATGTAAGCAATTTGTATATGGTACAAAGGCAAGTTATTGGTCGGTACTTTGAGGGATCTGAGAAAGGTCCATTTTCTTTCGGACGTAAATAAGTAATTGCCTGGGAGAAATAATGGAATAGTATTTGGATTGTCTAAAAATGTTGTAAAGGCATTGGCTAATAGAGGGTGTGTGCTTTTAAATCGTTTTAACCAAAATTGTGTAAATTATGGATTCCTGGTGCTTTCCAATTGTGTGTTGTTAAAATTGCCTTTGAGATGGTTTCTGGTGTGATCGATGTTGCTGGCATGTGTGGTACGTTATCCATATGAGCTGCTTCAGCCTTCATCCATGCCGCATCAGCATCATGGTTAACGGGTTGTGACCATATGTTAGACCAGTATTGCTCTACTACGTTCTGTGGGGGTAGTGGTTCGTTATGATCGGTTTTAGAGGATCTCAAATCCCTGTAGTAGCCCTTCTGATTAGAGTTAAATTTTTAATTTTGTGCTCTTCTTAATGCTGATTCCCGATATCTTTTCAGTCTGCTAGTTTTTGCCTTAAGCTTTTGTGTTAAGGTGTCTAAAATTTCGCTTGTCTCATTATTATTTGGATCTCTTTCAGTGTGCTTTCGTGTTGCTTCAGATATTCGTTTAAATGCCTTTACCATATTCTTACTTCTATTGCCTCGTTTATATTGATGAACCCGACCGATGTCAGCTCTTAAATTATTAATTCCCTTTACTAATCTTCGTTCCCAGGCTTCTGTTATACTTTTCCTTCTTATGGGGCCCTTGTGTTCGATTTTTCCACCTAGACACCTTACTACAGCTACCGCGCCTGCATATATGAGCGTGTGCAGATCCTCAAAGTTATCGATGGCCTGTAACTTTGTTGGAAATACGGAAAGACGCATTAATAATTGCGGTATATTGATTCAGTTTTTGTGAATTGTTTTGTTTAGGAATGCGTGGTCTATTAGTCGAGTTTTTATCTGAAAATTCCGTCAATGCCTTTTCTAATTCTGCCGAAAGACGTGTGATGTCGTCTGTGACAGTCTCTTCTGGTAATACGATATTTTGTTCTGCAGAATCGTTCGTCACAACTTCATTGTTTTGATTTTCATCAATATTATTTACATCTACCAGCGGAATAGATGTTGAGTTCGATGAAATTTTATTTTGTAAAGAATTTTCCACTTGCTGTTTTATCATCTCGAGTTGTGGTTTAGTTATAAGATTGTTGTTGGTGATAACTCTTTTCTGATCCGCCAAACGCTGTTCAGTTACATTGACGTAAGATGGGAATTTCTCTAAAAACAAACGCAGAAGTTCTTTTCTATCCAAGGGGTATTTTCCGTTTTCAGTTAAAGTGTAAAAACAACGCATGACGTGACTATTCATTTCGTACGTCCATTTCACGCGTTGCCTTACTTTACCAGTTTTGGTGGTTGTCGGTTGATCTTCCGGCAAAGCATCCGTCACTGGGTTTATGCCATGTCTTGTGGATCCTTTAGATAGAGTGCCGCCACTCGCTCCAGCTGCCTCTACCCCAGGCTGAACTTCCTGACGGTTCCGAAGAGTGCCAGCCCGTAGCACTCTGCCGCCCTGATTATTTTCATTAATTGTATTTTGCTCCATAACTATTTAGAGATGGGTTGCAGGATAAGCTCCTGCAAGCTCCTGCGGGCATGGTCTCCGACAACCAAGTTACAGCCGCACCTAACATGGTGAACAGACGCTGCGGGGAAGCCGCCCATTCTGGGACAGACGCTTCCCTGCCGCAGTTTTTCTCCTGCCATTAGCTGTGGAAAATTTACGGCCCCCTTTTAGGCAGGGACTACCGGACGCAGTTTAATGTCATACCCGGGACTATTATTATTATTATTATTATTATTATTATTATTATTATTATTATTATTATTATTATTATTATTATTATTATTATTATTATTATTATTATTATTATTATTATTATTATTATTATTATTATTATTATTATTATTATTATTATTATTATTATTATTTACCGATAATCTCACATTAAATGTGGTCTGTTATCTCAAAATTACCGGTCTTGCAGGCAAGGTAATTTTAAGTTGTTACACTGTTTTGTCTATTCATTGAGGAATCTTCCTACATGTATCGAGAATGGCTGACTTTTGAATATTTTTAATTATATTTGCATCCATGTTTAAGATGTTAAGGCTGGTCTTCAGATTACTTGGAACAACTCCTGTGCTGGATATTACTATGGGTACTACTGTTACTGTTTCTTGATGCCACATTTGTTTTATTTTAATTGATAACAATCAAGAAATAATATCTATAAGGTGCAGTCAATATAAAACTGAAAAAGTGGAAAAATCGTTTCCACCTGCACCCAGGGTAAAGAAACTAAATAGTTCCTATACCAAAGCTTGACCGTTTTCCATGAAAAAACAACTACTTCCTGGGCTATATGCCCCAACGGACATTGAATTACATTCCAAAGAAAACGTGATGGCGACCGACTTAGTCGATACTTGCAACCATCTCTATCGATTTGCAAATTAACAGGAAGAACACTACTCGTATACCGGTTTCGACATTATTGTGTCTCATCAGTACGAGGTAAGTAGTTCTTCTCATCCCACAGAGCAGGATGCAGAATGATTCTTCTACGCCAATACATAAACCGTGAATCCACGATTCAATGATAAAGTCGCAAAAGCGCCATCCTACCGTTCATTTGCAAACCAACAGATCAAAGGTAACTGTAATCGACAGATAACAATCAAGAAATAATATCTATAAGGTGCAGTCAATCTAAAACTGAAAAAGTGGAAAAATCGTTTCCACCTGCACCCAGGGTAAAGAAACTAAATAGTTCCTATACCAAAGCTTGACCGTTTTCCATGAAAAAACAACTACTTCCTGGGCTATATGCCCCAACGGACATTGAATTACATTCCAAAGAAAACGTGATGGCGACCGACTTAGTCGATACTTGCAACCATCTCTATCGATTTGCAAATTAACAGGAAGAACACTACTCGTATACCGGTTTCGACATTATTGTGTCTCATCAGTACGAGGTAAGTAGTTCTTCTCATCCCTGAGAGCAGGATGCAGAATGATTCTTTTACGCCAATACATAAACCGTGAATCCACGATTCAATGATAAAGTCGCAAAAGCGCCATCCTACCGTTCATTTGCAAACCAACAGATCAAAGGTAACTGTAATCGACAGATAACAATCAAGAAATAATATCTATAAGGTGCAGTCAATATAAAACTGAAAAAGTGGAAAAATCGTTTCCACCTGCACCCAGGGTAAAGAAACTAAATAGTTCCTATACCAAAAGCTTGACCGTTTTCCATGAAAAAACAACTACTTCCTGGGCTATATGCCCCAACGGACATTGAATTACATTCCAAAGAAAACGTGATGGCGACCGACTTAGTCGATACTTGCAACCATCTCTATCGATTTGCAAATTAACAGGAAGAACACTACTCGTATACCGGTTTCGACATTATTGTGTCTCATCAGTACGAGGTAAGTAGTTCTTCTCATCCCGCAGAGCAGGATGCAGAATGATTCTTTTACGCCAATACATAAACCGTGAATCCACGATTCAATGATAAAGTCGCAAAAGCGCCATCCTACCGTTCATTTGCAAACCAACAGATCAAAGGTAACTGTAATCGACAGATAACAATCAAGAAATAATATCTATAAGGTGCAGTCAATATAAAACTGAAAAAGTGGAAAAATCGTTTCCACCTGCACCCAGGGTAAAGAAACTAAATAGTTCCTATACCAAAGCTTGACCGTTTTCCATGAAAAAACAACTACTTCCTGGGCTATATGCCCCAACGGACATTGAATTACATTCCAAAGAAAACGTGATGGCGACCGACTTAGTCGATACTTGCAACCATCTCTATCGATTTGCAAATTAACAGGAAGAACACTACTAGTATACCGGTTTCGACATTATTGTGGCTCATCAGTACGAGGTAAGTAGTTCTTCTCATCCCGCAGAGCAGGATGCAGAATGATTCTTTTACGCCAATACATAAACCGTGAATCCACGATTCAATGATAAAGTCGCAAAAGCGCCATCCTACCGTTCATTTGCAAACCAACAGATCAAAGATCTGTTTGATCTGTTGGTTTGCTTTTGCGACTTTATCATTGAATCGTGGATTCACGGTTTATGTATTGGCGTAAAAGAATCATTCTGCATCCTGCTCTGCGGGATGAGAAGAACTACTTACCTCGTACTGATGAGACACAATAATGTCGAAACCGGTATACGAGTAGTGTTCTTCCTGTTAATTTGCAAATCGATAGAGATGGTTGCAAGTATCGACTAAGTCGGTCGCCATCACGTTTTCTTTGGAATGTAATTCAATGTCCGTTGGGGCATATAGCCCAGGAAGTAGTTGTTTTTTCATGGAAAACGGTCAAGCTTTGGTATAGGAACTATTTAGTTTCTTTACCCTGGGTGCAGGTGGAAACGATTTTTCCACTTTTTCAGTTTTATTTCAATTGCCAAGTCAACATACTTATTGACTTTTTCCTGGTATTTTCCTTCTAGGTTATTAGTGTTTGGGACTGTGATATCTATTAGGTATGTCTTTTTCCCTTTCTTATCAATCCAGGTTATGTCTGGGCGGTTGTTTGCGTTCATTTTATCTGTTAAAATGGATCTATCCCAGTAGAGAGTGTGGTTGTCATCTTCTAATACATTATGAGGTCTATATTTGTAGTAAGGGGATTTATCTGTACTTAGTTTTAATTGGCGAGCAAGAGTTTGATGTATACATTTAGCAACATTATTGTGTCGTTCCATATATTTGGTTGGTGCCAATACTGAGCATCCTGCCGTAATGTGTTGGATCGTTTCAGGGGCATTTTGACACTTTCGGCATCTATCATTGGTTATTTTAGGGTCTTTCAAGATGTATTTAGCATAGTTTTTCGTTGCTATAACTTGATCTTGGATTGCCATTATGAAGCCCTCTGTTTCAGGGAATAAATTTCCATACATTAACCAGTAGTTGGACGCTGTCTTGTCTACATGAGTTGATTCCAGATCATGAGGATGTCTACCATGCAAAACCTTTTGTTTCCAGCTATTTATTTTTGATTCTTGAAATGTTGTTCTGGTAACTCTTTCAGTTAATTCAGTCTGTTGGAGGTTCAAAGGGGTGTAATTTTTATCAACTGCGGCCATTGCTTTATAGAGTACGTTGACATCTGCTTTTGAGAGAAAATATTGCCGCAGGTTATATTTAATTTTGTCATGGAGGTATTCTACGCTTACCAATCCTCTTCCTCCCTTATCTCGAGGTATTATGAGTCTTTCTGGTGCTGCCTTAGGGTGGTATGCTCTGTATTTAGTTAATATAGTTCTTGTTTTTCTTTCAATGTTTTCTAGGTCGGTTTTGGACCATTTTATGATTCCAAAGGTGTAACTTAATACTGGTATGGCATAAGTGTTTATGCTCGAAACTAGATTCTTAGCACTTACTTTTGTTTTTAACAGGCTGACCAGGCGGCTGCAATATTTGGATATAGTGTTGGTTTTGACTAGTACATGATCAGTCCGATTTGATTGCAAAACTCCTAGATATTTATAGCGTTCATTTTCTTCCATTCCTTGAATAATTTCATTGTTACTTAAGCTAAATCCATTGGCCTTATGGCTGCCATTGATAATTACTTGGGTTTTGCACTTATCTATCCCGAAACTCATTTTTATATCGTTAGTAAATATCTCAACTTGTTTCAATAGGGCTCTTAGATGTTGTTCTGTGCCAGCGTATAACTTGATATCATCTATATAAAGCAGGTGTGAGATTCTGAGAAGTGTTTTTTTCTCGTGTCTGATGGCAAATCCATATATATTATTGTTTAGTATTCTTGATAGTGGATTAAATGCTAAACAGAACCACAGCGAACTCAGACTATCACCTTGAAAGATGCCTCTTCTAATATTAATGGCCTCAGTTACTATTTCTCGGGTGTGTCTTGCTATGCGATTTCCTTCTTCCCCTGTTGTTGTTGTGTTGGGTTCGTGCGATGTTAGTTTCAGCACAGTTCGCCATGTTGACATTAGGCATTTTAGGAGTTGTATGGTACGTGGTTCAACTTTGTACATCTGCAAAACTTTAATAAGCCATGAATGTGGGATAGAATCATAAGCTTTTTGGTAGTCTATATAAGCCGTATAAAGAGATCTTTTCTTGTCTATTGCTTGTTCAACTACAACAGAGTCAATTATTAATTGCTCTTTGCATCCTTGAGCTTTTTTGGTACAGCCTTTTTGTTCTGTTGCAATGATGTTATTTACTTCGCAATGTTTATAGAGCTTTTCAGAGATGCATGATGAAAATATTTTATATATGGTAGGGAGGCATGTTATGGGTCTATATTTAGCAGGGTTGCGTGTGTCACCATCTTTGGGAAGTAAATAGGTTATACCTTGGGTCATAAACGATGGAGTGCTGGATGGGTTTTTTATTAAATTGTTAAATGCTTCTGCTAAGTAGCTATGGGAACTTGTAAATCTCTTGTACCAAATTTCTGTATTCCGTCATTTCCTGCAGCCTTCCAGTTAAAAGTTTTCTGAATTACTTCTTGGACATCTTCCATAGAGATTATTAGAGGATCCATAGGTGTTATATTGTTTGTTGCTTCAGTTAATTCCGATATCCAAGACGCATTTTCATTGTGCTGTTCTTTTACAGACCATAGTGTTTCCCAGAAGTTCTTTATTTCGTGCTGACTTGGTGTTTCAGATACTACATTATTTTCTTCTGTTAGTTTTCTATAGAAATTTTTCTGGTTATTTTGAAATGTCCAGTTGTCTTTGCGTCGAGCGACTGCTTCCTTGTATCTCCGTAACCGGTTAGCATATAAGCTTAGTTTTTGTTTGATGGTATCCATAACTTCTTCTAATTCTTCATTTTCTGGATCTCTGTTAGTATGTTTCTTCCATTTTCTCATAATATTTGATATATGCTTTTTCATTTTCTTACTGTTTTGACCTCTTTTATGCGCATTTAGCCTTCCTAAGTCTTTCTTAATTTCTGTTATTTTGTTTTCCAGTCTTCTTTCCCATGGTTGTTTCCTGGATGTACTATTCTTTAGATTTCTTTGCAAAGTATTTCCTAGGCACCTAATCACTGCTACTGCTCCTGCATATACGGCAGTGTGAATATTTGTCAGATCAGAGTGTTCTTCTAAATAGGATCTTATTATATGTTTATTCATTTCACTTGAATAAATTGCTAGGTTTTTCGATGATTTCTGTCTCGGCAGGGGGGGCCTACAAATTGGGTCTGTGCCTTCAAATTCGATAAGTGCTTCTATAAATGCATCTCTTAGTTTGTCTCTTAACTCATTTACATTATCTTCTCCTTGAACCTGATTTTCTTCACTAGATTGAGGTTGGATTTCATTCTTCTCACTATTAGTTAGTTCCACAGATAAGTTTTCATGTGTATTCATTCTTTGTCTAGGCTCTTGGTTGTTTTCTGGCTCATTTTGTTGTTTTGTTGGTGTGGGATGTGCATTGGTAAATTGTTGTTTAATTTGTTCTAATAACTCAGGTGGGAGTCTTTTGTTGTTAATAATGACTCTCTTTTGATCAACCAGCCTTTGTTGAGTCAAATTATTTAGTTCAGGATGAATTTCGATAAATGCTGCATGCAGAAGAGGTCTAATACCTACTCTAATTGAGTCTCCTTGTGTAACTTTGTAATAGCAGCGCATCAAGTCTGTATTCAACTGTTCAGTCCATTGCATGCGTTGCCTAGGCAATCCGGCTTTAGTGGTTGCACTATGAGAGTCCAAAACACTTTGAGTCGGTCGAGCTTGTCGATGAGCTGAGTTTCTATTCCGGGTCGTAGCTGTGGTGGTTTCCGTTCGCAGGTTAGCGCCACCTGTCTCGCTAGTTCCTGCGCCAGTCTGGGGATCATCTAGACGGTTCCGAATAGGTATAGACTGGTCACCTACCCCGCCCAAATATCGGTGCTTTCGAGTACGCACAGCGATATAAGTCACATTCCGGGGTTGCTAGCCCGCAAAATGGTGTCCTCTTTTAGTCGCCTCTTACGACGGGCAGAGGTACCTTGGGGATATTCTTTGTAACACCCGTCCCCAAACGGGGACAAATATTATTATTATTATTATTATTATTATTATTATTATTATTATTATTATTATTATTATTATTATTATTATTATTATTATTATTATTATTATTATTATTATTATTATTATTATTATTATTATTATTATTATTATTATTATTATTATTATTATTATTATTCTACTATTTCTCGGTTTTTACCGGTTTCTCCCCAGTCAGACGGGTCTGTATACCAAGTCTGACCAGTGGTTTAATCATTACTTACACTGGTCTGAGAAAATTTCGGGTTATATTGCATGTTTTTAATATGATGGCTTTTTGTATTAACTGATGTATGTCGCTATCTAATTGAAGTTGGTTCAGATGTAGAGTAAATGCGTTGTGTGTGATACCAGTTGCGGATATTATGAATGGTATGATTTTTACTTTTTCTTGTTTCCAGATTCTTTCTATTTCTATTGCTAGTGGTGTGTATTTGTCAATTTTTTCTGTATATTTTTTTGTAATGTTGCTGTCTATAGGTATAGCTACATCTATTACATATGTGTTTTTCTTTATTTTGTCTATAAGCGTGAGGTCCGGTCTGTTATGTGGTATAGTTTTATCTGTGTGTATAGTTATGTCGTAATATAGTTTAAACCTGTTATTTTCTAATATACCCTCTGGAGTGTAATTGTAATAAGGTGTTTCTATATTTATCAGATTACATTTAGATGCCAACGCCTGATGTATCACTTTTGCTGCTATGTTATGCCTTTCCGTGTATGCAGTGTCTGCCAGTATTTTGCATCCCCCTATTATGTGTTCAATTGTTTCCTGTTGTTGATGGCATTTTCTACATCGGTCGTCTATCTCTGTTCTTTTCATTATGTGTTTTTGATAGTTTTTAGTGGCTATTACTTGGTCCTGTATAGCCATTATAAAGCCTTCTGTTTCCGGGTAGAGTTGTCCTATTTGTAGCCATTTATAGGTTTCTTCTTTGTTAATTTGTTGGCTGTTCATAATGTGTAAGTGTTTTCCATGTAGTTTTTTTTTTGACCATTGCTCTACTTTATCTTGTTGTGTTTGTATCCGTTTTGATTGTGGTTCAACTTGTGAGAGGTTTAAGGGTGTGTATTCTTTGTCTGCTTGTGTTATTGCCTTGTGTAATGAGGTAGGTTTATTGTGAAAGTATGTTCTCAGTGTTTGTATTTGATCTGCGTGGAGAGTGTGGATATCTATTAATCCTCTACCTCCTTCCCTCCTGCTTATTGTAATCCTCTCTTTATTATTATTATTATTATTATTATTATTATTATTATTATTATTATTATTATTATTATTATTATTATTATTATTATTATTATTATTATTATTATTATTATTATTATTATTATTATTATTATTATTATTATTATTATTATTATTATTATTATTATTATTATTATTATTATTATTATTATTATTATTTTTTGCATCTACTCAGCTTTACTGCTGGGGCTTTAATGAAGTGCGGGTGAAACCAAGCATCCTCATCTACTGATTTAAAAACTTGCGGACTATTCGTGTGGTGTTGAGTATGACAGCTTTCTGCAGAAGAGTTGAGACGTTTTTATTAATTTTAAGTACTTCCAGGTTTTGATGTAGTGATTATTATTATTATTATTATTATTATTATTATTATTATTATTATTATTATTATTATTATTATTATTATTATTATTATTATTATTATTATTATTATTATTATTATTATTATTATTATTATTATTATTATTATTATTATTATTATTATTATTATTATTATTTCTGATCATCTCACAGTCATGGTTCTGCGGTTGATTTGGATTTACCTATCCTGAGCGTAAACGCAAATGTGATTAGACTAAAAAATTACATGTGTGACATGTATTTAAAATTGCTGCTTTTTTTCCAATCAATAAAAGTGTTTCTATAAATACTAAGTTTTTTAAGACTGTTTTCAGGGGATAAGTCCAATTAATGATACGGTGAACGGTACTACCTCCACTTTTTCGGCATGCCACATCTGCTCTTTTTTTATAGTAAGATCGGTCTACTTTCCTATATTTTCATTATATTAGGTAGTCCAAAATATTGTTATTGTTTGGAACTGCAACATCGACTAAGGGCACCGATTTAGCTTTTTAATCCACTACTATATGTCGAGTCGATTTATTCGTCACCAGTTTATCGGTAATAATGGACCTATCGTAATAGAGTAACGATAATAGCGCCTTCCTGGCAGAGCCGGGTTAAGAGACTCTTCCCAAGGAGTGGTTCGACAAGTTAATGATGGATCTAGGTTGTATTGGTAAATATAAGAGTTAATGGGCGCCACTATCTTTTTATTCGTTTTTTTATTATTTTAGCCACTCGCAAGAGGGCATACACCCCTTTATACTGCACTCGAAGGTACAGTACTGCGAGTGGGCGAGTGTATGAGATACTTATATGCTCTGGTTTTAAAGCACTGAAAATACTAATGTTGGTAGTTTGTTCCATTCCATGGCTGTTCTATAAAAGAAAGATTTTTGGTTCAGAGATGTCCTTGATATTTCTAGTTGCACAGTCCAAGTATGCGAATTACGGTTAAACAACAATAAATATTTTTTTATTATTCTTAGTAAGATGGACTTCCAAAAATTAAGGGTTAGTACAATAAATTTAATAAATATAAACATAAGAAAACTAAGGTAAAAAAGATAGAAACGCCTTGTATACAATTAAATTCAATACAAAGTTATTAATTAATCAAAAAATGAACTGCTGATACCGAACGCGATACACCCTCAGCTCTTATAGCCAGTGGGTTTATAAATTAAACTGATAGGAAAAAGAATAATTGTTTCTTGAAATAAGTCATTAAATTAATCTGGCGAAGAAAGTTTAAAGGGAAACTTGTACTTTGTGAACTGAACTAAACTTATGTTTAGTTTTTAGTTAGTCCTGTGGGCTCGGTTAGTTCTCTAGGGCTGCTTGTATCAGTGGTATTTGCATAAAAAAGGCCTGCTTGCGGTGGTTACATCTAATAGGGCACATCAAAAGAAACTGCTACGGTTATTGCAACTAATGAGTTACATCAAAGTATACTGCTACGGTAGTTACATCTAAAAGGTTATATCAAAGTGGACTGCTTGGCGGTAGTATTGCCGTTTACTTCCGTCCGGACTGTATCTTTTGTTTGCAGCCAAAGAGATACTATCTCGTCCAGTTATCGTCAAGAAAAAGAAAAAATGTATTGGGAGTATTGTAATTTATAGATGGGGTGTACAATGGTTTCCGGTTGGGTTGCGTTCATTTTAAGGTTTTTGCTTCAGGTTCCATAGTAAGGGGTAGGTTCGGTGGCGGTGGGAAGGGAATGTCTAATATAGGGTGAATTGGGGTTGATTTTAAGGTGCGTAATGACGGTAATCTAAAAGAAACATGTTACAATCTGCATTTTCGAGTAATGACTGTGGGTTGTATTTATAATTAAAAAGATCATTAGAAGCCAAATAAGAAGCCAAACAAAAAGAAATTGAACTTGAAAGAGAATTTGAGAAAAAAGAAATGAAAAGACAAAAGGAGTTTGAAAAAAAAGAAATGAAAAGACAAAAGGAGTTAATAGCAATAGAATTACAGTTAAATATTAGCCGTTCTTGTACAACTATGTCCGAAAATCGAAAAACTTGACACGTTTAATGATCTCGAATTTGAAGAAGATAACTATACAAGAATTGACCAGTGGTTAGTTGAATATGAAAAGAAAGAACAAAAAGAACCAGTAGATCAACGCCGAACTATCGATGAAAATGTTATGGGTTTGTTTAACAAAACTGAGAAAAAATATGATCTGACAGATGATGTATATCCAGGTACGTCAAAAAGTTTTAATTTTGACGAAAAATTGGAGAATATTTTACTTAGACAAACAATAGATAAAGATTTATCAGTATTTTGTGAAAATGCAGAAGATTGGGCAATTTTCTATAATCAATTTACATACACAACGTCATTGCTTAAACTTTCTGATGCAGAAAATATATGTAGACTAAGAAAATGTCTTGTTGGTGATGCGAAAAGATGTGTACAGGGATTACTCTTAACCGGATCAACCCCAGTAGATGAAATTATAAAAATTTTAAAAAGTAAATTTGGAAGACCGGATTTAATAGTAGAAAATTTTAATTTCTGAAGCAAAAAATTTTACCCATTGTCCGAAATTATGACTTTAAAGCACTTGAACAATTTGCTGAAACAATTATGAATTTTACTTTAACCTTTGAGTCCCTAGACATGCAAAATTATTTAAATTGCCCGCAATTATTGAAAGAACTTCTTCAAAAACTACCTTATAGTATGCAGTTATCATGGGGGACACACAGTGAAGAAAAACTAACACTTAGGAAATTTAAAAACGATATGGGAAGAAACTGAAGTAGCAAATTATGTATCGAAAAATTGTGGACAAAGACAATTCCAGAACGATAGAAATGTGAAAAGAACTTTACTTGTACAGGAAGGAACAAATATCAATACAAAGCAATGCGTTTTGTATAAAAATCATCATTATTTAGATCGATGTCAGATTTTTATAGATAAACCAATGAAAGAGAGGTGGAACCTAGTTAAAGACAAAAGATTTTGCTACGCGTGCTTAAAAGGACCATATAGAATTCGAGAATGTAGAAGTAAAAAGACATGCAGTATCGACAATTGTAACAAAGTTCATCGTAAATTGTTGCATTTTACTTTATCAAATCGAAATCAAACTGAAAGTACCTTAACAACTGCTTCTGATACATACAAAGATCAAACAGAACAAGAAAATTTTGAAGTGATAGCACACACTGTGAAGCAACCCAAAAATATAGTTTATTTAAAAGTAGCTTCCATTGTCTTAAAAACAGATACAACAGAAATAAAAACGTATGCCTTATTCGATGAAGGATCGACAGTTACATTGATAGATGAAGAATTTGCTAATGAATCTAACTGGTATGAATCTACTACTTTAAATTTAAAATGAACTGATAAAACTACAGGAAATAGATCAACATCGCTAAAAGTAACATTCATGATTCGAAGAGAGCTAGAAGATGAAAACATCTACTATACCTTGAGCGAAGTTTATACCTTTAAAAACTTCAAATCAAAATTATATGAAAAGTATATGGAATCACTTAAATGAGGTAGAATTTCCAAATTTAAATGACGCAACACCAAAATTTTTGATAGGGCAAAATTACTGGAATCTTATTACTACAAGAGAACTGATAGGAGGCTCCAGAAACGCAAGAAATGTGCACCAAAAAATAAACACCAGGGGCGTATCTATGAGAAGGGATTAAAACATAATTCTATTTATATCTCAACCAAATATTTAAATAAATATTTAATTTTAAATGATATAAATAATAAATAATTAATTTGTCTAGGATTCACAACGCAGTTACTCATATAGTTGTTTTTTTTTCAAAATATTAAACATTTTCACTCAATATGACCCTGCCATAAATGCACTCCTATTAGGCACTGAAATCTTCTTTAACCATAGGTTACACACCACTGAGGACCGGTTTATCAATAGCAATTTATCTGTCAGTTAATGCTTAACTTCCAGTTATTTTGGAAAGGTCGGTTTATCAACAACAGCTAAAATGTCAAATATTTTTCTGTAACTTTCAACTGGCGGTTGCAGAAGAGTTGGTTTGTTTTGATTCCGAAGTTTTTTAGTGTGTCTAATTTACTTGGGTTTGATCAAAGTGAAAAATGGAAAGTACTAGTACGACTAGGAAAAGAGGATGCAATTTCACAGCAGATGAGAGTAATTTTCTTTTAAAAATTGCAAATAAACATGAAGATGTCATCGAGAATAAAAAAAACGGATGGAGCAACCTGGAACTCGAAAATCACCTACCTCAATGAATTCTAATATTGACAGACTCTTCTGCCATCCTAAATCTTACATGAAAATCCTGGTCACCCCACTTTTCGAAGTTGTCTACTCTTTCCCTAACTGTATACGGCCTTATTTCGTAATCAAGAACTTGCACAATATCCCCATCTTCGTCGCTATCCAGAATATAATCATCCAAAAAATGCATGTCCATCAACAATCAGAAAGTAAAACCACAATTTTTTGCATAAACAAAAACAACCAACAATGACCTAACAAAACGGTCGTGACATCTTCATAAATGTGACATGACCTCGTTCTTGTAACAACCAATGAGATTGCTTACATTCATCCATCAGCATTGTCAACTTTAGTTATCTATCAGTTAACTAGCTAGAGGATAAATTGGAGTTGATAAACCGCTTCCGAACAAACTTTATGTGCTAGATAGTGTTATCTGACGGATACCTAACTGATGGATAATATTGGCAATTGATAAACGGGCCCTGATTTACATATTTGAAAATCTATACATTTGCATACATAGTTTTTAAAAAATAACTGTGTTTGGTCAACTGTTCCAAAACGTACTAACCTGTGAAGTGATATAGCGGTTTCCTTTGTTCCGCTATTACTACTAGAATACTAGCAGGGGAACCGCGTAACTTATAAAGAATAGAGAAGAGCAAGATATAGGTATAGAAAGGAAATGTCTTTCTATCGCCTAAGCGCACCGCAGAAACAATTCTCTACGATGGATCGGAAACGTTCGGGTTTCTCTATGTTCTCTTACTTGATTATACTAACTTTTCAAAAACATTGGATTTATTTGGGGAAATTTAGTTATATCATGGTTATATTTCAAATTTCAGTAACCTAACTTTTTCTAGAGTGTAATCACGGGGTGTGTTTACATTTGGTTTGTGCTACATTTTCAACGTTTTCATTTGATATCATGTTTGTGTTTTTTCGTTTCTTGTCTTATTTTTTAGATTTTTTTATTAGTGTTATTTTGAGGTATTATTTTTAATAGATATATCTGGAGATCAATTGTATTGTTTTATTTAAAAACAAATTTCAAAGGGTAAGCTCTTTATAATTTTTATTAGATATATTTTTTTATTAATTTATTTGTTTATTTTCTATTAAAACATATTTATTATAGGCAAAATGATACCTGCATTTTACAATGAATTTTATGATGCAGAACAAGAAGAGCAAAGGCAAGAACTAGCATATTAAATTACAATTACGTTTCCCTATTACAAGTTTTTTGAATATTTATGAAATACTATTTTAATTTCAGTTTTTTAACATAATTTTTATCAGTTTGAAGCTTAATATTTTTTTGCAGTATAGTATCAAAAAGACAATTAAATTATCTTTGAAATAAAGTATTGCAAGCTACCCCTTTCTATTTAAAAAAATAACGGGTTGCTACCCCTAAGAAGCTGTTGACGTCAGGATTTAAATCGTTGCGTTAAAAAGTTTTAAAAAATAATTAAAAATTAACGTCTTTCCATATTTTTTCATAAAAAAAATAACAACGCCAAAAATGTATTTATTTCTTACTTATGCCGTTCACTGTATAATTACATTATAACAAAAACTAAAACCTAAATGTTTAAAAATTCACACAAACTATTACAACAAACAACCAAAGTTAACGAAAAACTATGACGACTGTGACAGTGAGGCGAAAGTGAGGTTAAAAAAGACATAGAAAGACCTCTTAGGGTCTTTCTATTTCCTAACATTCGGATTTTCATTCGGATCTCCCGATTCTGTACGATGATGCTTACCCGGTGCGATTTTGGTATAGAAATAGAAATAGGTAGAAAATTTCTTTCTATCAACGTTCGGCGGTTCCCCTGCAGGTTTATACAGTATTTAAACACAAAATAGTTTGAAATTTTCTTATTGATTGCACAAAATCAAACGAGTATCAAAACCAATGTTGTGCATCAATTTCGATTTATACGCATAGGTTGGTGTTATGTATCTTTTACCTAATCTAAGGTTTTTATAGCTGCTACAAAATAATAAGGCCAGCCTAATACTGGCTAACCCTCCTTGGTGCGTCCGCACAATTTTCAAAAGAACACTTTTTTTCATTTTTTTTGTATTTTCTGAGAAAATTTACTACTGTAATGTATATATTTTTTGTCACCATCAGAATATAGAGATTTTAACGGACAAAATTTCCACCGACTTTTTGAAAAAACTGATATAGTGACACGTGAATTTTCGATTGAAAATAAATTAGGGTCAAATAGTTAGTTAAAATAAGGTGAAAAAATTAATATTTCAAATCAAATAAATTACAGTATATTTGGGACATAATAAGGTAAGTTTCATCTAATTTAGTTTGGAAATTTTTTTTTTGATAAAGGTAAAAATAAAAAACCAAAAGCTTGGTTATTTGAATATTTCATAAAAATTTTGAGCTTATGTTAAAACATTGTTAATATAAACTTTTTATTACCTACAGCCTATAGCTTTGCTATTTAACTTTTTTCTATAGGACGTGTAGTTTTGCTGGAAATCGAGATAAACCAATTTTTACCCTTAAACACTCACTCCTTCCTTACTTCCCGAGCATATTTCCCTTCTTTTCTAATTTATTTCATCCTACTGTGACTTTTTTTTGTTTTAAAAATTATCGACCCTGGTCTATTGGTATTTTGTCAATAAGGAAGAACGATTAACTATCGGGATTCAAAAGAGTTCTTTAAATTTACTTTAGGTTGTACAATCCTATAATTAACTTACTTTAACCTACATTATTTTTTTGTCATAGGATTTGGATGAAATCATTAACAAAGGGGATGCGTTTTATACTGACAGCATGATAAATATTCTAAAAGAAGAAGAATTAGCTCATTTAACACAGGTAAAATATGTAGTAAAATATGTACCGTAAGTTGTACCAACTAAAAACATATTATATTGATATGTGGTGTTTGCGCAATTAATTTTGGCGGATAATCTTTTGGGGAGTTTTAGGTGAGAACTGGTTATTTCCCTCCATTAGGTCAAGAAATGAATGAGTTTACAAGCGGTGAGAATGAACCAATAATATCAGAGGAATCCCCTTCAAAAAAAGTAGAAGAACCAAAGAAAGAAGAACCAAAGAAAGAAGAAGAACCAAAGAAAGAAGAAGAACCAATGGCAATGGAAGAAACACTAGAAGAAGAAGAATTGGATGAACA
The DNA here is from genome assembly GCA_035357415.1 of Ophraella communa. Lineage (NCBI taxonomy): Eukaryota > Metazoa > Arthropoda > Insecta > Coleoptera > Chrysomelidae > Ophraella > Ophraella communa. Next base: position 17,461,613 of record CM068985.1, on the reverse strand, counting down.
TGCACCCCTAAAAATCACTTTGGACAACGTAAAAAAGGAATTTACTATTGGCTTTAATAAATTTATTGTTGAAGTTGAAGATGTCGAGGAAGGTAACAAAAATGACTACGAATTTTTTTATTATTTACATAAATAACACCATAATAACGGTTTTAGGTCTGGTAAGACCACAATTAAAAGAAGCGTTACAAAACTTCTATGATACCCCTCAAAGTGATGATTACTTCCACCAGGAAATGATGATTATTACCAAACCTTATTCCGTAATGACTTGGCGTGATGACCACGTTTGGTACCTCTTTGACCCCAAACCGAGAGACAAAGAAGGTTAGTATACACGTATTTAATACCAATTTTTATTTATTTTGATTTATAGGGTATGTGATCGGTTTGGAAGACTGGAGTGCTCTGCGTTTACCGAAACCTCCAAAAGAAAAAAAAAGGCGAGGAAGAATGAAAAGACCTATAGAAACTTTGACTGAACCCGAAGGTGGAGACACTGTACGGAACGTCATTAATTACGAAGGTTTAACACTGGGCGAAGGACAGGACAATTACGATATGATGTAAGTAGAGAGACTGATATTTTTTTAGTCATTATAATTTAGACATGCAAATGACCCGAGAAAGCCAAATTTTGATTATTATGTGGGAGATCTATAGAAGCTAGTATTTCAAATTGTCGACCAAAATAATCTTGTGAATTGTTATGTTATAAAAAAAATGCCTTGGCTAGGACTGAGTAAGTTTATTAGCTCTGATGTATTGTACAAAACTGATTTCTTTAGGAAATTAGTAAATGGCCATCACTGAAATATTTTTAGATTTTTTTAAAACTAGCAGTGAAAAAGTGTGATTTGGATTTGATAATTTTAAATCAGAAATAAAATGAATTTCGACCAATTCCACAGAGAGCTTTTCTAACAAAATTATATAAATTATAAACCAAAAAAATTTAAAACACTATCACAAGAAGAGTGCATTCGATTTTTAAAAGAATATCCGATTCTGAATACGAATTTATTCTAGCGCAGGGGTATAAATGCTTGCCTCTTACACAGGTAGCTTCTCAACGACTACAACTTTTTTTAAGTCATAAGATTAGTTGTGAGTCACACGTGCATAAATGAATTAGCACCCCTTAGCGGGTATTTGCGAGGGCAGCAGATATAGAGCCGCGGACTGCTAGTGCCGCCTTTTCGCTCTTGTGACTCAAAATACTAGTTTGTATTTAATTTAAAATTAGTGAAAAGAAATATAAAATGTTTTTTTTGGCTTATCTTGGAATATCCTGATGCCAATGCTCTTGGTGATCATTGAATGCCTGCTCGATAGGTTAATCCCAAGGGAACTGCTTTCATCTAATGAGGAAAAGATGTTTCGTGGTGGTGTCATATATTTAACAAAACAAGTAGAATACCAGGTACCTAAGTTTAATGGCAGAATAGCCGGCTTAGCGTTTTGCTTATCCGGTAAAATGGATTCAGCTGTTTTTTATTCCATCTTCCACAGCGATAATCTATTGTTGGGAGCTCACTATTATAGATGGTGCCAGCGGTACTAATACAATGAATTTAAATAATTATTCTAATAGTTTACATAGAATATTACATCACCTAGGTATCGATCATCGTAAATGAGACCCACAGGGTTATTTTGGTCGACAATTTGAACTAAAGCTTTTCCAGCCCCCCCCCCACACGTAATATTCAAAATTTCGCTTTGTAGGTTTATTTACATTATATTTACTATTACTAAAAAATAAACTGTCAATATTATAAGGGGCGAGGAGGAACAAATGTTATCAGAAGAAAGCGAAATCGTTTATCCTCCGATGGTACATAAAAGTTCATCATTTTGGAGAGAAAAGGAGAAGTCTGGTCGAGCTTGTGTTCTAGCTTTCAACCGTATAGAAGAACTGATAGAACACGTTTATGTAAATATACCACCAAAATTAACACCAGAAACAACGTTTGCTCTTAAATCAGTTAAACTTTTAAACAGTGCACAATTGAAGCTGCGGTTTAATCCAGAATGTGAAAGGACGAACGTGTTTGAAGGAAACTGGTACGATTTCGAAGAAGTCGATCAAGGAATGTGGATTTTAAGAGGTATTTTAACTATTAAATATTTCCTAGGCTTTGCACATGGAGTGGAGGAACATCTGCAATGTGGTAAACCTTTCTCTTATGAATTTCAAGCAAATCACCAATTTTACTGTGGTTAATACCACCGTGGTTACAGCTTGGTTTCAGGTGACACGAGTTGATGACGTCAGTTGCACTCATCGCTTTTTACCACGGGTTTGTTATACGTTAGAAAACCTTATTTTTTAGTTCTAATCAAGTAAAAGGAGTCTGATCAAGTGAAAATTTTAATATCAAAATGGGGTAACTAATTATAAAACTCTTGCTTAGATTTCCTCGAAGAACTTGAAATCAAAAGACATCTAGCAGATCAACAATATAAAGTAGTTAATGAACAAATAAATCTTGGAAGTTCACCACTATTAAACTGTTTACTTTGATTGAGTCTTCATTTTATACATAGATAAGACGTAATTATAACACAAATATATTAAGTTATTATAAAGATCAGCAGGATATAGTTTTTTCCTGGTTTTTCTATATCATTGCACAGTTATACTGATCTTAGAGGGAAATACATCCAGGATAATCCCTTAGGGCTAATAACATCTAGGCTTTAATATTGTTATGTCTTATTACTTCCTTACTTGGTCTAGTCTTAACTACTTATCAACATCAAGTACCTAGTTACAAACAAACAAAATGTAACTTCAATATGTCAATCTGACGATGCTATTTCGATAGCGAAACGGCTGTCATTGCAAATAAAGTAGTTTTAGAATAAATAGTGAAAGTTAATACAACCTTTTAGTTGTTTATTGTTCTGAATTTTTATTATATATTTTTTCTGACAAACTCCAATTATCAAAGATATCTAGACAAATTACAAAATTACATTTTGTCATGTAGATTTACTCTATATTCAATATACGCATTATAGAAAAAATATACAAAAAAATCTAAGCAGAGTAAAATATTTAATGTGTAACTACCTATATTTTAAGAGTTTTATGATTGGTTACCCCATTTTGAAATTAAAATTTTCACTAGATCAGACCCCTTTTACTTGATTAGAACTAAAAAATAAGGTTTTCTAACGTATAACAAACCCGTAGTGCAACTGACGTTATCAACTCGTCTCACCTGAAACCAAGCTATAACCACGGTATTAACCACAGTAAAATTTGTTACTTGCTTGAAATTAATAAGAGAAGGGTTTACCACATGGCAGATAGTTTTGTTCACTATAATATAGTGGACTTTCATATAGTAAGGCTTAGTACAATAAAAATGTTATTTACATAATCCTACCACAGTATACATAAATGCTGCAGTCCTCCACACTTATTTAAGTTCTTCAATAATGCATTGGGGTCGTTTAATCATCGGACTAGGTAGGCCCTTGAAGCTTTTCTAAGCTCTTCTTTAATTCGTGATGTTGATGCTTTAGATAGTTTTATTCCAGTGTGTACGGACGTTGTTTTTGGTGATTTATTATCTTGAATTTGTTCATATCGTCTGTGTTAGTGGATTCAGCTGTCAGATCTTTCATACGTAATATCATGATAATGCTCTCATAACAGATAGCCCTGGATGTCCTTTGTGAATAGAATTTAATGTTTTTCTTTGAAGAGTTGTTGGTGTCACAAGTCTGTCATGCCACACATTATTATTTTGTTTTCTATAGATAACTCGTTTCTTTTTCTAAAGTTTGGTTTTAGTTCTTTTGCTTCATTTTGAAAATTGCACCAATTGACCTTCATAAGATTTGAAACTATTTTTAAGATGACATCATTCATCGTATGTTCTCCAATGTTTTTCTCTATTGACGCAATATCGACAAACTTGTTTGATTGTAGCCTGTTATATATTCTTTTAATGGTCCTAAATGATATTGATTGTACTAACCCTTACTTTTTGGAAGTCCATCTTATTAAGGATAATAAAAAACTCTTCGTTTTAACAAAACTTCCAATATTTATTTAAAAATTGCTTTTTTAAAAGACTCAATGACAGCTGTTTCGCCATGAAGCATCGTCAGATTGACATTTAAGTTACATTTTGTTTGTTTGTAGCTAGGTACCTGATGTTTGAGTAGTATTAAGGCTAGACCAAGTATGGAAGTAATAAGACATAACAATATTAAAGCCTAGATGTTATTAGCCCTAAGGGATTATCCTGGATGTATTTCCCTCTAAGATCAGTATAACTGTGCAATGATATAGAAAAACCAGGAAAAAACTATATCATGCTGATCTTTACAATAACTTAATATATTTGTGTTACAATTACGTCTTATCTATGTATAAAATGAAGACTCAATCAAAGCAAACACTTTAAAAGTGGAAAACTTCCCAGATTTATTTGTTCATTAACAACTTTAAATTGTGGATCTGCTAGATGTCTTTTTATTTCAAGTTCTTCAAGAAAATCTAAATTTTGTTTTTTATTACAAATGTGTAGTATTTGGATGTCATTGGTGTGAAAGAGTGAGGTTGGATGTTCAAGTAGGTGTTTTGCATAATTTGACTTATCTGGTTGTTTTAATCTATATGCTCTTAAATGTTCGTTAAATCTTACTTCAAAATTTCTTTGTGTTTGACCTATATATACAGCATTACACTTTGGACAATTAATTTTGTAAACACCAGATTTTTTTAATTTAGGTAATTATTCTATATATTTCCCAGGATTTGGAAATATTTGTGCCATTCCAGATGCTGGACACTTTGAAATGCAGAATTTCCTTGTAAACAATGTTGTACAACGTAATAGTGGATAAATGTTTATATGAGAAGCAAACTAACTGATCACACATTACAAAATCGTTTTTAAGGAAAAGGGTCAATAACTACTTCTTTCTCACAAAACCTTTTTTTCTTTACTCTATATAGTAAGTAATTTCTAAGTGATTATTTTCGTATTTTCATAATTTTTTATTTCGCTCTAAAGTGGTTTTTTTCTATATTTCAAATTCTGATAATTATTTTATTATACAATATTTTTCATTTGTATTTTTATTCTTGATCGATTAAATTTTATTCAGAACAATAAACAACTAAAAGGTTGTATTAACTTTCACTATTTATTCTAAAAATACTTTATTTGCAATGACAGCCGTTTCGCTATCGAAATAGCATCGTCAGATTGACATATTGAAGTTCAGTTAATACAAATACAATAATACAACCTTTTAGTTGTTTATTGTTCTGAATAAGATGAACTTTCACACAGTAAGGGTTAGTACCATAAATTTGATTAAATTTTAATTTAGCCAATTTGCAATGAATGCATAAAATGTATTGGGCAGTACACTTCTAGACTTAAAATAACAGTCTCTCATTTTGACAAACATTTTGGCGAAATTTGGCGATGTGAGTATAATTATGGCCATTTCTTCAATGGTACAACTGTCATCAATTGTAGAGTATTCGTTACTGGGCCACCTATTAGTATTTTACATTCCATTATATATAATATATATATATATATATATATATATATAACATTTCTGTATCATCAACAGTTATGTAAACGAAGTTGTCTTTCTTTAGGTGTTTCTTGTCCGATTTCACCAACCAATATTTTAAGTCATATATAATTCGCTTTCTTTGTTGAATAGGCATGATGACTGATTTTTAAAAACTGATCCACGATGTTTTCACGTATATACTTTATCTAAGATAAATGTTATTTTTGCAAAAAAATAGTTTTTAAATGAGAAATTTACTTTTTAAAAATGCATTTTAAATTTTACGCCAAAACGCTAAAATAGTAATGGCGTCTATCTATGACATCATCGATTCGTAAATACCATAGTTACGTTCTTTTATTCACCGGTGGTTCCATCAATCCACCAACCACGTTCATATATTCTTTGGTGAAATCTAGTTTGACGTAACCCCGCGTTCATTTATTACTGTGTTGTGCACCAAAATTGCAAACCTCAGAGTAATAAGTATTTTGCTTACTTATTACTCCGAGTTGCAAACCCATTCCATCGATGTATGGAGATGGATCACTGGTGACTCCAACAATTCAGTCATCAAAGAGTGACGTCACTTCCATCATTGATGAATACATGGTGTGAAAAAGAACGTACGTCATTTATACTACACTGCGACCCGTGTGATCTGTGGTAAAAACGTCAAACTTCAAACATTTTGTAGGTTAAAAGAGGGTGGTTGAAAAAGTTTATTTTGTTTTTACTTATTTTGTGCGATTATACCTAATAGTTATCAGAGTCATGAATCCTAATGTGTATCGATGGTGTGCGGTTCCACAATGTAAGAATACATCAATAAAAACCCCGAACAAAATATTTGTTTACGTTCCAATGTCAATGTCAACAATATTTACGAAAGTACGACGTCACTCTCTTCTGATTGGTGTTTCAGCTAATATGGCGGATTGTTAAAATTAGTGCTTATATTTTTACTAAAATAAATGTAATCACAGATGTAATATAAAAATGAGTAAATTCTTTAGAATCTCCGTATCTTATATAATTATAACAAATCAATATTTTAATGATTTTTACTGACTGTCATCATGCCTATTATAAGTAAAGTTATTATAAATATGTTTGATTTTTAGGAACCATGACGTTATGTAGTGAACTTTTTCCCCAAGAAAATCGTGGAAAACAGCAGGTACCGACTGCGTTCGTAGCCTTAGCAACAGACTTTATATTTGCCATATTATGTTTTAATGACACCTGCGTCGATTCTATTTTAAAGTACGGTAAGTTATCCTGATTTGATGGATCTAGAACTGTTAGCAATATGCTCGTCACCAAAAAACTGCGAAATACTACACGGTAAAAGTTCGGTATAGCGGTTTTCGCTATTATAAGAGATTTTTCAAAAATTCTTTTTCAGGGCGTTTCTATAGGTCGATTATGACACAAATATGTGTGCGCGTTTTCAAAAATTCATTTCTATAATTTATTATTAATAAAAACATACTTACGGGACGGTGGAGTGAATAGGGGTGCTGGGTGGGGACGAAACAGTAGAAATCCAACGTCAAACACAAGAAAACACTAATACACTGCACTCGGGGCACATGAAAAATGTAAATTAATTTTGAAAAGTATTAAATTTTTCGAAAAACTATCCCACACATGACAAATCTCGTTCGCCATTATTTTGATCAGCTGATAACATGAAGTTCGTCATTATTAAAATGACAGGCTTGATAGAAGCAGTGGTATTTTTTGTAGAAATGCCTCCTTCTTTATGTTTAGGTATGTTCCTTTTTTCTCTACAAATTATAATGGGAAGAAGGAATAACTTAATTTTTCATATCAATTTTGTCCTGTATGTTCCTTTTTTTTCAGCTATTAAGACTTTTTCTATGTAGGATTTCTATTGTTTCGTCCCCACCCAGCACCCCTATTCACTCCACCGTCCCGTAAGTATGTTTTCATTAATAATAAATTATAGAAATGAATTTTTGAAAACGCGCACACAGATTTGTGTCATAATCGACCTATAGAAACGCCCTGAAAAAGAATTTTTGAAAAATCTCTTATAATAGCGAAAACCGCTATACCGAACTTTTACCTACTACACTATCATCACATCAACATAACATTTATACTAGTGAATATGAACTAATCAACCTTTCAATTTTAAAAATGTGTTTGTGTAAAAAAAGTTTGTAATGAGCATGTTATATTTTTACAGTCCAATGTTTATGATTAAATAGAATTAATATTTTTAGGTGACAGGTTGTGTACTTTCATAAAAAATTATCGAAAAGAGCAATTAAGAAAATTCAACTGTGAATGTGCCAGGGAGACTAAACTTTGCGATGATGAAATCAACTGGGTGGTCCAACACGAAGGAATAACATACCAAGATATTCCTAACAAAATATGCATTTCGAAATTTATGGTACAAATAACCGTTGAACCTAACGTCGTTATTGGTGACATTAACGCTCAAAATTTCGAAGATACACTGGATGTCAAGAGAGGTGTAAGAGAGTTTTTTGAAAACTATAGATATGGATTATTAGAAGCCAAAGGTATTGAAATTTTATAATTTATTATGAATATTTATGTCATGGTATTTTCACGTCTATGCAATGTGTCGGAATAAATTCGATATTTCCAAATGTTCTACATTTTACAACAAAATGTCATCATACATATTAATGTGATTCGGAAAATTTTCTTCGGAATTTTTTTTAAATGCAACACCCTATATTTGGTGTCAGTTTTAGATAATTCGTAAAGAGCTGATTCCGAAAAGGTATAATACTTGGGGTTTAACAGACAGAATTAGATGTGCTATTAGATAATCTGATAAAAGTAGGAATTAATTAATTGTTTTGTATTTTTTAATAAATTTAATAAATGTTTTTTACGAGGTAGCATTTATCCATCATGGCTTTACAAAATTCTATTCTTCTATCTGGATCATCATCTTTTAATTCCTGTAGAAGTTCGATTTTAAAGGGATGCCATATTTTCAATTTTAATACTTTGTCTTCAGTTGTTTTACTGACATCGAAATCACGACTAACCTTACGAACAAAAGTGTGGACATCTTTTTCGAAAGCAGATAGAACATCTAGTTTTGTATCATCATAAAAATAAGCAGTGACTATAACAGTAATGCGTGAAAAGCACGTACAAAATAAAGGGGTCTGGTCAAACCGCCAACCGAATCCCCAAGCTAAGGGCTGAGTCTCAATAGATCGTAGCGTGGAAACTGCTCTAGCAGGTACAATACCCTGCCAGGTACGTAAGTCGTCGGCTGACAATTCTAACACTGAAATAAGTTTTTTATTTATTTATTAGAAGATCATGTCGAACATAGCAAGGATCGATCCCACCGCCTAGTAAGCGGTGTTACATTGTTTTGAGCCATTCGACTCTCGAAACTCTAAGAGATATCATTGCCACCTTTGACTAGAAAGTATATAGCCTTAGAGGCATTCAGGCATAATACCACGGATGGTAGCACCAATACTCGCTCGTATAAGTGCGTCAATCAAATATTCGAACCTGCGGTTCCTCTAATACTCAGCAGGTTTACTAGCTCAACGACGAGTCATCAGGACCCATATTCTTGACTAAGGGAGTGAAGCTTCCCGAGAGAAAATATATTTTGTCACTGCAATGACAAAGTAACCTAGCAAAATAATAATAAATCATTATGTTCTCTCTTGAAGCTCTACTCCCTCAGTTAAGAATAAGGGCCCAGCAGACTGTCTCACGACGGTCTGCTACTAATAATTACAAAATAAGTAGATAGATAGTATATTGTGTATGAGATAAAACTTTTCTCAAGGGTTCGGTACAAAATTTCAACAAAATAAATAACATACTTAGAAATAAATTATAACATAGAACTAATTATGATTACAGATATTTTTGTTAAAAAGTTAAGGTAAAAAAAACCTAACGATAAAACCATGTGCAAATATTCGTAGCTTAAATATACTAATAATACTATGGGTTAATTTAATAAGTTCAGAGAATAAATTTTGTGTATTATTAATATTAAAGTAGTGTACCAGATCATCAATATTATGAACATTCTGAAAAATACTATTTTTTCTCTTAGAAAACTGTAAATGGGACATATGATGTAATGACTCCGAGAATCCATGTTACAGACAGAGTAATTTTCTGTGCTGTTAATGACTTTAATTTTCCTTTATAAGATAATTTTAATAACGTTTTGCTACATGTTCTAAGTTGTGCTATTATTCTGGTTATATAGATGTGTGTAGATATTTGCAAATAGTTGTTCTTTTCGCCTCCTAATAAGTGTGAGTATAGTAAAGAGTAACTAAAAGCAACCTTACTGTTTATGTCACTATCAGAGTCGTTTTCGCAATTTGTCTATAATAAGTCTATCTAAACTGCGTACATTTGTACTTAAATAATTTTCCCATAGAAACTCGCATTGCGCATAAATAAACCATTCTTTAACTTGCTTCACCCAATTATACTTTATTATTATCAGATGATAAATGAAGCAAATTTTTGAAAGTCTAGACGATTCCATTCCTATAAGTTTGCTTAACCAAAGTAATCACAATTTATTATCTAAATTGTTGTCAAGTTAATAATTGCTGGTTCATAACATACGGTGCTTGAAATTGGTTGGTCATCCAACCACACACCTAGATATTTCACCTACATTTTTTACCCTTCACCATCACCCCAACTTCCCTCATTTTGCTTCGTATCTTTGCGAGCAATCCCACCTTCTTATCATCCGCAACTTCCAATCCGCGTCGCTCTATCTTCTTTAAAATCTTTCATGATATCTTCTCCTCCTCTACCTTTGCCGTACACACCAGATACACATCATTCGCATACACCATAATCTCACATCCCTCTTTACATACTATCCCACAAACCTCATTAAATACACATTTCCAGAGTGTCGATCCTTAGGGCACGCCCACCTCCGTTCTACACGGCCTCCTCCTCCTCGAATCGACTATAAACCGATCCATCCGGTAATTCACTAATAAATTAACCAACACTTCCCCTACTCCCAGCCACGAAAACGCGCTCAACACTGCCCCTTTACTATAACTAATAAACGCGTTTCCAAAATCGGAGAACACTAGTAGTGTTTTTCCTTCAGCTGCCCTCCCTAGCCTCTTCCACCAAATCCATTACTCTCCCTGTCGCAGAGATACACGATTTTTCCTTCGTAAGTCCATGCTGGTTTCCTGTAAAACCGCCATTTCTTGTTACTTATTTCCCAATTTTTTCCTTTATTGCGCCCTCCATCAATTTGCACATACCACACAGCACTGTTGGGCCTGTAGTCCCCTATCGCCAGAGATACACGATTTTTTTTTCGAAAACCCATGTTATTTTATTTTTTGCGACGACTCCTTCTTCTTGCCACAATTTCGAAAACGGAAACTATGATCTGTGTATAGCTCTGGGTTGGGTAAGCCCAGAAAAGCTGCTATTTCAGATGGAATTTGGCCGAATGTGTTTATTCCGACACACTGACATGTACACTTGCCGTTTTTATAATACACAAAAAAACGCTGATGCGAGGGTTGTCTGAAAAGTTTCCGACCTCAACATAGCAGCACTCGTAAACAAAATTTGGGGAATGTATTTTGGCATGCTTTGAAAGGTACCCACTAAAATTTCAGCCATTTTGGACGCGCGGTTGTTGTTTGACAATCATTTGACTGAGTCTATGTGAGTGTTTTTATAAAAAATGAAAAAAATCCAGTATCGAGCTGTCATTAAATATTTGTTTTTGAAAGGCAATACGCCTTCCCAAATCAAAGACGAGTTGGACGCTGTGTACGGGGACTCTGCACCATTATTTACCAGCTTGGGTAACGATGAACGTTCGGGACGTCCAAAAACTGCAACCACTGACGATAATATCGCTCAAGTTTACCAAAGGGTGCTAGACAACCGTCGAATTAAAATTAGAGAGATAGAAGAGGCTATAAACATGTCCAAAGAATTTATTGTATTAACTCTTACTTTTTGGAAGTCCATCTTATTAAGACTAATAAAAAAAATCTTCGTTTTAACGTAACTTCCAAGTTTAATTGAAAAAATATGTTTTAAATCACAATGACGGCCGTTTTGCTAAGAAGCATCGTCACATTGACATTTAAGTTGAATGTCCAAAGAACGTGTTTGTCACGTATTGAATCAATATTTAGGCATTAGAAAGCTGTCCGCGCGTTGGGTGCTGCGTTTGCTCACTTTGGACCAAAAACGTGTTCGAATGAACATTTCCAACTCTCTGTTGGCGCAGTTTAGGCGCAATAAATCAGAGTTTTGGCGCCGATTAATTACTGTAGATGAAACTTGGATACACCAGTATACTCCAGAAACAAAAACACAGTCAAAACAATGGACTGCGAAGGGGGAATCGGCTCCAAAAAAAGCAAAGGTTTTTTCTTCGGCTGGGAAAGTGATGGCAACTGTTTTCTGGGATAGTCTTGGAGTTATCTTAATCAATTATCTTCAAAAAGGAAAAACCATTACAGGAGCATACTACGCATCATTACTTGACAAGCTGAAGGCAGAAATTGCGGAAAAACGGCCACATTTGCAGAAAAAAAGAATTTTGTTTCACCAAGACAATGCGCCGTCTCACACCTCAGCGGTTGCCATGGCGAAAATCCACGAATTACGGTTTGAACTGCTTGACCATCCTCCTTACTCACCAGATCTAGCCCCAAGCGACTTTTTTTGTTCCCTAATCTAAAAGTTGCGCTCAGAGAACAGAGATTTTCGTCGAATGAGGAGGCCATCACCTTCGTAAACAACTATTTTGCAGAGAAAGACGCCGAGTACTATTTGGAAGAAGTGTATAGACCTACAAGGAGACTATGTAGAAAAATAAAAATTAATTTGAAGAAAAAAGTCTAGTATCTTTGTTAGATCGGAAACTTTTCAGACAACCCTCGTATGAGGCCGAATATTTAAATATTTACGATATCATAATATGCAAAGTTATTGTGACGTCACTGTCACCATTGTTTGACATAAGTCATAGCATTATATCCAAACAAAATGTGACCTTATGGTAGTTTTTTGTAGAGTTTTTGACATTATAGTACTATATAAACACATTATAATCATTAAGGAATAGTTTGAGTTATATTTAAAGAAGTTTTATTATGTTCTAAGGTGAGAGAAAATTAAAATAATATTACTTAACCTCAAAAGCAAACTTTTTTATATAAAACAAAATAAAACTTTTTTAAATACGACTCGAAATATTTCTTAACGATAATAATGTGTCTATTTAGCACTATAATAATAATATATAATAATAATATAATAATAATATATAATAAATAATAATATAGCAGGTGCGACAAGCCGAAGATAAGTTTCGTTGGGAGCTTCTTCCATGAATTTGGTTATCTCTTGTTGAGTGAACACTTTAGATTTTTTAGGCATGTACCCTAAATTTTGTCTATTTAAAAAAGCAGTCAATTTAAAATATTTTCCAATGTCCAAATTTAACTTGATTTTACACATAGTTTTCAGAACCGAATACTTGACCATAGCGTTGGGGGCTTATATTTTTTCGACTGTTCCCGATAAATAGGCTAAGAATACTTCTTCTCTAACAGCCCGTTCACACGGCTCGATACGACACGATAATTAAATCGAAACGATATTTTAATCGAATCGAATTATGCGTTTACACGTTTCGGTCATTTTGACGAATACGAATATATTCGGTTTTTACTTTGTTTTTCGTGTAGTGTTGCACGGTGCTCAATGGATGAAAATACGCTTGCTCCTCATGTAAAAGGAATACATATTTCTCTCCATGCTGTTTCTCTTCCATGTTTATGTTTATAGATGTCTAACGTTTTTCCCATAAAACTGGTCTTAATTAACCAAACTTATCAATAATTCCGTGTTTATATTTTCCATTTTTAACCTCACTTCACTATATGAATAAGTAAAGAACACTAAAAAACAAACAAAAACACGTTTTCCTACCAACCTGCAATACGGTATTCGACACAATAATCGGATCGTGTGAACATCCTCATATGCATATAAATGCTACTAAAACCGTATAATTTTTTATCGAATCACGCACACGATTTGCAGTGACAAAATCGGACGACAATGTGATCGTATTCGGAAAAATGTTCGTGTACGGCACACGATTGATCATCTGAATAGACCGATCTAAAAACTATGCGGCACTATAATATTCGATATTTTTATCGATTCGACAAAACTATCGAAACCCTACCATGTGAACGGGCTTCAATTTATTTATATCACACCATTTGGGACGACCTTTGGGGTATTAGACTATTGCAGGTACCCGTGGCTTTGTCTAAAATATGAACCGGTATTTCCTCATTGCCTTCTCCTTCAATGTTTTCCATTTTTTTTAAACAATCTAGGCTTGGACTTATTATTTGTAGTTAAAATATTGGAAAGATTGACAAATTAATTTTTTTGACACTGACGGCAAATGTCATTGTCATAGAAATGTTTTTACTAGTGAATAAATATTGTTAATGGTAGGTACTTTGTTAATCAAAATTAAAACTTGTCAGCACTAGTGCGCAAAATAACGTCTTGTCCGCACTAGTGCGCAAAATTAATTTTCGCGTTCTCAAGCGCGTGCGCAAAGTACCTATTTTGCGAACGCTCATAGAAAAAATGTGTTTTGATTGATTGTCAACACTACAACCGTAGCACACCTCATTCTATTTAAGAGGGGCGTCAAAATGTGACAGCTGAAAACGGGTGGCAAGCATGAATTGTACCCAAAATTTCAATCATTTTCTAAACAACAAATCTAAAGATCGCCTCTAAATTACGTATTCAAATTTTAACAGGATATAGCTTAGACCTTTCTCTAGGAGATAAGGTTTTTTAATTAAGTTTTATATTTTAATAAAAGAGATATTGGTGTCTAAGTGATGGTATGTTTTTAAAAAGTTTGACAATTTGTGATCACGAATTTTAACGCCAGAAGCTTAACTCCTAAAGAAAGCATAGAGAATGCGACTAGCAAAATATGAAGTTAAAGAAAGGTATATTTTTTGAGATTTGTTGCACGCAAAATTTGAACATTGCACTAATCTGTCAATTTAGTTCAACAGTTTTGGTGGCGCTTTTTTCAAAGTGGCGCTTTACCATAACCAACCCAACCTTATTTCTCGTTTATAACGTCAAAGTCAAAATATATTAATTTTAGTGTTTCGCTTTTAAATTATTCGTTTATAATTTACCAGAAGTTAAAAAAATTAATTTTAAAGTATACTTTCACATTTTGCGTTGGTTTTTACATCGTTTATAGCATTATCCAACTGTGATATGTGCAAGGAATTTAGTGTTATGAACCATTGTTATTTCCTAAGTTACTTTTTACTTAAACACAGTTGTCTTATTTTAGTCGAATTGGTAAAAATGTGAGTTTTGAGAGACCCGATTTTTGTTTATACTTTTTTTTAATCTTTTAAGTTACCTAATCATTATCTTATATCTTTATTTGTTAAATAACTAAACCCAACCTTAGGGATTTACATTTATAAATTAAAACCACATATGTAAATATTAACATCTAAGTATTAAACTATTTTTCTAAATAGGCATGATAATAATGTCCACAAAGTAAGGGTTTCTACAATATTTATTTACATGTTCAATATGCATAAATATAATAGCTTACAGTCAAATATGTAATATTTTTATTAAAACAGTTTTACAAATTTGGGTTGGATACTGGATACGTCTGTTATCTTTATATATATCCCCTTTACCATTGAAAGTTTGTTGGTAAATGATAAAACAGACCAAAGGGTTCCATATTCATGTCAGAATGAAGTTCATATATTTCCATAATATGGTGAACTGGGTACATATAATTGAGAAAATGAGTCCTAAAAAAAAGAAAAACATAAAACATTTATTTGTTATTTACTAATATGCAGATTATTGCAGATGTTATTGGGAACGTTTAAAATGTAATTGAACCCTAAAATAAACATTTGTATTTTAAAACACATAGTAGCCCACAATAGGTTTCATATTGATGTAGCCATGGGTTTTATAAGGGTCCAGATTCAATGTTTTTGAAGAAAGAGTTCTAAAAAATAAAAGATTAGAATTAACAGTAAAAATTATTAACTATTTACTATAAATAGAATAAAACCTGTGTATGCACTTACTTCAGGTCCAAAGTTTTTGAGGAAACAGTTCTAAAAAATTAAAGATTAGAAATAAAATATAAAATAATTCATAACATTACTAATAGCGTTTTCGGCTGGATGCTCTGGGTCGCTCTCAGAGTGCTCCGAGAATGTTCGGCTGATCGACTGGATTGCTCTCGGGTTGATTGGAGTTGATCTGAGATCGAGGGTCAGATCAACAGATGCAGAGCAAATATGGCGGGTAGTGTTCAAAAAATAGCGAAGAATTTTTGATGCTTATGAATTTTTTATCGTCTTCAAGTGAAGATGAGTTGGGTTTCTTTATTTTTAAAGAAATGTGGAAAATAGGAAAAATTAGAAAATTTTATAGGTACTAGGTACCTACATTTTATATTCTGTAAAACTAGATTTTGGCCATTTTTGAGCGGTTCTTCCACACTTTCGTAAAATTTGCCAATTTTCCATTTTTAATATTTTGAAATTTATCATAGTTATCCAAAAGTAAATCGAATCAACTTTTGTTCGGGTGAATGATGTTCTGTCACAGAACTGTGTCACTCTTTTTCCGAGCCACATAGATTTTCGATCAATCTGGGAGCGATTTCATATCATTTCACCCGAAAACGCTATAACTCAGTTAAAAATTTTGTGTCTTCTTACTATCAACAGAATACAACCAGTGTAGGCAGTTACTTAAGGTCCAAAGTTTTTGTGGAAACAGTAGCATATATTTTGAAAACCATTGATTTATTTCTCCAACAATTTAATTATCTAAACATAGATGAAATAACATATATATATGGTTGCCAGAAAAAGTATATTGCTAAAAATAGTTTTTAAAATACTTTAGAAAAGTAGTAACATAATGAATCTTGTTGAAATATTTTGTTTACCATACTCCACCTAATAAAATAATAATAAATTAATCAAATAGTTTTAATTTAGAAAATGATACTAATATTCTTCCTGGTCTATCCTAGTATTTAAAGTAGATAAAGGATGGCTCAAAGGATAAGTAGCATTAACATTTCTCTGAGATGCCCTAGTAAAGCCTCTTATATGAAACCAAAGAAATATGCTATCCAGGTAATGTTGATTATTTAGTATCAAGAGGCAAATTTACAGGGGAATAAGTACACAGTAGCAATAGTACACAAAATACTAATGATTTCAATTTTCCGAAGAAAATACTTCAACATGGGCAAATACTATTGGTAGGAACTCAAAAATAAGAAAATATATCTAATATATCTAATATGCAAAATACCTATATCAATACATCTTTTAAAACTAAATTTGATATTTAGATCTGAATCATAGATAATAAAATAAATAATACCTACATATTAATTGTATAAAAATTAAACTAGTAAATAAACAAATTAAAACTTACCTGTTATCACTTCTGATTACCAGATGGAGAGTGCTTTCAAATGTAAATTAAATATGGATCTTTATAAAATAAATACGATTTTTTCATTTGTGTGAAAGATACCAGTTAAAAACTTAAAGTTACAATCCTATTGGATACATTTTAATTTCAATTGATTTTACAAAGTATGGGGTTGACATTTTTAGAATATAATTAATAGCCATAATTGAATGATACAATTAGTTTTATTAACATATACCCATTACATTAACAATTATGTTTAGTACTTGCAAGAGTATTGAAAACAGGTGCACAAAGTGTATTTCTATAGATACTAGATTGGTTAGTTATTATTGTAGGTTATTGAAAACATGGAAATAGTTTTTTTTGCGCCACATTCTCAAAATAAAAATAAACTATAGGTAAGCTTTATTGTAGGGTGTGCTTTACTTTGTACTCCATTTTTCATTAAATCATGGATCTGGGTGGTAATTTAGAAATGTCCAATACTCTCTAAAAAATAAATGATATTTATTTATTTAGGCAGTAAATAATTAGCAAGATACTTACTTGAAGTCATAAGACAGGACTAACCTGTTAATGTTTACAAACATTATAGTAACACTTTTGCAATAATCATCAAACGTTTTAGAAAAGTATTTAAATTTTTCGCCACAAAATATATTCTAAAAATTTACATCTACTTCAACATCTTCAAATACCTAATACATCCATCAGAAAGTAATTAAAATAATCTCTGATCATCAAACTAACCTTGTTTAATTTTGCATTGTTGCCAATACATTTCAATCTCAATTTTAAAAAAGGTATAATTACATACTTTCCACTTTATTTCAATTTTTCTTTAGACCATGTTGATGTGTGTATATTCAGAAACCGTAATATGTTGTTAATTTAATTAATATATTTATTCTAATAAATACCTTAATTAGTAAGGGTTAGTACCGGAGCTGGGTAGAATCCGGATACTTCTGTATACGGATACAATATCCGGATACTTCTGTACACGGATACAATATCCGGATACTTTTTATGTATCCGAAAGCTGTATCCAGATACTTTTTAAATTTTGTACCCGGTATCCGTATCCTTGACCAAATTTTAAAGTATCCGGATACTGTTTTTGATATTCGGATACTTTTAAATATTATTTATCGCCCTCTGATAATGCACCTAACGAAGGCACAACACTGCCCTTTCCCTTAATTCAGATGTGTCTAACATGTTAAATCCCATTTTTCGTACTGGTCACCGTTATAATATAGATATTATTATATTCTAATGCATCTTTGTTTTTACCTATAAATCAGTTATAAAGTTTTATAAGTACGTTATTTATTTTTTATATTTTCTATATTTCTCTTTTCAAGAACCCCTTTGTACCCTGTATTTATAATTATTAGAAGAAATTATTTTTCGGATTATAATAAAGGGCATCCTAATATTTATATTTTTATTTTAGTGTACCTACAAGTACAAATAAGTACACCCCCTAAAAAGTTTGAAAACTCGGCTGGTCCGACGCTGGCCAAATTCAATATCAAAAGCTCAGGCAGTGACACGAAAAAGTTTTTCGTTGGCTCATCATTAAATGTATTTTTATTATTATATATTACATTAAAAATACATGCACATCACATAGTTTTAATACTAATAATTTATGTCCATTTTAAAAAAAAAAAGTATCCTAGGAAGTATCCGGATACTTGTATCCGAATATATTTTTAAATGAAAGTACCTATTCGAACTTTTAAAAAAAGTATCCGGATACATTTTGAGTATGCGTATCCGGTATCCGGATACTTTTTTTCAATATCCGATCCAACTCTGGTTAGTACAATAAATTTAATAAATTATTTATTTATTAGGAATGCCGAAATCTTATTTTTTTTATATATCGATATTTTAAATCCTAAAAACAATTAATTTGTTACGCCTATGACACAATAATATCACAACAAACTTCTAAAATATATCCAAATAGGATATTTAATAAAAAATATATAGGTATTTTTCATCTGTTTATGGTCTCAAGGTCAAATGTATGTGTGAGTGTGTGTCGTGGAAACATTCAAAGATTTACGAAGCAAAATTCATATTTTCATCTCTGTCTTAGACAAAGAAAGTCAACAAGCTCTAAAAATATTCAAATTTATAACAAAAATACTAATTTGAAACCACTATCGCCATCTACTCTACATTCTTGTAATTTAAAAATAACCAGATTCAGGCAGTCTTACCAAATTAGAAACGCCCCTCTTAATTTATTTTAGGTTTTCACCGAAAAATATTAAAAGTCCGATAAGGTGACGTCAGTGAGACACGCCCAAACATGCGCGATATCTTACCTTCTCTTCTTTGTATCATGTGTCACACCTCTACTTGTATTGTATGTATCAGCTTTGTTCTTATAAGTCCAAAACATTAGTCCCTCTATGTGTTCTGCAATTGATTCCATTTGTAATTCTTATATCATAATCTGCCTCTTTTAATAACCTATTTTGGACGAATATCCCTAGGTACCTATGGATTTTTTGCTGGAGCTGGAGGCTTAGTTTTGTTGGTATTTTTTTGTTTTCCTTTTGTTTTTTTAACCTTTATTGTTGTTTTTTTTTTCTAATGCGTTGTTCCAAATTATTAAGTTGTTTAATTTGGTTTGGTATGCATGTATTCCTTTATCTTAGTCTGTTGCTTATAGTTTCTCTTAATTTATGTCGATAAGTAATTGTTGTTATGAAAATGTCAAGAATGACATTGACCAAAACATAAAACCGTACTTCTATAGTATCCCTTTCATTCCTTAAATAAGTAAATCAGAAACATGATATAATCATTTTGATTAAAACTAAGTCACAACCCTCAATATTTCAAAAATTTTAATTTTACAGTAAATAATAATATATAGTAGAATAAATTCATAAACCTTTGTTTATTGTATGATCTAAATAAGTAATTTTTGTTATTATAGGACTATCAGTAGCTATCTGGCGTGGAGCAAGAATGTTCTACATGTTTGATGGATTTAATAGAGGTCGAAATGGACAAATAACTACATTTGGTACTGCTTGTATAACACGATATTTGGATCTGGATAGATTGGCAGATACATTTTTAGCAAATCTGCCAAAATTTGGAAATAACTGCTTTACTATTCATAATGTCATTATGAGGAGAGATATATGTCCACGAGAAAGGGAACCTAAGGTGGTGATTCCACCTCCTAAGACAGTAGTCATTGGAGGATTCAGTGAAGTGATACCAGGTAATCCGAGTACAGAGAATACATCTTCCATGTTTTTCAAACAAAAAACATGATAAAATAAGGTATGTGTCTTAGAAAGTAAAACTTGTGTGATGCTATTAACCCTCAGTTAAAGTCTGTTAATAAAATGTAGATTCACCAAAGACACAAAACCAACATGAAAAGAAAGGAGAAACTTGCAAAAAAAATCAATTTAGGAATATCTTTGGATTAAAAAACAATGCACTTTACTTGTTAATAATTTTTTATTTAATTCTGTATCACACTAATTACCTCGAGGTCATTAGCGTGAAACATCTATAATACAATGATAAAGTTAAGTGAATAAAAGTACATAATAAAGTAATTGGTTAACGCAATTTACGATATAATCTAAAGTTTTGCTTTCAATCTCATATATGGAATAATTTATTATTTGGTTTATGTAAAAAACTCGTAAATGCAGTCAAACCTGGATAAGTGAAATTTTAAGGGAGCACAATCTTATTTTTGCTTATAGAGCTTACTCACTAATGCTAATGCAGGGTACATGGGTAGCTCTTATAGAGGTACGCAGCAATAACACAGTCTCACTTACAGAAGCCCATGAGGGAAAAACGACTCTCTCTCTCTTACAGAGTTTTCTGTTTCTCGTTAATAGAGGTTTTGGAAGCTTAAATGACGGGTTCTGACTATTACTCTCCATTATAGAGTTTTCTCATGTATCCAGTTCTCACTTCTCCAGGTCTGACTATACAGTGAACGGCTAAATTATGGAATATTGTCATTATTTCGAGAACCGTCGAGTTTTGAGGGTAATCCCGAAATAGGTCGATTTTTGTTATAAAATACCCATCTTATAACGTACATGGAGTAAGGATGACGTCACCGGTGTGGGTGTAGTGACGTAATCGTTAATTTTTTTAAATTGAAATCGGTATAATGCGACACCTCATTTGAAGAAGAATTTAATTCTCTATTTAACGACATTACATTTGTAAATAAAATATTTTTTTAAGGGTACAAAAACATTTTTTTTTATTTAAATTCAACCAAATTACAACTAATGATTTAATTCATAACGTCCTTTAAAGTAACCAAATTATGCATAATAATTATTTTAAATTAAATGTTCCAAATGCCATCCATCGGTTTCTTGACAATATGCGAATCTACGGACACATTCATCAAGTACATTGCGGATGACTTCTGGAGTAATGAGACTTATTTCATGCCTAATTCTATCTTTTAAGTTCTGTAAATTTTGGGGTCTATTGACATAAACTTTTGATTTTATGTAACCCCACAGGAAAAAGTCTAGAGGTGTTAGATCTGGCGACCTTGCTGGCCACTCTATAAAACCTCGTCTTCCGATTCATCTCATGGGAAAGCAATTATTTAAAAATTGACGTACTTCAAGTGCGTAATGCGGAGGGGCTCCATCTTGTTGAAACCAGATATTGTCACTAGGTAAATTTGCATTATTGGCATTTGGATACATGTTAGCAAGGACAGGTATAAGTTGATTTCTCAAAAAAGTTAACGTTCTCCTGTTAGATTTTCTTCAAAGAAAAAAGGGCCAATGATTCTGTAATCGATGATCCCTGCCCATACATTCACTTTCTGAGGATATTGCGTGTGTGCCTCAGTCATCCAATGTGGGTTTTCTTGACCCCAATACCTGCAATTTTGACGATTCACGGTACCATGTAAAAAAATGTGGCTTCATCGGAAAAGAGGATTTGATTGATGAAACGTGGATTGCCGATACATAAATCCTGCATAATTTCAGAAAATTGAAGCCGGCGATCGGGATCGTCGTCGTTTAATTCCTGGTGTAGTTGAATTTTGTAGGGATGGTATTTTTCTTTTTTTAAAATACGTAATACCGATCGTTGGGAAACTCCAGCATATTCACCCATTTGTGTTGAACTACTGTGAGGATTGTCATGGACATTTAATAAAACATCAAGTTTCACATTGTCTTCAATTTTAGGACGCCCAGCGTTTGGAATATGTTTAACGTGCCCAGTTTCTCCAAATTTTCGAACTATTTTACTTACTGTTGATTGGCTGATGGGTCTGTCTGGATATTTTGCGTTGAATAAATTGCATACCTCGTTCTGTGTTCTTTTTTTATCTCCACATCCGCTAAAAATTAATATTTCCATGCGTTGTGTTTCATTTAGGTGAGCCATAATTTAGTACTTATTCAAAAGTAAAAATTACAATTGACAACTGATGACAATTCACAAAATCAAAAAATATTTACAATAAATATTACAGTAACTATGCCAATATCACTTGCTTGATTTAACATTTGACAAAAAGTTTCAGTGTTTATGAGATAACTTTTTTTGTCCATTATTATTTTTACTTATTTTTGCTTTTTTAAGTATTTATTTCAGAAAGTCATGGCAGGAACCGATGGATGGCATTTGGAATATTTAATTTAAAATAATTATTATGCATAATTTGGTTACTTTAAAGGAAGTTATGAATTAAATCATTAATTGTAATTTGGTTAAATTTAAATAAAAAAAAAATGTTTTTGTACCCTTAAAAAATATTTTAGTTACAAATGTAATGTCGTTAAATAGAGAATTAAATTCTCCTTCAAATGAGGTATCGCATTATACTGATTTCTATTTAAAAAAATTAACGATTACGTCACTACACCCACACCGGTGACGTCATCCTTACTCCATGTACGTTATAAGATGGGTATTTTATAACAAAAATGGACCTATTTCGGGATTACCCTCAAAACTCGACGGTTCTCGAAATAATGACAATATTCCATAATTTAGCCGTTCACTGTATAACAAAGTTGTTTTCTTAAGTGATAAGATGTTGGTAGATCATTCTGATGCGTCCTATAACTGTAACGGGTGATGAAGTCTTATCTAGATGTAGGTAATATTTGTGTTATATGTTCCAAACTTATATTTAAAATTCTTTAGGATTAACTGCTCGTTTTACTGATATGACTTCCACAATATATAGATATGTGTGAATGTGTGAAGTATTACACCGGTCTACAGTGGTTTTGTTGTCCTAGATGTAAGATTAATTTCGGATATATTTATACTCACAATTCATAAAATTATCAATGATTTTGTAAAATTTGCTCTCGTTTTCTTTCAAACATTTATTTTCATTTTACATCACAAACATTGGAAAATAAGAAACAAAATAACAATTATGCTTATAATTACATTAGTGATGTAAGCTTTGTTTGGAAGTATATGATACATTGAAGTAAATAGACAGAAAAATTTCGAAAATATGTTATGTTTCCATTATTTTAAGAGCTTTTCTTTTATAATTTTTCAGGGGACAATATTTTTTAAAGACCAGCAGTAATCTGCCATCATGTGACAATCCCATCGTCCTTTATGTCTTTTCTCCATCACTTTTAGATCCTAGTGGAACCTCTCTCCCTGTTCCACACTATATTTTCCTAAATTTTCCGGAAATTTATCCAAATTATTGCGGAGATAGTGTAAAGTTTGTTAGCATATTTTGTACATTTTGGCGCTTTATGGTTACCAAGAAAATTTTCGACCACCAACACAAAGCTTTCCCAAGCTTTACTTTCCGGAATAGTCATAACTTTAATAAAATCAGTCTTTGATCAATTGCCGTATTTGAGGGCCATCAAATATTCCAACTATTAACTTTTCCATATTAAGCTTGGGAAATTTTCTACAAATGTATTTAAAGCAATCTCCTTCCTAGTCCAAAGCTTTTATAAATTGCTTTATTATTCCTAACATAATATGTAATGGTGGAAGTATGATTTTGTCTTGCTCACTAACGGCTCCCTTATTACATTGGCTTTACCGACAGTTAAAGAATTTCTTGCCGGCCAAACATCTTGTTCCCAATGAAATTGCTTTGCTCAAATGTTCCACATGCAAATGAAGCAAGAGTATTTCATTTATTCACTTTGTAAAAAATTAACCATTTTTAAATCCACACAGATCGGCGATTGAAGCTCTGAGTAATTAATTTTTTTTTAAACTTATTTTACATTTTCATATTCTTCTTTAAGTTTCTTTGAATGGGGAATTGGAATTGAAGCAAATTTATTTCCATTGTGCTATAAAACACATTTTAAACTTATTTTACAGATGTCAATGAAAAGACACCAGTCAGTAGATTTGTATTCTTTCAAACCCATGTCTAAAAGCAATATCGTTACAGAATACCAGTCCTTCATTTTCATCAAAAAATTGTAATAGCTCACTTTCTAGCGTTCTGTATGTTGTAATTGTTACTGTTGGTGCCAATAAATTTTTTTGATAAATTTAGATCACAAATTAAATCACTGAGCTCATTTTGAGAAAATAACTTCAGCGTAGATGTTTCACCCTCCCACTCACTTCCACTGGTTGACTGACTGGATTTGACAACACCATTATTTCTGAAGGCACTTTTGAAACGTAAATAGGCCGAGGGAGATTTTCACTGTGTAAAACAGGACATTTTGTAGACTGTAAGTCTGGATGTCTCCACGACATATACTACACAAAAATAACAATAATCGAAATGATTCTTAGGACTTTACAGAGGACTTTATGAGGAACCCATAATTTATCTAGTTTGACCCTTTTAAAACCGAAATATTCAGCATAAGTCTCCTTAACAAAGTCTGTGATATTTCTTTTATGTTTTTTTTATATATAAATACCGCAAATATAACAAAAGAAATCACTACTATATTTATCTTTCTTCGTGACGAACTCATGTTTAAAAATAAAAAACAAATATATAAGAATGGACACTCAGCGGTTGACACAAAATATTTTCATATGACAACTTCAATAATATCAAATAAATGAGTTCTCAACTGTTTTGCAGAGCAAGGAATCTAATCTTGTCGGAAGTTGATCATTTAAGTAGGTAAATTTTTTGGCGTAGGTAGGAAAGATTTGATGTTGATTGCTTTTTGGTAGCAATGTATTCTAACATGTAAACATGTGATGCATTGGATGAACAGCACTGAAAATTGTAAGAGTGTTTTCATATGTATTATGTACATTTTTTGCATCATATGATAAGCCAAGTATTTACTATTTAAAATACTGTTGTCATTCGGTATGCCACTACTGGTTGAGTGTGATATAATGGGACAAATCTTGTATGAGAGTTGAAAAATCACAATTGTCAAATTTATTTTAAAAAAAGTTACTTTATATTCATTAATAAAATTTTAATATTTTTACAATGCTACTACAAAATTAAACAAAATACGAAAGTAGAAAATTAAATTAAATATTTTTACTAATTTTTTTAATCTCTTTAACATGTTCACGACGACGTGCTCCACCGGTGGTACACAGATATACTTCCAAATAACCGACGTGCGCCACCCGTGGTACACACATATAAATATGCTATTTCTACAGCCGTAAACCCAATATTACAGGCAGTTACAGGTTTCACTAAAGACGGTTCGAGTTGACAAAGTATAGAATCAGAATAAAGCACGACGGCCTCTCCGATATATGCCCGTGTACCACCGGTAGAGCACGTCGTGCAAAAGTAATATATTAAAATATAACTTTCGGCCATGGGTGAGATGTACCTTATACAGAGTCGTCGCGAACGTGTTAAGGTTATATCAACTGGCAACCCTAGACAAATAATTAGTACTAATGCACACATTTGATGGCACCCGCACCCACATCACTTCCGTTGGGGTCTCTGTCAACTATTTCGGACCTTTCGCTACCTGGGTACCAGTCTTCCTTTCGGTTAGGGTAATGCATGGCTCTCTTCTCCGTTATCTTCCTTTTGTTGACCCTCGTGTTTGTATGTTTTTACGCTGCCTCTAAAAAGTTGCATCCTTAGCTGACGGTCTGCAAACAAGAAATGACCTTAAAGAGTGGAACCGCTTGTTAAAGTTGTCCCTACTTGAGATCCCGCATATCTCTTTAGGGTTGGGCGGGGCTTCTCGTAAGTGGTTTCTCTTCTGATTGTCCGTTATCCTCTGGCTTTCCCCATTACTTCTTCATTAAGTTTTTGGAAGAAGTTTTTAAGTTCTTAACTGTCGCAGTTCTTCGCGAGGTGGTTTCCTCCGCACCTGACGCGCTTTGTTTCCATATGACAAGTGGCTTGTCGGTGATGGAAACTACGTTGGTTCAACACTTCTTATTTGCTCTTTTTGGTTTCCTCCTGTCTACGCAGCGCGACTGCAGTTGGTCCGTCTTGTTGACTCTGATCTCCTGGATAGTTAGATTCTGTGTGATATCCGCTGTATCCTCGTCTGGGGCTATTCCGTTTACCTCCGGGTTTTGGAAGGTGTACTAGCTTACACCTTGCCCCTGCAGTTCGATGAGGTAGGCCTTATGTAGCCGCCTGAGGTCTCTGCTTCTATTATAAACCCTGTCCACCCTGTAAATGTTATAAATATCCCATTGGGAAGTTTTAACTACCTTTGTCAAAATATTTTCGTTCATTTCATCTAAAATCCTTACCAGACTTATCGAGTTCGCTCTCAGATTTTGATCCATTTTTTTCACTGTTCTTTGAATTGAAATTACCTCGGTCATATTGTACTTTACTTGAGCCTCTAGTATCGTGTATTTTGAGATAACATCATTCAATTTGTCTTCCACGCGTTCAATTTTTTTACTGAATTTGGCAAATTCTTCTTTAATTTTTGCAGACAATTCGGGCACCAATTTATTGGATATTGCCTGTACCAGATTTTCATCAGTGATGGTGATGGAGAAATTTGTTCTCGATCTGCTCATTTTAATGAACTCAATTGGCAACCCTGTTGAAACAACCAAAGTCACATAAAAATATAATTTCAAAGTAAGAAAAAGACTCTTTTTTAACAAAATATGTTGTTTAATATTCGCCCAATGTGTATAAACCTCTTGGCACTAACTATTAAACCTTATATGCAGTTAAACCTTTAAAAACTTTTATAAAATCAGGAGCTCGCAGACTCGACGTGTTCACACCAACATCGATCGACCTATCATCAACCAATCAATTATTGTTTGTTTGTAGAAGCCTGTTTCGTTCAAGAAGATCTCTAAGATAGGATATATTTGAACTATAATTGTAAAAATGTATTTTGTCTTTTGTAGGTAAAAGCATTGTTAGAGGTACTATACATCAAGATGAACCGAAGTTTGAGAGAATGAAAAACGCCATGTCAGCTCCAATTGCAATTGTGGCACTCACAATGTCTTTAATTCATAAAACGAATACATGGTCCCAACCAATAATTGATGAGGTAGGCATCACAATTAAATGAAATCTAAAAGAAATGCTGAAAAATATCAGGAAGCACCTCCCAACAAAACAAAAATTTCCTTTTCTTTGCTCTATGCAAGACTAAAATATTAAAAGTACGTTCATAATTTAATTTGACATTGATTTTTAATTATTTGTCATCGAAATCCTGGTTGGAATTGGGAAACTCACTCAAATAAAAAGAAAAGTAGATGCATAGAGCATAACAAAACTGTCAGGTTTCAATAGAGGATAATATACTCATGCGCTAATACAGAATTTATAATGCAATGAAGTCGAGCATAAATGGCCACATTTTTTTAGTGAAAATATGTAATGATAATGTTAAGCTAATTTAATTCTAATGATCGTTGCCTGAACCGGTCTTTAAACTATAAAAAAAACTGAATTTGACGTTTATAATATATTTTAGATCATCGAAGTGGGTTCGGAGTTATACGATGCAACAGTTGAAGTACTTGGATACGATTTTAATCAATGGCAAGATACATTAGACATAAACAGTGTTAATACCCATTATACTGTTGGCGTTCTTAAAGCAAGTTGTGAAGTAAGAATAACGGATATAAAGGGTATTATCGACATTAAAGATCCTTACACTTTAAATTTAAGACAAGGTATATCCCACTCTCTAATTAAACATATAAATTTAATAAAAAAGATTATTTTATAAAGGCATAGAGAGGTTCTTCGAAGAAAACACTCATGGAGTTATTGTTTCTGAACCTATTACGCTAGGAATTTGGGAAGAAATAGAGGAAGAGGAAGCTTTTATTTACGTTTTTGATCCAAATGAAAGAGGACCGATGGGTATGCCTGAGAATGGTGGCTCGGCCTGTTTGGTAAGTACTTGTTGTGTTTTATCTACGCCAGTAGTAGTAGTTAATTTTATCAGGCAAATGTTTGTTAAGTAACGAAATACTTTTGCCAATCAGCAATTTTTCAGAAAAAAACTTAGAGGGCAAAACCGAATATTGACAAATGTCACTTTTTCGACAAAAATTACTGATGAAAAAATTTTAGTATAAAAGAAATTTAATTAATAAATTGAAATTAGAGCAAGATAAATTAATGATGTGTAGGTATATATTATGATTATCCGTTTACAACTATATTACTTATTTTATTAAAATAATTATTTTACAATTAATTAAATAGTTAGATTCCGTTGTACTTTGCGATCCACTTAAAATTTATTTGATAGCTTACCTTAAATAAGATAGATTGAAAGAAAAATTTCGCTGGATCATTCACTAATTTCTTTAAAAATCACGAATTAAGTTCAAGAAATAGCACTTTTTAAATATTTTTTAATTCTATTTTACGATTAATATGTTCACTTTAAACTGTAAAGGTAATTATCTTAAACTAAATGCAAGTTTGTTCTCAAAAAATCGAAAATAAAAAATAATTAAATTTTACCATTTTTTAGAAATATTCTTAAGCATAATTATTTTCAGGTGACTTTTCACTCTCACGTGCTTCCATTGTCCGTCTTCTGGTTTTTGGAACCATTTCATTTAAAAGATACACAATTATTTCGATTTATCTATCTCTCAGTTGGAGATCTCTCTTGCCTCCAGCCTGGCACTGCAGTTGTGCCCTTGCGGTTTTCACTTTTGTTTCCACTGTCTGGAAGCTCTATCTTCCAAGTACTTTGCTCGGGGAATCTCTTCTCGCTGAACTTTACTTCTTGTGGTGCAGACTTTCTATTTTTCTGTGTCAGAGTTGATCTTCCACTTCAAATATCTTCCTTCTACAAGGCTTAAACGATGGCCTACCAACACAAGGATAATGGAAGCAGTCAAATTTTGAGAAGCATTATTTTAAACCGAAAACCGTTTATACTACCACTACACCAACACACACTTTTATATGCCTGACGCGCGTTTCGATAACCAAGTTATCTTCTTCAGAGACCGAAGGTAAACTAAAGCTATGCCTACAAACTAACCTTATATATAGAACATTTTTAGCGCCAAATGTTTTCGCGGTAAATCTTTTGGCGGCAAAGCCAATTTTTAGCGCGAAAACATTTTTACAATAAGTTTTCTTATAATAAACTATAAAGTGGACTATCTGGGATAGGTCCTTTGTCCTTATTTAATCTATTTTTACATTTAATAATTTCTATACTTTCAAATGCATCCAACAATCTATTGTTCGATACATTTTTAACAATTTTAAACTATCTACATTTACAGAATGGTTTTTGGTAAAAGCATGTTCGGCAATACTAGATTTTTCTATACGTCCATATTTTAGATGAGCTAAATGTTCTTTAAATCTTGTTTTAACCGATCTTTTTGTTTGCCCAACATACTTTTTATCACAATCATTACAGCTTATTTCATATATACCGCTTTTTTCCAGATCTCCTCTCTTATCCTTCGGATTTCCTAACAATTGTCTCAGGGTGCCACTAGTTTTATGAACTAAACCTAATCCCACCGTGCCGAAAATTGTATTCAATCCTTTGGTATACTGAGGGATAAATGGTAATGAAATGAATTTCCTATCGTTGTGTTCTCGCTGGAAAAAGGTGGTTTCACAAAGAGATTTCTTAAAACTATGGCGATTGATCAGCTTATGAATTAGTTTTCTATCATATCCATTAAGTACAGCTATATCCTCAATTAAATTCTTTTCTCTGTTATATCTTGTTTTGTTTAAAGGAAAATGAATTAATCGATGAACCAAAAAATGAAAACTTGCCATTTTGTGTTGATTACAGTGAAAAGAATCTATCGGAATATACCTATACGTAGCGGTGTCTTTCCTAAAAATGTCAAATTCTAACTTGTTACTATTTCTTATTACTAATGTGTCCAAAAATGGTAACTGTTCATTATTTTCTAGTTCAAACGTGAACTTTATGCTTGTGAATTTTGAATTTAATTTTGAAATGAAATCTTCTACTGATGATTTCTTCGTATTGAAAACTGCGAAAATGTCGTCCACATATCTACACCATATCCTTGGGAAATACTCGAACTCTTGACTGATCTGTGTTTCAAAATTGCTCATAAAAAGGTTGGCTATAAATGGTGATAAACAATTACCCATTGCTGTTCCTTCATATTGTTGATAAACCTGATTGTTGTATTGAAAATAATTTTGGTCCATGCATAGTTTAGCTAATCGTAGGTATTCAGTTCTAACTTCAACACCCAGATCATTCAAGATGAGTAGTTCTTCCAGATACTGTAAAGTTTGTGGAATCGGTACGCTAGGAAATAAAAAACTAACATCGAACGAGATTAAAATTTCCCCATCTTCTAGAACAACATCTTTAACTTTCTTGATAAATTCTAATGAATTTTTAACTGAAAAACTATTACATTTTTTGGGTAGATATTCAAACTCGTTCGATAACCATTTTGAAATATTAGAACTAGGTGTACATATAGCTGAAACAATAGGTCTCATTGCCTTCCCAGGTTTATGTATCTTCGGAAGACAATAGAGCTTTGACAATGTAGGGTTACTTACAGTTAATTTATACTTTAACGAATCGGTGACAAGGTTCTTACAACTTTTGAGAGTGCTCTTCACCATGGAAATCATTTTGTTTAGTGGATTTGAATCTTAACGTAAGGACCATTCTCGATCAAGTGATCCACTCTTTCGAAATAGTCTTGTTTGTCCATTATAACAACCTTGTTTCCTTTATCAGCTTTTAAGTAAAAACATTCCTTCTGCCTCAAACATTCCTTCTACCTCAAACAACTAGAAAATAATGAACAGTTACCATTTTTGGACACATTAGTAATAAGAAATAATAACAAGTTAGAATTTGATATTTTTAGGAAAGACACCGCTACGTATAGGTATATTCCGATAGATTCTTTTCACTGTAATCAACACAAAATGGCAAGTTTTCATTTTTTGGTTCATCGATTAATTCATTTTTCTTTAAACAAAACAAGATATAACAGAGAAAAGAATTTAATTGATGATATAGCTGTACTTAATGGATATGATAGAAAACTAATTCATAAGCTGATCAATCGCCATAGTTTTAAGAAATCTCTTTGTGAAACCACCTTTTTCCAGCGAGAACACAACGATAGGAAATTCATTTCATTACCATTTATCCCTCAGTATACCAAAAGGATTGAATACAATTTTCGGCACGGTGGGATTAGGTTTAGTTCATAAAACTAGTGGCACCCTGAGACAATTGTTAGGAAATCCGAAGGATAAGAGAGAAGATCTGGAAAAAAGCGGTATATATGAAATAAGCTGTAATGATTGTGATAAAAAGTATGTTGGGCAAACAAAAAGATCGGTTAAAACAAGATTTAAAGAACATTTAGCTCATCTAAAATATGGACGTATAGAAAAATCTAGTATTGCCGAACATGCTTTTACCAAAAACCATTCTGTAAATGTAGATAGTTTAAAATTGTTAAAAATGTATCGAACAATAGATTGTTGGATGCATTTGAAAGTATAGAAATTATTAAATGTAAAAATAGATTAAATAAGGACAAAGGACCTATCCCAGATAGTCCACTTTATAGTTTATTATAAGAAAACTTATTGTAAAAATGTTTTCGCGCTAAAAATTGGCTTTGCCGCCAAAAGATTTACCGCGAAAACATTTGGCGCTAAAAATGTTCTATATATAAGGTTAGTTTGTAGGCATAGCTTTAGTTTACCTTCGGTCTCTGAAGAAGATAACTTGGTTATCGAAACGCGCGTCAGGCATATAAAAGTGTGTGTTGGTGTAGTGGTAGTGTAAACGGTTTTCGGTATCATTTTCGCCAACGGTTCCAGATTCAACATTTTAATTATTTTAAACATTAAAATCGCAATTTTAGACGGTAAATTTTCTGGAAGATATAATTTTTCAATTTTATTTTTTTAGATGAGGTTTGTAAATGCAACTATAGCTGCTAAACATATTATTGGCTGCATAACAGACCCAGAACAGAAAATGTGTTGTTTCGAGATCTCGCCGGTAGAGATAGTTCTAGGGTCAATGCGCACATCTAGAAAAATAAAGAAAACCAAAAGTAGCTACACAAATGTTTTACCAAGATGTACAGAAGTCTGTGAAGATAAGAAATTCCTACGGAAATATGTAAGTTGTATCCCATTCAACAATAATTTACAATTATTATTATAAATAAAACAAATAATAATTTTCAGTTGTACTAGCATTTTAAAACTAAACGGCCACACCCTAACCTGAAGTAACACTTAACATTTATTGAACTCTTCGGTGTGTAAAAATATAGAAATATCTTTTACTTTTGCAGAAAATGCTAACCTGAGAAAAACGTTATGTATGGCCAAATTAACAAAAAAATAACACCTGTTTTACAGTCAATTTCATAATAAACTGCTTAAAATAACTTTAGTTATAGCTTACTTTTGTCGTATTCCGAGCTCACTATATTAGGTAATATGTGTAAAATTATTTGTAGGTTTCAGCAACAATGAATATATTAAACTTAAAACGTTGTTAACATGAAAAACATTAAGGTTTGCGGCCGGTACACGTTGTCTACCTTTTTCTCGACTCTATGCTCTAATACCAACTGTTTTACTGAAAAAGGAATCATACGTTCCGTATGAATATAATACCTACTAGGTAGGCAACACGCAATAATATCGTGGGTACAATAAAATATACTTTACTTTAATAATTCAGCAGTCATCCTTTTTCATAATAACCTTAGTTTACTTTACGTAAAGTTAGGTTTTTACTTTTTGTGAAGCATGATGGCATACCTGATTGTCTAAATTTTAACAACTTGCTATAATCACGTCAAAAGTCCTGTCATTTTTGTAAAGAAAATTACAGGTTAGTAGTGAAAACGTCGATATTGTTTTAAAAATTAAAATTATAAGCAACGAATAAAATGCAATCCTGCCGCTTCTTTACTCTATAATAAAATTCGTAGTCCGACCAAGCGTCAAATGTATTTATTTATATCTTGTACATTTTTGGACGACGAATTCTAAACACTATGTTTTCTTGCCATCATGGAGTCCGTTGAAAAATCTGAATCTGCCATGCGATTCGAAATTACAATATATTATGTTATTCGAAAAACGTAAGGGAAGTGCGTTTTTATTTATATTTTAAATTGCTGTTTTTAGTATATAATTTATTATTTATGAAATTTAGCAATTAATTATAATCAAATTTACTAAGTCTATACTAAACTAGTCGGTTTCAGGAAAAATTATTTGAACGCGGCTGCCGCGCTGTCAACTTCATATAAATTTGAAGTGTCGCACGCACGCGCCTAAGCGGATGGTTAAAATTATAGATTACCAAATTTGTCATATTACGAGTTTTCCATTCCTACTTGAATAAGAAGTAAGCTATGTTAAACGTTGTGACGCTGTATTATTTGTGGCAGCTGTTTATTTGGAAAAATGCACATTTTAAAAAGTAAAAAAATTCGCTCGTCTAATTTTTCCCGAAAAGAAGAAATGAGTTTAATTCAGGAAATTTAAAAACTTCGGCATATTATAGAATGCAAAACAGTTTATGCGAAAACATTGAAAAGTCAAGCTCATCATATTTTTCGAAATAGTCTGTTTTTTCCCTATACACTTCTAGTCTTTTAATATAAACAACCATTAAACAAACGCAAAACTAGCAAACCTTGCTGGTACAAATAATATAAAATTTGACGTTTTATATTACTTAGACACTTTAGAGTCGAAAAATTGACCTTTTAACTTTAAAAGGCCCTTTTGGCTTAAAGAATACTTTAAGTTGGTCATGAAATCAATAATATGTATTAATGTTAAAGTATCCTTTAAGTTTCATTATGAAATTGACTGAAAGTCTGTGTTCATAAATAACGAACACTAAAAAATAAATAGGATCAGGGACGTCCCAGACTTGTCTTCTTTTGAAACCTTCAGTTTCTCTAAACCTATAGTTTATTCCCATAAATTTAGCAAAAAAATAAACCAACAAATCAACTCACTATATTCAAGCCAGCTCAGAAAGTATAATACTTCTCTTACGGCATTTGTTATCAAACTTCTTTTATGTCGGTAATAAAAACAAAAAGCAAAATAAATCAAAAGTTTATTCTTCTGTGGTTCAACCAGTTTTAAAGTGCACCTACCTATTTGACTTTAAAAACAAATCAAATATATTTAACATCAATTTAAAGAACTTATATATTTTTAATTTGATTGTGGAACTGTTAATATTATCATTTTAGGTTGCACAAGAAAGAAAGAGAAAAGAATGTAAGCGTGTGCAGCTTCTCGGTCGTAAAGATTATTACACAACGAAAGCTGGTTACTTACTTCTACGAGGCTACAACAGTCAAAATTCTCCTTGTTTTAACGATTCTTGTCGAAATATGCAAGATATTCCAAATTGCATAGTGGCTTTAGTAATGAACCATCTTGTTTCCGTCGAACACTGGACATCTAAAAACATCGACTTAATTTTAATGGCAGGCAACCAGCTTTACATCGATTCCTACATCGCATACGGCCCTAAAGACCTCAAACTGGGAATGGAAAACGTTATGAGGAAGTTTTACCTAAAACATTTAACGATACACATTACAATTTATAAACCTATTGTTGCTGAGGTTTTCGAGGAAGATGCACTGTTCAGAACACTTAGTGTGTTTTTTACCCAAGAACAAAATTGTATCCTAAACTATTTGGATCAATGGGTGTCGTTGTTCTTCAAATCAGGTAAGAATCAGGACGATTTTTCAGTAACTTATACTGTATTTGAAAATCAAGAGAGAGTAAATTCCCAGAATAAAAACTAATTCGGTATGCAAAACTATACGTGCGGTAAAACTTCAATATTTGTAATGCATTCTAAATTGTTTTTGTTAATTTCGATACAAAATTTATTAAATTTCTTGGACTATCACATTATTTTATGATCTTTCATTGTTACTACAGTAGGCCTAAGAGGATTAATGTGCGTCATAGGCGTAACCAGATTAGAAAGGGATAATTGTTATTTAACGACCTCCGAATGGCAACAGCTTCTAATGACAGATATTTTGACTTAAAAAGTGCTTAAGTTTGTAGAAATGCAGTTATTTGATTTTCGATAAACGTGACAAATAGTAGTGACTAAAAATGGAAGCAGTTTGTGAGTATACGCCAGTGAAAAAATTAAAACTAGACCATTTATCGCTCAATGAAAAGAGTTCTGTAGTGAATGTGTACCACTATTTTAAACATTAAAATGCCTCAAACACTATTGACAGTGTAGTTGAAACAACATCTAAGGCAATGGGATATGGAAAATCTACAATATATGGAGTTCTAAAGGAGGAAAAATCAGGTGGAGTAACCTTACCAAAGCCGAAACCAGGTAGACAAAAACTATTAAAAGTCAACGTGGACGAGTTTTTTAAAAATGCTATTCGTAAGCTTGTTCACTCATTTTTTATAAACAAGCAAATACCAACTTTAGATAAAGTTTTGCAAGCCATTACGAATGATGTTGATTTACCCACAATAAGCCGGGATAAACTATGGAAAACGTTACATGAGTTAAACTTTAAATTTGAAAAAATGTGCAGACACTCAATGCTAATTGATTCTGAAGAAATTGTATGTTGGAGAAGACAGTACCTCAGAAGAATACAACAAGTTAAAGCTCAAAATAAAAACATTTATTATTTAGATGAAACATGGGTTTGAAGGACATTGTGTAGGAAGAGTTTGGAAAGACAAAAATATAAAATCATCCCATCAAGCTTTTCTAGAAGGATATACTACTGGTTTTAAGGAACCTATAGGAAAAAGTAAAAGTATAATTATTTTTCATATAGGCAGTACAAACGGTTTTCTTGAAAATGGTTTACTCTTATTTGAATAAAAAAAACCGTTGATTATCACGAAGAAATGAATGGAGACGTGTTTGAGGAATATTTTGAACAGATGATTCAATTCATACCAAAAGTATCGGTTATTGTAATGGACAATGCAAGTTACCACTCCAGATTACTTGAACCTTTACCAACCACTATATAAATGGAAAAAGGATGATATTGCAAAATGGTTATCTTCTAAAAATTTAGCCTTTGTCAATACAATGCTGAGGGCAGAATTGTTAACTATTGCTAAAAAACATAAGCAAAATTATAAAAAATATAATATTGAGGAGATAGCCAAAAAACGAGAAATTGAAATCCTTCGTTTACCACCCTACCATTGTGAGCTGAATCCGATAGAATTGATATGGGCTCAAGTTAAAGGTTATGTTGCCAGAAATAACACTACTTTTAAATTATCAGATGTTAAAAATCTCGTTAATGAGGCAATATCTGAAGTAACAAGTAAAAATTGGCAAAAATGTTATAGACACGTTACAGAAATAGAAAAAAGAAATGTGGGAGCTAGATAACATAATTGATATTACTATAGAGCCCATTGTAATTTCTCTAGAATCAGATGGTGAATCTTCTGACACAGAGTGCGAGGAACCATAACTTTAAAATTATTAATTTATGTACTTTAATTTTATTTTTAGATTTTTATTTTTTAAGATTTCATATTGTCGTATTTTTTGCATGTTGCTCGTCAAATTTTATCCTTGCGGTTGGTTTTTTTTTCTTATATACCTACTTAATTGTTTTTTTAGCTCCTCATATTAATTTATAAGTAATTGTAATTATCTGTACATATTATATACATATTTTGTAAATAAACATATGCCTAAAACAAAATGCCTAAAATAATATTGACTTTTTCTTCATTTTACCCAAATTAAATTACTACTTACGAATTACGTTTATCTATCTAAAACTGGTAATCTGGGTATAAATAACTAAAACAAATTAAATATTTCTATTTCCATATTAATTTAATTTTGAAAACGCACGTCTATGGTATACTGCCTTTAACACTGATAACTGCAAAACATTTCTGGGAATTTACTCTCTCTTGATTTTCAAATACACTATAACAAACTTTAAACTCACGAACTTTTAAATGTTTATTAATTTTCTCAACACAGGTCAGTTTTATATGTTTGATCCTCATGAAAGAGATTTAGAAGGTTTCGCGCCTACATTTGAGTACTGTGGATGTGGTGCCGCTATTTTAATGAAATTTGACGATATTCAAAGTATGGCAACAAGACTTATAAGAAATTTATCAACAAACCAAGCGGGAGTCCAACAAGAACCTTCAGTAGTCCATTCAGAAGAAGAAGGTGAAATTTCGGAACAAAATTTGTTTAGATTGTGGTTAGCTTCAGTTGAAGTCAAATAATTATATGTTTCCATAATTTAATTTTTATTATATTACATTTATTCATTATTTTCAATAAATTTGAAATGTTCAGTAATAGTTAAAGTAAAAAATTTTTTAAATGAATTCTTCGAAGACATGTCAGTAATAAATTCACACATATTGACACTAAAATATATTTTATAAGGGAGTACGTTCAAAAAATATCTTTAAAATTAAATGGAGACTGAAGATTTAATAAAGGTTTCCATTTTTATATGAGTTAGATTGCTAATGTAGACACCTTGTTCAGTATAAATGTGGTTGCACGTCACAACTGTCAGATCGGGACTATGTTGTCAAAATTTTAAACTGTTATAATCTAGTGAAGGTTAAACGGAGTTTCTCCGATATTCTTATTTTTATTTTACTACAATATTACGCCATGTTTGAACGCGGCAACAGAGCGCAATTTTGTCAACATATAAAGTATTTAGAATGACCAATATTAGTTAGTATTTTATCTAAAATTAATTTAATATTTGCGAAGTTTACAGTGAAAAAATATACTGTTGACAGTAGCAAACGAACATGGTCGCGATTCTTAACGGCGTTAGAATACAATGTTGCCTAGGGAGCGATCCCCGATTTATTTCTTTTCCCTTGTTTGAAGACGAGATGTCGGTATTCTTGACCGTCAAAATGAGTTCCACGACTAGCAATGTTACCAAAGATTTTAACCAATCAAAAACAACTATTTTTTGACAGACATTATTACAGTTTTATATTGTAGTTATAATAGCAGAGTTTGAATTAGTTCCTTGTAGCCTTGTTAGAACTTTCGTTAGTCGAAATATTTTGATGAACTTTTCATCATACAGCTCGAAAGGATTTTGTTTTAGAAGTACATCCACACTTATTTGGATTTGTATTCCGGTATCCTGGAGGATCACACCTTTTTGGGTTTGTATTTCAGTATCCTCAACAACAAGAAGAGTGTTGTCAACAACAACAAAAGTGATCGAATCTCCAAAAACTGAATGTCAAGGTCAAGGTTAAATCAATATCACCCGATAGATTACCAAAACTGGTATGCGGGACAAAAAATTTTCATATATTCTACGAGGAAATATTTTACCAAACAAATACTCCTCAATTCACTAACGAATAATACTTCACTAACAGTTGGTTAAGATATTTATCAGCATATTAAATCACTATGTGGTTTTCATCTTGGCACTGGCGGAGCCAATAGGCCAGCTATATTTTGGGTTGTTATTTCAATTAATTTTGTATTTACATTTATATTTTTTTTGCATACATGTTTTTAAAATTGTGTTAGTAAGTATTTACCTGATAATTTTTTTTTTATTTTTATATTTTTAATTCATGTTTTTTAAATTCTTTTTTTTTAGGTGTATTTGTTTTTGTTTTTTTTTATGTTTTTTTTTATTTTTGTATATTTTTTTTTAATTTTTTTTTGTTGTTTTTTTATGTTATTTTGTTATTTTCATTTTTTTCTCTTTTTTCCAGGTTTACAATCTACTTTTTATCGTCGCATTGTTGCTTACAAAATTATTTTGTTAGTTTTTACATATTTTACAATATATTATAACAGGTCAGCTGAAAAGTCCCCGGTCTACCATAGTAAAACACAATATTTTGACAAAATTCACTTTTTTATTCAATATAGTTGCCTTCAAGGGCGATACAGCGATTATAGCGACCTTCCAACTTTTCGATACCATTTTTGTAGTACTCCTTCGGTTTGTCCTCAAAATAGGCTTTAGTTTCGGCGATTACCTCAGTATCAGAGCCAAATTTTTTTCCCGCGAGCATTCTCTTCAGGTCAGAGAAAAGGAAAAAGTCGCTGGGGGCTAGATCCGGAGAATACGGTGGGTGAGGAAGCAATTCGAAGCCCAATTCATGCAATTTTGCCATCGTTTTCGATGATTTGTGACACGGTGCATTGTCTTGATGAAACAACACTTTTTTCTTCTTCATATGGGGCCGTTTTTTCGCGATTTCGGTCTTCAATCGCTCCAATAATGCACAGTAATAGTCGCTGTTGATTGTTTTTCCCTTTTCCAAATAGTCGATGAACAATATACCGTGTGTATCCCAAAAAACTGAGGCCATAACTTTGCCAGCTGACTGTTGAGTCATTCCACGCTTTGGTGGCGGTTCACCGGCCGCAGTCCACTCAGCTGACTGTCGATTGGACTCAGGCGTGTAGTGATGGAGCCAAGTTTCATCCATAGTCACATATCGACGCAAAAAATCGGGTTTATTACGACTTAACAGCTGCAAACCCTCCTCAGAATCATCAATTCGTTGCTGTTTTTGGTCGATTGTGAACACGCGCGGCACCCATTTCGCACAGAGCTTCCACATACCCAAATATTCGTGAACGATATGTCCAACACGTTCCTTAGATATCTTTGGAGTGTCAGCTATCTCGATCATATTCACTTTACGGTCACTCAAAATCATTTTGTGGATTTTTTTGATATTTTCGTCGGTAACCACTTTTGGACGTCCACTGCGTTCACCGTCTTCGGTGCTCATTTCACCACGCTTGAATTTTGCGTACCAGTCAATGATTGTTGATTTTCCTGGCGCAGAGTCCGGAAACTCATTATCAAGCCAAGCTTTTGCTTCAACTGTATTGTTTCCTTTCAAATAACAATATTTAATAAGCACACGAAATTCTTTTTTTTCCATCTTTTTGAAAATAATAAAAGTTTCTTCACTAAAAATGCAATATCTCACAAAATAATAGTCCGACAGCTGTCAAATTTTTACACGAATATTTTGAAGGTTGATACTATCTAAAAATGAAATGGATTTAATTCTAGTGTCGTCATCTATAGGTTAGACCGGGGACTTTTCAGCCGACCTGTTATATACTATTGTCCTCAAGTGTCAGTAAATTTTCTAAGTTAATGGGAAATTTAATTGATTGATTTAAATATAACTTTTGATACAATTTATCTATTTCTATTTTTTTTAAATGCATCCTAATATAATATGTTGTAAATCGGCAGTTTCATCACAATCACATTTATTACTGTTAACTAACCCTATCCTGTTTTTATATGCAGGATACATTGCATGATTACTTCGCATTCGACTAATGGTTTGTATAAAGTGTCTATTTTGTTCATGATAAAACCATGGTCATTGACGGATATGAGGTTGTATTTTTTTGTAGAATTTACCACTTATGCCTTAGTTGTATTTCTGCTGCCATGTGATTCCCAGCGAGCACAAAAACATCTCAGAGATGTTGAAAGTACGACATTTCGAGAGATTTAACATCCACTGCGATGTTTCGTTCACACATGAATAGTACGTTAGAGAACAGCCAATGTCCGCCGCAAGCGGCGATTTTCAGGATATCCCTAGGATGTCACAAAAAGAACTCCTCCTAAGTTTTTTTGATAGCCTTTTCATAGACACAACAGAACATTTTCAAAGCGTTTTGCGTACATTGAATTGCTTTAAATAAAACTTTCATAAAGATCACTTTGTGAAGCCTTTTGTTGTTTATTCAGACATTTTGTTGGAAATAGTTTTTTCTAATTTTTCTTCAGATGTTTGGAAGCAAAATACAAAGGATTCTCTGCTTATTTGAGCCGTCAAAAAATTCTCTCCTAAAAATCTTCTTCGTAGTTCTAGCGGAGGTTCGCATGTTTCAACTTCCATGACTTCTATTGGGGTACTGGGTAGATATCCAATACTCAATCGCAGACATTTATTTTTTATAACTTAAATTTTTTTCAGGTGGATTTCCGCTGCAGAGTGATACAAAATTGATCCATAATCTATCATTGAGCGAACATAAGCTTTATAAAACAATAGCATAATATTTGGGTCTGCCCCCCATTCTTTGTGTTTGAAAGATCTCATTACATTGATTCCTTTTTCTGTTCTTTTAATTACATGATTTATGTGTTCCTTCCATAAAAGTTTAGAATCTAATATTACGTCTAGGAGTTTTGTGGATGATTTATAGGGAAATGCGTAATTAAATAAGTTAATAGTACTGGGGTGTTTGTATCGTTTTCTTGTATATGTCACTATAACTGACTTTTCTTCGGAAATTGTTAACCCGTTATTGAACATCCAGTTGCTAAGTTTTTCTACCCCTGATACAAGTTGTGAGTGACAATTGTCTATTATTTTATGCTTAGTGTATATTACTATATCATTCGCGTATTGAAGAAGACAAGTATGTTTAGGGATAATTTTTGTCAAGTCATATGTATATACTATGTACAGTAATGGACTTAGAATTCCCTCTTGTGGCAAACCCAAAGAAGTTTCACGTGATTGAGAGTGGTTATTACTATAACAACTATTTTTCGATTGGTATACATTTTACATATATGTTTTGAAATACTTTCTGGAACTCCAATTTGGCACATTTTA
The DNA here is from genome assembly GCA_035357415.1 of Ophraella communa. Lineage (NCBI taxonomy): Eukaryota > Metazoa > Arthropoda > Insecta > Coleoptera > Chrysomelidae > Ophraella > Ophraella communa. Next base: position 17,419,321 of record CM068985.1, on the reverse strand, counting down.
TTGAATAAAATATTTTTTCTACGCCCGTACTATAATAATACACTTATATGCCCATAATCCGTTTCATAATGATATTCATTATAACACTAGTGTTATAATGATTTTCATTAAGATACTGAACAATTGACCGCGTACCACCTATATTTTACATATTTTAAGTAGGTATCAGGTAGGCGTCTCTCAAAAAGTGTTTGACAGTTCTAACTTATATTCCAAATTCATTAAATTTACCTAAACAGCTAAGCCAAGAGCTCTAGTCTCCTTGAACTAAACTTTAAAAATTAATAATTATCAAAATGTCTGATATCAGCGATATAGAAGAATTACCATCGACTCCTCCACATATGTCGGAGAAAGCAGAAAATTCAGTACAAAATATTTTGCCTCAAAAATCTAAGAAAGAGTACGAAAAATTATATCAACGGTTTATGGACTGGAGAAGTACAAATAATGTTTCGACATTTTCCGAAAATGTTTTGATTGCTTATTTTCAAGAATTGATGGAAACTATGAAATCATCTAGTACATGGACACATTATTCAATAATAAAATCGTTGGTAAATATTAACCATATAGACATTTCTAAATATAAAAAACTACAAGCTTTATTAAAGCGAAAGTCCGAAGGATATGTTGAAAAAAAATCAAAAATATTTTCACCTGAACAAATAAAAACGACGAAGCACCCGATGAACAGTTTTTATTTGTAAAAGTAAGTATTCACCTAACATTACATTTTTAAAAATTTGGTCATAATCACATTTTCCATTCGACTGATGCACGATATATTTCATTAATTTTGAGAATTAACCCGTGGCGAAGCGGGCTAAGGCGCTGATGTAGGACTAGAATACCAAATGTAACGCTGGTTCAAAGCCTAGCCTAAATCATGTTGCTTTTTTTTTATTTCTTATTGTTGTATTTAGGTATTTAATTTATTTTTTATTTTAGGTAGCAATGATTTTTGGAATAATGGGAGCCTGTCGAAGGCATGAATTACATGACCTAAAATGTGAAAATATCAAAGATATGAATGGAATCTTGATTGTTAATGTGGTATAAACTAAAACCAAAGTACAACGAACATTTACAATTACAGGAAAATACTACGAAATTAGTAAAAAATATATGAATCTACGACTGAAAATTTGCCCCACCCCATCTTTTTTCGTTAATTACATTAATGGAAAATGCACGATTCAAAACATTGGTATTAATAAATTTGGTAATTTAGGGAAGCAAATAGCAACATATTTAAATCTGCCTGATCCGAATTTATATACAGGGCATTGTTTTCGAAGAACATCTGCAACCATATTAGTTGATGCCGGTGATGATATTACTACATTAAAACGTCATGGTGCCTGGAAATCAAATTCAGTGGCGGAAGGCTACATTGAAAATTCGGTTCAGAATAAAATCAGCATTTCCAATACAATATTGAACTCTATTGAGAGTAACAATAATGAAATAAATGTAAATATTCCTTCCATTTCCAGATCAGTGGGACCTGCAATAAACTTTTCAAACTGCACAATAAATAATCTTGATATTTTCAAGGAATCAGATTAATTACAATTATTATTATGTTGAATATAAATATAAATAGAGTGTTTATAGTTTTCCTACATCTTTTTATAGAAATACGTGTAATTACTGTTATTGTGTTCATTACAAATATAAATATAATATTTTTAGATCTTGATTATTTATATCGGTCGTAGAAAAAATAGCGTATGCAACTCTCATGTAACGGTTGGTACATGATCGTTGCATAATATACTATAAGTTAACTGTATCATAAGCTTGTTTTATATCTAAAAAAAGCGCAGAAGTGGATTGATTATTTGTAAAAGCTATTTGTATATCAGTTACTATATTTATTAGACTTTCTACTGTAGATTTCTATTCTTTCTATAATTTATTGTGTTCCAAAAAATATTCTAAACGAGATTTTATCATACGTTCGTATGTCTTAAATATACAAGATGCCAGTGAGATAGGTCTGTATGATGTAGCTTGATTTAGAAGTTTTTCGTGTTTAGGAATGGGTATCACTATATATAATATTTCCATTCTAGGGGTAGATCTACCTTGTTTGACCATATGTTATTTAGAATACTAAGAAGTGCTTTTTTTGCTACCGTTGGAAGCTGTGATATCATCGAATAGTGTATATTATCACCTCCTGGAGCAGAGTTATTAGTTTTTTTAAGTGCGACCTGCAGTTCTTGAAAAGTAAATGAATTTGTTAGATATACTGTGTTAAGGTTGAATTAGCTATTGTATTTGTTTTTTTTTTCTGAATGATCAAGATTTATATTTACATATGAAGGTGTCAAGTTGTAATGAAACTGTGTTATCCAATCATCGTTATCAGGTGGCACTTTATTACTAGTTTTTCGGTTTTTAAAATTATTAACCTTTTTCCATACTTCTCCGATGGGTACGGTACTAGATGTACAAAAATTTTTCCAACTCTCCTTCTTTAAATGTTTAAAAGTTTTTTTTGCAATTGCATCATTTTTTTTGTATTCTAATAGATTGCTCAATGTTGGATTATTAGTATATATTTAGTAAAACTATTTTTTCTGATATTAACTAGCTCCTGACATTTGTCATTCCACCATGGTTTATTAACATATGATATTTTATTAGATTTAAATTTGGGAATACTAGTTTCTGCTGCATCATTTATCATTTGTATAAAGGTGTCATATTGTCCAAGATATTGACTACTGGATCTTTCGACCGCTTCCTTACAATATAGATCCCAGTTGGCTTTTTTTATATTCCATTTTTGACTTTATGAATTTCTCTGAATTTTTGGACATTTATTTATTTATTTATTTAAGTCCAAACAGGTCTCACGACCTTATTACATGAGCAGAAAATGTATACAAAGTAATATAAAAATAAAGCATTAAATAAAAAAAATTAAAACTAATTAATACCAATAATTATTAAGTGTCTTTTAAGTCAAGTAAAAAACAGACAAAAATTTAAGTTGAAATTATTTTTTTTTTGGGAAAAATACAAGACGACATTATTTATTAAATATAATTAAACCCCATAATGTTTCAAGTAATTTAATATATCAGTCTTAAATCTGTTTGGAGACATTGCCCAATTTATATTTATCATGCTGTTAATATTGATTCCCAGTCTGAGAAAAGAATCTAAAGGAGAAGCTGTATTTAGGTTTCCAAATAAGGTAACGTATCTGGTAGGTCTATGAGGAACTTTAAATGGTATTCTAGGCAGTAATTTACTAGATGTGGAAATGTTATTTATAATTTTATACAATAAGATCATCATCGTTAATTTACGACGACTGCTTAACGACATAATTCCAAATTCCTACCTCAATATGGATGTTTGAACAGTATGATAATCGGGCCAAATATGGTATTTCTTATAATAGAGATACCTTAAAAACCTATTCTGTACTTTTTCTACGGAGTCTAAGTATATTTGTGCCTCGTCCCCCCAAATCACTGAAGCAAACTCCAATATTGTTCTTACTAATGTGTTATATATACAAATCATTGTTTTAATATTTGAAAAAAAAATAAGTATGTCTCCAAATATATCCTAACATACGATTGGCTTTTGATACACATTTATTAATATGCGAACTAAAAGAAGATTTATTGTTGTATATCACTCCCAGATCCTTAACCTCATATATTCTACTCAATTTGTTTAGGCCAATCATGTATTCAAACACATGTTCCTTTTTACGGGATATTGACATTACATGACATTTATTAATATTAAAATTTAATTTATTTCGGATACTCCATTGTTGAATATTATTTAAATCTTTTTGTAATTTTACACAATCTCTTACTGTACAGATATTTATAAACATTTCAAAGTCATCAGCAAACAATGAAAAATCGGAAAATTGTATACAGTTTGACAAATGATTAATATATAACAGAAACAATAATGGCCCTAAGTTTGATCCTTGCGGTACTCCCGAATTGACGTGAAATTTTCCTGATGTATTTCCATGATGTCTTACAACAAAATACCTATTTTCTAAGTAGCTTCTAAAAAGCCTAATAAAGTTAATAGATAATCCAAACTGGTTCATTTTTTTTTAGCAATATATCATGATAAACTGAATCAATGCCTTCTGAAAATCTGTATAAATAACGTCTAATTGCAATCTTTTATGAAATGCTTCATTTACAGATTCATAAAATAATATTAAACTAGTATTGATAGATCGTCCTTTCATGAAGCCATGCTGTTGGTATGCTTTAATATTTTTTAAATGATTGTAAAGAAAAAAGTGTAAAATTTGTTCTAAAATCTTGGAAGGTGCGCACAAAATTGATATTCCTCCATAGTTTTCAACATCACTCTTTCTACCAGATTTATAAATTGGTGTATATGAAGATAATTTCCATTTCTCAGGATAAGTGTGTGTAGAAAGAATGATGTTAAATATATGCAATAAAGGTTTTTTTAACCATTCGCTACAACCTTTTAAAACATAGGGAGGAACTCCATCTACTCCAGCAGATTTTTTTGGCTTAAGCTTTTGTATAGCCCTATCATAGTCATTTTCAGTAATAACCGATATATTTAGAATACTGTGATGATTAATCATATTCATAAAATTTTCTTCATCATATGTAGACGGTTCAGCAGTATGTACAGTTGCAAAATGTTCTGCAAATTTATCGGCCGTTTCACCTTCTGTTATTTTACTCCCTCTAAAACTATACTCTCTTACATTACTCACTCCGTTTTTTGTCTTATTAGTGTAAGTCCAAAATAAATTTATATCTGAAGTAATACTTTCCTGTATACCTTTTAAATATTTTTTATGTTCTGAATTTATTAGAGACTTTAACTTTCGCCTAATATCCAAAAACTTGTTATTATAATATTCATTCACTTGCCTCCTCTTTCAGCAATTTTTTTATTTTAAGTGTAAACCATATAAGAAATCTATCATTATTATTTTTATTTTTATGTTGTGTATATGTAAATGTTTGATATGCATGGTAAATGATCCGATCCGTAAAGATTTTTTAGAATGGTCCAATTTACCAAGTGAGCGATATCTGTTGAACAGATAGTTAGATCAATAGCTGATGTAGTTTGGTTATGATATTGTAATAACCGAATGAAGGTTTCTTATTTATTGTCACCAGATGTAATAAGCGTAAAGAAGATTCTTATTTGTTGTCACCACATGTAATACCCGTAAATGTTTTTAATCTTAATTTTTAATAAACTTTAGCCTAGCCGAGCGGATGTTAGGCTAAAGTTAAGGTTCGTGGATTCGGCCTCCGCAGTATTTGGTGTTGGGAGGTCTTACTTCGGCGGTTAGGAAGGACGGGATTTGTTGCTGGGCTCTGAAAAAGGTCTGGAGTCTAGAGAACTGATACACAATATTCTCGGGAGAATCAAGCAAATTTATTAAGCTCTAAGTTTGATGGTACAAGTATAAATTTTGATAAAACTCTTGCGGAATGCTATGTGCAACTCCCAAAGAAAAAGAAAAAACAAAAAAAAAACTTTCTTTGATTTAACATAAACAAGATTTAAAACTAATCAACAAAAATAATTGAAATATGGTCTGATGGACCCTTGCGTGATATCAATTTGGTTATAGTTTAATTCTTAATCGTTACGTTATGTATGGCTTTCCCGAAGGAATCAGTTCTCTGTCGGAGAATATTATCTACGTCCCGACAGTGGAGACCCGGTAAACTCTATATATCCAGTTGAGGATAAAAGATACAATATCCGTCTGTACAATTAAGACGATACAAATTCGCTTAACGAAGAAATCCAAACTCCCATAAAATTTCTTAGTTATTAAGGGTTAGTATAATCTAAATTGACTCATCAATTTTCCCTGTAGCGAGTTTAGGTTCACTCACACACTCACTATTTTTATTAATTGCCCCGGTAAAATTAATATTGTGATTTATCATAAAATTTCACTGATTATTATTACTACAAAAAGATTATTACTTCGTTTCCGCGGCCCGATGATGGATTATTTAAATTATTATACTTTAATTATTTTATTGAAAATTAGCACTTAGCTCACTTTCCAAAAAAACACTTAACTTTTCCCTAAACGCGTTTGATTCGATTGGCATCTAGCCTATGGAACGCTCCAAATCGAATTGCCCCCATGTTCTCGACATGGAGGATTCGATAGGCATCTCGCCTCTGGACACGTCTAAATCGAATTGATTGATTCTTCGTTTTTTGGTCCCCAGCAAAAGTCTTTTTCCCCCTAGTACCTCATAAGACTACCCTTTCTCCCTCATTCTGTTCGCTTGTCTTTTTTCTATTGGCTAGCTGCCCTGCTACCGGCACTGCTTCGGTACGTCGCCGGAGCTGAGCCAGCAAAAATTTGGCTCACACATCGTTGCTCTCCTACGTGACTTTTTTTGTATTTCAGCACCGCAATTTGTTTAAATTATTTAAATTATTTGGTTTCGTGTTATACTTTGTTTTACAAACACATTCTTGAGAAATAACTTTTCGCTGACAAGTATCCTGCAAAGGTTACTTAGTTTCTTTTGAATTAATGATACGGGGGAGCTCCGATATGTTGTTTAACTTATTGTCTTATTGTTTGAATTATTGTAACTTTTATCCTCATATCAACCCGGGGCGGGGACGGGGGGTACCTTTGGAATTTTGGGAAAGTTTGTAAAAACATATTGTGATTTTGGACCCACTGCTAGACAGTAAGTGTAACATAAGGCTATCGCAAGTTTTCTATTAGATGAATCCCAAAAACAGCACTCCCAAGGAGGAGAAAAATAAGGTAAAATAACTAAGGGTTAAGCTTTAACCTGGATAAATTAAGAAACCAAAGGTAAGTGGAAAGTTTAATTATTAAACGGACGGGGTTAATGAAAGCCATAACTAAATAATTTTTTTTTTTAATTGGTTAACCAAGGGTACACCAATATAAAGGGTGTAATTATAGTATATAAAGCCACAAATATTAATTGTATTAAGTTAAATTGCTTAATTAAAAACATAAGACTTCAAAGGTTTATTCGCAACCCTTTTACACAGATCTGCACAAGGTTTTTGGTTTTTTTCCAAAAAAAAAATTTAGGAGAAGGAGCTAGATAGTATGAATATCCGCTGTCAAACTCCAATTAACAGTGAAATAAATAATAACAGAAAAAAAATTTTTTTTTTGATGCATACCAATGGCAACGTAAGGGGAGGAACACAAACTATTAGTAAAGAGTACAGGTAATATTAAGGGAACCAATTAGGGTAGGAGAAAAGCGAAATACTTCAAATATCGAGGGGTAATGTATGTAATGTAATGTAACCTCAGGGACCAAGTTCAACCATTTCCACATGAAGGAAAGATCGGCACTACCTACGGGGTCGACTTAGTATGAATATTCGCTACTAAACCCCTTACAGTAAGAGCCAATATTTTAGGGAATATTATTCAAAAAAAAATAAAAAAAAGGTCCACTTTGAAATTTTTCGTGAACATACTATATAAATACATAGGGGTAGTTTAGTTAGAATAAGGGTATAATATTTTTTTTGTTTTATTTTTTTTTTAAAAAGGGGGTATCATTTAAAACAGAAAAGAAACGTTTCTTTATTCTTCACAGATTCACTATTTAGAAATTTTTTTTTCCCGTCAAGAACTTTTTTTTGTGAATTTTCAGATAGTAGGAAGATTGGAATAAAAGAATGGATACACTTGTAATATTTCAATTTTCCGAATCAATCAATTGAAAAAAAAAAACTTTAATAAAATGTAACTAAATGTTTCACAATAAGTGAACGGAATAACTTTGTTTTCATCCAATGTACTACAAAGATTGTCAATTTTTTTTTGGTTTAGCTCGATTACACACAAATGTTGTTTTGTTTTCATTGACTCAATTTTGATCTATTAGGTGAAATAAACACTCAAGTAGCTAGTAACCATAAACAATCGCACTATACGTACGCGAGTGCGCGGTCTCCATTTAAACTATAGGTAATCTCAAAGTGCGCGAAACGCGACAGTAATAAAGAGTATTGTTACAGAACCAAAAATGGAGGGATTACCTCTAACATGGAAGCTATGCCTTACCCTGACTCTAGCTCTAACCAGGATGGGACAAACGAACGGATTCATCGCATACGACTGCACAGACCAACGAACAAACATAACGGCGATTTCATTAAAAGATGTAAAACCATGTTCAGCCCCGGAGACATCCTACACCAGTGAGACAGTAGCGATTCAAGTAATACAAAGAAACGAATTCAACACCCAAAAAGTCATGACGTGTCTGATAGACGTGACTAGAATTATCTTCTACTGTGGCATGCACAGCCACACATCAATAGTGGACGGCGGCCTGGAAAACTACATCGAAAAAATAGGAGCGGAAGAATGCAGAAACTTACACCGCTTCAAAACCTTGCATCTATACCAGAGAACAATAACAATAACTTTTCGCTGACAGGTATCCTGCAAAAGTTACTTAGTTTCTTTTGAATTAATGATACGGGGGAGTTTCGATATGTTGTTTAACTTATTGTCTTATTGTTTGAATTATTGTAACTTTTATCCTCATATTAACCCGGGGCGGGGACGGGGGGTACTGGATTATTACATTACTTCCCCCTTTGAAAAAGAAATGGCTTTACAGAGCCGTTTCCTTTTCGGAACTTCCCTCTATCGCCCCTTTAACGTCTAATCCTTATTTACCTTATCCTTACAATACATTACAGTATTATTACAATACATTACAATATTATTACAGTACATTACATGGTTTTGCTACACACCCGCTGTTGTCGTTTTATGTCGCACTGTTTTCCCGTACGCGCACTGTTCTTTGCGCCTTTCTTACCGCACTTACACTAGAATTTGTGTTTGTTGACTCCGTTCCATGCTCTCCATATTAGCTCTATCTTCTCGGACTTACTGATCCTCTTTTTGCCATGGCTGCCACCTGGTTGTGGTTTTGGTTTGGTGTTGGTTAGGGTAGGTTTAAGACTTGCCTACCGAATAATGTTGTACAAGGTTTTGCCGTCTGGCATTGCGATGTACAGAAATAATTATTGCAGTGGACAGAGATGAGAGAGTTGATAGTGTATAGTGATATAAGAATCGGTGAAAGGATAACCTTTCGAAATTTTATATAACAGTGGTTAGGGTATTAGGTCGAGATAAGACGGTCAACTCCGGGTTATGATAGACTGTTTGGCTGTTTGGGTCCTGTACTAAACGGTCTCTAATTGGTTTACTGAACCTTGTGAGTCAGTCCAGTGTCTTCTCTGGTTTGGTTCTGCTTTTTCTTTTGGCTCAGATGTTTCTTCCATGTTTACTTCCTCAGTATCTTTTCTTTTTTTTCTGTGGTGTTGGTGAAGCACCCAGTTTGTTAGGTTTGTCCACGCTCCTGCTAACATGACATATCCGCAGCCTATTGTTTGGTATATTCTTAGCCCATTTAGTATTACCTCGCAGCAGTATTTTATTGTCTTGTATATTAAATAGCAGCCTATTAATCCGCTGGTTATGTTACCTACTGTGGATACCCAGCTCCATAATTATTTCATTGTTGAATGGGCAAATTCTTTTAGTTCATTTTCGCTGAACATATTAGTGAGCTTGTAGCCTTGATCTGTTGCTTCTAAGCCTGCTGTTCTTTTTGTTAATATATTTTCGACCGCTTTTCTTTCTGCTCCAAATGTTAGTATTCTCTGGGCTTCTCTGATTTCTTGCTGGGTATACAGCCCTTCAGCTCCTATTGGTTGTAATGGTGTTAGTTTCAATAATTCTTCCGGCTCTACTCCGATTTCTAATGGTACTATTGCTTTGGTTGGTGTTGGCATCAATCCCAATCCATTGATTGTCGATGTAGTATAGTGGAGGTGTTAGATTGTTACAGTCCACTTCTTCAGCGTAGTCTTGTATTATCCTTGTTATCGGGGACATGAATTTGGACTGGTTGGCTATGGTGATTGGTAGCTCGTGAAAGCATTTGTCTGTTCTCCTTATCTTTGCTGCTTTTGGGGTGCATTGCATGAGATATAATGCCTCTCCTAAGACTCTTCCTGTATAACCTGGCTTGTGTTGCATTAATTGACTAACTGCATTGGGTAGTGATGGTGCCATGAGCAATCTATTCTTTAGGATATCTCTTTTCATTAGGCATCTTCTGTGTACTGTGTCGGTGTATAGATTTTCCAGCTGTCTTTGATAAGACTGTTCTATGTATAAGAATTTACTATTGACATAATTCATCAGGTCGACGTTCCGAAGTAGTAGTGGCATCTCTGGTTCAAAATTCCGGTGTTCATTTATAAAGTTTATCAGTAGTCTCGGGTGTTCGGTTTGCCATGTTTCTTGGTTCATATTTTTCCCATGTGGTGTCAAAACAGTATCCCGTAATGAATGGGCATGTTATCCCTTCTCTTAGGTGTACCTCATTGTCGTCTAGATTTATTGCTGCCAAATAGTCGGTTGTTTTGATTTTAACTGCTGCTACTACTATGACGTCCCTCCATATTCTACCATTCTCTTGGTACTCCACTCCTTTACAAGCTCCATTTTCGTGTAGTTCTCCATGCAGCGTTACGGATGCTGTTGTTGTTCCGTTCATGATTATGTTACCAATTGTTCTCTGGTATAGTTGCAAGGTTTTGAAGCGGTGTAAGTTTCTGCATTCTTCCGCTCCTATTTTTTCGATGTAGTTTTCCAGGCCGCCGTCCACTATTGATGTGTGGCTGTGCATGCCACAGTAGAAGATAATTCTAGTCACGTCTATCAGACACGTCATGACTTTTTGGGTGTTGAATTCGTTTCTTTGTATTACTTGAATCGCTACTGTCTCACTGGTGTAGGATGTCTCCGGGGCTGAACATGGTTTTACATCTTTTAATGAAATCGCCGTTATGTTTGTTCGTTGGTCTGTGCAGTCGTATGCGATGAATCCGTTCGTTTGTCCCATCCTGGTTAGAGCTAGAGTCAGGGTAAGGCATAGCTTCCATGTTAGAGGTAATCCCTCCATTCTTGGTTCTGTAACAATAGTCTTTATTACTGTCGCGTTTCGCGCACTTTGAGATTACCTATAGTTTAAATGGAGACCGCGCACTCGCGTACGTATAGTGCGATTGTTTATGGTTACTAGCTACTTGAGTGTTTATTTCACTTAATAGATCATAATTGAGTCCATGAAAACAGAACAACATTTGTGTGTAATCGAGCTAAACCAAAAAAAAATTGACAATCTTTGTAGTACATTGGATGATAACAAAGTTATTCCGTTCACTTATTGTGAAACATTTAGTTACATTTTATTAAAGGTTTTTTTTCCAATTGATTGATTCGGAAAATTGAAATATTAGAAGTGTATCCATTCTTTTATTCCAATCTTCCTACTATCTGAAAATTCACAAAAAAAAGTTCTTGACGGGAAAAAAAAATTTCTAAATAGTGAACCCATAAAGAATAAAGAAACGTTTCTTTTCTGTTTTAAATGATACCCTCTTTTTAAAAAAAAAATTAAACAAAAAAAAAATATTATACCCTTATTCTAACTAAACTACCCCTATGTATTTATATAGTATGTTCACGAACAATTTCAAAGTGGACCTTTTTTTTACTTTTTTTTGAATAATATTCCCTAAAATATTGGCTCTTACTGTAAGGGGTTTAGTATCGAATATTCATACTAAGTCGACCCCGTAGGTAGTGCCGATCTTTCCTTCATGTGGAAATGGTTGAACTTGGTCCCTGAGGTTACATTACATTACATACATTACCCCTCGATATTTGAAGTATTTCGCTTTTCTCCTACCCTAATTGGTTCCCTTAATATTACCTGTACTCTTTACTAATAGTTTGTGTTCCTCCCCTTACGTTGCCATTGGTATGCATCAAAAAAAAATTTTTTTTTCTGTTATTATTTATTTCACTGTTAATTGGAGTTTGACAGCGGATATTCATACTATCTAGCTCCTTCTCCTAAATTTTTTTTTTTGGAAAAAAACCAAAAACCTTGTGCAGATCTGTGTAAAAGGGTTGCGAAATACAAACGAAATTGAAAGTGCTAGCGTAAAAGCCTCTCCTATAACTATTTTATGGCTTCCTATAGCCTTTTCCCCACTTAAAATCTAATTTCAATACTATTACTAGCTTAAAAGCAAATCCTATAGTTATTCGTGGTTTCCTGTAGCCGTTTCCAAATTCGAAAGATAAACTTAGTGTATAATCACATTAATAAAAAAAACTTTTCCTTCTTGAATAAACCTTTGAAGTCTTATGTTTGTTACACTTCGTTCTTATTTTTATTAACTTACCTTGTTTTTGAAATTATCTCTGTCAACAATTTAGTCATTTAAATTAGTCTCTATTTTGTATGAGGTTTGCAATAGTTTCCATCTGAAATATAATGTTGTCAGCTGTTTGGGAATAATAATGGGTACATTCAGGAGGTCCCAGCGGCTAGATCTAGCCACTCAGCATGCTGTGGCCGCTGTTAATAAGCGCCTTCGTTTCGCCTGAATGCGTGGCTCACTGACAGCGGAACAAAAGTAAAAACATTTGAAAACATAACCCAATTTTTATTTTGGTTTTTATATGTCTATTGTGTTCATGTACAAAACTACAATAATTATCTTCAATTATCAATTGGATAAATCTTATCCCAACAATTAACACCTTAGAATATAATTAAGATCAACACAAACCTACATAACCCAATTTCGATATGTCATTAATGTCAAAATCGCGATGCGCTTTTTAGAAAGCGACAAATTTCTACGCTGAGCAAAACAGTCAGCCGCTGTTGAATAGCTTTCAAGCAGCGCTACATTCAGAGAGACTCCTTACTAAGCGATCTCAGCCGCTGGGACCTCCTGAATGTACCCAATGTTTTGTTTACGTCTGAAATATAATATTGTCAGCTGTTTGCGGATAGTAGTTTTATTGGTTATAAACTTGGTCAAGCGTATGATTACTTTCAATTCAAGCTGACAATACAATACCTGCTATTCCAATAATTAAAATCACTGTTTATTTAATTTGTATTCACAATATTAGTAACTTAAAAACAGGTGCATAGTTTCTTCTTCTTCTACTTTTAGTTAATGTCGTACGAGACCATAGGTTAAAATTTGAATTACTGGGTAAGTTGTTGTTTTGTTGTGACCACATGTTCTATGGTTCTATGTTTGGGTGACTGATTGTTCGATCGGTCAGAGGCGGAGTAACGGTGTTAAACCTCCGAACGGTTCCGGGAAAAGGAAGTTTGGTTGTCTGCATAGATATTATAACCTACAATGGATGTGCCCTGTCAATACACAGCGTATACTACCGTGTGTCGCACTAGCAGTGCGAGAGAGATGGAGATAGAACGGTGGCAAAATACGCGAGCTGGCAATGTAAAATAAATACAAAAATCAAATTAAATTTGTCCACTATAAAGTTATTAGGAAGTTTGGTTTGGAAATGAATTAAAATAACTTTTCCAAGCGTAAATATTTATTTTTGCATTTTCTCAACATAAATAAATGTAGAAATTCCACAATTAAATTATAAAAAATTAAGTGTTCAAAGAAAAACACAAAGTCGATCCCACAATTTTAATTTAATAATGAAAGTTACTTGCAACTAGTTTCGGTCCACAGGACCATCATTAGGCTAAAAATACAATACAATGTCAATGGACTAGTTTAGTGATTTTTTTTTATATTTGCATCTTATAAAATAGGTTTTTAGTGGTTCAACTGTACAAATAAAATTTTTATAAAATTAATCCTCTAGCCATAATCGGCTTTTGAAATTTAAATTTAATGGTTACATACGTCATAAGTGGTAAGTGACGTATTTCAATGAGATTGGTAGAAAATTTACGATGTTGTCGATATGCTTTAATATTAACCGATAAACTTATCTTTCTCTCTTATTTATTGTCATTAAAAAGAGATAAACATATTGATATTTTTGTTCTCTGATTGACACTTTATCAAATAAGGAGTAAAACACTAAACAAAATATTCTGTCATTTTCGTTAGTTTAATTTGTTGTTTGGTTGTGTTTGGTCTATGAAAGAAATTACTTCTATACTATTTTTGGTTCGAAAATAAAAATCCCTAACACCTTCTATTGGTGTTATAGCGGTTCCTTTGAAAAATAACCAATAGAAGTAATTGTTCTTTCGGGGAACAACCCTTCTATCGGTACAGTGAGAGAACGAATTTCAAGAATACCGTTTTGGCATTTTCAATAGAACCACGTCCACTTCCTATTGGCTGTTCTATTCTATCACCGTCAAGAATAGGGGTCTTGTTTGTTTATTACAGATAAACACGATTTTCTCTCCTGTCAAATATCTTGTCAACTGGTACAATCAGTTAGTCACAGAACACGGTGTTTGATGCCGCCAGTTCTTTGAGAATACTTGAAACGAACGTAGCTAAACTGTGACAACGTTGACTTTTAAACACACTTCATTATTGGTTATTAGTTGGCGCTACGTTTAAAACTTATTAATAATTTATTGCTAAATTTTACGAAATGAGAAAAATTACTTGCAAAATAAATACCAATATAAGTAAGTAGGTATCTTATCCTAAATATATATTGCTATCATTTTGATTAATATGATCCTACTAAACTAGTCCATTGAAAGGAAGACAGTAGTAAGACTTAATGTGATGGAAACAAAAATCAAGACTACAGTAAAATAGTTGTAGGTGAATTATCAACTTACAACTCATAAAATAGACAACATTAAATTATGTTAATACATATGAAAATCTCCAAGGAGATCACTGCATAGAAATATAAAACATGCAGCCAAAATGATAATATTGTTTAAGTTCTCTAATAACTTTTTTAAAAAAATTTTAATTATACAAAGCAAATCATAAGAAAATACAATATATTGTAATGATAAATCAACATTATTACTAATTGATACATCAAAACACAAGAGAAGAGTAAAGTACTTAAGTTTTAAACATAAGTTCTGCCTTCTAAAATTTCTGTTAAGTACTTTCTGTCTTTTTATTAATGATTGGGAAAGTATCCAATATCTATGCCTATTTGATGGATTTTCTAAATCCTTTTCGGTAAAATCTCCTACTAAAATAGGATCTTGCTTTCTAAAATAGAAACACAAATTAAAATTAATATTGCCTTACTAATATTAATTTAATATACTGACCTTTTTCTAAATGTAATATTATCAGGTACAGGTACAACCGAAGTTGAGGGCTCAGCAGGTATTTCCTGTATAAACTCAACAACTAGGGGAGACTTCTACTAATGTAAAAAGCAAAAAGAAATTATTTGAAAATGAAATAAAAAAAGGCACCTATTACTCACCATTTACACTAGTAGTTACACTTCTTAAAGGTCTTCGCGTTATTTTCCTTTTTCTTTAAATGAACGGGAAAATCAAAAATAGTTGAAACAGCGTCTTTATTCAATCGAAAGCTTTCCATAACAGTTTGGTAGTAATCACTTTGAAGAAAATGTTTACTACAAAGAACAGCTGAATCGCTTGCTTTAAAGTTTTTTCTTCGTAAAGCCAAAATCCACTTTTTGCGATTATTCGGATCTTTAGGAAAACTAAAAATGGTGACAAATTTTTGATAAGGCATCAAAATAATACAATTTCAAAATATATTCTCAAATTTTACAAACAGTTATGTACCTATAACTGGTGAAACTTTATATCAGTTCCCTTAGTAAATCTAGTCGTGCAGTTGTAAGCTGAACATGATTTCACCATTTTTTCTTTTTTAATTCAATACACACGTATATAATTAATAAGTCTATGTATTCGCGATGTGAAAATATTGAGTAATATTTACGGAATAGCACGTTAAAAATTTAAAAAGCACAAATAAGCCCACTACTTACAATGCTTTCGCGCTCCTTTTGCCACTGTTCTCTATCTATCTTTGTCTGGTTGCTATGGTTCCATACTATCTCTTTCTAAGGCACATCCATTTTAGGTTATAATATCTATGGTTGTCTGTCATCAACGGTTCTCGTTCTCTTTCCGGCCTTACCTCGTGCTTACCGCTAGGTAAAATATTTCATCGTAAAAATTGTTAACGGATTTTCTAGTGGCATAGCACTTTTAAGGAACTAAATGTGTTGGATTTAGTAGTTGGGACAAGGAAGTCCTGTTTGGTAGTAAAATTTAGTTCTATCTTCGTAAGAAGGATTTTTGGTAAGAGACCGAATACAGAGTCAGCCCATCTAACATCTCAGGGTATGTATAAGTCTGGTTATAAGGGACTGAATATTCATTAGAACCTTCTTGTAGGCTGTACCGTTTTGGGGAGAGCTGGATCTCTCAGGTGGGATAATTTGCTGGTTCCGAATACTAGGAGTTATACTTTGGCGTTGGCACAATCCAGTTTTTTTTTGGTAATCACTAGTTTTTATGGAGAGATGGTTTGTACAACAAGATGGAAGACTTCACCTTGAATTTCTCAAGTTATGTTATTTTATTCTTTATTAATTTCCTACAAGGTTAGACCACCCTTACTAGAGATAATATTCTAGGACCAATAATTAATTAATTAAAGTATTGTATTTCAGCATTGTAATAGTGATATTAGTGTAAATCTACAGGACTGGGGTAGGGGTTAAATAAGATTGTACATGTAAATTATTCTTTTTTTATGGCTTATAACTTGTAACTGGGGTAGGTAGGATTTAAATAAGATTGTACATGTAAATTATTCTTTTTTTTTATGGCTTATAACTTGTAACTGGGGTAGGATTTAAATAAGATTGTACATGTAAATTATTCTTTTTTTTTATGGCTTATAACTTATCACTGGGGTAGGGGTTAAATAAGATTTTACATGTAAATTATTCTTTTATGGTTTATAACTTTGAACTGGGGTGGGATTTCTTTTTTAGTCACAGATTGTGTTATTCAAATAGGGTAATCACCTTCTTTACTCGGTCTCCCTTCAGGAACCAAGCAGTAAATTGTTGGATCATTTTCTTTACTTGGTTTCCCTTCAGGAACCAAGCAGTGATATATCACAATGTATTAATAACGTATTAATCATAACTTATGTACTTTTTAGAGAAAGTTTTGTGAACCGTCCCTTTCCCTTTGATCGATCAAATGGAGCGGATTGGATAAGAGATACTGTGGAAGCCTAAATAAATCTGCAATTTCATATATTGTTTTCTTTCCTTTTTAACAAAAGAATCAGCGTCCAAGCTAATTGGACCCTAGAAGGTGAGTACCAAATTTTTCATTCTATTCAGTGGGTACTGTTCTCGTAACATCGAGGGACTTTGGGATTTGGGTCAGCTTTTCCAAATTCCTGGCGCGGTATAAATCTACCAGAACCCTTCGGCTGAGCTAGCGGTGTTCTGCTGTCGTGCTGAAAGCAACAGTAACCCCTGTTGGTTGTAAATCATTTCCAATTAATTAATCCTCAGGAAAAGAACGTAGCAAAGTCTAAAGTCTAAAGTCTAAAGTCTAAAGTCTAAACTCTAAAGTCTAAAGACTAAAGTCAAGTCTAAAGTCTAAAGTCTAAAGTCTAAAGTCTAAAGTCTAAAGTCTAAAGTCTAAAGTCTAAAGTCTAAAGTCTAAAGTCTAAAGTCTAAAGTCTAAAGTCTAAAGTCTAAAGTCTAAAGTCTAAAGTCTAAAGTCTAAAGTCTAAAGTCTAAAGTCTAAAGTCTAAAGTCTAAAGTCTAAAGTCTAAAGTCTAAAGTCTAAAGTCTAAAGTCTAAAGTCTAAAGTCTAAAGTCTAAAGTCTAAAGTCTAAAGTCAAAGTCTAAAGTCTAAAGTCTAAAGTCTAAAGTCTAAAGTCTAAAGTCTAAAGTCTAAAGTCTAAAGTCTAAAGTCTAAAGTCTAAAGTCTAAAGTCTAAAGTCTAAAGTCTAAAGTCTAAAGTCTAAAGTCTAAAGTCTAAAGTCTAAAGTCTAAAGTCTAAAGTCTAAAGTCTAAAGTCTAAAGTCTAAAGTCTAAAGTCTAAAGTCTAAAGTCTAAAGTCTAAAGTCTAAAGTCTAAAGTCTAAAGTCTAAAGTCTAAAGTCTAAAGTCTAAAGTCTAAAGTCTAAAGTCTTAAGTCTTAAGTCTTAAGTCTTAAGTCTTAAGTCTTAAGTCTTAAGTCTTAAGTCTTAAGTCTTAAGTCTTAAGTCTTAAGTCTTAAGTCTTAAGTCTTAAGTCTTAAGTCTTAAGTCTTAAGTCTTAAGTCTTAAGTCTTAAGTCTTAAGTCTTAAGTCTTAAGTCGTAAGTCGTAAGTCGTAAGTCGTAAGTCGTAAGTCGTAAGTCGTAAGTCTTAAGTCTTAAGTCTTAAGTCTTAAGTCTTAAGTCTTAAGTCTAAAGTCTAAAGTATAAAAGAGAATTGTGTTTTCTACCTCTGTGCAAAATTTCATTTATGGACATTTTCATCTACCCACCAGCTCCTAAGAATATATGCGAATTTGCGTTAAAAATTTCTCTAAAATCCATTTTTTGGGCACTCGGAACGTTTGTAAGTAATTTTTAAATATGCCAGATAAAAGAGAATTGTTTTGTCTACCTCTGTGAAAAATTTCATTTATGGACATTTTCATCTACCCATCAGCTCTAAAGGATATATCCGAATTTTCGTTAAAAATTTCCTTAAAATACATTTTTGGCCAATCGGAACGTTTGTAAGTAATTTTTGAATATGCCAGAGAAAAGAGAATTGTTTTGTCTACCTCTGTGCAAAATTTTATTTATGGACATCTTCATCTACCCACCAGCTCTAAAGTCTGCGTTAAAATATCCCTTAAAATACATTTTTGGCCAATCGGAACGTTTGTAAGTAATTTTTGAATATGCCAGATAAAAGAGAATTGTGTTTTCTACCTCTGTGCAAAATTTCATTTATGGACATCTTCATCTACCCACCAGCTCCAAAGAATATATCCGAATTTGCGTTAAAAATTTCCTTAAAATCCATTTTTTGGCCACTTGGAACGCCTGTTAGTAATTTTTAAATATGCTAGATTGAAGAAAATTGTTTTTTCTACCTCTGTGCTAAATTTTATTTATGGACATCTTCATCTACCCACCAGCTCTAAAGGATATATCCGAATTTGCGTTAAAAATTCCCTTAAAATACATTTTTGGCCAATCGGAACGTTTGTAAGTAATTTTTGAATATGCCAGAGGAAAGAGAATTATTTTGTCTACCTCTTTGCAAAATTTCATTAATGGAGATCTTCATCTACCCACCAGCTCCAAAGAATATATGCGAATTTGCGTTAAAAATTCCCTTAAAATCCATTTTTTGGCCACTTGGAACGTTTGTTAGTACTTTTTAAATATGCTAGATTAAAGAAAATTGTTTTTTCTACCTCTGTGCAAAATTTCATTTATGGATATATTCGAAGGATATATCCGAATTTGTGTTAAAAATTCCTTTAAAATCCATTTTTTGGCCACTCGGAAAGGTTGTAAGTAATTTTTTAAAAATCCAAATGAAAGAGAATTGTTTTTTTTTACCTCTGTGCAAAATTTCATTTATGGACATCTTCATCTACCCACCAGCTCCAAAGGATATATCCGAATTTGCGTTAACAATTCCCTTAAAATCCAATTTTTGGCTACTCGGAACGTTTGTAAGTAATCTTTGAATATGATAGATGAAAGAGAATTGTTTTTTCTTACTCTGTGCAAAATTTTATTCATGTTTTGGCTACTCGGAACGTTTGTAAGTAATTTTTAAATATGCCAGAGAAAAGAGAATTGTTTTGTCTACCTCTGTGCAAAAGTTCATTTATAGAGATCTTCATCTGCCCACCAGCTCTAAAGAATATATCCGAATTTGCGTTAAAAATTCCCTTAAAATCCAATTTTGGCAACTCGAAACGATTAAAAGTAATTTTTAAATATGCCAGATAAAAGAGAATTGTGTTTTCTACCTCTGTGCAAAATTTCATTTATGGACATCTTCATCTACCCACCAGCTCCAAAGGATATATCCGAATTTGCGTTAAAAATTAACTTAAAATCCATTTTTTGGCCACTTGAAACGTCTGCATGTAATTTTTAAATATGCTAGATGAAAGAAAATTGTTTTTTTTACCTCTGTGCAAAATTTCATTTATGGAGATCTTCATCTACCCACCAGCTCTAAAGGATATATCCGAATTTGCGTTAAAAATTCCCTTAAAATCCAATTTTGGCAAACTGGAAACGATTGTAAGTAATTTTTAAATATGCCAGATAAAAGAGAATTGTGTTTTCTATCTCTGTGCAAAATTTCGTTTATGAACATCTTCATCTATTCACCAGCTCTAAAGGATATATCCGAATTTGCGTTAAAAATTCCTTTAAAATCCATTTTTTGGCCACTTGGAACGTCTGTTAGTAATTTTTAAATATGCTGGATGAAAGAAAATTGTTTTCTCTACCTCTGTGCAAAAATTCATTAATGGACATCTTCATCTACCCACCAGCTCTAAAGGATATATTCGAATTTGCGTTAAAAATTCCCTTAAAATACATTTTTGGCCAATCGGAACGTTTGTAACTAATTTTTTAATATGCCAGATAAAAGAGAAATTTGTTTTCTACCTATGTGCAAAATTTCATTTATGGACATTTTCATCTACCCACCAGCTCCAAAGAATATATGCGAATTTGAGTTAAAAATTTCTCTAAAATCCATTTTTTGGCCACTCGGAACGTTTGTAAGTAATTTTTAAATATGCTAGATTAAAGTAATTGTTTTTTCTACCTCTGTGCAAAATTTTATTTATGGACATCTTCATCTACCCACCAGCTCTAAAGGATATATCCGAGTTTGCGTTAAAAATTCCCTTAAAATACATTTTTGGCCAATCGGAACGCCTGTTAGTAATTTTTAAATATGCTAGATTAAAGAAAATTGTTTTTTCTACCTCTTTGCAAAATTTCATTTATGGACATCTTCATCTACCCACCAGCTCTAAAGGATATATCCGAATTTGCGTTAAAAATTCCCTTAAAATACATTTTTGGCCAATCGGAATGTTTGTAAGTAATTTTTGAATATGCCAGAGGAAAAAGAATTGTTTTGTCTACCTCTGTGCAAAATTTTATTAATGGAGATCTTTATCTACCCACCAGCTCCAAAGGATATATCCGAATTTGCGTTAAAAATTTCCTTAAAATCCATTTTTTGGCCACTTGGAACGTCTGTTAGTAATTTTTAAATATGCTAGATGAAAGAGAATTGTTTTTTCTATCTCTGTGCAAAATTTCATTTATGGACATCTTCATCTACCCACCAGCTCCAAAGGATATATCCGAATTTGCGTTAAAAATTCCCTTAAAATCCATTTTTGGCCACTCGTAACGTTTGTAAGTAATTTTTAAATATGCCAGATGAAAGGGATTTGTTTTTTCTATCTTTGTGCAAAATTTCATTCATAGATATCGGCAAATACCCACCAGCTCCAAAGGATATATCCGAATTTGTGTTAAAAATTCCTTTAAAATCCATTTTTTGGCCACTCGGAAAGGTTGTAAGTAAATTTAAAATAAGCCAAATGAAAGAAAATTGTTTTTTTTACCTCTGTGCAAAATTTCATTAATAGACCTCTTTATCTACCCACTAGCTCCAAAGGATATATCCGAATTTGCGTTAAAAATTCCCTTAAAATCCATTTTTTGGCCACTCAGAACGTTTGTAAGTAATTTTTAAATAAGCCAGATGAAGGAGAATTGTTTTTTCTACCTCTGTGCAAAATTTCATTCATGGACATCGGCAAATACCCACCAGCTCCAAAGGATATATACGAATTTGCATTAAAAATTCCCTTAAAATCCATTTTTTAGTCACTCGGAACGTTTGAAAGTAATTGTTGAATATGCCAGATGAAAGAGAATTGTTTTTTCTACCCCTGTGCAAAATTTCATTTATGGACATATTCATCTACCCACCAGCTCTGAAGGATATATACGAATTTGCGTTAAAAATTCCCTTAAAATCCATTTTTTAGTCACTCGGAACGTTTGAAAGAAATTGTTGAATATGCCAGATAAAAGAGAATTGTTTTTTCTACCTCTGTGCAAAATTTCATTTATAGACCTCTTTATCTACCCACCAGCTCCAAAGGATATATCCGAATTTGCGTTAAAAATTCCCTTAAAATCCATTTTTTGGCCACTCAGAACGTTTGTAAGTAATTTTTAAATAAGCCAGATAAAGGAGAATTGTTTTTTCTACCCCTGTGCAAAATTTCATTCATGGACATCGGCAAATACCCACCAGCTCCAAAGGATATATACGAATTTGCGTTAAAAATTCCCTTAAAATCCATTTTTTAGTCACTCGGAACGTTTGAAAGTAATTGTTGAATATGCCAGATAAAAGAGAATTGTGTTTTCTACCTCTGTGCAAAATTTCATTTATGGACATCTTCATCTACCCACCAGCTCCAAAGGATATATCGGAATTTGCATTAAAAATTCCCTTAAAATCCATTTTTTGGCCAGTTGGAACGTCTGCTAGTAATTTTTAAATATGCTAGATGAAAGAAAATTGTTTTTTTACCTCTGTGCAAAATGTCTTTTATGGACATCTTCATCTACACACCAGCTCTAAAGGATATATCCGAATTTGCTTTAAAAATTTCCTTAAAATCCATTTTTGGCCAATCGGAACGTTTGTAAGTAATTTTTGAATATGCCAGATGAAAGAAAATTGTATTTTCTATCTCTGTGCAAAATTTCATTAATGGACATCTTCATCTATTCACCAGCTCTAAAGGATATATCCGAATATGCGTTAAAAATTCCCTTAAAATCCATTTTTTGGCCACTTGGAACGTCTGTTAGTAATTTTTAAATATGCTAGATGAAATAAAATTGTTTTTTCTACCTCTGTGCAAAAATTCATTTATGGACATCTTCATCTACCCACCAGCTCTAAAGGATATATACGAATTTGCGTTAAAAATTCCCTTAAAATACATTTTTGGCCAATCGAAACGTTTGTAAGTAATTTTTGAATATGTCAGATAAAAGAGAATTGTGTTTTCTACCTCTGTGCAAAATTTCATTTATGGACATCTTTATCTACCCACCAGCTCCAAAGGATATATCCGAATTTGCGTTAAAAATTCCCTTAAAATCCAATTTTTGGCTACTCGGAACGTTTGTAAGTAATATATGAATATGCCAGATGAAAGAGAATTGTTTTTTCTATCTTTGTGCAAAATTTTATTTATGGACATCTTCATCTACCAACCAGCTCCAAAGGATATATCCGAATTTGCGTTAAAAATTCCCTTAAAATCCATTTTTTGGCCACTCAGAACGTTTGTAAGTAATTTTTAAATAAGCCAGATGAAAGAGAATTGTTTTTTCTACCTCTGTGCAAAATTTCATTTATGGACATCGGCAAATACCCACCAGCTCCAAAGGATATATACGAATTTGCGTTAAAAATTCACTTAAAATCCATTTTTTAGTCACTCGGAACGTTTGAAAGAAATTGTTGAATATGCGAGATGAAAGAGAATTGTTTTTTCTACCTCTGTGCAAAATTTCATTTGTGGACATCTTCATCTACCCACCAGCTCTGAAGGATATATCCGAATTTGCGTTAAAAATTCCCTTAAAATCCATTTTTTGGCCTCTCAGAACGTTTGTAAGTAATTTTTGAATATGCCAGAGGAAAGAGAATTGTTTTGTCTACTTCTGTGCAAAAGTTCATTTATGGAGATCTTTATCTACCCACCAGCTCTAAAGGATATATCCGAATTTGCGTTAAAAATTCCCTTAAAATCCAATTTTGGCCACTCGAAACGATTGTAAGTAATTTTTAAATATGCCAGATAAAAGAGAATTGTGTTTTCTACCTCTGTGCAAAATTTCTTTTATGGACATCTTCATCTACCCACCAGCTCCAAAGGATATATCCGAATTTGCGTTAAAAATTCCCTTAAAATCCATTTTTTGGCCAGTTGGAACGTCTGCTAGTAATTTTTAAAAATGCTAGATGAAAGAAAATTGTTTTTTTACCTCTGTACAAAATTTCATTTATGGACATCTTCATCTACACACCAGCTCTAAAGGATATATCCGAATTTGCGTTAAAAATTTCCTTAAAATCCATTTTTGGCCAATCGGAACGTTTGTAATTAATTTTTGAATATGCCAGATGAAAGAAAATTGTATTTTTTATCTCTGTGCAAAATTTCATTAATGGACATCTTCATCTATTCACCAGCTCTAAAGGATATATCCGAATTTGCGTTAAAAATTTCCTTAAAATCCATTTTTGGCCAATATATGCCAGATGAAAGAAAATTGTATTTTTTATCTCTGTGCAAAATTTCATTAATGGACATCTTCATCTACACACCAGCTCTAAAGGATATATCCGAATTTGCGTTAAAAATTCCCTTAAAATACATTTTTGGCCAATCGGAACGTTTGTAAGTAATTTTTGAATATGCCAGATAAAAGAGAATTGTGTTTTCTACCTCTGTGCAAAATTTCATTTATGGACATCTTTATCTACCCACCAGCTCCAAAGGATATATCCGAATTTGCGTTAAAAATTCCCTTAAAATCCAATTTTTGGCTACTCGGAACTTTTGTAAGTAATTTATGAATATGCCAGATGAAAGAAAATTGTTTTTTCTATCTTTGTGCAAAATTTCATTTATGGATATTTTTATCTACCAACCAGCTCCAAAGGATATATCCGAATTTTCGTTAAAAAGTCCCTTAAAATCCATTTTTTGGCTACTTGGAACGTTTGTAAATAATTTTTGAATATGCCAGATGAAAAGGAATTGTTTTTTCTACCTCTTTAAAAAATTCAATCATGGACATCTTCATCTACCCACCAGCTCCAAAGGATATATCCGAATTTGCGTCAAGAGTTCTCTTAAAATCCATGTTTTGGCTACTCGGAACGTTTGTAAGTAATTTTTGAATATGTCAGTGGAAAGAGAATTGTTTTTTCTACCTCTGTAAAAAATTCAATCATGGACATCTTCATCTACCCACCAGCTCCAAAGGATATATCCGAATTTCCGTTAAAAATTCCCTTAAAATCCATTTTTTGGCCACTCGAAAAGGTTGTAAGTAATTGTTGAATAAGCCAGATAAAAGAGAATTGTGTTTTCTACCTCTTTGCAAAATTTCATTTATGGACATCTTCATCTACCCACCAGCTCCAAAGGATATATCCGAATTTCCGTTAAAAATTCCCTTAAAATCCATTTTTTGGCCAGTTGGAACGTCTGCTAGTAATTTTTAAATATGCTAGATGAAAGAAAATTGTTTTTTTACCTCTGTGCAAAATGTCTTTTATGGACATCTTCATCTACACACCAGCTCTAAAGGATATATCCGAATTTGCTTTAAAAATTTCCTTAAAATCCATTTTTGGCCAATCGGAACGTTTGTAAGTAATTTTTGAATATGCCAGATGAAAGAAAATTGTATTTTCTATCTCTGTGCAAAATTTCATTAATGGACATCTTCATCTATTCACCAGCTCTAAAGGATATATCCGAATTTGCGTTAAAAATTCCCTTAAAATCCATTTTTTGGCCACTTGGAACGTCTGTTAGTAATTTTTAAATATGCTAGATGAAATAAAATTGTTTTTTCTACCTTTGTGCAAAAATTCATTTATGGACATCTTCATCTACTCACCAGCTCTAAAGGATATATCCGAATTTGCGTTAAAAATTCCCTTAAAATACATTTTTGGCCAATCGGAACGTTTGTAAGTAATTTTTGAATATGCCAGATAAAAGAGAATTGTGTTTTCTACCTCTGTGCAAAATTTCATTTATGGACATCTTTATCTACCCAACCGCTCCAAAGGATATATCCGAATTTGCGTTAAAAATTCCCTTAAAATCCAATTTTTGGCTACTCGGAACGTTTGTAAGTAAAATATGAATATGCCAGATGAAAGAGAATTGTTTTTATACCTTTGTGCAAAATTTCATTTATGGACATCTTCATCTACACACCAGCTCTAAAGGATATATCCAAATTTGCGTTAAAAATTTCCTTAAAATCCATTTTTGGCCAATCGGAACGTTTGTAATTAATTTTTGAATATGCCAGATGAAAGAAAATTGTATTTTTTATCTCTGTGCAAAATTTCATTAATAGACCTCTTTATCTACCCACCATCTCCAAAGGATATATCCGAATTTGCGTTAAAAATTCCCTTAAAATCCATTTTTTGGCCACTCAGAACGTTTGTAAGTAATTTTTAAATAAGCCAGATGAAGAAGAATTGTTTTTTCTACCTTTTTGCAAAATTTCACTCATGGACATCGGCAAATACCCACCAGCTCCAAAGGATATATACGAATTTGCATTAAAAATTCCCTTAAAATCCATTTTTTAGTCACTCGGAACGTTTGAAAGTAATTGTTGAATATGCCAGATGAAAGAGAATTGTTTTTTCTACCCCTGTGCAAAATTTCATTTATGGACATCTTCATCTACCCACCAGCTCTGAAGGATATATCCGAATTTGCGTTAAAAATTCCCTTAAAATCCATTTTTTGGCCTCTCAGAACGTTTGTAAGTAATTTTTGAATATGCCAGAGAAAAGAGAATTGTTTTTTAACCTCTGTGCAAAATTTCATTTATAGACCTCTTTATCTACCCACCAGCTCCAAACGATATATACGAATTTGTGTTAAAAATTCCCTTAAAATCCATTTTTTGGCCAGTTGGAACGTCTGCTAGTAATTTTTAAATATGCTAGATGAAAGAAAATTGTTTTTTTACCTCTGTGCAAAATGTCTTTTATGGACATCTTCATCTACACACCAGCTCTAAAGGATATATCCGAATTTGCTTTAAAAATTTCCTTAAAATCCATTTTTGGCCAATCGGAACGTTTGTAAGTAATTTTTGAATATGCCAGATGAAAGAAAATTGTATTTTCTATCTCTGTGCAAAATTTCATTAATGGACATCTTCATCTATTCACCAGCTCTAAAGGATATATCCGAATATGCGTTAAAAATTCCCTTAAAATCCATTTTTTGGCCACTTGGAACGTCTGTTAGTAATTTTTAAATATGCTAGATGAAATAAAATTGTTTTTTCTACCTCTGTGCAAAAATTTATTTATGGACATCTTCATCTACCCACCAGCTCTAAAGGATATATACGAATTTGCGTTAAAAATTCCCTTAAAATACATTTTTGGCCAATCGAAACGTTTGTAAGTAATTTTTGAATATGTCAGATTCTACCTCTGTGCAAAATTTCATTTATGGACATCTTTATCTACCCACCAGCTCCAAAGGATATATCCGAATTTGCGTTAAAAATTCCCTTAAAATCCAATTTTTGGCTACTCGGAACGTTTGTAAGTAATATATGAATATGCCAGATGAAAGACAATTGTTTTTTCTATCTTTGTGCAAAATTTTATTTATGGACATTTTCAGCTACCAACCAGCTCCAAAGGATATATCCGAATTTTCGTTAAAAAGTCCCTTAAATCCATTTTTTGGCTACTCGGAACGTTTGTATGTGATTTTTGAATATGTCAGAGGAAAGAGAATTGTTTTTTCTACCTCTGTAAAAAATTCAATCATGGACATCTTCATCTACCCACCAGCTCCAAAGGATATATCCGAATTTGCGTTAAAAATTCCCTTAAAATCCAATTTTTGGCTACTCGGAACGTTTGTAAGTAATCTTTGAATATAATGGATGAAAGAGAATTGTTTTTTCTATCTCTGAGAAAAATTTCATTCATGGGCATCTTCATCTACCCACCATCTCCAAAGGATATATCCGAATTTGCGTTAAAAATTCCCTTAAAATCCATTTTTTGGCCACACAGAACGTTTGTAAGTAATTTTTAAATAAGCCAGATGAAAGAGAATTGTTTTTTCTACCTCTGTGCAAAATTTCATTCATGGACATCGGCAAATACCCACCAGCTCCAAAGGATATATACGAATTTGCGTTAAAAATTCCCTTAAAATCCATTTTTTAGTCACTCGGAACGTTTGAAAAAAATTGTTGAATATGCCAGATAAAAGAAAATTGTTTTTTTCACCTCTGTAAAAAATTCAATGATGGACATCTTCATCTACCCACCAGCTCCAAAGAATATATCCGAATTTGCGTCAAGAGTTCCCTTAAAACCCATGTTTTGGCTACTCGGAACGTTTGTAAGTAATTTTTGAATATGCCAGAAAAAAGAGATTTGTTTTGTCTACCTCTGTGCAAAATTTCATTTATGGAGATCTTCATCTACCCACCAGCTCTAAAGGAAATATCCGAATTTGCGTTAAAAATTCCCTTAAAATCCATTTTTTGGCCACTCGAAACGATTGTAAGTAATCTTTGAATATGCCAGATGAAAAAGATTTGTTTTTTCTATCTCTGCGCAAAATTTCATTTATGGACATCTTCATCTACCAACCAGCTCCAAAGGATATATCCGAATTTGCGTTAAAAATTCCCTTAAAATCCATTTTTGGCCACTCGTAACGTTTGTAAGTAATTTTTGAATATGCCGGATGAAAGAGAATTGTTTTTTCTATCTTTGTGCAAAATTTCATTTATGGATATCGGCAAATACCAGCCAGCTCCAATGGATATATCCGAATTTGTGTTAAAAATTCCTTTAAAATCCATTTTTCGGCCACTCGGAAAGGTTGTAATTTTTAAATAAGCCAAATGAAAGAGAATTGTTTTTTTTACCTCTGTGCAAAATTTCATTCATAGACATCTTTATCTACCCAGCAGCTCTAAAGGATATATCCGAATTTGCTTTAAAAATTCCTTTAAAATCCAATTTTTGGCTACTCGGAACGTTGGTATGAAATCTTTAAATATGATAGATGAAAGAGAATTGTTTTTTCTATCTTTGTGCAAAATTTCATTCATGGGCATCTTCATCTACCCACCAACTCCAAAGGATATATCCGAATTTGCGTTAAAAATTCCCTTAAAATCCATTTTTTGGCCACTCGGAACCTTTTCTAAGTAATTTTTAAATATGCCAGATAAAAGAATATTTTTGTCTACCTCTGTGCAAAATTTTATTTATGGACATCTTTATCTACCCAGCAGCTCTAAAGGATATAACCGAGTTTGCGTTAAAAATTCCCTTAAAATCCATTTTTTAGTCACTCGGAACGATTGTAAGTAATTGTTGAATATGCCAGATGAAAGAGAATTGTCTTTTCTACCTCTGTGCAAAATTTCATTTATGGACATCTTCATCTACACACCAGCTCTGATTTCCGAATTTGCGTTAAAAATTTCCTTTAAATCCATTTTTTGGCCTCTCAGAACGTTTGTAAATAATTTTTAAATATGCCAGATGAAAGAGAATTGTTTTTTCTACCTCTGTGCGAAATTTAAATCATGGACATCGGCAAATACCCACCAGCTCCAAAGGATATATACGAATTTGTGTTAAAAATTCCTTTAAAATCCATTTTTTGGCCACTCGGAAAGGTTGTAATTTTTAAATAAGCCAAATGAAAGAGAATTGTTTTTTTTACCTCTGTGCAGAATTTCATTCATAGACATCTTTATCTACCCACCAGCTCCAAAGGATATATCCGAATTTGCGTTAAAAATTCCCTTAAAATCCATTTTTGGCCACTTCTAATGTTTGTAAGTAATTTTTGAATATGCCAGATGAAAGAGAATTGTTTTTTTTACCTCTGTGCAAAATTTCATTTATGGACATCTTCATCTACACACCAGCTCCAAAGGATATATCCGAATTTGCGTTAAAAATTGCCTTAACATCCATTTTTTGGCCACCTGGAACGTCTGTTAGTAATTTTTAAATATGCTAGATGTAAGAAAATTGTTTTTTCTACCTCTGTAAAAAATTCAATCATGGACATCCTCATCTACCCACCAGCTCTAAAGGATATATCCGAGTTTGCGTTAAAAAGTCCCTTAAATACATTTTTTGGCTACTCGGAACGTTTGTAAATAAATTTTGAATATGCCAGATAAAAGAGAATTGTTTTTTCTATCTCTGTGCAAAATTTCATTTATGGACATCTTCATCTACTAACCAGCTCCAAAGGATATATCCGAATTTGCGTCAAGAGTTCCCTTAAAATCCAATTTTTGGCTACTCGGAACGTTTGTAAGTAATTTTTGAATATGCCAGATGAAAGAGAATTGTTTTTTCTACCTCTGTTTGAAATTTAATACATGGACATCGGCAAATACCCACCAGCTCCAAACGATATATACGAATTTGTGTTAAAAATTTCTTTAAAATCCATTATTTGGCCACTCGCAAAAGTTGTAAGTAATTTTTAAATATGCAAAATGAAAAAGAATTATTTTTTTTACCTCTGTGCTAAATTTCATTTATGGACATCTTCTTCTACCCACCAGCTACAAAGGATATATCCGAATTTCCGTTAAAAATTTCCTTAAAATCCATTTTTTGGCCAGTTGGAACGTCTGCTGGTAATTTTTAAATATGCTAGATGCAAAAAAATTGTTTTTTTACCTCTGTGCAAAATGTCATTTATGGACATCTTCATCTACACACCAGCTCTAAAGGATATATCCGAATTTGCGTTAAAAAGTCCTTTAAATCCATTTTTTGGCTACTCGGAACGTTTGTAAGTAATTTTTGAATATGCCAGATGAAAGAGAATTGTTTTTTCTATCTCTGTGCAAAATTTCATTTATGGACATCTTCATCTACTAACCAGCTCCAAAGGATATATCCGAATTTGCGTCAAAAGTTCCCTTAAAATCCATGTTTTGGCTACTCGGAACGTTTGTAAGTAATTTTTGAATATGCCAGATGAAAGAGAATTGTTTTTTCTACCTCTGTTTGAAATTTAATACATGGACATCGGCAAATACCCACCAGCTCCAAACGATATATACGAATTTGTGTTAAAAATTCCCTTAAAATCCATTTTTTGGCCACTCGGAAAGGTTGTAAGTAATTTTTAAATATGCAAAATGAAAAAGAATTATTTTTTTCACCTCTGTGCTAAATTTCATTTATGGACATCTTTATCTACCCACCAGCTCCAAAGGATATATCCGAATTTCCGTTAAAAATTCCCTTAAAATCCATTTTTTGGCCAGTTGGAACGTCTGCTAGTAATTTTTAAATATGCTAGATGAAAGAAAATTGTTTTTTTACCTCTGTGCAAAATGTCTTTTATGGACATCTTCATCTACACACCAGCTCTAAAGGATATATCCGAATTTGCTTTAAAAATTTCCTTAAAATCCATTTTTGGCCAATCGGAACGTTTGTAAGTAATTTTTGAATATGCCAGATGAAAGAAAATTGTATTTTCTATCTCTGTGCAAAATTTCATTAATGGACATCTTCATCTATTCACCAGCTCTAAAGGATATATCCGAATATGCGTTAAAAATTCCCTTAAAATCCATTTTTTGGCCACTTGGAACGTCTGTTAGTAATTTTTAAATATGCTAGATGAAATAAAATTGTTTTTTCTACCTCTGTGCAAAAATTCATTTATGGACATCTTCATCTACCCACCAGCTCTAAAGGATATATCCGAATTTGCGTTAAAAATTCCCTTAAAATACATTTTTGGCCAATCGAAACGTTTGTAAGTAATTTTTGAATATGTCAGATTCTACCTCTGTGCAAAATTTCATTTATGGACATCTTTATCTACCCACCAGCTCCAAAGGATATATCCGAATTTGCGTTAAAAATTCCCTTAAAATCCAATTTTTGGATACTCGGAACGTTTGTAAGTAATATATGAATACGCCAGATGAAAGAGAATTATTTTTTCTATCTTTGTGCAAAATTTTATTTATGGACATCTTCATCTACCAACCAGCTCCAAAGGATATATCCGAATTTTCTTTAAAAAGTCCCTTAAATCCATTTTTTGGCTACTTGGAACGTTTGTAAGTAATTTTTGAATATGTCAGAGGAAAGAGAATTGTTTTTTCTACCTCTGTAAAAAATTCAATCATGGAAATCTTCATCTACCCACCAGCTTCAAAGGATATATCCGAATTTGCGTTAAAAATTCCCTTAAAATCCAATTTTTGGCTACTCGGAACGTTTGTAAGTAATCTTTGAATATAATAGATGAAAGAGAATTGTTTTCTCTATCTCTGAGCAAAATTTCATTCATGGGCATCTTCATCTACCCACCAGCTCCAAAGGATATATCCGAATTTGCGTTAAAAATTCCCTTAAAATCCATTTTTTGGCCACTCAGAACGTTTGTAAGTAATTTTTAAATAAGCCAGATGAAAGAGAATTGTTTTTTCTACCTCTGTGCAAAATTTCATTCATGGACATCGGCAAATACCCACCAGCTCCAAAGGATATATACGAATTTGCGTTAAAAATTCCCTTAAAATCCATTTTTTAGTCACTCGGAACGTTTGAAAGAAATTGTTGAATATGCCAGATAAAAGAGAATTGTTTTTTCTACCTCTGTGCAAAATTTCATTTATGGACATCTTCATCTACCCACCAGCTCTGAAGGATATATCCGAATTTGCGTTAAAAATTCCCTTAAAATCCATTTTTTGGCCTCTCAGAACGTTTGTAAGTAATTTTTGAATATGCCAGAGGAAAGAGAATTGTTTTGTCTACCTCTGTGCAAAAGTTCATTTATGGAGATCTTTATCTACCCACCAGCTCTAAAGGATATATCCGAATTTGCGTTAAAAATTCCCTTAAAATCCAATTTTGGCCACTCGAAACGATTGTAAGTAATTTTTAAATATGCCAGATAAAAGAGAATTGTGTTTTCTACCTCTGTGCAAAATTTCTTTTATGGACATCTTCATCTACCCACCAGCTCCAAAGGATATATCCGAATTTGCGTTAAAAATTCCCTTAAAATCCATTTTTTGGCCAGTTGGAACGTCTGCTAGTATATTTTAAATATGCTGGATGAAAGAAAATTGTTTTTTTACCTTTGTGCAAAATTTCATTTATGGACATCTTCATCTACACACCAGCTCTAAAGGATATATCCGAATTTGCGTTAAAAATTTCCTTAAAACCAATTTTTGGCCAATCGGAACGTTTGTAATTAATTTTTAAATATGCCAGATAAAAGAAAATTGTATCTTTTATCTCTGTGCAAAATTTCATTAATGGACATCTTCATCTATTCACCAGCTCTAAAGGATATATCCGAATTTGCGTTAAAAATTCCCTTAAAATCCATTTTTTGGCCACTTGGAACGTCTGTTAGTAATTTTTAAATAAGCTAGATAAAATAAAATTGTTTTTTCTACCTCTGTGCAAAAATTCATTTATGGACATCTTCATCTACCCACCAGCTCTAAAGGATATATCCGAATTTGCGTTAAAAATTCCCTTAAAATACATTTTTGGCCAATCGGAACGTTTGTAAGTAATTTTTGAATATGCCAGATAAAAGAGAATTGTGTTTTCTACCTCTGTGCAAAATTTCATTTATGGACATCTTTATCTACCCACCAGCTCCAAAGGATATATCCGAAATTTCGTTAAAAATTCCCTTAAAATCCATTTTTGGCCAATCGGAACGTTTGTAAGTAATTTTTGAATATGCCAGATAAAAGAGAATTGTTTTTTCTATCTCTGTGCAAAATTTCATTTATGGACATCTTTATCTACCCACCAGCTTCAAAGGATATATCCGAATTTGCGTTAAAAATTCCCTTAAAATCCAATTTTTGGCTACTCGGAACGTTTGTAAGTAATTTATGAATATGCCAGATGAAAGAGAATTGTTTTTTCTACCTCTGTAAAAAATTCAATCATGGACATCTTCATCTACCCACCAGCTCCAAAGGATATATCCGAATTTGCGTCAAGAGTTCCCTTAAAATCCATGTTTTGGCTACTCGAAACGTTTGTAAGTAATTTTTGAATATGTCAGAGGAAAAAGAATTGTTTTTTCTACCTTTGTGCAAAAGTTCATTTATGGAGATCTTCATCTACCCACCAGCTCTAAAGGATATATCCGAATTTGCGTTAAAAATTCCCTTAAAATCCAATTTTGGCCACTCGAAACGATTGTAAGTAATTTTTAAATATGCCAGATAAAAAAGAATTGTGTTTTCTACCTCTGTGCAAAATTTCATTTATGGACATCTTTATCTACCCACCAGCTCCAAAGGATATATCTGAATTTGCGTTAAAAATTCCCTTAAAATCCATTTTTTGGCCACTTGGAACGTCTGTTAGTAATTTTTAAATATGCTAGATAAAAGAAAATTGTTTTTTTTAACTCTGTGCAAAATTTCATTTATGGACATCTTCATCTACCCACCAGCTCTAAAGGATATATCCGAATTTGCGTTAAAAATTCCCTTAAAATCCATTTTTGGCCACTTGTAACGTTTGTAAGTAATTTTTGAATATGCCAGATGAAAGAGAATTGTTTTTTCTATCTCTGTGCAAAATTTCATTTATGGACATCTTCATCTACTAACCAGCTCCAAAGGATATATCCGAATTTGCGTTAAAAATTCCCTTAAAATCCATTTTTTGGCCACTTGGAACGTCTGTTAGTAATTTTTAAATATGCTAGATAAAAGAAAATTGTTTTTTTTAACTCTGTGCAAAATTTCATTTATGGACATCTTCATCTACCCACCAGCTCTAAAGGATATATCCGAATTTGCCTTAAAAATTCCCTTAAAATCCATTTTTGGCCACTTGTAACGTTTGTAAGTAATTTTTAAATATGCCAGATAAAAGAGAATTGTTTTTTCTACCTCTGTGCAAAATTTCATTTATGGACATCTTTATCTACACACCAGCTCCAAAGGATATATCCGAATTTGCGTTAAAAATTGCCTTAACATCCATTTTTTGGCCACCTGGAACGTCTGTTAGTAATTTTTAAATATGCTAGATGTAAGAAAATTGTTTTTCTTACCTCTGTAAAAAATTTCATTTATGGACATCTTCATCTACCCACCAGCTGTAAAGGATATATCCGAATTTGCGTTAAAAAGTCCCTTAAATCCATTTTTTGGCTACTCGGAACGTTTGTAAATAATTTTTGAATATGCCAGATGAAAGAGAATTGTTTTTTCTACCTCTGTAAAAAATTCAATCATGGACATCCTCATCTACCCACCAGCTCCAAAGGATATATCCGAATTTGCGTCAAGAGTTCCCTTAAAATCCAATTTTTGGCTACTCGGAACGTTTGTAAGTAATTTTTGAATATGCCAGATGAAAGAGAATTGTTTTTTCTATCTCTGTGCAAAATTTCATTTATGGACATCTTCATATACCCACCAGCTCCAAAGGATATATCCGAATTTGCGTTAAAAATTCCCTTAAAATACATTTTTTGGCCACTCGAAACGATTGTAAGTAATTTTTAAATATGCCAGATGAAAGAGAATTGTTTTTTCTACCTCTGTGCAAAATTTCATTTAAGGACATCTTCATCTACCAACCAGCTCCAAAGGATATATCCGAATTTGCGTTAAAAATTCCCTTAAAATCCATTTTTGGCCACTCGTAACGTTTGTAAGTAATTTTTGAATATGCCAGATGAAAGAGAATTGTTTTTTCTATCTTTGTGCAAAATTTCATTTATGGATATCGGCAAATACCCACCAGCTCCAATGGATATATCCGAATTTGTGTTAAAAATTCCTTTAAAATCCATTTTTTGGCCACTCGGAAAGGTTGTAATTTTTAAATAAGCCAAATGAAAGAGAATTGTTTTTTTTACCTCTGTGCAAAATTTCATTCATACACATCTTTATCTACCCACCAGCTCCAAAGGATATATCCGAATTTGCTTTAAAAATTCCCTTAAAATCCAATATTTGGCTACTCGAAACGTTGGTATGAAATCTTTAAATATAATAGATGAAAGAGAATTGTTTTTTCTATCTTTGTGCAAAATTTCATTCATGGGCATCTTCATCTACCCACCAGCTCCAAAGGATATATCCGAATTTGCGTTAAAAATTCCCTTAAAATCCATTTTTTGGCCACTCGGAACCTTTTGTAAGTAATTTTTAAATATGCCAGATAAAAGAATATTTTTGTCTACCTCTGTGCAAAATTTTATTTATGGACATCTTCATCTACCCAGCAGCTCTAAAGGATATAACCGAATTTGCGTTAAAAATTCCCTTAAAATCCATTTTTTAGTCACTCGGAACGTTT
Organism: Ophraella communa; assembly: GCA_035357415.1. Taxonomy (NCBI): domain Eukaryota; kingdom Metazoa; phylum Arthropoda; class Insecta; order Coleoptera; family Chrysomelidae; genus Ophraella; species Ophraella communa. The sequence continues at coordinate 17,383,185 of CM068985.1, read as the reverse complement.
GTAAGTAATTTTTGAATATGCCAAATAAAAGAGAATTGTGTTTTCTACCTCTGTGCAAAATTTCATTTATGGACATCTTCATCTACACACCAGCTCTGATTTCCGAATTTGCGTTAAAAATTTCCTTAAAATCCATTTTTTAGCCTCTCAGAACGTTTGTAAGTAATTTTTAAATATGCCAGATGAAAGAGAATTGTTTTTTCTACCTCTGTGCGAAATTTAAATCATGGACATCGGCAAATACCCACCAGCTCCAAAGGATATATACGAATTTGTGTTAAAAATTCCTTTAAAATCCATTTTTTGGCCACTCGGAAAGGTTGTAATTTTTAAATAAGCCAAATGAAAGAGAATTGTTTTTTTTACCTCTGTGCAAAATTTCATTCATAGACATCTTTATCTACCCACCAGCTCCAAATGATATATCCGAATTTGCGTTAAAAATTCCCTTAAAATCCATTTTTGGCCAATCGGAACGTTTGTAAGTAATTTTTGAATATGCCAGATGAAAGAGAATTGTTTTTTCTATCTCTGTGCAAAATTTCATTTATGGACATCTTCATCTACCCACCAGCTCTACAAAGGATATATCCGAATTTGCGTTAAAAATTCCCTTAAAATCCATCCATTTAAAATCCATTTTTGGCCACTCGAAACGTTTGTAAGTAATCTTTGAGTATGCCAGATGAAAGAGAATTGTTTTTTCTATCTCTGTGCAAAATTTCATTTATGGACCTCTTCAATTACCCACCAGCTCCAAAGGATATATCCGAATTTGCGTTAAAAATTCCCTTAAAATCCATTTTTGGCCACTCGTAACGTTTGTAAGTAATTTGTGATTATGCCAGATGAAAGAAAATTGTTTTTTCTATCTTTGTGCAAAATTTCATTTATGGATATCCGCAAATACCCACCAGCTCCAAAGGATATATCCGAATTTGTGTTAAAAATTCCTTTAAAATCCATTTTTTGGCCACTCGGAAAGGTTGTAATTTTTAAATAAGCCAAATGAAAGAGAATTGTTGTTTTTACCTCTGTGCAAAATTTCATTCATAGACATCTTTATCTTCCCACCAGCTCTACAAAGGATATATCCGAATTTGCGTTAAAAATTCCCTTAAAATCCATTTTTGGCCACTTGTAACGTTTGTAAGTAATTTTTGAATATGCCAGATGAAAGAGAATTGTTTCTTCTACCTCTGTGCAAAATTTCATTTATGGACATCTTCATCTACACACCAGCTCCAAAGGATATATCCGAATTTGCGTTAAAAATTGCCTTAACATCCATTTTTTGGCCACCTGGAACGTCTGTTAGTAATTTTTAAATATGCTAGATAAAATAAAATTGTTTTTTCTACCTCTTTAAAAAATTCAATCATGGACATCTTCATCTACCCACCAGCTCCAAAGGATATATCCGAATTTGCGTTAAAAAGTCCCTTAAATCCATTTTTTGGCTACTCGGAACGTTTGTAAATAATTTTTGAATATGCCAGATAAAAGAGAATTGTTTTTTTCACCTCTGTAAAAAATTCAATGATGGACATCTTCATCTACCCACCAGCTCCAAAGAATATATTCGAATTTGCGTCAAGAGTTCCCTTAAAACCCATGTTTTGGCTACTCGGAACGTTTGTAAGTAATTTTTGAATATGCCAGAGAAAAAAAAAAGTTTTGTCTACCTCTGTGCAAAATTTCATTTATGGAGATCTTCATCTACCCACCAGCTCTAAAGGAAATATCCGAATTTGCGTTAAAAATTCCCTTAAAATCCATTTTTTGGCCACTCGAAACGATTGTAAGTAATTTTTAAAGATGCCAGATAAAAGAGAATTGTGTTTTCTACCTCTGTGCAAAATTTCATTAATGGACATCTTCATCTACCCACAAGCTCCAAAGGATATATCCGAATTTGCGTCAAGAGTTTCCTTAAAATCCATGTTTTGGCTACTCGGAACGTTTGTAAGTAATTTTTGAATATGCCAGATGAAAGAGAATTGTTTTTTCTATCTTTGTGCAAAATTTCATTTATGGATATCGGCAAATACCCACCAGCTCCAATGGATATATCCGAATTTGTGTTAAAAATTCCTTTAAAATCCATTTTTTGGCCACTCGGAAAGGTTGTAATTTTTAAATAAGCCAAATAAAAGAGAATTGTTTTTTTTACCTCTGTGCAAAATTTCATTCATACACATCTTTATCTACCCACCAGCTCCAAAGGATATGTCCGAATTTGCGTTAAAAATTCCCTTAAAATCCATTTTTGGCCAATCGGAAAGTTTGTAAGTAATTTTTGAATATGCCAGATGAAAGAGAATTGTTTTTTCTGTCTCTGTGCAAAATTTCATTTATGGACCTCTTTAATTACCCACCAGCTCCAAAGGATATATCCGAATTTGCGTTAAAAATTCCCTTAAAATCCATTTTTGGCCACTCGTAACGTTTGTAAGTAATTTGTGATTATGCCAGATGAAAGAAAATTGTTTTTTCTATCTTTGTGCAAAATTTCATTCATGGATATTCGCAAATACCCACCAGCTCCAAAGGATATATCCGAATTTGTGTTAAAAATTCCTTTAAAATCCATTTTTTGGCCACTCGGAAAGGTTGTAATTTTTAAATAAGCCAAATGAAAGAGAATTGTTGTTTTTACCTCTGTGCAAAATTTTATTCATAGACATCTTTATCTTCCCACCAGCTCTACAAAGGATATATCCGAATTTGCGTTAAAAATTCCCTTAAAATCCAATTTTTGGCTACTCGGAACGTTTGTAAGTAATTTTTGAATATGCCAAATGAAAGAGAATTGTTTTTTCTATCTCTGTGCAAAATTATATTTATGGACCTCTTCAATTACCCACCAGCTCTAAAGGAAATATCCGAATTTGCGTTAAAAATTCCCTTAAAATCCAATTTTTGGCTACTCGGAACGTTTGTAAGTAATTTTTGAATATGCCAGATTAAAGAGAATTGTTTTTTCTACCTCTGTGCAAAATTTCATTCATGAACATCTTCATCTACCTACCAGCTCCAAAGGATATATCCGAATTTGCTTTAAAAATTCCCTTAAAATCCATTTTTTGGCCACTCGGAAAGTTTGTAAGTAATTTTTGAATATGCCAGATGAACGAGAATTGTTTTGTCTACCTTTGTGCAAAATTTCATTTATGGACATCTTCATCTACCCACCAGCTCTAAAGGATATATCCGAATTTGCGTTAAAAATTCCTTTAAAATCCATTTTTTAGCCACTTGGAACGTTTGTAAGTAATTTTTGAATCCATTTTTGAATATGCCGGCTATGATAAGTTGCATTTTCCATTACAATTATACTTTTTTCCGGTATATTCGGCAATAAATAATTCTCAAACCAATCTTAAAAAAGTTCTGCTGTCGTATCTTCGTGATAATCTAAACTTGAATCTTTAATATTCTTTGCTGATAACAATAAAGCGTTTGGAACCCAACCTGTTTCTGATCCGGCATGTATTATTGTAATTCTTTGTCCTCTATTTGATGGAGCCTTTGTTTTGCAATTTTCCGATGAATCAACAAAACCCTTCGTTGGAGTATCATGGGTGTCATACCATGTATAGTCGAGGTAGATAATTGAAATGTTTTCACTTCTATATTTTTGAATAGCTTGTAATTAATGACAACGCCACATTCGTAAACGATATGACTCCATTATTACTTGTCTTTTATTAATGGTACAATATTTAAATCCCATTTGAGAAATAATTTTCCACAAACTTGTACGGCTACAAATAATTCCCGTGTCGTCTTTAAGTAACCGTTTTTTTATACAATCTAGGGTTGGTATCATTTGTTCTTGGTATAGGACATATATCGTTCGTCGGATTATATCTTTTTGTATTTCATCAACACATTTGGTATTATTAACGTCACTTCGTTTTTTTTCGTTTACTTATTGGCTTATTGATAATATCTTTTACTGTGGATATTGGGGTTTTGGTTAACTTACATGTTTCTTCTGCTACATCGGTTACACTATAACCTCGATTATTCAATGTTTCAAACACATTTTTCACAATTTGTTTCGCATCCGGCGATAAATGCACTTTTTTGCCCAAGGACGCCACATACTTAGTTATAAACACAAGATTACTTTCAGAGTATAATGTTTAGTACAAACTAAAATTCTAGGAGAGAATTTTAAAAACAAATTACCCCGAAACTCCCACTTTCTCTTCCAAGATGAGTAAGAAAATCAAAAATCATTTACTAATGATTTACTATTGATGGTTAGAAATAATAATTTAAAATTTTACCTGAAAAATAAAAAATCCAAAATATATATCTTCCTGGACAAAAATAAATAATACCTTTCTGTAAATAGTTTACAGGTTTACGGCCAAAGTTCGAAGAAATATTAACCACCTTTTATTAGTAATCCCTTAAGAGCAGTTAAGAGCAGGTACCAAGTCAACGAGTTATTGTGAAACGTACTTTACTCACTATTTTTTTAATATGTAGTATTTTTTGTTAATTTTAAATTTGTAATTAAAAATTCTTTATAGAATACATATTATGTCGCTCCATAAAAGATTCACGGATTGTACTAGTAATATGCTGCAAATTGTTTATTATGTTTCTTTGTTTGTCAAAAAACACTAGTTTTAGGTATGATTTTGTGTAATAATAAATTTATTTGAATGCATTTTTTTAAAATAAAAATAGAACTAAATATGTTTGAAATAGTGTTTTCTTTACCTAATTCCCAAATAATATTCAATAAATTAATTAAATATAAGTTTTAAAACGATTTTATGGGAATATTTATTATAAATTATGTGTTTAATCTTAAAAATCCAAATAGTGGTACGTTCCAACCAAGCAAAGAACCGTTCTAGAACGGTAATATTATCACTCACGAGACCAAATTAGTGCATTTTAGAACGGTTCTCTGCTTGGTTGGAACAGACCTAGTGTATATTAAATACAACCCAGTAGGCGTGTCCATACCAGATGCTGGAAATGGATCTTTCAGTAGCGTACTATAAAAGCACTGAAATTAGCAAATATTAAATGTTTCGTATAAGTGAAAAAAAGTAAGTATGTTTAAACTTCGAAAATAATAATAATAATTCTTATTATAAAAATATATTTATAAAGAGTACGGATATAAACATTTTGTTAATAGTGGTAAACCGGACGATGAGACTGTCGTAATTCAACTAACTTGACGAGGTAGGTACTTGATCCTTTTTTCAATAAGGGTTCATACACCCTTCCTATCAGCCCTGAAGCGTGCGGTCGCATAAATTATCTTTTATTGTTTAGTATCCTCACGTCTATTTTTAGAAATGGTTACAGTCGGCCTACCTGACTTTTCTTCACGCCCTCGTGAAGCTGGACTTACCTAAACAAAACAAAAAAAACAAAGCATTAGTCAAATGATAACATTAAATAGTACAGTGACAAAACACATTATTTGTCTACTGTTAATTCGTTACCACTGTCTTCATCGTCAGTAACAGTAGTAATGAAAGGTTTTATCCTTTCAGAAGGACAAATGCCCGTATAAGCTGTCCTACAACGTTAGAACATGTATTTCGTCAACTACATATCTATCGTTATCCAGTACTTTTGTTACAACAAAAGGACCTTTATACCAGGGTTCAAGCTTTCTACTCTTTCCGTCATTGGAGACCTTACTGGCTTGAACCACCACATGTTGGCCAACTACGTATTTCGTAACAGAGGCATGCCTACTACCTAACCTAGTAGAGATGCTTAACAGGGGCATCTCTACTACCTCCTTACGTGTAGCTTCCAAGTCTTGCGGTTTTTCGCATGAGACTTCTGAAGCCACAACGAGTCACTTTACTCACTGAATCATCCCAACGGGATTCATCATCAATAGAAGCTATAAGGGCCGACAGGATTGAGCGATTCATCCTCTCCACTTGCCCATTAGCCACATAAAACCTTCGAGCATATAACGTAGAGACAGCAAGCAATAGTGATTGTTCCGCATCACAGGGGAAACTGTCAGACACTACAGCCAGTGTCGTATCATTTTTAGGGGCTTGAAATGAATACCTTTATAATACATTTTGAAACATGCAACAAAATATATATATATTTTTTTTTAGACTTGAATTTAAGTAGTAATAGTAATTAATTATTTACATGGAATCATAAGATATTTTATAAAATAGAAAGTTGAAATTATTGCATAAATTTCTAGATTTTCAGTATTCTTAATAATATGGCGGTATATTTGCTTTATGCATTTTCCTATTTTTAAACAAGTGTAAGAGACGCTAATGCATATTTACTTGTAAAACGACCTTGATGATTCATTTTCATATTTTTATGTTTACAAATCACACAAACTCTCACCATATAATATATACTCAAATTAATTTAAAAAAAATGGCTTTAAAAGTAATATCCAAACACTATTAAGAGGGGCGTTTCTAATTTGGTAATACTGCCTGAATTTAGTGAAAAATCTGGTTATTTTTAAATTACAATAATGTAGAGTAGATGGCGATAGTGGTTTCAAATTAGTATTTTTGTTATAAATTTGAATATTTTTAGAGCTTGTTGACTTTCTTTGTCTAAGACAGAGATGAAAATATGAATTTTGCTTCGTAAATCTTTGAATATTTTCACGACATACACAAACATTTGACCTTGAGACCATAAACAGATGAAGAATACTTGTATAATTTTTATCCTATTTGGAAATTTGTTGTGTGTTATTGTTGTGTCATAGGCGTAACAAATTAATTGTTTTTACGATTTAAAATATCGATATATATGAAAAAAATAAAATAAAATAAGATTTCGGCATTCCTAACAAATAATTAATTAATGAAATTTATTGTACCTACTAACCAGAGTTGGGTCGGATATTGAAAAAAAGTATCCGGATACCGGATACGGATAATCAAAATGTATCCGGATACTTCCTAGGATACTTTTTTTAAAAAGGGCATAAATTATTAGTATTAAAACTATGTGATGTGCATGTATTTTTAATGTAATATATAATAATAAAAATACATTTAATGATGGGCTAACGAAAAACTTTTTCGTGTCACTGCCTGAGCTTTTGATATTGAATTTGGCCAGCGTCGGAGCAGCCGAGTTTTCAAACTTTTTAGGGGGTGTACTTATTTGTACTTGTAGGTACACTAAAATAAAGATATAAATATTAGGATATCCTTTATTATAATCCGAAAAATAATTTCTTCTAATAATTATAAATACAGGGTACAAGGGGGTTCTTGAAAAGAGAGATATAGAAAATATAAAAAATAAATAACGTACTTATGAAACTTTATAACTGATTTATAGGTAAAAACAAAGCTCCATTAGAATATAATAATATATGTGTAGTTCTTTTTCACGGGTATGAGGACAGGCATATAAAGAAACCAATTAAATTTTGGCCGACGTTTCGTCGATTTATTTCGACATCTTCAGGGCAAAAACTTATGAAGATGAAACGTGAAAAAGAACTACACTTTTCAGAAGGACGTTAACAGTCAAAAGAATAATAATATATTATAACGGTAACCAGTACGAAAAATGGGATTTAACATGTTAGACACATCTGAATTAAAGGAAGGGCAGTGTTGTGCCTACGTTAGGTGCATTATCGGAGGGCGATAAATAATATTTAAAAGTATCTGAATATCAAAAACAGTATCCGGATACCGGGTACAAAATTTAAAAAGTATTCTGGATACAGCTTTCGGATACATAAAAAATATCCGGATATTGTATACGTATACAGAAGTATCCGGATACTACCCAGCTCTGGTACTAACCCTTACTAATTAAGGTATTTATTAGAATAAATATATTAATTATAATAAAAACATATTACGGTTTCTATATACACACATCAACATGGTCTAAAGAAAAATTGAAATAAAGTGGAAAGTATATTTATAATTATACCTTTTTTAAAATTGAGATTGAAATGTATTGGCAACAATGCAAAATTAAACGAGGTTAGTTTGAGATTATTTTATTTACTTTCTGATGGATGTATTATTTGAAGGTGTTGAAGTAGATGTAAATTTTTAGAATATATTTTGTGGGGAAAAATTTATAAATACTTTTCCAAAACGTTTGATGATTATTGCAAAAGTGTTACTATAATGTTTGTAAACATTAACAGGTTAGTCTGTCTTCAATATGACTTCAAGTAAGTACCTTGCTAAATATTTACTGCCTAAATAAATAAATATCATTTATTTTTTAGAGAGTATTGGACATTCCTAAATTACCACCCAGATCCATGATTTAATGAAAAATGGAGTACAAAGTAAAGTACACCCTACAATAAAGCTTACCTATAGTTTATTTTTATTTTGAGATACCTAAAGAATTGGGATAAGCTGACTATCAGCAATTGGCCAACAATACTCTTGCAAGTACTAAACATAATTGTTAATGTTATGGGTATATCCTATTAATTATATTCCAAAAATGTCAACCCCATTTTAATTTCAATACATACATAATAATTTTTTAACTGATATCTTTCACATAAATGAAAAAATCTTATTTATTTTATAAAGATCCATATTTTATTTACATTTGAAAGCACTCTCCATCAGAAGTGATAAGAGGTAAGTTTTAATTTGTTTATTTACTGTTTTAATTTTTTTACAATTAATAGGTAGGTATTATTTATTTTATTATCTATGATTGAGATCTAAATATCAAATTTAGTTTTAAAAGATGTATTGATATAGGTATTTTGTATATTAGATATATGAATTTTCTTCTTCTTTTGAGTACCTACCTATACCTTTTTGAGTTCATATAAGAGTCTTTACTAGGACATCTCAGAGAAGTGTTAATGCTACTCGTCCTTTAAGCCATCCTTTGTCTACTTTAAATACTAGGATAGACCAGGAAGAATATTACTATCTAAATCAAAAACTATTTGATTAATTTTTGATTAGGTGGAGTATGGTAAACAAAATATTTCTACAAGATTCAATAGGTTACTACTTTTCTAAAGTATTTCAAAAATGTCCTGAAAATACTATTTTAGCAATATACCTACTTTTTCTGGCAACCATATATGTTTAGATAATTACCTAAATTGTTGGAGAAATAAATCGATGGTTTTTAAAATGTATGCTACTGTTTCCTCAAAAACTTTGGTAAGTAACTGCCTACACTGGTTGTATTCTGTCGATAGTAAGAAGACTGACAAAATTTGTAACCGAGTTAGTAATGTTATGAATTATTTTATATTTTATTTCTAATCTTTAATTTTTTAGAACTGTTTCCTCAAAAATTTTGGACCTGAAGTAACTGCCTACACAGGTTTTATTCTATTTATAGTAAATAATTAATAATTTTTACTGTTAATTCTAATCTTTTATTTTTTAGAACTCTTTCTTCAAAAACATTGAATCTGGACCATTATAGAACCCATGGCTACATCAATATGAAACCTATTGTGGGCTACTACTATGTGTTTTAAAATACAAATGTTTATTTTAAGGTTCAATTACATTTCAAACATTACCTAATAACATCTGCATATTATTAGTAAATAACAAGTAAATGTATCCAACCCAAATTTGTAAAACTGTTTTAATAAAAATATTACATATTTGACTGTAAATTTTAATTCTTCACATTATCTGAAGAGAAAGCTATTATATTTATGCATATTGAACTTGTAAATAAATATTGTAGAAACCCTTACTTTGTGGACATTATTATCATGCCTATTTAGAAAAACAGTTTAACACTTAGCTGTTAATATTTACATATATATGTGGTATTAATTTATATATGTAAATCCCTTAGGTTGGGTTTAGTTATTTAACAAATAAATATATAAGATAATGATTAGGTAACTTAAAAGATTAAAAAAAAGTATAAACAAAAATCGGGTCTCTCAAAACTCGCATTTTTACCAATTCGACTAAAATAAGACAACTGTGTTTTAAAAAGTAATTTAGGAAATAACAACGGTTCATAACACTAAATTCCAACAACACTGCACATATCACAGTTGGATAATGCTATAAACAATGTAAACACCAACGCAAATTGTGAAAATATACTTTAAAATTAATTTTTTTTAACTTCTGGTAAATTATAAACGAATATTAATATAGACAAATATATATTTAAAAGCAAAACACTAAAATTAATATATTATTTTGACGTTATAAACGAGAAATAAGGTTAGGTTGGTTATGTTAAGTGAAGTTTGGATTTGGAGAATTAGAATCGACATACGTCTTTGAAAATAGCGCCACCATAACTGTTGAACTAAATTGACAGATTAGTGCAATGTTCAAATTTTGCGTGCAACAAATCTCAAAAAATATATCTTTTTTAACTTCATATTTTGCTAGTCGCATTCTCTATGCTTTCTTTAGGAGTTAAGCTTCTGGCGTTAAAATCCGTGATCACAAATTGTCAAACTTTTTAAAAACATACCATCACTTAGACACCAATATCTCTTTTATTACAATATAAAACTTAACTAAAAAACCTTATCTCCTAGAGAAAGGTCTAAGCTATATCCTGTTAAAATTTGAATACGTAATTTAAAGGCGTTCTTTAGATTTGTTGTTTACAAAATGATTGAAATTTTGGGTACAATTCAGGCTTGCCACCCGTTTTCAGCTGTCACATTTTTGACGCCCCTCTTAAATTGTAAAAATAACTCTAGATACAAAACAAATTGACAATAATGGCATATGTGACAATAAGACTTGACACGCAAATTCAAAACGGACCAATGAGATTGCTGGACACTATATAACATTTATTTCCCCCCCCCTGATACAAAACAAAGCTCACCTGGACGCTGTCTACACGTTAGTATATATGCTCGAAGCATAAAACACGTTTAATACCTAACGACTGACAAAAGTCCGTAAAACTTTTGCTCGTAAACGCTGTGCCTCGTGAAGGTTTAAACAAATGGAACTATTCACTATCCGTGTCGCTCTCGTTAAAGGCTCCACCAGCAGTAAACAGTTTCATTCGTTCCGAGGGACAAATCCCTATATAGGATCTCTTAGATCCAGACAACTCTTCGATCACGTAACGATCGTTATCTAACACTTTCGTAACGTGAAATGGTCCTTTAAACCGTGGCTCAAGCTTTCTGCTTTGACCGTCATTAGAACCCTTAGGTTTCATTACAAGTACTTGTTTTCCAACTCCAAACTTTATTGGAGACGCATGCGCTTTATCGTAATACTTTTTCTGATAGTCCTGTTTGGCATTGATTCGCTGAGAAACGTCATTTCTCAATTCTGCCAAATCCAATTGATTATCGTGACTTACCTGTGTCGACAAAAAGGCAATGTGAACTCCTCTAGGTCGATAACCAAAGAACAATTCGTAGGGACTTTTCCTTGTCGTGGAATTAACCGTCGAATTAATTCACCACTTAACACCACTTACAGCCTGATCCCAACGCATTTCGTCATCGGTTGAGGCCATCAATGCTGAAAGTATCATTCGATTCATCCGCTCCAATTGGCCGTTAGCACTTGGAGTAGATGTGGTAGACAATACTCGCTTAATTCCTAACCTTAAGCAAAATTCTGTAAACTGTTTACTCGTAAAAGCAGTACATCGATTACAGATTATTCTACGAGGAACTCCAAATGTATCAAAAATACCGTTTAAGAAATTAAGGACAGGAACTGTTTTCGTATTTGTAACTGCCTTTAAAAATGTGAATTTAGTAAAGCCGTCTACTGCTACTATCAAATAAGCATTTTTCTTGACACTTTTCACAAAAGGACCTAGGTGGTTAATGTGCAACGTGTTCATTGGTACAGGTTGTTTTTCAATAGGATTTAGGCCTCCTGGAAAGCGTTTTCTTGTTCTTCATTCCACGTAAAAATGGAATTTTTGCTTATAAGGCTAGTTAAAGGTTTGACAATGGACTCAAAACCATAAACAAATTTCCTGAAATAGCTGGCTAAGCCCAAAAATCGCCTAACTTCATGGACATCTTTTGGAGTTGGGAATTCTGATACCGCTTAAATTTTTCCACATCCGGGCTTCACTCCCTCGCTTGTAACTTCGTGTCCAAGGTACTCAATTTGGGTCTGCAGAAAATGGCATTTACTTAGCTTAAAAGTCATGTCTGCTTTCGTAAACGCTTGTAGCACCATCTCCAACCTTTCAAGACCTTGATCAACAGATTTAGATGGAATAAGTAGGTCATCAAGATATGTCATAGCCTTGTCAAAACGAAGTGGTCCTAGTACCTTATTAATCGTCCTCTGGAACACTGCAGGAGCATTTACCAAACCAAATGGCATCCTTAAATGTTCATAGTGCCCGTCAGGCGTGATAAATGCTGTTTTTGGAATGGCATCATCGTCTAACGGGATCTGGTGGTAGCCTGAAGCCATATCTAGGGTACTATAAAATATGTTGCCATCCAGATTGTCTAAAAGGTCGTTAACTCGTCGTAAAGGTTGGTTCATCTTCAGACATTTTCGATTTATTGCACGGTAATCTATGCACATACGTTCTTCTCCGGACTTTTTCTTAACAAGCAGGATAGGACTAGCATATGCTGACTCTGATTCTTGCACAATACCATTATCCATTAGTTCCTTTACCATTTCTCTCACTATCTGTCTATTTGCATAAGGCAAGCGATAAGGCCTGTACGTCACTGGCTCGTTATCGATCAATGCAATCAACATTTTTACGACATTTGTTTTACCAAGTTCTCGTAAAGAATTTGCAAAACAGGTGCGATACTTATTAAGAAGATTTACTAAAACCTGACACTGATTCTTATTTAAATTGGGATTGATTTGATTTCTAATCTCTTCAAATGTTATTGGATAAAGTGGTGAAATATAAGTTTTGAGACACTCCCTAACATCAACATCGCCGGTACAATTTTCGTAACATGTATATCCTCTTATAACGACTCTTCCTTTTTTGTAACATAAAGGTCGATCGGAAATATTTAAGACAGGTATTGAGAAATCAGTATTAAGCTCTATTACACACGGTAATAAGATGTGAGTGTTATTGCACCAATTTCTTTAATGAAGGTCAATAAATACTTCGTCTTGGCATTCATCATTTACTACCTGAATTTGTCCCATAAAATTCGGTGGTATTACGGTTGTTTGCTTTGCATATAAACTTATTTTTCCTACGACCACATATGAAAGTGCTAGATTGCACACTTATTGGTACTTAAGAAAGTAGCTAATATCAATACACGTATTGAAAAGTAAATATCAATACACGTATTGAAAAGTAAAAAAATTATAGTTCTATGATCTGCGTGACATTTACGTCAAATTTATCAATAGTAAAAACACATAAATGTCAAAGCAAGGACCATTTAATTTTCTTTTAAATCTTCCTTGTGTCAAATATTGTATTGTAATTGCCAATACAAATTTTTCTGTATAAAGTAAGAATAAAGAATAAAGTTTCTTATAGGTTTTTAAATTTTTAAAAAATAAACATATTTTTATTCAGTATTATTATTTTTATAAAAACACTTTTAGAAAGAAGAACAGTTTATTCTTCTTTTTTATATTGTGTTTATGTTCCGTGCATGTGTCGAATGTGGATTTTTGAAGTTATGTTTGTGTTTCTGTTCACAATTATCTTTGTGTCTATTATTACTTTTCAATTAATTTCACCGACTGACCATTTTACTTTTAATTTTTATAGAGCCCACAAAAAAATTAAAATGTCATTTAGCTAATAAAGAATTTTGATGTGAATTCCTGAGAAAGGTGGTTATTTGATTTTAATTAATTATATTTCCATGCAATATATAAACTCGTTTAAATCCTAATTTTTAACATGACTAACAATTAAAATAAATTTTATAAATAAATTTAAAATATTTATTATTATATGAAATATTGGGGTCGTAGGAAAAATCGTGTACACAACGCGTTGGAAAGTGTATTTCTTGCACTCGTTACGTTTCCGCACTCGCCACTACGCGGCTCGTGCTAAACTTCTCTCGTGCGTAATACTTCACTTTCCACACTCGTTATGTAATATACTATTATGTGACAGAAATTTATCGATCGAATGATTTCCTTTTAATACAACAGTGATATTTTTATTATTTAAAAATTGCTGACCTACGATAATGGGAATATATTGTACCGCATCAGGTACTATAAGGGCCTCAACAGTAGAAGTTGCTAAATCAACCGTCAAATTGATGAAGGTTTTAAAATAAACATTAACAGATCCCCCTCAATAACCTCGTAAACTAACCAATGTTGGTTTGCGTAACAAACTTAAACTTTGAGCATTTGAATCTCGGATTGTGACAGCAGCGCAACCCGAATCAACATAACCACGTAATGATTTGCCATTAATATTACAATCAATAAAATAACAATTATTGGTATTCTGATCGTTAGCAGAAAGAAGTAAAATAAATACTGACTTACCCCTATTAACAAACCTACCAGATTTGACTCTGCAGTGTTTGGCATCATGTCCTAACAGATGACACTTCGAACACTCCAATTTCGTCTTTGAACAGTTTGATTGATAATGGTCCCTCATCTTGCAGTTTAAACACTGTTGCACCAATTGTTGCTTCCGAATGCTACCAGATTAGCAACAAAGGTTAATTTTACGAAAGTTCATAGGGTTCGACAAACAATGCTATTTCTATACTTCTTCTTTTAATCAATAATAATTTACTAGTTCTAATGCACACAAATTGGTAATTATTCAAAGTTCAGTACAATATTTAAATGGACAACCACTACTTGAAGAGTAGAGGGTGATCCAAAGAGCAAAGCCCAAATACGTATTTGTTTCACAGTTGTTTGTTGACAATTAACTAGGTAAGTATGTATCTATATCTTATAATCTAAATTAGAATTGCTTATGTCCTTTTTCTGAACTAAGTGACTGTTGATACATTATAATAATTTGCCATTAATTATATTAAATTGGTGATTTATATATTAATTTTAATCTGATTAATTGTGATTCAATATTCAAAAAATGTAAGAAAAGTTATAATTGTTATTAAGCTTATCTGTTTGATCTTGTAGGTGATGCAGTAGATCCAGGTGAGTCTCGGAATGTAAAGTCAACAATTTACTTGAGAAAGGATATGCCAATGTGTCTATTACCCAGGGAGTTGGAGACTTGAGAGTGGTCACAGAGATGTTTGAAATACTTGTATAAATTCAATTATACTAATCCTATTAATGTTTGGCCTAAAATAGTAATAGAAAGGTTGAAGTAGCTGTTCATGAAAGTGATAAGGTTATAAGTGTTTTTAGAAGACTTACCAACAGTTGGTGTGGGGCCAGAAAGTGGCTCCGAAGAGACTAAAACGATGAGTGGTCTTCTCAGTTTAATAAAATATAAATAATTATCCACACAACGTGTCTATTTGATCAATTTCCCCAAATAGCTAAATTTCCTATTTTATAACTAGAGAAAAATGCAGGAAAACTTATAATCCGTTGTAAAACGTTCAGAATTTCCACGTGAATCTTCCAAAAAAAAGTTAAAAAGAAGGACAGAAGTTTTTGCCTAATTGACCTTGATCACCTGAATGGTACGTTCTTAAAACAATTAATTTTTGGATGGCCAGCCTGTCTAATGAGATTGACATTACTTATCTAGCTAATTAATAGTCCATGACCTGTTGTCATATATAAGAAGGTTAGTTTTAATGTTTTGTTTTGGAAGGGTTATGTTTATTTATTTAATCTTTTATAAAATAATTGGACTTGTATTGATTATTATTTAAGCTAAATATTAACAATATATACTATAACACCACCACAATGCAAAAATAAAAGTATTATTACTTCCAAGAACAGATATTATTATATCAAAATATATTGGTTCCAAATATTAACTATAAAGGGTACGTACTATTATTGATTTTACACACTTATCAATATTGTTACTTTTAACACGTAACAACACTTTATATTTTCTATTCCATTTGCAGTCTTTTCTGGGCGGGAGTACGGTTTACATTTTCTGCCCTCTCTTTGTAGATTGCGAAACTCTACACGTCGATTTTAATTAGGTTGATCACTTAATGAATAATTACCGATGTTGCCTTCTTCACGCAACATTGTCAAATATTCTTGGAAAAGAGCCTCTGGTGTTGCGTAACGACCAACTCTAGCTGCATTTTGAATAGAAGGATTGGGTATACCATCTATTATACAAGCAACAGTATTTTTGCCAGTAATCTAACAGGTTCTAATCAGCTCCATTTTCTTAAAATAATAGCACGTCATCGGTTCACTTGCTTGTTTGGTACGACCAAGCATCTTTCTTCGAACTTTAGCGTAATGAATATGATCCGGGAATGTTTTAATTATCAAACTTTTCCATTCCGGCGTACTTCGATCATTGCGCGGGGAACGGCGTTTTTCAGTAGCGGTTCTCCTGTATCTCTCCCGAGAACGTACACGTGACGAATCACTACTTGAACTGGAGCTCTGTCTCCGCCTATGACATTTCCCCATTGTTTGTTTTATATACACAACTATGTTAATTAATCTTACTTAACCATTAATTAATAACTATAAAACACAAAACAAAACGCACAAACTTTTACGGGATTGTAAGTTACACTCCACACCTGAACTGTAAACTTCGAAAATAATAATAATAATTCTTATTATAAAAATATATTTATAAAGAGTACGGATATAAACATTTTGTTAATAGTGGTAAACCGGACGATGAGACTGTCGTAATTCAACTAACTTGACGAGGTAGGTACTTGATCCTTTTTTCAATAAGGGTTTATACACCCTTCTTATCGGCCCTGAAGCGTGCGGTCGCATAAATTATCTTTTATTGTTTAGTATCCTCACGTCACGTCTATTTTTAGAAATGGTTACATATGGTATATATTAAGTTCGATTTGTTATTATATATAATGGAGAATCAATTTATTAAGTAAAATAAAATTGTTACTATGTTACTAAAATACGTTAAGGGTTAAAAAAGATAATTGTTTAAACACGGGACGGATAGATTCAACTGAACAAACTACAAGCTACGGTTTGTACACTAAGTTAATAAAAAATAAAGTATTTACTCTGGTATTAATAATTTGCTTAAAATTCGTTGATATTGATTTTTAACTGCTTAAGAGATTAACTTTTAAAGTGATTTATTGCTGCATATTAGCGTATTACCTATTAATTTTCATCCAATTTCTTTAAAAGTAAAAAAATGTAATCGAATGTTCTAATTAAGAAATATTCTTTCTTTATGTTATGGTTGTTTGTAGAAACCTTTAATATACTTGAAATCTTTGTACAACAACGGTAAATTTAAATTTGTTGTTGTTCATACCTTCACTCTTAGATGGCGGCCTTGTATATGGTTTAAAAACTTGAATTGTTTTATATATATTATATATATTATATTATATATAATAACAGCGTTATTCCAGGATCGTACCTATGTAGTGGAAGAAAATATTATTTTGTTTGTTAAAAGTGTGTGCGAAATACGATTTGGTTTTGGAATTTTAAAAAAGAGTTTTTATTTTTCGTAAGTATAACAATAAATTATTTATTTTTCAGATCATATCAGAGTAAATTAAATTAATATTATTAGTTTATTTTTTCTATCGGAGAAAATAATACATTAAATTTTCTAAAACGTGTATGATGGAATATTATTATTTACTTAACACATTTAATGACGGGCCAACTATTCAATTTCGCTGAGAATGGGGTATCAATTACTAATACCGTTTTCCATTCATCGCACTCGGGCAGCACTGGGTTTTTAGAGAATTCAAGGCCAGTGCTGTCAGATGCATGGTCTAGGCTTCGAGCATATATAGGTTGTGTTCGGGGAGCACGCTATTTGCGTCATTTGGCGCTATCTAGTACTATTCCTCGTTTGCGTTATATGGCTCTTGGCGCTACATAGCTCGAAAGCGTGCTCCCCGAACACACCCATACTAACGTAGAGATAGCGGTCAAATGAACTTTAGATGTTTTTTGGCGACTGATACATGTTGATACGCAAGATACTTGAGTATCACGAGTATCTAAAATGTTGCATTCAAGCGACTTAGCTATGACGTCATATCTGATACGCATGATACATTAATCTGTCAAAACGTTTACCCATGAATTAGAGTGGTAAACTCACGCGTTAACTTTTATCTCTCTCTCTGATGTACCCTGATTGGTCAAATTTTCCTAAACCACGTGCTTGAAACAACGTGTTGTTAAATGCACTGAATTTGAAGGTTAGAGCAACTGTCACTTGCCGAACTTGAGTATCCAAGAACGATAAACATTTACCAGGATTGCCTAATCGGCCTGATTTGTCCGCCAGCTGTGTGACGTCATTGCAGTCCTTCATTATAACGTTTACCATATAAATGCATGGAAATAATAGGAATTAGACAGTATTTTTATGATTTCTGAAATACTAACGTACGACTATTTGGATTTTTAAGATTAAACACTTATAATTTATAATAAATAATCCCATAAAATAGTTTTAATACTTATATTTAATCAATTTATTGAATATTATTTGGGAAATGGGTAGAGTAAAGAAAACACTATTTCAAACATATTTAGTTCTATGTGGGCACAGCAGTCTTTTTTAAAATCTTTTTTATAGGCAGACCTAAAATTTAAATTATAAAATAATACATAAAATATTAAAAATTACCTAATAACTCATTCTTAAAGTCTCTTTCATAGTCATTTTCGGTAAAATGAACTAAACAGACATAACTAGTATCTACATTAAACTTGTCCTCTCTTTTACATCGAGCTATCCGCTCATTCCGAATAGTTTTAGAGACAAGATCGTTTCCTTTAGGAAAGCGATGAAATGCAATACTTCCTTTGTCATCAAAATAACTTTTATCGCACCCATATATAGCACATCTCATCCCAGGCATATTTTTTTTCAAATTAGTAAACTATCTCACTAAAAACGTAAAATAAAAAATGTATTCACTATTAAATATTAACGTTGACACTCAACGATACTAACCAAGCAATGTCCAGCCAAGCAGTATAACACATGAAATCTAAAAGTCCGAACTGGAGTTTAAAAGAACAGTTTTTTAAAAATTTTACACAAAAATGCAACGTACACTAATGTATCCACAATATCTACCAGTCAAAATTTTGAATATTTTTATAATAAATCTAAAAACGACGATTGAAAACGACCTAAAATGCACTGTCAAGATAGGAAAAATACGGCCGAGGACTGCAGTGACGTCACAGGCCCCCACGTGCGATCGATTTTTTGGCGAATGTACAGTCGGCTTTAGAATAGCATATACATGTTAAATGTGAATTTCGTTTACCTACCGAAGTTATAAAAACGCCCTTCTTATACAACAAAGGAATGGCAATTTTTAAAACGCCTTCATTAAATGGTTTTGGGAGATTAAGGGTATTTACAATGGTCGGTCATGTCCCGAATAAATAGGTTTTTTTCGCATTTTTGTACTGATATCAATAAAAAAAAAAGAATTATAATCCTAAACAAACATTTATTATCGAGGGTTCCAAACTAAGTGAAGATGTGGGCGTGGACAACTGTTTAACTGATTTCAAATTTATTATTATTTAAACCGTGATTGGTTACACAAAAAAAAGGCTGTCTATTCAATGTAAGCGATTTGAGTTTGAAAATGTATATGCAATTCTGAAGCCGATAGTACAGTCGGCTTTAGAATAGCATATACATGTTAAATGTGAATTTCGTTTACCTACCGAAGTTATAAAAACGCCCTTCTTATACAACAAAGGAATGGCAATTTTTAAAACGCCTTCATTAAATGGTTTTGGGAGATTAAGTTTATTTACAATGGTCGGTCATGTCCCGAATAAATAGGTTTTTTTCGCATTTTTGTACTGATATAATAAAAAAAAGGGATTATAATCCCAAACAAACATTTATTATCGAGGGTTCCAAACTAAGTGAAGATGTGGGCGTGGACAACTTGTTAACTGATTTCAAATTTATTATTATTTAAACCGTGATTGGTTACACAAAAAAAGGCTGTCTATTCAATGTAAGCGATTTGAGTTTGAAAATGTATATGCAATTCTGAAGCCGATAGTACGTCTTATGGGATTAAGCAATCCTGGTAAATGTTTATCGTTCTTGTTGAGTATCTATCCAATGTCAAACTGATACTTATGACGTCATTAGTGCATGATACTCAAGTATCTTGCGTATCTGTCGCTAAAAAACATCTTTTGTTTTGAGTCAGGGGGGAAAAATAAATGTCATATAGTGTCCAGCAATCTCATTGGTCCGTTTTGAATTTGCGCGTCAAGTCGAATTGTCATATTTGTCATTATTGTCAATTTGTTTTGGCCGCCATTGCATGTCGAGTTATTTTTGCAATTTAATAGTGTTTGGAAAGACATTTTTGTATTTTTTTAACTTAATTTGAGTATATATTAGTTTAGTGATAAAAATTTGAACGATGGTGAGAGTTTGTATCATTTGTAAATATAAATATGAAAAGGGATCATCAAGGTCGTTTCACAAGTAAGTATTCATTAGCGTCCCTTAAGGCCGGTTCATGCAACGAACATTATAATTACATTAACATTACATTATAATTACACTTTCACTAAAAAAATGTTGTCGTTCATGCAAGACTTCATTACATTATAAATTCTGTATTAGCGCATGCGTATATTGTCCACTATTGACACTTGACAGTTATGTTATGTTCTATGCACACGAATACATATAACAAGGATGTGAAACTCGAGTGGAGAGGGTAGCAGGAGAAAAGGCGCCTATCTGGACAGGGTTAAATTCTCGGTCGTTGCGTACTCCGTACTGCGCAACAGGCTGTCTTTTTCTTTGTGCGAGCGAGATAACCAATCGCATGTGTTTTCGAATAGTTATGATGTTCGAACTGATGCGCAGTACAAAGTACGCAACGACCGTGGACTAGACTCCGCCCAGATAGGAGCCGTAAATTCAGCCACGGGCGCTTATAGCTCAGCATAGCAGTTTCACATCCTTGTCATATGTATTCGTGTCTATGCATCTGCTACAATATTCAAAAAGTTGAAGTTGTTATACTACTATTCTATTTTTGATTTTGTTAAAATTTTAGGGCAGAATAGTTCGAAATGGCACCTTGTTTTCTGCAAAATAAACTTCCTATACCCCCTGCCAAATATCTTCCTGGAACAACTACAAAACTTCCACTCTACATTGTGGCAGATCAGGCATTTCCACTACATGAAAAAATTATAAGACCCTATGCTAGAGACACTCTCAATAGTGAACAAGCAATATTTAATTATAGAATATCAAGGGCTCGCAGGACAATTGAGAATAGTTTTGGAATTCTTGTTCAACGTTGGAGAGTTCTTAAAGGAAGAATAAATGCAGACATGTCAATGTGCGAGGTCATTACACAGGCATGTATTGTACTGCATAATTTCCTGCAGAGTGATGAAGAAACCTTACCTGAATCGGAAAAAAGATATTGCCCAACAGGATTGGTTGACCAAGAGACGCCAAATGGACAAATTTTACCTGGGGCTTGGCGAAAGGATGCTGATTTGCAGTGTGTACGAAGACTGGGATCCAATAATTCCACTAGAAAGGCCCGTTCGAACAGAGACGCCTTGTGTTATTTTAGTTAAATTATTTTCAAATATTGATTTCAATAATTATATTATACTAAGTATAGTGATTGTTTTTTTTAGTAGTTATTATTTCACTAATACTTAAACCTAATGGTTAATGAGTTGATCACGCTTTTTATTCATTTTTTATCATTGAGAAAACTTCTTACAATGAAGTAAATTGAATGTAAAACTTCCCTAAAAAAATAAATAAAAAGTTTGGTGCAAGAATCATTTTTTTTTAATTAAACTATATATTGTCAAACTCAAAACAGGTACCTATATTATTCAACTGAAAATGAGACATCCCTTTTAAACTCCATTATAAACAAAAACCAACACAGGTAAGGAATGCATTTTTTTGTAAAAAAAAACTTTGAAAACGAATATTTTGAGGAAAAATGTGTATTTTGAATAGTCATTTTTAAAAATTGCTTTTTTCATTTTTCTAATAACACTTTTTTAGAAATAAAATAAATAATTTAATAGAATATACTCTTTATTGTTATGTTACTGTTAAAGACTTTATGTATACTTTATGTATTTGTACTATTGATTAATTTAAATTTTGTTATAACCATGGAGATAAGAGACAGAGTTGTCAATTACAATGTTAGATATAGAGTGTGTTCGGGGAGCACGCTATTTGCGCCAATTGGCGCTATCTAGTACTATTCTTCGTTTGCATTATATGGCGCTTGATGCAACATAGCACGAAAGCGTGCTCCCCGAACACACCCTAAAAGGTCAATAAAAATTCGATATTAAAAAAAACCTTCTATGTTACTATTTCTACAAGAAAAAAGTGTTACAGTCCACTTATAACATACAGTTAAACATGGTCCTTCGAGCCGGATACTAAATTACTCATAGTTCAAAAGTTACCAAAAATTCAGCAGAGTGACATTCATCCATATACAAGTGACAGATAGAGTTCTGTCAAATTTACAATTTTAATTTTAGACACTTTTTAATTAAAGTTCTTTATCCATTTAAGTATAATGGATAGCAATTTAAAAATAAAAAGGGCTCAGCTTAAAGCTGCAAACACAAAGTTTAAGAAATTTATCGATTCAATTGATCTATTGGAATTAAATGATACAATTATTATTGAGTTACAATGTCGCATGGAAAAAGTGGTACCTCTTTTTGAAAGTTTTTATTCAATTCAATGTGAATTAGAAATAAAATTAGGCGAAGATATTACTGATGCCGAAGAAAAAGAACGAAATGATTTTGAAAATCTTTATTTTGCTAATATTAGTCAGGCAAAAGCTATAATTGAAAAATTTTCCAATTCTAAATTAATTTCCACAGATAACGATAATATTTCAAATAAAACCAATAAAATGGGTTCTATTCTCAATAACAATATAGAATCTAACAATGCTTCTCTTAGTAACGATTTGCCACCTAACAATAATACAATTTATGGTAACAATACTTCTGTTGATAATAACAATACTGCATTACATCAAGTTTTGAATATGCCATCACAATCTGATATTCATCAGGTTAAATATCCTGCAATTCGATTGCCTACATTTAATGGTACATATGGTACATGGCTTGAATTCAGAGATGCATTCACTGCTCTAGTTCATGAGAATAGAGTAATGAATGATATAGAAAAATTTTACTATTTAAAATCATCATTGCAAAATGAGGCCAATGAAGTAATACAATCTATAGAAGTTACTTCAGCAAATTATCAGATAGCTTGGCAATTGTTAAATGAACGTTTTGAAAATAAAAGATTAATTGTTTTTAATCATGTTAAGGCAATTTTTGATTCTCCAGCTGTTCAAAAGGAATCACATTCTGACTTGAGAAAATTATTTGATAATATTACAAAAAATTTACGTTCACTCAAAAATTTACGAGAACCTGTTCATAATTGGGATACATTAATTATATTCATCATTGTATCAAAACTTGACTTTTCTACTCGGCGTGAGTGGGAATCATACAATTTTTCAAGTGATTTGCCTACTATGAATGACATGAATACATTTCTGAAAAGAAAATGTGAACTTTTGGAAAAATTGGCATACAATACTAATAATATAGTAAGAGGTAAATACAATGAAAAAATGTCAGCCAAAAAATTACATGGTAGTAGTTATCATACAAGTATCAATAAAGTAAAATGCTATTTTTGCAATGGTGAACACATTATTTATAAGTGTGAAGATTTATTGAAACTACAAGTAAATGCTAGAAATAAGGAGTTAAAAATAAAAAATTATGTTTGAACTGTTTGAGACCTGGACATCTAGCACCGAAATGCACTTATTCCAATTGCAAACATTGCAATAGGAAACATAATACAATATTACATATAAATAATTCTGATAGTCCTGAGGTAACAGATAGTTCACAGCAACAGTTATCAGAGAGTGAAACTCAAGTTCTAATACATCATGTAAACAATTCAGTTCATTCTCAAATACTATTACCTACTGCAATCATTCAGGTTAAAGACCATCATGGTCAGTTTCATAAAGCTAGGGCGCTTCTTGATAGTGCTTCACAGAGTTCATTTATAACTGAGGAATTATACAATAAGTTAGGTTTCAAGAGACAAAAAGTCAATATGTCTATAAAAGGGGTAGGCCATTCTATAACAAATATTAACTATCAAGTTTCAATTGAATTCAAATCATGCAATAGTAATTTCAAAACTCAAATTACGTGTCTCATCTTACAAAAAATCACAGAACAATTACCATGTACTAGTTTTAACATTGAACAATTACAATTACCTTCGAATATTCAATTAGCTGATCCAACATTTTATAAACGTAGCAAAATTGATATTTTGCAAGGAGCAAATGTGTTTTGGGATCTTCTAAGTGTTGGTCATTTACATTTAGGCAGACAAAAACCTGTGCTTCAGAAAACACTTTTAGGGTGGGTAGTTTCTGGCAATGTATTTTTTGCAGATCAAGTTAACAAATCTATTACATGTCTCAATATTCAATCAGAACCTTCTGTTAATGAAATTTTGACAAAATTTTGGCAGTTGGAAGAGTATGATAGTTCTAAAAAAATTCTATCCAATTCCGAAAAGTTTTGCGAATCTCATTTTATTGATAATTTTAAACGTAATAGTGAAGGGCGTTTTATAGTGAAAATGCCTTTAAGGGGAAATTGCAAACAATTAGGCAATTCTAGAAAAATGGCATTAAATAGATTTTTTGCACTAGAGAGAAAACTTAATAAAAATGACAATTTAAAATCAGACTATTTAGACTTTATGCAAGAGTATCAAAATTTGGGACACATGACTAAAATTAATGAACAATTAAATTCTTTTGATGAAGCATATTATTTACCTCACCATGCTGTAGTGAAAGAGTCAAGTTTAACTACAAAGGTGCGAGTTGTATTTGATGCTAGTGCCAAAACTGATAATGGTTTATCCTTAAATGATTTACAATATTGTGGTCCCACCATACAATCAGATTTATTTTCAATTTTAATTAGATTTCGGCAATATCAATATGTTATGAGCGCAGATATAACTAAAATGTATAGACAAGTTCTTATTCATGATACACAACGACATCTTCAAAGAATATTTTGGAGAGAAAATTCAAATGATGGTTTGCAATGTTTTGAACTTAACACAGTTACATTTGGAACTAAATCAGCCCCATTTTTAGCAATTAGATGTCTACATCAGCTAGCTGTTGAGAATGAATTATTATATCCTTTAGCTTCTCGAGTTATTAAGAACGATTTTTACGTAGATGATTTAATTACGGGTGCAAATTCAATTAATGAACTTTTAGATATTCAAAAAGATGTTTCAGCTATTTTGTTGTCTGCACGATTCGAACTTCGAAAATGGCTTACTAATAAACCAGAATTATTTAGTAAATTTCACATTTCTAACCAATCACAATATAGTATTTTACAATTAGGTGAGCATGACAATAATAAAACATTAGGTATTTTATGGAATTCACATGCTGATAATATTCAATATTCAATAAGTCAACAAACTCAAAATAAAATAGTTACAAAACGTATTATTTTGTCAATAACTTCACAAATATTTGACCCACTTGGTCTTCTTGGTCCAATAATAATATTAAGAAGGGCTAACGTGGGATGAAGCAGTTTCACAAAAAACATATACTATGTGGAATCAGTTCCAAACAAATTACAAAGTATAAACGATATAAAAATACCTCGGTTTATTCTCGTTCCTTTACCAATTACTATTGAACTTCATGGGTTCGCTGGTGCATCTGAATTTGCTTATGGTGCTTGTATTTATATACGCTGTAAGGATAGTTTTGGAAATTATTCCTCCAATTTATTATGGGCAAAATCAAGAGTAGCACCATTAAAGCAAATTTCTTTGCCGAGGCTGGAACTATGTGGAGCTAATTTATTAGCAAACCTTGTAGAAAAAATTAACAATTCTTTGTCTATTAAAATTGATAACAAATATCTTTGGTGCGATTCTACTATTACATTGGCATGGATTAAAGGATCCGCCAGAGAATGGAAAACCTTTGTTGCTAATCGTGTTGGTAATATACAAACAATTACCGAACCTTCTGATTGGTTTTATGTTAAGTCATCTGAAAACCCTGCTGATCTTATTTCACGGGGAACAAATGCCAATGATATTCTCAATTCTTCATTGTGGTGGCACGGGCCTCAATGGCTTCTAGAAGATGATAATAACTGGAATATTACTAGTTTCAATATTAATGATGATATACCAGAAAAACGAATCATTTCAGCTATAAACATTATCTCAAATGATTTCGATTTATTTGAAAGGTATTCATCTTTTATTAAATTGCAGAAAGTTACAGCATATTGCGTTCGTTTTATAAAAAATTCTAAACTTAAAAGAAATTATCGCCAGTATGGGGAACTCACTATTTCAGAACTTCAAAATTATTTAATATTATTGATTAGAATTTCTCAATGTCAAAAGTTTCCTCATGAATACAATAGTTTATGCAATGAAAAACCAATTAATAAACGAAGTCGTCTCTTGTCTTTGAATCCTTTTATAGATGAAGAAAAACTAATTAGAGTTGGTGGTAGAATAAAAAATAATTCCAATTATGATTTTGATAAAAAACATCCTATCATTCTTGATGCAAGTCACAAATTAACCATTTTAATTTTATCTAATGAACATTTACGATTATTTCATTGCGGGCCACAACAATTGTTAAGTTCAATACGCGAAAAATATTGGCCTATTTCAAGGCGAAATGTATCAAAAAAGGTAACTCGTAATTGTATTACATACATGTTTTCGAGCAAAACCTACTAGTGAAAAATATTTAATGGGGAATTTGCCAGAATTCCGTATAACTGCGTTTCATCCTTTTTCTCATGTAGGCATTGATTACGCAGGTCCTATCTTAATTAAGGATCGTAAATTAAGAAATGCCAAACTAATTAAATCATATATATGTCTATTCATATGTATGTCAACAAAGGCTATTCATCTTGATGTGGTAACAGAATTATCAACAGATTCATTTATTTGTGTTTTAAGACGATTTATTGGTAGAAGGGGTAGACCTGACCATATTTATTCGGATAATGGTACAACATTCATAGGTGCTAATTCTCAACTAAAAGATTTATTTAAATTTTTTGTTCAATCAAACAATGACATTCATAATAATATGTCCAAGGAAAATATATTTTGGCATTTCATTCCAGCACGATCACCAAACTTTGGGGGTATTTGGGAAGCGGGAATAAAAAGTACCAAATATCATTTAAAAAGAATGGTTGATAATTTAGAATTAACGTATGAAGATTTAATGACAGTACTTATTCAAATTGAGTGTATACTTAATTCAAGACCTTTGTCTTGCGACCCTTCTGATTACAATCCTTTAACTCCAGCTCATTTCTTAATTGGCAAGACATTAACAGCTCTTCCAGAACAAAATCTACTAGAACTACAGGATACAAGATTAGGAAAATACAAAAGAATGCAACAAGTCTTTCAGCATTTTTGGAAACGATGGCAACGAGAATATATTTCTGAGTTACAACAACGTGTCAAGTGGAAAAAAAATTATCCAAGTTTGTTAAAGGTTGGATCACTTGTGCTTCTTAAAGAGGACAATCTACCTCCCTTAAAATGGAAAATGGGGAGAGTATCCGACATTTTTTTGGGAAAAGACAATGTAGTGCGTGTTGCAACCGTCAGACTTTCGAACAAAAGTGAAGTGCAACGGGCTGTGTCAAAACTGTGTGTGCTTCCAGTTGAATTGGACGATAAAGATCGCATTCAAACTGATTAATATTTTTTTTATAAACTGAATTTATTTGTTTTGTTCACATGGAACATTAATTTTATTGAAGGTATTTCATACCTGTCAAGCCGGGCGGCATGTTAAAGACTTTATGTATACTTTATGTATTTGTACTATTGATTAATTTAAATTTTGTTATAACCATGGAGATAAGAGACAGAGTTGTCAATTACAATGTTAGATTAAAAGGTCAATAAAAATTCGATATTAAAAAAAAACCTTCTATGTTACTATTTCTACAAGAAAAAAGTGTTACAGTCCACTTATAACATACAGTTAAACAGTAACTGTTATTCATAAAATTAACTGTTTTTAATTAATTTTATTATATATTAAAATCTATTTGAAAATTCTAATAAAATTGTTTATAAAGGGTACCGGGAAAATTTAAACCAATGATTGTGGGGCCCAAAATAGGTTAATTCAACCCTGTATAATGGACATATCATCGTGAGAATGTAACTTTTGTCATTCTTACGATTAAAAATCAATATCGAAACAATTGTCAATGATTTACAATATTCTTATTTTTTTCAATATATAGTGGAATTAATTGGAAACAGTTTTATTCATAAAAGTAATAATTAAATATTTTACTTTTCAGAAGAACAGTCGAAAACTTTTTCTAGAAAGTGACCCCACGATGATGACCCAGATGTTGTCCAATTTGTAAAAACAAGTTGCCATCGCCCAACTACTGAGACAGCGGGAAATCATAACGCTGTTGGGCGTGAAAAAGGGGACAAGTCAATTTTTGATGAAAACGGGATTGTCAAATATGGGTTAAAAAAAGTGTTTTAGTTGTGTGTAAAAGGAGACTAGTCAATGTAGTTGAATATGTATGTTAGGTTGATTGTTCCAAAAGAGGCACTTACAAAATAGTATATATACCTTTTGGCACTGTCTATAACAGTATTTCTATTAGTGAATAATAAGAGAACTTGACTTGTCCCCTTTTTCACGTCCAAAATAGAATTTGTAGATACTCCATCCTCAACAAAATCTGAGGTGAAAAAAAGGTTTGGCATTTTAAGTGTAAAATGATATTCATTGAGAAAAAAGTTTAAAGCACAAACAACGCAGTTTTTTCGACTCCAAAAAAACAAAGTTGACGACTGAAAATCTTCTGGCCAATTTGTTAAAAGAGAAAAGTCCTTTTTTAAAAGCATTTGTCAATATGCAGTTATCTTCGAATCAAAAAAAAATATGGAAAAAAAAACAAAAGACATTTGGCTCTTTCTCTTTATTATAAATCACCTGGATGTTATAAATTTTTTAAAGAATCTTTGTCATTTTCTTAGCCATCAGTTCGCACAATCCAGTCTTGGCTTCCTGTAATAAATTTAAGAACTGGTTTGGATAATACATTAACAAAAAAAACTTGAAGTAAAAGTTAAAACTATGTCTGAAAGGGAACGAGCTTGTGTTGTTCTGTTTGATGATATTCATTTGGAATCCAGATTACAATGCAATCAATTTTATGACTGTATTGAAGGTTACGAAGATTTAGGCTTTCTTGGTCGAAAAAACAAAGCTGCCAGAGGCATTTTTGAAAATTGGAAATTTCCTTTATGTTATTTTACCTCAAATGGGACAATTAAAGGAGATATCTTGGCACAGTTAATAACATATGTTATTCAGGGTTTGGAGAAGATATAACTACTTCCAGTAGCTTTAATTTCTGATCAGGGCGCCAGTAATAGAAGTGCTTTTAAAATTTTAGGCGCAACGGAAAAAAATCCAACTATTTCTATAAATGGTTGTAAGTTGTTTACTGTATTTGACGTACCACACCTATTAAAAAGCCTAAGAAATAATTTCATGAATCTCAAGTGTATTTTCGTATAAATATCTTGGCAAGATTTAGTAAAAACTTACTTACAAGATAAAGAAAGCACAACCACTAGGGCATTACCAAAAATTACGGATACCCTTATCTGTATTCTTCTATTAATGTATAATTCCTCAAAACTGACTTTTAATTGTTAAGGGGCTTAACTTAATGTATTTTCGTATTTTTAATTGCTTAAATATTGTGGTAATATAAGTTTTAGAAATGGTACAAAGACGTACAAAGAGGGGTAGCCAATTATTTATATATTAGGCCCATTATTATACTTAAATTGAGACATTTCTTGTAAACATCATTATTTTATGCAGTACTTCTATAAAACTATTTTTATAAATAATATCCTCTAATTTTCGTAATGCCTACCTGCTTGAGGTACAAAGAGCCATAAACAATTAATTTACACAATAAGAATTAAACTATTTTATTGCTTAAAAACTAGTCTAAATAAATAGTAAACTATTGTTTCGAAACAATTATATCTTTTATTATTATTAAATTGTAGAGGTTATCCATAACTCAAATGTGGATAGTACGAATAGTAGTAATAAAACTCAAAGTCAACCCACAGTATGTAATTTAATGAAATGTTATAGTAGCGACATGTTTCGGTCACAAGACCATCTTCAGGCTTTAAGAAAAGAACACAATATGTCAGAGAAATGAAATACAAAGTCAAATATATAAAAAAGACAAATATAACATGTATAAAAGTCAGATCATATAAGATAAATCTAACAAAAAATAGAAAATGATAGTTTTATAACAGTCAATCTAGTTTATAAAATATATAGAACAAACAAAATCAATGTGAAAAACACAAAATATCTTATAATGCATAATACAATTTGGAAAACTCACCTCTATGTGCAGACTGCAGTGTTTAAACAAAATATAACAGATATTGTGAAAAAGAAAAAGGGGAGTATTTTAAGTTAGAGTAATAGAATAGGTTGAAAAAGGTAGTTTAAAAATAGTTTAAATTATTGGAACAAACTGTATGGAAGTTTGACGTGTGAAAATAAGAAAAACTGGCGTAAAGAAGTAAAAATTTCAGAATGAAACCAGGTATCAACATTCTATAGAATGGCCTGTAAAGAGTTCTCCAAAATAAGGAGATCGATCTCCAAGACCAAATCAGGAACTGGCCTGGTTTAATAGCGGGGTTAGAAGAAGAAAAAATGTGGAGAGATCCCCTAGACGAGGGGTTCAATCTCCAAAACCATTGGTCGATAGAAGATTGGAAACTGGTAGGTTCGAAGGAACCAAAATGGAGAGTTCTCCGGAAAAGGGAGATCAATCTCCAAAACCCGTGACCATAAATTATCTGATCAATGGTGGAAACAATTAGGAGACATAGTCTCATAAAAATTAATATAAAGAGAGTAAGGTATAACATCATACTCCATATCACATCAACAGTGAATCAACTAAGATGCAAATCACTCCACTAACGAATGGACGTTCAAAGTAATCAGCACATGTAAGGAAAGGTGCGGAAAAAGTACACCGGAAAAACAAGTTACCAACTGAGGGAATGTTGACAACTATAGTGAAAATTTATTGGAAAAATATAAAAATCTAAATTGGAGGAAATAAATGTTAAAAATTATGAAATACTATTAAATACTACATTGTATAATATCAATGTGAAATGTGTAAAGAAAATTGAAGGATAAAATAACACAGCTGTATGCACACATTAAGCGAGTCATAAACATTGTAGAACTCACTAACAAGTAAATAGAGTCCGACATAGAGAGAAGAAAAGTCAAATGAAACTAACCTAACGTTGAAGTAAACAACTGTAAAAATATAAACAGTCAGAGTGGAATGTTCAAAATTAGACCAGTTGTTAGCTTTACTAATTCACCTGTTTCTAGACTTGCCAATTTTCTTAATTCTACACTCAGAGAGTTGACTCACTTCTCAAATGATTACTCAATAAAAAACTCTTTGTGTTTAGCTAATAAACTTTCACACTTCAAAGTTCCTAATGGTTGCCTTATGTTCTCTCTTGATGTCAACAATTTGTTCCCTAGTATTCCTCCTTCTGATTGTATTGCTTTAGTTAGAGAATTATTATTTTCTAATGATATTCCTACTCATATTACTTTAGGATTAATTTCTCTTTTGGGCCTCACACTTTGTGGTTTATGCAGAATTTTGTAGTAGAAACTAAAACAAGTTCGTGACAAAATGCGTTATATTTTGTGAAATATACATGAAGTTTTATATCGAGTAACAACTGTCACTATGGTTACAATAAGAGTATAAAGTAGTGTATTGCGTTTTGCATACCGTATTTCTACACCCCCCTTCAATACTTTAAACGTACAATTCCCAGTTAAATTTAAAAAAAAAACACTTAACAAAAACTTACAAATTTCAATATGTTAAGATAACTTGCAAAATTATAAATTTAGTAACAAGACATTTGCAATGATAATTAACATAATATCAAAAATAATTGTTATTTTTACATTAAAAAAAATGTTTTATTTATTTTAACTCTACAATATTTAAAGAGTTTCTAAAAGAACAAAACTTTACTTTACTGAGCGCTTTAGTGAACATATCAGCTTCTTGCTGATCAGTTGGTACATAAATCAAATTGATTTTATTTTGCATTAGACAATCGCGAACAAAATGATGTTTTACATCAATATGCTTTGTTCTTTTACACTCTAAAGTAGAAGCCATTTTAATACATGATTGGTTGTCTTCATATATGTCAATCGGGTAAATATTTATCTTTAAAATTTCATGCAACATTTGTGACAAAAACAAATTTTCAACAACACATAAAGACAACGCCACATATTCTGCTTCAGAGCTCGAAATTGTGACTATATTTTGCTTTTTGGTTTTCCAATAGATTACATTGTTATTCAATTTGACAACAAATCCAGTCACACTTTTTCTGTCAATAACACTATTTGCAAAATCAGAATCCACATAGGACTTTAAACATATATCAGGATTTTCACTTTTAACATATTTCAGACCAAAATTTTTTGTGTTTTGTAAATATTTAAGCACATTTTTTAAATGTTTCCAATGGGTTTCTGAATAACTGTTCTGAAATTGGCTGAAATAGGTTATAGTAAAACTCAAATCAGGTCTAGAACCAAGCATAATGTACATAAAGCAACCTATTAACTCACGATAAGGTAAGTTTACATTGTGCTTGCTGATATTTACATCTAGTTGTAATTTAGGTTGCATCGGTATGTCTGAAACCTTGCAATTTGTCATATCAAATTTTTCTAGCACTTTGTTTATTAATTGCTTTTGTGTAATGTGCAATTCATTTCCAAATTTTTCAATTTCGAGTCCCAAAAAAGTTAATTTTTTATTTTTAAATTCTTTAACTTTAAAAACTTTTGAAAGCTCAATTTTAATAATGTTCAAATTTTCAGGAATTTTTGAAAACAAAATTATGTCGTCAACATAAATTAGCAAATAGATTTCATGATTAAAATAAAGACATGGATCTTTCTTAGACCTTTGCAAACCTAAATTTACCAAAGTTTGATGGAACATATCATTCCAGCATTTTGGAGCCTGTTTAAGGCCATACAAAGATTTATGTAGCTTACATATCAGGTTCGGGTTATTGTCTAGTCCTTGGGGTTGTTCCATATAAACAGGAAACTTTAATTTACCGTACAAAAACGCAGAAGTAATGTCAAGTTGTAACACATTCATGTCGAATTCTAAGTACAATGCTAATAACACACGCACTGTAACCATTCTGGCAACTGGAGCATAAATGTCTTCTTCTAGTGAACTCATCTGCTTGAAGCCACGAGCAACAAGTCGTGCTTTCTTTACTGACTCACCATTCACGATCTTTTTACGAAAAACCCACTTCGAGTCAATAACTTCCACGCCTTCACTTGGTTTTTCAATCAACTCCCAGGTTTCATTCTCATTTAAGGATTTTAACACTTCATTTATGGCTTTCTTCCATCCTTCATCTTTAACTGCCTCTTCATATGACTCTGGTACTTCTGAAATCAAATGGCCCGCTGACAGTGCTGCCATTAGATTTATGTCAAAATCTAAGTTATAATCTTTCAATTTCTCTGGAATTTTTCTGTTTCTGTTACTTCGTCTTATACCAGTCTCTTCTGTCTCACTTTCTCTTGCATTCTTGGTATTATAATATGTCTCTTCATCTGAATTTTCAGAAGTTTCACTTTCTATGCTACTACTGTTTTCCCTGTTGCTTCCTTCGTCTTCATCATGCTCCTTGTTTAGCTCATTGTCAATCTGTACCTTTACTGTGACTTCTTTCTCTTCATCAAAGACCACATTTCTTCCTAGCACAATTTTCTGATCAACAGCATTCCAAAGTCTGTATCCATTATCACAGTATCCCACCATGATCAACTTTTCACTTCGAGCATCTAACTTTGACTTTCTATCTTCCTTGGGTATATGGTTATGAATATGTTGTTTGTGGTTAGTATTTATTGGCTTGATGAGTAAAGAAGAGTTAACACTAATAAGTAAACTTTATTGGCGAGTTTACAAACAAAATAAAAATACGTGTTAATACAACTGTACTCTTCTCAATTCTACCCTTCTCTCGTCGGGTCTGTCTCGTTCGGGTTGGAGTGGTGGTGGTCGACCATAGGCGCGCTTTAGGGACGCTAGGCCTGAACATCCTCCCCGCCTTGGAAGCCTTGGCTTTCAAAATGTTCTATTGGCAATGGGCATATGTTTGGAAAGCTTCGCTTGATAACACCGAAAGATGTTCGAATGGTGGCGACTCTGCTTACGCCATCGGGTCCAGGATGTAATTGCACAATTCTCCCCAGCTGCCATTGTGATGGGCTGCTGCTATCATCTTTGATCAGGACCAATGTTCCTTCACACAGCTTCTTACTAGATTGCTTCCAACGCATTCTTGTTTGGAGTTCAGCAATGTATTCTGATTTCCAGCGTCGCCAGAAATGCTGTATCATTTGTTGCACAAGCTGGAAACGGTTCAGCCTGTTCATGTTGATATCTGCAATGTCCCGGTCTGGTGCTGCCACTAGTGACTTGCCAATGAGGAAGTGAGCTGAAGTGAGTGGATGTAGGTCATTGGGATCGGAACTGAGGGGTGAAATTGGTCGGGAATTTAAAATTGCCTCTATTTGTGCACAGATAGTACATAACTCTTCAAATAAAAGGGGTATTTTGGAAGCGACACGTTTTAAATGATGCTTAAGGCTCTTAACTCCAGCTTCCCATAGGCCACCAAAATGTGGGGAATAAGTTGGTATGAATGACCACTCTATAAACTGGGATGACAAAAAATTTGTAATTTCAATAGACGATTGATTTGAGGTTAAAATTGATCTCAATTCGCGCTGTGCGCCAACAAAATTCTTTCCATTGTCAGAATAAATCTTGTATGGCTTACCTCTTCTTGAAATAAATCTGCGCAAGGCTTGTATAAACGAATCCGAAGATAGGCCCGAAATTACTTCAAGGTGTATTGCCTTGGTTGCGAAGCAAATAAAGACACCTATGTAACATTTTGAAGTCTTAGACCCACGACCCTTTCTATCTTTAATTAGGAATGGCCCCGCGTAGTCCACGCCTGTAATTGTAAAGGGACTAGACGGCATAACCCTGGCAGTAGGTAGGTTACCCATAAGCGGTTGTACGTTTTTGACATTGTATCTAAAGCAAGTTATACATTTACGGACAGTAGTGCGAGCCAAATTTCTTCCGGATAATGGCCAGTACGTGTTTCGGATTGTTCCTAATAGTAACTGCGGACCTGCATGTAATAGTATTATGTGTGTTTCTCGAAACAGTAATTTGGTAAAATAATGATGAGAATGCAATAGGATAGGATGTTTTTTATTGAAATTATAATCGGAATATTTTAGCCTCCCTCCGACGCGCATGATACCGTCATTGTCGAGAAATGGGGTTAAACCTGAAAGTTTGCTCTTTGAATTGCTACCCTTGTTTTCACGAATTTCTTGAATTTCATGGGAAAAACTGTCATTTTGACAAATTTTTATCAATGTGTTGGTGGCTCTACGCATTTCAAAGACAGATAAGGATTTGACTGATTTTTCAGATTTTGATTTGAAACAATTATCCTTGAATCTCAACAAATATGCAACAACTCTACACATTTTTGAAAAGTTTGAAAATCGCTCAAATGGGAATTGATATGTATTTTCTGAGGAATGCAGAGCTAACCCCTTGGATTTAAGCTCTGGTAAATCATTGATAATGACTTGAGTATTGTCCGGCCACTTATCTGGATGTAGGGTTAGCCATGTTGGTCCATGCCACCATAACTCGGACTGCAAGATTTGACTCGGATATAGGCCACGTGAGACAATATCAGCTGGATTATCCCGAGATGGAACATGACGCCATTGAAAGTTGGAAGTTAAAGTTTGAATTTCGGATACACGATTGCCGGTGAAGGTTTTTAACAAATTCGGACTTGTTCTGATCCAAGCAAGGGATATAGTGGAGTCTGTCCAAAGGAACACGTTCCTTGTGTCTAAATGCATGGAAGTCATCACCTTCTTTGTTAAACGTGACAATAGTACGGCGGCGCACAACTCGAGCCTAGGTATTGTGATTGTCTTTATTGGAGCGACCTTGGATTTGGCGCATAGAAGTTGAGCTTGTGCGTTGCCGTCATCGTTGAAGCTTACCAGATATATACAAGCGCCATAAGCACGTTCCGAGGAATCACAAAATCCGTGCAAATCAATAGTAAGCGCTTGCGGAAGCAAAACATGTCGGGGTATCGACAAGTTATTTAGAAGAAGTAATTCATTGTGGAAATTGTTCCATGTTTCCTTTAGATCATTAGAAACAGGGTCATCCCATGATAACTTCTCAAACCAAAGTTTTTGCAGGAGAATTTTAGCTAGAATGATGCATGGGCTTAATAATCCTAAGGGATCAAAAATCTTAGAAATTGAAGACAATATTGTCCTTTTTGTGATTTTTATAGGAGCGGGCTCAGGATTAATACTATAAAATAAAGTATCACTTTGACAAGACCATGTTAGTCCCAGGGTTTTGGTTTTATCATCATTGGAGAAATCTAAAACACCATAAGCTAAGTTGGAGCGGTCAACGCCCTGTAAGACCTCTGGACAATTAGAACACCACTTTCTAAGTTCAAAGCATCCACCCCTTAAGACACTAGAGACTTCGGAAGAAATTCTTTGAGCTTCTTGAATGGTATTGGCCCCACTTAGAAAATCGTCAACGTAGAAATCTTGTTCAATTACCCGCGCTATATCTGGCATAGACTGTCGGATTCCATTTGCCAATTCGAAAAGGCATCGTATGGAAAGGAAACTTGCAGCAGCCTGGCCATATGTTACTGTGTTTAATTCGTATGTTTTTAATGTTTCTGAAGGATGATCACGCCATAAAATCCGTTGTAAGCTACGCTGTTTGGGATTGATCAAGACCTGGCGGTACATTTTAGCTATATCGGCTGAGATGACATATGAGTGTTTTCGGAATCTTAAAATTATGGAAAATAAGTCGTTTTGGAGAGTTGGACCTATTAATTGAATATTATTCAAGGAAAGGCCATTACTGCTCGGTGCCGAAGCATCGAAGACTACTCTGAGCTTTGTGGTAAGGCTACATTCTTTAAAGACTGGGTGATGTGGTATATAGAAATTTTGGAGAGGTTCAGACTGTTCCTCAACTAATGACATATGGGACAAAACCAAATATTCAGACATAAATTCCTTATACATTGATAGCAGTTTGGGGTTTTTTAGCAAGCGACGTTCCAAGGAGTAAAATCTTTGCTCTGCTTGGGATCTTGACTCGCCTAAACAACTTGACTCTTGTTTAAGTGGCATATCAACTATGAATCGACCTTCACTGTTTCTTTTAAAGGTATCTGAAAATATTGTTTCACAGAGGACTTCGTCTTGAGAGAGTTGTTTTTCATTGGAAACTTCCTCAAGCTCCCAAAACTATTAACTAATTCTTGATTGCAGCTAAAATTGCATGAAATACTTTGAGGAAATAAAATGCCCGAGGAAGGGCTGACTCGACCAGTAACGATCCATCCGAGTTTCGTTTCTTGTAGGGACGGCAAGTTTTTACCTAAACTGATTTGCTTATTGCCTAAAAGCTGCCAAAATAAGTCAGCACCTAGCAACATTTCAACTGGAGCAGGTTTTGAGAAATTAGGGTCATCAAGTTTTATATGCGACGGAATTTGGAGGTTAGATGTGTTTAGAGGCATACCTGGTAAATTATTGGTGATTTCATTGAGAATATAGCATGATAGATCCGCCTTAAAAGGATTGTGAACGGATTTTATTTTTAAATCACATTTGGTTTTAACAGATGATACTTTGTTATTTATGCCAAAAATACTTAAATTGGTTTCTAGAACTGGAAGACCTAATTTTCTTCTGGTTGCATCCGTAATGAACGAAGTTTGAGAACCGCAATCAAGGAGTGTGCGAATCGGAATATAATTGTTCTGCCTGTCTGATACTAATACAACTGCTGTAGATAAAATTACTTGCCCTATTGGGGAATGAATGGATGTGCTACTAAGAGCTTTGCTAGATTCTCCTAGATTAATATGATTTTGATTTGATTGATTTTTTGAAATGTCGGGTTTACGTTTGTCCTCATCGTGCAGAAGAGTATTGTGCCTTGATTTGCATTTTCTGCAAGGTCCCAACTTACACTTATTTATTGAGTGCCCCGATCTTAGGCAATTTGCGCATAGGTGGCTGTTTTTATTAACAAACTGAATTCGATCCTGAACTGAAATATTCAAGAAACCTTCGCATGTATATATTGAATGATCACCTTTACAAAATGAACATGAATAATTGCTAGAGACTAGAACTCGTGTAACTTCCTTTTTGTTATATCGAAAAGTGTCTTTGTTTGGTTTAAGCGCCCCTTTCTCACGCGTTTGATTGGATTTGTAATCAAGAGAATCTACAAAATTTGCTCTCTCGCGCAAAAAAGCTAAAAAATCTTCGATTTTTACTGGGTCGGTTTTATTTCGCGTTTGTCTTTCCCAATCGCCCATACTAGCATTATCGATTTTATTTGAAAATGAAAAAATTAGTAAACAATCCCAATTTTCAATAGATTGGCCTAATTGCTGAATAGCA
This sequence comes from Ophraella communa, assembly GCA_035357415.1. Lineage (NCBI taxonomy): Eukaryota > Metazoa > Arthropoda > Insecta > Coleoptera > Chrysomelidae > Ophraella > Ophraella communa. The sequence continues at coordinate 17,344,214 of CM068985.1, read as the reverse complement.
CCTAAATGTTTTGAAATATTGTCTGCTAAGGACTGCAGTTTTTCACACGTACCTTTATGTATTTGTTCGAGAGAAAATAATGCACCGATATGATCATGTAATAGTTTTTTGTATTATTGAATCTATCACACAACGTATCCCACGCCACTGGATAATTGTCTGCGGTGTACTGAATGTTTTTAATTGATGCCGCGGCTGTACCGTCTAGAGCACCCCGTAAATAAAAGAACTTTTCGATAGGAGATAACGTCTCATTATGATGAATTAATGTTAAAAATATATCGCGGAATTCGAGCCATTCTTCGAAGTTTCCCGTAAATTTAGGTAATGAGATTTCTGGTAGTTTAATACAAGAATTATTTGTTTTACGAGATTGATTCGAAGTGCCGATTGACACTTCAGTATTGGAATCAACAAACTTATTTAGTAATAGTTTAGCAGTAGAAGTGAGAGTATAAAATTTTTCTTCAAAAGATTCACGCTCAGTTTCGTGTTCTTCCAAATTATTTTCGTCACATATTATTTCTATTTCAGTATTGACATTTTGAAATTCAGAAAGTAAATTATAAGCATTATTTAAACGATCTTTAAGGATATTTATTTCTAAATGAGATAATTCAATTTTGTTTGAAATAGTGTCTATGTATTTACTAAAATTAGTAAGCATGGATTTAACCGAACCTCGTTTTCTTTTTAATGTAGCTAAGTCTGCCATTTTAATAGACTAATTTTATTTTTATTTAATTAATATAAATTAAAACACTCAAATAGAGACAATTTTATTGTTAAAAATGATAAATGAAGGAAAGTAAATTGTAGGACTCACCCTCTTTATTTATAATATCTCTCGACCGGTAAAATGATGCAATTGAATATCGTTGTTTATAGTTGCCCGTCAATGTAACTTGGCTTCAGCGACTGCGGACTGCTGCTTGAAGCGACGAGCTTGATTTGTCTGGCGCACTGTATGCTGTATGATCGTTGAATGGCCGCTTGCCGGTATTGTTATTTGAATAGTTTTTTCACGAAATTGTTGCTAATTACTGGATCACTCGTTTTAAATCCGCTAGAAGGACCATGAATATGTTGTTTGTGGTTAGTATTTATTGGCTTGATGAGTAAAGAAGAGTTAACACTAATAAGTAAACTTTATTGGCGAGTTTACAAACATAAAATAAAAATACGTGTTAATACAACTGTACTCTTCTCAATTCTACCCTTCTCTCGTCGGGTCTGTCTCGTTCGGGTTGGAGTGGTGGTGGTCGACCATAGGCGCGCTTTAGGGACGCTAGGCCTGAACAGGTTATAAGCTGGGCAACCAAAAAGTTTTATTTTCTTTAAATTAGGCTTCTCCCCGTACCAAACCTCGGCTGGAGTTTTATGATCAGGGAGAACTCTAGTTTCAGTTCTATTTGTCAAGTAAATTGATGTTCTTATGGCTTCACCCCACATATACTTTTCTAAGTTTGAGTCAAATATGAGACACCTAGCTTTATCTAGTACAGTTCGGTTGTAGCGCTCAGCTACACCGTTCTGTTCTGGATTACGAGCTATTGTGTACTGTATATGTATGCCTTTTCCTTGACAAAACTTTTTCATGTCATTAGAGACATATTCTCCTCCGTTATCACATCTGAGACGTTCTATTTGGCTTTTAAATTTTGTTGTGACGTGTGCAACATACTTTCTAAAGCAGTCCAAGACCTCATTTTTATTTGTCAGGAGATAACACACAGCAAAATGTGAAAAATGGTCTATAAAAGTTACTACATACCTTTTGCCATCAAAAGTAGGTGGATTTATGGGTCCTACAACATCACTTGAGACACATTCCAGTATTCTTTTTGTCTTTCTCTCTTCATCGATTGGTTTAAAAGGTTGTCTAGTTTGTTTCCCTTTTAAACATACATCACAAACCCCTGGCGCTGGATATTTGCATGAATGACCCATTCTTCTGTGTTCAATCCATGTTGCCACATTTGCTTTTTCAGGTATTTTCAAAGATATCATGTATAAGTTTCCATAAAGCTTCCCTTCAACAAATATCTTGTCATTTTTCATGATCAGTACCTTATTTTCTTTAAAAACTACCTGTAGCCCATTTTGTTCAATTTTTCTGACTGACAAGAGGTTATAAAATAAGTTTTTACATACCCATGCTCCTTTTATTGCAATAGGCTTTTCTTTTTCTGTGGTCAAGTGGAGATCACCTTCTTTTTCTGCATTAATACTCTCTCCTTTCTTAGCTACATTTATTGTACGATTTACTGACCTTAAATTTGTCATTAGCTGACCTGTAGCTTCATTAACAAGGTGATTTGTACAACCACTGTCTACTATGAATCTAACCTCATTTTCTTTGCATGTTGCCAAACTTATCTCATTCTTCTCTTCTGTTAGAAAATTAACTTCCTCGTCTTTTTCATTTTCTTCGGTTAAATTAGCTTTACCTAATTGTTTCTTCAGCTTAGGGCACTGGACCCTCATATGACCTCTAACTCCACACTCATGACATCTGTATGGAAATGGTTTACTTTTTCCATCAGACTTTTCTTGTGATTTACCACTTTTATTCCACTTTTTCTTAAAACGACCAGCAAAAGCACTACTTTCTGAAGCTTCTTCTTTACTTTCCTTTCTTGACTCTTCTAACAATAAACGATTCTTCACAAAATCTAATGTTACACTATCCTCATCTTGTGCAAACATCACATCTATTGCTGTTGTGACTGACATATAAGAATCTGGCATTGCTGCTAACAGCTGTGATACAATCTCATTGCTCTCTAGTTTTCCACCTGCAGCTTTAAGTTCGTAAACACACTGCTCAAATTCTGTTAAAAAGCTATTAAGCGAGCAATCTTCAGTAAACTTCAAAGAGGTTAACTTTTTGCGTAACATAACCTGACTTGCAATACCTTTTTTTGTGTATGTCTTCTGCAGGCACTCCAGTATCTCTTTAGCTGTCTTCTTATCTTTTATGATTTCTAACATATTATCAGTCAAACATTGAACAATAATATTTCTTGCCTTTACGTCCTTTTCTAACCATGATTTCCTGCCATCCGCATTGATAGTTCCTGGACAAGGGGTTTCCAAAATTGTACATACGCCAGCTTGTTCCAAAGCCAGTTTAACACGGAATTCCCAGTTAGAGTGATTATTTCCGTTAAAGGGCACAATATTTAAGTGAGTGTTTAAATTCATTTGGCTTGCCATTTCCAACGATTGCAATTTACGACCCGCCAAAAACCAGTTACTTTTTCCTCGGAATTTCCGCACAATCCGATTCCGAACTGACACAACTTTAGTCTCTAACTACTTCTGGGCCCATAACCTGTGGTTTATGCAGAATTTTGTAGTAGAAACTAAAACAAGTTCGTGACAAAATGCGTTATATTTTGTGAAATATACATGAAGTTTTTTTATATCAAGTAACAACGGTCACTATAGTTACAATAAGAGTATAAAGTAGTGTATTGCGTTTTGCATACCGTATTTCTACACACTTGAACAAAATTTTTTCAAGTTTAATGATTCTTTTTATCAACAAACTTCAGGTTTAGCAATGGGTTCAAACCTATCTCCTTTTCTAGCAGAGGTATTCATGGCAGATTTGGAGAAAAGATTTTTTAACTCTCCTTTTAAACATCATTTGTTATTTTACTCCAGGTATGTTGATTATTGCTTCGTGTTATTTAAAGGTACATGGTCAGATGTAGACAATTTTCTTATTTATATAAACTCCTTACATAACAATATTAAATTTTCATTTGAGAGTGAAGTTAATAACCAACTACCTTTCTTAGACTTATTGATTACTAAAGACCTACAAGATAACTCATTTAAGTTTGATATCTACAGGAAACCAACAACTACAGATTGCCTCATCGATTATAATTCTTGTCATCCTATGTCACATAAACTTGCAGCCTTTAATTCTTTATTCCATAGATGTTTTTCATTACCTTTGTCCCAAGATTCCTTTGAGAGAAAGATCAACATAATTAAACAATTGGCAGTTAATAACAATTATCCTTTGGATTTAATTCATAGGTGCTATTCTAAATTCTATTGTAAGTTCAGGTTTTCTTTCCATGTGGTTACATGTACTAGCGACACTACTCAGAAAACTTTTTATGGATCCTTACTTTACACAGGTATTTTCTCATACAAGATTAAAAATATTTTTAAGAAATTCAATGTTGAGATAGCTTTTAGAACAGAAAATACCTTATCTAATTTAATTAACACTAAAGATAAAATACCATTTTTACATAAATCAGGTGTATACAAATTATCTTGCTCTGATTGTAATGCTGTTTACATTGGCCAGTGTGGAAGAAGACTTGAATACCGTGTTCTAGAACATGTAAATTTTGTTAAGAGATATTTAAATTTAGAAGTTAAGAACTCACCTTCATCCTTTGCTAATCACATTTTAGAAGAGAATCATTCGTTTGATTCCAATAATGTTAAATTACTTCATAATTGTAACAAGGGCTTTAGATTGAATTTGCTTGAACTCCTTGAAATCAGATCGGCTATTGCTGAAAAATCTCTTAATTGTTTAAACGAACAGATTCAATCTAATGAAAATTATTTAATTTTGAACATTCCACTCTGACTGTTTATAATTTTACAGTTGTTTACTTCAACGTTAGGTTAGTTTCATTTGACTTTTCTTCTCTCTATGTCGGACTCTATTTACTTGTTAGTGAGTTCTACAATGTTTATGACTCGCTTAATGTGTGCATACAGCTGTGTTATTTTATCCTTCAATTTTCTTTACACATTTCACATTGATATTATACAATGTAGTATTTAATAGTATTTCATAATTTTTAACATTTATTTCCTCCAATTTAGATTTTTATATTTTTCCAATAAATTTTCACTATAGTTGTCAACATTCCCTCAGTTGGTAACTTGTTCTTCCGGTGTACTTTTTCCGCACCTTTCCTTACATGTGCTGATTACTTTGAACGTCCATTCGTTAGTGGAGTGATTTGCGTCTTAGTTGATTCACTGTTGATGTGATATGGAGTATGATGTTATACCTTACTCTCTTTATATTAATTTTTATGAGACTATGTCTCCTAATTGTTTCCACCATTGATCAGATAATTTATGGTCACGGGTTTTGGAGATTGATCTCCCTTTTCCGGAGAACTCTCCATTTTGGTTCCTTCGAACCTACCAGTTTCCAATCTTCTATCGACCAATGGTTTTGGAGATTGAACCCCTCGTCTAGGGGATCTCTCCACATTTTTTCTTCTTCTAACCCCGCTATTAAACCAGGCCAGTTCCTGATTTGGTCTTGGAGATCGATCTCCTTATTTTGGAGAACTCTTTACAGGCCATTCTATAGAATGTTGATACCTGGTTTCATTCTGAAATTTTTACTTCTTTACGCCAGTTTTTCTTATTTTCACACGTCAAACTTCCATACTGTTTGTTCCAATAATTTAAACTATTTTTAAACTACCTTTTTCAACCTATTCTATTACTCTAACTTAAAATACTCCCCTTTTTCTTTTTCACAATATCTGTTATATTTTGTTTAAACACTGCAGTCTGCACATAGAGGTGAGTTTTCCAAATTGTGTTATGTATTATAAGATATTTTGTGTTTTTCACATTGATTTTGTTTGTTCTATATATTTTATAAACTAGATTGACTGTTATAAAACTATCATTTTCTATTTTTTGTTAGATTTATCTTATATGATCTGACTTTTATACATGTTATATTTGTCTTTTTTATATATTTGACTTTGTATTTCATTTCTCTGACATATTGTGTTCTTTTCTTAAAGCCTGAAGATGGTCTTGTGACCGAAACATGTCGCTACTATAACATTTCATTAAATTACATACTGTGGGTTGACTTTGAGTTTTATTACTACTATTCGTACTATCCACATTTGAGTTATGGATAACCTCTACAATTTGAGATCTGCTAGTCTAGCTACTGTTATCCACCATTATAGGAACACTATGGTCCAGAGGAAGAAGTTTCTGATGAGAATATGGTTCTTGCAGAGATGTAAACGTTCTGGTGTTTTCCCTAAGTCTATCTCCTTACATACTAATGTTGATACTCGAACATCAAGATCAACTTTAAAGAAGGCTAAGATACTTTGGTTAGTAAGGGAAGTCAAGAGACTTTATAACGAACTAAATTTTGCTAATATTAAATTAAAATTTTTGTATTTTTTGTTAAATTCTCACATTGATCATTTGGAATTTGTTATACTTGATAATGATATAAGGGATTGGGTGGAAGATATAGGTATAGATATTTACAATAATTTAAACAATAAATTTAAGAGTTTATTACATTCTTGTTCAAATTCTAAAACTAATAAACCTCATTTTTCTAATTTTAAATTCCATAATAGAGTTCTTAACTTAAGCAGTTATGTCTTTCCGGATAAACTTTTAGATATTTTAAATAGTGGTCTTAAATTTAACTACCATAATAATTTTAATAATAATATAAAAACCATTTCTGTTGATTGTGATAACATTTTATCTAACACAGATTTATTAAATAAAGATCTCATAAGGTCTGATATCCTACATGAGTTACAAAAGGAATCATTGAGATGTATCTCTCCTAACCTTCATAATAGTAATTTCGCTGATTTTAACAGATTAAAGGATTTAAATTCTCTCTCCAAGACTCTTAAGACCAATGACTTGATTTTGACTAAGGCTGATAAAGGTAACTGTGTGGTTGTACTCGATAGATTTCAATATGTTTCTAAAGTTGAATCATTCCTTCACGCTGACCCATCTATTGTTTGTTTACCAATTGATCCTACAGTCAAGTTTTATAATAATTTCAAAAAGTGTCTAAGACTTAATTACAGTGATATTCTTTCTTTTTTCAATCTACATTATCTTAAATTATGCCCAATGGTGGCTGTTACCCCCCTTCTGTATGGATTACCAAAAATTCATAAAAATGATATTCCTATTAGACCAGTTGTTAGCTTTACTAATTCACCTGTTTCTAGACTTGCCAATTTTCTTAATTCTACACTCAGAGAGTTGACTCACTTCTCAAATGATTACTCAATAAAAAACTCTTTGTGTTTAGCTAATAAACTTTCACACTTCAAAGTTCCTAATGGTTGCCTTATGTTCTCTCTTGATGTCAACAATTTGTTCCCTAGTATTCCTCCTTCTGATTGTATTGCTTTAGTTAGAGAATTATTATTTTCTAATGATATTCCTACTCATATTATTTTAGGATTAATTTCTCTTTTAGGCCTCACACTTGAACAAAATTTTTTCAAGTTTAATGATTCTTTTTATCAACAAACTTCAGGTTTAGCAATGGGTTCAAACCTATCTCCTTTTCTAGCAGAAGTATTCATGGCAGAGTTGGAGAAAAGATTTTTTAACTCTCCTTTTAAACATCATTTGTTATTTTACTCCAGGTATGTTGATGATTGCTTTGTGTTATTTAAAGGTACATGGTCAGATGTAGACAATTTTCTTATTTATATAAACTCCTTACATAACAATATTAAATTTTCATTTGAGAGTGAAGTTAATAACCAACTACCTTTCTTAGACTTATTGATTACTAAAGACCTACAAGATAACTCATTTAAGTTTGATATCTACAGGAAACCAACAACTACAGATTGCCTCATCGATTATAATTCTTGTCATCCTATGTCACATAAACTTGCAGCCTTTAATTCTTTATTCCATAGATGTTTTTCATTACCTTTGTCCCAAGATTCCTTTGAGAGAAAGATCAACATAATTAAACAATTGGCAGTTAATAACAATTATCCTTTGGATTTAATTCATAGGTGCTATTCTAAATTCTATTGTAAGTTCAGGTTTTCTTTCCATGTGGTTACATGTACTAGCGACACTACTCAGAAAACTTTTTATGGATCCTTACTTTACACAGGTATTTTCTCATACAAGATTAAAAATATTTTTAAGAAATTCAATGTTGAGATAGCTTTTAGAACAGAAAATACCTTATCTAATTTAATTAACACTAAAGATAAAATACCATTTTTACATAAATCAGGTGTATACAAATTATCTTGCTCTGATTGTAATGCTGTTTACATTGGCCAGTGTGGAAGAAGACTTGTAGGGTTTTCTTTTGAGATTAGTAGAAAGTGAACTGAGTGCGCCCTCGGTGCGCACTGAAATTGCTCTTGCACTACCCCAGTTTTTACTGTGCACTGGCAACGGACGTTTTCAGGGCGAACTGCGTGTTTTTGACATTTCAAAAGAATGCATTTGATATAGTGCAATTTTTTGGTTAGGTTATTATTGGTACTTCAAAATGTTTTCTGAAATTACCGAAGGCGAATATAAGTTGAATGAGAACTTAAGGTATAGAGCGGTTTTGATTCTCTCTTTTCTTCATATTCTTCTGAAGATGAATATGAGATTACAGGCGTATTAAAATAAAATAAGTACAATAAAGAAACGTTTTATACATTCTGCACAAAGTCCTATTTACCTCCTCCATAGTTACCAATTTCAACTTGAACTTGATCGTTGAACGCTTGAACCTAACTGATTCGTATTGTCCTGTCCTGTAAATTTGTTGTACCATGGTATTGCCCTGAGTCGAATAGTCAGAGCAGTTTTTGGTGCCCTCAGGTCACATCGAGAGCGAGCAGTCTGTTCAAAAGAACATGCGTGACAGATTGCTCTCCCTTATGACATTTCAATAGAACACACAACTCGCTCTCAGTGTGCACTCAGTGCATTGCTCTGGTCTCAAAAGAAAACGCTATTGAATACCGTGTTCTAGAACATGTAAATTTTGTTAAGAGATATTTAAATTTAGAAGTTAAGAACTCACCTTCATCCTTTGCTAATCACATTTTAGAAGAGAATCATTCGTTAGATTCCAATAATGTTAAATTACTTCATAATTGTAACAAGGGCTTTAGATTGAATTTGCTTGAACTCCTTGAAATCAGATCGGCTATTGCTGATAAATCTCTTAATTGTTTAAACGAACAGATTCAATCTAATGAAAATTATTTAATTTTGAACATTCCACTCTGACTGTTTATATTTTTACAGTTGTTTACTTCAACGTTAGTGTAATATATTAACAATGAAACTTCTTAAAAAATACTTTATTAAGATTAGAACATTCAAAAAAACATGTGCTCACAACTTAGGTTAACATTTTACAAAAAGTCCTCTCACAGAACAACTACTTCTTTGGTACAGACGTGTTGCCTATTCAGCTCTTAATACATGGTTTATAGCCTACTAGACCGGCAGCACGTAATACCTTACAAATGACAATAGATTGAAAACATTACATTACCTCCACCTTTAACTCCTTAACATTACAATTTATAAATTTAAACGATCAGGAGGTTTAATATTCCGGCGAGGTCTCGTAAGTACTAAAGGACTACTAACTAAAGCATTTTTATCAGGCAACTTAACATTCTCATTAACCGTTATTACAGTTTTTTGATGACCTTCACTAGCATCGCCTATTACCATCTCCTTATCCCCTGTCTCTTTGCTAGTTTCACACCCTAGAGAATTTTCAGCTTTGTTTTCTACTTCCAACAATTTACCTTCCCCCCTATCTCTAGAATTTCCAATAATATCTCTTACCTCTTTATTTAAAGAATCTTCCCTTTCTTTATCTTCGTTTATGTCGAAGTCATCGTAAAATTTTCCCTTCTTTACTAGTTGATCGACATGTCTTTTCCATTGCAGCCGATTATCATCAAGTGGCTCACAAATATAAGTAACTTTGCCCAATACCTTTGTAATTATAGCACTTGTCCATTTAGGTTTATTCAAGTTTCTATAATCCTTTGCATAAACAGTTTCACCTACCTCAAAAGAGATATTTCTATTTCCCCGATGAAATTTAATTTGATTTTCCCTTGCCTTTGATGCCACTGGTTTAGCTAGAAAATCGAGTCGCGTTTTAACCTTCCTTGAAAACATGAGCTTAGAAGGAGTTTCTCCTGTCACACTGTGAGGAGTATTACGGTACGAAAACAGATATTTGCTGATTAAGTTAGTCAAACTCTGGTTTCTTATGTCGTTATCCATCACTAATTTCTGGAATGCGCATTTAAATGTCTTAACACTGTTTTCTGCTGCCCCATTTGTTGCTGGATGATATGGAGGAGGTTTTGTGTATTATCCCATTGTTTTTACAGAATTGTTCAAATTCTTCACTGACAAATTGAGGACCATTGTCCGTAATTATTGTATTCGGTAGCCCATAACGCGCAAAACAATCTCGCAATTTTTCAAGTGTACTCTGGGTGTCCGTTTTCTGCATTTCGTAGACTTCCGGCCACTTAGAATAGGAATCAGTCATTATTAAAAACATTTTGCCCCTAATGGGACCCAAAAAGTCTAGATGAATCCTGTCAAAAACATGCGCACTTTCCTCAAACTTATTAAGTGTTGTCTTATTTGGGTTTCGAGCATATGTCATGCAAGCATTACAACTTTTAACAAATTCCTCTATTTCCGAATCAAGGAATGGCCACCAAAAGTATTGCCTTGCCAATGATTTCATTTTTACCATACCATTATGTGCTCCATGAATCTCTAATAACAGCTGTTTCCTAAACTTATTTGGAATTATTGCCCTGTAGCCCCACATCAATATACCACTTTCAATGCTTAATTCTACCTTTCTTCGTTGGTACGGTTTTAAGCTTTCCATTATCTCTTCTGGCCAACCATCTCTAGTGTACAAATAAACCTTACTTAACTCAGGATCAACCCTGATTTCCTTCCTGATTTCATCGGAACTTATCGGTATTTTATCTTCCACTAAAAAATTGAAATAGTCTAAATCGCCTGTCGATTCAGTCTCCTTTCCTTTGATTGGAAACCGCGAAAGACCATCCGCACCTCCGTTTTGAGAGCCTTTAATGTGCTGAAATTTATAGTTAAACCCGCTTAAAAAGAAGGCCCACCTCTGCAAACGGCCTGCTGCCATCTGAGGTATGCCCTTGTTTTCACCAAATAGTGCTACCAAAGGCTTATGGTCTGAACATAAAGTAAAATTATTTCCCAGCAAATATTGATAATGCTTCTTTACACCCCAAAAAACTGAAAGTGCCTCTTTATGGATGACTGAATAATTCATTTCTGCTTTACTTAACGTTCTGGACGCAAAACTGATAGGTCTTTCAGAACCATCAGGATATACGTGAAGTAGCACTGCTCCTAATCCTACCTTGGATGCATCACATACTAATTTTAATGGTATTTTCGGGTCAAAAAAAGCTAATGTCTGATTAGAAGATATAATCTCTTTAGCTTTCTCAAATGAAGATTCACATTCCCTTGACCACCTAAATTGGGTGTCTTTCCTCAATAATTTGTACAGTGGGTCTAACAGTGTGGATAAGTTATTTATAAACCTACCATAATAATTTATCATGCCAATAAAAGATTTAACCTGTGTTTGATCCTCTGGTCTTGGTGCTTCCACCATCGCTTTAACCTTTTCTGGGTCTTTATGGAGCCCTTGTTTATTTATGATATGTCCTAAATATCTAATCTCTGGCTGAAAAAACTTGCACTTTTTTAAATTTAATCTGAGCCCTGCTCTAGACAAGCGTTCAAAAACCGCTTCTAAATTTTGTATGTGCTCCTCCCTTGTTTTGCCTGTGACTACTATGTCATCCAAGAAATTTATGGTACCCTTTGCCCCTTGTAAAACCTTTTCAATAATTTTTTGGAATATGGCACACGCAGGCTTAGTACCATATGGTAGTCTATTCACCCGATAGATCCCCCTATGAGTGCTCCATGCCAGCAACAATTGGGTCTGCGGTGTCAATTATTCTAGTTGATTATATGCATTGGTTAGATCTAATTTTGTAAAATACTCACCTCCTTGTAACTCTGTGAATAAGTCATCAATTCTAGGAAGAGGGTGCTTGACATCTTCCAGGAACCTATTGACTGTTACCTTATAGTCTGCACAGAGTCTTATCTGACCACCTTCCTTCATTACTACAACTAAAGGTGTTCCCCAATCTGAGTTTTCAACCAAGGTTATGACTCCCCGACTTTCTAGCAAATCCAGTTCTTTGTTTATTTTTTCCTTTAACAAAAATGGTACTGGCCTAGGCTTACAAAAACGTGGCTGTGCACTAGACAGCACTTTTAAATCAATTTTTTCATACTTATATAGTCCTAAATTATCATCAAACAACTCTTTATATTTATCTAATACTACATTAAGGTCATTTCCATTATCATTTACACAGTTTAAGCATTGTTCATTTGACAGGTTAATTGTTAATTTTAACAATTTGATTAGATCTCTACCTAATAAGGGAATTGACCCATTTTTAACTATTATTAATCTACAATTGTTATAACTTACATTTTCATATTGAATTGTGACATAAACTTCACCTACAGGTTGTATAATTGAACCATCATAACATCTTAATTTAACCGCAGTATTTCTTAATAAATATTTTTTTTTCCAAAACCCTATAAAAAAAACTTTCAGGGATAACTGAAATACCTGCTCCTGAGTCCACTTCCATCTCTACCTTTTGCCCGTTTATTAACAATTCCCTCCTTGGAGGCTTTACATTTTCTATTTTATTGTTAACATAAAACATTTCTACATAATCAAAAATTTGTTCCTCGGGTTCTGTAGGTGTGGCACTCTCAGGCTCTACATAATTATTTTGTTGACAAACTTTTTGCAAATGACCTACAATTTTACAATTTCTACACCTATAGTTTTTGTACTTACAGTTCGTTATATTGTGATTTTCTTTTCCACAACATTTACACTTCTCCTTCCTACCTTTCTGGCTAGTTGCTTCATTACTTCTTCTATTTCCCACTGTTGGACCCAAATTCGGTTTTCTTTCTCCTACCTGTGCATTATTGTTAACTATTATTTTGTTTACTTGTTGGGGCACTCTTTCAAGGGAGGTTAAAGAAACCTCTTTATTCAGTGCCACCTCCAGTATATCAGAAAGCGTCTTCAAATGGTCTTCTTCACAAATTCTGTCCAAGATTGTCCCTTTTCTCATTCCTGATACCAATCTGTCTTTTAATATGACATCTAAATTCGCTCCAAATTTACATTGACTTGCTTTATTCTTTATTCTGACATACCATTCTCTAACACTTTCATTTTCTTGCTGTCTTAAAGAATAAAATTCAATCCGTTCTTTGAATACTGATACTCTTTTAGAGTATTGCGAGTCAAGTAATAATAATAATTCGTCGTATAATTTGTTTTTAGGTAATTCGGGGTCGCACAAATCTCTCAATGTCTTGTATGCTTGTTCACCTATAAGTGTTAATAACACTGGTACTTTTTTGTCTTCTTCTATATAATTTGCCGCAAAATATTGCTCGAGTCTCTCAACCCATATTTGCCAATCGTCTTCCGGTCTAAACTCTGTTATACTTCCAACTGGGGCTCTATATACCACTGTAGATGCCCCAGCCCCTACTGGATTCTCACCGGTTCTTGAATTTGGCATTTTTTTTCCGATTTATTTTCAATATTTATTGTTTATCCTCGTCGCCATTTATGTAATATATTAACAATGAAACTTCTTAAAAAATACTTTATTAAGATTAGAACATTCAAAAAAACATGTGCTCACAACTTAGGTTAACATTTTACAAAAAGTCCTCTCACAGAACAACTACTTCTTTGGTACAGACGTGTTGCCTATTCAGCTCTTAATACATGGTTTATAGCCTACTAGACCGGCAGCACGTAATACCTTACAAATGACAATAGATTGAAAACATTACAGTTAGGTTAGTTTCATTTGACTTTTCTTCTCTCTATGTCGGACTCTATTTACTTTTTAGTGAGTTCTACAATGTTTATGACTCGCTTAATGTGTGCATACAGCTGTGTTATTTTATCCTTCAATTTTCTTTACACATTTCACATTGATATTATACAATGTAGTATTTAATAGTATTTCATAATTTTTAACATTTATTTCCTCCAATTTAGATTTTTATATTTTTCCAATAAATTTTCACTATAGTTGTCAACATTCCCTCAGTTGGTAACTTGTTCTTCCGGTGTACTTTTTCCGCACCTTTCCTTACATGTGCTGATTACTTTGAACGTCCATTCGTTAGTGGAGTGATTTGCATCTTAGTTGATTCACTGTTGATGTGATATGGAGTATGATGTTATACCTTACTCTCTTTATATTAATTTTTATGAGACTATGTCTCCTAATTGTTTCCACCATTGATCAGATAATTTATGGTCACGGGTTTTGGAGAATGATCTCCCTTTTCCGGAGAACTCTCCATTTTGGTTCCTTCGAACCTACCAGTTTCCAATCTTCTATCGACCAATGGTTTTGGAGATTGAACCCCTCGTCTAGGGGATCTCACCACATTTTTTCTTCTTCTAACCCCGCTATTAAACCAGGCCAGTTCCTGATTTGGTCTTGAAGATCGATCTCCTTATTTTGGAGAACTCTTTACAGGCCGTTCTATAGAATGTTGATACCTGGTTTCATTCTGAAATTTTTACTTCTTTACGCCAGTTTTTCTTATTTTCACACGTCAAACTTCCATACTGTTTGTTCCAATAATTTAAACTATTTTTAAACTACCTTTTTCAACCTATTCTATTACTCTAACTTAAAATACTCCCCTTTTTCTTTTTCACAATATCTGTTATATTTTGTTTAAACACTGCAGTCTGCACATAGAGGTGAGTTTTCCAAATTGTATTATGCATTATAAGATATTTTGTGTTTTTCACATTGATTTTGTTTGTTCTATATATTTTATAAACTAGATTGACTGTTATAAAACTATCATTTTCTATTTTTTGTTAGATTTATCTTATATGATCTGACTTTTATACATGTTATATTTGTCTTTTTTATATATTTGACTTTGTATTTCATTTCTCTGACATATTGTGTTCTTTTCTTAAAGCCTGAAGATGGTCTTGTGACCGAAACATGTCGCTACTATAACATTTCATTAAATTACATACTGTGGGTTGACTTTGAGTTTTATTACTACTATTTTTATTATTATCTAAAAAAATGTATGAAGAAACCCTAACTTTGTGAAAGTCCATTGTATCAGAAATATGAACACAATAAATCTTAACAAGTATTTAATAAAATATAGAAAAGTCTTAATAAAAACTACTGTTTATTAAAATTTAATCTGTTCATGTTTCTAATTATTATAACTATTTATTATTATATCTATTAATTATAAAAATTGTTGCAAATACAGAGATAACTGAACTTTTTTTTGTACATCAATAAGGTGGTTGTATTTTTTTTCTATTATAAACTGGGTTGTCTATAATTGACAAGTATGATGTCAAGTTATTATTGTTCAAGTAAATTAAATAAAGCAATATTAACATATGAACATATTTTTGTTTTATTTACTATTTAAGGATGTACTTTACTTTTTGGCATTCATGAATCCGCTAAATCATACTAGAAATTATTATTTGGCTTTTAGAATGACTTTTGCATGGTATATATATTCATGAATTAAAAATATCATTATTTATTAATAAGTGAGTTGAAAAAGTTTTTTTTTATTAAGAATGTTGCAATATAATTTAAAATAAGTAATTGCAACTGTGCAAAGTTTGATATTCCTCTACTATGTTTTATTTTTTTTTCATGTAGGGTTCTTTTCAAATATTAAGTATTAACGATTTTTTCCAAAATATTAAATATCATTACTTGTATAGATTATCTAAATACTTTTTTAACTGTTTCTGTTTTTACGACTATCGAAAAATAGTAATCTCATAGACCTTCACATCGTTTGTCAGAGAAATAGGTAATCGGATAAGGGTTAATTTTTAAACCTTCAGCTGGCCTGACGATTGTAAAATAAAATGAGCGTTTCTGTCTTGATTCGCTAGAGGCTCCACTTTACACAGGTCGTGACTACGGCCAGGGGGCAAGCGGCGTAAGGAGAATGAAAAATACCGACGGGTACAAATAAATGTATTGCATTGCGTATCTTCCCAAACTTATCAATCAACGATTATACTCTGAAAGTAATCTTGTGTTTATAACTAAAATGTGGCCATGATTAAACTACATCTTTTTTATTTGAAACATTTTTTGACAACATGTGCCAATTAGATGAAATAGACCAAAGCGTATACGTATACGTAAGTTTCAACAGTTTTGTTTAATTTCAATTAACAAATAAACTTAAAATTTATTTGTTTGTTTTTAAAAAATTTCGTGCTTTTTTTACAAAATAAGTTTAAGTTGTAGTAAATGTTATTTAAATCTATTTTGAAAACCGGATTACGGATCTGTTAATGTTTACTGTACAGTGAGAAATTTATAACCTTTCATTACTAATCCTCTAAGGTCAGGTACCGAGTCAACGAATTATTGTGAAACGTACTTTACAGCTATTTCATATTGTTCAGATATATTTAGTGATCATCCCATTCAAATTATAAAACTTATTTTAAAGCATTATTTTTAGCTAAGAATCCACCATGAGACTTAAACTAAACAAAATAGAGTTAGAAGCCTATTAACAAAGACGATTTTATTCAAAAATCAATAGAATTTAGGTATTTGATAGTTTATATGCTTTAAAATAAAGCTCTACATATTTTTTTATTGCCTATTATTTCAACCTTCAGTTTTCCTCCCTCTCTACAAACCTCACAGGAGACTTTCTGGTGATCCTCTCCTTAGAAGGCGTTATTATATTAAGAATATATATCTAATTATTGGGACTGACCATTTTTTTATATAAAGTTCAATTATTATAGTGATTCTTTCCACCCTGACTGTTGAATGTATTCATAATAAATAAAATGTAAAATTTTACTATATTAAGAATACTGAAAAAGTCGATAATATTGTGGAATTTTATTCAACAAATTTTACTCCTTATTTTATAAAATATTTTATGACTCTATGTAAATAGTTATTTAATACCACTACTTAAATTCAAATCTAAAAAATATTATGTTACAAGTTTTAAAATGTATTTTACAGATATTAATTTCAAACCCCCCTAAAAATGATAGGACACTGGCTGTAGTGTCCGACTGTTTCCACTCTGGATACAAAACAATCGCTATTGCTTGCTGTCTCTACGTCAGTATAATATATGCTCGAAGGGTCTAGGGCAAAACCAATGGAACACGAAAATTAATTTGACCCGGACCGGACTGTTTGTTTTTATTCACATTTGATAACAATATTAAAATATTTAAATTTTTTGTTTTGTAGAGTGTAGATTTTACTCATTTTTCTCATTTGGTTGTAAACATTAATTATTTATCTAGGGTTGTAAACATATTTATAATAATGTACCTATCTATTGAAAATAAAAATTAACATTGAAATTTTCTCCCTCGACTTTGCAAATTACAAAACTCACTATCCGCCATTATTGTTTTGCACTACCGTAACCCTTGATCAAATAGCTAGTGCCAAATTATTGCCCTTAGCTCGCTCGGAGTTTGAGTGACACATGAATGGAACACATAAAAATGAAAAAAGTTCAACGAATGCAACACAAAGCTGGCGCGAGTTCTGCCCCAGTGCGACGAATGGAAAACGCCATAAGACGCTGACGAAAACTTGATGTGTGGAGATCGGTCCATTATTTTTAGTTTCTATTTGGATGTTTTCTATGTAGCCTAAACTAAAATCTGCTCTGAATGTGGGTTCGTAAGTTGTTCATTTATAAAAAGTGTCGTTAATAAAATATATCCATATATTTTTTTGTTAATTCTTCTGTTCTAACAACAGATTTTTGATTGTTGTTGTATTTAATAGATTTTCTAGATTTATTAATTTTTAAAATAATAGAATATGGTGGACGAAAAATACTTTTCTTATCAGAAAGTAAAAATTTATAAACAATTTACTGAGTCAATTGGCTTATTTTTTAAAATAGCCAATAGTTTTTTTAACGAGTCAATGGGCAAGTCAAATATAACCAACCACCTGAAAATGTTTATATTATGTGCCTTTATAATTAAGTAACCGAGTCGATTTTGTAGTTTATAAATAAAGTTAATTGTTTATTCCAGAGTTTAATAAAGTAAAATCTATTGTTAAAAGGCTCCTATAAGATACTGTAACGTTTATTTATTTTTACTAGTGTTTTTAATTTATTTTTATACTATTTAAATTACTAACACTGTTTAATTTATATAACACAATTTATTTACAATACTTTAATTTATGTAATACAATATTTACATTCGCATTTATCTAACAACATACTAGGTACTAACTAACTAACTTCAAATATTCAAATCGGTCCCTTTATATAGGTAAGTATTGTTCCAGCATACTCCAGTCTATTCTCGATCATTCCGCTTCGCTCATCGGGCGCCGTATATTCTCGAAGACTCTCGCATCATCTGTTTCCTTCGCGTCTGGGTCATAGCGCCAGGGGCGTACTTGCACAACATTGCCCCCACCTTAAGAGATAGTTCCTCCTGGAACTTTTACGGAATTGAGACTGGATGGAGATACTTGCAACTGAATCCTCGTCTACAATTTCCAGTTGCATGGAAATAACATGGAATGGTCTTTGATGTCAGCTGGATACGGGGCGAATGGCTGCATACCAACACTTGGACTTCGGTATCTTGAAAGATTACTTCCACCATATTTCGGATGACCCTCCAATCCAATGAGTTGCACTCTATTTTCGGCATGGCTAGCTTCTGTATGTTGGACTCCAATACGTGCTCTCTCAAGTTAAGTAATGATTCCCATATATTTCGATAAGTGGGCCGGTCTTGGTAGGTATTCTTGGTAATCAGATAGAAGAGGCAACGGGAGTCATCTCGAAGTATCAAAGCCTTCCCAGTGGCTGGTAACTGATTTCGAAGTTCTGACAGTCGACCAAACTTCCTTCGAAAGACAGACGCTAATCCTCGGCCGTCGCTGATAGTGGCGGAAACGCTATGGGCCAATGAGTAGTCATCAGGAAGTGTGAACAGGTCTTGCTGTCTCTCAATAGCCACGCCGTATCTAGCTTTCCCAGTACCTCCATATGCACCCATAAATTCTTCGAAAGCAAGGTCGGGTGTATCTTGGACTTGATTTACGACTTCTTCTTCCTGGTTATGATCTCCTTCAAATTTCGCCAGTCGGTTTCGGTGTACTACCTTAGGTTTTCCATTCGGAGTCTTTATTATACGGTATATGACGTCATTGATTCTTTTCTTGATGATGTATGGACCCTCCCAAGATTGTTGTAGCTTTGGTGAGTACCCCTTCTGTCTTTTTGGGTTATGGAGCCAGACTTTGTCACCTTCTTGGAAACATCCCTCTATAGCTTGGGTATCATACCGTTTCTTCATCCTGTCACTGGCAACTTGAAGATGGGAGCGAACCAAATCATGCATGTCGTCCATTTTTCTTCGTAACTGGATTACATAGTCTTCTCCAGCTATATCCTCTCCAGGTCGGCATCCAAACTCGAGGTCGCATGGTAACCTCATCTCACGTCCAAACAAGACTTTCGCTGGTGTTTGACCTGTTGATTCATTGACGGCGGATTGATAAGCCATTGCAAAGAGCGAAATATACTGGTCCCAGTCCCTTTGGTGATTGGATACTACTTTTGATAGATATTTGCCAATGGTTTTATTCATGCGTTCTACCATTCCATCCGATTGTGGGTGCAATGCTGTAGTTCTTGTTTTCTTCATTCCTAAATTGTCGCAAATTCCTTGAAAGAGTTGACTTTCGAAGTTCCTTCCTTGGTCACTGTGAATCTCCAAGGGCACTCCATATCGGCAAATAAACTCCTTCACTAGCACGTCTGCGACAGTTGCTGCCTCTTGATTTGGAATGGCGTAGACTTCAACCCACTTCGTAAAATAATCCATTACCACCAACATGTATTTATTCTTATTCTCAGTAGTGGGGAACGGTCCAGCAATATCTAAAGCAATTCTCTCAAATGGGCTACCAACGTTATATTGTTTCATGGGAGCCTTTCCTCTTTTCTGAGGTCCATTACTAGCAGCACAGATGGTACACTTCTTACACCAGTCCTTAACATCATCGGAACTATTCATCCAATAAAACCTTTCACGAACTCTCTGCAGGGTTTTCTTGACACCAAGATGACCTTCTGATGGACTGTCGTGTAACTGTCGTAGTACTTCGGCTACTCTACTCTTTGGTATAACTAATTGCTTTCTGTTAACGGAACCGTCATCATTTTCAATTATTCTCTTTAATAAATCGCCTTCCAAAATGAAAGACTCCCACTGAGCCCAATATGATTTAAGGACTGTAGAGAATTTTGACACTTCTTGCCAAGTAGGTCGACGATTTTCTATCTTCCATTCTCTCATTTTCTTTAAAACAGGATCATTATCTTGTTCTTCTTTAATTCTAGTAGGTGCCCAGTCGTCGTTAACTACAGTTGTTCGTAGTATTGCAGTTTCTTTTAATTCTGTCTTACTGCAGTGAGAACACTCTTCTGGGCACGGTCTTCTGGAAAGGGAGTCTGCATTTCTGTGACTTATCCCAGCTCGATGTTCGATCCTAAAGTCGTACTTTTGGAGTAGTTCGATCCACCTGGCAATTTGACCTTCAGGGTTCTTAAACTGCATTAGCCATTTTAGGGCTGCATGGTCCGTCCGGATTAAGAATTTTCTTCCATAAAGATATTGGTAGAAGTGTTCCACCGATTTCACAACTGCCAGAAGTTCTCTTCTCGTGACGCAGTAACTCCGCTCAGGTTTGGAGAGCACTGTGCTAAAATAACCCAGGACTCTCTCTTGTCCATCTTGAATCTGTGAAAGGACTCCTCCAATTCCGACATTACTGGCATCTGTATCCAAAATAAATTCTCCTTCCGGTTGTGGGTAGCCTAATATCGGTGCTGCGGTTAAATGCTTCTTCAGAGTTTCAAAAGCCGTTTGACAGTTTTCATCCCAGCAGAACTCTCTCGTTTCCTCTGTAAGGCGTGTTAATGGCTTAGCAATGTCTGAAAATTTTCTGATAAATCTGCGATAGTATGTACATAGACCAAGAAAACTTCTTATTTGATGTTTATCAGTTGGTTGTGGCCATTGTTTGATAGAAGCGACCTTGTCCTTATCTACAGACACGCCCTCTTTGCTGACAAGTTCTTCAGATGTTCTTCGAATGTCTCCCCCAAGACTATGATGTCGTCTAAGTAGACCAGGCACGTTTTCCAAGACAACCCTCTCAGTACGTTCTCCATCAGTCTTTCAAATGTCGCAGGAGCATTACATAGTCCGAATGGCATGACATTGAACTGAAATAATCCAGAACCGGTGGTAAAGGCTGTCTTTTCTTTGTCTCTTGGGTCCATTTCTACCTGCCAATAACCAGACTTCAAATCTAAGGTAGAAAATAATTTACTTCCAGCTAGAGTGTCCAAGGTATCGTCGATTCGAGGCAGAGGATAACTGTCCTTCTTGGTAACATTGTTCAACTGACGGTAGTCTACACAGAACCTCGTAGTTCCATCCTTTTTCTTGACCAAGACTACCGGAGAGACCCATGGACTGGTAGAAGGTTCTATCACTCCATCTTCTTCCATTTCTCGAACAATCCTTTCAGCTTCTTGCCTCTTTGCCTGTGGTAGTCTTCTAGCTGATTGACGAATTGGCTTGGCATCACCCGTGTCGATTTTATGTTTTACAGCAGAGGTACGTCCTGTCTTACCTCCCCTTGGTACAAAAATGTTGCAATACCGATGAAGAAAATCTCTCATTTTTCTTTTCTCTTCTCGGTTTAAAGATGTACCAGCAACCGCCACCATTTGTTCAAACTTATCGTTGGAATTATCGGGAATGGTTGTCTGTCGAATTATAGATGTTACTGGTACGGAGGTTCCAACTTTGGTCTCTTTCTTGATCGTAATTGGGTAATCATTGACATTTATAACTCGTACTGGAATTTCTTTAGCAGAAGTGACCAATCCTTTTCCTATCAAAATTCCTCGACCGACCTCCTCATCATGGTTCCATGGTTCCATCATCACAGGTATTCCTTCGTCAATAGTTCCTTGCAGTCTGGCCACTATGATCGTTTCGCTTCTACCAGGTACCACAGTATCCTCCTGGACAACGGCTGGCACGGTTTTGTCCTCATATGGATGAAGGAATATTTCTTCAGAACCGACTTTGATAACTCTGTTCTTGAAATCCAGTTGGAAACCATGTAAATTCATCACATCCATTCCTAATATGACATCTTCCTCAATATCAGCGACAATAACAGTATGCGTGAACTTTTCTGAGCCAATTCCTATTTGAACCTGGGCTTCTCCAAGGATGTTAGCTCTATCACCTGTGGCAGTTCGCAGTCGTAACCTTGTTGGTAAAAGCTTCTTACGGCCATTTATAGTTGTTGGCCGTATAATCGTTCTGGTCGCTCCAGTATCCACCAATAGTGTATGTATTAGTATGAGAGGGTCTTTGGAAACGTTCCGGGTCGAAGCTACCCCCTCTAGGCCGGCCCGTTTTAGTTTTTCCTGTGGAGTAGTTTCTTGATTCGTAGTGACCCCAGGAGGTTTACATGAATTGCGAGCATGTCCTATTTCACCACAATTCCAGCGCCTGATGGTCTTCTTCTTTTTCTTATCAGTAAAGTTCTTCATCATATTTACTAATTGGTCTAACTTATTTTCATCTTCCTCTTCCGTTACAGACCTTACTTTACTGTATCCTCCACAAGCTTTCGAAGCCGCTTCATACTCAAGCGCGGCAGACAAGATGTCAACTAATGTTTTGTGGTGGGCTAATCGGAGTGTCTTTGCCATTTCGTGGTCACGAAGTCCATCAAGAAATGCTTCAACAGCTAAACATTCCATCATTTGTTCTGGAGCTGAAGGGTAAGCAAATCTAACCAATCTGGCAATATCTACTTCGTACTCTTGAAGTGTCTCCTCTCGCTTCTGTTTTCGAGTCTTTAACTGCGATCGGTACAAGTTCTCCAAGTTTTCGTGACCATATCGCATGTTCAAGCTTTTCTTCAGTTGCTCAAAATCATCTGTGTCCTCCACTGGTATGGTCTGAAGAACATCCAAAGCGTCTCCTCTCAGAGCGATGGTGAGGTTTATTGCCTTCTCTTTTTGGGACCATCCGTTCGCTCTTGCAGCAGTTTCGAACTGTTTGAGATAATTTTCCCAAGACATCTTTCCGTCAAAGGTTGGGGCCTTAACACGAACAGAACTTTCGTTGCCTTCCAATTTCGGTTTCCGCTCTACTTTGTGCTTCTCATTTCGTCCTTGTTTTCCTCTCCTAAATCTTCCATATCTTCTTTACCTCCTTTTTTCATCTCTTCCATTTGCTTTTCCATTTCTCTTATTTTCTCTTCAATTTTTTTTTTCAAATGAAGACATTTTATTTTCCATAGAAGAAATATCCAAAGAAACTTTGTTTTCCAAAGAAGAAATGTCAGAAGAAACTTTATTTTCCAAAGAAGAAATATCAGAAGATACTTTATTTTCCAAAGAAGAAATATCATTTTTTAAAGAAGACATATCAGTAGAGACTTTGTTTTCCAAAGAAGAAATATCATTTTTCAAAGAAGACATATCGCAAGAAACTTTATTTTCTAAAGAAGAAATATCACTCTTCAAGGAAGACATGTCGGAAGAAACTTTATTTTCCAAAGAAGAAATATCAGAAGAAACTTTATTTTCCAAAGAAGAAATATCGGAAGAAACTTTATTTAATGAAGAAATAATTGTAGCAGAAGAGTCGTCTACAAAAATATGATTTTCTGGATCTAAACCATCATTTTCCAATGCTTGCTTAAGTCGCTCCAACAACTCAGTCTTCCTTCCTGTTGTTTCCAATTCACGATCCTCCAGCTCTTGACGCAATTCTGTCACTTTCAAGTCACAAAGTTTTTTTTTTATTTATTTTTTTTTACACTATTTATTTACAATATCCCACTTCTGACACCAATGTAACGTTTATTTATTTTAACTAGTCTTTTTAATTTATTTTTATACTATTTAAATTACTAACACTGTTTAATTTATATAACACAATTTATTTACAATACTTTAATTTATGTAAGACATTATTTACATTCGCATTTATCTAACAACATACTAGGTACTAACTAACTAAATTCAAATATTCAAATCGGTCCCTTTATATAGGTAAGTATTGTTCCAGCATACTCCAGTCTATTCTCGATCATTCCGCTTCACTCATCGGGCGCCGTATATTCTCGCATCATCTGTTTCCTTCGCGTCTGGGTCATAGCGCCAGGGGCGTACTTGCACAACAATACATTAATTTTTTTTTAAGTTCTTGTTGCATATGAACATTCATTTTGTGATAAAATATTATTATTATAAAATTATTTTACAAATTATAAAATTTAATGTTTTAAAACATTACATATTCGTGACATTGCAAAACATTGAAACGGCTAGTTAGTTTCGTTAATAAATAAATCAAGTACGGCCCTGGATCACGCCTTCAGCAAATATTTTAAAATATATCGGTTTACGAAATTCTCTAGCAACAGATGTAAATAAGCTTCTCAAATGTGCCACAAAACGATTATGGCAGCACTTATTGGACTACGTATAGGTATTTCTCGGAGATAGAATCAGTTCCTTGTCGCGGGGATCCTCACTTTTGTAATTAATAAAATGTCCAATAGAATATACCAAAAATATTGTAACTAATATCTTTATACAGTGAGGAAAAACCAAATGGAATTAATTCATTATTATGATTACTGTACATATTTACAGAAAATCTAGAAACACGTGAAATTTAAATTAAGGCGGCTTCCCACCGGACGCTCTGCTCTGCGCCGTGCCGTTCGTTTTCGTTCGATTGTGCGCGTTTAGGGCTTGAGCGTTTGGTGGGATCGACAAACTGCTCCGCGCCGTGCCAGTTCGAACAAGGGCGAACATTATCCGTTGGTTGTCGGTACTTCAAAGAAACGTGCGCGTTCAGTGGGACTGGTGTTCGTGATTTGATTTTGTGTTTACATTTTGTTTAAAATGAGTTTTGAGTGGAATCATGAAGAAATTAAAAAACTTATAGAATTATATCGAGAAAAACCAGAATTGTGGAATCCAAAAAGCAATAATTATTTTTATTAGTTGAATGTTAAGTTACTTTTATTATGAGTTTACAAGAATACCACTGTTATTTTTATTTGTTGAATGTTAAGTAACCTACTTATTATGTAAGTTGAATAAAAATTAGTTTTACGTACGCGTATATATTGTTTGAGTGCTTCATTGAGAGCACTACAAACTTCCATAACACTCCTTGATACAGTTTGCTGGGACACTTTGAAAGTATACATGAAACTGCTAAATGAATCTCCTGTTGCTAGGAACCATAAAGTGATTGCCAGTCTTTCTCTAGCAGATACAGCAACTCTGTAATTAGTATCCTTTTTTCTTATGACTGGTTCAATCATTGTTAACAGGTGCTCGAAATCTTGCAACGACATACGACAAAAATTTTAAAACTGTCCAGCAACTAAATCACTTAAAAGATTATTTCCTCCATAAATGTCTCTACTTTTATACTGATGTAACCCAATAACGACGTTTCCTCCGGGTCTTTCATTTTTCTTGTAAAAAATGGTTAATTACTATAACAGCAGCACTAGCTACTTTCGTTTCCATCGTGCGCGTGTCAATATAAACTGGAACTTTTTGCTCCTCGACGAACATAGTGCGCAAACTTGCGCCGCTCTGTGTCGTTCTGCGCCGCGCTGCTCGGCACAGCTCGGCACAGAGCAGAGCGGAACAGAACAGAGCGTCCAGTGGGATGCCGCCTTAAATTGACATTCTTTAAAGTAAAAATGTGATCCCTACCTTCAACCCCCTTTGAGTGACAGTTACAACCTCCAATTTTTTAAATGAAAGTATGGGCTTGTGATATTTCGTTTGAAAGGTGGCTTCATTCTCTATCCAAAAATGCTACTGTTTTTAAATTTATTGCAAAAATTAACATTAAAAAATAAAATATCTGATATGTACCTTACATTTAATTGTTCATAACGTATAAAATATTAATGTCATCACGTACATGTTCAAAATGCTCACCGCGAACGTCTTGGCAACATTTAAATGTTAAATAAAAATGTGTTCTAAAGTTAACATAAAAGGGGTTGAAGGTAGGGATCACACTTTCATTTTAAAGAATGTCAATTTATAATTTAAATTTGACGTGTTTCGGGATTTTATATAAATATGTACTATCTTTTGTAATGAAAGGAAACTATCAATCTTAGCAAAGAACTATAATTACTATACTTTTTACGAGATGACTTTTTGTCAGATTATAACATTGACAGAATCTAATACAATACGTCAAAAAATAAAAAAATAATAATTGATAAACTATATCACTGGGCGTTCATTCCGACATTGTCCTCCCCAGTATTGACTCTTCTTTCGTCAATACTGATATGAAGTCGGTGGAGTTTTCTCGCAGGTCGTTTGAAAGTTCCCAGCGTCGTGCGGACCTCTGCCACTCTTACAACTCCATCTTCACCTTTGTAGACTTTTTCTATCACCCCCATTGGCCACATACCTCTCGGAACATTGTTTTCATTTATCACCACAATTTCACCTATTCGAATATTGGCTTCATTTTGATTCCATTTCGTTTTATTGATCAATGTGGGTAGATATTCTTTCAACCAGCGACGCCAAAACAAATCAGCTAGATATTGGGAGATGCGCCACTGTTTTTTTGTAATAAGGTCCTGATCGGTGAATAATCCAGGAGTCATTATCTCAGAAGATTTTCCCAATAATATATCGTTGGGACAAATACTCACAGGATCTTGAGGATTCTCCGACACATGAGTGAGTGGTCGGCTGTTGACTATATATTCAGCCTCGGAAAATACTGTCTGTAATACCTCGTCCGTAGGATGTCTATCTCTCAGGATGGCATTAAGAGCTCTCTTGAAGCAGCCAATCATTCTTTCCCAGCATCCTCCCATGAAGGGAGAAAGTGGAGGAATTCTCTTGAAATATATTCCTCTGTTGGTCAATTCTTCGACTACGGAGCTCATTTCCAATTGGTCGAAGGCTTCTAGAAGTTCACGGCTTGCTCCTCTTATATTCGTACCGTTATCGGACCAAATGACTTTCACGGACCCTCTTCTTGACAAAAATCTTCTTATAGCCATGATACATGAGTCGGTGCTGAGGCTATGGGCAATTTCTACATGGATTGCTCTTACTGTCATGCATGTGAACAGTACCCCATAACGCTTTTCAACTCTTCTTCCGATCCTCACTGAATATGGCCCAAAAAATCTAACCCTGTTGCTGAAAAGGGTTTTTCGTATTTAAGAAGCCTTTCTTGAGGTAACTGACCCATTATAGGCTCTGCACTTTTTGCCATCCTTTTCCTACAAAACTGACAATTCCTGATGACTCTTTTTACTATAGTGCGAATTTTCGGAATCCAGAACTTCCTCCGTAGATCATTGATGATAGTTTCTATACCTTGATGACCATTTTTTTTATGAAAGTGCATTATCATTTTTTGAGTATACTGATGATCTCCATCTAGAACAACCGATTCTTTAAAGATTTCTTCAGGAATGTTGTCCATTCGTAGAATTCTACTGCATACCCTCATGATTCCATCTGTATCTAAAAAAATTGACATATGATGTAAGCGACCATCTCTATTGGATTTCTTTTCACGTAAATTTTTCATATCTTTGGGAAATTTTGAACACTGCACTGACTTCCACCAGAGTTTCTCACTCCACGCTATCTGTTCACAATCCAAAAAATTGGATCGTTTTTGCTTTTTG
This sequence comes from Ophraella communa, assembly GCA_035357415.1. Classification (NCBI taxonomy): domain Eukaryota; kingdom Metazoa; phylum Arthropoda; class Insecta; order Coleoptera; family Chrysomelidae; genus Ophraella; species Ophraella communa. The sequence continues at coordinate 17,316,381 of CM068985.1, read as the reverse complement.
AGGAGCATGATGAATTGGTGGATTCTTGATGTAACTCTGAGCAGTTTTATCCATGTATAATGATCCCTAATGTCAGGTAGTACCACAGATATGCAATTTTTGATATCTTCAACTTCTTGTAGACTAATATCAATTTTTTCTGCATCGATAAATCTTGGCCATTTATCCTGATTTTCGTAGAGGAAGGCAGGGTCTTTGAACCATCGATGATTTGCATGAATCTCATCTTTTGTGGTTTCTCTAGTGCAAACATCTGCGACATTTTCTAAAGTTGGAACCCATCTCCACTGTTCAACTTCAGTGTGTTCCAGAATTTCTCCGACTCTAACAGAAACGTAAGTTTGAAGTTTTTTATCGCTATTAATCCAATGTAGAACCGTTCTCGAATCGGTCCAATAGAACTTCTTACTGATGTTGAAATTAAGATATTTTAGAGCTTCCATTGATAATCTTACACCCATCACTGCAGCAAGTAATTCAAGTTTTGGGATAGATAGCGATTTAAGAGGGGAAACTCTAGCCTTTGATGTTACCAGTACTACTTCAATGCCTTCTTCATATTTCAAATGGAGATAAACGGCTGATGCATACGCATCTTCACTGGAATCCGAAAATGTGTGTAATTCGATGGTTTCAGCTTTTGGCAAATGAAATGAGTAGCAACGCGGAATCTCAATTTCCCTGACTTTTTCCAGTTGTTTCAACCAAACTAACCATTTCTTGAACATATTATCGGTGATGCTATCATCCCATCCTAGTCCTGCACGCCATATCTTTTGGAGAAGTATCTTCACCTTGATGATTATAGGTGACAACATGCCTATGGGGTCATACACCGACATGGCGGTCTTGAGAACTTGTCTTTTCGTGGGAATTTTGACACCATCTGATATTTCTTTCGGAATCTTATGAAATTTTAGTTTGAATGTGAAGCAGTCATTGCATGGATTCCACATCATTCCCAGAATTCTCTCTGGATTGGAGTTTTTATCGACTTCAGTGCTCAATTTATTGTCTGCTATGAGATGTTTTGGAATATTGTTTAATAATATAGAGGAATTCGATATGAAATTACGAATTTCGAAGCCTCCTTTGCCATGAATTCGGATTACGTCGTTTACCAACTGAATGGCTTCTTCTTCACTCTCTGTGGAGTCTAAATAATCGTCAACATAGTGAGAATATATTATCGCATCCACTGCTCTTGGATTTTCTGTTCTGTGTTCTTCGGCGTTGTAGTTCTTCACAAATTGTGCCAGGAACGGTGAACAAGTTGTACCAAAAAGCATTGCAGTCATGCGAAATACTTTCGGAGCTTCATTTGATTTCAAATTTCGCCACAAAAAACATTGGAAAAAGCTATCTTCTTCTGCTATCTTCACTCTGTTAAACATCTCCCTTATGTCGCCTGCAAATGCGATTTTATGAATTCGAAATCTCAACAGGACACCAAATAGTGAAGTTAGGAGATCTGGTCCAGTGAGTAAAAAATCATTCAGCGAAAAACCATTACTTCTCGCTGCGGCATCAAAGACGATACGTACTTTTCCAGGCTTGTTGGGGTTTGTGACTGGAAAATGTGGAAGAAACCAAATATTTTTCTGTTTCCGTAATTCATAATCTTGAACAGGAACTGCATAATTTTTATCTAACAATTTTTTAATTTCAGCAGAATATGCTTCACCCAAATCACGTTCCTTTTTAAGACGTCTCTCAAGGCACATCAATCTCCGAAATGCCATTTGCTTTGATTCTGGTATGTTTTCTATGTCGCTCTTTCGTGGTAATCTTATTTCGTACCCTGCTCCATTGAATTTTATGGAATTTTGTGCCAAAGAAATTGCATTTTCATCTTCTTTCAATTTTCTTTTGTCTCGAATGGATACAACGCCAAAATTTTCAATTTTCATGAAACTTTTTACCAGGTTATGAAGACTATCATCAGATTCCTCACAACAGACGACTGCTACTTCATTCTTCAAACCACCCTGAAGATTTTCCACAGTTCCATGAAGAGTCCAACCTATTTTAGTTTTAGATAAAATCGGACCGTTCGGATGGGGTTGTAAGATGTTTCTAGAGAGAATGAGATGAGCATTGTTCTGTCCTATGAGAAGTGTTGGATTTTCTTCGATTTCAATTTCATTAGCGAATTGCTTAATAAAAGGATATTTCTTTAAAACTTTTTGAAGATCGTACTTTTGGAATGGCAATTCAAGATTGCGAATAGTTCGAATATTTTTAAGTGAGTGGTACGATATACTATTGACACCACTAATTTCTGCTTGAACTACTTGAGAATGTTCATCGTATCTATAGATTTCTCCTGTCCACTTGCAACAAAGGGGTGAAACCGGACCTGTTAATCCGAGTTTCGATGCTACCGAAGAATCGATTAAGGTGAGCGTACTTCCTTCGTCCAACAATGCAGTGATGTTAAATATACCATTGGGGCCTCTTATTTTGGCTGGTAGCATTTTTAGTAGAACATTACATGTTACTTCATTGACACAAGCATTCGCTTCACAACTTCTTTGAAGTGTGTTTGACGAATTTTCTTTATTTTTATGTAGTAGGTTATTATGGAAACGTTCACAATTGTTTATTCCACATGCTTTTCCTTTTTTGCATTTTCCATTGTGATAGCGAAGACAGCAGAAACAAGCATTATGTTTTTTTACTATTTTCCATCTTTGTTGAACATCCAAGTTTTGAAATTGTTGGCATTTTTCCAGTGGGTGTTCACCTTTTGTGCACAACTTGCAGATCTTGCTTGCTGGCTTTGGTGTACTATTATGGGTGATGCTCGAATCTTTTCTTTCACACTCATTGCTCGTACTAGGATGATTACCAGTATTTTTCGATATAAAGGTGATTCGTGAAACCGCTTCCGACATTTCTTGAATCCAGTCAGAGAAATCTTTCAGAGATTCATGGTGATCCTTGATTTTTTCTCTATTAGGAAATTTCCCCATTGTGTGAGTAGATGAGGTGGGAGTTTGTTGACGAAAGTAGCTAATAAATACCGCTGATCGATTATTTTGGCAATATCTCCTTCAACGACCTCTACAATATTTCTGATTGTAATACTGAAGTTCAAAAATGAGTCGAGGCTTTCAACGTTTGGAGTTTCATGAGCTTTCGCGAGTAGTTCATCCATAATATGTTCTGGACGGCCATATTTCTTCTTGAGAATATCAATGATTTCGTCTGGCTGTTTTGCAGTGATTAGTAGCATTTCTACCATTTTTCTTGCTTCTCCTTTCAGACTCTTATTGAGTCTCAAAACATTTTCTTTCGGAGAGAAGTTGCAAGCCTCATCCGAAAGTATATATTGGGCATGGAAAATTGGCCATTTCAAACAAGATGTTCCATCAAACTCGGTCAACTGGCTTCCAATTGTTTGGCGTGTCAACATTTTGTTAATAGAACGAGTTAAAGTTTCTATCCCATCATTTCCAAAACATGATGCATTCTGATTGTTCACTGAATTTGCCCATTCTTGGACTCTGTTTGGAACTGACCAATCTACATCATTGAAATCTTCATCATCTTCTGATGCAATGTCTGTTGTATCACATCCATTTGTTTTTTCTAGTATTTCTTCGTACTTGTTGAACGATTTTTCTTTATTCTTAAGACGTTCTTCTTGTATTTCAAGGAGTTTTGTCTTCTTTCCTAGCTCGTTCTCTTTAATTTTGAGTATTTGAGCAGGAGTCTCTTCATCGTTCTTCAAATCTTCTATATCACATTGTAAATTGACAATTTCTTCTTTTTTCTTAAGTATATCTTCTTGGATTCTATCTATTTCCATTTGTATATCCAAAAGCATTTTGTTATCTCGTGATTTGTATGATTTTATAGATTTTTCTATGCTACTCCTACAGTTCACGGATTTCGGAACACTTTTTGTTCCATTGTATCCACGTGACTGATGAGAATTTTCGTTTCCTAATAATTTATAGATATTACTTATAAGAATATTGGCAAGTTCATGAGCAGAAGCAGTTTTGATAAACTTTTGAGAGAAGAAATCACAAAGCTTCTGTAAATTCTTGATGCTCAATGATTCACTGATTAGGGATAGATTTTTCTCAAATTCTTCTGAATTTTCTTGAAATGGATACCCTGAGAATGCAGTTATTCTCCTCTTCACTGCTTTTACTTTAGGTTGTTCTCCATACAAAAGAAAATAAAGATTTTCCACTAAATTTGTATCACCCGTGTTCTTGAGTTTCAATGAGATGTCATGAATATCACCAAACGTTAGTTGTTTTGTCGACATTTCTTTCCAATTGAGATTTATTCTTGGATTGGACTTTCTCACACAAAGGATGATTCTTGAGATAGCTCGAAGGACCACTTTATCGTTTGTAATGAAAGGAAACTATCAATCTTAGCAAAGAACTATAATTACTATACTTTTTACGAGATGACTTTTTGTCAGATTATAACATTGACATGTACAGTATTCGAAATAATGAATTTATTCCATTTGGCTTGTTCAAAAATAGTATATTAAACAATGCATTTCATATGGCTTTCTGTTATGACACGAGTTCAAGTTTAAAGGAGGAGTGTCATATGAAATAAGTTGTTTATAATATTTTTTTATATTTTGCCATTTTATCATTTTTTAAATTAATTTATTATTTGTATGTAAATTACAAAAATTTTTTTTGAAAAAGTATGTTGGTAGGCACTATGTAATTTATAACATTTGACAGTATTGAAATTTAAATTATTATAATGTTTTAAAGTAATTTAAAATTAATAATACAGCAATAATAATATATTATGTTAGTAAAAGATGATATTAATATTCACAAATACTCTCTTAAAGAAAAATATAAAATTAATAAGTTGTTATTAGCCACAAAAATGTCAATAGTTTTGCCAATAGATACCTTCACTCATGTTGCCAACCATTTAAAACAAAAATTTGAGAGCGTAAAAGTTACATTACGATATGCAAATGCGTTTTATAATGAAGATTTTTATAAGTGCAAAATATAAAAAATCATTTTATAAATCACCGAAGTAAAATTTCGAGTAAAAACAAAAATACCTAAACATTATGTTATTTTATATCCTTATCTCTATATAAAATATTCATTTTTACGATAAATAATTGACTTACCTGATCTTTTTTTTGGAAAACACTTTCTCTTATACCTTCTTGTCGATAGCCTTAAATGGGAACAGGTTCATTCGTTTTCTTTGGAGAAATTTCAGATATAACCTAAATCTCAAAATATATTAAGCACATTTTTTTTGGTAAAAAAAATGTACCTACCTGATGTATATATTCAAAAGTAATCACAGATATAATTACAAAAGTAAAAAAATAACTAGCAAAATATTCAATTCAAAGTCAATAAAAAACACAACCAACATACTAAAAATAAAAACAAATCACATTAAAATGAATGCACCTATATTTCAAATAGAGTATAAAATAGTTTGGTCAAGCCGCTGTAATATTTTAAACAAACCCTATACGACAATATACGAGTAGTGGGGTTTATTCAGTAGTAAGAAGTACATGCCCCTTACTTGTAAATTTTCTTCCTCGTCTCTCACTGCTGCCTCCCTCAGCAACTCGAGAACCCGAGTAATACTCTCTTAATTACGTTATTGTCTCATATCAAAGTATATACTTATTAAATAGTAATTTCGCATATTAAAATGCCGATGTTTTAGAACAATGTTTATTTGGTTGCATAGATGATACTGAGTGAAAATAAAATTGTTTAGGTATACAACCCAGTAGGCGTGTCCATACCAGATGCACAAAATATTTTAGTTCGTTTAGTAGCATTCTATAAACACTAAAATTGGCAAATATTAAATATTTCGATGTAGGGGAGGTGGGCCTCAGACGGGATATGTAGGTAAAACGGGAAATGCTATTTTGGACAACACGGCAACGTCGCTAGTTTAGTTTTCATACGGCTAAGTGTGACGCATACCGGTTATTGTTGATGTGTGTTGTCGTCGGTGCAATTTTGCAAGTAAAACGTAAGTATTATTTTTTTTATGATTTATGTAAAGGGTCGAGCTAATATTTATGATAACCTAACGAATTCCTAGCATGTGCAAAACGCATGGTATTCAGTCGCGGCTGTGTTTACGCGAACTCGATAAGGTTAGGTTAGATTTCATGCATGAACTTCTGCTGCCAGTGTCACACAGTCCTTACGCGCTAAATTTAAAAGTGTGGTTGTAGAGTGTAGGTAAAACGGGATTCCCATGTAAAGGTAAAACGGGATATCCCGTTTTACCTACATATCTCTTTTATATATGATTTCATTTATTTCCAGATGCCTTCCAATTATAAAAGGAAATCTAACCGCAATTCGTGGTCCGAAGAGTCGATGGCTAGAGCCCTGGAGTCTGTACGAGACGGTACTCATGGTTTTCTGAGTGCTGCGAAAACGTTTAATGTTCCCAAGTCAACACTAGAACGAAGATTTAAGGATACAAATCAAGTAGCAAAAGGAACCGCAAAGAAACTTGGCAGCAGGAAGTTAACATTCCCGGTGGAATTGGAACAAGAGTTAGTAGAATATGCAAAAAACATGGAGATGATGTTATATGGATTAACAACAAGAAGTATTCGTAGTCTTGCATTCCAATTGGCTGAAATTATTCATATCGAACATCATTTCAACAAGACCACCAAACTAGCTGGATGGCACTGGTTACGTTCGTTTTTGCAGCGACATAAGCTCTCTTTGCGATTGCCAGAAGCTACTTCGGCAGCTAGGGTTTGAGGCTTCAACAAACAAGCAATAACTTTTTTTTTTGATATTTTGGAGCCCCTTCAAGATAAGATTAAGTTTACTCCAAATCGAATTTTCAATGTGGACGAAACGGGGATCACAACAGTGCAAGGACGTCCATCAAAGGTAGTGGCCTTGAGAGGTAGAAAACAAGTGGGTACACTCACATCAGCAGAGCGTGGTGAGTTATCGACTGCAGTGATCTGCATGAGCGCTAGTGGAATATTCATCCCACCGATGATCATTTTTCCCAGGGTAAATATGCAGCAGCACTTTATGCATGGCGTTCCACCAGGAACTTTAGGGGTAACACATAAATCTGGCTGGATGCAGATTGATCTATTCACTAAATGGTTTGATCACTTCCTCATCCACACTCAAGCCTCTAAAGACAATCCAGCATTGCTTATACTCGATGGACACAAAACCCACACTCAAAATATTGCCGCTATAGAAAAAGCAAGGGAGAATGGTGTGACAATTTTATGTTTACCTCCACACTGCAGTCACCGTATGCAACCGCTCGATGTTTCGTTTATGGCACCGCTAAGTACCTTTTATACTGCACAAGTGAAAGTTTGGCTGAGGCAAAATCCAGGCAAGTGTGTAACTCTACCTCAAATTGGTTCATTATTTGGCCATGCTTATCTACAAGCTTCAACACCGTTGAACGCCATAAATGGGTTCAAGAAGACCGGAATTTATCCAGTAGACCGTACTGTATTCACAGATGACATGTTTGCAGCTTCTCTGCCTACAGAGAGACCATTAACTGAGCCTAATGGAGACGATGGCGCAGTATTATCGGAAGGGCCCCCAGAACGTCCAGATTCTATTGAAATTCCTACGGAAGTTACGCCAGTGGAACAAATCGGGCAGCCACTGGGTTCAATCGAATCCGAGGAAAATGATTTTCCAGTTGAAGACGATATTAGACCATCCACTAGCAAAATTCACCACTATATTTCTCCTCAAAAAATTGCCCCCTACCCAAAGGTGGCAGATAAGGTAGCTCCGAAAAAAACAAGGAAGGTGAAGAAATGTAAAGCGGCTATTCTCACAAGTACCCCTTACAAAGAAGAATTAGAGAAGTCTTTCAAAGAGCAAGAAGGGAAAAATAAAAGAGTGAGCGTTAAAAAAATTAATGCTAATACAAAAATTAAATCTCTTCAAAGCAGTAGCCGAAATGTTTTACATAATTGACTAATAAGAGACAGGCACCATAATTGAGTCTTATTTGACTTTATACTTGTGCTTCAGAAAATTTCAAAAGAAAAGTATCCCGTCTTAGGCCCACTTCCCCTAATATATAATGGTGAATCAATTTATTAAATAAAATAAAACTGTTGCTATTTCACTAAAGTACGTTAGGCATTTAAAAAATATATTGTTTAATCCCGGACGGAAATATTCAGCCATACAAACTACAAGCGATTTTTAAGTTAGGTACGTACAATAAGGTAATGAATTCGTTGAAACTGACTTTTAACTGCTTGAGAGCTTAACATGAGCTTAGCCGTTAAAGTTTTTGTAGCTGCATCCAGTATAGCAGCACAACCAGATAGGGAATTGTAATTATTCCGGTAGGACCTCTTTTTCCAGAACCCATCACAATAAACGGTAATACATGGTATACCATTTATAACATTTCCGCCTTCCAAGGCAATTGGTTTAGAAATCTATAGTATCACACCCTTGATCGTAGTTACGGACACATGTGGTGGCACTTCCAAATGACAAGTCCAAAGTAGCACATAATTGTTTCAAGTGACAAACCTGATCCAATCGACAGCATTCCGAAATAATTGTTTTTAAAAAAGGAAATAGATATTAGATTTAAACAAAAATTGGCAAAAAACATTTATAAGATCAATGCTTTTTAGTTTTTAATAAATATATTAAACTTATTGGCTTATGTTAATAGGGTAAAAATAAACTAATTGTAATAAAATTTTATATACAGGGTGTCCCACTAAAGTCTGCGAGGTAATTTTATTACAACATAAAGAAAAAAAAAATGTATAACAAAATCGATCTTGAAAAATTGCTGAAAATATTTGTCAAGTTTGAAAGTCGTCCGCTACGGGGTGCAATGAACACTCAAAAACATTATATTGTGATTATATCCGAAAAAGGTATTAAGGTATACTAAAAATACAATTTTTGAAATCCTGATGAGATTATGAAAAATGTTGGTTGGGGACTTTTTGCCAATACTCTTCAAATAGGCAGGTGGTGGAAGGTTCAAACTTGTTATAAACAAATGACATATAACTTTTTTTTGTTTTTTAACCGATTTCAATGCTTTTGGCGTCATTTAAAAGATTTTCTTCCGTTTAATCAGATGCATAAGAAAATCCAAAATTAAACAATTTTGTCTCCGCTAGGGAGTTCTACGTAAAAAAGTCGATGATTTTTTTATTTCTCTCGGAAATTTTAAATGTAATGATGCTTTCTTTTTAGGTGAAAAGAGGATAAAAAATAAAGAAAATAGTGAAAAGCGCAAGTCTAAATCTTAATATTATTTTTGATATCTTAAAATTAAAATATCACAAGACAATAGTTAAATAAAAAACCAAAATCCGTACAAATGTCGTCGTAGAATAAGAAAATCCAGTAGTCACAATCAAAAAACAAAATTCTAAATCCGTGTCTATAGCCAAAGTTCGTCGTATTAAAAAATCACTAAACAAAATTCAAAATCCGTGTAAATAGCCAACGTTGTCACAAAAAAGTAATCAGTAAAGAGGTTGCAATAAAAAACAAATAAAACCGTACCGTATAATACACAGGCAATTTTTCAATAGAATACCTCATGCTGCAATATTCCCTCACCCAATATCATCCCTCTCTGTGGGCGTGGACAACTGTTTGGCTGATTTCAAATTTATTATTATTTAAACCGTAATTGGTTATACACAATAAATAGGCCATCCTTAAAATTAATTCAATGCAAGCCATTTGAGTTTGAAAATGTATATTCTATTCTGAAGCCGATAGTATATGTGATTATGTAATGTCCAAAAATATCAGTTGTATTGACAACAGTTAATAAATGCATTACAATAATTTGATGCATTTGAATGTTTGCCTATCTTTTTAGTTTGTAATGAGGTAAGAGATGAACTAATTTATAAAAAAAAATATTTATAAAAATGAAACAATTCACTTGATACACTTTTTTAAAAAAATTTACAAATGTAATACAAATACAAAAGGTGCTTTTCATTTTATGTTAAGAGTAATTTCAATGTTTTTGTAATTTCATGTACGAATTTTCTTACCATTATAACTGAAACATGTTTTTGCGTGGTGTCAAATGTTCGATTTTGAAAAAAAACCTTTGCAGTGCTGACAAGCTACGTAATTACAAGGATTTGAAGTCTTATGGGAACGTCTAACGACTAGCAATACGCAACATTATTGTGACGTCACTGTCGCCATAGCTTGACATAAGTCATAGCATTTTATCCAAACAAACTGTGGCCTTACCTTAGAATATAAAATAGTAAGGAAGGAGTTTGTGTTATATCTACAATGTTAAAATCTGGCGACGGAAGTCGGCCATATTGGATAACCATTTATGACTCATACTTTGTTTACAAGTTATAAAAATTTAGTTTTCTGTTAAAAATTTGGATTAATTATTTATTGGTAAGTAGCTATTATTATAATAAATATACATTATATATACGTAAACTATATTTTTATGTTTAAATTAAATTAATACTTTGTATTGATCCCTAACCTATCTACTTAAATTGACATAGGCGTATCAATAATGGAAAGAGGATATTTTATTTTAATTATCATTAATTTACAATTTTTTGGTTAATCCCATAACTCTATATATGTCAATTATTTTTATGTCTATGGAGTATTCTAAAGCAACCTTGTACAATAAATGTATTTGTGTATTAATTAACACATTATTACATTCACAGTTTCCCACGGGATGAAAATATTAGACGGAAATGGTTAAATATTGTGGATAAAGATAACTGGAGTCCAGGCAAGAATAGCTTTTTAGGCTCACAACATTTTACAGAACAATCATTTGATAGAATTTCTTCAGTAATTGTTTTACTAGTACCAAATGCTATACCTACAAATAAAATCGCAAGAATGAAATAATTAAGTAATTATTACATCCACAAATTGCTTTAATAACATTGACCAAATCTATATTTTTTCTCAAATCTATTTACAGATATTTTACTTAAACATATATTTCACTAATATATACCTTCTCTATGCAGGTAAGGACTAACGACCCTTATGCTGAAGAGATAATAACTACTAGCAGTGAAACTATTTCACCAGTTCCTGAAACATCTACTTCTGAAAGTCCTCGTAGGAAACAACTTATAAAAAGCATCTGTGAAGTATATTTAAAAACAAGAATTTATTATATATGTAAAAGTAAAATAAAAAAAATTAGACATGTATACACAAAATTCAATTTAAGGGCCAATAGTGGTACAATGAAAAATTTTAATAAAAATTGTGTAGTATATAACTGGTTTTATTTCCTTAAATCTAGTACCCCCATTTTAGGCAAGGTTATACTATTTTTTTTCCTCTACTTTCCTTATTAAAATGGTTTTTTTAATAAATAATGATTAGTGTCCATACTGAATAATAATATGTATGTTTCAATAAGGACATTCTTTTTCTACAAATAAAAATATAGGACGGCACTGTTAAAAAGTAAATTCCCGTAGCCATCTTGGATAACGTGAAAATGCAACCTCTACCTTCAACCCCCTTAGAATGACAGGTACAACCCCCAATTTGTTAAATGGGAAGTATAGGCTTGTGATATATCATTTGAAAGGTCTCTTCATTCTCTATTCAAAAATGTTATTGTTTTTAAATTTGATGCAAAAATTAACATAAAAAAATTAAAATCATGTTGTTACCGAAATTCGCTAAAATATACTCGAAACTTATTACAATATACTTAAAACTTATTTCCCGTTTGGGTCTTGATAATGAGAAAGTGAACAAAAACCATAGCAATGTGATTTTTAGATGGTAACCATTAAAAAACTCCGTGGCAATGCTATTTTAACAAGCAGTAGTAAATTGTTTTATTTAAGTTGTCATTGTTGTAATTTAAGTATAAAGTTTGTTCAATTCAATTCTGAAAAATGGTTAGATTAACGGAAATGCATAAAATAACAGTTTTACAAATGATGGGTTACGGAGATAACATCCGAACACAACAGGAAGTAACTCGCCTATTTCATGAGAAATTTCCTAATTTACCGCCTATATCCCAAGGAACAATAAGTAAAATAGAAAAGCAGTTTCGCGAGTTTGGTCATGTAAGGCAGATAAAAAAAGCAGCTGCCAATGCACTGAGTGATGAACTCAGAAAAACCCACATACATCGAGTAGACAGGCATCCACTACATTCAATGCTAGCCATACATCGATAGCAAACATATTAAAAGAAAATAAATTGCATCCGTATAAGATGATACCTACTCAGGAGCTCATGGAAGACGATTTTGATAGGAGAACTTTTTTTTGTGAGCAAATGATGGACATGTTGGATAACAATATTATCCAATTAGAAGACGTTATATTTTCTGATGAGTGTACTTTTTTACTTAACGGTCATGCTAATCGGCAAAATTGCCGCTACTGGTCCACGGAAAATCCTCACTGGATGAGAGAACACACTCAATACCCTCAAAAGGTTAATGTTTGGGCAGGGATTGTAGGGAACAATATCATTGGTCCCTTTCTTATTGAGGGCAACTTGAATGGCAACAATTATTTGGCACTACTTTAAAATGATGTCATTCCAACGTTGGCAAATTTATATCTTGATCCAGGTAACCCTCAAGTTCCAGCGAATACGATATGGTTTCAGCAGGATGGAGCACCACCACATTACCAACTTAATGTCCGGCAGTACCTCGATACAATATTTCCCAATCGGTGGATAGGGAGGCGAGGATCGATTGAATGGCCAGCGCGATCACCTAATCTTACATTATTAGATTTCTTTTTATGGGGATATGTGAAGAGCCATGTGTACAAAACTAAACCTTCTGATTTAAATGACTTAAAAGAACGAATAACGCTTACGATTAGGTCGATCACGCCTGATGTGTTAAATAATGTTAGAAGACAGTTGGCGGATCCCAGATGCGACGCCCATGGTATCCCTTCTCCGTTCTCGCCGGTGGCGAGTGCAACCCTCTTTTTCGGCGACCGAGTGAGAAAGTCGTTCTTCAACCGTTAACCAGAGACAATCTAATGTTTTGTATTGTAACGTAACTAAATAAGTAATTATAATTTGTTCGTAAATATAATATATATAAAAAATACAGTCCACTCTTATTTTGGGAGAAATTGTTAGTCAAGGAAATCCAAGACACAATAAGCCCTCCATTTTGGTCCTTCGAGCCGGATTTTCAAGAAAAACCATTTTGGCCATTCTACCGGATTTTGAAGAAAAACTTACAAAACCGTTCCCGAAGCATCGAGAACAACATACTTACAAAATCACAAGGATAATCAGTGAGTTATTCCTATTAATCTTATTACATTTACCTTCAAAATCCTTTATTTTCTAACTTAAATGTACATACAATACATACATTAGTTGTTTTATAACATCAAAATCGTATTCAATCAAACTCAAATTCATTTGAATTTACTCATTAAACAATTTTAAATGTTTTTAACATTTCTAAACAATATCAACTTCCTAAATCCATTTATTATTTTTTATATCAAACAATAAAAGACAAGAAATAATAATACCTATAATTGTAATCTAATCTAAATAGGAACACATATCTATTTAAAAACAATATTAATATCAAGCAATCAACAATTATTTGAAACAAAAATTCATTTGGTCTAGGTATATCAAAATTACATTTTACGTTATTGTCCCTGCGTAGTTAGTAGACACGACGTATATTTTGTTTTACTTTTACTCCGAATTTTGCATGCCCCTGGCACTAGCCGCTATCGATAGAACTGAGAGTTTTTTGTTGTTAGCCAACCATAGGCGCGCACAAAATATTAATTAACAGATAATTATTAATTTAAATAATAACTTGTTTATTTTAATTTAATTTCTTCTATATTAACAAAAAACTTTGCGTAAATTTATTCTTTTATCATGACTGAGGAGCAGCAAAATCTTGTGACTAGGAGAAAGGCACTAAAGGGTCAATTAACACGATTTTGCAACTATATTAATGATGTCGCAAATCAGCAAAACAAAAGCGAAATAAAAGTACGCCTTCAGAAAGTTGAGCCACTTCTTGAACAATTTATTGCTACTCAATCAGAAATAGAATCTAAATTTCCTGATGTTATCGGGGTTGATGAAATAGACAATTTTGAAACAAAATTCTATTCTATCATTACTAAAACTGAATCAATATTGTGTAATCAGAGTAACAGTGTAAGTTTGGTGACAAATCCAAAATTTTCTAAATTAAACGTTCAATTACCTCCTCTATCGTTACCGGAATTTCATGGCACTTATGATAGATGGCAAAATTTCTCTGATACATTTGAGTCGCTAATAAATTCAAATTCTGATTTATCAAATATTCAAAAATACTACTACCTTCAGTCGTGTTTAAAGGGTGATGCTAAGCGGGTAATAGAATCATTGGAAATTACAGATTCTAACTATTCCGTAGCCTGGAACTTATTGAAAGACAGGTACGAAAATAAAAAATCAATAATCAAGGTTCACATAAAACAACTTTTTGACCTGCCTAATGTTTCCAAAGATTCTCATCAGTCAATGCGTAATTATCTGGATATATTCTTAAGGCATTTTAGAGCTCTTGAAAACTTAAACGAACCTGTCCAACATTGGGGCACCTTACTCATTCATTTATTATTATCTAAATTAGACATGTCCACAAAAAGGGACTGGGAAATAAAAACCAAGGAATCTATTTCTCCTACAATTAAGGAATTCATTGAATTTCTCACAGATAAATGTCAATTATTAGAATCTGTAGACACCAAAACTACTTCAAATCAATCTCCAAACCTAAAGAAAACAATTAATTATAACCCCAACTATAAGGGTCAAGTAAGCATGACTTCATACGAAGTCATTTGTTCATTTTGCAAGGGTAATCATACCATATACAATTGCAGGGGATTTTTAGATTTACCAGTTACAGCCAGATTAGATGAAGTACGAAAACTAAAGGCTTGCGTCAATTGTTTGCGTCGCGGTCACCAAACGAGTGATTGTAAACAAGGTAGATGTCGTTATTGCCATAAAAAACATAACAGTCTGTTGCATCTAAGCAGACAAACCAATAATTCAGGGTCTCACTGCTCCGGCATAGAGACACCTACTAACATCGGAAATGCCGAAAATAACAAAACCTCAGCGAACAATGTTGAAAATCCAAAACCAGATGGTACTCTAGTACTTCACTCTCATAATACTAAATTGACTTCTTCACATGCATACTCTAACTCCTCTACGATTTTAGCAACCGCAATCGTCAATATTGCTAACAAACAGGGCAATTTGGTACCCTGTAGAGCCCTACTAGATGGGGGATCACAATCTAATTTCATGAAAGCAAATCTATTTAACCAACTAGACCTCGATTATCAAAACATTCAAATGCAAATATCAGGCATAAATGCCAAAACTACGTACATTTCAAAAATTACTAATGCTAAAATCTCGTCAACCACTTCACAAAACTCTTTCGATCTCCAGTTTTTGGTTATTGACAAAATCACGGATCCCATTCCTCAAAACCCATTTGATTTAGCAGAGCTAAACATTCCAAAACATATTCAATTAGCAGATCCTAAATTCAATCAATCTTCTGACATTGATCTGTTATTGGGTGCCAACATTTTCTATAACCTTCTATTAAAGGAACAAATCAAATTTGGTTACGATAAGCCGGCACTTCAAAATACTAAACTGGGATGGGTAATCGCAGGTCCTTTCAATTTAACTACTACTCTTACTAGCAGCATTTGTAATCTTTCTCAAAATTCTAAAATTCAAGCGCAACTAGAAAGGTTTTGGCATGTCGAAGAATGCTCTGATAACCAAACCATATATTCAAAGGAAGAAGCTGAGTGTGAACAGCATTTCCTAGAAAATTTCTCTCGTACTGACGATGGTCATTTTTGCGTCAAATTGCCATTTCGAAAAAATCCTAGTGAACTAGGTGAGTCACAACAAATTGCTATAAAACGATTCTATAATCTAGAAAGAAAATTATCTAAAAACCCCGAGCTAAAATCTCATTACACTAATTTCATGAACGATTACATTAACTTAGGTCACATGACTGAATGCGAACCAGCATCTAAAGGTTCTTTAAATTATTATATGCCCCACCATTCAGTTATCAAGGAAACATCTATTACTACCAAATTAAGGGTGGTTTTCGATGCTTCAGCCAAGACCTCAAATAACATATCTTTAAATGACGTCCTCAAAGTAGGCCCCAATATTCAAGAATCTATATTTTCAATCCTAACCCGATTCCGTATGCCAAAAATTGTATTTACTGCAGACATTGCTAAAATGTATAGATGCGTGAAAGTATCAAAAACTGAGCAAGAATTTCAAAGAATAGTTTGGCGTTCGGATCCTACAGATTGTCTTAAGCACTTTAGGTTGAACACAGTAACTTATGGTACTGCCCCAGCTTCTTTTCTCGCGACTCGTTGTTTGAAACAACTAGCCATAGAGAATTCCAATCAATTCCCTGCAGCGTCGCAATCTATTTTAAGGGATTTCTATATGGACGACTGGTTGGCAGGATCGGATGATATTGATGTAGCGTTGACTTTAATAAGGGATGTGAATAAGATATTGTCTTCTGCAGGTTTTCATTTGCGACAGTGGGCTTCAAATAATCAATCAATATTAAATCGTTGCCAAGATGACTCTAAAACACAACATATTATCAAAAATGAACAGGGCACAAAGACACTAGGCATCCTTTGGAACTCTGTTAAGGACTCTTTCCAATATGTAGTCAACTCAGAAAAGGTCAGGCCGGTAACAAAACGCACAATTTTGTCAATAGTTAGTCAAATTTATGATCCGCTAGGCCTTGTGGGTCCTGTAATTGTTAGGGCTAAAATTGTTTTACAACATTTATGGCGGTCAGGTGTTCAATGGGATGAACGTGTACCTAGTGAAATACTTTCCTTTTGGAATCAATTTTATCATAAACTACCATGTTTGAACGAAATCGAAATTCCTAGACACATTGTAATAGATTATTCTAGACAAATTCAAATGTTAAGCTTTTCCGATGCATCTGAAGTTGCGTACGGATGCTGTGTATATCTACGGTCCAAAAATAATAATGGTGACGTACTGACGAGGTTAATATGTGCTAAATCACGTGTAGCCCCTCTGAAGGTTCTAAGTATACCTCGTTTAGAGTTGTGTGGAGCGTTATTGTCCGTTCAACTGTGTCAAACTGTCTCAAAGGCTCTTAATTTTAATTTGGACCAAATTATTTTCTGGACTGACTCCACGATCGTATTGTCATGGATCAATTCAGATCCGAGTAAACTTAAAACCTTTGTAGCCAATCGTATCACCCAAATTCAATCTATCACAAACCCCAGTCAGTGGAGATATGTACCCACTGATTCTAATCCAGCCGATATTATTAGTAGAGGAACAAATCCTGATGAACTTAAAAATGCAAGCATGTGGTTCGAAGGTCCTCAATGGCTTGCGGACGATGAAGGCCATTGGCCCAACTCACATATTTTAACCCCAGAAAGCGAACTTCCCGAAACAAAGTCTATCACTCTAATGAGCACTAAATCTGATTTTGATCTATTAACACGATATTCCTCTTTTCCAAAACTAACAAACGTTGTTGCTTACATAATCAGATTCAAACGAAATTCCTTAACCAAACCTGAAAATAGAAAATTGGGAAAATTAACGCCTGACGAAATAGAAGAGAGCATACATACTATAGTCAGGATCGTACAGCGTGACGAATTTAGTAGCGAAATACAGGCTCTAAAAACTTGTAAACCACTACCTTCCAATAGCAAAATCTTAACATTAACTCCATTTTTGGATAATAACAAAATAGTTCGTGTAGGTGGAAGGTTGGAAAATTCAAATCTTTCATATAACAGTAAACATCCAATGATTCTTCCTGCTAAACATTTTGTTACTGATTTAATTATCAGGTATGAGCATTATAAATGTCTTCATGCCGGTCCGCAATTAATTCTCGCAAACATTCGTCTTAACTACTGGCCTCTTGGAGGCAGACGAACAATTCGTAGCGTATTGAAAAAATGTATCGTTTGTTGGCGTATACGACCGACTCAAATGTATCAAAGAATGGGTAACTTGCCTGCATCAAGGGTAACGCCTTCTCATCCTTTTAGTATTTGTGGGGTAGATTACGCCGGGCCGTATTTAATAAAAGAATGCAAGTTTCGTAATCGTAAAATAATTAAGTGTTATGTATGTCTTTTTATTTGCTTTGCCACTAAGGCTATACACTTAGAATTGGTCACTGAACTTACAACTGATGGATTTCTAAATGCATTTAAGCGCTTTATAGCTAGGCGTGGAAAGTGTAACGATATATATTCAGACAATGCAACTAATTTCACAGGCGCGAATAAGTATTTACTTGATATGTCGCGACAAGCTAAGAGTGAAACTTTTCAAAATTATCTCGTTGAGAATCAAATTAAATGGCATTTCATTCCACCTAGGTCTCCCCATATGGGTGGCTTATGGGAGTCAGCTGTGTCACTAGCTAAATCACATTTGACAAAAATCATAGGGAACGTACATTTAAGTTATGAAGATTTCTATACCATTATTACCCAAATAGAGTCCATCCTAAACTCTCGTCCTATTACACCCCTCACTGAAAATCCAGAAGACTTAGAAGTGCTAACTCCTGGGCACTTTCTCATTGGCAGACCGCTTACAGCGTTACCAGAAAGAATTGTATCTGACAGTCGTCATACGCATGTCTCCAGGTACCGTCACATGCAACTACTGATTCAAAACTTTTGGCGCAGATGGTCTCATGATTATTTACACACCCTCCAACAGCGTACGAAGTGGCATTACGACAAGAATCCTAAATCGTTGATTGGATCCTTAGCGCTACTACGCGAAGATGATACTCCACCATTAAGATGGAAGCTAGGAAGAATCACAAATATTCATCCGGGTACGGATGGACTAGTTCGAGTAGTGTCAATAAAAACAATTGAAGGTGAATTCAAACGCGCAATTACAAAAATTAGTGTTTTGCCCGTGGACAATGAAACTTATTAGTGTTTTCTTGAAAGCTGGATCTTTCAAGGGCGGCGGCTATGGCGGATCCCAGATGCGACGCCCATGGTATCCCTTCTCCGTTCTCGCCGGTGGCGAGTGCAACCCTCTTTTTCGGCGACCGAGTGAGAATGAGAAAGTCGTTCTTCAACCGTTAACTAGAGACAATCTAATGTTTTGTATTGTAACGTAACTAAATAAGTAATTATAATTTGTTCGTAAATATAATATATATATAAAATACAGTCCACTCTTATTTTGGGAGAAATTGTTAGTCAAGGAAATCCAAGACACAATAAGCCCTCCAACAGTCTTATTTGAGATTAGGATGTTGCCAAGACGTTCGCGGAGAACATTTTGAACATCTACTTCATTAACATTCATAGTTCTTTTTCGTGTTCTACATTTTATTACGTTTTGCATTACATTTTTGTTTTTGATTGTATTGTAGTGAATTTCGGTAACAACATGATATTAATTTTTTTATGTTAATTTTTGCAAACATTTTTGAATAGAGAATGAAGAGACCTTTCAAATGATATATCACAAGCCTATACTTCCCATATAAAAAATTGCGGGTTGTACCTGTCATTCTAAGGAGGTTGAAGGTAAGGGTTGCATTTTCACGTTAAAGAATGTCAAGTTATAATTTAAATTTGACGTGTTTCGGGATTTTTTATAAATATGTACAGTAACCGAAATAATGAATTTATTCCATTTGGCTTTTACTCACTGTATATTTATAATGAGAAATGGAACTAATACATACGTTCCACGTGCAACTTAAGCGATACAGAAATTAATTCTATCTAATTAATTATTTTCTGAAATAATCCTTAGACTTTTCCGATGTGTGTCTTACGTCCATAAGAAACTATGTATTTTTACTTACGCATGGGGCAATGCGCAATTAGTGGCTCATTTATATCAAAAAAGTACCAATTTTTTAGCGTTCATTTTCTCTACTGCAGATCTCCATAGTTATGTCATTATATTCTATTCTTTAATTTTTCTCATTTACTAATCTGGTTTCTTATATTTGATGCATTTTAGAATTCTCACAATTTCTCTGAATGAATCAAATTCTACAGGATGCAGATAAAGTTCGGAATTGAATGTATTAACGCAAATGTCAACGTAACCACTTTATGCTTTCCTTATTAATTTACATTATCTGGGTGGCGGATCCCAGATGCGACGCCCATGGTATCCCTTCTCCGTTCTCGCCGGTGGCGAGTGCAACCCTCTTTTTCGGCGACCGAGTGAGAGAGTCGTTGTCGTTCTTCAACCGTTAACTAGAGACAATCTAATGTTTTGTATTGTAACGTAACTAAATAAGTAATTATAATTTGTTCGTAAATAAATAATATATATATAAAAAATACAGTCCACTCTTATTTTGGGAGAAATTGTTAGTCAAGGAAATCCAAGACACAATAAGCCCTCCATTTTGGTCCTTCGACCGGATTTTCAAGAAAAACCATTTGGCCATTCTACCGGATTTTGAAGAAAAACTTACAAAACCGTTCCCGAAGCATCGAGAACAACATACCTACAAAATCACAAGGATAATCAGTGAGTTATTCCTATTAATCTTATTACATTTACCTTCAAAATCCTTTATTTTATAACTTAAATGTACATACAATACATACATTAGTTGTTTTATAACATCAAAATCGCATTCAATCAAACTCAAATTCATTTGAATTTACTCATTAAACAATTTTAAATTTTTTTTTAACATTTCTAAACAATATCAACTTTATTTTAAATCTAAAAAACTAGTTAAAGTTTCGATATCTAAATCCATTTATTATTTTTTGTATCATACAATAAAAGACAAGAAATAAAAATACCTATAATTGTAATCTAAATATATTATAGGAACACATATCTATATCTATTTAAAAACAATATTAATATCAAGCAATCAACAATTGAAACAAATATTCATTTGGTCTATATCAAAATTACATTTTACGTTATTGTCCCTGCGTATATTTTGTTTTACTTTTACTCCGAATTTTGCATGCACCTGGCACTAGCCGCTATCGATAGAACTGAGAGTTTTTTGTTGTTAGCCAACCATAGGCGCGCACAAAATATTAATTAACAGATAATTATTAATTTAAATAACTTGTTTATTTTAATTTAATTTTTTCTATATTAACGAAAAACTTTGCGTTAAATTTATTCTTTTATCATGACTGAGGAGCAGCAAAATCTTGTGACTAGGAGAAAGGCACTAAAGGGTCAATTAACACGATTTTGCAACTATATTAATGATGTCGCAAATCAGCAAAACAAAAGCGAAATAAGAGTACGCCTTCAGAAAGTTGAGCCACTTCTTGAACAATTTATTGCTACTCAATCAGAAATAGAATCTAAATTTCCTGACGTTATCGGGGTTGATGAAATAGACAATTTTGAAACAAAATTCTATTCTATCATTACTAAAACTGAATCAATATTGTGTAATCAGAGTGACAGTGTAAGTTTGGTGACAAATCCAAAATTTTCTAAATTAAACGTTCAATTACCTCCTCTATCGTTACCGGAATTTCATGGCACTTATGATACATGGCAAAATTTCTCTGATACATTTGAGTCGCTAATAAATTCAAATTCTGATTTATCAAATATTCAAAAATACTACTACCTTCAGTCGTGTTTAAAGGGTGATGCTAAGCGGGTAATAGAATCATTGGAAATTACAGATTCTAACTATTCCGTAGCCTGGAACTTATTGAAAGACAGGTACGAAAATAAAAAATCAATAATCAAGGTTCACATAAAACAACTTTTTGACCTGCCCAATGTTTCCAAAGATTCTCATCAGTCATTGCGTAATTTTCTGGATATATTCTTAAGGCATTTTAGAGCTCTTGAAAACTTAAACGAACCTGTCCAACATTGGGGCACCTTACTCATTCATTTATTATTATCTAAATTAGACATGTCCACAAAAAGGGACTGGGAAATAAAAACCAAGGAATCTATTTCTCCTACAATTAAGGAATTCATTGAATTTCTCACAGATAAATGTCAATTATTAGAATCTGTAGACACCAAAGCTACTTCAAATCAATCTCCAAGCCTAAAGAAAACAATTAATTATAACTCCAACTATAGGGGCCAAGTAAGCATGACTTCATACGAAGTCATTTGTTCATTTTGCAAGGGTAATCATACCATATACAATTGCAGGGGATTTTTAGATTTACCAGTTACAGCCAGATTAGATGAAGTACGAAAACTAAAGGCTTGCGTCAATTGTTTGCGTCGCGGTCACCAAACAAGTGATTGTAAACAAGGTAGATGGTCATTTTTGCGTCAAATTGCCATTTCGAAAAAATCCTAGTGAACTAGGTGAGTCACAACAAATTGCTATAAAACGATTCTATAATCTAGAAAGAAAATTATCTAAAAACCCCGAGCTAAAATCTCATTACACTAATTTCATGAACGACTACATTAACTTAGGTCACATGACTGAATGCGAACCAGCATCTAAAGGTTCTTTACATTATTATATGCCGCACCATTCAGTTATCAAGGAAACATCTATTACTACCAAATTAAGGGTGGTTTTCGATGCTTCAGCCAAGACCTCAAATAACATATCTTTAAATGACGTCCTCAAAGTAGGTCCCAATATTCAAGAATCTATATTTTCAATCCTAACCCGATTCCGTATGCCAAAAATTGTATTTACTGCAGACATTGCTAAAATGTATAGATGCGTGAAAGTATCAAAAACTGAGCAAGAATTTCAAAGAATAGTTTGGCGTTCGGATCCTACAGATTGTCTTAAACACTTTAGGTTGAACACAGTAACTTACGGTACTGCCCCAGCTTCTTTTCTCGCGACTCGTTGTTTGAAACAATTAGCCATAGAGAATTCCCAGCAATTCCCTGCAGCGTCTCAATCTATTTTAAGGGATTTCTATATGGACGACTGGTTGGCAGGATCGGATGATATTGATGTAGCGTTGACTTTAATAAGAGATGTGAATAAGATATTGTCTTCTGCAGGTTTTCATTTGCGACAGTGGGCTTCAAATAATCAATCAATATTAAATCATTGCCAAGATGATTCTAAAACACAACATATTATCAAAAATGAACAGGGCACAAAGACACTAGGCATCCTTTGGAACTCTGTTAAGGACTCTTTCCAATATGTAGTCAACTCAGAAAAGGTCAAGCCGGTAACAAAACGCACAATTTTGTCAATAGTTAGTCAAATTTATGATCCGCTAGGCCTTGTGGGTCCTGTAATTGTTAGGGCTAAAATTGTTTTACAACACCTATGGCGGTCAGGCGTTCAATGGGATGAACGTGTACCTAGTGAAATACTTTCCTTTTGGAATCAATTTTATCATAAACTGCCATGTTTAAACGAAATCGAAATTCCTAGACACATTGTAATAGATGATTCTATACAAATTCAAATGTTAAGCTTTTCCGATGCATCTGAAGTTGCGTACGGATGCTGTGTATATCTACGGTCCAAAAATAATAATGGTGACGTACTGACGAGGTTAATATGTGCTAAATCACGTGTAGCCCCTCTGAAGGTGCTAAGTATACCTCGTTTAGAGTTGTGTGGAGCGTTATTGTCCGCCCAACTGTGTCAAACTGTCTCAAAGGCTCTTAAATTTAATTTGGACCAAATTATTTTCTGGACTGACTCCACGATCGTATTGTCATGGATCAATTCAGATCCGAGTAAACTTAAAACCTTTGTAGCCAATCGTATCACCCAAATTCAATCTATCACAAACCCCAGTCAGTGGAGATATGTACCCACTGATTCTAATCCAGCCGATATCATTAGTAGAGGAACAAATCCTGATGAACTTAAAAATGCAAGCATGTGGTTCGAAGGTCCTCAATGGCTTGCGGACGATGAAGGCCATTGGCCCAACTCACATATTTTAACCCCAGAAAGCGAACTTCCCGAAACAAAGTCTATCACTCTAATGAGCACTAAATCTGATTTTGATCTATTAACACGATATTCCTCTTTTCCAAAACTAACAAACGTTGTTGCTTACATAATCAGATTCAAACGAAATTCCTTAACCAAACCTGAAAATAGAAAATTGGGAAAATTAACGCCTGACGAAATAGAAGAGAGCATACATACTATAGTCAGGATCGTACAGCGTGACGAATTTAGTAGCGAAATACAAGCTCTAAAAACTCGTAAACCACTACCTTACAAGAGCAAAATCTTAACATTAACCTCATTTTTGGATATTAACAAAATAGTTCGTGTCGGTGGAAGATTGGAAAATTCAAATCTTTCATATAACAGTAAACATCCAATGATTCTTCCTGCTAAACATTTTGTTACTGACTTAATTATCAGGTATGAGCATTATAAATGTCTTCATGCTGGTCCGCAATTAATTCTCGCAAATATTCGTCTTAACTACTGGCCTCTTGGAGGCAGACGAACAATTCGTAGCGTATTGAAAAAATGTATCGTTTGTTGGCGTATACGACCGACTCAAATGTATCAAAGAATGGGTAACTTGCCTGCATCAAGGGTAACGCCTTCTCATCCCTTTAGTATTTGTGGGGTAGATTACGCCGGGCCGTATTTAATAAAGGAATGCAAGTTTCGTAATCGTAAAATAATTAAGTGTTATGTATGTCTTTTTATTTGCTTTGCCACTAAGGCTATACACTTAGAATTGGTCACTGAACTTACAACTGATGGATTTCTAAATGCATTTAAGCGCTTTATAGCTAGGCGTGGAAAGTGTAACGATATATATTCAGACAATGCAACTAATTTCACAGGCGCAAATAAGTATTTACTTGAAATGTCGCGACAAGCTAAGAGTGAAACTTTTCAAAATTATCTCGTTGAGAATCAAATAAAGTTGCATTTCATTCCACCTAGGTCTCCCCATATGGGTGGCTTATGGGAGTCAGCTGTGTCACTAGCTAAATCACATTTGACAAAAATCATAGGGAACGTACATTTAAGTTATGAAGATTTCTATACCATTATTACCCAAATAGAGTCCATCCTAAACTCTCGTCCTATTACACCCCTCACTGAAAATCCAGAAGACTTAGAAGTGCTAACTCCTGGGCACTTTCTCATTGGCAGACCGCTTACAGCGTTACCAGAAAGAACTGTATCTGACAGTCGTCATACGCATGTCTCCAGGTACCGTCACATGCAACTACTGATTCAAAACTTTTGGCGCAGATGGTCTCATGATTATTTACACACCCTCCAACAGCGTACGAAGTGGCATTACGACAAGAATCCTAAATCGTTGATTGGATCCTTAGCGCTACTACGCGAAGATGATACTCCACCATTAAGATGGAAGCTAGGAAGAATCACAAATATTCATCCGGGTACGGATGGACTAGTTCGAGTAGTGTCAATAAAAACAATTGAAGGTGAATTCAAACGCGCAATTACAAAAATTAGTGTATTGCCCGTGGACAATGAAACTTATTAGTGTTTTCTTGAAAGCTGGATCTTTCAAGGGCGGCGGCTATGGCGGATCCCAGATGCGACGCCCATGGTATCCCTTCTCCGTTCTCGCCGGTGGCGAGTGCAACCCTCTTTTTCGGCGACCGAGTGAGAGAGTCGTTGTCGTTCTTCAACCGTTAACTAGAGACAATCTAATGTTTTGTATTGTAACGTAACTAAATAAGTAATTATAATTTGTTCGTAAATAAATAATATATATATAAAAAATACAGTCCACTCTTATTTTGGGAGAAATTGTTAGTCAAGGAAATCCAAGACACAATAAGCCCTCCACTGGGTGTTTTTTATTATTTTTGTGCTTGTTTTGAATGTGTATTACTTTTTTTATGATTCAATTTTACTTTAATAAATCGATTATTTTCAATCAATTTTGAATCCTCCATAAAAATTAGGTGTTTGCGAAACTTAAAATTTACATTTTATAAATTATTACCTAAATAGTTTTAAAATAATTTCCATATTTTTCCTGTAATTGAATTTTGTGATTGTTCGATATACCTATCTACATAAAGTATGTAGGTATTCAACATACTTTCCTATTTTTGTATGGTCCAAAATGTAAAGTTTTTTGTCAATGATTTGCAAACGTTTAGCGGGCGTGTGTTCACATAAAATTATGATGTCTCGTGCCACAGGAAATGTCACACAGGAAGATCTAAATATTTTTGTACGTGACTTCTAAAAATAACTCTGAATACCCCCATTGGAAGAGACAGTTTAATAAGTAGGTACATCGCCCCTAGAAAGTTTACATTTTCAACTAGTCGCACTCTCTTGAAAGTATTTTTCAGAAAAGTTTTAAAATTAGTGATATTCAAATTGTGGCAGATTGTTGTTATTATTATCGACAATAATATTATTTCGATAAAGTTGTACTACATTTCTTTTTATAGTTGTATTTAATATTTTCCGTAATTAAACATGAAAAGAGGACCAACCATTGTGACAGTTCATGGTGCTGGACAAAGTGGAATAAATTGTTGTTGCTGTAGGTGTTGTACTTGCTTACAGTTTCATGTTTTAAAAACTACTGAAGGTGTTATCAAACTGGCACAAATCGTAAGTATTTTATTATTTTTAAAAATTCATCATCCTAAAAAATATTAAACTATAGTAGCTCTGCTTTTATGTTATTTGTTTTTAATTTATGTTATGACTGCAATTTATTTTAACATGTAAATTAAGTAAACCCTTCACTAATTTATTTTGTAGACTTTTATAATTCACTAAACAATTCACGGAAACTGCAATGTCATGGTTATAAAATAAACGAATACCTATTTCTGGACTAGAATGCTTTGAAACAGGTCAAGTTTTGTTTAATAAAATCTGCTCTTCTGTATTCAAGGGTTTTCTTAGAAAGCAGCCATGGGCGTCGCATAAAGGCATATTATATTTTCTAATAAAAAATTGCTCTCATAATATTAGGGAAACCCAGAATGCTAAATATGTTTTTACTCCCACCCGTTGAAGACCTATTGAATCGCGATTAGATAGGTACTAAAAAAAGTTTATATGGTGTTTACGTTTTTGGTGGTGGGGGAAGGAAGTAGGAATTTTTAAAAATGCAAAAAAATGGATACAAAAAAATATTTGAACTTGTCACTGTGTGTGATAGTGTGCGAAAGGTGGGATTTAAATCGATATTATCCGATTATAGAACAGTTGTATCTGTAAGCGGAATACTTTATTACATAAAATGGGGTTCCGTATCACAGAACATCGCTCGAGCTCAAGCTAACATAGATCGTTATTTAAGGCGGTTTCGTCCCGCATTGGTACTCTACGTTGGTATGTCAAATACATACCAATCGATTTCGTTTCGAAAAACGTTGACGTCAAGCTAAGCTTGGTACCCTTAGACAAGGAAAGAGAGAGGACTGCGCATTGGAATCAATTTATGTAACCCATTTACCACCAAACTAATGGCGGACAATATTGACATAGGCGTATCATACGATTTTTCTTATACGATTATTAAATAATAATTTTCATTATTTCGTATTACAAATCTAATTTAAAAAAGTCTTTAAATTTATACCGCTCCAAAAAAAGAACAATCATTTTAAAACATATTTATTTAATAAATATTACAATTTTTATCCATTTTATCTATTTTAAATATATGTTTTTATTCCACGCTACTGCAAAACTATTACATCTATGAGCAAATAATAACAATTAAGTGAAAAATAATCTTTAAAATGAATGAAAACAATTTTCAAAATGTATGTACACTTAACTTTAGTTATCATACATAACATATGTGATTTAGTTAAACATCTATTACCTGAAAGCTGTAATATTAATAAAAATAAATTTCAAGGAAATAGTTTTAAAATACTTTTTACCTATGAAATGAAATTCCTTCCTCTTTTTTAGCACTCTGACTGTTGCACTTATAAACTACACAATTAACCATTTTAAAATGTCTATTCAGGTAATTAAAAAAGGTGAAAATTAATAAAAAAACTAAAAAAATACAATTCGACGTTCCAAATTTGTTTACCACCAAACGTTTGAAAATCGGCTTCACTCACACGCATAAGGTTTTCATTGCCATGCGCTGTCCTCTCTCTTTCCTAGTCTAAATTGGTACCCTTTTTGGTTTGTCAAATGACATACCGTTTTTGTTTATATTTTTATTTGTAACCTTAGACAAGGAAAGAGAGAGGACTGCGCACTGGAATCAATTTATGTAACCCACTTACCACCAAACTAATGGCGGACAATATTGACATAGGAGTATCATACGATTTTTCTTATAAGATTATTAAATAATCAATTGCATTATTTCGTATTACAAATCTAATTTAAAAAAAGTCTTGAAATTTATACTGCTCCAAAAAAAAGAACAATCATTTTAAAACATATTTATTTAATAAATATTACAATTTTAATCCATTTGATCTATTTTAAATATATGTTTTTATTTCACGCCACTGCAAAACTATTACATTTATGAGCAAATAATAACAATTAAATGGAAAATAATCTTTAAAACTGAATGAAAACCATTTTCAAAATGTATGTACAATTCATTTAAGTTATCATACATAACATATTATGTGATTTAGTTAAACATTTATTACCTGAAAGCTGTAATATTAATAGAAATAAATTTTTAAGGAAATAGTTTTAAAATACTTCTTACCTATGAAATGAAATTCCTTACTCTTTTTTAGCACTCTGACTGTTGCACTTATAAGCTGCACAATTAACCATTTTCAAATGTCTATTCAGGTAATTAAAAAAGGTGAAAATTAATAAAAAAACTAAAAAAATACAATTCGACGTTCCAAATTTGTTTACCACCAAACATATTATGTCAATCAGTCAAACGTTTGAAAATTGGCTTCAATCAAACGCATAAGGTTTTCATTGACATGCGCTCTCCTCTCTCTTTCCTAGTCTAAGTTTGTAACACAGAATAATAACCAGTCGTTATAAATAATAATTGTACTTTGGACCAATATTCTAAAATTTTTAAGTTTGTTTTTAAGTCTGATGTTTCTTTATACTGGAATCTGTTAATTTGTTTAGAGCAGGGAAACTTTTTCCTTCACGTGCCAAATATGAGGCGGACCAAGTAGTTACATTTCTGACTATATTTAATATTGAAACAAAAAAATATACGTTAAACAATAAAATTATTAAATTAATTAGGTGGGCTCCATTTGTTAGCGAGAAAAGATGAGAGATGATTTTTTGAGAGAGAGCAATTATGTTGAGTAATTTGACCTAGACAAGAACTTATGAAATTCTAATCTACTGGTATTAGCGTTGATTGATAAGTTTGGGTTAGGTTAGGTTAGAACCCAAACTTATCAATCAACGGTATTAGTAAACAGTCTCTTCAAATGGCTGTTGCATTGTATCTTTATTAGTTCAAGTTGAATGTCAGGAGGCGTTTCAAAATAGTATATTAAACAACGCATTTCATATGGAATTCTGTTATGGTTATGACACGAGTTCAAGTGTAAAAACGAATTGCGAAGCGATGAGTTTTTTAAAGAGCGAGTGTCACAACAGCCATATGAAATAAGTTGTTTATAATATTTTTTATATTTTGCCATTTTATCATTTTTTAAATTAATTTATTATTTTTATGTAATTACGAAAATTTTGTTTTTAAAAAGTATGTCGGTAGCACTGTGTAATTTATAACATTTGACAGTTTTGACATTTAAATTATGAAATGTTAATGTTTTAAAATATTTTAAAATTATTAATACACCAATAATAATATTTTATATTAGTAAAAGATGATATTCTAATTCACAATTACTTTCTTAAAGAACAATATAAAATTAATAAATTGCTATTAGCCACAAATGTCATTGTCAATAGTCTTGTCATTAGATACTTCACTCATGTCGCCAACCATTTAAAACAAAAATTTGCGTGCGTAAAAGTTACATTACGATACGCAAATGCGTTTTATAATGAAGATTTTTATAATTAATTGTAAAATATAAAAAAATTATTTTAAAATGTGTCTTTTTAAGTACAATGTATATTTCGTTGCATAGATACTACATGAAAATAAACTACTGAAGGTGTTATCAAACTGGCACAAATCTTACGTATTTTATTATTTTTAAAAATTCATCATCCTAAAAAATATTAAACCATAGTAACTCTGCTTTTATGTCCAAAATCGGTACTATATGCATGGAACTTTTAAGGAAAATTGTAAAAAGGTTTACCGAGTTCCTAAAAAATATAGTATTGTAACGTTTATTTAATTTGTTTTTAATTTATGTTATGACTGCAATTTATTTCAAAAATTATTTTAAAATGTGGATTTTTAAGTACAATGTATATTTGGTTGCATAAATACTACAGGAAAATAAAATTGAATATTAAATACAACCCAGTACGCGAATCCATATCAGATGCTGGAAATAGATCTTTCAGTAGCGTAGGTACTATAAAAACACTGAAATTAGCAAATATTAAATGTTTCTTATATATGAAAAAATGTAAGAATGATAGATATTGAGTTCGATTTGTTATAATATATAATGGTGAATCAATTTATTAAATAAAATAAATTGTTACTATGTTACTAAAGTACGTTAAGCGTTTAAGAAAATATTGTTTAAACCCGGACAGAAAGATTCAACAAGACAAACTAAAGCTACGGTTTGTCCACTAAGTTAATAAAAAATAATAATTATCATAAAGGAAATTTTGTTAGGGTACGTATTTTTAATTAATAAAATGTAAATCCCTACTTTCAACCCCCTTTGAGTGACAATTACAACCCCCAATTTTTTAAATGGGATATTTCATTTGAAGATCTCTTCATTCTGTATCCAATATGTTACTGTTTTTAAATTTATTGCAAAAATTAACATAAAGAAAATAAAATATCTGATATGTACCTAATATGTAATTGTTCATAACAAACGTATAAAATATGAATGTCATGACGTAGATGTTCAAAATGCTCACCGCTAACGTCCTGGCAACAATTTAATCTTAAATAAAAATGTCTTCTAAAGTTAATTAACAATAATTAACACTTTAAAAAATTTATAATTTAAATTTGACGTGTTTCGGGATTTTATATAAATATGTAGAGTAATCGAAATAATGAATTTATTCCATTTGGCTTTTCCACACTATATTGTGTTCACAACACACTATGTTTTCTTTGTCTTTTAGAAAGTTGTTCAGTAACATTTGCATTTTTGGTTTGATCTTTAAAAACTGATATTTTTCTTTTTTTTTATTAATATTACCTGAGATGATTTGTATGGTGTAAGTCTTTAAATAAGGTAACAGGTAGAATAAAAATAAAACAACTAAAACATTTTACTTTAAAGATCTCTTTTTAATTGCTTCCGTTACATAAACTGGATTACGAATATTTCTGGCTTTACGACTGTCTACTAGTTCTGGTAATAGACATTATTAATCCAGAAATGGTCATCCTTTGAAATTATTTCATGTTTTAGTCCAAGTGGGGTCCAAACGGCAAAAATTCAGGCATCCGACTTAGTCACATGAAGTTTCCCTTGGATTTGGTAAAACCATTTGTGTTTTTTGTTTATCTCTCTCGTCTTGTTCCAAAACGTAATTCTTCTTCTCTGAATTCCTTCTTCAGGTATCATATTTCTAGCAGAATATGGACATTTTACTGTTAAAATATTTGTATGGTTAGAGGTAATGCCATCCGGAGTTGCTACTAAAAACTGAAGAACTTGAAATAAAAAGACATCTAGCAGATCCACAATTTAAAGTTGTTAATGAACAAATAAATCTGGTAAGTTCTCCACTTTTAAAGTGTTTGCTTTGATTGAGTCTTCATTTTATACATAGATAAGACGTAATTGTAATACAAATATATTAAGTTATTGTAAAGATCAGCATGATATAGTTTTTTCCTGGTTTTTCTATATCATTGCACAGTTATACTGATCTTAGAGGGAAATACATCCAGGATAATCCCTTAGGGCTAATAACATCTAGGCTTTAATATTGTTATGTCTTATTACTTCCATACTTGGTCTAGCCTTATAACTACCTAATAAACATCAGGTACCTAGCTACAAACAAACAAATAGTAACTTCAATATGTCAATCTGACGATGCTAGTTGTCTAGCGAAACGGCTGTCATTGGGTTTAAAAAAGCAGTTTTTTAAATAAATAGTGGAAGTTTTGTTAAAACGAAGAGTTTGTTATTATTCTTAATATATTTATTTATTTATTAGATAAAAAACCAAACAGGTTTTAAAACAGTTCAAAATTACATACAACTTACTAAATTAACAAACCAATTGCATAAGTCTAACAGTGTATAAGTCATAACGTACGTTAAATAGATAAAACCTCATTAGAAGGGAGCAATGCAATACGTGTTAATACATTAAATTAAATTATGATTAGTTTAAAAATAAATTGATCCTGTGGACTTAAAACACTCAAACGCCACTTGCAAGCATTTCAAAAAACAATTAAAACATGGAAAATAACAAGAAGTGTAAAATAATATTGATATTTAAAAACCAACGGATTAAAATTTAATAAAACTAAAAGTAATTTTTAAAAGCTTAAAATACCATTTAAAATTAATAAAAACAGAAGTTATTGTAGACGAAATTTTATGGCCGATTTGGGTTTTCCCAACAGTCACATTTGAGATATGGATGATATTCTACTGATCACAAGTTAGATAAATACATTTACAAAATTTAGTGCGATGTCATTTCCAGACAGGCACAACTTTGTGAAAACTCACAACATGTGCTTTGGTTGTTTAGGTTTTAAACTTTTAATTACAGAGTGTTTATCAATTGGATCATGTTCAATTTGTTACAAAAAACATCATGTTTTGGTTCACTTGCCTAATAACAGAAACAATGTTGCCTCGAACTCAAACAATTCTTTTGACAATTTAGCTCAAACCACTTTAATTAATTCTAACCCCATTTATCAAAACAATCTTAACCTCAAGTAGAAAATCAAATAAATCCTAACCAACCGTTGCCACAGTTATCAGCTTTAAACGATAAACGGTAGCCATGTTCTTCTGGCCACAGCTAACGTAGAAATTTATCCTAAAAAAGGCCCTCCAATAGTAGATCCTGAAAGTCAAAATAGTTTTGTTATGACTTAGTTAAAAGATTAGAAAGCTTTACATTTAATCAACCATTGCAAGCAACAGGCATATTTAATTTTAGCAGAAATATTAACTTAATGACTGTCATTAAATTTTACTCTCTTGCAGAACCTTCCAAAAGTTTTAGCACATGTGCCATAGTTGAAAAAATAACACATTCACTTCTATAAGTGAGCATTGTCTTTGAAGCACTTAACATTCCTCTTCACATTTCATCATCAATTCTTTGATCCGCTTCTCAGATAGCCTTATCGTAGATAAGGGGAAATCACACTGCTGGTTAGTCTTGGTGGGTAATAGAGTATTTCAAATATTGCAAACAACCTTAGTCGAAGGCAGTACACCTTGAATTAATATCAGACTTATCAACAAAAGCATTTATAGCAACTTTAAAACGTTTCATTTTTACCATCTGTTATACATAGCGCCAATGGTACTCATTTTGTAGGAACTCATAACCATCTTAAAGGCTTATATTTATTTTTAAGAAATAATTCATGTCCTATCCTACCTACTTTCTTGCTCCATAGACTGGAAATTCATTCCTTCAAGAGCCCCACATTAGGGTGGAATCTGGGAAGCGGCTATTAAAAGTACAAAACATCACGATTATTAAATAATTCCAATAATAAGAATAATAAAAACTTCCAAGTTTAATTGAAAACATTATTTTTTAAATCACAATGACAGCCGTTTCGCTAGAATTTGCATCGTCAGACTGACATATTTAAGTTACATTCTGTTTGTTTGTAGCTAGGTACCTAATGTTGGTTAGGTAGTATTAAGGCTAGACCAAGTATGGAAGTAATAAGACATAACTATATTAAAGCCTAAATGTTAATAGCCCTAAGGGATTATCCTATGTACTTTCCTCTAAGATTAGTATAACTGTGCAATAATATAAAAAAAAACCAGGAAAAAAACTATATCTTGCTGATCTTTACAATAATTTAATATATTGGTTTTACAATTACGTCTTATCTATATATAAAATGTAGACTCACTCAAAGTAAATAGTTTAATAGTGGAGAACTTCCAAGATTTATTTGTTCATTAACAACTTTAAATAAGTCAAATTCTGCTAAACACCTACTTTAACATCCAACCTCACTCTTTAGATTTCCTTGAAGAACTTGAAATAAAAGGACATCTAGCAGGTCCACAATTTAAAGTTTACACAACCAAGTTTTTGAAAAAGATGGACAGTTGACTATTTGAACCAACTTCAAAATCGCACAAAATGGGCTTCTCCTTGTCAAAATCTACAAATTAATGACATGATGCTTGTTAAAGATGAGGATTCACTACCCTTAAAATGGTCCTTGGTCCGACTTGTCAAAAAAGACAACAAAGTTTGTACTGTACAGTCGGCTTCAGAATAGCATATATGTGTTAAATGTGAATTTCCGAAGTTATAAAAAAGCCCTGCTTCAACAAGATAGAAATGGCAATTTTTATAACGTCTACAATTACTTCACTAAGGAATAAAAATTAATAATAAGAAAAAACACTTGGAAGAGGTGGTGGCGTAAACAGTTCTGTGGTGTTGTTCCAAAGTAATTGTTTTTAAAAAAAGAAATAGATATCAGATTAAAACAAAAATTGGCAAAACCATATATAAGATCAATGCTTTTTATTTTTTAATATATTAACCTTAATGGCTTATGTTAAGGGGGTGTTAAAGGGTTTTAAAAAATCATTAAAAAATAAACGAATAAACTAATTGTAATAAAATTTTATATACAGGGTGTCACTAAGGTCTGCGAGGTAGTTTATTACAACCTAAAGAAAAAAAACATGTATAACAAAACATAATATTGTGATTATCTTCGAAAGAGATATACTAAAGGTATACTAAAAATACAATTTTTGAAATCTTGATGAGATTATGAAAAATG
Source organism: Ophraella communa (assembly GCA_035357415.1). Classification (NCBI taxonomy): domain Eukaryota; kingdom Metazoa; phylum Arthropoda; class Insecta; order Coleoptera; family Chrysomelidae; genus Ophraella; species Ophraella communa. Next base: position 17,281,210 of record CM068985.1, on the reverse strand, counting down.
TTGGTTGGGGACTTTTTGCCAATACTCTTCAAATAGGGGGGTGGGGGAAGGTTCAAACTTGTTGTAAACAAATTTTATTTACCTTTTTTTGTTTTTTAACCGATTTAAACAATTTTGTCTCCCCTAGGGAGTTCTACGTAAAAAAGTGGATTATTTTTTTATTTTCCTCAGAAATTTCAAATGCAATGATGCTTTCTTTTTTAATTTAGGTGAAAAGAGGATTAAAAAATAAAGAAATTAGTGAAAAGCACAAGTTTAAATCTTAATATTTTATTTGATATCTTAAAATTACAATATCACAATAGTTAAATAGAAAACCAAAACCCGTGCCAATGTCGTCGTAGAATAAGAAAATCCAGTAAATAGTCACAATCAAAAAACAAAATTCTAAATCCGTGTCAACAGCCAAAGTTCGTCGTAATAAATAATCACTACACAAAATTCAAAATCCGTGTAAATAGCCAACGTTGTCACAAAAAAGGAATCAGTAAAGAGGTTGCAATAAAAACAAATAAAACCGTAATGTATAATACACAGGCAATTTGTCAATACCTTATGCTACAATCTTCCCTTACTCAATATCATCCCTCTTTGTGTAACATTATAGATGTGGGCGTGGACAACTGTTTGACTGATTTCAAATTTATTATTATTTAAACCGTGATTGGTTATACACAATAAATAGGCCATTCTTAAAATGAATTCAATGCAAGCCATTTGAGTTTGAAAATGTATATGCTATTCTGAAGCCGATAGTACGTCCGGACTTCTTGCAGCCATGAAGTTTTGAATCTCCAATTTCGTATTCTTTTAGCCAGGAATTTTTTGCAATTGTCGACTATGATAGCTTGCGTTGTCCATTACTATCGGAGGGACTTCCTGGTGACGAAGACTCCTTGCGTAGGCTGTATTATCGTTTCCATAAGGCCTACGGAATTCAGGAAGATGAAGTTGAGGCAGATCTCTTAGCATTCAGATCCTTTATATCATCAGAGAGGGTCCTTCATCTGCAGAGGATTAGGAAAGGCCACAGTAATTATATGTCGACTGGTTCTCCAAGTAGACCCAAAAATTTTTAATATCAATGACGCGAACAGAGGATCAAGCAACCTCTAAAAAATTGGACGAAAGTAAGCTTGGTATATTTCTTATTAATATTCAGTCCTTAAGACACAAAACGGATGAATTGTTTCTATTATTGGAAGAGCTTGGTTTTCCAGAAATAGTTGCCTTAACGGAACACTGGCTAAATATTGGTAAGCCTGTATTTGTAAAAAATTACACAACTATAGCTCGCTTTAGTAGGGGTAATTTATCCCATGGAGGTACTTTAATAATGTCAAATAACAATAACTTTTCAGCAGTTACCAATTTCGATAACCTTTTGCCGGAAAAAATATTTGAATTTTCCATCGTTTTTAGTTAAATTTTTAACCTTTATATTATTTGTATTTATAGAACACCAGACGCTAACGTGCATATATTCTGTCAAAATTTACTAGGCTTACTTGAATCCTTGCCTGCAAAAAGCAGATTAATTTTATGTGGAGATTTTAACATTGACTTTTCCAGTGTGTGTGCTGCTCAAGAAACAATTCTATCTATATTTGACTCTTTTGGTATTAACATGCATATCAACTCTCCTACCAGAATAACCAAAACTAGTTCTAGTACTATTGACTATGTTGTGTCGTCATTTGAATCGAGTTTTGTAGACTGTTCTGTCTTTAGTTCGGGTTTCTCAGACCATGAGGCAGTATTAACTAAGTTTTTAGTAAATTCTAAAACAAAAATTGCTCCACGCAAATTTTGTCGAATTTTTACGGATAAAATTTTTTCAACTTCAGAAATCTCTGTAAAACAACTGTCTGGGATTGTCTTTCTCTTGATGTCGATACCGCCTTTGCATCTTTTATTAAAACATTGTCTAATTTAGCTGTCAAATCATTTCCTCTTAGGCCTATCAAAAACAAACTGCATAAGCCCTGGACTACCAAGGGCTTGCGTACATCCTCAAAAAATATGCGTTGTCTCTCTTACATAAAAAAATTTACTGACAGTATATTTCTTCATGAATACGTGAAAATGTATAAAAAAGTTTATCATAAGACTATAAAAGCTGCAAAGGACATCTACTATAATAAGAGACTGAGACTAAACAGTTTCTTTTTTTCACCTGTGGTAACAGAAGAGCTTCGTAGTACAAATCGAGACATTAAAAACAAATCCGCATCTGGAGTAGATAGGCTTACCCTCAAAATGTTCGCAAATCTGCCGGACTGTGTATTAGATCTTCTAACTAATTTGATTAATGAGTCGTTCCAAATTGGTATTTTTCCTACTTGCCTTAAGACAGACATAATCATTCCTTTGCATAAAGAAGGTGATAAAGATCAAGTTTCTAGCTATCGCCCAATCGCGCTTCTTCCTACGTTATCCAAACAATCAACACTCTACAGCTACAATATTTTGTGATTTCTCAAAAGCTTTCGATTGCGTGGATCATAAAATACTACTTAAAAAATTGCAGTACTATGGATTTAGAGGCACCTCGATCAGGTGGTTCGAGTCCTTTCTTAGTGATAGACTGCAGCTTGTACAAGTTGATGAATTAAGGTCTTCAGGCAAGCAGATAGAATATGGGGTTTCACAAGGTTCGGTATTGGGTCCTATATTGTTTTTACTATTTATCAATGATATTGCTGACTTGAGCATCGGCAAAAAAATTTGTTTATTCGCAGACAACACTAGCTTTTCTTGGAGTCACCCGGATATCACTGAACTGCATAGAATCGTTTCACATGACTTAACCATCATCAAGTCATGGTGTGATTCTAACCATATGTGTTTGAACATTTCTAAGACGAAAGTTTTACCATACACATCTGCAATTCAACCTATTATGTTGAATAATTCCACTATAGAGGTCGTTGACTCTGTGAGATTTTTGGGATTAGTCGTTGACAGCTCTCTAAAATGGGATGTACACATTGACGCTTTGTCAAAAAAACTAAGCTCTTCTTGTTACGCGCTGAGAACAATATCTAGGGAGCTTCACCTGTCAGCTTCCAAAACAGTCTATTTTGCCCTCTTCGAGTCACATCTCCGATATGCACTTCCTTTTTGGGGTACATGTGTGACTCAATTTGAACGTATTTTTAAATTACAAAAGAGAGCTGTTCGGTATACGCTGAAACTAAGCAGTAAAACTCACTGTAGGGAATTCTTTAAAAAACATAAAATATTAACACTTCCATCCCTATTTATCTTTGAATCCATTTCCTTAATTCGGAAACATTTACCTGAAGTCTCAGACAGACCATCTCATAACTACCCTCTTAGAAGTGCAGAGTATGACCTTTATTTACCAAAACCTCGCACGGAACTAATCAAAAGCTCTATTTTTTATAACGCTAAGAAAATGCACAACAATCTACCCTAAAGTCCATTTCATCAATAACCGCATTTCGTAACGCTTTAAAATTAAACTTGGTAGAGAGAGCTTTGTATGCAGTTGACGACTTTTTTACATAAATTATTTGGGGCCATCTTACGCACTGGAAGGTTAATTTGTGATATTTATTTATTTTGTTGTTTTTTTTGTTGTTGTTACAATTTTAAATTTTAATTTTTTTTATATTATTTATTATTTATTTTTCTTATTGTATAATGTATACATTTATTTTTTTAACTGACCTTTCGCAATGTTTATAATGTGAAGTTTTATTTGTTTGTATGTTTTATGTTTTATTTACTTGTAGATACTCTTGTATTACTGTTTTGTTCTATGTGATTTGCTTTTTTTTTAAACAGCTTTGTCCACAAATTTAAAAAAAAATTTCGACAATAAAGCTTATTATTATTATTACTATAACGCTGTTTGGCGGAATATTGGGTAACAGACAATTTTTAAACCAATCTTCAAAAAGCTCTGCTTCGCGATAATAAACACAAGAGTCCTTAATATTTTTGGCAGAAAGCCACATAGCCTTTGGGATCCAACCATTTTCTGATCCTGCGTGTAATATTGTGATTCTCTTCCCTTTATTTGATGGTGCTTTTGTTTTACACTTATCAGGGGACGTCTCGTCAAGGTAGAGTATTGGCCGATTTTCAGTTTATTAAACGTGTGGATTCCATTATTACTTGTCTCTTGTCAATTTTGCGATATTTAAAGCCCATTGCAGACAGAGCTCGCCAAAGAGTAGTGAGGCCACAGTTGATGTGAGTTTCGTCATTGATGAGCTGCTGTTTCAGATTTTTGATTGTAGGGACACGCTGCTCATCGTACATAGTATAGATTTTTCGCCTTATCAAATATTTTTCCCAGTCGTCTAGACGTTTTGTAACACCGGAATCTTTACGCTTTTTTCTTGATGCCATGGAATTTTCAACAATTCGTCTAACTGAAGTAAGAGGCACCTTCGTCAAATTACTGGTTACTCTTGATGCAGCACCCGCGTTATATCATTGCTGAAGTAAGGAAGTATACACATTTTTTGTTATGATTTTCGCGTCACAAGATAAGTAATTCTTCTTTAACGAACCACTGGAAGAAGCACTATTACTTTTTATCCACGGACGCCACATACTGCCTATTCTGTACGTTGGGGTATAAAATCTTTGCTATTAATGTCTGTAATAACAAATAAATGTTATAAAATTATTGCACGCCGTAACACAAGTAAACACTTCCAATGGAATACAAAGACTAAAATGAACAAGAAGTGTAAGCTGTAATCCTCTACAATCCATCTCTGAGAAACAAAATTACCTGAATCATGTCCTTTTACATTTATGATGTGCATCTCGGATTTTACAACTTAAGGGTCTAATTGGTTTTATTATAATCCTTCAGTCAATACCATTTATTGTGAAAACTACTATACTTTACCTTACACTGACATGCCAAATCAGTCTAAGAGTGGTAAGATTGTGTCAGCTCGGGCTCGGGGTGCAGTCAGGACAGTTCTGTTATCTATGGGTCAGTTGGAATTGAGCCTCTCAATCGAGAAGTTTTATGGAAGTAAATGAAACCTAGATACTTATTTTTTAATAAGAAAAATAATAATCATCTTTACAAGAAGTTGACTTTCCTTTAACACACCTGAGACCTTCCATCTTCGAAGAAACGTAAATAAAATTTAAAGATTTCCGCAATTTATTTTAAATTAGTGTGTGTTTTAGTTAATAAATAAATAGTAGTTAGCCATAGTGTGCATAATTTATTCCACCTACAATAACAGTTTAAATAAATAAGAAAAACATTACATTACTATTCTTATATGAAAATTTTATTTTTTTTAGATATTGGGATTCTTTTGTCAAAGTCTAGCCCTGAATTTTGGTGCTCAATATTCTTCGACGCTTGGTACATCATATCAATCCTTTTTATCGACCGCTTCTTGGTGTCTCTTAACCAGTTTTCTGTTACTACTAAGTTATGTTTGCTCCCAGAAATCATTAAATCTACTAAGATCATCTTTATTCGTAAGTATTTTTATCAAGTGTGGTAAAAGAAGTTAAAAAATAATCAAAATATTTGTACTAAGATCATCTTTACAACCAGGTAGCAAAATCTAAGTCAGTATCCTATTTAAATCATTTAATGTGTCGATTTTCTTATGTTCATTATGGATATTATTTATGTAATAATGAAATTTTAGGAAACATTATTCAATATTGTGGCAGCTTTAAGCTATTTTGGATCATGCTCATATTTAGGATGGGCAGTGAACACTTTCTTACAACCGATGTATGTAATTACACCGTTTTTTCAAGTTTATCCAGCAATGAGTGCTGCCTATGTAAGTATATGTTCATCACAAAGAGCTTATAAACAATAGAGGCTGTATGAGAGACTTATGGGATATCTGTGGCCAACATAATGAAGCTTTGTTTTGATTAGGACTACTAACAGTAGTGTCGAAGTCTCAAAGGCGTAGTTAAAACTTTTTTATTTCTAAATTTATATACATTGTATTTAAATGTAATAATTACATATTACACAAAAAATCAAGTGATAATTAATAGGAAATAGTTTTGTATAATAGTATTCAATTCAACAATGTTTTGGAATGTATATTATAATCATTTGTATATTATAATTCTAAGTAATTCTGGCAATAGCGCTAACTCTGTGACGTCTAGGATTCCCAATGTAAATATTTACGTTTCATCTTGGCAACACCTTCTATCTATCATACTCTCTGTCTAGTGTTTATAAGCGCCTTGTTTCATTATAACAAATATATAACAAATAATTGAAAAAGGCATTCTGTTTAACGTCAAAAATATTTTATAATGTAATTAATATTTGCTTAAGGATGTATGTATAAAGTCAGATTAGTAGTAAATTTATTTTTTTGTCTATTGCAATTGTTATTATACTATTTCATAGATTATGAAATCTAAAAATAGCATTATTCAACACTTTTGTATAAAATATGGAAATGGAATATATCATAATTCAAAAAATTAGCACTCATATTTTTTTAACAATTAATTTACAATTTTTTAAAAGCAAATTTAGGTTAGAACTTTCTATTTATTTAAAAATGTATTAAGTGCCACTATAGATAATTAATGCGTAGAATGTCAGAAATTCATGAAAATAATATTTTTATGAATTTCTTAAACACATTATTCGCTATTATTATATTATTTTATTTTTGTATTTATATTAATTAGGTATTGGTAATGCGCTTATATTTTGTAGTTCTCCCCTCTCATTTTGGTCATCTCCGATATGCAATAACAAAACAATTTCTGACTATATGTTATAAAAATGGACGACATGAAAGTCATGAAATCACAGCTGCTATATTTTCAATTACTCATATCATTAAAGTATCATATTATTAGCGTTTTGACACAAGATGAACCGATTTTCATTTTAAATTTTTTGTTTTCAAAAAGTTTTGATCGATACAGTTCTTAAATTTGACACAATTATTAAAATGATGAATGTTTGAAGGTCGTCAGCTGTTTTCTAGTTGACAAAGGAATGTTAGCATTTTATATTCAATTATTTATATGGCAAATATGTGATAAACCCATTACTTTAATATATACATATTTACCAGGGTTATGCATGAGTAGATTACCAATAGGAGACATTTAGTGTAGTGTATTAGCCACTACTATCTCTAATTAAACTGATTTCATAATTATTTATGCTAAAACTTAAGAAACAGTATAATGATAGCATTTCTTTAAAAAAAATGAAGAAAATATAACATAATAATAATATTAAAGCTTTTTCTTCTGAGAATAGTAGAAAGTGAACTGAGTGCGCCCTCGGTGCGCACTGAAATTGCTCTTGCACTACTTCTCACTGACAACGAATAATTTGAGGGCGAATTGCGTGTTTTTGACATTTCAAAAGAAAACATTTGATATAGTGTACTTTTTTGGTTATTATTGGTACTTTTTTCTTAAATTACCAAGGAGAATGTACATTGAAGGAGAAATTAAAGTATAGTGCCGTGGTCGATTCTCTATTTTCTTAATTTTCTTCTGAAGATGAATAATATAAGATTACAGGCGTGCTAAAATAAAATAAAGAAACTTTTTATACATTCTGCGCAAAGACATGCTTATCTCCTCCATAGTTACCAATTTCCACTTGGACTTGGACAGATTGCTCTCCCTAATGACATTTCAATAGAACACAAAACTCGCTCTCAGTGTGCTATTAGGGATTTATCGTACACACTCGCTTAAAGTTATAGGTACTTTACCTTATTTTAATAAAGTATAACCGTAATACTGCATGGTACAAAAATAGTTATCCCCACGGCACTTGTGTTAGACAGAAAAGTGATGTATGATAACACCCTAAGAACATTAAACAATAAAACTTTTAAACAAAACGTCCACTTTTATTTAAGACATTAGCTTTTCATGTTCAAATAAATTACACTTTAATTTATAAACATGTAATTTAAGTGTATTTTTCTTGTTACGAGCCCTTACTCTGTGTTGTCCATGATATTAACAACATGAAAAAACTTTTCAAAAAAACTTCCACTGTTTATTTAAAAAATTAACTTATAGCTCAATGACAGCTGTTTCAATTATCACCTTTAGATTTAAAAAAGCTAATAAATAAAATAAAAGTGGAAATTTTGTTCACAAGTTTCATTGTTTAATGTTCTTAATAAGATGGACTTCCACAGAGTAAGGGTTAGTACATTAAAATAGTATATTATTCAACAAGCATATAATGTTATTATCCATCTGTCTTTGACAAAAATCCTAGTAGAAAAAGGATTATATCATCATGTAAAAGGCATTACGTTGTACAATTCTGATATGTTTTGGACACGTCAATGTTGCTTATTAATTTATTATAAGCATTTATGTTATATAAAGTGAAAAGTAAAGTAGCAATCTCTATAAAGTAATAAAGAAATTGTAGATAATTAAAATAAATAAAATGAGAAGTGAAACGACTTGATAATTAGAAACCGTTAACATTCGGAAAAACAGAAAAATTCTTTGTTATTTCGCATTGTATAATATGTGTGAAGAGTAGGCACCAAGCGACTTTTCTACTTTTCTGATAATTGCAATTTTTATGCAAAAATTTGCAACGTGTCTACTACCGCTGGCTACCGATGATCCGATTTTAAATTGTATGACGGTTTTGAAAAATATAATATAGAACAACAAAACTTCTATTCGTAAATTATGAGAGGTTGACCAAAAACACCCGAAAACGAGGAGAAAATGAGAAGGGGAGGTGTCATTGTACCTGCTTTTTTTCTTAATCAGATTAGTCTACCGATTTAAATAAATATGTGCTAATGATAAAAACAATGTTTCTCTTTGTTTCAGATGATGGGTACAATTCTGGGATTTATTTACGCTTATGATGGATATAAGTCTTATCAGTATTTCAAAGGACTGCGATAAATGTATTTTATTAAAAACAGGCAAAATTATGTTGGTTTAATTTACTATTGTTTTTGTTGAAACAATGATATTATTTCTTTTTCTTTTGTGAAATTAAAAAGGATTTTTCTAGTCAAATATAAGCTTATAATATTTTTTAACTTTTTTTTGTCCAATAACTAGCTACGCCAGTAGATATCCTACAAGTCAATCCACAATATATAATTTAATGGATAAATATTACATCAGTGCGACATGTTTTGGTGCACAGACCGTCATCAAGTTCTAAGAAGAAAACATAAATATAGAAGAAAAGTCAAAACATATTACTGTTACACAGATTAATTTACAATATTAGCAAATTACAATGTAAAAAATTGCAGATAAAAACAAAAATGGTATTAAAAACTATGAATTATCAAAATATACTTACCTTTATGTGCAGACTGGTGTGTTTAAATAATTATATAGGTATTATGGTAGAAAAGAAAATATATATCTATTTCTACACTATCAAGATATTTTTGCAAAGTTTTCCTTTCTTATAACAATTTCTTCTCTCCTCTTACTGTCTTAAGGAATTCGGTGTTTTCATTAGAAATAAATCAATGAAATTCCTTTGTAATCATATAGTAAATTAAAAATATTTAATCCTAAACTCATTGCAACGCAACAATTCTGGTTATTTTTTGTATAATATCAAATTAAAAGTAAGTTAAAGTCGATAAATTCAAATAGAAGTCGAAACACACTTTCATTGGTCGTGACGTCAAAACTCATATCGATGACAGTTTGTTTACATTTAAGATGTTTTTTGGCTACTGATACATGTTGATACGCAAGATACTTGAGTATCACGAGTATCTAAAATGTTGCATTCGAGCGACTTAGCTGTCAAAACGTTTACCCATGAATGAGAGTGGTAAACTCAAGCGTTAACTTTCTCTCTCTCTGATGTAACCTGATTGGTCAAATTTTCCCAAACCACGTGCTTGATAGTACATTATATACCGCGGGACTGAAGTAGTACATTTAATCCTGAAGGTAAAGTTTACCTGAAGGATAATTTACCTGAAGGATTAAATGTACTTCAGTCGCAAGGTATATACGATACTTTTCGTACTTCCGGTATGATTTTATTAATAATTATATCAATAATTTCAAGCAGTTTTTTCTCTCTTCAACTCATTTAATAAACTGTCTTTATAATAAGTTACCATAGCAACATTGCGTTGTGACAGTTATAATTTAGAAACATTGTCTTTACTAGTGTCATTGTAAAGAAACATTGTTATTGATAATTATTGGTATCATGAGTGAAGAAGGTGTATCTGATATTGATAAAAGAGCAGCCGAAGTAGGTGAAGAATAATTGTTACCACCGAAATCTAGAAAACTATACGAGCAGCAGTACGATGCTTTTAAAAAGTGGTGCCGCTTAAAAAATGTAAGACAACCTACTGAAAATGCGCTGTTAGTCTACTTCGATGATAAATCAAAAGCGGTTTGTGCCTCAACTCTCTGGGCACATTACTCAATGCTGAAATCGGTTATTAACATTAGAGAAGATATTGATATAAGTAAATTTCCAAAATTATTAGCTTTTTTGAAGAGAAGAAATGAGGGATTTAAGCCAAAGAAGTCAAGAATTCTCACGTCTGAGCAGGTAGATCAGTTCTTACGGGAGGCTCCGGATGATAAATATTTAATGCTTAAGGTAAATTTGAAAATTTGTTTATATTCAGAAATTTTAAGAAATCAATTTTTTTGTAGGTTGCACTTATTTTGGGCGTTGCGGGAGCTTGTCGTGGAAAAGAGTTGGTTGATTTAGAAATCGACGATGTGAGAGATTTGGGCGATTCCTTCCTAATTGCGATTAGAAACACCAAAAATAAAATTGACCGAAATTTTGTGATCAAAAATTCAGAAAACAGTGCCATCAGTTTTGTGGCGATATTTCGGAAATATGTGGCATTGCGAAAGACAGGGACAACTCATTCAAAATTTTTTGTTCAATACATCAACAAAGAATGTACTACGCGAGTAGTAGGAAAAAACATGTTTGGTACATTTCCACGGCAAATAGCAGCTTTCTTGAAATTAGAAAATGCGACGTCTTATACGGGACATTGTTTTAGACGCACATCTGCGTCTTTGTTAGCTGATTCGGGAGCAACAATAGACGTACTGAAGAGACATGGAAGATGGAAATCCTCCAACGTGGCCGAGGGATATAAACAAAAAATTTCAGATAAAATATTTGGTCAAGTCGCCGATTCGTCCACTATAGTTATGCCACAGTCCTCATTCTCGCTTCCTGTTTCCGCAGGATCTTCGAAACAAACACCAGTTCAATATGAAAAGGACCTATCTGTTACTCGTCAGTTACCTGCTGCATTAACCCAGGAAAGACTGGTCAATATGACGAACTGTCACAATATTAATTTGAATATTAACGTTAATTACCATTCTAATTAATTATATTTTTCAATAAAATATCCCTTAAATTCGTTTGTGATTTAATCGTTCCGGGAGTTTCGTCAATATTTAATCCTGGAGGGATTAAATGTGACACTTTAGTACCTGTCACAAGGGAGTGAAGTTGTCACTTTAGGCCCGGAAGTACGAAAGAGAACTTTTATTACTCTTAATAAATAATAAGTAATTCTTGAAAAGATTTCGAGGTTAGAGCAACTGTCACTTGCCGAACTTGAGTATCTATCCAATGTCAAACTGATACTTATGACGTCATTAGTGCACGATACTCAAGTATCTTGCGTATCCGTCGCCAAAAAACATCTTTTATGTGTGGTAATTGAGAGAGTTGAACTTTTATTTTTGATTTTATTGTGAATTGTTGGTTTTATTTGTGTTTTGCAATCATAAAATGTCGTCAGTATTGTTTGTGAAACCATTGTCAAACAATTTACCATCATTAGACATTTTCATGGTGATGGAATTAATAAAGAAAGACGATCGTTTCAATGCAGCTGAATTTCGAAATGTAAAAGCAACAGCGTAAGTACTTATTTTGTGTTTTCTGCATTAAAAAATGTCTATCTGGCTTATTTTTATGAAAATCAACAAAAAATAAAAAAAAAGAGATGAATAAAAATGAATATAAAACTTCGCACAACCTCATAGATACACTGTTTACAATAAAATGATGGCGCTTTCAATGACACATATGAGTAGTGACGTAGGCCACCCGCCATGTTGGATCTAGTCGTTTACGCGGCAAATTTCTGAATTTGAATTTGAGGATGGAATAACTATGCTACAAATTTTTTTTAATTTAAGTCTTTTTGGTTTTTGTGGTAATTGATTGCTGCTCTGTCTTCCTGCATGATTCTGAAAAAAATGGAAAACACCGAATTCTTACTTTGTTTCCGACCCCTAAACTTTGGTTAATATATTTAAAACTACTATAAATAATTGTTTACAAATATTTTTCATGTTACCTACTACATACTTAAAAATTTTACCTAATATTGTTACAACGGTTTAAAGTTTTCTTTTCTACACATACAGGTAAGTCTGTTTTGGCAATTCATAGTTTTCAATGCTATTTTTAGTTTTATCTGTAATTTGTTAACTTGTACTTTACTGATACCTATTGTAAATTACCATGTACTTATAATTCCTTTTTAATCTTATGTATCTTATGTATGTGTTGACTTTTCTTCTAACTCTATATAATGTCTCTTCTTAGGACCTGATAATGGTCTGTTCATCAAAACATTTACTTTCATATTTTATTGCTTCTATTTTTACCATCCACATTTGCGTTATGGATAACCTCTACAATATTAACAATAATTTCAAAATAAACAAGTTAAGGCTCTAAATATAATAGCAAGCGAGATAAAAACATTTTTTTTATCTGAAGGTTAATTGATATATTCAATTATTGAATTGCATTGCATTGCATTCCAAAGCAGTCAAATGACTGGAATTCAATAAACCATTCATACTAAAGTCGATTCTAGATGAAATACGATTAGTTTTAATCACATCGAATGAAACATTTATTTAAAAAAAACTTCCCTTTTTTTATTATAAAGTAACTCAATTTACATGCTAAAGGTTTTTAACACTGCTCATTTTAAAGATAATTTCACGCACTATAAAAAATTTCTCATTGTCATATTGCTAGATGGCATTGAATACAAAAAAACAACGGTTTTTATCTTCAATAAATATCCCGCTTGCATTAAAGCATTAGAGCATTAAATAAAACATCAATTTATTCATTTTATTACCTGCTACAATTTTATTATGGAATTATTGTTAAAATACATATTTTTTGAGATATCTCCAAAAATCTTTGAAAAACGTTGAAAGATTCAGAGTTTTCGATCGCCAATATAACTCGAAAAATATTGAATTTTTGAAAAAACTTTATAAAACACTTGCATGTAAATCGGTTAACAGTTAATTTTTTCGGAGGTTAAAGCTTCAATGACTGTACTAATATGACTATTTTTATAAAGTAATTGGGGTCAAATTAATGTTCGTTTCGACCGAATAAAGTATTAAATAATGACCTAATAAGGTGCAACGCGAATACGCAGACAATTTTGCGATTAAATAAAACAAATGTTTCTTAAAAAATACGTGATCATGTTGTCTTAATTTTATTATTCAGGGAACACTAAACATTTTCCGATATAAAGAATAATTTAAAAAAAAAATTATACTCAGTTGCAATAATATAGTCTAAAAGTCTAAAATATTATTTTAAATACTGCTGAGAATATAATTTTTCCACTCCCTCCATTTTAAACTAATCGTTACGTGTTTGACAGCGTAGATAAGTAATTGCCCATTTTCAATGCACCTGTTTTCTAGATATAAACCCTAATAAAATAAATTGAAGGAAATAATTAAATAATTTGATTGACTGACTGAATAAATTTATTATCCAAAGCCATAATCTCAAATAAATATACTAATATTCATTTCTACGGTCAGTCGAAGAAAATGTACCTATAGTACGCATCTTGAGGATAAGGCCAGTTATGTCCACTCCCGAATTATCCCAACTACCTAATGCCTCGTGGTTACAATTTTTCTCTCGTTTAATTTTTTCTCAATATAAAAATCTTCAATGCAAACTACGATAAGGCGAAAGTTCGTTTGGATAAAATGCTAGGACCCATCTCAACCAATGGCGAACAATGACGTCATAAAAATGTGGCGTATTGGGCAACAATAGGTTTGCTCTTTATTGCTGTACTGGGTTCATAATGCACTGTACTGTACGGAACTAGTGCAGGCAGGACATTTGTCAGAAAGTATAAAGAACGCGTCAGTGCAATAATCTACATGACTTTGCTTTCAGCTGATCTATTGACTTATAAAATAGTATGTTACTAACGAATGGAAAAGTTCGATGAGTCTGTAATAGTATATTACGTAACGTGTGTGGTAAATAGCATTTTACGCACGAATGGAATAGTTGCGCACGATGCCGCGTAGCGGCGAGTGCGTAATTCCGTGAGTGCGTAAAATGCTTTACAGCAATAGTTACGTACTATACTTTACCTACGACCTACTTGTACCTGCATTAATAATCTTTTTGTTAATAATAATTGAACAAGAGCAACAATAGATGTTTTTAATCATTTTATTGTATAATAATTAAATACTTAACATTAGTTATATTGGGTGGAGTTAAATTCATTTCACTATCACTTGACATTTTTTAATAATTGTATAAAACTTCACCCATACAAACAAGTTATAAGAACAATAAAAAATGGAATGTTTTTTGATAATCGTTTTTTGATAAATAATAACGTATGCGCATGCGGTCAGACGTCAGACGCATGCGCAGACGCTCAATGTGTAAAAGATTTTAAATATGTCGGTTCAATGTACTCCTTATTGTAGTAAAATTCATTTTCGTCATTTTTGAGTGATTAATTTAGTGTTACTGATCGGTTTCTCACGTAATATACTGCGTAACATACTGCATTCTTAATATTTAAAACGGTTTCGTATAGTAACTGAAGTGAAATTATTGTACAAAACGAGTAAAAAGTGTCTTTTATATGTTACGATTGTATCCACAAGTTGAAACAGCTTTGTAAGTATTTTTAAAAAGTATCTTGGTAATAATAATTTTATAAATGTTAAAATAACTAACTTAATTACATAAAAATAACGTAAATTAATCTGGGAAATGTAATTTAGTACATTTATATTATGATCCATTTATACAGACAGAAAGTAGGGTTAATGGAAACGAATTAAATATATATTTTCAAATAACTCTAAATATACATATTAAATGCAATCTTATATCTAATAAATGTTATCTGCCATTTGTATGTAGCATAAAATTGACCTTCAAATATGTAAATAGGAAATTTTTAATAAAATAGTGATGTCGATCTATTGTTGCTAGGGAAGCCGTGCGTAAAGAGATACCGTGCGTAAAGAGATACATTACATAGGTTGTAGATTGTGTGTTATTGATGGTTTAGAGGGGTGGTCGTAGGTAAAATACTTTACAGCATGAGTTACGTACTACACTTTAACTACAACGTACTTGTACTTGTATTAATAATTCATTATTAATAATACTTGAACTACAGCAACAATAAATAAATTAGTTTAATATTTAGTAAGTTATTTTATATTTACAAACAAATACACCTCACTACCACTACCTAACTCTACTTAAATACATTATTATTCTCCTTTTTTTAATATTTCTTATGTTACATACTTTAATGTTTAATAAGTTAAGGTGGATTCATGCAAGCAAAAATTACAACTAAGATTAATTTAAAAATAAAACTAAGAACATAAAACTATATAATGTAATGTAGATGTTATGCCAAAAACTAAGATTGAAACTAAAACTAATAAATATGCCATTCCTCAGTTTCTGGCATAATCTTGCTGCAATTTAAAAACATACGTGTTATGGCAGTATATCTCATCTAAATGGGTTTAGAGTGTAAGTATATAACATAAAACAATTATTGTTTACGCCTTTATTAATTGTTAGGTATAATATTTATGTCATTGTCATTCAGTTTTTTGTTACCTAATTCAGTTAGTAATAAATTATATTGAATACGAATTCATGTCATTAAAATAAAAAACAGTCCACATCCTCGAAGATAAATTAAAGGGAACTTGTTAATTCTCAAATACCAGCACACATCTACAGTTCATTATATGGTTTTATGTTCTTAGTTTTACTTTTAAATTAGTCTTAGTTTTAATTTTTACTTGCATGAATCCACTTTTAATTAAATACTTATAATTTGTTGTGCTTATTTATATTTCTATTTACGTTTTCGGCAGTTTTTAAGGACCCGTTTCTTGTACTGCACTTACTGACCCTGTCTCAGACCTAGGCCAGCGAGTACACTGAACTACTGCACTGAACTTGTTTGCATTGCAGTAAAGAACGAGTTCGTTCCACGTTGCACTGCAATAAACAACGCTTGGGTATACACTAGTGCAGAAAGTTCAGCAATAAAAAACAAACCTAATGTATGATATAATTTTTCTAGACATTGGTCACGTAGGTGGGGATATATATTGCATGAACTATAGTTGGCAGTCGGTGTAATTATTAAAATCAAATACACTTTAGCCCTTAGAAGTGATTCCGAGATATATGTAATAATAGTAGTAATAATAATAGATTTGTGCGTAGAACGATCAGTAACGATTTCCATCTGCAAATCGCATGCGCATTAAATATTTTCGAACGCCAAATAATCTCTTCAGTCCCTTACTGGTAGACAAGGTTTTAAAAAGATGAAGTTGTAAAACTGATGGAATATTATGTAATTCTAAATACCAAAATAGCAATTCTTGCTCAAATAAATAAATCCTTTTTCCTTAAGGAATTTCTGTATGCTCATTTGTAGAAAATTGTATTTATGAATATTGGAATCATAACCTCCGATATATTATGTAACAATAGGCATTTACAGAAAAGTATGTTTTGTTTGGCATTTATATTTTTTAATTAAAATAATTTTAGTAATTAAAGCCTTTTTATTATGTTTATTTAAATAAATATATCAGATAAGTCAAACTATGCAAAACACGTTCTTGAACATCCACACTCATTCATACACACCAATGACATTCAAATATTACATATTTGTGATAAAAAACAAAATTTAGATTTCCTCGAAGAACTTGAAATAAAAAGACATCTAGCAGATCAACAATATAAAGTAGTTAATGAACAAATAAATCTTGGAAGTTCACCACTATTAAACTGTTTACTTTGATTGAGTCTTCATTTTATACATAGATAAGACGTAATTGTAACACAAATATATTAAGTTATTGTAAAGATCTGGTTTTTTTATATCATTGCAGTTATACTGATCTTAGAGGGAAATACATCCAGGATAATCACTTAGGGCTAATAACATATAGGCTTTAATATTGTTATGTCTTATTACGTCCATACTTGGTCTAGCCTTAATACTACCTAATCAACATCAAAACAAAGAAAATGTAACTGACAATGCTAATTCTCTAGCAAACGGCCGTCATTGCATTTAAAATGTATTTTTCCAATAAATAGTGAAAATTTAATTCAACCTTTTAGTTGTTCACTGTTCTTAATAAGATAGACTTTCACGTAGTAAGGGTTAGTACAATAAATTTCACATAATATGCATAACTTTTTTGGAAATGTACACATTTCACGGTAAATGTTACAAAAGGAAATGGTAAAGTACAAAGAGTGTACATTTACCGTAACATATACACATATTAAAAACATAATTTGATAACCAGACTATGCAAATCAGCCAGTACTGGAATATAAATCAAGCTCCTCGACTAATTTATATATTTCACCTTAAAGATTACAAATAGCCGAATGCTATTACACATCGTTTACTACAGTAAACTAATTTATTCGTACCAATGATAAGTCGGTACGTACCGTCAATCGTCAGTACCAGTTCAGCGCAGTGTGAGGACGGTATTTTTAAAAATCGAAGTGGTAAATACACGGAAGTAGTTTTGTAAATATTTTTAAGTTGTGTTCATATATGATAAATGTATAAATTTTATAATTTACTTTACTGGAATTACAATGGAAGATTCAGTAAGTGAACAGTGGGTACAAGGTAAGCATACTTTCATAAATCATTGCTAAAAGATTTTTAAAATGTTAAGGGTGACAAAGTTTACCTGTCGTGTCTCTCAAGGTACCTGCTCAAATAAAGCATAGTGTATTACATATTGGAAGACCAAAATATTAGCAAAAAATTAGCTTAACGTTAATTTGCCAAAATAAAACTTTACTTCACCTAAATTTCAAAATGTCTCTATATAATAACTGTTAATATACCGGGTGTCCCAGACTAATTTATCCAGGCAATATCTCTTAAACGAATAAAAATTCTCGAATGGGACAAAAACTTATCTATTCCATTTACAATACACTTTAATATGGCGGAGAAAAAATTATCCCCTAAATATTCATCCCTTAGTTACAACCCCTAACTTTAAATTTCTTAATAGCACCCTGTAGATTTTTTTATAGTTTTGGATTTGGTCTTCCATCGTCTATTCAAAAAATTTTTGAAAAATAAAATGGGTTCATAGGTAATCAAGAAAATATCAGTTTATTTTTGGTAAATTAATCAAGAAAGCCTTTAAGCTTAAAGGAACCGGAAAAATAACAATTAACTAATTAATTATTACATTAGATGTTCGAATTGTAGTCCACCTGCTGCAAAACTTATTTCGAATCTTGCCAGAAGATTTCTTGTATGTGTGGCTTGAATCATTGCAGGAGTAATTTGGCGACATGCTTGTCTTATGTTTTCTTTTAAGTCTTCTACATTTTGGGGTTTTAATTGATAAACAATATCTTTTATCGCTCCCCAAAGACAAGTCAGGTGAGCGTGCCGCCCACATAGTTTCTGCTATTCAATGGTTACCGAAATGGTTTTGTAGACAAGCATATCACCGAATTACTCCTGCAATGGTTCAAGCCACACATACAAGAAATCTTCTGGCAAGATTCGAGATGTGTATTGCAGCAGGTGGACTACAATTCGAACATCTAATGTAAATAATATTAGTTATTGATATTTTAATTACATTTTATTGTTCCTTTAAGCTTACTTGATTAATTTAACAAAAATAAACTAAACTTTTCTTGTTAACCTACAAACCAATTTTATTTGTGAAAAATTTGTTGAATACACAGTGGAAGACCAAATCTAAAATTATAAAAAAATGTACAGGGGGTACAGGGATGAATATTTAGGGGATAATTGTTTCCACGCCATATTAAAGTGCATTGGAAATGGAATAGATCAGATTTTGTCCCATTCGAGAATCTTTATTCGTTTAAGAGATATAGCCTGGATAAATTAGTCTGGGACTATGTAGGTTTTTTATTATGAAAAATCTCCATACATATTTAGAAGAATCCACACGTAATTGTTAAGTTTATTAAAAAAATATTGAAAATCAATGCATTACTTATTTAATCTCACGATGAGTGAGACTATTATTATTATTAACTTAATTCCCTTAAAGAAACACATCTTGTGACAAGAAGCCCAACCATATACAGAGTTTAAAGAAATGCCTACAATATAAAATAAATAAAAATATTCATAGAAAATAGAAAAGATCTTAGTTTGAGCGAGCTTAAAATAAAAAAAAACTCATTTGCATGCATGACATGTCGTTAGACGACTTAGACAAAGTCGTATAGCTTTCAAGGAAGTCTACTTTAGGTCTTACTGGGGCCAGTATAGGACAGTCAAACAAAATGTGCTTTAAAGTTTGATCTTTCCTTAGTTTACCGTCCGAACCCTAAAATCAACCCTGACCCACTGTATATTAGACACAACCGTCGTTACCAATCCCATCCCTACAACCTCTACAACCCCTAGAGGCAGTTGTCCGCGAGACTTAGACAATACATTTATCTGGTTGTATCACAGTAAGTAATTCATTATTTCCTATTCTTTTCATTTCACAATTATTTTACACCTTTTAGAAGTAATTGTACATATAATTTCCTTTTATTTCACTATTTTTTTAAGGCCAAAATGAACAATTTGTGTATTAAAACCTGAGGGCGTGGCCCCTGTATAAACGTTATTAAACACTATTTTCAGGCAAAATCATTTAATGTAACTAGTAAATACCAAATGCATTTTATTGCTTATAAAAATATCATTTTTTTGTTGTAAATTTATCCATTTTCAAAGCTTATTCAGAGAAACACTTTTTCCAGGTACAATCATTCAATGTAAATATTAAATGTAGTTTATTTTTTGCTTTCAAATTCAGTCTAATTACAAGGTATTTTTGTCTTTTCCACCTTAGTTTTTGTGTAGTTTCTGTTGTTTATTCGTAACGTTTAAAAGATAGTGGCGCCCTTAACCCTTATATACCACCAATCATTTCTATAGTAGGCATTAACTTGAAGTCGAACCACTCCTTGAGAGAGTCTCTTAGCCGGGATCTCTTTTTGGAAATAGTAATGTTACAGAGGATATCTGGAGTTAGCAAGCAACACTTTGCTATTGGTAAAAACGCGAGCATCAAACTAATGAAATATATGGAGACTATCTATAGCGGAAAAATAAGATTCTAGTTGCAAAATCCAATTGTATCTTTTATCAGAAGCGCCACACTCTCTGAGTTTAATAAAACATTTTTTGGATAACGACAGTTTTCCCTACTTAAAATTTGTATCAACCAGTTTAAAGAGTATTTAAAAATTAGATATGATGGGTGGGTTGATCCTGTTTCCAACCTTACTAAATAATCCGGTGTGTTTTGCGGAAGAAGGATTCGCTTGAAAAAAGCAACTTGCACTCTTTCCACTATATTTGGGTACTCAAGGCTCTAGAATAAATAATTATACAATTCAACGTATTAATTAAAATTTAAAATGGATATAAAATGAAGTTTAAAAAAATAGATATTAATTAACTGGTTAAGAATGCTGCCAATCAATGATAATCAAAATCATGAAACGAGCTTCAGGTTCATACATTATTTATATTTCTCAATAACTGTTAGATTTAAGTATAAATCGCACAAATTATATCACCCTCTATAACGAAGATCATATTAAAATGATGTAGTCATATTTATTTCGCTGATGTTAATTACTTTCTTTTTAAGTAAATTCTTTTACTATAGCAGTCTACAGTAAAATCAGAAAGAAACAAGTCGTAGTAAATTTTCGAGCATTAACCAATTGTATTTTTAGTTAAAAATAAAGGTTTTAAAAACAAATATCCTACTCCGGAATTCTTATTTCACTGAATGTTGTTTCATTAATTAATTTGACACTAAGAAAAGTTTAAAATGCACAATAAATAACAGTTTTTTAAAATGAAATTTATTGGACCAACCATTTCTTTGTGGAAATCCATCGTATTGATGACACTAAACATAAAACTGTTTAACAAAATATCCGCAACTTGATCTGATGATGAGTATATACTTGAAATAGCTGTCATTGACTACATATTATTTGTATCCCAAACGATCAGAGAACTATAATACGTAAGTGAATGGCATCGAGGCTGACGCTGACGAAACTTCTCGACGAAAGAAATATCCAATTCGAAAGTTTCTGCAGATGCATGCGTTGAATAGCCACGAAACTGCTAATAAATAATTTATGTCAAAAAATGTTCACAAATAAATTTAATAAAGTAAATTTTTTAACTAAAAGTAGTGGAAGAAATTAATAAACCGTTAGTAAGTAAGTATTGATACAAGAAATTTCACTACAATAAAGTGTTGCACTTTTATTATTTATTAATATACTTACATTTTATTAAGTCGGCCACTAGGTAAATACTGTTCATTAATAAACACATCTTCTAAATCACTAGGTGGAAGGTAGCAAGACACTAAATATTTGATGTCATTAAAACATATCCAAAATCTACATTTTCCAAATTTTCGAATTTTTAAAATAACATTTTTCTAATATGCTAAGTTGCAATCAGCTAGCAAATAATCCCTCTTCGTATTATATCACTGTTTGACACTAAAGTAATCCCATTATATGGAGAGGGTTTAAATTATAGAATAAATTCATTTTTTGAAAGAACACGCGACTTCAAAGACAAGACAATGAAACAAGTAGATTTTTACTTTTAAATTATACTTTTTGGACATATATATGCAAATCATGGTAGTGATACTGTATAAATAATTATTGTAAATATTTTATATCACTGAATTGGAAATTTAATAATCTTTAAAATGGAATATCACAGAACCCGCATTCTCATTTAAAATAATCTTTGATTATCATGTCCATCAGGTGGATAACGTCATTGGAATAATACACAATCAATAATAATAATAATAGTTTTCAAATAAAATTAACTTATTTTAGGATTTGTCTCTAAAGTTACCTATTATTCTTGAAAAAATAAAGCTAGACCCTCACTGTAAAGGATAGAGATTTTATAAAGAATACCACAGGAATATAATATTTTTAAACTTCTTATTATTAACTAATTTCAAAAGTGCGCCATTGTAATGGTGCTGCTCATTGTAATGTACACCCAATAGTTTTTTAGACCACCTATAACTCGTTAGACAAGAACCTTGGCCGGATAACGCTGGCAGCTCAGGCCATAAATTATACAGAAGAAAAAGAAGACATTTTGATAGGTTTATTAGTTTTCTACCTTTTTTATATCTTATTATTTCGGGAAAAGCACAAAAAATGCAACAATTCCAAAATACAGCTCCAAAAACGTAAACAAAACATGCACAAGTTTGTAGGATGTCTATTTTCCTTCTTCTGCCTTTGCTGTTAGTGCCTTGATGCCAATTCGTAAACAGAGGGTTTAAAACCTACATTATGAAGGAATATTTCAAAAATTATAAATAATTTTGCAGTTTTGTGAATTAAACCTTAGTTCATTAACTATTAGGAATTATTTTTAATAAAATTACCAATATTTACTTCTTGTTCTTAATTTCGCCCAATATCTTAACGCATTTATATTTGTAATTTTGTCTAATATTAAGAATAATAAAAAACTCTTCGTTTTAACAAAACTTCCACTATTTATTTAAAAAATTGCTTTTTTAACCTCAATGACAGCCGTTTCGCTAGAATTAGCATCGTCAGATTGGCATATTGTCATTGAGCTAAAAAAAGCAATTTTTTAAATAAATAGTGGAAGTTTTGTTAAAACGAAGAGTTTTTTATTAATCTAAGATGGACTTTCAAAAAGTAAGGGTTAGTACAATAAATTTAATTATTGTCTGATGTTACTGATGTCTGATGTTAATTTCAAATAAAAACAAAAAAGGTATCTCGATCTTTTGGTATTTCGTTTATATGAAAAAAACAAGTTTAGATAACTAAGCTCGGTATTAAATTAAACTAATTATTTTATGAGCTTATATTTTTATTTAAAACCATGGACGTATAAACACAGATGGACCCAGCAATAAGATATCTTAAACGCGTATACCTATTGTTTTGAAGCCACAAAACTTCATGGCAATGTGGTGGGAGGGTATAGATAGAATGTGACATTTCCTCAATGAGCATGGGCGTACCTTAATTTTATTTTTTTGGGAAAATAATTCAGAGGTCTTAAAGTTGTATGGAATAACCATTGATGACATTATCATTATAGATTTGATCACTAAAATAATATATTGGTATGTATTGCTCAGTTTTATTAATAAAAACACCTAGAGGTTTTGTTATATAATTTTTTATATAATTTAAAAATAACCTGTAGGTACACCTATGAATGACATCGCTTGTCGGTAAACTGGCACGGAGCAAAAGAAACCGCAGTGCTCGTGCTACGCACTCATTCACATGCTTCTAAGCGTTTCGGCATAGTATGCAATAAATGCCTTTATTCGAGATTTATTTACCGATCCCAAACAAGTTCGGGATTCTCCTATGCGCCGGACGAGTTCGGGATCAGTTTGAGATTTTGTGAGACGTGTGCGGGATTGATAATTTTTGTTACACGATCGCAGGATTTTAAATCTCGAACAAATGAAAAATCTTTAATCTGTGCAAGTGTACTTGTCCTGGACAGCTTCCGCGAATAAAGCTTACATTGTGTGGCGTATATTCTGTGCGTGAATATTTGCAAAAGGTTTTCAAAATCAACACTTCGTTATACTAACGGCACCGTGTGGGAGATCCAGCAAACCTTTGTGCGAATGACTAATATTGGCTTATTTGCCATATAGACGTAGTGTCTGGGACCGGTCTAAAATTTAAAATAAAATGTCTATTTAAACATAAATAAAACACGGGCTTATAATTATTTGGTTTTCAGTTGAAATTATTTATCACTATTTCACAGTATCTATTATAGTTTAATTATTTTGTAAACATTGAATGATTAACGCGTTTTAAGCATTGGAGTTACAACTGGGTCATTCAATACGAAAAAAAAATTTAATTTAGATTTGGTTACAAAAATATATTCTAATATTTTCTACGGCCACTGTGGAATAGTTCAAATGAGTTACTTCATCAAGGTCTGTTCCAACACTAGAGAAATCGGTACATGTATCGGTTATTTCCATTCGACCAGTTGCTTAATTCTAACTGCTGTGTTACTTTACAAATACTAAAGAATTGAACGAATGGAAATGATGGACACATGTACGGTTTTCTTTTGTGTTGGAACAGAGCTATAAAGTTGTTTCAATGCTACTTAGAATTAAGAAATCCATTGGTGATTTGATTAAAATAATGGTTTTATCGGTAATTGATCTTCCAGTCTTATATGATCTTAGTTGATCATAAGCGTTTAATAATTATCATTTTATTATCATTTAATTAATACCGTAGCGAGTGTAACAACACCGAGAAAAAATTTTCATCCTCACAAGTTTTTTTGCTATTCCAGCCAAAAAATCTATTAAATAGGCGCTAAAATTCGTTTTACTAAAATCTCTTTAGTGTAGTACTAAAGTATTTTGATAAAGTACCTTTTACTAAACCTTTACAAAAGTAGCAGAGTATTATTGTAGAATTTTAAAATACTTCACTAAAATTAAAAAAGTGATTTGGTTTTCCTAGAAGTCCAAGCCAGCTTATTTAGATGATGATTATTTTAAAGTAATGAAGTCGATTTTTGTTTAGACAACTTTATTCTTCTATTGGAAGCTTAATCACTAATTTAGAACAAATATTTTCAGATGCTAGCCAATTGTTTACTATAGAAGCAATATTCATGAATCCTATAGAAAATATTTTCTGCCTTAGAAAAATCTTTACTAAATGCAGGAAAATTAATGATTGGTTATTCGTGAGGTAGTCGATATTCAAATACAAATACACTATATATACCGGGTGGTGAATGGTCGGACGCACCATAGGAAATCCAATGGAAAATCATAAACTCTTAAATTCCTGCTTCCCAAATCATTTTAGGTGAAAACTCAATAGGAACTTTTCTTTAAAGAATTAAATACTGCATCAGATGAGACTATTAAAAATATTTTTCAGCTTTTGGTAGTTGACAAAATTGACCAATTTATTTACCATTCTTATACAGCATCAAGACAGCAATAAAATGTCAAAATGACTAAAATATTTAGATGTCAAATCATTCAAATAGTCAAAAAAATAGAAAACAAAGTTATTTATTGTTAAATAAATACAAACGCTAAATAAATTACAATAAATGCTCAAATAAACCACCGTTTTGGGCTAAACAATATCCTAATCTATCATAAAACTCTCGTCGAACATTTGCTAGAATGCGAGGCGTTATTTTTGCACATTCTTCTCGGATGCCTGTCTTTAATGCCTCTAAATCTGAAAACCTTACCGTGCCGTAAATTTTGGATTTTACATCTCCCCAGAGATAAAAGTCATTTGGGGCAAGATCTCCAGATCTTGGGGGCATTTAATAAGACAATTTGGTCCTATCACACAGTTATTAAAACAATTATTGACCAATTCTTTCACTTCACGGCTGTTGTGAGCAGGACAACCGTCCATTTGAAACCAAATTTCTTCTTCTTCGGGAGCTACTTCTGCGAGTGCTGGTAAAATTTCTTCTTGAAGCAAATCCAAAAACCTTCCTGAGTCTAGATTTTCCTCGTAGAAAAAAGGTCCAATAAGATGATGCCCCAGTATTCCTGCCTAAACATTGATTTTTTGGTGATATTGAGTACGAGTTTCCACAACAATTTCAGGCCTTTTAGTTGACCAAATTCTACAGTTTTGCACGTTGGGTTCATTGTTTAACGTAAACGTACACTCGTCTGTAAAACAAACATTTTTTAAAAATTTTCGGTCTGCATTCGCCCTCTCCAGCATCTCATAACAAAACTCTGCTCTTCTCTCATAATCTCCCTCAAGCAACTCTTGATGACATTGAACTTTATAAGAATGGAAGTTATTCTTTTTTAATATTTTTAATGCAGTTGAATTATGCATGTCGAACTGCTGTGCGATTTCTCGAGAACTTATT
The DNA here is from genome assembly GCA_035357415.1 of Ophraella communa. Classification (NCBI taxonomy): domain Eukaryota; kingdom Metazoa; phylum Arthropoda; class Insecta; order Coleoptera; family Chrysomelidae; genus Ophraella; species Ophraella communa. The sequence goes on along the minus strand of CM068985.1, from coordinate 17,254,835 downwards.
CTGGGATTTTCAATAACTGCAGATAATACATTTGTGGTATTTTCATTTTCAAACACATTTATTTGAATGTTTTGGTCATTTTTGTTACACTTGCATAAAGGAAGCAATGTGCCAGTGTTTTCAAATTTTGTGATTATTCTTCCAATTGTAGTATGGCTTGGAATCGGGCGGTTTGGATATTTCGCGCTAAATAAAGCACTTACCGTGCGCGTACTATTGCCGGAATAAAACATTTTTACAATTTCTACTCGTTTTGAAACGGTGTACGACATTTTTTACGTTTATTGTTGTCACTAATTGAATAATAGAATGACAATCTTAATAATAGCTTTTAAAGGTAACGTCATCCTGACATATCATTGCTGTCTTGATGCTGTACAAGAATGGTAAATAAATTGGTCAATTTTTTCAACTACCAAAAGCTGAAAAATATTTTTAATAGTCTCATCTGATGCAGTATTTAATTCTTTAAAGAAAAGTTCCTATTGAGTTTTCACCTAAAATGATTTGGGAAGCAGGAATTTAAGAGTTTATGATTTTCCATTGGATTTCCTATGGTGCGTCCGACCATTCACCACCCGGTATTTTGTTTAATAACAATAAATACAAAATATATAGAAAATCCTCAACTTTAAACCAAATAACTTTGGTAATATAGGTATTTTTCATCACAACTTCTTATATAATATGGCTTGGCTACCCACTAACCTGCATCCTGCACACCATGTTTCAACAGACCTAAGTAGTAATATAGGGTTCAATTTCAAGCTTCAATAAAAATTTCAATTACAACTAAATGTATCACATTCTCCATAAACCCATCAAAGATCAGATAACAGTGACAGTGTTGACTGAGACTGATGCAACATGCATTCCTAATTCTGCGGAACTACTAAGCTTGAGCTGCTGCACGTCATTCTTACGCACATTAGCACTTCCTTTCAAATTGCAGATCCATGAATGGTCAAACGACTACCGTTGTAAATAACACATTCAAATTGCAAATAAATATATATTATACAAAGGGTTTTCTTATCTGTTTTGGCAAAGAAAAATGCTATAGTTGTAAAATAAAAAATATTTTTTTAACAGTGATAGCAACCAGCTTATTTATAATAGAAAGATATACCTCTGTGGTAGTGAAGTTACCTGAACTTACTGAATTCCTGGTGTGTGAAAAAACGTTTTGTATTTCTAAAAAGAATCTTATAGTTTCAGTACAGGAATAAGAGAAAAAATGAATTTACTGTCTCAGTTAATCAATTTTATTACCACTGTGAGACTTATATTTGTCTTAGTCAAAAAAAGAACGCTTTGCTGGGAATTTTCTCAGTGAATCTTCTTCTTCTTAAGGTGGCATGCAGTGTACTACGCAGGCGTCCTCCTATTTGTATATTTCTCGTTTGCAGACTTCCTAAGTGAATAGAAGTCGTCAATTCCTGTCCAAGCTCTTATGTTGCGCATCCAGAATAATTAATTGCGGGCTATATCTCTTTTTCCTTCAATCTTCCCCTGCACCGCTGAAACTTGTATTTGTCACGCTTCATAATACGAGTACATCCAAAATATGCGATCTTCCTTTTTGATGATATCATACAATTCTTGGTCTCTTACTTTTGCTATTCTAATGACTTCTACGTTTCTAACTCTCTTAACCCATGATATTTTAAGCATTCAACGGGTTGACATTTCAAATGTCTCCCACTTGTTAACTGAGGAAGTTTGCAGAGTCTATGCTTCCATGCCGTATAAATGTACAGACCATACATAACATCTTAATTTAATATCTAATCGGTAGTCAACTAAAACTTACGTGGTTTCAGGAAGACGACTCGCGCTTGTTCAATGCGGCATTTAATCTCCGAATCCGGATCCCATTTATCATTCAAGCAGCATCCTAGGTATCTGATGTGTCGTACTTGTAACAAAATTAAATTATATTAGATTATCCCTGCTCCTCAGGGACAACTGACGAGTTTCGGTAGATGTCGGGTTTAAATGCTTAGGAGCGGTGGAGGGAGGGATGGTTTCTAGAAAAATTATGTCCAAAGATCTATCAGACGAAATCTGGTTCCATCATCTTCTAAATCTTGCACTCAGCAGTTAGAAAATAGCTTTACCCTTCCATATATCAAAGATATGACTGACAAAATTAATAAGATTCTCAGAACTGCCAATATCCAAACCATCTTCACAACTCACAAAAAATCTTCCATTTGGTCCGGTCTGTAAAAGACAAATTTCCAAAAGAAAGTCATGGTGTATATGAGATCCCCCCTGAGTCCTCAAACTTACATAGGTGAAACCAACCGTGGAATTCAAACCAGAATTTTCGAACATTCCCTATTCGTACATTTATACTCAAACAATGCTCTAGCCGAACATAAAATTCAAACAGGTAGGTAATACTATTGACTTCCCTAATACCCGAACCTTAGCCAATATTATTTCCTTAAAACCTCGAACAAACGGGATGCCGAACAACGATTACCACCAAAATGGAAACCTCTAATTACCCGCCAACAATCATTCCCGCCCAATAGTTTCCCGCATTCGGTTCCCGCATTTGGTTCCCGCTTCCTCCACCGCTCCTAAGCATATAAACCCGACTTCTACCGAATCTCACCTGTCCCTGAGGAGTAGGCAGATGAACACCTTAGTGACAGCTAGATCGTGTAGTGCGACTATTGGAGTAGGCAGATTGAGACTACGAAATCGTACTAAATCCTTCCCATCTTAACCTACCCTTACTCCCTCTTGATAATGACTCCAAAGTGGGAGTCCAGAAAAAAATTCTTCTGAACGCGATTTTTCCAGAAAACTTAGTATAGACAAAAAACATTCCTTATATCAACAGATCTCTCTCAACTCTGAATAAAAATGAAACACCAAAATTTATAATCATAAAAACATTTCTGGATATAATACTTCGTAATGATTACGACTTGGTAATCATTCAAATCATTCAAATCCATAATTTCATTAACTTGACTGCACATACTCTAGAGTATAAAGTAGAACTCTACATTATAGGTACTTCAAGCCTTCAAACATATTTGCGCTCCCAACAAAAATATCTACATATAGTATAACAGACTCACTTGCCTCTATACACTCCATTAAAGACACATTCAGTGACCATCCTTTTGTACAGAAAATTCATGATACCTACCTCTTTTTTCCTAAATATAACGGTTACCATTCCATTAATACCATCTCAGCCACCCTTACTTTATTGGAGCTGTAAGTGTCTCAAGACAAGACCTAGAGATTCTGAGACGACTAAGGATTGGTTACCATAAACTTACTTGTGGCTGCCTTATGTCGACCATTCTGTTTAACATGTAACTATAACTTTACAGTTGAACACATTTGTTATACTTTATTGTACAATTTCTATTATAATTTTATATATTTTAAAGGAAGCAAGTAACTTTATTTCCGTTTCGTGCCAACTGCGCTTCTGTTTTTTCTTTGGTCTGTACAGAGCTAGAAGGCAGCAGCTGAACCTCAAAGGAAATCTACAAGAAATACTGGGAAATCCAGACAATCCACGCATTATCCAGTTCTTGAAAGATATCCATTTGTACCATAAAATCTAATTCTCACTTAATCTGTTAATTTAATTTTATTGTACGTGGTGAGCAGATCTCAAAAGCTGCTGAATATGGTTGACACTGGACACACTCAGCAAGTAAATATAATATTCACAAGATCAAGTTTAAAATACCAATATGTATCTGCAGCTTTATTATTTCCTCGAAGCATACGATTAACCATTGAAAATTCTTAAAAAGATAAACCGACGTACCAAAAATATCAGCAAGTTTAAAAAAATGTTAAAATTATTTATCATCCTATATTCATTACGTGACTATGTGTTAGTTATTAGTGGTTAAAACAAAATATTTATAGCGATAAACTCCAAAAAATAACATTGTTTAAATAATTTTTACTGGTTTTTCCTGTAAAACAGGTTGTGCATTTGAAATATGTATAAACATCAGATTTTAATACGTTTGATTATTATTCGTTCATTAGAAATATTTTTGGTCGACCGAGCGGCAATCCACGTCCACATTTTGTTTTTACATTTTAATATAAACTAAATTTGTATAAAAAAAAGGAAAGAGGGGCAATTATTAATACCTTAAATCAAAGTGCAAACATAAAAACTATCAATAATAAAAACATATTAGAAAAGAAAAGGTTGCCGAAAGCCTATTCCACTGAGACCTTTTTAGATATATTGTGGTTCTCCGAAAACTAGATAACATTACATTACATTGTGCTACCTTTGTTTCTAGAAAAGCGGCCATTGTCCTCTACAAAATTAAAAACCAACCGTTCTTTTTCTAACGTCACTTCCGTTGATCTGGTTGGTATGCATATTGAAGATTGCTTAGAGGGTGCTCTTTTATTACATCGTACCCTTATGTACTTATCCAAAAGTCTCTAAAACTTATTGTCGAATATTGCTTATTGGTCTATATGATTTTGGTGTAGATCCGACACTTTACCAACCTTTGGCAAGTACATATATTACTTTAACCTTTTAACCTTTTATTTTATTTGTGGTATAATACCCCACACCAAGCAAGCTTTTAGTATTTTACTTATGTGGCAATAGTACCTCCACTCCCATCTGTAATATGAGGGGTTTTATATACCATCGGTCCCTGGGGACCGAATCTATAGAATTTTTGATTGTCCATCTAATTTTGTTTAGCGTTGTGACTTTAGTGGCCATTTTTTAATCCATAGAAGTGGTTAGTTACCCTTACCGAGTCACTCAGATTGTTGCGGCAAGAAATGGGTAATTAATAATAATAATTAATTAATTTCGTTTCCTTGTGAGTTAATTGTTTTTTAATAGATAAATGTTGGAGTATCTAAGATACCTTTACAGAACTTCCTCCAAGTTTTCCTTTTGGCTTTGCGTGTATCTTAATTACATTGCTTTAGCTTCTTCTTGTAGGCATTGACTACTTTTAGCTTTGTTAAAGAGCCTTCAGACCTCCATTCTAAGTTTCCTTAATCATTGTTTCACCATGACTGTATTATTGCCTATGTTTTTCCTTATTTTTTCCAGGCAATTTACATGGAATGCCGCCAACCTGATTTACAACCGCCTTTATAGTTTCAGTGCCTTTAAGTGCTTATTTTCTTAACCACCTTGAGATTATTACTAAGCGGTTCTTTCAATCCCATCTAGTTCGTATCTCTTGGTGGCTCTTCGGACACATGTCAATTTGTTATGTTCCCACTAAGTTTTTTCGTGCAGTACCTACGCTTTGGTAACAAATGTAGGTATATTCCCTATATTAGAAATTTTTAAGCCTTTGGATAAGATGAAAAATAAAATGGACTCATCACTTTTATTTTTATTTGTGCTGCCCCTTACCTTATGGTGTTCGTTCGTATCGCATCCTAGTATTAGTTGAATCGTATGAAACAATATCGCTTATGCGGTGGACTTTCAACCTCATCTTTTAGGATGTAGGAGGAGCATATATGGTCCATTGTATTCCATTACTGTAAATTATACAAGCCTGTGGCCATAAAGACTTGGGTGTTTATAATACATTACCCAGTTTGGTTGATAGGCTAGCTACCTTATTGTCTAGCCTCCAAGGTTCTTGTAAAATGATAAGGTCGTTTTATGAGATGTCATGGAGTTATTTTAATCTAAAAAAAGAAAAACTATGAGCATTCTACGCATCATTACTTGACAAGCTGAAGTCAGAAGTTGAGGAAAAACGGTTACATTTGCAGAAAATATTCTATTTCACTAAGATAATGCACTAGCTGACATCTCACAGTTTCCAGATCGAAAATCCATGGTTTGAACTGCTTGACCATTATTTGTACTCACTAGATCTTGCAATTTGCAGAAAAATTAAAAACATTATCAGAGAACAGGTTGTATATCTTTGTTAGGGCAGAAAACTTTTCAAAAAATATTTGACGGTAAGCCAGACTAGACATTCAGGTCGATTTTGTTTGCAATAACATGGTTATTAAAAATATATTGCTTTCATAGCAAATTTTGCAAAAAACGATATTATAATCGTTAGTTTTAAGCAATATGATCTGTCATTTATTAATAGATCTTGGTAAAAAGCTGGCTATCTCAGCAATGTACTTTTTATAATATTGTTATGGCTATAACAAAGTGACAAATTTGTGAAAATGGTGTTTCCATTATTTTTTCAAGTCAATTTTTTAAATGACTATGAAAATATAGCAAATAGGTATTCATTTAAGTTTTTTTTCCAAATGTAGGTATTTTATTTTTAGAAACATTTTAAGATAAGAGTTTAGACATATAAGAGACACCAGTAACCCTTTTGAACTCCCCGAATATTGATTTTCCGATTAAACCAAAGATCATGTCTTGAATTAATACAAGAGTTATCCCAATTTGTGGAAGAGGCAACAAGAAGGGACATCATTCATTTTCATTTACAAGTGTAGCATTACAAACATGCTATTGCAGGCTATTACTACTTCCGATTGTTTTACATATTTGCAGGAAATATCGTTTGGAGCCTTTAGATTTAGATAATGAACCTGATTATGAACTAGATATTTGGGAAAAACAATTAAAAATCACAGTCATAACAAAAACTAAAAAAAACATTAATTAAAAATCAGTTACAATTATAAATAAAATTATTTTTTTTAATATCGTTTAGTCATATGAGGAAAATTGTACTAGCCACTTCTTTAAGTGCAAAAATTAACCTTACATTCTTCTTTTTGTTTACAAAATGACACGAAACAATAATAATTCCAATGTTGTCAGCTTTAAAATTAGAAATTTTTAGCACTGTAATAACAATATTGTTATGAATCAGGGTCCAAACGGAATAGGAATTTAAACTACCATATTGTTAATGTTTAAAATTATTTACGTTACAAATCCGGGAAGTGACTTATTGGTACAAGATAGATGTTTATGGACGATGCGACGAAGAAACCGAGTCAAGAATATCTAATCGAGTACCGTAATAATCAATTCACCGACGTGTATTGTACTATATTTTTTTCATACTGTTAATAGCAAAAAAATATGAAACTGAAACGACATATTTGATCATTTTATTAGGAAGTCATGTAAACTGCTGTGAAAAAATTGTTACTTGATTTATTCTTAATATGGTTGATTTGCTTTTTAAATAAAAAAAGAACAGCGGTTACCAAAAAACAATGTAAATAAAGGCAGACATTAAATATTCTGCACACACGAAATGTCTGCGGAGAAAATGGATTTGAAATTAGATGAAATTGCTGAGAAAACTGCGGAAGTGATAGGGCAAATCATTCCAGTTAAGTCTGCGAAAAGATATGAAAAAGAATATGCGCTGTTTTGCAACTGGCGTGAACAACACAATTTGAAAAGTAGTGCTGATGAAAATGTGATGGCTTACTTTTTGAATGTGGTAAGAACAGTTTTTTTTTAAATATTCTTTTCAACAGTTTAAATTTTCAGTCAAAAACATTCAACCCTTCTAAATTATGGTCCAAATACTCGATGGTAAAATCAATGATTATGGTTAATGAGAATGTCAACATATCAAGTTTCCCATACAGACACCATACAGAATTTAAATCAGAATACCATAAAGTGGTATACGGACGGTTCCAAGCTAGACGAGGGAACTGGGATAGGAGTTTTTGGACCGAGAGCCAAATACTCAGAAAGCTTGGGCACATACCCGAGCATCTTTCAAGCAGAAGTCCGCGCCATCGAAAGATGTGTGGAATTCAATATTGGAAGAAACTACCACCGACAAGAGATTGTGATCATGTCGGATAGTCAAGCAGCCATCAAAGCGCTGAGTTCAAATATAATCAGTTCGAAGATGGTTTGGGAATGCCTAGGCAAACTAAATACTGGGCCAGAAGAACACTGTCACCCTCCTATGGGTCCCGGGACACATAGGAATAGAGGGGAACGAAACAGCAGATAAGCTGGCAAAAAAAGGAGCTGAAACCCCACATCTGGGACCAGAACCATCTTGTGGGATCAGCAGTAGAGTAATCTTAGGAAAACTAAGGGAAGAAATGGAGAAAGAAAAATCCAAGTACTGGAATCAGCTGGAAGGACTGAGGCAATCTAAGATACTACTGGGGAACTATGACCAGAAGAGATCTCTTAGCTGCCTCAACCTCAGTAAAAAAAGGCTCCGAATTTTAACGGGAATATTAACCGGGCATTGCCGGTTAAGAAGCCACATGAAGAAACTAGGGTTAGCAGATGAAGCAAAGTGCAGATTCTGTGAGGAAGAGGATGAAACCTCAATACACATACTCGCAGAATGCCCTGCCTTGCAAAATTCTAGGGCTAGATACCTAGGAGCACATGGAATAGAGGAAGGGGATCTACCTGACTTGAAGCTCGACGATGTCCTAAACTTCCTCAGGAAAATAGGACTCGAAGAGCTGCTATACGTCTGAGAAAATATCAGAACATGGCAAGTAAGGGGGGACACAATAGATCCTATAGGTCGCAGTGTAATTATCACCCCTAACTTATACATACATACAAAGTTAATATTTTTTTTTGAAAAAACAAAATGTAGACCATCAGCTAAACCAGTCGAAGGTGCTGACAAAGGAACAAATTGAAAGCTTCATGAGGGACGCTCCAGATTATCTATTACTCAAAGTGATAGCATTACTTAGAGTTGCTGGAGGTTTCCGAAGGAAAGAGATCTATAATTTAGAAGTTACGATGTGGAGGATATGGGTACTCAGCAAGTACTTAATAAAATACATGAATTTACGGCAACACGTCTCCCTGAAAGTTTTTTTGGTGGGTTATAGACAAGGAAAATGTCTGTCTCAAAGAGCTGGTATACATACTGTTGGCGATGCACCTAAGAAAATAGCTGAGTTCTTAAAACCAGACCAGCCAGAAAATTATACAGGTCATTGTTTCAGGAGGACATCCTCAACGTTGTTGGCCAATGCTGGAGCTTACCTTAAAGTTCTAAAACAGCACGGTGAATGTAAGAGTTCTTCAATTGCAGAAAAGTATATAGAAGACTCGATTGAAGGCAAAAACAAGATTGCAAGAATGATCCAAAGGGGCGAAACTTTTGATGAAGTGCTACATTACAGTCACACTTCTTCCGGGATTACAGAAAACACTGTAAATCCATCAACAACTCAATTAATACATGTTGCTGGCAACAGCAGTTGTACAATTAATGTCAATCTTCAAAAACTAGAATAAAAGCTTAGTGTATGTTGAATCACTTATTATTTTAGACAACATTGGGAGAATTAAAGAGTCCTGTAAAGTACGAGTGTACTTTACCGTACAGTATGAAAAAAAGATTTAACAATATGGTTACTATAACAATGTTTAAACAGAATCGACCTGAATACCAAATCTGTAGATGTATTTTGAATAACCTGGTTATTACTGGAGATAGCGTAGGGAGAAACGTTTACATATTAGCTTAAAATTACATTTTGCTGCTGATAAAAATAATTGTAATTATATCCATTGATTTTAATTTTCATAAAGAATTTCACTTTTCACGTCAGTAGGTACATAACAGCAAAAACCGTATCAGATACTATGTTACTAGATCATTAATCATAATGGGTTTATAATTACCACACGAGTTTATACCTACTATTAAAAAATTACCCAATTAGTTACCATAACTTTCAATCGACATCCGCGATCGATTTTGTTATTCTTGCATAACAATTACAGCTACATGTATTAAAAGTATTAAAAGTAAATATAGCAATAATTATTGTTATAGTCACTGGTTTTAGTCTATGGTTAATTGTGCATGTTTAGAGAACATTGGGCCGAATATTATACATATAATACGCCTTTTGTTAGTTTTCATAGTTTCTAAGGGATTTTCGGGATTTTTACATACTCATTCTCTGGTTCAACTATTTTGCATTGTTATAACAAAATTTTCGTTGCTTGGGATTTAGTAAATAGATCTTGAGTTGAGGGTGTAGGATTTTGTTATTCTTGCATAACAATTTCAGCTACATGCACTTTACTTTGCTTTGTTTAGTTTTTAATGCATTTTTATGCAATGACTAAAATATTCGAAGCTACGAAATTTACAAGGTTATTCATTATAAATTACCCATACCTCATGCCTCTTCCACAAACTGAGATAACTCTTGTTTTAAGTCAAAACATGCTCTTTAAGCGGAAAATTTTTGTAAATATAAATTCAGGGAGCTTTATTTTGCTTGGTTACTCCGTTGCCAATCCAAAGACGTTAAAGTATATACTTTGTCCAGTATAAATATAGGTACACGTCACAGCTGTCAGAATGGAACTATGTTGCCAAGTATTTAAAATAGTATTAGAATCTAGTAAATGTCAAACGAAATATCTCTATTATCCTTTTTATTTGGCTACAATATTACGCTCTCTAATATTATTCTTTTTATTTGGCTACATTACGCTAGGTTTGAACGCGGCAAGAAAGCGCAGTTATGTTCGTTTGAAGTTTATATTTTATTTGCCCACGAGTAGCCCATATTTACCAAGTTTACATTAAAAAAAACATACTGATTGACAGTAGCAAACGAACGAATGAAGTCAAACGAACAGAGCGATCTATTCACTTTGATGACGTGCACCTATATTTATACTTGACAAGATATACAGGGTATCTTATTTATAAAACAATTTGTATCCCCTTAAATTTGAACGCTACTAAACTTTTAATAGCATATTAACAAAATTCACCCGTTACCAAACAACTTTTTTATTTATTTTTTCTAAAAGCAATAGTAACGATGACAGCGGATACTCCTATAGGAAAGTCCGCCATCTTTCTATCGAAATCACGTTAACCCTTTTCTCACTCATTCCAATTCTGCTCCTTTCCTACAACTTTTCTATGAACTTTGTTTTCTCATTATAAACCCAGAGAATCGGGCATTTTCAAGGGGATCGCATGCGCAGTGAATACAAATTAATCTTTCATAACCCTCTCTCTGTGTTTTAAGTATTTTTGTGTCATCTTTGTGATTAATTTTATTATATGTTTTACTTTTTTTTGGTTTTCGCTTTTTTTACTCAGTTTGAATTTGATTACTGAGTTAATACATGTAAGTTTGAGTATTTACTAATTAAAGGTATAAAATAAACATGTTAGTACAAATTATATTGAATTTAGATGTAGGTGGATGAATAAATTGCAGTGAACCAAATTAATAAAGATTTGATGCAGGCTAAAGTAACATCACTTTTTGTCTACTATTATTATCGGTCCTCCAACTCCTGTCCCTTGTGCATGCTTTCTTACACCCGCCTTTGCTTTGGTTTGTTTTTTTAAAACTTGCTTGTTTTATTATAAGTATATTTAAGTATTTTTAAAAGCACCTGCAGGGCACTAATTCAAATCAAACAAAGAACACAATTTAACAGATGGGATATAATACAATGTACCTATATCACAGAACATATAATTGTTGTGTTTAGTTGCCAATTTTTTGTTTTAACTAGCTCTATGGTCTCTGATAAATTTGGCAACAGTCAGTCACTTTCTCTTGGTTCAGAATACGGTTTTAACCGATCGAAAGAAATATGAGTACTCCCTATTCTTGTGTTCAACTGTTCCCTTCTTTCAGTTTTACTCACATGATGAGAATAGGGCCCCGTATATGTAATTTATAATATACAGCCAAAGACAAATGAAACGCACAAGGCAAACACCAAAATTCATAAAAATTCAACTAGTTTCATTTACTTATTATATGCATAGCAACGCCGATAAAATGTATTAGAAATACCTATTATACATATTATTATTATAATTACCTTAATAACGTTGATCTATCTATTTGGAGGGGATAGCGGATATTTAAACGATACATTTTGGCTAATTTGGTTTATTCCACAGTTTTAGTATTAAAAGTAAATATAACAATAATTATTGTTATAGTCACTGGTATTAGTCTATGGTTAATTGTGCATGTTTAGAGAACATTGGGCCGAATATTATATAATACTGTAATGAAGGTATCTTTGATTCAGAACTTTGTAATACTTTATACACAAATTTATATTTCATATATTATTAATTAAACATTAAATGCCAAAAATACTCTAAGTCTATATATTTCACGTCCACATCAGTAATGTTTTAAACCCATGACTAATTTCCTATCTCGTATCGATATACCACTTTTTCTAAGTCACCTAATTACTTCTACCATGGGCGGGTTGTTAGGAATTTTCGTTACAGTCGGCCAAGCTACCAATTTTTCCGTCCCGGAAAACTTGTACCTGTGAACATAAATACCAGCTTAATTTACCTTAACCATTTTATTCTATAAACGTGCCGATGCGGCCAACATCGACAGCATCTAATTTAACTAACTATTACAGTCTAACAACTAGTTCTTAACAACTACTCTTTTCCTGAGACTTTCCCAGACTCTGAATCACTTCCGCTGCTGCTCGTAAAAGCAGCTTTGAATGACTTCATTCGGTCGGCGGTAACGACCCCCTCATACCTTTTACGTGCACGTTTTGACCCCGCTAGGTCCCTTATAACATAGCGATCATGATCCAAGATTTCTTTTATCTCATAAGGACCTCGAAATTTTGGTACCAGCTTTTTACTTTTACCTTCGTTTGTGAAATTCGTTTCTTTTATAACGACTTGGTCTCATAGTTTTGACATTCTTTTCTTTTGGCATCAAAGTACGCCTTCTGTCTACGTTGAGCCATCTGTATATTGGAAACAGCCTCCTGTCTAGATTTGTTCATGTCACTCTTAACATCATCGTCTACGACAGCTACACTTAGGAACGAATCATACATCGCTCGAGGCTTGTATCCCAACAATAGTTCGAAAGGACTCTTCCCTGTGGAACTATTGACAGTCAAATTTATCCCAAAAACAACGGAACTAATTGAAGCATCCCATTTCCTTTCATCTTCGTAAGATGTCGAAATGGCTCTTAATAGTGTTCGGTTGTAGCGCTCCACTTGCCCGTTAGCACGTGGAGTGGCTGTTGCATTAAAAATTACCTTAATTCCTAATCCTTTTGTAAATGCTGCAAATGAATTGCTAGTGAAACATGACCCTCTATCACACACGATACGTCTGGGAGTACCATACATTAGAAAGATCGCCTCCAAAAAGTTTATAACCGGTTTTGTTTTAGTACTTGGAACTTGTTTAGCATGCAGAAACCTCGTAAAAGCATCTACTGCTACTATAAGATATAAGTTATTCCCGGTGCTTTTTACAAATGGCCCCAAGTGGTCAATGTGAAGGGTATGCATCGGTGTAGGGACTTTTTCAATATTATGTAGATATCCCTCTTGTTTTCCCGTGGGTGTTTTATTGTATGTACATTGTAGACAGGCAGAAATGTACCTATCTACATATTTCCGCATTCTCGGAAACCAATATTTGTTGCTTATATTCTTCCGAGTTTTGTCGGCAGCGAAATGACCCATATTATCGTGATGGTACATTGTCACAACACGCCTAGCCGCCTTCGGCACGTACCATCTTAAACCATCAGAAGTTTTTCGAAATAATTTGTTGTCCTTAATTACGTAACTGTTGTGGATTTGTTTTTCATCGCTATTTAAAGGTTTTCTTTTTGACAATACTTTTATCAACTCTTTGCAATGACTATCTTTAATTTGAGCTGACAAAATCCAATCGTCCTGTGTGATCCCGACTTGGAAAATGTCCACGTCTGGCATTCTTTCCTGAGTTTCGGTCATAATAGGATTTCGACTTAATGCGTCGACGTGCGCCATTTTTGAACCTTGACGATATTCGACGGTAAAAGTAAAATCTTGAATGGAAAGCCACCATCGAGCAATTCGAGGAATTAGGTCACGTTTTGACATGGCTGTCCTCAATGCACTACAATCAGTAACCACCTTAAATGAGATTCCCAGCAAGTATACTCGAAACCTCTGTAACGAGCAAACCACAGCTAGAGTTTCTAACTCATAAGAATGATACTTCTCTTCGTCGTGAGTTGTTTGACGGCTAAAATACGATACTGGTTTTAAATTGCCATTTTCCTGTTTTTGTAATAAAATTCCACCGAGCTCGATTTTCGAAGCATCGGTATGGACCTCTGTCTCTAGTTTAGGATCATAAATAGCAAGTGTAGGTCTTTGGGTCAAAACTTCTCTAAGTTTTTTAAAGGAACTTTCCTCTGTCTCACTCCAGTTGAAACTTACATTTTTCTTTGTAAGTGATGTCAAAGGGCGAGCAATCTGCGCAAAGTTTTTCACGTACTTTCGAAAATAACTACACAAACCGACAAATTGGCGAATTTGATGTACATTTTTCGGAACAGGGAATTTCTCTACAGCAGAAATCTTCGTAGTACCCGGACGTATTCCATCTGCACTGATCTCCTGTCCCAAATAATCAATTTTATTCAGAAAGAAATTACATTTTGCTAACCGCAAGGTGATTCCTGCCTCCCTAAAGGTTTGAAATACGTCACTAAGAGCTATTAAACCAGACTCGACGCTTGGTGAAGGAACCAAAATATCATCCATGTATGCCATGGCTGTTGAAAACCTCATGGAGCCTAATATTTGATTTATCGTTCTCTGGAAAACTGCTGGCGCATTCACTAGACCAAACGGCATCCTTAAATACTCATACTGACCGTCAGGAGTCACGAAAGCTGTTTTCTCTCTGGAGTTTTTCGACATCGGGATCTGGTGATATCCACTGGCCATGTCCAAAGTTGTAAAATACTTACAGTCCTTCAGTACTTCTAGGTGGTCGTCAACTCTTGGCAATGGATAGCCGTCTTTTACGGTTTTAGCATTAAGTGCTCTATAGTCCACACACATACGAGTTTCACCATTTTTCTTTTTAACTAAAATTATGGGACTCGAATATGGAGATTTGGATTCTTGTATAATGTTAGCTGATAGCAGGTCGTTTATTATTTTACGAACATTTTCCCTTTCGTGTACTGATAGTCTGTACGGTCTGTACGTTACCGGAGTCTCATCTGTTAGACGAATCTCCATTTCGGTGGCTTTAATACAACCTAGCTCTTTTGTATATTCCGCGAAACAATCTCGATATTTATTCAACAAATGCAAAAGGTTACTTAAATTAGTTTTTGACAAATTATCTGATACACGATTTTCTATATCTATAAGAAAATTTTGATAAACTAGTAATGTCTACTTTAAGACAATTTTTGCTTACTTGTTTGGGCTCTGGAGCACACGGTAATCCTCTGGCAACCACTCGACCTTCTTTAAATGAGACGGTCTTCTCGGAGATATTGAAAATTGGAATTTTCGCTTCGTTGGAGGATACAACACATCTGGGTAAAACATATTCTAGACCTGGTTGGAGACACTGGCGTAGATCCACGAAAATATCACCTTGGTATTTGCCTGTAATGTCGCAACTGACCAAACCAATGTGATTCGGAGGAATTTTGGTGGATTTATTTGCTGACAAAATAATCTTTTTGGGTGGAAGTTCGTCGATTTCCGGCAATTTCGTATATTCGCTGTCGAATAATCGAACGGTTCCTCTTTTAACAACTGTTATTACGTTTTTGTTATTCAACACCGTTCTACCCACTAAAATCGGCATGTTTTGTAAGTGGTCTGGTACAATATACATTGAGATCTTGCCTTGAAACAAATCTACTTTTAGATCAGTTGTAGCAATACCCAAGACTTTTGTGACAGCGCCTCCGTACCCGTTCAGGTTTACGTCACAATGTGACCACTCTAGGCCAGCTTTCCTTGCATCGGTTTTCCTGATTAGTACAACGTCGCATCAGGAATCGACAAAACCATGTAGACTCTGTCCATTTACTTCACAAGTAACGTCATAACCGTCGGTTTCTGAATTAATTTTAGTATCGCACATTAGTGTTTTACGAGAGGTGCTGGGTTGGTTTTTGCGACAATCTGTAGCTAAATGCCCTATTTGTTTACAGAAGGAACACTCTTTCTTCGGTTTGGGACATTCTTTAAACATGTGACCATATTCCTTACAATTAAAACATCTGGAATGTTTAAGATGTTTTTTTAAATTGGGCGTAACTCTATCAGAACGTTTTTCTGGTTTTCTAAGGTCTACATGTTGTTTCGGTATTATTGGTATAGAAGGTAAGGTGGAAAGGTAATCGCGGAATAAATCCTCTGGTAAAGCATACCGACCGACTTTTGCTCCAGATTGTATGGTGCTATCGGGAATTCCATCGATAATCATTGCTACGGCATTTTTCCCGGATATTTCACATTGTCGAAGAAGTTGACGTTTACCGAAGTAATATTCAGCCCATGATTCTTCAGGCAACTTTTTGCGAGATAACATTTTCCTCAGCGCACTAGGAAAATCTTGGTGATCTGGAAATGCGGAAACAAGCATTCGTTTCCATTCCGTCCATGTAAAGTTGTAATTATCAAGTCCTTCGTACCACTCTTTTGCTATACCCTGTAGACGTGTTTGCATATGAAAAATTTTTAAATTATCATCCCAGAAATTTATTTGACCGAGTTGGTCTATTTTGTCAAGCCATTTTGTGCAGCTTTGAATACCTGAACCTGGATTGAATTCTGGTATGCACTTAGAGTTTATAGTTGCACTATAGACATGACTGCCGCTTTGTTCTAGTAGTTGGTTGACCAATTCTTCCAGTTGTTTAATTCGCCTCTGCGAATCACTTTCTGTAGTAACTGAAATGCTACTTTCTGATGCAATGTTTGCATCTTTTGTAGTCTTTTCAGTTACTAACATATCATGTTCTTGGCTTTCCCTAGTGTGTTGACTTTTCCCAACCATACGTGGGGACGTTGAGCTTACAGGTTTAGGTATTTGAACATTTTTTGTTTTACTTGTAACACTTTCTCTTCTGGACTTTTTATTGCTTCTTTCTTTATGTCGACCACTAGAATCACTTCGAATCGATGAACTAGATGAATCAGATTCAGAACTTGACGAATTTCTATAACTACCTCTATGTCTCCTGTGTTTTCCCATTTTGCGCTTTTTAATACCGCAAGAATAGGATAATATATAAAACAGTCTATTCGGAAACGTAAATATATCCCACTGCTGCACTGTAATGAAGGTATCTTTGATTCAGAACTTTGTAATACTTTATACACAAATTTATATTTCATATATTGTTAATTAAACATTAAATGCCAAAAATACTCTAAGTCTATATATTTCACGTCCACATCAGTAATGTTTTAAACCCATGACTAATTTCCTATCTCGTATCGATATACCACTTTTTCTAAGTCACCTAATTACTTCTACCATGGGCGGGTTGTTAGGAATTTTCGTTACAATACGTCTTTTGTTAGTTTTCATAGTTTCTAAGGGATTTTTCGGAATTTTTACATACTCATTCTCTGGTTCAACTATTTTGCATTGTTATAACAAAATTTTCGTTGCTTGGGGTTTAGTAAATAGATCTTAAGTTGAGGGTGTATTAATATTTTCTCAATAGTAATTAATATAAACCGTAGGATGATAGTTAATTTTCTAAGATTTTTGTGTTTGTGCGTGGAAATATGTCGATAATTTTATTTTTTCGTCTTTTCGGTGATTTTTGTTGGTTTTCGATTTTGTCGATTTGTTTTATAAAATTTTTTTGAGCGATTCGTCTTTATTGGTGACCGAATACGACAAAAAGTTACAAATGAGTTAACGAATGTTTTTGTTGTGAACATTATCCCGAGTCGAGGACGAGGGATTACAATTTCTGCAATCAGTCCATCAAGGAAATGTAGAAAATCCAAGGCTGTATGTAGTTTAATTTTAAGCTACGAGAACGCTTCTTTTTGCCATTTCACTTTGAACTTTGCTTGCATAAGTTTGTTTTATTTTTCTGCTCTCTTTTAATTAATATTTTTGTTTTAAAAAATTGTGTTTTTCGAAATGGGTTAGGTTAGGTTAGGTTAGGTTAGGTTAGGTTAGGTTAGGTTAGGTTAGGTTAGGTTATGGTAGGTTAGGGCAAAAGATCATTTCCGGGTATATGAGACAATTCGGCATAAAAAACTCGCGTTTTTGTAGAAAAAATTCACTGCGCATGCGCAACTTCTGGACACGATTTTCGAATTCCGCATATTCGGAATAGTAGGTTAGTCTTGTTTGGTAATGAAATTCCAATGGGAGTTAATCGGAACCTTCTCCAAATCCAAAAATGTATAGAATGTTCCATGGGGTGACCATAGGGGGGAGCGGGTTATATAATATGTATTAAAAATGAATTAAAACACTGTGGCTTTCATTACTAACGTTTCCTTCCTGTGATTGGGAACTTTCTCAAAGTTTAAAATAAAATTAAAATTAAAATACATCCATCGTTTGCAATACACACAATAAAATTTAAAAAAAAACATATACCTAATGTATAAATAAAATCTTTTTAATAGTAATTAAAATAACATTATTTATATCTACATTAGTTGGTATCTACTTGATTCATACAACGATAATATACATGGTGTGGACTAAAATTTACTAAATGTTCACATTAATAGATTATGGTATATTTGGCTTGGTTATTGACATCTTGTTTATTGTTTACTGCGTTTGGTTCTTTTTTAATATAGATCATTTCTTTAATTGTTAATTTTTTGTAGTTTGGATCTTCAGTTAAAATTTTAATGTTTTTGAAGTTAAATTCGTGTTTTTCATTTTTTTCATGCTTGTGAAGTGCGGTTGAAGCATTTTTGGTGTATTTATGGCCATTTAACCGGTTTTCTAATAAAAGTAATTCCAAAATTTTCACTTAAAAATGTTTACTAAAACGACAGAACGTATTAACCATTAATTTTTACAATTAAAAACCTCTGTTTTGCAGTTTATGGAATAAATTTCGTAGGATTCATTTGGCAATATTTGATTAAACCCCAAAATCCTCAGTTTTTAGAATTATTTTGATTTATTTTTTACGTCGTATAAAAGAAATTCCATAAGTTTCAATTTGACCTAGAACACAAGTAGAATTAAATCTCTAGAACCTGACCACCTCAAACAGTTAAACATATCATTTTGATCTTACTTTTTTTCATGTTAAGTAACTCCGCTTAAAAAGATAATTTCGAACGTTCATTTTTATTTTCAAAACTGTTTATAAATATCAATTCATGAACCTCGGAGTCTTAAAAGCTTTTCCGTTATTTTTCATACTACTTCACAAAAAAATATTTAATTACTTTATTGTAAAAGCACAAAACAAATTATTCTGTCGCTGCCGATTGGTCAAAGATTTTTCACTGAAAGTAAATATCTATTACGTATTTATTCTTATTACATTACATCTACATAAAATCTTCTTCCACAACTTAGATTGTATAGGGCACTAACGAACATTGTCGTATTATGTATAATTAATGATGATAATAATTAATGATCTCCTAAGATCAAAATAAACAGTAAACCTTTTCTAAACTAAAGAGACCTGGTCACAATAATTCTATTCGCATTCTGATCCTTGTTTTGATAAATTTATATCACGTATTAAATCACTGAGCTCATTTTGAGAAAATAACTTTGGCGTAGATGTTTCACTCTCCCTTTCACTTCCACTGGTTGACTGACTGGATTTTTGTGAATTTGGCAAAACCATTGTTTCTGAGGGCATGCGAATCACTTTTGAAACTTAAATAGGCCGAGGGAGATTTTCACTGTGTAAAACAGGACATTTTCTAGACTGTAAGTCTGGATATCTCCACATTTGATTGCGATTAAAACCTTTGGCATCTACTACGCAAAAATAACAATCATCGAAATGATTCTTAGGCTCCATCCAGATCAAAACAAAACCAAAGTCTTAAGAATGACAAACATTTACCAGGATTGCCTAATCGGCCTGATTTGTCCGCCAGCTGTGTGACGTCACTGCAGTCCTTCATTACAACGTTTACCATATGGAAATGATAGGAATTAGACAGTATTTTTATTATTTCTGAAATACTAACTTACCACTATTTGGATTTTTAAGATTAAACACTTATAATTTATAATAAATATTCCCATAAAATCGTTTTAATACTTATATTTAATTAATTTATTGAATATTATTTGGGAAATAGGTAGAGTAAAGAAAACACTATTTCAAACATTTTAGTTCTATTTTTATTTTAAAAAATACAAATACATTCAAATAAATTTATTATTACACAAAATCATACCTAAAACTAGTGTTTTTTGACAAACAAAGAAACATAATAAACAATTTGCAGCATATTACTAGTACAATCCGTGAATTTTTTATGGAGCGACATAATGTATTCTATAAAGAATTTTTAATTACAAATTTAAAATTAACAAAAAATACTACATATTAAAAAAATAGTAAGTAAGTAAACTATCTCACTAAAAACGTAAAATAAAAAATGTATTCACTATTGAATATTAACGTTGACACTCAACGATACTAACCAAGCAATGTCCAGCCAAGCAGTGTAACACATGAAATTTAAAAGTCCGAATTGGAGTTTAAAAAAACAGTTTTTTAAATATTTTTCACAAAAATGCAACGTACACTAATGTATCCATAATAAATGCCAGTCAAAATTTAGAATATTTTTACAATAAATCTAAAAACGACGATTGAAAACGACCGAAAATGCACTGTCAAGATAGGAATAATACGGACGAGGACTGCAGTGACGTCACAGGCCACCACGTGCGATCGATATTTTGGCGAACGTATGTCTTATGGGATTAAGCAATCCTGGTAAATGTTTATCATTCTTGCCAAAGTCTAATCCAGAACGTTCTTCTTTTTTGCACAACCGCAAAAACTTAACAGAGGACAAACTTTATGAGAAATCCATGATTTATCTAGTTTGTTCATTTTGAAACCAAAATATTCAGCATAAGTCTCCTTAACAAAGTCTGTGATATTTCTTTTATGTTTTTTTGATATATAAATACCGCAAATATAACAAAAGAAATCACAACTATATTTACACTTTCTTCGTTTCTTCGTGACGAAGTCATGTTTAAAAAAAAACAAATATATTAGAATGGACACTCACCCAGCAAACATTTTGTGTAACATTTTGGTAAATGTGATATAAAATTGTTCCTTGTTATGTAATATTAAAGTAAAATATAACGTAAAATCATGTATTCAATGAACGTGAAATGTCCTGACTTCTTATACCTAATTTTTACATACATTTTACATCAAATATTTATATAAAATTTTAATAACTTTTTGTATGGAAGGAATACATACAATTTTAAAGTAAAATATATGTAACTATACTTTAGTAAATTTTACAACTTTAGGTTACATAAAAATAAGGTCTTCCAAAAAAATTACTGCTTTCTTAAAATCATTTATTTTAACATCATTAAAACAAAACAAAACAAAGCTCTGACACAACCATATTTGGATATAGGACATAATTTGGACTAGGCCATCCTCTTTAGCTGCTGCTCACTTCCATATTTTTCCAGTGTACTCTCTGTAGCATTTGGTCTCATTAATAATTCTAAAATAATATATAAAAGACAATTAAAATTAAGTTTGCAATATCAGCAACAATTAACTATTGCCAAGAAAAGTTTTTCCAATAATGTATTAAACAAGGAGTTGTATTTGAACACTTGGATAAATTATTTATATTTAATTAATAAAATATTATACTATATATAGTCTCTTGTAAAAAAATATAAGGCAAAACAAAGTTCATCTGTTTTACTTTTGTACAAACATCCTTATAATAAAATGTCATTAATTCATTAATATTTCGTTTCCATTTTAAGAAGATGTATATTCAAAGTTATAATGAACAAACTTAAATTTTTGTTATTTTGAAATTTAGGAAAAAATCTCGATAATCTTTCATATTAAAGGAAAAAAATTTAATAAAAAATAAGTACCAGAAGAGGGCTTAGGTTAGTCACGGTGTCTAGAGAATAAAATAACAAAATAGAAAAGGCATATTTTAGAAATGATGTGTTACATAAATATAAAACAAAAAACTTACCAATAATAATTTAGTATCTGGTCAATGATTTTATAGAAAAGTTTCCCTGCTTTTCATGCCAGGAACATTCTGTTGCCAATGTATTGGTGTAGATGTAAGATAGGCAACTGTAAAGGTGATCTTTGACATCTCTGCCTCCTATTGATGTTATTAATGCACACTAAAGAAAAGCATAAAATGCTAAATGTTTCTAAAAAATCTTAATTTTTAACAATTTTTTTAAATTATATTCTTTACAGGCAAAATTTTATAAATATAGGTTTGGGTCACAAATTAAAACATATTTTATAGTTTAAAAATATTATATACTTTTATTAAATAAATTATACTCACAAAAGCTTGTCTTGAATCTTCACTAGTCAGTGTAAAATGAATTTTTTTAAAATCTTCTATTGAATTTAAAGGTAATATATCCTGGAAATGCTTCTGTTTATCCTCAGATATTTTATTTATTATTAAGGTTTATAGAAATATAATTTTTCATTGTTAGAACTGGAAACATCTTAGACTTTCAACACTTTTGATATTTTACTGCTTTTGCAAAATTCTGCATATAAATTATTTAGAACTCGTTTTTGGCGATTCGATAAATTACAAAAATCTCGCATGATTATACCTAACCCCACAAGGTTAACCTATAAAATCGGCTCTTATTCGATCAAGATTGATCTACAAAATATATAAAATATAAAACTACTCACTGTTATATAAACAGAAAGTTTTACAATCACCTTCCTCCTAAATAAAATAATTATTTATCTAAATCGATCATCTTTGGACGCCGTGTGTCTAACGTCTAATAAAAATAAACATAAATCCGCCAGAGCCCGCGAAAGTTTCGCGGCGAAACTACTAACATAACCTAAAATGCTCTATTATAGGGCTATTCAGTCTATGTTTGTATTGAATATTCAAAATATACAATAGAACTTACCTTATTTTTTTATTTAAAATAATAATAAATCTTTTCCTTTTTCGTATTGTTATAGTTAATTAAATATTAGTTGCACTTAAATCACATTGTAACATTTTTTATTCGATGTAGAACTTCTCAGCTGTTTTGCGGAGCAAGGAATCTGAGAGTAGGTATCACGTGATGATTGTATGCGCGAAAAAGTTGCGCAGAAGCCTAATCATGACAGAAAAAAATTTATTAGTAACAGGCCGAAAATGGTTCAAAATACAAGATACGTAAAAATCATAAAAAAAGAGCACTTCCACTACTTTCATGAATATATTCGTGATTTAGGTACTCGAAAATATAAAAATTTGCAAAGTTATCCAGGGCAACACAAATTTTTTTTTGTAGAGCTGTGTTATTGAAGGGTAACCATAAGCAGACAATTGAAATTTATGACCCGATCTTCGTGGTTTCAGAGTAGGTAATCTATGATCCGTAAACACCTATCAATTGATGCTAAGGAAATTATTAATAATGTTTATTCAATTTATTTAACCCTCATGGAAAGTGGTAATAAGCAAGCAGCAGCACTAACGAAAATTTCAGCATCAAATGTATGTAGAATCGTGAATAATACTATTTTAAGTTTTGATGGATTATAGTAGAATTCAGAGTTTGCGACTGGACTTTTCACGTACGATACTCCAGCAACAGGTTGAGTTGACCCTGTTGATAGATGCAAAACAAAGGCATTATCAAACAGAGTAAAGAGTATTAAAATTTTGAACACTGGATCTAAAGACCAGTGGATTCCCAAATCACTTTCATTGTCGGCACAGAACATAGAAGAGCCTCCTTTGGATTACCATGAGGACACTACCGCTGTTTTATTTGAGGATTAGTTCAAAAACAGACAATGAGGAGTACCTTCAAACAACGTTATAGTAATGGTCAAAACGTAAGTTAACACAGCAGGCAGTTGATTATATATCACCTCTCAAACGATACAAAGTTGACAATGCAAAACTTTGTACGACAATGATATATATTTCAACGAAGATTACACCAATACAGTAGCTGAAAGTGCTGAAATGTTTAAATCAGTTGAAAGCTGCAATTCTTCGAAATGATCCTTGGTCCTACTATGATAATACAGCTGTACTAAATCTTATAGAAACCGAAGTTTGCAATATCCCTCTACAAAGTTCGGCGAATTCCTTGAGTCATATTGAAAAAGTGGAAAAATCTTATATCAATATGATGACATTTATAACAGTAGTAGTATTTTTCATTATAATGGTGCAATGACAATTTAAATAAAAATAATGCCGAGAAACCGTTTTCAATTGAATATTTAACAGTGAAAATATAATTATACTGCCCAAAATCATAAATATTCCCACAGCAACGTCCGCAATTTTTGTGCAAAAACTACATTCTAGTCGAATAATTAGATAACAACTAAAGTACGGACCAGGTCCGTATTTACTGGTATATCAATTTCATATCTTCAACGGATCATCACTAATGGGAGTCAGTTAGTCATTTTTTAAATCTATGGACAGGCTTTACCAAATTCCGCAATCTTCTACAACACATACGACAATTAAAATTCGAAATTTTAAAGCCTAATCAACTTTGGTCTGATGTCACAGTACACGGAAATTTAAGCCAATCTTCTTTCCACCCCGAAATATAATAAATAACAAAATTTGAATGTACTTGTTATAATAAACTACTTTACAGCATTTATAAAACTAGAAATTAAATACGAATAGAATAATTGCCTGTAACTAAATACTAATGATAAACTTTTGTTGTTCACATACCTACTAAACGTGATAAAAAATATTTAAAAATTATAATCACCTATGTATTATGATATAAAACGATAATGACGACACTTACATTTCACAGTGATGACTTTACTAACAAAATATTTAAACTTAGATTAGGAAATTATGTATTACATTAGATTTTTACTATTTTATAATTTTTAATTTAATAATAAAGATGTTTTTAAAATTTGTGAAAATGTATTTAAATATTCAATATTGAAATTGACATTTTAAAGGGTGGCTGTATCTTCCATAATAAAATATTTACAATGAAATACAGAGAGACATAAAAGTGCACAAAAGTTTAAGAATAGACGTTTGATTCCAGTAACGGTCCATATTTTTATTATATTATATAGCCCTAAAAAAATAATTGATTGCAACTGTTTCCAATTTATTGGGTATTCTCTACTAGTATTTCCTATACATTTTCATATATTAACATTAAACCATTTAGCACCCTGTAACTTTTTTGTATACACCATTGTACATAGGTAAGTGGGGTTCAATCAACATATTTTTGTCCCCAGAATCTGTGGTAGGTATAATTTATGACCATTATTTTCGGGACACCCTGTATAAACATCAACATAAAAAACGGCATGCATAACTATACTCATTAAAAAGATCCCTGGCTAATCTGAAATGGTTATTACATCTATATTTTTCCGTATTGGCGAATTATAAGACTAATCCATTTTGATTACGCCACTGATGTGTAACATTCAAGTTTATAAAAACTAATGTGTTTCAAAATATGTCAAGGTAGTGTAAAAATCAAGATTCTTATAACTGTATTTAAATGTTTATTATAATATGAAAATTAAATAAATATTTATAATTTCATATACCTACAAAATTTTTTACCACAGATGTAAAAATATGGGAATTTAAGTAAAACTCTACATTACATTAATTGAAGATTATACATATTTTCTTTTATTACTGTGCAATTATTGATGCCAATTAAAGCAAAACATTTCAGTAAATTTCAAGGTTACAAAACTAATTCATGACTGTAGGAGATTATTATAACTATTTATGTCTACTGAAAAAATGTAGGTAACATTTGTTATAGGCAACCAGAAATACGGTTTGTTGTTTTAGTTATTTTCGTTTTTACTATTTGGTTATGATGTATTTTACGTCAATGATGACGAATGACAGTATTTATTTTGCTTATGGAAATTAGTTTTTTAACCTTATTCTATGTAGCTTTTTTAATATTGCGTGGCGTGAGTATTCATCCAATAAACAGAAGAAAATGTTTAAATATGGAGATATATCCGTACAAACTTACAGAGTTTTAATTTATAACAATGTTTTAACCTGTCTATACTTACCAATGATGATTTTAGTTTTAAGTTATACTGGAAATTTATATAGCTTTGGAACGAACAGAACATATAACGAACTATTTTTAGCTTTAGCCGAAATTATGAAGTATATAAGATACCACAAATCATTAAAAAGTGCAAAACAAAAATTTACAATTGGAAGTTTTTTAAAATCACTCTTTACGTGTGGAATTATAATTGTAATTTTTCATGTAGGTGCAATTCTCTTTGGAGCACCATTTTTATTAGATCAATATAAAACATTATTTTTTGCTACTTTATTAATGGTTTTGACTACTTTGCCTATCTGTTTGCACCTAGATTCAGACAATGTTTATACATTATTTTCATCAATGTTGTATTTTGAAGGAAATAAGTTGCAGGAACATTTTTTGATAAATATTCGTTTTACTTTGTTTGGTGCTTGGCTTGGAGCAGTGGTAATTCCTTTGGATTGGAATAGGCCCTATCAAGATTGGCCAATACCATGTTATTATGGAGCCATAAGTGGCTATTTTGTTGGAAATTTAATCTCAATATTACATTATTTTAAATATGGTATTTCCAGTAATAGAAAGGGCAAATTTGGTCTTTAAGTGAGTACAAAGTTATTCAGAAGTTCAAAATTTAATTAACTAAACTATTAAATGAAAAATTATCTTTTATTTGTGGAAATATAGTGCAGTCACCCTTAACATAACAAAAGTCTACATAATTTTTATTAGTTTTTATGTTTTCAGGAGAGTCTACAACCCAGTCTCCCATTATTTCGGAAATTACAGGCATGAGTTCAAAAGAACTAACAACAGTAATAATATTTGTGATATCAGCTGTCCTAGCAATAACCTTATTATTTATGATGGCTATATTCATTGATTGTAGGCAACAGTAAGTTTTATAATGATTCATTTTTTTTCCTTTCCACTGACATGGTATTAATTTTATAAAATTTATATTTGTATAAATATCAATTATGATACATTTCATGTAGTTATTTTATAAACCTTTCAATAACTCATTTTTGTACTTGCAGAAAATTACAAAAATTGCAGTTCAAACCCAGAAGAAAACTATTAAAATTTAAACTTCCAATATCTGTTACATTACATCCTACAAGGAGGGAGGATCTAAATTCTATACTGGATAAAATTGAATACGAATCACCTTCCACATCTACTGGAAATATAGCATAACTAAGAGAAACATGATCTTTGATTTGACAGAATTTTAGAAGCCCTACAGTGCACTATTTAATGTTCTATTCAAATTAACCCATAACCACAGATGTGTGAAGAATGAGACATTGATACATAAGTGTGGTCAAAATGACTCGTATATAAAAAATGAAAAATAACATAAAAAATTACAATATTTGAATCTGTAAAAGTATAACAATATTACTTGGGCACTAAATGTTTACAGGAAACAGATTTCAATACGTTTAAACTAAAATCAAACATACATAGCAGCAAAACACAGACAGATGAGTTATAAAAAATGCTCAAGTTTGAACATAATAGGTAATATAAACTTAAATGAACATGATAAACAGGTAACAACTTAAAATATAAAAA
The DNA here is from genome assembly GCA_035357415.1 of Ophraella communa. NCBI lineage: Eukaryota > Metazoa > Arthropoda > Insecta > Coleoptera > Chrysomelidae > Ophraella > Ophraella communa. The sequence goes on along the minus strand of CM068985.1, from coordinate 17,227,185 downwards.
CTGCAATCAGTTTTGTAACATTTCCTAATCAGCACAGTATCTACATACATACTCTCTTTGAATAAAGATAATTTGTTATAGGAGAGGTATCCAATTCCTTTAAAATGTAATAAGCTAATAAATACTCACAAGATCAACACACTACTCTGGCAGACACCTTTATACTAAGATCTAAAAAGTAATGAAACATACAGATGCATGTTTAACAGGGATGGAGAGAAACCAGGAAATTAATAACTGGATGGAGTCTCCTCTGTGGTTATGGGTTAAATACTTCTGTAATACTTGTGTCATATACACCATGTGATCATACTTTATAATTAAGAATGACATTCAAAAATTAAATAATAATTTAGTATATAATAGTAATTTATAATACCGAAGATATATTTTTCTATTAGTTTTATTGAGTGTTTAGGTTCTATCATGATCATTATCCTATGAATAAAAGACTTTATTAATTGAAAAAATATATTTGGTGATTATTTTTTGTGTAAATTCCAATGTATTATTTTTGTATATTTATTTAAATTTATGGTATATATGTAAAATAAATAAATTACAATAAAAATTAAGCAATGAGAATCAAATATTGTGTCATCCTAAATGAACAACATAGTTTAGACCACATACTTAAAAAGTATGTGGTTTATACTATCAAAACACCATTATACACTTAAGAGGGGCGTTTCTAATTTGGTAAGACTGTCTGAATTTAGCGAAAAATCTGGTTATTTCTAAATTACAAGAATGTGGAGTAGGTGGCGATAGTGGTTTCAAATTAGTACATATCTTTATTATAAATTCAAATATTTTTAGAGCCTGTTAACTTTCTTTATCTAAGGCAGAGATGAAAATATGAATTTTGCTTCGTAAATCTTTGAATATTTTCATGACACACAAACATTTGAACTTGAGACCATAAACAGATGAAAATACCTGTGTATATTTTTTATTAAATATTATTTGTATCCACTTTGGTACTTTGTTGTGTTTCATGGGCGCAGGTGAACAAATTTATTTTTTCAAGGATTAAAAAATCAATACCTATATAATTTTTTTTTCTGAATAACAAATAATTAAAGAATACGATATTTATTATACCTACTAAAAATATTACCTAATTATAGTAAAAACATTACGGTGTCTAAATATATTATATTCCACAAAAACAATATGTTTTAAAATTTTATACAATTTCAGTATGTATTTAGTTTTTTACATATGAAAATGACAATATTGTAAAAGTAAATACATATACAATAACATTTACTGTTATTTTCCACAAAAGAACTCAAGAATAATTGAGATAAAGTGAAATTGTCAATGATTTTTTTATTTAAGACTTCAATATCACTTTAAGTAGGTAGGTACTTTGCTAATTATTTACAACCTAAATAAATAGATATAATTTATTTTTTAACGAGTATTGGACATACCTACGTAAATTACCTCCCAAATCCATGATGTAATGAAAAATGGGGTAGAAAGTAAAGTACACCCTACAATTTTATTTTTATTTTGAGAATGTGCCGCAAGAAATAAAATATTTCCATGTTTTCAATAACCTATGATGATAACGAACCAATCTAGTATCTATAGAAATACACTTTGTGCACCTGTTTTCAAGATACCTGAAGAAGTGGGATAAGCTGACTATCAGCAATTGGCTAACAATACCCTTGCAAGTACTAAACATACTTGTTAATGTTACGAGTATATCTTAATAAAATTAATTGTACCTATTATTAAATTATGACTTTATTAATTATATTCCAAAACTGTCAACCCCAGACTTTGTGGAATCAATTGAAATTAAAATGTATCCAATAGGATTGTAACTTTAATTTTTTAACTGGTATCTTAAACTCTGAGCAATGCCGATTTATTAAGGTACCGTATTTTATTTATTTATGAAAGCACTTTTAGTTTTTCAATGTAATAAACATTGTGATATTGATATCCTAGTAAGGTAGGTTTTGATTTACTATCTGGTAAAAATTTATTTTAATAAACTATTATTACCTACCTACAAACCCAAGTAGCAATTTTGAAATATAAATATGTTATAAATAATGTATTTATAATTTATATACTATATATAAAACATATAAAAGGTAACCACTTTCAGTATATTTATAACTTATTTTTAAAATATTTTAAAGATATAAATCAAATATAATTAATATAGTAAAAAACTTATTTATAATTTATAAAATATATAGTAAATAATTTTTATAGTCAAAAATCTTTTTGCAAATATTGTATTTATATGTTATAAGATATATGTAAAACACATTAAAAGTTAATATTTATGATGTATTTATGTGTTATATATTTGTTAAAAGTTACTGTTTTAAGTAAAATTATAACTTATTTATAGGATATTTTAATTATTAAAAAACATTTGATTTTTAATTATTTATTTTTTAAACAATTACAAAAAAATGGCTTTTCTCCATAGTAGAACAGCTTTCTGCTTGGGCTGAAGATGAATCTCTCTCTATAGGCTCCTCGTATAAGTTAATGATAAAGTTCGCTTTTCTCTAAGTTTGCCATGTAAAATTGACATTTATTGATTGTTATGACAATAAGTCAACAATAAATAGAGTTATTACTTCATAATTTTCAAATCAAAATATTCCGAAAACGGTACATAACATCGAGTTTTACCAAGAGTACCTTTTTGGTGTAGAATTAAACGATGTTTATGTTCACTTGGAGTTTTGACTAATAATTCTACCCTAAAAAAAGTTATGTTGAATAATACGTTGTATGAATCGTGTAACTAGCGCCCTCTATGAGAGTTAGTTATAAAAACAAATTCATGGGATATATCAGCTTCCAAAACATATTCGTACAAAATTTCATTGCAATGGTGCCAGTAGTTTCGGCAAAATCGTAAGAAATGTGTAATTTTTAATTTTCTTCAACGCCCTTTATCTTGAAAACGGATGGCGTTAGAAAAAAATTTTACTAAGCAAACCCCAATTATTTTTCAGTTTTTTACCTATCCTAGAGACGGTGTTACCTTTTTTTGAAACACCCTGTATATTGTATTATTTAATAATATAATACCATGTCAAAACAGGATGATGATCAAAAGTAAGTATACGAAGTAGTTTACTAACCTAATGCCAGTAGTTTAAGTTTATTAACCTCAACTTTTTGGCGCCTTAGTAGAACATAGATATTAGGAATAGATAAACACCACTAGGTACATATAAACTATTAATTACTCATCGTTATTAGTTCAGGATGGCTTTCAAACATAAAAGTTATTATTACAGACAAATCAAAAGTCAGTGTAATGAGATGCTGAACCTAATTGATTTAGACGACTTGAGTAGGCAACAAAAACCGGTAATTTCCTTTAAGAAAATTTCAACAAACAGCTGTTATTGATGCTACAATTGATGCTGAAGATAACGCTGTAACATTCAGCGATAACGAAAATCCAGTTAGAGCCGAGAATCTAAGCAATAGCGATATAAATTCAGTACTTGGTGAATCTTCTAGTGATGATAACCAAGCTATGAGCAAAATTATCCCTATTGGAGCTAAAACGTTTTTGCAGAATTGGGCAATAAGGAATAATATTACCCATACAGCACTTTCATAACTTCTAACATGGTTTTCAACCAATCCAAAACTAGAAATTTGCCATTGTGTGCTAGAACACTTTTAAAAACTCCAGTTTCAAATAAAATCATAGCAATGGGTGATGGAAACTTCTATTATTTTGGACTAGAACATAAATTAAAATCGCTAGCTAAAAACTTTAAAATTGTGAGTGATAGGTTTGAGTTGGATATTGGTGTAGATGGAATACCGCTGCACAAAAGTACACAGATATCCTTTTGGCCAATAGCTTGTAAAGTTAATTCATTTGAAAAATGTGGGCTGGTATTTCCTATTGCTATATATTGTGGTCCCAATAAACCAGTTTTAATGATTTTTTTAATGAATTTATAAATGAAATTCAAAATCTTCAAAATGTAGGTTGCATAATTGATGGAAAAACATATCCGGTATCTATTAGATCAGTATGTTGTGATGTCCCAGCACGTTCATTTATAAAAAACACTAAACGACATAATGGTTTTTCTGGTTGAGAAAAGTGTATGGTACATGGTGTATCTAAAGATAGAAGAATGCTCTTCCTTGATTTTAAGGCAAAGTTACGAAACAATCATAGTTTTATTACAAAAGAAGATAAAAACCATCATAGAGGAGAAACTCCTCTCAGTAGACTCAATATTGATTTAGTAAGTGATATTCCTATTGACTATATGCATTCTGTGTGCCTAGGGGTTATGCGCAAACTACTATTTTATTGGAGGGATGGAAGTAGGTTATTTAGAGTAGGTGATAAACTATTAAAATTTGAATCTGAAATTAAATCAATTCAATTACAATGGCCATGTGATTTTAACAGGAAGCCTCGTTCACTTAATGAATTGGAGAGATGGAAAGCAACTGAATTTAGACAGTTCTTATTGTACATTGGACCTGTGATTTTAAAAGATTTGTTACCATCTCATATTTATTTGAACTTCCTGATATTGAGTTTTGCCATGACTATATTATTGTCAAGTAGTTTAAATGATTTGTATTTTTTTGCCAGTGAATTACTTTTAGGTTTTGTCAAACATGCCATAACAATTTATGGTGAACAATTCTGTACTTACAATTTACACAGTATGATTCACATATCAGATGATGCAAAAAAATATGGAACTTTGAATTCAATCAATTGTTTTTGTTTTGAAAATTTTTTATACTCTCTAAAAAGAAAGCTGAGAAAATCAAATTATTCTCTGCAACAAATTATTAATAGACTTAAAGAGGAGAATGATGTAATTAATATTTTAGATAAAGAAAAAAGCAAACCCTTTGTTCAGAATTTAGTAACCAATTTAGATAAAGTTCCCTCTGATATTCTTAAAAAATATTGTAAATACAGTTTTTTCAAAAAAAATATGTTTTAAAGATACAATAATCACAACCAAGGGTGGTGACAAGACAATTTTAACAAATAAAACAATAGTTGAAGTGAAATACATTATTGCTTTAAAAAAAGATATTAAGATGTTAGGAGTGGAATATAGTAACACAGCTCCTTTTACATTTTATCCAACAGATTCAACATTACTTTCATGGCTAAAAATCAATTGTGTTAATTCAAGTATCAAACAGTTTGCTGTTGAAAGTATCTCATCCAAAGGAATAATTTTGCAACAAGGTTTAGATAAAATCTTTATGCCACTGTTACATATTGTGATAATTTTTACTAATATGCCTAATCATCTATGAAAAATTGTTCAATTTTTAGTTTAAATCTAGAGTTGTTTTGGTTTTGTTTACAATTTACCTATGTATAAATTAATATAGACTTAAATTGTAAACTTTTGTATATACGTTGAAATATTGGAATGGGCTCCTGATTTGAAGTATTTTATGTTTAGGTATAGTAGTTCTAGTTTATGATAAAATAAATTGATATTCTAACTACTATTTTAATGGAATGTATGCAATATTTCATTAATAATATGCCTAAATATTCAAAATGCATACTGTTTCATACACAAATGACCCAAGATTAGTTTTCTTTTGATCAAAAATGGAATTGGTAGATTTAGTCAATGATGTCCAGTAAATCTAATCATGGTAACAACTCTACCTAAAAATATATTTAGTAACATTTGTAGGGAGTACATTGTAGCTGAGTTTCCAGAAGAAACAAAAAATGGGAATACCTACCAGTGATCCCATCGAATTGGTTATTTTTTGATGAATTTAAAAATGCTTTATGTTGGTGGCCAAATTGTCTTTCTTCAAATGCAGAATTAAATAATGCTATAATCAGTAGAATTGAATATCCCAGAAGTAAATGTGTCCTATGCAGCATTAAAGTAAAATTTAGAACTAGTAAGTTGCTTTATGACTAATATTTGGTTTTATACTTTTCAATATTTTCCAAAGTTAAAAATGCATCTTTTTAACTTTCAGATATTTATGACTCTGCCCTAAAAAGGTTGAAAGAACTAGAAGATATGTCTTCGGTTTCCTCAAATGATGAATCAGACAAAAGAAGAATCATTAGAAACAGAAAGTATAATAGTTTTGAAGAGTCCATTGATAGTGATGAAGATGTGCCTTCTTTTAAAAATCCCCCTCTTCCAACAATTCAAAAAGCTGAAAAAAATATAGGCTATGAGTAGATAAACTGAGAGAGTTCGGAGCACAAAATCTGTCCCTAACCTCACTTTTTGTTCTTGGCGCCAGATTGCCGCGCTCGATCGCCACTCGTGTCGCCATCTCCCAGCTACGGTCGGTAGATCGCGGTGGGTAATGTAGATCGCGCCGCCGGGTACATGTCGGTGCTATTTTTAGTCCATTTCGTGTCGCTATTTTTGGTCCCCGGGTTGCATGGGGGAGTGGGCAGTAATATATGATAATATTAACAAAGTTGAGGATTAATCTTTTCGGTAAATTAAATAAACACATTTATGAATAAAAATTATGAATCAAAATCTTTACTTGTTGGATAAGAAGAAAGAAAAGATTTTAATTTTAAAAATTATCTTAAAAATTATATTTACATCAGCATGTAATATAAATGTCGATGAATACATAGGGTGTTTTTAATAAAAAAGAAAAAATCCATTAAACATTTATTAATAATAATTATGATTATTAATAATAATTAGATGTTGTACGTTTCGTTCGGTGCACATATATGGTCCAGATAGGGCGTGGCAGGGGTTCGGATCTTGGGTAAAGTTTCCAGTTTCACAAGAGGTACTATCAAATTTGGTAACGTCAATAATGTGTGGAAAAACATTAAAGATGTGGCATTTCTTGAGAAGAAATTCTGCTTTTTGTTGTCCTCGAACGTAAATGTAGTCTGCGGCATAAAATAGCTTGCTTTCCAATATTTCATTTACTTTACAATATTCCACATCTCCTGAAGAGTATCTAATTCCATGCACATTCTTTTCCAAATAAGATGCAGTCTTTTTATCAGCGCTACTTAATGTGGAATACGGTTGTGGAGGTAAAAATATGTAATGTGAACGTTTAAAACTAATTTCTATGGTGAGTTCTTTGACAATGAATTGTCCGTCTACGACAAAGCCTTGAATGTCTACAAAAGCTACTCTCATGTTGACGTCTACTCGAACACTACTACTACGGTACAAAAATATCTAGTTCAAGCTTTTAACAATTTCAGTGAGGGGATAGTATTCCATCACGCAGTCGTGAATTATGATGCAATAGACTTTGGTATTTTCGGGAAAACCTATGTTTGCTTCAATATCAAGTTTCACATCTACTGTAGACGCCTTCATGCTTTCTTCCTGTTTTGAACAATCGATAACAAACATTGCTCGTTTCTTGAAAGAAGAATAATCCAGCAGGGGGTGTTTCTGTGTGGAGTTTGCGTAGTTAGGATAGAATTCGGTATAGTTAAAATATGCCTCATTATAGTCAGTTTTACCAAAATCCAATTTCATTCTTTCATTAGGAAAATAATCACCATTAAGTGATAGTCTTACACTTTGTACGTCGGCATTGTCAAATAAAGTGGAATCGGCTGTGGTCGAATTTCGTTAATCTGTTTGAAAGAAAACAATAACAAAACGAGGCCTTTCAACTGAAGTACTAGTTTTAACAGCCCAAACTTCACGTCTTGCACCTTTAGTAATTGAGGGTAATTCGTGTAACTCCCACTTCCTAAATGGAATAACTATAGGATGATTTTTTTGAATGGATTGGATGAGATTTATCTTGATATCATCATTCGGGAAGATATGTTTAACTTTTAGTTCAATACTTGTAATGTTAATTTTAGCTGTTGTAATAGAAGACGTACCATTCTTTTCCGTAATGTGTATGCAATCATTATCATTTCGTGCTCGAACTAGTCGTATTGTTTGTCGACCACATGTAATCATAGGATAATCGTTGAAAATGTTAAAAATATCTTTGAGAGGTATAAGAAGATTGAAGGACTTATCGCTAACATTCATAATAGGATCTTTCGGGTAATTCCAGCCGGCCATAGCCATATGATTGGAATCTTCTTGACTATAACAAGTCATAGCACGTACAGCACTCACGATTCCAGGATCCCGAACTGTTTCCATTTCCCTGGCACTTTGACTGTACGTAAATGAATCGAATAGAAAGGCTCCAAAATTATTTGCTAATTTTACGTCACCGGTTCCGTTTGTTTCAAGTGAACCTTCAATACATAACAAAGTTTCGCTCATTGCAAAAAACGAATCAACCTGATTAATGCTAAACTCCACAATGTCACTGCAATTGAATGATTTTATAAATGGAGCATAGGTTCTGTATTCAGCTTTTCGAATTGATTCGTCGAACAGCGGCTTACGGTAGATATCAAACATCGAAGGCAACATGTTATAGTCTTGACGAATACGTTTATTTCCATACATGGTTGTCATTTCAATTTAAAACCTAGCGATTGCAGAACCAATTTGTTTGCGAACGTAAGCTGTTTCCGCTTGGAGGACTGCTTAGCTAATGAAGTTGGAACCTCCGCAGGCTGTCTCTTATTATTAAGATTGATTATTAGTCCCATCTACTTCGTGTTCTAAGCTCCAATATCAATGTACTCGATTCACCTCTAAAGTTTACAGGTCGACCGTCTTGGTCTAGAGCGATGACAGTAATGTTGGTTATTTCACGTTGTGGTATAACAGGTAAGTAGATCAAATTATGAGGAATTTCGTCAATGGAATATCCCGGATCTATTTGTATAACAAATTCGTAGATAGTATGTGCAGGTCTGTTTGCATCAAAGGCTCCAGTGGTAATGTTACAATCGAAGCGAATACTGGATACTTTAATGATTTTGACGGGGAGATCTGAAGAGTGCAATTTGTTTGCGACGAGTATTTTCGGTGAAAACCCCAATATTTTACCAAGACTATCGGCTTGCGTAAAGGAAATTTTGTATTTACTGAAAATTTCGCATTTCAACGTATTATGATTGGGTTTTAGTGAAAATATACTCTCCGGTCTAGTTGAATTGCTTGCACCCAATTTTTCAATGATAAATGCTTCAAGATCTGCAATTTCATAACATCCTGTAGGAAAATTGAAACTTTGAATCTTCTCATTAGCATCGTAGTAGTAAAACGTACAATTTTCAATGTTCGGTATACTGTGATACGAATGAAAAGATCGTAGAGCTATTTCATAATCATTCTTTGGATCGAGCACAATAGGAGTAGGAGGTTGAAAGGTAAACACGTTATTAGTGCTGTTAACTCTTAGCAACTGAGACATGCTGACTAATGAAATTGAAGAGACATGTTTGAATTTAAATATCATTTTTATATTGTTTACAAAGAAAACATGTGGCTTGTGAACTCGGAGGACCATCCCAATGTATTCTCCAATCGGGTCGGTTGTAATGGATGAAACAAGGTAATCTTATTTGCAACTCAAAATTTGCTCGATATTCATTGGGAAGTTTATGCCACATTTCAAGCAATTCCATTGGTCGTACACACTTTATCAGATGTTCAATGGGGATTTGCTTTAGTTCTTCGGTTGTAAAACTACTCAATGCTTTACCATGGTAGATATTTTGTAGTAATGATTCCATTATTGTTGTTGTTGTAGAAATTTTAAACACAAATGACCACAATTGACTTGGTCGTAGTTTTGATATTGAGTATTGTTATAAAAAATTTGTGCACAGCCGAGATATTTAACAAGTTCTTTCGGTGGTTTCAAGTTACCAAATGAATCGAAATAATCTACTTTGTTGTTTATCTTTCGATAAGCTACCCAATGACTTCCGCTATTTTTAGAGGTATCCAAATTAACTATTGCACATTCTTGTCTTCGAGGCCCGTTTTTGGGGAGAGTGTCTCTCATGAAAACTCCACGAAAATGAGGTATTTTTAGTAATTTAGCGTAATGTCTTATGTCAGGGTCAGATAGTGCGTGATTGGGTAGCTTTATCAGTTTTTTTGTTGTTTTTTCAAATACAAGCCGAAACCTCCTTTTGAATACTTTTTCAGATATAAACCAGATCCTACACGTTCCATAGCCTTATTATGACGTACATCTTCTTCCAATTTCTTTTGCGCATGCTTTGCATCAATAACTGTTTTTGCAACTCCAGCAGCACCACCTGCCAAAGCTCCGAGTGCTGAAAGGCCGGCAAACAGGGGAATAAGTGGTAGGAAACCTCCGGATTTTGCTATAGGTATTACTCGAGGAACATCAAATTCTTTTTTACCCACAAATTCCTTAATGAGAGCTTTAGCTGCACGTAAGGCAAATGTTGCGGTGTCTTTTAAAGATGTTCCTATTTTCATAGACTTTCCCACCTTTAAAACAACATCTCGATGAAAAGAATGACGTGGTTTGCGACGACGACGACATCCCATTCCCAGCTTTCTTTTTACCTTCATTCCGCCCGTTACAAGTAATGCAGCCGCTTTTTCTCCCAAAGATGCGTCTTTTGATTTAACACGTTTCCACGCCTTTTCTTCAAGTATCTGATCGGCTTTGTGTCGTTCTTCGAGAGACTTGTTTTGCGAATAAGCAATGTCGTGCTCTTTACATGCAGCGTCTAAAGGATTAATGCCTGGATCACCGCGTTCAATTCGTTTTAATAGTTTGGTTCCGGCTGGAAAAAATTTTTTTAATAAATTATATAAGGTTGAAATAATAATAATAAATTACGTCCACAGTACTGATAGTTGGGTAAGTGAAGTTCAATAGGTAGTTTATTGATGAGAGAATTTAAAAGACCTTCTCCTTCAAACACCAACATTAAGAATGATATGCATAAGTGGCGTGACATCTGTATTTATAGAGTAACATCAATAAAAAGCGATACACATGATGAAGATCGTTCAACAAAAACAGACGATACCCATCGAAAATTTAGATTTTACTTCAACGGCATCGATTGGCAAACATGGTAAATTGTTACCAAATTCCTTTCGTGCTATTATATGCGGTCCCAGTGGATGTGGCAAAACCAACGCAATGATGGCATTACCTTACAATTCAAATGGCGCCAAATTCAAAAACGTTTATGTTTATTCAAAGTCGTTATTCCAACCGAAGTATCAATTGCTGCAAGAAGTATTGGCACAAGTCAAGGGTGTTGTTTATTTTCCATTTAAGGATAACGAAGAAATAATTAGTCCAGATAAAGCTCGGCCGAATTCAATCTTTATATTCGATGACGTAGCCTGCGACGGTCAGCAGAAAATACATGAATATTACTCTATGTGTAGACATAAGGACATCGATGCTGTATACCTTTGTCAAACGTATTCGAAAATACCGAAACAACTTATACGTGACAATTGTAATGTAATTGTGTTATTCAAACAGGATGAGGTGAACTTGAAACATATATTTGATGAACACGTATCTCCAGACATGACATTTGATGAATTTAAAAATATGTGTTCAAAGTGCTGCTGGTCTGATGATCGCTATGGTACTTTGGTAATTATGAAGGATTTCCCACTTAACGATGGAAGATATCGCAAAGGATTCGATAAATATATAACATTGTAAGCTATGTCTTTAGTCTACTACAATATGGTTGACGATAAGGGTCTTGCTGCCGCATTACGCAAGAAAAAAGTGTCTGAACTTGCTAGATCGATTCGCAAAAAATACTTGGCGTTGAAATTGGGTAAATCAGAGCAAGATGAGTCTCTTAATAAACTATTCAAACCAATATCTACACCACTTAGGGCGATCGTAGAATCTTCAAAGACATTACAAAAAACCATTACGAATTTAAGTCCAAAAGTGGAAATAAAGAAAGAAGAAAAGCATGAAGAATCTGAAGATGATGTATTTCCACCTTTTCTCGAAACGGAACCAATAGCTGAAACCGATGAAGCGGGTAATGTTCCAATGCCAGAATCTCCAGAAGTAACACGTCCTGACATTACACAAGAATCCATCAATTTGTATTTAGAACAATACCCCGAAATTAGTCGATCGTTTATTGAAGATTTTTTTCAAGAAAATGAAAGAATCGATAAAATTTATGGTCCTATCTACAATGAAGATCTCGGTTGGGGTTTAGGTGAGCGAAGAATTGGGTTTGATACAAAAACTGGTAATATCAAAATACTACAAGAACGAGACAAACAAGGTGGATACTTGACTGGAACACCAGGCTTATACCAACTTTTATTCTATACCGACCCCGAAGGGTATACCCCACAGGATTTAGAGGCATATAAAACACTTCTAGAGTATACTAAAGTTCACCGAAATACGCTAAACCGTCTTAAGAGTTCACCCACTTTCAAATATCGTGAAATCATCAGACCCATGTTTAGAACGGAATCGGATCCGAGTGGATCGAAACGTCGCCCCTCTACTCGAACACAACAGCTCCTAATAGATCGTCTAAAACAAATTAAATCTCTAAATAGTGGTGGAAATGTTTCTCGCTTTTTGACATACAATGAAAAACCTATGGAATATATTTATTGGGATGATCCCAATGAATTGGTGGATCGTTTGAAGTTGTTGATTGCTTCAAAAGAAGCAGGTAATACGTCGCACGACAACGAAATAGTCGCAATTGTTAATGAGCTCAAGGAAGCTAATATAATAGAATAACAAGATGAGAATCTTGTTCATTTCAATTATGACTGTCGATAAATTCGGACATAGATATAAAAAAACGCCCTATACGCGTTTACCAACAAAAATCACGTTTCCTCATACACCTGAAGGAAATATCGATATTGAAAATGTGAAAATTTCTAATGTTGGCGAACCGTCGAAGTATAGTGATGCTGCAACAAAAAAATATGTTGATTTGCAAGTGAATGAGTTGCGTACTACTATTAACTCACCAGACATTCACGCACATGGTGAGGTGTTACAGGAGCATGACAAAAATATAAAGAATTTAGCAGTAGGATTGAACGAAATAAAAAACATAAAAATTCCTTTATTACAGTCACATATTGAAACCTTACAAAATAAAATTAAAGAAATTGATGTATTTATTTCACGACATCCACCCGTAGCAGGTAAAGATATGGCTACGAAGAAATACGTTGATGATGCAATCAGCACATCGAAAAATTTCATTCGAAAGGAATTTCAAAAAGCTGACAATAACATATTTAGTAATGTTGTTGATAAAAGCCATAAAACTCTAGGAGCTATACATGATTTACAAACAGATCTTGCTAAAAACACTAAAGCCATATCTGATTTGCAAAATAAGGTTACGGGTGTTGCCAACAATGTTCATTCTTTAACTACCCGCAATACCTAATAATCATCATCATATAACATTATGACATCCAAAGAGAAGATTCAACTTGTAGACGAGCTCCACAAACCGATACGAAGGAAGTACCCGCGAAGACGTACTATAATCAAGGGTTTGGATGATCTATGGCAAATGGATTTGGTTGAAATGCGTCCTTACGCTCATCAAAATAAAGGTTTTAAATTGATACTTGTCGTTATAGATTGTTTTTCAAAATTTGTTTGGACACGTCCCTTAAAGACAAAGACTGGCGAGGAAATTACTCGATCATTTTCTGATATACTCGCTCAATCTCGACAACGAGTTCCGAAAAATTTGCAGTCCGATCAGGGAACGGAATTTTACAACAACAAGTTTCAAAATTTAATGAAGAAACATGGTATAAATCATTATAGCGTGTTTAGTACGATGAAGGCTTCCATGGCTGAGCGTGTTATACGAACGTTGAAATCAAAATTGTACAAGTTGTTTAGTTTAACTGGTTCCTACAAGTGGTTAGACATTTTACCGAAAATTACTCAAGAATACAACAATACAAAGCATTCAACAACTGGATATAAGCCATCTCAAGTCAACAAATCAAACGAAAAATACATTTTGAATAATACCTATACTCATTTAAAGATAGCTGGTCCACGAAAATTCAAAGTCGGTGACATTGTTCGCATATCTAAGGCTAAACATGTATTTGAAAAAGGTTATACGCCTAATTGGACTACAGAACTATTTAAAATCGTCAACGTTAAAATTACCAATCCTGCTACGTATTTACTTGAAGATATGATGAAGAACTACAAAAAACATCGAATCCAGACATTTATTTGGTTGAAAAAATACTTAAACGAAAAGGTAATAAAATGTACGTTAAATGGTTAGGCTTAGACAAAAAACATAACAGTTGGATTGATGGAGTTGATGTTGTGTAGGAGGGGAAGTTGGGGAGATTATAATTTAAAGTGAACTTCAGTTCCCAAATTCAGTTAGCAGCATGAGTTCTGAAAGTAGTGATGATGATGTCAACTACACAGCAGATATCGACAGAATTTTGAAGAACTATGAGTCTGCTGCAAAATCTGAAAATGTGTACCTGCTTTCAACACAATATTTAATTACTGGATATGAAGTAAAATGTGGAATTAGTCCGGCAAGATCATTTACGCCTGCTGTTATTCTATCTCAGCAGCTTAAGTTTAACAAAATGTCGTTTAGCACCTACGAATGGCAGACTTTTATTTCAGTAATGACGCAACAGATGACCTCGGACGAGTTCAAACCTGTTTCGTGTGGAGAGTACTGTACCATTACCCCATTAAAGTATGATGATGATTGTAAAATCATTTCTATTCAGAAACATGATGTGGAGTTTTACATGGATCAAGAAGAAGTGTCACAAATTTTAAAATTAAATAATTTAATTATTCAACGTATATCGGAGTTGGAAAATTTAAATTTTTGTCAATATTACTATAATGTTTTAGATTTCTGTAAAATTATCAAGTCTGAAAATGTAAGTCCAATACAAATATTAAATACGTTTTGTTCTATAACACCAAATGATATGTTGAACAATGCTCTAAGAGAATTTGTATACTTTTATAAGCTTAAAGTTATCAATGATTTAAATAAATAGTTTAAAAAAAGATTAAAGATTTAGGCCCGGGTGTTAGAAACATAGATATCAGCATGGTATCAACCGACTAACAGATATCTCTCTGTTATGCTAAAATTGGCGTGTTACAACCGCAGTTATTGGTAAATCCTCTGTTACAGAGGCTTTAAATTTAACAGCGTATTTTTATAAAGTTACCATACAGTTACCATACTGTTACGGAGGAAACATGCGCAATAAACTCTAAATAATGAGATTTTATTTATACAGGTTACAACGTTACAACAGTATGTTTTAAAATGTATTGTAAAATAAGTGTTTGTGATCAGAAAGCAATGGTATCTAATTCTTCACCTGAATCATCAGATGAGGAAATTCTGGAATTTGTACAAGTGTTTCGACCGAGAATTTTTAGAGATATTCAAGACCCGGGTGTTAGAAACATAGATAACAGCATGGTATCAACCGACTAACAGATATCTGTTTGTTACGCTAAAATTGGCGTGTTACAACCGCAGTTATTAGTAAATCCTCTGTCACGGAGGCTTTAAATTTAACGGCGTATTTTTATACAGTTACCATACTGTTACAGAGGAAACATGCGCAATAAACTCGAAATAATGAGATTTTATTTATAATATAGGTTACAACGTTACAACAGTGTTTTAAAGTTTATTGTAAAATAGGTGTTAGGGATTAGAAAGCAATGGCATCTAATTCGTCATCTGAATAATAAAATGAGGAAATTCTGGAATTTGTACGAGTGTTTCGACCGAGAATTTTTAGAGATAGATTCAATCCCATGGTTTGTGTTTAATAAACCCTACAAAATACAAATAAAATAGGCGGATGCTGCAAATGCAATACGCATATATACAGACGGCTCAAAAACCAAGGAAGGATCAGGATGTGGTCTACTCCAGATCACTTAGCCTAAGGATTAAATGGGGAATGGAAAAAAATACCAGCGTGGTTCAAACAGAACTGGCTGGTATCTCAATCGCCGCAAAAGAACTAACCAGAAAAGAAATTTCTGGCAAAAACATAATAATCTGCACTGATAGTAGACAAGCCCTACTAACCTTGAATAGACAACGTTTAATAATAATAATATCGTACTAAGGTGGGTAAAAGGGCACGACAGGAGCAAAGGTAACCGTATTGCTGACACTCTGGCCAGGATGGCGGCTGGACTGAAAATTTTGGGACCAGGCGACACCCATGGTTTGACGACTTCGACAATTGCGGAACTAGCCATGCAGTTTTGCCAGGATTACCCTGGGCGACCCTGAGAAGCTGGATACGAATAAATATTTGGCGATGACCAGGAAGAACCTACGTTTAACAGTGGGATTTCTGACTGGACACTGTCAACTAAGGAAACACCTCCATATTATGGGGCTAGTGGACATACCTCTATTATTACGAGGACAGTAATGTTAATAAAAAAACTTAATATTTTTTACTTAGTTATATTAAACGTTCTTGTCTTAACAAAAATAGATATATTTAATAATCACAATGTAAAATAAATGGAAACTCGAAATTCGAAATCAAAATATTTACTCCGAGCGCCAACGTCATCTATAGTCGAAAAGGCAAACGTTGCAAAATAAACATTTCAAGAGAGGTGTATATCTCGACTAGGTGGTATCAGGTTGTTACGTAGCGGTCAGATGGTTTTGTTTCTAGCACGCCGAAATAAAATAACCGATACCAGTCAGGTACGTAACAGACTGGTACCTGTTGGTTTCTAGTACCCGGGCCTCAAGTGTTTAGCATAAAAAAATTTTATAGTTATAAATATAATTTAGAATGTATAATATTGTTTTTAATTTTGCCAATATTCAACAACTACCATTCCCAATTTAAATAACTATTGGAATTTGATTACGAGGACAGTAATGTTAATAAAAAACGTGATATTTTCTACTTAGTTGTATTTAACGTTTTTGTCTTAACAAGAATAGAAATATTTAATAATCACAATGTAAAATAAATTAAAACATCGAAATTCGAAATCAAAATATTTACTCCGAGCGCCAACGTCATCTATAGTCGAAAAGACAAACATAGCAAAATACACATTTCAAGAGAGGTGTATATCTCGACTAGGTGGTCATATGGTTTTGTTTCTAGCACGCCAAAATAAAATAACTATCAGTTTACCGATACCAGTCAGGTACGTAACAGACTGGTACCTGTTGGTTTCTAGCACCCGGGCCTTATTATTTCACATTTTTAATAAAATAATACAATATACATACAATAAAAGTTTAAATTTTTAAACAATATGCACAAAGTAAGTAAATGTTAGATTTTAATTAATAACATACATAATAAGTCATATTTTAATTAGAAAGTAGTTCGCGCTGAGAAACTAAAGCTAAAAAACAATCGGAGTTGGAAATGTCAATATTACTATAATGTTTTAGATTTCTGTAAAAGTATCAAGTCTGAAAAAATGTAAGTCCAATACAAATATTAAATACGTTTTGTTCTATAACACCAAATGATATGTTGAACAATGCTCTAAGAGAATTTGTATACTTTTATAAGCTTAAAGTTATCAATGATTTAAATAAATAGTTTGAAAAAAAGATTAAAGATTTATTATTGTAATACAATATACGTACAATAAAAGTTTAAATTTTTAAGCAATATACACAAAGTAACTAATTGTCATATTTTAATTAATTACATACATAGTAAGTCATATTTTAATCAATTATATATATATATATATATATATATATATATTACCGCTCGAATCTGGGGGAAGAAGAAAACTTTTGCATCCCGGAAATTTGTCATGTTCACTATCATCATCCTCAGAATCTATAAATCTGTAACTTTTAGGGGGTGTGAATGTAATGCATTTACACATGATTCAATGCTTCTAACAGTAAACAACACTTCATGATAGCAACTTTGACACCAATAGAAATGAACCTGATATTTATCTGTGAGAAGAGAATCTGTATCTGTTGTTTCATGGAAATTATCAAATCCTGCTAATAATGATTTATTTTTGCTCTTGTGAGCTTCTAATAAAATTTCAAAACAATACCTACAAACGTTCATTTTATAATTGAAAATTCTATAATATGAAACCCATAAACAATATCTATCCTCATCGTGATCATGTTCCCAATTTTTTAGTGACAGCACAGTGTTTCTTACAGTTACAGATTTATATCTACTACAATCGATAAACTCCAAAGGGTAAGGGTCAGGTTGATTTTGAGCTAGAGCATTTATTGATTTCCATTTCCAATATTTGAATTTTTTGCTATATTACAGGTCATTGGCCATGGTAACGGTGACTCATTCATAAAATTTGCTAATGTGTTAATATTCTCGCAAATAGCTTTTATGCAGAGTCGTTCTAATTTATGAAGTTGCACCATCTACAACAAAATTAAATTTTGTAATGTCCCCAGGGTAGCGTATCGAAACTATTTGGTTTTAAAAGCGTTTATCGTCATGTGGACTCAAACCGATTTTTGATTGCTCTACACTGTAGACATTATGTCCAAATGACCTAATGCAGCGTTGTGTGGTTATTTTATTTTTCCATTCTTTCAAACATTCAACATAGTCATCAAACGTAATGCAATTCTTAACAACATTGTATTTAACTCCTTTGGATTTCTTAACAACTTTACCACCCTGAACCTTGTAACTATACATTTTGGAGCGAAGGCCTACGAAATGAGTCATAATTTTCCCATTATTTTCATCTTTCATTAAACCCAAAACTTTTTTATTTACTTTAGGAATTTTGTATGGATTATCATCACTATAATCAGATGTATCAAATTGAGATAAATCTGCTTTCACAATCTCCTCATAAGCATCATTACATTGTAATTCAAAGATAAAACTATCTGTGTCCATATACATTATTTTACAACGATCTACACCCATTTTTGGTAACATGTAGTTGTAATGAAAATTGTACATAAAAATTTTAGATATATCTAATATTGCTTGACCAACATACAAGGGTTTATTAAAAATAATTTCTGATTTTTTCAATTCGATAACCACCAAATTTTCTTCCAAAATTGTGCGGCTATGAAATCGAAAACTTGCAATTAAATTTTTAGCCCCATAACGACCACCCCATGATTTTACTATCTTAACCACGCGGTGATTACGTATATTTTCCATGGTTTTGCCAAACACAGCGTTATTCATTAACTTGAAAAGATTTTTTCAAAATCATTATCAGCCGCTGTCCTCAATCGCGTATTTAGATCGATGTAGGGCTTCAACCAAGCCGTCTGTCGAAACTTTAAAATTTTATGAATCTTAGTTAAAATTAACCCATTAGCTAACATTTGTTTCAAGTTTCTATAGTGAACAGTATATTCTTTTTTATCTGTGAGAGTTGCCAGTAATTTTGGTAATTTAGCCCCTCCAGGGGTATGCTGTGTTCAGCAGCAAATGGAAAGTCCTTATGTTTGTCGTGCAGTTCTTGCGGATATGATAAATCAACCTGAAGAACGTACCCTTCTTCAGATTCGTCTGGTATTGACATTACATCAAAATTTGTATAATCAATCCATTCGAACTTCTCGTAGGGTAGTTTTTCACTCATAGCTTTTCCATATAAATTGTTAATGTCAAAATGCATGAGGTACGTTGAGGGTTTTGTGTGATCATACTCCCTCATGTATTTATTGTTGGCTTTTGAAAATCGGTTACTACACACAGAAATTCCTCCTCTTATGGCATTTTCCAAAAACAACACCATGTCTAGATCCTTAAGTATCTCCAATTTGCATTGTGTGTACTTTAACATACAATCCCACGTATAACCGGGCATAGTGTAGTACCATGCGGGGTCTAAACCGTATATTAAAAAGATTTATTTCGAAACTGTTCAAACACATCTGCAAGAAGCAAAACATCTGTTTTTAAATACAAGTCCGCATATTCCCCCAACGTTTTAATGTCAAAATGTTGCCAAACTGCTTGGGCATGAGCATACTTTTTATCATCTATATTTTCATCGGTAAGTTTACTGTAAAAATGCTTAATTGGAGGTAGTGAAGTTTCATTTAATTTATCAAAACAATCAATATATTCATAGCAAAAAACCCCTTTACACGTCAATAAATTGAATTGGGCATCATTTAAATTTTGAAATTCTTGTTTTAAGATTTTTTTTTCTGAACAATCTAAAATTGATGTTAATTCATCAAGAGAAGCCCCCAAGAATCTTAAAGAGTCTACAAACCGCAATTTAATTTCAATTTTTAAGGAACTAAAGGTAAAAGAAATGTACTTTTCCTTGTTAATGGGAAGTACGCTTAAACATCCATGCTTACACAAATTTGAAATTAAAAAATGACTGTCGTACGAACTTAAATTATGAAATAATACAGGTACAATAAATAATTTTTTGAAATTTAAATTACATGCTTTATGCGCAAAGCCTCTAAATTCCCCGGTAAAATGGTTGTGATCTTTGACAATCATTTCATTAATTGTAAATTGTTTATTACATATATGGCAAGCTTTTGATACTTCTGCATTAAATTCATTAATAGGAACGATTATTTTAAATTTCGATTGAACAAATTTCATAACACATAACATTTTATTTGCAAACCAATCTATACAATCCACACCGCGATAGCTATCAAAATAAGAAAGGCTATTGTCATAGGAACACTTTACATAGTAACCAGCACTATATGGAACATGTTTCTGATATTTATTTGTTTTATTTTGACAAGGGTGGTTAGAATTTTTTCCAAATAACACTCAAAATCAGCATAAACAACAAACGGAGCCGTTTGTTGATATGTAAAATTTTTAAATTCTAGATTGTCGTATTTCGGTAAACTCATTTTATATTTATTTAATTTACTACATAATTTTTCATGTTCCGTTAGTTTATCTTTTGTTTGAAAATAGTTAAGGCATCTATCGCAAATGAATTTAGTACCATTATGTTTGTTTAACTGTGTGGAAGTTAGTCTTGATAAATTTTTAATCCAACAGTAATGAAATTTAATTTCTTTATTTTC
The DNA here is from genome assembly GCA_035357415.1 of Ophraella communa. Taxonomy (NCBI): domain Eukaryota; kingdom Metazoa; phylum Arthropoda; class Insecta; order Coleoptera; family Chrysomelidae; genus Ophraella; species Ophraella communa. The sequence continues at coordinate 17,206,208 of CM068985.1, read as the reverse complement.
ACAATTATTTAATTCTGGAGGTGCTTCATAATCATTCAATTTAGGGTAATATATGTTTTGAATCAAAAGTAAATTTACATGTTTATTTAACTTATTTGTTGTCAATCTAGCTGGCACTACTGTATAAAATGATTTTGAATCCCTCACAATAAGTTCCAAAGCGTAAACATTGACAGAAATATTATTAAGTTTTTCAAATTTGGTTATTTTTGATAATTCCATTGGGCAATCTAAATCCACTGTTTTTAAAACCGAACGATAAAATGGATAGGAGTGGGTATTGTTCACACGTCTATGTGCAGGATAAAGGGCACTAACAATCGACCAGTAAAAGCAAAAGTGGTCACAATTTTTAATATTTATGCAACAGTTTTTCTTTAAGATTTGTTCTGGAAGTTCAATGTAAGACGAACCGTTCCCAATTTCAAATTTATTTATATTTACTGCTAATGATATAATTTTAGATAATGCCATACCCGACTCTTTTTCTGAAAATTCCGATAATTCATGTAATAATTTGTCTATAACGTGATCTTTAAACCACTCTAGTATATTTGTGGATTTATCGATTATTTCATTTTTAGTATCAAAGTACTTTACGTTCGAAATTTCATTTTGATTTGATTTTTTTAAAAATTCCCCACAAAATACAGTATTTACTTTCAATGCAGAGTGCTCTGTCAATAGTTTTTTAATTTTATTTTAAAAAATAACTACACAATCTTCCAAAAATCGGTTCAAGTCTTTATGGAGTAAATTAACTATGGCACCCGTCATAATCCTGCTTTTAAAACTCGATTCAACATTAACCCAACTAACTCTGCTGTGTAATTTTGAATTTAAACCTGACCCCACATGTCTATTTAAAATTAATTTCCTAAAATGCTTTAAATGTCCCACGAAAGTTTCTAATTTTCTTAAAGTGCCCACAGATAATTTATTTGATTTCATTCCCCGAATCGATGCATTACACAATTTTATTTGTTTTTGAATACGTTTTAGCCAAATCTCAGAGTCTTTAATTGTAAATTTATCAAAAATTATTTTTCTCAATTTTTTCAAGGAAATTAATAAATTGTTAGATTGTTCAATTACAATGTTAACAGACTTCATTGTGGCTCAAGAAATTTGTAATCACTCTGATTTTTTTTTTTGAAACTTGAGACTTATCACCAGTTGGTGGTAAAGTTTCAAAACAGTAAAGTTCTAATGAAGACAAGGGTGTTTTATCTTGTATGGAATGAACTTTTATTGATTGATCGCAGAAACAAAAATATTTTTGACAAAAATCACAGTGTTTGGTCCCATAACCCATGAGAGCGGTAAATATATATATAAATTGAAAAAAAAAACTTACACTTAATTCTTCTGTATTTCAAAAGTTGATAGTGGGTGTGGCTTTCCAATATCTATCTGCCCCCTGTATATAATTGAATATTCTCGATTGCTGTTGAACTCCTCAATGTAGGGTCGGTAATCTTCTGTTACTCTCCGGGGTAGAAAAACAGCTTTATCTTCCAATTCAAGGAGGATCGCTTCCCCAAATTTGGTTTTTACGATTTTAACCAAAAATATTTTTAGAGGTGTATCCTTTGGAAGTTCATTTAACTTCACTAATTCTTTTCTTTCTGCAAGAGATAATGCATTTAATTTAGCAAGGTTCATCTAAAAAACAAAAAAAAAAACAAAAGAAATAAAACAAAAGAAATAAAAGAAAAAAATTCTTACCTTCCTTTCTGGAGTAGTAGCAAGCAATAATAGAACTGGAACTAAGTTTTTTAGCTTTAGCTTCTCAACGCGAACTAAAATTTCGCCAGCTTGCTTCTTGCATATTTATATGCATCTCCATCTACGTAATGATTTGGTTTTTTTTTTCTCGCAAAATTGGTCCAGAAACTATTTTATTATTTCCGTTTTTGTGTTTGGATTTTTGGATTGTTACTTTACACAAATCGTTGCGTTTAAACATCCTATTAGAATGCTGCAGATAAAATAAACGATCTTTTCCGTCCGTTTAACAGAAACTACTTAATTTTATTCACGAAGTTTATTTAAAAAGTAATATACACATCATTGATGAAAAGAATTTTTGTTAATAAAATCTTGAGGTTATTTAAAATTAAAACAAAAATAGATACTAATATTATACATGTCATTGTGAAAACATTATTGACTTCATTTTTCATGTGTTCTTCTGTTTTGTTGGGCATGGTGTCGGTTGAATACGTCTCAATGGATACGTTATTTGTGGTATTTGTCTAAAGACATAAGCTACCTCTTTAGGTATCCAGTTGATATGAGGATTGATTGCCCTCTTTTCTTCCTTCTTATCCAACAAGTAAAGATTTTGAATCATAATTTTTATTCATAAATGTCTTTATTTAATTTACCGAAAAGACTAATCCTCAACTTTGTTAATATTATCATATATTACTGCCCACTCCCCCATGCAACCCGGGGACCAAAAATAGCGACACGAAATGGACTAAAAATAGCACCGACATGTACCCGGCGGCGCGATCTACATTACCGACCGCGATCTACCGACCGTAGCTGGGGATGGCGACACGAGTGGCGATCGAGCGCGGCAATCTGGCGCCAAGAACAAAAAGTTTCTAACTGAAAAAGTTAATTGGCCAGAATTACTAAGGGTGGGGCACAGTTAATGGGCAGTTAATTTCCCAGACTATAATGTTTGCTGGGTTAAATATGTTTTGAAGGAGAAAACCATATATGTATTTAATATATAAAAAACATATTAAATATATTCCTAGAGTAAACATATATAAAATATATATATTGAGATGATTAACCTCTTTCTACTTAATTTAATTTATGAAAATTAAGTTTTAATTTTATAATTTTTCAAATTAAGGTAGGGTTCTATCAAAATTTATTTTTAAATAATTTTTTTTTTGAATATATAAATTTTTAGTAAACAGCCAAATAAAATGTATTCTCCCTAACTAATTCCTATCTAACCTATCTAACTTATCTATTGCCCTAACAAACTTATCTAATCTTAACTACCTAAACTAACCTTATCTATCCTTTTTAATTCGTTTCTTCTTTAAAAATTCCGTAAATCTCCTTCACTTTTTATATAGGTAGGTACTCACACACTGTTGAACTTTATTTTATCCAGAAAACTATCAAATTGATGGAAGTTTTTCTATTCTTATGCTCCTTTTACTTTTACTTTCAACTATTACTTATTTAAATTATATTCTTCTCAATATTTATGACTTCTTTTAAAAATGTTAATTTATGCTCTTCTTGACTTTTTAATTCACTTCAACTCAACTGTCAAACTTTTCTTTTTTCCTAGCAACCAAACTTCTTCATCACTATAACTTACACTTCTTATCTATACTTAAAATTAATACAATATTTGTTTACATTACAGAAATTTTTATTATTTGATTTCACCTAATAATTTAAATTTGACATAAACTTCAAATTTTGACATATCTCCGAAAATAATAATTAAACTAAAATAAATTTTGATTTCACCCTAAAACATACCTTCACAATTCCCCCCAATTAAAATTTTACATAAATTTAAATTTTATTTGAATTTATGAAAATTTAAATTTCTTACACATTCAACTTTTATTTTATTTTTTTTTATAGAACCAGCTTTTTTTTTTCCTTTCCTGTTGATTTAATTTTTTTACAACAAACAAATTCTACTACCTTCTTCAAAATGTGATTATGGAAATTCAATTATCTAATTTAAACTACAAAAATCCCTTAATATCTAAAATTCCATAATAGTAGGCACTAAATTCTCAGAAATATTATTGAATTAAAACGTAAACATTGTTGTCAGGTTGGGTTTCTATATATTTTATAATCTTCTATTTAAATCATACACACGCAACTAAATGGTCATAGAATAACGGACAACGTGTTTTATTCATTAAATACTAAATACTAAAAAATATTAAATATTAAAGAAACTTCCTGCTAATGAAATATATTCAACAACATCAATGTTTATTAAATATAAAAAAATTTGAATTATATTCTGGGACTAAAATTTATAAATGGCAACGTTGCGTACACAGAGACGTTTGTGGGGGCGGAAAAAAGAGAGGTAGATTAAATTTGCCGTAAGATAGAGAGAGATATAAATATTGCTTCATCAGCTGAGCACGGTTAGGTTAACATTCATGAGCGTAACATTCGTTGAATAATACGTAATGTAAATATTTTTTTTTTTCTTTGATCTGTTATTATAATACAGTTATAACGAATTAGGTCTGTTTCAACACTGATGACAGTTTTGGAATTTCTGTTGTAAAAATTCTAAAATTGGAAATACCCTTTTCAATAATATAATAAATAATGATATTTTTGTATAATACCTACCCTAGATAAACATAAAAGAGGAATAATACACTTTCTATACAGTTAATCCATTTAATCCATTCGTAAGAAGTAATAATGTAGTAGACGTCAAATAATTAGGCAGGTACATTTCTAGGAAAACGATTAACAGTAAAAAAAAAGGTAATTTCATATCAGATCAGGTAAAAACCAAGGGATTTGTTTAAGGACTGAAACAAGGGAAATATCATTATAAATCAGTTTAATTTTGTGCTGTGAACTGTGAGCAATATGGAAAGTGAAAGCAGACGTCCAAATTTATCCGAAGGAGAAAAAACTATTATATACAATGTGTATTGTGGGCTCCGTGAACGGAATGAGAATATGTTGCATAATGACGTAGTTAATCTGTGTAGTGATTTAACTAAAGTGTCGACGAGAAGTGTTCACAGAATTCTTAAAACATTTAAAGAAAATGAAGGTAAATGTGATAATGTATCTAAAGACATTGAAACTAGAGGAAGAAAACAAATTCAGCTTGATGATTGCACCAAATATGCTATTCGTAGGAAATTCCATTCGTTCTTTTTCCGAAATGAAATCCCAACTTTAAAAAAAGTCGCAGCCGAAATAAGTTCCGATGAATCGATGCCCAAAATATCACGACGTGTTTTATTGCGCACATTAAAGCAAATGAACATTAAATTTATGAAAAGAGGTAGGAAAAGTGCTCTTATAGAAAGAGAAGAAATTGTTTTGTGGCGGAGAAATTACTTGAAAAAAATCCGAGAGTATCGTCGTAAAGGTAAAAAGATTTACTATTTAGATGAGACTTGGTTGAATCAAGGCCAAAGGCCAAAGGCCAAAGGTATGGCAAGATTTAGAAATAAAAAGTTGCCGTCAAGCTTTTATTGAAGGCCTCTCAACAGGATTAAAAGCGCCAGCTGGCAAAGGACGGAGGCTCATAATAACTCATATAGGCAGCGATTCGGGTTTTTTGGAAAACGGCTTGTTACTCTTCGAGTCCAAGAAAACTAGCGACTACCACGAGGAAATGGACGCGCAAAAGTTCGAAAGTTGGTTTTTAAAGATTATACCAAACCTTGAACCAAACTCTGTCGTCGTCATGGACAATGCCTCCTACCACAGCAGACAAATGGAGCGGTCACCTACAACTGCCTGGCGAAAAGCTGATATCATTAACTGGCTATCTGAAAAAAATTTACCATTCGACGATAATATGTTAAAAGTACAATTACTCAATATTGCAAGGGAACATATACCTCAGTTGAAGAAATATGTTGTCGACGAAATGGCTCGTGAGAGGAACATAATTGTACACCGCCTCCTCCTTACCATTGTGAGCTAAACCCGATCGAGCTAATATGGGCTCAAATAAAAAACCAAGTGGCGAGGGAAAACTTAACTTTTAAAATGAATGAGGTAAAAGGCCTACTAGCTACTGCGATAGAAAATGTCACACCCGAGTCATGGAAAAAATGCATTAGACATGCGACAAAAGAAGAGGACCAAATGTGGGATCTCGACACTAGAATGGACATTGCAATTGAACCATTGATTATTACTTTGAATAGTAGCGATCGCGATAGTTGCTCATCATCCGACGAGTTTTCTTCAGATGATAATGAATAATACAATACTGTAAGTAATTTTAAACTTTTTGTGGTGGTAGTGGTTTTAGTCCAATAAACGTAGGTCTGAAATCGAAATCTCATGCACACGGCTGCATTAATAATAATAATGGTGCCTACTTTTCTCATGAAACATTTTCACGTTTTATTACTTTGCTAACACCCTGTACATCCGATCTCAGATTTTTTTATGTCAATCTTATTTCCAAAGGATGCAAATTTTTTATAACAATAACTTTGTCATAAAATTAATAATAAAGGTTTTTCTCCTCTTAGCAACTCCATCCGTGGACACAGTGTATATTTTTTTTATATAATTAATATAATGTAATTTAATTCTTATTTGTGGATATAGTTTTTAAATAATTAATTTTTCCACATCTGTTTAGTATAATTTCCGTACGCCACTGCAAGAGGCAGATTAAGGCAAAAACGTCACAGTCATTTCTGAGAATTTAGTGCCTACTATTTTGGAATTTTAGTTCTATTTACAAGTGGAGATATATTGGAAAATGTTCAGGAAAAAGGAGATGGACTAGAAAAACAAGAAAAAGCTGTGGAAATGAAAATGATATTAAATTATATGAAAGAAATGGAACAGAAAAGACAAGAAGATATAAATGATATAAAAAAACTATTCCAGAAGATAGATGAGAAGGCAGACACACTCTCAAATGAGATAAGGCAAGAAATAACAGAATTTAGAAACCAAATGGAGGACAAGATAGAAAATCTTTCTGTAGAAATTGCTACCAACAGAAGACAAATGGAAGAGCAAATGGATCGAGTCCAAAGTAGAGTAAATATAATCGAAGAAGGTATAGTACAGGATAGACAAGCTATAAAAAAAAGAAAATGAAAAAATAGAAGAAAATACTTACAATATACAAAGTGAAACACATAAGATAGATGGAAATGTTGAAAGCCAAACAGCTAATAAACAAGAGGTAGAAATGGCAAAAGTCAATGGGGAAAGAAAAGAAGTTGAAAAAGATGACAATGCAGAAGTAACTAATAAAAATTCAAAATCAATAGACAAGAAAGGATATAAAGAAGCTGAAACAGAGGAAAATAAAACAATTAAAATAATTCAAATTGATATTGCATATGATAGAATAGTTTATGAAAATGTACCAGGAAATAAAGACAAAGAAAAAGTAAATCCTAATAAATATTATATTAATGAAAATAAGAAAAAGGAAATTTTAGTTATCACTATAGATGTGGAAGAAACAAGAATAGAAGAAGTAATAAAAGAAGCCAAAGACAAAGTTAATAAAATATTAATTATAATTCAAACAATAAAAACCATAAAAATTGTATTAGAGAAAAATTGGAAAAAGGTAAAAAAAAATTAGATTGATCAATGAGTAGGGGGAGGTACATTTTTGAACTATTACCTCCCCCTACTCATTGATCAATCTAATTTTTTTTTACCTTTTTCCAATTTTTCTCTAATACAATTTTTATGGTTTTTATTGTTTGAATTATAATTAATATTTTATTAACTTTGTCTTTGGCTTCTTTTATTACTTCTTCTATTCTTGTTTCTTCCACATCTATAGTGATAACTAAAATTTCCTTCTTCTTATTTTCATTAATATAATATTTATTAGGATTTACTTTTTCTTTGTCTTTATTTCCTGGTACATTTTCATAAACTATTCTATCATATGCAATATCAATTTGAATTATTTTAATTGTTTTATTTTCCTCTGTTTCAGCTTCTTTATATCCTTTCTTGTCTATTGATTTTGAATTTTTATTAGTTACTTCTGCATTGTCATCTTTTTCAACTTCTTTTCTTTCCCCATTGACTTTTGCCATTTCTACCTCTTGTTTATTAGCTGTTTGGCTTTCAACATTTCCATCTATCTTATGTGTTTCACTTTGTATATTGTAAGTATTTTCTTCTATTTTTTCATTTTCTTTTTTTATAGCTTGTCTATCCTGTACTATACCTTCTTCGATTATATTTACTCTTCTTTGGACTTGATCCATTTGCTCTTCCATTTGTCTTCTGTTGGTAGCAATTTCTACAGAAAGATTTTCTATCTTGTCCTCCATTTGGTTTCTAAATTCTGTTATTTCTTGCCTTATCTCATTTGAGAGTGTGTCTGTCTTCTCATCTATCTTCTGGAATAGTTTTTTTATATCATTTATATCTTCTTGTCTTTTCTGTTTCATTTCTTTCATATAATTTAATATCATTTTCATTTCCACAGCTTTTTCTTGTTTTTCTAGTCCATCTCCTTTTTCCTGAACATTTTCCAATATATCTCCACTTGTTTGTCCAGATTCTTGTTGCCTGCTGCTTTCCTCTTGTTCTTCGGCAGTATTTTCTTGTGGATTTTTCCGGGTAGTTTTCTTGTATCTAGATTCCATTATTAATATTTCTATTTTTTTTTTATAGTAAAAATTTTTTTTTTAAACCTTTTTTTTTAAGCCCCACGTTGAATTATTGTGAGGTCCCTACTCGGGCGCCAATTGAGATGATTAACCTCTTTCTACTTAATTTAATTTATGAAAATTAAGTTTTAATTTTATAATTTTTCAAATTAAGGTAGGGTTCTATCAAAATTTATTTTTAAATAATTTTTTTTTTGAATATATAAATTTTTAATAAACAGCCAAATAAAATGTATTCTCCCTAACTAATTCCTATCTAACCTATCTAACTTATCTATTGCCCTAACAAACTTATCTAATCTTAACTACCTAAACTAACCTTATCTACCGCAATGTTCTTTTTATTGTCTTTATCTCCTTGTTTCACCTTATATTTCTTCACTTCTATAGAACCAAATCTCTTGTCTAAACTTGTCTGTAGGTACAACGACTATGCTTTTATTTTTGTTTCTTTTTATTATTTTATTATCCTTTTTAATTCGTTTCTTCTTTAAAAATTCCGTAAATCTCCTTCACTTTTTATATAGATAGGTACTCACACACTGTTGAACTTATCCATTAGGCATGCTTTTTACCTAATTATTAAATAAATCGAACATTGGGTTATTTATTTATTTGGTTATTGCCATAATCTGATAAAATAACAACAGATTATTAGATATTTCTTTTTCGTAAGAGTATTTTGAGTTTTTTTCTCATATTTTTATATATACGTGTTTTTTTATTATTTTATCGATTTTTACTATTTCATTTTCACTATGATTAATGATAACGATATAAATATTGCTACTAAAAAGCAACAAAGAGGTCATTATCAAAAAATTTGATAATTATACTAGAAGAGGGTGGGAATCTTATAAATTTAATGGTTCTTTACCGACTATGAATGATATGCATGCATTTTTAAGTGAAAGATGTAGTACTTATATTAGAAAAATTAGCCAATCATAAAACGGAGAATGCCGACAAGCATCAAAATATTAAATCTTTAAATAAAATACCTAATAAAAGGTGTGTTTCAAATAGTTTAGTGTCTAATATTTCGGAGATAAAATGTTATTTTTGTAAAGGAAAGCATACAATTTATAAATGCCCCGAATTTTTAAAATTATCCGTAAGTAAAAGAATTTCCGAATCTAAAAACCTAAACTTATGTTAAAAATGGTTTAAATCCTAACCACTCCATATCAGAGTGTCATTTTAGGAAATGTTTTAAGTGTAATAAAGCTCAAAATACTTTAGGTATTACATATCGAATATTCTAAAGGCATTTTCGGAAACCTACTCCGGGTTGCCAACTCGATCTACTGAGGTCACGTGACGGATCACCATGGATCACTTATCCACCAACCATGTTTACGAACATCACAGGTTTCAGAACGGAGTATTCAATACGCTGTCATACCATAAGTCATTCAAATTATCAACCCTTCAATTATTTACTTTTTTTATCTTGTTCTTAGATGTTGTTGCTTTTTTTGGTGTTTTTCAAATCTTTTCTGTTATTTTGGTTATTTATTCATCAAAGTGAAACAATTATTAGAAAAAAATTGATCCTATTAAAAATCTCAGAAAAGAGATTACGAAAATGCTGAATTCCCGCGCTTTTAGAGAATGACAAAATTTAAAAATGGTTCGAAATGCGCATGCGGTGTCTGAAGCGATATGAACGACCCTACTTTTCGATAGGGTTACTGTAGATCAACCTGAGTCGGTGATCGAGTTAACAGCTCTATGGTTTACGAACACGGGTAGGTAGTTCGGGTTAGGTAAACGAACGCGTAGGTTAGAGATCGAGCCTTAGACTAGGAAAGAGAGAGGACAGCGCATGGCAATGAAAACCTTATGCGTGTGAGTGAAGCCAATTTTCAAACGTTTGGTGGCAAACAAATTTGGAACGTCGAATTGTATTTTTTTAGTTTTTTATTAATTTTCACCTTTTTCAATAACCTGAATAGACATTTTAAAATGGTTAATTGTGTAGCTTATAAGTGCAACAGTCACAGTGCTAAAAAAGAGCAAGGAATTTCATTTCATAGGTAAAAAGTATTTTACAACTATTTCCTTGAAATTTATTTTTATTAATATTACAGCTTTCAGGTAATAGATGTTTAACTAAATCACATATGTTATGTATGATAACTTAAATTAATTGTACATACATTTTGAAAATTGTTTTCATTCAGTTTTAAAGATTATTTTTCATTTAATTGTTATTATTTGCTCATAGATTGAATAGCTTTCCAGTGGCGTGGAACAAAAACATATATTTAAAATAGATAAAATTGATTAAAATTGTAATATTTATTAAATAAATATGTTTTAAAATGATTGTTGTTTTTTTTTGGAGCAGTACATATTTAAAAACTTTTTTAAATTAGATTTGTAATACGAAATAATGAAAATGATTATTTAATAATCGTATAAGAAAAATCGTATGATACGCCTATGTCAATATTGTCCGCCATTAGTTTGGTGGTAATTGTGTTACACAAATTCATTCCAATGCGCAGTCCTCTCTCTTTCCTTGTCTAAGGATCGAGCCAACCCGAGTAGGTTTCCGAAAACGCCTTAATAGTACCAAGGCGACAGGTGCAGATTTTACAACACACGTTACGGTGGGCGGAAGGGGAATACATACCCTCGTTTATTTGAAATAAAAGTCAAACGCCGTTATTTACCAACCGATTGTTTTGAAAATTTGGAAGTTAATTTAATGTATACTTCTAAAAAAAAGTATGGAAACAGATTTTTTTAAAAAAGTCTAATTTCTGAGAAAAAAATTATTTACACTCCGATTTTTAATTTTTCAAAAATTCGTTCCCATAACTTTTTAGACATGGGACCACCCATTGATGATGAATTTCTTGGTGTGATAATGTTACAAGGGCTCACTGAAGATTATGAACCCATGGTAATGGCACTTGAAAATTCTGGGGTAGATATAACTTCTGATTTTGTAAAAACGAAACTGCTACAAGATAAAAAATGGCAAAATGGAAGACATGGAGGTGATTCTGCTCTAGCTTCAAAACATAATAAGTTTAAGAAATCTCCATGGTGCTGGTGTTGTAAACAAAAAGGTCATTACAAAAATCAATGTCCCCAAGCACGTGACAAAAAGGATGTAACACCAAATAAAAATAAGAACAAACAAAGTGATAACCGGAATGGAAATAAAGCCATGTTTGCTGCCGCATTAGGTGTAAATATGAAAAATAATTTTTGGTACATTGACATGGCGCGTCATCCCATATGACAGGTAACAGTGATATTTTAATGGAATTGTCTAATAAAAATTCTGGACAAGAAATTTCCATAGCCAATAATAATAAACTGTTGGTTAGTGGAACTGGCAGTAGTATTGTGAAACTAAAACCAGATGGATTGGAAAGAAGCATTGTGGACATTAAGTATGTTCCAGATCTTTCAGTCAACCTTTTGTCAGTAAACTCAATGCAACTCAATGGTTACAATGTATGTTTTGACACTGAAGGCTGTAAAATTATTGAGCAGGAGAAGTGTTCCATTAAGGGAGAACCCATAGCAACAGCCAGTAATGTTGACCACAGCACACCCTCTAGCAGGCTAACTCTTCTACTAATTATCAGATCTAATATATTAGTACTGGGCTCACCCGCCTCATGTTGCGAGCGCTAGTGTACGTGCAGCCCAGAACACAGAACTATACAAATTTTATTAATATTTTTGGAAAGTTGGATTTTAAAGAAAACTTTGACGTTGTTCATCAAGTTTATATTAAATAAATATACATAAAAAATATATAAATAAATAAGAAATATAAAAAATTTAATTTACTGTTTTCTCTTGATTCTATTTATATAGGATTTGTGTGCCTGTACTCTTATTGGGTCAATGTAGGAGGCCTTTTTTGACCCTATGTAAATATTTTTTATATTTGGAGACTTTGCCTGCAGCTATTTTATTCACTTGTTTGCACCAAAAAAAGATAGTGCATCTAATTATCAACCTGCAGGCTTTTTCTGCACATCTAGATGGAGCTTCCAAAGACACCGTTGTGGATGATGGTAGAATAACTGAAGTATCTAAAATCAAATAATTTTATTCACTTACAATATAACTTAAAGTTGTATCTACTTACCAGATAAAAGTAGAGTTGGGTATGCACCTGGTTTCAACTTTTTCTGAAATCCCGCGTTATGAAACTGCTGGTCAAAATGTTGATGGCACACACTTCATAAAGTTGTTTTGGAGTTTTCTTCTTTAACACAGGATTGTTTATATTCTCCATTCAAATATTAATTAAGCTGGGATCCCTGGTGAAACGATCCCTCTTACTTGTTTGATCGGTACAACTAGGAACACAATATAATTATGAAAGAATTTTTAACATTCCTTTAAATATTAACACACAATACACAACAATGCTCTAATTCTCTTATAATACAGAAAACAATTAAAAAGTTCATAAACTAAAATATAAAATTCAATAAACTGGAAGAAACTTTTACAAATAATAACTAATTAATTAATTTAACGATAATCAACGGAAAAAGCACAGGCGAAACACAATTCAAAATTCAAACGTTAACGGTTAACAATTAAAAATGAAATGACAAATCAATAGTTTATAAATGACAGTTCACGTTTCCTCCGATTGGGCGATACTGTAACGTCGTGCTACAGATACGCCCTCAAGTGGGTGGGCGCAATAATATAACTTGGATACAAATTGTAGATAAGAGTTAAACTGCTAGGAGGGTGTGCTGTGATGTTGACGGTTTGTATAAACTTTCAGAGCAAGCAAACATACCGAAAGCAACTACTTCTCAAATGCTATGGCACAAGAGACTAGGTCATCTCAATCATTATAGTATGAGTCTACTAAAAACCAGCCTGGCAACAGGAATGATGTATAAAGAAAATAATGTTCCTAAGCCCTGTGAAAGTTGCATTAAAGCAAAGCAATCAAGAAAATCTTTTCCGTACAGAAAGAATAAAGAAGTTAAATTTATTGTACCAACTGTTACTTTTTGGAAGTTTTTTATTATTCTTAATAAAGAAGTTGTTAACAATAAACTTGACCTAATTCATTCTGATTTAGTTGGACCAATGGAAGTGAAATCATGGGGAGGTAAAAGATATATTTTTTCCTTAATTGATGACCATACAAGAAAAGTATTTTGTTATTTTCTTAAATCAAAAGATGAAGTTCCTGCAATTTTCAAAGAATTTTGTTTCATGGTAGAAAATCAAACTGAACGAAAAATAAAAATACTAAGGACTGATAATGGGGGTGAGTATTGCAATAAAATATTAGATGCTTTTCTCAAAGATAAAGGAATCAAGCATGAGCTAACTGTACCCTATAGTCCTGAACAGAATGGTGTGGCAGAAAGGTACAATCGTTCAATTCTTGAAAAGCTACGTTCCTTGCTTATCGATTCAAATAGCCAGAATCAAATGTGGACAGAAGCAGCGAACACTGCAGTTTATCTTTTAAATCGTTCGCCTACAAAGAAAATACGTGGTGCAACGCCAGAGGAAAAATGGACTGGAAAGAAGATAGATCTTAGCCATTTTAGAGTGTTTGGATGTAGTACTTTTGTCCATATACCAGATATAAAAAGAAGAAAACTAGATGAAAAGAGCAAAGAGTATATTTTCGTTGGATATTCTGATGCCAGTAATGGATATAGATTATTGGATCCTGACAATCACAATCTAAAAATAGCCAGAGATGTTGTGTTTCTAGAAGAAAAATATCCAGAAAATTTGCATCCTGAAAAGTTAAGTATTTCTTTTCCACTTAGTGTTAGTACTGAGGATGAATCAGCCAAGATATCTGACAGTCCAACTGCAACCTTAGAGAATGAAAACTCCAGTTCACCATCTTCAGAATCTGGTGAATCCATTGAAGAAGATAATAGAGCTGTAGTAGTGAGTGCTAATGAAAATTGTGATTTGGAAGTGAATGTTTGTGAAAGTGGTAGTGAATCTAGATATCCAAAACGAAATACACGTAAGCCAAAATTTTTAGATGATTATTTAATAGATAATGATGTATCTGATAATTCAAATTTTGCCATGTTAGCAAATATGTTAGCTATATCAAATGATTTAGAACCAGCAACTCTCTCTGAAGCAATGTTAAGCACAAGAAGTGCTGATTGGAAGCATGCTATTAAAAAGGAATTAGATGCGTTTAAATTTAACAATGCTTGGGAATTGGTTAATAAACCTAGTGATCAAAATATTGTAAAAAAACAAATGGGTTTTTAAAATCAAATTAAATGGAGATATAGCTACATATAAGGCAAGTCTGGTTGCCAAGGGTTTTACCCAGAAATATGGCATAGATTATTCAGAGACGTTTTCTCCACTAATCCAATTTAGTAATTTAAGGTTGCTTCTTGCAATGGCTACTGAATTAAACTTGGAAGCAGACCATTTGGATGTGGAGACAGCGTTTCTGAATGGTGATATTGATCAACCAATTTACATGAGTCAGCCAGAAGGTTTTGAAGAACCTGGTTCAGAAAATAAAGTGTGTTTACTCAAAAAGGCTGTTTATGGCTTAAAGCAATCATCAAGATTATGGTATGAAAAAGCTCGTAATGTACCTACTTGTTGATTTAAAATTTAACCAATCAAATATAGAGCCTTGTATTTTCTTTAAAAATATTGGAAACTCCATAGTTTTGATTGCACTATACGTAGATGATTTCTTTATTTTTTACAATAATCTTGATGAGGCCAATTCAAAAAATTGAATTAAATAAACATTTTCGTGTAAAAGATCTTGGACCAATGTCACACATATTAGGTATGAAAGTTCAGAGAAACCGTGCTAAGGGTGAATTAAAATTAAGTCAGGAACAATACATTAATAGGATTCTAAATAAGTTTCAAATGTCAAATTGTAAAACTGTAAGTACTCCCTTAGAACCAAAGCAAACTTTTAAACTTGATGAGGTATTTTATGATGCTCCTTTTCAACAGTTAATAGGGTCAGTTATGTATTTGTCAGTGTGTACAAGACCTGATATTACATTTTCAGTATCATATCTAAGTCAATTCAATATTAACCATTCAAAAGAGCATTGGTTGAGTGCTAAAAGATTGCTTAAGTATTTAAAAGGTACGAAAGATATCACATTCAAAAAATCAAATAGTCCTGTAATCGGATATGTTGACTCTGATTGGGGTAATGACATCTCAGATCGGAAGTCATTTTATGGTTATATTTTTGCTTTGGCTGGAGGGCCTATCATGGGAATGTCATAAGCAAAAAACTATAGCTTTAAGTTCGACTGAGGGTGAATATATGGGTATATGTGAGGCAGTGAAAGAGTCTTTATATATTAAATCTTTATTTCTGAAATTTTTAGTAATACTAATACTAGTAACTTTTTAAATATGAAGATGCCTGTCACTATTTACAATGATAATCGTGATAATCAAAGTGCCTTGATGTTGTCAGAGAATCCTAGTTTTCATAAACGTACTAAAATATCAATTTGTTCGTGAGTGTGTAAAAAATAATGAAATTAAATTGTTACACATGCCAACACAAGAAATGGTAGCAGATATTCTGACAAAATCGTTAAGTACTAAAAGACACAAATATTTATGTGAAGAACTGAATATGATGTAAAAGTATATCATTATGTTATTTCATATTTTTTGGTGTTTGTAAAATTGTTGGCACCCTTTTATTGAGGGAGAATGTTGAAAATAATCAATAATCAGGTACCGTAAATAGGCAACACAATAAAATTTTGTGTTTCCATGTAAACTATTTTGGTTTATGGTAATGTCAGTTGTAATATAAATATGTTGTTGTTATACTAACATATAAAAATAGCTTTATTCAAGAGTAGCTGTAGTTTTATATCCGTCTGAATTAGAATCCTGTGCACCTGTTGTCCAACAATTGACAGAATGTCAGTCCAGGTATGCACAAATCGAGAAAGAATTAAACGGAATTCAGTTTGGATGCACCAAGTTTCGTCAATATATTTATGGCCGTACTGTTAACGTAGAGTCGGACCACAAGCGGTTAGTCACTCTGTTTAAGAAAACTTTGAGAGAAGTCCCTCCTCGTTTACAACGGATGATGTTAACGCTTCAACAATATGATCTTAAAGTGTCCTATACACCTGGTAAGTATCTCTATATTGCAGATACACTGAGTAGAGCTCCTGTTGAACCTCCAGATGATTATGATTCAGCTGAGGAAGACCTACAGATTCATATGAATCTTTTAGTCAGTAACCTTGCCATTAGTCATGAAAAACTCGAAAAAATAAGGTCTGCCACCGAAGCGGATTCTCAATTACAAAAAATAATTCACTACTGTAAAACTGATTGGCCCAATTCAAAAGCTAGTGTTGATTCTTCTGTTAAACCGTATTATAATTTCCGTCATGAGCTCCACGTCATAAATGGATTAGTTTTTAAAAATAGTCTGCTGATCATTCCTTCAAACATGCGTCACCATATTCTTGAGTTACTCCATGAAGGACACTTAGGGATTGATAGATGTTTAAAGCAGGTACGTTCAGTGGTATATTGGCCTAATATTTCAGTTGATATCAAATCAAAGTCGAACAGTGCAGTGCGTGTCTAAAATACAGAAATTCCAACCCAGTAGAGCCTCTACTTCCTCACACACCGGCAATACTACCTTGGCAGAAGTTAGGTATTGATTTCTTCCATTATGAGAAAAGTACTTATCTGTTAGTAGTTGATTATTTTTCAAATTATTTTGAGCTAGTGTCAGTCAGTTCTTCAAATACTGTAGAGGTTATAAAGCACTTAAAGTCGATGTTTGGAATTCCTTCCGTAATCGTAAGTGATAATAGACCACCTTTTAATTCGCAAGAATTTAAAAATTTTCTTCATGCATGGGACATAAGTCATCATACTTCTAGTCCACATTTTCCACGAAGTAATGGCCTTGTACAAAGGACTGTGGCAACTATTAAAGGTCTTTTTAATAAGTGTCGAGAGTCAAAATATGACCCATACATTGCTTTACTACAGTATCGGAACACACCACAGGCAAGTGGGTATTCTCCAGCACAACTCTTAATGTCCCGCCAACTAAGAACCAAATTACCCATTTCAGAAGCTGCCTTAAAACCCAAAGTAATTGATTATGTCCTTTTTAGTCAGTTTGTCAGTAATAATCAGTCTAAAATGAAGAATTACCATAATCAACACTCTACCTAACATTGGTCTGGGGGACCAGACCAGTAATGTACAAAAAGTTTCCTGATTCCCCTTGGCAACCAGCTTCTGTTGTTCAGGTTGCTCCTTTGCCTAGAACTTTTCTTGTCCGAACACCTGAAGGACTGGAGTTTCGAAGAAATAGGCAACATTTACTTAAATTAAATACTCCTGCTACTGAAGCTACAACAGTGAACAATGAGAATTTCTCAATCGAACCAGATTTCTCTCAAAATACCACTACATTACAAAGTCCCAGTCCTTCCCAATCCTCTGTTCCAACAACTAGGGTATTAACTCGCGCTGGAAGACAAGTTATTAAGCCTCGAAGGAGTCGAAGGTTCACTTTTAGCGAAGAAAGTTCCTAATATGTATTTTTAATTTCTTTTGTAAAAAAAGGAGCATGTTGTAGTATTTATTTGTTAGGTTGTAGTTACCTACTTATAGGCAACTTGAAGTACTCACATGTTAAGATAGACATAGAATTAAATTGATTGTACTAACCCTTACTTTTTGGAAGTCCATCTTATTAAGAATAATAAAAAACTCTTCGTTTTTAACAAAACTTCCAATATATATTTAAAAATTGCTTTTTTAAACTTAATGACAGCCGTTTCGCTAGACTTAGCATCGTCAGATTGACATATTGAAGTTACATTTTGTTTGTTTGTAGCTAGGTACCTGATGTTTATTAGGTAGTTATAAGGCTAGACCAAGTATGGAAGTAATAAGACATAACAATATTAAAGCCTAGATGTTATGAGCCCTAAGGGATTATCCTGGATGTATTTCCCTCTAAGATCAGTATAACTGTGCAATGATATAGAAAAACCAGGAAAAAACTATATCATGCTGATTGCTGATCTTTACAATAACTTAATATATTTGTGTTACAATTACGTCTTATATAAGTATAAAATGAAGACTCAATCAAAGCAAACACTTTAAAAGTGGAGAACTTCCCAGATTTATTTGTTCATTAACAACTTTAAATTGTGGATCTGCTAGATGTCTTTTTATTTCAAGTTCTTCAAGGAAATCTAAATTTTGTTTTTTATTACAAGTGTGTAGTATTTGGATGTCATTGGTATGTAAGAGTGAGGTTGGATGTTCAAGTAGATGTTTTGTTTTTAAATGATATTAATGCTGATGTTGCCGAAGATATTATTTTTGAAATTTTATTGGAAATACTTCCACAATATGTAATATTTTTATAACTTTTAATTTCTTTAGTTTGTTTAGGAAATATTAGTTTTAGTGACTCTTTCTGTTCTTTCTTATTAATTAATGTATTTATCAAACGAATTGGGTAGCCATTAGATGTAGCTATTTGTTTTATGATATCAATTTCTTTATCAAAGATAGCATTAATATCATTTAAAACACAAAATAATATTGGTACAAAATTGTTAAATGTAAAAACAAAATTACTTAAATTAAAAAAATCTGGTGTTTACAAAATTAATTGTCCAAAGTGTAATGCTGTATATATAGGTCAAACACAAAGAAGTTTTGAAGTAAGATTTAACGAACATTTAAGAGCATATTGATTAAAACAACCAGATAAGTCAAATTATGCAAAACCCCTACTTGTACATCCAACCTCACTCTTACACACCAATGACATCCAAATACTACACACTTGTAATAAAAAACAAAATTTAGATTTCCTTGAAGAACTTGAAATAAAAAGACATCTAGCAGATCCACAATTTAAAGTTGTTAATGAACAAATAAATCTGGGAAGTTCTCCACTTTTAAAGTGTTTGCTTTGATTGAGTCTTCATTTTATACTTATATAAGACGTAATTGTAACACAAATATATTAAGTTATTGTAAAGATCAGCAATCAGCATGATATAGTTTTTTCCTGGGTTTTCTATATCATTGCACAGTTATACTGATCTTAGAGGGAAGTACATCCAGGATAATCCCTTAGGGCTCATAACATCTAGGCTTTAATATTGTTATGTCCTATTACTTCCATACTTGGTCTAGCCTTATAACTACCTAATAAACGTCAGGTACCTCGACCTAGCTACAAACAAACAAAATGTAACTTCAGAGCCAATGCTGCATTAGCGCTTTCACCATTTAAACATATTATCAAATATCAGCTAATAAAATGTTTATATATTTAAAACTTGCTGATAATTAATAGCAATAAGTAAATATACGTGAACTTGCACAAATAGACCTCAAAATAAACTAAAATAGTTGGACAAATCTATGAAAAATTGTCTTTTTTTCAAAAAACCCCTTTTTCTTTGTTAATATTGCATGAAAATTTCCCAAATTTTCAGGACTTATGTGGTCCACGATAGCACATAAGCTATGTATATTTAAATTTTAAATATTGTTGATATTGATTACGAATGGTAATTATTTTCTATTAATTAAAAAAAAGTTAAGATTAAACATGCATAGCTTCTGCAACTAGCTGTCAGTAATATGCCCTTGAAATTTTATCCAAATATGTCTTCTCTTAACGGAGAAAAACGGTACCAAAGCAGAGATCAAATTCAAATTTTTAAACTACTGATAAAAGCGCCCTCATACAGGTTAATTCCTGTACACTCCGCAAATCTGTGTTTTAATGTGCCGATGTGCCTGAACCCTTGAATTGTAAGAATTAGCGTACCAGCTGGAATAATAAACTATTATGAGAAATATACGTTAATAATTTATTTGGCCAACCAATGGGTGTATTGCTTAAGGGATGTGTAATATTGCAGTTCTATTGTTATTGTGTGTTCGCGTTTTTAAATAGCGAAGTTTTTAAATTTGTGGACATTTTTTATATATTATTAAGACATTTGGCAAATATTCTAAACTTGTTTATATATTATTAAAGAAAAGTAAACAAATACAAATATTGGTTATATAGGGTGTGTTTATGTATATATACAGGGTGATTGATTAGTGTGAGGAAGCTCAGTAGATCTGATATAGTGAAAAATACAAAAAAAACTTATTGACAAAGATTGTAGGCAACTTTAAACTCCACATTTTAAAATTAGATACAATCTTACAGGGAGTTCCATAAGATGGTGGCACACCAAACTTATGTTTTTTTAAATGTATTTTATTTTAAATTCGAAATCTGCATCACTTCCACATCACAACAATGTAAAGTTTTATTATGTTATACCGGGTATTTAAAAAGTTATAACCAATATTACCTGAAAATCGTATCAAGTTTAACTTCCTGTATAATTCAAAAGGAGTATAGGAGCATTGATCTATTGCAACCATAGATTTTTATTAATTGTTAAAAATTAGAAAACATACTCCTTTCATAATTTTTGTTAAATCAAATACAGGGTAAGTCAAAATGCAAGTACATTATTATTTTCTTGGTAATTTTAAATACAGCGTCCTTTATTTTATATCACTATCGAAAAATACTAATGACATACTTCAAATTTTATGAAGTACTCCTTATACCTAAAGTTATCAGTTTTCAAGATATTTTTATTTTTCTATCGAAGTATTAATTTGGTAGATATTTTTAACATTTACAATTAATTATTATGAGTTGGCCATGATTGGTTTGTCAGAAACTGACAGTTGGACATTATTGTTTATTAAATCAATCTGTGGTACACCGTAAATTAGCAACAATTATTATTTAGTAATTCAGTAATTAATTTAATTTAAATTAGTAATAATAAATGTAATTACTGATGAAATTATAGATATCACCTGGATTTTAGGGGAATGCAATAAAAATTCTTTACTATAATTTGGGAGATCATTTTGAATGATGGAAAAATAAAATTATCTAGAAAACGGATAACTTTAGGTATAGGGAGTACTTCATAAAATTTGAAGAATGATATGAGTACTATTCGATAGTGATATAAAATACAGGGTGTTTAAAATTACCAAGAAAATAATGTACTTGCATTTTAACTTACCCTGTATTTAATTTAACGAATATTATAAAAACGAATATGTTTTATAATTTTTAACTTGAACTCGTGTCATAACAGAATTCCATATGAAATGAGTTGTTTAATATACTATCATTTAACGTTCAGAACCCTATCTGAATCTGACTATATATATTTTTTTATTCGTACTATAAGCTGGTAATTAAATGCTAATTTTCAGTTTCATAATGATACTCATTATAATACTGGTATTTATTATGGAGCTGAAAAATTGACCTCTAAAGCCTACATTTTTTAATATCTAGTAGACAGACCCAATATTTTGTGTAGAAAGTGTAAAGTTTTCTTAGAGATTTGTGTGCGTCAGTTTGGATCTTTTGCAGTAATCAAGGTACTTATTTTTAAAAAAGATGTCTAGATAGTTTTTCGTGCACACCATCTGAAATTTAGTGATTACTTAATTATTTATTTCATATTTTATTTGCTATTGTTTACAAAAAATGTAACAAGAATTTAAAAAAAATAAAACAATGTTAAATTGAAGTAGTGTACCTATTTGTAGAAAAAACAGTGTACCCATGCATGCAACTCTCGTGTGCATTAACCGGAATAACAAACGAGCCGAAGGCCTACTATTATAATTTATTTTTTTTTAATTTTTTTTATTGAAATTTGTAATAATCTTACTTGTTTTTATATTATTTCATTCAAATGTCGTGAACTACAGACCTAGAAAATAAAATAAAAAATATGTATGACCAAAGTAAAAGATAAATACTGCAATCGGATACCGATTACCATAAATAAATGGCTTTCTGCCTAAAAAAGTTTCAATTTTTATACCTGTGTTGCAAACGACAATCTAACAAACTTGGATAGATCTATTACCTACGATCAGACTTGGGACGAATACTGAAATTGGGTATTCGAATACGAATCCTGAATACTGTATTTCAAATCGTATTCGAATACTCAAGATTCGAATACAAGAAAAAAAAAGTAATTGAATTCCGCTGTATTCGAATACCTGGATTCATTTACATATGAATACTTTATGAATATTCCAACAAAAACGCACATGCACATATAAAGCTTGGTTATTTATATATTTATTATATGTATTTATTTTTTAAAAATACATAAAAAAATATAAAAAAAAATAATATATATAATTTATTTAGCCCATTGTAATTCAATTAGTGCAGAATGCATAAAATAATTGTTTATCAAAGACCACACAACACTGGCTCCTCGAGTATAGGCATTCACTCCCATTCTTCCTGCACCAACTAATTCATTTGTAACTTCGTTTCTCCATTCTCCTGGAATAATATCTCCAGATTCATTTTCCCTGTCTACATAATTAAGAGAGCAATATTTTTGATTGTCAACTTTTTGACTATCCGATATTTTCAAAAAATTATGCAAACAAGGGCCCCCACCATGTTTTCTGTTGTTTCTAATTTTGCAATAATTGACCTTTCCCGAACTCTCCACTTTGCCACTAAGATACCAAAAGTATCACCCTTCTAGTACGACTTAATCTGTAATTGAAAAGAACTTTGTTGTTATAAATAAAAAATATAAGATATCAACTTACCTGTTGTTGAAAACCCTTTCATTTTGTTGGAAAAAGTTTCCAGAATATGGCAGCATTAAATTTATTCCGAAAGGGAATGCTGCATCTGCAACAAAACAATATGGAATTGGCTCATCAGTATCGGGTAGTTTTCTTGGTGGAGGCAAACTAATGGCATTTGAAAAAATAGTTTTCCAAAATTACTGTTGCGAAAAACCCCTCCATCACTTTGCCTTCCCTTAGCACCAATGTCAACTACAGTGAAGCAATAATTTGCATCACAAACTGTCAACAATATAATGCTGAAAAATTCCTTATAGTTGAAATAATCAGGTCAAAGAAATATCTATAGATACCTACTAGTATTCTGACATGTTTGCCCTCAATAGCATCCACACAGTTGGGAAAATTCCATTTTGTTTCAAATCATCAGCAATTTTTCTGTACCGATTTTCTGTAGGTTGTGGTAGATAGTCAAGTTTTAGTGCTTCCCATAAAGCTACAAGTAGCGGTTATCTTCCAGTTTAACTATCCGCTTGAAAACCTAACCAAAACCAATATATGCAACTAATTTAAGGTTATCAATTAATATGGGCAAAAATTACAATACGTAAACCAATTATTAAAAATAAATTACCGAAACAAAGATATATCTAAAGTTAATACTTAACTGCCCCAAATAAAAATCTGGACTCTTCGCCTCCGCACTAGACACCGACTTTATGAGTTACAAGAAGCTGCAGCTCCGAGACCCCTGCACGCAACAGAATACAGCGGACCAATAAAAGCCGTCAACAAGTCGTGCCCCACTTGTTTTCGCGCTGTACAACCACTAGTCTAGAGAGAGCTGGGTTCCGAGGATACAGAGTGGATGTTTAACGTTTTCATGCATTTCTTTCTACTTTGAAGCCTAGTAAACTAACTCACTCTGTATGACACTTCTCTTTCCAACTCCGGTAAGTTTTCAACAGAAATTTCAACCCTTTTCTGATCTGTGGTTGCCTACTTACAAAATTATAATTATAAAAATTTTCAAGAAGCAATGCCTAATTTTATTTTAATCCATACTTACGAAATTGATCGAGTCTACGCATTGCTATCTTCGAGCATATATACTAACGTAGAGACAGCAAGCAATAGTAATTGTTTTGTATCAGAGGGAAAACTGTCAGACACTATAGCCAGTGTCGTATCATTTTTAGGGGGTTTGAAATTAATACCTTTATAATACATTTTGAAATATGTAAAAAATATTTTTTAGGCTTGAATTTAAGTAGTAATAGTAATTAATTATTTACAAGGAATCATAAGATATTTTATAAAATAGAAAGTTGAAATTATTGCATAAATTTTTAGATTTTCAGTATTTTTAAACAAGTGCAAGATACGCTAATGCATATTTACTTGTAAAACGACCTTGATGATTCAAATTAATTTAAAAAATGGCTTTAAAAGTAATATCCAAACACTATTAAATTGTAAAAATAACTCTAGATGCAAAAAAATTGACAATAATGGCATATGTGACAATTCGACTTGACACGCAAATTCAAAACAGACCAATGAAATTGCTGGACACTATATGACATTTATTTTCCCCCCCTGATACAAAACAAAGCTCATTTGGCCGCTGGCGCTGTCTCTACGTTAGTATAGTTGCTCGAAGATTGCTATTGATCTGTTCGTTTTACACTTTTGATGCACACTTTTTTATTTTATTCATTTTAAAAAGATCGCAGAATAAAACATAAAATAGTAAGGAAGTATTGCTCGTTCAAGGACAGGTGACCGGGATGGTTATCCAAGATGGCTACCGGAAGTTACTTTTTAACAGTGGCGTCCTATATCTTTTATAGAAAAATAATGTCCTTATTGAAACATACCTATTATTACTCAGTATGGACACTAATCATTATATATTAAAATAACCATTTTAATAAGGAAAGTAGAGGAAAAAAAATAGTATAACATTGCCTAAAATGGGGGTACTAGATTTAAGGAAATAAAACCAGTTATATACTACCCAATTTTTATTAAAATTTTTCATTCTACCACTATTATTGGCCCTTAAATTGAATTTTGTGTAAACATGTCTAATTTTTTCTACATTATTTATTTTACTTTTACATATATAATAAATTCTTGTTTTTAAATATACTACACAGATGCTTTTTATAAGTTGTTTCCTACGAGGACTTTCAGAAGTAGATGGTAGAGTTTCAGGAACAGGAACTGGTGAAATAGTTTCACTGCTAGTAGTTATTATCTCTTCAGCATAAGGGTCGTTAGTACTTACCTGCATAGAAAAGGTATATATTAGTGAAACATATGTTTAAGTAAAATATCTGTAAATAGATTTGAGAAAAATATAGATTTGGTCAATGTTATTAAAGCAATTTGTGGTTGTAATAATTACTTACATATTTCATTCTTGCGATTTTAATTGTAGGTATAGCATTTGGTACTAGTAAAACAATTACTGAAGAAATTCTATCAAATGATTGTTCTGTAAAATGTTGTGAGCCTAAAAAGCTATTCTTGCCTGGACTCCAGTTATCTTTATCCACAATATTTAACCATTTCCGTCTAATATTCTCTTCCCGTGGGAAACTGTGAATGTAATAATGTGTTAATTAATACACAGATACATTTATTGTACAACGTTGCTTTAGAATACCCCATAGACATAAAAATAATTAACATATACAGTTATGACATTAACCAAAAAATTGTAAATTAATGATAATTAAAATAAAATATCCTCTTTCCATTATTGATACGCCTATGTCACTTTAAGTAGATAGGTTAGGGATCAATACAAAGTATTAATTTAATTTAAACATAAAAATATAGTTTACGTATATATAATGTATATTTATTATAATAATAGGTACTTATCAATAAATAATTAATCCAAATTTTTAATAGAAAACTAAATTTTTATAACTTGTAAACAAAGTATGAGTCATAATTGGTTATCCAATATGGCCGACTTTCGTCGCCAGATTTTAACAATATTTTAACAATGTAGATATAACACAAACTCCTTCCTTACTATTTTATGTTCTAAGAATAAAACCAATAAAATATCAAAGTACCACGTCTCTAACAAGTTTACAAAGTACTGTCAATACACCAATTATTCAACTATTGTACTGTAGGCACCGTACATACGGTGCTGTAGGTAACTGGTAAATATGTTCTGTTAAGAGGGCGGAGCTTGATGAGGGGAGGAGCAATTAATTATTTTTAGCTTTCAACTAAAAAACCAATAATAAAAATTAATTTTTGAAAATCAATTTAAAAACTAAAATGATTATTTTTAGCTATACGTAACTTACATATAAGTTTTACGAGAAATAAGCGAACAATGAATGATTTCTAAAGAAAAAAATTTAATTTTTTCAAAAAACCATAACGTAATTCTTTAGATAATTATTGATATTATTAAGTTGTAATAGTATATTACGTAACGTGTGTTGT
The DNA here is from genome assembly GCA_035357415.1 of Ophraella communa. NCBI lineage: Eukaryota > Metazoa > Arthropoda > Insecta > Coleoptera > Chrysomelidae > Ophraella > Ophraella communa. The sequence goes on along the minus strand of CM068985.1, from coordinate 17,179,641 downwards.
AAGTAGCACTCGCCGCAGTGAGAACAACATTTTTTGTAGTTTTTGATATTTAAAAATGGTTATATGTATCAAAAGAGACCAAACTCTAGACAAAACAGTACATTGGGATTGGGGTAGAGGCAGATTATTTGCTATCAAACTTTTTATTAGAAACTCAGTTGCATTCTGATTAATTTTACATGAGAACATCCAATGGTTGATTGATGGTTGATATCGTCATAACTTCCATCACTGTCACAAAAGTCACTGTCACAGAGCTTCATTTTATGCATGTAACTTTTTGTAGTAGCATGTCCAGACATACATCTAACAAACATTGTGTTAACGTTTCTATTCCAATGACTTCTTTCAGCCATAGGGGATGAAGGAAGATTGGGATATATTTTGCAATATTGATTCCTGCTTTTATTACAAAATTTAGACCATTCATTGTTCCAATTTTTCATAAGAGATTTCTTCATTTCCACAACAACGTCATTTTTGGGAAGTTCAGGACTAGTCCGAATTTAATTTGAATTTATTTAATTCATCCAACCCCGGACTTAGTTTTAGATCCGTCAGTATATATTTTACAGATGCTACAGCTGGCACCTAAGTACTGTTGAAGTATTGTAGAGTAATAATTGGGAGAGGTTTCAAATGAAGGAATGCGAACCGATGGATTAAGTAGGAAGATATTGTATTCTGAATTAAAGAATGGTAATCCGTTGGTACTTACGGGGTAATGACTAATGTTAGTGAAGGCTATAGCTAGTACGGGAGAAGTTTTGTTTTGCCACCATTTATGGCATAAGTTGGCAATAGATAAATTACCTATTTTCTGAAAAAGCTCTTCTTGTCTATTTGCACGACACTTAATTATAAATTTTTCTGCTAGGAAAACACGTCTTAAGTGAAGAGGGGGTTCCTTGCTTTCAGCCAAGAGAACCGGAGTTGAAGTTGATTTGAGTGCTCCCAGTACTAGCTTTAGAGCTTTAAACTAAATTCTATCTATTTTAGCCAGACGCGTCTTAGTAGCGGATCCGTACAGATAGCAACCGTAATCTAAAATAGATCTGGTGTAAGTTCGATAGAAGAGTAAATTTACTTTAGGATCTGCTCCCTATTTAAAACGATTAACAGCTTTTACTATGTTGAGACTTTTTTCGCATTTATTCAAGCATTTGTTTATGGTCGTTCCATGTTAGTTTGAAGTCTAGAGTAATACCTAACTAAGTATAATTGTTTTGAACTGGAAAGGTAATATTTGAGAGTGTTAATTCGGATGTTTTTGGAATACGATGACGGCTAAAGAATTGCTGATTTACTCGGTTAGATAGTACAACCCGCATCAAAAAAGTAAGTTTTGCAGAAATCCATAATAAGCAGGAGAGATTGAAGGCATTGTTCATATGTATATTGGTAGGTATAAAAACAAAAATCATCGGCATATTGAAGTGTTTTCCATACATTACCTGTAGTATGTAATTCTAATGTGTAGATATTAAACAGTAAAGGACTAAGAACAGACCCCTGGGGCAAGCCATCACTTACTGTTCTAGGTCCGATAAGCTTGTCATTGCATCGAATGAAAACTTACCTATTATGAAATAAGTTAACCAAAACATACGCGCATTTTGATGGAGTTCCTAAGGAGACTAGTTTTTTAAAAACTTGTTTTAGGACAACATTATCGTATGCTCCTGTTATATCGATAAATAGAGCTGCAAGAAAATTATTGGTAAATGTTAGTTGTATTTCGGTAGTTAAGTGAGATACACAGTCAATGGTGCCTTTACCTCTACGAAATCCATATTGCGTTGCTGTAAATAGTTTATTGTTTTCAAGCTACCATTCTAATCTGACCTTCATAATTCGTTCAAAGCATTTTAGAATGCAAGGCATTAGATAAATAGGTCTTAGTGCTGAAGGATTATTTGGCTTAGGAACCGGTACAATAATACATGTTTTTAGTTCATCACAGTTATCGCCTTTGCATAAAATATTATTAAATATTTCACAGAGAAATTTAAGAGCAACAATCGGCAGGTTTACTATCATTAGGTAATTAATGCCGTCGGGACCAGGAGCTGAATTTTTAGATGATTTAATGTTGGCCTAGAGTTCATTTAAGGTTATAGTCGAGGTTAACATATGAGTTTTATTGCAATCATCATAGGGTGAGTTCTGATAAGACATAATCGGGAGCTACTTTATACCTTCTTATACCTTATACCTACTTTATATCTTCGACAAGGTATTCGTCAAGTCTAACCAAAGTGTTAGAATTTTGGATTTTTTTAGCCCTTTTCCATATATCCGAGGGATTAGATTGTCTAGTTAAGGAGGAGCAGAATTTTGCCCAGCTTTGTCTGGCTTTCATTTTGAATCTTTTTTTGCATAAAGTGTCAAGTCTCTTGTATTCGATGCAATTGGGAATTGATAAATTAGATTTATAGACTTTGAACGCATTTTACCTAGCAGTTGTTAATTAATAAACATTCGTTATCCCACCAAGGAGAAGACTTTTTGTACTTATTCGAAAATGCTTTTTATTACCCAATTACCGGTCTATTCTTGCACACTAGGTTAAAATTTTGTATTTTAAAGTCGCATAAGTCTTTAAACCAGGTTTCAGATAAAATGGCTATATCAATATTCCCCTCCGGTAGAAGCTGATTAAAGTTTTCTTTATTTGATGAAAGAGATCTCGCATTCCACTGGATAATTTTAAAAGAATTAAAGGCAATTATTTATGAAAATAGGTTATTACAATATCCTTAATTTTATTATTAAGTTCAGCGTCTGTAATACTAAGAACTGAGTTATTTACGGTTGTATTTAGATTACTTTTTTACTACTGTTTATTGTTATTGTTTACATTGTTTAATAAGAGCTTTCAATGCAACACTTAGTTTATTTATAAATGTATCCAGGAGGTTCTTGGCCAAAACGAAACACAGGACCTGCACAAAAGCTGGAACTGTATTCTCTTCTTACTGAAGGATAATTTGGGGTATTCTCGTTAACTTTCCGTTTCTTTGATGGTGTTGATGAAGTAAATGGCTGGGTTACTGATGGTATATGTGTATTTGAGCGTTGAGATGAGGGGGGATTTATTAACGGGGGAAACTCCATATCCGAGTCCATTAATGGAGCGAATCTATTTCTTTGTACAATACTTGTATAGGAGGGATTGTCTATTACCTTTTCTGCTTCCTTAAGGAGCCCGTATCCCATGCAATCTGAAACGAAAATGTGTCAATGATTTTTTTAGCCATGAAGTGCAGACATCTCTTAGTAATAGGATAAACTAACAGAAATAATAATAGAATCCTTTCACTAAATTGCTCTATTCATCGGAAAAAAATTTACCTGCTAAAAACACATGTTTTAGGGCTAAAAACCATTTATATAATTCTCATTTCTAGACCTTGCCAGCCAACAAAATATATTTTGTATTTTATCTCGGGAAAGAACGAGGGTAGATCAACATTTAGTAATATAAATAGGTGCTCTAGTAATTATTACTTTTATCTTTAGTTTTTATTAAAAACATTTTTTATTTGTATTTTTAATTCTATATATACCTAATCACCGGTAGGATAAGTTTATTATTTTTATAAGTTTATAGTTGTGTGTGATTCTTTTTAGATCAGCTCTAGGTAAGTGTCAAAAAATTATTAAAATATTATTAAGAGGCGATGCATTTACAAATGACACATTAAAGTGGTCAACATATTTTAATTTTGTAATACCTATTTACTTGCGTCGAAAATTCGGAGACTAGATACTTATGAAGAATAATGATGTTTTCTAGAACGTTGCTGGATTTAAACTAATGTTTTAAAATTTGATGAAGTGTTACTACCCGAATGTTAACCCTTCAGGATTATTTGTTGACTTGAAATACGGTTTATTAGGTGCATCGCCTGATGGTAAACGAATTATTGTAACTATTATATACATATCAGAGTTTAATAACTTATTATGTTTTAGGTTTAATTGATTCAGATGAACTTGTTGAAGTAAAATGTTTTTTAAAAGTAGCCACATCAAAAATGTCATTGAGAGAGGCCGTAGAAAAGCGTATGGTTCCTTGCTTAAAAATTGAAAATAGTGAAATTCACTTGAAGGAAAATCACAATTATTATTATCAGGTAAGATTTGTTACTGGCTTTTCATTTTACTAATTTGTTTAGAATATTACAAATTATTGTTTTTAGATACAAGGACAACTCGGCATCACAAGAAGAAAAACATGCCATTTTATTATTTATACTGGAGATATGAATCCACTTTTTACCGAAAATATAAATTTCAACGAAACTTTTTTTAACAATATGGTAGAAAAGTTGAGACGATTCTATGAGGATTGCGTTGGGCCGGAAGTTATTTTAAACAGGAGAGGCAAAAGATTAAAATATAAAGATCCACCAGAAAATATTTAAATGTAATAATAATAAAAGTATATTTTTTAAATAAAATATTTTGATGCCAGTTTTTCTTTTTACTTAATTCAGAATACCACGTATACAAAATTTACGCTAACATTTTTTTCTCTCAGAAACCTGTGACCAGATTTCTTCCAAAATTTGACCAAGAAGTGTCTATATGGCCACCAATAATTGGTATTTTTTTCAAGAATTTTGAATTTACAGTTTTTTGTTATTAACAATTTTATAATTTTTATATTTATTTACAACGATGTTTATTCTGTGTCTAATGGTTTTTAATTGTGCTGGGAAAATGGAATAATAAACACTTATTCTGTAAGCGATCGCTCGGCACACAAACAATAATTTTATTTACCCTCATATATAACTATAGATGGCCAGCCGTACGCTGGGCATATTATAATTAAAATTTCTTCAAGATAACAATGATATAACTGGTCTGCTGACAATCAATATCCGCAAATCAGTATTCTTTTTTTCATTTTACTAATTTGTTTTATTGAATAATTGTTTTGTAAATATCGCAAAATATTTAAAAAACGTTACATTCATTTATAATACAATAATTTTTTTTGACTTCGTTAATAAAAAAAAGAAAAAAGTACATAGTGCCTAGTTCCATCTATGATAAAAGTTATAAACTAAAGTACAATTATTTCGTCATTAACTACGTCCATTTTTGATCCAAAGTGAAAAAATAAAAATAAAATGCAGCATGATTTTAGTTTCTAACTATTTCTTAGGTCTGATCTCTTTAGAAAATTCTGATTGGGCTATTTGATAGAAAAATGTTCAACTTAGGAAAGGTTTAGTTTCATTTTAAGAAAATTTATTTAGATTGTTGTTTATTTATACAAATGTAAAGGTCTAAAATAGTTCGCATTCAACAGCTCTTTTTCAATATTAAACCATTAATTAACAAAAAATAAATGTAATCCTTACCTAAGTTAGACCTTTATATGCAATTTAGTGAAAAAAATAAAACGATTTGAGTTATAATAACGGAGAAAGTTAGAATAAACTTTTGGTCTGCAGGTGCCATTCTGATGTACAGCGATACCCCGTCCTTAAACGAAATATTAAATGTGGCCATGACTTCTTTGGTTCTTAACTGTTTTTTATAGGCCGGGCACTCTTTAAATGTCGAACCATGACTTTTGCTTTTGCAATGTATACAGAACGTATTGCAATTTGCACATTCTACATCATCGTTTCCCTGTTCCGATCCACATTTCCTACATTTTTTCTTCCCTTTACATTGAGCCGCAGTATGACCATATCGAAGGCAATGGAAGCATTGGATAACTGGACTAATGTAAGCATCTACATTACACCTTACTTTGTTGATGTATACACAGAAAAAAAAACTAGGTAAATATTATAAAAAATACATTACATATTACAGAAGTTTCTCTTACTATAGCGCCATCAGAACTTTCTTTTAATATAATAATGCGTTTCTGTTAATGTAATTAAAGAAAATTATGCATCAAATACAGAAAATATTTGTAATTTTATAGTTTAGTTCAATAGTCAATACAATATCTATTTGTAATGTAGGAATAAACTTCTTAAACATTATAAAATTTTCTATACTCCTTATAAAACATTTTTATAGATTTATCGAAATTTTTTGTATATAAGGCAGGTATTTCTGTATAGAGTAAAGAATATTTTATTATATTTATGGAACAGGTTCCTAGGTTTTACAGAACTCGTGATACAATCAATGACATCTTTTATAAATATAAGAAAATACTCTTTGTGACCTGCACAGAAGTTTGGTATATTTATGAAATATTCTGTTAATATTTCTTCAATGTTTGCTAATAGGGCTGCTACTGTAGGCTCTACCATAAAAAAAGATGTCTGAGAATCCCTGATTGAAAATTTCTTAGTGCTCTTTTTGCCTGTGGTATCCCTAGTAACCTCTCTGGAAGAAGGCTTCAAATAAGCGTGAAGATACCATAGCAGATACGCATTTTTGCCTTCTAAGAAAATAATAAAATTAGTACTTACTTCATTTGGTAGAATAAATCTACGTATTTTTTAAAGTATATTCAAAAGTGTTAAATTTATTGGATTTCATTTAAATACCTACTTTATGTTGTGTGTTTGTAGGTACATTTTAATGTTTGATTTTACCTTTTGACACAACTTCTCGAAGCTCGATCCAATTTTTTTAGAAAATATCTCTGTGGCTTTCAAAAAGAAATTTTCCCATTCTGATAGTATTGATGATCCATCTGCCTTACTCATAAGTTCAGCGTAATCTATTTCAATCTAAAACAGAGGTATTTATTGATTAAAGAATTTACTAACATATTTTGTGATAAGCATACTAATGTACAAATAAAATGAAAAACTAGGATTCGTATCACATAAAGTTTGAATTTATATGGTACAAACAATTTGAAGAAAATATAATAGAAAATCTTACCAATCTGTACCCCATAGGATGAGTATATTGTTTACATAAATCTTGAACCAAAGACGTGATATTTTGATTATTGATGTCGCCAATTGATTTCAATCGCCCTTGGCAGGTTCTTGTCCACAAAACTTCAACTTGATCCCATGGCATATCTTCTGTTCTCAATCTGACTACAATGTCTTCATAGTCTTCTTCAACTTCTAGAAGTTGAAAGCTATATATACTTGCAAACTCGAATGAGTATTATTCAAATGATATGATTATAAAAATAGCTACTTACCGTGGAAAATATTGTCATAAAAAACACTGAAGTACTTACCGTTGAGAAAATAAGATAAAAACCACACAGGTCCAAACAACACATGCACACGCTGACGCTAATGAAACAAAACGGAATCTGTTATGAGACGGGAATCAGGGTGTTAAAAAAACAATACACAATCGGGCGATTCGCAAGAAGTCGGGAGACAATTAACTACCCAAACATAAAACATTGACTTGCCGGTTTATATTGTATCGATAATTTTTGTTGAAACGAAAAACTTTTCTGTTAGATTTAGGAAACTTATTTGTAAGTCTATAGGGTATCTAAATTTGACTTACTACCAGACCTAACAATATCTTCCCAGTTTTAGAATAAAGAACTATTGATATGATTACAAAACATTTCTTTTGCACTAACATAGGAAATTATATTTATGAACAGAATATTTCTTTACCTACTAAGTAAATATTTTTGTATAACTACTGAATACTTTCGTTTCGTCACAAAAATTATTTTAATAGTACAGAATTGAGTTCGCATGAAAATAAAAGGCTACAGAAATAAAAAATATTATTAACAGAAATTATTTAAATATATATAAACTTTCATAACTTTGGTATACAAATTTCTTTTAATACTAAAGATATTCTCTAAAATTTACATAAATATTCCGTTATATTGATAAAGAACCCATTCTGTTAATAATACCAATTTTTTTTTCTGTGTATGGATTGAGGTAACTGTTTACCTGCAAAGGTAAGAATAACCAATTGACGCGGCACGCGACTAGTTGTGTCATTTTGTTTAATCATCCTTGTCATACCTTGTACTCTTTTGATCGGTATGGTTGATTTTATAGTCTTTAGAAGCGTTTCTTCACTAAGAGACGTGTCAACCCCTCACACTAGGCCTCTTTTTACAGTTAAATGGTTTGGAATATAGGCAATTAAATTATTGGATTTAAAGAATTGATCTTGTACCAGCTTGTTTGCACTATCACGTGAATTCATCTCAATTTTTATGCGGTTTCTTCCAACTGGAATAATTTCTATAATAAAAGTTTCATATTGCGACATACACATTAATTTTTGACCCAGTTTCAATGGGTGCCATCTGCCGATATTTAATTATAAATGTTCAACGAAAACTAAATACGGACCTGGATCAGTACTTCTAAAGCGATTTTCTGTATTATAAGAACGATTTTTAAGGTTTATATGGACCTATCACATCACTCGTTTCTGGTCCTAGAGATGGCTCTGTCCACCTAACTAAATTTTGTTAAAATTTTAGAGATCGACCTTATCAACCAGCATAATTTTGGGTAATAATAATAGTTTATATTGTAACGTTTATTTATTTTTACTAGTCTTTTTAATTTATTTTTATACTATTTAAATCACTAACACTGTTTAATTTATATAACACAATTTATTTACAATACTTTAATTTATGTAAGACAATATTTCTATTCGCATTTATCTAACAACATACTACTAACTAACTAAAAATATTCAAATCGGTCCTTTATATAGGTAAATATTGTTCCAGCATACTCCAGTCTATTCTGAGAGTCGTCTCGAACGTTCGATCGCTTCGCTCATCAAGCGCCGTTGAAAGAAACGTATATTCTGGAATATTCTCGCGTCATCTGTCTGCTTCGCGTCTGGGTCATAGCGCCAGGGGCGTACTCGCACAACATTGCCCCCTTCTTAACAGATAGTTCCTCCTGGAACTTTTAAGGAATTGAGACTGGATGGAGATACTTGCAACTGAATCCTCGTCTAAAATTTCCAGTTGCATGGAAATAACATGGAATGGTCTTTGATGTCAGCTGGACACGGGGCGAATGGCTGCATACCAACACCTGGACTTCGGTATCTTGAAAGATTACTTCCACCATATTTCGGATGACCCTCCAATCCAATGGGTTGCACTCTATTTTCGGCATGGCTAGCTTCTGTATGTTGGACTCCAATACGTGCTCTCTCAAGTTAAGTAATGATTCCCATATATTTCGATAAGTGGGCTGGTCTTGGTAGGGGGTCATCTCGAAGTATTAAAGCCTTCCCAGTGGCTGGTAACTGATTTCGAAGTTCCGACAATCGACCAAACTTCCTTCGAAAGACAGACGCTAATCCTCGGCCGTCGCTAATAGTGGCGGAAACGCTATGGACCAATGAGTAGTCATCAGGAAGTGTGAACAGGTCTTGCTGTTTCTCAATAGTCACGCCGTATCTAGCTTTCCCAGTACCTCCATATGCTCCCATAAATTCTTCGAAAGCAAGGTCGGGTGTATCTTGGACTTGATTTACGACTTCTTCTTCCTGGTCATGATCTCCTTCAAATTTCGCCAGTCGGTTTCGATGTACTACCTTAGGTTTTCCATTCGGGGTCTTTATTATACGGTATATGACGTCATTGATTCTTTTCTTGATGATGTATGGACCCTCCCAAGATTGTTGTAGCTTTGGTGAGTACCCCTTCCGTCTTTTCGGGTTATGGAGCCTGACTTTGTCACCTTCTTGGAAACATCCCCTATAGCTTGGGTATCATACCGTTTCTTCATCCTGTCACTGGCAACTTAGAGATGGGAGCGAACCAAATCATGCATGTCGTCCATTTTTCTTCGTATCTGGATGACATAGTCTTCTCCAGCTATATCCTCTCCAGGTCGGCATCCAAACTCGAGGTCGCATGGTAACCTCATCTCACGTCCAAACAAGACTTTTGCTGGTGTTTGACCTCTTGATTCATTGACGGCGGATCGATAAGCCATTGCAAAGAGCGAAATATACTGGTCCCAGTCTCTTTGGTGATTGGATACTACTTTTGATAGATATTTGCCAATGGTTTTATTCATGCGTTCTACCATTCCATTTGATTGTGGATGCAATGCTGTAGTTCTTGTTTTCTTCATTCCTAAATTGTCGCAAATTCCTTGAAAGAGTTGACTTTCGAAGTTCCTTCCTTGGTCACTGTGAATCTCCAAGGGCACTCCATATCGGCAAATAAACTCCTTCACTAGCACGTCTGCGACAGTTGCTGCCTCTTGATTTGGAATGGCGTAGACTTCAACCCACTTCGTAAAATAATCCATTACCACCAACATGTATTTATTCTTATTCTCAGTAGTGGGGAACGGTCCAGCAATATCTAAAGCAATTCTCTCAAATGGGCTACCAACGTTATATTGTTTCATGGGAGCCTTTCCTCTTTTCTGAGGTCCATTACTAGCAGCACAGATGGTACACTTCTTACACCAGTCCTTAACATCATCGGAACTATTCATCCAATAAAACCTTTCACGAACTCTCTGCAGGGTTTTCTTGACACCAAGATGACCTCCTGATAGACTGTCGTGTAACTGTCGTAGTACTTCGGCTACTCTACTCTTTGGTATAACTAAATGCTTACTGTTAACGGAACCGTCATCATTTTCAATTATTCTCTTTAATAAATCGCCTTCCAAAATGAAAGACTCCCACTGAGTCCAATATGATTTAAGGACTGTAGAGAATTTTGACACTTCTTGCCAAGTAGGTCGACGATCTTCTATCTTCCATTCTCTCATTTTCTTTAAATCAGGATCATTATCTTGTTCTTCTTTAATTCTAGTAGGTGCCCAGTCGTCGTTAACTACAGTTGTTCGTAGTATTGCAGTTTCTTTCAATTCTGTCTTACTGCAGTGAGAACACTCTTCTGGGCACGGTCTTCTGGAAAGAGAGTCTGCATTTCTGTGACTTATCCCATCTCGATGTTTGATCCTAAAGTCGTACTCTTGGAGTCGTTCGATCCACCTGGCAATTTGACCTTCAGGGTTCTTAAACTGCATTAGCCATTTTAGGGCTGCATGGTCCGTCCGGATTAAGAATTTTCTTCCATAAAGATATTTGTAGAAGTGTTCCACCGATTTCACAACTGCCAGAAGTTCTCTTCTCGTAACGCAGTAATTCCGCTCAGATTTGGAGAGCACTTTACTAAAATAACCCAGGACTCTCTCTTGTCCATCTTGAATCTGTGAAAGGACTCCTCCAATTCCGACATTACTGGCATCAGTATCCAAAATAAATTCTCCTTCCGGTTGTGGGTAGCCTAATATCGGTGCTGCGGTTAAATGCTTCTTCAGAGTTTCAAAAGCCGTTTGACAGTTTTCATCCCAGCAGAACTCTCTCGTTTCCTCTGTAAGGCGTGTTAATGGCTTCGCAATGTCTGAAAACTTTCTGATAAATCTGCGATAGTATGTACATAGACCAAGAAAACTTCTTATTTAATGTTTAGCAGTTGGTTGTGGCCATTGTTTGATAAAAGAAACCTTGTCCTTATCTACAGACACGCCTTCCTTGCTGACAATATGACCCAGATAATTAACTTTGTCTTGGAATAACTGGCATTTCTTTGGATTCAGCATCAGTTGGGCAGCTTGAAGTCTTTTAAAAACATCTTCTAAGTTTTTCAGATGTTCTTTGAATGTCTCCCCCAAGACTATAATGTCGTCTAGTAGAAGGTTCTATCACTCCATCTTCTTCCATTTCTTGGACAATCCTTTCAGCTTCTTGCCTCTTCGCCTGTGGTAATCTTCTAGCTGATTGACGAATTGGCTTGGCATCACCCGTGTCGATTTTATGTTTTACAGCAGAGTCTTACCTCCCTTTGGTACAAAAATGTTGCGATACCGATGAAGAAAATCTTTCATTTTTCTTTTCTCTTCTCGGTTTAAAGATGTACCAGCAACCGCCACCATTTGTTCAAACTTATCGTTGGAATTATCGGGAATAGTTGTCTGTCGAATTATAGATGTTACTGGTACGGAGGTTCCGACTTTGGTCTCTTTCTTGATCGTAATTGGGTGATCATTGACATTTATAACTCGTACTGGAATTTCTTTAGCGGAAGTGACCAATCCTTTTCCTATCAAAATTCCTCGACCGACCTCCTCATCATGGTTCCATGGTTCCATCATCACAGGTATTCCTTCGTCAATAGTTCCTTGTAGTCTGGCCACTATGATCGTTTCGCTTCTACCAGGTACCACAGTCTCCTCCTGGACAACGGCTGGCACGGTTTTGTCCTCTTATGGATGAAGGAATATTTCTTCAGAACCGACTTTGATAACTCTGTTCTTGAAATCCAGTTAGAAACCATGTAAGTTCATCACATCCATTCCTAATATGACATCTTCCTCAATGTCAGCAACAATAACAGTATGCGTAAACTTTTCTGAGCCAATTCCTATTTGAACCTGGAGTTCTCCAAGGATGTTAGCTCTATCACCTGTGGCAGTTCGCAGTCGTAGCCTTGTTGGTAAAAGCTTCTTACGGCTATTTATAGTTGTTGGCCGTATAATCGTTCTGGTCGCTCCAGTAAAGTTCTTCATCATGTTTACTCATTGGTCTAACTTACTTTCATCTTCCTCTTCCGTTACGGACCTTACTTTACTGTATCCTCCACAAGCTTTCGAAGCCGCTTCATACTCAAGCGCGGCAGACAAGATGTCAACTAATGTTTTGTGGTGGGCTAAACGGAGTGTCTTTGCCATTTCGTGGTCACGAAGTCCATCAAAAAATGCTTCAACAGCTAAACATTCCATCATTTGTTCTGGAGCTGAAGGGTAAGCAAATCTTACCAATCTGGCAATATCTACTTCGTACTCTTGAAGTGTCTCCTCTCGCTTCTGTTTTCGAGTCGTTCTCCAAGTGTTCGTGACCATATCGCATGTTCAAGCTTTTCTTCAGTTGCTCAAAATCATCTGTGTCCTCTACTGGTATGGTCTGAAGAACATCCAAAGCGTCTCCTCTCAGAGCGATGGTGAGGTTTATTGCCTTCTCTTTTTGGGACCATCCGTTCGCTCTTGCAGCTGTTTCGAACTTTTTGAGATCATTTTCCCAAGACATCTTTCCGTCAAAGGTTGGGGCCTTAACACGAACAGAACTTTCGCTGCCTTCCAATTTCGGTTTCCGCTCCACTTTGTAGCTTCTCATTTCGTTCTCGTTTTCCTCTCCTAAATCTTCCATATCTTCTTTACCTCCTTTTTCCATCTCTTCCATTTGCTTTTCCATTTCTCTTATTTTCTCTTCAATTTTTTTTCAAATGAAGACATTTTATTTTCCATAGAAGAAATATCCAAAGAAACTTTGTTTTCCAAAGAAGAAATGTCAGAAGAAACTTTATTTTCCAAAGACGAAATATCATTTTTTATAGAAGACATATCAGTAGAAACTTTGTTTTCCAAAGAGGAAATATCATTTTTCAAATAAGACATATCGCAAGAAATATCTTTTTTTAAACTTCAAAGAAGACATGTCGGAAGAGACTTTATTTTCCAAAGAAGAAATATCATTTTTCAAAGAAGACATGTCGGAAGAGATATCACTCTTCAAAGAGGACATATCGGAAGAAACTTTATTTAAGGAAGAAATAATTGTAGCAGAAGAGTTGTCTACGAAAATATGATTTTCTGGATCTAAACCATCATTTTCCAATGCTTGCTTAAGTCGCTCCAACAACTCAGTCTCCCTTCCTGTTGTTTCTAATTCACGATCCTCCAGTTCTTGACGCAATTCTGTCACTTTCAAGTAACAAAGTTTTTTCTACATATTTATTTTTTTTACACTATTTATTTACAATATCCCACTTCTGACACCAATGTAACGTTTATTTATTTTTACTAGTCTTTTTAATTTATTTTTATACTGTTTAAATCACTAACACTGTTTAATTTATATAACACAGTTTATTTACAATACTTTAATTTATGTAAGACAATATTTCTATTCGCATTTATCTAACAACATACTACTAACTAACTAAAAATATTCAAATCGGTCCTTTATATAGGTAAATATTGTTCCAGCATACTCCAGTCTATTCTGGGAGTCGTCTCGAACGTTCGATCGCTTCGCTCATCAAGCGCCGTTGAAAGAAACGTATATTCTGGAATATTCTCGCGTCATCTGTCTGCTTCGCGTCTGGGTCATAGCGCCAGGGGCGTACTCGCACAACAATATCGTTTCTAAAAGAGGCTACTAGTGTCGATAGGAGATTTAAAGGGACAGGTACTTGAAGGTGTTGCCATATTTCGAAATTAAATTGATTATATAAATCGTTTGTAATGGAATGTTATTTGATATATCTTTATGAACAAAGGTATCTAGAGAAATGAAAAGTAGCTGGGAATAATTGTTATTTTAGGATTTAAAATAAGTAAGAAGTTAGTGGTCTAAAAATGTTTAGCTTCGTGGAGCTCTTCTTATTTAGGTGTTATGCAAAAAACAAGTTTTAAAGTTTATTCGGTCTGTTTTATGCATGGATCGCCATTAAATCACGATATACAAAATTAAAAGTACATATACGTTATGTAAAATATAATTAAGAAATATTTAACGTTTCTGATCGAGAATTATTTGAGAATTTATGTTAAAAGAATTGTTAAATTATTATTCCAAGAAATGAAAATATTTATGATAAATAATCAATTAATAACTGAATCTGTAAAAAATAAATCCTATAAAAAGTAATACTTCATGTTTATTTTGGTAGGTAAATGTTATCTTTCTCGGTTAAAAAAAGTCTTTTTAAAATGTAAAAAAAAGCTTCAATAGATATTCCAAATTTGGACAGTTGTAATTGTTTACCTACCAAAATTTAAACTTTATTAAAATATTGTATTCAACTGTAAATTAGACCAATAAAAATATGAAATAGATGTTTTATATTTTCGAGAATGTTTTAAATAACTATAAATAGGTAACCATAGGGATTTAGGTAATAAAACTGAACAAAAATACTAAATAGTTAGTAAACAGGTATAAGCTGTGTAATTATTATTTCAAAGTAGCAGTAGTACTTGCAGTAGTTGTATGATACGTTAGTTTATTGATTGTGCTTTAGTGATTATTATTTTATTTTATTTTATAAACAATATGGTGTTTATTAAAAAGAAAAGAGGATGCTTAAGACCTACACGCCTTATTATAAGTACCATCCGCAAGCGGTTCTAGAGAATGCCGATTTTAGACTCTACTACGACAGGCCTATTATGACCGAAGCACGCTTATTATTTATTACCCCAGATATTACTCAAGATACTCATTTTCACAGACTTAGTCGAGGGTCCAGGACCCCTATTTTCGAACGTGTGATGTGAAGTGAATGTGATGTGAGTAGTGAAGTGATCGATCCCTGACAAAACCTTTCATGGGTCGTATTTTCGATATCACAACGTTGCCTCGTTATATTTATGAAAAATGAAAGAATTTTGACGTATAACGTACATACTAGAAAGTTGGCAACGTTTGATAAATTGGGTTTGAGGCAGTTTAAACTGATAACTATATTCTTTTATTTATGATAACTACAACTATATTCTTTTATTTATGAAAGACGCAAATTTCAAAACAAAACTACGGTAACATCTCTAATAAACATATGATTTTGACAATACGCTGACGTCTGAATAATAATGCGCATGTTTCACTGCTTCGACTGGGGGTGTGTTCGGGGAGCACGCTTTCGAGCTATGCAGCGCCAAGAGCCATATAACGCAAACGAGGAATAGTACTAGATAGCGCCAAATGGCGCAAATAGCGTGCTCCCCGAACACAGCCTGGGTCTGACCAAGCGAAGTGTGATCTGAGCTATCATATAGTCTAAAAATACGGTTCACCGGTTTCTCACCAGTGATCTATCACATCACATATTCGAAAATAGGGATCCTGGAGGCCAATATAAACTTAAAAAAAAATGTTCGGTTACCTCCGGGATTTAAAATGATAATGTTTGATTTTCCATTATTTGGTGTGTTTAATAAATTATTTTATTATTGCCTTAATTTGTTTTATTTATTTCTTAGTTATAGCAAAAAACTGACTAATAAATTTTGTATTTTGGCCAAAGTAACTTCAATAAAAATTTTAAACATAGTAGATTTCAACCCTATAAAAGTGGCCATTTTTTACCGATTTTTAACTATCATAATTCTAGAATTTCAATAAGATAAAAAATTAATGTTTTTTACAGAATTCTGTAAAAAATTTGTATAAATTATTCTTTAATCGTATTAATATTATTAAATTACAAATGAAATATGTAATACTTTGAAAACAAAAAACTGTCAATATACAGGGTGATTAATTAGTGTGAGGAAGCTCAGTAGATCTGTTATAGTAATACCTAAAAAAAGTTATTGACAAAAATTGTAAGTAGCTTTAAACTCCACATTTTAAAATTAGTTACATTCTTACAGGGTGTTCCATAAGATGGTGGCACACCAAACTTATTTTATTTTAAAAATCGTATCAAGTTTAACTCTATGAATAATTAAAAAGGAGTATAGAAGCATTGATCTATTGCAACTATAGTTTTTTAATAATTGTTAAAAATTATAAAACATATTCGTTTTCATAATATTCGTTAAATCAAATACAGGGTAACACCCTGTATTTTATATCACTATCGAAAACTACTTAAAACATAAGTTTGGTGTGCCACCATCTTATGGAACACCCTGTAAGATTTTAACTAATTTTAAAAGCTGCCTACAGTTTTTGTTTATAATTATTAATTTTTTGTAGTGAATGTATTTAATTATAACTATTAAATGTATATTCCATAAAATTATATTCAAATTTATGATGTAAGTTTACTCTTTTGGAATAAAAAATATATATTACAATTGCATGACTTCTGCAAGTTCAAAAATTTTTAAAAAATTCACATATGTTTCTGAACCAAAACTAATTTATTTTATAAAAATATTGCGACTTTTTATGTTCTGGTTTATTTGCTTTATACTTGCAAAAAAATAGTTTTCCGATTTTTCTTGAAAACAAAACATACAAGCTAAATGAAATTTTGGTAAAATCATACCTAAGGCTGAATACGTCATCTCAAATTTTTTGAACTTGTAGATATTTTTTCCGGAGGTCCATATAAACCTTAATGACTTGAATGGAACTATCTGATGTCAAGTTTTTATTATCGTTTTGTTTATTAATGTCAATTATATTATCGTTGGAAAAAACATTTGTAAATTCGGCGTCCATACTCTCAGCGCCAAACACTTCGTCTTCTACATAGACTTTGGGGTTAATATTCAGATCCAGTCGAGAATCATCTTTACCATTAGTATCTCTTCTGCCGCCGGACATCTTAAGGTCCGGGGCAGGTTTTAAATCAGAACTTGATAATATGAGGTGTACTTACGGTAACAAATATACAAGTAAAACAAGGTTTTAACACCTTAATTAGTTTTAAATTACAACACTCGTTAATCACAACCGATAGGTACATCTAACTCGGTCGAAAAGGTTGTAGTAAGATCGTAAAAATACTTTAAAATCCAAAATATCTTAAACTACGTGCCTTTCTAAAACGTCGTTTCGGGAATTCATTTTTAATAATTAGTTTACAAAATAATATTGTAATTTTTGCCCATATTAATTGATAACCTTAAATTAGTTACATATATTATGGTAGCGTTTTGGAGACAATTTAAATCAGAAAATGGAAATCCAGACCAAAATAAAATTCAGAAGATATGATATCGCCAACAGGTAAGGTTAGTAGTGAATTTTGCAATAAAGATTTACACATTCAGTGTCAGAGGGTTATTTTAAATATGTATCCAGTGTTTGAAAAATGAAGATAATAAAAAATCAGATGCGGTTATAATAAAGCGAATTAATACGTTAATTAAAAATTCTATTTACACTATTTCTCGGGTTATTAGCTAAGCGCGCTGACGTTATAGATCATTCGCAGGTGCGGAAAAACAAAAAAACAAAATTTGCAAATGTTGACGGTGCTACAAAAGATGTTATGGAATCGCGGCCTATTGTTGTACTCCGTGAAGAATATTTAAATAAAATAAGGAAGTATCGTGAATTAAAAAGGCATATAGTATACCTAGGTAATACTTGGTTTGACACATATGGTACTGTTCAGTTTGGCTGGGTGAATCAGTCTTAAAAGTGTAGTTTAAATGCGCCATGTTCGAGAGGAAAGCGTATAATAATTCTTCACGCCGGAAGTGAAAACGGTTTTGTACCAAATGCGTTACTACTGTCTGCGAAAAATATTAAGCAATGTTCAGCCGACTATCATGAGGATATGACTGCAGATTTATTCGAAAAATGGATTTTAAGAGCAGCTCCTTCCTAACATTCGTCCAAATTCAGTATAGTCGTTATGGACAATGCTTCCTATCATTCGCGGACATTAAATAAAATTCCAAATTCTAATTCAAAGAAGGCAGATATTTTAAAATTTATGAAAAATAGGAACATTAGTCCGGAAAAGGTAACGATAAATATATAACCCGAATAAAACAAACCAATTAACTTAACCTTAAACACAATGCACATGCTACAAGCTGATAAAAATATCCAATGTCTGCCAATATAGTATATCATTACACGAGCGATTATGTAGGGTGAATCACCCGAGTTAATAGTGGCCATAATCGCGAGTACCTATAATACTATACTTTTTCTACACTTATGGAATAATTAAAAACCACATTAAATTAAATGTATTTAAATAAACCATTTTACATTAATTTGCATTAAAATTTAATAATTTGTATAATTATGTAATACGAAGATTATTTATCAATTTTATTTCATAGAAATTTCATCCAAATGTTTTAAAGAGGTACTAAATATGCCTTTACAATCAAAAAGTATTAGATTTAGTACAATTATTGTACATCTTTGAACCTTTTCCGTTGCCATGGATAACTAATAAAACCTTCGAATATCTGTTGGCTTGTGAAATTCGTGGCCTGTGATTGGTCAAAATACCGTTGGCTTATGGTACATAAGTCAACAGGTAAATATAACTACTACTATTATTTAAAGAAAAACCGTAAATAATAAATATATTATTCCATAGGTGAAGAAAAAAATATTTATGTGATGCCAATATCATATATCAATTATCCCCATATATTGCTAAAAGTCGAAATTTCCCGGAATCCCTAAAGATTTCGACTGTCATGGCGGACAATTTCGAGCCGAAGTTACACTTAGAATCAAAGCCCTGATTTTTTTTTCGGGCTGAGGTGGAAAAAACTCATGTTCGAACGGGTTCAGGACCCGAACAGTGTTGGACTCATCACCGTTACGATGACGCCTACCAACCAAAACCACCTCAAAACTCGCCGTTGTTCCCGTCTCGGAATCACTACCCTATAATACTTCAAGACGGGCGGCGGTCCCTCATACACTCTCCATTTATTCTGCCACTCATAAACGTTCTCTTCTTCTAACCATACTCTCCACTGCCTTTTTCCTCCTTCATCCAATCCATAACTTCCTCTTTCATCACGCCCTTCCACTGTAGTCTCCTGGCTCTAGCCATCACATCCAATAGGTAGGATCTTGCCAGCACCGCTGCTGCTAACCCTCCCACTGTCCTGTACCCTTGCACCACCCTCAGCAACATTTCTCTCTGAACCCTCAGTAATGGTTTAATCCTAGCATGTACTCCTGCTCTTTCACCCCACACTTCCGCTCCGTAAAGCATACTCTGCTCAATCGTTCTACCAATAACTCTTCTCTTCCATTATCCCGGTCCTTTCACGTTACACATCAATCTCCCCAACCATGCCGCCCGAATTTTCGCCTTCTCTGCCGCCTTCGACTTGTGGTTTCTAAACGATAGCAAATAAAGATCTTATAGGTCGCAATGTAACTATCACCCCTAACTTAATATAAATTTGCAAAATTTTTGCAAATTTATATCTACACTAAAAATCTTCAGTATTTGTTCTTGTTACGCTTTACGCGTAATAAATTTTAATTTTTTGGGCTATTATAGTTACGCCTATGTGTTCACCTTGCAGGTGCATGCAAACTAGTTTTTATATTCGTACCGGGGACCGGGGTAGTACATTTTTTGCCGAACGAAAATACGGGCGTATCTTTAAAAATATACTGACATTCTGTGTGTTTATAATTTATTTTATAAATTGCAGTCATATTTTTTGGTAAACCAATCGTTTTAATCAACATCAATATTTTCTATCATAATCTCAATTAATTTAACATGTCTAATTACGGTGATGAACAATAAGAAAATATTACAAAACTAATTGCACGTCGCGGTCAATTAAAAGCGCAATTAACAAGATTTAAAAAATCTATAAATGATCCAAACAATAAAAACAAGTTTCAAGAAATCGCGACGCGACTTCAAAAAATTGAAATTACATTTGATGATTTTAACTCAGTACAAAGCGAATTAGAAACTTATAACGAAGAAGCACATAGCGATGAGAGAATTTCGTTTGAAGACGATTTTTACGAACACGTCTCTAAAGCTAAACAAATTGTAGATGAATTTCATCATTGTCAAAATTATACACAACAAAATAAAATTTCAGGTGCACAGCCCGCGGCATCAACACAAACATTTAACGTTCAACTTCCTACTCTAAGCCTACCGGAGTTTGACGGCTCGTACGATAAATGGTCAACATTTTATGATTCCTTTTTTGCATTAATTCATAACAATCCAAATTTATCAAACGTTCAGAGACACTATTATCGTTGATTGATAAACTTATCAATCAACGCTATTATTTACAGGCATCTCTTGAAGGAGAAGCAGCACAGACATACAATCGAATCATTAGAAATCAACAATTCAAATTACACAGTGGCGTGGGGCTTATTGCAGGATCGGTATCAAAACAAAAAACTTATTATAAAAAATCATACAAAACAAATTTTTGAGTTACCCAACGTTATCAAAGACTCATTTACTTCATTGCGATCATTTCTAGATAATTTTCAAAAACATTTTAGAGCTCTTAAAAATTTGAATGAACCTGTCGAATCATGGGGTACAATTTTGATACATTTATTACTTTCCAAACTAGATATTAATACCAAACGGGAATGGGAAATTTAAACAAAAGACATAGTTTCTCCACACGTAGACATATTCATTAGTTTTTTAACGTAAAGATGTCAAGTTCTCGAATCTATAAACAATATCTAATGTGATTAATCAAACGCATAATTCGACAAATAATCGCAAATTTGTTAACACTGTCCAATCAAATGTTGCAGCTACAAAACTTGCATATACTGCAAGGACAATAATCACCTTATATACTTTTGCAAATTATTTAAAAATTTATCAGTATCTTCAAGATTACAAGAAATACGAAAATTAAGGGCTTGCATTAATTGTCTGCGAACGGGACATAGTAGTCAAGATTGTAAGTCGGGCACTTGTCGCATTTGTCAAAACAAACACAATTCATTATTGCATTTAGGTAGACAACCTTTTAGAAACAACAATCAATCAAATTCCACCGCAACCGCAATTAATGACGATATGAAATTCGGGAACTGACAGTACCATCAAACAATTTTAGTACGGTTCAAAATTCGGCTGAACCTAATTCAAACACAACTATAATTTCTTGCTCACAAAACATAAACAGTGCTACAAGTTCACAAGGTGGTGGTAACACATTCGTTTTATTATCAACTGCTCTTATTAAAATATTCGATAAGGAGAACAAACCTGTTACGTGTAGAGCCTTGTTAGATGGAGGCTCACAGTCAAATTTTATTACAAACAGTCTAGTTAATCGTTTGGGATTAAAATCATTTAAGGTTAATACGCGAGTCATAGGTATTACTGGACACTCACTAGAAATTCCTCTTATGACTAAAGCTAAAATCAAAGCTTCCACATCAAACTATCAGACCAATCTGAATTTCTTAACAACTAAATAAATAAATAACTATAATCAAGTTACTAGCAACACTCCTCAAATTAGTTTCGATGCTTCCATTTTAAAAATCCCTCCAGATTTAAAATTAGCAGATCCCTCATTTAACATATCTGGTGAAATCGACATCTTGATATGAGCAGGCTTATTTTACAATTTACTGGAAGCTGGTCAAGTATGTCTCGGTGATAACCAACCAGTTTTGCAAAATACCAAATTGGGTTGGATAGTAGCTGGTCAAGTTAAGTCTTCTCTTGCATTTAATGACATAGTTTGTCATTTATCCAAATCAACCAACATCGAAGATAAAATCGAAAAATTCTGGATTCTTGAAGAGTCCTACACGAGTGACACAATTTATTCACGGGAAGAAGCCGAAACTGAGGCACATTTCAATTCCACGTTTCAACGCGATATATCAGGTCAGTTTGTGGTACGACTACCTTTTCAAAATAATCATCACGAGCTTGGTGAATCAGAGCAAACAGCTATTCGTCGATTCTTATCCTTAGAAAATAAACTTGTAAAAAATCCCAATTTGCATAAAACATATTGTGAATTCATGGAAGAATACATTAATTTGGGTCACATGTCAGAAATTTCTTCTTTCGAAATCTCCAAACAAACTTCAAATTTCTTTCTTCCACATCATTGTGTGATTAAGGACTCTTCAGCTACAACAAAATTGCGAGTTGTATTCGACTCGAGCGCAAAAGCAACTTCAAATTTATCATTAAACGATGTTCTAAAAACAGGTCCGTGTATACAAGAATCGATATTTTCTATTCTGTTGCGTTTTCGAACCCATAACATAGTTTTTACGGCGGATATCGCAAAAATATATCCCTGCGTAAAAATGCATGAAGATGACCAAATTTATCAACAGATAG
Source organism: Ophraella communa (assembly GCA_035357415.1). Taxonomy (NCBI): domain Eukaryota; kingdom Metazoa; phylum Arthropoda; class Insecta; order Coleoptera; family Chrysomelidae; genus Ophraella; species Ophraella communa. The sequence continues at coordinate 17,156,867 of CM068985.1, read as the reverse complement.
TATGGCGCTCTAATCCTTCATCATATAAATTAAATACGGTCACATACGGGACTAGTCCAGCTTCATTTCTGGCTACAAGATGCCTCAACAGCTAGCTCTCGAAAACATGACTCAACATAGCGAAGCTTCGCAATCTATCTTACAGGACTCCTACATGGATGACTGGATTTCAGGTGCAAATGATGTACCGTCAGCCTCCTTGTTGATAACAAATGTCAAGGACATTCTAGCTTCTGCAGGTTTTCATCTAAGACAATGGTCATCCAGCGATGAAGACATTCTAAATGGTCTCCAAGAGAAGGAACACAATTCGAACACACCATATACTTTCAAGGACAATCAAAATGCTAAAACTTTAGGCATCAGATGGATTTCGTCAAATGACAAATTAACATACGCGACAAACATACGCAAATACAACTTGTTCACTAAACGCACAGTATTATCCACAATAAGTCAGATATTTGATCCTCTCGGGTTAATTAGTCCGGTAATAACAAAGGCTAAACTATTCATGCAACATTTATGGCAACTAAAAACAAACTGGGACGAACCCGTTCCTAATGACTTTCTTAAATCGTGGCTTCAGTTTTATAATCAAATCGACTCTATAAATGAAATAGAGGTACCTAGACACGTCTTCATAAAACAAGCCGTTCAAATAGAGATTTATGTATTCTCTGATGCATCTCAATCTGCTTATGGAGGATGCGTCTATTTTCGAACAATTAACTCCGTTGGCCAAATCGTGGTCAAATTAGCATGCTGCAAATCTCGAGTAGCCCCATTAAAGGTCGTATCTCTTCCACGTTTAGAACTTTGCGGAGCTCTCTTAGCCGCTCAGCTAGCACAATCCGTTATCAATGCTATTAAAGGCAAACCTAGGTTATATTTTTGGTGTGATTCAACTATTGCACTGGCTTGGATACGTGCTGATCCTAGTCGCTTCAAAACATTTGTGGCCAACCGTGTGGCCAAAATACAAACTCTGTCTGACTCCTCCCAATGGCGATATGTGCCAACCGAAATCAACCCAGCTGATCATGTTTCTCGCGGACTAAACCTCAATGATATAAAATATTTATCTTCTTGGTTTGACGGACCAGAATTCCTATATCACAATGAAGGAAGCTGGCCTAATTCTAAACCAATACCATTGTATAAACAGACATAGTAGGACAACCCAATGCTTTATTTTCTTTGACACAATTTGGGACGACCACCAGATGTCGGTAAAGACTTGGTCCCAATTTTAAAAATAAATACTAATTTTACTAATATTTGGTAGATGGCGGTGCGTCAGAAACTAAATTCTCACTATTTTCTATAGGGGTAATCGCAATTGTTGTGCTCTTGTTGCAAAGTTTATTATTGACGATCTTATAGCGTTTTCCATTCGTCGCACTGGGGCAGAACTCGCGCCAGTTTTGTGTTCCATTCGTTGAACTTTTTTTATTTTTTTGTGTTCCATTCATGTGTCACTCAAACTCCGAGCGAGCTAAGGGCGAACCGGGGGCAATAATTTGGCACTAGCTATTTGATCAAGGGTTGCGGTAGTGCAAAACAATAATGGCGGATAGTGGAAATAAAAAAAAACTATTATTATTACAGTTATTATCTTCTTCAAGTAGTGAAGATGACGAGGAAATTTTCTATATGGTGGAAAAGCATAAAGTACCAAAAATAACTAATTTTATAGCCGATGTTGTTCATAAATATAACGAAAAGGAGGTATGTACCCATATAGGTTATCTTCCAGTTTAACCATCCGCTAAAAATTCTCTGCGCATGTACAAAAATATTCGAAATTTACAGCGGGAGAGCCGCACAGTGTTGTCAGTTCAAACATTTTTTCCTGAAAGCGAATAGTTTAGTTTTGATTTAGTAAATTTGATTATAAAAAAACGCACGTTAATAAGGAGCGTTACTGCTAAAATTCATAAGTAATAATTAAGATGCTAAGAACAGCAGTTGAAAATATGAATAATAACGTAGGTGGGTACTTCCCTTCGTTATTTCGAATTAAATATATTGTAATATGCGAATATAAAAATCTCACGTTTTCATGGTATTCTGTGATTTTAATTTATTATGGTTTTAAATTAATGAAAAATATAAACTACCACAATAAATGCAGTAGAAACTATAAGGAAAAACATTTTAAATAATGCATATTATATTAAAATTAAATAATATATAATTAAAATTTTATATTGTCTTCTGATTTATTTAAGGCATACTATGTTTACATGCATATAAAATTTAAATCCAAAATCAACCCTATAATTGAATCTTCTTTTTATAATAAATTAACTTTATCTGCAAAATGTACATACTGTACGTTCAACATGCATTATTTCATAGATTTACTTAACTCGATTACATAACTTAAGTTACGCAATCTGTTAAATAATGTCTATAATTTTCGTCTTTCCAATGTTTATTCACTCACTTTATTTATTCATAAATATGTGGCAACGCAGCTCGAGATTTAAAATTTGCCGCTCCTTATCAACCAATAAAGTTATCCTTGATACTTCAAATTTTGTACATGCGCAGAGAATTTTTAGCGGATGGTTAAACTGGAAGATAACCCCCATATATATTTACTGGAATATATTATCCAACGATTTTCCTTTATGATTATATTCATAATTGTAAAGTATTAGGTATTACTTGATTATTCTATTAATCATTGTTGAATAAATGTTACATTTATTGTAAACATTTAACACGTCCTCCACAAATAATATAAAATTATTCTAATTTCAGTTTAAAAAACACTTCAGAATGAAGAGGGAGACAGCTTATATGCTAGTAGATTTATTTAAAGACTCAACATACTACCCAAAACAACAACCAGGTGGAAAAGTTCCCATTTCAGCAGAAACTCATATTTTATCTTTTTTGTGGTAAGCATATGTTTGTTAAAAGAATAAAATTGTCAGAAAATGTGTAGTGCATAATTTTGTATTTTAAATTTACAAATTATCTAGGTAATCACTTTTATTAAATAATAAATAGGCTGTTTATTGAAATTAACTTCAATAGTTGTTGTAAAGACATCTGTTTATTTCTTAACATTTTCTATGAGTTTTTTTTTTATTTTAAGGTTTTGTGGTAACAAGACTACTATAAGAAGTGTAGCTCAACTATTCAATACCAGTCTCTCTTCATTATTCCGAATAAAAGTTCGAGTTACTGATTTTCTTTTAAGTTTGGGCACTAAAATCATAAAAATGCCAAAATCAGTGACAGAGCAAGAAAATACTGAGAAAGAGTTTAAAAATATTGCAGGTTTTCCTGGAGTCATAGGTGTGATTGATGGAACATCAATCCATATAAGGACTCCATCTAAAAAAATAAAATCAACCTAAACAGACATGACTTGCCAAGCATTAATCTTCAGGCTATTTGTGATGCAAAGAAAAGATTTATAGATGTCTGTACAGGTTTTCCAGGAAAGATACATGATGCCAGGGTATTCAAATTGTCAGATATTAGTAAAAGTCTTCCAATTTTGTGTGGTAGTAAATACCACATTCTAGGTGACAATGGATATTGTTTAAGACCATGGCTGCTTACGCCCTATAAACAGTATGAGCTTGGTGAACAAGAAATACTATTTAATCAAAAGTTTAGTGCAACCAGAGTGTGTATAGAAAATGCATTTGGCATTCTGAAAGGCAGATTTCGGCAATTGCTGCAATTAGACATTCATAAGGTGAAAAATATTACCAAATTCATTATTTCAATTTGCATAATTCACAATCTTTGTATTGACCACAATGACTTAATTGACGATGACGACATTATACAATGCGAAGAAGATGAAGAGGTCATTATAGACAATAATGATTTGGTTTTAAAACGACAAGGTGAAGAAAAAAGAAATGCAATTAAAAATATGCTTGTTTACTTGTAAAATAAATATATATATTAATAGGAAGTTTTTTTTAACACAAAAATAATACATAAAAATCACATTAACTATATAAATAACTCATAAAAGTACATTATAAAAATAACACATAAAAATCACATTAACTCAACATAACAAATACTAAACATAATATGCTTGTTTACTTGTGAAATAAATATATATTAAAAGAAAGTTTTTTTAACACAAAAATAATACATAAAAATCACATTAACTATATAAATAACTCATAAAAGTACATTATAAAACTAACACATAAAAAACACATTAACTCAACATAACAAATACTAAACGTAATATGCTTGTTTACTTGTAAAATAAATATATATTAAAAGGAAGTTTTTTAACACAAAAATAATACATAAAAATCACATTAACTATATAAATAACTCATGAAAAACATATTAACTATATAAATAACTCATAAAAATACATTATAAAAATAACACTAACAATCACATTAACTCTGAACATAACAAATAATACTAAGTGGTAATATTGACCTTAAATAATAAAAATCTCATTTCTATAACATTAATCATTTTTAAAGATTTCTTTAATTAATTCGAGTTTTTCTTTATGTCTTCGTTCCTTCTCTTTTTCTTTTAGAAGATGTATTTCCATTAATGTTTCTTGAATAGATTTTACTCTTTTTTTTTTATTAGGATATTCAGTTAATGCCTCAGTTTTTGTGACTAATTTGGTAGATATTTTTGAGGTTGATGGCTCATTATGTGACTCATTTACTCTCTTCAATATTATTTCTTTTGCATTCCCTATCACTTCTGGCTCAATGCTATCATCAATAGATGCAATTTTATTGAATTCATCTTCAAATGGTATGACCATCCTTGTATTGCCTGATTTACTATTATGTTCTACTGCACTTTTTTTTCGTTTTAAAATAGTCTTATAACGATTCTCCACTTGATTGGCTGAACGATTAATTTCAAACTTTTTATTAATGTTTTCAGCAATTACACCCCACATAATTTTTTTTGTTTTATATTTTTTCATGGGTCCTACATTTGGAAGCATTTGCTGAAACATATCTAGAAGATATTTAGTTTCTTCTACAGTCCATTCTAAAAAATACATTATAAATTCTATGAAATTTAATATGTATATGGATATTTGATCATCTTACCATTACTACTGCCAGTGGATAATACACCTTTGGTAACATCATGGCATTGGTCTTCTATACCATTATTATATATAAGAACTTCCCTGTAATTTAATTTATTTTTCAATCTATATAAATAAAAAATGTATCAGTACTCACATGTCTCCTTCAATAATATAAATAGATTTAAGGGGTTCAGCTATTGATAAGATCCCATTATTTAAACATTTTAAAATATATTCAACGGCTACTGCATAATTACCTAAAACACAATTAAATTATATAACTTACATTATCCTCTTTATTGTCTTATGTCTGATATATCAATATATTCTCAAATGTTATATATAATCAATTAGACTTACTTCTAATTTCTTTGTAAGTTTCGTAATCATTTCCAAAGTCTAGGGAGAAAATTTCATTGTTAATTTTCGTTTTTACTAAATACATATTATTAAAAATATTTTTACAACCGTGGATAAATAATAATGAATGTTTATAACCAAACGACAAACCACACTCTACTCTACACTCTACAAAACAAAAAATTCAAATCATTTACTGTTACCAAATGTCAAATCAATTTTCGTGTTCCATTGGTTTTGCCCTAGAGCATGCATCTGACAGCACTGACCTTGAATTCTATAAAAACCCAGTGCTGCCCGAGTGCGACGAATGGAAAACGCTATTAGTATCAACTGATTCGTTGTTATAGTTTGTGGTTTGCGGTTATTTTGTTTTTGGAGTGTTTGTATTATAGTTATAGTTTATTTATTATTAGAAAACTTTACTTAGTGACAGAAAAACTGAATAGTGTTGTGATTGATTTTTTATTTTGAGGTAAGCATAAATCAAAAATTATTGCTATTCATTAGACATACATTTATATCCGGTAAATAATACATATATAAATTTTACAGATGTCAGGACATTAGTATGTTTACTACCAATGCGGTAATTCCACATACAAAGATTCAACTATCAGAATGTTTCGATTCCCATACGCAGCAGTATGTCAACAATGGATAATAAACTCAGGTAAGACTAATATTTTTTCAAATAAAAAATAATAAATTTATACCCTTAAAATAATTAAATTATATTAAAATTTTAAATGACACTAAGACGGATTAATTGTTTTTAATCAAAAATCAAATCAAAAACATTTTTAAATATATATAATATAATCAATGTCTATTTTTAACTTAATAGTTGTTAAAAATGTTTTACGTTAAACTGTGTTTAATATAAAAGTCTTAAACCGGTGATTTTTAAAATGTTTTTTCATTACAATAAAGAAATAAAACATAAAATTTGAAAACATTAAATTATTTTTTTTTATTGAAAAGTAACGTATATCGATACCGTGGTCCTTGACACAGTTCTTATAAAACTATAATATGTACATTAAGACTATGACACTGGAATTTTGTTAATTTGAAATCAGCTGACTTGCATAAAGTTTTCTGTATTATGGAAATAAAATTTGTTGATATATTTTTAAAAATGGACCATCCTGGTAAAGACAAGTAGTAGACTTAAAAAACTAAAATTTTTAAACATTTTTCTAAGAGCAACAATTTGATTTAAACTTAATTTTTAATTTTGTTCGACAAACATCAAACAAAAAATCAACTGTCACTTCATAATAAATCGCAACGTTGTTATTCTTTTTTATGTATCTATGGTTATTACCATTGTAGCATTATTAAATTTTATATGTGTACTTATAATTAAAAAAAAAAACGACTTGAATTCTCTTCACTTGGCTACTTTTTTAAGTAAAGTTTTATAATTGAAAAATATTAAATAAATATAAAAATGTAATTCAATTTTGGACTGGCTTAATAAACATTTTCGTATTTTTTCTTGCAAAAAATAATTTTGATAATTTATTAGCTTAGACACTAAATTTTTGTTGCTATAAACAAGCCGTTATGTTAAACCCCATGATTCAACCTCTACTTTAATATAACAATAGGTACCGTTTTCTCCACAACAATTTTACCGTACTTCCGGTAATATCGATAATCTCGATAATTCTAAATAAACCAATAATTTATGAATATAAAAATTTGATCACTCAACATTGTACAACAGTGTACAAGATAAAATTCCTAAAAATGTAGTTAATGGCTTAAACGATTCGAAATAGTTTTAAAAAAAGAAGTATTTTTATTTTTTCGGTTAAAAAATTACAATTGTTATTAGCAAAAAAAAAGCCCACCAGCTTCTTCCCAATACCTCCAAAAAAGTATAACTGATTGTTTAAATAATAAAAAAAATTCTGAGTGCGGTAAATTTCAACAAAAATTCTCAATTCACGGAATTGTAACTCTATACTATTTTCACCATGTACTAGCGTGAAAAAAATAATAAAAAGAAATCGAATTAGTGCTTTCAATTTGTCGCGCTTAACAATAATAATAATGATAGAATAATAATAATCTTTAATGTTTCTAAACAAAAAATTACAGCAACGGTTTGGTTACATATATTTTATTATTACAACATAGTTTAATAAATCATATTTATAAGTTTTAATTAAATTAGATTATAAAGTTATTGGCATCTTTTTATTAATAGTAATTATTTACATTGCAGGAAATGCTTCTTTGGCGACCCTGAGTTCGAATATTCTGAAGGGAAAATTTATATGTAGCAAGCATTTCGATCCTGTACTTCTGAATTCCAAACGTTTACCAAAGACTGCTGTTCCACAAAAATATGATGATCAAATGCCGTTTTCTGAGTTATCTGTAGCAGCAGGTTTGCGACAGTACCATCAACCAATAAAAATACTTTTGATTGTGACGGAAGTGAGAGCGAAACGAGTACAAAAACCATCGATCCATTTATACTCCAGTTGATTGATATGCCCTCATCTCCTCTTCTTTTGGAAAAAGATCATAAAGAAATAACGACTCTTAAAAAGCGTATACATGACTTTCAAAAAAAAATTAACAGATTAACAAACTAACATAAAAAAAGTAAAAATTCTCAAGAAGTAAAAAAAAACTCTAAGTTAGCAATACTACAAAACAAATAATGTTATCTATTTATCCATCCTAAAATATATTTTAAGTGATATAAAATTTTTACATAAAATCCTTGTGTATTTAATTTTAACGAAATATTTCATTCCTATCATAATTTTAGGCAATAAACCGCAGGTAGAAAAAAGGTTTGAAACAATTTTAAAGATATAACGGACAACAATTATTACTAACATATTTCTGCATTGTTAAGTACAAAATCCAACTATTTTTTTAATTTACATTTACTTTATGTATGATTTTTACTTTAATAAATGTTTTTAGCTGCTCAGAACGAAAAATGTAATTAGATTATTATTGTAGAAACTCTTTGTAAAAATCCATGTTATTATAAACCACACACAAAAATGTTTAACGAATATTTCCACGATTTATTAAAACATTTCTTTTTATAAATCAATCATAGTTGCTTAGAATCTGACGATGGTAATTATTATCCAAACAGCTCTCATTGAATTATTGAATTTTTTTAATAAATCGTTGAAATATTTTTAAACATTAATTTTTTTTTGGTATTTATGATGATGTAATTATTTATGAATAAATATTTTTTGTAGTATTTTTTTATTTATTGTAGAAATCCTTACTTTTGGAAATCCGTAATATGAAAATTAAATAAATACATTTTTAATAAAAATTCCCACTATGTATTATTCGAACAATCCTTTTTATAGTAAATGACAGCTTTTTCGACTAAATGAAAGATCGTCATAATGAAGTTACATTTTTTAAGAAAACAATTTTAAAGATATATTATTAGCCCTAAGGAATAATCCTGATCCTGATTTTTACTATAACTTTATGTTTTATCAATATATAAACTGTTTGTTTTGATTAAGCTTAATTTTATAAATAGATAATACAATAAAATATTAAGCTATTCTAAGCATCAGTACGATATAGTTTTCAACTGTTTTTCTATATCATTGCACAGCGCTGATCTTAGATGAAAACATTTCCGGGATAATCACTTTTTTTCAAATCCCAAAAAACGGTAAAATTTTTGAACAATTGAAACGTACAAAGAAAGGTCATAAAATAGTACCGAGGTCCGAAGGTACTTTAGAATAACAATACTTTTTATTTTAATAAGCTAATATGTATTAAAAAATTAAATTTAATTTACTTTATCTTTACAACCCTGTAATTAATGAAAATCAATTTTTACAGATAATTTATGCTGACTTTCTGCTCTCAGTACCAACAGAATATTTCTTTCTATGTTTAATTTTTTAAAAAATACTTACTCACTTTTTTAGTATTAAAAAAAATCATTCTATTTAAAATGTATTGGCTAAAAGTTTTACGCCTACATCTCCATGAAGAAATTCGGCTAAATAATAAATTTATCGAACAACCCCTATTTTCTTTGCGATCAAAAACTGTAATTTATTTTGTATATTTACTCTATTCGTCACCAGGTACCACCACGTTACGGACGTACAGAGCTTCAAAATTATCTACCATAAGGATTGTCCTACTATGTCTTTTTATACAATGCCAATACTAGCCACCGATAATTTACCGGAAGTTAAATCAACTTCTGTAACATTAGTGTCAAACAAAATAGTCCAAAATGAGATAATAACAAAATACTCTTCATTTAAGAAACTACTGCATGTAGTTGCTTACCTCCTTCGGTTTAAACATAACTGTTTTCAAAGTGTAAAATTCACTGGTATTATATCTGCAAAGGAATTAGATAATGCAATTAAGGTAATAGTTAAAATCGTTCAGCATGAAGAGTTCATAGATGAAATAAGGGCATTAAAAAACTCAAGGTCTATAGCACGCAATAGTAAGTTGATATCACTAGATCCATATTTGGACGAATTTAACATTCTACGCGTAGGCGGTCGTTTAAAAAATTCAGATTTAGATTTTGAAAATAAACATCCTATGATTCTACCCGCGAAACATCACTTAACAAATATTATCGTTCGTCATGAACATTTCAAAAATTTGCACGCAGGTCCTCAAACTCTATTATCCATAATTCGTCAAAGATTTTGGCCGCTTAGTGGTAGACGTACAATAAGAGGTCTGTTAAGGAAGTGTATGGTATGTTTTCGCGCGAATCCACGTATGACACACCAAAAAATGGGAGATCTACCTGCTCCCAGAGTAAGGCCATCCAAGCCATTTTCAACTTGCGGAGTTGATTATGCGGGACCCTATCTAATAAAAAATAGTTATTTAAGAAACACAAAGTCAATTAAAGTATATTTGTTTGCTTTGCGTCAAAGGCTATGCACCTCGAACTAGTCAGTGATTTAACCACTGATGGATTTTTAAAGGTTTTGAAACGTTTCGTCTCCAGACGAGGTCTCTGTAGCGCAATTTACTCGGACAATGCTACCAATTTCATTGGTGCAAAAAATGTACTACATCACGCCAATGATGCCAAGGTCCAACACTTTCTTCTAGAGAATAAAATATCTTGGCATTTCATTCCGCCACGATCCCCTCACATAGGTGGGCTATGGGAGTCTGCAGTAAAACGCACAAAATTTCATTTAAAAAGAATTTTTAATAATACTTTACTTTGTTATGAAGATTTCTACACAATATTAGTTCAGGTAGAAGCCATAATAAATTCCCGACCTCTTGTCCCTCTTACCGAGAATCCAGAAGACATTGACGTTTTAACTCCTGGCCATTTCCTTGTTGGCAGTTCATTGCTGTCTTTGCTTGAAACTCCCGTAAATGACTCAAAAGGTTCCATCAGAAACAAATATCAGAAGATGCAGCTCTTAGTACAATTTTGGACAAGATGGTCTCGAGACTATTTACATACTCTTCAACAAAGATATAAATGGCAACGATCAACCGATATTTTCAAGGTTGGACAGTTGGTACTTCTTTAAGAAGAATCAGCGAGCTCCATCCGGGGCAAGACGGAAATATTCGTGTAGTGACAGTTAAAACTGAGCTGGGTTATTTTAAACGGTCAGTGGCGAAATTAAGTGTACTACCGATAGAAGATGAACTATGATGATTTTTTTTGTTTTGAAAGGTAGAACCTTTCAAGGGTGGCAGTTATGTTACGCTTTACGCGTAATAGATTTTAATTTTTTGGGATATTATAGTTACGCCTATGTGTTCACCCTGCAGGTGCATGCAAACTAGTTTTTATATTCGTACCGTCGCCGACACCAACTCCTGAGAGTGGAGCGGCATTCATGTTAGAGACACGACTTAGATAAGATCCATATTATAACTCATATTGTTCGTAATTGTTAAAATTACTTTACGTAGATTATATAGTTTAATAGTCAAAATAGTTTTCTTTACCACAATTGCAAGTAGTAGTAGTGAACCAGCAAATATCCAGAGGAAGTGAGTAGTTTATCAAGGCGATAAACCTCATGAGATTCAACAGTTCTCTAACACGAGTTTTGTACTTTTCAGAAACTTTGCTTTTTTGTATTAATTAATTGAATTAGTAACTTTTCTTTTCAATTAAGTTGAGTAAAATTTAACAACTATTTTATTTTTAATTTATATCTAGGTAATAAAAATTTAAAGTGAAGCTGAATATTCAATATTTAAAAAAACTGTTAATTTTTTATGCTACGTCAAATTGAAGGACATTTAAAATTGGTTTATGTCGCCAAAATATAAAAAACTTTCTATAAATCTTAGAACATAAAATATTCAGGAAGGAGTTTGTGTTATATCTACAATGTTAAAATCTGGCGACGGAAGTCGGCCATATTGGATAACCATTTATGACTTATACTTTGTTTACAAGTTATAAAAATTTAGTTTTCTGTTAAAAATTTGGATTAATTATTTATTGGTAAGTAGCTATTATTATAATAAATATACATTATATATACGTAAACTATATTTTTATGTTTAAATTACATTAATACTTTGTATTGATCCCTAACCTATCTACTTAAAGTGACATAGGCGTATCAATAATATGGAAAGAGGATATTTTATTTTAATTATCATTAATTTACAATTTTTTGGTTAATGTCATAACTGTATATGTTAATTATTTTTATGTCTATGGGGTATTCTAAAGCAACGTTGTACAATAAATGTATCTGTGTATTAATTAACACATTATTACATTCACAGTTTCCCACGGGATGAGAATATTAGACGGAACTGGTTAAATATTGTGGATAAAGATAACTGGAGTCCAGGCAAGAATAGCTTTTTAGGCTCACAACATTTTACAGAACAATCATTTGATAGAATTTCTTCAGTAATTGTTTTACTAGTACCAAATGCTATACCTACAATTAAAATCGCAAGAATGAAATATGTAAGTAATTATTACATCCACAAATTGCTTTAATAACATTGACCAAATCTATATTTTTTCTCAAATCTATTTACAGATATTTTACTTAAACATATATTTCACTAATATATACCTTCTCTATGCAGGTAAGGACTAACGACCCTTATGCTGAAGAGATAATAACTACTAGCAGTGAAACTATTTCACCAGTTCCTGTTCCTGAAACTCTACAATCTACTTCTGAAAGTCCTCATAGGAAACAAATTATAAAAAGCATCTGTGAAGTATATTTAAAAACAAGTATTTATTATATATGTAAAAGTAAAATAAATAATGTAGAAAAAATTAGACATGTTTACACAAAATTCAATTTAAGGGCCAATAGTGGTAGAATGAAAAATTTTAATAAAAATTGTGTAGTATATAACTGGTTTTATTTCCTTAAATCTAGTACCCCCATTTTAGGCAATGTTATACTATTTTTTTTCCTCTACTTTCCTTATTAAAGTGGTTATTTTAATATATAATGATTAGTGTCCATACTGAATAATAAGAGGTATGTTTCAATAAGGACATTATTTTTCTACAAATAAAAATATAGGACGACACTGTTAAAAAGTAACTTCCGGTAGCCATCTTGGATAACCATTCCGGTCAACTGTCCTTGAACGAGCAATACTTCCTTACTATTTTATGTTCTAAGCTATAAATCAACAAATTAGGAATTTCAAAACTAAAAAAAATACTGGTTAACCAATACCCGTTTTCGATTTTTATATAAATTTATTATTAAAAAGAACCATTGAAATAATTTATAAGTAAAATGTATTGCCTTTTTGTAATGATGACAAGAAATTTTTAAAATCAGAGTAAAAATATTTGTATAAAAACATATAAGTAATATTATAATTATTGATAGAATTATACCTATTTCAGCTTGCTTGTTCTAGTAGTAATGAGTCAAAAACATTTTTAATTATTTAAAAAAATTAGCATAGGTACCATGAAAACATTGAAATAATGTACAAATAGTTTAAGAATTATTTAAATAATTATTTCAAATAATAGGCATGATGACCGTTTTTTAAAAACTGATCCACGATGTTTTCACGTATATACTTTATCTAAAATAAATGTTATTTTTGCAAAAAAAGAGTTTTTAAATGAGAAATTTACTTTTTAAAAATGCATTTTTAATTTAACGTCAAAACGCTAGAGCTAGAATAGTAATGGCGTCTACCTATGACGTCATCGATTCGTAAATACCATTTATACTACACTGCGACCCGTGTCATCTGTGGATTCTGTGGTAAAAACGTCAAACTTCAAACATTTTGCAGGTTAAAAGAGGGTGGTGAAAAAAGTTTATTTTGTTTTTACTTATTTTGTGCGATTATAATAATTATCATAGTTATGAATCCTAATGTGTATCGATGGTGTGCGGTTTCACAATGTAAGAATATATCAATAAAAATCCGAACAAGATATTTGTTTACGTTCCAATCTCAATGTCATCAATATTTACGAAAGTACGACGTCACGCTCTTCTGATTGGTGTTTCAGCTAATATGGCGGATTGTTAAATTTAGTGCTTATATTTTTACTAAAATAAATGTAATCACATATGTAATATAAAAATGAGTAAATTCTTTAGAATCTCCGTATCCTATATAATTATAACAAATCAATATTTTAGTGATTCTTATTTACTGTCATCATGCCTATTAAAGATTACAAACGTATTTGTACGCAATAGACCCATCTCGTTAATGGCACAAATTGAATACTCGTGCGCGAACCAACTCCCACTCTCGTAGTTCCCCCTAAATGTTCGTGCCCCTTATAAAATTGTGTTGGTATGACATGCAAAAGTAATCAGTAATCCAAAGAAAAGTCTAGGTACACACACAAGTCGTTAATATTAAATACACAAAGACAAGAAAAACACAATAACAACTAGCAAGCGGCGTACACGAACAAAATAAAAATTAAAACTTCTCCTTTTTGTGGTTTATGGCCTGGGCTGCCGCGGCTATACGGCAAATAGAAGCTAGCTTTTGACAGCTAAAAGGGTTTTTTTAATTTAAATTGTGGTATTCCTGGGTAGCAATACGTTGTGTTCTATGGCAAGAAGTATTCATATTTTAGCAGTGGAAGGGGAAAATTCAAAAATATTTGCGCATGAGTATTCAATAAAGAGAAAGGTGTATTAAAAGGTATGTTTTTTATAGAATAAACAGATGAGAGAAAAATGTTGAGGGACTGCAGTTCCGTTCAGTATTGTGGGTAGTTAATTAATACTTTGGTAGTATTAAAAGCCGAACGAATTATGTATCTGATATTGTTGTAAATCTTTATAATTAATTTGTTCTTTTAAACACCTTACATAAGTACCTGTTTTATCAAAGTTGCAGAAGCGTACAGAAATTTTTATAAGTAGGAGTTTTATCTATTGGCGATAGAAGAAAAAAAATTCAAGAGGGAGGAAAGTGCCCAGTGATAATTCCGCCGGTATTATTTTATACTTTATTTAATTTTCCTTTTCTGTCAGGTGGTTAGATCTGTTGAACTCGTTTAATATGCAAAACAAATAAAATAAAAACAGCAAGAACTTTAACTACCACGTAATGTAAAACTTTCTAGTTCAGGGTAGTTAACTAAAAACTTATATTGCTAAAAGTAATACAGAGAATTTTAACATTACAATTTAATACAGACGATGGAATGTTTATTTTTTTATAAGAATTTGTGTTAACATTTTCCTAAAACTATTGCAAGAAGTGCCATTCTGACATACATTCCACATTCTGTTTGACGAAAATAAGCTGCTCTGGGATCAGTATCAAACTCTGGACTTATTTCGAATACTCTGGGTAGTGGATGAAGAACAACCATTTTTCGTTTGGCTCTTGTCATCAATTTTGGAGTTACAATGAACTGGCCGCAAACCTATAATAAAATAGTTTTTAAAAGCACAATAAAAGAAGTAACTTTTTATTATTTTCGAGAAACAAGAGGTTGTGACTGATATTGGTAGTAAATTTAAATAAAATCAGATTAATTCATCACCTTGTTATATTCTTCTTCGCTGGTGAATCTTTCTTTCTGTATTCTGGTCATATACAGAACATCAGTTTCGGGTAAAATTTCTTCCAAAGTAGTATATTCCTGTTGGTTTATTCCTTTAGATTGTACAAAAGATTTTATGTAATCAGGCATTTTTAAACTTGGAGGACTCACATACCTAAAAAGTAACAATAGTGTAATGATGTTTAAAAAACTAAAAGTATTCTGCTTCTGGAGAATGAGAATGTTTCTAAAATGTAATTAAAAGTATTCACAACTCTTTATAATGGTGTGACAAGAAGGTGTAATGGTAGGTATTATTATTAAAATATTGTTTAGAATAATTTATATATGTAATATTCAAAGTACAATTGTATTTATATTTTACACTTCATTTTCGAATTTAAACCTAACTTATTTATTTAAATATTATGTTAATGTACTCTATTGTTTAGCTCGTACCAAAACTTGCCAACTTAATATTTATAGGTATTATAATTTGACGTAACACATATTAGTTAGAGGACCGTAAAATTAATTTTAATAAATGTGGAGGAATTTTAGTTTTAGATATGTCGAATGCAATATTTATAAATTTTATAAAGCCTAATAACCCGTCTTTTTTAATAGAAACGGCATCACAATGGCAACATGTTATGGCAACTTATTGAGAAAAAATCTCTAAAATGCAACTAAATACGCTTGAGCATTTTAAAAATACTCGATTGGAATCCATAAAAAATGTAGTTTTATTAAGATTTGGCAAAAAGTAAATAATATTTATTTACGTACCAAGGACAAAAAACTGTCAATTATAGTCGAGCTTGCATATTACTAGCCGAGGCTAGCAAGTAGGTAGTTAACAAATTCGCTAGATTTTATTAATTAATGATGTGGAGAAAAAGAGGTAAATTTGTATTTTTAAGTGTGTATATATTTCAATAATTTAAAATTTCATAGCTAAGCGCTTTCAACCATAAAATAGGCCATCTACAGAGCTATATGTCAAATTAAATATTTCCCAAGAGAGTTCATCAAAACACACTAGGTCACATCAAATAAGGACATCCACAACAATTTAAAAGTTAATTTAAAATTATAAATAAAATCTAAGTTAAAACTGTCTAAGTAATAAAATTAAAATAATAATTAAATTAATTAATTAATTAAATAATTAAATTAAAATAATAATTAAATTAATTAATTAATTAAATAATTAAATTAAAATAATAATTAAATTAATTAATTAATTAAATAATTAAATTAAAATAATAATTTTATTACTTAGACAGTTTTAACTTAGATTTTATTTATAATTTTAAATTAACTTTATAACAGATATTTCACTACGCTCCTGCCCTAATCCATATAAAATTCATCTGTACGCAACGGTGGTACTGTCGGCAGGTGAGCTTTGTAACCTGAGAAGATGGGGTGTTTTCGTTGCAGCAGTCAAACTCAGTTTTCAAGGGTAGTAGCAGGTAGTAATATATTTGAAGCCGTTAAGAAAGGTTATTCGCATCGCTCTACACTCGTGTATTACGTAATAATCCTTTTGTATTATTTTTTCCAATAAATATTTACAAACGTTGAAACTGTTATTTCGAATCGAACCCTTACTTGGAATAAACATATTCTACACTGACGCCCATCGTTGTGCCGAAATAACGTGTTGTTTGTGAATTTTGTTGTGAAAATACAGAAATTACGCGAGTTTTGTTTTATACCAATGCATTAAAGTTCCCGGTTTCGCCGATTTCGGACTATAAGGTGCATCTAGCTTGTCGTTTGTCGCGTTTTCAGCTCCCGGTTTTCCGATTTTGGACTGGTAAATGCACATTTTCATACTGAAATTAATTTTCAGCTCCCGGTTTTCTCGATTTTTGGACTGAAAATTTAACATTTCACGCGTAGACCGTTTGTCAGCTCCCGGTTTTCCGATTTTGGACTGGTAAATGCACATTTTCATGCTGAAATTAATTTTCAGCTCCCGATTTTCTCGATTTTTGGA
Organism: Ophraella communa; assembly: GCA_035357415.1. NCBI lineage: Eukaryota > Metazoa > Arthropoda > Insecta > Coleoptera > Chrysomelidae > Ophraella > Ophraella communa. The sequence goes on along the minus strand of CM068985.1, from coordinate 17,139,407 downwards.
CTGAAAATTTAACATTTCACGCGTAGACCGTTTGTCAGCTCCCGGTTTTCCGATTTTGGACTGGTTTCATACTGAAATTAATTTTCAGCTCCCGGTTTTCTCGATTTTTGGACTGAAAATTTAACATTTCACGCGTAGACCGTTTGTCAGCTCCCGGTTTTTCCGATTTTGGACTGCACAAGTGAAAATACGTTCTTTGTTTCGTAGAAAAGTGGTGTAGGTAACTCGGTTTTCCTTACACACAATAAAGACGTTTCTTAATCTCCCGTATTAATTGCGATTCTGGACTTGTTACGTATATACTGAAAAAAAAGTGCCCGTATTTCGGTTAACTAGTGTTTAAATTCTAGAAAACTCTAGTCGGATTTTTAGTGACTACGTCTACATCACGAGCATTACAAACCAGGATTACAAACTGTAAGTACGTAGTTCTAAGACTTTTGCACATTCTCAAGCTGGACCACGGGTACTTCTTGCGTTCTCGTAGTAAACGAACCAGAAGTGATTCATACAGATTATCGGAGTGTTCGACTAGTTCTTTTGAGAGTACTTTCGACGAGACTGAAAACATGTCGGTTACGCTAACAGATGATCAGTTTCAGCAGCTTTTGCAGAGACTTACGGTTGCAAATCAGCCAGCCGCGGGTGCTTTACCTGTTTTAAACGGAAATTTCGCGAAGTGTACGTCGCGTTTTAACGGGGCAAAAACTTCGGACGTTAACGCATTTATTGACGCTGTTTTGATATATAAAGACTGTACGCAAGTGTCAGATGACAATGCATTGAAAGGGTTGCCAATGTTACTAGAGGGCTTTGCGGCTACCTGGTACCAAGGGGTAAAAAGTTCGGTTATTGACTGGAAAAGTGCTATTGACCTGTTGCGCGATACTTTTGGACCAAAAAAACCAGCTTATCGAGTTTATCGGGAACTTTTCGAAAAGGAGCAAGATAGTGGCACTCCTACAGACATTTTTATTTGTGAAGCTAGATCTATTCTTGCACAACTCGAGCCAAATACGTTATCTGAACAAATACAGTTAGACATGGTGTACGGACTGCTTAATCGCCGTATTCGTGAAAAAATACCCCGCGATAAAGTAAATGACTTTAACGAACTGTTACAACACGCTCGGCAGCTTGAAGAGACTTTTGAGCGACACGAAAATTTTAACTCGAGTGAAAACGACAAAGACAAACGTCCACGTTGTCAATATTGTCGGAATGTTGGCCATTGTAGGGAGGAGTGCAGAAAACTTCGAAATAAACCTAAAGAGGAACAGGAAAACTCGGAAACGTTTAGTACAAGACCAAGTCCAAGTTTGCCAAAAACGACACCTATTACGATGCCTACGTTAACGTGCTATGGTTGCGGTAAACCTGGCTTTATTCGGTCTAACTGTCCGGTGTGTCAAAAAACTGAAACAGCCGCTATGGAATTTTTTAGTTTAGACTCTTTAGTGTGTCCGCGCGTGAGACCTGTGTTACATGTTAAGATTTTGGGACATTTTGGACAAGGGCTAATAGATACAGCTGCCAAACAAAGTGTTGCTAGCCATACACTGTTTAACCTTTTAAAAGGTGAAGGACAACATTTTGACCATGAAACAATCACAGTAACCTTAGCTGATGGTTCAAGACAGACAAAAGAAGTATTTACTACACAAGTTAATGTAATTTTGGAAGAAAAAATAATTTCTACAAAATTTATAACATTTCCTGGAACAGAAACAAAAACGCTGTTTGGCATTGATTTTATTCAAGACGCTAAAATCATTTTAGACATTGCCAGTGGAAAATGGCGTTTTTCAGACAATCTAGAACAAGAATTTGAATTAAAGTATGAAAGCACTATACAAGAGGATTTAAGTGAATTTTCCATGGCTAATTTAAGAAGTAATATAAATACTGATGGCCTAAGAGCAGACGAAGGAACTATGTTGTCAGAAAGTGAAAGAGATACGTTTAGTCTGGGGGGAGAAGCAATACCCCACGTAGTCCACTATATCAAAGCCAAGGAGTTACATGAAAAGCAACAAGATCGTCAGAAAGCAAATGCAGATACCAAAAGAAGAGATGTTCCCAAATTTAATGTTGGTAACAAAGTCTGGGTGAAAGTTCACGCCTCAAGTAATGCAGCTAAAGGAGTCACTTCCAAGTTTTATCCAAAAAGAGATGGACCATATGAGGTAATTAAAGTCATCTCACCAAATAATTATCAAATTGCCAATGTTAAGGATTTGACAGTGCCATTGAGGGTTTATCATGTATCTTCATTAGAACCCGCAACTGTTCTAGACGAGGACGAACAACCAGTTGTGGCCATAAGAAAGAGAGGAAGACCTAAGAAAAAAAAAACAATTAGCTGGTCTCTTCTCATTCGCTCGAGACCAGGGGGGGAGAGTATAACAGATATTTCACTACGCTCCTGCCCTAATCCATATAAAATTCATCTGTACGCAACGGTGGTACTGTCGGCAGGTGAGCTTTGTAACCTGAGAAGATGGGGTGTTTTCGTTGCAGCAGTCAAACTCAGTTTTCAAGGGTAGTAGCAGGTAGTAATATATTTGAAGCCGTTAAGAAAGGTTATTCGCATCGCTCTACACTCGTGTATTACGTAATAATCCTTTTGTATTATTTTTTCCAATAAATATTTACAAACGTTGAAACTGCTATTTCGAATCGAACCCTTACTTGGAATAAACATATTCTACAACTTTTAAATTCTTGTGGATGTCCTTATTTGATGTGACCTAGTGTGTTTTGATGAACTCTCTTGGGAAATATTTAATTTGACATATAGCTCTGAAGATCGCCTATTTTATGGTTGAAAGCGCTTAGCTATGAAATTTTAAATTATTGAAATATATACACACTTAAAAATACAAATTTACCTCTTTTTCTCCACTTTATCCAAAGTGTGTACTAAGTACTACAGTCCTTTACTTAAATAATGATGCTTCAAACTCCATATTTCGGTGGATCGATAATGGTGTGATCTAGCGGAACATGTTCAAAGTAGGTACGGAGTAGAAACAGAGGAAACTAGTAAGTAGAAAACTGTGATTTTAATGTAAATGTTGCAATAGATAGATTTAAAAAGAGAGTTGTTACACTTCAAATCAGAATACATTTTTCACTTCAAATCAGAATACATTTTTTGGATCGAGTCTGCAGTTAGGAGAGGGGGACATAGCCGGGGTGAGTTCTTATTTTCATAAAGGTATGTAGAGGACGACGAAAAAATGCAATATGCACCTCGGCGAAGAACTTTCTATTGTGTCGCCTGATTGCCAGCCTCGGCTAGTAAATATCCTAATAAATATTCGAATATGTAAATGATGTGGTCTGCTGTGTTGAAATTACCATTTTCTTTTTCCATTGTACTTATTCGATCCCGCATACTGATAGGTTTTCTCTACAAATCTCTCTTTCTAGAATGTGTAGTTTTCCGGTTTAGAGGAGGCCTCGGAAGTTCCATGTTCCTAGATGAATTTGAGTTCGAAGATTTTATTGACTTCTGCCAGTCGTGGTTGTTGCCTACTTCAGACACGGTCACACATTTCACACTAATCACAATAAGGGAATATTAATTCATTATTAGCTAAATTAACAATATTCCCGAAATAGGTCGATTTTTTATTTTCCGTTTACCTTAGCGGAAAACCAATCATATGAACTCCCAATCTACGGCGAAAAATGCATAACTTCAAGATTTTTTTATTCTTGCATTGAAAAAGTGTGCCTTGGATTTGACATTTGTAAATTATGAGTACCAATCTGTCTAACTGTCTAATAAATATTAAATGGTGAATCCTATTATGATGATTACCTCTATAAAAGCTCAGATCAGGCTATTTACTTTAACAATACATACAGTAGAAAAAATTGACCTTTACCCTGACGTCACTAACAGCGAACAGTAGTAAACACAAACTTTATATATCTCTTCCTTTTTTACTGCTAGTAGAAATACATCAAACAATTATACACACTTGTCTATCAAGCAATAACATACGTTTTTCTCAACTCTAATTACCTTCGAATGTTGGATAGAGCGCCAAAAACGTTTAAATTCCTAAGAATTTATTTTGACATTTTAGGACAACTTATTATGAACAATTTTGTTTAAAGCGTTTTATCATTTGCATTCAAATAAATTCTATAAAATCGTTTTTTTTTAAACCTATTATTTTTAATTTTTATTTTACGGTAAGTACAAAATTAACTTCAAACATGACATCACACGCACACGACTAAGTAACAGTAGCCATTTTTGACTCCGATTCATTTCGCAAGGTTTTTATGCACGAATACATATAACAAGGATGTGAAACTCGAGTGGAGAGGGTAGCAGGAGAAAAGGCGCCTATCTGGGCAGGGTTAAATTCTCGGTCGTTGCGTACTCCGTACTGCGCAACAGGCTGTATTTTTCTTTGTGCGAGCGAGATAACCAACCACATGTGTTTTCGAATAGTTATGATGTTCGAACTGATGCGCAGTACAAAGTACGCAACGACCGTGGACTAGACTCCGCCCAGATAGGATCCGTAAATTCAGCCACGGGCGCTTATAGCTCGGCATAGGAGTTTCACATCCTTGTTATATGTATTCGTGTTTTTAGGTATTACGTCAGGGTAAATGTCAATTTTATCTATACCTAATAATGGTATAAATTCTACAATATGAGCAATGTTTGCAGGAACACCTGCTCACGCGGACGGCTATATAATTAATAATGAATTTATTTGTACTATGCAAAGAGCATTATCAATCCACAATAGATTATTAAAATTACATAAATATGCAATATTAATAAAAACAAATGTTATTAAGAACAGTACCTACCTAACAACTAAACAGTTGAACGAAACTTCCACTATTTATTCGCAAAATACGTTTTTAAACTAAATGACAGCTGTTTCGCTATAAACTAGCATCGTCAAATTGACATATTGAAGTAAGAAATTTTGAAGTTATATTTAATGAACACTTAAGAGCATATAGATTAGAACAACTAGATAAGTCAAACTATGCAAAACATCTACTTGAACATCCAAACTCATCGAAGGATAATAAGTCTATGAAAGCTTTTATATTAATTTTGACCTTGTGAAGTGCCACTATTGACGCATTTATACTAAAGGAAATATAGTTCAAATCTGCAAAACAAAGATGGCTCTACACCTACAAGTCATAACAAGGTGACATTTATCTCAAACATAGATAACTAATGAGAAACAAAATTCTTAATTCTAAACTAAAATCACCAAACACAATCTTGTAGCGGAGTGTCGCAATGTTTCGACCTGCATACAGGTAAAAGCAATGTTTAAAGCGTGTTTATCTACTCCTATTAAATTATACATTAATTATTCAATTGCTTTTGAGGAATTAATAGTATCCATAAACAAAAAGCGTGAGTTATAATAACTCCCTAGTGAGTTATTACACCATACTGTCACAGTAACTATATACTGCCACGGAATCAATGGCGGTTCGATCCCCTGTGCCTACCAAACCTTTTTTTTTTTAATTTTATTCATTGTGTTTATTTTTTACATAAATGTCTACTCAATCCACAGATTTAATTAAATTTTAATTCTAAATCACAATTAAAGAACCGAATACCAAAGGTAGCTGTAGAATCTACATTCTAAAAAGCCGATTCGATGAAACGGAACAGTCCATTATTGTAATTGAGGGGAGTAATGTCAGTTGATATTTTTAAAAAGATATTTTGACGTTTTCAAATCTGTTAAAAATTATAAAGGTGTTAAGAAAGATGAATTCAGAATTGAGGCAAGTAGCTAATGCTACAGTATAAAATTTATTATCCGAAAAGTCACAAAACAAAGCGGTCAACAAAAATTTTCAAAATTGATGTATCAGTAAGAATGTAAACTCTTTTACAGAAAATTTTCTTTAGGTATATTTTAAAGAACTGAGCAGTAAGTATAAAGCATCTCTGTGGACTTTTTACTCTATGCTGAGAAGCACACTCAATTTAAATAATGAAATAAATATAGAAAATTATTTTGCGAAATTACTTGCGTTTCTTAAACGTCAATCAGAGAAGCATGTAGCTAAAAAGGCAAAAACATTTACACCAGAACTTAATAATTTCATGAAAAATATCTGGCGACAAAGGTACCTATCTAATAGATTTTACAATAATTCAAACGTTTTAATAATCTATTTATTGTTAAAGTCGTAGATCAAGTATAGTATTCAACTTGCGGTAATGGTCATAACTCGCTTGATGAATTACAGCACTCGCCTGCGGCTCGTGCTGCAAACTTCATCTGCGTGAGTTATGACCTACATTACCGCTCGTTAAATAATATACTATTAAATTTGAATTAAATATTATTTCATTCTCCCCTATACGAAAATGTAACTTTCTATTTCGATGACAGAAGTGAAACATGGCAGGTGATCGGTTGCTAAGTACTAAAAGTTTAATTTGTGCTTAGGGCAAAGAAGAAAAATGATAAGTAAAATCACCATTTATTTGATAAATATTTAGAATCGAAATTAGAAATAAAGTAAATAAAATGTCTAGAGGAAAATTTTGAATTTTTAAACTTTTAAATTGTATAACAAATTTCAATCACAGAATTTCTTAGTAGTTTGGGATTGCGGTGTTGCCGGAGTACCCACTAAATTGATACTAGATGTACTTTTTTTACATATAACGTCATTAAAACAAATACATTAGAATGGGGGGAATGAAATACATTACATAATCTGAAAGAATTTTAAAAAATTACCTTTTGGATCTTGTAATGCAAATAACTATTTTTAAATGAAGTATAAAAAGGGGCCAAATTATTATTGAAAATAAAAGGATTCATTTACTACGGTTAGCATTAATTCCGTCTAGGCACTGTATATGTACTATATTTTAATATATGTTTACCTCAACTGTACGTTATAAAGAGTTAAAAGTCTAGCCAATGAATGAACAGTTCTTCCATTTTTTAAATCTCCAACCAAGGTAATGGTGAGACCATTAACGGTACCAATTTCTTCTCTAATTGTGAAAATGTCCAAAAGGGCTTGGCTTGGATGTTCTCCAACTCCATCTCCTGCATTTATTAGAGGTTTTCGACAGTGATGTGAAGCTTTCTGGAAAAAATTGATGTGGTAAAAGAAAACATAGCAATAATTATAGAATAGTTATTTGTATGCTAAGGCCGCGAAATACCTCTTTAACGTACCGAAAGAACAGTTATCGCCGAGGCCGCTTGCGGCCGAGGCAAGATAATCTTGAGGTCGTTAAAAAGTTTCGCGGCCATGGCATACACACTATTTTTCGTGCAATCGTTAAAATTATTAAAATAGATAGTTGTAAATAAATATATTATTGCTCTAAAATCAACAGCATTTCAATTCATTTAACAATATCACCGTGTGCTATGGAAATGATATGTTTCAATATATATTTTGACAGTTCTTGTCAAAACGCAAAATGTCTGATACTGATAGCGATATGGTATCTGGTTTGAATGTAGGCAATAACCATTATTCAGAAACACTAGATGTAGTTGCTTCAACTTCTGGAGTAAATATAAGTAATAATACAAACTGTACAATTAATGTAAATATTCATCCTAAATAATATAACTTATGTATTTGTTGGTATTCAATAAAAAATAATCCTTGTCTTTGTAGTATTTTAGAAATGTCAAATTTGGAAGTGACGTTTGGTTTCGCGGCCGTTGCTATGGGTAACGGCCGCGAAATTAAATTTCGCGGACTGTGCTGAGAACGCGAAATACTGACTTCGCGTGCGATTGCACGAAAAATAACTTAAAATAACATAGAAAAAAAAAATCTATAAGCATGTCTTGTCTAAGATACTTACCAGTACTGAACCAGGAACAGGATGTCTTAAAACCACTACATCAGCATATCCTGCCATTACTGCGATGGAATCTTCTAGCGTTTCACCTTTTTTTACAGATGAACTCGTTTCATCCATATAAATTACTCTACCACCAAGTCTTTGCATAGCCGCAGAAAAACTACAACTAGTTCTGGTACTAACTTCGTAAAATATTGAAGCCATAATTTTTCCTACAGATTCAAAATATAGTAGAATTAAAAATAATGCTATCATAGTTTAAATAAATCAAAATAAATGTGAAAACAATACAAGAACAATAACAATTCCACTTTTTCAGTTTTTTTTTTTTCAAAATAAATGTTCTTGAAAAGTCACCTCTTAAAATTTGATCCAATGGTCTATCTTTACTGACGTAAACTCTAAAACTTTGTGCCAAATTGAATATATCATTTAGTTGATCTTTAGTGAAGGTGTCAACGCTTAAAATGTGTTTGTTGTGGAGTGAGTGATGTGGGGAATAGTGAAGGATTTGTGACAGATCTGTTGATCCTTCTATTTTAGTTTTCTTTTCTGTAGCAGTAGAGAAACTTTCTGTTCGTATTCTTGATGGAATTGGAGACAGCAACCTGAAAAACAAATTTAATTACAAATTAGTGATTGAAGTTATGTCCCAACGATTTTATTATATCTTATTTTAGAAAAATGTGTGGTTCGTTACCTAATAATATTAACCAATCTAATAGTGTAGTAACGTATTTTACCTAGAGTCAATGGTGTGGGGTTCATTGGCAAAGTGAACTTTTCCTTCAGATGACAGTAATTTAGAAAATATTTCGTTAGTCTGTCCATCGTTATCATAATCACAGCTGTTGTTTAATAAATAAGGAGATAAAGGTCTATCGAGAGCTAAAACTGATGATGGTCGACTCAATTCTACGGAAGTTAAATAAAGACGTTTATCCCATTCACGTACATTTTGTCCAAAACCAGGTTGAACTAACATTTGACCTTCTACGTAAGCTACCTCTCCACGGAGAACTACTCTATGAACAGCTCCTTTGACCTAAAAAAAATGTATGAGGAAATTGTAATTAACTTTACATAATAATTTTTACCTTTTTCCCAGCAAAAGGTGTCCATTTGGATTTGCTGTAAGTCATATAATCAGGAATAACCCATTCTTCCTCCATGTCTACTTCAACATATGTATTTGGTTGATCGGGAAGACTGAAAATTTTCTTAGGATTCTTATGGAATTTATTAATAAGGTCTTCTAACGTCATTTTACCTTCGTTGACAGCGTTCAGCAGAAGTGGCAGAATAGTTTCTAAACCTGGAAAACCAGGAGGAGCTTTCTCACTGAGTTTCTCTTCGAGAGTGTGCGGAGCATGATCTGTCGCAAAACAGTCGATAATATGGAGATTATCCCAAAGTGATTGTTGGTCTTCTGGCGAAACTAATACTGGTCTAACCTAAAATTACTGGATGTTAAAATGTTTTAGAATGTACGGTAATTATGAATATTTTTGAGTCAGCTTTTTTGTGATAAATGAGTTTTAATTCCTATACCGGGTGTCCCAGACTAATTTATCCAGGCTATATCTCTTAAACGAATAAAGATTCTCGAATGGGACAAAAACTGATCTATTCCATTTCCAATACACTTTAATATGGCGGAGAAAAAATTATCCCCTAAATATTCATCCCTTATTTACAACCCCCCAACTTGAAATTTCTTAATAGCACCCTGTACATTTTTTTATTATTTTGGATTTGGTCTTCCATCGTCTATTCAAAAAATTTTTCAAAAATAAAATTGGTTCATATGTAATCAAGAAAATATCAGTTTATTTTTTATTTTTGTTAAATTAATCAAGAAAGCCTTAAAGCTTAAAGAAACCATAAAAATAACAATGAACTAATTAATTATTACATTAGATGTTCGAAATGTAGTCCACCTGCTGCAAAACACATTTCGAATCTTGCCAGAACATTTCTTGTATGTGTGGCTTGAATCATTGCAGGAGTAATTTGGCGATATGCTTGTCTTATGTTTTCTTTTAATTCTTCTACATTTTGAGGTTTGGATTGATAAACAATATCTTTTATCGCTCCCCCAAAGACAAGTCAGGAGAGCGTGCCGCCCACATAGTTTCTGGAGAGTTGTTTGCTATTCAGTGGAATTTATTTCTATGTGGGATACTTTTCTTAATAACATTATAGTAAAGTTCATAATATTCAATAATTTGATATGTTAATTTTATGTTCACTCGCGAAAAAGCCGTTTTTAAAAACAAATTCGAAATTTTATTGAAAAGCGGAACTTTATTAACTTGTTTTTAATTACAATGTTAAAGTAATAAATTTAATGTTAAAAAGCTAAAAATGCTGGTTGGCAGCTGGTTTTGTTCCCATAGCAAAAGAGTGGGGAAACCTCTCGAATTTAGCAACGTCGGCAACCCCTCCACCCTTAGATGAGAATCCGGGGTTTTACAAGTGGATTCGGTACTTTTTTGCTTCCCACAGTTGGTCCTGGATTTTTCCTACTATAATATCTAAAGTAGCGAAAAATGAAATAAAATACAATGATAGTTACAAAGGCATAAAGAATAATTGTCCATACACTAATTTGTTTATAATGCACTGAATCTTTAAAGCTTAAAAATTCGTTCAAGTTTTCGTTTTGAATGTCTAAAGAGTCTTTTAATACATTTAATTGATCAAAATTAACACTTTCTTAAAATAATTAAATTTTAATGTTTTTTGAGTAGCAAAGTTTTCTATTATATATATTATATATACATAACCCAATTTCGATATGTCATTAATGTCAAAATCGTGATGCGCTTTTTAGAAAGCGACAAATTTCTACGCTGAGCAAAACAGTCAGCCACTGTTGAATAGCTTTCAAGCAGCGCTACATTCAGAGAGTCTCCTTACTAAGCGATCTCAGCCGCTGGGACCTCCTGAATGTACCCATTGTTCTTATTGAATTACAACCAAATGACAACGTATTTTCTTGATCTGACGCGTCTGTCATAAATTTTCAAGAAATTCGTAAAATGAATCCCAAACGTTTCAATGAATCATCAGTTGATGAAATAAATAATATAATCATTGAAAGTGCATGTAAGAATACCATGATAAGCAGCGCGTCGATTTGGAAACAATTCCAATTATTTGGTAACAGGTTTGAACAAAATCTGTCAAATTATTTTCTAAAAGTGATTTTGATTGTAACGTCAAAAAATAATCTATCGAATACCACACGATAAATTAGATAATAATTCTCCAGGCATTTTCTCAAACTTGTTGCCATCTGGCAATAGCCACTCGAGCCCTTTGGGCTCTCGTGTCTATTGCCTGGCAGCAAGTTTTCTAAAATCTGTCGAATTATTTTCAATTTATTCTCACTTTCTTGTGATATTACTACAGAGAAATTTAAGAGCAACAATCGGCAGGTTTACTATCATTAGGTAATTAATGCCGTCGGGACCAGGAGCTGAATTTTTAGATGATTTAATGTTGGCCTAGAGTTCATTTAAGGTTATAGTCGAGGTTAACATATGAGTTTTATTGCAATCATCATAGGGTGAGTTCTGATAAGACATAATCGGGAGCTACTTTATACCTTCTTATATCTTCGACAAGGTATTCGTCAAGTCTAACCAAAGTGTTAGAATTTTGGATTTTTTTAGCCCTTTTCCATATATCCGAGGGATTAGATTGTCTAGTTAAGGAGGAGCAGAATTTTGCCCAGCTTTGTCTGGCTTTCATTTTGAATCTTTTTTTGCATAAAGTGTCAAGTCTCTTGTATTCGATGAAATTGGGAATTGATAAATTAGATTTATAGACTTTGAACGCATTTTTCTTAGCAGTTGTTAATTAATAAACATTCGTTATCCCACCAAGGAGGAGACTTTTTGTACTTATTCGAAAATGCTTTTTATTACCCAATTACCGGTCTATTCTTGCACACTAGGTTAAAATTTTGTATTTTAAAGTCGCATAAGTCTTTAAACCAGGTTTCAGATAAAATGGCTATATCAATATTCCCCTCCGGTAGAAGCTGATTAAAGTTATCTTTATTTGATGAAAGAGATCTCGCATTCCACTGGATAATTTTAAAAGAATTAAAGGCAATTATTTATGAAAATAGGTTATTACAATATCCTTAATTTTATTATTAAGTTCAGCGTCTGTAATACTAAGAACTGAGTTATTTACGGTTGTATTTAGATTACTTTCGTTTTTACTACTGTTTATTGTTATTGTTTACATTGTTTAATAAAAGCTTTCAATGCAACACTTAGTTTATTTATAAATGTATCCAGGAGGTTCTTGGCCAAAACGAAACACAGGACCTGCACAAAAGCTGGAACTGTATTCTCTTCTTACTGAAGGATAATTTGGGGTATTCTCGTTAACTTTCCGTTTCTTTGATGATGAAGTAAATGGCTGGGTTACTGATGGTATATGTGTATTTGAGCGTTGAGATGAGGGGGGATTTATTAACGGGGGAAACTCCATATCCGAGTCCATTAATGGAGCGAATCTATTTCTTTGTACAATACTTGTATAGGAGGGATTGTCTATTACCTTTTCTGCTTCCTTAAACGAAATATTAAGTGTGGCCATGGCTTCTTTGGTTCTTAACTGTTTTTTATAGGCCGGGCACTCTTTAAATGTCGAACCATGACTTTTGCTTTTGCAATGTATACAGAACGTATTGCAATTTGCACATTCTACATCATCGTTTCCCTGTTCCGATCCACATTTCCTACATTTTTTCTTCCCTTTACATTGAGCCGCAGTATGACCATATCGAAGGCAATGGAAGCATTGGATAACTGGACTAATGTAAGCATCTACATTACACCTTACTTTGTTGATGTATATATGGATTGAGGTAACTGTTTACCTGCAAAGGTAAGTGTAGAATGCCTGTTTCTTATTAATTTATACTGGCTCACCACAACACCAAGTTTATCAAATCTAAGTTTTATCACTCCTTTTCTCGCACATTCAACGTCTCGTTCTCTAACCAACTGACAGTTGATGTCGATCTTCACTTGTGTGTGTGAGACAGAGTTGACATATCTATTAAATAGATACAAACACTACATCCCTTCCTTATCAAATATTTTTCAAAACAATTTATTTAAATGTGGATCAACCCACAGCTCCAGCCACAGCCTCAGCTTTAGCCTCAGCCTGGATCAAGGACTACAAAATACTTCTAGTATATCAAACAATCAATAAAATAATATTAAACATTTATTAAAGTAATGAGATCTGTTACGGAATACAATCAGTTTTACATAAAAATAGTAACTATTTAAAGATACTAAAGATTGCAAATTAAACCCTTATTTACTCACTCAGTTGCTCTTCACATGAATTTTCATTATCAGTGGTCTTAGCCCCATCTTGGAATGGCTGATTATTGACAGATTGCCAATTACCTTCAACTTTCTTCAAGTGAATTATATTTCTTCTCAACCTTTGTCCTGTATTCTCATTCCGTACTGTTACGTCCCCTCCATTGGTTTGTTCTACTACATGTGGAGTAGGATTAAAGTTAGAAGTAAGTTTATTTCCCATTTCCATTTCTTTTATGTACACTTTGTCTCCTATCATCAATCCTGGATCTCCGGCTCTTCTTTTCTGGTCTCCATATTCCTTTCCTTTTTCCTTTTGTACCTTATCCCTGTCCCTAACTTCAGAATCATCTTCCCTTCCATTTAAGTCCTTTAGCATAGGGATTTTATCCCTGTTACATCTTTTGAAGAATAGTTCTGCTGGTGTCTTTCCGGTTACGCTATGAGGAGTTGAGTTGTACATCATTAAGTATTCGTATAGTGCTTCATTTAGGTCTCTGCTCTCTGTCTTGCTGATTTTTAGACGTTTTACTATGTCTCGATTTTGACGCTCGACTTCACCATTCATCTGTGGCCAATATGGTACAGTATTGAAGAGTTTGATGTTACATTCACTACAAAAATCTTTAAACTGCTCACTTACGAACTGCCGGCCATTATCCGCAGTAATCGATACTGGAAAACCCAATCGACTAAATATTTCTTTAAGAAGCTTGATGATCTGTGAGCTTGTAATGGCCTTAGTCACTTTAATTTCTTTATAACGACTGTAGTAATCTATGATAACCAATAGGTAATCAGCAGACGGTAATGGCCCCAAAAGGTCCATAGCAACATCAATCCATGGTTCTGCTGGAAGCTCCCGGCGTTTCATAGGTGCAGGTCCGTGTGGAAGTGATACTAATGTACATCCTTTACAACATTTCACAAATCTTTCGACATCTTTATCCAGTTTTGGCCACCACACTTTACAGCGCAATCTTCCTTTCATAGCTACAATTCCGGGATGACCTTCGTGAGCTGCCATTAATACTTGTTCCCGAAGCTTCTCAGGTATGACAATTCTGTTTCCTCGCAAAAGAATATTGTCATAGAAGCATAGCTCTTCTTCAAACATTTTGTAGTTTTTTATTGAGTCATCCCACTGATTACTATAGATGCCTTTCCTTACCTTAGAAATTTCAATGTCAGTTTCAGAATTCGAAATTATATCTCTTAATGGAATGGCACGGGGTCTTGCTGATTCTACTATGTGTTGAATATAATCAACATCTTGCTTGTTGGTCAATATGTTAATTTGGTAGCACAACCTTGACAATGGGTCTGCAATATTAGTCTTTCCTGGCTTGTATTTTATATTGTAATGGTAAGCCTGTAACCTCAAAACCCATCGTTCAAGACGTGCACAAGGTTTTGATTTCGGACTAAACAAAAACTCTAGGGGCTTGTGATCAGTTATTAAGTCAAACTCTTTACCGAAAAGGAATGTGTTAAAGTGTTCTATAGCCCAGACAAGAGCCAGCGCCTCTTTTTCAGTTTGACTATATTTCCGTTCACATGTGGTTAGAGTTCTGTTCCCGTACGCGACGATTCTGGGACCTTTTTCATCAATTTGTACTAAAACTGCCCCAAGACCTACCGGGCTAGCATCCGCTATAACTTGTGTCTTGTCTTTAACATCATAATATCCTAAGGTCTCAATTCTAGTCAAAATATTCTTTAAGTTTCTAAAAGCTTCATTTTGTGCATCTGTCCAGTAGTTTTTAATGTTTGACTTTTTCCCAACTTCATTCTTAGCAACTCCTTTAAAGGTTCTGTGATGGTTGCCAAATTGGGAATCCACTTATTTATGTAATTCACCAGTCCAAGAAAACTCTGTAATTCTTCCACAGTTTCTGGTTCTCTAAATTCTGATATACTTTTAATATATTTGGACAGCGGTTTAATTCCTTCTGGTGTTAATTCATGACCTAAGAATGTCACTTTACTAACTTTACGTGTGCATTTATCTTCATTCAGCAAAACATTATTCTCCTTCAAAACGTTTAGTACTTTCGACACTCTTAAGTCATGTTCTTCTTCAGTACTCCCAAAAATTAAAATGTCATCAATGAAATTGATGACTCCTTCACACTTGATGAGCATTTTCTCCAAAATCTTTTGAAATAATTCTGGAGCACATGTGACTCCAAACATTAGTCGTTTGTACCTATAAAGGCCTCTTGAAGTTATAAAAAGTTGTTAAATGCCTTGAATTTGGGTGGAGTTCTACTTGATGGAATGCATTTTTTATGTCAAGTTTAGTGAAGTATTTACCTTTTTTATTTTTGGCAGTAAATGCTCCATGCAAGGTAATGGATGGTTTTCTCTTAGTATTGCTGCATTAGCACGCCTCATATCTACACATAACCGTACTTCACCATTATCTTTTAATATAGGTACAATAGGAGATATCCACGCAGATGGTTCATGCACTTCTTCAATTATATCGGAGTCTAATAATTCTTGAATTTTCATATTAATTTTATTTTCAATCGGAATTGGTATGCGTCTGTATGGTTGCATTACAGGTTTGACTTTTTCATCGGTTGGAATTTCCACCAAAATATCTTTAAATTTAGGAAAAGGTGTTTTACTTTCTTGCTCCATCTGATTCACATCTATACCTACTTTCAAAACTCCAAGACGAATTGCTGTATCTTTGCCTAGTAAATTTCTTGTTCCATTTTTTACAACAAATATAGTGCAATGATCTAACCTATCATTAATCTTAATCATCGCATCAAAAGAACCCATAACCTCCAGAGGTACTTGGCTGCCATAAGCCAAAAGTGTTTTGTTTGGTTCTTTGATTTGATTTTTGCATAATACATTTCTGTTCTTTAAATATTTCCAGGCCTCATCTGATATCAAATTTACCTTGCATCCAGAATCAATTAGCATATCTAGTTTAACTCCTCCTACATCACATTGTATTGTAGCTTCATCATTGACGTTGAATATATATTTAACATCTCCATCATCTAAAAAGTTTGTTGATGCACCTTTTCTAGGTTTTTTATAACTGTTTCTGGAATCATCAGGTCTTGTTTCAAATTTTCTTTTATTTTGTAACATTTTTGTTCTACAACATCTCTGGTAGTGTCCTATTTTCCCACAGTTATTACATTTCTTTGTTTTTGCAGGACAAATTGAATGTATAGATCCGCCACATCTGCCACATCTCTTCTTAGGTATTTCATCTGTCATTTTGCCTTCCGATCTTGCAAGATGTTTACTGTGATTTGTAATGGTGTTAATATCATTACTATCCTTTTCCTTCCGTTCATAGCTTTGCATTTGATGATTCACCATTTCCATTGTGTTTGCTTCCGTTATAACCTTATTCAGTGTAACATCATCCCCCAATGTTAAGATCTTCTTTCGCAACTCTGAAGAAATGCACTTTTCAATTATTTGACTAATAATATGTTCGTCCGGTTTATCAAATCTGCATTTTTCAGCCTGAACTCTAAGTTTAACCAAAAAGTGCTCAAAACTTTCTCCTTCATTTTGCTTGATGAGCCTAAAAATATGCCTCTCATATGTCTTGTTTTGCTGTGGACTAAAGTAGGTATCAAGTTTCTCTATGGCTACTTTAAAAGCGTCAACACCATCTGCTTCTTCTACACTGGCTCCAGGCAAATTAAAAAATATTGTTTGTAGTCCTCTACCCCCAAACAATAACAATACTGCTCTCTTCTTTATAGAGTCCTTGATTTCAGCGGCTTCAAGATAAATTTGTAAGGAACGTTTCCACTTCTCCCATCTCAAACCCACAGAAGAGCTGTCTCCTTCAAGATCTAACTTCTCGGGTGGCGGTAATAAGTTTGCCATTATGTTCTGGAATAACCTGAAATAAAACATTTCCAATTTAATGGAAATCATTGCTTTCAATTGAATGAAAACCCGAAGCCCTTCAATGATTTACAAGGGTGCAATATATTACTTCCAATTTAATGGAAATCCTTGCTTTCAATTGAATGAAAACCCGAAGCCCTTAAATAATTTACAAGGGTGCAATATATTACTTCCAATTTAATGGAAAACCTTGCTTTCAATTGAATGAAAACCCGAAGCCCTTAAATAATTTACAAGGGTGCAATATATTACTTCCAATTTAATGGAAATCCTTGCTTTCAATTGGATGAACACCATAAGAATCCAACTTAATGGCGTGTAATATTTTACTTCCAATTCAATAATACAACCTAAAATTTAAAATACCTCCCTGCGTATCATTTTAAAGAACCAACCCTAACATAGTTTGCATTGCCTGGCTAAAACGAGCATCTAGCTCAAACCCATATAGGTACTTATTCTCTTAAAAATTTTTTTTTTTTTTTTTTACTTAGCTAGCCCAACCTAAGACTGTGATTCCGAAACTGCTTTTAACCTAAATATGCTTCAAATTGTATCCTACTTAGGTATGTTCAATTATATATATATATAGATAGGTACTAGTTATTACCAAATATGTAAACATAATTTGGTTAATTGTAAATGTCAAACAAGTAACTATTATTCGTTGGAAGTTACGTTGAAACGAAGAGTTTTTTATTATTCTTAATAAAAATAAATATGATTTTGTAGTTAATTACTGGCAAATGTAATAATTGTACAACAACAAGATCACAATCTTATGCCGGTTGTCATTGTTCAAATTTTCTTGAAATTACCTTAGTAAAGTTTGCTTATAATATTTAATGAAGTATTCGCCCCTTTTTTAAGGTTCTAAACCACTAGAACATGACTGGACTGTCTTAATTGTATAATTAAACTGAACGCAAATGCAACTTAACCTGCCAATGTTTGACAACTAAGTATTTATTACCCATTATATTCCGGTTGTTAAAATAATAATGTCGTACCGTACCTTAATCCTCGTCGCCACTTGTAGAATGCCTGTTTCTTATTAATTTATACTGGCTCACCACAACACCAAGTTTATCAAATCTAAGTTTTATCACTCCTTTTCTCGCACATTCAACGTCTCGTTCTCTAACCAACTGACAGTTGATGTCGATCTTCACTTGTGTGTGTGAGACAGAGTTGACATATCTATTAAATAGATACAAACACTACAGTAAGAATAACCATTTGACGCGGCACGCGACTCGTTGTGTCATTTTGTTTAATCATCCTTGTCATACCTTGTACTCTTTTGATCGGTATGGTTGATTTTATAGTCTTTAGAAGCGTTTCTTCACTAAGAGACGTGTCAACCCCTCGCACTAGGCCTCTTTTTACAGTCAAATGGTTTGGAATATAGGCAATTAAATTATTGGATTTAAAGAATTGATCTTGTACCAGCTTGTTTGCACTATCACGTGAATTCATCTCAATTTTTATGCGGTTTCTTCCAACTGGAATAATTTCTATAATAAAAGTTTCATATTGCGACATACACATTAATTTTTGACCCAGTTTCAATGGGTGCCATCTGCAATATATTTAATTATAAATGTTCAACGAAAACTAAATACGGACCTGGATCAGTACTTCTAAAGCGATTTTCTGTATTATAAGAACGATTTTTAAGGTTTATATGGACCTATCACATCACTCGTTTCTGGTCCTAGAGATGGCTCTGTCCACCTAACTAACTTTTGTTAAAATTTTAGAGATCGACCTTATCAACCAGCATAATTTTGGGTAATAATAATAGTTTATATTGTAACGTTTATTTATTTTTACTAGTCTTTTTAATTTATTTTTATACTATTTAAATCACTAACACTGTTTAATTTATATAACACAATTTATTTACAATACTTTAATTTATGTAAGACAATATTTCTATTCGTATTTATCTAACAACATACTACTAACTAACTAAAAATATTCAAATCGGTCCTTTATATAGGTAAATATTGTTCCAGCATACTCCAGTCTATTCTGGGAGTCGTCTTGATCGTTCGATCGCTTCGCTCATCAAGCGCCGTTGAAAGAAACGTATATTCTGGAATATTCTCGCGTCATCTGTCTGCTTCGCGTCTGGGTCATAGCGCCAGGGGCGTACTCGCACAACATTGCCCCCTCCTTAAGAGATAGTTCCTCCTGGAACTTTTAAGGAATTGAGACTGAATGGAGATACTTGCAACTGAATCCTCATCTACAATTTCCAGTTGCATGGAAATAACATGGAATGGTCTTTGATGTCAGATGGACACGGGGCGAATTGCTGCATACCAACACGTGGACTTCGGTATCTTGAAAGATTACTTCCACCATATTTCGGATGACCCTCCAATCCAATGGGTTGCACTCTATTTTCGGCATGGCTAGCTTCTGTATGTTGGACTCCAATACGTGCTCTCTCAAGTTAAGTAATGATTCCCATATATTTCGATAAGTGGGCTGGTCTTGGTAGGTATTCTTGGTAATCAGATAGAAGAGGCAACGGGAGTCATCTCGAAGTATTAAAGCCTTTCCAGTGGCTGGTAACTGAGTTCGAAGTTCCGACAATCGACCAAACTTCCTTCGAAAGACAGACGCTAATCCTCGGCCGTCGCTGATAGTGGCGGAAACGCTATGGGCCAATGAGTAGTCATCAGGAAGTGTGAACAGGTCTTGCTGTTTCTCAATAGTCACGCCGTATCTAGCTTTCCCAGTACCTCCATATGCTCCCATAAATTCTTCGAAAGCAAGGTCGGGTGTATCTTGGACTTGATTTACGACTTCTTCTTCCTGGTCATGATCTCCTTCAAATTTCGCCAGTCGGTTTCGATGTACTACCTTAGGTTTTCCATTCGGGGTCTTTATTATACGGTATATGCGTCATTGATTCTTTTCTTGATGATGTATGGACCCTCCCAAGATTGTTGTAGGTTTGGTGAGTACCCCTTCCGTCTTTTCGGGTTATGGAGCCAGATTTTGTCACCTTCTTGGAAACATCCCTCTATAGCTTGGGTATCATACCGTTTCTTCATCCTGTCACTGGCAACTTGGAGATGGGAGCGAACCAAATCATGCATGTCGTCCATTTTTCTTCGTATCTGGATGACATAGTCTTCTCCAGCTATATCCTCTCCAGGTCGGCATCCAAACTTGAGGTCGCATGGTAACCTCATCTCACGTCCAAACAAGACTTTTGCTGGTGTTTGACCTCTTGATTCATTGACGGCGGATCGATAAGCCATTGCAAAGAGCGAAATATACTGGTCCCAGTCTCTTTGGTGATTGGATACTACTTTTGATAGATATTTGCCAATGGTTTTATTCATGCGTTCTACCATTCCATTTGATTGTGGATGCAATGCTGTAGTTCTTGTTTTCTTCATTCCTAAATTGTCGCAAATTCCTTGAAAGAGTTGACTTTCGAAGTTCCTTTCTTGGTCACTGTGAATCTCCAAGGGCACTCCATATCGGCAAATAAACTCCTTCACTAGCACGTCTGCGACAGTTGCTGCCTCTTGATTTGGAATGGCGTAGACTTCAACCCACTTCGTAAAATAATCCATTACCACCAACATGTATTTATTCTTATTCTCAGTAGTGGGGAACGGTCCAGCAATATCTAAAGTAATTCTCTCAAATGGGCTACCAACGTTATATTGTTTCATGGGAGCCTTTCCTCTTTTCTGAGGTCCATTACTAGATGGTACACTTCTTACACCAGTCCTTAACATCATCGGAACTATTCATCCAATAAAACCTTTCACGAACTCTCTGCAGGGTTTTCTTGACACCAAGATGACCTCCTGATGGACTGTCGTGTAACTGTCGTAGTACTTCGGCTACTCTACTCTTTGGTATAACTAAATGCTTTCTGTTAACGGAACCGTCACCATTTTCAATTATTCTCTTTAATAAATCGCCTTCCAAAATGAAAAACTCCCACTGAGCCCAATATGATTTAAGGACTGTAGAGATATTTGACACTTCTTGCCAAGTAGGTCGACGATCTTCTATCTTCCATTCTCTCATTTTCTTTAAATCAGGATCATTATCTTGTTCTTCTTTAATTCTAGTAGGTGCCCAGTCGTCGTTAACTACAGTTGTTCGTAGTATTGCAGTTTCTTTTAATTCTGTCTTACTGCAGTGAGAACACTCTTCTGGGCACGGTCTTCTGGAAAGGGAGTCTGCATTTCTGTGACTTATCCCATCTCGATGTTCGATCCTAAAGTCGTACTCTTGGAGTCGTTCGATCCACCTGGCAATTTGACCTTCAGGGTTCTTAAACTGCATTAGCCATTTTAGGGCTGCATGGTCCGTCCGGATTAAGAATTTTCTTCCATAAAGATATTGGTAGAAGTGTTCCACCGATTTCACAACTGCCAGAAGTTCTCTTCTCGTAACGCAGTAATTCCGCTCAGGTTTGGAGAGCACTTTACTAAAATAACCCAGGACTCTCTCTTGTCCATCTTGAATCTGTGAAAGGACTCCTCCAATTCCGACATTACTGGCATCTGTATCCAAAATAAATTCTCCTTCCGGTTGCGGGTAGCCTAATATCGGTGCTGCGGTTAAATGCTTCTTCAGAGTTTCAAAAGCCGTTTGACAGTTTTCATCCCAGCAGAACTCTCTCGTTTCCTCTGTAAGGCGTGTTAATGGCTTAGCAATGTCTAAAAACTTTCTGATAAATCTGCGATAGTATGTACATAGACCAAGAAAACTTCTTATTTGATGTTTAGCAGTTGGTTGTGGCCATTGTTTGATAGAAGAAACCTTGTCCTTATCTACAGACACGCCTTCCTTGCTGACAATATGACCCAGATAATTAACTTTGTCTTGGAATAACTGGCATTTCTTTGGATTCAGCATCAGTTGGGCAGCTTGAAGTCTTTTAAAAACATCTTTTAAGTTTATCAGATGTTCTTTGAATGTCTCCCCCAAGACTATAATGTCGTCTAAGTAGACCAGGCACGTTTTCCAAGACAACCCTCTCAATACGTTCTCCATCAGTCTTTCAAATGTCGCAGGAGCATTACATAGTCCGAATGGCATGACATTGAACTGAAATAATCCAGAACCGGTGGTAAAGGCTGTCTTTTCTTTGTCTCTTGGGTCCATTTCTACCTGCCAATAACCAGACTTCAAATCTAAGGTAGAAAATAATTTACTTCCAGCTAGAGTGTCCAGGGTATCGTCGATTCGAGGCAGAGGATAACTGTCCTTCTTGGTAACATTGTTCAACTGACGGTAGTCTACACAGAACCTCGTAGTTCCATCCTTTTTCTTGACCAAGACTACCGGAGAGACCCATGGACTAGTAGAAGGTTTTATCACTCCATCTTCTTCCATTTCTCGGACAATCCTTTCAGCTTCTTGCCTCTTCGCCTGTGGTAATCTTCTAGCTGATTGACGAATTGGCTTGGCATCACCCGTGTCGATTTTATGTTTTACAGCAGAGTCTTACCTCCCTTTGGTACAAAAATGTTGCGATACCGATGAAGAAAATCTTTCATTTTTCTTTTCTCTTCTCGGTTTAAAGATGTACCAGCAACCGCCACCATTTGTTCAAACTTATCGTTGGAATTATCGGGAATAGTTGTCTGTCGAATTATAGATGTTACTGGTACGGAGGTTCCGACTTTGGTCTCTTTCTTGATCGTAATTGGGTGATCATTGACATTTATAACTCGTACTGGAATTTCTTTAGCGGAAGTGACCAATCCTTTTCCTATCAAAATTCCTCGACCGACCTCCTCATCATGGTTCCATGGTTCCATCATCACAGGTATTCCTTCGTCAATAGTTCCTTGCAGTCTGGCCACTATGATCGTTTCGCTTCTACCAGGTACCACAGTATTCTCCTGGACAACGGCTGGCACGGTTTTGTCCTCATATGGATGAAGGAATATTTCTTCAGAACCGACTTTGATAACTCTGTTCTTGAAATCCAGTTGGAAACCATGTAAGTTCATCACATCCATTCCTAATATGACATCTTCCTCAATATCAGCAACAATAAAAGTATGCGTGAACTTTTCTGAGCCAATTCCTATTTGAACCTGGAGTTCTCCAAGGATGTTAGCTCTATCACCTGTGGCAGTTCGCAGTCGTAGCCTTGTTGGTAAAAGCTTCTTACGGCTATTTATAGTTGTTGGCCGTATAATCGTTCTGGTCGCTCCAGTATCCACCAATAGTGTATACTTTTTACCGTTGACTTCACCATCTACATATACACTATCGTCGCGGCATTTCAAAGAGGCTATTAGTATGAGAGGGTCTTTGGAAACGTTCCGGGTCGAAGCTGCCCCCTCTAGGCCGACCCGTTTTAGTTTTCCTGTGGAGTAGTTTCTTGCTTCGTAGTGGCCCCAGGGCGTTTACATGAGTTGCGAACATGTCCTATTTCACCACAATTCCAGCACCTGATGGTCTTTTTCTTTTTCTTATCAGTAAAGTTCTTCATCATGTTTACTCATTGGTCTAACTTACTTTCATCTTCCTCTTCCGTTACGGACCTTACTTTACTGTATCCTCCACAAGCTTTCGAAGCCGCTTCATACTCAAGCGCGGCAGACAAGATGTCAACTAATGTTTTGTGGTGGGCTAAACGGAGTGTCTTTGCCATTTCGTGGTCACGAAGTCCATCAAGAAATGCTTCAACAGCTAAACATTCCATCATTTGTTCTGGAGCTGAAGGGTAAGCAAATCTTACCAATCTGGCAATATCTACTTCGTACTCTTGAAGTGTCTCCTCTCGCTTCTGTTTTCGAGTCTTTAACTGCGATCGGTGCAAGTTCTCCAAGTGTTCGTGACCATATCGCATGTTCAAGCTTTTCTTCAGTTGCTCAAAATCATCTGTGTCCTCTACTGGTATGGTCTGAAGAACATCCAAAGCGTCTCCTCTCAGAGCGATGGTGAGGTTTATTGCCTTCTCTTTTTGGGATCATCCGTTCGCTCTTGCAGCTGTTTCGAACTGTTTGAAATAATTTTCCCAAGACATCTTTCCGTCAAAGGTTGGGGCCTTAACACGAAGAGAACTTTCGCTGCCTTCCAATTTCGGTTTCCGCTCCACTTTGTAGCTTCTCATTTCGTTCTCGCTTTCCTCTCCTAAATCTTCCATATCTTCTTTACCTCCTTTTTCCATCTCTTCCATTTGCTTTTCCATTTCTCTTATTTTCTCTTCAATTTTTTTTCAAATGAAGACATTTTATTTTCCATAGAAGAAATATCCAAAGAAACTTTGTTTTCCAAAGAAGAAATGTCAGAAGAAACTTTATTTTCCAAAGACGAAATATCATTTTTTAAAGAAGACATATCAGTAGAAACTTTGTTTTCCAAAGAGGAAATATCATTTTTCAAAGAAGACATATCGCAAGAAATATCATTTTTTAAACTTCAAAGAAGACATGTCGGAAGAGACTTTATTTTCCAAAGAAGAAATATCATTTTTCAAAGAAGACATGTCGGAAGAGATATCACTCTTCAAAGAGGACATATCGGAAGAAACTTTATTTAAGGAAGAAATAATTGTAGCAGAAGAGTCGTCTACGAAAATATGATTTTCTGGATCTAAACCATCATTTTCCAATGCTTGCTTAAGTCGCTCCAACAACTCAGTCTTCCTTCCTGTTGTTTCTAATTCACGATCCTCCAGTTCTTGACGCAATTCTGTCACTTTCAAGTCACAAAGTTTTTTCGACATATTTTTTTAACACTATTTATTTACAATATCCCACTTCTGACACCAATGTAACGTTTATTTATTTTTACTAGTCTTTTTAATTTATTTTTATACTGTTTAAATCACTAACACTGTTTAATTTAACACAATTTATTTACAATACTTTAATTTATGTAAAACAATATTTCTATTCGCATTTATCTAACAACATACTACTAACTAACTAAAAATATTCAAATCGGTCCTTTATATAGGTAAATATTGTTCCAGCATACTCCAGTCTATTCTGGGAGTCGTCTTGAACGTTCGATCGCTTCGCTCATCAAGCGCCGTTGAAAGAAACGTATATTCTGGAATATTCTCGCGTCATCTGTCTGCTTCGCGTCATAGCGCCAGGGGCGTACTCGCACAACAATATCTTTTCTAAAAGAGGCTACTAGTGTCGATAGGAGATTTAAAGGGACAGGTACTTAAAGGTGTTGCCATATTTCGAAATTAAATTGATTATATAAATCGTTTGTAATGGAATGTTATTTGATATATCTTTATGAACAAAGGTATCTAGAGAAATGAAAAGTAGCTGGGAATAATTGTTATTTTAGGATTTAAAATAAGTAAGAAGTTAGTGGTCTAAAAATGTTTAGCTTCGTGGAGCTCTTCTTATTTAGGTGTTATGCAAAAAACAAGTTTTAAAGTTTATTCGGTCTGTTTTATGCATGGATCGCCATTAAATCACGATATACAAAATTAAAAGTACATATACGTTATGTAAGAAATATTTAACGTTTCTGATCGAGAATTATTTGAGAATTTATGTTAAAAGAATTGTTAAATTATTATTCCAAGAAATGAAAATATTTATGATAAATAATCAATTAATAATTGAATCTGTAAGAAATAAATCCTATAAAAAGTAATACTTCATGTTTATTTTGGTAGTGAAATGTTATCTTTCTCGGTTAAAAAAAGTCTTTTTAAAATGTGAAAAAAAAGCTTCAATAGATATGTAAAATTTGGACAGTTGTAATTGTTTACCTACCAAAATTTAAACTTTATTAAAATATTGTATTCAACTGTAAATTAGACCAATAAAAATATGAAATAGATGTTTTATATTTACGAGAATGTTTTAAATAACTATAAATGGGTAACCATAGGGATTTAGGTAATAAAACTGAACAAAAATACTAAATGGTTAGTAAACAGGTATAAGCTGTGTAATTATTATTTCAAAGTAGCAGTAGTACTTGCAGTAGTTGTATGATACGTTAGTTTATTGATTGTGCTTTAGTGATTATTATTTTATTTTATTTTATAAACAATATGGTGTTTATTAAAAAGAAAAGAGGATGCTTAAGACCTACACGCCTTATTATAAGTACCATCCGCAAGCGGTTCTGGAGAATGCCGATTTTAGACTCTACTACGACAGGCCTATTATGACCGAAGCACGCTTATTATTTATTACCCCAGATATTACTCAAGATACTCATTTTCACAGACTTTGTCGACCTGGACCCCTATTTTCGAACTGTGATGTGAAGTGAATGTGATGTGAGTAGTGAAGTGATCGATCCCTGACAAATCCTTTCATGGGTCGTATTTTCGATATCACAACGTTGCCTCGTTATATTTATGAAAAATGAAAGAATTTTGACGTATAACGTACATACTAGAAAGTTGGCAACGTTTGATAAATTGGGTTTGAGGCAGTTCAAACTGATAACTATATTCTTTTATTTATGATAACTACAACTATATTCTTTTATTTATGAAAGACGCAAATTTCAAAACAAAACTACGGTAGAGACGATTCCAAAAATAACGCGACAGCTCAAGTAAAATTCGGCAATGTGGGGGTATTCGCCGACGGTCTCCGATCGGCGCGCGCCGCAGCGCAGTCGGAGAATTCTAGTAGTAGAACAATTGCTAAGCGGATTCCGTGTGCGGTGCTTCTTAGTCCCAGCGGCAGCTGGGCCACTGGAATCTATTTCTCGAACTGGGTAATCGCTAGCGTTCGAGTCGACGGTAAAGATAGGTGGGACAACCGAAGCTGTCGCTATAATTTTGGAATCAACTCTAACATCTCTAATAAACATATGATTTTGACAATACGCTGACGTCTGAATAATAATGCGCATGTTTCACTGCTTCGACTGGGTCTGACCAAGCGAAGTGTGATGTGAGCTATCATATAGTCTAAAAATACGGTTCACCGGTTTCTCACCAGTGATCTATCACATCACATATTCGAAAATAGGGATCCTGGAGGCCAATATAAACTTAAAAAAAAATGTTCGGTCACCTCCGGGATTTAAAATGATAATGTTTGATTTTCCATTATTTGGTGTGTTTAATAAATTATTTTATTATTGTTTTATTTATTTCTTAGTTATATTTTGTATTTCGGCCAAAGTAACTTCAATAAAAATTTTAAACATAGTAGATTTCAACCTTATAAAAGTGGCCATTTTTTACCGATTTTTAACTATCATAATTCTAGAATTTCAATAAGATAAAAAATTAATGTTTTTTACAGAATTCTGTAAAAAATTTGTATAAATTATTCTTTAATCGTATTAATATTATTAAATTACAAATGAAATATGTAATACTTTGAAAACAAAAAACTGTCAATATACAGGGTGATTGATTAGTGTGAGGAAGCTCAGTAGATCTGTTATAGTAAGAATACCTAAAAAAAGTTATTGACAAAAATTGTAAGCAGCTTTAAACTCCACATTTTAAAATTAGTTACATTCTTACAGGGTGTTCCATAAGATGGTGGCACACCAAACTTATGTTTGTTTAAATGGAACACCATGTATTTTATTTTAAATTCGAAATCTGCATCACTTCCACATCACAACAATGTAAAGTTTTATTATACCGGGTATTTAAAAAGGTATAACCATTATTACCTGAAAATCGTATCAAGTTTAACTCTATGTATAATTAAAAAGGAGTATAGAAGCATTGATCTATTGCAACTATAGTTTTTTAATAATTGTTAAAAATTATAAAACATATTCGTTTTCATAATATGCGTTAAATCAAATACAGGGTAACACCCTGTATTTTATATCACTATCGAAAACTACTAAAAACATAAGTTTGGTGTGCCACCATCTTATGGAACGCCCTGTAAGATTTTAACTAATTTTAAAAGCTGCCTACAGTTTTTGTTTATAATTATAAATTTTTTGTAGTGAATGTATTTAATTATAACTACTAAATGTATATTCCATAAAATTATATTCAAATTTATGATGTAAGTTTACTCTTTTGGAATAAAAAATATATATTACAATTGCATGACTTCTGCAAGTTCAAAAATTTTTAAAAAATTCACATATGTTTCTGAACCAAAACTAATTTATTTTATAAAAAAATTGCGACTTTTTATGTTCTGGTTTCTTTGCTTTATACTTGCAAAAAAATAGTTTTCCGATTTTTCTTGAAAACAAAACATACAAGCTAAATGAAATTTTGGTAAAATAATACCTAAGGCTGAATACGTCATCTCAAATTTTTTGAACTTGTAGATATTTTTTCCGGAGGTCCATATAAACCTTAATGACTTGAATGGAACTATCTGATGTCAAGTTTTTATTATCGTTTTGTTTATTAATGTCAATTATATTATCGTTGGAAAAAACATTTGTAAATTCGGCGTCCATACTCTCAGCGCCAAACACTTCGTCTTCTACATAGACTTTGGGGTTAATATTCAGATCCAGTCGAGAATCATCTTTACCATTAGTATCTCGTCTGCCGCCGAACATCTTAAGGTCCGGGGCAGGTTTTAAATCAGAACTTGATAATATGAGGTGTACTTACGGTAACAAATATACAAGTAAAACAAGGTTTTAACACCTTAATTAGTTTTAAATTACAACACTCGTTAATCACAACCGATAGGTACGTCTAACTCGGTCGAAAAGGTTGTAGTAAGATCGTAAAAATACTTTAAAATCCAAAATATCTTAAACTACGTGCCTTTCTAAAACGTCGTTTCGGGAATTCATTTTTAATAATTAGTTTACAAAATAATATTGTAATTTTTGCCCATATTAATTGATAACCTTAAATTAGTTACATATATTATGGTAGCGTTTTGGAGACCTTTTAAATCAGAAAATGGAAATCCAGACCAAAATAAAATTCAGAAGATATGATATCGCCAACAGGTAAGGTTAGTAGTGAATTTTGCAATAAAGATTTACACATTCAGTGTCAGAGGGTTATTTTAAATATGTATCCAGTGTTTGAAAAATGAAGATAATAAAAAATCAGATGCGGTTATAATAAAGCGAATTAATACGTTAATTAAAAATTCTATTTACACTATTTCTCGGGTTATTAGCTAAGCGCGCTGACGTTATAGATCATTCGCAGGTGCGGAAAAACAAAAAAACAAAATTTGCAAATGTTGACGGTGCTACAAAAGATGTTATGGAATCGCGGCCTATTGTTGTACTCCGTGAAGAATATTTAAATAAAATAAGGAAGTATCGTGAATTAAAAAGGCATATAGTATACCTAGGTAAGACTTGGTTTGACACATATGGTACTGTTCAGTTTGGCTGGGTGAATCAGTCTCAAAAGTGTAGTTTAAATGCGCCATGTTCGAGAGGAAAGCGTATAATTCTTCACGCCGGAAGTGAAAACGGTTTTGTACCAAATGCGTTACTACTGTCTGCGAAAAATATTAAGCAATGTTCAGCCGACTATCATGAGGATATGACTGCAGATTTATTCGAAAAATGGATTTTAAGAGCAGCTCCTTCCTAACATTCGTCCAAATTCAGTATAGTCGTTATGGACAATGCTTCCTATCATTCGCGGACATTAAATAAAATTCCAAATTCTAGTTCAAAGAAGGCAAATATTTTAAAATTTATGAAAAATAGGAACATGAGTCCGGAAAAGGTAACCATAAATATAAAACCCGAATAAAACAAACCAAACGCACATGCTACAAGCTGATAAAAATATCCAATGTCTGCCAATATAGTATATCATTACACGAGCGATTATGTAGGGTGAATCACCCGAGTTAATAGTGGCCATAATCGCGAGTATAACACTATACTTTTTCTACACTTATGGAATAATTAAAAACCACATTAAATTAAATGTATTTAAATAAACCATTTTACATTAATTTGCATTAAAATTTAATAATTTGTATAATTATGTAATACGAAGATTATTTATCAATTTTACTTCATAGAAATTTCATCCAAATGTTTTAAAGAGTTACTAAATATGCCTTTACAATCAAAAAGTATTAGATTTAGTACAGTTATTGTACATCTTTGAACCTTTTCCGTTGCCATGGATAACTAATAAAACCTTCAAATATCTGTTGGCTTGTGAAATTCGTGGCCTGTGATTGGTCAAAATACCGTTGGCTTATGGTACATAAGTCAACAGGTAAATATAACTACTACTATTATTTAAAGAAAAACCGTAAATAATAAACATATTATTCCATAGGTGAAGAAAAAAATATTTATGTGATGCCAATATCATATATCAATTATCCCCATATATTGCTAAAAGTCGAAATTTCCCGGAATCCCTAAAGATTTCGACTGTCATGGCGGACAATTTCGAGCCGAATATACACTTAGAATCAAAGCCCTGATTTTTTTTTCGGGCTGAGTTGGAAAAAACTCATGTTCGAACGGGTTCAGGACCCGAACAGCATCACAACATCACCGTTACGATGACGCCTACCAACCAAAACCACCTCAAAACTCGCCGTTGTTCCCGTCTCGGAATCACTACCCTATAATACTTCAAGACGGGTGGCTCTCCATTTATTCTGCCACTCATAAACGTTCTCTTCTTCTAACCATACTCTCCACTGCCTTTTCCTCCTTCATCCAATCCATAACTTCCTCTTTCATCACGCCCTTCCACTGTAGTCTCCTGGCTCTAGCCATCACATCCAATAGGTAGGATCTTGCCAGCACCGCTGCTGCTAACCTTCCCACTGTCCTGTACCCTTGCACCACCCTCAGCAACATTCCTCTCTGAACCCTCAGTAATGGTTTAATCCTAGCATGTACTCCTGCTCTTTCACCCCACACTTCCGCTCCGTAAAGCATACTCTGCTCAATCGTTCTACCAATAACTCTTCTCTTCCATTCTCCCGGTCCTTTCACGTTACACATCAATCTCCCCAACCATGCCGCCCGAATTTTCGCCTTCTCTGCCGCCTTCGACTTGTGGTTTCTAAACGATAGCAAATAAAGATCTTATAGGTCGCAATGTAACTATCACCCCTAACTTAATACAAATTTGCAAAATTTTTGCAAATTTATATCTACACTAAAAATCTTCAGTATTTGTTCTTGTTACGCTTTACGCGTAATAAATTTTAATTTTTTGGGCTATTATAGTTACGCCTATGTGTTCACCTTGCAGGTGCATGCAAACTAGTTTTTATATTCGTACCGGGGACCGGGGTAGTACATTTTTTGCCGAACGAAAATACGGGCGTATCTTTAAAAATATACTGACATTCTGTGTGTTTATAATTTATTTTACAAATTGCAGTCATATTTTTTGGTAAACCAATCGTTTTAATCAACATCAATATTTTCTATCATAATCTCAATTAATTTAACATGTCTAATTACGGTGATGAACAATAAGAAAATATTACAAAACTAATTGCACGTCGCGGTCAATTAAAAGCGCAATTAACAAGATTTAAAAAATCTATAAATGATCCAAACAATAAAAACAAGTTTCAAGAAATCGCGACGCGACTTCAAAAAATTGAAATTACATTTGATGATTTTAACTCAGTACAAAGCGAATTAGAAACTTATAACGAAGAAGCACATAGCGATGAGAGAATTTCGTTTGAAGACGATTTTTACGAACACGTCTCTAAAGCTAAACAAATTGTAGATGAATTTCATCATTGTCAAAATTATACACAACAAAATAAAATTTCAGGTGCACAGCCCGCGGCATCAACACAAACATTTAACATTCAACTTCCTACTCTAAGCCTACCGGAGTTTGACGGCTCGTACGATAAATGGTCAACATTTTATGATTCCTTTTTTGCATTAATTCATAACAATCCAAATTTATCAAACGTTCAGAGACACTATTATCGTTGATTGATAAACTTATCAATCAACGCTATTATTTACAGGCATCTCTTAAAGGAGAAGCAGCACATACAATCGAATCATTAGAAATCAACAATTCAAATTACACAGTGGCGTGGGGCTTATTGCAGGATCGGTATCAAAACAAAAAACTTATTATAAAAAATCATACAAAACAAATTTTTGAGTTACCCAACGTTATCAAAGACTCATTTACTTCATTGCGATCATTTCTAGATAATTTTCAAAAACATTTTAGAGCTCTTAAAAATTTGAATGAACCTGTCGAATCATGGGGTACAATTTTGATACATTTATTACTTTCCAAACTAGATATTAATACCAAACGGGAATGGGAAATTAAAACAAAAGACATAGTTTCTCCACACGTAGACATATTCATTAGTTTTTTAACGTAAAGATGTCAAGTTCTCGAATCTATAAACAATACCTAATGTGATTAATCAAACGCATAATTCGACAAATAATCGCAAATTTGTTAACACTGTCCAATAAAATGTTGCAGCTAACAAAACTTGCATATACTGCAAAGACAATAATCACCTTATATACTTTTGCAAATTATTTAAAAATTTATCAGTATCTTCAAGATTACAAGAAATACGAAAATTAAGGGCTTGCATTAATTGTCTGCGAACGGGACATAGTAGTCAAGATTGTAAGTCGGGCACGTGTCGCATTTGTCAAAACAAACACAATTCATTATTGCATTTAGGTAGACAACCTTTTAGAAACAACAATCAATCAAATTCCACCGCAACCGCAATTAATGACGATATGAAATTCGGGAACTGACAGTACCATCAAACAATTTTAGTACGGTTCAAAATTCGGCTGAACCTAATTCAAACACAACTATAATTTCTTGCTCACAAAACATAAACATTGCTACAGTTCACAAGGTGGTGGTAACACATTCGTTTTATTATCAACTGCTCTTATTAAAATATTCGATAAGGAGAACAAACCTGTTACGTGTAGAGCCTTGTTAGATGGAGGCTCACAGTCAAATTTTATTACAAACAGTGTAGTTAATCGTTTGGGATTAAAATCATTTAAGGTTAATACGCGAGTCATAGGTATTACTGGACACTCACTAGAAATTCCTCTTATGACTAAAACTAAAATCAAAGCTTCCACATCAAACTATCAGACCAATCTGAATTTCTTAATAACTAAATAAATAAATAATTATAATCAAGTTACTAGCAACACTCCTCAAATTAGTTTCGATGCCATTTTAAAAATCCCTCCAGATTTAAAATTAGCAGATCCCTCATTTAACATATCTGGTGAAATCGACATCTTGATATGAGCAGGCTTATTTTACAATTTACTGGAAGCTGGTCAAGTATGTCTCGGTGATAACCAACCAGTTTTGCAAAATACCAAATTGGGTTGGATAGTAGCTGGTCAAGTTAAGTCTTCTCTTGCATTTAATGACATAGTTTGTCATTTATCCAAATCAACCAACATCGAAGATAAAATCGAAAAATTCTGGATTCTTGAAGAGTCCTACACGAGTGACACAATTTATTCACGGGAAGAAGCCGAAACTGAGGCACATTTCAATTCCACGTTTCAACGCGATATATCAGGTCAGTTTGTAGTACGACTACCTTTTCAAAATAATCATCACGAGCTTGGTGAATCAGAGCAAACAGCTATTCGTCGATTCTTATCCTTAGAAAATAAACTTGTAAAAAATCCCAATTTGCATAAAACATATTCTGAATTCATGGAAGAATACATTAATTTGGGTCACATGTCAGAAATTTCTTTTTTCGAAATCTCCAAACAAACTTCAAATTTCTTTCCTCCGCACCATTGTGTGATTAAGGACTCTTCAGCTACAACAAAATTGCGAGTTGTATTCGACTCGAGCGCAAAAGCAACTTCAAATTTATCATTAAACGATGTTCTAAAAACAGGTCCGTGTATACAAGAATCGATATTTTCTATTCTGTTGCGTTTTCGAACCCATGACATAGTTTTTACGGCGGATATCGCAAAAATGTATCCCTGCGTAAAAATGCATGAAGATGACCAAATTTATCAACAGATAGTATGGCGCTCTAATCCTTGATCATATAAATTAAATACGGTCACATACGGGACTAGTCCAGCTTAATTTCTGGCTACAAGATGCATCAACAGCTAGCTCTCGAAAACATGACTCAACATAGCGAAGCTTCGCAATCTATCTTACAGGACTTCTACATGGATGACTGGATTTCAGGTGCAAATGATGTACCGTCAGCCTCCTTGTTGATAACAAATGTCAAGGACATTCTAGCTTCTGCAGGTTTTCATCTAAGACAATGGTCATCCAGCGATGAAGATATTCTAAATGGTCTCCAAGAGAAGGAACACAATTCGAACACACCATATACTTTCAAGGACAATCAAAATGCTAAAACTTTAGGCATCAGATGGATTTCGTCAAATGACAAATTAACATACGCGACAAACATACGCAAATACAACTTGTTCACTAAACGTATTATCACACAGTATTATCCACAATAAGTCAGATATTTGACCCTCTCGGGTTAATTAGTCCGGTAATAACAAAGGCTAAACTATTCATGCAACATTTATGGCAACTAAAAACAAACTGGGACGAACCCGTTCCTAATGACTTTCTTAAATCGTGGCTTCAGTTTTATAATCAAATCGACTCTATAAATGAAATAGAGGTACCTAGACACGTCTTCATAAAACAAGCCGTTCAAATAGAGATTTATGTATTCTCTGATGCATCTCAATCTGCTTATGAAGGATGCGTCTATTTTCGAACAATTAACTCCGTTGGCCAAATCGTGGTCAAATTAGCATGCTGCAAATCTCGAGTAGCCCCATTAAAGGTCGTATCTCTTCCACGTTTAGAACTTTGCGGAGCTCTCTTAGCCGCTCAGCTAGCACAATCCGTTATCAATGCTATTAAAGGCAAACCTAGGTTATATTTTTGGTGTGATTCAACTATTGCACTGGCTTGGATAAGTGCTGATCCTAGTCGCCTCAAAACATATTTGTGGCCAACCGTGTGGCCAAAATACAAACTCTGTCTGACTCCTCCCAATGGCGATATGTGCCAATCGAAATCAACCCAGCTGATCATGTTTCTCGCGGATTAAACCTCAATGATATAAAATATTTATCTTCTTGGTTTGACGGACCAGAATTCCTATATCACAATGAAGGAAGCTGGCCTAATTCTAAACCAATACTAGCCACCGATGATTTACCGGAAGTTAAATCAACTTCTGTAACATTAGTGTCAAACAAAATAGTCCAAAATGAGATAATAACAAAATACTCTTCATTTAAGAAACTACTGCATGTAGTTGCTTACCTCCTTCGGTTTAAACATAACTGTTTTCAAAGTGTAAAATTCACTGGTATTATATCTGCAAAGGAATTAGATAATGCAATTAAGGTAATAGTTAAAATCGTTCAGCATGAAGAGTTCATAGATGAAATAAGGGCATTAAAAAATTCAAGGTCTATAGCACGCAATAGTAAGTTGATATCACTAGATCCATATTTGGACGAATTTAACATTCTACGCGTAGGCGGTCGTTTAAAAAATTCAGATTTAGATTTTGAAAATAAACATCCTATGATTCTACCCGCGAAACATCACTTAACAAATTAATGTTATCGTTCTTCATGAACATTTCAAAAATTTGCACGCAGGTCCTCAAACTCTATTATCCATAATTCGTCAAAGATTTTGGCCGCTTAGTGGTAGACGTACAATAAGAGGTCTGTTAAGGAAGTGTATGGTATGTTTTCGCGCGAATCCACGTATGACACACCAAAAAATGGGAGATCTACCTGCTCCCAGAGTAAGGCCATCCAAGCCATTTTCAACTTGCGGAGTTGATTATGCAGGACCCTATCTAATAAAAAATAGTTATTTAAGAAACACAAAGTCAATTAAAGTATATTTGTGTATATTTGTTTGCTTTGCGTCAAAGGCTATGCACCTCGAACTAGTCAGTGATTTAACCACTGATGGATTTTTAAAGGTTTTGAAACGTTTCGTCTCCAGACGAGGTCTCTGTAGCGCAATTTACTCGGACAATGCTACCAATTTCATTGGTGCAAAAAATGTACTACATCACGCCAATGATGCCAAGGTCCAACACTTTCTTCTAGAGAATAAAATATCTTGGCATATTATTCCGCCACGATCCCCTCACATAGGTGGGCTATGGAAGTCTGCAGTAAAACTCACAAAATTTCATTTAAAATGAATTTTTAATAAAACTTTACTTTGTTATGAAGATTTCTACACAATATTAGTTCAGGTAGAAGCCATAATAAATTCCCGACCTCTTGTCCCTCTTACCGAGAATCCAGAAGACATTGACGTTTTAACTCCTGGCCATTTCCTTGTTGGCAGTTCATTGCTGTCTTTGCCTGAAACTCCCGTAAATGACTCAAAAGGTTCCATCAAAAACAAATATCAGCAGATGCAGCTCTTAGTACAATTTTGGACAAGATGGTCTCGAGACTATTTACATACTCTTCAACAAAGATATAAATGGCAACGATCAACCGATATTTTCAAGGTTGGACAGTTGGTACTTCTTCAAGAAGACAGCACCCCTCCACTACAATGGAAAATGGGAAGAATCAGCGAGCTCTATCCGGGGCAAGACGGAAATATTCGTGTAGTGACAGTTAAAACTGAGCTGGGTTATTTTAAACGGTCAGTGGCGAAATTAAGTGTACTACCGATAGAAGATGAACTATGATGATTTTTTTTGTTGTGAAAGGTAGGAGGTAGGACCTTTCAAGGGTGGCAGTTATGTTACGTTTTACGCGTAATAAATTTTAATTTTTTGGGCTATTATAGTTACGCCTATGTGTTCACCCTGCAGGTGCATGCAAACTAGTTTTTATATTCGTACCGTTGCCGACACCAACTCCTGAGAGTGGAGCGGCATTCATGTTAGAGACACGACTTAGATAAGATCCATATTGTAACTCATATTGTTCGTAATTGTTAAAATTACTTTACGTAGATTATATAGTTTAATAGTCAAAATAGTTTTCTTTACCACAATTACAAGTAGTAGTAGTGAACCAGCAAATATCCAGAGGAAGTGAGTAGTTTATCAAGGCGATAAACCTCATGAGATTCAACAGTTCTCTAACACGAGTTTTGTACTTTTCAGAAACTTTGCTTTTTTGTATTAATTAATTGAATTAGTAACCTTGCGACAGATGGTTTTCTTTTCAATTAAGTTGAGTAAAATTTAACAACTGTTTTATTTTTAATTTATATCTAATAAAAATTTAAAGTGAAGCTGAATATTCAATATTTAAAAAAACTGTTAATTTTTTATGCTACGTCAAATTGAAGGACATTTAAAATTGGTTTATGTCGCCAAAATATAAAAAACTTTCTATAAATCTTAGAACATAAAATAGTCAGGAAGGAGTTTGTGTTAAATCTACAATGTTAAAATCTGGCGACGGATGTCGGCCATATTGGATAACCATTTATGACTCATACTTTGTTTACAAATTATAAAAATTTAGTTTTCTGTTAAAAATTTGGATTAATTATTTATTGGTAAGTAGCTATTATTGTAATAAATAATATACATTATATATACGTAAACTATATTTTTATGTTTAAATTACATTAATACTTTGTATTGATCCCTAACCTATCTACTTAAAGTGACAGGCGTATCAATAATGGAAAGAGGATATTTTATTTTAATTATCATTAATTTACAATTTTTTGGTTAATGTCATAACTGTATATGTTAATTATTTTTATGTCTATGGGGTATTCTAAAGCAACGTTGTACAATAAATGTATCTGTGTATTAATTAACACATTATTACATTCACAGTTTCCCACGGGATGAGAATATTAGACGGAACTGGTTAAATATTGTGGATAAAGATAACTGGAGTCCAGGCAAGAATAGCTTTTTAGGCTCACAACATTTTACAGAACAATCATTTGATAGAATTTCTTCAGTAATTGTTTTACTAGTACCAAATGCTATACCTACAATTAAAATCGCAAGAATGAAATATGTAAGTAATTATTACATCCACAAATTGCTTTAATAACATTGACCAAATCTATATTTTTTCTCAAATCTATTTACAGATATTTTACTTAAACATATATTTCACTAATCTATACCTTCTCTATGCAGGTAAGGACTAACGACCCTTATGCTGAAGAGATAATAACTACTAGCAGTGAAACTATTTCACCAGTTCCTGTTCCTGAAACTACAATCTACTTCTGAAAGTCCTCATAGGAAACAAATTATAAAAAACATCTGTGAAGTATATTTAAAAACAAGTATTTATTATATATGTAAAAGTAAAATAAATAATGTAGAAAAAATTAGACATGTTTACACAAAATTCAATTTAAGGGCCAATAGTGGTAGAATGAAAAATATAACTGGTTTTATTTCCTTAAATCTAGTACCCCCATTTTAGGCAATGTTATACTATTTTTTTCCTATACTTTCCTTATTAAAGTGGTTATTTTAATATATAATGATTAGTGTCCATACTGAATAATAAGAGGTATGTTTCAATAAGGACATTATTTTTCTACAAATAAAAATATAGGACGCCACTGTTAAAAAGTAACTTCCGGTAGCCATCTTGGATAACCATTCCGGTCAACTGTCCTTGAACGAGCAATACTTCCTTACTGTTTTATGTTCTAAGCTATAAATCAACAAATTAGGAATTTCAAAACTAAAAAAAATACTGGTTAACCAATACCCGTTTTCGATTTTTATATAAATTTATTATTAAAAAGAACCATTGAAATAATTTATAAGTAAAATGTATTGGCTTTTTGTAATGATGACAAGAAATTTTTAAAATCAGAGTAAAAATATTTGTATAAAAACATATAAGTAATATTATAATTATTGATAGAATTATACCTATTTCAGCTTGCTTGTTCTAGTAGTAATGAGTCAAAAACATTTTTAATTATTTAAAAAAATTAGCATAGGTACCATGAAAACATTGAAATAATGTACAAATAGTTTAAGAATTATTTAAATAATTATTTCAAATAAGAGGCATGATGACCGATTTTTAAAAACTGATCCACGATGTTTTTACGTATATACTTTATCTAAAATAAATGTTATTTTTGCAAAAAAAGAGTTTTTAAATGAGAAATTTACTTTTTAAAAATGCATTTTTAATTTAACGTCAAAACGCTAGAATAGTAATGGCGTCTACCTATGACGTCATCGATTCGTAAATTCCATTTACAGTTGACAGAAGCAAACATGAACCCTGGGTGGGCGTGTCCTTGTCGCTGTAGTTGTATTTTCATCTCACTTATGCAGCCACTAAAATTGATATTATCG
Source organism: Ophraella communa (assembly GCA_035357415.1). NCBI lineage: Eukaryota > Metazoa > Arthropoda > Insecta > Coleoptera > Chrysomelidae > Ophraella > Ophraella communa. Next base: position 17,100,015 of record CM068985.1, on the reverse strand, counting down.
TTAACATTGGCTCGTGATTGGCTGATTGTGATAACCTTGAAATTAGTTGGCATATTTTCCGCGGACCATGTTTGCTTCTGTCGACTGTATACTACACTGCGACCCGTGTCATCTGTGGATTCTGTGGTAAAAACGTCAAACTTCGAACATTTTGCAGGTTAAAAGAGGGTGGTGAAAAAAGTTTATTTTGTTTTTACTTATTTTGTGCGATTATAATAATTATCAATCCTAATGTGTATCGATGGTGTGCGGTTTCACAATGTAAGAATATATCAATAAAAATCCGAACAAGATATTTGTTTACGTTCCAATCTCAATGTCAACAATATTTACGAAAGTACGACGTCACGCTCTTCTGATTGGTGTTTCAGCTAATATGGCGGATTGTTAAATTTAGTGCTTATATTTTTACTAAAATAAATGTAATCACACATGTAATATAAAAATGTGTAAATTCTTTAGAATCTCCATATCCTATATAATTATAACAAATCAATATTTTAGTGATTCTTATTTACTGTCATCATGCCTATTAAAGATTACAAACGTATTTGTACGCAATAGACCCATCTCGTTAATGGCACAAATTGAATACTCGTGCGCGAACCAACTCCCACTCTCGTAGTTCCCCCTAAATGTTCGTGCCCCTTATAAAATTGTGTTGGTATGACATGCAAAAGTAATCAGTAATCCAAAGTAAAGTAAATCCAAAGAGAAGTCTAGGTACACACACAAGTCGTTAATATTAAATACACAAAGACAAGAAAAACACAATAACAACTAGCAAGCGGCGTACACGAACGAAATAAAAATTAAAACTTCTTCTTTTTGTGGTTTATGGCCTGGGCTGCCGCGGCTATACGGCAAATAGAAGCTAGCTTTTGACAGCTAAAAGGGTTTTTTTCATTTAAATTGTGGTATTCCTGGGTAGCAATACGTTGTGTTCTATGGCAAGAAGTAATCATATTTTAGCAGTGGAAGGGGAAAATTCAAAAATATTTGCGCATGAGTATTCAATAAAGAGAAAGGTGTATTAAAAGGTATGTTTTTTATAGAATAAACAGATGAGAGAAAAATGTTGAGGGACTGCAGTTCGGTTCAGTATTGTGAGTAGTTAATTAATACTTTGGTAGTATTAAAAGCCGAACGAATTATGTATCTGATATTGTTGTAAATCTTTATAATTAATTTGTTCTTTTAAACACCTTACATAAGTACCTGTTTTATATAAGTTGCAGAAGCGTACAGAAATTTTTATAAGTAGGTGTTTTATCCATTGGCGATAGAAGAAAAAAAATTCAAGAGGGAGGAAAGTGCCCAGTGATGATTCCGCCGGTATTATTTTATATTTTATTTAATTTTCCTTTTCTGTCAGGTGGTTAGATCTGTTGAACTCGTTTAATATGCAAAACAAATAAAATAAAAACAGCAAGAACTTTAACTACCACGTAATGTAAAACTTTCTAGTTCAGGGTATTTAACTAAAAACTTATATTGCTAAAAGTAATACAAATAATTTTAACATTACAATTTAATACAGACGATGGAATGTTTATTTTTTTATAAGAATCTGTGTTAAAATTTTCCTAAAACTATTGCAAGAAGTGCCATTCTGACATACATTCCACATTCTGTTTGACGAAAATAAGCTGCTCTGGGATCAGTATCAAACTCTGGACTTATTTCGAATACTCTGGGTAGTGGATGAAGAACAACCATTTTTCGTTTGGCTCTTGTCATCAATTTTGGAGTTACAATGAACTGGCCGCAAACCTATAATAAAATAGTTTTTAAAAGCACAATAAAAGAAGTAACTTTTTATTATTTTCGAGAAACAAGAGGTTGTGACTGATATTGGTAGTAAATTTTAATAAAATCAGATTAATTATCACCTTGTTATATTCTTCTTCGCTGGTGAATCTTTCTTTCTGTATTCTGGTCATATACAGAACATCAGTTTCGGGTAAAATTTCTTCCAAAGTAGTATATTCCTGTTGGTTTATTCCTTTAGATTGTACAAAAGATTTTATGTAATCAGGCATTTTTAAACTTGGAGGACTCACATACCTAAAAAGTAACAATAGTGTAATGTTTAAAAAACTAAAAGTATTCTGCTTCTGGAGAATGAGAATGTTTCTAAAATGTAATTAAAAGTAGAATACAGCATATAGAAATTAAATTTGAATTTAATACAAGTATTCACAACTTTTTATAATGGTGTGACAAGAAGGTGTAATGGTAGGTATTATTATTAAAATATTGTTTAGAATAATTTATATATGTAATATTCAAAGTACAATTGTATATATATTTTACACTTCATTTTCGAATTTAAACCTAACTTATTTGTTTAAATATTATGTTAAAATACTCTATTGTTTAGCTCGTACCAAAACTTGCCAACTTAATATTTATAGGTATTATAATTTGACGTAACACATATTAATTAGAGGACCGTAAAATTAATTTTAATAAATGTGGAGGAATTTTAGTTTTAGATATGTCGAATGCAATATTTACAAATTTTATAAAGCCTAATAACCCGTCTTTTTTAATAGAAACGGCATCACAATGGCAACATGTTATGGCAACTTATTGAGAAAAAATCTCTAAAATGCAACTAAATACGCTTGAGCATTTTAAAAATACTCGATTGGAATCCATAAAAAATGTAGTTTTATTAAGATTTGGCAAAAAGTAAATAATATTTATTTACGTACCAAGGACAAAAAACTGTCAATTATAGTCGAGCTTGCATATTACTAGCCGAGGCTAGCAAGTAGTTAGTTAACAAATTCGCTAGATTTTATTAAATAATGATGCTTCAAACTCCATATTTCGGTGGATCGTTAATGGTGTGATCTAGCGGAACATGTTCAAAGTAGGTACGGAGTAGAAACAGAGGAAACTAGTAAGTAGAAAACTGTGATTTTAATGTAAATGTTGCAATAGATAGATTTAAAAAGAGAGTTGTTACACTTCAAATCAGAATACATTTTTTATAAATCATTTAAATTATGGATCGAGTCTGCAGTTGGGAGAGGGGGACATGGCCGGGGTCAGCAAACAGGTGAGTTCTTATTTTCATAAAGGTATGTAGAGGACGACGAAAAAATGCAATATGCACCTCGGCGAAGAACTTTCTATTGTGTCGCCTGATTGCCAGCATCGGCTAGTAAATATCCTAATAAATATTCGCATATGTAAATGGTGTGGTCTGCTGTGTTGAAATGACCATTTTCTTTTTCCATTGTACTTCTTCGATCCCGCATACTGATAGGTTTTCTCTACAAATCTCTCTTTCTAGAATGTGTAGTTTTCCGGTTTGGAGGAGGCCTCGGAAGTTCCATGTTCCTAGATGAATTTGAGTTCGAAGATTTTATTGACTTCTGCCAGTCGTGGTTGTTGCCTACCTCAGACACGATCACACATTTCACACTAATCACACTAAGGGAATATTAATTCATTATTAGCTAAATTAACAATATTCCCAAAATAGGTCGATTTTTTATTTTCCGTTTACCTTAGCGGAAAACCAATCATATGAACTCCCAATCTACGGCGGAAAATTCATAACTTCAAGATTTTTTTTATTTTTGCATTGAAAAAGTGTGCCTTGGATTTGACATTTGTAAATTATGAGTACCAATCTGTCTAACTGTCTAATAAATATTAAATGATGAATTCTATTATGAATGATTACCTCTATAAAAGCTCAGATCAGGCTATTTACTTTAACAATATATACAGTAGAAAAAATTGACCTTTACCCTGACGTCACTAACAGCGAACAGTAGTAAACACAAACTTTATATATCTAATCCTTTTTTACTGCTAGTAGAAATACATCAAACAATTATGCACACTTGTCTATCAAGCAATAATATACGTTTTTCTCAACTCTAATTACCTTCGAATGTTGGATAGAGCGCCAAAAACGTTTAAATTCATAAGAATTTATTTTGACATTTTATGACAACTTATTATGAACAATTTTGTTTAAAGCGTTTTATCATTTGCATTCAAATAAATTCTATAAAATCGTTTTTTTTTAAACCTATTATTTTTAATTTTTATTTTACGTACAAAATTCCCGAGGGCTGGGTGCCTACCGGGCGCGTCCCCAGGTGGCGGATAGGGGATCCCCAGGAGAGCCGCTGAACTGCTTAAGCAGGTATAACACTGCAATTTAGCAGGGAAGCGGCGAAGCTGGGGGTGTGCGTCTATACGGGTGGCACGGTCTGGTATGAGCAGCTGATAACTGCAAGATTGCCAGATTGGTCATTCCTAAGGTCGCACCGCGGACCAACCCCCCAATTCCAAGGTGTAAGGTAACGTGCCGAAGGATGGATGGCCGCTGGGGTATAAGCGGTCGCAAACGTTCCCCTGGGGGAACCGGGCGAAACCCCCTTGTATGCTACTCGTGGGAACAACCATGGTAAGAAAAATGGCGGGAATTAATATCGCTCAGATAAACGCCCATCACGCCAAGGGATCATCGGCGGTTATTTCAAGGACGTTTATCAGAAACCAAATGGGATTAGTATTGATCCAGGAACCATGGGTCCGTGATGGTCAGGTGAGAGGACTCGCAAGTAGGGAAGCCAAACTGATATACAAAGTGAGTAATGTAGACATACCCAGAGCATGCATCTTGGTAAGTAACAGCATTGATCACTTTTGTGTGTCAGAGTTCATGACGAGAGACCTCGTTCCGATTCGAGCAAACCTCGAGTTCGAGAATAGACGTCAAGAAGTCATGATAGCATCATGCTACTTTGCAGGGGACGGGACTGCACCGCCTACAGAACTGCAAAGACTAGTCGAGTACTGTGAACAGAAGAAGCTACCGCTTCTCATAGGATGCGACACCAACGGTCACAATACCATATGGGGAAGCACAGATACCAACGAAAGAGGGGAGAAAATTTTAGAATTTATATTTAATAAGAATCTTGTTATACACAATATAGGGAATACACCTACGTTTGTAACCAGAACAAGAAAGGAAGTACTAGATATAACACTAAGTACACCGAATCTTAAGGATAGGGTGAAAGATTGGAGAGTATCGAACGAACCATCCCTCTCTGATCATAGAATGATTACGTTCAGATTAGAGCGTAATCCTCCTGAGCCAGCACTCAGGAGAAACCCCAGGAAAACTAACTGGGAAAATTACAACACTAACCTGAACATAAATCTTGCAAATCTCAAGACTAAAAGAAATGCCAGGAATCACCTGGCATTAGAAATCGATCTCATAGAGCTGAACGAGGCAATAATCGATGCCTATGAATCCAGTTGTCCTCTCCAAAGGACTAGAAAAGCAAAAGATGCGATATGGTGGAACAGTCATCTGTCAAACTTAAGATCCGAAACGCGACAGCTCTTCAATAGAGCCAAACGTAACGGAGATTGGCAGAGCTACACCGAGAAACTTACAACATATAATAAGGAGATTAGAAAAGCTAAAAGAAACAGCTTCAGAAAATTCTGCGAAGAAATAGATGCTACACCCTCTGCAGCAAGGCTACACAAAGTCTTGGCAAAAGGGAAAGTAGACACTGTAATGGCATTACGGAAGCCAGATGGAAGCTTTACAGAAAGCGAAAAAGAAAGAGCTCTGCTCCTGTTAGAAACTCACTTTTCCGGAGGAATAGTCCCTTCCGGAAAAATAAATGAGAAAGCTAAAAGACCTACCAGGGAAGACACTGCAATGGCAAAGCACATATGCAGTGAGGAACGGCTGAGATGGGCTATGAACACCTTCCAGCCGTTCAAGACCCCTGGAACGGATGGAATATTTCCTGCCCTACTCCAACAGGGCCAAGAGGCAATAATTCCACACTTGATCCGAATTAGTCGGAGCAGCCTTGAACTGGGATACATACCAGAAGCGTGGAGAAGGGCCAAAATCACCTTCATCCCAAAAGCAGGGAAACGGGACACTACGCACCCCAAATCCCTTAGACCGATCAGCCTCACATCGTTTGTTCTCAAAACGATGGAAAAAGCTGTAGACAATTACATTAGAACAGAAATCTTAGAACAGGTGCCACTGCACCCCCTTCAGCATGCGTACCAAGCGGGAAAGTCCACGGAAACCGCTTTAATACAAGTGACTGACGAAATCCAAGACGCTCTGAATAAAAAAGAGACCGTGGTATGTGCCTTTCTAGACATAGAAGGGGCCTTTGACAATACGCCACATGAGGCAGTCAAAAGAGCACTGATTGAGAAAGGAGTAGATAGAACGACTTCCATCTGGATGTCGCAACTGCTATCCACAAGAATCGCATAAATGGAGGCAGGACAAGACACTATCTTCATTAATGTGACCAGAGGCTGTTCACAGGGAGGAGTTGCATCCCCGCTTATGTGGAGTCTCACTGTGGACAGTCTACTTAGTCAATTGACCAGGGAAGGCATACCATGTCAAGGGTATTCCGACGACATGGTTATTCTGGCAAAAGGGACAAAAGGGAAGTATGAAAATGTCCTCTGTGATATTGTTCAAAGAGGACTGAACATTGCGAAACAATGGTGTGACTCGGTGGGACTCAACATCAACCCCACCAAAACCACACTATTAGCCTTTACAAGGAAAAAGAAACCTAATCTAAAAATCATAAGAATAGGGGAGAACATCGTCGAGTGGAAAACAGAGGTCAAATATCTAGGGCTAATCCTAGATAACAGGTTACTCTGGAATAAACACGAAGACGAAGTAATACACAAAGCAACCAAGGCCCTCATGGTGTGCAGGAACATTGCAGGAAAGAACTGGGGATGCAACCCACGTATTCTGCAATGGATGTACACAGCAATAGTGAGACCAATAATCACATATGGGGCAGTGGCTTGGGGAGCAAGGGCTAATCTGAGTACGACGAGGAAAAATCTCTCGAAGATTCAGAGACTAGCCTGTTCATGTATCACTGGAGCAATGGGAACTTGCCCCACTGCTACAATGGAGGTGATTTTAAACTTAACCCCACTGCACATTCTGTTAGAAAGTGTAAGGAAGAAAACGATATATAGAATGATCAAGGAAGGAAAAACCCCGATCACTTCATTTTGATCAAACTTGGGAAATGCCCCAAGATGATATGCCAAAGAAATTCAACTTTGTGAGAAAATTTATCACAAGGTTGAGTAATAAATCTGAATGGGACGAAGACACCATACAGAATTTAAATCAGAATACCATAAAGTGGTATACGGACGGTTCCAAGCTAGACGAGGGAACTGGGATAGGAGTTTTTGGACCGAGAGCCAAATACTTAGAAAGCTTGGGCACATACCCGAGCATCTTTCAAGCAGAAGTCCGCGCCATCGAAAGATGTGTGGAATTCAATATTGGAAGAAACTATAGCAGACAAGAGATTGTGATCATGTCGAATAGTCAAGCAGCCATCAAAGCGCTGAGTTCAAATATAATCAGTTCGAAGATGGTTTGGGAATGCCTAGGCAAACTAAATGAACTGGGCCAGAAGAACACTGTCACCCTCATATGGGTCTCGGGACACATAGGAATAGAGGGGAACGAAACAGCAGATAAGCTGGCAAAAAAAGGAGCTGAAACCCCACATTTGGGACCAGAACCATCTTGTGGGATCAGCAGTAGAGTAATCTTAGGAAAACTAAGGGAAGAAATGGAGAAAGAAAAATCCAAGTACTGGAATCAGCTGGAAGGACTGAGGCAGTCTAAGATACTACTGGGGAACTATGACCAGAAGAGATCTCTTAGCTGCCTCAACCTCAGTAAAAAAAGGCTCCGAATTTTAACGGGAATATTAACCGGGCATTGCCGGTTAAGAAGCCACATGAAGAAACTAGGGTTAGCAGATGAAGCAAAATGCAGATTCTGTGAGGAAGAGGATGAAACCTCAATACACATACTCGCAGAATGCCCTGCTTTGCAAAATTCTAGGGCTAGATACCTAGGAGCACATGGAATAGAGGAAGGGGATCTATCTGAATTGAAGCCCGACGATGTCCTAAACTTTCTCAGGAAAATAGGACTCGAAGAGCTGCTATAAGTCTGAGAAAATATCAGAACATGGCAAGTAAGGGGGAACACAATAGATCCTATAGGTCGCAGTGTATTTATCACCCCTAACTTATACATACATACATACATACATACGTACAAAATTAACTTCAAACATGACACCACACGCACACGACTAAGTAACAGTAGCCATTGTTGACTCCGATTCATTTCGCAAGGTTTTTAGTTATTACGTCAGGGTAAATGTCAATTTTATCTATACCTAATAATGGTATAAATTCTACAATATGAGCAATGTTTGCAGGAACACCTGCTCACGCATACGGCTATATAATTAATAATGAATTTATTTGTACTACGCAAAGAGCATTATCAATCCACAATAGATTATTAAAATTACATAAATATGCAATATTAATACAAACAAATGTTATTAAGAACAGTACCTAACAACTAAACAGTTGAACGAAACTTTCACTATTTATTCGCAAAATACGTTTTTAAACTAAATGACAGCTGTTTCGCTATAAACTAGCATCGTCAAATTGACATATTGAAGTAACACAAAGAAATTTTGAAGTTATATTTAATGAACACTTAAGAGCATATAGATTAGCACAACTAGATAAGTCAAACTATGCAAAACATCTACTTGAACATCCAAACTCATTGAAGGATAATAAGTCTATAAATGCTTTTATATTCATTTTGACCTTGTGAAGTGCCACTATTGACGCATTTATACTAATAAGGAAATATAGTTCAAATCTGCAAAACAAAGATGGCTCTACACCTACAAGTCATAACAAGGTGACATTTATCTCAAACATAGATAACTAATGAGAAACAAAATTCTTAATTCTAAACTAAAATCACCGAACACAATCTTGTAACGGAGTGTCGCAAAGTCTCGACCTGCATACAGGTAAAAGCAATGTTTAAAGCGTGTTTATCTACTCCTATTAAATTATACATTAATTATTCAATTGCTTTTGAGGAATTAATAGTATCCATAAACAAAAAGCGTGAGTTATAATAACTCCCTAGTGAGTTATTACACCATACTGTCACAGTAACTATATACTGCCACGGAATCAATGGCGGTTCGATCCCCTGTGCCTACCAAACCTTTTTTTTTTTAATTTTATTCATTGTGTTTATTTTTTACATAAATGTCTACTCAATCCACAGATTTAATTAAATTTTAATTCTAAATCACAATTAAAGAACCGAATACCAAAGGTAGCTGTAGAATCTACATTCTAAAAAGCCGATTCGATGAAACGGAACAGTCCATTATTGTAATTGAGGGGAGTAATGTCAGTTGATATTTTTAAAAAGATATTTTGACGTTTTCAAATCTGTTAAAAATTATAAAGGTGTTAAGAAAGATGAATTCAGAATTGAGGCAAGTAGCTAATGCTACAGTATAAAATTTATTATCCGAAAAGTCACAAAACAAAGCGGTCAACAAAAATTTTCAAAATTGATGTATCAGTAAGAATGTAAACTCTTTTACAGAAAATTTTCTTTAGGTATATTTTAAAGAACTGAGCAGTAAGTATAAAGCATCTCTGTGGACTTTTTACTCTATGCTGAGAAGCACACTCAATTTAAATAATGAAATAAATATAGAAAATTATTTTGCGAAATTACTTGCGTTTCTTAAACGTCAATCAGAGAAGCATGTAGCTAAAAAGGCAAAAACATTTACACCAGAACTTAATAATTTCATGAAAAATATCTGGCGACAAAGGTACCTATCTAATAGATTTTACAATAATTCAAACGTTTTAATAATCTATTTATTGTTAAAGTCGTAGATCAAGTATAGTATTCAACTTGCGGTAATGGTCATAACTCGCTTGATGAATTACAGCACTCGCCTGCGGCTCGTGCTGCAAACTTCATCTGCGTGAGTTATGACCTACATTACCGCTCGTTAAATAATATACTATTAAATTTGAATTAAATATTATTTCATTCTCCCCTATACGAAAATGTAACTTTCTATCTCGATGAAAGAAGTGAAACATGGCAGGTGATCGGTTGCTAAGTACTAAAAGTTTAATTTGCGCTTAGGGCAAAGAAGAAAAATGATAAGTAAAATCACCATTTATTTGATAAATATTTAGAATCGAAATTAGAAATAAAGTAAATAAAATGTCTAGAGGAAAGCCCGGCCTTAAACTAATTTGTGTTAAAATTTTTGAATTTTTAAACTTTTAAATTGTATAACAAATTTCAATTACAGAATTTCTTAGTAGTTTGGGACTGCAGTGTTGCAGGAGCAACATAGCAGAATGTATTGAATCGAAAAGGAAAAATGTACCCACTAAATTGATACTAGATGTACTTTTTTTACATATAACGTCATTAAGACAAATACATTAGAATGGGGGGAATGAAATACATTACATAATCTGAAAGCATTTTAAAAAATTAGCTTTTGGATCTTGTAATGCAAATAACTATTTTTAAATGATCAGTGCGTAAAGTATAAAAAGGGGCCAAATTATTATTGAAAATAAACGGATTCATTTACTACGGTTAGCATTAATTCCGTCTAGGCACTGTATATGTACTATATTTTAATATATGTTTACCTCAACTGTACGTTATAAAGAGTTAAAAGTCTAGCCAATGAATGAACAGTTCTTCCATTTTTTAAATCTCCAACCAAGGTAATGGTGAGACCATTAACGGTACCAATTTCTTCTCTAATTGTGAAAATGTCCAAAAGGGCTTGGCTTGGATGTTCTCCAACTCCATCTCCTGCATTTATTAGAGGTTTTCGACAGTGATGTGAAGCTTTCTGGAAAAAATTGATGTGGTAAAAGAAAACATAGCAATAATTATAGAATAGTTATTTGTATGCTAAGGCCGCGAAATACCTCTTTAACGTACCGAAAGAACAGTTATCGCCGAGGCCGCTTGCGGCCGAGGCAAGATAATCTTGAGGTCGTTAAAAAGTTTCGCGGCCATGGCATACACACTATTTTTCGTGCAATCGTTAAAATTATTAAAATAGATAGTTGTAAATAAATATATTATTGCTCTAAAATCAACAGCATTTCAATTCATTTAACAATATCACCGTGTGCTATGGAAATGATATGTTTCAATATATATTTTGACAGTTCTTGTCAAAACGCAAAATGTCTGATACTGATAGCGATATGGTATCTGGTTTGAATGTAGGCAATAACCATTATTCAGAAACACTAGATGTAGTTGCTTCAACTTCTGGAGTAAATATAAGTAATAATACAAACTGTACAATTAATGTAAATATTCATCCTAAATAATATAACTTATGTATTTGTTGGTATTCAATAAAAAATAATCCTTGTCTTTGTAGTATTTTAGAAATGTCAAATTTGGAAGTGACGTTTGGTTTCGCGGCCGTTGCTATGGGTAACGGCCGCGAAATTAAATTTCGCGGACTGTGCTGAGAACGCGAAATACTGACTTCGCGTGCGATTGCACGAAAAATAACTTAAAATAACATAGAAAAAAAAATCTATAAGCATGTCTTGTCTAAGATACTTACCAGTACTGAACCAGGAACAGGATGTCTTAAAACCACTACATCAGCATATCCTGCCATTACTGCGATGGAATCTTCTAGCGTTTCACCTTTTTTTACAGATGAACTCGTTTCATCCATATAAATTACTCTACCACCAAGTCTTTGCATAGCCGCAGAAAAACTACAACTAGTTCTGGTACTAACTTCGTAAAATATTGAAGCCATAATTTTTCCTACAGATTCAAAATATAGTAGAATTAAAAATAATGCTATCATAGTTTAAATAAATCAAAATAAATGTGAAAACAATACAAGAACAATAACAATTCCACTTTTTCAGTTTTTTTTTTCAAAATAAATGTTCTTGAAAAGTCACCTCTTAAAATTTGATCCAATGGTCTATCTTTACTGACGTAAACTCTAAAACTTTGTGCCAAATTGAATATATCATTTAGTTGATCTTTAGTGAAGGTGTCAACGCTTAAAATGTGTTTGTTGTGGAGTGAGTGATGTGGGGAATAGTGAAGGATTTGTGACAGATCTGTTGATCCTTCTATTTTAGTTTTCTTTTCTGTAGCAGTAGAGAAACTTTCTGTTCGTATTCTTGATGGAATTGGAGACAGCAACCTGAAAAACAAATTTAATTACAAATTAGTGATTGAAGTTATGTCCCAACGATTTTATTATATCTTATTTTAGAAAAATGTGTGGTTCGTTACCTAATAATATTAACCAATCTAATAGTGTAGTAACGTATTTTACCTAGAGTCAATGGTGTGGGGTTCATTGGCAAAGTGAACTTTTCCTTCAGATGACAGTAATTTAGAAAATATTTCGTTAGTCTGTCCATCGTTATCATAATCACAGCTGTTGTTTAATAAATAAGGAGATAAAGGTCTATCGAGAGCTAAAACTGATGATGGTCGACTCAATTCTACGGAAGTTAAATAAAGACGTTTATCCCATTCACGTACATTTTGTCCAAAACCAGGTTGAACTAACATTTGACCTTCTACGTAAGCTACCTCTCCACGGAGAACTACTCTATGAACAGCTCCTTTGACCTAAAAAAAATGTATGAGGAAATTGTAATTAACTTTACATAATAATTTTTACCTTTTTCCCAGCAAAAGGTGTCCATTTGGATTTGCTGTAAGTCATATAATCAGGAATAACCCATTCTTCCTCCATGTCTACTTCAACATATGTATTTGGTTGATCGGGAAGACTGAAAATTTTCTTAGGATTCTTATGGAATTTATTAATAAGGTCTTCTAACGTCATTTTACCTTCGTTGACAGCGTTCAGCAGAAGTGGCAGAATAGTTTCTAAACCTGGAAAACCAGGAGGAGCTTTCTCACTGAGTTTCTCTTCGAGAGTGTGCGGAGCATGATCTGTCGCAAAACAGTCGATAATATGGAGATTATCCCAAAGTGATTGTTGGTCTTCTGGCGAAACTAATACTGGTCTAACCTAAAATTACTGGATGTTAAAATGTTTTAGAATGTACGGTAATTATGAATATTTTTGAGTCAGCTTTTTTGTGATAAATGAGTTTTAATTCCTATACCGGGTGTCCCAGACTAATTTATCCAGGCTATATCTCTTAAACGAATAAAGATTCTCGAATGGGACAAAAACTGATCTATTCCATTTCCAATACACTTTAATATGGCGGAGAAAAAATTATCCCCTAAATATTTGTCCCTTAGTAACAACCCCCAAATTGAAATTTGTTAATAGCACCCTGTACATTTTTTATAATTTTGGATTTGGTCTTCCAATTTTCAAAAATAAAATTGGTTCATATGTAATCAAGAAAATATCAGTTTATTTTTTATTTTTGTTAAATTAATCAAGAAAGCCTTAAAGCTTAAAGAAACCATAAAAATAACAATTAACTAATTAATTATTACATTAGATGTTCGAATTGTAGTCCACCTGCTGCAAAACACATTTCAAATCTTGCCAGAAGATTTCTTGTATGTGTGGCTTGAATCATTGCAGGAGTAATTTGGCGACATGCTTGTCTTATGTTTTCTTTTAATTCTTCTACATTTTGAGGTTTGGATTGATAAACAATATCTTTTATCGCTCCCCCAAAGACAAGTCAGGAGAGCGTGCCGCCCACATAGTTTCTGGAGAGTTGTTTGCTATTCAGTGGAATTTATTTCTATGTGGGATACTTTTCTTAATAACATTATAGTAAAGTTCATAATATTCAATAATTTGATATGTTAATTTTATGTTCACTCGCGAAAAAGCCGTTTTTAAAAACAAATTCGAAATTTTATTGAAAAGCGGAACTTAATTAACTTGTTTTTAATTACAATGTTAAAGTAATAAATTTAATGTTAAAAAGCTAAAAATGCTGGTTGGCAGCTGGTTTTGTTCCCATAGCAAAAGAGTGGGGAAACCTCTCGAATTTAGCAACGTCGGCAACCCCTCCACCCTTAGATGAGAATCCGGGGTTTTACAAGTGGATTCGGTACTTTTTTGCTTCCCACAGTTGGTCCTGGATTTTTCCTACTATAATATCTAAAGTAGCGAAAAATGAAATAAAATACAATGATAGTTACAAAGGCATAAAGAATAATTGTCCATACACTAATTTGTTTATAATGCACTGAATCTTTAAAGCTTAAAAATTCGTTTTCGTTTTGAATGTCTAAAGAGTCTTTTAATATATTTAATTGATCAAAATTAACACTTTCTTAAAATAATTAAATTTTAATGTTTTTTGAGTAGCAAAGTTTTCTATTGCTAATTTTGGAAGATCGATTACTTTCAGCGCACTTTTACTTAATTTATTACTACGAAGAACTACCGTTTTCTATTTTCACTGAACAGTTTGTTTCTAATTCTACGATAAAAGTTCCTTCTAACAGTACCTTGTCTTTATTGTTACAGCCACTACGTCTTTAGGAAACACTACAATCCATTTGTTATTTGAATATTTTGAATACTGAGTTAATTAAGGATTATTGGAATACTATGACAGTTACTAAGGTTTTTGGAAAATTTTAACATTTGCACTTCCCCAGGGGCGTCGTCTTCTTCAAATATTATTGGTGTTGACTCGAAGCAGATAAATTCTTGATGGCTGATTTGTTGTCGAATGGCATAAAATTTTGTTCATTAAATTAAGAACAAGGAATTTGGATTTTAGTAATATTACATGGTATAGATTATTTTTGGGTACAGGCAAAGGGAAGGGTTGATACAAATCGTAAGTTCTGATTTCTACTGTTGGTATTTCCATTATAAACATTATTTTATCTATTTATTTTGGATCCATTATTGAATTGTGAAAAATATTTAATTTAGCAAATGTAATAGCTGTTTCTATTTGTTCAAATAAATCATAAATGTTTTGATATAAGGTAATTATTTGATACAAAATGTCTTGAATATAAGAGCGTTCAAAAATCTGTTTGTCTTGAATCATTTTTTCCAATATTTCGAGTTATTTAATTTTAGATTCCCTGGCTATTTGATTGCTTGCCAAGACATGAGTGCTTTTATTAAAAACATCCATCGACTCCCGTACAGTAGTAAATTGATTATTGATTAATTGTTTCATTTTATTTTAATTTGTTGAAAGAGTTTCAATTGTTTTATCATATTTTTCAGCATCGCTAGCATCTAGATTTCCTGTTATTGATTTTATTATTGATACTAAACCGTTTATTATTCCTCGCTTCTTTCTCAAATTTTGATCGCTTGTGATGCCCGATAGTATTGAAATGTACTTTTATTTGGGTAATTTTAAAATTTCTTGTATTAATTCGTTGTTAAAATCTGATCCGTGGTCTAAAACTAATTTTTCCGGTACGCCAAATTGAGAAAAATATTTAATTAAAGCACTGCTTATACAGTGTGTAAAAGCCAAATGGAATAAATTCATTATTTCGGTTACTGTACATATTTATAAAAAATCCCGAAACACATCAAATTTAAATTATAACTTGACATTCTTTAACGTGAAAATGCAACCCCTACCTTCAACCCCCTTAGAATGACAGGTACAACCCCAATTTTTTAAATCGGAAGTATAGGCTTGTAATATATCATTTGAAAGGTCTCTTCATTCTCTATTCAAAAATGTTATTGTTTTTAAATTTGATGCAAAAATTAACATAAAAAAATTAAAATCATGTTGTTACCGAAATTCGCTAAAATATACTCGGAACTTATTACAATATAAGTACTCAAAACTTATTTCCCGTTTAGGTCTTGATAATAAGAAAGTGAACAAAAACCATAGCAATGTGGTTTTTAGATGGTAACCATTAAAAAACTTTAAAGAATTTCCGTGGCAACGCTATTTTAACAAGCAGTAGTAAATTGTTTTATTTAAGTTATCATTGTTGTAATTTAAGTATAAAGTTTGTTCAATTCAATTCTGAAAAATGGTTAGATTAATGGAAATGCATAAAATAACAGTTTTACAAATGATTGGTTACGGAGATAACATCCGAACACAACAGGAAGTAACTCGCCTATTTCATGAGAAATTTCCTAATTTACCGCCTATATCCCAAGGAACAATAAGTAAAATAGAAAAGCAGTTTCACGAGTTTGGTCATGTAAGGCAGATAAAAAAAGCAGCTGCCAATGCACTGATGAACTCAAATTAGATGTGTTGCTTGAGTTTCAGGAAAACCCACATACATCGAGTAGACAGGCATCCACTACATTCAATGCTAGCCATACATCGATAGCAAACATATTAAAAGAAAATAAATTGCATCCGTATAAGATGATACCTACTCAGGAGCTCATGGAAGACGATTTTGATAGGAGAACTTTTTTTTGTGAGCAAATGATGGACATGTTGGATAACAATATTATCCAATTAGAAGACGTTATGTTTTCTGATGAGTGTACTTTTTTACTTAACGGTCATGCTAATCGGCAAAATTGCCGCTACTGGTCCACGGAAAATCCTCACTGGATGAGAGAAGAACACACTCAATACCCTCAAAAGGTTAATGTTTGGGCAGGGATTGTAGGGAACAATATCATTGGTCCCTTTTTATTGAGGGCAACTTGAATGGCAACAATTATTTGGCACTACTTCAAAATGATGTCATTCCAACGTTGGCAAATTTATATCCTGATCCAGGTAACCCTCAAGTTCCAGCGAATACGATATGGTTTCAGCAGGATTGAGCACCACCACATTACCAACTTAATGTCCGGTAGTACCTCGATACAATATTTCCCAATCGGTGGATAGGGAGGCGAGGATCGATTGAATGGCCAGCGCGATCACCTGATCTTCAATTATTAGATTTATTTTTATGGGGATATGTGAAGAGCCATGTGTACAAAACTAAACCTTCTGATTTAAATGACTTAAAAGAACGAATAACGCTTGCGATTAGGTCGATCACGCCTGGTATGTTAAATAATGTTAGAAGACAGTTTTATTTGAGATTAGGATGTTGCCAAGACGTTCGCGGAGAACATTTTGAACATCTACTTCATTAACATTCATAGTTCTTTTTCGTGTTCTACATTTTATTACGTTTTGCATTACATTTTAGTTTTTGATTGTATTGTAGCGAATTTCGGTAACAACATGATTTTAATTTTTTTAAGTTAATTTTTGCATTAAATTTAAAAACAATAACATTTTTGAATAGAGAATGAAGAGACCTTTCAAATGATATATCACAAGCCTATACTTCCGATTTAAAAAATTGGGGGTTGTACCTGTCATTCTAAGGGGGTTGAAGGTAGGGGTTGCATTTTCACGTTAAAGAATGTCAAGTTATAATTTAAATTAGACGTGTTTCGGGATTTTTTATAAATATGTACAGTAACCGAAATAATGAATTTATTCCATTTGGCTTTTACACACTGTATGATTAAGAACAATAAACAACTAAACGGTTGAATTAAACTTTCACTATTTCGCAAATACGTTTTTAAAAGCAATGACGGCCGTTTCGCTAAAGAATTAGCATCGTTAGATTGACATATTGAAGTTACATTTTGTTTGTTTGTAGCTGGGTACCTGATGTTGATTAGGTAGTATTAAGGCTAGACCAAGTATGGAAGTAATAAGACATAACAATATTAAAGCGTAGATGTTATTATCCCTAAGGGATTATCCTGGATGTATTTCCCTTTAAGATCAGTATAACTGTGCAATGATATAGAAAAACCAGGAAAAAACTATATTATCATGCTGATCTTTACAATAACAATATACTTCTGTTACAATTACGTTTTATCTATGTATAAAATGAAGACTCAATCAAAGTAAACATTTTAATAGTGGTGAACTTCCAAGATTTATTTGTTAATTAACTACTTTATATTGTTTGCTAGATGCCTTTTTATTTCAAGTTCTTCGAGGAAATCTAAATTTTGTTTTTTATCACAAATATGTGATATTTAGGGTTTAAGTGAAGTCGATTATTTTTTGATTCTCGAACGCGAGATGGCGGTGCGAGCAATCCGTTAGTTCTGTTCCTTTTCTATGAATACAGAAATCTGTAAACGTCTCTGCAAAATTTAATATCTTCGAAGAAAACTTCGCGAGTAGTCACTAGATGTTAAACGAAAATTGTGCGGCAAGATGTTATTCTCTTTATGCGAAATTGCCATATCTACACCAAATTTTATAGTCGTTATTCGTTTTTCGCTTTCTTGTGTGTGACTAGTGTTTTTAGTGATTTATTGTTTTTATATGGCTGCCATTTCCACAGAAATAGACTATTACCGTTTTTGTTCTTGTTTATTTGTTAAAAATGATACCTGTGCCTAACAAAAGTCAAAAAGAGGTTTACATTTTAAAAAGTAAGTATGAAAAATTAATAAATACATAACCTACATAAATTTCATTCCCAAAACTCAATTTTTTTACCACAATCTAATACATAGGTGGAATTTTTGTAGATTAATAATATTTGATAGGTATGCATAATTTTTCGCCAGCAAGAAAAAAGGCCTGAATGGATTTTCACAATATTTATTTTTGGGAATAATCTGAACGTAGGAAGAGAGTTTTTAGAGAGAATAAATATTTGGAAAAATCATAAATAAAGAAAGAGATATCTGATTGAAATATAATTTTTCAGAAATATTTATTATTGTCAACATTCAGTTTCCGAAATATCAATGGTGTACATTGAGGGGGTTTTAGAATGGTTGAGAATTTAATTAAATCGAAAAAAATTAACTAATGATCTGATCAGTGGCGGCTGGTGGTAAAAATTGTAAGGTGTTCTGCGATTTTTAAAAAAAGTTTAAAATATTGGATTTCTGGAGCCGAAAAATTAATAAGCCCACGAAATACTTCCGGATTCTCGGAAGTATCACTCTCATTATGTCTCCGAAGAGCCAATTCAAATGCTCCACAAAATTTAACACAATTTATTTTTTGGAAAAAATATATTGATTCTTCGACACATTTTCAATATGTTTCTGTATATTTAATCAATAAGCCTAATCTAATTAAGCCATAATATTAGTTGACCCTAGTAACGCAAATTACATACAATTATGAAGATGGCTTTTAGAATTTTCAGGTTTTTTTTTTATTTTAAAACTCAAATGCTCTAGATCCGAGACATATTGTAGATTACATTTCGAATTCCACTTGTATTTAATACATCGTGTACTAACCCTTACTTTTTGGAAGTCCATCTTATTAAGAATAATAAAAAACTTTTGTTTGAACGTAACTTCCAAGTTTATTTGAAAAATTATATTTTAAATTACGATGACGGCCTTAATACTACCTAAACCACATCAGGTACCTAGGTACAAACAAATTAGATTTAAGAACGTTGATATCTATCACGTTTGTTCTATGTAATACGGCAACTTCCCCAAAAATCTCTTAAATGCTATAATAACGTCCTCCACCTGTGAATGCTAATTTGACAATATCAGATGGTAAGTTTTATTACAATGCCTTACTATAGTTTTTTAATATCTCAACTTTGTAGTTGAACCATCAACAATCAACGTCTAAACATAGACATGTGGAGCAATAAATTCCAAACTTATTAACTTCAAGAAACACTGAAAATACTTAACTGTGGAATGTATGTTTTATTTTGTGTTTTGTTTTCTTAATATATTATTTAAATATTTTGTTTTATTTAGCATTTTCAATAAAAACATTCTTTTGTTTTTTGAGTACCTATATATGTATTATATTGATGAAACCTGTGTAACTTGTAGTTTCGGTTCGTTTCAGAACAGTTTCAAAACAACAGAAATACATAAAATTTAATTTTGCTTCGGATGTTTTGGAACGGTTCTAAAAAAACCACAACAAAAATGTCACGTGAGTATTCTACGTTATTTCTACGTCACAATCGACGTGTTCTCAACATCTATAAAAACGTCTATTCAACGTCCCAGCGAGCACAAACATCCCTGGGAGGTTTTGAGATGTTTTGAAAATGTTGGCATGTGGATGTTTCCTCGAGACGAAATATGCACGTCCCAAAGAGGTCTCAGGAGGATATTGGACGTATTGTTTATGTTTTCCTGTGGCATTTCTCTGTATGCATACTGAGAGGTACTGACGAGGTCAAAAATATGTTACCGTGGGGATGTTCATTCGAGAGGTTTATATATATTTCGTTATTTTGACCCAAGACGTTATCCAATATTCGAATTTACCGCGCGTGAGGCTTAAAAACACGCGTTGAGGGTGTGGTTTACGGTTTACGTGACAGTGACACGGTGTAATTTGTGTTCTCTGCGTTGTGATTGTGAGGTGAAATGTGAACAAAGAAAAGAACAAATAAGACTTGTTAGCGTGACCAAAAATTTCAAGAAAATTTGTGGTGTGAAATAATAGAGTTAATAATAATAAAAATAGAAGCAGATTGGACATTCATATTGAGGCAAATCTCCTGATACGAGTAAGTATTACATGAATTATCATCATATTATAACCTCAAAAGCATGCATGCCGGGCTCGAAATAAATAGGTTTGTAAAACTCATAGAGCCAATTTCCCAGATATGCTACTTGCAAAAAATCATCTTTTCCATTATATATTTTCATTTGAATCGTTGCAGATGTGGTCCATAAGAAATCGTTCGTGAATTCTATGTTAAGGAATGGTTTCGGCATAGTAAGCAGAGGAGAGAGAAGACAAAAGAAAAGGAAAATAAATAAGCTCAGACTGATGTTTATAATAGTATAGTAGTAGAATTTTTATTTTATTTCGTTTTTATTTCATGAATTTGTTTATTTCTTTTTGTACCTGTTTTATTTATTCCACATGTGTATTTTTTCCTTTATATTATTTATCTTATGTTGATGTTGCTTGATTTGTGTTTTAAGAGTTTGTGATTTATTTATTTTGTACCTGTTCGATTTTATATTAAAATGTTTTTTTTTGATCCTTTGTATTTTGATTCCAAACATCTGAAGAAAAATTAGAAAAAACTATTTCCAACAAAATGTCTGAATAAACAACAAAAGGCTTCACAAAGTGATCTTTATGAAAGTTTTATTTAAAGCAATTCAATGTACGCAAAACGCTTTGAAAATGTTCTGTTGTGTCTATGAAAAGGCTATCAAAAAAACTTAGGAGGAGTTCTTTTTGTGACATCCCAGGGATATCCTGAAAATCGCCGCCTGCGGCGGACATTGGCTGTTCTATAAACGTACTATTCATGTGTGAACGAAACATCGCAGTGGATGTTAAATCTCTCGAAATATCGTACTTTCAACATCTCTGAGATGTTTTTGTGCTCGCTGGGGTGGTTCTGCTGCTTGGGTTGGTTAAACCCATGCAAAAATTTGCACTTTTGTTATCTATGTAGTTTGCTGAATGTTTTGTTTGGCCGTGAGACTGAGAAACAGGTGTAGTTATATTAATTTCTTGTTCCAGATAATTATTACAAGTATCATATGCCTCCTGGGAAATATCGTTACAATGATCATTTTATAAGAATTCATTATTAACTGAATTATAATTTCTGGAAGGATAATTAAATTCATCACACACATAGGCGCAACTAGAGTTGTTTTTTTGGGGGGGGGGGGGTCTTAAGCCCCAAGGCTATATATGGAATAGAAATAGAACCCAAATAGCCGGCCATTTTTTCAGGTGGCAAATTTTTTTAGGTGCCACGTCCAAACTACCCCAAAATCGCTAAAAAAATTAACCCGCCACCATACTAATCTCAGTAGAGTTTTGAAAAAAAAAATACCAAGGTATTTGTTTTAAATGATATATTGGTAGGTATATGATTAGGACATGCATGTTACAGTTTTAGTAAAGGATTACATGGTGTAATTATTGTATAAAATTAATTAATAAAATGCGCTTTGTCCCGTTTCATTGCGAATTAACTTAAACGTTAAGTAGAACTTATACACTTCTAAAAATGAAAGGTAGAAAACCATTTCTACCTGCAACCAAGGTAAAGAAACTTAATAGTTTCCATACCAAGCTTGACCGTTTTCTATGAAAAATCGACAGAGATGGTTTTAAGTATCGACGAAGTCGGTCGCCATCACGTTTTCTATTGGTATGTCATTCAATGTTCGTTGGGGCATATAGCCTAGGAAGTAGTTGTTTTTTTTTCATAGAAAACGGTCAAGCTTGGTATGGAAACTATTAAGTTTCTTTACCTTGGGTGCAGGTAGAAACGATTTTCTACTTTTTATTTTTACTATTGACTGCACCTTGTATCTGAAATTATTTTCAGTATTTGTTTATACACTTCTACTCACGAAGTTTCACACTAGAATATAAAAACTGCTGCTGTTACTCACTTCGCTTACACATTACACACAAACACAAATTATTAAAACTTCCAAACTGCGACACCGATATTCACGTAGTTTGCGCATTCGTACCTGTGATAGTATATATGTAAGCGCCGCGCCGTGCCAGCGCTGAAGTCGCAGGATGGCCAGCTGATAGAAATGTCCAAATTTTAGTACATTGTGGCGCCAATATCTGATAGCAATTTCGTGGTATCAAATATTGGCGGCTGATACTGCTTTATTTCTAAAGTTTAATTTTATATTTTTAAAATAATTTCAATATAATATTTACCTGTACAATCTGGTCAAAAAATTTAAAATTTCAAGGGGGTGCTAATGGTGAGCTAGGGGTGACTTGGCCCCCCCTAGTTGCGCCTATGATCATACATATGATTATTTTTTATATGTGTATTTCCAGATGACGTATCCATTGGTTCGGGAATGTATCTATTTCTATTTTGATAATTTGAATTACTAGAAGTTTGGGTATATCTACTATTTGGGGTCTGATTATAATTCTGAAAATTATTATTTGGTTGTGATTTACTTTGCTGAAATCTTGTACAAGCAACCACACGTATGTATGTGTTAAAGACGATATTTATTGGCTGTATTTTATTGTTAGCAGTTATATTTTAAAATATAATATTACAAGAAAACAAAACTTAATTTTAGATTAGATTCAATTAAAGTTGACATATCTCATTGCACAAGTACGCTGTCAATAACTTTTAGTTTTAAAATCATATTTTTTTGTTCTAAATAATATCATAAAATGCCAAAATTAGATAATCAGATTTGTGATAATTTTGTAAGCTACATTCTCCAGATAAGTCATCATCAATCGATTAATTTTGAGAAGGATTAATATTAATATAAATACACTATTTTTAAGTGGAACTTTCTATAGTAATGAATACATAGAAAATCAATTTAAATCGGTAGGCAATATTTGCAGTAACTTTTTGGAAGTGTAATTATAAAGTATAAGCCTAATCTTACCAATTACCTGCTACAACACAAATATTTTATTATTTTCCAAACTGCAGCCAATCTATATAAATTTTAATTGATCTGATAATTATAGGTGTACTTATTTATATTTTTAACATTTTATTATTAGTAATTTCATTTAGTTTAATATAAAAATTCCTTGAACACTTTAAATATAAAATGGCTTCACTTCAATAATTGTATCTATATGGTAGATTTGATTAAAAATACTCATTATTTTTTAAGATCTGCTTACCTGGCTTTTTGTAACACCAATTCGATCGATATCATTAGTGGACAAAAACAAATGATGGGGACAAACTTCGCATGTTATTTTCAATCCTTTTTCCTTTGCAGCTTTAATAATAAGTACCTCTTCTTTTCTAGCAACGTGACATATGTGAATGGGTCGGTTTTGTAAACTGGCCAATAATATGATAGCGGCGGTAGTTTGAGACTCGGCGTGTACACAAAGAGGAGCACGTTTTGGCCAGTTTGCTAAATGTTTTGACCAAATATCCAAGTCTTTAAGCCGCAATGTTGTAAACGTTTCATTAAGATACATTTTTAGTGCTGCTGCCTCGGCGGCTAGCTCGGAGATTGTAGTAGTATTGTCGGAAGAAGCACCTAGAAATAAGATTCAAATTCAAATAAATAGCTTTGTTCGTAGAACGATCAACAGACGTTTTAAACCCTTTCCAACTGCAAATCGCATGCGCATTGAATATTTAGCGTTCGAAAATATTTAATGCGCATGGGAGTTGCAGTTGAAAACCGTTGCTAATCGTTCTAAGAACAAAGCTAATACTACTAGAATAATATAAAATTGTAGAATTAATTTTTATAGATAGAAAAACTAAATCAAATTAAAATGAGCCAGTAAATTTTAAATACTACATACCTACGAAAAGAGCGTAGTCGCATCGAGCACCGTCTTTTGCAATTTTTTTAACCAAGTTAAACGATTCTTCATCAACGATAGCTGGATTGGTATTAGGCATAGCACAAATAAGGGTCACTCCCCCAGCTAAAGCCGCGGCAGTGCATGAAGAATAGTCTTCTTTATGGGTAGCTCCTGGTTCTCTAACGTGAACGTGAGTATCTATGAAGCCTGGTAATTTAATTATGTTGCGTGAACTAATGCAGTCAATGTGGGTTTTCATTGGGGGAATTTTTCCTATTACCCGTAGAGCCTGAAATGTAAATAAGAATAATTGAAGAGTAATAACAAAATTTTAAAGAAAAGCGCAAAAAGATACCAAGAAGTAAAATTTACAAAAATAACTACATAATGTAGTCTAGTTATAGAAATTGTTTAAAGTTCATGGCTTGTAAATTCTAGAATTTACAAGCATTATAACTCTCTTGAGATAAATAGAAACCTACCTCTACAAGTAATTTGGCACATTTTACATCTGTAATAAGGGGAATAGAATAATCTATGGCCAATCTTCTAGTTCGATAACCGTGTGTCATAAAAGATGATACTCGTCTAGCACCTCCGTTTCTCATGGGAAGATTTATAACAAGATCGAATTGTTTCTTAGACAAAAATTCAGCTAGAGGTTTCAGCTCACCTTGGCTAATGCTATCATCAATGGAATCAAATGTCCATTGCACGGATTCCACCTGAAAAAAATTCATAAATTTATTTTATTACGGAACACATTAACACTACCTGTACAACATTCTTTATTTATAAATTTATAAATAAACAAAATTCATTATTACATGTAGAATTTAATACAATAACAATTATTGTTCAAGTAATACAGTATTTTTATATTAACAACAATGTATAATAAACACACTTTATTAATATTGTAACGTAGTTATGTTCTCAAGACGGGGTATCTTAGAGAGACCCTGACCAAAGTCCCAGAAACGAACTTACACCTGACTCTACTGGATATCTCTATGGGAAGGAGTGTGCAGTAAGTATGGCACAGACTACATTAAACCAACCCTGATGTTCGACCATAACTTCTCAGTAGACATACTGTCCAGAGAAAGGTGAACGTCAAACCTAGAGAGTGGGAAGTATATTCTTCTCAGAGTCTCCTCTCCTTAAACTATTATTTCGTTTGACCGACTACTGAAAGCTATAAATCTATATATAATCTATAAATCTACGCTGTAAATGAAACAGCCAAATAATGGTTTCTTCCAACTAGGCTTGAGCCCAATGAAATATCCATTCTGATAGACAAGCTATTATAAAATCCATAAGCTCAGAATCACTAACCTTAAAGGTAGCTGTATATTGCCGCAAAACATTAAATAAGCTGACGACTAAAATAAAGGTAGCCTGCCATAGGAACATAGCAGGAAAATATATCGCTGAACGCTATCGCTGAACGAAGATTGCTCCTCCAGAAGGAAGTACTCCGCCAAACCAACCTTAGATGGCTTCGATACCTCGTCAAGGTATGACCAGAGCTGGATCTACGATGAACCAGATATTTTGTCCCTTTTCAGAAACTCTAATGGAAACGCGATTGGGTCATCACCGGACAATGGCCTGGAGGGTGTCACGCTATACGTGACTTCTGTAGAAGCTGTCAAGACGAGGAGGAGTAAGATCCCTGCGACTGCTCCGCCCTATCCATAAAACGACTTTCTGCTCTGGGACTGCCTTATTTTGACAGCTTTTTGATTTTCGTAGGTTAGTACCAGGAGTCTCATGCTATTTATCAACAGCAACCGCTGGTTCTCATGGTAGTGGTGGGGGTGGTAATCACCCCTTACGGCATCACAACGGGCCTTTGGCCGACTTGGTTCCATCCCGGACTGCCGTGTTAAAAGGTTAAGCTTATGGGATAAAAATCTGATGTAAGAGAAAAAGGAAATGACAATAACAGTAAAACGATAAAAATGTAAAAAGAACCTGAATAAAAACGTTTATGTAAAACCAAAACAATGAAAAACAAAAACTGAAAATTAAAATAACCTTATAATTGAATGCCCAGAACCACGAAAATATTTTTATTTATTTTCTGGAAATAATCTCACTGAACAAATATAATTTAAAGCGAGTTCCGCCTTGATATATTGATATATTTCCAGGAAAACTGTCTTTAAATTTGCATTAACAAACCACTTTTCCTAATTTGAGTTTTATCCAAAGTATTGATTCTTTCTTGGGAATTAGTGGTTCACATCTTTGCGATTATCTTTTTAAAGGTTATGTATTTGGACTACGTACCGATTCATACAGTGTGGAAAAGCCAAATGGAATAAATTCATTATTTCGATTACTGTACACATTTATAGAAAATCCCGAAACACGTCAAATTCGAAATCTTTTCATTCTTTATACAAAAATGTTTTAAATTAACATAAAAAAAATCATCCTGTTACCGAAATTCTCTAGAGTACCTACACTACTCATTTATTTCCCGTTTCTGTCTTCATAATAACACAGTACCTAAGCAAAAACCATATCAGTGTTCTTTTTTAATACGAGGGTTTCCTTTTATATTTAGGGATTTGGCAACCCTGGCGTTGCAATCTGACAACTGACAGCTCTATCGTAAATTTGGACATTTTGGAGGTTAAACCTACTCAGAACGTTTTGAAATACGAGCACTATTTGTGTTTTTTACAGTAACTTAAAAGATTCTTCTCGGCCCAAAAATGGAATTAAATCGTGAATATTTTCGTGCGATTATTTTTACAACTTTCGACGTGGATTAACTCAGCAACAGTGCATGGATGAACTAAATTCAATTTTTGCCGATAAAGATCCATCAAGGACCAGTGTTTATCGATGGTATGGTGAATTAAATCGTTGCCGTAGTTCAATCCAAGACAAATTTCGTGCTGGTCGTCCAACATAAATTGTTGTTCCGAAAACCATTGATGCTGTGCGCGAACTGATATTGCAAGATCCGTCATGTGACCTATCGTGAGATTGAGACAACCTTAGGCATTAGTGGGACCAGCATACATTCAATATTGCATAAATATTTGACAGTCAAAAAAATTTGTTCACGTTGGATCCCACACAATTTGTCAATCGCTCGTGTCGATTGGTCGAAAGAAATGCTCAAAAAATACGATCGTGGATTTACGTGTATGAGCACGAAAGTAAACAGCAGTCGACTGTATGGGTGTTTCAAGATGAGCCCAATGCAACAGAAGTTGTTCGCACACGAAGCACTTCCAAGCAAATGGTCGCCTGTTTTTTCGGAAAAATTGGACATGTCGCAACCGTACCACTAGAACAACGCAGAACAGTCAATTCTGAGTGGTACATAACCATTTGTTTGCCAGTTGTCTTCCAAGAAAAACCAACCGCCGAAGTCCGTATAGTCCTGACTTGGCACCGAATGACTTATTTTTATTCCCGTACGTAAAAACAATCTGAGATGTCAACATTTTTCGACACCTGAAGAAGCGGTTGCTGTATTCAGAATGCATGTTTTGGAGATATCTCAGAGTGGCAAAAGTGCTTCGACAATTGGTTCTAACGCATGCAAAAGTGTATAGATCTTCATGGGGAATATTTTGAAAAACATTAAAGTAATTTTCGATGATAAATATTGTTTTTCCAAGAACGATTATACAGACTCATTAAAAGAATATAGATCGAAGAACAAATGCCATCAGACTGGGAGCATGGTCAAATCATTACAATACATAAAAAAGGTGACCAACAAATATGCAAAAATTATAGAGGACTTACTTTGCTTAATACTGCATACAAAATTATGTCAACACTTATTCAGCGGAGTTAAAATCACAAAAAATATACTAGGTCAATACCAATGTGGTTTCACCCAAGGAAAGTCAACTATCGATGCAATACATACAATGAAACAAATTATGGAGAAAGCATATGAATACAATATGGACGTAGAATTACTTTTTATAGATTTTCAACAAGCCTTCGACTCGATTAAAAGAGGAAATTTGTTAATAGCGTTACGAGAACTGGGGGTACATCCTAAACTAACAAGACTGATAAGTATGACAATGAGAATAGTAAGTATTAAGACAAAAAGGGGAGAAACTGAAGAATTTGAAATTAATAAAGGTGTCAGACAGGGCGACTCACTTTCAGCAACTCTATTTAATCTAGCGTTAGAATATGTATTGAGAAAAATTGGAAAAGGTAGGATAAGGACTGGCGGAGGTGAAATATTAGCTTATGCCGATGACGTGGTTCTAATATCCAAGAAGCGACATATAAAGACGGAAATACTAACTGAGTTGTTGAAAGAAGGACACAAAATGGGACTCAAAATAAATGAAGAAAAAACTAAAATAATGAGACTAGGTAAGCAATCAGAATACACAAATATTACAATAGGAGAACACACATTCGAAGAAGTTGATAAGTTCAAATATTTAGGAATGACGATAGCCAAAGATAATGAAATTTGTAATGATACAAAAGAAAAAATTATAGCCGCAAATAAAGCATTCCATATTAATAAAAATTTATTAAAAAATAAAATTCTTGGAAAAACCACTAAACTTAGGATATACAAAACTATTATTCGACCAGTATTTATGTATGGTGCTGAAACGATGACGATGACCAGAAAACAAGAAGAAGATCTAAGAATAGCAGAAAGGAAAATATTGCGATCGATACTGGGACCCGTTAAACTAACAGATAATGAGTATCGAAGAAGAACAAATTATGAAATATTACAATTGATAGGGGAAGATATAGTAACAAAAATAAAACAACAAAGAGTAAAATGGCTGGGACATGTATACAGAGCAGGACCTAAAACGACGATATATTCGATGATAGAATGGATACCTGGAGGTAGAAGGAGACGAGGCAGACCCAGATTAAAATGGATACAACAAGTAGAAAAGGATCTCAAAAGGGCCGGAGTTAAAAATTGGAAACGCAAAACAGAAAATTGTGAAGAGAAATCAGGGATAAGATCTAAATCAAAGAAACGGGGACTGGTCTACCCCGTGAAATAGACCTAGTAAGCTTATAAAGCGGCGAAACCCCTTCAAGGGGTGTTAAGCCACGATGTATGTAATATTGTTTTTGTTCTCTAATCCCGAAATATACCCTCGTATGAATTAAATAAAATCCTTTAAAAACTATCATAGCAATGTTAGTTTGCAGGATATTGTTAATATTATATTTGTCGTTTGAATATCGTTGACTGCAATTCCTAAACATGGTTAGATTAACAGAAATGTATAATGTATACAAATGTAAGTTGCTCGTCTATTTCATACAAAAATTCAAAATTTGCCGCCTATATCCCAAGGTACAATTAGTAAAATAGAGAAGCAATTTCGCGAGTTTGGACATGTAAAGCAGATAGAAAAAGCAGCTGCCAATGCACTGAGTGATGGTATCAAATTAGATGTGATGTTTGAGTTTAAAGAAAACCCTCATACATCGATTAGACAAGCATCCGCATAAAGTTGAGTTTAAAAGAATAATTGTTTATTGTTCTTAGTAAGATGGACTTCCGCAGAGTAAGATTTAGTACAATAAATTTAATTAAACCATATGTGACCATAATATCTAGTATATTGCTTTTTTATACAATAAAAAAGGCCTCTTGTTTTTAAATTAGTCTTCTTCTCTAGAAGTTTTGCCATCCTAATTGGTTTAGGTATAAAAAGGTTACTTAGTTCGCATAAATTCGTACCAAACATATATCAAAGGTTTACCCATATTTTTGTTTATGAATACTACGAAATCAAGTTGGGTACTTATAGATTAATTTAATTTTACAACAATCGATCAAGTCTGACATGTTTTATTGTAAGATAGGTTGATAAGACTACTGCAGTATTCCTATCTACTAGAGATGTAACAGTAGCAATTTGTTTGGTATTTGTATTTTACTCTTAATGTGACAAGTATTCGTTACCTTTATGTAAGATTAAAGTACGCAATTCAAATATTAGTTATAATATGTGATGATTAAGAGAAGTTGAGAAATGAAAATAAAACAATACTTAAATGTATTAGATATTTACGTTACTAGGCTGGTAAATACACTTTTACAGTACGAGTGAGATGTTTTGTAAAAATTTACCGGACGTATAACGTACAACTTTTTATTTCTTATTGTACCCTGAAATACAAAAGAAAAGTGAAAAAATAAAATATGAATATATTTATCGGCGTTAGCTATTTTTGAAATTTGCATTCAATGCCAATATAGTTGGCATGTAGTGGTAACCATGGAAACATAATATTATTTTAAATATGTAATATGATGATTGTTTTTAACAGATTTTCACGATAGGGCTCAAGATCAATTCATTCCTGGGAACTAAAATATAACGGTTAATATTAATATAGGCAATAAGTAAGTTTTGTTTATACCTTTGAAACCTGAGTTTTTATTTCATTACAGGATACTAGTATGTAATGAAATATATTGTATGCTACTATCCGGTAAAATTGTATTGAAGTCAAGTACGTAAAGGTATGTTTTAGGGCACAGTATGAAATAAATATCTATTAAGATACTAATCTGCTAAGTACACTTTAACAGCACGAGTGACATGTTTTCTGAATTCAAAACTAGTATACTGTAAAAGTCTACCAGACGTAAAAGGTACATCTGTTTGTAGTATCGACAAATCTTACTTCTAACATAACTATGTGAAAATTATTTAATACTTTTCATTTTTTAAATGAATAGACTACGGGTGATTCGAACATAGAAGTAACAGTGCGCCTAAAAAAAGTAACTATTCCCAGATCTTAAAAACTGTGTGCTTTTCAACCATTCATTGTTATTTATCATTATTATGATGGGATAATTAAACAGGTGTTAAGTTACTCATCTCATAAATGGTCAATTTTATGCATGAGCATCGTAAAACTTTTTTGAGCCACCAGAAAACCCAAAATAAAAACGCCATATCTGTCTCTACGCTTACTCCAAGCAACCCCACGAGCCTCCCCAAGGAACACGATGTATTTCCCTAGCGATTCGCTAATACCCACATATCTACCATCTCCTCCTACAAAACCCCAAAAACTCCCTCGAAGAATCTGCACAGTTTCTCGAACTACCCTGCTTGTCTGTCTGAGGTTCTTTTTAATTTGGTGTTGTGGGGAGTTGAATATTCAACAATTGTGTTTTAGTTACAATTTTATTTAAGTAGATTGGTTTAATTTATGTAGGTAATACTATAACACTGTTTTAAATATCACACGCATATAGGTATGAACTATCTACTATTTGAACATATTCATGTAAATATTTATATTAATGACCTTGCACGTATGCTTATATGTAAAATTTTCTCGTCAATGAATGATATTGTCTGGTATTTGGTATAATTGGAACCTTGCTTACTATTCGTTACTTAGTAACAAAGACATCGGATTCGTGATAGCTCTACTATCTATACGACAATTTAAAAACTAATTGTATAAAATGAAATTTAAGATAAAATTAGTTAATAGGTAGATAACAAATTTAAATCAGTATAATACAATCAAGATACCTCTTCATATTCCATGATTCTAAGTCGATCATAGTTTTAACGAGTACCTATTAGAGACAATGCAGTTTGTTTAAAATGGGCGGTAATCCATCGAAAACCCCGCAAATTGAACCATCTAATAATAATTTGAATGGTGAGGTGATTGAAAGTGATCAAAATAATATTAAAAATTTCAGTAATAGTGATCGACCTGTGTACTCGCATTTGAACGTGTCCGACCAACAACATATCGCTTACATTATTCAAGATTTATGCAAAAATCCGGAATTTTTTGTGTTAAATAATATGATAATGGCTGTAATGTTTTTTGATGATTACGAAAAGTGAGTGAAGTATTTATTTTAGTAGTAGTTTATACATGATTGTCTAAGAACATCTCTTTGTGTTTGCCTGCCATAGTAATTGTTTCATTACAAAATAGCAACAATACAATATACAACTGCACAATATTATTTAGTTTGTACTTTGTACTATAATTTGCTTTAATTGAAGCATACTGTCAAAGTAGGTAATAAATCTTGATATAGATTGAGTTTTATGTATGGGACGTCTCAATTATCTCGGAAAAGGCTTGCACCTTTTTATAAATTTTGATATTTGACGATTTTGAAATACAACCAAGCTTATGGCAGTATTTTCATTGTTGTCGGATTTTCCGTTTTTCTGGGAATCTAATAAAATTTATTTTAAACGGATTACCATGTTTCGGAGTTATATAGCTAACTATTCAAATATCCCTTAAAATTTAACACATTAAGATGGACATAACTGCAAAATTAATAACTTTGCAGCTTCAATAAGCTACTTTTACACTATAGCTTATGCAGATTACCTAGTGATTCTGCAAACATTCTGTGCTGGAATGCAAGAGGCCCTCAATATCATAGAACGCTGGTGCAAGGATCACTCACTGTCATTAAACCTAAATAAGACAGAGGTGGTCGTTTTCACAAGGAAAAGGAGGCTTGTGAACCTTCGGGCTCCGAAACTCCTAAAAACTGAATTAAACTTCTCTACAGAGGTGAAATATCTAGGGATCACCTTTGACAGCTTTCGCTATAGCGATTTGTTTTAATTTTCAACCTTATTATACACCGTTTACTTTTAAAGTATTACACTCAAAAGCGTTGTGTTCTTCTAAGTACTCTGATCGTCAAATATCTATAATTGTTAAAGGTTTGTCTTCGGCCTTTGTTCCTTTATCAATGCTTAGGAATCAATACTTGCATTAACTCTCTCTTATCATCAATATTTTTACTACATCTACTACAACATTCTTGCATAGGTTTCTATGCACCTCCTAAATGTTTAATATTTTTCTGATATTCTTTGTTTCTATTAAAAGTTTGCTATTTGTCAAGCAAATGGCTGTATGTATAAATATTCTTATATGGTTACTGTTTGTGTCAAAATATAGCGAGCTTAAACATATTTTATGTTTTCGACTTAAGTGACAAAAGGTGAATAACTAATGTAGCGTAGTTTATTTATAACTAATGAACAAATAATAATCAGTTCTTATCATTATTACCAACTGATAGCAAATGATCTGTCTGAATTGGTTTAAGCACTTAAGCGCGTTTGGAATATTTTTGTCATATATGCGGAACATCGACTCAACTCACTTTACGAGACTGGGGCTCTCAAAAAAAGACTATTAATTTCATAAATTATAAGGTCTAAATCAATCATATCTAAATTAGCTCCAATCTGCCGAAGGTCTTTTGGTCCATAATTTCTTGTTTAGAAACTTGTAAAAGAGCAGCAAAAAGATCTTTTTATATTTTGCACTTATAAAAATCTTCATTATAAAACGCATTTGCGTATCGTAATGTAACTTTTACGCACGCAAATTTTTGTTTTAAATGGTTGGCGACATGTGTGAAGTTTCTAAAGGCAAGACTATTGACAATGACATTTGTGGCTAATAGCAATTTATTAATTTTATATTGTTCTTTAAGAAAGTATCTGTGAATATGAATATAATATTTTACTTATATAATATATTATTATTGGTATATCATTCATTTTAAAATATTTTAAAACATTAACATTTGATAATCAAAATGTCACAACTGTAAAATTTTATAAATTACACAGTGCTGCCGACATACTTTTTAAAATAAAATTTTTCGTAATTACATAAAAATAAAAAATTAATTTAAAAAATGGTAAAAGTGGCAAAATATAAAAAATATTATAAACAACTTATTTCATATGGCTGTTGTGACACTCGTTCTTTAAAAAACTCGTGTCATAACAGAATTTCATATGAAATGCGTTGTTTAATGTACTATTTCAGATGTATCTGCTTAGTATCATACCTGGAAAATGGGTAGGATAATAC
This sequence comes from Ophraella communa, assembly GCA_035357415.1. Lineage (NCBI taxonomy): Eukaryota > Metazoa > Arthropoda > Insecta > Coleoptera > Chrysomelidae > Ophraella > Ophraella communa. Next base: position 17,065,905 of record CM068985.1, on the reverse strand, counting down.
TATATAATATATAAGATAAAATAAAAAAGTTTAACGGAGTTTGTCATCTACGCTGTCACAAATATATTAGTGGATCTAAAACTGAAAACTGCAAAACAAAAAAATTTAATCGACTTGTCGATAAAAAAACTATCACTATACTGTGGTATTTTTATATTTGGTTTGTTTTTTAGTATTAACCAAATGCAAGAAACCTTCAAATAAATGTGATGCAGCACTAGTTATTTTGGCTAAAAATAATTTAGATCATCAATTTATTTCGCGCACGACTTGCAAACAACGTTGATTCTACAAATGTAAGGATCAATCATTATAACCCCGATAGAAATTTCCTTCACCTCAAACCTAGTTGGTTTTGCAATCCCCAAACCTCCAATATCACGAACCGAATGTGAACTATATGGCTTGTTTTTTAAAATCTCTCCTTCTCAAATGGTAATCCTCCTTGTAATGTGATAGTAAATAAAAATAAAAGCTTTATTCTGTTTTCATAATTCAGCAAAGGAAATGAAAAATAAGTTTTTTCAACTCAACCCATCCTAACCTATCCTTACTCTCTCTTGATAATGACTCCAAAGCGGGAGTCGAAACGTCGAGACAAAGATTCTTCTGAACGCGGTTTTTCCAGAAAACTTAGATAACACGTCAATTTATGTTGGAAGGGGCAAGCATTATGGCTTATTTAAACTTACTGGAAAAGTCACTACCTCATCCCTTTTTTTTTTAAATTACTTCTCCTATTTTTTATGTAAAATTTGGATACTCCTTTTTGAGCTGATTTCAAAAATGTATAATACTTGTAGGCTAAAATGGTTAGTTTAAGAGATAAACCATTTTTTTAAAGCACAAATTTTACTTATTTTTTACTTTTACCTTATTTGCCTGTACTTCCATACAATGGTATAATCTTTTTTGAAATGATTCTCTGACATTGCTTAATACGGCTGGATTTAATTGTCGACATTTATTTTCTATCCTCTCTCGATAATCATCCAGAGATTCTGGTTGGGTAGCATAAACTTTTGTTTATAAATACTCCCATAAAAAGAAGTCTAGGGGTGTTAAATCCGGTGACCTAGATGGCTACCTATCCAACCAGCGGGGAATGTTTTGTTTAAAAATTGTCGGACAGGCATAGCATAGTGTGAGGGACCTCCGTCTTGTGGAAATACCAGTAAATCTTCGGAAAGGTTATCATCGTTTTCTATTATGGGTCAATCCTTTCCCTGAGTAACTCAAGATATAATTCACCATTTAAATTTCCGTTGATAAAGAAAGGTCCGACAATGTGGTCACCTAGGATACCACACCAAACGTTTAACTTTTTGGGATGTTGTGTATGGAATTCACGCAGAATATGTGGATCACTTTCAGCCCAATATCTACAATTATGCCTATTTACTAAGCCATTTAATGAAAATGAGCATTCATCAGAAAAGCAAATATTGTTTAACAATTGTGGATTGTTATTGATAAATTGCGTCATTGATTCGCAAAACTCTAGACGACGATCAAAATCATCTTCATTCAACTCGAGCACCAACTTAACTATGTATGCGTGGTACTTGAATTTATGTAGAACTCGGAAAACTGTAGAAGATGAAACACCGACCGCTCTACTTATTGTTGACAACGATTGGTGTTGTTGAGCCTCTAAGCTGACTTGCCCTAAACTTGCCATTTGGATTGCTTCGTTATTTACGAGTTCCTCTCGCTTATGCACTTTATTGCAAACAGACCCTGTTGTGGTAAATTTCTCCATCAGTTGAATTACATACTTATTATGAGTTGCATGTCTTCCGTCATGTAATTCGTTAAATATTCTAGCAGCAGCTCTTGCACACTTATTATTTTGGTAGTATAAACCTACAATTTCAATTCTTTCTTGCAAAGAGTAAACCACAAAACAAAATAAATAATGTATCAAAGTACACTGTCAATAGTGACTACAAATTCTAGTTGACAATGTGAAACTATAATAAAAAGCAGAGTTTTTTGTTGTTTGGATTTTTTAAGTAGAATAAATAGCACAGTTAAAAAGATTAAAGAGTTTGAACTGTTGTACAACCCATTTTATTACAGGCAAATAAGGTGAAAGTAAAAAATAAGTAAAATTTGTGTTATTAAAAGAAGAATTGTTTATCTCATAAACTAACTACTTTAACCTACAAGTATTATACATTTTTGAAATCAGCTCAAAGAGGAGTATCTAAATTTTACATAAAAAATATGAGAAGTAATTTAAAAAAAGGGATGCTGCTAGGAGTGAGGGGGTGGCTTTTCCAGTAAGTTTTAATAAGCCATAATGCTTGTCCCTTCCAACATAAATTGACGTGTTTTTGGATTTTTCCTAAATACCAGTATTACAAAAGTTATTAAAGGTGGATACCTTTATCTGAAAAGCACTGTATATATCTGTACCTGGGAGGTAAAGGGCACCATGTCACAAAACTGTAACTTTTCAGGAGAGCGGTTTGAAAATATTTTTTCAATATAAAATGTTATACCTTATCAATGATATTCATTATTAAATTGATATTTTTATATTTGATATTTCAACTTATTGTCAATTTAAACTAACGGGTTTAAAACCAAAAAACGGCCATTTAACTATTTTAAATTTTTTTTTAAAAAAACATGTTGGACTTGGTGCTTTTTACCTCTGAGAAAGTAGTGGGTAGTTTGAAATAAAAAGGACATACGAGTAGAGTTTAGCTCTGTGAATGTTTTATATTTTAATACTTTGTAGTACTTAACTAGTTACCATATCAACTCAAAATAAATAATAAACATAGTATTTCCAAATAGTGCCAACTAATCATAGTCTTGTTCGGGGTCTTCTTCTGGGTACATGGAGGCGTTGTTGCTTCTCGGCAGATTTTTGAAGTAGTCATGGCACACAGATGGGAGCATTGGCAGTAGTGCTATCAGATCATTGTATTTTGCTACATTTATTGATAGTCTCTGACTTGATACTAGTTGAAGAGTTTCTGGGAAAGGTATTTCCTGTCCTCTACGGGATCGCACATAATTCACATCTGAGAAATCTTCTTCAAATAAAGTTTTGAAGAAGATAAGACCCATGTTCTCTTGTATGTCTGGTATGTGTACAAAATTTGACAAGCGAACAGAGTTCTTGTCAATATCAAATTTCCGTGACACAAAGGGAGAGTCTTTGCCCTTTAGCAAGGACTCAAAGTTTTTAAAATCCTCTAATTTCATGTTAAATACAGAGTATTTTGTAGACGTTTGCTGAACTAACTGTTGCCAGTCCTAAGGGGTCAATATGCTCATACTGTTAGCTTTTTTTTTCTCTATGAGAGCGTGAACAGTGTCGGCTTTCATATGTGTGTGTCCTTTGAGCAAAAACTTTTGATTAATGGTTTTAATTTGCGTATATTTTTTCAATATCCAGAAGAAACATATAATCATAGATTTGTTTTTGTTTTGACCATAACAGTTGTCAGTCCATAAAGTGATTTCTTGAACAGTTGAATCTGGAATTACATTGTCAGCCCACTTCATGAAAGCTGAAGCAATTTCATTCCCTCCTCTTGCTCCCTTTCGTTTCATCCCACATCATGCAGTGAACTGTTGAGTCACAGGCATCATGTATAGTAAAATCAAGTGTCCACAGTTTTCTTTTGTAGAAGCTCAGCCCACTTGTAATTAAAGGTGTTGGTAAACACTTCTGTAAATCACCAGTCAAAACTTTATGAGAAGGATCCTCCTTGGCAATTTTTGAGTCTGCAGCTTTCAAATCGTAACGCTTCTTTGATTCATCTATGTGATTATTGTACTCAGCTTGGACTGCCTCTTTCGAACTGACTCAAATTACCTTTGAGTTTAGCTTGGTAGGAATCACATGTATCGCATGTGTCCACTTCAGGTGGTTTAAAGGAAAGATTGAACCTTTTGTTGAATACGTCACGGTACACCCACTTTTGGCGATATTTTCTTTAGGGATGTTATTCGATTTACAGAACTCAAGGTATATCTCATACATTTTTTCGATGCTGAGGTCAGTCCCTAGATACTTTCTTGTGGTTTTCTCTCTAGAATAATGACATTCGTAATAAGGGATTGATGATATGTGGTTTACAACAGTATCAATGACAGCATCAGGGGTCTTGTTTGGAGGTACATGTTTTTCCTCTATGGTCTGGTTTAATAATCCCACCAGCTTGAAGGTTTTTAAATGCATTGATAACAACTTTGTTGGATATGCATAAAGTATTCAAGAACATAACCTTGCATACTTTGATTCTATTATTACCATTAGGATTTAAATAATAAGAAAGAGTATACTCTTTGCCTCGACCGGAATTTAAAACCCTTTTTCTTTCTCGTTCAATTTGGTGGCGATGAACACAGGAAATAATGAATTGCCTTTTGACATCTGATGTACTTTGTTTACACCAATAGGATTTGAAAATCTGCTGCCGACATTCTTCAGACATTTTCTCGTAGCATTTCATTTTACAAGCACAAGGTGGCTTTATAATTTTAGCTGGAATTTCCTTCCCTTTTTTATTAGTATATGCTTCTCCTTTCGAATGTTTCTCCTTGCGAATATTGCTCAACCAGCTTTCTTCATGTCGCACTCGCTTTCTTCCTGGCTGTTTGATCATGGTTTTAGTCTTTACTTTTCTTTTGTTACTTGGTCTGATTTGATCAACAACCTGCTCCTCTTCATTACTAGGAGGGGGGTTAATTGGCGGGGGGTTTTCTGTTAAACCTGAAGTGCTTGAACTGGCAATCTGGGAGTTTTGTTCATTGGCAACATCCGTGTTGTCTTGATCTGACTGAGAAATACTTATTTCCCCTCTTACCTTGTTACTCATACATGTTTGATTACGAGTACTGTTGGCAGGGAGTACTTCATCAGAGCTGGTATCAGATGTTGACTCATCATCGGGGAAGAATTCTTTGTCGGCATCCGAGTCGTAAAACCCCAGAGAACTAGCATCGGAATCATCTTCGTCTGGATTGTCTGCTGAAAAAAAAAATTATTTTAACTAAAATAGGTTAGGCCTATAATATTAAATGAGCTGTTCAAATTTAAAAGTAAGCATATCATTCCAATCTAGGAAAATCTTGTTTGCAATTTAACATATCTGTTGGCTTTTATTCCAAACGCCACTTGAGTGCATGTCTGTCCAATGTGCGGTGGAGTACTCCATGTTTTTTTTTTTCATAATTGACTCAGTTTAAACATATTTACATTTTTTTAAATTGATGTTTAGGTAATTTGCTGAATCATCTACATCCCCACATTTTCAATTTTTATTAATTGCTATCAAGTTTTTTTAATTCATATTTTATTGAATGTAACTATCAATTGGTATTAATTGAGGCGGTAAAAGTATTTTATGGCCAGTTTTACAATTGCACCACCTAATGTTATCCTATACCTACAGTTAGATTAGATTATTATAGCTTAGGTTGAAACGGTTGGCCACTACAATAGTAAACCATCATCTATGTCTCAAAAATGATATTAGAAATAATTGTGTTATATACAAATTTAATGAACTCGTTGTTCAACTTTTTGATAATATTATTACTGAAAAACTACCTTAACCTCATTTATATTACCCCTAACAATTACCTTTGTAATTTATACTAACGCTTAGTGGCCATAGAAAAAATTGAAAATGCGTGGATGTACTACAAAAAGTACCTCAATCTCGCTGTAATATTTTATTTTTCAATGATATACAAACTACAATAATGTAGTAATCTACTTAATACACCTTTTCACAAGTAGGCATTTAACAAAATGTTTTGACTTACCTTTTATTTGAAGAATTAGTTGATTGCCTAGCCATGTTCATCATTTGCCATCCTCTTGAATTTTCCATCAAGAAATAGTTAATATAACACTAAATACTATGACAGATCAGTTTTGTGTTTTATTTCACAACAATGATTAAAAGTATGCAAATTTGAGGTTATGTTCAGTCAACATATGGCACCAAGTCAAAAACACGTGGTACCTAATACCAGATGTTTTCTAAATGTTTAAAAGTAAACAACACTGTCTAAATGGTGCCTTTTTCCTCTATGGATTTTTATTTTAATAAGAGGTATAAAGCACTATATCTAGCTGGTGCTTTTTACCTCTCAATCACTCAGTGACATAATGCCCTTTTCCACTGGCTATCTCCCTTATTAATAAACATTGGACATAGTGCTCTCTACCCCATAAAGAAACAAACAATTAGAACAACTTGGTGCTAATACCCCGATTTTGAAAAAAAATGGACATAGTGCCCTTTACCTCCCAGGTACAGATATATCAAATGAATTAAATGCAAGAATAGAGCCTTTCAGGGCGACAAAAAGGTACAGTTAACTGCTCTACAAAGATAAAACAAGCTGATAGGTATAAATAAATTTCACAATTAAATGGTCTTGGCTGTTTTAGTGCCGTTGTGAAAAAAGTTTATTCTAGAGCATGTTTTCTCCTACTTCAACCTACTTGTACAAAAACACCTATTTACACAAAACAAATAAATAGAAGTGCTACGTATGATAGAAAACAAGAACTGGATATTTATGAAGATGTGGAAAATAGAAGACATCTAGCTGATCAGCAATGGAAAGTTGTCAATAAGCAGATCAATATGAGGAATTGTTTTAATTAATGCTTTATTCTATATTTGTATAAATAAATCATTAACCGTGCCTCATCTTCAATCAGTTCAATTTTGTCCACTGCTGAACATAGGCATTCCGCAGCCTGCCCAAGTGTCTTATTCGATTCTGTGCTGCGCCCATCCACTTCGCCTCTGTTCATTTTATGTCGTCGGTCCATCTGGTCCATACTCCAGATATTTGGCGAAGTCTGTTATTGGAAACTCTGTCTATCAGCGATATATTTAGAATTGACCGTACCATAGCTCCCTTCGCAACCCTGATCTTTTTTAGGTCTTTTTTGTTAATTTCAGTGTTTCTGTTCCGTAGTTTAGTACACGAAGACTATTTCCCTATTTTCCCTATTTCTCTGGTCTGGTTGTCTTTACCTATAAGGATTTGCGCTCGATATTTGCTCATTTATGATTAGGTTGGTTATATATTGGGTTTTATTTAAAATTAATTTTAAACTCACTATCGTTGAAACATTTTTCAACCTCTTAAGCATCTCCTTTGCGTCGTCAATTTTGTCTGCTATAAAGAAAATGTCGTCCACAAATTTCAGGTGCTTCAATCTTCAACCGTTTTTACTTAAGGTTTATCCAAATTGTAGTAGGCTGATTATGTCAAATACTGTTCTTGATAGTTGCCAATTGAAGTAAAGTAATTTTGTAGGTTGTTATTTTGCATTAACTGTGTATTGTTCATTTTATAACATGTTTACAACCGCTGAAATGTGATGGTTTTTAATTTTATATGAAAATTATGTACACTCGAAAACAAGCACTAGAAACATTACCGAAACCGTTTACACTACACTACCACTACACCAACACACACTTTTTAAATGCCTGACGCGCGTTTCGTTAACTAAGTTATTTTCTTCAGAGACCTTCGGTCCCTGCGTCAGGCAGTGTGTGTTGGTGTAGTGGTAGTGTCAACGGTTTCGGTATCAGTTTCGCAAACGGTTCCAGATTCAACATTTTACTAGATACATTGTCAACACGCTAAACATCAGCCATTCATCTGTGTGGCTAGTTGTTAAAGGTTCAAGGTCCTAAAGACCTTAATTAGTTAGATTATGTGAAAGGTTCAATTGTTCAGTTTAATTGTGATTTCTGTTTATGGGGTCATCTTAAATCATAAGTCTAGATGACTACGATGATAACGATTTGAAGAATCGTATTCAAATAGCGTATGACACTATAAAAAATAAATAAACCTCAAATCTTTGAATTATTTTGACTAACCCTAACCCTGTATAAAAAACAAAATTTATTATTTAATTCATGACATTTTAATATTAATTCAACGTCTTGACTTTTTACAGATGTAAGGAAACCCTTTTAAAAAATAAACTAAAAAATGAAGGAGATTTTATAACGCCCGATTCAATATTTGAAATTGTTAATGAGAATGTAGTATTTCGACCTCACCATGGACCGAAAAAGCATGAATCTGAACCTCTAATGCCTAAAAGGATATTTATTGCCAATGAAACGGTGAATGTTTTAGGATCGCACGAAGAGGCCGTGGAGAATAATAAAGGCGATATAACTGTTGTAAGAATAGAAGAATCTTCAAGAAAAGGTACTTTTTTATTTCTGCCAAGTAAATTTTCATTTAATATGGGTACTAAATACGGGTGTGTGTTGTACTTTTTTATTTTATTTTTTTATTCAAATTAACACTTAATCCCACTCCCCTATTCAATTTAGAGGGATTGGAGCCTCACATAAACGTAAAAAATGTCCCCAATGATAATTATTCTACGTGTGTCGAGAGATTTTTTCAATCACTAGTGGATAAAAAATATACGGGGTGGCTCGTCTGAGATGTAACACCCGGTATTAAACGAGTATATCTGATGTAGTCCACAATTATTAATAAAATGTACTCCAATTATTTAAGGATTGTGTGTAATAATATTAATAAATACTTGCACTCCGATACAAGTAATTGTTATTTATCTACTCAAACATACCTAGAAACACATATTTTTCGTAGGTCATAAATATTTATTATAGGTGTGCAAAAATATTTTCATTATGCAGACTCCCTTGACTAAGGACAGGTCCTTTACTGTCTTATGTCCATATTTTAAATTTTAAAAACATGGAAGCAGTAAAGAAAGTTTAGTAAAAATAGGTAACTTCAAACATAATTGGACTAATTATTAATATGATTGAAATTGTCTGTTGGAGAAGGAAAACTTAATTTTAATATATTTAATTTATTTAAATAAAACCTGATTAAATGAAGGCTCTACTAAAAATCAAAGAAGGCGACTGCCCTGCAGACGTTGGTTCATTTTCTAAAAACAATAGTGTGAAAGATGGTCAGAAGAGTGTAAGTAGAATGATTGGGTCTTTGAGAGTCATAGATTCTTACAGATTGTAATATACAACTCCATATCGATAATAAATGCAAACAGAATGTATTTCTTTTTTTCCCATGTTTTCTTTATTCTTCTGCTCTTATAGGCACCTAAATGCAGCCTCATATTATAACGAAATTGAGAATTTCATTCGAAATTTGTATTAGATGATAGTAAGGAAAAAATAAATTATTTCTTAAAACAAATTATTGCATTTTTCTTATCTCTTTTTTATGAATAATTTAAGTATACTTTTATTACTTATATCAATAATACAGATAACTCAGTGCTTTGTTTTTAAATTGAGGTGTCCTGATAAAAAATGAAAGTACGTTATCTACGTTATCCAATAATAATTGTTTGAAACAGTTTATTGAGGGAAATTTTTCAAATCAAAGAGAAACAATGAAAATGAAACAATAAAAAGACGAACAACTAGAAAAATCGATTGTAGGAAATAAAAGTCATAAAATTGTTTAAAAATAGTACGGCGAAAATGCTGTCCCAGTAGAAATTTTATAACATGCAATGCAAAAATTATATATTAAAAACTGCTGTGATTTTCTGAAAACACAAGAAAAGAGACAGAACATTGCGAAATTTACAGAGGGGTAGTGTTATTTAATATATTGACTGAAAAAGTATGGCAGTAGGTGAATATCAAGAAGAAAACGTGATACAGAACAACTACCATCAACAATTTTCACTTTTTATCGATTTGAAATAGGCGGTTTACTCTATTGATCGGTAAATATTTTAAAAAGCTTCAAAAAGCATAATAATTGTAAAAAATTAGATCTGGTTACCGAAAATGACATTAACACATATAAAAAATTTTGTTGTTAAAGGAAACGTCATATCTGTGTTCGGTTAAAACATAATGAAGACAAGGGGATCAAGTGTCTGCTAATTAAGTCATTATGATAAGAAGTAAAATCCAAACCGCTGGAACTATTTTTGACTATAACCATGGATGGAGATTGAGGAAATTTGAAGTCGAAGCTAGAAAATTCGAGCAGTGTTATTGCATGCTTGTGTATGCTTGTGAAACTTGGAAAATGATTAAGATGGTGAATGGAAACTGGTGAAACACGAATAAAAATAATATTGAAAACCACTAATTTTACTAAAAGTAGGGGTCATGCGATGCTAACGCTAGAGAAAATATAGCTAAAAAACTGGGTTTTTGGAGAAGAAGGAAGTAAAACAAAGTTAATTTGAAGCAGTAAAAGGAGATCTGATTAGTAAGGGAATGCGAAGTTGAAAGAGAGATTAAAAGATATAAATAGACTACGTAAATGTTTAATGAGACAATGCAGAGACTTTTGTTGTAGAACTAAAGAAATTACATTGTGCACTTCTCTGAGAACTGTAATAATGCTTTAATTATTTCGTTTAAAATAAAATTGAATGTGCAATTTAGTAACTATTTTTCTTTTATAGGTTACGTGAAACTAAAGGAGCTTAAGAAGACAATTTTTCAAGATAGTGGTTCGCCTGTACTTCCATTGGACTCGGAAGAGTTACATTCCCGAACTTCTACAGTATCTTCAGAAACTACATACGTGGCAATTAAGAATCTTAAAACTCCAAAACCGATAGATATAAGTAATGCTATAGAAAAACAAGCATTAGAATCACCTGGTTTCCCAAGAGCCTGCATGTCGTATAGGAAGATTGAAAAGCAATGGGATCCAGACGAATTCCAAGGTGAAAATATAACCGAAGATGATTTATTTGACATAGTATCATATATAAACTCGAAAAAATTTATGGCATATATTAATGATAATTCGGTTTTATATAAAGTGGCCTCAAAATTAGGTGTACATTTAAAAGAAATCATCGATGCGAAAGAGATTGAAGAAAAAATTTATTGCAGTATTACTATAGATAAAAAACAAATACCTTGCCAAATTATGCCTTGTATCAAAGCAAAATGGCCTTTGGAGCAAACATTAAAATTTTTAAATAAGAGCGAACGAAATGCCGAAGCTAGACAAAGGTATGTTTTTCCAACGTCCTATATGATTGAAGAAATAAAGACAACTTTGGATTGTGTTTTACTCCCTAAAGGTTATTTGGATACAACAGGAAAACGTAACGATGTAGACATTTCATGGGAATTATGCTTTCCCCAAGCACAAAAATATTTAGAAGCATGCATGTCTTTTTCCCAAATTAAAGGTTTGATGCTTTTGATAACTCTCCATAAAAGTTTCATAGAACCTGAAAGTAAAAATTTGGGATTAACACCGGAACATATTCGAAATTTTTTTCTATTAGAATGCGAATCGAACTGTAGTGATTGGCCTGAATACAGATTAGGCAGTAAACTTCTTTATGTTATTAAAAAACTAAACGACCACTACTTGTCTAAGGCTCAACCTCACATTCCGGATTTCTTCGTTGCAGAGAAAAATATACTTAACGACGTGCCAACGAGAGAAATCAGGAAATCTCTAAAAGTTTTAAACGATATTCGACAATCACCACTAATGTACTTTATGATCGCACTGAGAAATATTCAATACACCAATGGCGAAACATTTTACCCTCCTTTCAATTTTAAAGCACTATACGACATTTTAATGAAATCAGAATTAGATTATGTTATTCGTCAACCGTTTAACAAAATTCAAAATAAAACAAAAATTATTGAACCTGATCACGCAATTTTACAGTTAAGAGATAGTAAAAAAAGATTAAGGATATTAAATGAAAGAAAGAAAAAACAGGAAGAGGAAGAAAAAGAAAAGGGAAAAGCATTGGGAAAACGAAGGGGATCCATTGACTCGATAGATGTAGATGTAAGTATTATTATTCATTTCAATTGAGATGCACTATTTTAACTGGATCTATAAATAAATATAATATATATAATATAAATAAATAAATATTTATTTAAGATCAGTTAAACAGAGTTAGATGCAAGAGCAGCGATCACACATAACTAATTTTCTCATAAATGGAACCTTAGATTTTCAGTAGTAAAAATAAGAGTTATTTTACTTAAATTAGTATAGCTGATTAGTAAAATCTATTTTGTAGAATATTATTCTGAAGTACTATTAGAAATGCCATTGACTTTTAATGGCCGCAACTTTTGTCAGACGCTGTAAAGCTCAACAAAAATAAATTAACTTCACTAATTTTTTTTCACTACTAGCCTCTGAATCTAACTTTACTGACTTTTGATGAGGTAATAAAGTTGTTCCGCCAAGACGCGGATACCTATCAAACGCCCACTGTGACATCACTTGTTCCTAAACATCGTTATATGTAATAGTTATTTCGTAGTTTTGTGTTAATATCATATCATAAATGTTGTGCGGGCCCACAGTGTAAAATTAATACTATTAAAACACCTGAAAAACTATTGATTCACGTTCCATGTATCAAAACGATGCGAAAAATGTGGCTTAAACTAACCCGTCGAGATCCGGCACTTGTATCTACAAAAAGTAAAATGTATTTCTGTGGGAATCCATGTTAGATAATATTTGTATTTGTAAAAAGATAAAACATAACCTCAAAATCCACTTTCTATTATGAAAAAACCTGTCAAAATTGATTCAATAAGATAATTGAGCAAATTTCGAAGAAATTTCATGGAAATCACAGTAATAATATTATCCAAATATCAACAAACACCATAGTATTCGACAGCGAAAATTCTTGTTTAGAAACAAGTGACGTCACGTGACTTGAGGGTAAAATATATAAATACATTTTATTACGTAATAAATAAATCCCTTGCTTATTGAAGAAAATATTGTGTTTTTTATTATGGAAACCAACTTTTCATGGTAAAATTAAATACTTATGTGACTACAGTCCACATCCCTATTCTAAACAAAAATTATTGGATATGCTATTGTTGCCATATTATATGAAAAGGGATTGACTGGTGAGTAGTCAAAATTTTTATATTTAAGAAAATATAATGGCAGTAGTGAAAATAATGCTAAATGAGCCACGGCAGAAAAGTGTATTATTTTCTTGGATTCATTAAAGACTTCGACAATTATTCTACCTTGGCGCATAATTGCTAAGTGTTTACATGTCTGATTTAAATATTAAAATAACTAATAAAAAGTTATATAACCAACGATGTTTTAAGTTTGCTCAAAGAGCACACACAATAGCTGGAAACAGATTGTAAATTTAAGAAGGCGAACCTTTTATTTTTTTTTATTCTATCCACAGTTCCGCAATAAGGTTGCAAGCTGACAATAAAATATTACAACTATCAATCAATCAGTTATCTCCACCAAAAATTAGTCCAAAAATCATCCATACAAATTTTAGTAAAATAACTCTCACCTGATACTTGCCCATGTGTTGCAAAGCAAGTTTAACGTGAATAATATATTGAATATTACGCCGAAATTAAAATCTCTTTTTGCTTTGCTTTAATAACCAATGACTATTACGCTTTTTCAGTGGGAATGCGAAAAAGAATTCGTCCTTCAAAAAAGAAGAGAGCTATTGGTATTCTTCATTAAAACGTTTTTGGCAATAGCCAAAAAAGGTTTGGAGCTGTCAAAGAACGTTGCAGAATTTTATCTGAAGCAATCCTCTTATCTAGCTATTATTTTACAACAACAGTCAGCTTCATTCACCGATGAAGTAAACGAATTTTTGCAAACAATTAATGAGTTGGAAAATCAGTGTGCTAATAATTACCCACCAAAACAACAAAAAAATGCGAAAAAACGATTTAATAAAGGTGTACAGGCACCACACGTTGTAACCATTAAAAATAATACTGTTAATAATGAAACAAAAACTAGGAAAAGTGTAACATTTGTAGAAAATCACAAACGATAAAATGAGAGTAGTTTACTATTAACTCATTTTTTAAATGTGTTGCTGTGGTCATTTTTTTAAGACCTTGAGGTCATTTACCTTTGTTGTTTCTTGTCAATATTCCATGCCAAGAATTAAGTATTTAGTGCTAAAGAGAAACCTGTCGCTGTGATTAAATTTTTATGAGAAATGTTTAAATTTGATGATTAACAAATTCGCAGTCTTACCAAAAAATTAGATCTCTTTTATCATCATTTATAATCGATACTAATTTGAATCACCTATGTAAATATACATTACCTACATTTTTTAAATAGTTTTTAAGCATGTTGCAAGCAAATGCGGGTTGTATTAAAATTATTATCAATTTTTATATATAATTGACAATGTTGCTTTAAGGTCTCTGCCCACCACAATGCACGGAGCGTTAAAGTATTGTCGGCGAGAATATTAGTCTAAGAGCTGATTAGCATTTTTGAGTAAGTATTTGAGACACAATGTACAATTCTTTTTTAATATTATCTACATATAGAAACGCAGAACTGGCTAAGGGGTGGTGGGGCTGAAACAACTCTTAAATTTAACAAAAAATTAATATTTGTATACCTATTAAACATTTTTTTGAGGCTTTTTGAAAATTAATATATGTTAAAATTTAATATTTGAAAAATATAAAATAGCCAGATTATTTGGTTAGGTCTAAAATTTTGCCACGTTGAAATTTTAAACACATATTATTTATATATTTTTTTAAATATTGGCAGAAAAACGGAATGTTTAGATGGAGCTTTCTACCTGGTGTTCGAAAATATTTTGATGAGTGCCAGTGAACAGCATTATGCCTGCATGTAAGTGTTAGTGAGATCGTATATCGGTAGCAAAATAATAATTTTTTTTATTAAAATGTAATTCAACTGTGAATGTGTTACTAATGCCGTCAACGCGTAAACCGATTACTGAAAATATAATTTAAAAAGATATAAAAAAAATTGTGTGAAAGATTGATTTTTTTTCAATTGCTTTTATACACATTATTGATTAAAAGTTTTTTTTCACCTAGAAATATTACTATGAAAAAATAGTTGAATAACATTTTTAAATCAATTTACAAAATCCTGAAACCACCGAAAGAAATTAGTGTACTTACTTATTATTTTGATTTTGAGAAATTGTCTAATAACATAAGTATTAGTGTAAATATTAGTATAATAGTATAATGTTTTAGGTAATTTGACGTTTAAGAACAAATTTAAGGATTTTAAAATTAATTTATAAAAACAGAAAGAAATAAAATATCATACAATACACGTCCGTTAGGTGTTAAGACAATACTCCTTTATCATAATTTAACTTGTTCCTATTAAACTGTAACATACAAAAATTCTAAGAAAGGCGGCAACTAGATATTTAAATATAAGAAAAAATTTATAAATATTAAAAATTATTAATCATAAGTGTAAGACAATGTATTTATTTCATTTATTTATTTAACTAAATATTATTGGTACAAAATTTATATTATATTTTGCAATAAAATTATGTTATTTTTAACATAATTTGACTGGAATATATTAAATAATAAATATATTAGGGCTTTGTCATAAAACCAAACCAATGTTTTTAGTTTTCACTTTATGAATTTAGTGCGTTGTTACCTTGCATTACCGCGTAGCTATTTTCAAGGCCATAACTCACCTCAAAATCCACTACCTCTAAAAATAATAACTTTATCTTTGCTTTTGCCATAAATCGCACAAACTAATTTTTCACTATCCATTTCGATGCTTGTAAACATTTATTTTAAAAAATTTTAAACATAACAACGAAATATTTCAATCCACAATTTGAACTAACAACATGGGAACTTTAAATCACGGGATCTTGCCAGAGCACTATTATTCGACGCAGATATACGATCTCACTCACACTTCATACAGGCATAACGCTGTTCAATCGCACTCATGAAAATATTGTCGAACACCTGGCAGGTAGAAAGTCCCATCTAAATATTCTGTCGTTCTGACAATATTTTAAAAAAATTATAAATAATATGTGGTTAAAATTTCAAAGTGACTCAAAAACATTTTTCCCAAAAAAATTATTTTGCAATTACCTGGAAAAATTTTAGGCCCAACCAAATAATCTGGCTTATTTCTTTTTATATTTTTCAAATAGTAAATTTTAACATATTTAATTTTCAAAAAACCTCAAAAATATTACTAGTATACAAAAATTAATTTTTTGTTAAATTTAAGGGTTGTTTCAACCCCGCCAACCTTAGCCAGTTTTGCGTTTCTATATTTAGGTAATATTAAAAAAAGCATTAGTAATAGAGTAAATAATTTTCATTGTGTCTCAAATATCTACTCAAAAACGCTAACCAGCTCTCCTACTATATTTTGCATGTGTGGATATACTCCGTGCATGGCACGCTACCTTGTCAAACCGATGCTCGCAGGCGGCGAAACGGTGAGCATATGGGTTGCAACTTCGATATGCATGCTAAAATGAAACGGTTTCCCCATTTCCATCGATTTTAGTGGATTAAGATCTGTATGATCATATTACATACGGGTTGCATACGGACACGGACACAGAACGCCGTCGATCCGTTTCAGTGTTGCTTTTCATGTCTGATACGTTCCTAGTAAGTGGTAGTGGGTAGAGACCTTTATCATAAAATCTGCCTGATTGGATATGAAAATTGGCTGACTTAAAAAGTATTTTATCGATAATTTTCTTTTGCAAAATTAAATCAAATTGACTTATTCAAAGCTATACTACCACTATATCTTCACGAAAAGAAGGAGCTCAATCTCATACAGCAGTTATACTCAAAAAGTGTCCACAGAATAGTAATTGGCGCTAGTGTCGCAGAGGATATAGTCTGAATTGAACTGTTTTCTAGGGAATTGACTTGACATTTCAAAAAATCCCTATTGCTCCACCCCTGTCTAATTACTTATGGCGCTTTTTTTAAAATTTACCCTGTTGCTACTGCAGCGCCACCCTAATTTAACGTATTTAAGCGGACACATTTTACTTACAGAGACAGTCCATATGACCTCCATAATTCTATGTTGGGTAATATTAATCGTAATTTTGAAGTATTTTAAAACGTCGGAATCATTTGAAACTTGCATATAGGACTTAAAGAGGATATAACATAAGAGAGTGTTCGATACCTAACCAGCACAATGTATCATGTCAAATACTTGTGGTGGTGCCGGTGACTACAGACGGAACTACTGCTATAGAAAGCAGAAATCTGAGTTACTTAGAAGTTTTTGACATAAATCAATGTGTCGGTTATTTACATAGTATTGAACACTCTCTTTTTTATATCCTCTTTGTCCATAACTTTACAATTATTTAAATGGTTAGTTCTGCTATTTTTTCAAGAATTAAATTTTAATATTCAATATAAATATTAAAAAAAACGATTTTGTAAAATCCAAACTAAAAAATTAAAATGAATTTAGATAAGTGTAAATAAGAGAAAAATTAACGTGTTATAAATAAACGTGAAGAGCATGGTAACAATATTAGATAGGTATCTTAAAAAGTGTTTCACATTATTCTTAATGTAAATTTATTTTTTAAAATGGATTTTATAAAAACATGTTTTTATTTTCTAAAAACTAATACTTAATTTAATTTTGTAATGCCCATTTGCATCGCTTCCTTTTTAATTCGAAATTAAGTAATCCGTATTAGATAGTTAATCGCAGATTAAAATTATTTCCCGTACATTAACCTAGAATTAAAAGCGACTAGTCAATGTCGGATTAAAATGGGATATATGGATATAGTCCACATTTTCTTCTTTATCCTCTTTTAATCGAAATCTTTGTGGAAAACTGGAGCTCGTCCAAGTCTTCAAAGTAATTATTTCTTATATCGCCATCTTGGAAAACCAAATTCTAATATATCAAAAATATGCATATTATTTTTAACGTCAACATTTTGCAAATCATCATCCATTTTTGCTCAAGATCTTACAAATATGATGATGGTGACTACCGAGTTGAATAAGGACAAAATATCAAATTAGAAAAGTTTGGTTTGATTACAAAAATCAATAACATTGAAACACCAAAGCAGAACCAAAGAATTAAACATAACCCCTATTTAAGCTCTTACTTTTCCGGGATTTAATTTAATCACAGATTAGAACCTAAACCCGTGATTAAAAAAAACCTTACAAATTAAAACATTGATCTAATCTAAAATTAGGTCATAATTCAGGATTAAATGATGCGGTGCAAATGGACATGAAAGTCTAGTCAACATTCCTCCCAATAAACAAAAAAACGTAAATTTTTTACAACCGATACATTACGATAATATTTAAAAAGTAGTTTTTATTGAGATACGTGTTACCATTCAGGTTTTATCCCTATCACAAATATAGAAAAGTTTTTTGTTAAATATATTTTGGGTATGTAGTATCGAAAAATGTTTAACACATTTTTATATTGTAGACCAATCTTCTCGAATTTGAAATGGAAAACGTTAAACTAATTATTAAAGGTAAAAAGTACCTACTAGTTACATTAAAACCCAAACAATAAAATTACATTTATAAATATGAACAGTTAAATAGTAGGTATTATTTGTATCATTAACCTAGGGTTAATCAACCTTGTCGATATAAATGAAATCTATCACATGTATATGACTTTAGATCTATTATTAGAATTATTAACTCTACCTAATTAATATAATTTTAGTTTTCACTATTAAACATAATAGTTTTAAAATAATAAAAATAATAATTAATTACCAACATATTGAAGTTACTTTTTGTTTGTTTGTAGCTTGATGTTGATTAGGTAGTATTAAGGCTAGACCAAGTATGGAAGTAATAAGACATAACAATATTAAATAAATATCACACTTCTCCTATTGGACAACTTTAAATGTTTTATATTTTGCATCTATAAAAATCTTTATTATAAAACTCATTTGCGTATCGTAATGTAACTTTACGCACGCAAATTTTTGTTTTAAATGCTTGGCTACATGTGTGAAGTATCTAAGAACAATAACATTTGTGGCTAATGTGAATTTATTAATTTTATATTGTTTTTTAGGAATGTATTTGTGAATATGAATATAATCTTTTACTTATATAATATATTATTATTGCTGTATTATTCATTTTAAAGTATTTTTAAACATTAATATTTGAATATTTAAATTTCAAAACTGTCAAATGTTATAAATTACACAGTGCTACCAACATACTTTTTAAAATCAAAATTTTCGTAATTTACATACAAATAATAAATTAATTTAAAAAATGGTAAAATGGTAAAATGGCAAAATATAAAAAATATCATAAACAACTTATTTCATATGGCTGTTGTGACAGTCGTCCTTTAAAAAACTCTTCGATTCGTTTTTAAACTTGAACTCTTGTCATAACAGAAAGCCATATGAAATGCGTTGTTTAATATACTATTATTCACGATGAGTAATAAATAATGAACTCATAATACGTGTCTGTTTGGTCAACCTTAATAGTACCCATTAATTATTGCTGCCAGAAACTTCCTTGTTTTGCTACAAACCATCGGTTTTAAAATTTTATGGTGTTAACCACTAAATATTTTAAGTTCAGTTCTATACATTAGAAAAATAAATAAAAATCCTGGTCCTCTACGCGATTCAAACCTTGGGACCCGCGGTTGGAAGCTACAAGCCATCACCTCCTTTATATGTGTTTGCGAAACATTTTAAAGAGAAAACTCAAACCTGTCAACGTTATTGTTCGTGTGCTTAGATTTCTCAGTGTTTTTAATCACAAAAACATTAGTTTTCATGTGAATTTTACACCACAGATTAACTCATCAATTGTTCTAATTTTAAAATTATCAATAACTACAAATGGTATCATCTTGTGATATTTTCTTGTCTACAAAAATATATTTTTGTTTTAATTATAGCAATAATGAATTGTATAAAATATTTGTTACAATAAAATAATAGTGTTGATAAAAATATGTATATATAATGTAACCAAAATTTTTAAAATAAAACTTCACCTCGTGAATAATAGCCATCATTAAACGCTCAATGAATAATATGCTATATTATTTTTACATAGACTTATCACTGATTACCAATAAAAATCAATATGGTCTCTAGTGCTAATAATATTGGCACATAAAAGTCTTATTGTAAAACTGTCGTTGTACATAGTTATTTAATTAATTTATTACATTAATAAAATGTTTTTGTATAACTGATTTTGTATTATTATAACCTAACTATTGTTAGTTTTAGATCAGTGACAAATATTTGTTCCGTATGTAAGTTTAATAGTAGTGGTGAGATAATACAGATTTTTCTAACCTTTAAAAATATTGTTATGTTTTGAACACTTGTAATTAAAAATTAATCTCCTAAAAGTTGGGTCAAATACTTTCTTGCAGTCGATAAAGTGTACTTAAACATATTTTTGTGGATCCAGTTCTTGTATCATGACTTCCATTGCAAAGAGAGACTCTCGTTTTCCATAACTGCATCTAAAGCTGAATTTTTTACAATTGTGTCCTAAACTTGTTTTAATTTTGTAATTTGTAATTAAAATAATAAGCAAGAACACTTTTACGGTGTGCCTCAATAAATTGATACGGCGATATAGAAATGCAATTGATCCCAACAAGCTGATGTTTTTATTATAATTATTACGTTGGGAGGGCCTAGAAAAGCTTAATTAATAAGAGAGATTTTAAGCCACTTATTTGATTGACGTTATACGTTATCGGTCGTTTATTTTGCTCATGCACATTAGTTAAAAATAACCGATCATGCACCTTTACAAGCGTTATTTATATTTATAATTTGCTGTATGCTGTGGAATATGTCAATATAACACAAAATAACAATAACGTTTAACGTCGTTCACAGGTTATGGCTTCAAAAACTAAAACATTTGAAAATGTTAGGCCAGGTTAGGTTATGTTATCTGCTATTTTAGAAAAACTGCGCTTGATCAATTTAACGTTTAGCGTGTAACGTATGTCAAAATTTTATGTGACTTAAAATTTCTCCATTGTCCGCCAAAATTACCTTATGAAATTTTATTTTTGTCATCTTGAAAAAAGGGTTAAATTCAGAGGTATTAAAAATGTCTGTCGTTAAACTTACTCCTTCTAGCGCTCCGCAAATTTGGTAGGCCTGAACCCAGTTTAGATTTAGGTGCTCAAATAGTTGTATCTACACTTCAAGATGGAGACTAAATCGAAACGAAGCTGGGCGCAGGCATACCAAATTTACGGCTCGCTAAAGTCTTTAATATGGACCAAAATGAAAAAAATATTAATTTGTAGGACACGCTCTACAAGTGTAATGTTTACTAATGAACATCTTTTCGATATAGAGAAAAAAGAAAGTAAAAAACAAGGTTCACCCCTAAAATATATGATTTTCGAACGATAGGAGAAAAATTTGTAGATATTAAAAAAAAGTATTCCATATTCCAAGATACAAGAAATAAGGTCATTACAAACGCCAGAAATCGGCATATATAGAATAACAAATGACATCTATCCTTTTTTAATTTTCAAACAATTGGTACTGTTCCATCCTGTAGATAACTTTATAAAACTCTACTTACCTCAACTCCATGTTCAGTATAAAAATCAGCAGTGCCTAAACTTGCATACAACTTGTAGCCCATTTTTTGTAATGATCTCATACTTGGTAAAAATTCCAGTTTATGCTATAACCAAAAAATTTCTTACATGAAATCAAAATATATTTTTAACACATACCTTAAAAGTGCCAATTGATACTAAAATTGATTTTTTTGGAATGCTGAATCCAGTACTCATCATAGCTTTTAAGTATGCTTCGTATCGGTTATCTCCAAAACAAGCTACTTCTCCTGTAGAAGCCATTTCAACGCCCAGCATAAAATCAGCTCCTGCCAATCTTGAGAACGAGAACTGTGGCACTTTCACTCCAACTCTACCACATCCATGAAGAACATCTACTGGATCTATTTCTTCGCCCACTATAACTCTAGTCGCCATTGCCACAAAATCATGATTTAATGTTTTCGAAACAAATGGAAAAGATCTGGATACCCTTACATTGCATTCAATCACTTTTAGATCATTATCTTTTGCTATCAGTTGCATATTAAAAGGTCCAGTTACTTCTAAAGATGCAGCTATAGACTTAACAATGTATTTAATTTTAGCTAATGTCTCACTGTTTATATCTTGAGGGGGTGTTACTAAAGTGGCATCTCCAGAATGTACACCAGCGTTTTCGACGTGTTCAGATACAGCCATACAAAGAATAACTCCGTCACATGCTACCGCATCGACGTCGATTTCTTTGCTGTCTAGTAAGAATTTGGATATAACAACAGGGTGTTCTTTACTAACGTCACTAGCAGCATTTAAATAAGTTTCTAGATCTGTGTTTGAATGGGCAACATTCATTGCTGCTCCGCTTAAAACGTAAGAAGGTCGAACCAGGCAGGGGTATCCTACTTCTTCACAAAATTCCACGGCTGATTTTAGGTTAGTTAATTCCTTCCAACGAGGTTGCATTATGCCTATTCTATCTAACATACGGGAGAACTTAAAACGGTTTTCAGCACCATCGATTGAATCTGGTGATGTACCCAAAATACGAGCTTGTTGTCTATGTAAGTCCATTGCTATATTATTAGGAAGTTGACCTCCCATTGACAGTATAATACCTGCTGGGTTTTCGATATTATAAATATCCATAACAGTTTCAAAGGATATTTCTTCGAAATAAAGTCTATCCGACATATCGTAATCAGTACTTACAGTTTCTGGATTGTAATTAACCATAATTGTTTTCTTATTAAGTCTTCGTAATTCTCTAAGACAACCTACTGCACAGGAGTCAAATTCCACAGAACTGCCTATCCTATAAACTCCTGATCCTAGTACCATAATATGTTCTTCTTCGAAATTTAAATCATGTTTAGAAGCATTATAAGTTAAATACAAATAATTAGTTGTAGCTGGCCATTCAGCAGCTACCGTATCAATTTGTTTCACGGAGGGCATTATTTGGAACTCTTCTCGCTGCATTCGAACAGCTAGTTCGGTACTTTTAACCGCATTAGCTATTTGTTTATCAGAAAAACCCATTTGTTTTGCTAAAAGCAACGCTTTATTTGGTAAACTATGTAGATCAAAAGTCTCCAAAAGTGTTGTATAATCAATAATATTCTTCATTTTTTGCAAAAACCATCTGTCAATTTTGGTAAGTTCGTACAATTTTTCTACAGTATAATTATTTTTCAAAGCAGCGGCAAGAACAAACATTCTTTTATCAGTAGGTTCTTTTAACTCTTCATCGTTGACTGGTTTTAAATAAGGATCAAATCCAGTGACATTTTCGTCTACCATTCGTAAAGCTTTTTGAAAAGCTTCTTCGAATTTTCTTCCAATAGACATAACTTCCCCAACACTTTTCATGGAACTTCCTATCTTGCTACTAACTCTAGTGAACTTGTGAAGATCCCATCTTGGAATTTTTACAACACAGTAATCCAAGCTTGGTTCAAAACAAGCAGTAGTTACACCTGTAACTGAGTTATTGATTTCAGGTAAAGATACTCCCAATGCTAATTTTGCGGCTACGTACGCTAAAGGATACCCTGTAGCTTTACTGGCTAAAGCAGAACTCCTAGAAAGTCTAGCATTTACTTCGATAATATAGAATTCCTCCGATTGGGGATTTAGAGCATATTGAATATTACATTCTCCTACAATGCCAAAATGTCTTATTACTTTAATTGCCGTAGTTCGAAGCATATTGTATTCTCTGTTTGATAGCGTCTGGCTAGGTGCAACAACTATGGACTCTCCAGTATGAATTCCAAGAGGATCGACATTTTCCATATTACATACCGTTATACAGTTGTCAAAAGCATCACGAACTACTTCATACTCTACTTCTTTCCACCCTTTCAAAGATTTGTCAATAATAAGTTGATTAGAATGCGCTAAAGCTTGTAAAGCTAATGTTTTTAATTCTTCTTTATTATGAGCAAAACCTGATCCTAAACCTCCCAGAGAAAATGCTGCTCTTGCCATTACAGGGTAACCCAGTTGATTTGCTGCTTCTAAAGCCTCTTGCACGGAATGAGCTGCCATACTAGGAGCCACTTTTTCACCTATTTCGGTTATTCTTTGACTGAAAAGTTGACGATCTTCTGTATCTATGATAGCCTGAATGGGTGTTCCTAAAATTTTACAATTATATTTTTTAAATACTCCCCGATTTTCCAATTCTACTCCACAATTTAAACCTGTCTGACCACCAAAAGTAAGTAAAACACCACCAGGTCTTTCAGAACATATAACCTGTTCCACATACTCTGCAACTAACGGAAGGAAATATACTTTGTCAGCTAGACCTTTTGAAGTTTGAACTGTAGCTATATTAGGATTTATAAGTACTGTTTGGATATTAGCTTCTTTAAGAGCTTTAATAGCCTGAGAACCGGAATAATCAAATTCCCCTGCTTGTCCTATGGAAAGACCCCCAGAACCTATTATCAGAACTTTTTTAATAGGTGATGTAGTAGATGGAAGATGATTAATTTTATATCTTAAAGTGTTGGTCATTAATTGTTTAATATTACGATTTCCTTCCTGTTTCACGGTTTCTAAAAAGACATCAAAAAGATTTTCCAGATCTTGCGGACCGGCCGTGTGTTCTGGATGAAATTGAACGCTAAAGAATGGTAGCGTTTTATGAACAATTCCTTCATTCGTTTTGTCGTTTGCATTTGTAAATAAAGCTTCCCAATCTGAAGGTAAGGATGTGATGTTTATTGCAAAACCATGGTTTTGAGAGGTCATATAACATCTACCGGTATCGTGGTGAATACAAGGTTGATTATGCCCTCGGTTTCCGTACCTAAAAATAACACAAGTATTATCTCTCTTTTATATCATTTCTTAATTTTGTCATGTAGAAAAGCAATTTAAGCAATTCCTTATTTTTTATGATAAAAATCAGATTTTGATTTCCTTTACTAATGAATTATGGATAATTTAAAATTAAATTTATTGTAGTAAAAAATTTTTTTTCAAATAAACTTGGAAGTTACGTTCAAACGAAGAGGTTTTTTTATTATTCTTGATAATTTAAAAAACAAAATTTTTAATTCTAGTTATAAAAACAATATTACGTTTGTTCTTATTGCTGTACTGAGTGCATACTGCACTGCAATGAACGGAACTAGTGCAAGCAGGACTTTGTCAGCAAGTATTAAGAACGCGTAAGTGCAATAACCAACATGACTTCGCTTTCAGCTGATTTATTAAGTTATAAAAAGTCTTTTATATTCTGTGTAATGTAAATGATTCACATTGTTTTGATTATAAATACAATTTTATGCAAAATAATAAATAAATTGTACTTTTATTATCTTTTTTTAATATTTTATAAGTTAATGTGGATTCATGCAAGGAAAAATTAAAACTAAGAATAATTTAAAAGTAATACTAAGAACATGAAACCATGTAATGTAGATGTTTATGCCAGTTTGTACCTAGTTACAAACAAACAAAGTGTAACTTCAATATGTCAATCTGACGATGCTATTTCGATAGCGAAACGGCTGTCATTGCAATTAAAGTATTTATAGAATAAATAGTGAAAGTTAATACAACCTTTTAGTTGTTTATTGTTCTGAATAAGATGAACTTTCACACAGTAAGGGTTAGTACCATAAATTTCATGTTATTTCTCAGTTTCTTGCATAAACATCTTGTTGCAATTTAAAAACACGAAATTTTTTTTCAGGCTGAAATGAAAAAGATTTACTACCCTAGCATACGTCAAGACGGGCGGCGGTCCCTACACCTTATTGCCATTTCCTCCATCCAGTCCATAACTTCCTCTCTCATCGCGCTCTTCCACTGTAGGATCCTGGCTCTAGCCATCACATCCAATGGGTAGGATCTTGCCAGCACTGCTGCTGCTAACTCTTCCACTGTCCTGTACACTTGCACCACACCCTCAGCAATATTTCTCTCTGAACCCTCAGTAGTATGTACTCCCGCTCTTTCACCCCACACTTCCGCCCCGTACAGCATACTCTGCACAATCGTTCTACCAATAACTCTTCTCTTTTATTCATCCGGTCCTCTCACATTACACATCAATCTTCCCAGCCATGCCGCCTGAATTTTCGCCTTCTGCGCTGCCTTCGACATGTGCTTTTTGAACGATAGCTGGCCATCCAACTGCTCACCAAGGTTTTTCACCGATTCCTCCATTTGATTTTTTTCCCTTTACCATCACCTCCAACTCCCTCGCCCTGCTGCGCCCCTTCACCATTAATCCCAATGTCTTCTCTTCGGCCACTTCCAATCCACCTTCCTAAATCTTTTCCACAATCTCTCTACACATTTTCTCCGTCTTTCTTTTTTCTGCCTCTCCCTTTGCCGTACATACTAGGCACACGTCATCCGCATAAACCATAATCTCGCATCTATCTCAACATTTTATCCCACAAACCTTATCAAACACGCATTTCCAGAGCGTCGGTCCCTGAGGCCCTGAGGCACTCCCATATAAAGTTCGGTCATTATTCGGATACAGAGATGAAAATATCTTCGGAAGAAACCGGGATCATCATAGTCATTATTTTTCCTTAATATAGAAGACATACACACTCTGTATATCAGCGATGTTGTGATGACAGCTAGAATGGCTACTTGACTTTTTACTTATACACACATCCTCGAAGATAAATTAAGGGGAACTTGTTAATTCTCAAATACCAGCACACATCTACATTCCATTATATGGTTTTATGTTCATAGTTTTATGTTGAAACTAACTTGAGTTTTAATATTTACTTGCATGAATCCACCTTTAATTAAATATTTATAGTTTGTTGTTATTATTTACATTTCCATTTATGTTATCGGTCATTTTTAAATCATTTTTAAATACAGGTCTTTCCACTGTACTTTCTGATCCTGCCTCAGACCTAGGGCAGCGAGTGCACTGCACTGCAATAAATAGCGGATTCGTTCTAGGTTGCACTGTAATAAAGAACGCTTTGTTATCACTAGTGTACACAAGTGCAGAAAGTTCAGCAATAAACAACGTACCTATTGTGTATAGATATGTTGATGATGTGTTAGCAGGTTTTATAGGTAGTGAACAACAGTCGCTTGTACGACCAAAGAAAATATAATTTAACAAAAATACAAGGAACTGATAATTACACTTACTTCATTTTGTAGCTGGTACATCCAATAGCTATTGAAAGAAGTTGATGTCCTAAACAGATACCAAATATAGGTTTAATCTTATTAGCTTCTCTAGTTATATTTCTGATATTTTCTATAGTTTCCAGACACATTTCTGGATTTCCAGGACCGTTGCTTAGAAAAAGACCGTCAAACTCGTTAATATTTAGTTTGTGATTCCATGGTACAACATCAACTCTTGCACCTCTATTGAGAAAACATCTAATTTGATTAAACTTTAAGCCACAATCTACTGCGCATATTCTGGGATAACCGTTAATGTTATAAGTTGTCGGTTGCTGCAAATAAAAAATGTTATTATGAATAAATAAAATAAAATTTGACTATTTTTATTTAGTGTTTAACAAAATTCTACCAAAATGATATTGTACGTATTTAAAAAAATAATAGTTAAATATATTTTTTTTACTACTAGCATATATACTTTATTGACTTTTGTTGAGGTAGTGTAAAATTGTTCATTTTTACCAAGTTAGAAAAATACAATGACTACTTAATTAGAACGTCACAGAATGTGACGTTAACTGATACAAAGACAAAATGAAAAAATATTTTTTATTACTCATTTTATAGCCCAGCTATTTATTCAAAAATGAAAATCAATCGACTTATCCATGTATTTTTATAGCGATTTTAAAAATACAATACTTATCAAATCAAAACAAAAATTATTGGATATGTTATTGATTGTCTTGTCATTGTCATGTCATGTGAAACGGGAGTGACTGTTGACCCGTCCAAAATTTTTAATAGCATTAAAAACTAATATTTTAAAGAATAGACTGCTAGTAGTCAAAAAAATGCTATATGAGCCACGGTAGAAAAGTGTATTATTGTCTTTCGCTTCTCAGTCTTTAATGAACCTCGGCAAAAAATAACTCACTTTTCTACCTTGGCGCATAATTACTATTTTAATATTTCGATTAATTTATCTTTTTAATAGGAAATAAACTATTTTATTTCTGATATTAACTTCTCAATTCTTTAGAGTTTTCATGTTCATGTTCATGTTTTGGGTTGTGATAACAACATTTAACAAATTTTGAAAGACTCTCACCTTAACAGAAACTTCTGCAACCAAATTTCTTACATTTGGATCAACAAATGGGCTGGGATGATCTGCTATTGATAACGCAAAGACAATTTTTCCTAGAATGGTACCTTTTTCTCTAATTTTTTTAGTTAGGTCTCTTGTGTCAATCCCTTGAATTCCAGGTACATTTTGTTGTTTCATCCATTTAGATAATGTTCTTGTACTACGCCAATGACTCGGAAAGTCACAATGTTCTCCGACTACCAAAGCTGATGCCCATATTCGGTGGGATTCAAAAAAACTAAAAATAATGGATAGAAATTTAAGCCAATATTCCCAGTATATGAAATAATTGTATTTAATGATACAGACTAAGATTAGAAATAAGTACTTTCAAAAATGGTTATGTTGAAAGAAGGGTTCGCAAGACTGGTCTGGCGATCTCCGTCTCGAAAACGAGACTTAAATTTCAAATTAGGTTAATAAATATTAAAATTGGCCATTTGTTTTGGGTGTAATTAGATTTTTATTCCGAAAAATAAATGTTAAAGTACGGCCAAAGGCATAAAATTACACAAAATAAAAACCAATATCAAGACCGAGTGTATCACGGTCTCGTTCTCGAAAGAAATTTAGGTTTTGTTTTTTGACCGTATTTTAACATGTACATTTTGGGAATAAAAATACAATTATAGCAAATCAAAATAGCCATCTTTATTGTTTATTTACCAATTTTGAAATTTAAATCATAAGATATCTAATATAAGTGATTTGGCTAAAAGAAAAAAAAAATAAACAAAACAGAACGTGGATCTAATTTCGGGAATCTTGTATAAAATTATTCATGTGAAGTATTAATTGGTGTATAATAATTAAAAAAAGCAACTATTTTTAAAAATTCATAACAAATCTTGTTAATCTCAAATTTAATTTCATCGTTTAGCGGATAAAGTATAATTCAGTAACAGCTAATAATAAACAAAATAATAATACAACAAAACCAGCAATACATTGTAAAACAAGTGTCACAAGGACGGATTTTGTAGTACTAGTGCAGTTTGCGTAAAGCACTATTATTGCAAAATCAGTCATTGTGACACGAGTTTTACACACTATTTTTTATAATTCGCGTCCAGGAACATTTTTAACAAAATAAAAAATTAAATTGCAATTAGAGATTTTAATATTAATTTGTTGATGTTGGTATTACAAATTTATTTTTGACAGCTAATTTAGAAATACTATATATTCTAATTAGCTAGATCATAAAAGTTACCTTATATTTATATTTTTTGCTGACATTATTTTATATTCCCTTTAGAATTAACATACGGATTAGTTGAAAATGGGAATATTGCTTGTCAATATTTACACACAACTTGTGTATGTAACGCGACAAAAAAAGTTACTAAAGTAGTGTTATAAATGCAAACATGAGCCCTGCGTGAACGTGCCCATGTCGCTATAGTTGTATTTCGTAATAACAATCGATATTTTGAATCAATAACCAAATATCGATACCATAAGTTTTACATGTGCAAAAATAAAAATTATTCCAACTTATCATTAAAATTATTAGAATTTATCAACATTTCCAAAAGTAGTGTTGTCTAAATAAAGTCTTCGGCCCTAGTCAATATGGAAAATTATATTGATAAAATCATTAGTTCATATTATATCAATTATATTTACAATTACTAATGTAAAATGGTTAACATTGGCTAGTGATTGGCATATTTTCCGGGTCTCATGTTTGCTTCTATCGACTGTAGCATTTTGTGACATTGTTTTCAGTGTTACAATAATTATAAAATAATGATTTACGTAAAAGTCCGGAAAATACTGTTTTTTGGAGGAGTACACAAAATTCTAGCATTTTTTCGGACTACTCCGGGAATACCGCACTAGGCCGGAAAATGCTACTTTCTTAAAAAAAAAACGTCCGAAGTGGGTACTTCCCGAACGGTTGCAGAAAAAAGTATTTTTTTATAAAAATGTTTTACTTATTACATATACTAAAAGGAAGAAAATTTACTTTAATATAAATTCAACCCTGATAATCATCGTGTCATATAAAATCTTACGAGATTATATTTCATTTATAAGAAGTACAGCGGCTGTTTTTTAAGTCTTAATAAAAACGTGTTGGAACAAATAATTAAAATTATTTTTAACATTAAATTAGTAGGCTGCCCTTAGTTTCTCATAAATGGTTTATAATTTTAACTAATAACTCATAATACTTGCAAATGAACCCTAGTTTAAAATGGAATGTCTGTGTCAGTAAAAATCTTAAACTTACATCCGTTCCACCTTTTTTACAGTGCTATAAAGAAATTTCTTACAAATAACAAACCGAAATCTCGATACCAAAACCTTGACCATGTACTAATATAAATTAAATAGGTAAGCGTGAGCAAAATATTTGGAATTTGAAACAATTTATAATCAAAACATATTTTTGTCGCTTTTATCATCAAAATTTAGGTGATTTCATTGATAAAATGAAATTCATAATTCAGATATGTATAATATATAATTCTTACTACGGCAAGCCATTCTCATCTTTTTTTTCTTCAGGAACTCCATAATTACCAATTAAAGGATAGGTAAGAACCAAAATTTGTGAGTGGTAACTTGGATCTGTAAGCGATTCGGGATATCCTACCATGCCAGTCTGAAAAACTGAAAAAAAAAAATAATTTAAGAGGAAAATGTATTTAAGAGACAAACATCAGGTATACACTGAATTATAAACCAAATGTTTAAGAGGAACATAATACCTACCTAATACCATATCTTTCAAACCGTTAGAAATTAAGGCTTTAAATTTGTCGTGTGCGTGTGTGTGAAGTAAACAATTTAGAAAAAACCGCTCAAAGGATTTTTACAAAATTTTCACCAAAAATCGATTATGTAAAATTCTGTATCTGATCAGTTTTGGGGTTTAAAATTTAACAAAATCGTAACGTAAAAAAGAAACAAAATTTGATAAAAATATTTACTAGATAAATGTTCTTCATTATCTAAATTTATAAAGTCATTGGCTCACATTAACGGGGTATATAAAGATTAGGAAAATGTAAAAAAATGGTGAAAAATGAACAAATAAACTAAGCAAAAGGAACCTCACACAAAATAATAAACTCATTGGCTCGCGTTGAGGAGTTTTAAAGGGTCTGCAGATTTTAAAAAGAGTACAAAAAATTCGGCAACAAAATATGGAGAGACCGGTCCTGAATTAGGTTTAAAATACCACGTTTATTTCGGGCTTGTTTAATTTATTAAATTAAACAGTTTTCGGTAAAACTAAAACAAATATTCTAGTGTACCATAAGTTAAAAGTATTAGTGTCCATCCATTGAGCTCAGACAATCACAGTGAGTACTAGATCATCTTATTACTGACACAGTTCGTCACTTCGATCCGGTTTTCCTGTGGAAAGTTCTAGACGGGTTTTTTTGGAACCTGTCCTTATTACCGTAAATTAACCGGCGACAGAGTCGGCCTCAGAAAATTGTCTAAGACATGTGAAGATGACAGATAAAACTTCAAACGATGGAATAAACCCATCACATCCAACCTACTCCAACATACTAGCTACACATAAATATCTTACAAAAGAACAAGCCATCATCCTGACATCAATTGATGGAGCCAAGATTCATGACTACATCGTGGGCGTTGGATCCATAGTCCAACCAAAAAATGTATTATATGCATCTCGGATCACAAGCAACAGAATTTGTATCTACCTCTCCTCCAAAACAACAGTTGATAACCTGATCTCTCAAAATAAATCAATTAAAATAAATGGAATCGATACCGAATGTCGACGTTTAATAACTCCATCACAACGCCTAGTAATATCAAATGTATGCCCAACAATACCCAACGCACAAATCGAAGAAGAAATCCAAAAAATGGGAATAAAAGCAGTATCGCGAATGACATTTCTAAGGGTAGGAATGCCTGAAGCAGATTATAGTCATGTATTGAGCTTTCGCAGACAAATTTTCATCTCTCCTCTTGAAAATGAATATCTTCCAGAATCTTTCGTAATAACAAACGATAACACCTCCTATAGATTATTTCTTTCAATCGATGGATTAAATTGTTCCTTATGCAAAACCATAGGTCACGAAGAATCCACCTGTTCTAAACAAAGAAACACAAATATGCCGGTAGATGAAATGGAACACAGAAAGGCAACACAGGCAACACAGAAAGGGCAATAGAAACTACAACAAAAACAGCAGCTAAGAAACTTTTGTCTGAATCACCAAGAATGTCCCCAATCATTCCTACCACACCACAAACTTCCACTACAACGACTTCCTCAAACATCATCAAATTTTCCAAGCCCACTACAAAAAGACAAATCTCAACATCACCTGAATGTTTAGAAAGCCCTTCCATTACTTTTGCTCAACCTACTGAACCATCCAACACAAAACCAAAAAATATAAGAAAAAAACATAAATCAACTAGCGAAGATCTTTCCTCCCTACTAGTGACAATAAAGAATGAAATTGAAAGTCGAAGTCCACCTTTTGTTTTGAATTTCAATGAGATCTGTGATTTCCTACAAAACACTATTAGTGCTACAAACCCTGAAATAATAGCACCAGAGTATTCAAACGAACCTTCCGAATTACTAGACATTCTCAATTACATCTATGAACACATAAGAAATAAAACCTTAAAATAAAATATCACACGACTTAAGAAAAATTATTTGCTACCTACACCTCAACTACAGATTTAAGTGACAGCGACACATTATCTCAGCATTAAATTAATATACTTCTGTGATGGATTCTTTTATTCTTCAGTGGAATTTAAACGGATTTTTTTGCCATCATGAACAATTGAAACTACTCATAAATGAATTTTCCCCTAAAATACTTTGCCTTCAAGAAACCCATCTTAAAAATCAAACAAACGTTTGCCTAAAAGATTATACGGTTTACCAAAGAAATAGAAACACTGTTTTTTCTAGCGGCGGAGTAGCAGTATTTGTTAGAAATGACATCGAATCAAATGAAATTGTAATAAATACAAACTTAGAAGCGATAGCAGTATCGGTTACACACAAAAAAAAGATAAATATATGTAATGTATACTTACCTCATCCTATTAAGACGGACCTAGTTGAATTAAATAACTTAATAAATCAGATCCCATGTCCTAAAATTATTGTTGGTGACATGAATTGCCATAACGTGGCTTGGGGTAGTAATAAAACCGATAAAAATGGAAATATTCTGCAAAATAACATAAATGCTTCAAATTTAACATTATTAAATACCGGTGAACCCACAAGATTCAATGCATTCAATGGAACCCTCTCAGCTATAGATCTTTCCTTTTGTTCTCCCTCAATAACATCCTGGATGAAATGGGAAACCATAAAATATTTGCATGATAGCGATCATTTCCCCATTAAAATATCTTTACTAGAAAAAGAAGTTCCAACAAACCTTCCTTACCAAACATGGAAAATAAAAACCGCAGACTGGAGCCAATATCAAAACGAAATAGAAAATAATATAAAAACCTTCATGCACATCCATGACGTAAATGAAAATGTTACAAATATCAATAATATAATTATAAACGCTGCAATTTCCCACATCGGAAAAACCAAATTATGTAAAAAACATCCAGTACCTTGGTGGAACCAAAATATAGCCCAAGCATTGACAGCTAGTAAACATGCGTTTAATACATGGAAAAGGCATAAGACAGATGAAAATCTCTTGAAGTTCAAAAACCTTAGAGCCAAGACACGGTATTTTATAAAGAAGAGCAAGAGAGAATCATGGGCAAGTTATGTATCTTCTATAGATTCTTCCACTCCAACAGACGTAATCTGGAGGAAAATTCGAAAGATTCAAGGAAACAATAGTTATAGATCCATATCGACACTATCTCAAAACGAAAGACTAATATCCTCAATAAGTGAAATTCCAAATATCTTAGCCGACACCTTCGAAAGAAACTCGAGTGATATCAATCTAAATCCTACCTTTTTAGATTACAAAAATTCAGTTGAGCGCAACATTCCAATAATAAATGATAACTCTTACCTAAATCTTCCGATAACTTACGAAGAGTTTGATTTTTGTCTGAATCAATTGAAAAATACTACCCCAGGTAGTGCAATGCTAAACAAATTATTTTAGAGCTCTTTAATAACATATTCTTACAAGAACAATTTCCCAATCTTTGGCGTCAATCAATAGTCATCCCTAAACCAAACAAACCGAAAATCGACCCAGCTTCATACCGTCCCATTTCACTCACATGTAATATGTGCAGGCTTATGGAGAAAATTATAAAGTTTAGAATAATATGGCATTTGGAGAAGGAGAACATCCTTATACCCAACCAAAGCGGCTTTCGTAGAGGGAGAAGTACTACGGACAATTTAGTAACACTCGAATCTGAAATTCATGAGGCTTTTCTTATGGATCAAAAATTAATAGCTATATTTTTAGATTTGAATAAAGCTTTTGACACCGTCTGGAGATATCATATCCTGAAGACACTCCAAGAATGGAATATTCAGGCCACATATTAGCATATATAAAAAATTTTATGAATAATAGAAAATTCCAAGTTAGAGTAAATGGTCACAAATCTTCAGTAAGATAACTTCAAAATGGAACACCTCAAGGATCCATTTTAAGCCCTACTATATTCCTCGTCGCAATAAATAGTGTAGTTAAAGAAATACGCAAACCTGTAGTCAATTTATATGCAGACGACCTAGTTATTTACACGAAAAGCAAAAATGTAACATTAGCGTCGCAAATTCTACAAACGTGCTTACATCGCTTAGAAAATTGGGCTCTCAAAACAGGTTTCCATTTCTAACCTGAGAAAACACACTATACCGTTTTCAATAAAAAGACATATTTAAATAATTTAAACTTAGATCTAAATGAAATGCCAATAGCTAAAGTACCTAGATGAAGTAAATTTTTTAGGTCTCACTTTTGACTACAGGTTAAAATGGGAAACCAAGAATAAATTTACTCAAAATTTTATCAAACAGTACTTGGGGGTCAGACAGTAAAACCTTACTCAGTCTATACAAATCATTAATAAGGAGTAAGCTAGACTACGGAGCTATCTGCTATGAAACAGCCAATAAAACTCTACTGAAAAAATTAAGCTCCATCCAGACCACTGCCATACGTACATCACTAGGTGCTTTTAGAACTAGCCCTGTATGCAGTCTGCTAGCATTAGCAAATGAGCCATCGCTGCATCTACGCCGGCAAATGCTCTCCCTAAACTACGCGGCTAGAATATCAGCCAACATCCCCAACGTAGCATATTCTTCCACATTTAAAGATATCAAAACATAAATCTTGTTAGAAACAAACCCTCAAAAAAGTTACCTTTTTACCAAAGGATCAGAAATATGAGTTATGACAGTGAGCAGTTTAAGCATTCTCTAAAAACAAAATTAAACATCCCTTCATGGACTATTCAAATACCAGGTATAGAAACATCCTTAACATTCTATCAAAAGCAGATGACTAGCCCCTTGCAGATACAAAATTCCTTTAATGAATTAGCATCGAAATATTCCAAGTTCTCTTTTATTTACACTGACGCATCCAAAACAATTACAGGAAATGCTGCAGCTTATGTATATAAAGATAAAAAATTTGCTCTGCGTCTACCACAAAATGCTAGTATATACACTGGAGAGGCGTATGCTATACTCCATGCCCTCAAAATGTGCAAAACATCAAAAGAAAACAACTTTCTTATTATCTCCGACTCATTAAGCACCCTAACAGATCTCAAAAATTTATATCCATCACATCCGATCCATGAGCTTATTAAAACGGAGCTTCACAACTTGCGAGATAAAAACATCGCTTATTTATGGGTACCATCACACATGGGAATAAAAGGTAATGAAAAAGTAGACTTCTTAGCCGTAAAATCAACTTCCACTGATAATTTACCTATCCTCAAAAAATTTCCCCACACCGATCATAGATCCTCAATAAAAACATACATATCAAAAATGGCAATTGATCTGGAAAGACACTGAGACCAACTTGAAACAAATAATGCCCGAAATTGGAACCAAGCTCCCATTACCAAATAAAAGAAGAGAACAAGTCATAGTAAACCGTTTAAGAATTGGACATACACGAATAACACATCAACATCACTTAACAAAAGAAACCGCACCTTTATGTCAAACATGTCAGATTCAATTGACGCAGTGAAGCATCTGTTACTCAATTCTGAAAAATGGTTAGATTAACGAAAATGCATAAAATAACAGTTTTACAAATGATTGGTTACGGAGATACCATCCGAACACAACAGGAAGTAACTCGCCTATTTCATGAGAAATTTCCTAATTTACAGCCTATATCCCAAGGAACAATAAGTAAAATAGAAAAGCAGTTTCGCGAGTTTGGTCATGTAAGGCAGATAAAAATAGCAGCTGCCAATGCACTGAATGATGAACTCAAATTAGATGTGTTGCTTGAGTTTCAGGAAAACCCACATACATCGAGTAGACAGACATCCACTACATTTAATGCTAGCCATACATCGATAGCAAACATATTAAAAGAAAATAAATTGCATCCGTATAAGATGATACCTAGTCAGGAGCTCATGGAAGACGATTGTGATAGGAGAACTTTTTTTTGTGAGCAAATGATGGACATGTTGGATAACAATATTATCCAATCAGAAGACATTATGTTTTCTGATGAGTGTACTTTTCTACTTAACGGTCATGCTAATCGGCAAAATTGCCGCTACTGGTCCACGGAAAATCCTCACTGGATGAGAGAAGAACACACTCAATACCCTCAAAAGGTTAATGTTTGGGCAGGGATTGTAGGGAACAATATCATTGATCCCTTTTTTATTGAGGGCAACTTGAATGGCAACAATTATTTGCCACTACTTCAAAATGATGTCATTCCAACGTTGGCAAATTTATATCCTGATCCAGGTAACCCTCAAGTTCCAGCGAATACGATATGGTTTCAGCAGGATAGAGCACCACCACATTACCAACTTAATGTCCGGCAGTCTCGATACAATATTTCCCAATCGGTGGATAGGGAGGCGAGGATCGATTGAATGGCCAACGCGATCACCTGATCTTACATTATTAGATTTATTTTTATGGGGATATGTGAAGAGCCATGTGTACAAAACTAAACCTTCTGATTTAAATGACTTAAAAGAACGAATAACGCTTGTGATTAGGTCGATCACGCCTGATATGTTAAATAATGTTAGAAGACAGTTTTATTCGAGAATAGGATGTTGCCAAGACGTTCGCGGAGAACATTTTGAACATCTACTTCATTAACATTCATAGTTCTTTTTCGTGTTCTACATTTTATTACGTTTTGCATTACATTTTAGTTTTTGATTGTATTGTAGCGAATTTCGGTAACAACATGATATTAAATTTTTTTATGTTAATTTTTGCATTAAATTTAAAAACAATAACATTTTTGAATAGAGAATGAAGAGACCTTTCAAATGATATATCACAAGCCTATACTTCCCATTTAAAAAATTGGGGGTTGTACCTGTCATTCTAAGGGGGTTGAAGGTAGGGGTTGCATTTTCACGTTAAAGAATGTCAAGTTATAATTTAAATTTGACGTGTTTCGGGATTTTTTATAAATATGTATAGTAACCGAAATAATGAATTTATTCCATTTGGCTTTTACACACTGTATAAGGTATTAATTGTCTTTGCTAGTTGAGATATTATAGTAGAAAAAATTAATTAACAAATGTCATGCTGGTTGTCATGACAATCTGCTACAAAACATGTTTTTTCTAAATTTTTATATGTGAAAGTATTGTAATACTTTAAAATAATATTCAAAATAATATGTGCAATCATTCTACAGATTTTAACCAAGAAGACTTTTGGATTACAAATTTTAAAAAATTTAGAATGTTTGAGATTTAGACTTATTTCGGTGGATTATGTGCGAAATTAATTTTTTAAAATTGTATAGTAAAAACTGCCTATTTTAAGTATTTTTTTTATTTATCCCAAAACACACATATACATATACATAAAAACGTGGTTCTATAGATTTTGAAAAAATCAAAAATTCATTAAATAGGTACTTATACAATAAAAATTTATATATAAAAAAGCAAAAACAGGATTATTTGTATTTCCAAATTTCCAATTAGGGTATGGCATCCCAAAAACGCTTTGCCTGCCGCGCTATTTTTTTTTCTTCAATGGCAACACTCACCTCCTGCATTTTAATATTTCCAAAAAATCTGACCACTTCCAGTTTTAGGCTATAATATGAAAAACATGAACTTGAATATATTATTCTCCGAAAACTGTTTTATACTCTCACCGACCAATCTGACCATAACGATCTTGTGTCTTGTGTCCCATATTAGGATGCACACTGTAGGGTAGGGATCTCGTAAATCAGAAAAGATACAGAGGTGATTAAATCAGGAGTAAGTTGCGCCTTGGCAAAACCTACAACGTCATGTTTTAAAATATAAGACATTCCGATTAGTACCAAAGTATTTGAAAAAAACCGATTTTTTCCGATTTCGTTTTTGTACTGACTCTATTCAGAATGATATGAAAATACAAATTTCACATTCTCATTGCTACTTTTCCTGCTCTTCAAATTGATGTTAGTAGATTTTTTGTTTCGTGCGAGGTTTCGTGGCAACCATAATCAACTTTTTTTTAATAGATACGACCCTGGGTTTTTAAATATGACCCTGAGTTTCTTATTACGGATTTTAAGAGGTTTTGAGGTGATTTTTGTTTTTAATTTATCGAAAATTAGTTTTCTGTCTCTCTTTAACACATTACTCTTATGGAGAATATCGCAATCCTTCGGAGTCGCTCGCAATCCCTGGAATTCTCTCGCAATCACTCGAAATCCCGTACTTTTCGCAATCTTGTCAAAAATTTTACCCTAGTGATTACCCCCTCGGTTCACCCTCATTTGACCTTCCCAATAGATGTCGCCCACTTTGAAGTTTTCGCGAATATGAAAGTAATCTGTCGCTGTAAGTTTACACAGCCGACGTAATAACATGGCGGCTACTATTTCATTGTAATAAAGAAGAGATAAAAAAGAGTAAAAACTTTTAAGAGCGTTCTTTAGGCTTTCATTTACTAGGTTCCTGTTAACTTTTTTATTAATTAACTAATTAAAATTTGGTTTTCACCAAAATATAGAGAAAAAAATCTAGTATTGTGGATGCTAAAAATATATATTTTTTATTCGATTTACATATTTTTTCTTTGATATTTAAGTGCAAGTTTTTAAAAATTTTAAGTTTCCACATTTCTATATAACATTTTAAAATTTTTGATCAAAAAAAATTTTTTTTAATCTGCTGTAACTAACATTTAAAAGGGATTTAAGAAAAATGCATTTAGTGCTTCATTATGTGCTGCCGCTAGTAGTAATGCATTCGAACTATTAGAGTTGCATCTAAAAGCTTCAGAGGCGTCGGGCCCATCAATATAAATTGGCAATAGATTTTATACCTGTTATCAGTTTTGGTTAGCAGCCCTAGCGAAAACAATTGTACCTATCGTAATTTACTTTCGGTGTGTGGCTTATTTAAGTTATTTATTTAAATAATTTTAAATAATTGTGATAATAATGGGTAATTTAAAAAAATCAATCGCGGGAAAAAGTGGAAAACGTTTGAAGTTAAGTGCAAAACGGAAAGCTAGAAAAGGAAATTGGGCAAAGAAACGGTAAGTATCTTTTTACAAAATCATATTTATTTTAAACTTATCTAGGGTACCAATATTGCAAATATAGACACATAATAATTTAATGTACTATAAATAAAAATTCAGCGTAGTGGAATAAGATTTGTTTAATTTTTATATATGTACCTACAATATGCCCATGTCGTTCGACTTTATAAGAGGACAAAAAAAATATTTTACATTTTAATGAAAAAAGTCACACTGGATAAAAGTTTTTGCCTATTACAAAACATAAAAAAATAATTATTCAATATTTTCACCGCCCATTTGTACACATTTCGAATCTACAATGCAAATTATTATAACCATTTTCTAAAAAACCAACTAAAATTATACATTTACAATTCTAAAATTGTTTAATTTATTTTGTGTAGACTAAATGTATTTAAAATATGTAAAATGTAAAATAATTATTTTTTTCCTCTTGTCGAACCTCCTATTTTTTTTTTAAATAAAATTGTGTACCTACTGGGTGACACTTGTGATAGATATGACAATGATTTTATTTCGTTACATGAAAACCCATAGGTAATTTTTATTGGGTAATAAAAAAATAAAAAATTATTGTTATCCATTCTGTAATAATAAAAAGGAATTTTTGCAAAAAGTTTGTAGTAGGTATAACTACTCACTAGATAAAAATTCAGAAGAAGGCTAATTTAAATTTTAATAAAAAGGAAATAAATAAATCATTTAACTGGACTTTAGACGAATTGTAAAATAGATTAAGATTAGGTAGGTAAAATAAACTGAAATTATTATTCCTCTAATAACAATTACAAGGAAATACATTATTTTTAACATTGCAGTTGTAGTAAACAAACAAGGAATGTTTGTGAAAGCGAAAATTCTATTCCCGAAACTGACGATTTGCGAAGGGAATCGCCAGTTAATTTACCTAATTTGACAGACAACGTTACTTTTTCAAAGTAAGTTTTTTAATTATTCACATTTATACAGTGTGGCCATTAAACATCGGATTATATACTTTTTTTAATAGTAGCTTTATTTTATTTAATTTTTGAAATTTAATTGTGCTATTATTTTCTGATTATATTATTATGAAAATTTCTCATAAAATTAAAATTCAAGATTATTCTTTTATAGCATTTAATTTTTTAAATAAAAAAAATTATAAAATTCGAAGCGAATTGTAAGGTTACATTGTATAACTTTTAAACATTTAAATTGATTGTAGTAACCCTTACTTTTTGGAAGTCCATCTTCTTAAGAATAATGAAAAACTCTTCGTTTTACCAAAACTTCCAATATTTATTTAAA
Organism: Ophraella communa; assembly: GCA_035357415.1. Lineage (NCBI taxonomy): Eukaryota > Metazoa > Arthropoda > Insecta > Coleoptera > Chrysomelidae > Ophraella > Ophraella communa. The sequence goes on along the minus strand of CM068985.1, from coordinate 17,024,662 downwards.
AAATTGCTTTAAGAGTCAATGCATGAAATTTTAGGCGGGAAGCTAAAGGACAGCATATCGATGTGAGCAAGACAACCTACGAGTAAAACTCTATTCATAAAAAACGCTTGTACACACCAAGTCAAAAGTATGTGTAGGTATGAGAAATTCAGAGTAGTTGCATTATGTAGTCAGTCAGTTGTATAGCGAAGCTTTCTGTTGTGTATACTTAACGTAATACCTTTGTGCGACTATTGTTAATACAACAGAATTAATTTAGCGGACCACATACAACTCGGTTATGAACGTCACTCACAGCGTATATCTATTCAGCTGACTAGCTCCAACTAGCTGCCGATACGGATTTCGCTATTACTGTAGTGAAACACACAAAAAAAATAAAGAGTTCATGAAATTTTATATATCGTAGGTAATTGATCTATCCAAGATTGTCGTTTGCATTAGTATGGTTACAAAAAGGTTCTAGATAATTACGATCTGAACACAACACAGGTATAAAAATTGAAACTTTTTTAGGCAGAAAGCCATTTATTTATGGTAATCGGTATCCGATTTCAGTATTTATCTTTTACTTTGGTCATACATATTTTTTTATTTTATTTTCTAGGTCTGTATTTCACGACATTTGAATGAAATAATATAAAAACAAGAAGATTATTACAAATTTCAATAAAAAAATTTAAAAAAAAAATAAATTATGATAGTAGGCCTTCGGCTCGTTTGGTATTCCGCTTAATGCTCGTGTATTAATAACCATTACATGGGTACACTGTTTTTTCTACAAATACACTACTTCAATTTAACATTGTTTTATTTTTTTTAAATTCTTGTTACATTATTTGTAAATAATAGCAAATAAAATATGAAAGAAATAATCAAGTAATCACTAAATTTCAGATGGTGTGCATGAAAAACTATCTAGACATCTTTTTTAAAAATAAGTACCTTGATTACTGCAAAAGATCCAAACTGACGCACACAAATCTCTAAGAAACCTTTACACTTTCTACACAAAATATTGGGTCCGTCTACTAGATATTACAAAATGTAGGCTTTAGAGGTCAATTTTTCAGCTCCATAATGAATACCAGTATTATAATGAGTATCATTATGAAACTGAAAATTAGCATTTAACTACCAGCTTATAGTATGAATAAAAATATATATATATATATATATAGTCAGATTCAGATAGGGTTCTGAACGTTAAATAATAGTATATTAAACAACGCATTTCTGGAATTCTGTTATGACACGAGTTCAAGTCAAGAACGAGTGTCACAACAGCCTTATGAAATAAGTTGTTTATAATATTTTTTATAATTTGTCATTTTATCATTTTTTAAATTAATTTATTATTTTTCGTAATTACGAAAATTTTGATTTTAAGAAGTATGTCGGTAGCACTGTGTAATTTATAACATTTGACAGTTTTGACATTTAAATTATGAAATGTTAAAGTTTTCAAATATTTTAAAATTACTAATACACCAATAATAATATATTATATAAGTAAAAAATGATATTCAAATTCACAAGTATTTTCTTAAAGAACAAAATAAAGTTAATAAATTGCTATTAGCCACAAATGTCATTGTCAAAAGTCCTGTCATTAGATACTTCACTCATATCGCCAACCATTTAAAACAAAAATTTGCGTGAGTAAAAGTTACATTACGATACGCAAATGCGTTTTATAATGAAGATTTTTATAAGTGCAAAATATAAAAAATAATTTTATTTAACGTTCAGAACACATTGGACTTCCACAGAGTGAGTTCATACAATAAATGACATTCAGATAGGGTGTTTTATAATCTCTGTTATATAATGTGAAATGAAAAAATCACAAACTGTTTCCTCATGTTAGTTTCCCAAAACTGATCTAGCTTTTCAATTTTTTCCATATGAAAATTAACCATAGTTTTTAATAATTGTTAAAAATTATAAAACATATTCGTTTTTATAATATTCGTTAAATTAAATACAGGGTAAGTTAAAATGCAAGTACATTATTTTCTTGGTAATTTTAAATAGAACACCCTGTATTTTATATCACTATCGAATAGTACTCATATCATTCTTCAAATTTTATGGAGTACTCCCTATACCTAAAGTTATCCGTTTTCTAGATATTTTTATTTTTTCATCATTCAAAATGATCTCCCAAATAATAGTAAAGAATTTTTATTGCATTGCCCTAAAATCTAGGTGATATCTATAATTTCATCAGTAATTACATTTATTATTACTAATTTAAATTAAATTAATTAGTGAATTACTAAATAATAATTGTTGCTAATTTACGGTGTACCACAGATTGATTTAATAAACAATAATATCCAACTGACAGCTCATAATAATTATTTGTAAATGTTAAAATATCTACCAAATTAATACTTTGATAAAAAAATAAAAATATCTTGAAAACTGATAACTTTAGGTATAAGGCTTCATAAAATTTGAAGTATGACATTAGTATTTTTCGATAGTGATATAAAATACAGGATGCTGTATTTAAAATTACCAAGAAAATAATAATGTACTTGCATTTTGACTTACTCTGTATTTGATTTAACAAAAATTATGAAAGGAGTATGTTTTCAAATTTTTTACAATTAATAAAAATCTATGGTTGCAATAGATCAATGCTCCTACACTCAAGTTAAACTTGATACGATTTTCAGGTAATATTGGTTATAACTTTTTAAATACCCGGTATAACATAATAAAACTTTACATTGTTGTGATGTGGAAGTGATGCAGATTTCGAATTTATAATATTTAAAAAAACATAAGTTTGGTGTGCCACCATCTTATGGAACACCCTGTAAGATTGTAACTAATTTTAAAATGTGGAGTTTAAAGTTGCCTACAAATTTTGTCAATAAGTTTTTTTTGTATTTTTCACTATAACAGATCTACTGAGCTTCCTCACACTAATCAATTACCCTGTATATATACATAAATACACACTATATAACCAATATTTGTATTTGTTTACTTTTCTTTAATAATATATAAACAAGTTTAAAATATTTGTCCAAATGTTTTTAATAATATATAAAAAATATCCACAAATTTAAAAATTTCACTATTTAAAAACGCCAACAAACAATAACAATAGATCTGCAATCTTACACTCAAACATTAGGAATAAAACTTGCATCCCTTAAGCAATACACCCATCGGTTGGCCAAATAAATTATTAACGTATATTCGTCTATAATAGTTTATTTTTCCAACTGGTCGGCTAATTCTTACAATTGAAGGGTTCACGCACATCGGCACATTAAAACACGGAGTGTACAGGAATTAATCTGTATGAGGGCGCTTTTATCAGTAGTTTAAAAATTTGAATTTGATCTCTTCTTTGGTACCGTTTTTCTCCGTTAAGAAGACATATTTGGATAAATTTTTAAGGTCATATTACTGACAGCTAGTTGCAGAAGATATGCATGTTTTATCTTAAGTTTTTTTTTAATTAATAGAAATTAATTACCATTCGTAATCAATATCAACAATATTTAAAATTTAAATATGCATAGCTTATGCGCTATCGTGAACCACATACGTCCTGAAAATTTGGGAAATTTTCATGCAATATTAACAAAGAAAAAGGGGTTTTTGAAAAAGACAATTTTTCATAGATTTGTCCAACTATTTTACTTTATTTTGAGGTCTATTTGTGCAAGTTCACGTATATTTACTTATTGCTATTAATTATCAGCAAGTTTTAAATAGGTATATAAACATTTTATTAGCTGATATTTCATAAAATGTTTAAATGGTGAAAGCGCTAATGCAGCATTGGCTGTTAATAACTTTAATGACAGCCGTTTCGCTAGACTTAGCATCGTCAGATTGACATATTGAAGTTACATTACTTAGCATCGTCAGATTGACATATTGAAGTAATGTAACTTCAATATGTCAATCTGACGATGCTAAGTCTAGCGAAACGGCTGTCATTAAAGTTAATAAAGCAATTTTTTAAATAAATATTGGAAGTTTTGGTAAAACGAAGAGTTTTTCATTATTCTTTTTAAACATTTGTACCTATATAAGGTTAGATATATTTTTATATTTTTTTACTTTTAGAAACGCTACAAAAATATCTCTGGAAGGTCGTCGTTTAGTCGACATTGGTTATTTATTTCAACAAATAGTTGAAATTTCTGATCATTCACCATTCGACTGCAAATTTGGAGATAGGTATCCAATAAATGAACAGAGACTAGGACTCAATTCTAAAATTATTTTTATTTGCCGAATGTGCAACATGGAAAAAAGCCTATCTCTAATTGAAGACGACAGTTCGCTTTCAGAAATTAACAAAAGCTTGGTATTAGCTACAGTTTCGACCGGAACTGGCTTTTCCACCATAGAAGAAATATTTTCAGTTTTAAATGTACCGATGATGTCTTCTTCAACATACCAACGTTGCCACGAAAAAGTTTCTGAAAGTGTCAAATCCATTTCATGGGAACTTATGTGTGAAACTGGAAAGGAAGAAGCTCGATTAGCTAAGGTGAATGAGGTGGATGAAAATGGTATTCCTCTCATTTCGGTTATAGCTGATGGAGCTTGGAGGAAAAGGTCATATTCTGTAAACTACGATGCTTTATCTGGAGTGGTAAGTTATAGAAATTGTAAGCTCTATAGTTTTAAGTACCAATATCTTTTTAGGCTTGTATAATTGGAGCAAGAACGAAAAAAATTTTATTTCTGGGGGTTAGGAATAAATATTGTAGTTTTTGTGAACGAGCAGCTGCTAAATCAATTGATCCCATTCCTGACCACAAATGTTTTAAAAACTGGAAAGGATCATCAACATCAATGGAGGCAGATATTATAGTGGAAGGCTTTAAATCAAGCGTGGAAATGCACGGTTTGAAATTTGTTAGGCTAATAGGAGATGGAGATAGTAGCGTGTATAGAAAATTATTAGAAGCTCGTCCCTATGACATTCTTTTAATAGAAAAAGTGGAATGCCGTAATCACTTACTTCGAAATTTTTCCAAGAAAATAAGAGAAATATGCAGTAAGTATTCTATTTTTCTAATAACAATTGGGTATCTATATCACAAAATTATTTTTTAATTTTATCTTTACTTAGCTCTTTTCTTATTTGATGTATGTAAAAATAATTATTTCTTTTGCAGCAAAGAAACGAAGCGAATCTAAAAACTCACAAGTCCCTCCAGGTCTACGCAAAGTTCTTGAAAAAAACGCACATAGATTTAGGATTTGCAACTAAATATAGATGCAATGAACAAAATAATTTGCAGGAAAAAATTAAAATCGGTGGACCTTAAAAATATTCCATACCACGTTTTTGGAGAGCATCGAGGAGAGCATAGAATTGTAAGAATTTAAAATATTTTAGGTGTACCGAAAGTAGTCAAAATTAGATTCCAGCTATGACAGAATGTGGACTCTTAGGCGATATTCAAATTGCTTTGCAACGTTTAATTAATCATGCAAATAGCCTAATTATAAATATGGACACGAACGTTGCTAAACAATATAATTCTATTATTTGCAAGTTTATAGGTGGAAAACGCATAAATTTTTCCCTAAGAGATTCCTACGAAACCAGATGCACTGCTGCAACTGTTTCTGTCAATTCGAAGGCCAATGGTGGATATTATAGTGCTTTACAATAAAACTTGCCAAAATTCACCAGAAAATTTGTTGAAAAGCAAGAACGAAAAAAAAACCTGAAGGACGGAAATTAAAAGAGTAGTTGGGAAAAAGTTTATTCCAAAAAAAAAGGTGCCTCATGACAAAGATTATGGACCTGATGCTGAATTATCACCAGATTTACCCGAAGAAATTTTTCAAGAAAAAAAATTAAAATTTTTGTCATCTTTGAACAAAAATAAAGAAGAACTGCAGGAATTGGAAGAATTGACTAGAGGACAGGCTAATAACCAATTGTGGCTTCAAGAAAGAGTTCACAGGTTGACCGCATCAAATTTTGGGGACATTTGCAAAATGAAAAAGAAAACATCGTGTGCAAATAAAGTGAAAAACCTTCTCTATTCTACATTTGTATGTAATAGCAGCACTAAGTACGGGTTGGGACACGAGCCGATTGCAATTTCCCAATTTGAAAAAGAGTTTGATGTTAAGGTGAGTAAAAGTATATTTTAATTTTAATATATTTAAATAAAAAACAAGCTAATATAATATAAATATAAATAATATAAAAATATAGGGAATTTATTTAATATTTTTATATTTTCAGGTGCAGCCATGTGGACTTTTTGTAGACGAAAATCTACCATTTTTAGGTGCTAGTCCAGATGGGCTTCTAGGAGATGATGGAATCATCGAGATAAAATGCCCAAAATCTTCTAGCAAGCACCATCCAGCAGATGGCATTAAAAACAAAATTATTAAATTTTGCACCATCGATGAAAATAATAAAATTAATTTAAAGACAACCCATAAGTATTATTATCAAGTCCAGGGACTTTTAAATATAATATAACAAAAAGAAAATTTTGTTATTTTATTATATGGACTCCACTAGGAATGGTTGTCGAAAAGGTATGTCTTTTGCTTTTATACGTTGATCAATATTTCTAATGCATACTTTTATTGCAGATTTTAAAGGATGAAGATTTTTGGAAGGAGAAAATGATAAAAAAAATTGGAAAATTTTTATTATGTTTGTCTCCTTCCAGAGATAATAGATGGGCGATATCCTAGAAAATTGGAAATTAGAAATCCACCCAGAGATTTTTAGTTGTTTGTATATAAATAAGTTTATTATTATTTTTAGACATATAGGTTGGAGTTATATTCTTTGTTTTAAATAGGATAAATAAAAAGTTTTTTGTTCCCAGTTAGTAGCATGTTTGCTGTTTTTATGTTTGTACCTATTTGTATATTTAGAATAATATAAAGAATAAGAAGTGTCCTTTATGTATTTTTATGTGTGTATATTAGTAGTTATATGAAATTTCTAGCTCAAATATTTTGCAATGTTTACTATATTATTTTGTAATAAAAGCAATAATTATTAAAAACGCCTTGATTTTGTTATACAAATTTCTGATTAGGGTAAATTTTATAATACACCATTAGATAGTATTTTTGATTTTCGATACCCTGGTTACTTGTATAAGAGTTACAAAAAGATGTTTTACCCCACTCATAATAAAATTGTATAATCCTTTAAGCAACTATACTTTATTCTAACAAAACAGTTTTCATAAATTTAGTCATTTTACCCTTCAATATTTATGGACAGTTAAAGTGCAATTTGACTGAAGGGACCATTATCCATTGAATTATTTGGTTTTGAAGAAAACCATTCCTATGTCAATTTAAAAAAAAAATAAATATATCTGATAGTCAATAAAAACCTAATGATAGGCAATTCATTACATATTTTTTTAATTTGAACTTTTAAAACGCTTTCCCTGAAAATCTACCAATATGTAACTTTAGACCTTTTACCTTTCCAATGACGATATGCAAAAAAATATCTATTACTTTTATTTAGGTTTGCATTTTGGGATAAAAATTATTTTAATATTATCATGTAATTTAAAAACGATCCTAATCTATACAAAAATGTTTAAACACCTTTCATAAATAGTCCTACCAGAAAAGACCCTGTATATTATTAATAAAAAATAAAAATCTTTTTCAATAAAATATTTAAGTTAGGCGTCATGTTAAATTTGTATACAAATCCATACATGCTACCAAAATCAATATAAAATATTAAAAACATTCTACGGTCATGAATTTTTATGCAGGGTACGATAGAGATAAGCAAACGATTTGCAAAAGACAAAAGTTGCAATGGGAATCCGTTTAGCGTATATTAGAAATTTATATTAGACAAATATAATTATGTCGTAGATTGAATCAGTGATCTTTTGAAGTCCAGCCCACTGCTTTGCTTAAAAAGTGGAAGGGCGATGCAACTCCGATCCTTTTTGCAGCGAAAGAACGCTCTTAATTGAACTTTAAAAATTATTTTATTTTATGAACTAAAACTAACACATAGCGATTACTTTTTGCCGGAGCTGTATTCGCGATTTCGACTACCGTTGAGGGCGCTAAGAAACGTAAACAAATATGGAGAATTGTGAGTAATCTTTTTGTTTGAGGTATGGAACTTAGTGGTTGAGTTGTGTGTTTTAATTGTTTGGTGGTAATTTTACAAATACAAATAAAAGAATCAAACATCAACCTCCACATAACAATCCAAAATAAAATTAAAAATAATTTGCGATTACTCACAAAGTAGGTTTATTATTTATCTTCCAGAGGGCGTCTAGACTTTCGAAAAGGCGAATCTCAACAATATATTTTTAGATCCTTTCTCATATAGAGTAAAATACACTCCGCCAAAAAAGTATCGCATCACTTATAAAATTACAAATATTTATTACCGCATTTGGTTAATTTAAATTATTTCTTTATGGCCCTTAAGAATATTAAGGCTAGAATAAATATTAAAATAAAATTTGTAAATACAGCTTACTGTTTAAGAAAAAAAGTGATAATTGCTATTTTGTCTGGTTTTTATATTATCAGTCTTTATTTTACTTTGGTAAAGAGTATACAGTTTGCGTTTAAATTAAAATTTTGTATTAAATATCGAGTATGGAAGGTCGTGACAATATAAATTTAAATTTAACGAGGGATCAAGTGGTTAGAATAATTTCCCTCATTGAAGATGGAAGGAGTCAGAGATATGTGGCAAATTTAGTGGGTGTAAATCAGTCGACAGTATCACGAGTGGTAGTAAGGTACCGAGAGACTGGTCTTTATGAAAGACGAGCTGTAACAGGTCGGCCAAGAGCAACTACGCATGCAGACAATAGATTTTTAGTCCTTCAGGCTTTGCGTCGAAGACATGTGACTGCAAGTCAACTTCAACATGACTTAGCCGAGACTCGAAATGTACGTGTGTCTTCAGAAATTGTTAGGGACATCTTAAGACAGTCTGGAATTAGGGCCAGTGTAGCTGCCACTGCCCCGAGACTTACAAGGGAACACCGTATAGCACGACTAACATTTGGAATATCGACGATTGGGGTAACATACTCTTTACGGATGAGTCAAGATTTTGTTTATACACTTCGGATCGAAGAATACCAGTTTATAGACGAGATGGCGAGCGTTATTTTCAATGCAACCTAAGACCGGCGACAAACTTTGGAGGAGGATCTATTATGCTCTAGGGCGGAATATCTTTAAGGGGTCGAACCGAATTGGTACAGCTAGATGGAGGATCCTTAACTGCTGATAGGTACATAAGAGAAATTTTGGAGATGCATGTTGTTCCTTACGCCCCATTTATTGGTGATGACTTCGTTTTAATGCATGACAATGCACGCCCACACGTCGCAAGAATCGTTACAGAGTACCTTCAAGAGGTAAATTTACAAGTTTTAGATTGGCCAGCGCGCAGCCCGGACTTAAATCTAATAGAACATGTTTGGGACTATCTTTACAGAAGGGTGAGATCCGGTAATGTGACGCCAGCTAATCTTCAGGACCTGCAACGGTTGTTAACCATAGAATGGGATAATATTGATCAAGATTATCTGAGAAGATTAATTGGATGTATGCCACAACGTTGTCTAGATGTTATAAGAGCTAGAGGAGGCAATACGTCTTACTAAATTACCATTACTTTTGATTTTTATTTATTTTAAATCAATGCTGTTTATGCGCTTACTTCTAATTTATGAAAAAAATTAAATAAACCCTCTGTTTTTCGTACATTCTGCATTTTTCTTTAGATACTTATTGCTTACTTAAAAACCAAAAGAAACAACAGTAAAAAAAATCATATTTTAAATTATTTTTAATACAATATTTGTAGTTTTATAGGTGATGCGATACTTTTTTGGCGGAGTGTATAAAATACCCTATTATAAACAATTGTTTTTGAAAATCAATATATTTTTAGTGTAAATTACCTATCACCGAGGGATGTGTTGTTAAGAGAAATTTATTATAAGATAGAAATGAAGATTAATTTTGCAAACGGTAGCGTAATCAGGTAATTAATAATATCTTAACTGCTTCTCTGATAATTATTACAATCAAGGTTTTGTTTTTGTTCACCAAGTAACACAATGAATGATAAAGAACGAATAATGTCAGATAACAAAAGAGAAAAAAACATTTGGTTGATTATCAATATTGGTAACACTATTATTAGTTGATTACAAATCATTGTAGCAAAGCAACTATTATAAATATTTAAAACATTTTTATATCTGATGGAGTTCTACATAAAATACATTCTAACATTCAAGATGAAATTTAATTAGATTACGACTGCTGAATATGTCTAAACTAATGCGGGTCCTAAAATACATTCAAAACTTAGATGATTCAATAAAAATTTCGATTATTATTCAAGGTCTGGTTATAGTACCGTCAATAATATAATAACGAAAACAATAGAGCACAGCTTCCGCATTTATTTAAAAAATTCGCTTTTTTAAATAAATGTGTAAGTTTCGTTCAAACGTTAAGTTGTTTATTGTTCTTAGTAAGATGTGCTTCCACAGAGTAAGGGTTAGTACAATAACTAATACAAGTTTTTTATAATTGGTTGCAAGTTTATCCTTACATCAGCAAACTAAATTACTTAAACAGTAGTAGGTAAGTGTTCTATTTAATTTTTATTTTTTCTTATAGAAATAAAGCGCCCTAGCAGTGGAAAAACAAATTATATCATGGTCTAATAATCTAATTTCAATGTCAAACAAAAAAGTAAATGGTTTTGTAAAAATGACATAATTTTCTTCAAGTTATATAAATAGACTCTACCAAACAGTTATTGACAATTCCAGCCTAAACTTTTATTTGACTCATAACGGCCTATCAATGCGGTGAACATAAACTTGGGTTAATTTTACACCATGGCCTTCTCGTTGTTATATTGCTTAATAATAAGATCATTTTTAAAAACAATATAGGTAATATTGAAATAAGTTTCAGAATAAATGTTTAATTCACTTGATTTTAAACAAGAACAAAATTGTAGGACTTAACGACCTCTTCTAAAAACGAAAAAACTTTTCTGCCATTGCATACTAAAACTGAATAATAACCAAAAAATAAGTACTGTCATTCACTACACCTTATTTACATTCTATTATATTTATTTTACTATGAACAATAAATAACTGAACGGTTAAACTAAGATGAACTTCCACAAATTAAAGGTTGACACAATCAATTTCATATTTATTTTATTTAAGCAAAATAGTTAAAATTTTAAAAGGTCTTTTGGTTTAATGTCTTACGTTTTTCTTAAATATTATATCACATCAACAGCTACTAAGAATTTTGGTAGGTGCCCTATATTTTTATACCAAACTTATAGTGTTTTTTATTAACTAGGTATCTGCATTACTAAATACTCTAGGTAGGTACCAAAAGAGAGATCAAACTTTTTGTTAAATTTGACTTTTAGCAGGCATATTTTAAGACTGAAATTAAAAACTTTTAAATTACTTATAACCCAATCGGTCTGAAGTTATAATTAAATATTAAATACATCTTATAATTTTTAACCATTTTAAGGTTCTTTAAAGGCTTTCAAGTGACGCTATACTGATTAAATTTAAAAATATTATTTTATCTAAATTAGATAAATAACTATATCAGCGTATTCATATAATAAATATACATTATATTTAACACCACATCAACAAAGTGGCTTTTGGTAACCAAATTTAAATTCCCTAACCTCAAAAAATAAAATAACACGTGTTTATCATACCTACTTCCCCTTCCACAGGGGTATGAGCACCAAATGATTCTCCTGGTAAAACGGTATCGTCTTCTAACACTAAAAAACACGGAATACGATTTTCCAAAATTGCCATTTTGGAAAAAGATTTTAAAATGCGAGATTATTACTATAACAAATCCCAACAAGCCGGTATTGCGACTGTTCAACACAAACAGTCAATTGTTGACTGACGGAGACGGTGTTTGGGAATTATTTATCTTCATTATAATAGTAAAGTTTATATATACAGCATGTCCTATAAAACGATACGCTATCAGAAGATCATATATAATAATAAAGGATCTTAAATTCGAGACATATTATTTTTCAAGAGAAATAATAATTCATAGTACCTATATAATATATACTATTCTTAATTTTTTTTCTATTTTCAATAAAAATAATTTATTTCAAGTTTACCTTTTAATACTGATTATTAAAATATAGGTAATTTACAAACCGCATCTTAATATGTTTTAACATAATTAAACTAATTAACCATACAAATATAGCTATCAAACAAAGGAATTTAAGTAATACCACCTAAATGCTTAATAACTAAAGATACCTACAAATAAACTTAATTTAGTAACAAGTACTAAACTGCTAGCTCGAAGCTTATCATAAGTAACAATTAAAAAAATCGAAAACTTAAAATGTTTACTATCATAGACAATATAATATATGTAGGTATGAAATCTGTTGTACTCCATCTTACTGATAACATTAAATAACAAAACTTTTGAACAAAATGTTTCCTTATAGCAATATAATATAATAACTTCTGTAGGTAATTGCAAATTTGTAACGGAGAATTTACAAAATAAAATTTCGAATTATAGCAAGTATGGGAAGAATAACATCCACGTGATTTTCAAGGGATGGGCAATGACCAACTTGAACTAAACCTAAATTAATAGATTTGTTTGGAAAGGTTGTGACGTCAGAGTTTAGGCAGTTCATTGCAGAATCGTTTTAAGCGATTGTATCCAAATTTTCGAGTCCCACTACTGATTCATACTTGAATAGAAAGCAACTTTATTCAATTTAGGTCATTCTGTTTTGTTTTATTAATCAATTCAGTATAAGGAAACTTATTTATATTATTATATTATATTTCCCACAAATTATTTTTATGCTGTTTATTTTGCTTAATAGATGTAAATCGGAAAAGTATTAAAAACCTTTTATTATTAATTATTAAATAAGTTTATCTTGAGAAATTGACATACTATGGTCAGTAAGATTTTTAAAGACATTTTTTAATCTTATATTCCATAATGGGGATTTACCGGTTGATCAATGCGTAGTGAAATAGTAGGCTAAAATATAGCCAGGGCCGATAGTTAGGAGCTAACTTATAGCTTATAGCCTGTCGTTCAAGCAGTAGTTTTTAATAATTTCTTTATTGTTAAATCCCATCTTACTAACAAAATTAAAAAAAAAACATTTAAAAAAAACTTCCACTTTTATATTTAAAAACTCAATGACAGCTGTTTCGCTCCAACGAGCATAGCCAGATTGACATATTACTGAAGTTAAATATTGTTTATTTAAGCTTATAATTCTATAATAAGTAGAGCATTTTCAAACCCAAAGGACAAAAACAACTGATAAAGAAATTGAGATCATAAAACAAATAGCTACATCTAATAGCAATCCATTACACTTGATAAATAAATTAATTAATGAGAAAGAACATAAAATGTCACTACAATTACTATTTCCTGAACAAATTAAAAATATTAAAAGTTATAAAAATATTACATATTGTGAAAATATTTCCAATTATATTTCAAAAATAAATCTTCGGCAACATCAGCCTTTAAAACACTAAATAATATTAGTACCCAATTGTTATTATGTAAAAACAAAATTACCCAATTTAAAAAAATCTGGTGTTTATATAAATTTTTTAAATAAATATTGAAAGTTTTGTTAAAACGAAGAATTTTTTATTATTCTTGGTGTTTATAAAATTAATTGTCCAAAATGTAATGATGTATATATAGGTCCAACACAAAGAAATTTTGAAGTACGTAAGATTCAATGAGCACTTAAGAGCGTATAGGTTATAACAACCAGATAAGTCTACTATGCAAAACGCCAACTTGAATATCAAAATTCACGCATACACACCAATGACATTCAAACACTACACATTTGGGTTACAAAACAAAATTTAGATTTCCTGGAAGAAGTAGAAAAAAAGTCATCTAACAAATCAACAATTTAAAATTATATATGAAAAAATAAATCTAGGAAGTGATTCACTATTAAACTATTAAACATTACTTGATGTTATAAAGTACTTTATACTTTAGATTTTTTAAATTACAGTTAGCCAAGACTGAATCTGAAGTTTTTTTCGTTCTGGTATATTTTTAATTAAAATATCATTTTTGTTACTTTAACCTTATATATTTATTACCAATACCTAATTAATTTTTTTCGTAAAACACTTTATTTTAAATGTTAATATTATTCCATAAGTTTATATTTCTCCAATATATGGATACATTTTAATAATATGCTTGGAGCACCAAGATAAACATTTTTAAAAGAGGACAACCGGTATACAGTACTAAAACCTCAGAAATCCTTTTCAAGGGTCTGTAGGTATTTAGCCTACGGCAACTACGGTATTCTTGAAACCGGATGGTAGGGACAAAGTAGTCTGCATAAACTTATTTTTAGTACCTACCTCTTGCTGACAAGTTGGTATCTAAACAGGTTGTATAGAGAATTCGTATACATTATTGATTCAGTTTACTGTCTGTTTTGTATATCAATACCTAGTTTTTTTATCTAATTTTTCAGTGATAAAGATAGGTACTTCAACTTTTTTCTGTCTATAAAAATAAGTTGATTATTTATATAATAATTGTTAGCGATTCTATTTATATATACAGTGTGTAAAAGCCAAATGGAATAAATTCATTATTTCGGTTACTGTACATATTTATAAAAAATCCCGAAACACGTCAAATTTAAATTATAACTTGACATTCTTTAACGTGAAAATGCAACCCCTACCTTCAACCCCCTTAGAATGACAGGTACAACCCCCAATTTTTTAAATGGGAAGTATAGACTTGTGATATATCATTTGAAAGGTCTCTTCATTCTCTATTCAAAAATGTTATTGTTTTTAAATTTGATGCAAAAATTAACATAAAAAAAATTAAAATCATGTTGTTACCGAAATTCGCTAAAATATACTCGAAACTTATTACAATATACTTAAAACTTATTTCCCGTTTAGGTCTTGATAATGAGAAAGTGAACAAAAACCATAGCAATGTGGTTTTTAGATGGTAACCATTAAAAAACTTTAAAGAATTTCCGTGGCAACGCTATTTTAACTATTTCAAATTAGATGTG
Source organism: Ophraella communa (assembly GCA_035357415.1). Taxonomy (NCBI): domain Eukaryota; kingdom Metazoa; phylum Arthropoda; class Insecta; order Coleoptera; family Chrysomelidae; genus Ophraella; species Ophraella communa. The sequence goes on along the minus strand of CM068985.1, from coordinate 17,009,487 downwards.
TTGCTTGAGTTTCAGGAAAACCCACATACATCGAGTAGACAGGCATCCACTACATTCAATGCTAGCCATACATCGATAGCAAACATATTAAAAGAAAATAAATTGCATCTGATGATACCTATACTCAGGAGCTCATGGAAGACGATTTTGATAGGAGAACTTTTTTTTGTGAGCAAATGATGGACATGTTGGATAACAATATTATTCAATTAGAAGACGTTATGTTTTCTGATGAGTGTACTTTTTTGCTTAACGGTCATGCTAATCGGCAAAATTGCCGCTACTGGTCCACGGAAAATCCCCACTGGATGAGAGAAGAACACACTCAATACCCTCAAAAGGTTAATGTTTGGGCAGGGATTGTAGGGAACAATATCATTGGTCCCTTTTTTATTGAGGGCAACTTGAATGGCAACAATTATTTGCCACTACTTCAAAATGATGTCATTTCAACGTTGGCAAATTTATATCCTGATCCAGGTAACCCTCAAGTTGTACAAAACTAAACCTGATTTAAATAATTTAAAAGAACGAATAACGCTTGCGATTAGGTCTATCACGCCTGATATGTTAGATTATGTTAGAAGACAGTTTTATTTGAGATTAGGATGTTGCCAAGACGTTTACGGATAACATTTTGAACATCTAATTCATTAACATTCATAGTTCTTTTTCGTGTTCTACATTTTATTACGTTTTGCATTACATTTTAGTTTTTGATTGTATTGTAAAGAATTTCGGTAACAACATGATATTAATTTTTTTTATGTTAATTTTTGCATTAAATTTAAAAACAATAACATTTTTGAATAGAGAATGAAGAGACCTTTCAAATGATATATCACAAGCCTATACTTCCCATTTAAAAAATTGGGGGTTGTACCTGTCATTCTAAGGGGGTTTAAGGTAGGGGTTGCATTTTCACGTTAAAGAATGTCAAGTTATAATTTAAATTTGACGTGTTTCGGGATTTTTTATAAATATGTACAGTAACCGAAATAATGAATTTATTCCATTTGGCTTTTACACACTGTATATATATATATATATATCAGTAGCATAGAGGTAAACTGTCTTAGTTTAGAAAGTTTTGAGAAATTAGAAAAAAAACAATTATTTCACATAAAATAAAGAACTACAAATTAACAACAGCTACTGTCAGAACAGAATTTTGAACTCTGTTTAAATAGGATCTGCTTGATAAAACGACGTTACTTTACTTTTCGTATCTCATACCTATACTTTGATTTAGTGGACTTGCGACTATTTACCTTAACAATAAGCAATAGGTAAAAAGGATTTACTACTTGTTATTATTTGTGAAACTAGGGAGTTTACTGCTGATATGCGATATTATGAATTGCCTCTTTACGTCCCAGTTTTTTGATCGGTCCCAGTAATTGTCAAATATTTTTTTCTTTCATTTTCATTTATTTTTCCAAACACAGGTTTTACACAGTTTGGCATGCTGGTTTCATTGATTTTGCTGGTATCAACGTGCCTCTTTTACATATGTGCTCTTTTCCAGCTAAAATCTTCTCTGTTATCTTGGTTACTTATACCAGCATTGAAGGTAACGAAAAAGCGGACCTTCTAGCCAGGAAAGATGCTGAAGGAATATTTAAAGGCCCGGAGCCATTCCTAGACATAGCGAATAGCGTAGCCAGAGGAACAATTTCGAACTGGGTGGATCGGAGGAGACGTTCTCACTGCTTCGAGCTAGAGGGTTTAAGACACTCAAAGGCATTTGTAGGAGATCTCTCTAAAAAGAGGTCTCAAGAGCTGCTAAATATGAGGAGACAGGACCTACGGACCTACCGTATATTTTATTATCGCTTTGTATACACTCCAAAGCCTTTTTAACAATTTGCATGGATCTGTTTATTATTATAGTTAATTTATAGGTAAATAAAGCACGGAGGGCACAAAACACGCCGGAATTGGAGATCCGACTTTTTATCATTACACAAGCTAGTCGTGCGCAGTGTGCGCACTACTGCTTGAGGAGATGCTATCGTTTACCTAAGCGAATACCGGAGATACTACAGTTCTGTAGTATCTGCTGAACTAATGCACTTACACTTACGATCATTAACTTCAAACACGACACCACACGCACACGACAAAGTAACAGTATAACCATTTTTGCCTCCCATTTATTTCGCAAGCTTTGTAGGTATGACGTCATGGTAAAGGTCAATTTTTTCTACTATATATGTATTTATACAAGTAAGTAACTACCTCCTACTAGACATTATTTATGTAAACCCTTAGGCGCGTTACACATATATGCGACGGACTTGGTGCTACTGATATTTTTGATGTCGCTGACACAATGTTAGTTACATAAGTGTGTAAGAATCATTTTGTTTCTTATCCATGCTAGTTGCACATGACAGTCGGTATCATTTTTTCAAGTAGTTAAGTGAAAAATGTCGTCTGAAGAAGATGAAGTACTCCTGTTATTGAGTGTTGTTAGTTGAAGACAACGCCGAAGAAGGAAAAATATACAACGCAATTTTTGGACACATCCCTACTGGAAAAATAATGTGAAAAGTAACCAGTACATTCTTACTCAACAACTGTTTGAACACCCCGATAAATTTCAAAAATTTTATCGAATGCATCCTGGTACATTCCTGAAACTGTGTGATCTGCTAAACAGCCACTGTACCATCAAGGATACCAGATGGCGCGAATCAATAAGTATTCAAGAGAGGCTAAGTATATTTTTAAGGTAAGTTTTTTAAAAAATTTTTAAAGCGAGTAAAAAAATCATTCGATAATGCAAAAGAATTTCGGCAATCGAGTATGAAACAACATTTTTTCAAAAACTGTATTCAAAAGTACAAAAAATGTGAAAAAAAATATTTCAATAAAGAAGTTCATTAGTTAGACTAATTTCAACACTGAGGTGTATTATATGTTGCCTACTAACCTAATAAATAAAACAAAATATTTAATACCAATACAGAGAAAGAAAAATTGGCATTTAAACAATATTGTATATTTATTATGTTGATTATATAGGTAGGATGATAAAGAGGTTGTTTGTTTTTGTAGGTGTACCTATGCAAAAATCTTTTTCCTACAAAAATTGAAAAAACCTAACTTTGTCCCACTCCTGGGAGTGAGGTAAAGTAATCAAAAGTCACGGGGTCTTGGCAACATTGAAGAAGTTCTATCTACACTTTATTTACTTTTTGACATGTAACTTTTAATAACACAGTTTAATTTAAGAGGGCTATGAGTTCAATCCATAATAATATCTCGGTCCAAGTTTCGTATAAAGTCAATACTATTGTGCTAAAAAGTATGAATAAAAATTTAAGAAAATTATTTAAATTGTTATTTTTGTAGGAAAAATTTTGTACTTCACACGAGTGGAATTGGGTTTGCCCCTCAGCTGCGCTTCGGTTTGTAGGGGAAACCCAAGTTTCCACTCTTGTAAAATAAATAACCATTACATTCTGGATCTAAAAGTGTTCCTTTGACTTAAAACAAATTTGCAAAAGTCAACTTTTAATGACAGTTTTCGAAAAAATATATTTTATCTAAAGCTATTTTTGCATAAGTGTATTAAGCTTGGTTTAATTTAATATTTAAAAGATAAGTACATAGAAAGTATTTCCCCTCAATAAGTGTGCAAACACCATTTTTTTAGCAATTGTGGTAAAATAAAAACATAGACCTTTTTTTGAATGATTTTAATTTCGTAAACATAAAACAGTATATTAAAAATTAATGCTGAGACATATTACATAGTTATAGATCCAAGTAAGAACGCCCTGCAGGAGGAGTATCTGTATCTCGCATATTGAATTCAGTCGCGGGCTGAGAAAATATATCTCTTGATATTGCGTAGAATGGTGGTGTAGGTGCAACAGGAAAACTGGAATTTATAGAACTTATGGAAGAACAGCGGCTTGGTGTACTTCCAGGTCTTTGACTTAATGTATCCTCTTCAGACAACTCGTCTATAATTTCAAGAACTTTCCTCTTGAAAAGCCGTTTTTTTGTAGCCGAAAATTTACTGATATCTATGATTATTTATAACGACTGGTTATTATTCTGTGTTACAAACTTAGACTAGGAAAGAGAGAGGACACCGCATGGCAATGAAAACCTTATGCGTGTGATTGAAGCCAATTTTCAAACGTTTGACATATGTTTGGTGGTAAACAAATTTGGAACGTCGAATTGTATTTTTTTAGTTTTTTTATTAATTTTCACCTTATTTAATTACCTGAATAGACATTTTAAAATGGTTAATTGCGCAGTTTATAAGTGCAACAGTCAGAATGCTAAAAAAGAGGAAGGAATTTCATTTCTTAGGTAAAAAGTATTTTAAAACTATTTCCTTGAAATTTATTTTTATTAATATTACAGCTTTCAGGTAATAGATGTTTAACTAAATCACATATATTATGTATGATAACTTAAATTAATTGTACATACATTTTGAAAATTGTTTTCATTCAGTTTTAAAGATTATTTTTCAATTAATTGTTATTATTTTCTCATAGATGTAATAGTTTTGCAGTGGCGTGGAACAAAAACATATATTTAAAATAGATAAAATAGATTAAAATTGTAATAGTTATTAAATAAATATGTTTTAAAATGATTGTTGTTTTTTTTTTGGAGCAGTACATATTTTGAAGACTTTTTTAAATTAGATTAGTAATACGAAATAATGAAAATGATTAGGTATATAATAATCGTATAAGAAAAATCGTATGATACGCCTATGTCAATATTGTCCGCCATTAGTTTGGTGGTAAATGGGTAATGGGTTACATAAATTGATTCCAATGCGCAGTCCTCTCTCTTTCCTTGTCTAAGATGTAAACCCGACGTTTATCTTGTCATGTAAGATTATTGTCAAAATAGTCATAAAACAAATAATACATACCTATTGATAATTTTTCTTTTTAAATTTTTAACAGTTCAACCTTTCAGATGTAAAAACTTTAAAATTGAAAATCGATATGTTTATTACTACTTTATATTCGACTAAATCCCTTGCTAATTCCCAATTTTTAAAGAAACTACTGTTAACAGTGAGAGGTAAGATTTTTAATTGATAAGGTTTTAATTTGTACTTTATTATTATTTATTATTATTATTAGAATAATGTGTGTGCCTCCTTTTTCATTTCGATGAGGCCCTTTGATCTTTCAGGTGACATAGGTATTTACAAACCAATTCGCTATCACCAATCGTGGCGTATTAATTCAGTGAGATCGTAGCCCCTGTTACCGGAAACAGGTAATTACTAAGGCCCGTTGTACTGGTAGCGTAAATAGAAAAGCTACTTTTACGTCCCCCAGGCAGTGACCAACTCGGCTAGTGTCTTTATACCTTAATCGTGCATAAAACCTACTTGAATTCAGCCAAGGATGGTCCCATGTAGGAGTAGGATTCCCCGGTCTATACGCGGCGTCATATTCTGTAATTGCTACGCTACTACGACGAGTTAGTAGGAAGTTAAGGCACACAGGGTACGTAAACGTATCTTTTTCGCGTAAACGTACCAATTCCACTTTACGTCGTCGTTACCAGGATGAGAAATATAACAGTTAAGGCACAGATCAAAAGGTAACGCAACGTATCCAAACGTCATGTTTTGTTTTTGTGGGCCGACAAATATTTGTTTGGTTTTTTGGTTAGAATAATTTGTGTTTTTGAATGAAAACAAGCCCAGAAAGATTAAATGTGTACACTAGTAGGTACACATCAATACGTAACTTACTGAAATTGTAGTGTCCTATGCTTGTTTATATATTTCTTAACTAAATTTTTCACCATTTCCCTATGATTTTCATTAAGTTACTTTGAATTATATTCCATCTGGAACTGTCTTCATAAGGGTTTTGCCCCGTAATAAATGTAAATCGTCCTCATTTGAAAAATATACCCGTCCTTCTCCTGATAGACGATTTACATTAGTCACTTGCATTGTGATCATATAGATAAGAACAGATTATGATGGTCATAAAAATGGTTATCAAAACAAAAAACAACTGGATTTGCAATTTGCAGGATAGGATTTTTCTTCGTTTTCGTTTCTTTATTTTGCAGTTCGGGATATCTAGCAGCGTTTCGGATATCGTCGGCGTGTATCGGGTCGATACTACCGCGTTCTTGGGTCCACGTAGGAATCCGTATTTTTACGTCGAACGTATCTCGTATCGTAACGAAAATTTAAACGGCGCATGCGTAGCTGTCATTAGATACGTTTACGTATGTATGTGATGTGCAGCCTTAACTCCCTAGTGTTCCTTTAATGGTTATGTTTACAGCACTTGACGGCTCGTTATTCGATATTATTTATTAACAAAAAGTGAATTAAGAACATACTCTAACAATAAAATGGAAAAAATTATAGAAACATTACTTAGTGCAATGGTAAAATGGATGGTGAAAGTAATGAAAGTTATAACATTCAATGCAAGTTGAGTTATAAATAAAGTTGAGTTATAAATATTTATCTTTATTTTCTGCGGTTAATGATACCTAGTAATAAAATTGCCCATAAATATGGAATAAAATTTGTCAATTCATTTTAAAATTTCCCATTTTTTAACTTAGTAGATGCTCTTTAAATATTTTAAGTTACGCTACTGGTCGAATTTCAAAGAATTTTATATTTTTATTCAGGTTATTCCACTGTCAACAAAATTGAAAAGGACAAATGGTCAGGATTAGCATGTATAGATATTCAAGAAAATTCTTCCCCCTTTGAACTAACCAAAGAATGGTTTGAGGAAGCTCGAAAATATGGCATTTACATGCATACCTTTAATTTGGCTACATGCACAAAGTAAACTAATTTCATTGTTAAATCTCATACAGGTACCTACCTAAATAAAGTTATATACCTAAGAATTAATATATGTTTTAGATCTGGACAAGTTTCTAATAGATTTTTAGTACTACATGATTTTATAAATGAAAAATTCAAATTTGTTTCTGACGAAAATTCTCTTAAAGGACAAGACATGGTAATATAATCAATACTTTTTTAAGTTAGGAAACACGTTATTAGGTGTAATCTGCATTGTATCTTTCAATAAGAACAGATATATTTTAAACAATAAAAGAAACAAAGTCGGTTAAATGGAAAAAATGTGTCTTTTAAGGGCTAAAATTCAACAAAAATAAACTGGTTTTGAATTGCAGATTGTCTAATAGTAGGGATCATATTATACTTATCCAATATATAAGTCTATGGTGGGGATCCTCTTACTAAATAATTTAACTGAAATGGAAATTTTTAATTTCTAGCTAATTTAAGCTATAAGCTATTTGTAGCATATTTTACAGATTCTATATTTCATTTCAAAATATTGGGAAGAGTTTTATACAATATAATAAGCCTGACAATTTTAAACTGGTACTTTTTTAAACATTATACCTAGTTTCTTTTCTGGGAATAAAATAATTGATGTAAAATAAATAGTACTGTTTTTCTAGGATGAAAATCCAGTAGCAGCCGCATGTTTTCTTTTGAAATACTTAAAAGATGGGCAAAATATCATACGACAGGTACCTACTTAAATATGTTTATCATCTACCCATCATTATTACTATATTCATAAAAATTGTTCTTATTTTTGACGTGATAACGTCTTAAAAGTCGATTAACTCCGGCTGCACATACATGTATCACGATCCGTGATACAAACCTGTATGATCTCCACGGATATCTGCTAGCTAATCGTATTTATTAAAAGTGGTTTTCAGAAAAATATTTAAACCGACTTTAAAGACGGGCGAGAAGTAGGCTCCTGGCTCCAATACGGTAAATTCGATTTGGCAACTCCGCTCAGCTATATATTCCAACCGCCAGTTACGAGGGAGTTATTGTAATATTAAAAATATATTATAACTTTATACTAATAAGTCTTGGTATTAATATTTATAGATTACTAAAAAAGGTCCGAAGTCAGAAAAATCTTTAACAATAATAATAAAAACATTGAAAATCATTGAATTAATAGTAAACAAAAAATATTCTTGATTCTTTCATTGGAGCTGGTGGGTAAAGGTAGAAAAAACAATTCTCTTTCATCTGGTATATTCAAAAGTTACTTACAAACGTTCCGAGTGGGCCAAAAATGTAAATTTTAAATGCAAATGTCTAGGTTTTTTTAATTGCACCACTGAATACTATACACTTTGTTTCTTGGACAGGAAAAATCCGTTATTCCTATAGGCTGGGCGGTAGATTTAAGTAATTATAGGGACTTCCAACAAATAGCAGACGTACCTACCCTTGGTGACGCCCCTGTTTTGCTGTCAAGCGTTTGGGCTGTTGTCGTGCGTCCGACGGCCCGAAGCTGGTTCGTCCCTCAGATACTCAGTTGTTTTGACAGGCGTAACTCTGCCCCGAGTAGTATTGAAATGAAATTAAGCAATAAATGTAATGATTTACAAAAGTTTGAAGGAATTATCGAATCAATGAAAGTGTGATTAAAACAGTAAACATATATTGATTTGTAAATACTACACTTTAAATTTGAGTATAGTAGAGTCAACTTTGTGTTTGGACAAAACTAAAGAGAAAGAGTAAAGAGAAGGACCTGCTAAAACTATTTAATTATTTAGTTCTAAATAAAATAAAATATGAATCATCTAAAAAAATATAAGCTCCTTCTCATTACCTATAACGTAAAAAAGAACATAAGAAAACTAAATGTGACGTCACTGCGCAATTAAATCTATTTATATCCTTAATCCTAAAAAAAATGTATAATTATAAAATGCAAATATAAATAATACCGCAATCAAGAATATATATACCTAAAAAAATAATCTGAATACCTTAAAGAAGTTCTTATTTACACCGCGTAGTCACTTCTACTGCTAAAAGTGTGGGTCAGAGATAACATATAATACGGAGTGTGGGTAAATGAAATAATTATACAACACATAAAACCTGGCCTTGACTGAAGTGCTGCTGATGGTAAAGTTGACATCTGGTATAACGAAAATACGCCTCTACTGCGCTGCTGCTGACGTCACAGTTCAAAAGCGCGCTAAGAACCGCGTGGCTTCGGGTGCGGCTTCGAACGAATGCTCAAAAATGTTCAAATGAGTTCGAAAAAGTCTAGAAATACTATGTAGGTAAATATCCACAAATGGCTTTACACTACTCCTAATCCGAAATAACGAATTCTTAAATGAAAGTGAGTCTTAATTGAAAATAACTGAGTTCATTCGCAAAATTATGATTTGCAAGTACCGGATTAGCACAAATATGTATCTACTAACCTTACGAATTTTCACACCTCCCTGGTTCGAAAAGGAATGCTACCGTTACAGTTTCTCCCTTGGCCGATGTTAACTACTACCCCCTTCCCTTCTATATATGTTTAACAATATTGGTTTCATAATATTAAGTATCAGTGTCGAAGTATTTTTGATGAATATTTTTATTAGTTTATTTCCGTTGTGGTGAAGCCACAACATATAGTATAATAAAATTATTCGTCCTAGTCCTAGTTTGTCCACTCAGAACGTTTGTAAGTAAATTTTGAATATACCGGATGAAAGGAAATTGTTTTTTCTACCTCTATGCAAAATTTCATTCATGGACATCTTCATTTACCCACCAGCTCCAAAGGATGTATCCGAATTTGCGTTAAAAATTCACTTAAAATCCATTTTTTGCCCACTCTGAACGTTTGTAAGTATTATTTGAATATATCAGATGAAAGAGAATTGTTTTTTCTACCTTTGTGCAAAATTTCATTCATGGACATCTTCATCTACCCAGCAGCTCCAAAGGATATATTCGAATTTGCTTTAAAAATTCACTTAACATCCGTTTTTTGCCCACTCGGAACGTTTCTTAGTAATTTTTGAATATACCAGATGAAAGAGAATTGTTTTTTTACCTCTGTGCATAATTTTATTCATGGACATCTTTATTTACCCACCAACTCCAAAGGATGTATCCGAATTTGCGTTAAAAATTCACTGATATGTCAATTTTAACACACTATGAACATTTATTAGGTATATATTAGTATTTAAATAATACTTTATATCATTTTATATTTTTATTTTCATTAAATTAACTTTAAAATGTTTTTTATCAACCACTAATTATCATGGTTCCCCCGTATTTAAATGTAGTATTATCATGTGCGAGCGTTCAATTTTTTGGTGATCGAGTTTGAATGCATAGTAGATTTTGATGCGCTGTTGCCAAATGAATTGCTTGTCGTATTTCTACGGTAGGAGCTAGGAGCTAGCTTCTCACCGATCTTTAAAAACAACCATTTTTTTACAGCTACGTTGCCAAGGTAGTGTGACAAAAATGTCTTATGAAGAAACATCAGAATACTTTAAAAAAGAACCTTTGTTTTGTCAAATTAGGTCTCATCTATGTAAACAAGGTGAGAAAGTAGCTTGGAATGATCAAAAAGAAAAACTTACAAAATTGATGAAGGAAATACAAACTGGATTAACGTTAAAAATGCCAATTTATCAGTAAGTATGGTTTTTATTTTTTTTTTGTATTTTCGTCATCAAATACTTTTTCAACTATTTTTATATAAGTCTTTAAACCCTATTGTTATAGAAAAGCATTATTTTGCTTTTACTGTTATTTTCTTCCTTTTAATACTGTTTAAATATAAAATTAGTACTTTATGAAGTTTTAAATAACAAAAATTGACAAAAATGTTTACTTTAAATATCACTCATTGCATACAGTAGCAAATATACTATATTAAATAATTATTAAACTATTTTGTATAGGGTTGGATATGAAATTAGTCCATTTTCATTTGATTTTTATGATTCTGCTGATGATCTACTTCCAGATAGAATTGTTTTTAAAAAGAATGAAGAAAATGGTTGTTGGAATTTTCAGCGAGTAGCTGCTTAAATAAATAATATGTTTATTAAAAATTTGGAAAAAATATAAAGCAAATTTATAATAAGATGTCTTTTAATACAAACTTATCAAAGCTTGATAAAATTCAAGAAACAATTTTGAATTAACTGTAAATGTATTGGAAAAACATATTTATTGAACCATACATCGTATTCTTTATCTTTAAAGAGTAGATTTTTATAATAAAATTGGGAAAAAACATTAGTTCTTAGTTTTTCCTTGTGTTTAGGTTACTTGGATTTAAACTAATAATTCAACAATATTTTAAGCATTTCAGAGCCAAATCGTAAAATACGGCTCTGGTTTGACCTTAAAATATACCTCCTTCCACTTTTCTCTACCATAATAAAACGAGATTAAAGTAAAACAAATAGCACATTCATAGAAATAAAAGTATATGTACACTCTGTAGAAGTATAGGTACAGTTTATAATTAAAAATACATTATTATTATCAAATCAAAAACAAATCTTATTTTTGGCAAAGATATTTTGATTTTGATACATTAATATGACAAATAAACCTGAGGGAGGTATGCAGTCAGGATTGGCCTTCATCGATGTTAAAGACAACACTTCACCATTTAAGTTAGTGTCAAATTGGCTTAAAGAAGCTGAAGCCCATGGAATAGTTTTACCGATTATAAATATCGCTACTTCTTCAAAGTAAGTATGCACCAATATTTTTAATAAAATTAATTTTCTCTTGTCACTATTTACAAATTCGCTTTTAAATAAATTAATATGTTACACAAAAACGTATAATATACTCATAAAAAAAGTAAAATGTTTATTTACCAGGATTGTATTGATTATATTACCGTTAACGTAAAAGAGACATATACTAAGTGACATAAAAAATCCGAACACCCAGTTAAAATGATTTTATTTTTATAAAATTTTGTATAAGGACTTACTGAAGTATAATAAGTAAATAATAAAAAATTCAAAATGATTGCATTGCTTTAAAGCCCTTTTATCTTTAATAATGTGTGGATGCACCCCGATGTGTTACGCATTCGCCAACGCGTAGGCTTCTGATCAGGTGGTCAATGTCCTCCTGTGGTATCTCATTCCAGGCAACCACCAACTCCTCTCGAAGTTCTTTTAAAGTCTGAGGAGGACGTTGCAAATTGAACAATCTCCTACCCATCATATCCCACACGTGCTCAATTGGGGATAAGCCGGGAGATCTTGGTGGCCAAGGTATCAATGTGACATCATTATGTCGAAAGAAGTCTATTGTGACTCTTGCAACATGTGGTCGGTAGTTATCTTGTTGGAAAGTTGGATTTGCCAGGGTGTCAAGATAGGGTAAAAGATGTGGTTCTAATACTTCTTGGATATAACGCTGCGCGTTCATGTTACCTCTGATAAAGATTAAAAGTGATCTCGAACCATAAGCTATAGCACCCCAAACCATAACTCCAATAGTTTAATGAACATGCCTTTCAACAAAAAACCGTGGATTTCTTCTTTCACCACGTCGTCTTCTAACCCTCGCTCGACAATCGTGCATGCCTAAACAAAATCGAGACTCGTCACTAAAGACAATACTGTTTTATTCCTGATCCCAGAGTGACCGTTCTCTGCACCACTCAAGGCGATTACGGCGGTGTTCTGGAGTTAAAGGGAGGACCCAGTGTGATCGCTATTAAAACAGGCCAAAACGTCTTATTCGTCGGTAAACACTTCAATAGGTCTTCCGTGTTCTGCAAACCATTCATTTGCAATGGACCTGGTAGTGGAGAAACGGTCCCCTAAGGCCAATAATCTTAGGCGGCGATCTTCACGGTCTGTTGTTCTACGGGGGCCTCCAAGAGCCCCTTTCTCTTTGCGTACGGCCTTCTCGAAGCCATGCCTGACAACATACAACCACAGTGTCTACACCTCTTTGTACTCTAACTGCAATTTCCCGAAAAGAAAATCCAGCTTTCCGAAGTCCCACTATACGACCCCTATCAAATTCACTAAGTTAACGAAATCGTACAGGTCTCTATACCCTAGGCATCGTAACAAATCGTAAATAATGTCAAGAACCAAAATTCGCAAAATCTGGATCTTTACTTCGGATACAATATTCATTATTGGATTGTTAGTGGATTTCAAAAAAAAGCAGTATAAAAACCGGAATCTTCAACTGAAAATTTTAGCAATTGTTTATTTCAGTAAAATAAATAAATTCACCAAATTTTATTAAAATAAAATCATTTATACTGGGTGTTCGAATTTTGATGTCACTTAGTAGGTATATTATGGTAATGTTATTATAGTTGGTCCGAATCCAAATACCAATTATTGTTGTTTTCATAGCATCTACCAATCTTATTTAATTATATTTTAATCTTTTTAAGTATTAAACTACAGGATGAATATTAAATTCGAATTGATATAATTAATAAAGTGTGTTCATTATTCTTATGCTTTATGATATACAATATTCTTAGTATTTTTTTCTTGCGCGAACATAATTATTTTTTTATTTATTGCACTTATAATAAAAATCTACATTATAAAACGCATTTGCGTATCGTAATGTAACTTTTACGCACGCAAATTTTTGTTTTCAATGGTTGGCGACATGAGTGAAGTATCTAATGACAAGACTATTGACAATGACATTTGTGGCTAATAGCAATTTATTAATTTTATACTGTTCTTTAAGAAAGTATTTGTGAATATGAATATCATCTTTTACTTATATAATATAAAATATTATTTTTGGTGTATTAGTCATTTTAATAGTATATTACGTAACGTGTATGGTAAATAGCATTTTACGCACGAATGGAATAGTTCCGTGAGTGCGTAAAATGCTTTACAGCAATAGTTACGTACTGTACTTTACCTACGACCTACTTGTACCTGCATTAATAATCTTTTTGTTAATAATAGTTACTAATTGCTAAGAGCAACAATAGATGTTTTTAATCATGTTATTGCATAATAATTAAATACTTAACATTAGTTATATTGGGTGGAGTTAAATTCATTTCACTATCACTTGACATTTTTTTATAATTGTATAAAACTTCACGCATACAAACAAGTTAAAAATATTATAAACAACTTATTTCAGATGGCCGTTGTTTAATTTACTATTGTTGGTATTTCGACATTGGAACAGGCGAAATATAACTGTAATTTTTATGTCAAATGTCATGATGTTACATTAGGCGCTTTCTTTCGTACCCTAATTTGGTTTAATTTTTTACGTGAATATAATCAATGTTATGTAATGTAATGATAATATTAAATCTATTGTTCTATTAAATCGTATTTTTAATATTTTTTATAAAAATATCGACTAAAATTATTTTTATTCTAGGAATGGAAAAGTAACCAATAGATCCGTATTTTTACAAGAATATAAAAATGAAAAGTTTATATTTGTAACCGATGAAAGAAGCATGAAAGTTACACAACTAGTAAGATTATGTTCTATTAAATATTTCTTTTTTAAATATCATCCACAAAAGTTATAAAACTTTAACAAAGCCATTTTTTAAACATTTAGAATTTAGAGACTTTATTTTTAGTAGTATTCTTTATAAAACCTATTCACACGCCACTGCATTTTAAATTTTTTTGACGTTTGTTATAGACATGTACGTTTTATATAAACGTCAAAGTTTATTTAAAGACGTGTAAGAAGGAGCATCGCTTTTGATTCTTTATTTGTAGGTTAGTAGTTATTATAATTGATTATACATATATCATATTAATAAACTTTATTGGTTTTTCATACACAAGTGATTAGAAAAAAGATTGTGAAATTTCACTCTTAGGTACATATAGACTAAAAATTGCAGTTAAATAAAGTACAATTTGTATTGTCCTTTTTCACTACTAGACTAGGTATACACCTAACTTTATTGACTTTTGTTAAGGTAGTAAAGTTGGTCATTATATATATATATATAATGGCTATACACCCCTTTGTGGAGCTAAGCAGCATAAGCTTTCTAGATCCTATTTCTTGGGTGGATCAGTCCCTTTTACTTATTTTATCTTCCTGACAATTTCTCTCCATTTTTTTCTATCTCTAGTTTTTCCTGCCATTCTGACTCCGGCCTGTGTAGATCTATTTCAACTTCTTGCAGCCACCTCGATCTTGGTCTTCCCCTTTTCTTTCTCCCGCCTGGATTCCATAGCCATCTGATTCTGTATTGCTTTATTTTGCTTACATCTTCTTTTAGTTCTCCTGAATCTCGGCGTTTGTTCTGCTTCTATAATCACCTGTTTTGATTGGTCCTAGTATAGTTCTCATAATCTTCCTCTCAGCTTTTCGTAGGTCTTCCTCATCTTGTTTAACCAATGTCATTGTCTCAGCTGCATGCAAAAATATTGGCCTGATTATTGTTTTATATATATTCATCTTTGTTTTCTTGGTTAGTATTTTGCTTTGAAGTAATCTTTTATTTGCGGTTTTGTTTATTGTCACTCCCAGGTATTTGAAATGTTCTACTTCAAACTCTGTATTTCCTATTTTAATTTTATCTTTTATTGGTTTTTCCTCTAATCTTAAAATTTTTGTCTTTTCTTGATTTATTTTTAGCCCCATTGTCTCTCCTTTCTCTAATAATTCTTCTAACATTTCCTTCATTAATTTTCTGTTCTTTGTGATTAAAACAATATCGTCTGCATAGGCAATTATTTTTCCACACTTTGTTCTGAAGTTTCCTTTTTCCTTTTTATTCATTTTCTCAGTTTTTGTGGGATTTTTAGTTTTTTCAGTGCTACCATTAACTGTTTTCTTTTGATACCTGTTTGAAATCAATAAAAAGCATTACCAATTCTAATTTATTCTCGTTTGCTTTTTCCATTATTTGCTTACTATAGCGTCTATAGTAGATTTTTTCCTTCTGTGAATCCAAATTGGTATTGTCCTACTGCCTTCTTAGTGATCTTCGATAATCTCATTATTATTGATGTCAGTATTTTATACCTAGTACTAAGTAGCGTTATTCCTCTATAATTTTTACAGATTTGTTGGTCTCCCTTTTTATGTGTAGTTATTGTCTGTCCTGTATCTGTCCTGTCTCCCATTCCTCTGGCATTTTCTCTTCTTTCCATATCTTTTTCAGTAGCGTGAGTATTTTTTCTCTCAGCTCGTCCCCTCCGTATTTTATGAGTTCCATGTTAATCTCATCTTTACCAGGTGCTTTTCCATTCTTGCTCCTCTGTATTACTTCCTCTAATTCCTCACTTGTTGGCTCTTTTGAGATATCAATATTTTCTTCTTCCATTTCCTCTTCCTCATTCATTTCTTCCTCTGGATACTCCTCTGTCAATAGTTTCCTATAGTGTTCTACCCATACCTGTTTGTATTCTTTGTCCTCTATTGTTACTGTTCCTTCTTCATTTTTTATTCCGTTTGATTTACCTTTGTATTTTTTATTTTGTTCTCTAATGTTTTTATAGAAGTTTTTCTTATCTTTTTTGTTCTTTCTTGCTCTATTTCCTTCATTTGGTCATCTGCCCATCTTCTTTTAGT
This sequence comes from Ophraella communa, assembly GCA_035357415.1. NCBI lineage: Eukaryota > Metazoa > Arthropoda > Insecta > Coleoptera > Chrysomelidae > Ophraella > Ophraella communa. The sequence goes on along the minus strand of CM068985.1, from coordinate 16,993,079 downwards.
TTGCCTTACAATTTTCTTAGCGTTCCTTCTTAATTTTTCATAGTTTTGTTTGTCTTCATCTTTATCTGTTCTCAGCCATTTAATTCGCGCTTGCACTTTTTTTGTTATTTCTTTACATTCCTGGTTGTAAAAGTTGGTCATTACTATAGTTTATTTGTTTGGATTTGGCATAGCTAAGAAAAGTCATTAAATCGTAAAATGTTGTAAAGAACACATTAGCAGCGCACGTACTTTTCGATTTTAATGAAAATTATTGTGGTCGTTAGGAGTGTTAAGGGATTAAGGTAATCCTATGTGTATAATTGCAAAAACAGGTACGTTATTAGTCTATAAACTGAGGATTTGTTTATATCCTAATACATAAGAATATAGCTCATTGGTATTGGTGGTTTATATTGTGATCTATATTTTTATTTATTTAATTCCAAGAACATTTTCGGGAGTGAAAGTGGCGTCAAGTTTTGTTCCAATACAAGTGGCTCATTTAAAATAAAGTGCGTTTTCTCAAAGAGAAAAATTATTGTTTTAAATGTTCATGATGCACTAATATATATCAAGATGCATCAGCAACTGTTCATGATGTAGTAACTAGGTGCTCCAATATCGATTTTTAAGTGAAAGGAAACAGGGAAATGTTTGTGAACCAAAAAAAAACACGAAGGAAAAAAGTCCATTATGGTCGATAACTTTAATAGAGATATCATTAGAAGACAAGTCCATTCTTTGTACTTAAATAAAGAGATTCCGACTTTGGACGAAATACGTTATGGAAACTCAAAAGAAATTGGTTTTAAGTATGAGTCGCCTAAAAAACGAAAATTTTTGAATGCGACAGAAGAAATTATTTGCTGGATAACACCATACTTAACGGTTTCGGTACCATACTTAAGAAATATTAAAAAGCGGAGCGAGGGAAGAACTATCTTTTATTTAGATGAAACATGGTTAAATAAAGGACACACTGTTTCTAAAGCATGGATGGACACCAATATTTAAAATTTCCGTCAGTCATTTTTGGATGGATATTCAACAGGATCAAATTCTCCTCGAGGAAAAGGTCGCAGACTAATAATCGGCAGTGAACATGGTTTTGTAGAAAATGGGTTATTAGACTTTTTATTAGTCAACCAAAGATTACCACGAGGAAATAACCTCTGAAGTTTTTGAAGAATATATTTTCCAGCTACTGGAATTTCTGCATAGTGCTGCAGTTGTTGTCTTAGATAACGCCAGTTATCATTCAAAACCGGTGGAAAAGTTACCAACGACGTCATGGAAAAAAAGATATATTAAAGAGTAGCTCCAGAGAAAGAATATTTCTTTTGACGACACCATGCTGAAAACGGAATTACAGCAAATTGCAAAACGCTACAAATTACAATATAAAAGATATGTAATTGACGAAATCGCGAAGGAAAAAGGAATAACTGTTTTACGTTTGCCACCTTATCATTGTCAATTAAACCCAATAGAATTAATATGGGCACAGATAAAAGGTGAGGTGGCAGGAAACAATACAACTTTTAATTTGAATGACGTTAGAAAACTTTTGAAACATTCTTTTGGAAATGCCATAAACCATGTGAAGAAGGAAGAAGAACGATTGTGGAGTGTTGATATCAATATTGAAGAACTGTTAGAACCCATTGTAATTCCATCGGGCAAGGAATCTGACTCATCGTCGGATTAATACGACGAAATGGAAGCCGACAATTAAAGGAGTAAGTGCTTTTGCATTATTTATATTTAATTCTTACTTTTTATTATATAGCATATTTTTATTTTATACTTTTAAATTTTTGTTTTAATGTGAATTATGCTTTAAAAAAACTTCGGTTCTACGGTCATGGGATCTATTCAGCTACATGTTGTGATAATATTATCTAGGGTTTCTATTGTGTTTGGGTTAGTTAATTCCTTATTACAGGGTGGACTCTTTGAAAAATAACAATTATAACTATGTTTCAATAGAAATGTATACTACTTTTAGTTATTTCTCATGAACCATCCTTGCTTGGGCTTTGAAGGATTTGAATTTATAATGAATTCTCTGAGCTGCCAACTCCAAACAAGTATAGTATAACCAAAGTCGAAAATACAGGGTCTACTTGATTAGAACTAAGTCTCAATCCATTTAACAATATGTGAGGTTAACTGATGCAAAGAAAAAATGAAAAAATATGTTTTTCACAATTAGCCTATATACACAACTTTATTGACTTTTATTGAGGTAGAAAAGTTGTTAATTTTTAAACAAGGGACTACTTGATTACAACTAGATCTCAATCCATTTGATAGAATGTGTGGTAACTGATGTAACGACCAAATGAAAAACTATTTTTTCTTACTCATTTTAATAGTCCACACTTATTCATTAAAAACCTCGACAATAATAACTCACTTTGCTACCTTGGTGCATAAATACTATATTGTGGTGAACTAAAATAAAATCATTTGTAAACGCGAATTTAGATAGGTACCTCTTATCAAGGCTGCTTTTATGCACGCGTTTTTCGTCGCACAGATGAAACAAAATGAAATTTTTCTTTAGCTTCTTTCGCCGGGCGTCGCTTGTAAATAAAATTTGTTGAGTGGCCACCGTACTGTGCAACAAGAAAGTGTGTATTTTGGTATAAGTGTACCTATGTATTCAAATATATAACATACATGCTTACCAATTTCCTGTCTTTTCCATCTTTTCCACCAAAATTGGGCATAACAACTTGGTACACTTACTTCCAATCATCTCTTTTAAGTTGCCTGATGATAAATCCCACAAAGATGGTCGTTTTTCTATTTTGTCAATAAATAGTTCAACATCGAGGTTTTCCATAGTCGCTGATAATTCCTATCGAATCATCGGCGACAATAAACGCGTTGCATAAAAGTAACGTAGATTCTTATTTATAAACCGCCTGTCGTGGCGCGTCCTCTAATTCCAGGCGACAGACTGAGAACACCGCGATACCGGCACTGAGCCGCATAAAAGCAACCTAAATCAAAGTTGTTAGTGTTATCAAAGATGATAAACACCATAGATGAACACCGTTAATGGCATCACAGGCAACGTCTACTAAAGATGTGCGTAACGATTAACAGATGTCGCCATGGGAGGCGACTCGAATATTTTACGCATCGGAAAGTGAACAACTCCATCTTTCATTCATCCGTATATACAACGTTGCCGAGCTAACTTTTCTTCATTAGCTATACGACAAATAATGTTGATAATATGATGTTCACGTTGTGGTCCTCTGTCCTCTAATAATGGATATATCTCAGGTACAACTGAAGAAAGTGCTTTCATAAAATGAGAACCGAAATTTATTTGTATTGAATTATATATTCATTTAATACCTACCCATTGAACGTCAAGTTAATATCGAGTATAATAATCACAAGCACAATATACCTAGAGGAGCTAATAAACAAGTATTTGGGTGCAATGAAAACTGCAATGAAAAGATATCTGTAGTTATGTGTTTTATATATATTAAGTTGCCATGGCAATGTTAATAATATTTCGAATGAATCACAGTTTGTGAATGTGTGATCTATCATTCAGTTGGATATACATACAGTGCGTCCATAAAGTACCGCATAAATTCATTATTGGCTAAATGATCAATAAAATTAGAAATTCCCAAAACAAGTCGATTTTTGATTTGAATTTACTATTGTTTCAAATCATAATCTAATATACAGGGTGAACCACTTTCGTGTAATGACGTCATCACCATTTTTTTCAAATGGAACCCCCCTTTTTTTTCAATTTCCAAATTGCCTTTGCTGAGCTGATTCCAAAAATGTATAATATGTTGCTTCAAATTGGTACAGGGTGGGCAAAAATGCAAAAATTTACTTACAAAGTAATGAAAATAACGAATAAACGTAATAAAACACATTGTTTCACAAACTATGGTAAGTAGAATAGAGCGAAAATACAGAGAATTAGGACATGTGAGGGATGTAGCAGAGCAAGGTAGACCAAAAATTGATGAAAATATTCAACAAGACATAATTTTGTTGGCTGTAGAAAATCCACACTGTACAGTGCTATCTATGGATTTTAGTATTGGAAAGTCTTCAGTATCAAACATTTTCAAAAAGGTAAAATACCATCCTTATAAAGTACGTCTCATCCATGAATTGGCTGAAGACGACTTTGACCGAAGAACTGAATTCTGCGAGTATATGCGATGAACCAAAATAACAATTTCATTGATAACGCTTTATTTTCGGACGAGGCAACGTTTTATTTGAACGGTCATGTTAACCGGCAAAACACCCGTTATTGGTCTGATGAAAATCCACACTGGATGCAAGAGTACCATACGCAAAGACCACAAAAAAACTAACGTATGGGCTGGTATTGTGAGAAATACAAATATTGGTCCATATTTTTTTGATGAAAACTTAACAGGAGCATTATATCTGGTTTTCCTACAAAATACATTAATTCCTAATCTGATCCAGCTTTTTCCTGATATTCAAATACCCACTAATGTAGTCCGCAGAATCTGGTTTCAACAGGATGGCACACCGCCACATTTCGCAGTAGCTGTGCGCGATTTTTTAAACACAACTTTTCCACAAAGGTGGGTAGGAAGGAGGGGACCAGTGGAATGGCCTGCTAGATTACCTGGTCTGAGCTCATTAGACTTCTTTTTATGGGGTTATTTAAAAATCTAAAGTCTATTTAAATAGACCTGGAAATATCCCTCAACTACAAGATCGAATCAGACAAAAAATACAGAGCATAACACCCGCTATGCTACAGAATGTTAGAGACGAAAGTAATGCCCGGTTCAGTCATTGTCTAACGGTCAATGGAGAACAATTTGAACATTTACTGTAAATTTTCTTTTGTTTGTTTGTTTTTGAAAGTGTATCACATTAAGCATAACTACATAATTCCATTTAATTTGTTTATTACATTCAGTAACGTATTACTTTCCATAAACAATTTTCATATTCTTTTTTGTATTCTTGCCCACCCTGTACCAATTTGAAGCATAATATTATACATTTTTGTAATCAGCTCAGCAAAGGCAATTTGGAAATTGAAAAAAAGGGGGGGGGTTCCATTTGAAAAAAATGGTGTTGACGTCATTACACGAAAGTGATTCACCGTGTATATTAGATTATGATTTGAAACAATAGTAAATTGAAATCAAAATCGACCTGTTTTGAGAATTTCTAATTTTATTGTTCATTTAGCCAATAATGTTTTTATGCGTTACTTTATGGACGCACTGTATATTCGTCAAATTTATAAGATACAATATTATTGAAATCTGCAAAGTTAATGAAAATATTTGAACCGAGTACATTATTCAACAATAATACTACTACCACTAAATAATATTATATAGGTAAAAAATTACTGGGAATACTAGCCTCCCATGATATTTCAAAGCACTGACACCCAAGAACGTTACAAAAAAATCTAATTTCATAATCGAATTATACATTCATCACATTATACATTTATACAATTTGGCATGCCTGCTTTGGCCCTTGGACGGTCGGAATTAGGGTCAGGTAGAATTCTATAAATAGACTACGTATTTTTGAATGGCCAAAAATCCCATCCCAATGGCGGGAAAGAAACCGATCTGTTACATCCCAAAGAAGCGTTGCCAATTTAAACAACGGCGGTGTTCATCTATGGTGTATATCATCTTTGGTGTTATTAAACATGAAAAATATTTATCTGGAGATACAGATGCAATTCAACTATGTATGTATGAATGAATTTATTGTTCCAAATTTTTGTCAAAAACCAAATTTATTAACGAGACACCATTTAATTAAATAATATAAATATTTGCAGTTTTAAATTCTACAAGCTTAACAAAGTGTAAATACAAATGTATAGGTTGCAATAATCCACTGATTCAAAATGTGTTTAGAGAATGTAAAAATTCACAGACGTAGTTTTTAGGCAGAAAACCCAGAAGTAGCAGCATGTTTGGTTTTTCAGTATACCGAGAATGGAAAATTTATTACTCGGCAAGTAAGTCATTTAATTATATTTCCCTACTTTTCTTTGTTTTCCATCGTCACTTTGGGTAAAGAATTTGCTATTAACTTAAAATTATCAATATTATATCTCAAAAACATTTTCAGATAAGAATAGAAGGTACTGTAAATAAATTACCTTATGAAGATACATTAAATTACTGGGACACCGAAGCACTTTATGCACAAATCAGAACATTGATCGCGGAGGACATAGGAAAAATTAGCTGGGAAGAAAAAAATAAGAAACATGAAGCGTTATTGAAACAAGCGCAAAACGGAGTCAAACTTGTCATGCCAAAATATCGGTAAATAATTTTTACATTATTGATATCTTTATAAAAGGGTAAAATATGACAATAGCTCACAAAAAAAATTAGTTGTTTCAAATAAATTTTATTTTATACAAAAGAATATGTTATATCAATAAGACGAAATAAACGTAATTTTTCAAGTAAGAACACCATTTACTTGAATTTCAATCAAGTATACCATTTATTTACGGTTTTATAAAAAACAATATTTGAATCGAATAAAATTTTATTTTGATTTTAATTACATACTTAGTTATTTAAGAAAAAACTATTTATTTCAACCCATAGTTTGTGCTATTGAATTAATTGGGTTAGTTTTAATGTGAAACTAATATTTATTTGAATTAAAAAAAATGTGTCTAGTAATATAATATCTTTATAATTAAATATTATTTTGTTAATCCAACTAAATTGTTATTTCAATTAAAAGTAAGGAAGTTTTAGATCCAGTATTTGGAATTCTAAAATTAAGGATAAAAATGGGTAGTATAATAAAAAATAAATTTTACTTTTTCCAAATTTATTATTAAAAACATTTAATTTTGCATCTAATTTAGTATTTTTTGTACTATAAAGAAAACAGCTTTACCAATCAGATTTTCCTTTAAAATAGCTAATATGTCTAAATTTAAAAGACTATCAAAATCAACAGTTGATAATGAGGACATTATTTCACTTGCTGATGTGGACGACAGATTACTAGTAGAAGTAATTGATGGAGATTGGGGAAGAGATGAAAGATTTTCGATATATTTTAACAAACTTGTGTTTGAATTTTCTGAATTTTCCTCCAGCATTAAATAATCTTCAACAGGTCGCTTGGGTAATAATTCTTCAGACTCTTTTGTAGGGTTAAGCTAGAAAATATTAAATATCAACAGGTCTTTAAACTGGGGAAAAAGGGAGTAGCTAGTGACATGAATTTGATGCTTACAGAATTTCTTTTTTTTTTTAAATCGTCCACACCTTTTTTTAGTTTAAGACGATCCCCAATTAGATTTAAATTCAGATAAATTAATTTTTATAACGGTAATGAAAGCTAAAAAGCTACGTCCCCATACAACTGTTTTAATTATTTAATAATTTAATTAATCATTAAGTTATTAAATAGGAGCTTACCTTCAAATAAATTTTCTAGATGTGCTAAATTCGTGGAGTTCCAAAAATTCTTTTGCTTGATCCATTTATATCAAAATACAAAAGCTGTATCAAAGATGAGCCACTACAAATTATGTATTCTACCTTTATTCACAAAACACCCTATACGCAATAAAATTGTAGCAAGTAACTAGTCCTAAACTGTAAAACAAAACTAGCACGATCATTAACTCGGCAAATCATACTAGTACCGATAGATGCGATGCTGACACGTCTTCTTGGATATAAAATTTTAATTGTTGGGACCAAATAATTCTGTTTAATTCAGAATTAGAATTGATATTAAGCTGATTTGCCATTATATATTCAACCTATTAGACAATAATATTATACATAGACAAATTGACTTTGTACAGAGTAATTTTTTCTTAATTTTTTCTTTTGATATAAAATGATTATATAAATGATTTAATTGAATCAATTCTTCATTGTGATGTCCGGGGTAAGGCTCTTAAAAAGAAACACTTAACTATTTTGTATATACGTATATTGGACTATATTATAACAACGCATTATCAAGGATGTGCTTGCGGTCACTACTTTAACATGGCGGTCTATGATCGGTCGCGTGCCTTTCAGTTGACGGTACGTAGCAGAACTGCTGTGTAGCTGTGTAAAGCATTATACCCCCACGAACATAGTACTTCCGGCACACTTCAGTTGTCGACCTGCATGTCAGGGTGGATCGTAGGCAACCAACATAAAACCTCCCTCCTTGTTGGAAAACAGTCTGGTGTGACCTGTAACAAAATTTCCAACAGCAAAAAAATTCTGAAATCCTACATCTTTAGATGCACTAGTTACATAACTGTTTGTACAAATTAAAATGTTAGTCATATATATAAACAATTTCACATAAAAATAATTTAATTGTTTTACAATAAAAATAACCACAAGCACTCCAATTATCACAGCTCAAGTTAATTACAGATATAGTCCTTAAATTTTGCAGGCATTTTTATGGCTCTGCATGGTCTAATCAGTTCATTATTAACCTCAAGATTTTCGTCATTAGTGCTAGCAAAACTTTCATCAGTCTCTACCTCTGAAAGTTCTGCATCATCATTACTATTACTACTTTTCGCTGATGAAAAGCACTGTGGAGATTCCTTACATGGGGTATTTTGTAACCCTGTAATGTCAACATTTGATATTGGCTCGTTTGGGCCTGAAATCTCCACTGTACTATCGTCCACACTCAAATTTGAATTTAAAACATCAACAATTTCACTAACAGCTGGACATGCAACATACTCATTGGGCAAAATACCTATTTTACTAGGTATAGATCGTACATAAGATTTGAAAACATTACCTTGACTTTCCCTGAGTTTTTGATGTTTGTCCACATCCTCCCCCTCATGGCATTGCAAGATCTGATTGGCATGACGTTTCCAAATTTGGTTTTCATTGGTCTTACAAAAGTATGTGCAACTACCAATCTTCTTTAAAATTGTTGCACTTATCCATTTGCGTACGTTTGGAGTCCTGTAGTCGGCCACCACCACGCCGGATGCAAAGGTTCTTTTTACACCCCTGAACTTCTTGATCTGTCTTTGTTGCTGTTTTTGGACTGTGTCTAACACCTGGCTTTTGTGATGAGGTTGTCTAGGAATTCTAGAATTTTCAATTACCTGAGAAATTACGGTTCTAAGTTCTCTGGAAAACATAAGATTAGCAGGTGTTTCATTGGTTGTACTATGTCTGGTATTCCTATATTTAAAAAGAAAACGTGTTATTAGGGTTGCTAAACTATCACTTTTATACTCTTCATCCATCAAATACGTTTTTAACTTATTTTTAAACAATTTAACCCCAATTTCTGCTAAACCATTACTCTGCTGGTGTCCTGGTGGAGAATGCAGGTGTTTTATGCCATTTTTAGCTAAAAATGTTTCCATCTTGTTTGAACTAAACTGCGTACCATTATCAGAGACCATTGTTTTAGGTAGACCAAATCTTGCAAACGTCTCTCTAAGGCATTCTATTGTCTTTTCTGTAACTGCATGCTTCATGGGAAATACTTCAATCCATTTACTAAAAGAGTCTACTATAATTAAAAACATATTACTTTTTATCGGACCCAAAAAGTCTACATGTATTCTACTCCAAGGAGTTGTTTCAATTGGCCATGGTGTCAATTCATGTTTAGGAGGACTTTGCTTGTTTAGGATGCAATCGATTCGCTTCTTTGACTTCCTCAAACCATCTTTTGATATCTGATGCCCCAGGTATTCAATTGACTCCTTAAAGAATTCACATTTGCTGGGCTTCACAGTCAATCCAGCCTTCTCCAGTTTTTTAAGAACATTTTCTAAATTTTCAAGGTGCTTCTGTTTATCAGGCCCAGTGACCAGGATGTCATCTTGATAGACAGCTACATGATCCATACCTTGAAAAAGCTGGTCCAGATGCTTTTGAAAACGACCACTGGCTATTTTTATACCAAATGGCATGCGATTCATCAGAAAAATACCCTTATGTGTACTCCAAGCTAAAATTTCTTTAGAATTATCTGTTACCTTGAACTGGTTATAGGCCTGGCATAAATCCAACTTCGTAAAGTGCTCACCATTATGTAACTTGGAAAAAATTTCTTCGATTCTTGGCAGTGGATACTGCTCCTCCTTGATAAAACGATTGACTGTGGTTTTATAATCCCCGCATAACCGTAGCTTTCCATCGGCTTTTATTATGGGAACAAGTGGGGTAGCCCAACTACTTGACTCCACAGGGGTTAACACTCCTTCTTTAACCATTCTATCGATTTCACTATCCATCATTTCTCGATATGCCAGAGGGATCGGACGGGGCCTACAAAAAATTGGAATAGCATTAGGTTCTAAATCTACATTTATTTCAGCATATTTAAATTCACCCAATTTATTTGAAAAACGTTACTATATTTTTTTAATAAGGATCCAATACATTGATCAACATTAATGTCATTTTCTATATTATTCATTAGCTTTATCTTTAAATTAAACACTTCCATAAAATTTCTACCCAATAAGCATGGCCCTCCATCAGAGATTATATAAAATTTTAACAATTTTGACACATTTCTAAACGTTACATCTAAAAACACATATCCCAGGGGAGAAAATACGCTACCGTTATAGCTTTTTAAAATTACATCATCTTTTTCTATAATTGCATTTGCAAAATCATTATTAAAAACTCTATCACTAATACAGCTGACAGAACTGCCACTGTCAAAAAGCATATTAATTTTTTTATTATTAACCATGACATTTAATTTTAATTCATTTGATTCTTTCTTATTCTCAATAGAAAAAATAGTTAATTCGTCAACAAAATTTTCACAGTTTGATTCTACTACCCTGGTTTCATTAAAATTTTGTTCTGCTACATACCTTTGGTCATCGCTTATAAAATTTACCCTTTTTCGCTTACACATTTTTGCTAAATGTCCTTTCTTATTACATTTAGAACACGAATAATTCTTGTATTTACATTCGTTTCTGTGGACGTTACCACAAACTTGACAGGCATCCATCTTGAACTTGTCACTCCCACTTCTACTTGTCGTTTCTGACATCGGGTGACGTTTCTGAACAGTGTTGCCATATGTTCTGGTCAGATGACCTCGCTCATCACTGGTGTTTTGTGACATCGAATGATGACGTTGACGACCCACATGGTTGTTGACATTTCCATTTCGGTTTCCTCTTCCTTTGGTGACGTAGTTGAAAGGCCTGGTTTCAACCGCACTTTTTATGAAACTTTCACGTTGCATTGCCAAAGTCTTTAATTTTTCCATGCTCTCTTCGGTGTTCTCTTCATACAATCGGTCCATTAATGAGCCTCTTTTGATTCCGGACATAAATTTTTCCTTTAAGACGAAGTCTAACTTGTTTCCAAAGTTGCAATTTATGGCAAGGGAACAAATTCTTGAATAAAAGTCCGAAATTGACTCATTTTCCTCCTGTTCTGAATGATAAAACACTCTTCGCTCACGCCATACATTAACTTGCGGACAGCAATGTTCTTTTAGCATTTTTGACAGCTCGACAAAGGTTCTTTCTTTCGGAATTCTTGGATGACATAAATTTCTTAACAGCTTGTATGTGTCTGTTCCAATGATGCTGAGTAAGTGTGCTACTTTTACTGATTCTTCCTCAATTTTATTAGCCACGAAGTACATTTCCAGTTTCTCTGAATAAATTATCCAATCATCCTCGATCGCGTTAAATTCCGAAAACCTAACTGCCGCCATTTTTCCGACACGAAAAATGTAACACGTGTTCACAAACCAAAAAATACGTTTCTAAAGTCTTAATTCTCGTCGCCAGTTGTGATGTCCGGGGTAAGGCTCTTAAAAAGAAACACTTAACTATTTTGTATATACGTATATTGGACTATATTATAACAACGCATTATCAAGGATGTGCTTGCGGTCACTACTTTAACATGGCGGTCTACGATCGGTCGCGTGCCTTTCAGTTGACGGTACGTAGCAGAACTGCTGTGTAGCTGTGTAAAGCATTATACCCCCACGAACATAGTACTTCCGGCACACTTCAGTTGTCGACCTGCATGTCAGGGTGGATCGTAGGCAACCAACATAACATTCATATTCTTAGAACTAAAGAAAGTGATTCTGTATCTTCAAATATTTTTTTTTAAATATAGCACATAAAATATTTAAATTAAACAAATAAACATTAGTATGAAATAATTAATTGTTTTATACTTCGATGTTGGATTGAAGTAAATATTTTTATTGCTTTTAATAAATATATAGAAATAAATTTAATGCTTAATCGAAAAAAATATTTCTTAAGTGAAGAAATTTTTTTTCAAATAAATCCAAATACTTAATTCAAACATTCTTTTTTTTCGATGCACAGATTAGATAGATACAGATACGAAAACTTTACATAGAACAGTAAAAAGCGAGAAAGATTGGTGGACATACCCATTTAAATGTTCATTGTAAAATTTCCTTCAATTTTCGATCATAGGTCAAATATTTTATAAGCACTATTTCTAATCGTGATAGTTACAGAGATACAAATATTCGACAATTACTTGTTTTAAATTAATTCCATTAACATTAAACGAAATATACAAATAAAAAAATTATTATGTATAAAAATCAAACTATATAGATACTTTTTTCACAAACCATATGTTTGGCAACCAAGCGCAATAACCGTGACGGCTTGGCTCAAATGATATTTGAGTAATCAATTGTGATTACGTATAGAATATAGTGGTTTAGACTATTATTCTCATAATGGCCGGTGGAGTATATTGTTCATACAGAAAATGTCCAAATAAATTTTATTCAGAAAGTTTGGCATTGCCATGCAATTTTGAAATTAATTAATTTAATAAGTAAGTATTTTGAAAACTAAAGATTCAATGGACATAAATATTTTTTAATTAAATGTTACTATCTATTTTTATCTATCCCTGCATAATAATAAAAATATAAAATTTATTTCGACTTACATAAAAATTGTTATGAATTTGAGTATATCCTCATTAACTATAAGAATGCACCAATTGATTCTTGCAAAGTTGAACGATTTTGTTCCAACTTCCGTTGTTTCGTTCTTAACAGGTTATCGGTGATCTTTGATAGATGGGTTTTTCGATTTTTGGAGAGGCACTCCACTTCTAGCAGCTCCACGCACGAATCACAACACAAAAAAACTGTATATCCGGTTAATTGTTGAAACAACAACTTACGCCCGTTCGATACCTCACAATCCGGATATCCTACTGACTGCGCCAAATAACTTTTGGATTGCCCGAAATACGTTTTTAAAAAATTATATTTACTTAAATTAACAAAGTTTTATTGTTATAAAAATATTTAGTTTCTAACTTAACAAGAACTGCTATGAGAATGAATAAAAGTCTTTTTATTTATGAAATATGAAACGCTGAGTCGTTGTTTCTAGGATGTTGACGTCTATGATGTTCATATGGAATGTTGAAATAATTCCTCCCTCCTTAAATTCAACTACGAGGGTTAGAGAGGAAGTTGAATGTTGGCTAAGTCTACGGTTAGTTTTCTTGGTAGTTTTGTCTTAGGATTCGTTTGACTACTAGAAAGCCGCTTGAATGTACATGGTGTAATTTTGAACATTTTATGTCTGGATCGTTTTCCGTTAATTTCAATTTTATGTCTTGAACTACATTCTTCCTATGTATTATTTGGTAGTTGTTTTGGGATTATTCAATTGTTCTGTTTGTAATTCTGGAAACAGTATTAGTTGGCTTAGAATGATGGTACTATTTGCGTTAACGACTTTTATTTGATTGGTGTCGATTAAATAAGCCTCTGGAATGAAAATAAGATATGTTCCTACTATCTTAATGGTTTCTATTTGGCTTTTGCAAGTTAGCGTAATGGTTTCTTTTAGTGAGAATACTGCGATCCATTAGTTGGTGTTGTGTAATCTACTGACGATGTGATTCGAAGAAATTATTTTTGTTATTTTGCAGCGGGAAGTGTTTTTTTGTATTAAGTAGCTCAACTTCGGATGGATTTTCAGATCTACTATCTTGAAGTTCTATTTTTTTGCATAGGTATAGTGTAGACTGATAAAGCTCAAGGCATAAATTGCTCATAAGTGCATATCTCGATGGGTTAATTATTAAAAATTTGTTTTTTGGTAAAATAGCTGTGATTCGACCTTGGTTTTCGACAGAGACAGTATACAGATGATAGTAGTTGAAACTTTTAAGTGTTATTGGAATTGGAATACGTACCAGTTATTCTTTTATTAAAAATATAGCTTTCAATTTTGATTAATTTTTCAAATAAGCCAATGTTTTCTAGTTTTACTCCAAGAGATAGCCGACCATTCTTTATAAGGTTTTCTATTAATTTTAATTCGTTAAGGAGATTATTCGGATCTATTGTACTTGTATGAATAGTTTGTAATTTAGAGAAAGCTATAGAATTTTCAATGTCTTGAAGAATTGATATAAAAGCTTCAAACATATTAATTATTTCATTAATGGTATTTTCAATTATCAATACATTTTCTCTGTTAGCATTTCCTTCAATAATTGCAGAAATTTGGTTTAATTTTGACTATAATGTTTTTTCATTGTGACTAATTTGTTTTAAAGTGGAATTTAATTTCTTTATTAAAGATCTTAATAAATAATTTTGAGTTTTATGTTTTTGCTAAGATTCTGTCGATTTTCTTGTTTTTCTTTAATTAGTTGTTCGTATCTTTGCCATCACTTGCACCAAGATTACCGGTTATGGCTTTAAAAACTGATCCTAATCCGTTAATGATACCTCTTTTTGGTCTCTGAGCAGGGGGTAATATTTCTTTTAGTTTATTTTCAACTTTTTGTTCTACAAATTCTAAAATGGTCAAATAATTTGCAATATTTTGTGAAAAATTTTCATGTCTTGACAAATAAAGTTTAAAATGTTTGGATCGAAGGTTTAATTTATTTACTTAGTCAATAATTGGGTTTAGGTCGCAGTAATGTATACGTTTAAAATAATTTTTTGTGATTTTAACAGTTCCTAGTTGTACTGGTAATAACCCAAAATTATTTTTCCTATTTTTTAGTGAAATTTTGTCGCCAGAACATTCGACGGCCCATATAAATCTAAAATAAAAGTTTATTTTCTTTTTAAAGTTTGTATGTTACTTATAAGGGTCGTTTTAAATTGTCCATGTGGCCTTTGGGTTGATTTGTTTTTGACGGAAATTATCAAATGCACCCAAATCCGCAATAAAACAGGATCTACCTTTTCGAATTTTACCTGAAAAAGGTCTGCATCCATTGCGCCCCAAGTGATACAGGCGGAATTATAAATTCTATGATTGTTATTGCAATATTTTTGTATAAAAACTAGATAATTGATTTTTGAAAATTGAATTTTAGACAATATTTATTTTTTTCGGGGATTTCTAATTTTTTGGATATTTTATTTATTTAACGTTGGGTTAGGTTATATTAGGTTAGGTTAGGTTATGTATAATTAATAAAATTGACACATTTAATATGGTCAATATAAAAGTATCGTGAATTTGAAAATAACAGTACGTTTTTAAATTTTAATATTCTGGTAAGTATTTTGTGCGCAATCGATACACCTCATTCCATCTTTATTTTAAACCGGGGCGAAATCGATAACCGGGATTAGAAGGATAACTTAGGCAGGTGATAAAATGTGTGCAAACGATATATGCCCGTTGTTGAAATAGTTTTATTTTGAGAATTAACATCTGTTATTAAGGTCGGTTTATGAAATTTATTTACTTGTTTTTGTTCTTGTGTGTTGTTTAACATAAGTTATTTGGTTTGGTTATTTCAGGGTCATCGCGATTAATTTTCTCTAATTGTTTTTGTTTTTCTTTTATCAGGTTATCGTTCAATTTTGCGTATAGCAACTTGAAGTTCTTTATGGTCGCTAATATGGTAATTTATTAAAATTTTGTTAATATCTATATTGAAAGGATCTTTAGTGTTTAAATGCCCTGTAATTACATCATTGGGTTTTTTTGTTATTGAATGCATGGAATGGTTATATGCTAAAATGGCTTATATCATTTTCATTACGATAGGGAATTCCTTTTGTGTTTAGTTCAATTAATGTGGAGTAAAATCTCTCAATTAAACCTTGAGATAGAGGACGGTGAGGGTGAATTTTGATTTCATGTAAATCTAGTTCTGTTAAAACTGAGTTTTTAAATTCCGTTCCGTTGTCAGTGAATATTAGTTCAGATACACTATGATGGGAAAAGTATATTAGAAGATTGTTTACTACTTACTTGATAAAACTGGTAAATGATAAGCTTGTGCCTATTTAATAAATGAATCTATAATTGTTAAGAACTTGTGTTGTTTTATAGTAACGGTGTCCATACATAGCATTTGAAAAAGATTGTTTGGTGTTGGAGTTTCATTCATTTTAATAGTAATTGGGTGTCTATCATATTTAGCTTTTTGACAGGTTTCAGTCATTTATAAAAGTTTGGATTAAATTTTTTTGGAAATGCCAAAAATATTTATCTTTAACTCTTTGGTAGATTTCATCGATACCGCGATGGTTAGTTTTGCCTTCATGATAAAATTGAATAAAATGTTTTATATCATTTTTAGCTATAGTCAAATTAAAACAAAAAGCGTTGCACGTCATAGAATTCGTCAGTGATAACAACACAATATTTAAAAAATAAAGGTATCTCTCATTTAAAATTAAGTTATTTTAGAGCAATGTTGCTTTACAAGAAAGCGCTGTTGCCAAACAAAAAATATGGAAATAAAATATCGGATACACTGTTATCTTCGTCTTCTCCAAATATTAAACGAAGAAAATTATTATAGAATCGGTCCTTATTAAATTATAAAAAAAAGAATAAAAAAAACTCTTCGTTTTAACAAAACTTCCACTAGGATTGGCATCGTCACATTGACATAAATATTGAAGTTACATTTTGTTTGTTTGTAGCTAGGTACCTGATGTTGATTAGGTAGTATTAAGGCTAGACCAAGTATGGAAGTAATAAGACATATCAATATTATCCTGGTTGTACTTCCCTCTAAGATCAGTATAAGACATTTAGCAAATCCACAATTTAAAGTTGTTAATGAACAAATAAATCTTGGAAGTTCTCCACTTTTAAAGTGTTTGCTTTGATTGAGTCTTCAATTTATACATAGATAAGACGTAATTGTAACACAAATATATTAAGTTATTGTAAAGATCAGCATGATATCGCTTACATTGTGAAATCAAAGTTCAAATACTTTAGAAAGGACAATTAGTGCAATAAGTTCATTGTTTAGTTAGGAATTGAGTTACTTACTTATTTTATAAATCTATAATAATTATAATTATTTCCTAGGCTAGAATAAATTGTACTTTGAGTTGTGACACTCTTCCTGAATGACATATGACAATTTTATTAGTTGTGCCTTTGTGTCAATAATTGTAATAATTTATTATACTGCACGATAAAAAAAATAAGGTCATTAATGAACAAATTTTATTGTTAGAAAAGTACAAAAGAGTTTTTATCTAAAATGTAATTAATTATACCACTGCACTGAACAAAACATAGTCTATGGGTTCAAAATAGAATCATAAAAAGGTCCGTAAAACTTTGGAATATATTTGCCTTTGATAAGGTCAAGTATAACTGACTTCTTCCTTTCGGTAATAGGAGTTTTACTTCTGTATGCTGTAGGACAGATTATCTTCTCTACTTCGATAGGTTTTTTTCTTTTCTCCCCGCTTTAACTTTACTACATCATTCACCTTATTTTCATAAACTCCTATTGCTCGTATGAAGTTTTTACAAAAAGGACTCTTGGTTCACTCTTTAAAACCTTCAAAATTTTTATATCGCCAATTTTAATATTATTCATTCTTTTTTTATTTTCATTTTCTCGTTTGGCTTGCTTTGTTCTTTCTATGTCTTCTTCTTCAATGTCAATACTTTCGTTTTTTTGTGTGCTATTTAGTTCATCTTCAGTTACATTTTCATTTTGGACCTTGTTTGGGACTGATTAATCCTCTTCTTGGACAACTTTATTAAAATTGGATCCCAGTTGTTCGGTGACGATTTTCCAGTCAATAAAGTCACTGTGGGATAATTCTACTACTTTGAAAGCGTTTCCTGTTTTCTTGGCAGATCGTATTATTCTGACGTATTCGGGCCTTTTTGACAGCCTTTTCAATGACTGAGTGGCTGTTATCTCCCTCATTTTGGGTATGACCCTTGATCAAAAACTTATGTGTTATTGATTTGATATTAAGTTTTTGAACAGCAAAAAGATACATACCAAATAATATGAATGAATTTTTTTGCTGCCCACAGCAATTGTCGGAGTACAGAACTATTTCTGGGTCCTGGTCATTTTTTAATTGTGTAATCTTCTCCAAATATTTATAGACACAAATACCTATTTCAATGGCACCTCTGTTTCCTTCAGCTTCATGCCAAAAATAGCATTGCACATCATCTAGCTTCAGGTCACTTACGGTCAAGTTGTAACTATTAATTTTTGATTTGTAAAAGAAAACCGACACGTCCCCTTTGGGAGCTGGCAAAACCGCTTGCAGATCATAAACTGCAACCACGAGTTTGTCATTGTTCTCTGTACGTAGTTTATCCTTTTTCTTTTCCTCCCTAGACAATTTTTTCTCTTTCAAATGGTTATCATACTGATCTTTTAGTTTTTGCTTCTCATCATCAGCTACATTGTTGTAAGCGGTACATAGCTCACATTGGTCCTTTTTTGGGACAAAAAATGAGATGTTAAATTGTTCATTAAAGATTCTTGAAAATAAAGTCAAATTGCCATATTTTTCATTCTTACTTTTACTTTCTGCAACATAATCGCGGTGCATGCCTGCAATTGATTTTCCACCATCAATATACTCGCGTGTAGTTTGTTCTCTGAAATAATGACTTTCAATCCTGGGTATAATGTTTATAAAGTCATATATACCTTGTTTGATTGTAGGATCAATAACTTTGTGGTTACCATGTTTTCCTCGTTTATCAGCTTCTATGAACCCATCATTACTTTTACTTAATACTGTCCTGATAGGTCTGTCGTTAATATCCAACGTTGCTTTGAAAAATTTTTTACATACACGTACATTGATGCCATTTACTATAAAATGAAAAGCATGATTGAAACTACGTGTACTGCCTATTCCCTCGTACCGATATTTCGGTTTCACTTCTGTAATAAGCTTCGAAATAAATTCGCGCTATAATTGCAAGCTACCAAGTTCCCAATAATTTTTAAATATTGTCTCTCTTGATTGATGATTAATTTTTTCATAGCATTAACGAATATTTGCAAAAGGGTGTTGCAGGTTTCGTTCTCTGATTGGCTGAGGATTCTTAGAATTAGAAGTATATTGTTTTCCTGTGTTTCTGCAAAGTTTTTTGTTATTTTTCTGCCACAGTTGATGCTTTGCACGTTTCTTTTTACCTTTTTTTATAGTATCTTCATCTTCCATCTCATCCTTGCGTAGTTCTAATGCATCTATCTCTTCATCAACTCTTTATTACTTCTGTTTTCAACGTCTTAAGAATCAGTTGAAGAATACGTAAAGCTAGGATCCCTGTCTGAGTCGTCAACATCTTCTTCATAGCTTGAGTCCCCACTTAAAGAAGTGGTTCGCCTTGATTGGTTTTTATTGAACCTACATAACCGTACTTTTATATCACTACTAGTTTTAGATTTGGGAACAGTTACCCACTTTGAACATCCTGCAGATGCAGCATCTTCATCTTTAAGGTTTTTAGTTTTATCACAAACATCATCTAAGTCTGTATTTTCATTTTCTAGTTTTTCCGTGTTAGCGTTTTGCTGTGCAGCTAACAGCAACATTTTCTTACCTCTCGACAATGCCATAATGAACCTAAAAATAAAACAATTAATTAGTATTGAAAAAGTGTCAAGTTTACATCTTTTATTAATAAATTAAAAATCCAAAATTTGATTGTGAGTAATCAGATCAATAGTGACACAACTCAAAATAAAACGCGAAAATACACAAATTATCATGCATTAAAAACAAGAATAATGTCATAACCCTAAAAGAGACAAGAGGAAATGTATAAGTTCCTTACCTTGAATCATAAAGAACGTCACAACTGAAAAAGTGTCAGTATTTCTGCCTTATTTCAGCAACTTAAAACACCACCTCACTGCACCAAGTCTAATGTGACACTGTTCCTGGTTGGCGCTAACCGAAATGACTGCCTACCAGAATGACACTTGCGCCACCTAGTGTTCAGTTTTGAAACTTCAGAAGTGTCACTATTCCAGACTTTTTAGTTGTGACGTTATTCTCGCCGGGGTGCGATATAGTTTTTTCCTTATTTTTCTATATCATTGCACAGTTATAGTTGTTCACTATTTTTATTACATTTTTTTCAGTCTTGCAGTCTTTATGTTTAAACTAAATTTGTGTTTCCAGCCTTTTGAACATCTGTATTAAATTTTAAAATAATTTACAAAGTAACCTTCAATTTTTGTTGCATGTGTGTTTCATTTTAATTTCATTAGATGTGCCAAAAAATCCATGTTTAAAATAAATACTCTTGCATTTCCGGAATATACTATTTTAAAAGTAATCTTCAAAATATTAGCTCTTAAAATGTTGTTTTATTAAAATTGCTAATAAAATAAGCCAGCTAGTAGTTATTCATTGGACATTGTCAAATTGGTGTTTTAAAGTATTTTTTATATTTTGGACTTATAAAAATCTTCATTATAAAACGCATTTGCGTATCGTAATATAACTTTTACGCACGCAAATTTTTGTTTTAAATGGTTGGCGACATGAGTGAAGTATCTACTGTCAAGACTATTGACAATGACATTTGTGGCTAATAGCAATTTATTCATTTTATATTGCTCTTTAAGAAAGTATTTGCGAATTTGAATATCATTTTTTACTCATATAATATATTATTATTATTGGTGTATTAGTCATTTTAAAATATTTTAAAACATTAACATTGCAAAATTTAAATGTCAAAACTGTCAAATGTTATAAATTACACAGTGTTACCGACATAATTTTTAAAATCAAAATTTTCGTAATTAAATTAAAATAATAAATTAATTTTAAAAATGATAAAATGCAAAAAATAAAAAATATTATAAACAACTTATTTCATATGGCTGTTGTGACACTCGTTCTTTAAAAAACTCATCGCTTCGCGATTCGTTTTTTAAACTTGAACTCGTGTCATAACAGAATTCCATATGAAATGCGTTGTTTAATATACTGTTTTATATTTTGCACTTATAAAAATCTTCATTATAAAACGCATTTGCTTATCGTAATGTAACTTTTAAATGACAAGAATATTGACGATGACATTTGTGGCTAATTGCAATTTATTAATTGTATATTGATTTTTAAGAAAGTATTTGTGAATATGAATATTATCTTTTACTTATATAATATATTATTATTGGTGTATTAGTCATTTTAAAATATTTTAAATTATTAACATTTAGAAAAATAGTCCATCACAAGTAAGATATATTTATTTTCAACCTCACTGGTTGGTAGTGTCCCCAACACATCTACGGCGATTCTTTCGAATGGAC
Source organism: Ophraella communa (assembly GCA_035357415.1). Classification (NCBI taxonomy): domain Eukaryota; kingdom Metazoa; phylum Arthropoda; class Insecta; order Coleoptera; family Chrysomelidae; genus Ophraella; species Ophraella communa. The sequence goes on along the minus strand of CM068985.1, from coordinate 16,971,480 downwards.
TTCCGACAAGGTATTGCTGCATCTCTGCTTTAGGTTTACGATTAGATCCATTGCTAGCTGCACACATCGTGCATTTGCGGCACCAATCTTTAACATCGTTGTAGCAATTAACCCAATAAAATCTATCCCGGACTTTTTGCAGCGTCTTTATAATACCTAGGTGTCCTCCAGATATGTCACCATGAAGTTGTTTTAAAATTTTCGGTACCGTACTTCTTGGGACCACAATTTGTTTCTTGATTTCTGAGCCTCCAGGGTTTTCAACTAGCCTTTTAAGGAGCCCACCGTCAAAACATTACATTCTACAATATCCAGAGATCTTCTTATTATTAAATCCTGGGCCGATTCTAACCATCCAAATTTCGCTGCAATTAATTTTAATTAAAATGTAATTAATTAATTATTTTTGAACAATTACGTTCACTTGTAATTATTAAAAAATATATTTTATTAGAAAGAAATATACCTGAGATACCAAGAAAGTTGAAGGTGCCATCCCTCACTTGGCCGCAACCTAATGTCAGCCAGGTGTACACAGGCATAATTTCGTTAAATATACAGGGTGTTTCATTAAGAATTATCCATATAGTAACTGGAGAAACCTTAGCACTAAATATGAAGATTTAAGCCAAAACACTTAAATAAAATATTTCTCCTAACCGAGATATAGGGTGTTTTATTTTAACTATTCTAAATGATTATATCCCATATTTTTGACACCTTCAAATATTTTCTGTTCATACTTGACAAAGAGTTTATACATATTAGGTTACTTTAAACAGTGGCAAAAGTTATTTTTTCTCGATTACCAGAGGCGTGCGGTAGGGATGGATAGTTTCTTTTATTCCCCTACAATTTACGCCACTGTCGTAATAATTGTTTCTGCATTTTTTTTTATTCTCCGTCACTTTCTACGTAAATATCATCCTCTTGTCTCAATACGATAGAGTGAGTAGTTTTAGAGTTATTTGCATTTAAAGGTAATGTTAAAATATCCATTTTATTCCAATAATTCCTTAATAATTTAATCAACCCAACATTTTTCTAAAGGTTAGGAGAAATTTTTCCAAAAGGATTAATAAATGTATTGAAGTCAATGGAGGCCACTTCGAAAATTTACTATAATGTTAACTAACTAGAATTTTTTTTACAGTAGTCTAAATAAATAATTGTTTCAGTACGTTTATTTTATGTATTATCATGTTATTTCGTAATGAAAATCATGGTTCTATTTTGTTATAAATTTAAAACTGAAATTTTGATAAATATTAATATGAAAAAATCATTTGAAACTAATAAATTTTATTTATTCAGTGAAATAGGCTACATTCAGGAGGTCCCAGCGGCTGAGATCGCTTAGTAAGGAGTCTCTCTGAATGTAGCGCTGCTTAAAAGCTATTCAACAGCGGCTGACTGTTTTGCTCAGCGTAGAAATTTGTAGCTTTCTAAAAAGCGCATAGCGATTTTGACATTAATGACATATCGAAATTGGGTTATGTAGGTTTGTGTTGATCTTAATTATATTCTAAGGTGTTGATTGTTGGGATAAGATTTATCCAATTGATAATTGAAGATAATTATTGTAGTTTTGTACATGAACACAATAGACATATAAAAACCAAAATAAAAATTGGGTTATGTTTTCAAATGTTTTGACTTTTTTTCCGCTGTCAGTGAGCCACGCATTCAGGCGAAACGAAGGCGCTTATTAACAGCGGCCACAGCATGCTGAGTGGCTAGATCTAGCCGCTGGGACCTCCTGAATGTACCCAATGACTCATGTGAATTTACGATTAGAATTAACAAATTTTGTTGTCAAGGTGGTTAGATTATTAAGGAAACTCATGTTAAATAAGCAATAAAACAAAAATGGATATTTTAAACATTACCTTTAAATGCAAATAACTCGAAAACTACTCACTCTATCATATTGAGACAAGAGGATGATATTTACGTAGAAAGTGACATGCAGAAACAATTATTACGACAGTGGTGTAAATTGTAGGGGGATAAAAGAAAGTATCTAACTCTACCGCACGCCTCTGGTAATCGAGAAAAAATATCATTTACCACAGTTTAAAGTAACCTAATATGTGTAAACTTTTTGCCAAGTATGAACAAAAAATATTGGAAGATGTCAAAAATATGGGATACAATCATCTAGAATAGTTAAAATAAAACACCCTATATCTTGGTTAGGAGGAATATTTTATTTAAGTGTTTTGGCCTAAATCTTCATATTTAGTGCTGAGGTTTCTCCAGTTACTATATGGATAATTCTTAATGAAACAACCCTGTATACGTTCATAATGTATTATCATGTTAAACATACCAAATTGAAGATTAATTCTTTCCCTATATGATGAGATATAGGTGCCTATGCAAAAATGCCAACGATTAAACATAAATAAAAGCAAGAGAAACTTGTCGAATAAAGATATAGCATACCAGCAGGATTTAAGGAAAATCAACGAAACTTTAAATTAAAAATTATAATAAAAAAAACATTTTAGTATAAAGATAAATTTTAATATAGATTAAAATTAACGTCTTACAGTTAAAAGTTATTGTTTGAGTTGAATATAATTATTTTGAAAATTTGGGTTTCTTGAGGTTAGGGGTTGAATTGGAGTTGGCCTAGTTTGAATAACATTTGATGGTCCACAAGTTGGTAAATTTAAATTAATATAGTTTCTGTTGAAGTTATTTCGATTATTGAAGTGGCCTGAATTATTGAATTGAATAGGGTTATTGAAATTGGTTCTTTGCGACTGTCTATTAGGTAAGGAGTTTTGTCTATTTGAAGGTTTATTTTGATACCCCGTGGATAAATCAGTTAGAATGATCACAAATGAAGTGGATTGGGTAGTTTTCGTTCGCAAGAAATCTTGCAAGAAATCTTGAAATATTCAAGTATAATGGATTGGCGTCATATATCAGGAGAAAATAAACCTGTCGATTTACCATCCCGTGGTTGCAGTATATCTTGTGGAATCCCGATGGTGGGAGGGTCCAGCTTGGCTTCGAAGAACACCAGATCAACGGCTAAGTTCTGCAGTAACAGCTAACTTGAAATCGATTTGGAGCCAAGAAGAGTCATTTCATATTTTAACAATTCTAGGGCGGACCAACAACTATATGACGAGATAAGCAAGCAATCAGATTACGACAGCATGTACTTTATGGGAAAAACTGCTGGTGATTGAGCTTCAAGGGAGACAATTGAAAAACAGTTACTTCAATTGGTGCAACGTATTCATTTCAACCGTAGCGATCATAATAGAATCGAGAAGCTGGATACGTTCAAAACAAGAAGTGGAACTTGATGCCTTGATCATGAAAATACATTTGGAAAATAACCACGGAGGAATTCAGTTTCTAATGTCAAGACTACGTGAACAATACTGGATTCTCAAGAGCAGAAGAACAATACGTTCAGTTTTACGAAAATGCCCATCATGTCAAAGATTTGATGCTAAACCCTTTAAAGCGAACACACCACACTACCGAGAGAGATAGAGTGGAGGCTGAGAATCCTTTCGAGGTCACTGAAGTCGAAATATGTGGACCAATGATTTTAAAGGACCGACGTATATATATTTCTTTAAAAACAGTTGTAGGTTAATTTTCACGTGGATTTAAATATTGTTTTAATTAATTTGTAAGTTTTTAGAAATTAGAATATCATTATAACAATATGAAATAAACGCCCAGCGAAATGTTAGTTATTTTCTTATATAAACATAGGATCATGATTCGATCTACGTTTTATTTAATTTTTTGATCATGACGCAAGGAAAAAAATACACCGAACACAGTATGTGCAAGGATCCCTTTCTCTCACGATATGTAGGGATGTGAAGATCTTGTACTATCAGTACATCATTTGTACTGATAGTTTATGCCAAAAAATGTCAAACTTTATTATGGTTTTGCCAGATTTTAGCTATAGATATTTGTGCCTATATTCTACTATATTTTAATTTTAATTAAATAACCATAACATAGGTAATTCCAAACTTATTTTTTGTTTTTAAAAAACATTCAGGTGATTATAAAAACTTTATGCTTTATTCCCGTACCTTTTTATGTATTTGAATTTACTTTTAGGGTTAGCTTCGAAATTATTGCTAATCGATTAAATTTTTACCATGGGGAAGATATGTTAATAGCAGATAAAATAGACTTTACAAAGGAAGATAATAAATGGATATTTGAAAGAGTTGTATGAAGTTAAAAGTAAATTATAAAAAATGTATAATGATGATTAATAATAAACAAATATAATAAAGTAATTTTTCACTTTCTTTCTTTTCATCCCTGAATAATACAAATAATACATTAAAAATATATTTTAAAGGTATTCTAAAATAGAATATAAAAATAGTAACGGATAATGAATTATAATTTTATATTAGCTGCATATGAAAAGTACATAAGACTTATTGGAGGAGTCGAAAGCAGAGCGTGCTAATAATCAAGACGAGTTCCATTAAAAAATATCTACGAATAGCAAACTGTCAGTTTCTGACAAACCAATCATGGGCAACTCACACTAATTATTGGTAACCGTTAAAATATCTACCAAATGAATACTTTGATAAAAAAATAAAAATATCTAGAAAACTGATAACTTTAGGTATAGGGAGTACTTTATAAAATTTAAAGTATGACATTAGTACTTTTTCAATAGTCATATGATATAGAGGGTGTTTTATTTAAAATTACCAAGAAAATAATGTAATTGCATTTTGACTTACCCTGTATTTAATTTAACGAATATTATGAAAACGAATATGTTTTATAATTTTTAACAATTATTAAAAAACTATGGTTGTAATAGATCAATGCTCCTATACTCTTTTTTAATTATACAGGGAGTTAAACTTGATACGATTTTCAGGTAATATTGGTTATAAATTTTTAAATACCGGGATAACATAATAAAACTTTACATTGTTGTGATGTGGAAGTGATGCAGATTTTGAATTTAAAATAAAATACAGGGTGTTCCGTTTAAAAAAACATAAGTTTGGTGTGCCACCATCTTATGGAACACCCTGTAAGATTATAACTAATTTTAAAATGTGGAGTTTAAAGTTGCCTACAATTTTTGTCTAGTATTTTTTTTTTGTATTTTTTACTATAACAGATCTACTGAGCTTCTTCACACTAATCAATCACCCTGTATAACATTACTAGCAAGGTAAGAGGGTTTTTACTGACGAATGGAGGATATAACTGACGAGCCATAGGCGAGTCACTTACCTCCTTGAACCTCCTTACCCGTTACATAAATAATTATTAATTGACTCTGGTAGATTATAAATAAATGTACTTCTACTAGAAGAAATTTTAGACAGCATAAGACAAAAAGAGGTTATTTCCGTTAAAATTTTAAAGGATTTCTTTAAAACAATCCATTAAAATTGTATTATTTAGAGGCTCGTTAAAATAAAGCATTTAAAAGGAAAGGTGTATTAAAATAGAGTATTTTGAACCTGAGGAAATTTTAATTCAAGCATTAGTGGAAATTGAAATAAAAGATTTATGTTAAGTAAAAGTATATATTATTTTGGAGCTGCGTTTATACTTTATCAAAGAAGCGTTAAGGTGCGTACAGACCTGACGCGACACTCGCGAGACGAGCATGTGACGATCCTTTTACGCGCCTGCCTCGCACATTTGACAAATGCGAGTGTCTTGAGCTCCTGCTACGAGCCATTTGTTGAAAAATATGATCTTTGTGCAAAGATGTCGGAAGAGTAAGCAAAAGCATGTTAATTTATACTTTAAATCAATTTAATTTGTAATTAAATTTATTAAATTAACCCTTACTTGCTGGAAGTCCATCTTACGAAGAATAATAAATTACTCTTGTTTTAACTCAACTTCTAAGTTTAATTAAAAAATTACGTTTAAAATTACAATTACAGCTGTTTCGCTAAATAACTAGCATCGTCAAATTGACATATTGAAGTTTGTTTGTAGCTAGGTACCTGATGTTGATAAAGTGGGTAAGGCTAGACCAAGTATGGAAGTTATAAGACATAACAATATTAAAGCCTAGATGTTATTACCCCTAAGGGATTATCTTGGATGTATTTCCCTCTAAGAACAGTATAACTGTGCAATGATAGGTATAGAAAAACCAGGAAAAAACTATATCATGCTGATCTTTACAATAATTTAATATATTTGTGTTACAATTAGGTCTTATCTATGTATAAAATAAAAACTCAATCAACTTTAAATTGTTGATCTGCTAGATCTCTTTTTTTTTAAGTTATTCCAGGAAATTTAAATTTTTTTTTTTATCACCAATATGTAGTATATAAATATCATTGGTGTGTATTAGTGAGTGTGGACGTTCAAGAACGTGTTTTGCATAGTTTGAATTATCTGGTTTTGGACAATTAATTTTGTAAACACCAGATATTTTTAATTTAGGTAATTTCGTTTTTACATTTAACAATTTTGTATCAACATTATTGTGTGATTTGGATGAAATTAATGCAGATGTTGCCGAAGCTATTATTATTGAAATTGTATCAGAAATATTTCCACAATATGTAATACTTTCATAACTTTTAATATCTTTAGTTTGTTGATGGAATATTAGTTGTACTGACATTTTCTGTTCTTTCTTATTAATTATTTTATTTATCAAATGTATCTGATAGCCATTAGATGTAGATGTTTGTTTTATAATCTCATAATCTTATAATCTCAAATCCTTATTAAAATTATTTTTGTTCATTGGAATTGAAAATGCTCTATGTATCATAGAATTATAAGATGCTAGTTTATGTGATATATGATGATTTGAATGATATGGTATGGTTAAATATGTTGGTGTTGGTTTTCTGTATATTGAATAATTTAATAAATTATTAACTTTTTCAATTCTCAAATCTAGAAAATTAATTTTAGGATGCAAGGTATTAATAAGTATAATTAAAAAATATATGTAATTGTCGTTCACTACCTACAAAACCTGCTAAGACATCATCAACATATCTATACCAAAATACTATATTGTTTTTATAACTAGAATAATTATTAAAGATTTGGTTTTCTAAATTATCCATAAAGATATTTGCTAAAATTGAAGAAATAGGACTTTCATTTTGAATATATACTTGTTATCAAATATAAAATAATTTTGGCTAATGCATACATTAAATAGGTCAATTATATCTGCTATTATAACTGGATGGATATTTCTTTTATCTAATAGTTTTTTAACTAGAACTATACATTCTTTAGGAGGTATTTTAGAGAACATTAGTTACATCAAACGATACGAATTTAGTAGTATTTTGTAAATTAGGTACATTTATTTAATTTATTTTTCAAATCTAATGAATTTTGTACTGAATATTTAGATATGTAACCATAATTATTTAGAATAGTATTTAATTTTTTAGCTACTTTAGTGTTAGGAGTATTAACATACGAAACTACAGGTCTAATTGGTTTTGACTCTTTATGTAATTTAATAGTTTCATATAATTCTCGACATTGCGGATTTTTATTAATTAGGTATTTTTTATTATAGTCATTAAATAGATAATTTGAATCATTTACATGTTCTCTTATTTGGTTAGAGAATTTTTGAGTTGGATCGTTTTTTAGAATTTTGACATTACTTGACATTATGAAATCATTCGCTTTAGATTTTCTCGAAAAGCTTGAAATAAAAAGATCAACAATTTAAAGTAGTGAATAAATAAGTTATTGTAAAGATCAGCATGATATAGTTTTTTCCTGGTTTTTCTATATCATTGCACAGTTATACTGATCTTAGAGGGAAAAACATCCAGGTTAATCCCTTAGGACTAATAACATCTAAGCTTTAATATTGTTATGTCTTATAACTTCCATACTTGGTCTAGCCTTACCTACTTTATCAACATCAGGTACCTAGCTGCAAACAAACAAAATGTAACTTCAATATGTCAATCTGACGATGCTAGTTATTTAGCGAAACAACTGTAATTGTAATTTTAAACGTAATTTTTCAATTAAACTTGGAAGTTGAGTTAAAACAAGAGTTTTTTATTATACTTCGTAAGATGGACTTCCAAAATGTACGGGTTAATATAATAAATTTAATTACAAATTAAATTGATTTAAAGTATAAATAAACATGCTGTCGCTTACTCTTCCGACATCTTTGCACAAAGATCATATTTTTCAACAAATGGCTCGTAGCAGGAGCTCAAGACACTCGCATTTGTCAAATGTGCGAGGCAGGCGCGTAAAAGGATCGTCACATGCTCGTCTCGTATCGAGTTAAAACAAGAGTTTTTTTATTATTCTTCGTAATTTAATTTGTAGTTAAATATTCATATGGGTATGTCCTACTAGAGAATCTTTTTTAACATTACTAAGAATAATAAAAACATTCTTCGTTTTAACGCAACTTTCAATTTTAATTGAAAAAATTAGGTTTTAAATCACAACGACTGCCCTTTCGCAAGAATTAGCATCGTCAGATTGACATATTTAAGTTAAATTCTGTTTGTTTGTAGCTAGGTAGGTACCTGATGTTGATTAGGTAGTATTAAGGCTAGACCAAGTATGGAAGTAATAAGACATACTACCTAATCAACATCTAGCTACAAACAAACAAAATGGAACTTAAATATGCCAATCTGACCACTCGATAGTACCTCTTCGTCCAATTTATTTATTGGGGAAAATTCCATTCATCTTGGGGCATTTTCCTAGTTTGATTAAATTGAAGTGATCGAGGTTTTTCCCTGATAATTCCTTCTTTGATCATTCTATATATTGTTTTCTTCCTTACACTTTCTAGCAGAATGTGCAGTGGGGTCAAGTTTAAAATCACCCCCATTGCAGCAGTGGGACAAGTTTCCATTGCTTCAGTGATACATGAACAGGCTAGTCTCTGAATCTTCGAGAGATTTTTCTTCGTCGTACTCAGATTAGCCCTTGCGCACCATGAGGGCCTTGGTTGCTTTGTGTATTACTTCGTCTTCGTGTTTATTCCAGAGTAACCTGCTATCTAGGATTAGCCCTAGATATTTTACCTCTGTTTTCCACTCGACGATGTTCTCCCCTATTTTTATGATTTTTAGGTTAGGTTCCTTTTTCCTTGTAAAGGCTACTAGTGTGGTTTTGGTGGGGTTGATGCTGAGTCCCACCGAGTCACACCATTGTTTCGCAATGTTCAGTCCTCTTTGAACAATATCACAGAGGACATTTTCATACTTCCCTTTTGCCAGGATAACCATGTCGTCGGAATACCCTTGAATACCTAGTCAATTGACAGAGTAGACTGTCCACAGTGAGACTCCATATAAGTGGGGATGCAACTCCCCCCTGTGAACAGCCTCTGATCACATTAATGAAGATAGTGTCTTGTACTGCCTCCATTTCTGCGATTCTTGTAGATAGCAGTTGCGACATCCAAATGGAAGTCGTTCTATCTACTCCTTTCTCAATCAGTGCTCTTTTACTGCCTCATGTGGCGTATTGTCAAAGGCCCCTTCTATGTCTAGAAAGGCACATACCACGGTCTCTTTTTATTCAGAGCGTCTTGGATTTCGTCAGTCGATTGTGTTAAAGCGGTTTTCGTGGACTTTCCTGCTTGGTACGCATGTTGACGGGGGTGCAATGGCGCCTGTTCCAAGATTTCTTTTCTAATGTAGTTGTCTACAGCTTTTTCCATCGTTTTGAGACCAAACGATGTGAGGCTGATCGGTCTAAGGCATTTGGAGTGCGTAGTGTCCTGTTTCTCTACTTTTGGAATGAAAGTGATTTTGGCCTTTCTCCACGCTTCTGGTATGTATCCCACTTCAAGGCTGCTCCGAATAATTCGGATCAAGTGTGAAATTATTGCCTCTTGGCTCTGTTGAAGTAGGGCAGGAAATATTCCATCCGTTCCAGGGAGTTTAACGGCTCTTGGGACTTGTGCTCCAAGGCCTTCCTTCTGGCTGTTTCAGGGGTCATTCCCTGGTTTAGGTACCTTAAGTACCATCTGCAGCCTGCTCCGCTGAGCCCACGTCTCAGTGGGTCGTCCCTACCTTCAGGTTCTCCCAAATTGGGAAGTGGGGGCAGTTTTGAAGTTGAGGGCCTCTGGAGGGTTTTCTTCCTCTCAGTTTCTCTTTTGTGGTATGTTCCAACTCTGGAGTCTAAGGTACTGGTCCTCAGCTTCTCTGCCTCTTGGGGAGTCTTCCGAGGGACTGAAGAAGGGAAGTGACTTCCTTTTTTTACTCTTTTCCTAGTTTAGCGGTGTTTTCCCGCTGTTTATTGCTTGTGTTTTTTTGTTTCTGACCATGGTTGTTCCCACGAGTAGCAAGGGAATGTCGGTTCACTCCGGCGGAGTCCCGCGTGCCAGAGCAAGGCTACATACAAGGGGGTTTCGCCCGGTTCCCTCAGGGGAACGTTCGCGACCCCTTATACCCCAGCGGCCATCCATCCTTCGGCACGTTACTTTACACCTTGGAATTGGGGGGGGGGGGGTTGGTCCGCGGTGCGACCTTGGCCAACTCAGGAACAACTTCGTCCCTAATCATGCTTAAATATTATTCGTCTGTCAAATTTCCATCTACAAAAATAGGACCAATAATATGATAACCTATGAAACCTGCTCAAACGTTCAGCTTTTGAGGACACTGAGTATGTGTCTCATGCATCCAATGAGGATTCTCTTCTGATCAATATATACAGTTTTGTATGTTTACTTCCTCGTTCAATGTAAATGTTGATTAATCGGAAAAAAAGAATTGTACCACCAGCTTTATCATTTCTGTTTTCTGAAGTGCGGTTTTCTCTTTAATGGTTTGACTCGTCCAATTTCTTTGAATTGTGCATGAATTTTGAAACATTATTATTTTCACAGTTTTATGTATTTACTATCTTGAACAAAATTATAAATAATTTCAAAATTTCGCTATGTACAATTCATAATAGACCCTACATGGTATAGTTCATTAAGATCGTATTGTTAAGGAGCTTTTAAAATCATAACAAACTACAGGGTGTTTTATTAAAAATATAGATCATGGACGATGCCAGACTAGCGTGTATCACCCAAAACATTTAAATTTATGTTTTAAAAAGCTCACATTTGAATTTCAAAGTTGACGGGTCCCAGCGTTTTTTATAATAATTATAATTTTTAAAATGGTTTTGGTAGTTGTTGTTTATTTTTCGCTCTATCAAGAGTATGCTCCTGATGCTAGACCGACAAGCCGAACGTTTCGTAACAGGCGGCCGTAATTGCCTTTCAGTGTCACAGTGCCTAGTAAATCTAAAATCTATAGACAGAAAAACCCTGGGAGTGTAAGGCATTAGACTTCATGGGACCTCTTCCTAGCAGAAAAATGGTTTTGGTAGTTATTGATTACCTTTCACTCTATCAAGAAATTAAATTTTTAAAAGTACGACTTTGGATATCATAAACCTTTCCTCACTTTGTGGAAGTTAATCATAAGAACACAAAACAAATAATTTTGTAGCCTAGCTATTTTATTCAAAAACTTAACTTTTTAGTCCATGTCAGCTGTTTCGAAGAGTCATCAACGTCATATTGACATATTGTTTCGTGTTTTTAATTTTTCAATAATATAATATACTCACCTTCGTATGTTTCAAGTGCTCCAAATATATAATCAAATCGATTTTTTTGCAGCTTTTATCTTTATTCCATAAAAAAGTATCTATTTATTGTTTACTTAGAAAAATGGTTTTGAGTAATACAACAAAGCTATTAGAATTTAAAACTAAAATATTGCATGAAACAATTTTTAGGGAGGCTCTATACTTCAAGCAATCACATTTTTTTATTAATAATATACTCTGATAGTAAGGATTTTACATTTTGGAGATACTAATTTTTTTAAAGGAAAGTTCTCCATAAAAACAATAGGGCTTATACCAAATTATCGAATAGTCTATTATAAAAAATTATTATTTTATTTTATTATAATCATTAATTTTAAACAATGTTAGTAAAATGTATAATAAACCTATAATAAAGAAATCACTTTGATATAGGTATTTAATGCACTAAACATCAAAATAAAATTTTTAAAGGGATACGTGGTGTTTAGTGGTTTATTCAAGGATACCAATGGAATTTCTACTAGGATCCTTATAGCGTTTTCCACTCGTCGCACTCGGGCAGCACTGGGTTTTTAGAGAATTCAAGGCCAGTGCTGTCAGATGTATGCTCTAGGGCAAAACCATTGGAACACGAAAATTGATTTGACATTTGGTAACAGTAATAAAAAATTTGAATTTTTTGTTTTGTAGAGTGTAGAGTAGAGTGTGGTTTGTTGTTTGGTTATAAACATTCATTATTTATCCAGGGTTGTAAAAATATTTTTAATAATGTATTTAGTAAAAACGAAAATTAACAATGGAATTTTCTCCCTCGACTTTGGAAATGATTACGAAACTTACAAAGAAATTAGAAGTAAGTCTAATTGATTATATATAACATTTGAGAATATATTGATATATCAGACATAAGACAATAAAGAGGATAATGTAAGTTATATATAATTTAATTGTGTTTTAGGTAATTATGCAGTAGCTGTTGAATATATTTTAAAATATATAAATAATGGGATCTTATCAATAGCTGAACCCCTTAAATCTATTTATATTATTGAAGGAGACATGTGAGTACTGATACATTTTTTATTTATATAGATTGAAAAATAAATTAAATTACAGGGAAATTCTTGTATATAATAATGGTATAGAAGACCAATGCCATGATGTTACCAAAGGTGTATTATCCACTGGAAGTAGTAATGGTAAGATGATCAAATATCCATATAGATATTAAATTTCATAGAATTTATAATGCATTTTTTAGAATGGACTGTAGAAGAAACTAAATATCTTCTAGATATGTTTCAGCAAATGCTTACAAATGTAGGACCCATGAAAAAATATAAAACAAAAAAAATTATGTGGGGTGTAATTGCTGAAAACATTAATGAAAAGTTTGAAATTAATCGTTCAGCCAATCAAGTAGAGAATCGTTATAAGACTATTTTAAAACGAAAAAAAAGTGCAGTAGAAAATAATAGCAAATCAGGTAATACAAGGATGGTCATACCATTTGAAGATGAATTCAATAAAATTGCATCTATTGATGATAGTATTGAGCCAGAAGTGATAGGGAATGCAAAAGAAATAAAATTGAAGAAAGTAAATGAGTCAATAGAGTCACATAATGAGCCATCAACCTCAAAAATGTCTACCACATTAATCACAAAAACTGAGACATTAACTGAATATCCTAATAAAAAAAAAGAGTAAAATCTATTCAAGAAACATTAATGGAAATACATCGTCTAAAAGAAAAAGAGAAGGAACGAAGACATAGAGAAAAACTAGAATTAATTAAAGAAATCTTTAAAAATGATTAATGTTATAGAATTGAGATTTTTATTTAAGGTCAATATTACCACTTAGTATTTGTTATGTTTAGAGTTAATGTGATTGTTAGTGTTATTTCTATAATGTATTTTTATGAGTAATTTATATAGTTAATATGTTTTTCATGAGTTATTTATATAGTTAATGTGATTTTTATGTATTATTTTTGTGTTAAAAAAAACTTCTTTTTAATATATATTTATTTTACAAGTAAACAAGCATATTACTGTTTAGTACTTGTTATGTTGAGTTAATGTGATTTTTATGTGTTATTTTTATAATGTGTTTTTATGAGTTATTTATATAGTTAATGTGATTTTTATGTATTATTTTTGTGTTAAAAAAACTTCCTTTTAATATATATATATATATTTATTTTACAAGTAAACAAGCATATTTTTAATTGCATTTCTTTTTTCTTCACCTTGTCGTTTTAAAACCAAATCATTATTGTCTATAGTGACCTCTTCATCTTCTTGGCATTGTATAATGTCGTCATCGTCAATTAAGTCATTGTGGTCAATACAAAGATTGTGAATTATGCAAATTGAAATAATGAATTTGGTAATATTTTTCACCTTATGAATATCTATTTGCAGCACTTGCCGAAATCTGCCTTTCAGAATGCCAAATGCATTTTCTATACACACTCTGGTTGCACTAAACTTTTGATTAAATAGTATTTCTTGTTCACCAAGCTCATACTGTTTATAGGGCGTAAGCAGCCACGGTCTTAAACAATATCCATTGTCACCTAGAATGTGGTTTTTACTACCACACAAAATTGGAAGACTTTTACTAATGTCTGACAATTTGAATACCCTGGCATCATGTATCTTTCCTGGAAAACCTGTACAGACATCAATAAATCTTTTCTTTGCATCACAAATAGCCTTAAGATTAATGCTTGGCAAGTCATGTCTGTTTGTATAGGTTGATTTTTTTTTTAGATGGAGTCCTTATATGAATTGATATTCCATCAATCACACCTATGACTCCAGGAAAACCTGCAATATTTTTAAACTCTTTCTCAGTATTTTCTTGCTCTGTCACTGATTTTGGCATTTTTATGATTTTAGTGCCCAAACTTAAAAGAAAATCAGTAACTCGAACTTTTATTCGGAATAATGAAGAGAGACTGGCATTAAACAGTTGAGCTACACTTCTTATAGTAGTCTTGTTACCACAAAACCTTAAAATAAAAAAAAAACCTCATAGAAAATGTTAAGAAATAAACAGATGTCTTTACAACTATTGAAGTTAATTTCACAAAAAAGATAAAATATGAGTTTCTGCTGAAATGGGAACTTTTCCACCTGGTTGTTGTTTTGGGTAGTATGTTGAGTCTTTAAATAAATCTACTAGCATATAAGCTGTCTCCTGTCTCCCTCTTCATTCTGAAGTGTTTTTTAAACTGAAATTAGAATAATTTTATATTATTTGTGGAACAAGTGTTAAGTGTTTACAATAAATGTAACATTTATTCAGCAATGATTAATAGAATAATCAAGTAATACCTAATACTTTACAATTATGAATATAATCATAAAGGAGAATCGTTGGATAATATATTCCAGTAAATATATATGGGTACATACCTCCTTTTCGTTATATTTTTGAACAACATCGGCTATAAAATTAGTTATTTTTGGTACTTTATGCTTTTCCACCATATAGAAAATTTCCTCGTCATCTTCACTACTTGAAGAAGATAATAAATGTAATAATAATAGTTTTTTTTTATTTCCACTATCCGCCATTATCGTTTTGCACTACCGCAACCCTTGATCAAATAGCTAGTGCCAAATTATTGCCCTCGGTTCGCCCTTAGCTCGCTCGGAGGTTGAGTGACACATGAATGGAACACAAAAAAATAAAAAAAAGTTCAACGAATGGAACACAAAACTGGCGCAAGTTCTGCCCCAGTGCGATGAATGGAAAACGCTATTAGATGACCCACCAAATACACAAGTTTTGAGTGTTCTGGGCGTTGCAGAGTAATTATGTAGCCGTGAGTTCGATAAACGTTTGGTATGATCAGTTAATTTTTGATTTTAAGCTCCAGTGGCCACTAAGATTTGTTTATATGATTGTTCCAAAAACACTAGAAATTTTATTTTGATGTTTAGTGCATTAAATACCTATATCAAAGTGATTTCTTCATTATAGGTTTATGATAGAAGTAGCTAGAGAATCGGGCAACCTAACCATTTTCATTATTGATAAAATTATACTTTTCGACAGTCTATTCGATAATTTGGTATAAACCCTATTGTTTTTATGGAGAACTTTCCTTTAAAAAAATTAGTATCTCCAAAATATAAATTCCTTACTAACTATCAGAGTATATTAATAATCATTGAAGTATAGAGCCTCCCTAAAAATTGTTTCATACAATATTTTAATTTTAAATTCTAATAGCTTTGTTGCATTACTCAAGAACTTTTTTCTAAGTAAACAATAAACAGATACTTTTTTATGAAATAAAGATTAACTTTTATTACTTATAGTTTGAATGTCATCTATTAATGGTCATTTAAACTTGGTCATTTAAACTAATTAAATTGCTATTTAGATTGGATATATAAAACAAGTAGAGTATAATGAAAAGCTGCAAAAAAAATCGATTTGATTTTATATTTGGAGCACTTGAAACATACGAAGGTGAGTATATTATATTATTGAACAATTAAGAACACGAAAAATCTGACGATGATGACTCTTCGAAACAGCTGACATGGACTAAAAAGTTAAGTTTTTGAATAAAATAGCTAGGCTACAAAATTATTTGTTATGTGGTCTTATAATACCTATGATTAACTTCCACAAAGTGAGGAAAGGTTTATGATATCCAAAGTCGTACTTTTAAAAATTTAATTTCTTGATAGAGTGAAAGATAATCAACAACTACCAAAACCATTTTAAAAATTATAATTATTATAAAAAACGCTTGGACCCGTCAACTTTGAAATTCAAATGTGAGCTTTTTTAAACATAAATTTAAATGTATTGGGTGATACATGCTAGTCTGGCATCGTCGTATATTGTTAATGAAACACCCTGTAGTTTGTTATGATTTTAAAAGCTCCTTAACAATACGATCTTAGCGAAATATACCATGTAGGGTCTATTATGACCCTACCATGTAGGGTCTGTATGAATTGTTCATGGTGAAGTTTTGAAATTATTTATAATTTTGTTCAAGATAGTAAATACATAAAACTGTGAAAATAACAATGTTTCAAAATTCATGCACAATTCAGAGAAATTGGACGAGTTAAACCATTAAAGAGAAAACCGCACTTCGTTGAAGATGATGTGAAAGTGGATATTATGTTGTGTCGTGGAGAATTCAACTTTAAGTTCGCGTCAAATTTCTCGTCAAAATAATGTGATCACACAACTGTCCTAAGGTGTTTCCATATTCATTTTGTGCAAGAACTAATAGAAGATCCAGATTGTCGAATACATTTCTGCGAAATATTATGAATAAATTGAACGGAAATGATAAACATTCACATTGAACGGGGAAGTAAATAGACAAAACTGTAGACTCAGTGTCCTCAAAAGTTGAACGTTTGAGCAGGTTTTATAGGTTATCATGTTATTGGTCCTATTTTTGTAGATGGAAATTTGACAGACGAAAAATATTTAAGCATGATTAGACACGAAGTTGTTCCTGAGTTGGCCAAGGTCGCACCGCGGACCAACCCCCCCCCAATTCCAAGGTGTAAGGTAACGTGCCGAAGGATGGATTCATTTCGGCGGCATCCACTTTAGGCCGGGCTACATAATCGTAGACAGTCAGCGTAGTGTAGTACCAGATGAAAATATCTGGTTTCAGTAGGACGGAGTAACACCCCATTATGCTTTAATTGTAAGAAATTACCTGAATGAAATTTTCCCCAATAAATGGATTAGACGAAGAGGTACTATCGAGTGGCCAGCTAGATCCGCGGACCTTACGCCCTTGGATTTTTTCTGTGGGGTTATCTCAAGAACAAAGTATATTTAACACAACCAACTAGCATTGCAGACCTCAAAGAAAGGATAAGTTCGGGACGACTTTTATAGTAAACTGTGTTTACTATAAAACAACAAAGTGGAGAACACTTTGAGCATTTGTTTTAATGTGAAAAATCAATTACGTCAAGTATTTTATGTATTTATTATCTTGAAAAAAATTATAAATAATTTCAAAATTTCACCCTGTATAATTCTTAATAGGCCCTATATGGTATAGTTCGTTGAGATCGTGTTGTTAAGGAGCTTTTAAAATCATAATAACATACAGGGTGTTTCATTAAAAATATAGATCATGGATGATTCCCGACTTGTGTATATCACCCTATACATTTAAATTTATGTTTAAAAAGCTCACATTTGGATTTTAAAGCTGATTGGTCGTAGCGTTTTTTATAATCTTCTAAGCTAACCCCACAAATAATTTTATTCCATTAGGGGTTCCACACTGTATAAGAGGTCTTAGCCGTTCTGTTATGGTTCCAAGCCTTACTTTTCTGGCTCTCAGTTTTTCTGTTCTGGCGCTCAGTTCTTCTGATCTGGGTCTGATTTCTATTTTGGCGCTGGATCCTTTTATTCTGGCTATAAGCCCTTTTTATTCTGACTCTGAGTGCTTCTCTATACCTAAAGTATTGTTATAATTTAATTTTATTATTTTTTATGTTCTATTTATTTACTTTGTTATTAATCAGACAAAAGCTACGGCAAAAGCCATTGCCACTAAAATAGATAGATTCTTTTCACCTTAGTTCCACCCTCGTCTGAATTAGAAAGAAAATAAAAAGGCTTATTCTACCGATACAAAGCTGGCTTTGGTGCAAGTTGTAAGCACGAGGAACATGATTGAGGTGAAACAAAGATTGACACTAACAATCCACGACCAATCCCATAAGTTCCTCGACGGATGTCCAGCAGCAGGTAGATAGAGATGATCCAAAACGGGGTAGTTGAACCATCCAGTAGTCCTTGGTCATCTCCGGTAGATCTGGTGAATAATAAGATAGAATCATTACGATTTTGCGTCGACTACTGGAAACTTAGTGGTGTTACCAAAAACACAGTTAACTCTTGCCAAAAATCGAGACAAACTACTGTACAATTATCTAATGCTTATTTTGATAAACCTTTCTTGTCTACCTATAAAACGTTGTTGTAATGAACAGAACTTTTAAAGAAAATCTTGTGAATTTAGAAGAGCCTTCAAATAGCCAATTTGACTTTAAACGTACAGAACCTGTTCCAAAAGAAAGTAAACTACCTAGACAATGTGAACAAGGATGGAGTCGCCATTGATTCTGTTAAAATCCAAACAGTACTAGAATGATCGATTCCTTCAGACAAAAATCAGTTAAGAGATTTGGGGATATATTCAACCCCTAAACCCAATTAATCGAACAACATAGAAGCTATAATCGGGATGCCTTCGATTCATTAAAAAAATAGATATCTTCAGCTTTAACCCTTGGCTATTCGCTATAAGAAGGAAAACCCAATTTAGACACGGAGCTGTCCTGACACAACAGCAAGAAGGTAAGGGGAGAGTTCTTGGATCAAAACATTGTCGAAGTCAGAAAAGAACTAAACTGTTAACAGGAGGGAACTCTTTTGATGGAAGAAATTTTCTGATCTGACGAAAGGATGCTTGTCCAAAGTGAAATAATAAGATGACTCCATAACGCAAAGTGACTGCGTTATTTTAAATACATATTTGGCACAGTGGGATGGGGTGGGATGAAGGTCGCCTTAAGAGAAAAGTAGAATCTGCCGATGAAACTTAAACCGATTTTTGTATCATTTCTAGCCAATATGTAGAATTTTCTAATGGTGGTTCTTTTCCAAAAGGGTTGTCTTTTTGTCTAAATGGTAACAGGAAAACAAGTATAAAACAAAAGTCGAAAAAACAAGTACAAATATATTATATTTCAAATTAGCAGTAGAACAACAATTATTAGAATAAAAGTCGCTAGTTGACTGAGACGAAATGGTTAAGTAGAGTTCCATCCATTCACAAAGTTTTGGAGATTTTATTTGGAGAAAAAATGCTGACGAACAGTAGTTTTACAAGTTTGTATAGTTAATTTAAAAATGTGATCCCGCAAGCGAACATCGGTGGTTGTAGAAAACATGTGAGATAAGTCAGCAGAGTTACTTAAAGTAATGTATTATATGCCCTCGATCTCGTCTGTCTTTAAGAATTGGAAGATTAAGAGCGTTAAGTCTTTCGTGATATTCTAAACATTACGAATATGGGGCGCTACTGACGTTGCTGAACACTTATCTACGATTCTGACTACAAACATTCTGTTAAAAATAAATGGATTTAAAAACTTTTCCCGCGGTCCAAGATATTCCATTTTTCTTTTGGGCACTTTATCAAAGGCTCATGAAAAATCCAGGTAAATAACATCCACTTAAGTTCCAAAATCTATACTTAAGCTCCATTCGTTAAAGCATTCGAATAGATGATAGTCCTCGTAAGAAGTCGGGAAGTTTATCATTACTAATAATTAGAAAGTACCTTAACTTTCCAGTGATTATTTTTTCCAACAAATTGATGTTAAACTAACAGTAGGATGATTAACCAGCAGCTTAACAAAATAACAGAAGAGCAGTATTTATGAACAGAGCAAGAAATATCCTTCAAACCAGAAAATGTTTTAGATATATTGTTTAAATGAGCTAATAACGTTTTTTTTTTACAAATATATAGATTTAGGAAAGTGGGGCATAGCAATATTGTCTCATGTTCTCATGTAGGAATCCCGACTGAAAAGTGTTTGCAAGAATGTTTGCAAACTCCACAAACGACTCATTTTTATTACGAGGTGTGGTTACAATAGATGTCTGGTCTAGTGTACTTAAACACTGATTTGGATCCTCTACGAACCAAATGATTTCGTTAATTTCTCTAAACAGTTTAAAAGAATATTCTCTATGGACAAGAATATATTTATTTCATACATTTGGCTTATATTTTTGTGGCTATAACCAAACATTTTGCTTTAAATAGTATTTTTTAAGAAGCAATATGCCTCTTGTTTGGTGTGATTTGTAGTCTGGGACATTGGGAGTAACAATAGCAAATCTACATCGGGTTCCTATAAGTTATAACTGTACTACTTGAACCTGTTCCAAAGAAACTAATCCGAGAATGATGGATCTGATATTCTCTAATTTCTATTTTTCGACGATATGAAGCAACTGAATAGGGTTATATCCACTACTTCCCCCTGTAAGTTTTAATTCCGTCTTTGCTGGAAGTTTGGTTTACTTTTTTGATTCAATAACCCAATAAAAAAATGATGGTTCAATAATAAACTTCAACTTTCATAGTTGACATCGGTATTTATCTGGTGGGTTTTGGAATCACATCTAATATAGACTTGCTTCTTCCTGATAGTATTGTGCAATCCTCCCCATATTTTGACTTTTGGGGGTACACAGAAGCAAACTGGAATCAGATTTTCCATCACCGGTACACCGGTATTGATCTGTATAAGGTTATTTTCCTTTAACAAAAAACTAATTCATATGGTCCCGCTTTCTGTCCTTCTCTGAAGCTTAACTTAAATGGCTTCGTAGCCTATTCCAAAGGATTTGAAAAGATTTTAACCTTTCTGGAAATTCCCCATCTAGGGAGTATCTAACCCATTTTCTAGACCCAACAGAATCTCTTAAATTGCTGAGTTAATGGTGTAGTTAAATATAAAATTAACTAGAGTTGATTGTAAACATTTTGTATTATTTACAAGTAATATATTATTTACAGGTGATCCACTGCATTGGATGGTTGATTGGGGAACTATTCTCGTTCGTAACAATTTTCAAATATGTTTATCAGGAATTATTTTCTTATTTAATATTTTAGCATTAATAGGCATACCTATATACCTTTGTTTATATAATTGTTTTCTTTTTATGGATATGAAAAACTGGTCCATTGTTGCTTCTATTTTGCATGTACGTTAATCAATATCGAGCCACCGCTTACTTAGAATATAAAAAAAAATATCACATTTCCACTATAAATAGTTTGGTTTTATATAATACACTGCGACCAATATATGTACTGCCGTCTTAAGCCCACAGAGCGTATCTAATTTTTTTACGAATTTTAGATTTTACTTGCTTAGACTCCTTTATAACCTATATATTCATTTTAATAAGAAATTTGGCCGGATCTTATCGTATAAAAACATTGGTAGAAAAAGACGTTTATTCAAAATCACCCCAAATCCTAAGCTATTTAGACGTAACTCAGTCGTGGTAAGCGAAATGGACGTATATCTGATAAACGTCTTATCCGCTTGGGATATTTTACCGGCCGTTTCGCTGATTAGCATCGTCAGATTGACATTTAAGTTACATTTTGTTTGTTTGTAGCTAGGTACTATCGGCTTCAGAATAGCATATACATTTTCAAACTCAAATCGCTTACATTGAATAGACGGCCTATTTATTCTGTATAACCAATCACGGTTTAAATAATAATAAATTTGAAATCAGTTAAACAATTGTTCACGCCCACATCTTCACTTAGTTTGGAACCCTCGATAATAAATGTTTGTTTGGGATTAAAATCCCTTTTTTTTATTATATCAGTGCAAAAATGCGAAAAAAACCTATTTATTCGGGACATGACCGACCCTTGTAAATAAACTTAATACCCCAAAACCATTTAATGCAGGCGTTTTAAAAATTGCCATTCCTAAGAAGGGCGTTTTTATAACTTCGGTAGGTAAACGAAATTCATTTAACATGTATATGCTATTCTAAAGCCGACTGTACATGATGTTGGCTAGACCAAGTTCCAAGTTCTTCAAGGAAATCTAAATTTTGTTTTTTATCATGTGTAGTATTTGGATGTCATTGGTGTGTAAGAGTGAAGTTGGATGTTCAAGTAGGTGTTTTGCATAATTTGACTTATCTGGTTGTTTTAATCTATATGCTCTTAAGTGTTCATTGAATCTTACTTCAAAATTTCTTTGTGTTTGACCTATATATACAGCATTACATTTTGGACAATTAATTTTGTAAACACCGGATTTTTTTTTATTTTGGGTAATTTTGTTTTTACATTTAACAATTTTGTACCAATATTATTTTGTGTTTTAAATGATATTTAAAATCTGCATCTGCATCTGACGATGCTCGTTGTAGTAAGACACCTGTAATTGTAATTTAAAACCTAATTTTTTCATTAAACGCGGAAGTTGCTTTAAAACGAAGAGTTGTTTATTATTCTTGGAAAGTACACATCGACAAAGCCACGAAAGTCCAAGGAAAATACAGAGATGCGGAGAAAACTGAAGATATTGGTAAAATAATCTACTGCGCCGATCTTGAAAAGATAATAATGTTACCAAGACTGGAGACGTTTAAAAGTGCCGTTTTTACAAACATAATAAAAGTGTAGCTTTGTACCAATTGGTAAAAAGCGATCCAATGTGTTTGCGGCTCTCTGGCATGAAGCTTTATTTGAGCTAAACAAATAGGAGCCATTAAGCACTTTCTATAGTTTTTTCTTATCTAAGAGGGATGTGTCTCATATAACGTTATGAATGCTGATGTGAGTGAACTAAAATATTTTGAACCGGGCCATACATTTATGGCAGCTGATTCGTTTGACTATGAGATAGAATTATTCATGGAACGAATGGGAAACAAGCTTTCTGACTCTAGATTTTCCACAGGCTGTAAAAGGGACATCTAAACACACTGAAGTTTTAAGTATGGATCTGTCACACTCTTACGAATGGGTTGATTATTCATCTCGGTACAAATGAAACCGTTCAGTTATTTATTGTTCTTAGTAAGATAGACCACGTCACGCCCATATATAAACGATATGGTTCATATTAAATTTGAACGAAATTCATTAAATATCAAATAGAAGACTGATTTTATAGAGAATTTTTTTATATAAGCTTCCTGAGTGCATCCGTAACAAAAAATATGAGGTTAGATCCACTAGAAAGCTGTAATCGGGTGTTTTGTATATCTTCTCGAAAGAAAATTTCTTTATTCAGTAATTTAGGCTTTATACCGAAAAATCGCTTACTAATATGGAAAAAATCTTGCAGTATCAGATACGTAACATTTAAGTTTGAATAACTTATTTTATTTCTAAAGTAGACACGTGTGTTGGACTTTTACTTAGGTATATTGTATGTTTTTTTTTATTTTCAGTGTAGAAAACTGTTTGCTTTTATTTGTTTTACAATATATTTTATGTTCGTTATGGGAAACAATAATTCTTTTCTAGTCTTTAGTGTCCTTGTATGACTTTTGGATAATCTATTTCTTAAATTTCTACCAATGAAAATTTTAATGTTTTATGTATTGGATTGATATTTTAAAAATGTCCGTTATGTAAAAGAGAGAAATAAATTTTAGTTCTAATCGTTATTATTTTACTCTTAATTTGTCGGTGTATGTTATTGTCGTTGTATCAAAATCCTTTTCAAAATAGGCGTATCTTAGTTTTTTAAAATATTTATCAAACCTAATAAACTTCAAATATCTTTACCCTATGAAAATGTAAACCCCAAAAAATTTTTATATTGAGGCAAATTGTGTGCTGATTTAATTTTTACAAAATACTGAATATCTAAAAACTAGTCAATATTGACTTACTTCTTTAACCTATGTCCTTTGGGCTTAGGACTGCAGTGTATATGGAATAAATTGATTTTTAGCGTTATTTGGTCGGTTTAAATTCTTCATTTAGCAATTTACCATCTTGTTAATTGTATATAAAAAATAATCTAAAATAGAACTATTCTTTAACGCAATAATATATCTACAGGGTGTGGCGCGACAAGTTTTGATTAAAAGTAATGGCGGATACAGTTATGTTAAAATCTAAAATTACGAAGCTGTAGGTTTTAGATGGCGCTGAATTCAAATATAATGTTGTCCTGAATGTGGCTGTTATTTTTTTAATTATCAAACTCAAATTGTTCAAATAAAAGTTACTTTTTAGTCGGAATTAACTATTTTCGTTTGACAGAAAAAAACTAACTATCAAAAAATCCTTTTTTTATCAACAACAGTTCCGTCATAGCAACAAATCAAATAAATAAATATAAATATCACATTCTCCTCCCTGCTGGAGGGATTACTTTTCCTCCTGCTCTATTACACATATTTTCGTGATAGGACGTCTGAATTCAGATGTGGAAGTTTTCACGTCGACTACTCCAATTCTTCCATCAACTCCTGGATGAATACCAGTTATTTTATCCAGTTTCCATTTATAACGAGGGGCTTGATCGTCAACCAGTATCACCATGTCGTTTAGTTTTATGGGCTTGCTGTCACTGGTCCATTTACACCGTTTCGACAAGGTAGGTAGATATTCTCTCCAACGGTTCCAAAACGAGTTTGCCAACATACGAGAAATCTTCCATTCGCATTTCAAAGTATCTGCCTCAGGATTGTTTGGTACCAAATCACCTTCTCCGTTAGAAGAATCGATTAAAAAATGATTTGGAGTGAGGGCCTCCTCGTCAGCTGAATCCGTCGAAACCTTGGTCAATGGACGGGAGTTGACAATCCTTTCTGCTTCTGCGAAAAAGGTTTGTAGAGTTTCTTCTTTTAGGGACGAGTCGTGAAGTACTTTTCCAATGATCCTTTTCACTGAGCCAATCAACCTCTCCCATGCTCCCCCCATGTGAGGAGCAGCTGGTGGAATGAACTGGAACCGAATTCCCTTTGAGGTCATAGAAACAACAATCCTAGTTTGACCCAGATCTTCAATAGCCTGGCGATTTTCGTTAAAAGCACCTCTCAGATTCGTGCCATTGTCGCAGTATATTACGTGAGGTTGTCCTCTTCTTGCAGACATTCTAAGTATGGCTTGAATGGTGTAGTCGGTACTAAGACTGTGTGCAATTTCTAGGTGGATTGCTCTAACGGCCAAGCACGTGAATAATACACCCCATCTTTTTTCGCGTCGCCTACCAATATTTACAATAATGGGACCGAAATAAACCATACCGATGTTGACGAAAGCTCTCACTCCTCTCTTCAGTCTCACCTCTGGTAGTTGACTCATTAAAGGTGGAGATGGTTTGCTTTTCTCTATCCTACATTTCAAACACCTCGATATCACTGATTTGACTGCAGATCTACAGTTTATTACCCAATATTTCTGTCTGATTTCATTTATGACTGTTTCTATTCCTCGGTGATTAAATTTTTCATGGTAATACTGTATCAATAATTTTGTGAAATCATGTTTTGGACTAAGGATGACTGGTTGTCGAGTATTTTCCGCTATATTTTCCGCGAAATTTGTTCGTCCACTTAGTACGATAAGTCCATGTTTCAATTCCGGAGATAAACATATTATCTTGCTCCGACCGCTCAGATATTTTCCACCATTCCTCTGAAATCACTTTCTCGAATTTCTTCCTACGGGTAGCTTCATCCGCGATATTGAGTTCAGTTGGAACCCATCGCCATTTTGTAACACGCGTCAATTCTTGAATTTCCCCGATTCGGTGAGAAACAAATGGTTTGTAGTTTTTTCCATCACCTCGTATCCAATTCAACACACAAGTTAAATCTGACCAAAAAAATGTTCCATCGATGGGTATCTCCAGCTCATTTCGTACTGCGTAAGAGAGTCGACTAGCCATCACAGCTGCTTGAAGTTCGAGTCTGGGAATAGAAAGTGGTTTCAGAGGGGACACTCTAGTTTTTGATGCGATTAGGCAAACATCGATATTGTCTTGTCCGATTACACGAAGATAGCTTGCTGCTGAGAAAGCCTTTTCACTACTATCACAAAACGTGTGGATTTCGATCTGCAAAGCTGAGGGAATCAATGAACTGTAGCATCTTGGAATTCTAATCTGTACAATTTTCTTTATGTCGTTTAACCAATCTCTCCAGATCAAAAGTAGTTCTTCAGATAACAAATCGTCCTAATCGATTCCTGCTCGCCAAACATCTTGCATCAATATTTTTCCTCTGACTGTGAAAATGGAAATCAAACCCAATGGATCATATACAGACATCGTCGCTTTCAAAACTTTTCTTTTTGTAGGTTGTTCTGCCATAAAGTTGTTTGTTGTCAATCTGAAGAAAAATTCGTCCTTGTCAGGATCCCACCACAGGCCTAAAATTCGATGCAAGGAAGTATCATCAATGTTTTTTGGAGTTGCCAGTATCATATTGTCAGCTAATTTATTTCGAATCAATTGTGAGTTAGTCATCCAATTGACTACTTCAAATCCCGCTATTTTTGGACCTTGCAGACTTCTAATATCGTTTCTAATGCTTCTTCTTCAGTGTCCTTCGAATACAAATAGTCATCTACATAAATTTTTTTAATGATTGCTGTCCGGATGTCTAGGTTTGGAGAAAATTTCTCAGCATTCGAATTTTTGACAAACTGAGCACATACGGGTGAACATGTTGCTCCAAAGGTCATTACCATCATCTCATAAATATCGGGAGGTCTATTACTTTCTAGGTTTCGCCATAGAAATTCTTGAGCACATCTATCACTTTCTTGTATCCCACTCCATAAAACATATCTCGTATATCTCCACAAAAACCGAATCGCCTTTGTCGAAATTTCCATAATATTGCAACCAACCATATATTTACTTTCAGGTAGCTGTATGTTATCATTTTTCCATAACAAAACTATCTCATAATTTTTACAGGTATACTTTAGGGTATTTTCCATCAACTGTAGAGCTCGAGAACTTTCACGAGATGGTTTGTCTGCTGCTATCAACGAATGTTTCTGTTAAGTACGATCTCTCTACCATCTTCTGTAGTTCTTCATCTGTCGTTTGTTTTTCACAAATATGTAAAGTATGTGATTTAAAACAATTTTCTCTGTTAACAGGGCTCGGTCCATGTATTGCCCAACCTAATTTGCATCTACTAGCAACAGGTAGATTTTCTGGACCAGTTCTTATTTGTCTCGCTAGTATCAATTGTATGTTATCTTGTGTGAAGGTTTCTCGTGATCAATGTATTTTATAGGAACGCCCTTTAGATAAGAAAACTTTTCCCAGTCGGATGTGTTGACATATTGTTCGGGTAATGACATATGGTTGACAGTTCGGACACTTTTCATAATAAATATTTTGCTGTCATCATCAATTTTGGAAACTTTCACATCTAAACGTAAAGAATCTTCTTCAGTCATCACATGTTCGTTCGTCCACTGTAGACAAAGTGATTCTTTTGTTCCATTTAGTCTAAGTGAAACCGCTACCTCTGCATGCAATAATGTCACAGTTGACGCTTCATCGCAAAGAGCTAGAATAGGAAATAACTCCTCGTGGACCATGTAGTTTTATGCGAATCATTCTCAACATAATAGTAGAAGAAGGTTTGTTGATTGAACACATTCTTTCCTGGATAGTTTCCTCAGTATTTCTCATTGCTTCTTGATTACTATCATTCTGATTGGCTAGCTCTTTGTGTAATAGTGGATGATGATGGAGTTTACAGCCATTTGTTCCACAAACCTTTCTCTTTCTGCATTTGAATTTCTGATGATTTTTCTGAAGACAACTGAAGCGTAGTTTTTTGCTGGATGCCGTTTTCCATCTCTTTTCCAGATCATCTGAAGTCATCTGTGGACAAATACAGTCTTGGTGAGTCTTGTCACAATAACCGCACGTCTTCAAAGTGTGAGTATTACATACTCTTTCATTCCTCTTGGCTGGATAGATAGATTTCTGTAGAAATGTTTCATTTCACGAGGTTTGTGGAATACTAATATTACACGCAAAACTTGCTTTCTCGTTCAACCACAAAGAGAAATCTTCCAAATTGATATCATCCTTTTTCAGTTCTACTTTTTCACCCCAGGATAATTTCATTGTATCCGGAATTTTTGTCAGGAATTCTCGGACGAGTTGGGAATTCTCAAGATAACGTTTATTTCCTAGGCTCTTCATGATACCACGTTGCTCACCTCTTAAGAATAATGAATCAGCTTCTCAAAATGATTTTCTCTGATGAATGGAAGGTTCCTTATTCTGCTCAATAGGGTGTCTATGATGTATTCCGGCCTACCAAACCGTTTTTCCAAGGTTTCAATTACAAGGTCCACATTATCTGCCGTCAACATCAGTCCGGCAACTGCGGTCTTTGCTTCACCCTTCAGGAATCTTTGTAATTTCAGCATAATTTCCTCGTTGCTGTAATCACAAAACTTTTGGAGATTTTTGAAGGACTTGAAAATAGAGGCCAATCTTGGGGACTGCCATCAAATGATGGAAAATCTTTTTCCAGTATTTTTCGCATGTGGAATTTGTCTGGATATGATGCATTTGAAGGCGGGTTCTGCACTGTTGGAGTAGGAAGAGTAATGGATCTAAGTACGTTTGCAACAGTTCCACAAAGTATTTTTATATCTTGCTATGTAATGGTGGTTGGTTGTTCTACCAAAGACAGGCAATTTGATGGTTCACCATTCTCTTCAACATTCTGTGTCTGATTTGCCGTTGCATTATCTTGAAATCCTACAGATGTGTAGTCTACCCACTGAGATACTCTACTTCTACATTCTTGTTCTTCCAAATATTCTTGCCTGGTATTCGTGCTTCTTATTTCTTCCAATTGGTTGTAACTATTACTTTCTCCTAGAACATCTACTTTGGCCTTACGCAGGTCTTCTTCGAGTTGAAGGAGGTGTAAACTATCAGCTATTTCTTTCTTCTTTAACTCTCTGCGGTATTTTTCTTCTAGTTTTTGTTCTTCCAGCTCAAGCTGGAAGAAGCTTTCTTTCTAGTTCTCGTCTTTGTTTTTCAATTTCGAGAGATATTTTCTTCCTTTCCAAGTTCAAACTACTTCGATGAGATAATTTGGTCTTCCCAGAGGCTCTCGAGTTTACCTTTATAAGGGAAGCTTTTCCATCCGTTTTATCTTCAACGACTCTTTCAGGTAGATTGTCTACGGTAATTTTACGACTTCCGAATCCATCTGGCCATACATAGTCAGATGACAGAGCTTGATTCACATCTGCAGTTTCGCGCTTGGACATCCGTTTCTCCATATCGTGATCACCAAATGTTATTTTCTCAATTATCAAACTCAAATTGTTCAAATAAAAGTTACTTTTTAGTCGGAATTAACTTTTTATTTTCGTTTGACAAAAAAAAACTAACTATCAAAAAATTCTTTTTTTATCAACAACACTTCCGTCATAGCAACAAATCAAATAAATAAATATAAATATCACAGTGGCACTTCCGGCGGAAATAGACGTCAACTTTGTAATTTTAAATAGAACCTAATATTTTTTATTTTATTTTCAAATTCTACATGAAATTTTAGATAAAATTTGTGTCCTATACCAAAAATAAAGTATTTTCAAGATATTTCCATTTTTTGAAAAATCCTGGTCCACATTAAATAACGATATCTCTATTAATATCGAAGCTAGTGACGTGAAATTGTAGCTAATAAACAACAAGGGCTTGCTCGTTAACTCCATATGTCCAACTCATTGATATTTCATACAAGGTGTTTTAAACTTAGCTGCCAACATGCACAATTTAAATCATTTATAAGTTGTTTACTTTAAATATAACACCCTGTATTTTATTACTTTTTCGATGTATTTTTTTAAGCCAATTCGTTTGGTATTGGTATTCCCTATACCTAAATCCAACCACTTTTGAGATATTTTATTATCTTAGTTAAAACATAACAACAATTAATGATTTCAACATTAGTAAATGGTAGGCCATGGCTGTCAAAGATTTGACGTTTTATTTTGACAGTTTTTTTTTACAAGTTAGTATTTCATAGTAAATAATGGCAAATGTATAATTTAGTTATGATGATTTTCTAAATCTTATTATTATTTACGGCGAGTGTAATAAAATTGTTGAACGGACTTGCCATGTTTTTGCAGAAAGCTATCCATATCGAACTGGTGATACCTATTGTAAGAAGATTGCAAAAACTGCCATTGGTTTGGTCAATTTAAGACAAAAATTAATAAAAATAAACCACTAGTGAACAATGACATAAACGAAATTAATGTTTTGGGTTATTTTACGGCCTCTCAAAATTCCTCCATCAATGATTGTGAGAGAGATCTTACTTTGTCGACGAGAACAAAGTAAAAAACAAAGTTAAAAAAACAGAAATGGAAATCATTTTCATTTCACATGTAAGTAGAGAACGTTACTTCCAAGATAGTTGGAGTTTTAATGTTTCTTGTGTAACAAAAGACGATAAAATTTTAGCATTACAATTTTATGATGAAAATTTTAATGGTGAAAGATATTGCCACATTTTAGAAGCAGCCATATGACCGGCGTTACATACTTTAAGAAATGGAGAGGCGGCTTCAGCTTGGTAGGTATCAGCAAGATGGAGCACCTCATATCTTTGGGCCTGTTGCTCAGCATCTTTACGACAGGTTTGATAATAGATGGATTGCCAATCAGGGTCCGTTTCGTTGGCCAGCTCGCTCTCCTGACTTGGCTCCTTTAGATTTTGGCATTTGGGGTTGCATTAAAAATCAGGTATTTTAAAACCTGTTACGACAAAGGAAGATATGATGCAGAGAGTCTTACTTACTTTTAATTCTCTAACACCCGACTATATTTACAGAATTACAAGACGTAACTTAATGAAAAGGATTCATAAATGTTTAGAAGTAGATGGTGCTAATTTTGAACTTATTATAAAACTTTATTTGTTTAATATTACATTTAGTTATTCTTGTTTGTATATTATCTTATTAAATTAATACAAAATACCTAGTCAACGTTTTTAATGATATCCACAATTAATAATCGTTTTATGCTATTGGTTACTTTTCAAAAGTAATAACATGAAAAAATAATAAAATATCACCTTAAATCATGGAAATCATGGCCTACCCTTTACTAATGTTGAATTCATTAAGTTGTTATGTTTTAAAAAAGATAATGAAATATCTCAAATGTGGTATAGGGAATACCGACACCAAACGAATTGGCTTAAAAAAATACATCAGAAATTGTAATAAAATACATGGTGTTCTATTTAAAGTAAACAACTTATAAATGATTTAAATTGTGCATGTTGGCAGCTAAGTTTAAAACACCCTGTATGAAATATCAATGAGTTAGACAAATTGAGTTAACGGACAAGCCCTTCTTGTTTATTAGTTACAATTTCACGTCACTTGCTTCAATATTAATGGAGATATCGTTATTTAATGTGCACTAGGATTTTTTCAAATTTTGATAGAAAAACGAAATATCTCGAAAATACTTCATTTTTGGTATAGGTCATTGTGCACAAATTTTATCTAAAATTTTATGGAGGATTCGAAAATAAGATAAAAAATATTAGGTTCCATTTAAAATAACAAAGTTGACATCTATTTCCGGTATAACCGGAAGTGCCACATTCAGGACAATATTATATTTGAACTCACCGTCACCTTTAACCTACAGTTTCGTAATTTCAGATTTTTAACATAACTTTTACTTTTAATCAAAACTTGTCGCGCCACAGCCTGTATAGCACTATAATTTTTCAAAATCTTCACAAAAACGAGACAATACGCAATACAAAAACCTTCCATGTAATCTAAATACCATAAGGCCAAAGTTTGGATAAAATGTTCAGACTCAACAATTTTACAATGTAAATAAGTCTATTAAATCGCCTTGTTGGCGTCCTCTTTCTGAGATCAAAATAGTCCACAGCAATAGGAGTAAAAAGAACAATAAATAACTGCACAGTTAAACTAAACTTCCACTATTTATTTGAAAAATTCGCTTTAAATAGTGGAAGTTTAGTTTAACTGTGCAGTTATTTATTGTTCTTAGTAAGATGAACTTCCAAAAAGTAGAGGTTAACACAATCAATTTCAATAGGAGTAAAGTTAATGGTGCTGCTTTTTGTTACCTTATATAGTGTACATTATGAATTTTTGTTTAATTCAGTCGACGTTTCCCATTAACTGAAAAATTACATATGTAACGCCTCTACCAAAAATTAAATCTACAGAAAACAAAGTCCTTTCCAATTTACATTCCTGTTCTAAACCTAGGCATAGCTGCACAAAAGCTCTGCTTCAAGTGACTGATGACATTTTTGGAGACTATGATCAGAACAATCTAACAATATTAATATTATTAGATTACTCCAAGGCATTTGATACAATATATCGTGAACTTTTAACTTTGATTCTGCACTATGTGGTGGTGTCTACTGCGTACTTGTTATTGATAAAATCCTATTTAACTAATCGAATTCAAGCGGTTAAATACTAAAATAAAATCTCCAATTTTTTGGTGTTCCACAAGGATCCATATTGGGTCCTCACTTATTTTCATTATATGTAGCTAATTTTCCTTCAGTTTTTATGTCTCAATACTATTATGCTGATGACACTCAATTATATATATCAAACGAGTTCAAATTCGACAGTCTTAGTGAGTGGACATATATTCGAGTGTAGGTGATTTTACGAATTTTGGCTTTACTTTTGATAAGTATATACTTATAGTTTATCAACAAATAGTAACACTTCTTTTACTTATTATTTACTAATAAAACAAAATAACAATCAAATACAGGGTGTTTCTTAAGTAATCTAAAATATTATATGGGGCGCTTCGTTACTCAATTTTAAGACGAAAAGTTCATATAAACATGTGTGATAGGTGTTGTCGTTTATGAGATACAGGGTGTTGTACGTGAAATTAATTTTTCTTGGTGACGCTACTGATTTATATTTTTTTTATTATTTTATTACAAGCAACATGTGTTAAACATAAAGAAAAAATAATACATTTCAGAGCAAATGTTCAAAATGTCCACCTCCAGCTAAAATGCAAGAATCCGCTCGATGTCTAATGGATTGTCGAATACGTTCGAAGATACCAGGATTGTTACGAATAACATTACAGCCGTCTATGATACGATTTTGAAGATCTTGTATGTTTAATATCAGTGTTGTGTAAACAAGCGATTTCAAATATCCCCACACACAAAAATCCAGAGGATTGTGTCCAGGTGATCTAGGGGCCACGGGTGTGGAGATCCTCGTCCGATCCAATGGCCTGGAAAAACATTATTTAAAAACTCGCGTACAATCACTGAAAAATGTGGAGGAGCTCCGTCATGCATGAACCACATGCGCCTTCTAATAATAATAGGTACATCTTCCAAAAGAAGTGGAAGTTCATTTTCTAGAAAATGTTGGTATGTCTCACCGGTTAACCGTACAGGAAGGAAAAATGGTCCAATTAAATAATCATCGATGATGCCAAGCCAAACATTGACCGAAAATGTTTGTTGAAATCGTTTTACACTTATGGTATGTGGATTTACATCTGCCCATATGTAGTCATTATGAAAATTCATAATCCCATGTCTAGAAAAGTTGGCTTCATCCGTAAATAGAATATTGGCCACAAAATTCGGATTGTTCGCGATTTCACGTAAAATCCATTGACAATACTGTATGCGTAATGGATAGTCAGTAGGTAACAAATGTTGAACACGTTGAACGTGATATGGATACAATAAATTATCTTTTAGAATATTCCAAACAGTTTTGTTACTAACATTTACTTCATCTGCAACTTTTCTTGTACTCGTTTCTGGATGTTGGTCAATAATTTGAAGAATCTGGTTTTCCAATTAGGGATTTCTCACAGTTCTGGGTCGTCCAATAATATTCTTCGATTTAGCAAAAGTTCCAGTTTCTTGTAAACGAATATGTAACTTAGTAAACGTATCTGAACATGGTAAACGATTATTTGGATAACGCTGGGCATACGTACGTCTAGCTTCTAAGGCATTACCATTCGCTAATCCGTACAAAAAATGCATATTAGCCATTTCAACATTAGTAAACACAGGCATAGTTATTAACTAAACACAGAGTCAATCAAATAAAAATGTACGATTTTTGCGTTGGTTTTCAAATTTGACAATTGTCAACATTATTTCAAAGGCCACTTAGAATAAGCATGTTTTTGCGTATTATTTCTAAAAACCAGTAGCGTCACCGGGAAAAATTAATTTTACGTACAATCAGAACTGACTTATTACAATAAATTCAACACCTTGTATCTCATAAACGACAACACCTATCACACATGTTTATATGAAGTTTTCGTCTTAAAATTGAGTAACGAAGCGCCCCATATAATATTTTAGATTACTTAAGAAACACCCTGTATAAAAACGTCTAATTGTAGTTAATAGAACATGGGGGAAAAAACGGTAATAAGCGGTAATAAGCCGCCCGAATTAAAAATCAAGGGTTATATTCATATTAATAAAAAGGAAAACAATAACGAGGTACATCATTCAATAGATTTAGAAAATCGTTATAGACCAGGCGACAAAGGTCCTTTTTTTGTTTTTGTTGAACATAAAGAAAAAAATATTGGTAGGTTATTCCCAATTAAAATAGGACATTATCTACTCACTGATGAAGCAATAAGAAAGGAAGTTGAGGACATAAAGTCAGTAGGTATTAACCGGGTAAAAGTAATATTTAAAACTTTAGAAGCAGCAGACTCTCTTGTAAACCATTCAGTTTTGCAACAGAACAATCTTATCGCATATATACCAAAATTCTGTACCCACAAAAAAGGTATCATAAGAATGGTAGATACTTTTTTTAGCAAAGAATATCTGTTGAATGCCATTATCTCCAACAAAAAAGTGTAAGCGTACAACGCATGAAAAGTAAAATTATTGACTCAGACGGAAATAGAGTGAATAGACAATTTTTGGGCAATGAAATTCCACAAAATATACAAATTAACTTATGTATCTTTCAAGTAGAACCTTACATACAACCCGTAGTCCAACTAGTCCAACTAGTCAACTGTTTGTGGTATGGCCACTCGGCTAGGCAATGTAAATCGAAAGGTAGCAGATGCAAAAAATGCACAGATCCAAACCACTTAGGAGACGAATACCAAGGAGATAACACTTGCATATACTGTAAAAATAATGACCATCCTTCAATTTCACGTAAATGTCCTGCTTTTGTTTTACAAAAACAGCTAAAGCTGATTATGGCACAGGAAAATGTATCTTTTAGGAAGGCTGTAAATATTTATATCTACCCTTCTTACATGAAAATTTTTACAAATAACAGATTTTCTGCAATTAATAACATCGATAATTTTCCTCCTTTACCTAACCCGAACAACATAACTACTCAAAGTTCACCAGTCATTTTAAGAAAACCAGTAAGAAAAACAAACACTCCTACTCCCAAAAAACGTAAACCTTCCCTCTCATTTCCCACAACACAGTTGGTACCAATTAAAAAAAGTTCTCAGATAAAAATAAAAATAACACAGTTCTTCCGAACCCATATAGGGATGAATTCATGAGTTATAAAGAAAAATCTGTATATATGTTATCTTCATTTGTTAAACAACTTCGAAAAGGTTTTTTCTTTACCTATTTTGCTGTTGATATAAGAGAATTTGTTGATAATTTGTTAAAGGCCGATAAACCTATAGAAAGAATGGATCTTAGTAATACTGGATCCGAATCCGAATATTAGCCTTCTCTCTTCCCAATCTTAAATTTAAAAAGGATAGATTATGCATTTTACAGTGGAATTGCAGATCAGTAAAAGCAAAGGCAAATTTATGTAACTTCAATAATAATAAGCATATATATATCATGGTTTTATCAGAATTGTGGCTTAAGTCTTCTGAAAAGTTTGCTTTGAAACGATACAACTTTGGTTAAAAAATGTAGAGCTGATGGTTTTGGTGGGGTCGAAATTTTTATAGCCCATGGGTTAGATTTTAAAGAGTTGTCTTTAGCTCAAACATTTAATAATGATTTGGAAGTATGTGCAATAACTTTATCTTCTTTAAACATATCGATAGTATCTATCTACCGATCACCAGGTATATTTGTCACTCGCACCGATTGGTTAAATTTATTTCAGCAATTCAAGGGTAACACCATATTTTGTGGATATTTCAATGCACACCATGATAGATGGGGTCCCATACCGGATGATCGACATGGGAAAATGTTAATAGATGCAATAGACTATCTAGATATTGTTATATTGAATGACGGTACTGTCACTAGAATTAACCCTAGAAGAAATCATTCAGCATTTGATATATCAGTAACTGATAATAAATTAGTCGATAGATTATCCTGTACAATCCTAGATGACACAATGAGGTCAGACCATTATACAATAGCTATAGAAATGCAAATTAACCCCAGCTCTTTAGTAGTAATTCCATCAACGATATGGAATGACAAACAAGCAGATTGAAAAATATTTCAAAATTTGTTGGAAACGGATATCACACAATTTATAGCTGAAAATAATGTCGATATTAAAAACAAGACAGCAGCATTTTTCGAAATGATTTCTTCTGCAGCAACTAGATCTATGCCCGTTAAAAAAACTTATTTTTCCGTTTCCCCCAGGCCAATTTGGTGGGACGAGGAATGTTCCAAAATGGTTAAAAAACGAAAATACGCTTTAAACAATTATAGAACCTATGCCAATTACAGCTATTATTTAGCATATCAAAATGCAGCTTCTCAAGCTAAACGTTTATTAAAAAAAAACAACGTGAAAGTTGGATTAACTTTTTAAATAAACTTAATAAAAATACACCCTTTACTCAAATTTGGAACTTTGTTAGGACTATCAACAACAAAAATTTTTATAGCCCAAATAATTTTGAGATGCAAACAACTAAGACATATACATTTAATCAGAAAAACGAACTATTACTTACTTTTACAATTCATGAATTGGATTTAGTGAACAAAAACAGTAGCAACACTGCTCCCGGTGTAGATGGCTTTACTTATAAAACTATTTATAATTTACCAATTTCTGCCAAACTTTTTTTATTGCAACTCTTTAATCACTGGTGGAGAGACCAACAATATTTTGATTGCTTTAAAAACACTATAATTTGCCTTATACTAAAACCTTATAAAGATCCAGGACTTCCATCA
Source organism: Ophraella communa (assembly GCA_035357415.1). NCBI lineage: Eukaryota > Metazoa > Arthropoda > Insecta > Coleoptera > Chrysomelidae > Ophraella > Ophraella communa. The sequence continues at coordinate 16,934,055 of CM068985.1, read as the reverse complement.
TCATCTCGTCCTATCTCATTAATATCTTGTATCACAAAAACTTTTGAAATATTAATCAAATTGCGTTTAGAACAACTTCTTCCAAACATTCAGTATGGTTTTCGTAGAGGACGAAGCACAATAGATGCTGTAAGTCATCTAGTTTCGGATATACAAATTAGCTTCTCCAAAAACCAATACACGCTTTGCTTATTTATTGATTTAATAGGAGCGTATGATGTAGTTAATCTAAATATTCTAGCAAAAAAATGGAAACAATTGAAATTAATAATACGGTATGTGCTAATATTATTAGTCTCTTCCATAAAAGAAAAATTTATGTTCGCGAGCATAATAACGTATTACATGGTCCTCGCACAGTATACAACGGTTTACCTCAAGGGTCTATATTAAGCCCAATTTTATTTAACATTTACACTGCAGATCTGCATAGGTTAGCGGGTGATAAATGTAATATGATACAATACGCAGATGACTTATGTTTTTATTTTACCCACGGTTCATATGAGCAATGTTTAGATTATTTGAGAGAGTGCATGCATCTACTGGTAGGCTGGTTCCACAATATGGGTTTCAGTGTTTGCCAGGATAAGACTGCTTTGGTATGTTTCACTCGACACCGAGCTAGAACTGCTAGAGTTGCTTTCTTAGATTTCATGATTCCGTTTGTGGACGAATTTAAATATCTAGGCATTGTCTTAGACAAAAAACTACTCTGGACAAATCACATTAAATGCATTAAAAAAATGCGAAAAAGGTACCTATTAATCTGTTAAATGTGGTGTCCAAGAGAAAATGGGGTGCAGATACTAGTGTTTCGTATGCATTCTACAAAGCTTATATTCGTTCGATATTGGACTATGCGTGTACACTGTACGGAGCATCATCAAAATCAAATCTAATTATGATTGATAGATTATAATGTAAAGCACTTAAAATTGGTATAGGGCTAATGATATCATCTCCTAACCAAGCAGTCCTGGCAGAAATACAAGAACCCCCACTAAACATACGCAGACAGTTTTTAGCGGAAAAACAACTTATCAAATATCGAGCAAATTAAGAATAATAAAAAACTCTTCGTTTTAAGAAAACTTCCAATATTTATTTAAAAAATTGCTTTTTTAACCTTAATGACAGCCGTTTCGCTAGATTGACATATTGAAGTTACATTTTGTTTGTTTGTAGCTAGGTACCTGATGTTTATTAGGTAGTTATAAGGCTAGACCAAGTATGGAAGTAATAAGACATAACAATATTAAAGCCTAGATGTTATGCATAGAACGTTTCACCCACGTCGACTTATATAATAGATTTAAAAAATCAATTAGATACAGATAGAACGAAACTTACTATAATTATAGGAAAACATCAAAAAATCAATATTTTAAACTTCACCCAAATTTACCAAATAAAATACAACATATGACCTTTGATTATAGTAAGAAACACACTTCAATTATAATTCGTTTAAAATTAAATCACGGGCGTTTCCCGGCCCATCTCCATAAATTAGGAATAATTAACTCTCCCACGTGTGACTGCGACAACATATCCATCGGGGATATTAACCACATATTTTTTAATTGTAAAAAAAACGTAATAGCTACCTCTAATTTATACAGGTCTTTAAGAGACCACTTCATACCTTTCCCGCTAATTACTTCTTTTCTTCTGGCAATGTCTATTAAAACCATTTTTGATCTTATCATAAATTTTATTAAGGAGGCATATATCGATATAGAAATGTGGACACAAGTCTCGGAAGTAGATACTTTTGCAGACTCGACATTTTAATGTTATAAATTTTTTTGTAATCTGTTCATTAACGTCTTATTATAATTAGATCTTTGCAGTAACTATTGTTGTGTAAAATCATTATTATAAAAATTCCAATTATCATTTTTAAGTTGTATTTTTTTAAAAGGTTCAAATAAATAAGTTGTATTCGTTTATTTTGAAAATAAAGATTATTTTTTAAAAAGTTAAAGTGAAAGTGCATTCACATTTCTATATATAACAAAAATAATTATATGCCGAATTATATTTATAAATATTCAGTGACCAATAGACCACGTCTAAGGCCATCCCTCTCCTCCCAAAAATAAATAACTAATAACCAATGTTATCCTGACATCTTTTTTTTTAAATAATAATTTTAATTATATTTATATTTACCATTGTGAACAACAAATTTTATAATCTCGTATACATTCCTTGAAAATGGAAATAAATTTTCCGAAAGCTTGGAAAAAAGTATAAAGAGTTTACTTTTATTAATTGCTGCATACCCCAATATTACTGGTTTCATACCTTATTGGTCAGCAAATAAACTACCTTTATATATGTAAGCTTGTGTACGTGACATCAAGATGTGTTCATGACAAATAATTTATTTTTTTTGACAGTTTTGAATTTTTATTTTGAAGTTTGTAAATCATTAAAAAACTTTGATTATAATATTGAAGCCTATTAAAGATATAGTGAGGCATAGGCATTTAATTGTCGATTCACTATTTTCAGGTGAATCAATTTGTGTTTTTGCTTCAAAAATTCTTCATCCATAATCTTATAAATCGACAATTAGCTTACGCGTAAGAAGAAAAATGGCAAAGTTAAGATTTTATTTCGAAGTAGTGGCAGCAGAAGATGAGAAATCAAATGTAATAAGAATGCGTTCCATAACTGACGAAGATGAAAAGATATATGAAATTCCAAGCGAAATACAAACATTAAAAAATCATTCTGAACTGGCTAAGTTACCAGAATTTAAGAAAGTTATAAAAACACTTCAAAAAAGAGGACAAAGAAGAAATGTATACTTCAACTTGAGTGAAGCTTTGTTAAGACTTTACAAAGATGAAGCTGGTAATATGGCAATTGGGGAATACCTTCTAGAAGAAGTTCAAAATTTAGATAACCAATGCATGCAAAAACAACAGATCGATGAGAACCTAATTAAAATTTTGGAGAACTTAGCTGTAAAAGAAAAACATCCTGATCAAATAAACAAAAATCTGAGTAAGGTTGCTGATAATTATGTTCTAGACAAATTTACTGGGAAAAGGGTAAATGTAAATCAGTGGCTAGATACTTATGAAACTGAATGCAGAAGATTGGAAATAAAAGAAGATTCAGACAAAATTGAGATGTTAAGGTTTTTCTTGGAGGATGCAAGTAAAGATTGGTACAGCTCGATGTTAATAAAAAACACACTAAACTCTGAATGGAAAGTTTGGAAACAAAATTTTATAGAAACTTTCATAGACAAGGGCTGGACTTCCATAGTGTTTGCGATACATTTTAAATATATAAATGGCTCATTCCTAGATTATGCCTTAAAAAAAGAACGCTTATTACTAGAAATAAATAAGAATATAGACAATATAACTTTAATAAATTTGATTGCAGCTGAATTACCCATATATGTAAGAGAGAAAATAGATAGACAAAATCTGAAAACACCAGAAGATCTATTCAATGAGTTAAGAAGATATGAAGATATAGTTGAAAAGAAGAACAACAACATTAATAGGAACGTATACCTTACAAATAAGAGTACACAACAAGAATCGAAAGTAAAAAATAAATATAAACCTTGCAAAATTTGCGAGAGCAAAGGTAAAAATAATAGATACCATCCTCATAATCTTTGCTGGTACAAAGCCGAAATTAACAATACTGGATCAACAGTTAACACAGGGGCTATACTGGAAGTAGAAGTGGATAATCAGGACCAAAAAAACTTAAATTTCCCGCACTAATTGCAGTTAAAGTACTACTTAACGATATACTAGAAATTAAAGGTATTTATGACCCAGGTTCTAGTATAACAGTAATAAATTCAAAGTTAGTACAAGTAAAGAATATAAACAAAGACAATTTTTATAACACAATAAAAACAATTAGTGGTAGGGAAAAAACTAAAGGATTAATTAAATTGAAAGCCAAAATTCTAGAAAAAGAAAATAATATTAATGCATTTATATTTGAAAATGAAAATTTTGCATATGATATGATAATTGGATTAGATACAATACAAACATTTGGGTTGACCCATGATGGGAATTTAAATATCCAAATACAAAATGAAAATATACAAAATAATAAAGAAGATGCCATTCAAATTAAAGAAAATAATGATGATATTAAGAAGAAAATTAAGAACGATACAAATGATATGTTAGAGGAATTGGAAGTAAATTTTAACGAGGGAATAGAAACTGATAGCTTTACAGCAGATATTGAACATTTGAATGAAGGCCAGAAAGAACAGATGTTTGAAATATTGGAAAATTATAAACAGATATTTGCGAAAGACAAATTTGATGTTGGTAAAGTAAAAAACTACGAAGCATTCATTGATTTGCAAATTGATAAGTATTGTTATAAAAGACCATATAGATGCACAATAGATGATAAAATTGAAATAGAAAAACAAGTATCACAGTTATTAAAGCATGGTTTGATTGAAGAATCATATAGTCCTTTTGCAGCACCTGTTACTTTAGCTTATAAAAGAGATGAAGGCAAAAGAAGCCGACTATGTATAGACTTTAGAGATCTAAACAAAATAATTGTTCCTCAATCTCAACCGTTTCCTTTAATAGAAGACTTAATGGTAAAAACAATAGATTGTAAATTTTTCACTTCATTAGATATTAATTCAGCTTTCTGGTCCATACCTTTAAGGTTACGAGACAGGCCAAAAACAGGATTTGTGACACAAGAAGGTCACTACCAATGGACCTGTTTACCGTTTGGACTAAAAACATCTCCAGCTATTTTTCAACGTATTTTGGGAAACATAATGAGAAAATATAAATTAACCGAATTTGCAGTGAATTATATTGACGATATATTAATTTTTTCTAAGACGTTTGAAGAACATATAACACATATAAAACTTTTAGTGGGAGCTATTGAAACTGAGGGATTCCGACTAAAATTCACAAAATGTAAGTTTGCAACTAATTCAGTTAAATATTTAGGACATGTGATAAAAAATAATTCTATTCGGCCTCTGAAAGATAATTTAAAATCTATAAGAGATTTTCCAATTCCAAGTAATAGGAAACAAATAAGACAATTTTTAGGCAAAATAAATTTTTACAATAAGTATATTCCGAATGTTACAATGGTACTAGATCCTTTACATAATTTACTCAGAAAAGATACAAAATTTGATTGGACAGAAAGATGTCAGGATGCTTTTGAAAAAATTAAAAATTACTTATGCTCGGAACCAGTTCTAGCGATATTCAATCCTAATGCACCAACATTTATTTACACAGATGCCAGTATTAAAGGTTTAGGAGCTGTCTTGAAACAAACGCAATTCAATGGTGAACAGAAACCAGTGGCTTATTTCTCAAAAAAATTGAGTAAGGCACAGCAGAACAAGAAGGCGGTGTTTTTAGAATGTCTAGCAATCAAAGAAAGTTTGAAATTTTGGCAACATTGGTTAATGGGTAACTATTTCACCGTCGTAACTGATCATAAACCATTGGAAAATTTAAATGTGAAGAATAGAACAGATGATGAATTAGGTGACATGACACATTATCTATCTCAATATAATTTCAAGATAGTATATAGACCAGGAAAAGAGAATGCAGAAGCAGACTGTCTTAGCAGGAATCCAGTATATGAATGTTATGAAAATAATGAAGATAATCTAAAAACAGTAAACTTCGTTACTTTACAGAGTATAACAACAGATCAAGAACAAAATCAATTAATTAAAGAAGATAAAAACAAATTTATTCTTAAAAATGGAATATACTATAAAAAAAATAAGGGGAAAAGGGATAAAATAATATTGGGTGAAGATTATAGTAAAATTTTGATCAAGAAGATTCACGAAAATTATTGTCACACTGGAATAAATCAAACAGAATCAAAAATACGACCATTTTATTCAGCGCCTAATCTTTCAAAGAATATTAAAATGATTTGCAAGAATTGCGAAATATGTATAAAAAATAAAACAAGACTTAATAGAAGATATGGTTTAATGTCCCATCTAGGACCAGCTGAGAGACCCTTTCAAATAATGTCATTAGATACAATTGGTGGATTCGGCGGACAAAGATCTACAAAAAAATATATGCATTTATTGGTAGACCATTGTACAAGATTTGCATACATTCTATGCTCAAAGAGCCAAAACGCTAAAGATTTCATCAAGCTAATGGAAAAAGTGACAAAAGAGAATAAAATTGAAACTTTGTTATCTGACCAATATCCTGCTTTAAATTCTATAGAATTCAAAAACTATTTAAAAGAAAATGATATTGAATTGATTTTTACTGCAGTAGATGCTGCTTTTTCAAATGGCTTGAACGAAAGACTAAACCAAACTTTAGTTAACAAGATACGATGTAGATTGAATGAAAGAGGAAGAAAAGTAGCTTGGGCTAGAATTGCAGAAGAATGCACAAATTTATATAATGAAACAAACCATACAGTGACTGGTTTTGCTCCAAAATACTTATTAAATGGAGAATCTATAGACTTATTGCCATTGGAACTAAAAGAAAAAAACAAAAACATCGGAGATTTAAAAAAAGATAGGAAAATAGCAATACTCAGAACAACGAAAGTGCATGATTATAACAAAGCTCGATTTGATAAACAAAGAATTAATTATAATTTTAAAGTAGGAGAAATGGTTTATGTAACTAATGGAAATAGACTGAATAGATGCAAAATGGATGAAGTTAGAATAGGACCCTTTGAGATAGAACATAAAATATCGGAGTCCGTGTATAAGATAAAAACAAAACATGGAAGTCGATCAATGGGTCTGTACCACGTCACAAAGCTTATTCCTGTATCTGATGATAATTAATGCTTAATTTCATAAACTAAGCAATTTTAAGGGGGGGAGATGTAAGCTTGTGTACGTGACATCAAGATGTGTTCATGACAAATAATTTATTTTTTTTGACAGTTTTGAATTTTTATTTTGAAGTTTGTAAATCATTAAAAAACTTTGATTATAATATTGAAGCCTATTAAAGATATAGTGAGGCATAGGCATTTAATTGTCGATTCACTATTTTCAGGTGAATCAATTTGTGTTTTTGCTTCAAAAATTCTTCATCCATAATCTTATATATATATATATATAAAAGTAGTCACAATTTTTTTGACTAGTTTGGAAAAAACAATTTCTTTACTTTAATTTTGGGTATAGTAGTCAATATATGAAGGGCTTAAATAAAAGCACACTATTTTTTGAATATCCAAGCTTTCGGAAACATTTATTTCCTTTTTCAAGGAGTTCTACAAAACAATTGAATACAAAAATTACAATAGGAATCAAAATATTATGAATATTTATAACTTACCAAAGATTAGATTAATATTAAAATAAGCAACTTTACAAAACTGAATATTAACAGCAAAAGGCTGTGGTAAAATAAATCGTAGTACATATCAATTTTTAAAATATAAAAACATCGAAAAGAATCTTAAAAAACAGTTTAAAATTTTAAAAACAAGTCAAAAGTTAAAAATGATTATAAAAAAAACGTAATATAACATTGATATACTCTCTACGAGGCACATCACGAACTAAAAGGAAGGTTAAGAATGATTGAAAAATATTTAAAGTATTGAAGAGATGGAAAAAACATACATTATATTTATTTTTATACTAGAAAAAACTTAAAATCAGTGGTACCAAAAAGTTTATATAAAACAATATTATTTAATCTATAGTATTATTGAAATTCAAAAAGAGCAAAATTTTATGTTAGTTATCATTCTCTAATTTTAAAAGTAAATTATAGATCTTACTTAGATTGTCTATTTCTGATCTCTTATTTAAAGTATTGGAAGTTTTACTGATATGAACCATTTCCAAAAAAGTACGTTTATATGTGTTGCTTTCAATAGCTAAGATGTGGGGATCTTGAAAATCCATAATGTGATCTTTATTTATTACATGTTCTGCCAAAGCACAAGAAAGTTTATGTGTTTTACAATCACTCTTATGTGATGTAATACGTCCTGATAAATTTCTCTGACCAATATAAACCACCTCACAATTAGTGCATGCTATTGAATATATGACATCTTTCACTTCCAGTTTATTCAAGGGATGTTTAGTTCTAGTATATAGTGAATTGATTGTCTTAATATTTTTTGTAGCTATTCTAATGTTAGTAAAGTCTTAAAAAATAGGTTTTAATTTATAAGTAAGATCTGGAATGAACGGTAGTGAAAAATAGAAAATTTGGTTTTGATGTACATTAGGTTGAGAGTTCATTACTGAATTTATAGAATTGTTATTATTATTATTATTATGATTATTATGTGATGTGTTAAACAAAAATCTATTTATCAACTTCAATGGGTATGAATTTTCTATTAGAATTTTTCTAAGAGAGAAAAGAGAATTCTGAGCAAAATCTGGATGGGAAAGCCTTGTAACACGATCCTTTAATGCTGTGATTAAGTTATATTTCATCTTAATAGGATGGTGAGAGAAGTAACTTATGTAACGATTGCTACATATAGGTTTGCGATACTATTTAGTTTTCAATGTATTGTCATCACTTCTTACGATCATCATGTCAATGAATGGTAGGGTTTTATCTACTTCCTCCTCGCATGTGAATTTCAGATGTGTATTTTGACTATTGAAAATTTGAAGAGTGCAATCTATTTTATCAGCTGGTAATGCTAAGATGAGATCATCAACATATCGTTTAATAAAAGGAATGTGGAACGAGATCTCTCCCAAACAGTCATTGATTAAATCATCAAGAACAAAGTGACATAGAATAGGTGAAACACTAGACCCCATTGGAGTGCCAAATATCTGTTTGTAATACTTATCATTGAAAATAAAAATGTTGGAATCAAAGGTAAATTCAATTAGTTTTTTGAAATAATTTTGATTAATTAAAGTATGTTGTGAAATCTCATCCCAATGCTTCTCAATACTTATTAATATTGTAGATAGTGGTAAATTTGTAAATAGAGAAACTACATCAAAACTGACAATTACATAACTTTCAGGAAGATTAAAATCATTGATAAAACTATAAAAACTAAACGAATCCTTAATATAAAATTCATTATTAATATTATATGAATCTGTTAAAATCTTTGTTATAAAAAGAGCAATTGGACCATTTGGGCCACCTATTGATGAAACAATAGGTCTCATACTGAGAGTTGGTTTATGTATTTTAGGTAATGCATAAAATCTAGGTGCTATTGCATTATAGATCTTTATCGATTTACCCAAATCAGTGTCAATATATTTGTTATTAATCAAATCAGAAACCATTCTATTTGCCTTCTGCTGCAATGTATTTACTGGACTTCTATTGAGTTGTTTATAATATTTAGTGTCATTTAGTAATTCTGAAGTTCTATCAATATAATCCGTCTTATACATCGCAACAGTAACATTTCCCTTATCACTTAATTTCAGGATGATTCCTTAAAAATTTTTTAGCTATGTCAAAATATTTATTTAGAAAATGATTATTAGAGTTTTTTTGCATGTAATTAGTTAAAACATTTGTACATCTGGATCTAATTAATTCTTTATTAGTAATATCAAGTGGTCTGATTATACTTTCAATACCAGCTAATAAAGAAGAAACCTTAAAATCTTTTTTAGATGGACACAAGGCAAACTTAGGCCCTAACGATAAAAATTTCTTAACTTCAATTGGAAATTCGATATCAGTGAGATTTTTAAACTATTTATCTTGAACTTTAATTTCATTAAACTGATTAATTTTAATTTTATTAAATTTATTAATATTAATGCGTTTGATTTTATAAAAATGATGATTATAGTTAATTCTTTGTCTTTTTAAATTCAACAAACGTGTAATAGTTTAGAATGGCTTTTGATTTATGTTCAATGTCCTTAAGCTTATATTCAAAATGGTTAATATCTGAGAATGTTATTTTAATTTCTAAATTTAATATATTTTTTCCAAACCTTTCATTTAATCTTCTAGTTCGGTGGTCAATAGTTCCTCCTCTGTGGTGGAGCAAATGATTTACATTAACTAAGCTGTTCGTGATGTGACTCGGGAAACAACCATTATTTCTACACTTGATCAAAAAAGTCCTTCGATTATGCAAAGCCGCCAATTTGGTGTTAATTGATGCCCATTCCTTCAAGTAGCCAACTGCAAAGTCGCCATATTGTCTTCTGATGTCTTCGAAAAAACCCATTCTACAATTCGAAAAAGAAAAGTAGTCACAATTTTTTTGACTAGTTTGGAAAAAACAATTTCTTTACTTTAATTTTGGATATAGTAGTCAATATATGAATATTATATATATAATTGTCAAATTGTCAAATTGTCATATTAGGCACAAAAAAATATTGTTTCAAAGAAAAAAGAAATTTTTTTTTATATATATAAAAATTATAGAAATTAGATAGTTCGAGACCAATAACTAAAGGCATAGTTCGAGGACTGACCCCGAAGTATGTTATAATAAAATGGGTTCAAAGTATCTATTTCATATATGCCACTAATATATTATTAGTGATAAGCATGATTCGAGGAATACTATTGTATATAACGAAAGGGGTAAGATTAACTAATTTTACTTTCAATCCTTGAATGCATGGTTTGAGGACCACACCTATATTATGCTTTGACGTTACGCTTAAAAATAAATTATTTGATGACTTTTATACTGATAAACTTAGACATAGTCTTAAACCTTTTTTCCCACTTTTTGTTCTGTACGAATAGAATAATTTATATTTGTAGACACTAATGAATACATAATTTTTATGGTAAATAAATATAATTGTCATTCAATTAAACTTTTTTTTAAATAATCAATTTTATATTATAAAAACCATCTGTATGTATCATGATTATATATGATAAATAAAAATGCTTTTATGCTGATAATTGTATGTATTTGTCACTTTTAATATATAACTGGCAAAATACCAAGAATATAAGATAATGAAAAAATTAAATTATAAAAAAAAGATAAGAAAATAAGAAAAACCAAAAAAAAAGAAAAAAAATAATAATCATAAAGGAAATAAAAAAATTAAATGGAACATAATTGAGAACATTTGACGGAGCAGTCTTGACCTTGAATTACAGTTAGTCGCTTGGTACAATGGTACAATTGAGCATTCTCCATTATCGAACTTTACAAGACAACGTTGTTATATACAAATATGACCAATATTAACTGATTTTTTATTAGCTAATTAAGCATATTAATTCAAAATATATTATCTTCATTGAATTGATCAAATTTTTTATTATTTATTATGTGTAAGAATCATTTTAAATTAATTATATAAATATAATATGATTCCGAGGACTTTAGCATACTATTCAAATGTCTTGACAAATACCTATATTTATATATATATATATAATATAAATGCCAAATTGTCTGTTCCTGAACTGCATCACTACCTATATAAAAAATTGTCGAGTGGTCTCATACTATGCACAGAGAGTATAAAAAGATCCCGCCAAATATGTATATAAATATTATATCACAGTGGTTCCGAATCATGCTGTTAACTCCACTAGTCGAACTCATGATACAAATATAAAAGATATCACGTATGTTTGGAGCATGGTTAGTGCCTCATCTTGTGACCAGGCGCCATTATTTACAGGTTATAATTTTAAATTTCCCTGGGAAAATATAAAATAAATTGTAGTAGTAGTAATATAACCTCTACAATATAAAATAAATTAATTAAAATATCAAATTCCTATATATTAACGTTGAAACGCGCTATAGAAAATCACAAGGTGACGTCACATGCGCAGATTGGACGAGTTTTGAACCGCTTGATATCATACCTTATGTTTAGTTGTATCATGAGTCGAACTCATAACTCATGTATATTTATATAAACAAAGCCGTGATCCAGAACGAAATAAATAAGCAATATAATTGAGATATTATTTGGAATTTACTGAATATTAAATACATATTTGGATTAAAGTAAACAATGAAGCACTTCCATAGTATACAGTGCTCAAAAATTGAAGTGGATATTTTTTAAATTTCAGAAAATTGCGTACAAAAATAATATTTTAAATATAGTTTTCATGGTATCAGTAAACTCTGTTTATAGCAAATTCTTTTTGTTGTTTCTTTTAATACACTGTTATCTCTTTAAACAGAATTGTAGGAATTCGATTTCAAAATACTTACATTTTAGTCGCGTAGAAGTGTTTGCACTGACTTTAACATTGTTACTTAGCCCGTAAATCTGTTTACCTGGACAAAAATGGCGCTATGGCGATTAGAAACAGTGCAACTCGATCAATTAGTATGTTGGATACACAAAGGCTTAAGTCAAGAAGAAGTTGCTACACGGCTAAATGTGTCCCAAAGTGTTGTCAGTAATAAATAATTCTGTATTTTAAATTGATATGTAAATAATGTATTCAGAATCTACACTTTGTATTACTTTTTCTTTCAAAACGTATAAACAGCTTGGTAGTTGATAATTAAAATTATCAATTTGATTACGTTTATTTATTAAAACAGAAAAGACATAAAAAATAGTTACAGTTTTTCGTTTACACATTGTTAATATTTTATTTTACAGGTATTATTTTATTAAGAATAATAAAAAAACTCTTCGTTTTAACAAAACTTCCAATGTTTATTTAAAAAATTGCTTTTTTAACCTTAATGACAGCCATTTCGCTAGAATGAATGTCATTGGTGTGTAAGAGTGAGGTTGGATGTTCAATTTAGGCATTATTTTATTTAATTTTAATCACCACCTCAAAAATAATAGGAAGATTTTATTTTAGTTTTATATCATCGTTAAAATCCGTTACATTTAACTTCGCTTGAGGTTTGCATCGTTTGACACTTTGACAAATTAAGTATGTACAGCCAAAGACAAATGAAACGCACTCACAAGGCAAACACCAAAATTCATAAACACTCAACTAGTTTCATTTACTTATTATATGCCTGGCAACGCCGATGAAATGTATTAGAAATACATCAATTGTGACATTAATAACGTAGATCTATCTATTTGGAGGGGATAGCAGACGTTTCAACAATACATTTTGGCAAATTGGTTTACTCCACATTTTTAGTTTTAGAAGTGACTATAACAATAATTATTGTTATAGTCACTGGTATTAGTGTATGGTTAATTGTGTATATTTAGAGAACACTGGGCGGAATATTAAATAATACGTCTATTGTGTAGTTTTCATAGTTTCTAAGGAATTTTTACATATTCATTCTCTGGTTCAACTATTTTGCATTGTTATAACACAATTTTCGTTGCTTGGAATTTAGTAAATAGATCTTGAGTTGAGGGTGTATTGGGGTGTATTAATATTTACTCAATAGTAATTAATATAAACCGTAGGACGATAGTTAATTTTCTAACATTTTTGTGTTTGTGCTGGTGAAATATGTCGAATATAAGTTTCGATATTTTTTATTTTTTCGACTATTCGATGATTTTTGTTGGTTTTCGATTTTGTCGATTTGTTTTATAAAATTAACTATTGTAAAGATATTTTTGAGCGATTTGTCTTTATTGGTCACCGAATACGATAAAAAGTTACAACGTATATGAACTCTCTTAAAATAATTTAAAATGAGATAACGAATGTTTTTTTGTGAACATAATCCCGAGTCGAGGACGAGGGATAATATAATTTCTGAAATCAGTTCATCAAGGAAATGTAGAAAATCCAAAAATGTATAGGGTGTTCCATGGGGTGACCATAGGGGGGAGCGGGTTATATAATATGTATTGAAAATGAATTAAAACCCTGTGACTTTCATCACTAACGTTTCGTTCCTGTGATTGGGAACTTTCTGAAAGTTAATACAAAATTAAAATACATCGATCGTTTGCAATACAGACAATAAAATTAAAAAAAAAACATATAATGTATAAATAAAATCTTATAAATAGTAATAAAATAACATTATTTATATCTACATTAGTTGGTACTTGATTCATACAACGAGTTTTACGATATTATACATGATGTGGACTACAATTTATTAAATGTTCACATTAATAGATTATGGTATATTTGGCTTGCTTATTGACATCTTGTTTATTGTTTACAGCGTTTGGTTCTTTTTTAATATAGATAATTTCTTTATTTATTAATTTTTTGTAGTTTGGATCTTCAGTTAAAATTTTAGTGTTTTTGAAGTTAAATTCGTGTTTTTCATTTTTTTCATACTTGTGAACAGGGTTTCTAATAAAAGTAACTCCAAAATTTTCACTTGAAAACTTTTACTAAAACGACAGAACGTATTAACCATTAATTTTTACAATTAAAAACCTCTTTTTTGCAGTTTATGGAATAAATTTCGTAGGTTTCATTAGGCAATATTTGGTTAAGCCCCTAAATCCTCAGTTTTTAGAATTATTTCGATTTATTTTTTACGTCGCATAAAAGAAATTCCATGTTTCAATTACACCTAGAACACAAGTAAAATTAAATCTCTTAAACCTGATGACCATCTCAAAAAGTTAAACATATCATATTGATCTTACTTTTTTTCATGTCCAGTAACTCAGCTTAAAAAGATAACTTCGAACGTTCATTTGTATATCCAAAACTGTTAAAATCTCAATCCATTAGACGAAAGTAGGTATATGTTTTTACTTGCATATGCATATTTTTATAATAACTACCCATTTATTTTGTCTTCATGAACCTCATCGGAGTCTTAAAAGTTTTTTAGTCATTTTTCATACTACTTCACAAAAAAATATTTAATTACTATATTGTGAAAGCACAAAACAAATTATTCTGTCGCGATATTTGAACCTCTCCCTCCTCCCTCTTTCCCAAATTTCGAGAGCCACCGACTGGTCAAAGGTTTTTCACTAAAAGTAAATATCTATTACCTACGTATTTTTTCTTATTACATTACATCTACATAAAATATTATTCCACAACTTAGATTATGTAGGGCACTAACGAACATTGTCGTAGTATGAATAATTAATGATGATAATAATTAATTTAATAAACACTTATGATTTCCTAAGAACCAAATAACGGTAAACCTTTTCTAAACTAAAGAGACCGGTCACAATTCTATTCGCAGCGTTGCAACATGAGGTCAGCGACTAATCCCACCTGAATATAGTTGTGCGTTTCATTTGTCTTTGAACTACCTACGTATTTATGTTCTTTATGAATCGGTCTATCTATTAGTATTAGTGAAAACCGCATGAAAATTCGTCAAGTAGTATTGATTTTATTGGTAATAATCGTGCGCGTAATGGATATCCCAAAGATATAGCTAGGTATTTAAGAACATTAAATAAAGAAACCTTGAACAAAACTTCCACTTTCATTTTAAAAAATTAGCTTTTTTAAATTCAATGACAGCTGTTTCAATAAACTATTGACTTATTGAAGTTACATTTCATTTTTTCAAGGTAGCTATCTGATGTTGATTAGTAGTGTTAAGATTAGACCAAGTATTAAAGAAATACATTTTTTCAAAAAAATGTTTTCCATTCCTTGTATTTTGAAAATGACATTTAACATAAACACTTTTTCTTGTAACGGCTTTAAACATCATTCTTTAGTTATTTTGTTTATAAAAATTAAAACTCCTCTTTATGATTTGAAAAATCAAAGAATATTTATAAAATTGCAATAAATTATATAAAATTATGTTATTATACTATTTTTATAGGTATTAATAGAATTACTAAAACACCATTTTTAAATAGTAAAAGAAATAAAAACAATTGTTGAATTTCAATTATTCTAAAAAATTAACCAGCATTCTCATAAATGTACATCACACCTAAAATTAGATTTAAAACAGAACCTTGTTTACCGTCTTGCCATATTAGTAAGGTACTTTTGTTTGTATACATCATTTTATGAAATCGATATACCTACCTAGTCTGCTCAGTTAGTTGCCGAGTACCTATGCATGATTCTATTATACTTATTATTAACTGAAAAGAAATACTATATCTATATATAGTTTTAAGTGTATATTATATTATTTGTGGCAATAGCAATTCATTATTAGTTAAGTAGTAAATCATGAAAAATTTTAATTAAGGAATATTAGATGGTAATTTTTATAAATTTATATTAAATAAAAATAATTTTTTAAATGGAAAAGACATTTAAATAACAATTGATATTCTAAAATCTAAAACGGTCCTGAACTATGCTGTTTATGAATGTATCCACTGTCCCTGAACTATGCTATAAAAACCTGTGGGACGGTCCCAAACTATAATAATAGAGATAAAAAATCTATATAAATATATTCATCTGTCTGGTTTTGATTCATGCCATAATATAAAGGTCTTGAACTATACGTTGTATATAAACATCGTACGGATCCTGGCCTCAAAGCATGCAAATGTCCTCAAACCATGCTATATATCAAAAATTTGACCCCAAAGCATGCTTCCGACATACATATATATATATATATATATAGCCTTAGTACGATATAGAGCCCGAGTTGCATATTGATGGTACGCTGTTCAGCCCAAAAAGTTGTTGTTGAGCCCACCTCCGGGACGAACAACGTTTGACGTGTATATTAGCATTTTTTCTCAAAATTATTTATAGAAAACATCCTGTAAAAATTTCTGCTGGGACGATTTAGGATGCGAATATGCATTGAGATATACAAATTAGTTCATTAGTCTCCGCGGCAGGTGGCGT
The DNA here is from genome assembly GCA_035357415.1 of Ophraella communa. Lineage (NCBI taxonomy): Eukaryota > Metazoa > Arthropoda > Insecta > Coleoptera > Chrysomelidae > Ophraella > Ophraella communa. The sequence continues at coordinate 16,917,352 of CM068985.1, read as the reverse complement.
ATTCTGTATCTGTATAAATTAGATATATATACTGCTTCTTATGCAGCCCATTTATTTGAACGATTCATCGATGTTATTTTACGAATGTTTATATATTTTTAATTACGTGTATAGATATACCACATATCGTATTACATTCTTTGAGTTTATCGTTCTTCTAAAGAATCTGAGAATAAAATTCTATAACGTTATATTAATTTACTGCTGTTTAAAAATATATGTGTCAAGCCAGTGTGGTTGTATTAGAGAGAAAATAGAGTAGCTTTTTTATTTTATTTTAAATTGAAGTATTACAAAATGCATATTTATTCTTTTTTTTATTTCCATCTAATACCCTCACTTTGATTATAAATTTTTGGAAAATAAGTTATTTCTTACAAAAAGTTCTGCATAGTCCCAGACCTAAAAGAGAACTATCATATTTCAAATTTAATTAATACAAGGTTTGTCCATAATTGTGGTTTATGTTCAGCAATTTAGTACCTTTCATTTTGGTTACCCCGAAAGGTAAAAGGGGATTTTCTATGTATATACACAGTAGTTGCATTTGTACCTCATAAATTTATTTTCTATGTAATTATAAATTCAAATGAAAAATCCTGAAACAGGAGGGATTTATAAATAATTTCATTCAAATTTTTTAACTCTGCCCTATGGACCCACTAGTTAACCTCATTAAAATTTTAAGGGGAAAAATGGAAAATGATACCTCCCTTATAAGTGTTTTCACATCTCTATTCAGCCTTATGGTATGGTATTTGAACTTTGAAATGACATACTTATGAAACATTAATGTTATTTAATACAAACAGATCTCCATCGCGACAGTTACCTGTCACTATTAAGAGGTCTTTCGACATTCATGCCACAAAGTCAGAGACCGAAGGAAGATTACTTGGTTATCAAAACGCGCGTCAGACAGATAAAAGTGTGTGTTGGTGTAGTGGTAGTGTAAACGGTTTTCGATATCAGTTTCGCTAACGGTTCCAGATTCAACATTTTACAAAATAACTATTACACTAGACGATGGAGATCTGTTTCTATTAAATAAAATTAAACTCTTTCATGAGTATCCCAGTTCAAAATAAAAAATTATGATATATAAACGCTCCGATTTCTATTTAAAATGTTCATTGGGGTAGCTCTAACCCCCAGGTGGTTGGCGCAGTTGAAGAATTTTATTGGAATCGGTACTTTCAACTATTTCTAGATTTTTCATTAGAATACATAATTACGTAGAAAATGAATGTATCCCTTACTTTTGGACTGCACTGTATATATAAATAGTGTAATAAACTGATCGTGGTTAAAATTTTTAAATATTGTAAATGATAAATAAGATAAACAGATGCTGGATACCTATTTAATAATCCTATTAAATTTTAAAGAAAATGTAAAATGGAATATACACTTTTATTAAAAACTAGATTAAAAAGAAAAAAATGAATATTTTTTCTTGGATACACATAAAATTAAATTTAAATTTAATAAAAAATTATTAATGTAATATTTTGTAATCTTAAATTAAAAAATACAATTTTATTGTAAGTATTTTTTTAACAAAGAGATGGTTCTCTTGTATATCCTCCTTTTCTACAAGTATTTGACCAAAAAGAACGGCGACGTCTAGGCACTTTAGTACAAAAACAGTTTACCAAAAATTCAACCTTTATGCATTTATTATTAGCCAAATCTTCCAGACCCACTAAACTAATTTCGCTTCCTGCCGGACAGTCTCTTTTAAATTCCCTTTTAACGCCCATAAGAAAGTCGCAGCCACAATTATATACATTGTCCTGTCTTGTGAAAATTCCAATCCATCTATGAGGATTGCGACCAGAAGTCACCAAAGGACGAACTTCAATTAAATTATAGCCTTGTGGAGTTGAATTAGCTATAATATTCCGTGCCCTTTGTAGAGCCTGAGCATCCACATTTTCGGTGCAAGGAAGGTAATTTATTCCCATGCTACTTGTTAAAAAAGTAAAAAGAATGATTTTCTTCAAAAGCATTTTCTGAAAAAAATGTAATACCAAAATTAAATTAAATATATATGCGCCAATTGAAAATGATTCAGCCGAAGAAAAAGACAGAATATATGAAAATATAAAAGGAGAATTGAAAGAGATCCGTAGAGAAGAACAATAGTTTTGTTAGGAGACTTTAACGCACAAATCAGAGAAACATTTAGCAAATGTGGAAGGTAAATATACAATCCAAGAATAAACAAATAATAACGGGCAACATTTGTGCAGACTAGCAGTAAGAAGAAATATGGTCATAAGTAGTACGAAACATAAACACACAAGGCATTAACAAACTACTTGGATATTGCTATGGAAAAAACGCATTAATCAGATAGAAATAGAAATGCTTTTTATAGATTTCCATCAGGCGTTCGAGTGAATAAAGCGAAATAGACTAATGGCGGCAATAGAAGAACAAGGCCAAAATTAGGCGATGATTAAAGAGTCAACATTATATCATAGAAAGGTGAAACTGAAGAGTTTGTAAAGGAATGAGGCAAGGAGAATTATTATCAGTAACACTTTTCAATTTAAAATTGGAATATGAGATGCGATAAATACCAGAGATAAATTTAAGAACAAATGGAGGCTTACGCTGACATAGTAATTATTACTGAGAACAGGGAAATTATTTTTTTCCTTCTTCTTTTTGACTACGGGAACTGAGCCCATTCGCCAAACCGCCCTTTTATTATATAATGATATAATGCAGACCTATTGTGAACTAACATGGAAATTATGAAAAAAATCATATAGATTTAATAAACGAAGGTAAATAGAAATAAAAGAGATAAAAAAATTGCTTAAGAATTGGGATGCTGTCTTTTCGTCTCTTTTGATGAATTCACAGTTGTCTGTTACGAGGGCGTATCAAAAAAAGTTAAGAATTCAAATAAACGGAATGTATTGAATTCGATATATTGACGTATACTTAAACAATTTATTCAGAAAAATTTAATATTGCTGAAATTTGCTTTTTCAATTTCAGACCATACAGGACTTTTTATATGGAACTTTTTTCAAAAAATTGAAAGTACTTTTTTACAAGCCTAGTTACATTCATTTGTAGGCCACTGGCGCCAGTATTCTCGAATCATCCCTACGAGATAATAATTTCTCATTCCTACGAAAACATATCTATCTATCTATGTTACTCACACGAAAACTTTTGTATCTATCTGTATATTTTTGGTAGGAACATTGAGTAATAAAGTAATTACTTTATCAACAGAAACGATTCTCTCGTAGGAATTGTATTCGAGAATACGGGCCCTAGAATGTTTATTATATATGATAATGCAACTACCTCTATTTCAATTTACTAGAAATTTGATTTTTATAAAAGAGTATATGATTTTTAATATTTAAATTGTTAGTTAATGTAAACATTTTATATGTACTGCAATCGAGTTGTTTGATATTTTTAAGTTGTTGATTGACAAATTAAATAAAGTACCTAGTTTTAGTTTAGATTCATGGATATCTAATAAAAAGTGTCTTTCTTTGTCGTTTATTACCGATAATTTACGTGTTCTACTAGTGAAATAATTAGTATTCGCGCAGAATATTATTATTATTTTCAATTACCTTATCATTTAAAATGTGTTGGTAATATTCCGTTAATAATAAATATTCCTTTCCTTTTATAATAAATATTACTAGTAATATATTTATTTTCTAATTAAAATATTAGTAACAATTATTACTTACCACTAAAAAAGCACTAACAGAAAACATTTACATCAACTACCAGTAGAATTAACTTCTCCGCGGTAAGCAAACCTGGTTGTAAGTAAATTTAACGCATGCTCAAAGGTATAAACAATAAGGCAATAATGCAAAAGTTTTCATATGAACTGAATTTTATTCCATACCAAAAAATACATGCCACATTCATTATGTAGCCCTGTGAACATATTTGTGTTGACCTTTGGCCATTCCTCTTTTTCTTAAATAAATTTCTTTAGAATTCCATATTATTAAATTTATTATTTACGGTTAAATAAAAAATTGATATAAAAAATTTAATCAAACATAGTATACATAGATATAAGTGATAGTAACATTCGTTTAATTTGCAAATATGTAATTGAATTAAAGTTACAGTTGCAAAAGAATAAAAAAAAACAATGGATATGAAAAGCCTAAAATAAAAAAAACACTAATTCTAAAATTAGAATGGATATAAATTTGAATGTAAGTAATCCATATTTTAGTTTCTGTAGTTTATATGCTTCAATTTAATTTTTTCGTGGCACCTATTGATTTCTCATATTTTGTTTAAAATGACTGATCATCAATTTTTTGTTCCTTCCACCATCCAATATTTTTAATTGTATGTTTGTGATCCCCTAAAATTTATTTTTTTAAATAACGTAAATTATTTATTTTATACCTTACCGTTGTTTTTCGACCACCAACAGAATATTTTCCACATTTATTATAATCTCTTCAATTTTCCGTGCCACGTATTTATTATTAATAATGTATAAATAAAATTAAATTTTTTATTTAGTTGGGAGTTGGGATTCATAATGCACAAGTAATTCATATTTTAGTTTCCGTTGTACTAATATTTCAATTTAATTTTTTCGTCGCACCTATTGATTTCTTATATTTTGTTTAAAATGACTGATCATCAATTTTTTGTTCCTTCCACCATCCAATATTTTTAATTGTATGTTTGTGATCCCCTAAAATTTATTTTTTTAAATAACGTAAATTATTTATTTTATACCTTACCTTTGTTTTTCGACCACCAACAGAATATATTTATTCTAATTTCTTCAATTTTCCGTGCCACGTGTTTGTTATTAATATTTTATTTATTGTTAACACAGGTATTGATATTACACTTAAATAAAAGTATTTTTTATAAATAGGGTTACGTCTTTTGCAAATTAAGCTGATGGTACATATATGCTGGAATAAGTAATATCTATTTATAACAATTGTATACAAATGCTTTAATTTTGATCCAATTTTTATCAAAAATATCCTTGTATTTAGTTCGAAATTGTTCAACTTCATTTTTTCGCGGTGCCCGTTTATTTTTTATATTTTTTTTAAAGTAACTCTTCATCAATTTTTTTTGTTCTTCAGTCCACTTCATTTTTATAATCTTATTCTTATGATCCCCTAAAATTACTTTATTCCATTACAACATAAAATTCTTTACTATATAACTTACCTTTATTTTCGACTGCCATTGCAATATCTTCTTTATTTTTTGTAGTCTCTCCAATTTTTTTAGACTTCTGTATATTATTAGTGTTTTGTTCCCTTTTGTTCAACTTTTTTTGACCTTCCTTTCTTCCCTTTCTTATATTAGTTTTGTTATCTAAAATATATTTTTTTCTCTTTGAAACAATTATAATATTGAACCCAACAGTTTAAATATTTAAATGGTTTTCACCTCCATTTATTTAATAAAATTAATTTAATATGATTATATGTTAAATATGTTTATTAAATAATCATTACCCTGTTTTTTGACCTCCATAGATGTAATATTATCATCTTCCTCTTCCGTGGTATCTTTCTCATCTATATCATCATTATTTTCATATTCTGACAATTCCAAATCAGATACATCTATTTGATTCAATGTTTTACCCTTATACTGTGCAGCTTTACCACTATTGATCGCTAATAATACTTTAGACACTTTCGCGGTTTGATAAACATCTTGAGGAAGTCTTAAAACATATAAATTTTTTTAATTATCCTGTAGAGAATGTCAATTATAATTATATAATATTACGACTACAGAAATTCTACAAGCATGTAAGTACTCTTACAACCCGAGTAATGTTTAATATTTTACCTGCTACCAATATGTAATGTGAAACATTACGACACTGATTTTAGCATCCTAAAGAGATACGTTACCGTACTAGCGCGGTAAAATAAAAAAAAATATGATTTCAAATTTTATTTTTACCCAAAAACAAATAAATAAATAAATTTTTTTTCGAATTAAAATTCAAGCGACACTTCGCCGAATGAGTGACAACTGAGAACACACTAGATTCACGATAACTATACGTCCAACCCTTGCAACGCTTGCTTGTTTATATTCGTCATGAATCGTCAATTCAAGGAATATTGAATATTTTTTATTTAATAATTAGCGTTTTTGGTAGTAGGTAAAATATTGTACTATATTCGTATCATAAACTCATATTACGATAATCGATAGGTTATCAAACTTGGTCTATGGCCTCGTTTGACAACTTTCCCATCCCACATCGTAAATATCTATTATTTACAAACACAATAATATACCTATTCAAAATGAAAACAAAACTATTTAATTGAATTTATTTACTTGCATATAATTAGTTTCTTTCGTTCTTTCTCTCGGTATATGTCATTGACATTGCTTATAGAATAATTTTATAAAAATAATATTAACACTTTTTTTACTTACCGGTAAAAAGTTTCATGAGTCTTTTTCGTATGCCCCATAAATTGAGCGAATTGTTCCATTTCATTGTCGGTCATATTCAACACTTGCAGTATGGTCGCAATTTGTTTCCGCAGTCTGGTTGATGTGAATAAACTTGTATCGCTAACATTAGATTCCTCTGCTAGCTTTTTTAATAATTTGTATCCGTTTAACCATCCGTTTTTTGTGTTAGGGTTTGCAAATAAATATTCATTAGTATCGGGCACACATAAACTCCTTGTATTAATTAACAGGTCAATAAATTTTTGCATTTCTGTAGAAAACAATATTGCCACTGGTTTACTTCCTTTGCCTTCTGTAACAACTCTTTTAAATGATGTTGATAAAGCCTTTTCTTCATCTGTTAATGTTTGAAAGAATTCTTCTTGTAAATTTTGAGGTAATATTTTATTGTAGGTTGTTGTTTTCAAATGCTGCAGCTCTCCAATACGTTTTCTATTTAGGAGTAAGGTCATTGCTAAAACGCATTCTGTTAATCTCCTGTGAGTTTTTTTTATTTCCCGGTGTTCACTCAAAGTTGTGTAAGCTTTTTTGCTTTCAATCATAAGATAATTTTGAAATAGCATAACATCTTCAGTGAGTGGTAGCAATTTCGGTTGTTGATATCGTTGTTCATTTAAATTCTTTAAAGCCAAACTAAGAAAGTTCTGCATTCCAATGATTTTCAATCAGTTTTCTAAATCTTTTTATATCTTTTAGTGTCGATTCCGGATCTTTACAAGGAAATAGAGGGCTTTTTTTAATGATCATTTTTGTGGCAACATCTGAAACTTGTTTAAGTGTCGTTCCCATGTGTAATACCAAACTGGCAGATTTAAAGCTATGCGTTATATTATTATATCCACTTATTATTTTTGTAGCTGACACACAATTGTCAAAGAATTCGGGTTTTAGAACGTCAAATAGACATTGAATTCCTGTTATTTGTAAAAGAGTCATTAAAAGGCGTGCTAATTCTCTCATTTTGTTTGATATAACATTGCGTATCTGAATTCTTTTATGTCTTTTTAATAAATTTTCAGCATAACAACAAATTAACTTATCATTGATTGCAGTTTTTGAAATTTGATCATTTCTCATGATGGGCAGTACTTCAGTTTTTAACCGTAAAGATGAAAGGAAATCATTATGAGTACCCGAACAAACAGTAAATATTTGGGCTGCTGTTAAATGTTGTTCTCTGGAGCTAGTTTCATTTGTTTTTCGTAAAGCACAATTTTTTCGGTGGCGTCTTAAATAATTCCTCGAGAAATATCCCAAACAATCCTTACAAACAACATATTTTTCTTTTAAATTTTCAACATTTGATTTATTTGTATCAAAAAGTTGATTTGATTTAGGTCTCCTGATAGGGCGAATTGTATTAGTGCAAGAAGAGGACATAAAGTTACCTTGACGACGGATGGAGTTTAATAATTGTTTTCTTTTAGGATTTGTTGTAGAAAGAGATAAATATTCTTTTACAGCACCTTCACTAGAATGATTTCTTATTAAATGACGTGGAAAATGTGTAACTTCCTGAAGACAGTATGGGCATGAGTTTTTCTTCGTCCATGGTCTAACATTTGCAAACTGTTCTACAGTAGTAGAAGACGATGCTTCCAAAAATTTACCAAACGTTACAATGACATTATCGGCGTTACAACTTGATTTACTTTTTCCACTAGATTTTACAAATTCTCCTGGATCAGATTCTTCTGGAAGACATTCTTCTAGATCAGATTCTTCTAGATCATATTCTTCTGATACAGATTCTTCAGAGTCAGGAAGGTATTCACTTGCTGAAGATTGAAACGACCCATCTGAATCTTCATTATGAAATTCAACAGAAACAGGCAATAGCTCTTGGAATATTTTTGCTGTACTTTCTTCATTCTGCTCATGTGTATTAACATTTTTGTCTACCGTTATAAATTCACTCACACAAACTTCTTTATTACTTTTGTCATTCTGGTTTTTTATTATTTTTCTTTCCTTTTCTTTTATCGCGTCCATTTTTCTTAGATATGTTAAATATTTTGTTTGTTCTTCTACTGTAGAACCTTTTGTAGACTCATATTTTGGAAGGTCAAGTAAAAACTTAGATTCACTTGTGACCATTTTTAGTATTACCTTTCCCCGACAAGACATGTTTATGGAAATGTTGCAGCTAGAAAATTATTTTTTTCTCAAACTTTTTACTTGAAAAATTTAAATAATTATAAATTTTAAATTGTTTTTATTTTTTTATTACTACTGGAAATTAAATGACTAAATGAAAGCACTCAATATTGTTACTCATACAGTGTAAGTCTCTAAAATGACATTTTCAACGTAGGTGCATATATATTTTAAATAACTACAATTTAAATATATTGTGACTGACCCAAACAGAAATTGTTATCAATTGTTACGTTTTTTAAATAGAACAACTTATAATATATGTATTACTATTACTTATGATTGTTGGATAAAATAAAAATTACTTTGTTTAAGAATTGAACCTACCCACCAAGAAATATTTAAAATTTTTGAAATTAGTTTGCATAATAGTTTACATCATATTTAATTATTCTTTAGATTTTCAATATTTCCTAATAAAATTATTGACAGAACTTAAGAACAGATCAAATAAATTGTACAGGGTGATGATACAGTTGTGTTTAATTATAAAAAAATTCAAACACTTTTAAATTGATTAATTTAAAAGGATTAATTTAAAAGGAACAATCTGTATTTTTACTATTTTGACGTAATGCTCCGCAGCCTTCATAGGGACTCATCCTGTATAACACATGATTGTAAATCAATTTTATATTAAAAAAAAACAAAAAGTTAAAATATTTGGACAATGATTTTTTTTAAATAAAGTAAAAGTAATTAATTGATTTACTTACTTATAAATGGTAAAAATAAGAAAATTAAATACGTACCATCAAACAAATAAACCACAAACACAATATAATAAAAAGAAAAGTTTTTTTATAAATTACTTGTATCTTATGAATCCCAACTATATCAACTAAACATAATTTTATTTTCGTTGAATTCAGTTATGAAATCAGTAAAGCAATCTGTAAAGAATTTGTCGTTTAGGCATTTGCAAAATATCAATGTTTATATTGAATAAGACTGGAATGCACAAACATCCTGGGCTCCAGAACGTACATAGTATATATGTATACTTGTATATTCATTTAAGAGGGCTAATTAACGTATTGTTTATGACTTGTGGGCTAAACAACGACCAATAATTATATAAAATCATAGAAATTAATGTAAGCTTTCCCCTCTAAGTAGTTTTTGGTTAAATTAGTGTTGATAATGTTATATTGTATTTTTATACACAGCTAGTAAGTAAAAAATAAGTGGGTGCAACAACGCCCCAATAATATCGCGGGCTTCATAAGGATACAAGGCTAGGTATATATATATATATATATATATATATATATATCTATATATATATATTGAGATGATTAACTTCTTTCTACTTAATTTAATTTATGAAAATTAAGTTTTAATTTTATAATTTTTCAAATTAAGGTAGGGTTCTATCAAAATTTATTTTTAAATAATTTTTTTTTTTTTGAATATATAAATTTTTAATAAACAGCCAAATAAAATTTATTCTCCCTAACTAATTCCTATCTAACCTATCTAACTTATCTATTGCCCTAACAAACTTATCTAATCTTAACTACCTAAACTAACCTTATCTACCGCAGTGTCCTTTTTATTGTCTTTATCTCCTTGTTTCACCTTATATTTCTTCACTTCTATAGAACCAAATCTCTTGTCTAAACTTGTCTGTAGGTACAACGACTATGCTTTTATGTTTGTATTTTATTATCCTTTTTAATTCGTTTCTTCTTTAAAAATTCTGTAAATCTCCTTCACTTTTTATACAGGTACTCACACACTGTTGAACTTTATTTTATCCACAAAACTATCAAATTGATGGAAGCTTTTCTCCTCCTTTTACTTTTACTTTCAACTATTACTTATTTAAATTATATTCTTCTCAATATTTATGACTTCTTTTTAAAAATGTTAATTTATGCTCTTCTTGACTTTTTTTTTTTCTACCAACTGTCAAACTTTTCTTTCTCTCCTAGCAACCAAACTTCATCACTATAACCTACATTTCCTATCTATACTTAAAACTAATACAATACTTGTTTACATTACAGAAATTTATTTTACCTAATAATTTAAATTTGACATAAACTTCAAATTTTGACATATTTCCGAAAATAATAATTAAACTAAAATAAATTTTGATTTCACCCTGAAACATACCTTCACAATTCCCCCCAATTAAAATTTTACATAAATTTAAATTTAATTTGAATTTATGAAAATTTAAATTTCTTACACATTCAACTTTCTAATTTTTTTTAAACCAGTTTTTTCTTCCTTTCCTTTTGATTTAATTTTATACTACATTTAAACAAATTCTACTACCTACTTTAAAATGTGATCATGGAAATTCGATTATCTAATTTAAGCTACTAGTACAAAAATCCCATAATCTAGATCTATTTACATTTTTGAAATATTACCTGTTTCTTTAAAAGAGCTACTAAAGGCAATGTCTTTTCACTGATGTTTGGCATAAGTTTTTTAAAATAATTTATAATCCCCAAAAATCTTCTTAAAGTTTTTAAATTGTTTGGCCTTTTATATTCCGTTATAACTTTCACCCTTTCTTCATCCATACTTATTCCCTGTAAATCTAATTTATAACCTAGAAATTTAATTTCTGTTTGAAAAAATTTTGATTTTGAAATATTTATTTTTAATCCTGCTCTATCTAATTCTGCTAATAAAATTTCAATGTGTTTTAAGTGACTCTGTAAATCCTTGGAATAAATCAAGATGTCATCAATATAATGAAGGATGAAATCATTATGCTGATCCAAAATAGCATGAAGTGTTCGAACTAAAGCTGAACATGAACTTTGTAGACCATATGGAACCACTTTAAATCTATACAATACTCCATCGATTGAAAATGCTGTATAATCTCTGCTATTTGGATGTAATGGAATAAGCCAAAAACTATGTTTCAGATCAATTTTTGAAAATATTTTTGTACCAGTTATACTGCCAAATATTGTATCTATGTTTAAAGGAGCTTCATATTGAGGTGTCGTATATTTATTTATGTTTCTTGCATCGAGACATAATCTTAATTCTCCATTTTTCTTTTGCACCACTACAATAGGGTTTATGAATTTTGAATTACATTTTTCAATAATATTTTGCTCTAACATTTTTTTAATTTCATTTTTAACTTCTTTTCTAAATTTGTAAGGAATGGGATAAGTTTTTGATTTAAAATTTTGAATGCCTTTTACCTCAATTTTGTGTACATACCTATCAGCTATTCGATTTTCATCTGTTACTAAATTTTTATATTTGTTCAATAAATCTACCATTTCTTTTTCTTTATTTTCACCACATACTATATCTATTTTAAAGTCTTTTACACTTAAACCTGCTTGTTGTATTTGATTTGTTGATTTTATATGAATTTCTTCACCAATTTCAATATTTTTTTTAAATTTAATTATCTCTTCCCCAATTTGTATTTGTCCATGCTCATAATCAATGACAAACCCATGTCTGTTTAATTCATCTGTCCCTATTATTGCATCATGCAATAAGTTTTCTATCAATAAAAATTGTAATATATACTCTCTTTTATTAAATATGATTTTTTCACTTATTCTCTTGTTTACTTCATATAACTTTTTGTTATTGGCACCTACCAAAATTGTTTTTGGTACACTGTAACATAAATGTTCTAAATTTAGTTCCTTTATAATTTTGGAATTTAATAAGGATATTTCAGAACCAGTATCTATTAAAAATTCTAAATTTTTCTCTTGAAATTTTCCTAATATCTTAATTAAACCTTTTGATTCTTCTAATGTAAAATTCTTCTCAATATTTACAAATTCTCTTGGATGTTGATATATACCTGTACAATATTGAAAATTATTTTCTTTTAATTTTGGTAGGTTAGTTTCTAAAAATTTTGTTGCTCAGTACATATTTCTATCTCATTTCGAGAATTATCCCTTGGTTCTGTCTGGTCTAATTGAATTTGGTTAATTTGTTGAACATTCCTATCATCTATACTCATTTTCCTTCTGTTTCTATTATCATTTTCCCTATCATTACTTCTATTATTATCATGTCTGTCATAATGTCTCTCTGCACTCCTACTTTCATATCTATTTTGATAGTTATAATTACTGTTTCTATTATTATTTAAATTTTGATTTCCTTGATGGTATTGTCTATTTCTTAAATTTCCATGATTGTAATCTTGGCATTGAGTGTTATAATTGTTGTTATTTTGATATCTGCTATTTTGTGGATTTTTAGAAATATTGTTTCCTCTTGGATAATTATTTGAATTATTATTTTGCGTGTAATTGCCACCACTGTTATTAAACCTGTTTCTAACATTATCGTTCGTCCTTCTTCTTTCTTGCATAATGAGAAATTGGCATAAACTATCCATATCCTTGTAATTATAAAGCATCATTACCTCTTCCAAATTATTATCGAAGTGCTGTATAATTAACCTTACTATGTCCTCCTCAGTAAACATACAATCCAAATATTGTGATGTACTATAAATCTGCATGGCATATTTATGGTATGAAGTTCCTTTATTAGGATTGTATTTTCCTCCTAACAGCTCATCTTTTACCAATTTTTGTTGAGATGGTCCCCAAAAATATGCTAAAAATTTTTGAGAAAATTCTTCAAGATTATTTAATTCATTTTCCTTATTGTTGAACCAAAGTAAAGCCTCTTCTTGTAAATTACTTTTAATTGTATCTTTAAATTTATTAAATGGGATATTTTGAGAGTATTTATTTTTTATAAAGTTTATAAAGGGTACTGGATGCTGTCTTTTAATATTTCCGGTAAATATTAATTTGTTTTCACTAGTTATAGTCATTAATGTTCTGAGGATATTCTCATTATCTACACTGTTATTACAAGTATTAATTTTATTTTCATTGTTTTTAATTCTTTCATCAATATCTTTCATTTTTATATTCATTTCTGATTCATGTCTATTTATCCTGTTACTTATGATGGTTGTCTCTATATCAATTTTCTTTTCTATTCTCTCATTTTCTTTTCTTGTAGCTTGTCTTTCCTGTACTATACCTTCCTCGATTATATTGACTCTTCTTTGGACTTGATCCATTTGCTCTTCCATTTGTTTTCGGTTGGTAGCAATTTCTACTGAAAGATTTTCTATCTTGTCCTCCATTTGGTTTCTAAATTCTGTTATTTCTTGCCTTATCTCATTTGAGAGTGTGTCTGTCTTCTCATCTATCTTCTGAAATAGTTTTTTTTATATCTTCTTGTCTTTTCTGTTCCATTTCTTTCATGTAATTTAATATCATTTGCATTTCCACAGCCTTTTCTTGTTTTTCTAGTCCATCTCCTTTTTCCTGAACATGTTCCAATATATCTCCACTTGTTTGTCCAGATTCTTGTTGCCTGCTGTTTTCCTCTTGTTCTTCGGCAGTATTTTCTTGTGGATTTTTCCGGGTAGTTTTCTTATATCTAGATTCCATTATTAATATTTCTATTTTTTTTTATAGTAAATTTTTTTTTTTTTAAACCTTTTTTTTATAAGCCCCACGTTGAATTATTGTGAGGTCCCTACTCGGGCGCCAATTGAGATGATTAACTTCTTTCTACTTAATTTAATTTATGAAAATTAAGTTTTAATTTTATAATTTTTCAAATTAAGGTAGGGTTCTATCAAAATTTATTTTTAAATAATTTTTTTTTTTGAATATATAAATTTTTAATAAACAGCCAAATAAAATTTATTCTCCCTAACTAATTCCTATCTAACCTATCTAACTTATCTATTGCCCTAACAAACTTATCTAATCTTAACTACCTAAACTAACCTTATCTACCGCAGTGTCCTTTTTATTGTCTTTATCTCCTTGTTTCACCTTATATTTCTTCACTTCTATAGAACCAAATCTCTTGTCTAAACTTGTCTGTAGGTACAACGACTATGCTTTTATGTTTGTATTTTATTATCCTTTTTAATTCGTTTCTTCTTTAAAAATTCTGTAAATCTCCTTCACTTTTTATACAGGTACTCACACACTGTTGAACTTTATTTTATCCACAAAACTATCAATTTGATGGAAGCTTTTCTCCTCCTTTTACTTTTACTTTCAACTATTACTTATTTAAATTATATTCTTCTCAATATTTATGACTTCTTTTTAAAAATGTTAATTTATGCTCTTCTTGACTTTTTTTTTTTCTACCAACTGTCAAACTTTTCTTTCTCTCCTAGCAACCAAACTTCATCACTATAACCTACATTTCCTATCTATACTTAAAACTAATACAATACTTGTTTACATTACAGAAATTTATTTTACCTAATAATTTAAATTTGACATAAACTTCAAATTTTGACATATTTCCGAAAATAATAATTAAACTAAAATAAATTTTGATTTCACCCTGAAACATACCTTCACAATATATATATATATATTGTGATGATTAACCTCTTTCTACTTAATTTAATTTATGAAAATTAAGTTTTAATTTTATAATTTTTCAAATTAAGGTAGGGTTCTATCAAAATTTATTTTTAAATAATTTTTTTTTTTTTTTGAATATATAAATTTTTAATAAACAGCCAAATAAAATTTATTCTCCCTAACTAATTCCTATCTAACCTATCTAACTTATCTATTACCCTAACAAACTTATCTAATCTTAACTACCTAAACTAACCTTATCTACCGCAGTGTCCTTTTTATTGTCTTTATCTCCTTGTTTCACCTTATATTTCTTCACTTCTATAGAACCAAATCTCTTGTCTAAACTTGTCTGTAGGTACAACGACTATGCTTTTATTTTTGTTTCTTTTTATTATTTTATTATTCTTTTTAATTCGTTTCTTCTTTAAAAATATCGTAAATCTCCTTCACTTTTTATACAGGTACTCACACACTGTTGAACTTTATTTTATCCACAAAACTATCAAATTGATGAAAGCTTTTCTCCTCCTTTTACTTTTACTTTCAACTATTACTTATTTAAATTATATTCTTCTCAATATTTATGACTTCTTTTAAAAATGTTAATTTATGCTCTTCTTGACTTTTCAATTCTCTTCTACCAACTGTCAAACTTTTCTTTTTTCTCCTAGCAACCAAACTTCATCACTATAACCTACATTTCCTATCTATACTTAAAACTAATACAATACTTGTTTACATTACAGAAATTTATTTTACCTAATAATTTAAATTTGACATAAACTTCAAATTTTGACATATTTCCGAAAATAATAACTAAACTAAAATAAATTTTGATTTCACCCTAAAACATACCTTCACAATATATATATATATATATATATTATAGTGATATATTATGTGAGAGAGAATGATTTTATATTTTTAATTTGGATTATAATGTTTATATCAATTATTTCACGTTGGGCTAACCAGATTTATAATAAATGTTTATTATATGTGTAATTATTATCGTTTCATACCAATATCAGTATAAATGTTAATTAGAAATATTATAATTATTTATCTCATTAATGAATTCTTAAAATAAATGATTTAAATGAAATATTCTTTATTAATATTGTTAAAAAGTTTTATTTTTTATTTTATCTCAATAGATGGCGTTGTATTACTTTTATTTTAAATAATTTTAATTTTATTTTATAATGGTTTAGAGTTTTATATACAAATAATATTATAAGTTTAGATATTATGATTTAGATTATAATGAGCATGAAACTTCTTTTCTCTAGAGTTAGGATTCAGCTGTCAATTCTAGTTGATTATAATTATTAATTTGTTTGATATAAATTTATTATATTTGTTAAATTTTTCCTACCTGTATACTTTTCTAGCAGCCTATATTATTGAACAAAATATAATAAAACAACTTGTACAATATCGTGAATTTATTATTATTCAAACTTTTAATCGACCTTCAAAGTATATCAAAAGAAATTACCTTTACGCAAATATACAAATTTGTTCACAATCGTGAATACATATAAATTGTCACTTCGATTAAGAGAAATATTATAAATAGTTTTTTTGAATTTTTGAATTTGCCTCGCAAAATAAAGTTAGTACTCACATTGACATTGTTCACGTGACTCGATGTATTCCTAAGCGTAGAGATCGTTTTTACAAAATGGCGAATCCAGCCGACCGCTGCTACAATCGTCCCAGAATGATTCCACTTTGTATCAATTTAACTGTGTTAGAATCTTTTACAAGTAAGTGATGGTTATAAAGTGTTGTTAAACTTGTATCAGATGTGAAAATTTACCATACTTTTAGGTATAACTGAAATAACATCTTTATGACCAGTCAACCGGCAAAATTTACAATTATTCCATACAGAAGCACGTATCTCAGAGATGATCAGGAGACAAGAGAGAGCTTTTTGATTGTGCACCGATTATTTATATCTTTTTCAAAACAATTGAATCTCTAACGACTGTTGCTATGTAAGGTAATAATTTTGTTTTACAATACAAACATAACCTATACTAAAATAATATTAACAATATAATTTTTTATAAATTAAGACATATTTTGAATAATATTTACTTAAATTATCATTCTTATTCATAAAAATCAATATTCACATGTATCCATAGTTGATATTTTGTGTATTTGTTTATTAATTTGCATAAATGTTTATGTTACAACTTTTTATTATTTTAGGGCTTTTAGATGTTATTCTGTGCTTATTTTATTGAAAACTTAATTAAGATCATTTAATAATCCTTTTAAATACTATTTTAGATACTCAAAATGTGAATTATTGAAAATACTTATTTCAAAATTAATCTGCACTTTGACATATAAATTTTGATAAATGTTTTTTAAAATTTTTGATATTGCTGTAAATATTATTCTTATATACAATTTTTAATCAGAATACAGTATAAAATAAAATAAAAACATTATAATACAACCTTTTGTTAATTAAAATAATACAATTTTAGATTTGACGTTTAGTCTTTACATGTACATTATTGTACTTTCTTTGGAGCACCACACAGATAAATTCCATGTCTTTTAATACCATAGGCACTCTGGGTTTTCAACACTGAAGTTGTCTTTTTGTGCATTCACTAGCAATTATGATTTTGGAGCACATTTGTACTAACAAGAGGCATAATTCAAAGTCCTATCTTTGACCGTATACTTTAGTACACAACACTCAAAAAAAGGTAAGTAGTTTTTCCTTATGCTAATTTGAACAACCTAACTAAATTATACAATTGTTTGTTTTAAATTCACTATAAGTAATTTTATTATATTTTGTTGTTTTAGATTTGAGTTTGAAGAGTTTAATGGAATATACTATGAAAATTTGTAATCACCTTTACATTATTGGAACGATTCATCAAAATCATAAAGAAAGAATGTCATATAGATTCCAACTCTAGATAATTATTTTTAAATTATAATATCTACACTAATTACTTGTCATAATGTTTAAAAGATTAGTAAATCATTTGATAATATCTTTTTTTAAATTGATAATGAAATTGGTGAGTTAAATTATATCATTGTTTGATTATATTTGAATTATTATTCTTTTTAACAAACTATTATTATTTTTAACTAAATTATTATTGATTAATTCTTATATTTATTATTTCATTATAACATTCCCAATTACATTTTCAAAATTTTATTATAATTTGGTACAAATTATTTAGAAAATTTTCTGGAAATGTAATTCTATTTTATTAAAAATTCTTATATTAACATTTACTCTAGTCACTAAAATTATTTGAGGGTAGCCATCTGTATAGTACGTCCACGTTAAAAATTCCCCTTGGAATTCCAGTATCAGGGTATACCAGTAAATAACTATTGATACCGTTTTTAGTTTCCACTTTGTAAGGACCTTCAAAAGGTAATTGCAATTTAGCACATACATTGTGTTTTCTATTTGGAACTCTTAAAGCTTTTATGATTACCAAGTCACCTTGTTCAAAAGTAGTTCTTTTATTTATACGTTTGTTCCTTTTTTCTTTACATTTATTTGCATTTTTCAATATTTTAGATTGTGTTTTCTCAATAATTAGATTATATGGTTCTATATCTTCAGGTTGCCAAGGTCTATTAGGTATTATATTTTTCATTATCCTAATTGGTGATTCTCCTGTTACTTCATGTGGTATACTATTTATGCAATTTTCTATATTTTTAAGATTGTTTTCCCATAATTGTTGGTCTGCATGTACTATTGATCTTAAATATTTTATTACTTCTCTCACATATCTTTCAGCCAAATTAGTACGAGGGTTTCTAATACTAGTAAAAATAGGTATAATATCTGATTTTAATAGCCATGATTTTAGATTATCATTATTAAAATATGTTGCATTATCCATTAAACATTTTGATGGTGTTCCTATTTCTATGATGAAGTTTGTTAAACATCTCTTAACGGTTTGTCTATTTGTTCTCTTGCATGGATAAAGAGTTACATATTTTGAAAAATTATCAACTATGATAAAAATGTGTTGGTTTCCTTCTAA
Organism: Ophraella communa; assembly: GCA_035357415.1. NCBI lineage: Eukaryota > Metazoa > Arthropoda > Insecta > Coleoptera > Chrysomelidae > Ophraella > Ophraella communa. The sequence goes on along the minus strand of CM068985.1, from coordinate 16,898,250 downwards.
ACTTGGTACTAAATTAGAAACAAAATCTATGGATATTAATTCTAATGGTTTTGTAGTTACTATAGCTTTTGAGATATTTACATTATGAAAATTCTTTTCTTTATTTAGTTGACATAATTCACATCTTCTGATAACTTCCTTTGTTGTTGTTAAATCGTTTCTCGATATATAATTTTCCCTAAAAATATTGTAAATTTTTCTAATGCCAGCATGATAATATTTTAAATGTAGTTCTTTGATTAATTTTGATGTTAATTCTTTTGTGATCACATATAATTCTTTATTATTAATAATTTTGTATATAATTTTATTTGAATTTACCTTTGTTCCATTTTTTTCTGCTTCATCTAATTTCTTTTGGTCTAGTATGATATTATTTAAAGAGAATATTCCTGTGTCTTCTTTCATAATGTTTACTCCTACTTGTCTGTTATTTGATTTCTTAATTTTCTCTCCATCCATTCTGGTTATAGCATCAGATACAATGTTTTTCTTTCCCGGAACATATTTAATTTGAAATGAATATTCTTGGAGCAGTAATGCCCATCTATGTATACGGTTGTTTCCATATTTATTTTTCAAAATTGTAGTAAGAGCTTGATTATCTGTCTCAATAATAAATTCGTTGCCAAATAGGAAAAATCTAAGTTTATTTATGCAGAATATTATACTTGCTAATTCTAATTCTCCAACGCTATAATTCCTTTCAGACTTCTTAGTTAATCTAGAGACAAAAGATATAGGTACTTCTCCAATTTCTTGTTCTTGTATTAAACATCCGGCAAATCTTTGTTGTGATGCATCAGTTCTTAATATGAAGGTTTTACTGTAATCTGGATGGAATATTTTACAACTTTCAGAGAATTCTACTTTGATGTTGTTAAAGGCTGTTTCTCTTTCAGGTGTCCATTTCCATTTTACATTTTTACGTAATAATTCTATTAGTGGAATTTGTTTTTCTGTAATATCTGGAACCAATCTTTTAAAATAATTTAATATACCAAGAAATCCTCGTAGTGTCTTTAAATTTGTTGGTCTTTTGTATTCCTGTATTATTTTTATTCTATTAGGATCCATACTAATACCTTTGGCATCTATTTTATATCCTAAATAGATAACTTGATTCTTGAAAAATTGACATTTATTTATGTTTAGCTTTAGTCCAGCTTCATTTAATGCTTTTAAAATTATCTCTATATGTTTTAAATGATCTTCTAAATTTTCCGAATAAATGAGAATATCATCAATATAATGTAATGTAAAGTTTTCATATTTATTTAGAATTTTATGTAAAGCTTTAAGTAGAGCAGCTGTAGCTGATTGTGTTCCAAAAGGTACAACTCTAAATCTAAAAACCTCGCCATCAACCATAAAACCTGTATAATCACGACTTTTTTTTTTTTAGTGGTATCAGCCAAAAGCTGTGTTTTAAATCTAACTTTGTAAATATTTTAGTTTTCTGTATTCTTCCTAAAATGGCTTCTATTGTTAGAGGAGCTTCATATTGTGGTATACATCTTTTATTAAGTTCTCTAGCATCTAAGCATATTCTTATATCTCCATCTTTCTTTTTAACAATCACAATTGGATTAATAAATGAGGTATTACTATGTTCAATAATTTTATCGTTGAGTAGTTTTTTAATAGCTTTCTGCATATCATCTTTATATTTAAAAGGTATAGGGTAAGTTTTAACTCTAAAAGTTTCCATGTCCTTTATTTTCAGACTATGAGTGTAATTTTCTGCAACTCTTGGTACTTCATTATATAGATCTTGATATTTTTCCAACAAACATTTTATCTCCATTCTTTTTCCATTATCACAATCTAAACTCACTTCATTCCATTTATTATTTTCTTTAAAATCAATTTCATCTTCATATATCTCATTCTTATCCATCACTTCCATTTCCATTCCAATTTCATCACCATAAACTTCTTTATTATCATATTTATTGTAATTATATTCTATATTTTCTTTTTCTTCTCCACGTACCATTTTAATGTTCATCAATATTCTTTCTTCTTCTAATTCCTTCTCTTCATTAAATTTTATATTTATTCCATTTAAACTTACCACTTTACTCTCATAATTAATTTTAGCCTTATTTTTATGTAATTCATCTGAACCTAGTAAAATATCAAATTCCATGTTGTTGACGATTAATAATTGTATTTTAATATGATTGTTTTCAAAATTTACTTCTATTATGATTGCTTTATTTACCTCAGTTATTTTCTTTGAATTTAAACTTAATAAATTTACTTTTGGAACTTTAATTATATGATTTTGTAGATTTAATTTTGTTATAAGATTTTGATCAATTAATGATGTTTCTGAACCACTATCTATTAAAATTTTAATATTAATATTATTAATTTTTCCATTTATTGATACCAAAGTTTTCTTATCTAAATTTTTGTTGATGCAATCCTTTGTTTTCAGGAACTCTCTAGGGTGAACGTAGCTATACAGATTGCTGGTTACTTCACCCTCTATTGAAAATTCTGAGAATTTCCAATATCACCACTTGACGTAGTAGGGATGTGGACTTCATCTTCGTAATTTCTAATTGGGCCATTATTATGATCATCAGTTCTTGTAGCACTGGAATTTCTTGACCTATCTGCACTATTAGATCTTTGGAAATGAACTCTTCTGTTGTTCCCATTACCACCTTGGATGTCTACTTCATCTCTTCTTATGTCATTTTCGGAGTTTGTTCTTTGCAATCTATTATTATTATTAAATCTATTTCTGTTCATATAATTGTTGTTATTATTATTGTTGTTAAACCTGTTATTATTTGGATAGTTGTTATAATTATTATAGTTTCTATTATTATTATTAGGATAATTATTAGAATTTGATCTATTGTTATCGTTTCTATTGTTATTATTTAGATTGTTATTATAGTTATCTCTGAAATTGCTGTTTCTATTATTGTTGTTTCTTTGTTGATAATTAGTTCGATTGTTGTTATAATTGTTATTATAGTTGTAAGTTTCATTGTTGTTTCTATTCTGCCTGTTATAATTTCCTTGCCTTGATGTATTTTCCGTCCTTTCTCCTCTTTTCCTTTCAAGCCTTTGTAAGTATTGACACAAGTTATCCATCGTCTTAATATTTTGTATTGCTATCGTCTCTGTTATTTGAACTTTAAAGTGTCTTGCTAGGTATAATACAATGTCTTCTTCTGATAATTTAGGATTTAAATGCATTACTAATGAATATAATTGTAATGCATAGGTATTTGGAGAATTTCCCCTACTATCATCATATTTACCAAAATATAATCTTTCTCTTATTCTTGATTGCGTGTTGTTACCCCAAAAATATTCTAGGAATTTAGATTCAAATTGTTCTATATTATTTATTTCTTCTTCTTTGCTTACAAACCACACCATGGCATGCTTCTCCATATGTTCCCTTATAATTTCCCTTAAACTTTCAGGTTCTTGTTCGTATCTTAATTTGTTCTTTATCATTTTTATAAAAACTATTGGGTGTATTTTTTATAGTCACCATCGAATTTTATGTTATTGTTGTTTCCATAATTTATTCTGGTTTCTCCAGACATCCTCATAAACTCTCTTTTTATATTCATCTCCTTTTCTTCTTGTTCTTTTAATTTTGTTGATGTTATGTTCCATTTCCATTAATATTTGCTTATATTCTTTACTTTCCATTTGTACCACTTCTTCTTGTATATTTCTTATTTCTGATTGAAGTTCTTGTTTAGTCTTCTTATTCTCTTTTTCCGCTACTTCGAAATTTATTTTTATTTCCTTACTTAAATCCTCTTGTACTTCCCGCATATTTTTATTTATCTTCATAACTTCTCTATCAATCTTCTTACCGTTTTCTTTTATTTCTTCCTTTAAAACTTTTTCATTTTTTTGTATATCATTTATTTGTTTAGAATGTCTGTCTTCCACTTCCATGATTCTTCCTATCATTTCCTCTCTAATTTCTTGTTTTACACTTCTTATTTCTTCTCTTAATTTGTTATTCTGTTCTCCCATTTCTTCTTTAATTTCTTCTATTTTTTTATTATTTTCATCTAATTTTTTATCCATTTTTCTTAAATCTTCATCTATCTTCTTGTTAAATTTTTCACTCCTATTGTTCATATCTTCATTGTTTTTATTAATATTTTCATTCATATTTTTCATCATATCCATTTTCTTGGTTAAATTTATTAAAATCTTCATTATTTCACTCTGATCCTCTTTTTCTTCTACTCTTCTTGTTCCTTGCATTTGTTGTTGTTCTGGTTCTTCTTGTCCATTTTCATTACTTTCATCCCGTGCTTCATAATCTCCAGATCCCTGATTTCTTTCCTCATCTACCTGAGTACCTACTTCTTCTCCTGATTTTTCTCCTATCTGTTTTCCATCTCTTAGTGTCATCTTGTCCATTTTTAATTAATATTTTATTTATTTGTTGTTTTAAATATATTGATTTTATTATTTTATTAATTTATGTTTATGTTATTTGTTAAAATGTAATTTTAAATTAAAATGTCAAATTGACAGATCGCCTCACGTTGGTAGAGCCAAATTATAGTGATATGTTATGTGAGAGAGAATGATTTTATATTTTTAATTTGGATTATAATGTTTATATCAATTATTTCACGTTGGGCTAACCAGATTTATAATAAATGTTTATTATATGTGTAATTATTATCGTTTCATACCAATATCAGTATAAATGTTAATTAGAAATATTATAATTATTTATCTCATTAATGAATTCTTAAAATAAATGATTTAAATGAAATATTCTTTATTAATATTGTTAAAAAGTTTTATTTTTTATTTTATCTCAATAGATGGCGTTGTATTACTTTTATTTTAAATAATTTTAATTTTATTTTATAATGGTTTAGAGTTTTATATACAAATAATATTATAAGTTTAGATATTATGATTTAGATTATAATGAGCATGAAACTTCTTTTCTCTAGAGTTAGGATTCAGCTGTCAATTCTAGTTGATTATAATTATTAATTTGTTTGATATAAATTTATTATATTTGTTAAATTTTTCCTACCTGTATACTTTTCTAGCAGCCTATATTATTGAACAAAATATAATAAAACAACTTGTACAATATCGTGAATTTATTATTATTCAAACTTTTAATCGACCTTCAAAGTATATCAAAAGAAATTACCTTTACGCAAATATACAAATTTGTTCACAATCGTGAATACATATAAATTGTCACTTCGATTAAGAGAAATATTATAAATAGTTTTTGAATTTTTGAATTTGCCTCGCAAAATAAAGTTAGTACTCACATTGACATTGTTCACGTGACTCGATGTATTCCTAAGCGTAGAGATCGTTTTTACAAAATGGCGAATCCAGCCGACCGCTGCTACAATCGTCCCAGAATGATTCCACTTTGTATCAATTTAACTGTGTTAGAATCTTTTACAAGTAAGTGATGGTTATAAAGTGTTGTTAAACTTGTATCAGATGTGAAAATTTACCATACTTTTAGGTATAACTGAAATAACATCTTTATGACCAGTCAACCGGCAAAATTTACAATTATTCCATACAGAAGCACGTATCTCAGAGATGATCAGGAGACAAGAGAGAGCTTTTTGATTGTGCACCGATTATTTATATCTTTTTCAAAACAATTGAATCTCTAACGACTGTTGCTATGTAAGGTAATAATTTTGTTTTACAATACAAACATAACCTATACTAAAATAATATTAACAACATAATTTTTTATAAATTAAGACATATTTTGAATAATATTTACTTAAATTATCATTCTTATTCATAAAAATCAATATTCACATGTATCCATAGTTGATATTTTGTGTATTTGTTTATTAATTTGCATAAATGTTTATGTTACAACTTTTTATTATTTTAGGGCTTTTAGATGTTATTCTTTGCTTATTTTATTGAAAACTTAATTAAGATCATTTAATAATCCTTTTAAATACTATTTTAGATACTCAAAATGTGAATTATTGAAAATACTTATTTCAAAATTAATCTGCACTTTGACATATAAATTTTGATAAATGTTTTTTAAAATTTTTGATATTGCTGTAAATATTATTCTTATATACAATTTTTAATCAGAATACAGTATAAAATAAAATAAAAACATTATAATACAACCTTTTGTTAATTAAAATAATACAATTTTAGATTTGACGTTTAGTCTTTACATGTACATTATTGTACTTTCTTTGGAGCACCACACAGATAAATTCCATGTCTTTTAATACCATAGGCACTCTGGGTTTTCAACACTGAAGTTGTCTTTTTGTGCATTCACTAGCAATTATGATTTTGGAGCACATTTGTACTAACAAGAGGCATAATTCAAAGTCCTATCTTTGACCGTATACTTTAGTACACAACACTCAAAAAAGGTAAGTAGTTTTTCCTTATGCTAATTTGAACAACCTAACTAAATTATACAATTGTTTGTTTTAAATTCACTATAAGTAATTTTATTATATTTTGTTGTTTTAGATTTGAGTTTGAAGAGTTTAATGGAATATACTATGAAAATTTGTAATCACCTTTACATTATTGGAAAGATTCATCAAAATCATAAAGAAAGAATGTCATATAGATTCCAACTCTAGATAATTATTTTTAAATTATAATATCTACACTAATTACTTGTCATAATGTTTAAAAGATTAGTAAATCATTTGATAATATCTTTTTTTAAATTGATAATGAAATTGGTGAGTTAAATTATATCATTGTTTGATTATATTTGAATTATTATTCTTTTTAACAAACTATTATTATTTTTAACTAAATTATTATTGATTAATTCTTATATTTATTATTTCATTATAATATATATATCTCCATTTTTTTTATTTAATTCATTCCCGCAAAAATACTATCACCATTTATATATATATATATATACAAGAAAACATGTAATTTCTGCCATAAACTATTGTTTCCAAAAGGTACTTATCCGAAAACCAGAATGCTATTTTATTTGGAAAAAACCTTGAAAGTCAACTTTCTTGCAAAATATAATATTTAGTGATAAAGTAAAGAATTTAGAGGTTTGATTGATAGATTTTTTAGATAAGTTAACAAAATCTCTATAATGCAACTCTCTGGTCCTGCCAAGACTAAATTATGGAGATACAATATACATTGCATTGCGGAATTTTACTCTAGGAGAATTCAAAATTTACATATCTAAGTGAGAATATAGGTAAAATATTTTTAAAAATTGTAATAGATGTGACATGTATAAAAAACTCAAAAAACAATATGATTTAAAGATTTTGATGTATATTTGATCAATGTATAAATTCAATTATTTGAATTCATTGAATGAAACTAATTCTATTTTATTCTTGGAGCTAAATGTAGAATTACGGAGGTACGCCACTGGAAGTGAACGTGTTTTTTCGAAAATTTCTGCTGTTATCCAACAATTTAATTTCTGAATTTTGGCTCACATATGAACAAAGGTGCTGTGCATTAGACTGTAAAATTACATAAACAATTGAGAGTTCCTATTACTTAGTAAAACTACTTTATAACATTGTCATTTCAAGTTATTGTTTTTTGCTGGCTGGCTAGTTGATACCAACTAATTACACCTACGCTGGTTCGTTATCAGAATAGGCAACCAGTATTTCAAGTATGCCGTACATCGGATTGTCTAAATTAAAGGCACAAATAATATAAATTATTAATATATTTATCACCTTTGTCTACATGGGTGAAAACAATAATTGCAACACTTCAACAGTAAATACTACCATAATGTCTGCTATCACTACTAATACTTTACCATCTTCATCCGCCACTATATCATATGTTGCTGCTGCAAAAACCACGCCAAAAACGATTTTTCCTAAAAAAGAACAAGCAATACTTTTTCATTCTGTTGACACTCTAAAATTACTTGACTATGTAAAATCAATCGGTGACATAATTGGCCACAAGAATATATGTTTTGCTTCTCGGATATCAAATAATAGAATTTGTATTTATCTCACCAAAACTGAGTATGTCGACCAATTAATTAAAAACAACCCTATTGTTAAAGTAGGCGATCTGGATCTCCCCATACGCAGACTCTCCATAATCTCCAATGTCTGTCCTTTAATTCCACACAAGCTTATTGAAACGGCACTCAAGGATTATGGCTTGGAATTAGCTTCTTCAATCTCATTTTTGAGAGCCGGTATTCCGGATGAAAAATACAACCATATTTTATCTTTTCGCAGACAAGTGTATATCATTCCAAAAGAAGACAACTACGAACTGCAAACTTTCTTAGTTATCCCGTTTGATTACAAAACTTATCGTATATTTTTGTCAACAGACAAAATGGAATGCTTCATCTGTAAAGAACCTGGCCATGTCGCTACCAACTGCCCGAACCAACAAACGAATAGTGCGGTTCCACAAAGCACTCCTACAGTTACTATTCCAGTAACTACTGCAATTATTGAGACCCCGCCAGTCCACGGTCACAAACGACCTCTGTCTACTCCCGACTCATCTAATACTCATTCCCTCTTCAAAGTTCCCGTTTCTGAAAAAAATATAAATCCTACTTCACCCTCGCCATCTTTGACTGATATACAAAAGTCCATCAAACCAAGCAAAAAGAAACCAAAGAAAAACTCCGCCGACATCTCTAATTTATCAGATACCTCAAACGACATCATAAATAATCTCTACCACACCTCTTCAAAAGAATTTAATATACCTGTGGACAACATAATAGCTTTTCTGGAAAACACTCCCACCGCAGTAGTAACCTTATAGAAGAGGCACAACAATGTACAAAAAATATCAAATCTCTACTAAATGATATGTATTGAGATAAACAACTAAGATCAAAAAAATTAATAAGTAAAACTTACCTCAATGAGTTATAATAAAAAGGATATCTTAATAATTTTCATCGAATCATCAGTTACTTTTTCTTTATTACATCTAAAATTTTCAATATTATAATCTTCAATAAAAAACATTCAAATAACTAGAGAATGTACTTGACAAATTTATCTTGGATAGGATCCATGGTGACAATCCATAACAATCCAATATGGACCATTCCAATAACTAGTCCCAATCCATACAATAATGTATAATAGATATAGTATTCTTAGTGAAGTCAAAGTTATAATCTAAAAGAAATAAAAATGGAACAAAATTAAAAAGAAAAACTATTAATCTCATTCATATGTTTAATAAATAAATATGTAATTTTATGTAGTTAAGTGTTTAAATTTGTTTTATAAAATGAAGTACTTACAAGGGTATAAGGAGACAAATATGTTCTTCGAAATTGATATAACTCGACACAAATTTGAGATGTACCTGAAAAACCACAAGAACAACACAAGAACACAAAAGTTAAATTTAGTGAACTAATCCTTATATCTAAAGGGTTGGACAGAATTAAGTGAACTAATGATAAAAACACTTAAATAGTGGATAGTGAAATGACTATTGCAAAACATAATTAATAGACATTAATAAAAGACATTTTATATAACAAATATATATATTATTATATCTTTATATATATTATATCTGTGAATCTTTGATAACATCAATGATCTCATCTAAGATAGTGTGTACATAGTTCAAATAATAGAATCACTTAAAAGTTTAAATTTTAGTTATTAGAGTTTAAATTAGTATTTATCAGTTGAAATAGGACTAGTTTAATAGATTTATGAGTAATTTTAAGTATAATTTATAGTTTTAACTCAAATTTTGAAAGTATAAAATGAATTTGACAGCACCAAAATCTGCCTATTTCAAATTAAAATTTTATAAGGAAAAAGTTAAAGAAAAATTAAGTGTATGGATTTTTTGTAAATATAAAAGTCTAAACTAGCTTTATGTTATCAAAGGTATGATAGGAATTGTAAAAACATTACCTCATTAATTGAAAATTTAGGTTAATTTTTGGAAATGACGAACAGTTGAATTTTGATTTTTATTTTAAATTTGTCATAATCCGGCGAGCCTATAAAAAGACTAGAAAATCAATTATTCTCGCTCTTATAGCAGCTTGATTGACATCGTATGTATTAATTGGTCACTAAATAAAAATTTTCATTAATTAAAAATCAATTCATGTTAAATTAATACATGTAACATGAAAAATACATGTATAAAAGTATTTTAACAATATTAAATTACTTAACAAAGCAGTAAATTGGAGATGACAAATCTATATTCCAATAGAATTTATAAGATTAGATTCTAGCGTCCTTTCCATAACGATAGCCGGTAGACATCTTGGGATAAATTTCGGAATAGGGGAACAACTCCGATTTTAACGAATTTTTTTTGGACACTCCCTAAACATCCCTGAGCACTACTGTGAAGTTTTTTTTTTCCGGAAATGAAAACTAAAATTTTGAAAAAATTTTGAAATTAAAAAAAAAAAATTTTTTTGGTTGCAATTTGCACAAAAATTTTTTTGGAGAACCCGATAAAATGTAAGTTGAAACCTAACCTAACCTAACCTAACCTAACCTAACCTAACCCAACCTAACCTAACCTAACCTAACCTAACCTAACCTAACCTAACCTAACCTAACCTAACCTAACCAAACCTAACCTAACCTAACCCAACCTAACCTAACACAACCTAACCTAACACAACCTAACCTAACACAACCTAACCTAACACAACCTAACCTAACCTAACCTAACCTAACCTAACCTAACCTAACCTAACCTAACCTAACCTAACCTAACCTAATCTAATCTAACCTAACCTAACCTAACCTAACCTAACCTAACCTAACCTAACCTAACCTAACCTAACCTAACCTAACCTAACCTAACCTAACCTAACCTAACCTTTTTTTGGAAAAAAATTTCAAAATTTTAGTTATCATTTCCGGGAAAAAAAACTTCACAGTAGTGCTCAGGGATGTTTAGGGAGTGTCCTAACCTAACCTAACCTAACCTAACCAAACCTGTGCAAATTGGAGCAAAAAAAATTTTTTTTTTAATTTCAAATTTTTTTTCAAAATTTTAGTTTTCATTTCCGGAAAAAAAAAACTTCACAGTAGTGCTCAGGGATGTTTAGGGAGTGTCCAAAAAAAAATTCGTTAAAATCGGAGTTGTTCCCCTATACCGAAATTTTACCACATCTTGTATTTGTAAGCTGTTCCTTTTCCGAGAGGAGACGAAGTTGGAGCCGATCTCAGTGTGTTCGGTACTTTCCCCCTGACGTGGACGATCTTATGAAAAGACTATGAAATACAAGGTACGTCCGATAGTTAAAGATTTATATTTTCGTTTTTGTTACTGTGAATTAATTTTTGTACATTGTTTCCTTTTTTTTGTCATATCAGGATATTTATAAATTTACTGTAATAAGCATATGAAAATCAATTGATAATTTTTTTTTGTACGATCTATTCATGAAATATTTATAATTAAATTCAGTGTATTATAATTTTTTTTAAATATTTAGTTTCTCTTGAATTCCACCCAAGATAAAGAGTCGGATTTCAAATTCAATTCTAAAATAATTTGACTGAGCTAGTTGAAAATTTTTAAAGGGCGCTCAACTATATAAAACATAAAAGAAAAAGTAAATTTCACATCAATAAAGATTATTAAATTAGAAATCTTAACTAAACCAAATAAATTATCATATAAAACATATAAGAATTCTAAATAATATTATTAAATCAATAAAATAAGTCAATTTAATAAATATAAAATTACATACAAAATTAAATCATTACAAATTAATAGGTACAAAGTTAGGGTTATGTTAATTAGACCAAATAAATAAAGTAAATATTTAAATATAAAAATTAGAGAAAATTAAATCATTACAGTATATTATTTACCCAGCTTTAACAGAAAGGTTGTTACAGGTTTATTTTAATTGTTTGATTATGTAATATAACTATTTAACAAATAGATCTACTTACAGTTTGAATCCATAACATTTTCTGAAATTATTTTTATTAAATATCATTGTTTATATCTTGCACTACAAATATTTGACCATGAACTTAATTCTTCTTTATTATAAATCACACAAATTAACAAACATTGACCTTGAACTCTATTCTTCTAATTAATAACAAATTAAATTGTACTGTATGCCTACTATGGTTAGCTATTGTCACCAAAGGTTGCCTAGTTGTGGAAAGGAAATAACGTTGTCTTTCTCATTTCCTCATGCTGTCATTTTTATCTTTCTTGTTGGAACTCAAGCCAGGAGGTTCCCATTACGTATTTTATACGGATTCTGAAAAAGAAATACAAATACCCATTTAAGATCAGATTAAGTAATCATCTTAAGTCGAAGTAGACTATATACACCCATTGTGGATAACATGATTACTTAACTCTTAAGGCCGCTGCCATATACGGTAAGCACACTATTTTCTTTGTCGAAGCTTCTCTTAAAAGGTCATAACTTATTTTAGGCCAATTACCATCTTAATTTACCTGTGATTAACCGAGTACAGACTTCCATCAATTAGTCTAGTTGCCATCCATTGTATTGTTCCTGTGGAGAAGTTCCAGGATTGGTACCTTGTTCCAGAGATTGCTACACCTGGTAACTAAACAAACGTATATTGTGCCAAAAGCCAATGCAATAGCTGGTCTACCTAAAAGCATTTTATCGATTAATATAGTTCATATTTTCTACTTACCAGAAATAATTAAATCTATAATACTTACCTACCTAAATGAAGATATGTTGTTAACCACCTAGTACTACGTGGGTCCCATAACAATCATTGTAGTCATGTAAATATTACTTTTATCATTCCACCTTGACAGAATAATAATATAATAGCTAATTACTAAATCAAATTTTCCTGGTTTTTTTTCCACGACCACTCTACCAGACACCAACTCTGAGTTAGTCGGGTCAGTTTATAGATTAGTTACTGATTGTTCTTAAAATGACTAGGGACAACCAATAACCGTATCAAATGGCGCCCTGTGTGTGATTTACATGGTATTTTGTGGCTTTGGATTGGCTTTTGAACTTGGCATATAAACTTGTAAATATCTATCATTATATTGAAATCTTTATTTAGTGTTCAGTTACCTTTATTTTTGATTGTGCTATAATTTCTGAGGTAAAAGTTCGGTATAGCGGTTTTCGCTATTATAAGAGATTTTTCAAAAATTCTTTTTCAGGGCGTTTCTATAGGTCGATTATGACACAAATCTGTGTGCGCGTTTTCAAAAATTCATTTCTATAATTTATTATTAATGAAAACATACTTACGGGACGGTGGAGTGAATAGGGGTGCTGGGTGGGGACGAAACAATAGAAATCCTACATTAAACACCAAAAAACAGTATTTCAGAGTACACACCGCACTTTCTGTTCACAAAAATGTTCAAGAAATTGTTTAAAAAAATAAAAATAAATAATAATTAATACAATAATACCGCCATGGCTGTCACGACTGTCACTGCATAAAAAAGAAGAGTGCAATAGAACTGTCAATGTGTTGTCAAATAGAGTGAAAAAGTCTTAATAGCTGAAAAAAAGGAACATACAGGACAAAATTGATATGAAAAATTAAGTTATTCCTTCTTCCTATTATAATTTGTAGAGAAAAAGGAACATGCCTAAACATAAAGAAGGAGGCATTTCTACAAAAATACCACTGCTTCTATCAAGCCTGTCATTTTAATAATGACGAACTTCATGTTATCAGCTGATCAAAATAATGGCGAACGAGATTTGTCATGTGTGGGATAGTTTTTCGAAAAATTTAATACTTTTCAAAATTAATTTACATTTTTCATGTGCCCCGAGTGCAGTGTATTAGTGTTTTCTTGTGTTTGACGTTGGATTTCTACTGTTTCGTCCCCACCCAGCACCCCTATTCACTCCACCGTCCCGTAAGTATGTTTTTATTAATAATAAATTATAGAAATGAATTTTTGAAAACGCGCACACAGATTTGTGTCATAATCGACCTATAGAAACGCCCTGAAAAAGAATTTTTGCAAAATCTCTTATAATAGCGAAAACCGCTATACCGAACTTTTACCATTTCTGAATACCTTTATTAATAACGGAAGTTTCAATCTAGTTCTGGTAGTCTTGTTTATACAAATTTGCTTTGGCTTTGCTTGAAAGGTGTATATGTTAGTATATTTTTACAATCTCATTGACTATACAAACACAGAACAGTTGTTAGTAGAAGACAATACACATTAGTTTCATTTCAGTCAATTAGATAATTTCGGTTTTATTTCTTTTACTTTGATAACTTATTCTCAGATATTTTTTCGTGTGTTATGAGACCTGACATAACCACAATCAATATCGATAGATAGTTTTAACATTTTTCATTCTTCTTTGGTGGTTACATTGGTGGTCTGCAAGGCTATAGAACATACAGTTACATGAAAAGTTTTGTATTATTCGAAAACATTTCAATACAAATACATGTCTAAATTATTGATAAAGTTGTAAAATTTGACTATATTTTTTGAATAAATAAATAGTTGATGGTTTAATATTTGTAATATTCTTTGGTAATATTTTGTCGGTGAAAAATTATTGTATAGTTAGTACTGACAATTGTCGTTCGGTTACTAGTATTTGGAAGGAAGTTGCGTTTGGTTAGTTACTATAATTAAGTTATATCATGGAAGTTAATCGTCTTTTAAAAGACGAATTAACTTACGAGTTAGTTATTCGGGGAGTGGCACAAATAAAAGGAAAAACTGTGCCAGAATTAAGACAAAATCTTCGAGATATTTTAAAAAAGGAACGGGACTTAAAGACATCTTTCATAAGAAGTGACTTAATGCAAAATTTTGAAGAGGAAATCGAAGTATGTGAAGGTAAAATCGAGGAACTGGAAGAAGCGGTTGAAAATTTCGATCCAGATAATGCGCACAATGATTTTAAGAGAGTCATTACTAGACTTCAACATGTACAGTGCAGGATAAGCAGGTTAAAGGGAACAGAAAGAGAGGAACAAGAAAAGTTACAAGCATTAAATAAGTGTAGAAAGGTAGAGTTAGCACTTTCAGCAATTTACCAGAGTGCTGTAACGACTGGACAGGATTTAAATCCATCAAAACATACCAGAACAGCTGCTACTCAGTCTAATGAAGTTTCGAGAATAACCGAGAATACTGATAATGGTGCCAACAGATCCTTATTGGATATGCCTATAAACGAAGACCAACCAGCTTGTTCGAAAAGTTTACCAGTAGTTGGAGATTTTATAGATGTTCTTGACAATCCTTTACAAGAAAATCTACGGGTAAGAGGAGCATCTTCCTCCCAAGATAATAGATATGACAGTAACAGGGAACAAAATTTTGCACCTAGATTTAGACAACATGTAAATTTTCAAGAGCCGTTCTGTTATGGTGACTGGAATGCTTCATCAAGAAGAGCTACAATGGATTTATCCCAAAGAATGGACGATTTGAATTTTCTCTCTATGGCAACCCCGAACTGGACAAGCGATTTTCGAGTACCTGATATCTCGAGATGGAATGTCAAATTTAATGGGAAAACCAGTGTTAATGAATTTTTGGAAAGAGTCGAGGAGCTAAGAATGTCACGAGGTGTGTCTTCGAACCAATTGGTCCGTTGTCTTCCTGAACTTCTAACACAGGATGCATTACTCTGGTATAGAACTAAACAATTTTTCTCATGGTCTGATTTTGTTACACAATTACGAGAAGCCTATTTGCCTTACGATTACGAGGTAAGTTTAATGGATGAAATTCGAAGGCGTACCCAGGGGAGTCAAGAGAAAGTACTTGCTTTCGTTGCGGTGATGGAAAACCTCTTCCGAAAACTAAAGCAACCTCCAACTGAAGAGGATCGGGTTGCATTAATAAGACGTAATCTACTACCAAGTATCCAATCTCATCTAGCCTTACAGACTATTGCTACTATTAACGAATTGATTCGTCTTGGAAGAGCAGTGGAAGAAACTGAGGCTAGAATTCAAAAGTTTGTTCCTCCTCCAACTGCAAGTAGAACTTTGTTAGAGCCTGAACTAGCATATAGGAGACAGAGTCAACCGTCAGTTGCTGCTATTAGAAGTCAACCCACATCATCAAGAACCCAAAGGCACAATTCTGCTACTAAAGAAGAATCTGTAGAACAGAATGCAATTACTTCTTCGCGCACATCAGTATCTTGTTGGAACTGTGGACAAGCAGGTCATCGTTTTAAGAAATGTTCTGAACCTCGTCGGAAAAAGTTCTGTTTTAAATGCGGAGAAAAGAATTTCTCCTCATACAACTGCCCAATGTGTTCAAAAAACTTGGAAGAAGGTCGACAGTAGGCCAACTGTCAGACCAAGGACTAGCATTGGCCGAAGAAAAACAACGTGTTTTGCTTGATTATATTTTGTCCCATGCTAAAGGAGATACCAGACCATATCTGCAGGTTTCTA
Organism: Ophraella communa; assembly: GCA_035357415.1. Lineage (NCBI taxonomy): Eukaryota > Metazoa > Arthropoda > Insecta > Coleoptera > Chrysomelidae > Ophraella > Ophraella communa. Next base: position 16,881,808 of record CM068985.1, on the reverse strand, counting down.
TCTATGGGTATTCTCTATTCGGATTACTGGACTCTGGAGCTACTAGTACAATTTTAGGTGGACTGGGATGGAATGTACTAAAATCATTTTGTTCTCTAGAAGAGTGTGAACAAAAATCTTGTTTAGTGGCATCCGGTCAAGCCTGTGAAATACTCGGAATGGTGTCGATTCCGATCGCCTTGTGCAATAAAATCAAAATTCTTAAGGTATTAGTTGTTCCAAGTTTACCACATACTCTTATTTTAGGGATAGATTTTTGGAAAGAGATGAGAATTATACCTGATATGTATTCGGGAAATTGGTCCTTTCAAGAATCATCGCTGGAAGGGGATGCTGCAGAAGTGGCAATAATCTCGGCGGAAGTTTTGAGCCCAGATCAAAAGGTACGATTAAATAAACTCGTCAATGATACTTTTAAGATGATGGGAAATAAATTAGGATGCACGACATTGGTAGAGCATGAGATAAGAACTTCATCACCTCCGCTAAAACAGCGATATTATCCACTATCACCACCGCTTCAAAAGCAAGTGCATGAAGAACTTACGAAAATGTTAGAAGATGGAGTAGTTGAGCCTTCAAATTCGCCGTGGTCTTCTCCTATTCTTCTGATAAAGAAACCAGATGGTCGCTATCGTTTTGTTGTTGACTATCGTCAATTAAACAAGGTAACGGTAAAGGATGCTTATCCCTTACCATTCGTAAATGCCACTTTAGACAAATTGCGAGACTCACACTATCTTACTACCCTCGATATAAAAAGTGCCTACTGGCAGATACCTTTATCAGAGAAATCCAAACCTATGACTGCTTTTGTAGTACCGAATAGAGGACTTTACCAATTTAGGAGGATGCCTATGGGTTTACATAACGCGCCAGCGACATGGCAGAGATTTATCGATCGCGTGATCGGTGTTGATCTAGAAAAATATGTCTTTGTGTATTTGGATGATGTAATAATATGCACAGATACATTCGATAAACATATCGAAATTCTACAAGAAGTTCTTTCCCGATTAATAAAGGCAGGACTCACGTTAAACCGCGATAAATGCCAATTCTGCAAATCAGAGCTAAAGTATCTTGGTTATGTTGTGGGAGCTGGAGGTCTAATGGTTGATCCAGAAAAAGTAAAAGCGATTCTTCAAATCGCCCAACCAAAGTCAGTGAATGATGTTCGTCGACTCATCGGAGTTGCATCATGGTACAGGAGGTTTGTACCAAATTTTTCAACACTAACTGCTCCTTTGTGCAATCTACTCAAGAAAAACCAAAATTTTGTTTGGAGCCAAGAATGCGAAAATTCTTTTAAGTCACTGAAGGGATACTTAGTGTCTGCACCTCTATTGACATGTCCAAATTTCGAGAGGCCATTTGTGGTTCAGACCGATGCATCGGGATATGGGTTAGGCGCTGTACTGTCTCAGAGGGATGATGATGGAAATGAACAAGTTATTTGTTATCTTAGTAGATCGCTAACCAAAGCAGAACAGAAATACAGTACAACTGAAAAGGAGTGCTTAGCGGTACTTTTCGCTATCGAGAGACTCAGACCGTACCTAGAAGGAGTAAAATTTCAAGTGGTTACCGATCATTTTGCTTTGAAATGGATCAATAATATAAAAGACCCCGTCGGTCGTATTGCTAGGTGGGCGGTACGCTTGCAGCAATATGATTTCGATATAGTCCATCGTAAAGGCAGTGAGCATATCGTTCCTGACGCACTTTCACGGGCCGTACCGCGAATAGATGCGGTTACCACGGAAGACGTCAAAGATAAATGGTATCGTAACATGCACCTGAAGGTACAAGATAATCCAGACAAATTTCCTCTGTGGCGTGTTGAACATGGAAAGTTGTTTAAAAGAGTGGATGTAGCCTACCCCGAATTAGCAGAAGACTCGGATGGTTGGGTAATGGTTGTTCCAAAAGAGGAAAGATCCAAAGTAATATCGGCACATCATGATCCACCTACATCGGCTCATTTAGGAGTTTTTAAAACTCGAACAAAAGTTGCTAGAAACTTCTACTGGCCGAAACTTAAGCAGGATGTAGCAAGGTACATTTCCAAATGAGTAGTCCACTTGCAAAGTGCGCTATACTGTTCAACCATTTCTTTAAGAAAATCAATTAAAATATTTTTTTCTAAAATTAAGTAATAAATATATATGTTGATAGTCATATATTTAATTATAGTTATTTTGTTTTATTTTATGATCAAAAAATAAAATGTCAGTTAAATGGTTATAATTTTATTTGAAAATTAAAATTGAACAAAGAGAGTTTTACAAAAGTATTGATAACTTAGCACACTTTGCAAGTGGACTACTCAAATGTTCCATTTGCCTTCAAAATAAACCACTTCAACGCCCACCAGTAGGTATGATGTTAAGTCAGAGTCTAAATGCTACACGTCCGTTTCAAATAGTAAGTATTGACATTGTAGGGCCTTTACCTCGTTCGTCAGCAGGGTATACCAACATACTTTCAGTTCAAGATGTGTTCAGCAAGTTTTTATTACTCTTTCCGTTACGCCAGGCTACTGCTAAACAAGTTTCCATGAATTTTGAGGATAATGTAATTTTAGTGTATGGTGCACCCCAAAAAGTGATCATGGATAACGGTGGTCCATTCACAAGTAAGCAATTTCATGATGTTCTTAAGAAATATGAAGTTCAACCATGGCACATTTCAAACTATCATCCACAGGGAAACCCTGTCGAAAGAGCGCACAGAGTGTTAAAAACAGCATTGACTTCTTATGTCTCAGATAATCATCGAGCTTGGGATCAATATTTACCAAAGATTGCTTGTGCGATTCGTTCATCTTGTCACGAAGCGACCAAATGAACACCCAACTTTGTAGTATTTGGCAGAGAGATTCAACTCTCTGGAAAGAATATTCATCCCCTTGCAACTCCTCAGGAGAGTCATAACAATTCACATATACGCTCTGAAGCCTTGTTAGAAGTTTTCCAAGATGTAACACGAAGAATAAAAATAGCTTATGAGAAGTCTAAGGATCGTTACAACCTGAGACATCGAAATGAAAGATTTACGGTAAACCAAAAAGTATGGAAACGTCGACATGCTTTATCAGATGCGTCTAAGGCAATTACTTCTAAGTTTATTCCAAAGTTTGAAGGGCCATTTACAATCTCCAAAGTTGTTTCACCCTGGTCTTATGAATTAAGAGATAGTAACGGTAATTCTAAAGGTATTTGGCATGCAAAAGATATTAAAGCTCATCCACCAGATAAATCTGAATCCGATACATCAGAGACGGAAGATTAGTTAATTAGTTAGATTAGTTGATAAGTTAGTTAGTTACAGCATAGTTGATTAGTTAGTCAGGATAGTTGATTTTATTATTCGATAGAATCACGATGAATTAAAATTTCTGCATTCGATGGCTATTATTATTATTATTATGTTGATTTTGCCCACTAGGTAGGGAATTTTTCTTTTTTTAAGAAAGGGGGGGTTGTTACAGGTTTATTTTAATTGTTTGATCATGTAATATAACTATTTAACAAATAGATCTACTTACAGTTTGAATCCATAACATTTTCTGAAATTATTTTTATTAAATATCATTGTTTATATCTTGCACTACAAATATTTGACCATGAACTTAATTCTTCTTTATTATAAATCACACAAATTAACAAACATTGACCTTGAACTCTATTCTTCTAATTAATAACAAATTAAATTGTACTGTATGCCTACTATGGTTAGCTATTGTCACCAAAGGTTGCCTAGTTGTGGAAAGGAAATAACGTTGTCTTTCTCATTTCCTCATGCTGTCATTTTTATCTTTCTTGTTGGAACTCAAGCCAGGAGGTTCCCATTACGTATTTTATACGGATTCTGAAAAAGAAATACAAATACCCATTTAAGATCAGATTAAGTAATCATCTTAAGTCGAAGTAGACTATATACACCCATTGTGGATAACATGATTACTTAACTCTTAAGGCCGCTGCCATATACGGTAAGCACACTATTTTCTTTGTCGAAGCTTCTCTTAAAAGGTCATAACTTATTTTAGGCCAATTACCATCTTAATTTACCTGTGATTAACCGAGTACAGACTTCCATCAATTAGTCTAGTTGCCATCCATTGTATTGTTCCTGTGGAGAAGTTCCAGGATTGGTACCTTGTTCCAGAGATTGCTACACCTGGTAACTAAACAAACGTATATTGTGCCAAAAGCCAATGCAATAGCTGGTCTACCTAAAAGCATTTTATCGATTAATATAGTTCATATTTTCTACTTACCAGAAATAATTAAATCTATAATACTTACCTACCTAAATGAAGATATGTTGTTAACCACCTAGTACTACGTGGGTCCCATAACAATCATTGTAGTCATGTAAATATTACTTTTATCATTCCACCTTGACAGAATAATAATATAATAGCTAATTACTAAATCAAATTTTCCTTGTTTTTTTCCACGACCACTCTACCAGACACCAACTCTGAGTTAGTCGAGTCAGTTTATAGATTAGTTACTGATTGTTCTTAAAATGACTAGGGACAACCAATAACCGTATCAAGGTCACTTAAGAATAGATTTACTAGAATAACCAAAAAACTGAAAAACCACCTAAAGTTAGAATATGTAGATATACTAAGCCTAACATCTTCGGTTGATTTGTCTGAAGAAGAGCATTTCTCAGACAGTTCACAGATTTCCCAACATACCTCCTACTCCTATTAACGTTGCTTTCAACCTAGTACAATGGAATTGTGATGGGTTTTACCCCCGTCTGGAAAGAATACAACAGTTAATCTCGGACGTGAACGCCAATATTTTGTGCCTACAAGAAACAAATTTTACTGAAAAACATCTGCGACTCCTAAAAGGATTTGAAGGCTACCACTATCTAAGGACAGACTGCGCTAGACCAAGCGGGTGTTCGTCAATATTCGTTTCTAGAGATATTCATTCGACAGTACAACCTCTTACTACTGAACTAGAAGCTATTGCAGTAACAATATGGTATCCAAAGAAACTGACTATATGTAGTATATTGTATTATAATGAATATTATGATTTAATAATTATTTATTAGTTGATTAATATTATTTATTAGTTGATTAATATTATTTATTTGATTGATTTAATGATTTGTATTATTATTTAAATGTAATATAGAAGCGAGATCTTTTTCTCAGGGGTGTTTGGTTATGCAAGTTTCCAGTTGGATTATTAGGTAGGTATTTGAATAAAATTTAATTAATTACAATTACAAATTTATTATAAGAGTTAAATAAAAACAGTAATATTGAAAGTTTAATAATGAAACTAATTAGGAAAAAATTAAAAAGAAAGGCCTTTTAGTAACTATAAAAGAACTTACTTGATGTTGAATTAAGTTCTGCTTCCTGATTGGTGGAAAAAGTCTGTAGTCGCTCTATGAAAAACGGAAACGAACGAAGTGATACGTGGAATATGCGAATTTGGTAAAATGTCGTGTTGTTAGACGTTTGGTTTCTTGTGTAATATTATCGTTTTTTGTTTGTTCCTTCAAATTGATATAGTGTTTAGTGTTATTGGATTATAGTTCCCTTAGTTGTATTAATAATAGTAAGTACTCTTATATTCTTCTTTTTTATCGACCGAAAATGTTTTAATTTCACTTTTTGATTCGATCTTAATGTCACTTTTTGGCACTTTATTTTACTTTTTTACCATACTGTACCAACGATGTCTAAATGGAGAAGAAACACCAATGGAATGGAGAACCGCTTTTATATCAACTATACACAAAAAAGGTCCAAAAAACGACCCTAAGAACTACCGGGGCATTGCGGTAATACCAACTATAGGAAGAATTTACTCGAGAATACTGAGAAATCTTACTGAAGAAGACATCTACAATAAACAACCCGAAGAGCAAGCAGGTTTTAGAACTGGAAGATCCACAACAGACAATATCTTTACTTTAAAACTTATAATGGAAAAAAGATCTCAACGAGACAGAGAAACTCATATTGCGCTTATAGATTTAGAAAAGGCTTATGATAGTGTTCCAATATCACAACTATGGAGGAAATTACAAAAGTTAGAAATAAGACCCACACTAATAAGAGCAATCCAAATGTATTATAAACAAAACTCCGCATCAATAAAAATCGGAACGCAAGTAACAGAACTATTTCAAACATCAAAAGGATTAAGACAAGGATGTTGCCTCTCACCGACATTGTTTAAGATTTACTTAGATCAATCATTACAAAAATGGACTAGAAAATGTAAAAACATGGGTCTACAGGTGGGAGAAAACAAACTACATTCGTTATACTTCGCCGATGATCAAGTAGTAATAGCGGAAGATGAACAAGACTTAAACTACATGGTGAGGAAATTAAAGGAGGAATATGAACAAGCGGGATTAAAAATAAATTTTGACAAATGTGAATACCTCATAGTAGGAAATAACACATGCAATACATTAGAGGTAGAAAAGGAACAAATAAAGGGGGTAGAGAAATGTAAATATTTAGGGGTAACGTTTAATAAACGGGGGACAAGTAATGACGAAATCCAAGAAAGGATACGTAAAGGTAAACAGGCAATTGGAGCACTAAACTCAATATTGTGGGAAAGAAACATTAGAAAACATACAAAAAAAGGGAATATACAATACGATAATATAAAGTGTAATTACATATGGGTCGGAAAGTTGGGAGGTAACTAAGGACAACAGAAGAAAATTACGGGCGACTGAAATGGATTTTATGCGGAGAAGTTGTAGACGATCAAGACTCGAAAGAGTCAAAAATGAAGTTATCAGAAGGGACATGGACCTGGATAGAGATATAATAGACGAAATTGAGAAAAAGCAACTGAAATGGTTCGGACATATAAAAAGAATGGGGGAGGAAAGATGGCCAAAAAGAGTACTAGAATGGATACCACCGGAACGGAAAAAAAGAGGATGACCTAGAAGAAGCTGGAGAGATGATATCAACGAGGCAATGGAAGTTAGAGATTTACAAGAAAATATGTGTTATGACAGAAAAGTTTGGAGGCTGGGTACGGAGAAGCGGCGACAGCCGTAGAAATCCGTATATATATATATATTTTACTTTTTTGATTGTTTTACTTTATATTCTTAACGTCACTATTTAACACCAAATATCTCTTTTCTATGATTTAACACTTTATTATATCTACTTTTAAAACTGTTTGTTCACTTTGTTTTATTTGACTGTTCACACTGCCTGATCTTCTATCTCTGACTTTCAATAATATACTACCTCTTTTACGACCTCTGTTCAGGTTTATAGGTTTCAAACTTTCTAGAAACTTCCTGAATTATCATTTGCTGAGAACACTATATGCATCTCTCTCTTTTTTATGTATGACTAGACATACTCACTTCGTCTATTGTCGATCATCCGAGAACAAAAATATAGTAAAATACATCTGTCTCCTTTTTACACATTATCTTTCTTTTTTTACACATTATATAATCAATTTTCGCGAAGTTTCTAGTAAGTTTAAATAACATATTTATGTACTAAATATAATATTGATACATTACATAATAAAATAATACAATATAATAAAAATTATTTGATTAAGTTATATTAAACAACTTCTGTTGATATTATAATCATTATACTATTGTCGAATATTTAAATATTACAATATATTCCACCTGCTTATAACCTTACAGAACCTTACCAACTCCCCTCTCCGTATATATTGGTAGGTGACTGCTCACAATCCTTTATGGGGTTCAGAAAGAATATTTGGAAGAGAAAAAATTATAGAAAACGTTTTAAATATTTGTGACTCGTATTTGATGAATACGGGATCTGATACTTATTTTAATATTTCTACAGGAAGTTTCTCAGCAATAGATCTAAGTTTATGTGATCCAATATCGTATCCTTCGCTTACATGGAAGACAGCTAATGACCTTTATGATAGCAACCACTATCCTATTATAATATCTGATAATACCGACAGCTTATCAGATGACATCGTCAGGTGGAAAATTCCTCAAGCAGATTGGGACGATTTTAGAAAACATATTCATAGTAAAATGGAGACTTTCCAGTTCCTAGATATAAATAATGATCTCTGTATATTCAATAATTGCATCATTTCTGCTGCTGAAAAACAAATCGGAAGAAGTGTGATTTCCAATAACCGAAAAGCAACACCTTGGTGGAATCAAAATTGTGCAGATGCCGTCCGTGACAGCAAAAGAGCTCTTAATAAATATAGACGTGCTAGAAATGAGGAAAATCAATTTTAAAAAACTAAGAGCTAAAGCTAAATATGTACTTAAACAGAGTAAAAAACAATCTTGGCAGAAATATGTTTCTTCCATAACATACTACCTCCAGCCAGATTTGGAAAAAGGTGAGGCAAATGACTGGGAAAAAAACCTACATAAAAATTCCTGGAATAGCTTTTCGGAACAAAATCGTTACCGACGATGAACAGATCGTAAACATTATGGCCACAAATTTCTATGGCAGATTCCAAAACAGTCTTTTACCTAACCCAATCTCTACTACCAAAAGTTTTGAAAAGTTAAGCGACACACAGACATCAGATCTCGATGCAATGAACCTTCCCTTTCTTTTCCTGAACTTCTCAACGCATTATCCTCTTGTCGTAATTCAGCTGCAGGTCTGACAATATTCCTTTTATTTTAATCAAAAAATTTTCTGAATACACTCTTTCCAAACTGCTAAACATATATAATAAACTCTGGATTAATGGAGAATTTCCAAAATTATGGCAAGAAACGATTATTATTCCAATTAAAAAACAGGATAAACCCACAACTTCACCTAGTTCTTATCGTCCAATATGTGTAAACTTCTTGAAAAGATGGTCAATAGGAGACACAGCATAATAGATGCCTCCCAGTCCGGATTCAGATCACAACGTAGCACTGCGGATAACTTAATAATGCTCCAAACACAAATTTCTACTGCATTCCAACGCAAACAAGATGTAATAGCCGTTGCTCTTGACATAGAAGGGGCGTTTGACTCTCAACCCACAGACTTCATCCTAAAAAAACTGCAGGACCATAGTATCACTTGTAACATGCAACTTTTCATAAGGAATCTCTTAAAAAACCGATCATTTAGAGTTTCATCCAATGGGAAAATATCCAGCCTTTTTAAACAAGAGAATGGTGTACCTCAAGGATCTCTTACACAAATCCTTACACCCCTAATTTCAGACATTAATCTCTCTATAACAAAGCCTATCTCTATTTCTAATACCCCTCCTTGGATAAAACGATTGCCTGACGTTAAACTTTCACTTAGCAACTATCCTAAACAAAATACCCCTAACCTGTTTTTGAGGCAAGCTTTTCTGGAAATAATCAATATAACTCGGACGAAGTCCTACATACTGATGCTTCAAAAAGTGCAGCTGGTATTGGATGCGCCGTCACTTCTAGAAATGCTTCCATCAAAATTTCATTTTTACCATCTCCAGCTAGTGTGTATACAGGCGAACTACATGCAATACTTCAGGCAATAAAATTGAAACATCCAGATACAAAAAATTTGGCAATCTGCTCCGATTCATTGGCATCCACAACATCCATTAAAGACATCAATACAAAAAATCCCATTGTACAAAATATACAAGACTGCTATCACACTCTGTTCTCAACTGGAACATTAATCACACTTATATTTGTCCCCTCACATGTTAACATATGTGGCAACGAAACAGCCGACCGGGCTGCAAAAGAAGCAGCGAGTTTTAGCGAAGATGCCCAACATTTCCAGTTGCACGAAGACTTGAAAATGAAGTTCAAAAACACTGTCAGAGAAACTTGGCAAATTCACTGGACTAGAACCAGTTCCAAACTCAGAGAAATCCAGCCACTAGTCAACAAACCTATACTGATTACTGGACTATCAAGGAAAAATAAAATCATTATTCGAAGACTTCGCATCGGGCAAACTAGGTTGACACATGGGCATCTAATGTGTGGTGAACCTCCACCACAATGTCATCACTGTAGTGCCCAATTATCAATCAAGCACATTCTTACAGACTGTCGGTACTATTACCATTGTATAAAAAGACATAGTAGGACAATCCTTATGGTAGATAATTTTGAAGCTCTGTACGCCCGTAACGTGGTGGTACCTGGTGACGAATAGAGTAAATAAACAAAATAAATTACAGTTTTTGATCGCAAAGAAAATAGGGGTTGTTCGATAAATTTATTACTTAGACGAATTTCTTCATGGAGATGTAGGTGTAAAACTTTTAGCCAATGCATTTTAAATGGATTGATTTTTTTAATACTGAAAAAGTGAGTAAGTATTTTTAAAAAATTTAAATATAGAAAGAAATATTCTGTTGGTACTGAGAGCAGAAAGTCAGTATAAAGTATCTGTAAAAATTGATTTTCATTAATTACAGGGTTGTAAAGAAAAAATAAATTAAATTTAATTTTTTAATACATATTAGCTTATTAAAATAGAAAGTGTTATTATTCTAAAGTACTGTAACGTTTATTTATTTTTACTAGTCTTTAATTTATTTTTATACTATTTAAATCACTAACACTGTTTAATTTATATAACACAATTTATTTACAATACTTTAATTTATATGAGACAATATTTCTATTCGCATTTATCTAACAACATACTACTAACTAACTAACTAACTCAAAATATTCGAATCGGTCCTTTATATAGGTAAATATTGTCGAGCATATTCGAGTCTATTCTGGGAGTCTTCTCGATCGTTCGACTGCTTCGCTCATCGGGCGCCGTTGAAAGAAACGTATATTCTGGAAAATTCTCGCCTCTTCTGTCTGCTTCGCGTCTGGGTCATAGCGCCAGGGGCGTACTCGCACAACAGTACTTTCGGACCTCGGTACTATTATGACCTTTCTTTGTTCGTTTGAATTTTTCAAAAATTTTACCGTTTTTTGGGATTTGAAAAAAGTAATTATCCCGGAAATGTTTTCATCTAAGATCAGCGCTGTGCAATGATATAGAAAAAATAGTTGAAAACTATATCGTACTGATGCTCAGAATAGCTTAATATATTATATTTATAAAATTAAGCTTAACCAAAACAAAAAGTTTATATATTGATAAAATATAAAGTTATAGTAAAAATCAGGATCAGGATTATTCCTTAGGGCTAATAATATATCTTTAAAATTGTTTTCTTAAAAATGTAACTTCATTATGACGATCTTTCATTTAAATCGAAAAAGCTGTCATTGTACTATAAAAAGAATTGTTAGAATACATAGTGGGAATTTTTGCTAAAAATGTATTTGTTTAATTTTCATATTACGGATTTTCAAAAAGTAAGGATTTCTACAATAAATAAAAAAATACTACAAAAAATATTTATTCATAAATAATTACATCATCATAAATACCAAAAAATATTAATGTTTAAAGAATATTTCAACCATTTATTAAAAAAATTCAATAATTCAATGAGAGCTGTTTGGATAACAATTACCATCGTCAGATTCTAAGCAACTGTGATTGATTTATAAAAAGAAATGTTTTAATAAATCGTGGAAATATTCGTTAAACATTTTTGTGTGTGGTTTATAATAACATGGATTTTTACAAAGAGTTTCTACAATAATAATCTAATTACATTTTTCGTTCTGAGCAAATAAAAACATTTATTAAAGTAAAAATCATACATAAAGATGAATGTAAATTAAAAAAATAGTTCGATTTTGTACTTAACAATGCAGAAATATGTTAGTAATTGTTGTCCGTTACATCTTTAAAATTATTTAAAACTTTTTTTCTACCTGCGGTTTATTGCCTTAAAATTATGATAGGAATGAGATATTCCGTTAAAATTAAATACACAAGGATTTTATGTAAAAATTTTATATCACTTAAAATATATTTTGGGATGGATAAATAGATAACATTATTTGTTTTGTAGTATTGCTAACTTAGAGTTTTTTTTTACTTCTTGAGAATTTTTACTTTTTTTATGTTAGTTTGTTGATCTGTTAATTTTTTTTAAACTCCTGTAAACGCTTTGGAAGAGTCGTTATTTCTTTATGATCTTTTTCCAAAAGAAGAGGAGATGAGGGCATATCAATCAACTTGAGTATAAATGGATCGATGGTTTTTGTACTCGTTTCGCTCAAACTCTCACTTTCGTCACAATCAAAAGTATTTTTACTCGTTGATAGTTTTTCGACAGTGTACTGTCGCAAACCTGCTGCTACAGATAACTCAGAAAACGGCATTTGATCATCATATTTTTGTGGAACAGCAGTCTTTGGTAAACGTTTCCCTTCAGAATATTCGAACTCAGGGTCGCCAAAGAAGCATTTCCTGCAATGTAAATAATTACTATTAATAAAAAAATGCCAATAACTTTATAATCTAATTAAATTAAAACTTATAAATATGATTTATTAAACTATGTTGTAATAATAAAATATATGTAACCAAACCGTTGCTGTAATTTTTTGTTTAGAAACATTAAAGATTATTATCATTCTTATCATTATTATTATTGTTAAGCGCGACAAATTCAAAGCACTAATTCGATTTCTTTTTATTATTTTTTTCACGCTAGTACATAGCGAAAATAGTATAGAGTTACAATTCCGAGAATTGAAAATTTTTGCTGAAATTTACCGCACTTTCAGAATTTTTTTTATTATTTAAACAATCAGTTATACTTTTTTGGAGGTATTGGGAAGAAGCTGGTGGGCTTTTTTTCCAACAGTTTTTTGCTAATAATAATTAGAATTTTTTAACCGAAAAAAATAAAAATACTTCTTTTTCTAAAACTATTTTGAATCGTTTAAGCCATTAACTACATTTTTAGGTTAGGTTAGGTTAGGTTAGGTTAGGTTGTACACTGTTGTACAATGTTGAGTGACCAAATTGTTATATTCATAAATTATTGGTATATTTAGAATTATCGAGATTATCGATATTACCGGAAGTACGGTAAAATTGTTGTGGAGAAAACGGTACCTATTCTTATATTAAAGTAGAGGTTGAATCATGGGGTTTAACATAACGGCTTGTTTATAGCAACAAAAATTTAGTGTCTAAGCTAATAAATTATCAAAATTATTTTCTGCAAGAAAAAATACGAAAATGCTTATTAAGCCATTCCAAAATTGAATTACATTTTTATATTTATTTAATATTTTTCAATTATAAAACTTTTAAAGCAGAAAATATTTTAATTTTTTAAAAAAGCAAGCAAGTGAAGAGAATTCAAGTCGTTTTTTTTAATTATAAGTACACATATAAAATTTAATAATGCTACAATGGTAATAACCATAGATACATAAAAAAGAATAACAACGTTGCGATTTATTATGAAGTGACTGCACATAGAAAAGGTGTCGGTGATATGATCGTTGACTCGTGACGCACGGGTAATCTTTCAGCGATTCAAGTGTATTATAGTTTTATAAGAACTGTGTCAATGACCACGGTGTCGATATACGTTACTTTTCAATAAAAAAATTAATTTTATGTTTTCAAATTTTATGTTTTATTTATTTATTGTAATAAAAAAACATTTTTAAAATCACAGGTTTAAGACTTTTATATCAAACATAGTTTAACATAAAACATTTTTAACAACTATTAAGTTAAAAATAGACATTGATTATCATTTCAAAATGTTTTTGATTTGATTTTTGATTAAAAACAATTAATCCGTCTTAGTGTCATTTAAAATTTTAATATAATTCAATTATTTTAAGGGTATAAATTTATTATTTTTTATTTGAAAAAATATTAGTCTTACCTGAGTTTATTATCCATTGTTGACATACTGCTGCGTATGGGAATCGAAACATTCTAATAGATGAATCTTTGTATGTGGAATTACCGCATTGGTAGTAAACACACTTATGTCCTGACATCTGTAAAATTTATATATGTATTATTTACCGTATATAAATGTATGTCTAATAAATAGCTATAATTTTTGATTTATGCTTACCTCAAAATAAAAAATCAATCACAACACAATTCAGTTTTTCTGTCACTAAGTAAAGTTTTTTAATAATAAATAAACTATAACTATAATACAAACACTCCAAAAACAAAATAACCGCAAACTATAACAACGAATCAGTTGCTACTAAGATCGTCAATAATAAACTTTGCAACAAGAGCACAACAATTGCAATTACCCCTATAGAAAATAGTGAGAATTTAGTTTCTGACGCACCGCCATCTACCAAATATTAGTAAAATTAGTATTAATTTTTAAAATTGGGACCAAGTCTTTACCGACATCTGGTGGTCGTCCCAAATTGTGTCAAAGAAAATAAAGCATTGGGTTGTCCTACTATGTCTTTTTATACAATGCTATTACAATGATAGAAAATAGAACATGTTAAGTGGGAACCTAAAAGAAAGTCTATCACATGAATTCCACAAACTGTTTGGCTTTCTTCAGAACACTAATTTATATTACAAATTATAATTGTACCTACCTTTATTATAATTTTATTTATAATTATTGTTATATACTCTTATATATCTATATATATTGAGATGGATAAATAAGCTCAGAAAAATTAACAAGTAAAGCTTACCTCAATGAGTAATAATAAAAAGGATATCTTAATAATTTTCATTTAATCATCAGCTATTTTTTCTTTATTCCATCAAATGTATTCAATATAATAATTTCTTATAGTAAATATTCAAACAGATAGAGGATGTACTTGACAAATTTATCTTGGATAGGATCCATGGTGATCAATCAATAACATTCTAAACATTTACAATTCCAATCACTATTCCCATTTCATGTATTCATATACAATTGACATAGTTTTATTTTGAAGTTAAAGTGAAACCTAAAACAAATATAAAAAGAAACAAAGTTAAAAACTATTAATCTCTTTCATATGATTAACAAATTAATGTGTAATTTTAAGTAGTTAAGTGTTTAAATTTGTTTTATAAAGTGAAGGACTTACCAGATTAGAAGGAGACAAATATTAGTCTTCGATATTAAATAAGTTTTCAAATAAATCATCACAATTGAGATGTACCTAAAAAACCACAAAAACAGTATAAAATGTATCATATAAAATGTAACAAACAAAGTTAAATTCAATGTACAAGTTCTTATATCTACAGTGTTGGACAGAATAACTTGTACTAAGGATAAAAACACTCATATAGTGAAAAGTGAAAGGACTATTTTAAACATAAATAATAAACATTAATAAAGGACATATTTAACAAAACTGTATGTGGGTTAATTAAGTTTTTTATTTTAGTAATAACCTGTTAATCTTTGATAATATCAAGAGTTTTTTTAATTGAATCATGGTTTCTAATAGTGAATACATAGTTCAAATAATAGAGTCACTAAAAAGTTTACATTTTAGTTCTTAGAGTTTAAATTAGTATTTAAAAGTTGAAATAGGATTAGTTTAAAAGATTTATGAGTAATTTTAAGAGTTAAAACTATAAATTAAAATTTTAAAAGTGTAGAATGAATGTGACAGCACTAAAAACAGCCTATTTCAAATCAAAATTTTATAGGGAAAAAGTGAGTTAAAAATACTTTAAATAGATCTTTAGTTAATATAAGAAGATAAACTATCTTTATATTATCAGAGATATGATCAAAAATGTAAAATCATTACCTCACTGTTTGAAAATTTAGGTTATTTTTTGAAAAGGTAAACAGTTGAAGCTTGATTTATAAGTCATTCTTGTCAGAATCTGGCGAGACTATAAATAGGCCAAGGAATCAATTATCACTCTCTTTTCATTTTCTTGTTCCGGCTTGATTGACATCGAAGATATCGATTGATAACTAAAAAAATCATTAATCAAAAGTTAATTTATGTTAAATTAAAACATTTAACACCAAAAATATTTGTATAAAAGTATTTTAAAATTATTAAATCACTTACCAAAGCAGTAAATTTGAGATAATAGATCCAGATTACCATAGAATTTATAAGATTCCATTCCATCATCATCATCATCACACATAGAACGGCCAGCAGCAATATTTGAAGCCTGTTTCCCGAGTGGATATTACCGTTGGAGCCGATATCTTTGTTTCGGCATTTTCCGCCTGACGTGGACGATATTACGAAAAGTCTTTGATATACAAGGTATGTTGACAAACTAAAAACTTATTTCTTTGTTTGTTAGTGTGGATAATAGTGTGTACATCATTTTCATTTTTGTCAATAAATAGAAATTTATAATCTTAAATGTAATAAGCATATGGAAACCCATTAATAGTTTTTGTACGTTTTATTTAATGAACAATTATAACAATTAGTAGTAGTAGAAGGAATTAAACAAAAAATTGAGGATACAAAAGAAGAATTCAGAAATGAAATGATTGGAAGAATAATGGAGGTTGAAAATAGACAAGACAAACAAATAGAAAGTCTGAAGAAAAAAGAAAATGAATTAGGATTAGAAGTAAAAGAAAATAAAAAAAAATTAAAGGAAACGCAGACAAGATCACCAAAATAGAAAGTGAAATAACTAAAACAAGTAGAAACGTACAAGTAATTGAGGAGACTATCGAAAAAGAAATTGAAGATTTAAAAGTTCATGGAGAAAAACTAGAAGAGAGTTTTGAAAAACTAAAAGGAGAAATAGGAACAGAATTAGAAGACAAAACAAGAAATAAATTTCTATAAGTTGCAGTCAATAAAAAAACTGAAAAAGTGAAAAATTGTTTCCACCTGCACCCAGGGTAAGGAAACTTAACAGTTTCTATACCAAGCTTGACCGTTTTCCATCAAAAAAACAACTACTTCCTGGGCTATATGCCCCAACGGACATTGAATTACATTCCAATAGAAAACGGGATGGCGACTGACTTCGTCGATACTTGCAACCATCTCTATCGATTTGCAAATGAACAGGAAGAACACTACTCATAGACCGGTTTCGACATTATTGTGTCTCATCAGTACGAGGTAAGTAGTTCCTCTCATCCCGCAGAGCAGGATGCAGAATGATTCTTTTACGCCAATACATAAACTGTGAACCCACGATTCCATGATAAAGTCGTAAAAGCGCCATCCTACCATTAATGAAATGAAATAATTACAAATTGATATATATTATAAATTATGAAAATAAAGAAGGTCAAATAGATAAAGAAACAATACCTTTTATAGATCAAAATCAAACTGATTTTAAATATGTAAATGAATTGCAAATTAATAATATTAATGAAAATAAGAGTAATTACAATGTAGGTGCATGTTCAGAAAATAAAATAGAAGAAATACAAAACTTAATTAATAAATATTCAAAATTATTTAATGAAAAAGCACAAATAGCAGTCAATTATATTCCCAAATTAGAAATCAAAAATTTTAAAGTAAAAACATATCCAATACCATACAAATGGAAAGAAGAAGTGTATTTAGAAATAGAAAAGATGTTAAAGGATGGTATTATAGAAAGATCCAATTCACCATACATCAATGCCATCACATGTGTCAGGAAGAGTTCTGGTGAAATTAGATTATGTCTGGACTCCAGAAACATTAACCAATATACCATCAAACAATATGAAAGTCCAATGAACATAGATGGAATTTTTGGAAGAATAACTAGAGCGAAGGTATTTACAAAATTAGATCTTAAACATAGTTTTTGGTTAATTCCACTTGATAAAGAAAGTCGCAAATACACAGCATTCATGGTAGATGGAGTAGTATGCCAATTTTGTGTGGTTCGTTTTGGTTTACAAAGTTCTTGTGCTGCTTTAGTATGCACTCTTCATTCTGTTTTGAATAAGTATGAAACATTTGTACTTCATTATATCGATGACATCTTGATTTTCTCTGAAAATAACAAACAACATAAAAATCATTTGGAAATAGTTTTTAAAGAATTAGAAATTGCAGGCTTAAAATTAAATCTTGAGAAATGTAAATTTTATCAGGAAGAAGTAAAATATTTGGGGTGCATTTTAAATACAAAAAATATCAGTATGGATCCAGACAGAATCAAAACTTTATTAGAATATAAAACACCTACTAATTTAAAAACTTTAAGGGGATTTTTGGGGATTTTAAATTATTATAAAAGATTAATACCAGATTTAAGCAACAGAGAAGTCCCATTAATAGAATTATTAAAAAATTATACAAAATGGTATTGGGATGAAAGAAGGGAGAAAGCATTCCAAGATTTGAAACAAGTTTTTACAAAGAATTTAAGGGATTATCATCCCCAGTATGATAAAGAATTCATTTTAAGAACGGATGCATCAGCGGACCGTTTTGCAGGAGTTTTGGTGCAACAACAAAAGGATGGAGAAGTACCCATAAGTTTTATCTCTCGAGTAACCAAAACCTATGAAAAGAAATATACAGTAACGGAATTAGAAATGGCTAGTGTTGTTTATTGTATTACCAAATTTAGATTTTTTTATTAGGAGCCAAATTTATTATTGAAAGTGACCATTCTGCTTTAACAGCAATGTTAAAGAACCGATATGCGAATAACAGAGTCCATAGATGGATACTTCTATTGCAAGAGTATGATTTTGAAGTCAGATATGTACCAGGAAAACTTAACATAGTAGCAAATGCACTTAATAGAGAGACAGAAGCACAAAACACAACCAAACAATATAAAATAGGAATTAATATACTACCACAAAATCAAGGATTATATTCATTAAACCACATAATAGAAGATCAAAAACATTTGGAACATACAAAAAGAAAAGATACAATAAACATTGATGGAATTTTGTATAAAAAATTACAAGATAGAGAGTTATTTGTCATCACAACAACACTCAGTAAAGAAGTATTGAAGAACTTGCATGAAGAATATGGGCATGTAGGCAGAAGGAAATTATGGATGATGTTCAGAGAAAACTATATTGCAAAAGGAGATTTAGTGACAGCAAAAAGTATATGTAGAACATGTAAATTATGTCAGATGGCAAAAGAAAAGAATTTCCACAACAGCTATTTAGCTAAATCAATTTATGCTCAAAAACCCTTACAAATAATAGCAGTAGATTTTATTAGTAATCTAGTTCCAAGTACAGAAGGCAATAAAAACATATTTGTAGTAGTAGATATTTTTATAAAGTATGTCAAATTATATCCATGTGCAAAAACAAATACAAAAACTGTGATGTTAAATTTAAGTAAATTCATTAACATTTTTGGAAAACCCGAGAAAATAATTTTAGACCATGCTACATATTTTCAAAGCATTAAATTAGAGCAATATTGTATAAATCATAACATACATCTTAAATTTATTAGTATTCGTAATCCATCATCAAACCCTGCTGAACGCTATATAAAGGAAATAAATAAATATCTGAGAATTTTATGTAATCAAGATCAAATACAATGGGAAAAAAATTTGGATGAAGTTGAAAGATTTTTAAATCAAACTCTACATGGTGTAACAAAACAATGTCCAGAATTATTATTCACAGGAAAAGAACCATCAAGACCCTGGATAATAAATAGAAATTCTAAAATGGAAGAGATTATGTCACAAGTAAACACCAGAATACAAAGAAATGCAAATAAATACATAAGAAGAATTAATAAAAAAGCAAAGAATATAAAAAAATTTCAAAAAGGAGAATTATTGCTAGTTAAATCTTTACAAGTTCCAAAAAGGTCAGAACATAAATGTGCAAAATTAATAATACCATATGAGGGACCGTGTTTAGATGAAAATGAACATGCAGAAAATAGTTATAAATTAATAGATCCACAAACAGGTACTTTAAGGGGAATATTTAATAAAGGACAAATTTTTAAATACCATACAGAATAGATGACATTATGACACACATTTCATATCAAACCCATAGGTTAAATAATTTAAAATATTAATGATAAATAGCATAAGAACAATAATATTTTGTTTTGTAAAAAAAGTAAATAGTAATAAGTTAATATAGGCAATTAAATAAATTAATATTGTTGGGATAAGGAAAATATTATAGAATTTTAAAACAAATAGAAATCAGAATGTAATATAAAGTTTTAAAAAAGGTATCAAAGAAAGTACAGAAAGTATTGATAGATTAAGATATTACAACATCAAAATTTAAAATAAATTAATCAACGGTTCTCGATTTAAGTAAGTTATATTTGCAATAAGAGTGTAATATTATAAGAATTTGAAATTGATTCCTGAATGGTGAGAAATAAAGAAGTATACAGAATATGATAATTATAAATAAACTAAATAAATTAAAGAAAAAATTCATAATTCTTATAATGTAGAATCAAAACTTCCAATTACTTGACTAAATCAAGGAAAGAATATAATAATAATGAAGAGATATGTTAGGTATAAGACAAACTATTAAACAATGAGTTTAAAAGGAATTAAATTTTTAAAAAATTATCTTATTGCATAATAATTTTGTTAAAAATTAAATTGGGGGATTTGAGATGAATAACTAAGCTCATAAAAATTAACAAGTAAAGCTTACCTCGATAAGTTATAATGAAAAGGATATCTTAATAATTTTCATTTAATCATCAGCTATTTTTTCTTTATTCCATCAAATGTATTCAATATAATAATTTCTTATAGTAAACATTCAAACAGATAGAGGATGTACTTGACAAATTTATCTTGGATAGGATCCATGGTGATCAATCAATAACATTCTAAACATTTACAATTCCAATCACTATTCCCATTTCATGTATTCATATACAATTGACATAGTTTTATTTTGAAGTTAAAGTGAAACCTAAAACAAATATAAAAAGGAACAAAGTTAAAAACTATTAATCTCTTTCATATGATTAACAAATTAATGTGTAATTTTAAGTAGTTAAGTGTTTAAATTTGTTTTATAAAGTGAAGGACTTACCAGGTTACAAGGAGACAAATATTAGTCTTCGATATTAAATTAAAGTTTTCAAATAAATCATCACAATCTGAGATGTACCTAAAAAACCACAAAAACAGTATAAAATATCATATAAAATGTAACAAACAAAGTTAAATTCAATGTACAAGTTCTTATATCTACAGTGTTGGACAGAATAACTTGTACTAAGGATAAAAACACTCATATAGTGAAAAGTGAAAGCACTATTTCAAACATAAATAATAAACATTAATAAAGGACATATTTAACAAAACTGTATGTAGGTTAATTAAGTAAGTTTTTTATATTAGTTATAACCTGTTAATCTTTGATAATATCAAGAGTTTTTTTAATTGAATCATGGTTTCTAATAGTGAATACATAGTTCAAATAATAGAGTCACTAAAAAGTTTAAATTTTAGTTCTTAGAGTTTAAATTAGTATTTAAAAGTTGAAATAGGATTAGTTTAATAGATTTATGAGTAATTTTAAGAGTTAAAACTATAAATTAAAATTTTAAAAGTGTAGAATGAATTTGACAGCACTAAAAACAGCCTATTTCAAATCAAAATTTTATAGGGAAAAAGTGAGATAAAAATACTTTAAATAGATTTTTAGTAAATATAAGAAGATAAACTATCTTTATATTATCAAAGATATGATCAAAAATGTAAAATCATTACCTCATTGTTTGAAAATTTAGGTTATTTTTTGAAAAGGTAAACAGTTGAAGGTTGATTTATAAGTCATTCTTGTCAGATTCTGGCGAGACTATAAATAGGCTACGGAATCAATTATCACTCTCTTTTCACTTTCTTGTTCCGGCTTGATTGACATCGAAGATATCGATTGATAACTAAAAAAATCATTAATCAAAAGTTAATTTATGTTAAATTAAAACATTTAACACCAAAAATATTTGTATAAAAGTATTTTAAAATTATTAAATCACTTACCAAAGCAGTAAATTTGAGATAATAGATCCAGATTACCATAGAATTTATAAGATTCCATTCCATCATCATCATCATCACACATAGAACGGCCAGCAGCAATATTGGAAGCCTGTTTCCCGAGTGGATATTACCGTTGGAGCCGATATCTTTTTTTCAGCATTTTCCGCCTGACGTGGATGATATTACGAAAAGTCTTTGATATACAAGGTATGTTGAAAAACTAAAAACTTATATCTTTGTTTGTTAGTGTGGATAATAGTGTGTACATCATTTTCATTTTTGTCAATAAATAGAAATTTATAATCTTAAATGTAATAAGCATATGGAAACCCATTAATAGTTTTTGTACGTTTTATTTAATGAACAATTATAACAATTAAATTTTAGTGTATTAAATAAAAATTTTTAAATATTTAGTTTCTCTGAATCCTACTCAAGATAAAGAGTCGGATTTCAAATTCAACCAGATAATAATTTGACTGAGCTAGTTGAAAAACTTTTATAAGGCGCCCAACTACATAAAACATAAAAAAAATGAATTATTAGATTAGTAAACAATTTAAAAATAAAAATAAATAAAATAAATCATTACAAATTGACAGGTACAACGTGAGGCTATTGATAAAATAAATAACATAGAGCAATTAAATAAATATAAAAATTATAATAAATTAAATCTTTACAATATATATATATATATATATATATATATATATATATATATATAGCTGTACATTTTTAATTTTCACGTTGTGGTTATAATAGGAACTGTGTCAATGGCCTCGCTGCCGAGACACGTTAATTTGTAGAATTACATTGAAACGAAGAACTTTACCAATGAATTCTGGTTTATTGGCTTTATTTTATGTGAAATGGTTGATTCTACGTTATTTTAAAAATTTTTAAAATCTGATTTATATCTCTGTCTTACTAATTACTCAATGTATCTCAATAGGTACTTATGTGGAGTTTGGTATCCATCCTTATTTTACTACATCAAAACAAAGATCCTGACGCATATTTTTATTTTGTTTTGTATATGTGCTTTGGTTCTGCCATCTTGTGCTATGATGCTCCCAAGGTATTTATATTGTTTACAGGTTTTTATTACTTCTTTTTCAAGTATTAGAACTTGAATTGAAGTATTCTGTTTTGATTATATTCATGGTAAGGCCATTTTTAGCGTACGCTTCCAATAGTTTTCTCATTATATAATTAATCCCGAGTAATTTTTGATAGAATAAAGTAAATAAAAAAAATAAAAAAGGAACATTTGTCACAGCGTACACAAGGCTCACGAAAAACAAACTGCTTAAATTCACTGTATAAAAAATAAGCCAGACATAATGCCAGATATAAGAGCATTAATTGCATCAATCAGTACGAAATCAGTTTAAAAACTTTACAGACTAATTTATCTTGAGGAAAACTTCCCCGATTATTTAGCATTTGATTATACCATTCAGCTTATTTGTTATTAGGAATGTTCATATCATAGTTTTTATTGGATTTGATTACTTATGTAATTTAATAATTTCATATAATTATTCTGGTACCACGCGAGCCCCTTTTTCAGTGAAAATTTTCGAGGTGATTAAAATTCAGAGAATGTAAGAGGGGGCAATTTTTTAAACTTTTCTGTACCTAATAACGCTAAAAATGAAAGACAAAATTTAAACTTTTTCTTCAACACCCATAATTGATTGCATATGTTTTAGATTATCAAGTAGGTAAATGATATAAAAAATGAAGATGTTTTTTTTATTAGTGTTACTAGTAGTTCTATTTTATTACAAATCGTGGGGATTTAACTTTGTTTACTCTAAATATTTATTTTAATTCTAAGGTGTCTATAAATACACCAGCTTTTTATTAATAAAGATACATATTTTAGGCCGATGTTACATATGGTTCGTGTTTTTGCAGATTTTCAATATTTTACAATGAAATTAAATATTTAAGTATGCTTTATACTACGCCTACAATCAAACCTAGCAAGCATTTAAAATTGAAAATTCTAGAAAATAGTTTAGCGTATAAAAAATGCGCTAAGATCTATATGTTTACAGTTATATTTTGCTCTGTACTAACTATTTTAATGGTCAAAGAAGCAAGAGATAATATTTTGGTTGAATTAATTCGAATCATTTTTATGGACAATCTACTGTGTAAATTATTAATTTTATTTGTTGTTCTTCCTCACAGTTTATTTTTTTCGTACATGCCAATTTTTGCATTAAACTATTTTATGCTGCACTTCAAGTTAAGCTTGGAAATGCTAAATGAACAAATGCAATTGTTTATTAAAAAGAACGTCGGAATAATAAGTTTTCGCACCATATATATAAGGATAGTTTTCAAAAAGACGTCAGGAAGAACATGTTATATTTTTTACAGCAATTTGTTAGGATCAAAGAGTAAGTTGGTATATTTTAATTAATTTTTTAAATAAGAGATACCTAAACAGTTTTGTTAATTTTGACGTAGATCAAATCTCAGATTATTATTGATTTAGATGTTTTTTTTTCCAGAGTTGCTAATCACTATACGAAAAGTATTAGATGGCGTTTCCTTTTTATCGTATTATGTAGTAGCTTGACATTTGCATGTTACTTCTTGCATATAATGGTAATTATTAGTGTTACTTTTTAAAAATCATCATCATAAAAATCATTAATTTTTTCCATCTATTGATGGAAAAAATAAATGTTACAGTTGTTAAAAATCCAAAATTATTGAAATAAATAAACCCATCCATTCAGCTGGAACCTGTCGTATTCGCTCCTTTTTTCTTGATCGGTTTAATTAGTACTTGTCTTCTTCACTCACTTCCCTTACTTATTACATTTCTTCCTGTTGGAGGATTTTGCTCTCATTTCTCATGTAATGTTGCTTATTTTCTAGCATATTTCTTGTTTTTGGTACATCTATGTTTTATTTGGTCTTTGTCTCCTCTTTTTGTTTCTTCTGACTTCTATTATTTGTTATACTAATCTATTAGGCCCAAGGTAGACCAAAGTAAGAATAGAGACAAGCATATGCTTTAACACGGATCTAACAACAGTAGAAAGACTGTTTGAAGACTTGATGAAAAGCTCGACATCATCTATAAGAAGTATACTGCAGCAGACAGAAATGGAAGAATGAAAGTAAAGAGACAACCCGTGCCCTGTGCGCTAATTAGCTCTTGCTTCCGTAGTATACGGAGTACTTCAAGTAGAGGTGGTTTTTAATCGGCTATAGCTCAGAGATCCACACTGCCCACCCAGTCGCCACCGGGATGATGTGGGTAAACGCATTTTACACCTCTTCTTAAAAGGCATTCAACATTTTTGCATTTTATATTTACTATATGTAATTAGTGCTTATGTTGTCTGCATATAACAAAGAATCTAATCTTATTAGGCACCCATTTTAATATACAACTTGGAGTTGGTATCTATTCGTCAAATTTTTCGTACTTTCTTATTCGAACAAATGTATATTTTTATATTAAACCTATTTATTAAGAACATTAAAAAATAAAACATTTAAACAAAACTTCGACTTTTTAAGTAAAAAATAGCTTTTTAAACTACTATACCTACTCTATCTAACTTTATTGACTTTTATTGAGGTAATAAAGTTGTTTATTACTAACCAAGGTAGAAAAACACATAAACTACTTCATTAGAACTAAATCTCAATCCATTTCACAGAATGTGGTGTAAATGATGCAAAGACAAAATGATAAACAGTAATTATGCGCCAATAGAAAAGTGAGATCTTGTTGTCGAGGTCTTTAATGGATCCGAGACAATATTACACTTTTCTACCGTGGCTCATATAGCATTTTTCACTACTGGCATTCTATTTTGTTGAATATTAGTCTAAAAAACTAATAAAAAATTTTGTACGGGTCATCAGTCACTTCCGTTTCACATAACATGACAATGACAAGGCAACATATCCAATAGGTAATTTTTTTGCGTTGTTGTTTTGATTTGGTAATAAGCCTCTTAATATTGACATATTCAAATTTAAGTTTGTTTTTTCAAGGTACCTACCTATTTGATGTTGATGAAGTAGGGTTAATACTGGACCAAGTATGAAAGTAATAAAACACACCTAACAAAATTAAAGCCTAGATGGGTGGTAGATCAGTGGTAGATCAGTGTGGTTATGTGCAATGCTCTATAAAAAGCAGGTAAAAACTATCTCATGCTGATTTTTACAATAACTTGATATATTTTGTGTTACATTTACGTCTTATCTACGTATAAAATAAAGACTCAATCAAAGTAAACAGTTTAATAGTGAAGAACCAATATTTATTTGTTCAATAACAACTTTGATTTATTGATCTGATAGATGTCTTTTTATTTTGAGTTCTTTAAGAAAATGTAAATTGTAAAGATCAGCATGATATAGTTTTCTATATTGCGCAGTTCTTAATCAATCAATCAGATAGTTACCTAGAAAAAACAAAATGTAACTTGAATATATCAATCTTAAGATGCTAGTTTAGCTGTTATTGAGTTTAAAAAATATATTTTTTAAATAAAAAGTAGAAAATTTGTTCAAAAGTTATATTTTTTAATGTTCTTAGTAAGATGGACTTCCACCATTAAGGATTAGTACTATAAATTCCCTGAAATTTTATAGTTTTTCAAAATGATAATGACAAAAACTTCGGGAAAATAATTTCGTATAGTTTGATTATTTTTTATGGAAATATGAACGTTTACGACTATTTAAAAAATGCAGTTGAGAGAATGACCTTTTTTATGCGCAATACAGTTTGGAGGGACAAAAACATATTATTTTAACTTATTACTATTTTTCCGATCCGGTGGAATTTTATTTCATACTTTTGTTTAAATTTTATACTTTCAATTTAACATAATTATTTTCATGATTAATATATAAATTTTAGACGGCCAGAGATAAGAACATATTGCTACAGCTTGAATTGGTAATAGCTGGAATTGTTGTAGCTTTTTTATTTTTCGAATGTGGACATCAAATGCAAGAACAGGTATACATTGAATTTTAGAATATTTCATGACAATTTATGTACCTATAATTCAAATCTTCTTCGGGGTTGTAACCGATGAATAATAAGGTATCAGAACAATAAAAATTTTTTATTCCAGCAGTATATTTTGATACACAAAAATTTTTACAAAAAATAAACTAGCTACACCAGTCTCATAATATTTGCGGAAAATATTTAAAAACAGCTTACACAAAAGAATAATAACAGCAATATGTGCAAAGTCTATAAAATGTGCACGGAATTTATTTTAAGCATAATTAAGAACTGTTGTATAAATATGTTTTAGTGCGACAGACTTTACTTAAATGCCCAATCTTTCAATTGGTACTATTGGAACAAAAGCAATCGCCAACTTCTTCTGATATTTTTAATCCAAACGAAGAAACCAATTTGTGTAAATTTTTACGGATTCGTAGAGCAAAATCGATCAATGATTTTAAAGGTAAGTATCAGAATTAAACTTTAAGATTAATTAAAATCTACTGTAAAATGTTATTTTATTCGTTTTAGATAAGCAGATTGATTCATGTTTTTATAATGTTTATGAAATCTGTAAAATAATCACAAAAACATCGACTTCTGGTGATTGGGATTGTTCAGAAATCTAAATATTTATCTACTTAGGTACATTCCTAGTTTGAATTAACCAATTTGTTTTTCTCTTAAGTATATATTATAGTACAGCACAAGCAGAATATTTGCATTTTTATTTCTCCAAATCATTAAAAAATGTATAAAATCTACAGTAATATATTTGTTGTTATTGTATGATATAGTTTTTTCCTGGTTTTTCTATATCATTGTGCTCTAAGAGGGAAATACATCCAGGATAATCCCTTAGGGCTAATAACATCTAGGCTTTAACATTGTTATCTAATTAATTCTATAGTTGGTGCAAAACAAAATTTGATTCACGTGACGTCTTAATTGCCAAGCATCGTTCCCAACTTTCAAATTAAATGTTCTATTCAATAAATCAATATAAAATACTTAAATTTGCAATGGTAATAACCATAGATACATAAAAAAGAATAACAACGTTGCGATTTATTATGAAGTGACTGCACATAGAAAAGATGTCGGTGATATGATCGTTGACTCGTGACGCACGGGTAATCTTTCAGCGATTCAAGTGTATTATAGTTTTATAAGAACTGTGTCAATGACCACGGTGTCGATATACGTTACTTTTCAATAAAAAAAATTAATTTTATGTTTTCAAATTTTATGTTTTATTTATTTATTGTAATGAAAAAATATTTTTAAAATCACAGGTTTAAGACTTTTATATCAAACATAGTTTAACATAAAACATTTTTAACAACTATTAAGTTAAAAATAGACATTGATTATCATTTCAAAATGTTTTTGATTTGATTTTTGATTAAAAACAATTAATCCGTCTTAGTGTCATTTAAAATTTTAATATAATTCAATTATTTTAAGGGTATAAATTTATTATTTTTTATTTGAAAAAATATTAGTCTTACCTGAGTTTATTATCCATTGTTGACATACTGCTGCGTATGGGAATCGAAACATTCTAATAGATGAATCTTTGTATGTGGAATTACCGCATTGGTAGTAAACACACTTATGTCCTGACATCTGTAAAATTTATATATGTATTATTTACCGTATATAAATGTATGTCTAATAAATAGCTATAATTTTTGATTTATGCTTACCTCAAAATAAAAAAATCAATCACAACACAATTCAGTTTTTCTGTCACTAAGTAAAGTTTTTTAATAATAAATAAACTATAACTATAATACAAACACTCCAAAAACAAAATAACCGCAAACTATAACAACGAATCAGTTGCTACTAAGATCGTCAATAATAAACTTTGCAACAAGAGCACAACAATTGCAATTACCCCTATAGAAAATAGTGAGAATTTAGTTTCTGACGCACCGCCATCTACCAAATATTAGTAAAATTAGTATTAATTTTTAAAATTGGGACCAAGTCTTTACCGACATCTGGTGGTCGTCCCAAATTGTGTCAAAGAAAATAAAGCATTGGGTTGTCCTACTATGTCTTTTTATACAATGCTATTACAATGATAGAAAATAGAACATGTTAAGTGGGAACCTAAAAGAAAGTCTATCACATGAATTCCACAAACTGTTTGGCTTTCTTCAGAACACTAATTTATATTACAAATTATAATTGTACCTACCTTTATTATAATTTTATTTATAATTATTGTTATATACTCTTATATATCTATATATATTGAGATGGATAAATAAGCTCAGAAAAATTAACAAGTAAAGCTTACCTCAATGAGTAATAATAAAAGGATATCTTAATAATTTTCATTTAATCATCAGCTATTTTTTCTTTATTCCATCAAATGTATTCAATATAATAATTTCTTATAGTAAATATTCAAACAGATAGAGGATGTACTTGACAAATTTATCTTGGATAGGATCCATGGTGATCAATCAATAACATTCTAAACATTTACAATTCCAATCACTATTCCCATTTCATGTATTCATATACAATTGACATAGTTTTATTTTGAAGTTAAAGTGAAACCTAAAACAAATATAAAAAGAAACAAAGTTAAAAACTATTAATCTCTTTCATATGATTAACAAATTAATGTGTAATTTTAAGTAGTTAAGTGTTTAAATTTGTTTTATAATGTGAAGGACTTACCAGATTAGAAGGAGACAAATATTAGTCTTCGATATTAAATAAGTTTTCAAATAAATCATCACAATTGAGATGTACCTAAAAAACCACAAAAACAGTATAAAATGTATCATATAAAATGTAACAAACAAAGTTAAATTCAATGTACAAGTTCTTATATCTACAGTGTTGGACAGAATAACTTGTACTAAGGATAAAAACACTCATATAGTGAAAAGTGAAAGGACTATTTTAAACATAAATAATAAACATTAATAAAGGACATATTTAACAAAACTGTATGTGGGTTAATTAAGTTTTTTTATTTTAGTAATAACCTGTTAATCTTTGATAATATCAAGAGTTTTTTTAATTGAATCATGGTTTCTAATAGTGAATACATAGTTCAAATAATAGAGTCACTAAAAAGTTTAAATTTTAGTTCTTAGAGTTTAAATTAGTATTTAAAAGTTGAAATAGGATTAGTTTAAAAGATTTATGAGTAATTTTAAAAGTTAAAACTATAAATTAAAATTTTAAAAGTGTAGAATGAATTTGACAGCACTAAAAACAGCCTATTTCAAATCAAAATTTTATAGGGAAAAAGTGAGATAAAAATACTTTAAATAGATTTTTAGTAAATATAAGAAGATAAACTATCTTTATATTATCAAAGATATGATCAAAAATGTAAAATCATTACCTCATTGTTTGAAAATTAAGGTTATTTTTTGAAAAGGTAAACAGTTGAAGGTTGATTTATAAGTCATTCTTGTCAGATTCTGGCGAGACTATAAATAGGTTACGGAATCAATTATCACTCTCTTTTCACTTTCTTGTTCCGGCTTGATTGACATCGAAGATATCGATTGATAACTAAAAAAATCATTAATCAAAAGTTAATTTATGTTAAATTAAAACATTTAACACCAAAAATATTTGTATAAAAGTATTTTAAAATTATTAAATCACTTACCAAAGCAGTAAATTTGAGATAATAGATCCAGATTACCATAGAATTTATAAGATTCCATTCCATCATCATCATCATCACACATAGAACGGCCAGCAGCAATATTGGAAGCCTGTTTCCCGAGTGGATATTACCGTTGGAGCCGATATCTTTGTTTCAGCATTTTCCGCCTGACGTGGATGATATTACGAAAAGTCTTTGATATACAAGGTATGTTGAAAAACTAAAAACTTATATCTTTGTTTGTTAGTGTGGATAATAGTGTGTACATCATTTTCATTTTTGTCAATAAATAGAAATTTATAATCTTAAATGTAATAAGCATATGGAAACCCATTAATAGTTTTTGTACGTTTTATTTAATGAACAATTATAACAATTAAATTTTAGTGTATTAAATAAAAATTTTTAAATATTTAGTTTCTCTGAATCCTACCCAAGATAAAGAGTCGGATTTCAAATTCAACCAGATAATAATTTGACTGAGCTAGTTGAAAAACTTTTATAAGGCGCCCAACTACATAAAACATAAAAAAATGAATTATTAGATTAGTAAACAATTTAAAAATAAAAATAAATAAAATAAATCATTACAAATTGACAGGTACAACGTGAGGCTATTGATAAAATAAATAACATAGAGCAATTAAATAAATATAAAAATTATAATAAATTAAATCTTTACAATATATATATATATATATATATATAATTTAAATAGAAATATTTGCCAACTATTTGTATTATCGGAATGTTTTTGGGGATGTGGCAATAAAACCAAAGTGTACTCTTTTTAGAATTTATTAACCGAGCTTTCGAACCTCTATGGGTTCATTTTCAAGGTCTAAAAATGTTTTAATTGTAAAGAAATTATATAGCAAGTAATAAAATAAATAATACTTACATATCTAGGTGAGATTATTGGTAAAATTTTGTAAAAAACTGTAATAAATGTGACATGTTATTATAAAAAACTCAAAAAACAATATGATTTAAAAATTTTGATTGATTTATTTAATATATAAATTCAATTGTTTTAAATTCTACATACTAATTCGTTTTTTTAATTTTTTAAATTTTGTTTCTCCAAATCCAAAAGATATGCATATATTACACTTAAATTATTTAAATCAGTTTTTTATTAATACATCGATCCTCTTGTGCTATGTAAGCTGTTTCTAAAAATATCCGCTTTTTATAATTGATTTCTGTGGTTAAAATTTTGGCATGTTCATAATTCATTAAATGGCCTTCAGAGAATACGTGTTCAGCAAGTGCACATTTCTCTGGATGAAGTTTACTGTCACTTTTATGGGATGTTATTCTATTAGCAAGAGACCTTTTTGACTGACCAATGTATTTCTTATCACAATTTTTACAAGGAATTTCATAAACTATGTTAGGTAATTTATTCTTTGGTGTTTTATCTTTGATTTTACTAAAAAGCGAATGGATTGTAAGATGTTGTTTATTTGCAATTTTTATATTATGTTGTTTTAAAATTCCGGAAAGTTTAGGTGTGACTGTTTTGATATAGGGTAGAGATACATAAATTGGAATGGTATTATTTCTAGAACTGATGTCATGATATTCTGTGTTCCTTGTCATGTTATGAATAATGGCATTTGTATTGTCAGAAGTATTATATAAAATTTGTTTTAAAAGATATGGTGGATAACAGTTCTCAAGAAATAGTTTATAAAGAATTTTTAAATTTTTTTGGTGAAAAATTGGATCTGAAATATTTAAAACTCGATTTTTCATTTGTTTGATCAAATTTAATTTAGTATTACGTGGATGATATGAATGATAGTTAATATATCTCCCAGAGCTTATCGGTTTTCTATACCAGTCGATTGAGATGTTATTGTTATCGTTTCTTATAAATTTAGTATCAAGAAAAGGTAAGGATTGTTCTGTATCTTCTTTTTCTATAGTAAATTGTATATTTGGATCAAAGCTGTTGAAGTAAAAAAGTATATTATTTATTTCATCATATGGAAGAGATAAAATTATATCATCTACATATTTTTTAATGAAGAATAATTTAAAAGGTAAAACAGATATAACTAAGTCCAAGATGTAATCCATTACATAGTCTGCTAAAATAGGAGATATTGAAGATCCCATTGGTGTTCCAAAAGTTTGTTGATATAGTTTATTATTATAGGAAAAATATGTACTATTGAAAATAAATGTTATTAATTCTAAAAATGTCTCTTTATTTAGCTGTACATTTTTAATTTTCACGTTGTGGTTATAATAGGAACTGTGTCAATGGCCTCGCTGCCGAGACACGTTAATTTGTAATAAAAAAAAATGTAGAATTACATTGAAACGAAGAACTTTACCAATGAATTCTGGTTTATTGGCTTTATTTTATGTGAAATGGTTGATTCTACGTTATTTTAAAAATTTTTAAAATCTGATTTATATCTCTGTCTTACTAATTACTCAATGTATCTCAATAGGTACTTATGTGGAGTTTGGTATCCATCCTTATTTTACTACATCAAAACAAAGATCCTGACGCATATTTTTATTTGTGTTATTTTGTTTTGTATATGTGCTTTGGTTCTGCCATCTTGTGCTATGATGCTCCCAAGGTATTTATATTGTTTACAGTTTTTTATTACTTCTTTTTCAAGTATTAGAACTTGAATTCAAGTATTCTGTTTTGATTATATTCATGGTAAGGCCATTTTTAGCGTACGCTTACAATAGTTTTCTCATTATATAATTAATCCCGAGTAATTTTTGATAGAATAAAGTAAATAAAAAAAATAAAAAAGGAACATTTGTCACGGCGTACACAAGGCTCACGAAAAACAAACTGCTTAAATTCACTGTATAAAAAATAAGCCAGACATAATGCCAGATATAAGAGCATTAATTGCATCAATCAGTACGAAATCAGTTTAAAAACTTTACAGACTAATTTATCTTGAGGAAAACTTCCCCGATTATTTAGCATTTGATTATACCATTCAGCTTATTTGTTATTAGGAATGTTCATATCATAGTTTTTATTGGATTTGATTACTTATGTAATTTAATAATTTCATATAATTATTCTGGTACCACGCGAGCCCCTTTTTCAGTGAAAATTTTCGAGGTGATTAAAATTCAGAGAATGTAAGAGGGGGCAATTTTTTAAACTTTTCTGTACCTAATAACGCTAAAAATGAAAGACAAAATTTAAACTTTTTCTTCAACACCCATAATTGATTGCATATGTTTTAGATTATCAAGTAGGTAAATGATATAAAAAATGAAGATGTTTTTTTTATTAGTGTTACTAGTAGTTCTATTTTATTACAAATCGTGGGGATTTAACTTTGTTTACTCTAAATATTTATTTTAATTCTAAGGTGTCTATAAATACACCAGCTTTTTATTAATAAAGATACATATTTTAGGCCGATGTTACATATGGTTCGTGTTTTTGCAGATTTTCAATATTTTACAATGAAATTAAATATTTAAGTATGCTTTATACTACGCCTACAATCAAACCTAGCAAGCATTTAAAATTGAAAATTCTAGAAAATAGTTTAGCGTATAAAAAATGCGCTAAGATCTATATGTTTACAGTTATATTTTGCTCTGTACTAACTATTTTAATGGTCAAAGAAGCAAGAGATAATATTTTGGTTGAATTAATTCGAATCATTTTTATGGACAATCTACTGTGTAAATTATTAATTTTATTTGTTGTTCTTCCTCACAGTTTATTTTTTTCGTACATGCCAATTTTTGCATTAAACTATTTTATGCTGCACTTCAAGTTAAGCTTGGAAATGCTAAATGAACAAATGCAATTGTTTATTAAAAAAGAACGTCGGAATAATAAGTTTTCGCACCATATATATAAGGATAGTTTTCAAAAAGACGTCAGGAAGAACATGTTATATTTTTTACAGCAATTTGTTAGGATCAAAGAGTAAGTTGGTATATTTTAATTAATTTTTTAAATAAGAGATACCTAAACAGTTTTGTTAATTTTGACGTAGATCAAATCTCAGATTATTATTGATTTAGATGTTTTTTTTTCCAGAGTTGCTAATCACTATACGAAAAGTATTAGATGGCGTTTCCTTTTTATCGTATTATGTAGTAGCTTGACATTTGCATGTTACTTCTTGCATATAATGGTAATTATTAGTGTTACTTTTTAAAAATCATCATCATAAAAATCATTAATTTTTTCCATCTATTGATGGAAAAAATAAATGTTACAGTTGTTAAAAATCCAAAATTATTGAAATAAATAAACCCATCCATTCAGCTGGAACCTGTCGTATTCGCTCCTTTTTTCTTGATCGGTTTAATTAGTACTTGTCTTCTTCACTCACTTCCCTTACTTATTACATTTCTTCCTGTTGGAGGATTTTGCTCTCATTTCTCATGTAATGTTGCTTATTTTCTAGCATATTTCTTGTTTTTGGTACATCTATGTTTTATTTGGTCTTTGTCTCCTCTTTTTGTTTCTTCTGACTTCTATTATTTGTTATACTAATCTATTAGGCCCAAGGTAGACCAAAGTAAGAATAGAGACAAGCATATGCTTTAACACGGATCTAACAACAGTAGAAAGACTGTTTGAAGACTTGATGAAAAGCTCGACATCATCTATAAGAAGTATACTGCAGCAGACAGAAATGGAAGAATGAAAGTAAAGAGACAACCCGTGCCCTGTGCGCTAATTAGCTCTTGCTTCCGTAGTATACGGAGTACTTCAAGTAGAGGTGGTTTTTAATCGGCTATAGCTCAGAGATCCACACTGCCCACCCAGTCGCCACCGGGATGATGTGGGTAAACGCATTTTACACCTCTTCTTAAAAGGCATTCAACATTTTTGCATTTTATATTTACTATATGTAATTAGTGCTTATGTTGTCTGCATATAACAAAGAATCTAATCTTATTAGGCACCCATTTTAATATACAACTTGGAGTTGGTATCTATTCGTCAAATTTTTCGTACTTTCTTATTCGAACAAATGTATATTTTTATATTAAACCTATTTATTAAGAACATTAAAAAATAAAACATTTAAACAAAACTTCGACTTTTTAAGTAAAAAATAGCTTTTTAAACTACTATACCTACTCTATCTAACTTTATTGACTTTTATTGAGGTAATAAAGTTGTTTATTACTAACCAAGGTAGAAAAACACATAAACTACTTCATTAGAACTAAATCTCAATCCATTTCACAGAATGTGGTGTAAATGATGCAAAGACAAAATGATAAACAGTAATTATGCGCCAATAGAAAAGTGAGATCTTGTTGTCGAGGTCTTTAATGGATCCGAGACAATATTACACTTTTCTACCGTGGCTCATATAGCATTTTTTCACTACTGGCATTCTATTTTGTTGAATATTAGTCTAAAAAACTAATAAAAAATTTTGTACGGGTCATCAGTCACTTCCGTTTCACATAACATGACAATGACAAGGCAACATATCCAATAGGTAATTTTTTTGCGTTGTTGTTTTGATTTGGTAATAAGCCTCTTAATATTGACATATTCAAATTTAAGTTTGTTTTTTCAAGGTACCTACCTATTTGATGTTGATGAAGTAGGGTTAATACTGGACCAAGTATGAAAGTAATAAAACACACCTAACAAAATTAAAGCCTAGATGGGTGGTAGATCAGTGGTAGATCAGTGTGGTTATGTGCAATGCTCTATAAAAAGCAGGTAAAAACTATCTCATGCTGATTTTTACAATAACTTGATATATTTTGTGTTACATTTACGTCTTATCTACGTATAAAATAAAGACTCAATCAAAGTAAACAGTTTAATAGTGAAGAACCAATATTTATTTGTTCAATAACAACTTTGATTTATTGATCTGATAGATGTCTTTTTATTTTGAGTTCTTTAAGAAAATGTAAATTGTAAAGATCAGCATGATATAGTTTTCTATATTGCGCAGTTCTTAATCAATCAATCAGATAGTTACCTAGAAAAAACAAAATGTAACTTGAATATATCAATCTTAAGATGCTAGTTTAGCTGTTATTGAGTTTAAAAAATATATTTTTTAAATAAAAAGTAGAAAATTTGTTCAAAAGTTATATTTTTTAATGTTCTTAGTAAGATGGACTTCCACCATTAAGGATTAGTACTATAAATTCCCTG
Source organism: Ophraella communa (assembly GCA_035357415.1). Lineage (NCBI taxonomy): Eukaryota > Metazoa > Arthropoda > Insecta > Coleoptera > Chrysomelidae > Ophraella > Ophraella communa. Next base: position 16,845,141 of record CM068985.1, on the reverse strand, counting down.
AAATTTTATAGTTTTTCAAAATGATAATGACAAAAACTTCGGGAAAATAATTTCGTATAGTTTGATTATTTTTTATGGAAATATGAACGTTTACGACTATTTAAAAAATGCAGTTGAGAGAATGACCTTTTTTATGCGCAATACAGTTTGGAGGGACAAAAACATATTATTTTAACTTATTACTATTTTTCCGATCCGGTGGAATTTTATTTCATACTTTTGTTTAAATTTTATACTTTCAATTTAACATAATTATTTTCATGATTAATATATAAATTTTAGACGGCCAGAGATAAGAACATATTGCTACAGCTTGAATTGGTAATAGCTGGAATTGTTGTAGCTTTTTTATTTTTCGAATGTGGACATCAAATGCAAGAACAGGTATACATTGAATTTTAGAATATTTCATGACAATTTATGTACCTATAATTCAAATCTTCTTCGGGGTTGTAACCGATGAATAATAAGGTATCAGAACAATAAAAATTTTTTATTCCAGCAGTATATTTTGATACACAAAAATTTTTACAAAAAATAAACTAGCTACACCAGTCTCATAATATTTGCGGAAAATATTTAAAAACAGCTTACACAAAAGAATAATAACAGCAATATGTGCAAAGTCTATAAAATGTGCACGGAATTTATTTTAAGCATAATTAAGAACTGTTGTATAAATATGTTTTAGTGCGACAGACTTTACTTAAATGCCCAATCTTTCAATTGGTACTATTGGAACAAAAGCAATCGCCAACTTCTTCTGATATTTTTAATCCAAACGAAGAAACCAATTTGTGTAAATTTTTACGGATTCGTAGAGCAAAATCGATCAATGATTTTAAAGGTAAGTATCAGAATTAAACTTTAAGATTAATTAAAATCTACTGTAAAATGTTATTTTATTCGTTTTAGATAAGCAGATTGATTCATGTTTTTATAATGTTTATGAAATCTGTAAAATAATCACAAAAACATCGACTTCTGGTGATTGGGATTGTTCAGAAATCTAAATATTTATCTACTTAGGTACATTCCTAGTTTGAATTAACCAATTTGTTTTTCTCTTAAGTATATATTATAGTACAGCACAAGCAGAATATTTGCATTTTTATTTCTCCAAATCATTAAAAAATGTATAAAATCTACAGTAATATATTTGTTGTTATTGTATGATATAGTTTTTTCCTGGTTTTTCTATATCATTGTGCTCTAAGAGGGAAATACATCCAGGATAATCCCTTAGGGCTAATAACATCTAGGCTTTAACATTGTTATCTAATTAATTCTATAGTTGGTGCAAAACAAAATTTGATTCACGTGACGTCTTAATTGCCAAGCATCGTTCCCAACTTTCAAATTAAATGTTCTATTCAATAAATCAATATAAAATACTTAAATTTGTTTAGATAAAGTTGGTAGCCGTGATTGACAAGTCGCGTCGTTGCCGTTGTTACCGATTAGTATATTTAGTTTTGTATTTGTTATTTTGTTTGTGGTTTTTGTGTTATTCTTTCTTGTTGTTATTTTGAAAAATAAAAACACTGTTCTTTTAAGAACAAAAACAGTGCAATACGTGAAAAAATGCCAAAACAACTAAATAGTCCCTGCAAAGCGCAAAGCGACTTCTTTGATAAATTTTTTTGAAAGAGAACGAAACAATGGTGACCCTTTTATACCTGTTGCTGCTGTTCGAGAGGTTAGTAATAAGTATACATATTAGACAAAATATTATTTAAGTTAAATAAAAATACAAATGTTTTCACGATATCCACAATATACTGTGGATATCCTGAAAACATTTGTGTGTTTATTTAACTTAGTTATGGATATCCATCAAGTAACAGCCAATTCAATCAAAAAGATTTTATTTTAGCGTGTGACAGCTGCACTCAACCTCAGTATGGCTACAGTTTCCAGTATTTCAAAAACTGTGAAAGACCATGGAATATTAAAGTCGCATCCAAAGAAACGTCGGTATGAAAAAAGAGTAACTAATACCGATGTTAAGTATAATAAAAAACTCTTCGTTTGAACGTAACTTCCAAGTTTATTTAAAACATAATTTTTCAAATAAACCTGGAAGTTACGTTCAAACGAAGAGTTTTTTATTATTCTTAATAAGATGGACTTCCAAAAAGTAAGGGTTAGTACAATAAATTTAATACCGATGTATTAAATACAAGTGGAATTCGAAATGTAATCTACAATATGTATGAAAAAAGTAAGCCTTTTTCCACTGAACACAGCTATTTAAATTCTTTTTAATTGTAAGACCAGAAACAATGATATAATTTTTTTGTTTTTAGAAGAGGATGTAACTTTAAATACTTTACTTGCTGAATTCAAAGTAAGGCACTCATTTGATGGTCTCGATGGTCTTTATCAAATTTATTAAAGGAAATTGGTTTCAAATGGAAAAAAGATGAACCTAGACGGGGGCTCATGGAGCTTCCAGATATTTTTAAGGAACTACATTAAAGAAAAAGAAGCAGGTCTATATAAATTTGTTTTTATTGATGAAACTTTGATATTTCAAAATGGTAGCATAAACCGTTCATGGAAAAATAATGATAAAAGGAGTGTCAAAACGACTAAAGTTGATGGTAAAACTCTCCGGTTATTTTAGTATAATTAATAGTATATGTCTCTGTACCTATTTACATGGTAATTTTAAATGTTTCTGTTCAACCATAAGTTTTATTTTTCGTAGATATATCATACTCCATGCTGGGAATGAAAATGGGTTTATTGACGGTACGAAAGCAATATTTTCCTCAAAAACCAAATCAAGCGATTACCATGGTGAAACGAATCAGGATAATTTTTTAAAATGGTTTGAGAACCAGCTGTTAATTAATCTCACAGAACCCAGCATAATTGTTATGGACAATGTTCCATATCACAGTGTTTTACTCCATAAAACACCTAATACAAGTTGGAACAAACCACAAATTAAAGATTGGTTGACTAGTCAAAACCTTGATTTCACAGAAAATATGCAAAAAGTTGAACTTGTGAACATTTTTTAGGTAAGAAATAAAATTAATACTTTTAATTTTAAGCTTAACTTTGGAAATTTCCTTGGGATACTCATTTAGTTTTAAGAAATAAACCACCAGTCATATATATGGCTGACCATTTAGCCGAGCAATATGGACACAAAGTGCTACGTTTACCCCCATATCATTGTATTTTCAATCCCATAGAACTGATATGGGGTACATCAAAACAATATTATAACAGACACATTGACAGAGACGGAACCACTGAAACAGACTTTTTAAATATGTGACCTGAAGCTCTTGAAACGATTACACCAGAAATTTGGAAAAAAACTATCCATCATACTGAAGAGGAAATTTTTAAATGGTTTGATACAGAGATTGTTGGATACACTAGAGATTGCACCTATAATTATAAATCCCAATGAAGAAACTGAAACTAGTAGTGATGAATCTAATTATAGTGAATAAAAGCAAATATTATTATACTCTTTATTTTATTAAACCCATATACCCAAAGGAAAAAAAAATTTAAAAATTATGTTGGTACTTTGATGTCACTTCAAATAAGTTGTTTTGGATAGTTTTATTCGAATCGATCTTTAAATCTTGTAAACTTATAAAAGTCCGGCAACACTGTCTATACGTGTCGACGTAAAATTATGATGACGTGTATCAAATTTTGTTTTGCACCGACTGTATACTTGGTCTAGTCTTAACACTACTTAATCAACATCAGGTAGCTAGCTTGACAAAAAAATGCAACGATGCTGTCATTGTATTATAAAATCTATTTTTTTAATTAAACGTGGAAGTTTACTTTAAACGTTTATTTGTTTATTATTATCAGTAAGATGGACTTCCACAGAGTAAAGGTGTGTACAATAAATTTAACATTTTTGATATTAAATAACTACCATTCTTGTCACCTAAAAGCATTACATGTCCCATAACATTTTAATTCATTTCTGATCCAACCTAAACTTTGTAGAAAAACACAGCCACCAAGCATAAGGCCAAGTATACGGCTAAGGTATACCAAGCAAATGTAAAAGAAATACCGTCTAGAAATCCAAAACTGTTAGAATATCGTCAGCGTTCAGCCAATGTAAAAAAATATCGTTCAGAAATCAGGCAATGCAAAGGTAACGCTCAGAAATCTACAACTGTAACAATACCGATAGCATCCAGCGAATCGTAACAAACCAAACACCACCCAGAAGCCCTAGGAACACTGAAAACAACCGAGGCCCTCTTGGAAACTTGAGAGGCTGAAGTTAAGTACCTTCTGCTTTTTATGAGTTTAGTTCTTTCCTTCACATCCTTAAGGCAGACTAATTTGATCAGCAAATAAATAATTATTCTTTTCTTACCAGTTTTATTAAAAAAAAAAACACACTCTGTTGTAAGAGCTGTAGGGTGTCTCGTGTCAATATATTTTAAACTAGCTGGTACCCTCGGCTTCGTACCCTTAGATTTTGATTTATGCTTAAATTTTGAAATAAGTATATCTTCAAATTATAATTAAGGTAAAATAGTTTTCCGCCTACCTTACCGTAAAACTAATCAAATACACACCAGAAATAGGGCGGAAAGTATTGTTTATCAATCCAAGAGTGGAGAATTCATTACGGCATGATTTTTTATGGTATGTAGTAATAAAAAAGTGTTCCTTGAATTTGACATTTTAAAATCAGAAATATAATAATATAAACACTATCACAGGAATATTTTGAATATCTCATGATGAAGGGGATAAATACATAATAATATTAATCTTATGTTATAAACCTGATCGTGGCGCAGTGGAATACGTGCTTACTCTCAAGCAGAAGGCTCGGGTTCGAATCTCACCTAAAACATTTTCTTTTTAATTAAAAAAAAAAAATAATAATCATAAAGGTAGTTGGACAACATAAATGCATTAGCACCCCGCGGGCTGCTAATTCCAACTTTCCACCCTTGTGCCACAATATACTATTACATCATAAACTCAGAGGAAAAAATGAAACAATATATCACTTAACACAGAGTTTATTTGTAACCCACATACACAACACCACATGTAGAGAGGTGCGGACGAGGTTTGTTTTATAACGCACCACCCTGTAGACGAACGTAGGAAAATAACCAAAAGTCGCGGAACTCTTGTTATCTGTACAGATGGCCAACAGAAAGGTTTTATGGCATTGTTTCTGGGTGGTAGAGAAATATTTTGCGTTGTTACGATAATATTCTCAAATAAATCGTTGAATAGTTAAGTTGTGTTTTAACATTATTTCTTTTTCGCTCGTGGTTTACAGTTTAGGTGTGGGGTGTAACTGACAATCGCGTAAAAGTTTGTGCGTTTTGTTTTGTGTTTTATAGTTATTAATTAGTGGTTAAGTAACATTAATTAACATAATTGTATATATAAAAAACCAATGAGGAAATCTCATAGGCGGAGACAGAGCTCCAGTTCAAGTAGTGATTCGTCACGGTTACGTTCTCGGGAGAGATACAGGAGAACCACCGTTCCCCGCGCAATGATCGAATTACTACGCGTACTCCTCCCCCAAGGGAATATAGAAAAAGCAGGTCAAGGGTTCAATCTGCTATTATATTATTATGATATAATATTATATATTATAGTATAATATAAATTTACTGGTTATTTGGTTTAAAGCTTAGAACCATTTTTTATGTTTTTATACTTAACACAACTTATACATTCATAGAAAATAGAAATATTATTTTCTTGCAATATCGATGGCTTATTTGCATTAGTAGACGGCAAATTTTTTGTGGAATATATTTTTTTCAACAGTTTACTTACCTGAAATTTTTTTTTTGTTTTAAAACAAAACAATTTTTAAATTGCTTTTATTGCTTTATTGTTTTTTTGGGATACGACTTATTCTCTCTTTAAAATGATATTTGTTTGAGGCTTGCGACAAAATGCCAGAGGTTTGTCTTCATTGTTTATTTGAACAAAAAACTAAATTAAACAATGTTTATTTATTAATTCTCGTAATGCGGTAACGAATCATAAAAAATATTTGTATCTTGGAGGAGAAATGATTTAAGTTGTTAAAGGTGTTGCCATTTTGAAAATTTTATATTCAATCTTTCCTTGAATAACCGTCTATTAGTAAAATTGTTTTTAATACATTCTTTCGCTCTTTGGTCTAGTTCCATATAATTATCGTCAAAGTTTAGCTTGTAAATTTTTTTTCACTGGGGTATATTTTATAGTTCGCAAGTTGTATACTGTAGGTTTATGTGTCCTTTTTCCTGGTCTTAAGTCATAGGATTTTTACTTGCTTCAACTTGCACTTAGATCACCTTCAGTTTTGTCCCATAAATAGTTGGAGCACTGATGCGTAGCCAGACTGTAGTTATGGACATGAAGCTTAGTTTTATAGTATGCGGCGCTAACATTCAGAACAGGACATAGTTTTACAGCTTGAGTATCCATTGTAAAGGTGTAATTTAATTTCTTCAAAGCATTTTCTTTATCCTTAATTTATTCGTCTCTCGTTCTGTCTTTACTCAAAATATGACTTCTATATTCTTCCTCCGATATGAGGGGTGTTAAGTACACTGCGATCTAGAGACCTATTGTGTCCCCCTTGCTTACCATTAGCTCTGATGTTTTCTCAGACTTAAAGCAGCTCTTCTAGTCCTAGTTTCCCAATAAAGTTTAGGCCATCGTCGGGCTTTAAATTAGGTAGATCCTCCTCCCCTATTTCGTGTGTTCCTAGGTATCTAACCCTAGAATTTTGCAAGGGCGAGCATTCCGAGAGTATGTGAACCATCAGACTTAAACGTAAAAATAAATATAAAATTGACACTGTCGAAGGGGGGGCAATATAACTAAAAAACACGAAAAATATATTACAAGAACAAGAAGTGTAAATAAACTAAAATTTAAAACAACAGACTAAAATTATTTAGTAGTGGTTGTAATTTTTAAAAAATCAAAATATTCTTTAAAATAAATAAAAACAAGAATCATTATAGTGTCATCTCAAAGGTACTCGAGTAATAACCAACGAAGTAATTGAAGGAAAAATTAAAATTTTATAAAACTCATATAATTTAATCCAACAAATCAATTCCACCTGACAAGATAAACTGTAGTGACAACTAAATAAAATGTTTATGCTATTCATTTTCTGCGCGCACCGAAAGGAAGCCGTGATTGGAATAATACATTCTCAGTTCACGGACTGCAGGTGAAATAGTCTACCAAGTATTAATAAGAACTTTGATACTATACCTTAAGTCTGAGGAAGCGGAACACTGGCTTTCAGTCATTATTATACGAATCTACTTCAAAATTTCTGGCACAAACCCAACTAGGTAACTAGACGCAGTTTAGTATGATTATTATTATCGTTGAGTGACCTCACTCAACTTGGTTTACGCTTAGCGCGTGGCGCGTATACATGATCACTGTAATAGAAAGTCCTTAGAAAGTTTTTTCAATTTAAACTTTTCTTATTTAGGGAAGTCTGTTTTAGAGACATTATTTCACTTAGTAAACAATAAATAAAAACTTAATAAAACTTGTATTCATTTTTATTACTTATAGTTTGAATTGACTTTATTTATTTATTTACGTTAATAATATTCCAATAATAAATAAAACTTTTATTAGATTATGTTTCACAAATTTTATTTAATTCGAGTGATGACGTACAATGGTGATAAACAATAAAAATATATTTGTTTTTTTATTTGAGGGTAAGTGTTTTTAGGTGATATTTAAAGCAGTATTTGGTTTTGTAAAAAAAACGTGGGATTCTAAAAGTTGATATACATATATTATAGTATATTATGTAACGTGTGTGGTAAGAAGCATTTTACGCACGAATGGAAAAGTTGCACACGTAGCCGCATAGCGGCGAGTGCGTAAAAGGCTTTACCGCACGAGTTACGTACTATACTTTATCTAAGACTTACTTATACTTGTATTAATAATGCTTAAACAACAGCAACAACAGATATTTTTGATGATTTTATTGCATATATTTAAATACTTTTTCTACACCTATGTCTATTATTTATGGTTTTTCTTTAAATAATAGTAGTTGTTATGTATGTAATTTAAATAGTCCCGCTTAATCACACAGGAAGTGGCCCTACATGGTGGGCGCATTCTGATTAGATATCTAGCACGTCCTACAGAGGGCGGAACACGCGAGTTAGTTCTTAAGCGGCCTTCCGTTCAATCACAGATTTAATCTAGAAAGTTGTACATACCAAATATAATCGTATATATTGTAATTAATGTTATGACGTGTAAATGTATGTGGTGTTCATCACCGTGTCAAGCAATACTCAGATATTAACAATAAATGTAATCTACGAGTGCATAGTAGTGGTTTTATTTAAATCGACTATCAAAAAAACATAACAAATGGCGACGATGGAAAATTAAGGAAGCGAGTCAAAGCAGTGAATAGCAAAAAAATGGCACAAGTTGGCGTTGGCATTATCGGACACGTGAGTGAGTTCGACGCTGAACAGGAGGATTGGGTCATATATTGTGAAAAATTGGAACAATATTTTGAGGCAAATGGGGTAAAACAAAACACAAGGAAGGTAGCTGTTTTATTAAGTTTAATGGGTAGTACAACTTATAAACTCCTAAGAGACCTCTCATTCCCCAAAATTCCAAAAGAAAAAACTTATGAAGAATTAAAAGAATTATTGAGAAAGCAATTTTGCCCTCATGTATCAGTGTTCAGAGAAAGAATTCAATTTTTTCAAGCAAAACAAGAGAACCACGAAACGTGCAAAGAATGGTACGCGAGACTAAGATCATTGGCAATTAACTGTAAGTTTGAAACAAATCTCGAATTCATTCTAAAAAATAAATTCGTCTGTGGTTTAAAACAAGGCCCAGTATTAGACCGGCTGTGTGAAGAACCAGAGCAAGAAACGCTAGAAAAACTACTCGATCTAGCGGCAAAAAAAGAGAGCACAAAAACACTGATATTCAACGAAAGTAACGTGAATTGGGTAAAAAGAGATGAAAAACCAGCAAGTGCCGATTCAAGGTCGAACGAGCAGTGGACAGGAGCTAAGAATGGTGCGCGATTTGACAGTAGACAAGGCAATGTCAACTTCAAAGAAAATGGAAGAAAAAGATCGGAGGGAAACACAAACACAAGTGCGAAGTTTCATGATAGAAAACGAGAGAAATGTGGAAGGTGTGGTAATAATCATGAAAATAAGTGGTGCAAGTATAGAATTGTAGAAAATGTAAAAAGATAGGACACCTCGAAAAAGTATGTAACGTAAAAAACCATAACTTTTTAGAAAGTAATACGGGAGAAAATGTAAGTAATGAAATTTATGATTTATTTCATGTAGATAGCAACAGTTTAAACGTAAATTATTTTACTTTGGATGTAGAAATAAACAATAAAAAACATGTATTATGTGTTGACACGGGTGCATCAGTATCTGTTTTAAATATTCAGTTTTTTAGGCTAAATTTTAAAAACAAAAAAGTTTTTAAAGATAATTTAATATTAAGAGCTTTTAACGGAAACTTGGTTAAGCCAATAGGGTATATTTTGACGAATGTTAAAGTTAAACATGTTATAAGAAGTGTTAAATTTTATATAATAGATCATATTGAGACACCAAACTTGTTGGGTAGAGATTTTTTAAACACTTACAACATTAAATTAGACATAGCAGACGTTCAGCTTTTACAAGGAGCTGAAAATAATATAATTAAAAAGTTTCCACTAGTTTTTAGTGATAAGGTTGGTAAATTTAAGCATTTTACTGTTTCTTTCGATATTTTAGATAACGTAAAGCCAATTTTCCACAAACCACGACCTGTGCCTCTTGCCTATCTCAAACAAGTTGAAAAACAATTAGAAGACATGGTTAAGGAAGATATAATTGAAAGAGTGGATTTCTCAGAGTGGGGTACACCTATAGTGCCCATTTTGAAAGCTGATAACACGGTAAGGATCTGTGGCGATTATAAAATTACATTAAATAAAGTTTTAAAAGATATTAGGTATCCCATGCCTCGCATAGAGGAAATATTTGCAAAATTGAATGGTGGTAAGTTATTTACCAAGCTTGATATAAATAAAGCTTACTTGCAGCTGCGGCTAGATGAAAAGTCACAAATAATGGCTAGTTTATCCACACACAGGGGTATTTTTAAAATGAAATCTTTGCCATTTGGTACCAAAGTTTCATCTGCAATCTTTCAACAGGTTATAGACAATGTGTTGCAGGGACTAGAAGGTGTAGCAGTGTACGTAGATGACATTATCGTTACGGGGAAAAACCAGAAGGAACATGAAGAAAATTTAATGGAGGTACTTAGAAAACTACAAGAAGCTGGATTGACACTTGCAAGAGAAAAATGTATGTTCTTTAAGAGGTAGAGTACTTAGGACACAAGATATACGCGGAAGGATTGAAAACGACAGAAACCAAAACGCAAGCGATAGTAGCAGTGCCAAGACCTACTACAGTGACTGAAGTAAGAAGCTTTGCAGGATTAGTCAATTATTACACCAGGTTTGTACCAAATCTTGCCACAAAGATGAGTCCGTTATATGAACTATTAAAAAATAATGGGGAAGAGATAGCATGGAATGAAGAATGTGAAAAAGCGTTCAAAGAAATTAAGGAGGGAATCTCAAAAGATATAACTTTAGCACACTATGACCCCAATAAGCAAATCATTTTAGCAAGTGACGCGTCAGGAAAAGGAATATCAAACGTTTTATTTCATAGAGAAAGTAATGGAGTGGAAAAACCCATTGCCTGCGTGTCAAGGACATACATGCCGCATGAAAGGAAATACTCAGTAATTTGTCAGGAAGCATTGGCTCTTATCTTTGGACTTAAAAAGTTTGAACAATTTATCAGAGGAAGAAAAGTTCTAATCAGAACTGATCACAAGCCGTTAATAGCATTGTTTGGTGAAACAAGGAGCATACCAGAGAGAAGTAAAGATAGGTTGCAACGTTGGGCTGTGTATGTAGCTTCATTTGATTATCAAATTGAACATGTAAAAGGACAACAGAACATCCTTCCAGATTGTTTATCAAGGCTGCCAGTAACCAAAGAAGTCAGAACAGAGGAAGAGAACTGCAAAGGGTATCTTAATTTTGCAGCAACAACTGAAGAATGGCCAATAGATAATAAAAGAGTGCAAGTGGAAACAAGAAAGGATCATACACTAACCTTGGTGGTGAAAAACATAAAAGAAAATTGGAAAAACAAAGTAGGAGAAGAGTTAAAATCGTATGAAGCAAGAAAAGAAGAATTATTTATAGAAGACGACTGTGTAGTGTGGGGACACAGAGTGGTAATACCCACAAACTTAAGGAGTTCCATGTTGGAAGAACTTCATGCTGGTCATCTAGGCATAGTCAAGACAAAAAGTCTAGCACGGTCATATTTATGGTGGCCAAACATAGACAAAGACATCGAACAGAAAGTAAAAGGATGTGTAGCCTGTCAGAGCAGTCAAGGAAATCAACCTAAGAGCGATCTAACACCATGGCCAACTACAGGTAAACCATGGCAACGCATACACATTGATCATATGGGACCATTTAGGGGTATGTATTTCCTCATCTTAGTTGATTCGTTCTCGAAGTGGACAGAAATTTTCCAGGTGAAGACTATAACCAGTAAGGAGACTGAGTCTAAGTTGAGAGAAACATTCGCTAGGTTCGGTATGCCAGAAACTGTCGTCTCAGACAATGCAGCAAATTTTGTGTCAAAAGAGTTAAAGACATTCTTTCATAAGAATGGTATAAAACATCTAACATCACCCCCATTCCACCCAGCTAGCAACGGAGCTGCAGAGAACTTTGTAAAAACTTTTAAAAATAAATTAAAAGCAGCATTAGCTGACACTAACAATAATAACCAACCAATTATAACTATTATATCTAGATTTTTAATAGCTTACAGGAATGCAGAACACAGTACAACAAGGAAATCACCAGCAGAGATCATGTTTGGAAGAAAAATAAGAACAAGACTGAGTATGGTCCAAGCAATGAGTCAAAAGAACCAGCAAGACTATAGTGAAGTAGTTGAGGAAATAGAAAAAGCAAAACAAAAGCAGATAACATCAGCTGGAGGTAAAAAAAAATCATTTTGGAGAGGACAGCAGGTGTGGGCAAAAGACTATAGAATGCAAGGGGCAGAAGTATGGAAGGAAGGGGCCATAGTTGGTAAAAAAGGTAAGAGCATTTATCTTTGTAGGATGTTGGATGGACAGATGTGGAGAAGGCACAAAAACCAACTGAAGGAAAGGTTTGACATGGCAGAGAGGCATAGGAGTGGAGAGATGGAAAGAAGCAGGTCAGGTATAAAATTAAACAGTAGTAATATGATTAGTAAATCTAAAGTAAATAAAATTGCTTACAATGTACCACATGTTGTTGGTACAGAGCCTACCAGTAGTAATTCACAACAGGTTGGTGACTCAATTAACATACATAGTTCACAGGAACTCAATAAAAATGTAACAGATAATTCGGTGAATGAACGAGAGGCAGGGGAACGCGAACGCGTGAATAAAAGTCAGTCGGGAGACGCTATCACAGTAGATGGCGAGGAATTTCACGAAACACTAGATATGTCTTTCGAAAACGGTTCAGAAAAACAAAGGAAATCGGAACGCGTTAAGAAGGCGCCAAATAAATACAAACATTTCGTAATTAATTTTAAGTAGGGAGGGGATGTTATGTATGTAATTTAAATAGTCCCGCTTAATCACACAGGAAGTGGCCCTACATGGTGGGCGCATTCTGATTAGATATCTAGCACGTCCTACAGAGGGCGGAACACGCGAGTTAGTTCTTAAGCGGCCTTCCGTTCAATCACAGATTTAATCTAGAAAGTTGTACATACCAAATATAATCGTATATATTGTAATTAATGTTATGACGTGTAAATGTATGTGGTGTTCATCACCGTGTCAAGCAATACTCAGATATTAACAATAAATGTAATCTACGAGTGCATAGTAGTGGTTTTATTTAAATCGACTATCAAAAAAACATAACAGTAGTAGTTATATATATATATATTTTGACGGTAATCCTAAACATTAATAGATTTATTCAAAGTTGTGAAAATTTTATTAATAATTATAAAGATAGGAATAATTCAAATGCACCGATAAATGTTTGTCTTTTTGATACAATTTTAAGTAAATTAACGGGTAGAGCAGCAGATTTGATTGCTTCTAGAACTGAATTGGATACGTGGCCTAAAGTAAAAGATTCATTATAAATTACATTTGCCGATCAAAGATCTATAGATTGTTTAGTCTAAGATATCATATATTTAAAACCTGAAAGAAATGAAATTCCTGTAGATTTTGGTTTAAAAATAGTTTAAATTATCATATGCAATTAGTAGTTAGATTGAAAAACCCAGATTCGATAGAACATCTACATCTACTGACCCCATGATGTGCATGGATATAACAAGAATCTTACAAATTTTGTGACTAATGATTAATTCGATACGTAATTAGTAGGTCTTTCGTGTAGTTAACCATTAAAACAACCTCAAAAATATATATTTTAAAGTAATAATAAGGGTTTGTGAGGTTGATTTGGGCTAAAAAAAATTTTAAAAGTTCAACCCCTGCAACGATGTTGATGGATATAAAAAATCTTAGAAAATAGTTATTTTGTTTATATGTTGAAAACGGTATGCATATAGTAGGGCATTTGCGTATTTAATCTTTCAAACAACCAAAAATATTAACTTTTATTTAATAATAAGGGTGTAATGCATTAATTTAAGTAAAAAAGTTTTGAAAAAATTCAGACCCCGCAACGATGCAGATGGATTTAATACATATTACAAATTTTATGACTTTACTGTTTAATTCGATACGTAATTAGTAGGTCTTTCGTGTACTTAACCATTAAAACAACCTCAAAATATATATTTTAAAGTAATAATAAGGGTTTGTGACGTTGATTTATCAAAAAAAATTTTTGAAAAAATTCAACCCCCGTAGGGATGTGGATGGATTTAATACATATTACAAAATGTTTTGGTTTAAATGTTTAATTCGATATGTAATTACTCGAACTTTCGTGAGTTCAACCTTTTGAAACAACCAAAAATATTAACTTTTATTTAATAATAAGGGTGTAATGCATTAATTTAAGTAAAAAAAATTTAAAAAGTTCAACCCCTGCAACGATGTGGATGGATTTAATACATATTACAAATTTTATGACTTTAATATTTAATTCGATATGTAATTAGAAGGTCTTTCGTGCACTTAACCATTAGAACAACCCTAAAAATATATATTTTAAAGTAATAATAAGGGTTTGTAACGTTGATTTAAACAAAAAAAATTTTAAAAGTTCAACCCCTGCAACGATTTTGATGGATATAAAAAATCTTACAAAATGTTTTGGTTTAAATGTTTAATTCGATATATAAATTAGTCGGACTTTCGTGAGCTCAACCTTTTGAAACAACCCCAAAATTTGTATTTTTTTTTATCGGTTTGAAGATTGCAGATGCGATGTCACGTACCCATAAAATAATTATCGTGGTGCTGCATATAGGAAAATGTAATGTTAACTATAAGGATTCTTATTCATTGATACATTTTTTCATAATTTATGAAATTATGACTCAAATTTTATTATCACTGATACTGCTGCACGTATGACATGTAGGATAGATTTGCTCCCCTATACGAAAGAAAAATATATTTCCTTTACTAAACATATCGAAGATTGTTTTGATTTTGAATTTTGACATTTTCAGCCTCTACGTATATCATAACAACCGTTCAGTCTTCCGTCCGACTAGCGTTTACCTTCATCGATAACGGTTTCTTAAATTTTCATTTCTGAAGAAGTCTTTGTACCGTTCAGAGGTGTTCAAGCGTAAGTAAGTTTTGATTCTTGATTTTTTTTTATTACTGATTTGATTTTTTGAATATTTTTTTTATTTTTACAAAAATGGAAAAATACCTTATCATTAAAGATTCAATAAAGAAAGTGCGTAAATTTGGCGTCCAGGGACGAACTCTGGAATTTAAAATTAAACCGGTACCCAATAATAAAGAACCTGTTGGGTGGATTAAAGATGCCATCAAAACAATTATACTGAGGGGTACAGAGGGTGTTAAACCTAGTGATCAGGTCGGTTTTACCTTCTGCTCCAAAGATTTTGCCAGAGGTGAGGGGTGGATACCATTTAAACCTGCATCTGAAGTGAGCGTGAATGATATTTGGGAGAAAATTTCTTCCATTTATCAATCCAACTCTACGGGCCTTAACACCGAGACTTTCTGTCTAGGTATTACGAGGATAGAAATGTCTAGAGGAAGTGGTGCACAGAGGGGGTGTAACTATAACAACTTCGACGAAGAATGTGCCAAACGACGGGGTATTGTCGTAATTAATAACAAAGACAATCTGTGTTTACCTCGTGCTCTCGTTGTCGCTGTGGCCTACGTCAACAAGGACCCTTTATATGCTAAAGTGCGAAAAGACACTGGAAAACTTCAGACGGTTAAAGCAACGCAGCTGATAGAAGACTCCGGTGTTTCCATTCCTTCCGAAGGATGTGGAATACCTGAGCTTCAACAGTTCCAACGACATTTGAAAAATTACAAGATTGTGGTATATGAATACGGGTCAAAAGGTCGCAGTGTGATTTACAACGGCGAGAACGACGGCCTCTCATTGAATTTAATCTATAACAAAGGTCATTATAATGTGATCACATCACTTACTGCTGCTTTTCGCTGTGTTTATTATTGTGAATCGTGCCATACCCCATACAAAAACAAAAATGAACATCGTTGTGAGGGTATATGTTACGCATGCAGAAGATCTCCACCATGCTCTAAAGATATGGTAAAACAACGTTGTGAAGTATGTGGCAGAGATTTTTACGGAGACGAGTGTTTTAAAGCCCATTTACAGTCAGTATGTAACAAGATAAAAATATGTAGTGATTGTTTTAAAATATATACCGACAAACATATCTGTGGAGAAATTTACTGTAAAATATGCAAATCCAAACAGTCGGCTGATCATCTTTGCTACATGCAACTCGATACTTCATCTCCTTCCAATAAAGATCTTCTGTTTATATTTTACGACCTGGAAACCAGGCAGGAGAAGGTTAATGCTGACGGTTCTCTTCTACATGAGCCTAATCTTTGCGTTTTTCGACAGTGTTGTGACACATGTATTGACTCCAATACCAATATTTGTTCTAAATGTGGTGTAAGGTTACAAATACTTAGATGTAATGTTATCGAAAGACTAATAGAGTTTATATTTAATCAACGAAAGCTGTTTAAAAAGGTTGTCGTTCTTGCGCATAATGGTGGAGGATTTGATCATCAGTTTATCTTAAACTATATCCTAACTAAAACAGACCTGACACGTGAACTTATTATGCGTGGTACAAAACTTGTATATATGGATATTGGAAATGTGAAGTTTTTGGACTTTCCCATGCCTTTGTCAGCTCTACCCAAGGCGTTTGGTTTCCCCGAATTAAAGAAGGGTTACTTTCCGCATTTGTTCAACCGTAAAGAAAATCAAGATTATGTGGGGCCTATGCCTTCAGCTGAATATTATGATCCTGATAATTTAAAGGAGGATGTCCGTGAAAAACTAATACAATGGCACAAAGAAAGGGTGTGTGAAGGTTATGTGTTTGATTTTCAAAAGGAAATCGTGGAGTACTGTATCTCAGATGTCGAGATTCTAACACAAGCATGCCTGAAATTTCGTCAACAGCTGATGGAAACTTCAAATGTTTGCCCCTTTACGGAAGCCAGCACTATAGCCTCAGCCTGCAACAAAGTATTCCGTCGTAACTTTTTAAAACCAGAAACGGTTGGTATTATACCAAAAGGAGGATACAGATTTAAGGATAATCAGTCAAAAATAGCTCTTCAGTGGTTACTCTGGGAGGAGAAGTGTAGAGGTGTCGAAATACATCATGCAGGCAAAGGTCGAGAAGCTATCGTCGAGGGCGTAAAAGTGGATGGATATTACGAAAACACGGTGGTCGAGTTTCAGGGATGCTATTATCACGGCTGTCCTTCTTGTTATAAAGACCAGAGGAATGAACCTCTTAAGGATGATCCTACAGACTGTATGGAAAATCGTTACGATCGTACCCTAAGTAAAATTAAACATTTAGAAAACAAGGGTTACCAGGTTGTTCAGATGCGGGAGTGCGAGATTAGAAAAATGATGAACAAATATGTTAAAGAATATACAGAAAATCATCCTTATCTACAAAATCTTCCTCTTAATCCTAGAGACTCATTATATGGTGGTAGAACGGGTAACACCATAGAATGTTATAAAGTAAAGGAAAACGAAGAGATAAAATACGTTGATGTATGCTCCCTTTACCCTTGGGTCTGTAAATATGGAAAGTTTCCCTTAGGTCATCCAAAGAAAATTTACGTGGGCGAAGAGTGTAATTCAATAGATTTTAAAGAAATGTCAGGTGTCATTAAATGCAAAATACTTCCTAATCCAATACTCTTCCATCCGGTTTTACCCGTAAAAATGAACAATAAGTGCATGTTTCTTCTATGTCGAAAGTGTGGTGAAGGCTGTATTAAAGAAGAATGTCACCATTCTGAGGAAGAAAGGGCTTTAACTGGAACATGGGTGGTGGAGGAGGTTGTCAAAGCTTTAGAAAAAGGATACAAAATTGTGGAAATTTTTGAGCTGTGGGAGTATGATACCGTTCAGCTTACTAAAGAGCAGGAAGGATTGTTTTCCGGAATGATGAATAAATTCATTCAAATTAAGCAGCAGGCATCGGGTTGGCCTAAAAATTGTGTTACCGAAGAGGCGAAAAATCTATATATTGAGGAGTTTCTTCAAAGAGAAGATGTTTTGTTAGAGTTTGGTGAAATTATGGAAAATCCCGGTCTTCGTTGTCTCGCTTAAATTGATGCTAAACTCGTTCTGGGGCAAGTTTGCACAGCGTGAAAACTTATCAAAGACTTCTATTGTACGAAACACAGAAGAATTCTTTGCGATAATGGTAAATCCATCAATAAACGTAAACACCATAGTTACCGTAAACGATGAAACGTTAATTGTGACGTGGGAGCACAAGGAGGAAGCATACAATCTCTCTCCTACGGTTAATGTGGTATTAGCATCCTACGTTACAGCTCTGGCCAGGTTAAAACTATATTCCTACCTCGAGCAAATGGAAAATAGGGTGTTGTATTATGACACCGATTCAGTTATTTATATTTCTCGACCCGGTTTCCCTAACCTTCCTACAGGTGATTGTATCGGAGATTTAACCGATGAACTTGGCGGGGGTTACATCACAGAGTTCGTTTCTGGTGGACCTAAAAATTATGCGTTCAAGTTATGGTTTACCAAAGACAATACGGAAAAAGTTGTTTGTAAAGTTAAAGGTATTTCGTTAAATTATAAAACTTCAAAACTGATAAATTTTGAAAAAATTAAGGAAATGATTTTGGAAAAAACCGAACCTATTAGTATTACATGTAATCAAATTGCGCGAACAAAGGAACATGAGGTCGTTACAAGAAATTTTGAAAAAATTTATAAACCAAACTCAACGAAAAGAAAGTTTTTTGATGACGGTTCCTCTGTTCCTTACGGTTATAAGAAATCAAAATTAGGATAATGATTTTAATTTTAAAGATTTCGAGGTAGCTTATGGAAACATAAGAGCCTTGATTCATATCGGCGAATTAAAGACTCATTCTCATTAATTTGAGGGTTGCTAGTCGTGTTGCCAAAAAAAGATGCCTGTGCCTTGATAAGTTTTAGTTTTTAAGTGTTTCGAGGTAGCTTATGGAAACGCCTTGATTCATATAGGCGAATTAATTTGAGGATTGCTAGTCGTGTTGCCAAAAAGATGCCTGTGTATTGATAATTTTTAGTTTTTAAGTGTTTCGAGGCAGCTTATGGAAACATAAGAGCCTTGATTCATATCGGCGAATTAAAGACTCATTCTCATTAATTTGAGGATTGCTAGTCGTGTTGCCAAAAAGATGCCTGATGCACCAAAAATAATTAAGAAAGATGTGCTATATGACCAAAGTGGGTTGAATAGGACTCTTGGTGAAGTTTACCACTTAAAAAGCAAAACTAACGCACGGTGGTTCTACCTCAAGGTCGTGTGGAAACGAACCAACAGCTTTACGCAAGCAAAATCCCTCCTACTTAAGTCTACTTTATACAGTTCTTCCGTAATAATAATAAATAAAATTTAACCTACCAGTAATCCTTTTTAAACGTAATGTAGTGATTAAATTTAACTCTTCTTTGATAAAGAATTCCTCTTTAAAATATCGGGTTTCATCGCATTTTAATGATATAGTGGTAGTAGTTATTCGTTTAAAATTTATAGCTATATATTTAGCATAAATAATTACCCCAAACTCTATTAATAAAAACTTACCAGTTTCTTGTTGCTAAATTATCTTCTTAGCATTTTGTTTTTAAATTTTTAGCTGTCTTTTCTTAACTTAAAATAGATAACTACAAGTATATTTACTGATTTACTAAGTTTTAGTATTAAATTTTTATACTTACCGCTAGGTTAGAACTGTTATAGTGTGAATTTTATTCTATGTTCAGCTGCTTTATGATGTTATTCGATAGATGTTTAAAACCTTTCCTTCCTAAGAAGCACTTCTGTTAACGAAAATTATTTCCTGCAACGTTTATCATAAATTAAAATTTAAAAAATATATAAGAAAATAACTTACCTTTCACTCAGGGGCCTTTGATCCTGCCTTTTATATTAGTGGTAAGAATATTTTATAACTTACTGGGTTTTCGTAAAATATAATTTGATGATTTTGATCACCTTATATCCTTTTAAGTTTTTCAATAAACAATATTAAATTGATTACTTTATTGTCTGGCAAATTTAAACTTTGGTACATTATTTAATGATTTTGTTAATTACATTTTAATAACCTATTTTCAAGAAATCTGGTAATAGAATGATCAATATTTTTATTGATATCACGTGCCGAATTTTGATACAGGTTATGTTATAGGATGCGGCTTTTTGATAATATTAAAAACTTTTTTTTGTTTGAATTTAAAAATTGTAAAAAATAAGGTTAATCGGGAATATAAACCTCTCTTTAAGAATTGAATGATCTTTGACAGTTAAAAGTTTTCTTATCGGGTCTCTAGAGAGTGCCTAAATGGCTTGGTGTAGAGTATACCCAAACGCGTCTTTTTCATATATCCACAATTAAAAATTATGCGCAAAGAGCGGATTCAGTAGCTTCGCTACTTCGGCTCTCTCGCTGATAATGCCTTTTTGACATGCGTCATAGAAGGTGTGATCTGTTTGCTCGCCCACCCGTCCTTTTGACCTTACTTTGACCTTACACGTCGCGTTGGAGGCTGGCTTGTGTTCGTTAATCACTCGTGACCTTGAAATGAGTCAAAAATGATGTTTTTAGACCTTAGCTTTTTTGATGATTTTCTTATGGAAATCCCCATGTTAGCGCCTCCGTCACACATTGATTTTCCTATCTGTCTCTCTCTAACACATTGATTTCCCTATCTCTATAGTCCTACTCTCCTACACGTCTTTGGAATATAGGTAAGAATGATGGATTAAAAATGGCGGCCAGCACCTAGCGGGTGATAAACATTAAACAGGGGATTAAAAATGGCAACCAGCACGCCACCTAGCGGTCTATAATCTAATCGTTTTGGTAGCGATCGTCGGCGCGGTCATGTGAGTGGAGGGGGGCTGGCGCCAGGTCGACCTTTGACCGTCGGGCTCAACCGACCCATACTCTACTGTTTTTTTTTCGCAAATCCAATAAAAGATTACTATTTTGTTAATTCTTTACTTTAAAGGTTTCAACTCACTTATTAATTTATTGATTAGCATAATATAAACTTATTATAATACAAATTAAAAAAGGTATGAATCATGATGATAATTTCATTAAAGTATCGCAATATCAGTATCGATCTCATCGTCATCACTACTGTCTACATTTATAATCAATTTATTTACATTAGAAAATGCCTGAAAGTATTTTACCTCTACTTGTTTAACATGTTTAATGCAACTTGCCCAGTGTTGATTGTCTATTGCGGCGATGTCACATTCTATTAACTTTATCACAGATGAACTTAGTATTTTAGCTCATCTTTCGTAGAACTTGATGTAGGTACTCTTACCTTCACCCTTGAATGATAGGGCGCGTTATCCATAACAATTACTGCCAGAACTGCCACAATGTAGAATGATAATTCTTTTTTCTTCGTTTGAAGAAACGTGAAGGAACGTCTACACTGCATTTTCGCTGGTTTTTATCAGCCCATCCCTTCTTCACCGTTGCATATGTATCGTACCAGGTTTCATCCAGATAATAAATTGGTCTGCCGCATTCTCTACATTGTAACAGTACCTACCTGTTAACATTTTAAGCACCTGGTATCCTAAATATTAAATTAAATTAGTACCGCGAGCTCCATCTTTCCGACAGAATTCTTAATAAAAAAATAATGAATACGGTCTCTATAATTATAATTGGAAGTTCAAAGTAGCTACGCACGAGGTGTACTAATGAGTTGCCATTAACGGGTTCAAGAGGTTTTAATAATTATTTCCAGTCTCATTTCTTGTATTGGTTTACTGTGATATACAGGAATGCTTTTTTTCCAATTTTATCATTCCTTTTTGTTAAAATATTTATAAAACATCAAAAGTTATATTCTATTTTATTATATCAGATGAGAATTTCAACATATTTCATTATTATTCGAAGAATCTTTTTATGGTAATTAAAAGTATTAATGATAATTTTTTATAAAAAGGCTAGTAAAAGTACATTTCTGGAATTTTGATTAGTGTGTAAGGTTGTTACAAAGTAAATTTAATGTAAGAATGTATCTAATGCATCTAACTGTAGATTTCGGACTATGCTGATTTGTACTTTTTGTGCCAGAAAAGTAAATGTAACACGTGTTTGACACTGGTAATTTTCAGAAAGTTGAAATATAATACAGTAAACTAGAAGCATCTCTTTAATTTGAAGATTCAGTAAACTTGAACAGCTTGTAAACTTTAAGCTCTCGTATGCACGAACATTTTTAACTGGATCATCTCTACAACTTGGGCAGATCATCCCTCCACTCGTGATCTTCCTTAGTCATTTGGAACCACCTAGACAGTGCTGTAGCGACCCCAAGGTGCGGCGAAGGATCGTCCACTATTGTTAACAAATAAGTTTGTTGTGGTATATCAAGTTTACTGTTCCCACATTTTTTTCACTTTTATCTCCGTTTATATCTATCTATATCGTCAACTGTATTAGAATCAGTTTTTGTAAAGAACTGTTTGCGGATTATTTTTTTGTAACGTATTCTCAACTTCATTCATTTTAGCACCAAGGAAATCTATTTATCTTTTATCTGTTTGTACATTTTCATATCATTTTTTTTATCTTTATAGACAGTTTTTTCTGACATCTTTCTGTCATCTTATGATACTTATTTAATAACTCAGCTCAAAACAACTTTCTTCAGTATTATCATAAAAAATAAAAAGATTTCAGTGGTGCCCTTATAATTTCTTAAAGAAACAAATATTGTACTATAGTCAGAGCTAATGAACTTACTCACCCCTAGCCGAAGTATTTAACTATCACAATTTTTGCTGTGATAAACATTTATAAATTTTGTTAATTATTGAAATAACTTTTAAAACTAATTAAAGACGAAATTAAGATTAATGGTTGTTTTATTGTAAATTACATTTTTTCTTTTGGTATATTGTTATTTTTTTTAAAAGTTAACTAAATATTTTTATAAATTCACTCTCAACATGTAAATCATATCACAAATTGACGCCCAACGTCATAATATGGTTACAACATTTTATGAGGGTTTGTAAATATTCGTTTCTCCATAATAGACTGACGTTTATTGATAGTCTTAAATTTAAATGCGTTGTTCTTCAAAAATCGCCACAAAGTTGTTCTCGCATAATCTATCAGTTCTTTCCTTTTCAATTCGATTGAATGCTAATAACTAATAAATAAAATAACAACACCAAATAACAAGAATTCCATGAAAATATTAAACCCAAACCTGTAAAGGTCAAAACCAGGTAATATAATACAATGGAAGTGATAACCAGACCGTCGTTAATCCCTAATAAAAATAAGATAGTCAATTCCCAGGATCTTGAAATTAATAATAGAACTAAAGTTAATATCACAAAAGGAAAGAAAATAGTGGCCTCTCACGTCAACAGATGCATCTGCAAATGGATCCAGTCCAGTGACTTTCGCGTATGTGGTAGGTAATAAGCGTCAGCAGATGCATCCGCCTCGAATCCGTTTGTTTTGGGCGCATCGAAGGAAAGAGGTATTGGATATTATTTTCAAAATATGAAATATAATATCCATATTTAAAATTCGTCATTCGCCGTGAATATCCATGGTTTGGGGGGTGAAAAGGCCTACTTGATAAGATTAAATTTGTCTGATTTTTCTAATTTATTAATTAATTTATTTTATTGGTCTAATTTATCATAACCCCACTTTGTACCTAACAATTTGTAATGATTTAATTTTGTATATAATTTTATATTTATTAAATTGACTTATTTTATTAATTTGTAAATATGATTCAAAATTCTTATATGTTTTATATGGTATTTTAGTTAAGTTTTATGATTTAATATTGTTTACTGATGTAAAATTTACTTTTTCTTTTATGTTTTATATAGTTGGGCGCCTTATAAAAAGTTTTTTTACTAGCTCAGTCAAACTATTTTAGGATTGAATTTGAAATCCGACTCTTTATCTTGGGTAGGATTCAATAGAAACTAAATATTTAAAAATTTTTATATAATACACTAAATTTAATTATAAATGTTTCATGAATAAAATGTACAAAAACTATTAATCGATTTTCATATGCTTATAACATAAAAATTATAAATGTTTTGATATGACAAAAATGAAAATGATACTCTTACAAAATTTTTAGACCGTAAAGAATTCTAGTACTCATTATTATACACAATCACAAAGAAAATATAAGTTTTTAATTGTTCAACATACCTCGTATATCAAAGTGTTTTCGTAAAATCGTCCACGTCAGGCGGAAAACACCGAAACCTTGAGATCGTCTCCCTTCGAACAGAATTCCAAAGTGGCTACTGGCGATGCTATGTGTGAGGATGATGGATGTAATCTTCTAAATTTACTGGTAATCTGGATCTGTTATCTCCAATTTATTGCTTTGGTATGTGATTTAATATTTTTAAAATACTTTTATACACGTATTTTGATGATCAATGTTTTAATTTAACATCAATTGACTTTTGATGAATGAAAAAAAATTTTTTTTAGTTACCAATTGATACATTCGATGTCAATCAAGCTGGGACCAGAGTGATAAGAGAGTGAATAATTGATTTCCTAGCCTTTTTATAGGCTCGCCAGATTATGACAAATTTGACGTAAAAATCGAAATTCAACTGTTCGTAATTTCCAAAAATTAACCTAAATTTTCAATTAATGAGGTAATGTTTTTACAATTCCTATCATACCTTTGATAACATAAAGCTAGTTTAAACATTTATATTTATAAAAAATCCATTTATTTAATTTTTATTTCACTTTTTTCTTATAAAATTTTGATTTGAAATAGGCTGATTTTGGTGCTGTCAAATTCATTTTATACTTTCAAAATTTGAGTTAAAACTATAAACTTTTCTTAAAATTACTCATAAATCTATTAAACTAATCCTATTTCAACTTTTAAATACTAATTTAAACTCTAAAACCTAAGGCCGCACTGCAGGATGGTTACCTCGCGGGTAGATAGTAGCTACCCTCCAAGCGACCCGCGAGGCAAATTATTGCAGCGTGCTTTGGAATGGACTCGACCGCATTGCTCCCTCCACCGGATGGA
Source organism: Ophraella communa (assembly GCA_035357415.1). NCBI lineage: Eukaryota > Metazoa > Arthropoda > Insecta > Coleoptera > Chrysomelidae > Ophraella > Ophraella communa. Next base: position 16,820,156 of record CM068985.1, on the reverse strand, counting down.
TACCGCCTAGCGAGTCGCCTGGCGTGTCGCTAGGTAAACAGTCCAGTTGGTTAATTCCATCGACCCACCAAGGACGGTGTTTCGTCATAAGACAAATTTCCTTGAGCTACCTTGTGTTTTTAATTATTATAACTGTGTGTTTCTGAGTTATACTTTTGTTGTTAACTTGAATAATGGAAGAACAACTGATATCAGCAGTTTTTAAACGCAAAGCTATCTGGGATCCAACAGACAAACTGTCGGTATAATACTGATGCACCCATATAGACCTCACATTAGACATGATCTCATTCCGTACATAAGGACTACACTCACTTAAAAGTAATTTTCTGGAGATTGACATTTTACACTCTGGAACTATAGAAACAGACTGGCCGTGAGATCGGTGGATGGAATAAAATACACCTCGCAGTGCGGCCGATATACATCCACCCTCTACCCTCCTACCGCTACCCACCACCATCCAACCTAGCCACTACCCACTTACAGTGCGGCCTCAGCTTTAGAATTAAAATTTAAACTTTTAAATAACTCTATTATTTGAACTATGTACACACTACTCTTGATGTTATCAAAGATTCACAGCTTATAACTAATATAAAAACTTACTTATTTAATCTACATACAGTTTTGTTACATAAAATGTCCTTTATTAATGTTTATTAATTATGTTTTGCAATAGTCATTTCACTATCCACTATTTAAGTGTTTTTATCTTTAGTTCAATTAATTATGTCCAACACTTTAGATATAAGGATTTGTTCACTAAATTTACCTTTGTTTGTTACATTTTTTATATTGTTATTGTGGTTTTTTTCAGGTACATCTCAAATTTGTGTCGAGTTATATCAATATCGAAGACTATATTTGTCTCCTTATACCCTTGTAAGTACTTCATTTTATAAAACAAATTTAAACACTTAACTACATAAAATTACACATTTATTTATTAAACATATGAATGAGATTAATAGTTTTTTTAATTTTGTTCCATTTTTTTTTTAGATTATAACTTTGACTTCACTAAGAAAACTATATCTATTGTAAATTATTGTATGGATTGGGACTAGTTATTGGAAATGTACATATTGGATTGTTATTGATTGTCACCATGGATCCTATCCAAGATAAATTTGTCAAGTACATTCTCTATTTATTTAAATGTTTACTATTGAAGACTATTATATTGAAAACTTTAGATGTAATAGGAAAAAGTAACTTATGATTAGATGAAAATTATTAAGTTTTATTATCATAAAAAATTTATTCATTAAAGAAAATATTAATTTCAATAAGAATATGTATTATGATGATTAAATCAAAAACAAGATCGTTATTAAGTCAATTAAATCCAAATAAATAATAAAAAAATAATCACATTACATAAAAATAATCAAAATCACCATTAAAAAAAATAATAATGAAAATATAATTCTAAATGTAAAATAAAACAAACGAACAAATTATAAATTTTCTAAAAATATTTTTCTGTTAAATATATCAAAGGATTTTCAAAGATCTACAAAAGTGTATATTAAAAGTTCTTCTACGAATAACACCTGTGCATATTTATGACGTAAAATATCACGAATTAGAGTGCTCGTAAACAACTTTGCGTGTTTGAAATGTTTAGTTTCCATGAACTCCAAAACCTTAGAAGTGCACCTGTGCCTATGACGTCAAATTAACACGAATTAGAATGCTCGTAAACAACTTTGTGTGTTTGAAATGTTTAGTTTCTTCGAACTCCAAGAGCTTAGAATAGCAGCTGCACGTTGTGACGTAAGAGTTACTCCGAAATGTATCGGTCGAATTTATGACTTCAAGCCTCAGTGTGAATATAATTTGAGAGCTTTTCCGACCATAATAAATTATAAAAAAATTATTGAACATTAAAAATGATTATTGTATATATTATGTAAAAAAATTGTTTGTAAAATATAAGTAGTTAGTTAGAAATAAGCAAATTAAGAAATAGTTCCTTCTGATTGGTTCTCGTGGAGTTTTTAAATGAAGCATTTTTATTGGTCAGAGAATAATGAGAGAGGGATCTCAGTCTTTACGTAAAAGAACCAGTCAGGAAGAATAAAAAGGATTCAAGCCTAATTTTAAGAGAGTCAAGACCCTTTATACAAATATTCAAGCCTCGTTTTAAACTTTCAACAAACATTTAATATTTAATTTAAAAAAAAACTTTCACGACTCAACACTCAAGTTTAATTTTAAAAAGATTCAAGACTCATTTTCAAAACATTCAACAACAGTTATTAAAATATTCAACTCGTAATCTACATTTTTAAAAAAGACTTTGATTAGTCATAAATTTTATTAACTTTATAAGTTAACAGTATTCGACTTTGAATCGAAAATAGGTTTGTTGAATCCAGCAGAGTAATCTTATAATATAACAGTTTCAACTGTAATTTTAATGATACAAAAGTTAGTATCAAATTAATATAAGAAGCTTGACTTACCTTATATCAGAAATAATCCTAGTATAAAACTTTGTAACACACCACTTGTAAAAAGGGAGTCTTATCAACCAGTAAATTGTATAAATAAATCCATAAGTAAACAATAATAAATTCTACATCGTAAGAGTTTCTATCTTTAATTACACCATTGAAGTTTCTGCATCCCACGTGTTTACCAGAAGAGAAGATAGACCACCAGTTCCAGCGACACCTACATGTGAATGGCGAACACTCGAGAGACAAAGTTAAAAAAGGTACCGTTATTTAATTTGTATTAAGTGTGCGTATAAACTGTTTTAAAGCGATAATAGTTATTAGCCGCTAGAGAACATTTATACTACTTTATTGTAAAGATTTTTGAATTTCATTTTGATAGAAAATTTATAATTTTGTTTGAGCGTAAATCTGTGGTAAAACCTATACGACCTGAGATATAATTTTTCGATTAACGATAGTATTTATTTTCAAGAAACATTTAATTTTATTTGAGCTAGTCATCATTATACATATTATTTAAGGGGCTAAAAAACATTATTATTGTAGTAAAAAAAAACTTCAACAATTACGTCAAATCAAATAAAAACAAACCACTAATAATATCTTGTCACAATTAACGTGGGTTTACTAAAATAACATTCAAACATCAGAAAAAATTAAAATAATAAAACAAATAAGCTAAACCATAAGAACCCAACAACAATAAATTAATAAATTCATAATAACTTGGCGACCAACGTATCGGGCTCGATTAAAATCACAGATTTTAATAGTTTAAATAACAAAAAATAAATCAATAAACATTGCATTAAAATTTATTTAAAAATAAAAATACTAATAGATTATTGTAACTGTAATTAACATATAAAATAAATATTTCTAACATTTTATTATAAATATAAAAAGTCGAAACATAATGTCTGATAAAGAGGAAGTTAATTTTGACACCTGGAAAGTTGAAGAACTCAGGCAAGAACTTAGAAACAGGAATTTGGATGATAAAGGAACCAAACAAATTTTAATCAACAGATTAAAAAGCCAAGAACAAATAGACATAGACTACAATGCTGAAGAACCAGAAGAAAGGGGGGAACAAGAAGATGAATCTCAACAAAAAGATGGTTCTTCTTCACAAACTGGAGGAAATGTCACATTGGCAGATTTGATGAGCATCATTCTAGCCAATTCAGAACAAATAGCGAAAAAACTAGAAGCCAACTCGGAAGAGATGACAAGAAAATTAGAAGCTAACTCTGAAGAAATAATAAAACAAAATAGACAAAATTCTGAGGAAATAACGAGAAAATTGAATGAAATAACGGAAAAATTGAACAAGAAAGTAGAAAATCAACAGAAAAAGATTAAAGTAATTGAGGAAAAACAAGAATTTTTAAATAAACAAGTACAAAATATAGACAAAAGAACAAGCGAAAACAATCTGAAATTAAACTCAAGAATATCAGAAATCAAAGATAACGTGAAAAGAGGAATACAAATAAATTTGGACATAGCCGAACAGGAAAACAGAAAAACAGAAAGAAAATTAAGAAAAGAAATAGAAGAAAAATTAAATACAAATGTAAACGTGGGAAACAGTGAAGAAATCAAGAAATTAAAGGAGGAACTCGAAAATAAAATAAAACAAATGAATCAAAATATTTCTGAATTATCAGACAATCGCGTAACACATGACTTGGGTTTTCAAATTCTAAATATAGGGGGAAGTTTGAAGAAAGTTCGAAATTTTGTGGGGATTATAGGAAGATACATCCTATAAATTATTTACAAACGAATAAAAATAAATACTATACAATCAAAAATTTACAAGACTTTAAAGAATTTATCAGGTCAAGTTTAACAGGCAATGCACTATTGTGGTGGAATTGCAAAGAAATGTTTGTAGATTCATTTGAAACCTTTGAAAAGGTATTTCTAGATACTTTCTGGTCAGAATTACAACAGAGTAAAGTCAGAGAAAGATTGTATTTTGGCAAATTTGATAATACAAAGAATAATCTATCCAACTATGTTTTACAAAAGACATTTCAAACCTGAAATATTTGAGATAATTGCAGTACAAAATATTAATAAATTTGATCATTTAATAACATATTTGCAGAGATTTGAAAGAAATTTAAGTAATAGTATCAACAATCAGAATAGAAATAATGTAAGAAACTTTAATAACAATGATATAAGTTTTAATAGGCAAAGTAACAATAACAATTTTAACAGACAAAATAATAATAATAATTTTAACAATAACTACAATAATCAAAACAGAAATCAAAATAATGAAAATAGGAACAATTACAATAAAAATAGAAATTACAATAATAATCAGAACACTAGAAATTTTAACAATAATTATAATAATAGAAATTTTAATAGATTTGAACAAAAAACAATAATCGAGCAAATACAAACAATAATAATAGACAAGTAAACGCAATTAATACGACTAACAGTAATGAGGGGATAAATGAGACAAATAATATACCGAGAGACATTGCACGTTCAGGTAGTAGAACTCCTAGGGCCAGATCTCCAGTAGATGATGCCCAAACCACAAATTTTCAATAGGGGTGCACAATGTAAATAGCGCTAGATGTGACTTTGTACACCCACGTGAATTTTTAATGGACAAGGATAATCTGCATCTAGAAAATAAAGAAATAGAATTATTATTAATTAAAGCAAATATTGATAACAATTTATTAAGCATTATAAGAGATACAGGGTCTACAGTTTCTTTAATATCAGAAAATACAGTAAATAAAATCTCAATGTTAAAAAACAATATAATCAATATTCCAAAAGTAAATTTTACAGGGATAAATGATAAAAGTTTAGGATATTCTAATAAAACAGTTTTTGCTTCTTTGAATATAAATAATGTAAAATTAAATGTTCAGTTATTGATAGTCAAAAAATTAAAATATGATATATTATTGGGTAACGATGAATTATCAAAGAATAAAATTATAATAAATTATAACAAGAATGCAGTAATATTTGGGGATAATGAAATAAAATTTGAGGTAATAAATGATTTAAAATTAACTAGTAATTATAATATAATTAGTATATTTGACGAGTCATTAGAAAATAGTAATAAAAATTTCTGCCAAGAAAAAATAAGTGAAATTTGTGAATCTAGTTGCAATTTAATGGTACAAGGGTGCCGAAATATATTTAATAATGTAGCCATAGATGCCGAATTAAATTTAAATAAAAATGGAAATGATAGTCATTTAGAAAGGGTCTTAGATACCAAAAATAAATTAAATTATGATTATGATGAAAGGGCAATTGATGCCGATGAAAAGAATTTAGAGGTGATGATAAATTGCAACAAAGGATGGAAAAATGAAGTTATAAAATTGGTAGAAAGATATAAAAATTTAATTAATGATGAATCTAGAGTAGCTAAAAATTATTTACATAGTATAAAAGTTAAAAATATAGATAGTTTTCAGTCAAAAAGTTATCCAATTCCCTATAAATATCAAGAAGCGGTAGATAAACATTTAAAGAAACTGTTGGCAGATGGAACTATAAGTTATAGTATTTCACCCTATATTAATCCTATGGTAGTGGTTAAGAAAAAAGATGATACGATGCGTTTATGTTTAAAAAAGTAGAAAATAAATTCTAATGTTTCCTAACACAAAAATTTCACGTGGTGTGTTTCATGTAAGTTCACTCAAGTAATATATTTAGTAGTTAAGTGTAAATAAATATGTAAATAAAATAAAATGGGATATAGTTGAAGTTAAAATAGAAAATGGAAACTTATAAAAATTTATCCGTCGATAAATTTATTACAAGTTTGGGGGGGAAGTTGAGACGAAGTTTTATTATCATAAAAAATTTATTCATTAAAGAAAATATTAATTTCAATAAGAATATGTATTATGATGATTAAATCAAAAACAAAATCGTTATTAAGTCAATTGAATGCAAATAAATAATAAAAAAGTAATCACATTACATAAAAATAATCAAAATCACCATTAAAAAAAATAATAATGAAAATATAATTCTAAATGTAAAATAAAACAAACGAACAAATTATAAATTTTCTAAAAATATTTTTCTGTTAAATATATCAAAGGATTTTCAAAGATCTACAAAAGTGTATATTAAAAATTCTTCTACGAATAACACCTGTGCATATTTATGACGTAAAATTATCACGAATTAGAGTGCTCGTAAACAACTTTGCGTGTTTGAAATGTTTAGTTTCCATGAACTCCAAAACCTTAGAAGTGCACCTGTGCCTATGACGTCAAATTAACACGAATTAGAATGCTCGTAAACAACTTTGCGTGTTTGAAATGTTTAGTTTCCTCGAACTCCAAGAGCTTATATATATATTGAGAAGGTATATTTAGGGTGACATCAAATTTTATTTTGGTTTTATTATTATTTTCGGAAGTTTGACAGTAAGTTGAGGGATGAATAAAAAAGTAAAAAGAGTTAAGAAAGAAATTAATTTTGGATGGTTGAATTAAAAAGGTTGAAGTTGAAAGAGTTGAAATAGATAATTTAAAAAGTAAAAAGTCTAGAGGAAGAAGTTTAATCAATAATAAATAAAAAGAAACCAGTTATAGAAGTTTATTTAAATAGTAAAGCAGTTCCAGTTTATGAAGAGAGAATTATTTTGACGTTTCAGTAGGAGATTAAAGAAAAGAAAAGTAAAGTTAATATTAATATTTACTTGAATAGTAAATATATTCAGAAAATAAATAATAAATATATAAACTGATTAAAACTAAAGTAAGAAAATAAAAAAAGGAATAGGAAGATAAAAGTATTGGAAAGTGGACCTTTGGGGAAGATGATGGTAACCTGGTGTTCGTAGAAGAAGTGAGAAAAAGAATATTGGGAATTAAAGGACAATAAGCGGTAGTTAAGGTTAGTTTAATTAGTTAAAATAGTTAAGTAATTAGTTAAAACTAGATAGGTAGCAGATAGGAATTTGTTAGGCATTAGTTGACTTTGGAATTATTAAAACTTCAAAATAATAAAAAAAATTAAAATAAAGTTGATATTGGAACCCTACCCTATAAATAATTAGTAATTTAAAAAGTAAACTTCAAAATTTATTTCTTTATTGAGATTAATCAAATCATCTCAATATATATATATATATATATATATATATATAAGCAGAGAAGAAGTCTTTGCCGACAAAGTTAGAAAACAGTATCCTAAGTTATTGGGTTAGTGGCTATGTGAAATAAGTGTACTCTTTCAACTATGTTTCAAGCTTTCGAATAAATTTTTATTCATCTTCAGGAAAAACTACAAAATAATGAATGCATTAATATCACCTATGACAATATTCAAAATGTATGGAATTAAATTAGGTATACAAGGATAAAAACTTACGTTGGTGAGAATAGAATCGTCTTAGGTGGTATCACTACATGTGACATTCCAAGAAAATCGTAGGATTGAACTAATAAAACTAGATTAACACATTATCATTTTAAAAATTAAGATTAAAAAATATTATATCTTGACATAAACGTAGAAAACAGCACATGGTTATTAAAATAGTTGAGAAGGTTATGTTAGGTTAGGTACCAATTGACAGTTAGACAGTTGTCCTGTGATAAAGGGCATACAACAATAATTCTTCTTTTTCGGATTGAACTGATTCTTTTGAGTTATAAGTTGTACAATAAAGTAGGCCGGTTTTCCTAACCACCCATTCCCTTCGAATTTTTTATAATGGTAAAATTCAAATAGTGAAAAAACAACATTCCTAATTGCAACAAAAACAACCCGAAAGAAAAACAAAGCAAACTACGAGATTGCAAATGAAGTTTTAGGGTGACACCAACCTCACTAAGGCTCTCACCCTCAATGACACAGTAATCACCTACAGTATCTCCGTGATCTGGTAGAGACACCCACACAACTACGGCTCTCACCCTTCGTGATGCCGATGTCCCCACCAGCGCACACAGTCTGATTAATCAACCTTCGCAATTCATAATCTAACTTAATTCACCATAATGGGTGACACCAAAATCCTCCAAATCTCTCACACTCAGTGAATTTGGCATCCAAAAAAGGTAATCAACTCTCTACCAGTTGGATCTGTTGCAACAAGTAATGTGTTGAGTCATGAAATATGTACTAAAGGAAGTAACATTGTCAGATAACAGCATCCAACCTACAGTCATGACAATGCCATCCCGAATTCTCTCACAATTCGTAACAGCCATGGCACAACCACAGGTCAGAACTTATTTTGCTCAGATAAAACATATTTGGAAGTGATTTATGGTTATTCATTATAAAACAGTATAACAGATCACAGACATCTAAGTGTATATTTTACAGAGGCCCACCCTGTCTAATCTCTCACATTTAAGCAGGAGGGAGTATGTTGTGTAATACTGAAATCACCGAAAATTTTTTTTTTTTTTTTTTTTTTATTTATTTTTTTTTTTTTTTTTATTTTTTTATTTTTTTTTTTTTGTCAAAACTACGGAAACCGGAAAAGAATAGTTATATATATATATATATATATATTATTAAACCAGAATTTTTTGGGGTATACGGCAATGTGTTTTAAGAAAACTCTTTTACTTGTTTTCCAAGCTTTCGAAATATATTTATTTCATTATCAAGGAATAAGCACGAGTATAAACAAAATTGGTGTTAAAAAATGGTAAATATAACATAAAAAACTATTTTAACTTAAAAAATTTTTTTTTTTTTTTTAAATTCAAAATTAAAGTTAAAATAGTTTTTTATGTTATATTTACCATTTTTTAACACCAATTTTGTTTATACTCGTGCTTATTCCTTGATAATGAAATAAATATATTTCGAAAGCTTGGAAAACAAGTAAAAGAGTTTTCTTAAAACACATTGCCGTATACCCCAAAAAATTCTGGTTTAATACCTATTAGTCGGCAAAGAACATAAATTTAATTATATATATATATATATATATATATATATTTATTGTAATAAATTACAATGATATAATGTTGATTGGATGGATATTATATTTTAATTAATGTAATTATTAAATTGTTATTTTTATTATTTCAAATTTCTTATTATTTTTATTAAGTTTTGTGGGGCTATAATTTATGATTATGTATGTTTTTATTCTAATCTAACCTTTAATTATCCCAAAACACCTCAAAACTTCTTTAGCTTTACTTATTCTTCTAACTGTATACAAATTGTATATTATCAAAGTCAAAATATGGAATATTTTATCTATTATTATTGTTAAATTTAGGTTATTTAAATGAATTATAAAACATGAGTAACTCTTAACCTCAGTAGTCGGTTCAAAATAAAAATTCAACGATAAAGTTATTTATTTCACTTGTTATATCAAAAAAACAACGTACCCTTTACCTATACTACGTTACGACTATGGATAACTTATTGTGTGCAGGTATATTTAAAAGAACATGTGACAATTTCAGAACAAGCGTTATGGTGTGTACAACAGTTGTCGTCAAGATGTATAGAGATTTATTACATTCAAATCAAAAATGTGTTAGAAGATGTTTATCGGATATTGAAATTCATCATTCACAAAAAATTTATAAGTATTATGAAAGTGATTATAATGATAATGAGTAACAGTAAACACATACCGTATGAATTGTCTCCTTGCTGTGGATTAAAATGGAACTTCAGTGAAACCACCGCTATCCCGTTCTCAGTTTTTTAGTGATGGAACATTTACGACCACGTGTAAACCACTTCCTCGGGTGGATTGAAAAAATTAAACCATTGGATGTTATATCTCCTCTCGACTTCTTCAGATATCCAATTTTATTGTTACAGGTTAGTACAAAATTATACTTTGATTCTTGCTGATAAAATTTTTTTATTGTCAAAATATCCAGTTTCTAATTTATTTTTATTACAAGTTCATTTTATGAAATTTATGGTACTAACCCTTACTCTCATTATAATTAAAGTATTTAAAGAATAAATAGTGGAAGTTCTGAATGAGTTCATTTTATTTTTACATAAAAATTATGCGGCCATTTTTTTTTTATTTGGCAGGAAGTCGGCCATTAAAATTAATAATTTTCGAAACAAACTGGCGTGGATTGGCTTTCAGGTGAAATCAGAATGACCCAATTTTCAATTTTTTTCGGGTTTTTATATGCTCACGCCGGAAGTTGCAAATATGGCGGATTTTTCGAAAGTCTTTTGTTTTTTATAACCTTTTTCCAATAAATTTTTAAAAAATTAAATTTTTAATTTGGCATTTTCTGACTTTCTAATTGTTATATAATGAAACTATATAACTTATAATATTACAAAAATAAATTCTTCAAATTTTAAAACCCATTTTTCCCTATAAAATTAATGATTTTCTGGAGCTACATAATGGCGGACATCTTTACAATTAATAATGATAATTTATAACAATTGTGAGCAAATATATAAATATTAAAACATTACTATATATATATATATCTTTGAAGAGACAAAACATTTCCTGAGGAATCACCCTGAACTAGTTGTTACCAAGTCTGATAAAGGCAATGTAACAGTGATTATGTTAAGGGAAGAATACTTCAGGCTTTCCCAAAATTTATTAGACCAGGACATTTCTTATGTTTCCTTACAGTCTGACCCTACTTCTGGAATTCAAAGGAGATCTAATTCTTTAGTCAAACGTTTATTTGATAAAAAGCAAATAGATTTACTTACAAGGAAGAAACTCACGTCTTACAGTGGCACTATTGCTAAGTTTTACACCCTTCCAAAAATTCACAAACCTACTTTATCTATGAGACCTATTGTCTCTTCTATTGGCTCACCAACTGAGTGTATTGCTAGTTTTCTCACAGATATTTTAACAAGAGCTTATGAAAGTAATGATTACAGTATTAATGACTCATTTCATACTTTTGAACTTTTCAATAGGAAGGTGTTACCACCAAACTATGTTCTTGTCAGTCTGGACGTTGTCTCCCTTTTTAGTAATGTTTATTTAGATGCAGTTATCCGTACAATTCATAATCATTGGGAATCTATTAGTTCGGTTTGTACCATTAGCTACGATATGTTTATTGAGTTGATTGAGTTCTTGTTCAATTCCACTTGTTTTTCATTTGACAATAAGTTCTATAAACAAACATTTGGCACTCCCATGGGTGCTAGCATTTCTCCAATTTTGGCGACATATGTAATGGATGATTTGCTTGACATAATTCTTCCTGTACTCCCTTTCCATATCCCATTTCTAAAGAAATATGTTGATGACATAATCCTAGCAGTTCCTCGAGATTCAGAAACAGAACTCTTGAATATTTTTAATAGTTATGACCCTTACATCCAGTTCACGTTAGAATGTGAAAACTCTAACAAAGCTGTTCCTTTTTTAGACATGTTATTTATCAGAAATGACGAAAATGTAATATTGATAGATTGGTATAGAAAATCATGTAGCTCTGGGAGATATCTCAACTACCTTTCTTACCATAAATTTAATATGAAACTCAACCTAGTCAAACAAATGACAACAAGAGTGAATCAACTCTCTGATCCTTCCTTCCGTCAAAAGAACTTAAATATCCTTTTTAACCTTTTTTTGAATAACTCTTATCCTACATCATTACTTAGGAAAGTTATGTTCGGCACATCTCCCGTTATGTTAGGTGCTTCTAACTCCATTTCTGACAATTCAGGTGCTAGTGGACGGAACTCAATTGGATCCATCCAAGGTCCGCCACCTTGTGAATTTACATATGTATCCCTTCCTTATATTAAGGGCGTTACGCCTAGACTGTCTAGACTTTTCTCACAACAACTACCTAATATTAGGATTGCATTTAAGAGTTCCTTGATACTTAAATCATTATATACTTCAGTTAAAGATAAAATTCCTTTATTAGATAAAAACAATGTTATTTATAGACTCAGTTGTTTGGGTTGTACACAATCGTATGTTGGTCATACTTCTCAGAAATTATCTAGTCGATTGACTCTCCATAAGAGTGACGTAAGGTTGCATCCTGATAGATGTTCATTGGCCTCACATTCTAATTCTACGGGGCATCCCATTGACTTTCCAAATGCACAAGTTTTATCTTCTGAAAGTAACTACAGAAAAAGAGTATTTCTTGAAATGGCGTTCATCTTCCAAGAGAAGAATCCTATGAATAAGAAAACCGATATCAATAATTTGAGTGGTTTATATTCATTACTACTTACGTTAGATAGTAATCATCTCATTTCTAGTAGTGAAAATTCTTCTATTTCGGATAATTAATATCTTCTTTCTTTCTTTCATTTACTCCATTAAAAATAATTTTCGAAATTTTTAATCATTTCCTTCAACATTCCCTATGACCAATGTTCAATATAATTTATATATTTTTTAGTTTCACAATTGTTAATTACTTTATTCCTCACATCTCATTAAAGAGATACAATTTCCTTACTTTCACCCCGAACTCGCTTTTCTGGGATTTATCTCTATTGTCCATATTATTAATTTGAAAATATTTCATTAATACAAACAATTTTCCTACACTAGGGTTTTATTGTCTTTGATTATTTCACGGTTCATTTTTCAATTATTATTCAGTGAAAACAATTTTTAGTAACTGTCTCACTTGGTAAAATTTACCATGTTTAGCTGTGGTTGTTTAGGTTGCTATTACTTCTCTTTTAAAAATTGAAAGAAGAAGAGTGTTAACCTAACCAAATTCAGTTACACATTTTCGAGACACGTGGCGGAGGTAGTACTAACCTTCCTAAAACTAAAAGATTTTTAATATGTTAACTTAGTGATGTAAAGATGTGATCAATTTTAATTCAATTTTACTGTGATATTTTTTACTGGCTTGATTGGCTTTTTGCTTTTCTGGATGTATTCAAATGGTTCTTCACTTTCTCCAACTAACATCTAGACTTAAACCTCAATTAGTGTAAGTTACTTATTGTAAAAAAGTTTTTTACTGATTTGTAATCTCATACTAATTCACATTTGTAGAACCCTGATGATGCAAATAAAGATTTGCGAAAGCTTGGTATACTGAAAAGAGTACTGTATTGATAATTTTTTCACGTCCTTTCCGCTGCATTCCCAACCAATTTCGAAGTTTATATCTAACTGATCAGCGTTGATCACAAAGGTTTCTACCTTTTCTATATTTATATATATATATATTATATTATTTTTTACATGACGAATTGATGTCTGTGATTCTGTGATCCCCAATTTTGGCATAGCGCTCTATAATTTTATCTACAACAACAATATCACGGTGTATGTGTAGCAAAGAGAGTCCATTCAACCTTTATTCTCCCATTTTAGATCGTAACTAAGACTTTGCGCGTTTTAAAGTGCTGAATGATCGCTCGGCACTTGCTGCACTCACAGAAAGTGTCAAAAGTATTCTTAAAAGTTCGTAAATTGTGGGAAATAAGTCTTTGTCACATACGAACAATGTTGAAAGTACATCTGCAGGTAAATTGTCTTCACTTTCCCTTTGCCATTTTTCTTTCCACATTGCTAATTCACCTTTAAAAGTAATACTTGAAAAACCATCTAGAAGAACTTCTTGGTACCTCTTCGCAACATTTTTAATTCTAATTTCGGAATTCATATAACATTCTAGAAGACATTTCGGTTGTGGTAAAATAAGTCGCAGATCATAACATACCAACGTATCATGGGAAAATCTACTCTCCAGGTCATTTATAACATTTTCTAATAATGATCTCCTGTAATATATTTCTACATTAGTCGCTTCATAATTTTCTCTATAAATTTGCCTTCCGCTTAGACGTGGTAGTTTCAGATCAATCTGTAAATCTGAAGCAGCGGATATGACTGTTTTATATACTTCAGAAAAATACCAATCACGGTTTTCCCTCCTCTGTTTTAGTAAAGATAAGGTGTCATGTACTGCGTCAGATCCTTTTTTTAAATCCAATGTTGGTTATTTGTAAAAGTTGACTCAAGGGTAATGTAATCTTCAATATATCTATTGTGGAAGTTAAGGCTATAATGAATTCTGTGGTACGTAAAGTGTTCATAAAAATACTCGCAGTAGATATACTATGAGAGTTCTAACACAGTCAAGGAGTGGGGGTACCTCCGTATATACAGCATAGGAGTTCTGGAACGGTTTTGAACTGTCGGACTGTGGTTCTGAATTGTGGACCAGTTGTTTATTTGGAATAGTTGTGTTATATTATAATGATTAAATAATTGAGCGACTGGAACGAATTTTATTGGAATTATTAAAGAAGTGTACGAGTTTGTATTGTATTGCGGGTTGCCTGCTGGTTTGAAAAAAAGTTGGCCGCTGGTGGGATTTGAACCTACGGACCGTCGGTAGAATTTTTATAATTTAAGCGCCCTTACCCACTGGGCTGCTAGGAACGAAGGATTATAATATATGTTAAGAATAGGTATTTAAACTCGCGTCGCGTGGGTGTGCATTGTAAAAATTTGATCGATGGTCGCGTCGCTTGCGAATATCATACGGGGCGTGGGCTAATTTTCGTCGTGTCGCAAAAAATCTCGTTACATACAGGGTCGGTAAAAATGTTGATCGTAAGACGTGGTCATTTCGAGTTCGTCAAAAATTGACCGCTATAAGTACGCTCGCAAATATCGCGTGGGCTAATTTTAGTCGTGTCACAAAATATGTCGTTACATACAGGGTCGCAAAAAATGTTAATAAAAATATCGTTACATACAGGGTGGCAAAAAATGTTAATTTGATCGAACATGTGGTTTGTAAAAATGGCATGAGGTAGCGGATCGTTGCTAATTAGTTGTTTATATACGGGACGGTTCTCCATTTTCTGATCGAATAGTAATTCTCTCTCTTTATAATCTATACGGGAATGTAAAATTACGACACATTGATTGTCAAAAGGGTACGATGCTAAGACGTCATCACACATGTTTTACAAGGGTCATCGACAATAATGTTAGTTACAGATCGGAAATTAGACCGTCCAAATATCGGATGACCGTCGCAGATGTGTCTTGTTTTATTTGTTATCTGTTTATATACAGGAGAATGGTACAAATAGAGGTATCTGATCGTACAGTTTTCATCGAATTTGGTCTGTGATAGATATCTTGTAATCTAATCATATACAGGGTATGTCGGGATACTAAACAACTTAGAATTTTTGTATTTAAAATATCAATTTGATGATATGGTACGGGTTAGATACGGGATATATACAGGGTTTGTCGCGAATTAGATCGTCGAAATATCGAATTATGATCATTCTTAATACGGAAACGGTTAGGGGGTATGTGGCAAAAATGTCGGTACGGGGATATGGTCGTTAATTAAAAATGTCAATTCGATCACGTAAGACGTATATTATGATGTGGGTAAAAGATAATTTCGAGTGTACAGGGTATATCGCGAAGATCATTCGTAAGAGGTACGGGGGATGTCAATTTTTTATACGGGATATGTCTGCATATACAGGGTTTGTCGTGAATTATATCGTCGAAATATCGGATTATAATCATTCTTAATACGGAAACGGTTACGTGACAAATAAAAAATGTCGTTACATGAACGGGGGTATAGTCGTGAATTTTATATTAAAAATGTCAATTCGATCATTCGTATATGGTGCGGTGGTCATTTCGAGTGTACAGGGTATATCGCGAAGATCATTCATAAGAGGTACGGGGGATGTCAATTTTTCATAAGTGGTATGTACGCAGGGCCGTCCAAATATCGGATGGATGTCGCAGATGTCTTGCTTGTTTATATACGGACACAAATAAAAGTTTCGTTCTCACGTATTCAAATACTGAAGGCGTCGTTTTGCCAATTTTTACGTCAGTCATTTCCAGTGTACAGTGTATGTCGTGAAGATCATTGGTAATATTTAGTACGGGGGTTTTTACATAAGGGATAGGGCATATCGGGACCGTCCAAATGGACGTCTCAGACGTGTAAAATGTTTTAGTTGTTATCTGTTTATATACGGAGTATGGTACAAATAGAGGTTTCGTTCTCAAATTCTGATCGAACAGTTTTCATCGAATTTGGTAATCTTCTGTGATAGATATCTTGGTACATAATCTAATCATATACAGGGATACTAAGAAATGTTAGAAATATCAATTTGATGATATGGTACGGGTCATTTTGAGTTAGATACGGGTCTGCATATACAGGGTTTGTCGCAAATTAGACCGTCGAAATATCGGATTATGATCATTCTTAATACGGAAAAGGTATGTGGCAAATAAAAAAAATGTCGTTACATTAATGGTTATACGGGGTATAGTCGTGAATTTTATATTAAAAATTTCAATTCGATCATTCGTAAGAAGTATATGATTTTGGTCAAAGATCATTTCGAGTGTACAGGGTATATCGCGAAGATCATTCGTAAGATGTACGGGGGATGTCAATTTTACATACGGAATATATCTACAGAGCATATCGAGACCGTCCAAATATCGGATGGAAGTCGCAGATGTGTCTTGCTTTAGTTGTTTTCTGTTTAGGTGTTTAGGGGGTATGGCACAAATAATGATTTTGTTTTTATCGAAATCGGTCATTTTCTCAATTAAATGTCTATGTACATAATATAATCATATACAGGGTATGTCGGAATGCCAAGCAACTTATAAATATTAAAAATATCAATTCCTAAGTGTTATGGTACAGGTCAAAGGTTCTTTTGAGTTAGATACGGGATATGTCCGCGTATACAGGGTATGTCACTAATTAAGACCGCCAAAATATCGGATTAAAATTGTAAATCTTTGCAGATGTGAAAAATGTCTGGCTTTAGTTGTTTTATGTTGGGGTATGGCAAAAATAAAGCTATCTAAATTCTGATCGAACAGTTTTCATCAAATTCGGTCTGTTAGATGCCTATGTACAAAATCTAATCATTTACAGGGTATGCCGGGATACCAAACAACTAAGAATTTTTGTATTAAAAATATCAATTCCTAAGTGTTATGGTACAGGTCAAAGGTACTTTTGAGTTAGATACGGGATATGTCTGCGTATACAGGGTATGTCACTGATTAGACCGTCAAAATATCGAATTAAAATTGTAAATCGTTGCAGATGTGAAAAATGCCTGACTTTAGTTGTTTTCTGTTGGGGTATGGCACAAATAAAGGTATCCAAATTCTTATCGAACAGTTTTCATCAAATTCGGCCTGTTAGATGCCTATGTACAAAGTCTATTCATTTACAGGGTATGTCGGGATACCGAACAACTAAGAATTTTTGTATTAAAAATATCAATTTGATGATATGGAACGGGTCAAAGGTCATTTTGAGTTAGATATTCTATACGAGAAATGTCTGCATATACATAATAAGAACGAACACCATCGAGAAGCAGGTATGCATCCTCGACCGCATACCAACCCTTCGATGCTATTTTTAGCCTAGGTCTTAGGTCGCGGATATCAACACAAAGGGCCCTCAAAAGGGGACAAATTAGGGAGATAAGAAATGAAAAGTTTCTTCGCTAGTTATTCGACCGTGTAACATAAACTTCTTTTAAATTTTTATAACGCTACTACAATATATTTAAACTGGAACTTCGAATTGTAGCGCAGCAACTGCATCTATATGCATATATACAGATTACGTCGTGAATTAGGATGTAAAAAAGAAAAATTTGGTTATGTTGTGTACGTCAGTCGATAATGTAAGGTATAAAAGTATGTCATATAGTTACAAAAAACACATTGCTATGCTTTCCATATTGTTAACTAATAAATTATACATTGGGTATAAATTGTAACAATCCAGACAACAGTGACTACTGTTTTCATGAACCATTGTTTTGTAAAAAAAATTGGTCTATATGTATTTGAACCAAACACCTATATTAATGTTTTAAATAATTTTTCTATAAATTATTACGATTCAGATGATAATCACTACATTTAAGTACCATTGTTAAAAAATGGCCTATATAAGATAAATATCTAAACTATGACACTAAATACACCATAATAAAAATATTTCTTCCATAAATTCTACGTGAGGTGTCATTTTTTTCACGATCCTTGTTTATATATAAGGGATAAAGGTTTAGTTCTCATGTATCCAAATATCGAGCAGTTTTCGTCGTAATTCGGTCCTTCTCGCTTTATGTTGGGCAACTAAACAACTTAGAAATTTTATATTAAAAACGTTAATTTGATCATTTGTAAGGCGTATAATGGTTATATGTACATGTACAGAGTATGTCAAAAATGTCGGTCATTTCGAGTGTTTTAACAAATGTTGGTATGTGAATAAGGTAGCCTGTGATATGAGATAATCATATTTTTTCTTCCGGGGTTTAAATAAGGCTTTTATTTTCTTTGCGTTAGCTATATATGATCTAACGACTTTCTGCTGAGATTAATATTCCACATCATAGATATTTTTAAAACTGAAAACCTTGACAACCGTTGAAAATATCTGATATCTGAAACATATGTTTGCTTATATTAAATAGTTGTCATAAATAAAACCGAAAACTTTGATGGTCATTTAAAAGATGACAGCACCATTTTTATTGCAAGGACATTGATTTAACTATTACATAAAAGATGGCGTTATTTATTTATGTTTTGGAATAAATATGGTAGATTGAATCATCTTTAAAACATCTGCACACCGCTATCAACAACACGCCCTACAACAGCGAGAAAATGAAAGTCGATACTGTTTTTGCAATGACATGTGTAAAATTGACATCTATTTTTGTTTTGATTTTTAAAATTCAGTACGTTTGTAGCTTCTTTTATCTAATTTTTAACATTTCTTCGGGGATTATTAAATCTGTTATAAACTGCTTAACACAAATTTATAGAATAAAGTGCCTTTAACAGAATTAAATTGGTAATACCTTTTTTTGAGACTTGCTCCCAACGCAAAATGTCAAATTAAAGAATCAATTAGAAAATATTTGCTTGTCTGAGAAGAAAAACAGGAAGAAGTGGCAGCCTACGTAAGTGAGTAGTGTTCGTATTAACTGGATAGGACCAGTAGAAGTAGTAGTAGTAGAATACACACTAGCTTTTGATTACGTCTAGAGACAAATATCACAAGTCATGTAACCATTGAGACGTATTCAACCCACAACGCTATAACCACCACCAACACCATGTTCTACCACAGAACAGAAGAACAATGAAGTAGATAGTATTTTAATAAATTATTTATTTAGTGGCATTTATTTTTGTTTCAATTTTAAAAAATTATCTTAAAAATTATAAAGCGGAAATTTACATTTACAAACAATATGAAAATCAATGAATACACAGTGTGTTTTAATAATTATAAATAATCCATATTTTCTCAACCATTCTTTTTTAAATAATTATTACAATGGTAATATACCATTACAAAACAAATTACGGAGACGTTGTACAATACGGTCCAGAGATGACGTGGCAGGGGTTTGTATCTTGGACTATATTTCAAGTTTTTCATGATGTACCGCCAAATTTGTGAACGTCAATAATTTCTGGAAAAAACACCAAAGGTGAGACGATATTTCTTGTACAGAAATTCCGCGTTTTGATGACCATGAACGTTAAAATAGTCTCCAGCATACAATAACTTCCTCTTAAATATTTTATTTATTTTAGAATAACCTACATCTCTTTTAACGCCATACACATTCCTTTCCAAGTAGAATGCCAAACAATACATGAAATATATAATTTCAATAAGGTGCAGTCAATAATAAAACTGAAATAGTAGAAAATTGTTTCCACCTGCACCAAAGGTAAAGAAACTTAACAGTTTCTATACCAAGCTTGACCGTTTTCTATGAAAAAACAACTACTTCCTGGGCTATATGCCCCAACGGACATTGAATTACTTTCCAATAGAAAACGTGATGGCGACAGACTTCGTCGATACTTTCATAGAAAACGGTCAAGCTTGGTATAGAAACTGTTAAGTTTCTTTACCTTGGGTGCAGGTGGAAACAATTTTCTACTATTTCAGCTGTAAAGCCAGTTTATATGGTGTGTTCTTTGGTAATTAATAGTCCAGATAATATAAAAATTGACATATTTAAAAAATTTAATATATTCATGCATATACTAGCGTACATATTAGCAGTCCATGATTTTATAGTAGAAAAGTACTGGACGAGAAGGAGGATTTTATGATAATCAGACTTAAACAAGCCGAACATTGTTTTAATAAACCTTTCTATATTGGGATGGTCATTCTAGATTTGGCTAAAACTGTAATGTACGACTTCTACTATGATTTGATTGTGGGTAGACAGATGTATACTACTTGCATACAGATACTGACAGCTTTATATATAAAATAAAGTTTGAAGATGTATATAAAAAAGTTATCGATAAAGAAATTTAACACTTCAAAATATGCTCCAAATAACGTGTACAGTATTCCTCACGTAAATTAAAATATTTTAGGACTAAGGAGGGATGAAGCCAATAAGAAAATAATAACACATTATTTTGGGTTACGGTTTACGGTCTAACACGCGAATATTTATGTATTAGTATAATATGTGTAAATTAAATACCACAGCAATAAACAAATTTGTAATTGATGAACATTTCCCCAAATTTTGATGCTTAAAATATTTAAAAATAATGCTCATGTAGGATGTAGGTAATCTATAACAATGCCGAACGTAGCACAAAAAAGCTTGATTTAATATCAGTCACAAAAAAAAACGTTACATAAATTCACAAGAACGTGACTATTAATTTGTCCTATCAGGAGATTGATCTTTTTAATGTTCAAATTTAGAAAAAAAAATTGATTCATCTATATTATACCTAAAAGTATGATTATATCATTTTAACTTTTAGTAAGTTCGGGTCTCTTTTAAAAGAAAATAATCTAAATATTTGCCTACATGTTCGAAAACATTCAGACGTTGTATACGCCAGAGAAGATATTTTTAATTTATATCGTCATAAGTATTACAGGTGTCAAAATGGCTATGATAAAGTAGGTAATATTTCAATTGAAAAGTAGCTACGATTACCCACAACGATTTACATTCTCCTAAACAACCAGTCACACCTTTTTACGAACAGGGTCCGTATAGATTTATTAATCATCATCGCGAAGATTGGATTAGATAGAAAACGTGGATATTATGTTCAACTACTAATCATAAAGTTGTAACATTATTGTATACAAGTCTCCTCAGCATAGTGCTTATAACAGTAATGCTGCTGCTGCTTAAATCAAATCACATGATTCAAGGGGTAGTTTAGGAAATTAAAGAGTTGGATAGAATTTTGGAAAACTATGATATGGTTGCAAAATCTGCAATCTACATTATATGAATGACGAATGATTATTTCCTAACGTAGACGACGACAAGTTACAACCTGTTTCTTAACAAGAATAAACTTGTGTTGTTTGGGTTGTGAAGACTATTATTTCAGTTGAAAGACCCCGTTTTGTTATTGTTTACTTTCAAACCGACAAACTTATATTTCGAGTACAGCCGTTCCTACTTTATTTGACAATGCCGTCTAAGAATACTCGTAGATGTCCCCGTTATATGTCTTTTTTCTCTCCTAATTCATTAAATACGATGCTATGACATACCCTGTATATGTATAAATTATATACAAAGACATATTGTAATATTATTTGTGCGTTGGGCGACAATTTGTAATATGAGTTACCTGTTGATAGTGAATTTATAAAAATATTTAGTTAACTTTTTTGAAAAAATAACAATATACCAAAAGAAAAAAATGTAATTTACAATAAAACAAACATTAAGCTTAATTTCGTCTTTAATTAGTTGTAAAAGATACTTCAATAATTAACAGAATTTATAAATGTTTATCACACAAAAATTATGATAAATACCTCGGCTAGGGGTGAGTAAGTTCATTAGCTCTGACTATTGTACAATATTTGTTTCTTTAAGAAATTATAAGGGCGCCACTGAAATCTTTTTATTTTTTATGATACTACTGAAGAAAGTTGTTTTAAGCTGAGTTATTTAAATAAGTATCATAAGATGACAGAAAGATGTCAGAAAAAACTGTCTATGAAGATAAAAAAATTATTTGAAAATGTACAAACATATAACAGATAATAAGATTTCCTTGGTGCTGAAATTAATGAGGTAGAGAATACGTTACAACAAAATAATCCGCAAACAGTTCTTTAAAAATACTTATTCTAATACAGTTGACGATATAGATAGATATACACGGAAATAAAAGAGAAAAAATATGGGAACAGTAAACTTGATAGATCACAATAAACTTATCTGTTACAATAGTGGACGATCCTTCGCCGCACCTTGGGGTCGCTACGGCACTGTCTAGGTGGTTCCAAATGATTATGGAAGATCACTAGTGGAGGGATGATCTGCCCCAGTTGTAGAGATAATCCAGTTAAGAATGTACATACGAGAGCTTAAAGTTTACAAGCTGTTCAAGTTTACGGAATCTCCAAATTCAAGAGATTCTTCTGGTTTACAGAATCTTCAAATTAAAGAGTTGCCTCTAGTTTACTGTATTATATTCCAACTTTCTGAAAATCACCAGTGTCAAACACGTGTTACATTTACTTTTCTGGCACAAAAAGTACAAATCAGCATAGTCCGAAATCTACAGTTAGATGCTAACGTATTTTAATAGATTACAAAAGATACATTTTTACATTAAATTTACTTTTTACTAATCTTACACACTAATCAAAATTCCAGAAATGTACTTTTACCAGCCTTTTATAAAAAATTATCATTAATACTTTTAATTACCATAAAAAGATTCTTTGAATAATAATGAAATATGTTGAAATTCTCATCTGATATAATAAAATATAATATAACTTTCGATATTTTATAAATATCTTAACGAAAAGGAATTATAAAATTGGAAAAAAAAACATACCTGTATATGACAGTAAATCAATAGAAGAAATGAGACTTGGAATAATTATTAAAACCTCTTGAACTCGATAATGCCTACTCATTAGTACACCTCGTAGCGTAGCTACTTTGAACTTCCAATTATAATTATAGAGACCGTATTCATTATTTTATTATTAAAAATGTTTTATGATAGATGGAGCTAGCGGCACTAATTGAATTTAATATTTAGGATACCAGGTGCTTAAAATCTTAACAGGTACTGTTACAATATAACGGGGACATCTACAAGTATTCTTAGACGGTCGCGACCTGCAGACAACCCCGTATAATGTAACGACAATTGCGACAAAGTTTGTATCCCAAAACACGATTGATTCTTGGTTATAACAAGTCATGACATGTACGGCGTTTACAATTCCAATCATATGGCCATACCTCTCAAACATATTTTCAACATTTTCAACGATTATCCCATGATTACATGTAGGAGAAAAACAATTCGATTATTTCGAGCACGAAATAATGATTGCATATATATATATATAAAATTCATGACATTTATTTGACATTATTATTTTGATTTTAAATGACATTTTAGAAGCTTAAGTCAAAATTATAAAAAAGAATAAGATAATTTTTTATCATAGAACAATTAAATATTTTAATCAAAATTTACATTTTTTATGAAAGAAGAAATTAAAAATTATAACCTATTATTTTCTACTTTTTTATTATTACATTTTATCTCAAGCAATTAAGTTGTTTAAAAGTAAAAGAGTTTTCTTAAAACACATTGCCGTATACCCCAAAAAATTCTGGTTTAATAATATATATATATATATATATATTAAACCAGAATTTTTGGGGTAAACGGCAATGTTTTTTAAGAAAACTCTTTTACTTGTTTTCCAAGCTTTCGAAATACATTTATTTCATTTTCAAGGAAAAAGTGTGAGTTAAAACAAAATTGGTGTTAACAACTTGGTAAATATAATATAAAAAAACTATTTTAACTTTAATTTGGAATTTAAAAAAATTTTTTTTTTTTTTTTTTTTTTCTTAAAAAACATTGCCGTTTACCCCAAAAATTCTGGTTTAATACCTATTAGTCGGCAAATAACAGAAATTTAATTATATATATATATATATATATATATATATATATATATATAACAAATTTAAACTTGAGGAAACAGCCAGGGTTTTTGGTGGGTTGTAATCAAAGAATACTCTTTTTTTACTATTCCAAGCTTTCGATAATGTTTATTATCTTTTTCAAGGCTACAATTAAGAAAAACATGTGTTAACATTTGTTTTGATTAAAATTATGTAAAAACTTACTTGCAAAGTGAGCAGTTTTATTATAAAAGCAAAAGTACATCAAACAGAAAATTGTCACTGGTTTTAAAATTAATTATAAAATTACTATTTAAAAAACTACATCGTTACAAAATTAAAATTTTTAAAAATTATTATTTTACGTGAAACATGTGTAGATAAGGGTCTTTTTTATGTGTCCTTCCCACTACTCAAAACCGGTAGAGTGAGACCAACATTCGAAAACGAAAAAGAAACTAATTTTGTCAGATGTCAAGCAACACTTTGGCGGTAATTTTAAATTTTGTTGTATACCAGGGTTGTATACAAAGTTGTTTTAATTTTGACTTCTAATTTTGTGTAATTTTTCTGGTTTTCTTTAATTTTTATCCGAAACCAACTAACAGTTGCCAATTGTTAGTTCCCATCAATTGTTGTTTTCAGAGAAGATGTTATCTGGTTCCAAGGTCGTGATCTGTCACCTCACTAACTCTTCATCATCCTACATTCTTGGTTATTAGTTGCAAAAAATTAATCAAACCTTTTAACTGTTATTGTCTCACACATGGATAGTTGCCAATTATCCAAGGAAATGGTATTTTCTAGATGCTTACTATCAATTGGACTGCCACTCCTTTGATTTGTTCACATCCAGGAAATCTGTGAGTGCTTCACTGTTGATTGATAATTACATAAAAGAAGTCATCGAGTTAACTGTCTCATCATTCGTGTCACTTTCAAAGGTCAGTAAATAGGAGTAAATGTTGTTAAGATTTTGAATATCAGATCTTTTGTTAATTGAAGGTTGGTGTGTTTGTATATTTACCATTTCTAAGAATTCTCTTTTTGTTTTGTTGTTCTCTTTTTCTAGGATTTCCACAGCATCATAGTTCATTTTGTTCATGCTGTGGAAATCCTAGAAAAAGAGAACAACAAAACAAAAAGAGAATTCTTAGAAATGGTAAATATACAAACACACCAACCTTCAATTAACAAAAGATCTGATATTCAAAATCTTAACAACATTTACTCCTATTTACTGACCTTTGAAAGTGACACGAATGATGAGACAGTTAACTCGATGACTTCTTTTATGTAATTATCAATCAACAGTGAAGCACTCACAGATTTCCTGGATGTGAACAAATCAAAGGAGTGGCAGTCCAATTGATAGTAAGCATCTAGAAAATACCATTTCCTTGGATAATTGGCAACTATCCATGTGTGAGACAATAACAGTTAAAAGGTTTGATTAATTTTTGCAACTAATAACCAAGAATGTAGGATGATGAAGAGTTAGTGAGGTGACAGATCACGACCTTGGAACCAGATAACATCTTCTCTGAAAACAACAATTGATGGGAACTAACAATTGGCAACTGTTAGTTGGTTTCGGATAAAAATTAAAGAAAACCAGAAAAATTACACAAAATTAGAAGTCAAAATTAAAACAACTTTGTATACAACCCTGGTATACAACAAAATTTAAAATTACCGCCAAAGTGTTGCTTGACATCTGACAAAATTAGTTTCTTTTTCGTTTTCGAATGTTGGTCTCACTCTACCGGTTTTGAGTAGTGGGAAGGACACATAAAAAGACCCTTATCTACACATGTTTCACGTAAAATAATAATTTTTAAAAATTTTAATTTTGTAACGATGTAGTTTTTTAAATAGTAATTTTATAATTAATTTTAAAACCAGTGACAATTTTCTGTTTGATGTACTTTTGCTTTTATAATAAAACTGCTCACTTTGCAAGTAAGTTTTTACATAATTTTAATCAAAACAAATGTTAACACATGTTTTTCTTAATTGTAGCCTTGAAAAAGATAATAAACATTATCGAAAGCTTGGAATAGTAAAAAAAGAGTATTCTTTGATTACAACCCACCAAAAACCCTGGCTGTTTCCTCAAGTTTAAATTTGTTGTTTTTCAACTAGTCAGCCAAGACTACCCAAACATTTTGGTATATATATATATATATATATATATATATATATACCGGGTGGTGAATGGTCGGACGCACCATAGGAAATCCAATGGAAAATCATAAACTCTTAAATTCCTGCTTCCCAAATCATTTTAGGTGAAAACTCAATAGGAACTTTTCTTTAAAGAATTAAATACTGCATCAGATGAGACTATTAAAAATATTTTTCAGCTTTTGGTAGTTGACAAAATTGACCAATTTATTTACCATTCTTATACAGCATCAAGACAGCAATAAAATGTCAAAATGACTAAAATATTTAGATGTCAAATCATTCAAATAGTCAAAAAAATAGAAAACAAAGTTATTTATTGTTAAATAAATACAAACGCTAAATAAATTACAATAAATGCTCAAATAAACCACCGTTTTGGGCTAAACAATATCCTAATCTATCATAAAACTCTCGTCGAACATTTGCTAGAATGCGAGGCGTTATTTTTGCACATTCTTCTCGGATGCCTGTCTTTAATGCCTCTAAATCTGGAAACCTTACCGTGCCGTAAATTTTGGATTTTACATCTCCTCAAAGATAAAAGTCATTTGGGGCAAGATCTCCAGATCTTGGGGGCCATTTAATAAGACAATTTGGTCCTATCACACAGTTATTAAAACAATTATTGACCAATTCTTTCACTTCACGGCTGTTGTGAGCAGGACAACCGTCCATTTGAAACCAAATTTCTTCTTCTTCGGGAGCTACTTCTGCGAGTGCTGGTAAAATTTCTTCTTGAAGCAAATCCAAAAACCTTCCTGAGTCTAGATTTTCCTCGTAGAAAAAAGGTCCAATAAGATGATGCCCCAGTATTCCTGCCCAAACATTGATTTTTTGGTGATATTGAGTACGAGTTTCCACAACAATTTCAGGCCTTTTAGTTGACCAAATTCTACAGTTTTGCACGTTGGGTTCATTGTTTAACGTAAACGTACACTCGTCTGTAAAACAAACATTTTTTAAAAATTTTCGGTCTGCATTCGCCCTCTCCAGCATCTCATAACAAAACTCTGCTCTTCTCTCATAATCTCCCTCAAGCAACTCTTGATGACATTGAACTTTATAAGAATGGAAGTTATTCTTTTTTAATATTTTTAATGCAGTTGAATTATGCATGTCGAACTGCTGTGCGATTTCTCGAGAACTTATTCTGGGATTTTCAATAACTGCAGATAATACATTTGTGGTATTTTCATTTTCAAACACATTTATTTGAATGTTTTGGTCATTTTTGTTACACTTGCATAAAGGAAGCAATGTGCCAGTGTTTTCAAATTTTGTGATTATTCTTCCAATTGTAGTATGGCTTGGAATCGGGCGGTTTGGATATTTCGCGCTAAATAAAGCACTTACCGTGCGCGTACTATTGCCGGAATAAAACATTTTTACAATTTCTACTCGTTCTGAAACGGTGTACGACATTTTTACGTTTATTGTTGTCACTAATTGAATAATAGAATGACAATCTTGATAATAGCTTTTAAAGGTAACGTCATCCTGACATATCATTGCTGTCTTGATGCTGTACAAGAATGGTAAATAAATTGATCAATTTTTTCAACTACCAAAAGCTGAAAAATATTTTTAATAGTCTCATCTGATGCAGTATTTAATTCTTTAAAGAAAAGTTCCTATTGAGTTTTCACCTAAAATGATTTGGGAAGCAGGAATTTAAGAGTTTATGATTTTCCATTGGATTTCCTATGGTGCGTCCGACCATTCACCACCCGGTATATATATATATATATATATATATATATATATATATATATATATATATATATATATATATATATATATATATATATATATATATATATATATATATATATATATTGTAATAAATTACAATTAAAAAGATTGTATAAATATAGCTTAAATTGTTATAATTGTTGTTTTTGTTGTTTTTATAATTTGAAATTTTTATTTTTTAAAGTTTTGTGGGGCTATAATTTATGTTTAAATTTATTTCAATTTTTATTTAATCTTTATTCAATTTAAAACACCTTAAAATTTCTTTATTTTATTGATCCTTTTCTGCTTGTAAAAAAAATTATGTTATTAAACTTAAGATATGTAATTTTATTTATTATTTATTATTAAATTTAGTATATCTAAATCAATTACTTAGCATTTGAGACTCATAACCTCAGTAGTCAGTTCATAATGTAAAATTTAACAATATTATTATTTATTTACTTTGCTTTACCTAAAAGAATTAATATACCCTTAACCTATTCAATGATACGGCTATGGCAAATTCGTGCGCATCAACCCCCATATAGAGGTACACGTGATCCTTAACGGTTATTTCTGGGGTAAAGAATGTCGAGAAGCGTGTGTTTATTAGTCGTTAAAAAGTTTCTTAATAATATAATGTTCTCAGATCAAGATTATAAAAATTGTTTAACGATACTGAAATATATTACTCACAATGTTTTATAGGAGTTATGAAAGTGATATAAGTGAATAAAGTCAAAAACATACCCTAAATCACTTGTTGCTGACGGTGAAGGATGGAAACTTTTCGTGGCGGCTTCCCAGACTCAGCTTCTTACCAGTGAATAATTTACACCACGTGCAAATGCCTCCTTGGACGGATACCAAACAGGATTATAACCACTGGATATTATTTCTCCTTGGTTTCTTCCAGTTTTTATTATTGTTACAGGTTAGTCAAAAAATTTAATTTTCTTCTTAGGATTTAATATTTATTATTCGGTACACAATTTCCATTTACAATTTTTCCAATAGGTTTGTTTGAAAATACATTATATAATTGATCATATTAATTTTCAGCCATCTTTTATTTTTAACAGTCATCGGCCATTGTTTTTATGATAATTTTAAAATTGACTGGCGTGGATTGGCCTTTTGATGAATTTAGAGTGACCTCGATTTTCCTTTTTCCTGGGCTTATATACCCTCGCCCAAAAAATCGAATAATGGCCGCCTTTTCGAGCGTATTTTGTTTTTTATAACCCCACTTACATCAAATTTTTGAAAAATTGACTTTTTAATTAGACATTTTCTGACCTTATAATTGTTACAAATCAATTCTGTATCACTTATTTGATTATAAAATAACATTTTTAGAATTTTAAAATCGAATCTTCCCTATAAAAATTGCTGACTTTATGGAGTAAACAATGTCGGCCATTTTGACAATTATCAATATTAAATTTAACAATTATGAGCTAATATCTCATCTTGGCCATTAATTTTAACAAAAACTGAAAATTTATATATCCTGATATAATCATATAACCTTATTTCTTAATGACACCGCTTACTTTAGTTTTTATTAACATTTTAAATTTACTGTGTCGTAACGATTCAAATACAAAATTTATCAAATAAACGAATTAATAACATTCAAAGTCATCAAAGAACAACCTAAAATTTTTTATCTTACAACAACATATAATAATAACAAATAGTACCATCAATTAATCCTCTAATATTAAGTTTATGTCTTTCCACTACAAGCACATCTTTTAAGTTTATAATCCGCAAGTTTTTTATCATCACTTCACTATTTACAGTGTTTTTCATTGACTTTATCATTCATAATGTCCTTGATTAAGCTTTTATTAAACAGTCTTAGCTTTTAAACAAAAAACATCACTTTCTTACAGATGCGTTCTTACATGTAATATATTTCAACATCTTTCTTTATTTTTTAGATTTAGTCTCAAGCATTGCATTTTATCAAAACTGAGATGTACCAGAATATAGGAATTACTGGACTTGTACTGTCATCCGATACATTATAATACAGGACTCATCACTTGATGCTTAATTGAATTAGAAAATATTGTTCAGGTAAGTAAAACTTATTTATCAAATTATAATCATTTCTATGATTTATTTATTTTACTCTAACAGCTAAAATTAGTTTGTTGAGGTTTAAATTTTGTACCTTATATTACTAACTAAATACAGTTGAATAATCTCTATTTTATATGATAAATTTAAATAACCTAAACCTACTTTTTCTCATTTTATAGCTACCTATAAAAAATTATTGAACTTATTATTTTTAACATTAATTATAACTTATTTGTATTTTAATCTACTAATAATATTTAATACTTTAATACTACTTTAATCTTACTAATATTGTATTCTTATGATTCATTATTAACATATTTTAATACTTATTTATTTTTTTTATTTTTAGCTTAAACAAAATAGTATTTTGGACTTTGATTCTTGGATCGACTACTGGTGTTAGTGCTCATTCTTATGAACTCATTTTATCAAGATAGTTTTGTGTTCTTGTGTGAATTAAGATTTACTGGATTGGCTCAAATAAAGAAATTTTTGGTGTATTGATCATTTAATGAAAAGTTTTGAAAATAACATCCATGACTAGTAATTTATTTCAACTCAAGTTATTTATTTGGTAAGTTATATTTATTATTATTTTAAAACATTACAAATTTCCCCCAATTTAATTTTAACAAATCCATGACTAGTAATTTATTTCAACTCAAGTTATTTATTTGGTAAGTTATATTTATTATAATTTTAAAACATTACAAATTTCCCCCAATTTAATTTTAACAAATTGTTACTCGGTAATAATTTTTAAAATTTAATTCCATTTTATTTTATCTAAATTTATTACACATTAAATTCTATTTTGTTATTTTTTAATTTTTAACACATACCTTAATTGTACCTTACAAATAATCTTCAATAATATTTAACATAAATTCAAATTCATTTTGTTGTATATAACCACTAACTATTTATTTATAATTCATACTTTAATTCCTAATCCTAAATACAATATAATATTTACTTATTCTAATACCTAAATCTTAAACTATCTTATATTCTAAATTTAGCTAGATTTTTAAAATGTTGGTCTATTGGTGGTATGCATATAAGTTTTTAACGTTTACCTTTCCCCTTAGTAAATTGTTATGTGGATTTCTTAAAATATAACTGTTTTCGTAAGCTTTTTCGATTATAAATGATCCTATAAACGGTAATTTCAATTTTGCACACTCATTATTTCTTTTGTTAGCTACCTGTAGTGACCTTTCAATTACCCAATCCCCTTCTTTGAATACCGTTGGTTTCTTTAAATTTTTGTATCTCCTTTTTATATACCTGTCTGCATTTCTTTTTAATTTAATGTTAACCTTCTCAATTAAACTATTGTATTGTTCTTTGTTTTCTATGATCCATGGTCTGTCTGGTTCAATATTTTTCATTAATTTTATGGGTGTTTCTTGTGTTGCTGTACTTGGTGTATTATTTATAAAGTATTCTATGTCTTTAATATTATTTTCCCAATTTCTATGCTCGTTATGTGTCAAAATTCTAAGATACTTTATTATTTCTTTTATATATCTCTCTGTAGGATTAGATGCAGGGTGCCTAATACTTGTGAATGTTAGAATAATATTATTTTTATTCATAAAATTTTTAAACCTTTTATTATTAAAATAAGTAGCGTTATCTAAAATACATCTTTTTGGTTTACCTACTTCTTCAAAATACCTTAACATTATTTCACAAATTACTTTGGTGTTTGTTTTACTAGTGGGTTTAATATAAATAAATTTTGAAAAATTGTCTACAATAACTAAAATATTTTTATTTCCCTGATAGCTTTTAATTAAGTTTGACATGAAATCTATTGATATTACTTCTAATGGTTTTTCTGAATTTATTGTTTTTGGTATATTCTCATTGTGAAAATTCTTTTCTTTGCTTAATTGACATATTCCGCAGAATTTGATCACTTCTTTAGTTATTGCTAGATCTTTCTTGCAAATATAGTTTTCCCTCCATATCAGCCATGTTTTCCTAACTCCACAATGTCCATATGATTGATGAATCTCAGTTATTATTTGTTTTGCCAACTCCTTTGTAATGATGTATAGTTCATTTTCTTGTAATCTCTTGTAGTAAATACCATCCTTTTCCAATGCCCTTTGTTTTTCTTTATCTGATAAACTAATTTGATTCTTCTTTATTTCCTCTAATGAAAATATACCTTCCTGTTGTTTTAAAATATTTAAACCTACTTTAATTGAATTTTTACCTCTTTTATCTTCCCCATCCATTCTACTTAAATAATCTGCCACTATATTTGACTTCCCAGTTACATATTTAATTTCAAAAGAATATTCCTGTAATAATAAAGCCCATCTAGGAATTCTATTGTTGCCAAATTTATTATTTAAAATTGATGTTAACGATTGATTATCAGTTTCTATTGTAAATTTATTTCCTAATAAGTAAAATCTAAATTTAGTAACACAAAAAATGATACTCCCTAGTTCTAACTCACTCACACTATAATTTTTCTCATGTTTTTTAGTAGTTCTTGAAATGAACCCAATAGGTACCTCTATATCTCCCTGTCTTTGTATTAAAACCCCAGCATATCTATTTATTGAAGCGTCTGTTTTTAATATGAATGGCAAATTGTAATCTGGATAGTAAATTTTTAACTTATTTTCAAAAACATTTTTAATTTTATTAAAAGCATTTTCCTTTTCTTCATCCCATTTCCATGATACCCCTTTCTTTAACAAATTTATTAACGGTAACTCTAACTCACTAATATTAGGTACTAATCTTTTGAAATAATTTATTGTCCCAAGAAACCCTCTTAATGTTTTTAAATTGTTTGGCGATTTGAATTCTCTAATTAATTTTATTCTGTCTGGATCCATTTCTATACCCTTATCATCTATTTTATAACCCAAATAAATTATGTTTGTTTTGAAAAATTGACATTTGTCCCTATTTAACTTTAAACCTGCTTCATCTAAACTTTTTAATGCAATTTGTAAATGTTTGATGTGTTCTTGTTCATTATTAGAAAAAATTAAAATATCATCAATATAATGCAAAATGAACTCTTCATATTTATTTAAAATTTGATGTAATGCTCTTACTAATGCAGAACATGCTCCTTGTATCCCGAATGGTACAACACAAAACCGATATATTACCCCATCTACTGAAAAACCTGTAAAATCCCTCGAATCTTTATGTAGTGGTATTAACCAAAAACTATGGACTAAATCCAATTTCGAAAATACTTTAGCATTTGTTATTCTACCTAAAATTGCATCTATTGACATTGGTGCTTCATATTCAGGCACGGTATATTTATTAATCGTTCTGGCATCTAAACATATTCTGATGTCTCCATTCTTCTTTTGTACAACTACTAGCGGATTGATGTACGGTGTATTGCTTCTTTCAATTATTCCATCTTCTTCCAATATTTCCAATTCTTTCTTCACCCTG
The DNA here is from genome assembly GCA_035357415.1 of Ophraella communa. Taxonomy (NCBI): domain Eukaryota; kingdom Metazoa; phylum Arthropoda; class Insecta; order Coleoptera; family Chrysomelidae; genus Ophraella; species Ophraella communa. Next base: position 16,786,212 of record CM068985.1, on the reverse strand, counting down.
TCTTTTAACTTGTATGGTATAGGATATGTCTTCACTTTAAAATTCTCAATATTTTTCACCTCCATCTTATGTTCATACTTGCAAGCTACTCTTGGCTCCTTAGACATAAGTCTTCTAAACTTCAACAACAATTCTTTTACTGTATTGTAATATTTTCCATCACAATCTAAACCATCATTTTCCAATACATCTTCTTCATCTCTTCTACCTATTTCATATCCATAATTTTCTTCTTTATCATTTTCATAATCATTTTTAATACAATTAATACTCTTCTTATTATCTTCTATCTCTTCTACCATATTCATTGATATCCATATACCATCTAACCTTATTTTCTTTTCTTCATAATTGATTATAGTTTCTAATTTTTCTAGTATATCATTACCAATTATTACATCACAATCTAAATTAGGTACAGCTAGTAATTGACAATTTACAATGATTTTATTTAGATTTATTTTAATGTCATAGAGTTTATTTACTTCACACAACTTTTTGTTGTTAATACCGGTTAATACTACCTTTTGAATTTTCATTTCTTTTTCTTTTATATTATTTAATTTTGATATTAATTTTAAATCTATTAAAGAGGTTTCGCTTCCTGTATCAATTAAAATTTGAATTGTTTTGTCATTAATTTTACCCTGTATATACAATAACCCATTATAATGTAATTTATCTAGTTTTTCATTTAAGTTAATGAATTCACTGGGGTGGCATAACGCAAAACTTTGATATAGAAAGCAACATTTTAAAAATCCTGCTGATTAGTAACACTTTCTCTACCAGTGTTCCTTACTCGCTCAACTATAATTTCTTGTCCAATCTGACTCCTTGGCTCTCTGTCCAAGCTTCTTCTTCTTCCATTATTTCCATCGTTATGTCTACCATTACTTCTTTCCAGACTTCTTGTCCTATTTTCTTCATTCCTTTCTCTTCTTGTATGATTTACCCTTCTCTGGAATCCATTATTGTTATGAAATTGATTGTTATTATTGCTTCTATTGTTATTGTTCCCAGTCCTATTTGGATTATTGTTTATATTGTTATTATAGTTATTATATCTCTCCTGTGTATTTCTTGTATTATTGTTATTGTTATAATTATTGTTATTGTAATTATTATTGCTATTGTTTCTCCAGTTACTGTTATTATTATTTATATTTGAATTATAATTATTATTACGTCCCCAATTACCTTCATTTATATTATTTATTCTGTTCCTATTGTTGTTAAAATGTTCATTATTTGTTCTTTGTTGTCTATTGTAATTTCCCTGTTGTCTTGTTGTAATTTCGATTCTTTCTCCTCTTTTCCTTTCTAATCTTTGTAAATACTGGCATAAATTGTCCATTGTTTTTATGTTTTGTATTGCAATTGTTTCTGTTACTTGTTCCTTAAAATGCCTGGCCAAATATAATACAATATCTTCTTCAGATAATTTTGGACTTAAGTGCATGACCAAGGAATACAACTGCAAAGCATATGTATTCGGAGAATTTCCCCTGTTATCGTCATATTTTCCAAAGTACAACCTTTCTCTAATCCGTGATTGTGCATTATTCCCCCAAAAATACTCTAGGAATTTGGACTCGAACTGCTCCATTGTATTTATCTCTTCCTCTTTGCTTATGAACCATATCAATGCATGTTTTTCCATATGCTCACGAATAATTTCCCTCAAAATTTCCGGTTCTTGTTCCCATCTTATTTTATTTTTGATCATCTTCATAAAAACCACTGGATGTATTTTTTTATAATCTCCATCGAACTTCATGTTGTTATTATTTCCACAATTTATTATCCTAGTTTCTCCAGACATCTTCATCATCTCTCTTTTCATGTTTGAAACCTTTTCTTCTTGTTCTCTTCTCATTTTATTTATATTATGTTCCATTTCTATTAATTTTTGTTTATATTCTTTGTTTTCCATTTGTTCCACTTCTTCTTGTATATTCTTGATTTCCAATTTAAATTCCTTCTTAGTTTTCTTGTTTTCTTCTTCTGCAATTTTGAAATTTAACTTTATCTCCTTGCTCAAGTCTTCCTGCACTCCTTGTATATTTTTATTCATTTTCATAATTTCTCGGTCTATCTTCCTGTTATTTTCTTTTACTTCTTCCTTTAAAACTTGTCCATTTTTCTTAATTTCATTTATTTGTTTTAAATGATTTTCTTCTACCTCCATAATTCTTCCAATCATTTCTTCTCTAATTTCTTGTTTTGTATTTCTAATCTCTTCTTTTAAATTTTTATTTTGTTCCCCCATTTCTTCCCTCAATTCATCAAATTTCTTATTAAATGTATGATTTAAATCTTCTTTATTTTCTTGAAATTTCTTATCTAGTTTTTTGTTTATATCTCTTCTTAGATCTTCATTATTTTTATCCATTTTCTTTTCCAAATTTTTATTCATTTCTATTAACATTCTCATTATTTCACTCTGTTCTTCCTTTCTTTCTACTCTTTTTTTCTCTGGGATCTGTAATTGTTCTGGTCCTTCCTGTATTTCTTCACTTCTTTCTTCCTGTACTCCATGATCTCCAGATCCCTGGTTTCTTTCTTCATCTACCTGGGTACCTACTTCTTCTCCTGACTTCTCTCCCACTTGTTTACCATCTCTCAGTGTCATTTTATCCATTTTAAATAGTTTTATTATGTTTTATTAAATATTGAATATAAAATTTTATTCTAAATAATTTTAATTAGTCAATTAATTACTTTAACCAATCAATTTTTAATTATAGCCCATTAATTTATTATAACCAACAGTTTTTTATTAAAGCCCCACGTTGGGCGCCATTTTTGTAATAAATTACAATTAAAATGAATGTAAGATTGTATAAATATAGCTTAAATTGTTATAATTGTTGTTTTTGTTGTTTTTATAATTTGAAATTTTTATTTTTTTAAAGTTTTGTGGGGCTATAATTTATGTTTAAATTTATTTCAATTTTTATTTAATCTTTATTCAATTTAAAACACCTTAAAATTTCTTTATTTTATTGATCCTTTTCTGCTTGTAAAAAAAATTATGTTATTAAACTTAAGATATGTAATTTTATTTATTATTTATTATTAAATTTAGTATATCTAAATCAATTACTTAGCATTTGAGACTCATAACCTCAGTAGTCAGTTCATAATGTAAAATTTAACAATATTATTATTTATTTACTTTGCTTTACCTAAAAGAATTAATATACCCTTAACCTATTCAATGATACGGCTATGGCAAATTCGTGCGCATCAACCCCCATATAGAGGTACACGTGATCCTTAACGGTTATTTCTGGGGTAAAGAATGTCGAGAAGCGTGTGTTTATTAGTCGTTAAAAAGTTTCTTAATAATATAATGTTCTCAGATCAAGATTATAAAAATTGTTTAACGATACTGAAATATATTACTCACAATGTTTTATAGGAGTTATGAAAGTGATATAAGTGAATAAAGTCAAAAACATACCCTAAATCACTTGTTGCTGACGGTGAAGGATGGAAACTTTTCGTGGCGGCTTCCCAGACTCAGCTTCTTACCAGTGAATAATTTACACCACGTGCAAATGCCTCCTTGGACGGATACCAAACAGGATTATAACCACTGGATATTATTTCTCCTTGGTTTCTTCCAGTTTTTATTATTGTTACAGGTTAGTCAAAAAATTTAATTTTCTTCTTAGGATTTAATATTTATTATTCGGTACACAATTTCCATTTACAATTTTTCCAATAGGTTTGTTTGAAAATACATTATATAATTGATCATATTAATTTTCAGCCATCTTTTATTTTTAACAGTCATCGGCCATTGTTTTTATGATAATTTTAAAATTGACTGGCGTGGATTGGCCTTTTGATGAATTTAGAGTGACCTCGATTTTCCTTTTTCCTGGGCTTATATACCCTCGCCCAAAAAATCGAATAATGGCCGCCTTTTCGAGCGTATTTTGTTTTTTATAACCCCACTTACATCAAATTTTTGAAAAATTGACTTTTTAATTAGACATTTTCTGACCTTATAATTGTTACAAATCAATTCTGTATCACTTATTTGATTATAAAATAACATTTTTAGAATTTTAAAATCGAATCTTCCCTATAAAAATTGCTGACTTTATGGAGTAAACAATGTTGGCCATTTTGACAATTATCAATATTAAATTTAACAATTATGAGCTAATATCTCATCTTGGCCATTAATTTTAACAAAAACTGAAAATTTATATATCCTGATATAATCATATAACCTTATTTCTTAATGACACCGCTTACTTTAGTTTTTATTAACATTTTAAATTTACTGTGTCGTAACGATTCAAATACAAAATTTATCAAATAAACGAATTAATAACATTCAAAGTCCTCAAAGAACAACCTAAAATTAATTATCTTACAACAACATATAATAATAACAAATAGTACCATCAATTAATCCTCTAATATTAAGTTTATGTCTTTCCACTACAAGCACATCTTTTAAGTTTATAATCCGCAAGTTTTTTATCATCACTTCACTATTTACAGTGTTTTTCATTGACTTTATCATTCATAATGTCCTTGATTAAGCTTTTATTAAACAGTCTTAGCTTGTAAACAAAAACATCACTTTCTTACAGATGCGTTCTTACATGTAATATATTTCAACATCTTTCTTTATTTTTTAGATTTAGTCTCAAGCATTGCATTTTATCAAAACTGAGATGTACCAGAATATAGGAATTACTGGACTTGTACTGTCATCCGATACATTATAATACAGGACTCATCACTTGATGCTTAATTGAATTAGAAAATATTGTTCAGGTAAGTAAAACTTATTTATCAAATTATAATCATTTCTATGATTTATTTATTTTACTCTAACAGCTAAAATTAGTTTGTTGAGGTTTAAATTTTGTACCTTATATTACTAACTAAATACAGTTGAATAATCTCTATTTTATATGATAAATTTAAATAACCTAAACCTACTTGTTCTCATTTTATAGCTACCTATAAAAAAATTATTGAACTTATTATTTTTAACATTAATTATAACTTATTTGTATTTTAATCTACTAATAATCTTTAATACTTTAATACTACTTTAATCTTACTAATATTGTATTCTTATGATTCATTATTAACATATTTTAATACTTATTTATTTTTTTATTTTTAGCTTAAACAAAATAGTATTTTGGACTTTGATTCTTGGATCGACTACTGGTGTTAGTGCTCATTCTTATGAACTCATTTTATCAAGATAGTTTTGTGTTCTTGTGTGAATTAAGATTTACTGGATTGGCTCAAATAAAGAAATTTTTGGTGTATTGATCATTTAATGAAAAGTTTTGAAAATAACATCCATGACTAGTAATTTATTTCAACTCAAGTTATTTATTTGGTAAGTTATATTTATTATTATTTTAAAACATTACAATATATATATATTGTAATAAATTATAATGTTATAAAAGTGATGAGTGATTAAATATTATTTAAAATTGATATAATTATTAAATTGTTGGTTTTATTATTTTAAATTTTTATTTTTATAAGTTTTGTGGGGCTATAATTTATGATCATTTATGTTTTCATTCTTATTTAATCTTTATTTATCTCAAAATACCTCAAAATTTCTTTATTTTTATTTATTTTTTTTACTGTTTGCCAATAATATATGATCAAAATCAACGTATGTAGTTTTTATCTATTATTATTTTAGATTTGGTTTATTTAAATTAATTTTAAAACACGAGTGACTCTTAACTACAGTAGTCGGTTCCAATAAAAAATAAAATCTAACGATAAAATTATTTATTTTACTTATTTTACCTAAAGAATTAATATACCCTATACCTACTTAATGATACGACTATGATATTTTCGTGCGCATATACCCACGCTTAAAAGAACACGTGATATATTACAGTTATATGCTAGCAGTGAACGAAGAAGTAGCGTGCATTAGTCGTTACAAGATGTTTAAACAGTTTATTTCATTTAAAACAAAATTGTGTTGAAATAGTGGTTTAAAGATATTGAAATCTATCATTTACAAACTTTATATGTATTAGGAAAGTGAATGTAATAAGTGATATAAAAAAAAACATACCGTAATTCACTTGTTGCTATGTATAGTGCCGCTACTCCAGTTTCAGCTTCTCACACGGGATATTTTAAACACGTGGGACCACTTCCTTGGGAATTCAAATGGATTAAACCACTGGATATGATGTCTCCTCCCAGATTCTTCAAATATTTGGTTATTATTGCAGGTTAGTGTAAAAAAAATTTTTATTTTTCTTCTTGAGTGTAGATATTTTATTAACCAGTGTACAATTTCAATATACAATTTCCAATCGGTTTTGTTTTTATAAATTAACAATACATTTCTATAGATTATTATGCCACCATATTTATTTTTTTAAGGAAGTCGGCCATTAAGATATAATAATTTAGAAATAAACTGACGTGGATTGGCCTTTTGATGAATTTAGAGTGACCTATTTTCCCATTTTCCACGGGTTTTTATATGTTAACACCGGAAACTCCAAACATGGCCGCTTTTTCGACCGTGTTTTGTTTTTTCCTAACCTCTTTGTATTGAATTTTTGGAAAATTAAATTTTTAATTTAGCATTTTCTGACCTTATAATTGTTATTAATCGAATCTACATAACTTATTTCATCATAGAAATAAACTTTTCAAATTTTCAAACAAAATTTTCCTTTTAAAATTGTTGACTTTCTGGAGCAACATAATGGCGGACATCCTTACAATTAACAATAACAAATTGAACAATTATTAGTAAATATTTCTTTTTGACCCTTGATTTTAACAAAAAATGAAAATTTACATACTCAAATATAATCAGAAAACCTTTTCTTTTAATGACATTTCTTATTTTAGTTTTCATTTAGAAATCTACTGCGTCATAACAATTTAACTACAAAATTTATCAAATAAATAAAATCATCAATGAATAACTTAAAATTAATTACTTTACAACAACACATAATTATAATAAATAATAACACTAATTAATCATTTAATATTAGGTTCATGTCTTTTCACTGCAATCACATCTTTTTAAATTTATATTATCAGTTTGTGATCACTGTTTCACTATTTACAGTGTCTTTTCACTGGATTTATCAATCATAATGTCCTTGATAAAGCTTTAATTATATATTCTTTGTTTGTAAACAACCACATCACTTTCTTACAGTTTTACATGTGATAAATTTCAATATTTTTTTTTTAGACTCTCTCAAGCATTATATTGTATCAAAATATGGGATGTACCAGAACATAGGAAGTACTAGGCTTGTACTATCATCCGATACATTGTAATATGGACTCATCACTTTGATGCTTAAATGAATTTATAAACATTGGTTGGGTAAGTCAAATTTGTTTATTTAGTTATGTTTATAATCTATGATATTGTTTATTTTGTTCTGATAGCTAATGTTTGCTTGTTGTATTTAAATTTTGCAAATGATATAATTAAATGAATATAGTTGGATATGTTCTACCTTAAATAATAGTTTGTAATCATCTACACCTACTTAATTCTTATCTTATAACTACCTATTAAAAAACATTATTAAACTTATTATTATTATTAACTTTGATTATAGCTTATTTATATTTTGATCAAACTAATTCAATATAATAATAGAGTGGGTTTCCTATCACTAATATAATATTCCTATTATTCATTATTATCATATTCTAATATTCATTTACTTTTTATTTTTAGCTCAAACAACATAGGATCTTGGACTTGGCTATGGAATCGACTATTGATGTTAATACTTCTTCTTATGGACTCATATTTTATCAAGATAATTTTTGTATTCTTGTATTACTTGAGACTTATTAAATAGCTCTAATAAAGAAATTTTATGGTGTATTCATCATTTAAAGGAAAGATTTGAAAATTATATCCATCTTTAATAACTTATTACAATTTTAAGTTATATATTGGGTAAGTTATATTTTTGATTATTTTAAAACATTACAAATTTCCCCCAATTTAATTTTAACAAATTATTACTGGGTAATAATTTTTAAAATTTAATTCCATTTTATTATATCTAAATCTATTACACTTCAGATTTTATTTTGTTACCTTTTTATTTTAACATATACCTTTTATTGTACTTTACAAACAATCTTCAGTAGTATTTAACATAACTCCAATTTATCTAATTTTTAATATAACCACTGACTATTTATTAATAATTCATACCTTTAATTGTTAATTCTAACTACAATATAATATTTACTTGTTCTAATATTTACATCTTAAACTATCTTATTTCCTAAATTGAGCTAGATCTTTAAAATTTTGTTCTATTTGTGATATGCATATAAGTTTTTAACGTTTACCTTACCCCTTAACAAATTGTTATATGTATTTTTTAAAATATAACTATTTTCATAAGCTTTTTCAACTATAAATGGTCCTATAAATGGTAATTTTAATTTTGCACATTCATTATTTCTCTTGTTAGCTACCTGTAATGACCTTTCAATTACCCAATCCCCTTCTTTAAACACTGTTGGTTTCTTTAAATTTTATAGTTTCTTTTTAAATATTGTTCTGCATTTCTTTTTAACTTAATATGAAAATTTTTTAATTAAATTACTATTTTGCTCTAATTTTGTACAACTACTAGTGAATTGATATATGATTTGTTACTTCTTCAAATTATTCCTTCAATCTATAAGATTTCCTATTCTCTCTTCACTCTTTTCTTTTAACTTTAATGGTATAGGATATATTTTCACCTTAAAATTCTCAACATCTCTCACCTCCATATTATACTCATATTCGGTAGCTTCTTTTGGCTCCTTAAACATCAACTTCTATACTTCATCAACAAATCTCCTACAATATTGTAATATATTCCATCACAATTTAATCTTCATTTTTAAATACATCTTCTTCTTTCTTCTTTATACTTCATACTCATAACTTTCTTCTTTATACTTCATACTCATAACTTTATTCTTTATACTTCATACTCATTTCTAATATAATTAATATCCTTCTTACTATCTTCTACTTCTTCTATCATATCCATTAACATCCATATACCATTTAGTCATACCTTCTTTTCTTGACTATTGATTATAGCTTCTAATCGTTCCTATGTATCATTTAATATTATCATATCACCATCTAGATTAGACACAGCTAGTAGTTTATAATTTATAATAATTCAATTTAAATTTATTTTAATATCATATTATTTATTTACTTCACATAGCTTTTTGTTTTTAATACCATTTAATATTACATTTTGAATTTTAATTTCTTTTTTCTTTTATATTATTTAATTTTGAAATTGATTTTTGAATCTATTAATGATATTTTGTTTCCTGTATCAATTAAATTTTGTACCACTTTGTAATTAATTTTGCCTTGAATATACACTAACTTATTATGATATAATTGATCCAAATTTCATTTAAGTTAATAAATTGATTGGGGTGGTATTATAAATTTAATATAAAATACAACATTTTATTCATGCAAACAAAAAACTTACCTACTACCTACAAATACTATTATGAACATAATCTATACCTTGTTACTACCTTCCCCCTGCTCAATAAAATATTCATTTTCTTCTTCACCTTCTTCCAATTTCTTTCTATAGGACTCCTCATAGTTTTTGTAGCTTTCATTATCATGTATAACTTTATAGCATTATTTTGTTTTCTCATTCCTTTAAATTTTCCAACATCGGTGTTCATATTCATTTCTTCATCTTCTTTCTTTGTTTCCATATGTTTCCTTTTATTTAATTGTTCAGGTAACATTTCAATTTTCTTGGTTTCTTTTACATTTATAATTACACTCGGATTAATCTCATTCTTATTTTCATTCATGTCACATTTAGTATAAGTTTTCATTAATTTATTCATTTTAATCTTCTCAATTTCAACATCTTTATCTCTCTCTTGGTCAGTTTCTTCTAAAATTTTATTATTTACTTCTGCATTTTCCTCCTTTTCAACTACTTTTTCTTCTTCATTGAATTTTTCCATATTCTCTTCTTGGTTTGCGGCTTGTACCTTCACATTCTCTTCTTCTTTATCAATATTTTCTATAATCTCTTCTTTTAAATCTTTTCCATTGTTTCTATTTAAATTATAATTCATCTTATCCACCTCTTCCTCATTTTCATCATATTTCTTTACAAACATATTACTTATTATTTCTCTTTGTTCATCTAATTTCTTATCCATTCTTTTCATGCTTTCTTTTATCTCTATTAACAATCTCCAGATTTCTTTATTTTCATCCTCCGTCCAATGCATTTTACCCATTTTTACAATTTTGACTAAGTTTTATTAAATATTGAATATAAAATTTTGTTCAATAATAATTTTATTATTGTTATTATTATATAACACACCTTTTAAATTCTATATAATTTAAATTATAACAGTTTTACATTTTTTTGATATACGATTGCTCCTGATAACCCACTAAATTAATTATCAAACCTGTTTGTTATATTTAAGAAAAAACTCTTTAACTTTATAACCAGTCAAATTTTTATAATAGCCAATTAATTTGTTATTACCAATAGTTTTTTATTATAGCCCCACGTTGGGCGCCATTTTTGTAATAAATTATAATGTTAAAAATGTGATGAGTGATTAAATATTATTTAAAATTGATGTAATTATTAAATTATTGTTTTTATTATTTTAAATTTTTATTTTTATAAGTTTTGTGGGGCTATAATTTATGATCATTTATGTTTTAATCCTTATTTAATCTTTATTTATCTCAAAATACCTCAAAATTTCTTTATTTTTATTTATTTTTTTTACTGTTTGCCAATAATATATGATCAAAATCAACATATGTAGTTTTTATCTATTATTATTTTAGATTTGGTTTATTTAAATTAATTTTAAAACACGAGTGACTCTTAACTACAGTAGTCGATTCCAATAAAAAATAAAATCTAACGATAAAATTATTTATTTTACTTATTCTACCTAAAAGAATTAATATACCCTATACCTACTTAATGATACGACTATGATATTTTCGTGCGCATATACCCACGCTTAAAAGAACACGTGATATATTACAGTTATATGCTAGCAGTGAACGAAGAAGTAGCGTGCATTAGTCGTTACAAGATGTTTAAACAGTTTATTTCATTTAAAACAAAATTGTGTTGAAATAGTGGTTTAAAGATATTGAAATCTATCATTTACAAACTTTATATGTATTAGGAAAGTGAATGTAATAAGTGATATAAAAAAAAACATACCGTAATTCACTTGTTGCTATGTATAGTGCCGCTACTCCATTTTCAGCTTCTCACACGGGATATTTTAAACACGTGGGACCACTTCCTTGGGAATTCAAATGGATTAAACCACTGGATATGATGTCTCCTCCCAGATTCTTCAAATATTTGGTTATTATTGCAGGTTAGTGTAAAAAAAATTTTTATTTTTCTTCTTGAGTGTAGATATTTTATTAACCAGTGTACAATTTCAATATTCAATTTCCAATCGGTTTTGTTTTTATAAATTAACAATACATTTCTATAGATTATTATGCCACCATATTTATTTTTTTAAGGAAGTCGGCCATTAAGATATAATAATTTAGAAATAAACTGACGTGGATTGGCCTTTTGATGAATTTAGAGTGACCTATTTTCCCATTTTCCACGGGTTTTTATATGTTAACACCGGAAACTCCAAACATGGCCGCTTTTTCGACCGTGTTTTGTTTTTTCCTAACCTCTTTGCATTGAATTTTTGGAAAATAAAATTTTTAATTTAGCATTTTCTGACCTTATAATTGTTATTAATCGAATCTACATAACTTATTTCATCATAGAAATAAACTTTTCAAATTTTCAAACAAAATTTTCCTTTTAAAATTGTTGACTTTCTGGAGCAACATAATGGCGGACATCCTTACAATTAACAATAACAAATTGAACAATTATTAGTAAATATTTCTTTTTGACCCTTGATTTTAACAAAAAATGAAAATTTACATACTCAAATATAATCAGAAAACCTTTTCTTTTAATGACATTTCTTATTTTAGTTTTTATTTAGAAATCTACTTCGTCATAACAATTTAACTACAAAATTTATCAAATAAATAAAATAATAATACCTAAAATCATCAATGAATAACTTAAAATTAATTACTTTACAACAACACATAATTATAATAAATAATAACACTAATTAATCATTTAATATTAGGTTCATGTCTTTTCACTGCAATCACATCTTTTTAAATTTATATTATCAGTTTGTGATCACTGTTTCACTATTTACAGTGTCTTTTCACTGGATTTATCAATCATAATGTCCTTGATAAAGCTTTAATTATATAGTCTTTGTTTGTAAACAACCACATCACTTTCTTACAGTTTTACATGTGATAAATTTCAATATCTTTTTTTTTAGACTCTCTCAAGCATTATATTGTATCAAAATATGGGATGTACCAGAACATAGGAAGTACTAGGCTTGTACTATCATCCGATACATTGTAATATGGACTCATCACTTTGATGCTTAAATGAATTTATAAACATTGGTTGGGTAAGTCAAATTTGTTTATTTAGTTATGTTTATAATCTATGATATTGTTTATTTTGTTCTGATAGCTAATGTTTGCTTGTTGTATTTAAATTTTGCAAATGATATAATTAAATGAATATAGTTGGATATGTTCTACCTTAAATAATAGTTTGTAATCATCTACACCTACTTAATTCTTATCTTATAACTACCTATTAAAAAACATTATTAAACTTATTATTATTATTAACTTTGATTATAGCTTATTTATATTTTGATCAAACTAATTCAATATAATAATAGAGTGGGTTTCCTATCACTAATATAATATTCCTATTATTCATTATTATCATATTCTAATATTCATTTACTTTTTATTTTTAGCTCAAACAACATAGGATCTTGGACTTGGCTATGGAATCGACTATTGATGTTAATACTTCTTCTTATGGACTCATATTTTATCAAGATAATTTTTGTATTCTTGTATTACTTGAGACTTATTAAATAGCTCTAATAAAGAAATTTTATGGTGTATTCATCATTTAAAGGAAAGATTTGAAAATTATATCCATCTTTAATAACTTATTACAATTTTAAGTTATATATTGGGTAAGTTATATTTTTGATTATTTTAAAACATTACAATATATATATATATATATATATTTTGTAATAAATTACAATTAAAAAATGATAAATGTTTGTATAATATAGTTTAAATTGATGTTGTTATCAAATTATTGTTTTTATATTTTTAAATTTTTAATTTTTTTAAAGTTTTGTGGGGCAATAATTTATGTTTATTTGTTTTTCAATTTTATTCTGTATTTATTTATCTCAAAACACCTCAAAATCTCTTTATTTTGTTACCATTATATTGTTAAAAAAAAATTATTCTCAAACTCTAAATATGAAATTTTATTATTATAGTTTTAGATTTGGTCTACTTAAATCAATTTTCAAAATATAAAAGACTCTTATCAACAGAAGTCGGTTCAAAAAAACAATAAAATCCAACGATAAAACTATTTATTTTACTTATTTTACCAAAATTTTAATATACCCTATACCTACTGAATGATGCGACTATGGTCTTTTCATGCGCATTTGCCCACGCATAAAAGAACACGTGATATTTTACTGTTATTTTCAAAGAGCAAACTGAGAGGTAGGAGATAGCGTGCATTAGTATTAACAAGATGTTTAAGCAGTTTCTTTATTCAAAATCGAAATTATATCAAGATAGTGGTTTAAAGATATTGAAATCTATTTTTACAAACTTTATAGGTATTGTGAAAGTGAATGTAATAAGTGATATCAAACAACATACCGTATTTCACTTGTTGATTGTGTATAATGCTGAGCTACTCCATTTCCGGCTCCTCACACGGGATATTCTAGACACGTGGGACCATCAACGAGTGGATGCTTGGATTTCGAGTACTTCCAGAACAATTATCTCGTTCTCACCATGTTAAAAATTGTTAGAAAATTTAATTGCTTCTCCAGACGTCCAATGTTTTAGATCATAAGGTTAGTAGAATAAAATTTTTATTTTAATTCATGTATATAGTTTTTATTATTATAAAAATCCCATTTCCAATTATTAGTAGTTTACAAATTCGTTTTAACTTATACATAGGTTATTATGCGGCCATCTTTATTTTTAACAATCGTCGGCCATTGATTTGTGATAATTTTAAAATAGATTGACGTGGATTGGCCTTTTGATGAATTTAGAATGCTCTCGAATTTCCTTTTCCAAGGGCTTATATACCCTCGTACAAAAAATCCGATAATGGCTGCCTTTTCGAGCGTATTTTGTTTTTCATAACCCCACTTACATCAAATTTTTAAAAAATTGACTTTTTAATTAGACACTTTATGACCTTATAATTGTTACAAATCAAATCTGTGTAACTTATTTCATTACAAATTAACATTTTTAGAATTTTAAAATCAATTTTTCCTTATTAAAACAGCTGACTTTACGGAGTAAACAATGTCGGCCATTTTGACAATTATCAATATTAAATTTAACAATTATGAGCTAATATCTCTTTTTTGCCATTAATTTTAACAAAAACTGAAAATTTACATATTCTAATATGATCAGATAACTTTTATTTTCAATGACACCGCTTATATTAGCTTTTATTTGCTTTTTAAATTTACTACGTCATAACGATTCAAATACAAAATTTATCAGATAAAAGGATTAATAACATCCAAAATCATCAAAGAACGACTTAAAATTAATTACCTTACAACAAAATACAATTATAACAAATAGTAATATCAATTAATCATCTAATATTAAGTTTAATGTCTTTCCACTACAAGCACATCTTTTAAGTTTATAATCCGCAGTTTTTTTTTTTCATCACTTCACTATTTACAGTGTTTTTCATTGAATTTATCATTCATAATGTCCTTGACTAAGCTTTAATTAAACAGTCTTAGCTTGTAAACAAAAACATCACTTTCTTACATTTTTATTCTTTTATGTAATATATTTCAATATCTTTATTTTTAGATTTTGACTCAAGTATTGTATTTTATCAAATCTGAGATGTACCAGAAAATAGGAAGTACTGGACTTGTACTGTCATCCGATACATCAAACTACAGGACTCATCACTTGATGCTTAATTAAAATTTGAAAATATTGTTTGGGGTAAGTAAAATTTATTTATCAAATTATAATCATCGTCTATAATTTATTTATTTTGCTCTAACATCTAAAATTAGTTTGTTGAGGTTTAAATTTTGTACCTTATATTACTAACTGAATACAGTTGAATAATCTCTACTTTATATAATAATTTTAAATAACCTAAACCTACTTGTTCTCATTTTATAACTACCTATTAAAAAAAACATTATTGAACTTATTATTTTTAACATTAATTATAACTTATTTGGATTTTAATCTACTAATAATCTTTAATACTACTTTAATCTTACTAATATTGTATTCTTATGATTCATTATTAACATATTCTAATACTTATTTATTTTTTTATTTTTAGCTTAAACAAAATAGTATCTTGGACTTTGATTCTTGGATCGACTACTGGTGTTAGTGCTCATTCTTATGAAATCATTTTATCAAGATAGTTTTTGTGTTCTTGTGTGAATTAAGATTTTCTGGATTGGTTCTAATAAAGAAATTTTTGGTGTATTGATCATTTAATGAAAAGATTTGAAAATAACATCCCTGTTTAATAGTTTATTTCAATTCAAGTTATATTTTGGGTAAGTTATATTTATTATTATTTTAAAACATTACAATATATTACCGAAAAGAGTGTCTCTCCGATACGGTCTCTAGTACAACTGCTAAAATTAACATTACAAGTGTGCTTCATTTTAGTGTTTTACAAAAATCCAATTGCATTCTTTTATTGGACCAATATTCACCATTAAGTTATAGTCTTACACTTTGTACGTCAGCATTGTCAAATAAATTGTCAAAACGGGGTCTTTCAACTGAAATAATAGTCTTCACAACCCAAACAACACAAGTTTATTCTTGTTAAGAAACAGGTTGTAACTTGTCGTCGTCTACGTTAGGAAATAATCATTCGTCATTCATATAAAGTAGATTGCAGATTTTGCAACCATATCATAGTTTTCCAAAATTCTATCCAACTCTTTAATTTCCTAAACTACCCCTTGAATCATGTGATTTGATTTAAGCAGCAGCAACATTACTGTTATAAGCACTATGCTGAGGAGACTTGTATACAATAATGTTACAACTTTATGATTAGTAGTTGAACATAATATCCACGTTTTCTATCTAATCCAATCTTCGCGATGATGATTAATAAATCTATACGGACCCTGTTCGTAAAAAGGTGTGACTGGTTGTTTAGGAGAATGTAAATCGTTGTGGGTAATCGTAGCTACTTTTCAATTGAAATATTACCTACTTTATCATAGCCATTTTGACACCTGTAATACTTATGACGATATAAATTAAAAATATCTTCTCTGGCGTATACAACGTCTGAATGTTTTCGAACATGTAGGCAAATATTTAGATTATTTTCTTTTAAAAGAGACCCGAACTTACTAAAAGTTAAAATGATATAATCATACTTTTAGGTATAATATAGATGAATCAATATTTTTTTTTCTAAATTTGAACATTAAAAAAAGATCAATCTCCTGATAGGACAAATTAATAGTCACGTTCTTGTGAATTTATGTAACGTTTTTTTTTGTGACTGATATTAAATCAAGCTTTTTTGTGCTACGTTCGGCATTGTTATAGATTACCTACATCCTACATGAGCATTATTTTTAAATATTTTAAGCATCAAAATTTGGGGAAATGTTCATCAATTACAAATTTGTTTATTGCTGTGGTATTAAATTTACACATATTATACTAATACATAAATATTCGCGTGTTAGACCGTAAACCGTAACCCAAAATAATGTGTTATTATTTTCTTATTGGCTTCATCCCTCCTTAGTCCTAAAATATTTTAATTTACGTGAGGAATACTGTACACGTTATTTGGAGCATATTTTGAAGTGTTAAATTTCTTTATCGATATTTTTTTTATATACATCTTCAAACTTTATTTTATATATAAAGCTGTCAGTATCTGTATGCAAGTAGTATACATCTGTCTACCCACAATCAAATCATAAGCTTTGTTCGGGTTTACTTGATTACTGTTTTCAAACTGTCAGGATTCTGCGCACTAAAAAATCCTGTGTTCGGGTTTTTCTTGTACTGTTTTCGAACCGTTCTATAATTTTAGTTTGGTGTTCGGGTTTTATTTCTGACTGTTTTCGGACGATTTGAAAACCGTCAAATCAGTCCAAGGTTAAAAGTAAGAATTTTTCGTGGACTAATTGACGCATGCGCTTGGACATTTGTCAGCCATTGTTTGTAGTGTGCATTTTAAATTCAAATTATTCTTGGTATTTAAGTTTATTGAGTGTATTATTATGGATTTATTGGCAGAATTCTCGTCAGATTCATCATCTTTTTCATCAGCAAGTGATGATGATGGATTGGAGATGGTAGCAAATCTTTTTTTACCTGAATTACTACAGAAAAAAGTAAAAAATGAGAATTATGCCGAAGAAACAGTACCCCTATATAGTGATGAACAGTTTATCCAACATTTTAGGTTTGTGGACAAAATAATTTACTTTTTGTATGAAATAGTTAATTGTTATGAGTATTTACTTATTTATACTATGTATTTTAGAATTTCTAGAAATATATTGGATAAACTAAAAACAAAATATGAGAACTCCGAGTACTATCCCAAAAAGGATACTGGCTTTAAAAGAATTGGGAGTGAAAAGTGCATCCTTGCTTTTCTTTGGTATGCTTCCAATGAAGCGTCTTCATTTAGAGATGTTGCAGATAGATTTAATATGTCTGTTAGTACTCTGCATAGCGTGGTTAATAACGTAGTCAAATTTTTGTCCGATATGTCAGAGGATGTAATAGTTTGGCCATCGCTACAGGAAGCTCATAATATTTCAGCTGCCTTTGAAGTAATGGGCTTTTCAGGAGTGATTGGTTGTATTGACGGAACCCATATTAGAATAGACACTCCAAATGAAGGAAATAGGAAAAAATATCATTCTATTCAGGTAAATTGCATAGTTTAAAATAAATGGGTAATGAAATATTTTAAATCACCCCCGGGGCGCGTGCGCTGCCAATTCAAATGTACTGATTTTTACTTAGACTAAGTTGACGATGAGGTGTTGTCGACTTAAATAATTATTCCCTTACACCGAGTACTTTCGTTTTAATTTAGTAAATTTTATTCCAAAAAAAACATACCTTTTTTTAATATACCGTATTTTTAATTTATTATTGTGGTATTAATAATGATAAACAAATAACTTTTAAATAAAACTTAACTTATTTAAAAAAAATTACTTTTTCCATGACAGCTGTTTAGTTTGGATTACTAAAAGTGTTCCGTTCAAATATCTATTTGGCAACGTGGCTTAAGAATAAAATTTTACCTCTCGTTAACCAAGAAAATTATTCTTAAAAATTCAAATTACGGCATGCGGGGTAGACCTAAAATACACCATTACCAATAAATGTATTGAAAATAAGGGTTTTAAGTGCTTCATCACTACACCCAAATAAAATTATGTTATTTTTGTCTTGTTAAAATTATTTAACAAAGTAAAATATAAAATAGAATCTGCATTGCACATCTATGTATTTGTAAACACCCTAATATTTTTTTTAATTCCAGATGCAAATTGTATGTGACGACAAGAAAATTATTAGGGATATTTTCATTGGATACCCAGGAAGCGTCCATGATGCTAGGGTATTTCGCAATAGCCCTTTAGCCTATAGTATTAGAGAAAGGTGCAGGGATTATATTATTTTGGGAGACAGTGCCTATCCTTGTTTAAGAAACTTGTTGACGCCATTTAAAGATACTGGCAATTTAAGCCAAGTTGAAAAAAATTATAATAAAAAATTAAGCCATTGTCGGGTATTAGATGAGCACACAATTGGTCTTTTAAAACAAAGATTTAGGCAATTGTACCATTTAAAATCAAAAGACATTGAGTTTATTTGTCATTTTATTAGGGCTTGTTGTGTGCTTCACAATTTATGTGTAAGAGAAAATCTTATCGAGGATGTAGACTTTGAAATACCTGAAATAGATATTGTAGAGAATGTTGCTGTTGAGGAGCAAAATGAAGTTGGTTTAAACTACAGAAATTATGTAGCAGCACTTCTGAATATTTAAACATATTTCATACTTTTATTGTCCATCCAAATGGGAAGCTGGTGGTTTTATATTCCACTTATTAGTTTTAGTTTCCCCCATTTTCATTATTAATTTTTCAAACCAAATTTCTTAACTGTTTGTTAAATCTTAATAACACTTCAAATTTTAATCAGTTATGTTAAGTTCCTAACAGGTGATTAAAACATTAATCAACATTTATGAAACCAGGCATTAGTGTGTACTTTGTGTTTAAAATTATTTTCAATGCCTTATAATTCTGGCAGTTATTTATACTCCAGTTTTATTCTTTAATATAGGTACTTATTTAAATTTTATTACGATACCTCCACATTACTTTAATTGCTTTTTGAAAATATTATATTAACTGTTACAAAGGTAGTTTTCTTGTCTACTTAACTTATTGTTTAAATTGATATATACTTTAAATTTCTATTAACTAATCTGTGTTTTAAAAAATATATACCCAAACTTCTGATATGAAATTTGAAAAAGAATAGTTGCATCACTTTTCTTACCAGGATAGGTACAATGTGTAATTAATATTTGCAGTTGTTAATTTTTAATAAATACCTACTGTTCTATATGTTATTAAAATTCCATTTGGACCTTAATCTTGATCTCAAAAATTTTGATAGACTTTTCAAGTATTGTATATATTGATGTATCACCTGTATAGTTTACATTCTTTTCTAAAAAAGCTGTTTTCTCCTGATGGTCTGATGTATACTGAAACTAGTATATAATTAAATGTACCTTTAATAAAGATGTATGGTCAGCTTTAGAGTTAGATTGAATATGTTTAAATATAAGTAAGTAACTTTAATTATATCCTTATACAATATATTCTGTGTTTAACTAAAAAAAAACATAATTTTGTGAATTGGATTCATCATTTTTTGTAAGATATTACACGTAAGTATATCACTATTGTATAAATAATTAATATTAATCTTTATAAAATATCATTGGGCTGTAACAGACATTTTCGCCGAATACCTTGCCGTTTGACCTACTGAGAACGTTTATTGTTTATTTTTATATTATTATAGGCACCTACACAGTTAAAAATGCATATGTGAAAACTTATTATATTACTAAATCTAAGAAATACAATTAAAAAAACGTGAAAAAGGCAAACAGTTTTTAAAACATAATATAATAAATAGTATTTTATGACTGTCTTCTTTTTTTTAAAATATTAACATATTCAGCTAATATTTCGGTCCTTTTTTCTCTATCAGCCACCTTCCTTTTCATAAATTCTAACTTTTCTTCCTCTCTCTTATCTTTTTTATCATAATATTGTTTTAAATCATCTTTTATATCTTGTAAAATTTCATTTCTTTTTTGATAGGTATTTTTTGTTGATTTATTTTTTTTGTTTTCCGCTATTTTTTTCGGCGTGAGGTCTGGCCATATACGTATAAAAGGATATACTGCTCACTGTCTATGCTGGTAATGATCGTGTTGCGACCCTAGCAAAGAGAGATGGATGTATATGTTTACACTATTTCATTCGTTTGGGTTAACTACGCTTGCCTGGTCATGTGATTTTGTTCCGCTGAAACGATTGGCTATCGTTTGAAAATTAGTTACTTTTGTGCATAAACACATGATTTACAATAACTTTTGGAAAGAGATAAAGTGGTAACAGATGTTTTATGATTGAATATTTTCAAGTGCGCGGCGTTAAGAAGTAATTAAAAATAGGCTTTGTTTTTAAGAATTAATTTAATTTTAATGAATTAATTTTGTTAAATAAGTGTAGTACTTTAATTAAATCTATAAAGAATGTTTTTTGTAGAAAATCAAATTTTATATTGAAATGCACTTTTTAGAATTAAAAAAATAGTACTTTGTTTAAAGTTACCTCAAAAATGGAAGCTGGAAAACACCGAAAAATTAGTTTTTGTTTTATTTACTGTTCATTAATTTTTTGTAAAATAACATAGGTACTTAATATTTGACTAAGAACAATAAATAACTGAACGGTTGAACTAATCTTCCACTATTTATTCGAAAAATACGTTTTAAAATGCAATTACAGCTGTTTCGCTAATATCCTCAGATTGACATAATGCAGTTACATTTTGTTTGTTTATAGCTAGATTTTATTAGCCCTAAGGGATTATCCTGGATGTATTTCCCTCTAAGATCAGTATAACTGTGCAATGATATAGAAAAACCAGGAAAAAACTATATCATGCTGATCTTTACAATAACTTAATATATTTATGTTACAAATAATGTCTAATCTATGTATAAAATGAAGACTCAATCAAAGTAAACAGTTTAATAGTGGAGAACTTCCAACATTTATTTGTTCATTAACAACTTTAAATTGTAGATCTGCTAGATGTCTTTTAATTTCAAGTTCTTCTAGAAAATCTAAGTTTTGTTTTTTATCACAAATGTGTAGTATATGAATGTCATTGGTGTGTATCAGTGAGTTTGGATGTTCAAGTGGGTGTTTTGCATAGTTCGACTTATCTGGTTGTTGTAATCTATATGCTCTTAAGTGTTCATTAAATCTTACTTCAAAATTTCTTTGTGTTTGACCTATATATACAGCATTACATTTTGGACAATTAATTTTGTAAATACCAGATTTTTTTAATTTTGGTGTTAACAAAATTAATTGTCCAAAATGTATCAACATCAAGTACCTACCTAGCTACAAACAAACAAAATGTAACTTCAATATGTCAATCTGATGATGCTAGTTATTAGCGAAACAGCTGTAATTGCATTTTAAAACGTATTTTTCGAATAAATAGTGGAAGTTTAGTTCAACCGTTCAGTTATTTATTGTTGTTAGTAAGATGGACTTCCACAAAGTAAAGGTTACCACAATCAATTTCACTTAATATTTGAATTCAATTATTGCATACATACACACAAACACATGAAGTGCGTGAAACAATATATATCTTGATTGAAATTTTTTAGAGAACATTTATTTTAATGTCCTTAGATTAGTAATATAAATTAGGATTGGGTTACAAAAAATAATATTCCATTTGGTTTTTATATTTTATTGGTTTTTAAACAATATTAATTTATTAAATTTACTTCTCACATAGTTTTCTTTTGCCAACAATCTTTTTCCTATATGAAACAACCTTATATTTAAAAATATATTTATAATAAGTTTTATAAGAAGATTTAGATGATTTTCTAAAAAATCTTGATTTTTTATATGTTCCAACATTTCTTCTGAATCAAACACTTGCTTATAAACTAATTTAAAAATTTTATTTAACAACATTACTTTTAAATATGGTGTATTAAAATTATTGTGCTGCCTTAATACCTTTTCAGCAGTTTTGCAAATAAAAACCACATCCTGGGATGGATAAATAAAATTATCGCTTCTTTTTTTAATTTCAATAAATTTCCATTTTATATTATGCGATACCAAATGGTTGCAACAAGTAAGGCAGGTGTTAGCAATCACAATTTTCTTCACTATATATCCACTGATATATTCAACTACATTTTCTATATAAGCATTTAAAGACAAAAAAGTATTTACATAGTCGTGGTCAAATATATCAGCGGATATATCTTCATCAATAATTTCAATACTACTAACATTTTTATTTCCACTTAAATCTAAAATATTTATACCATCAGCCAAACAATTTGAATTTGCAAAATATGTTAATTCATTTTTTATTAACAATCTTTTATAGGCATATTCAAATTGTTTGGCGTTAGGGTTGTTATTCCACCCACCCCTACATCTTACTGCGCTAAAAAAAGTTTCCAAATGGTCTTGGCTCAATTTAAATGTTAACAAATACCTTAATTGATCTTTAACTTCTAAATATAATTCAAAAATATTGATTAAATTTATAATAAACCCCAAAAAACCTGTTTTTCTACCCCCCTTTATTAAAGGTTGGTTATCTGCATCTTTTAATTTTTCAATATATGATATTAAGTTGTTGGCTTCATTTTTTAAAATTTTGAATGACTCATCATCAATTGCCCTACAAAACTTTTTTTTCCCAAACTTATTTTTTGCATTTAAAATATCAAATGCGTTATTGAAATTAAAGCAAAATTCTGCAGTTTGTTTTACATTTTTAAAATAATTATCACTTTCTTGTAAGTAAGTTAATGCTTTAGCTACCCTTTCGCTTAGAGTTTGTGTAGCCAATTTTACATTCATTCTATTGTTAGCATAATCCAAATGTTTATTGGTAAGTTTGGTTGCCAAGTGCAAACCCTGTTCATTCTGAATATCATTTAGCTTATTGATGTATTTCCATAATATTTCTTTTCCCTCCACAATAATTATTTTTTTATCTCCAAGTGTATTTCTAACTAATTTAATTACATGTGATGCATAAAAAAAATAAATATTTTTTTTTTAGTTGTTGGATGCAGAAAACATGGCTTGAAAATATTTCTGCCATATGACAGGTTGGCTCCCAAATTTGTCACAGTACTTACGTTTGTGGCAGCACCATCAAACGTTAATGATGCTACAATTACACCTGTGTCATTTAATAACTCCAAACAAGTTTTAACCAAATTAGCTCGTTCAGAGCCAGTTAAACTTTTAATTAAAAAGTACCCTACAGGCAACTTAAACCTATAATTTAATCCCACCACCATAAAAACTAGTGCGTTTTTTGCTAAGCACATGTCATCATTTTCAGAATTATGGAAGTTATTCCCTACATTTACAGTTCCATAAAATTGGTTTCTATCATAAATGATTTGTTCCCTTATAGCCATTTCATCCATCACTAAATTTAAAACAAGTGTCTTATCTTTAGATATTATTTTTAAAACATTGAGGGATTCTTTTGTAAATCCAGTTTTACCATCAACAACACTATACCACCTTCTTAAAGTTGATGGATGTGGCAACAAATTATTCCATTTTTGTCGGACATAATTGTAAGCCGCTGATGAATAAAATTGAAGGGACAAGGCAAAGGTCCGAATGCCTGGTGAATATTTTCTCTTTGTCCCTTTCTTCAATTTTCTTCCTACCAGTTCTTTTACTGGTTCTGGCAGGGTTTGCTATAATAAAAAAAATATAAAATATCTTTTTTCATCTTTATGCAGAAAATAAGTGTAAAATTTTTGCTCAAAAAGATAATTTTTAGCCAATCTTATGTTTAATATTTGCATTGTATTATTTCACCTATGTAATAAGAGTGGAAATATTTATTAAATCTAACTTAATTATTTACCATTATTACATCCCCAGCATCTTCAGACAAAATATTCTTTTGTTTTAAATGATTAATAAGTGATTGAAGTGAAGAAACTTTTTTCTGGAGTCTTTGATTCCTTGATTTAAGAATACTTTGCCTCTTTTTCAGGGCATGTATTTGTTTCCTTGCCAAAAATAGAACTCTTTTTGCCCTTTTGGGTGTGGACACGTCAGGACTAGTTGCTTCTCCAAAATATCTAGGCTCAAAAAATTTTCTCCTTTTGGGTGTACAAGGTTCTTCTAAAACATATAAAAATGAAATAGCAACTTATCTTTCATTGAGCTGTAATATTAATAATATAGATGTATAATTTAAAACAAAAAATTAAATAACTTCATACCACAGATAGATGTGCATGATTCCACATCTACATAATTTGGTCTAACATCAACAGGTTGTTCAACAAACTCCAAGTCACTTCCATATCCATAGCTCATTTCATTCACTTCTATATTGCCAGTACTATTTAGGTCATCTAAAAAAATACAAAAAATTTTTTTTTTTTTTCATACTAGTACAATTATGGTAATGTTAACATTTTTTTAATTGTTATTTTTTAATTTAACATACCGGCCATAGATGTGTACGGTTCCACTTCTAAATGAACATCAACAGTCTCCTGAACCAATTTTTTTGGATTTTTTACAGTTGGATATTTATTAGGTTTTAGTATAAGTCTTGCTTTTCGTCCTCCAATTTGTTTGGCATTTGGCTCGACATAGTCATCTTTCGTAAAGTGATTTGAACAAATATTAAGATTGGTAACATTATCATCAACCCTCAACCCACAAAATGTTTTCCAAATACCACAAAGATCCTCATTCTTGGGAAATCTATAAACATTTTAAATTATAAACTTTTAAAGTTATATAGATAACATATTAATATTTGAAAATTATAATTGTTCGTACTTGCGCGTGCAAACCCACTTCTGGATTTTTTTGTCACATATAAAACAGGTTTTAGGCATATTGTCCAAATAATAATAATAAATAGTTATAAACACAATAAAATACTATAAAACACAATTAGAAAACTCGCTACTCGCTTAACACAATTGACCAAAATGGCTAACGGCAAACACAACACAAGGTAACATGTGGTAATGAATGGCGCATGTAACCCTACGCCGATCAATAATCAACTATCAAGACGACAGCCAATCGTTGCAGCGGAACATAATCACACGACCAGGCAAGCGTAGTTAACCCAAACGAATGAAATAGTGTAAACATATACGTCTATCTCTCTTTGCTAGAATCGTTTTCCAAACAATGTAGACAGTATATCCTTTTATACGTATATGGGTTTGGCTCACATGTAAGTAATATTGTTGCCTGTCCTGGTTCACACTCGACTGATGTTGATGGGCCAGCCCCACAATAAACATTATCTAAAATTGATGTGGATGGTCCAGCCTCACATTTGTCGCCCAAAATATTGTCTTTAGTAAATTTTATTTTGTTGTTAGATGACAACAACATAACTGGGTTGATATTTTTTTTTCATAAAAATTGTGTCCATTTCCTCTTCGTATTCAAAATACTTCTACCACGTCCAGAACTGTTGTTGTTATCTACAACTTTTTTATAATTTCTTTCTAGCACTCGAAATCTATTTTCACATTTTGAGGCAGAAATTGTAACATTAAAATGGTTAGAAATGTCATTTGACACACACTCCCACAACCTTTTCATTGATTATTTTCCAAGTTTTTCTTTGTATCTCTTGAAAGTATCTATTAGCTTTAAAGTTTTTTCTCTATTAAAAACTTTTTCACTTTCGTCATTAAAAGTTAAACATTCCCCTAGATCACCTAAAATTAAAAGGATACATATTAGATACTACTATATTTTTAAATTAAATACGCATTATTTACCTTGATTTTCCATTTTTGGCATTAAATTCCAATAATGCAAATAGGTAACGACAAATAAAAAACAACAATAAACACAAATAAACAACAAATAAGCAACAAAAGTATTTATAAATTTTTAATATTTGAATTTAAATATCACACCACACAGAACAAATATACGTTTACAATCGTACTACAAAAAATAATGCTGTCAAATGTTAGAACATTTTAAAGTTTTAAGTTTCAGACACAGAACACAAAAATAATGTGTCAAATATTAAAAAATAAGGCGTTCGGGTTTTTTCATTTGTTGACAGTTTTCAAACCGTACATAAATAGTCCTCGGATTTAGTCTACTGCACATCCAGTTGTGCGCAGTCAGCAACCTCAAACCGTCCGAAAAACGAAACCCGAATAAAGCTATAGTAGAAGTCGTACATTACAGTTTTAGCCAAATCTAGAATGACCATCCCAATATAGAAAGGTTTATTAAAACAATGTTCGGCTTGTTTAAGTCTGATTATCATAAAATCCTCCTTCTCGTCCAGTACTGTTCTACTATGAAATCATGGACTGCTAATATGTACGCTAGTATATGCATGAATATATTAAATTTTTTAAATATGTCAATTTTTATATTATCTGGACTATTAATTACCAAAGAACACACCATATAAACTGGCTTTACAGCTGAAATAGTAGAAAATTGTTTCCACCTGCACCCAAGGTAGAGAAACTTAACAGTTTCTATACCAAGCTTGACCGTTTTCTATGAAAGTATCGACGAAGTCTGTCGCCATCACGTTTTCTATTGGAAAGTAATTCAATGTCCGTTGGGGCATATAGCCCAGGAAGTAGTTGTTTTTTCATAGAAAACGGTCAAGCTTGGTATAGAAACTGTTAAGTTTCTTTACCTTTGGTGCAGGTGGAAACAATTTTCTACTATTTCAGTTTTATTATTGACTGCACCTTATTGAAATTATTTCATGTATTTTTTGGCAATCTACTTGGAAAGGAATGTGTATGGCGTTAAAAGAGATGTAGGTTATTCTAAAATAAATAAAATATTTAAGAGGAAGTTATTGTATGCTGGAGACTATTTTAACGTTCATGGTCATCAAAACGCGGAATTTCTGTACAAGAAATATCGTCTCACCTTTGGTGTTTTTTCCAGAAATTATTGACGTTCACAAATTTGGCGGTACATCATGAAAAACTTGAAATATAGTCCAAGATACAAACCCCTGCCACGTCATCTCTGGACCGTATTGTACAACGTCTCCGTAATTTGTTTTGTAATGGTATATTACCATTGTAATAATTATTTAAAAAAGAATGGTTGAGAAAATATGGATTATTTATAATTATTAAAACACACTGTGTATTCATTGATTTTCATATTGTTTGTAAATGTAAATTTCCGCTTTATAATTTTTAAGATAATTTTTTAAAATTGAAACAAAAATAAATGCCACTAAATAAATAATTTATTAAAATACTATCTACTTCATTGTTCTTCTGTTCTGTGGTAGAACATGGTGTTGGTGGTGGTTATAGCGTTGTGGGTTGAATACGTCTCAATGGTTACATGACTTGTGATATTTGTCTATAGACGTAATCAAAAGCTAGTGTGTATTCTACTACTACCATTGTATAAACAGACATAGTAGGACAACCCAATGCTTTATTTTCTTTGACACAATTTGGGACGACCACCAGATGTCGGTAAAGACTTGGTCCCAATTTTAAAAATAAATACTAATTTTACTAATATTTGGTAGATGGCGGTGCGTCAGAAAATAAATTCTAACTATTTTCTATAGGGGTAATTGCAATTGTTGTGCTCTTGTTGCAAAGTTTATTATTGACGATGACGATCTTAGTATCACCTGATTCGTTGTTATAGTTTGTGGTTTGCGGTTATTTTGTTTTTGGAGTGTTTGTATTATAGTTATAGTTTATTTATTATTAAAAAACTTTACTTAGTGACAGAAAAACTGAATAGTGTTGTGATTGATTTTTTATTTTGAGGTAAGCATAAATCAAAAATGATTGCTATTCATTAGACATACATTTATATCCGGTAAATAATACATATATAAATTTTACAGATGTCAGGACATTATAGTATGTTTACTACCAATGCGGTAATTCCACATACAAAGATTCAACTATCAGAATGTTTCGATTCCCATACGCAGCAGTATGTCAACAATGGATAATAAACTCAGGTAAGACTAATATTTTTCAAATAAAAAATAATAAATTTATACCCTTAAAATAATTGAATTATATTAAAATTTTAAATGACACTAAGACGGATTAATTGTTTTTAATCAAAAATCAAATCAAAAACATTTTGAAATATATATAATATAATCAATGTCTATTTTTAACTTAATAGTTGTTAAAAATGTTTTATGTTAAACTATTTTTAATATAAAAGTCTTAAACCGGTGATTTTTAAAATGTTTTTTCATTACAATAAAGAAATAAAACATAAAATTTGAAAACATTAAATTAATTTTTTTTATTGAAAAGTAATGTATATCGATACCGTGGTCCTTGACACAGTTCTTATAAAACTATAATATGTACAATAAGACTATGACACTGGAATTTTGTTAATTTGAAATCAGCTGACTTGCATAAAGTTTTCTGTATTACGGAAATAAAATTTGTTGATATATTTTTAAAAATGGACCATCCTGGTAAAGACAAGTAGTAGATTTAAAAAACTAAAATTTTTAAACATTTTTCTAAGAGCAACAATTTGATGTAAACTTAATTTTTAATTTTGTTCCACAAACATCAAACAAAAAATCAACTGTCACTTCATAATAAATCGCAACGTTGTTATTCTTTTTTATGTATCTATGGTTATTACCATTGTAGCATTATTAAATTTTATATGTGTACTTGTAATTAAAAAAAAACGACTTGAATTCTCTTCACTTAGCTACTTTTTTAAAAAATTAAAATATTTTCTGCTTTAAAAGTTTTATAATTGAAAAATATTAAATAAATATAAAAATGTAATTCAATTTTGGACTGGCTTAATAAAAATTTTCGTATTTTTTCTTGCAAAAAATAATTTTGATAATTTATTAGCTTAGACAATAAATTTTTGTTGCTATAAACAAGCCGTTATGTTAAACCCCATGATTCAACCTCTACTTTAATATAACAATAGGTACCGTTTTCTCCACAACAATTTTACCGTACTTCCGGTAATATCGATAATCTCGATAATTCTAAATATACCAATAATTTATGAATATAACAATTTGGTCACTCAACATTGTACAAGATAAAATTCCTAAAAATGTAGTTAATGGCTTAAACGATTCGAAATAGTTTTAGAAAAAGAAGTATTTTTATTTTTTTCGGTTAAAAAATTACAATTGTTATTAGCAAAAAACTGTTGGAAAAAAAACCCACCAGCTTCTTCCCAATACCTCCAAAAAAGTATAACTGATTGTTTAAATAATAAAAAAAAATTCTGAAAGTGCGGTAAATTTCAACAAAAATTCTTAATTCACGGAATTGTAACTCTATACTATTTTCACCATGTACTAGCGTGAAAAAATAATAAAAAGAAATCGAATTAGTGCTTTGAATTTGTCGCGCTTAACAATAATAATAATGGTAGAATAATAATAATCTTTAATGTTTCTAAACAAAAAATTACAGCAACGGTTTGGTTACATATATTTTATTATTACAAC
Organism: Ophraella communa; assembly: GCA_035357415.1. Taxonomy (NCBI): domain Eukaryota; kingdom Metazoa; phylum Arthropoda; class Insecta; order Coleoptera; family Chrysomelidae; genus Ophraella; species Ophraella communa. The sequence continues at coordinate 16,756,031 of CM068985.1, read as the reverse complement.
ATAGTTTAATAAATCATATTTATAAGTTTTAATTAAATTAGATTTTAAAGTTATTGGCATTTTTTTATTAATAGGTAGTAATTATTTACATTGCAGGAAATGCTTCTTTGGCGACCCTGAGTTCGAATATTCTGAAGGGAAAATTTATATGTAGCAAGCATTTCGATCCTGTACTTCTGAATTCCAAACGTTTACCAAAGACTGCTGTTCCACAAAAATATGATGATCAAATGCCGTTTTCTGAGTTATCTGTAGCAGCAGGTTTGCGACAGTATACCATCAACCAATAAAAATACTTTTGATTGTGACGAAAGTGAGAGTTTGAGCGAAACGAGTACAAAAACCATCTATCCATTTATACTCCAGTTGATTGATATGCCCTCATCTCCTCTTCTTTTGGAAAAAGATCATAAAGAAATAACGACTCTTAAAAAGCGTTTACAGGAGTTTCAAAAAAAAATTAACAGATTAACAAACTAACATAAAAAAAGTAAAAATTCTCAAGAAGTAAAAAAAAACTCTAAGTTAGCAATACTACAAAACAAATAATGTTATCTATTTATCCATCCTTAAATTTTTACATAAAATCCTTGTGTATTTAATTTTAACGGAATATTTCATTCCTATCATAATTTTAGGCAATAAACCGCAGGTAGAAAAAAGGTTTGAAACAATTTTAAAGATATAATGGAGAACAATTATTACTAACATATTTCTGCATTGTTAAGTACAAAATCCAACTATTTTTTTAATTTACATTTACTTTATGTATGATTTTTACTTTAATAAATGTTTTTAGTTGCTCAGAACGAAAAATGTAATTAGATTATTATTGTAGAAACTTTTTGTAAAAATCCATGTTATTATAAACCACACACAAAAATGTTTAACGAATATTTCCACGATTTATTAAAACATTTCTTTTTATAAATCAATCATAGTTGCTTAGAATCTGACGATGGTAATTATTATCCAAACAGCTCTCATTGAATTATTGAATTTTTTTAATAAATCGTTGAAATATTCTTTAAACATTAATTTTTTTTGGTATTTATGATGATGTAATTATTTATGAATAAATATTTTTTGTAGTATTTTTTTATTTATTGTAGAAATCCTTACTTTTTGGAAATCCGTAATATGAAAATTAAACAAATACATTTTTAGTAAAAATTCCCACTAAGTATTATTCTAACAATCCTTTTTATAGTAAATGACAGCCTTTACGACTAAATGAAAGATCTTCATAATGAAGTTACATTTTTTAAGACAACAATTTTAAAGATATATTATTAGCCCTAAGGAATAATCCTGATCCTGATTTTTACTATAACTTTATGTTTTATCAATATATAAACTGTTTGTTTTGATTAAGCTTAATTTTATAAATAGATAATACAATAAAATATTAAGCTATTCTAAGCATCAGTACGATATAGTTTTCAACTGTTTTTTCTATATCATTGCACAGCGCTGATCTTAGATGAAAACATTTCCGGGATAATCACTTTTTTTCAAATCCCAAAAAACGGTAAAATTTTTGAAAAATTGAAACGCACAAAGAAAGGTCATAAAATAGTACCGAGGTCCGAAGGTACTTTAGAATAACAATACTTTTTATTTTAATAAGCTAATATGTAAAATATGTATAAAAAAATTAAATTTAATTTACTTTATCTTTTCAACCCTGTAATTAATGAAAATCAATTTTTACAGATAATTTATGCTGACTTTCTGCTCTCAGTACCAACAGAATATTTATTTCTATGTTTAATTTTTTTAAAAATACTTACTCACTTTTTTAGTATTAAAAAAAATCATTCTATTTAAAATGTATTGGCTAAAAGTTTTACGCCTACATCTCCATGAAGAAATTCGGCTAAATAATAAATTTATCGGACAACCCCTATTTTCTTTGCGATCAAAAACTGTAATTTATTTTGTATATTTACTCTATTCGTCACCAGGTACCACCACGTTACGGGCGTACAGAGCTTCAAAATTATCTACCATAAGGATTGTCCTACTATGTCTTTTTATACAATGCTACTACTACTTCTACTGGTCCTATCCAGTTAATACGAACACTACTCACTTACGTAGGCTGCTACTTCTTCCTGTTTTTCTTCTCAGACAAGCAAATATTTTCTAATTGATTCTTTAATTTGACATTTTGCGTTGGGAGCAAGTCTCAAAAAAAGGTATTACCAATTTAATTCTGTTAAAGGCACTTTATTCTATAAATTTGTGTTAAGCAGTTTATAACAGATTTAATAATCCCCGAAGAAATGTTAAAAATTAGATAAAAGAAGCTACAAACGTACTGAATTTTAAAAATCAAAACAAAAATAGATGTCAATTTTACACATGTCATTGCAAAAACAGTATCGACTTTCATTTTCTCGCTGTTGTAGGGCGTGTTGTTGATAGCGGTGTGCAGATGTTTTAAAGATGATTCAATCTACCATATTTATTCCAAAATATAAATAAATAACGCCATCTTTTATGTAATAGTTAAATCAATGTCCTTGCAATAAAAATGGTGCTGTCATCTTTTAAATGACCATCAAAGTTTTCGGTTTTATTTATGACAACTATTTAATATAAGCAAACATATGTTTCAGATATCAGATATTTTCAACGGTTGTCAAGGTTTTCAGTTTTAAAAATATCTATGATGTGGAATATTAATCTCAGCAGAAAGTCGTTAGATCATATATAGCTAACGCAAAGAAAATAAAAGCCTTATTTAAACCCCGGAAGAAAAAATATGATTATCTCATATCACAGGCTACCTTATTCACATACCAACATTTGTTAAAACACTCGAAATGACCGACATTTTTGACATACTCTGTACATGTACATATAACCATTATACGCCTTACAAATGATCAAATTAACGTTTTTAATATAAAATTTCTAAGTTGTTTAGTTGCCCAACATAAAGCGAGAAGGACCGAATTACGACGAAAACTGCTCGATATTTGGATACATGAGAACTAAACCTTTATCCCTTATATATAAACAAGGATCGTGAAAAAAATGACACCTCACGTAGAATTTATGGAAGAAATATTTTTATTATGGTGTATTTAGTGTCATAGTTTAGATATTTATCTTATATAGGCCATTTTTTAACAATGGTACTTAAATGTAGTGATTATCATCTGAATCGTAATAATTTATAGAAAAATTATTTAAAACATTAATATAGGTGTTTGGTTCAAATACATATAGACCAATTTTTTTAACAAAACAATGGTTCATGAAAACAGTAGTCACTGTTGTCTGGATTGTTACAATTTATACCCAATGTATAATTTATTAGTTAACGATATGGAAAGCATAGCAATGTGTTTTTTGTAACTATATGACATACTTTTATACCTTACATTATCGACTGACGTACACAACATAACCAAATTTTTCTTTTTTACATCCTAATTCACGACGTAATCTGTATATTATATGAATATAGATGCAGTTGCTGCGCTATAATTCGAAGTTCCAGTTTAAATATATTGTAGTAGCGTTATAAAAATTTAAAAGAAATTTATGTTACACGGTCGAATAACTAGCGAAGAAACTTTTCGTTTCTTATCTCCCTAATTTGTCCCTTTTTTGGGAGCCCTTTGTGTTGATATCCGCGACCTAAGACCTAGGCTAAAAATAGCATCGAAGGGTTGGTATGCGGTCGAGGATGCATACCTGCTTCTCGATGGTGTTCGTTCTTATTATGTATATGCAGACATTTCTCGTATAGAATATCTAACTCAAAATGACCTTTGACCCGTTCCATATCATCAAATTGATATTTTTAATACAAAAATTCTTAGTTGTTCGGTATCCCGACATACCCTGTAAATGAATAGACTTTGAACATAGGCATCTAACAGGCCGAATTTGATGAAAACTGTTCGATAAGAATTTGGATACCTTTATTTGTGCCATACCCCAACAGAAAACAACTAAAGTCAGGCATTTTTCACATCTGCAAGGATTTACAATTTTAAATCGATATTTTGGCGGTCTTAATTAGTGACATACCCTGTATACGCGGACATATCCCGTATCTAACTCAAAAGAACCTTTGACCTGTACCATAACACTTAGGAATTGATATTTTTATTATTTATAAGTTGCTTGGCATTCCGACATACCCTGTATATGATTATATTATGTACATAGACATTTAATTGAGAAAATGACCGATTTCGATAAAAACAAAATCATTATTTGTGCCATACCCCCTAAACACCTAAACAGAAAACAACTAAAGAAAGATACATCTGCGACTTCCATCCGATATTTGGACGGTCTCGATATGCTCTGTAGATATATTCCGTATGTAAAATTGACATCCCCCGTACATATACTTCTTACGAATGATCGAATTGAAATTTTTAATATAAAATTCACGACTATATCCCGTATAACCATTAATGTAACGACATTTTTTTTATTTGCCACATACCTTTTCCGTATTAAGAATGATCATAATCCGATATTTCGACGGTCTAATTTGCGACAAACCCTGTATATGCAGACCCGTATCTAACTCAAAATGACCCGTACCATATCATCAAATTGATATTTCTAACATTTCTTAGTATCCCTGTATATGATTAGATGATGTACCAAGATATCTATCAGAGAAGATTACCAAATTCGATGAAAACTGTTCGATCAGAATTTGAGAACGAAACCTCTATTTGTACCATACTTCGTATATAAACAGATAATAACTAAAACATTTTTCACGTCTGAGACGTCCATTTGGACGGTCTCGATATGCCCTATCCCTTATGTAAAAACCCCCGTACTAAGTATTACCTATGATCTTCACGACATACACTGTACACTGGAAATGACTGACGTAAAAATTGGCAAAACGACGCCTTCAGTATTTGAATACGTGAGAACGAAACTTTTATTTGTGTCCGTATATAAACAAGCAAGACATCTTCGACATCCATCCGATATTTGGACGGCCCTGCATACATACCACTTATGAAAAATTGACATCCCCCGTACCTCTTATGAATGATCTTCGCGATATACCCTGTACACTCGAAATGACCACCGCACCATATACGAATGATCGAATTGACATTTTTAATATAAAATTCACGACTATACCCCCGTTAATGTAACGACATTTTTTATTTGTCACGTAACCGTTTCCGTATTAAGAATGATTATAATCCGATATTTCGACGATATAATTCGCGACAAACCCTGTATATGCAGACATATCCCATATAAAAAATTGACATCCCCCGTACCTCTTACGAATGATCTTCGCGATATACCCTGTACACTCGAAATTATCTTTTACCCACATCATAATATACGTCTTACGAATGATCGAATTGACATTTTTAATTAACGACCATATCCCCGTACCGACATTTTTGCCACATACCCCCTAACCGTTTCCGTATTAAGAATGATCATAATTCGATATTTCGACGATCTATTTCGCGACAAACCCTGTATATATTCCGTATCTAGCCCGTACCATATCATCAAAATGATATTTTAAATACAAAAATTCTAAGTTGTTTAGTATCCCGACATACCCTGTATATGATTAGATTACAAGATATCGATCACAGACCAAATTCGATGAAAACTGTACGATCAGATACCTTTATTTGTACCATTCTTCTGTATATAAACAGATAACAAATAAAACAAGACACATCTGCGACGGTCATCCGATATTTGGACGGTCTAATTTCCGATCTGTAACTAACATTATTGTCGATGACCCTTGTAAAACATGTGTGATGACGTCTTAGCATCGTACCCTTTTGACAATCAATGTGTCGTAATTTTACATTCCCGTATAGATTATAAAGAGAGAGAATTACTATTCGATCAGAAAATGGAGAACCGTCCCGTATATAAACAACTAATTAGCAACGATCCGCTACCTCATGCCATTTTTACAAACCACATGTTCGATCAAATTAACATTTTTTGCCACCCTGTATGTAACGATATTTTTATTAACATTTTTTGCGACCCTGTATGTAACGACATATTTTGTGACACGACTAAAATTAGCCCACGCGATATTTGCGAGCGTACTTATAGCGGTCAATTTTTGACGAACTCGAAATGACCACGTCTTACGATCAACATTTTTACCGACCCTGTATGTAACGAGATTTTTTGCGACACGACGAAAATTAGCCCACGCCCCGTATGATATTCGCAAGCGACGCGACCATCGATCAAATTTTTACAATGCACACCCACGCGACGCGAGTTTAAATACCTATTCTTAACATATATAATCCTTCGTTCTTAGCAGCCCAGTGGGTAAGGGCGCTTAAATTATAAAAATTCTACCGACGGCGACGGTCCGTAGGTTCAAATCCCACCAGCGGCCAACTTTTTTTCAAACCAGCAGGCAACCCGCAATACAACACAAACTCGTACACTTCTTTAATAATTCCAATAAAATTCGTTCCAGTCGCTCAATTATTTAATCATTATAATATAACACAACTATTCCAAATAAACAACTGGTCCACAATTCAGAACCACAGTCCGACAGTTCAAAACCGTTCCAGAACTCCTATGCTCTATATACGGAGGTACCCCCACTCCTTGACTGTGTTAGAACTCTCATAGTTTATCTACTACTCGCACTTTTCGCAGAATTATTATCATTCCAGTGAGATATTTCCAATAGTGCTTTTATAATTTTAGGTAGACCTTCAGAAAAAATTATAAAGGAGTCGTGTCTTTCTACCCATCTAGTCTCGCAAAGGCTCATGAGGTGCTTGCCGACCACAGATTTAAGAACTGAATTTCTTTTTGCAGATTGTTTGAAAAACGAAATTACTTCCTTAACAACTCCAACGGTATTACCAATACATTGAATTTTAGTTGATTGTGAAATCGCATTATTCAAAGCATGATTGTAGCAGGACACGTGTTTAGCATAACATGCAACTTTCTGGAATTCTGACACTGCACCTTTTTTCTCAGAAGTCATAACTGAACATCCATCTGTACCAATTCCTATACAGTGATCAAAATTCAAACCAAGCAAATAAGGCGCAATATTTGCAAAACAAACCCTGCTTGAAATCGGAATAAACAAGCCAATGATATTTCTTGATATGCTTCTTTGATAAGTATCTTTTCACCATTTGTCCGTTTTCCTTTGGATGAAGTGAATACGGGTATTTGTATCCGTCATCAGGCATCCAAGGATACTCTAGAAGGATATTTTTTGTGAAGTCATCAATACATTTGCCTATGTGAAATCCTATATCATTCTGATGTTTTGGCTGCTGCTTCTCACTATCTTTATCTTTATTAGTCGACGGTTTATTGGGATTCGTAACTGGGCAATTATTGCTGTGAATATTCTCTGAAAAAAGAGTAAGGCGTGCAGATTAAATGTGACTCCAAAAACGCTTTCAATTCCAAATTTATGTTACCTGATGAAATAGCTGTACTAGTTTCTGAAACTTCGGAATCCGGGTTATCTTTCTTTGGTTTCTTTAGAGAAATAGGAATCTATGGTACGAATATTGCGATCACTTTTCCTTTTTCCAGTATCTTGAAAAAAATCAACCTTTTTCCTACTTCATTTGTTGAATCGGTCAATAGCTTACCATACTGTTTTTTTTTTCTCGCGCTGTACTCTGTATCTTTATTACACTTTCAGAGAAAAAGCACACACTGTTTCACTGTTACATCGTTAACCGTAAGATTAAAAAACAACAAATTATGGGTCTCGAACGAAATATATCTCAAAGTATACCAAATTGGAAAAATGTACGACGTACGACTATATTAACCTAGACGTAGACGATACGTGATAAACAATAATGTTTACTTGCATAGACAAGAGTGATGTTGACGAAATCGACGAAAGTTTAGTATAAGTTGGGATTTATGGGGGGAGGGGAGTAGAGAAACGAACTCGACGCATCACGATGGCATGCGAAGAGCGGGCAGCGTCGTATACTCGGCGAGGACAGAGGCGGTAAAGCGGGCATGTAAGCGGCGTCGAGTGGACATGAACTGTATCCTACAAGATTAAATTTCTCTGGGGGGGGCATTGCCCCTGGTGCCCCCTACCTGGATCTGCCGTTGGTAGGAACGTTATTGGGAATACTATAAACATTCGAATCATTTTTGGGTGCATTTATTCGAAAATCAAAACCAGAAGCAGCAAGGCTAATTCTCTCTTTTCCTTCCACTTCTTTCTTCAAAATAACATCATTTTTCCAATCGCCACTTCAGCTCTATATATACAGTGAGGACAAATTTGGCACTTCTTTGCATTGCTCGAAGAACATCCTGGGGCAAACATGATTCAACCATTGAAAATAATATAGTTTCTCATTTGTCTGACGTTACTCCAAGAGTCATTAAGGTCTCTCATTTGCGATTCCAATTTATCATATAAATTACTTTACTAAATTTTATGGGAATTAAAGCACAATCCTTTCTATATAATTTCATTTCGACGTTTCGGTAGCGTTCCAGCTACAGTTATCAAGAACTTTAATTTTAAATTAAACTTAATTTTAAATTAAACTTCGGAAAAATTACATTTTCCATTAAAATTTTGCATAGTCAACTTCAACAATTCAACAATACACTTTGATAAGCAAATCGTCACGTCCAAAACGTGATTTCAAGCTTTCAATGGGGAAGTGTACTATTTTTTTAAATTCTTTTAATCAACTCCTAATAGTTAATAAATTAAGGTTTAATTCATGAAACTTTCAAATTATATTAAGAATAATAAAAAACTCTAAAAAAACTTGAAACGAAGAGTTTTTTATTATTCTTAATAAGATGGACTAAGATGGAAGTAAGAGTTAGTACAATAAATTTGATTTTAAATAATAATACAGAGACAACAGAGAAAAGAGAGGAACAAAACCAAAAACACGGAAACGACTGAAGAACCGAGAATCAGGAAAGAAGTTCAAACGAGATTAATAACCATGACATACAAATACAACGTGAAGGTAGGAGTAAAAGTAAACCTAAAAACAGGAAAACAATACAGGAAATTGAAGAAATACCTAGAAGAATTCAAAGGACAGGGCATAAATTGGTACACATTTATGGACCCAACCGAAAAGAACGCCAAAACAGTGATCAAAGGACTTGCACCCGATGAAGACACAAAAAAAATAAAGGAGGACAAAACGTAAGGGTCTTCAGATTTGGAGACAAGAGAAAATTCGCGATATTCTACGACGAATATCGCAAGGAAGACCAGGAGCACATGTAGAATCTAGAGTACATTCTAAGTGAAATTGATTGTGTTAACCTTAACTGTTCAGTTATTTATTGTTCTTAGTACATTCTAAGTGCAAAAATCCAAAAAGAAGCTCTACGTGGAAGCAGAACGCTATACAATGCTACAACTGCCAAGGATATAACCATGGACAGTCAACATGTCACATGGAAACGAGATCTGACAGATGCGGAAGAAAGCACCTATCCGGTGAATGCGAAAGACCAAAAAGCCAACCTGCAACATGCGCCAACTGCCAAGGAGAACATCCTGCCAACTATAAAGGATGTCCCAAAGCCCCAAAGAAGAAACCAATAATAGCGAAAAGGAAACCAGGACTCAGTTACGCAAACGTAAAAGAACAAAAACAGAAGAAAAAAAAAAGAAGACATATTCAAGTTGATGAAAATCTTCTCGAAACACATGAAAGAGTTAAAAAACTTTTTCCTAAATTTCAAGAAATCATAGGAACAGGACGGACAAAAGAAGAGGAACCGCTTATGAAAGATCCCTCTCATCAATAAAAAGATGGGAGGGATCCTAGTAAGGACAGCTTTAGTAAGTGGATCCACTTTTTAAAGTCATCCTTAGTTGCAGTCCGTTGGCTAAGGATGCAACTTTCTAGGGGCAGTGAAAAACACACGCTCGGGAGCATCAAGAAAACGAATACCAGCGAATAAAGGTGCTTAGCACCGTTCCAAGCAAGAAGAAGACACCTGGACACAATCACTGAACCACGACAGTGGAAAGGACCAGTAAGTACCAGAGGAGTGAGGTCCCCATCGGATAAGATGGGGGGTGGAGGAAGGTCTTCCCGGAATGCATTTCTCCTGAGGGTTGCATTCTGGAAGGGACGGGTTTGGTTAGAGTGTGTGTATCCTTCTCATCACTCAAAACCGGGAGACAGGCTGGCAAATTCATTCATTTTTTTATTAGCCTAGTCTTTGATGTAGATTTGCCTAGAATTAAAAGGGAGGGCGATTTATTAAAATTAGCCCTAAATAATAATGTTTTTAAAATCATTATCTTAAAATTATATCGTAATAATTTTAGAAAACAAATCAATCAAGATTTAATTAGAAAATATCAGAAACAATCTCTAGTTCCCAAAAATTGATATTGGATAAAAATTTTAGCAGGTAATTTTTATACTCTCTCCAAATCTATCTAATATAAAAATGAAAAATTATAGATTTATTGAATTTATTTATTGAATACCATAGTAGACCAGATAAATTATGTTGTTTATAAATAACTCAGATATTAGGTAAGTTATGATTACACAAAGAGAAAACAGTGAGGTAGTGGTGAAAGCAGAAATGTGAAATATCGGGATGTATTTGGAGCAGTTTTGGTCCAGGGGGAGAGGGAAAACGAGCATCCCATTGAATATATCAGTCGTTTACTGACACCGGCTGAAAGAAATTATTCCACTACCGAACGTGAAGCTCTCGCGTTGGTATATGCAGTAAATAAATTCCGCGGGTACATAGAAGGCTCAAAGGCCATACTGATAATGGATCATCAACCCCTCAAATGGTTAATGAGTTTGAAAACACCCACAGGTCGCCTAGCAAGATGGTCCTTGCAACTTCAACCCTATGATCTTCAAATCCAGTACACTCCCGGAAAAACCAACGTCGTGGCGGACCTCTTATCTCGCCCCATCTGCCAAAGCTACAACGAGGAATGTCAAATGTGTAATGTCCAGTTCGACATACCTAAGAAAAGTGAAAAGGAGATGCGTGAGAAACAGTTAAAAGATTATGACCTTGAACCTATTGTTAGAGCCCTTGAAGATACTGGGAACGATGAAATCAACCACAGATGGATTAAATGAGGATATTTCATGCATATGGGAGTCTTATACCGTTATACCCATGAACAAGAAGATGACAACGCCAAGTTAGTAGTTTCGAAGGAAGAGCAACTTAAAATCTTACAAGCATACCATGATGCTCCGACCGCAGGACACTACGGAGTAGACAGAACTTTAAACCGAATTTCTAAACGATACTTTTGGCAAGGAATGCGTCAGGACATCATAAAACATATTTCTACCTGCTTGGAATGTCAGAGGTACAAAATAAATAACAGAAAACCTGCTGGATTATTGCAAACAATAGCTACCAATCAGAGGTGTGAAGTAATTTCCGTAGACTTGTTTGGACCTCTTCCAATTAGTACAGACGGTCAGAAATGGATATATATTATTGAAGATACCGCCAGCCGATGGATAGAACTATTTGCCCTAACGGAAGCTACAGCCGAAAACTGTGCCAAGATATTAATCGACGAAATATTTCTTCGCTATGGGTTGCCCCGACGCATAATTAGTGACAATGGAACCCAATTTGTATCTGCAGTTATGCAGCAACTTACCTTTTGCTTGGGCATAAAACAAGCACTAATCCCAGTATATCACGCAGAAGCCAACTTGGTCGAACGAAAAAATCGTGACCTAAAAACACAGCTGGGTATCTTGGTTGGTAAGGACCATAACACTTGGTCTAAACATCTTACATCCATAAGGTTTGCCATTAATACTGCTCACTGTGAAAGTACAGGACATACAGCGGCCTATTTAACTTTTGGATGTGAACTAAGAACCATACAAGATGTCACTCACGATTTAAGTACTATTGTTCAAAATTAAAATTTTGTAGCTGAAATCACACCGATACTACAAAACTTATTATTATCTCTTCGTTTGGCAAAAGAACTAAGCGAAGAGCGACAAGATAAAAATCAGGCATACGAAAAAGAACATAGACAATCTGCACCTACATACTCTCCTGGTGATCGCGTATGGGTCAAGACGCATTCTCTTAGCAATGCAGCCAAAGGATATTCGACAAATTGGCTCCACGAAGAGACGTGATTCTCCGCAAACATGGTCCAACCAGTTATGAGATCTCTGAACCGTCTAATACCACTAAACCATTAGGCATTTATCACGCTAGTGATTTAACTCCTTTTCAGGCACCCGAAGAACAAGAGGAGTTACTCCAACCAGTAAGGATAATCAAAAAACGAGGAAGACCACGGAAAACGACTTTACAAACATCTGCAACTAATTCTTAAAGCACATTCGCCCCTGAAAGACTCGCAACCAACCTTACTTCGAGCGAAGGACCCATGGCTGAACCTCTAACCTAGAGAGGACGCGCGAAATGCTCGCCGACAACTACTAAACTCAACACTACTAGGTAACGACGGAACAGACGGAAGGCAGTTCAGTCATCAGTGCGATCGATAATAGTTATTCATATAAATGTCATTTGTATTGATTTGTATATATATTATTAAACATAGTTATTTTGTATTATGGTAATATTTAAATAAATAAATATTTCAAATAAAGTAAATCATCCATGTCTCGAATGTGACTCTTCTTAAATAAAGAAAGGAAAAACCAATGTCAATGTCACAGTATATAATAAATATTTAAATTTACACATATAATAATTCAAAATGTCACTGAACTGTCAAAAGTAACAAATAAAATTAACATCGAAATTAATACGTTAATGACGTCATAATTCCGTCTAATCTATTTCATGAAAAAAATATGAAGTTGGGAAATGTATGACGTAAGGACAAGGGATGAAAAAACTATAATTAAAAAAATACTAAAAAAATAAGGAACAATCTACAGAATTTTATAAATTGATATTTGCAAATCGAACAAAATTAAATCTTGGTTGTTTTGTAAACGAGGACCTACCATAAAAATTTATAGATTTATTGAATACCACAGTTGACCAGATAAATTATGTTGTTTATAAATAACTCAGATATTAGGTAAGTTATGATTACACAAAGATAAAACAGAGAGGTAGTGGTAAAAGCAGAAATGTGAAATATCGGGACATATTTCTACCAGTAACAAATTATATTATTATTTTGAGACGAATTACCTCAAAACTCATACATAGGTGTAGATGTGTAAAAAAAAATTGTATAGTTTATTTAACCATCCCTTGCCGTAACGTGATAATCAGTGACGTATTCTGCTGTTTTACGTTTTTCTTACATTAGTTAAATGTTATGGGGTTGTCTCTGATGTTATTTGACTCGTAACCTCAAAATTATAATTATTGACATATAATAATTCCAAATGTCACTGAACTATCAAAAGTAACAAATAAAATTCACATCGAAATTTATACGTTAATGACGTCATAATTCCGTCTAATCTATTTTCTTAAGAAAAATATGAAGTTGGGAAATATATGACGTAAGGACAAGGGATGAAACAAACTATAATTAAAAAAATACTAAAAAAATAAGGAACAATCTACAGAATTTTATAAATTGATATTTGCAAATCGACAAAATTAAATCTTGGTTATTTTGTAAACGAAGACCTACCATAAAAATTTAAAACCCATAGATTGTTCGGGATTTAGTTTTAAATACCTCTGCGAAGAATAAAATAATTTCATTCAAAAATAACTAAGAGATTAGGGGAGAGCTGAGGGAGTGCATCAAATAAACAGCCTTAATTTTATTTTTTATCTAAAGCCAATGTCGCCAATGAGTTTTAATTAATTTATTATTTTATTTTTAATAATTTTTAAAACTCAAACCAGTGAGTTTGTTTTGAAAAATAAATTGAATTGACCCATTAAACATATTAAAGATTTGTCGTTTAACCATTTTTTTATAAACTTTTGTAATCTTTTAATTTTCAAATCTTCTGGTCACCCCCTTTACTATTTTGTGTGATAAAAGTTTACTTCGTATTAAATTTCCATGAAGAGGCTTTTAATATTTTATATTTATAATTTTTGTTTCAGATATCTCCTTCTTTTTTCTGTATTTTGATTTTTAAACACTTCTGATTATCATATTTTTATTTACTACTCGATTTTTGGTATACATTTTTTTTTCGTAAAAATTTGTTTAGCCGTTTTTCTAAATCCCTGGCGGATTTGATAATTCTCACTAGCACGTAGTGCACCAGTAGTAGCAAGAAGCCGAGGGAGCGCGAGATACTTTTAATAGTTCCAAATAATATTATTTTCTCAAAATGATTTATCTCAAAACAAAAAAGTTTTCATTTTAGAAAAAAATTGGAAAAAAAATAATATGTAGGTTTCCAAATATTAAGAATAATAAACAACTATTCGTTTAAACTTAACTTCCACGTTATATTAAAAAATTCGCTTTTAATAGCGAAGTTAAGTTTAAACAAAAATTAGTCTTAGTGAGATGGACTTCCATAGAGTAAGGGTTAGTACAATAAATTTAATCCAAAATTCCAAATATTGATTTTTGAAAATGTAACAAAATGAAATATTAATTTTTTTTTAAGCAGAAACCAAATATAAAAATCTAAAACCTACCTTCTGATGAAAATGAAACGATTTTATTCATAAATAGCCGAGATATTATGGAAACGCTGAAAGGGTGGACCGATAAAACAGCCTTAATATTAATTTTTAACTTAAAAGTATAAAAAAATACCTATTTTTAGTATTTTCCCAAACCGCATAAAATATACCTACCCACAAAGTTAATACCTGTGGAACATTCATAATACGTCTAAAATTAACGTACGTTTTCAATGCCTACATTTTAGATTTAAATGATGAGGATAGTATAAATCTTATGTAAAGTATTTCTAAGCTGTCACGAGTTACAGAAATCCTAACTGGCAACATTGTCCATCCCCGTTCTTTTTAATATTTGTGAACATCTGATATATAGACATAATTGACAGGAATTACCATTATGAAAAGAAAGTATCAAAATAACCCTATTACCAAATTTTTAAATTGTAATTTGCAGATTTTCTGTAAAAAAATTATTATTTAACTCCGGTATTTAATTTTTAAAGTGTTTTGTTCTTGGTGATACATGTGGCAACAGCGCATTTATTATTTATTTTATTTATGAACCATAACTATAAGATCAATTCATGGTCTTAATAAACTTTCTGCTGCAATATTATTTTAAATTTATAATTTTTTTCAGTAATAATATCAGATTGTCAAATAGCCCTGGCTCAGGTCACAAATTATACTTAAGAAAAAGAAGAAAATCCGATTGGTTAGGTTAGGTTAGCACTACGTGCTAGTGAGAATTATCAAATCCGCCAGGGATTTAGAAAAACGGCTAAACAAATTTTTACGAAAAAAATAATGTATACCAAAAATCGAGTAGTAAATAAAAATATGATAATTAGAAGTGTTTAAAAATCAAAATACAGAAAAAAGGAGATATCTGAAACAAAAATTATAAATATAAAATATTAAAAGCTTCTTCATGGACTTAAAAAAATGTAATACGAAGTAAACTTTAATGAAATGATTGTAATAAATTGGTATAACTCGATGGACCTGTTTTATCACACAAAATAGTAAAGGGGGTGACCAGAAGATTTGAAAATCAAAAGATTACAAAATTAAGGCTGTTTATGTGATGCACTCCCTCAGCTCTCCCCTAATCTCTTAGTTATTTTTGAATGAAATTATTTTATTCTTCGCAGAGGTATTTAAAACTAAATCCCGAACAATCTATGGGTTTTAAATTTTTATGGTAGGTCCTCGTTTACAAAATAACCAAGATTTAATTTTGTCGATTTGCAAATATCAATTTATAAAATTCTGTAGATTGTTCCTTATTTTTTTAGTATTCTTTTAATTATAGTTTGTTTCATCCCTTGTCCTTACGTCATACATTTCCCAACTTCATATTTTTCTTAAGAAAATAGATTAGACGGAATTATGACGTCATTAACGTATTAATTTCGATGTGAATTTTATTTGTTACTTTTGATAGTTCAGTGACATTTGGAATTATTATATGTCAATAATTATAATTTTGAGGTTACGAGTCAAATAACATCAGAGACAACCCCATAACATTTAACTAATGTAAGAAAAACGTAAAACAGCAGAATACGTCACTGATTATCACGTTACGGCAAGGGATGGTTAAATAAACTATACAATTTTTTTTTACACATCTACACCTATGTATGAGTTTTGAGGTAATTCGTCTCAAAATAATAATATAATTTGTTACTGGTAGAAATATGTCCCGATATTTCACATTTCTGCTTTTACCACTACCTCTCTGTTTTATCTTTGTGTAATCATAACTTACCTAATATCTGAGTTATTTATAAACAACATAATTTATCTGGTCAACTATGGTATTCAATAAATCTATAATTTCTCATTTTTATATTACATAGATTTAGCGAAATTATAAAAATTAACTGCTAAAATTTTTATCCAATATCAATTTTTGGGAACTAGAGATTGTTTCTGATATTTTGTAATTAAATCTTGATTGTTTTTTTTTTCTAAAATTATTGAGATATAATTTTGAGATAATGATTTTAAAAATATTATTATTTAGGGCTAATGTTAATAAATCCTCCTCTCCGCCCTCCCTTTTAATTCTAGGCAAATCTACATCAAAGACTAGGCTAATAAAAAAATGAATGAATTTGCCAGCCTGTCTCCCGGTTTTGAGTGATGAGAAGGACACACACACTCTAACCAAAACCGTCCCTTCCAGAATGCATCCCTCAGGAGAAATGCATTCCGGGAAGACCTTCCTCCACCCCCCATCTTATCCGATGGGGACCTCACTCCTCTGGTACTTACTGGTCCTTTCCACTGTCGTGGTTCAGTGATTGTGTCCAGGTGTCCTCTTCTTGCTTGGAACGGTGCTAAGCACCTTTATTCGCTGGTATTCGTTTTCTTGATGCTCCCGGGCATGTGTTTTTCACTGCCCCTAGAAAGTTGCATCCTTAGCCAACGGACTGCAACTAAGGATGACTTTAAAAAGTGGATCCACTTACTAAAGCTGTCCTTACTAGGATCCCTCCCATCTTTTTATTGATGAGAGGGATCTTTCATAAGCGGTTCCTCTTCTTTTGTCCGTCCTGTTCCTATGATTTCTTTAAATTTGGGAAGAAGTTTTTCAACTCTTTCATGTGTTTCGAGAAGATTTTCATCAACTTGAATATGTCTTTATTTTTTTGTGTCTTTATCGGGTGCAAGTCCTTTGATCACTGTTTTGGCGTTCTTTTCGGTTGGGTCCATAAATGTGTACCAATTTATGCCCTGTCCTTTGAATTCTTCTAGGTATTTCTTCAATTTCCTGTATTGTTTTCCTGTTTTTAGGTTTACTTTTACTCCTACCTTCACGTTGTATTTGTATGTCATGGTTATTAATCTCGTTTGAACTTCTTTCCTGATTCTCGGTTCTTCAGTCGTTTCCGTGTTTTTGGTTTTGTTCCTCTCGTTTCTCTGTTGTCTCTGTATTGTTTCGAAGTCTTCCGTTTCCATTTTTTCATTCTCAGATATACGTCCCTTGTAGGCCTGTGTGCTTCGCTCTTGATGCTTAAGGGAACCTCTCGCTTCAACAGCTCGTCGCTCACTGATCTGATGAGAAGGAGTATTGTTTGTTTATCCCTGTGTTTTACTCGTTTTAGAAATATTGGTATTTAATTGTTGTGTCTTTCCTAGTCCAACTTGTCACTTTTCCGGCCCTTAAATTGTAATTTTGATATTCATAAAACCTAAAAGTCATTTCATGATGTAGATGACGTCGTACTACCTTTTCTAGAGAAACATGCCTAAGTTATTTTTCTTGTCATATTTCATTTAAAGAAAAGTGACATTATATCAACGTAATTACACACATTTGGAATCAGTCCGTGTTGCACAAGACGAGAGAGACGAAGTTCAATCTCACTTGACGTTGAAATAAGACAGAACTATTTGACGTTAAATTGAACGAATTCGCATTAAGCGAATATTGCGTGAAGAGATATTTTATGGGATAGATGAAATACCTCTCAACTTCGCTCGACGGAAAAGCGGTAGAACAGCCTTAAATATCACGATAAGGATAAAAATATTCTTCCTTTTACGAACGTATTACTGATAAATAAAGAAGTATTATTGAGTTGTTGTTTTATTTAATTTTAGTTAAATAGTTATATTTTATATTTATATTGCTAATATTTTACTTTTATAGAGAACTATTACATTATGTTTGGCTAATGTAACATTAATAAAAGTGATATTGTTAGAATCAAGACGTGATTAGTCAAAAGGCTTTTGACGATCAATAATTTCAAAGTAATGATTTTCGGTTTGAGAAGTATTGAAGCAGATTGATATCGCAAGCGAATCGCGATACGTGGAACCGGCTAGCATTTTCCATTGTACAGTTAAAGCTGCCAATCCAATTTTACCATAACTGATTAGCAGTAAGTGTGTTATTTGTTTTATTTATTGTAAAGTATAAAACAAATTTGAGATAAACATAACCTTCTAAATATGGTTTTTAATTTTAATTTTCATGATTACAAATGCAATACTTTTATATATTTATGTAAATAATCTTTTACAATGCAAAATTAATGTAACTGAAAGAAAATAAACACCATTGACAAACCAACTAGACATAAGCTTTCAGATGGTAAGTACTTATAACCTCTAAGTGTCAAATAAAAATAATTATGATTAAAAATATTTTTAAAAAATCAGAAATTTAAGTATTTTCTTCCGATTTTTTGAGTGAAAGACTTGCATTTAGTTTACGATAATAACGTTACAGTTTAAAGTGAAAATATTAATCGTAAAATAAAATTAAAAATATTAAACTAAATTAGTGATTTTAAAGTAATTAACCAATGATCCACCGACATTTTTTTTTAAACCATTTAAGGTATCAAACTTTAAGCTATCAAACAAATTTAAAATTAACATGAAATTTCGTAGGCGCCCAAGTAACACAGGTTAATCTAATTCACGTCTTTAAGATATTAAAATCCGTCTAAAACCGTCCTAATCTATGAAATTATACATAATAGATGATATTTTTTCTATAATATTATAGAAGTACGTTTAATAGACAATAAATAGATTATTTCTTTTTTGGAAAATAAAATATTTTTCATATTATACCATCTAAAAGATATTGTTTTCGTACTATTTTTTAGACATAATGTACATAACTTAATAAAGAATTACAGTCGGCTTTAGAATAGCATATACATGTTAAATGTGAATTTCGTTTACCTACCGAAGTTATAAAAACGCCCTTTAAACGCCTACATTAAATAATTTTTGGGGATTAAGTTTATTTACAAGGGACAGAGGGACAGGCAATTTGTCAATAAAATACCTTATGCTGCAAACATTAAAGATGTGGGCGTGGACAACTGTTTAACTGATTTCAAATTTATTATTATTTAAACCGTGATTGGTTATATACAATAAATAGGACGTCCTTAAAATTAAGGCCCTCCTTAAAATTAATTCATTGTAAGCGATTTGAGTTTGAAAATGTATATGCTATTCTCAAGCCGATAGTACAGTCGGCTTTAGAATAGCATATACATGTTAAATGTGAATTTCGTTTACCTACCGAAGTTATAAAAACGCCCTTTAAACGACTACATTAAATAGTTTTTGGGGATTAAGTTTATTTACAAGGGACAGAGGGACAGGCAATTTGTCAATAAAATACCTTATGCTGCAAACATTAAAGATGTGGGCGTGGACAACTGTTTAACTGATTTCAAATTTATTATTATTTAAACAGTGATTGGTTATACACAATAAATAGGCCGTCCTTAAAATTAATTCATTGTAAGCGATTTGAGTTTGAAAATGTATATGCTATTCTGAAGCCGATAGTACAAATAATATCTTGAAAGTACACAATTTAGATGTACATAAAATAGACATTTAACAGACAATATTTTAGACTATTTTTAGTAGTATTTCTTATGTCTTTTGAATATAGTTGTTTTGATATTTTTTAAATTCAATTTATCTTAATAGTCGAAATATTGCTAAAAAACAACAAAAATTAAATTTGTGTAAAATAGGTATTAAATAGATTATTTTTTATGTTAAAAAAATTATTCATTTTATGCTATCTAAAAGATATTACGTTGGCAATATTTTTCAGGCGTAGTAAAGGTAACTAAATAGAGACTTACAAAAAAGTCCCAAAAGTTCTCAAATTAGATAAATATAAAATAAAAATTTTTTAGGCACAGACTACAATATCTTTTGTTATATTCGTTATGTCTATTGGATATAGTTATTTAGATAATTTTATCTGAATCAAAAAACGGCATTTTTCTTTTTTAAATTAAAAGAACTAGATATATTGAAAATATAAAAATAGAAATACTCCTGACTATATAGTTCGTCTCGAAACAGGTGTACCAGAGATGAGTTTTATATTATTTAAGTTAGGACTTTCTTGGTAAAATAAGTTAAAGACCATGGAAAATAGTAGATTGGCTAAACTATGTTTTTTAAGACTTTCGTCTCTAGAACAGTGAACTTCTAAATATAATTGGGTTAATCAAATTCGGAAGTATTTTTACTTATCTGGGCAACAAAACTCATGAGAAATATTTCTCAATTCAACTTCACACAGTGATACCAAAAAACTTTTACACCGTTTTAAAGAGTATTTACTAGTACAAGATCTACAAAGGGCTCAGCAATCCACTTTTTGCATTATGTACAAGGATTTAATAATTTTTGCTCATGGCCAAACTTATCTTAAATCATATCTCTCTTATCATGTTACACGTGTTATTACTCAATTAAGAACAACTAATAAAATATACAGTAAATTCTACTTCAGTGGATTCTCTTACTTTCTTAAAAGTGAAGAAGTATGTTCCATTTGCAATCTAAAAAAACACGAAAGTTTGGGACACATACTTTTGTCCAATGTATGGTGAAGTGCGGGATTCCGTAATAAAAACTTTGAAAGCTTGACTAATATATTAAACTTCGGTACTCCGAAAGACCTTACAAAGTTGGCGTACTGTGTAATGAACATATTTAAACTTAGGTTATTTATTTTAAACGAATAATATTTGCACAATTTTTAGTTCGGTGTTGCATGTTTTGAAAATTAATTTTAGTTTCAATATTACTTGTGTATAAAAAATTGTTAATTGTTTATATACCGAACCCTTGTAACAAGATATTTCTTTTAATATACAATAAATTTACTTACTTACTTACTTATTTACTTACTTACTTACTTACTTACTTACTTACTTACTTACTTACTTACTTACTTACTTACTTACTTACTTACTTACTTACTTACTTACTTACTTACTTACTTACTTACTTACTTACTTACTTACTAATCAAAAAAAGATGTCTAAAGACAATAAAAAATAAAGCTCTATAAATAATCAATAAAGGAAGTTTAAAAATTATAAAAACAGAAAGAACAATAAATTACTGAACAGTTACTAAACTTCCACTATTTATTCGAAAACTTCGCTTTAAAATTCAATTACAGCTGTTTCGCTATAACTAGCATCGTCAGATTGACATTACATTTTGTTTGTTTGTAACTAGGTACTTGATGTTGATAAGGAGTTAAGGCTAAACCAAGTAAGGAAGTAATAAGACAACAATATTAAAGCCTAGATGTTATTAGCTCTAAGGGATTATCCTGGAAGTATTTCCCTCTAAGATCAGTATAACTGTGCAATGATATAGAAAAACCAGGAAAAAACTATATCATGCTGATCTTTACAATAACTTTATATATTTATGTTACAATAATGTCTTATCTATGTATAAAATAAAGACTCAATCAAAGTAAACAGTTTAATAGTGGAGAACTTCCAAGATTTATTTGTTCATTAACTACTTTAAACTGTTGATCTGCTAGATATCTTTTAATTTCAAGTTCTTCTAGAAAATCTAAATTTTGTTTTTTATCACAAATGTGTAGTATATGAATGTCATTGGTGTGTATAAGTGAGTTTGGATGTTCCAATAGGTGTTTTGCATAGTAGTTAATGAACAAATAAATCTTGGAAGTTCTCCACTATTAAACTGTTTACTTTGATTGAGTCTTCATTTTATACATAGATAAGACATTATTGTAACATAAATATATAAAGTTATTGTAAAGATCAGCATGATATAGTTTTTTTCTGGTTTTTCTATATCATTGCACAGTTATACTGATCTTAGAGGGAAATACATCCAGGATAATCCCTTAGGGCTAATAATATCTAGGCTTTAATATTGTTGTCTTATTACTTCCTTACTTGGTCTAGCCTTAACTCCTTATCAACATCAAGTACCTAGTTACAAACAAACAAAATGTAATGTCAATCTGACGATGCTAGTTATAGCGAAACAGCTGTAATTGAATTTTAAAGCGAAGTTTTCGAATAAATAGTGGAAGTTTAGTAACTGTTCAGTAATTTATTGTTCTTTCTGTTTTTATAATTTTTAAACTTCCTTTATTGATTATTTATAGAGCTTTATTTTTTATTGTCTTTAGACATCTTTTTTTGATTAGTAAGTAAGTAAGTAAGTAAGTAATTAAGTAAATAAGTAAGTAAGTAAGTAAATTTATTGTATATTAAAAGAAATATCTTGTTACAAAGGTTCGGTATATAAACAATTAACAATTTTTTATACACAAGTAATATTGAAACTAAAATTCATTTTCAAAACATGCAACTCCGAACTAAAACGTCGCAAAAATACAATATAAATTTTATATCTAAAAGGTATGTCAAAATAAATTATAAAATTTACATTTTTTAGTCATAATATATCATACATTTTTTTAAAGTATTAAAAATTACATCTTAAAATCATCTGGGCGGGTATTCTCGTAACTGAAAACGGTCAGCGTTTCGTACTCGCTGATCGCATTGTGACATAAAATTCGCATACCACGTGTTCAATCTGACAAAAATGGTATTCAGGTTTGTTAAACGGTTAGCGTAGTCCAAATGCGTACGGCATACGGTGACCGTTTTCAAAACACCTACCATTTGGTAGCTGTTTTGCTCTTCGACTTTAAAATTTTGAAACACAGACCACATATAATGACTTTCGTTTCATTATTAAAGTTAATTTGTGGTAATTTTAGGTATTTTAGTGTTTGTATTTTACTTCATTCTAGTAGCATTGAGTGATTGTTGTATATTATTTTATATATTTTTATAAATATAAATGGCTCTTCCAAATATTGGAGGGAATATTCTAGATGAGGAAGATGGGGTTGAAAGGCAGCGATTTTTTCCAGAGGATCCATTTCAGTTTTCAGACCAAAATTTTATAAAGCTCTATAGACTTCAAAAGCAAGATGTCGAAAAACCTAGAAGAGATTCTACATCCTTTTCTCCCTCTAAGAAATAGAGTGGACGCTATTAACAATAGAGTCAAGGTAGGTTCTTTTTATCATTTAAACATTGTAATTGAATATTTAGGTTATTATACAATAATTGATCACACAAAAGACATTGGTTCGTTTGTTTATGAGTTACCAATTCCGGGTGTTCCTCAAGGAATTCAAGTAAAGTTTTTTTTGATTTGGTGATATACACTTTTTAGCCATTTATAAAACTCTTAACTTAAATAATAATAACAAAAGATATGAGGTTAAATCACTACAGAATACGTAAAACGTATCGTTTTACGAGAATACCCGTCCTGTTTTAGATTAATATAATGTGGAAATCTGGCGGACATTTTAACGGCAATATTGCCGTCTCTCAACGGGTGGTTTATGATCATCTATAGACCGTTTTTTATATCTATTGGATATATTTTAGAGATCTAGAGATCTGTGTCAATCACAGATCAAATTACAGATCGATATGTTTATCTTCTGTTTATGGCGGAAAATAAGAGAGATAACGTTTTTCGTTAATTTTAACACACTGATATCGGCAACATTGTAAATTTTTTACAGATTTTATTGGTACACGTCATTGGTATTGGTACCGTAAAATTTAAATTTCAAATACGAATTTTAACTAACTTTATAAAAATTTTATTCGCATAATTGAACTAATAAAGACCTATTTTATAAAATGCAAGAATAAAAACACTATTTGTCCATTGAAAATGGTGATTGCCCAATACTTATATCATTTAATAAAAATAAAGACTGTTTATGTTTAATGGTTTTTATGTTGAAATTACCCTATAAACTCTACTGTTATATTTTTAATTTCCCTTAATTAATGCAATGCTGTTGTATAATTATTATACTTTTATTTCTCTGATTAAACAAAATTCGAAAACCATTAACTATCGATTATTTATAACAACTTAATTTGTTTTGTATTTATCATTCAGGTTATTTTAATTAAAAGGAAACAGTATATAAGATCCAATTTTACCAAATTCTTGTAATTCGTTTAATTACAATTACAAGTACAATGACAAAACACCGGAAAAATCTGTTCAGTTGGTGTTTTGGGGAATTTGAAACATATGAAAGTAAGTACACACGCACATATTATGAACTAAGAAACCAAGTTATTTAGCACGCAATAGTTGTCAGTATGGTTAGTGGCAAAAGTCAAGTTGTAAGTTATTGTTATATCCTTGTGTGTGAATAAAGTATAGTGAATCCCAAAAGCTTCATCTGTACATAGACCTCATTAAGTATTTAATTGTGCTTCATACTAGGCCTGCCCCTTTAGTTCTCTGTCAAATCTAGTCGACAACGTCCTTCATGGTAGTCTCTCTTATATTGGCTAGTTTTGGCCAAACCGTTACATAGGATGTGCTCGACTATTTCTTCTTCTTGTTTACATTCTCCATATAGAGGTGTGTTACATTCTAAAATAGTAATCGATTAGTCCCGTCACTAGACGGGGATAATATAAATAATTAAAAATGAATACAAGAGTGTTACAAATTGGTGTCATGTGTGGTGTTGATTAGGAGAAACAAGGATGTCAGGTAATATATTAAGCTAGTTATTAGTTGCCGAGTTCAGTAGACAGCTAGAAGAACGGGATTTGAAAAGCGAAGATACCAAGGCAGTAAAAAGAAGATTATTTTATTAATAAAAGCATGGACCCCGAATCGAAGATCCCTTCAACAAGTACTTCCCAGTTAACCTAAAAAAGAGATGAGTTGTATAAGCTTTTCAATCAAATAATCAATGAAAGGGAGCAACTGACTTATCAACGAAATAAATTGATCTAAAAGATGAAGAGGTTGTCCAACAGATGATCCCCCTAAGAGCAAAACTTTTGTTGAAATTTGAAGACAGCAAGGCCCTAGAAGTAGGTGAAAAAGATGGGGAGAATTTCATAGGCATGAAAATGATTGAAAATCTCATTGGCCAAATTATTTAAAACATTGAAATAATACGGTTTAGGCTAAGGGATGGCCTACTAGAAAAAAAAACATAAACAAAAAATAGCAAGGGTATATAATAAGATTTTGCAAGTATTGGTAATCAGTAGTTAACAATAACATAATTTGCTGATAATACGAGTACCTATTAAGAACGGTAAACAACTAAAAGGTTGAACTAAACTTTCACTATTTATTCGCAAAATATGAAATATGAAATAGCGAAACGACCGTCATTGCATTTCATATTTTGCGAATAAATAGTAAAAGTTTAATTCAACCTTTTAGTTGTTTACCGTTCTTAATAAGTAGTAAGGGTTAGTACAATAAATATCAATACGAGTATGATATCTAGCGGAGGAAATAGAGCAGCTCTACATTCAACTGCAAGGATCTTCTTAATATTGTTATCCAATCAGCTGTTTAAAGAGTTTAT
Source organism: Ophraella communa (assembly GCA_035357415.1). Taxonomy (NCBI): domain Eukaryota; kingdom Metazoa; phylum Arthropoda; class Insecta; order Coleoptera; family Chrysomelidae; genus Ophraella; species Ophraella communa. The sequence continues at coordinate 16,730,152 of CM068985.1, read as the reverse complement.
AGGAAAAATCCACTATGTATTTCCAGCACTATAAAATTGTCTCAGATCGTATATTCAAGCTACTTTGCATTTCGACCAAGTGAGATCTTTTGTACCTAACTTCATTTACTTAAAAACTAGAACGCCAATACTTCTAGCGAGGGTAGATACTTCTAGTATGGTGGTATTTCTAATTTGATGGGAGGGCTGAGCAACTCATTTTAGTTACTTAAGCAGTTTCAAGAACAGTGCTACATATTCGCATAGTATATTTATGTACTGCCGCTTGTTTAGCGCTTTCGCAGAAGCAGTAAATCATTGTGTCAAGCATTATATTTATTTACAATTCAATAAATGATATGAAACACTAACTTTTTGTATAAATAATTTTATCTACAAAATATTAATCTTCAAATTCTATGTATATTGTATTGTAACAAATATTTAATTTCAATTACAGATGATCCGTTTTATTGGATGGCTGATTATGGAACTTTTCTCCATCGTAATACATTTCACATTTGTTTCACTGGATTTTTATTCCTTAACAATGTTTGTTTATTAATTATCATGCAGATGAATATATGGTTAACTAACCCCAAACTTTTGATGGATTTACAAAACCTTACAATTGCTTCAGCATTATTACATGTAGGTAAAGTAGGTATTTCACATAAATAAAAATAACTAACCCACGTGTTGCTGTGCCCCAGTTAAACTTTAAAATAATTTGAATTACGTTTTAAAGTATTATTTTTCTTTAAAAATTGATTTTAAATCATATTTTTATAAGAACAATTAATAACTGCACAGTTAAACTAAACTTCCACTATTTATTTGAAAAATTCGCTTTAAAATCAATTACAGCTGTTTCGCTATCACTAGCATCGTCAGATTGACATATTGAAATTACATGTTGTTTGTTTGTAACTAGGTGCTTGATGTTGATAAGGAGTTAAGGCTAGACCAAGTAAGGAAGTAATAAAACATAACAATATTAAAGCCTAGATGTTATTAGCCCTAAGGGATTATCCTGGATGTATTTCCCTCTAAGATCAGTATAACTGTGCAATGATATAGAAAAACCAGGAAAAAACTATATCATGCTGATCTTTACAATAACTTAATATATTTATGTTATAATAATGTCTTATCTATGTATAAAATGAAGACTCAATCAAAGTAAACAGTTTAATAGTGGAGAACTTCCAAGATTTATTTGTTCATTAACTACTTTAAACTGTTGATCTGCTAGATGTCTTTTAATTTCAAGTTCTTCTAGAAAATCTAAATTTTGTTTTTTATCACAAATGTGTAGTATATGAATGTCATTGGTGTGTATAAGTGAGTTTGGATGTTCCAGTAGGTGTTTTGCATAGTTCGACTTATCTGGTTGTTGTAATCTATATGCTCTTAAGTGTTCATTAAATCTTACTTCAAAATTTCTTTGTGTTTGACCTATATATACTGCATTACATTTTGGACAATTAATTTTGTAAACACCAGATTTTTTTAATTTTGGTAGTTTTGTTTTTACATTTAACAATTTTGTTCCAATACAATTTTGTGTTTTAAATGATATTAATGTTGATGTTGCCGAAGATATTATTTTTGAAATTGCATTGGAAATATTTCCACAATATGTAATACTTTTATAGCTTTTAATTTCTTTAGTTTGTTTTGGATATATTAGTTCTAGTGATATTTTTTGTTCTTTCTTATTAATTAATTTATTTATTAATAATTTTTTTTTTAAATAATCAACTGAGAAATGATTTTCCTTCTCAGCCTATAAATATTCAGCCGCGTCCATTTATTCAGAGAAACTATCCGACTAACGCTCAGGTGTTTGGACCACCACGCAATGTTTTCAGACCAAACCAAACCCCAATAAGTAAATTATCCAAACCAGAACCTATGTCGACAACATCCAGAAATTTTACAGATAAAGTAAATTATAATAATCGTTTTATTCCTTCGAATAACAGACCTCCTCACAATAATTATTATCAATTTAGAAATAACAATCAAAAACCAAACTTTATATCAGAAGAATTATACACTAACAATTATGAAAATGATTCAGATGAAAACGAAGAAATTAATGATACTAATGAATGTGAACATTTTGAACAGCCTGTAAATGAAAATGTAGAGCACGTTCAAAATTTTCACAAGGTCCCCGTAAAAAACAAAAAGAAATAGTAGAAATTAATATTGCCTCAAATAATCCACTTCCGTATATTCAAATAAAAAATCCAAATTTAAAACTTTTAATTGATACGGGAAGTACCAAGTCTCTAATTAGACCAAAAATTGCAGAAAAATATTATTCTAATTGTATTTATCATTCTAACATAGGTATTAAAACATCTTTAGTTAGTAAACAAATTAAATTTCAAGCTGAGATACCAGCTTTTAAAGAGTTCAAGTACGATAGTAACATAAACTTTATTTTATATGATTTTCACGATTTTTTCGATGGAATCATAGGCCTAGAAGATATGGTTAAGATGAATCTAAATATAAACTTTACAAATAAAAAATTATTTAATGATCGTGTATCGATTCCGATAACATTTAGGTCTCCTACCGATATTAAGTTTGAATTTTCAGTAGGTCCTACAGAAAAATTATTAAAATCGCTTCCTGTAAGTGTAGCCGAGGGAGAAATACTAATTAAAGAAACTTATTTAACAATCAAGAAATAATATCTATTGTTATCTGTCGATTACAGTTACCTTTGATCTGTTGGTTTGCAAATGAACGGTAGGATGGCGCTTTTACGACTTTATCATTGAATCGTGGATTCACGGTTTATGTATTGGCGTAAAAGAATCATTCTGCATCCTGCTCTGTGGGATGAGAAGAACTACTTACCTCGTACTGATGAGACACAATAATGTCGAAACCGGTATACGAGTAGTGTTCTTCCTGTTAATTTGCAAATCGATAGAGATGGTTGCAAGTATCGACTAAGTCGGTCGCCATCACGTTTTCTTTGGAATGTAATTCAATGTCCGTTGGGGCATATAGCCCAGGAAGTAGTTGTTTTTTCATGGAAAACGGTCAAGCTTTGGTATAGGAACTATTTAGTTTCTTTACCCTGGGTGCAGGTGGAAACGATTTTTCCACTTTTTCAGTTTTATATTGACTGCACCTTATAGATATTATTTCTTGATTGTTATCTGTCGATTACAGTTACCTTTGATCTGTTGGTTTGCAAATGAACGGTAGGATGGCGCTTTTACGACTTTATCATTAAATCGTGGATTCACGGTTTATGTATTGGCGTAAAAGAATCATTCTGCATCCTGCTCTGCGGGATGAGAAGAACTACTTACCTCGTACTGATGAGACACAATAATGTCGAAACCGGTATACGAGTAGTGTTCTTCCTGTTAATTTGCAAATCGATAGAGATGGTTGCAAGTATCGACTAAGTCGGTCGCCATCACGTTTTCTTTGGAATGTAATTTAATGTCCGTTGGGGCATATAGCCCAGGAAGTAGTTGTTTTTTCATGGAAAACGGTCAAGCTTTGGTATAGGAACTATTTAGTTTCTTTACCCTGGGTGCAGGTGGAAACGATTTTTCCACTTTTTCAGTTTTATATTGACTGCACCTTATAGATATTATTTCTTGATTGTTATCTGTCGATTACAGTTACCTTTTATCTGTTGGTTTGCAAATGAACGGTAGGATGGCGCTTTTACGACTTTATCATTGAATCGTGGATTCACGGTTTATGTATTGGCGTAAAAGAATCATTCTGCATCCTGCTCTGTGGGATGAGAAGAACTACTTACCTCGTACTGATGAGACACAATAATGTCGAAACCGGTATACGAGTAGTGTTCTTCCTGTTAATTTGCAAATCGATAGAGATGGTTGCAAGTATCGACTAAGTCGGTCGCCATCACGTTTTCTTTGGAATGTAATTCAATGTCCGTTGGGGCATATAGCCCAGGAAGTAGTTGTTTTTTCATGGAGAACGGTCAAGCTTTGGTATAGGAACTATTTAGTTTCTTTACCCTGGGTGCAGGTGGAAACGATTTTTCCACTTTTTCAGTTTTATATTGACTGCACCTTATAGATATTATTTCTTGATTGTTATCTGTCGATTACAGTTACCTTTGATCTGTTGGTTTGCAAATGAACGGTAGGATGGCGCTTTTACGACTTTATCATTGAATCGTGGATTCACGGATTATGTATTGGCGTAAAAGAATCATTCTGCATCCTGCTCTGCGGGATGAGAAGAACTACTTACCCCGTACTGATGAGACACAATAATGTCGAAACCGGTATACGAGTAGTGTTCTTTCTGTTAATTTGCAAATCGATAGAGATGGTTGCAAGTATCGACTAAGTCGGTCGCCATCACGTTTTCTTTGGAATGTAATTCAATGTCCGTTGGGGCATATAGCCCAGGAAGTAGTTGTTTTTTCATGGAAAACGGTCAAGCTTTGGTATAGGAACTATTTAGTTTCTTTACCCTGGGTGCAGGTGGAAACGATTTTTCCACTTTTTCAGTGGAAACTTATTTAAACAATCTTCAAATACCCGAAACACTAACTATAGCTAAAAATGGATATGCTATATGTGAAATAATTAATACCACTGACGAAACAATTTCAGTAATTTTAAATAAACCCATTGTTGCACAAAAATTTTTATCGTCGAATTTTGAAATACATAACTTTAATTATATTAGTGAAATACAAAAGACCCAATCAACTTTTCAAAAGAAAAAAGTTAATTTAAATAATTTAATACGTACAGATCATATGAATTCAGAAGAAAAAGCTAGTATAATCAAATTATGTCAAAAATTTTCTGATTTATTTTTTAAACCAGGTGAAGCTTTAACATTCACTTCTAAAATAAAACATTCTATAAAAACAACCGATGAAAATCCGGTACATGTTAAATCTTATAGATATCCCTATATCCATAAGGAAGAAGTTCAGAGGCAGGTTGGTGAAATGCTCGATAAGGGTATTATAAGACCATCATATTCGCCTTGGAGCTCACCTATATGGATAGTAAGTAAAAAATTAGACGCATCTGGACGTCAAAAATGGCGTTTGGTAATCGATTATCGTAAACTGAATGAAAAACAATTTCTGATAGGTATCCGGTCCCGAATATTACAGATATTTTAGATAAATTGGGCAGAGCTCAATATTTTAGCACTTTAGATTTAGCTAACGGATTTCATCAAATTGAAATGTCCGAAGATTCAATAGAAAAAACCGCTTTTACTGTCGATAATGGTCATTACGAATTCCTTCGAATGCCATTCGGTCTAAAAAATGCTCCGTCCACTTTCCAAAGAGTTATGGACGAAGTACTCAAAGATTTGCAAAATAAAATATGTATGGTATACATGGATGACATAATTATATTCAGTACTAGTCTCCAAGAACATATTCAAAACTTACAATTAGTTTTTCTAAAATTAAGAGAAGCAAATTTTAAAATACAATTAGATAAATGCGAATTTTTACATAAAGAAGTTGAATTTTTAGGTCACGTAGTAACAAATGACGGAATAAAACCAAATCCAAAAAAAATCGAAGCAATCAAAAATTTCCCTATACCCCGTACTCAAAAACAAATTAAATCCTTTTTAGGGCTATTAGGTTATTATAGAAAATTTATCAAAAATTTCGCAAAAATAACGAAACCAAGAAAGACAATAAAGTTGAACATACCCAAGAATTTATTAATTGTTTTAATATATGTAAAAATTTATTAACTTCCGAACCTTTATTAGCTTATCCTGATTTTAATAAACCTTTTGAATTAACAACGGATGCTTCAAATTATGCTATTGGTGCCGTCTTATCTCAAGAAGGACACCCTATCGCATATGCTTCTAGAACTTTGAATAGCGCAGAAATTAATTATTCTACAATTGAAAAAGAATTATTGGCTATAGTATGGGCATGCAAATATTTCCGCCCATATCTATATGGCAAACAATTCATAATATTCACGGATCATAAACCTTTACAATGGTTGTTTTCCTTAAAAGAACCTAATTCACGTCTCGTAAGATGGCGATTAAAATTGGAAGAATTTGATTACGAAATAAAATATGTTAAAGGTAAATCTAATTTAGCTGCAGATTCTTTATCACGAATAAAAGTTGAGAATGATTTAAATGCTTTTGAAACCGAATCTTTAGATGTTTTAAAAGAGAAATTGATAATTTAACTAATGTACCAATTTCAGAAGAAAACGTTGAAACATTACCTTATCTAGACGACTTAGATGAAATTTTAAATGATAATAAAAAAATAAATATCATATCAGATATTCAATTAAAACCCCCAAACGAAAATAATATCTTACCCGACAATTCAGATTTAAAAACAATACACTCGTCTTTAGAAAATCCCATAATCAGCATTCCTATTACAGAGAAGGCTTTAAACTCATATAAAAATCAAATACTATTAACATGCGGAGAAACAAACGAGATTAAAATTAAACGTGAAAGGATTTTTGAAAATACACGATTATTTGTTGTTTTATCTCAAAGAAATTTAGAACAGAACATTATTCAATTTATAAAAGAATACATAGACCCTAAACGAGTTTATGCTATTTATTTCAGAACACCTCTGACACCCGAGTTATTTGTTACAACTGTTCAAAAATATTTTAAAATCTCAGCATTTAAATTAATACACAGTACTATAATACTAGAAGACGTTATCACATCAGAACAACAAAATGAAAAAATTAAATACTATCACATTTATAAAAAAGGACATAGAGGAATAAATGAAGTAAAAGCCTCACTTAGTTTTAGATACTATTGGCCCAAAATGTCTGAAGATGTAGAAAAATTCATAAATAATTGTGAAGTTTGTCTCCGAAATAAATATGATCGAAACCCTCCTGTTATAAAATTCAATCTTACTCCAACAGCATCAAAACCCTTTGAACATATTCATATAGATGTCTTTCGTTTTTCAAATCAACCATTCTTAACTATTATTGATTCTTTCTCTAGATACGGACAATCTTATCCATTACCAAGTGTCAACGGTACAGCCGTTGTAGATAGTCTTCTAAACTTTATAACTCATCATGGATTACCCTATAAAATTACCGCTGATTGTGGTACCGAATTCAAAAATTATGACTTAGAAAACTTTTGTAAATTACACAAAATTGAACTACATTACACTACTGCTAAAAATAGTAATTCAAATTCTCCCGTTGAAAGATTCCACTCTACAATTATTGAACATCTTAGATGTTTAAGAGAAGATAATAAAGATCTTACTATTAATCAATTAATGAAATATGCCATTTTATCCTATAAAAATTCAATTCATTCTGTAACAAAATTTACTCCATTTGAAATAATAAAAGGTCACATTAATAGTCCTGATCCTTTTGATCTAAATGATTATCTTGTAGTATCAAATTATGTTCAAAATCATAAACAAGCCACAAAATTAATTTACGATAAAATCCGTGAACGAAATGAAGAAACTAAACAAAAATTTATTGATAAAGCTAATCAAAATAGATCAGATCCTCCAGATTATTCTGATCAAAAAATTGCTTACATTGGTACAAAAGCATGGGACAAGAAAACGCCCAAATTTAAAAGAACAGAAATAATTTAAGATAACGGAGTATTATTAGAAACAAATAAAGGAACTTATCATAAAAGCATTGCCCGTAGACCAAAAAATAACCCTAATAATATTTTACAGGTACAGCAACAAAATGAAGGCGAGTCTTCTTCTGTACCTGATGTTCTTCACTTACCAGACGTTTAGTAATGATGATATTCATATTACTCCTTTAAAAAACCTATTATTACTCATAAAATTAGGAACATGTAGATTAACTTATACTAAGCATACTTTTATTCATTATTTAGATTTAAATGAAGTAGTTAAGCAAACTAATAATTTAAGAAATAACTTTTTAGTAATTAAAAATAGTATAGTAAAAATAAATGCTTCAAACCCTATCTCTTATCACAGTCTAGCTGAAAATATGTTGGGAAGTACAGAATTCTTAATTAATACATTAATGAAAAAAGTAGAAAATATACAACCTCATATTCGAAATAAAAGAGGATTAATAAACGGATTAGGCAAAGTTAATAAATGGTTATTTGGAAATCTTGACTCTGATATGATAATGCTATAAACACATTAGAGCAAAATCAAAAGAAATTAATTCACGAAACAAATTTACAAACTACACTTTACCAAAAATTAATTGATCATTATAATAAATCATTAACTACAATGTGGAAAAATCAATTAAAAATACAAAATAACTTAGAAAAATTTCAAAACGCAGTGCATAATCAAATAACTAGTTTAGAAAGTTATATTACTTTTCAAGGTACTATAAGTCAAATTAATCTAGATTTTCAAAGTATGATAACATTTGTAGATAATATTGAAAATGCTATTATATTCTCAAAATTAAATTCACTTCATAATTCAATAATATCAAGTCAAGAAATTTTAGATATGATTAATTATTTAAATGAAATTTATGAACAATACGAAATTCCTCAATTTAAGAATGTTTTAACATATTATTTGTTCCTCGCTACTCAAGTAACCTTTTCAAAATCTAAACTGATTTTTGCTATACATATTCCTATCCTAAAACCAAAATACCTAGAATTTTACCACATTTATCCTATAATCCAAAATCATAAAATATTTACACCCACTTATCCTTATTTGGCACGAGAAGATCAAGAAATTCAAGCCCAAAAAGAAGAATGTCCGATATTAGAAGATGTATATTACTGTAAACAAGATTTCATAACAAGAGATAACTGCACACTGCAACTTTTGAATGGTGACCTCCCTGAAAACTGTTTAACTAATGAAATAGACGTCCAAGAAACAATTATCGAACAAGTAACTAACAATGAAATTATAATTATTCCAATTAAATCAGAAAGAATTATTTCAAACTGCATAAGAGACGAATTTTTAGAAATAAATCATCCATCTCTCATAACCATTCCGAAAACCTGCGAAGTTACAGTTAAACAAATGAAATTCAGCAATAATCGACAAATAAAAGAAGGAAAACCATTAATTTTACCAAAAATTGAAATTTCATCTCTTAAAACACAAAAAACATTTAGAAATTCAAATATAAGTAAAATCAATTTCGAAAATCTTTACGAAATCAATCAGTTGTCAAAACAATTAACACCGATTAAAGAAACCAACAGTGATTCCATTATTATATCAACAACAATTGGATGGTCTACAACAATATTAATTGTAATTTTAATAATAGTAATAATAACAACAATAACTTTAAGAAGAAGAAGAAAGAAACGCAACAAAATCAAAACTCCCACCGAAATAGAATTGGAAGCCCTTCAGAAGAATTTTCCTGAAGAAAAACGAAAAACTACTTCCTCTATTTTTTCGTCTTAGGGATGGAGGAGTTACAGTTCCTTAAATAATAGACTATTGTTTTATATTACGAGTATATTTAATGTAACATGATATATTTGTTTTTCAACTTTTATTAAAATATTCTTATTGTCACGTACTAATTAATATATAAAGAAATGCACGTATTTAGTTAAGGACTTCATTGACGACTTCATTCGACTTCATTTGCAGACTTCTTGCTTATAATTACTTGTTTGTAATTTTTGTAAACGATAATTTTGTATTAATAAATAATTGTTTTGTTTTTAAAAAAGTGTTTTGAGAGTGAAGAAACATAATTAGGTAGTTGTTATTACAAAGTATGAGTAGTTTATAAGCTATGATTTAGATTTAATATTTTAAACAAACAATAATACCAGAAAGAAACTAATAATAAATAATCCATACAAATAAAGTAAATCATAATTAAGTTTGTAATAGAGATAGAAATGGTCTATGATTTCAACATCCATAATAGTGGGTATAGCATTGAGAATTCCAGTATTTGAATATACCTAAAAACATTCAATTTATTAAATAACGACCTATGTAATATAAACAAACAAACAAATAATATGTGATTTATAAACTGTGAGTAATAGGGTGAAACCAAAATAGAACAGTGATAGTGCACCCAAATCTCTAAAGTGATAGGACACTATAAATAAACAATATCTATTAGGTATGAGGTATGAAATGTGAAACTACAATGTTAAAGGACACTGGAGATAATTGTTGCGAAATACCAGAATAGGATAAAATTTGTTATTATTATTATTTGTATAGATTCTTAATATGTTTTACACTAAAGTTTTGTATGTTATAGAGTAGAAATGTTTGTTAATTATGTAATTTAAGTTAAATTTATATATAAAAATGGTGAAGATAAAGTCATTTTAAAAAGCAATTTATAAAAAAATTATAGAATATTGGTCATAGAAAATAACATCCATAAATATTTCAAATCTTAAGGAATGTAACTATGTAGAAATTTATTAGATAGTAAGTGTTTTATCTTATAATTGCTGTTAAAAATTTCATTTTGTTTAATAACCGGTAGCTGTCACTTCGCTCCGTTTTAAAGTAAAAATTAAAAGGGAAAAAGTGAAAAGAAAGTTGACTTATTATCAATTATTAAAGTTAAAGTTTAATTATCACCCAACAATAGGATCATTAAAGTAAGATTAATTAAATAGATTTATCCGAAAATCACGAAAAACTCCCTTATAAAACAGTTTAAATTCAATTACATGTCAATTTGAGAGAAAGCGTATAAATACCGTGAATTTCATTGTTTTTTGGGCAGTCACATTTTATTCAAAGGTCAAACCTATGTCAACATAAACAAAAAACTTTAATGGCGGCTTAGTTAGCAGATGTAACAAAGTAACCCCCACCATTGTTCAACTGTCAATTGAAAAATTATAAATTATATCAATATTTGTGGAAGTATTGGGTTAAAACCATCCTATTTAAGAAAATTGGAGAAGAAATAAATCATTAATTACCTGTGAGCCACTAGACGATGTTCAATATCATAGGAGACTAACGCCATGATGCCTAGAATACAATTCCCGACAGTGTGACGTTTGAAGTGCAAAACGCAGTTACCAACTTCAATAGGAGAAACCTATATGGTATGTTTTTAAAAACAAAGTTAAATTATAATAAACATTATTGATCTCTCTATTATTAAAACTTTAAATCATATATCTCAATTATTTTAATTTGTGAAATAAATTGAATGTTTTATATAACGTGATATTCAAACTAACATAAGTGTAAAATCGAATTGTTTGAAAGTAGATGTTGAATCGATTAACGATTTATTTTATCATACCGAAGTCATAGTATTTAAATGAACATAGTTTCCAACCAACTGATAAACAGGGTTGTATTTTAGAAATTTTAATATCATATTTACAGGTTAATTAACTTCTGAATAAAATAAATTTGAACCGACTACTGAGTAATAGAGTTCTCATGTGCATAAATTTTATACCGGGTAGATCATAAATAATTTTTAAAACAAACAAGATAAATTTAAATTAAAAACAAGTAATAAATATTTATACTCCCACAAATTTTAAACTTAATAATTAAAATAAAAGAAAAGGTAAATTCATTTAACAGAAGTGTATAATCATTAAAAAAATTCATATTCAAAAATTTAATTAATACAATTAATTAAGAAACCAAATACTCACTAGAGATATTTAACCTTTATTAATATTTGTAAACATTACAATATGTTATAATAGGCCATATAGTGAAAGATAGTTTTAAAAATAATTTTATAGGATACAAAAGTCAGTATCTTGATAGATGGGACGATTCAGTTTTAATCAGTCACACTTAAAGGATTCAGTTTCTTTCAGACAGTTAGTGACTGGATTCCCTATCTTGACTTCTATTCCCTCCCCTCTTTTCTCATCCCACTCCCTATCCTTAACTTCCTTCCATCCTTCCTATTATTTGTCCTACCTCCCATCTTGATTGTGTGTTCTCCCTCCTCTCTTCCTTTTTCCCTAACTTCTTCCATTCCCTCACCTTTCTCTCTTCCGCAATCTTTTGCTTTTCCAGCTTCTCAACTCTTTCATTCAGCCACCTTACCATTTCCTTTAGATCCTCTAAATCCTCTTCATCTTCCCCCCTCTCAATCTCTACCTTCCCCCCTTTCTTCTCCTTCTGCTTCCTCTTATGCTCCCTATCCTTTAAAGGCTTCCTCTTCACCATCCACTCACTAGGCTCTCCCGGCTTATCCGGTGTTCGTTTTACCTTCTTAGATTTCTCAAAGATTCCCTTCCTTTCCTTTTCTTTCTCCATTAATTCCTTTTCTATGTTTTCCATATATTCCATACCACATTGACGGTCCACCACACGGCCCGCTTGTGCTGGTAAGGCTGGGTACTCCGGGAGGTCACCAGATATCCCGGAGGTACCGTTTATGACTGACTTATGCGCAGCCATTCATTCATTGTCACGGTAGGTAACGGCGTGAATTACGGATTGTTTATCGAAGTTTACTCTTTTAGGCTTTTTTCACGGTTGTCTCCGGACGCAGTAGCTACCGCTGCTCAAGTCACATAACATGGCAGCCTCCCCAACCTGCCGGTTTTTTATCGAGGTTTACTCCTCTATTCCGTTTGATCCGTGAGCAAATATTGGGGTTCCCGTATAGGATACTTATTCATTGTTTATCCCGATAGTTGGTCGGTCATGAGGCTCTTACAACTTAAAAAGCCCGAGTCCCTTGACAGACCACGCCCCCTAAAGACACCTTATGAGCCATTGTGACGTGCCGTGTCGGGTGGAAAGCCCCCTCCCTGGAAACTTGCATAAGAGATTAGGGGTGAATCACTTCCAGCCTCCCTCATCTAACCCTCCGCAGGCACGGTCCTTCTGGGTGTAACACTTCTGTCACTTAGTATACTTACACTTACATAGCCAAAGTTGATATTTAGCTTCTTGTTGTGTAATTTTTAAAAAACTTTTTTTTTGTTATTTTATTATGATATAAAAATATTATCAAATGCTAATCTGTTCTGGAGGACTTCCATCCAAAACGCATCGTTGACACTACTACTAATATTTTAGAATTAGTCTGAGTTTGTACATTGTATGTGAATATGTTTGGGGTTGGTACCGCGTAAATAGCTTTTCATTAAATATTCTAGTGTAAACAATTATATTTTATTTTAGGTCACTGTTAATAATGGTTTGTTTTTTGCAAAATTTAAAATATTATGCCCTATATTTAAAGAACTAAGAACGCTTTATACGAAGTATACAATCGAACCTAGTAAACATTTGACAGTAAAAGTATTCAAGAAAAGCAAGTTGTATAATACATACGTCAAGATTGCTGTTTCAATTTTTCTCTTTGGTGCTATAACTACAATTAGAATATTTAAAGAAACACTAGAGAATCATTTGTTTGTATCATCTCAAAAAATAAACTTAGACAATTTCTGGTACAAGTTAATATTTCTATGTTTTGTGTTTCCCCATACTACGATAAATGCGTTCATGCCATTAAGCGTATTGGCCTACTTTTTGTTACATATGAGGTTTAGCTTGGAAATGTTAAATGAGCAAATGCAGCTTTTAATAGAGAGAGATCATCAAAATAAAAATTTATCGAATATTGTTGATTGGGACTGTTTTCAAGAAGACGTCAGAAAGAACATGACTTATTTTTTACAGCACTTTGTAAGGATTAGAAAGTAAGTTCAATATGATTATAAATTTGACTTTTTCGTTTTATAATTTTCATCTATTTCTATTACTTTTTAGAACTGCTAATAAATACAACGAATGCACTAAATGGCGATTTCTCTTCATTATGTTATCTGCCAGTTTTACGTTTTCATGTTTTCTTATGTATGTTATAGTAAGTATTATAAGTATTTCTCAAGATTAAATTAGATTAGATAAGATTAGATTGTCTTAGGTCGTATAAACCAGTTAGACTTCTCTATACTTTAACCTACTAACATCTTTTGTGTATACTTTAATCTACTTGAACACTATAACGCCAATACTTCTAGCGAAATTTATTGTACTAATCCTTATTTTTAAATACAATGACAGCTGTTTCGCTATAACGCGCATCGTCAGATTGACATATTGAAGTTACATTTTGATTGTTTATAGCTACCAGATGTTAATTAAGTAGTATTAAGGCTAGACGAAGTAAGACATAACAATATTAAAGCCTAGATGTTATTAACCCTAAAGGATTATCCAGAATGTATTTCCCTCGAAGATCAGTATAACTGTGCATTTACTGTGTATAATAACACAACAAATACTCACCTACCAATACATTTTGCTCCTCGGTTTGTAAATCAATCAGACACCATTTTTTCAAATAATGAAAAAGAATTTTTGGATAAGGGTGTAAAGTATTGCATACATCCAACCAAGAAATTTCAAAGTCACAGTCAAATTATTAAAAATAATATGTAAGTTCTAAAATCAATCAAAAATAAAGTACTACACAAAAAATGTGTAGTATTTCGATGTCATTAGTGTGTATGAGTGTCAAGTAGGTATTTTGCAGCATTACATTCTGGACAATTAATTTGTAAACATCAATTTTTTTCAATTTGGGTAATTTTGTTTTTACATTTAACCATTTTATACCAACATTACTATGTGTTTTAAATGATATTAATACTGATAGTGCTGAAGATATTATTTTTGAAATTGTATTTTAGATTTTTCCACAATATGTAATATTTTTATAACTTTTAATTGCTTTAGTTTGTTTAGGAAATATTAGTTATAGTGACACTTTCTGTTCTTTCTTTATCAAAGTTATTTTTGTCCATTGGAACTGAAAATGCTCTATGTGTCCTAATAATAAGCAACTAATTTATGTGTTATAGAATGATTTGAATTATATGGTATGGTTAAATCTGCTTGTGTTGGTTTTCTGTAAATTGAATTATTTAGTGAATTATTAACTTTTTCAATTCTTAAATCTAGAAAAATAAATTTTCTTCAACTCCTAAAGTAAAATTAACTTTAGGATACAAGGTATTAATATAATTAAAAAATATATATGTAAGTCCTACCTACAAAACCTGCTAACACATCATCAACATATTTAAACCAGAATACAATATTGTTTTTATAACTAGAATTAAAGATTTTGTTTTTTAAATTATCTATAAAAATATTTGCAAAAATTGGAGAAATAGAACTTTTGTCACTACAACTAATATTTCCTAAACAAACCAAAGAAATTAAAGGTTATAAAAATATTACATATTGTGGAAATATTTCCAATACAATATCAAAAATAATATCTTCGGCCACATCAGCACTAATCATTTAAAATACAAAATTAAAAAAAAATAACCCGAATTGAAAAAATTATTTTTCCAAAAATAATTGTCCAAAATGTAATGCTGTATATATATATATATATATATATATATATATATATGTATATATATAATATTGTGATGATTATTCTCACCTACTTAATTTAATTTATGAAAATTAACTTTTAATTTTAAAATTTTACAAATTAAGGTAGGGTTCTATCAAAATTTATCTTTAATTTTTTTTTATATATTTTTTTTTATAAATAACCAAATAAAATTTATTATTTCTAACTAATTCCTATCTAACCTATCTAACTTATCTATTGCCCTAACAAACTTATCTAATCTTAACTACCTAAACTAACCTTATCTACCGCAGTGTTCATTTTTAAAGTGTCCATTACTTTTTTGATTATTTCTTCTTCCTTCTTCTACTTTCACCAGATTACCTTCTTCAATGTTGTGCAATACCAAATACTTGTATCTTCTGTTTACTTTAATGTAGGCTATAATTTTTAGTTTATTTATTATATTTTATTTGTATTTGTATTTGTATTTCTTTAAATGTATTAACTTTCCATTAATAAAAATTATTATTATTAATTTTCTATTCTTAAAAACTTTTGATTGAACGTCAAAACTCCAAACAAAGAACATCAAACTGCTACAGCTTTTCTATTTTAATTCTCTTCTATAACTGCATACCTTCTTTTACCATTAATATAAACTTTTTCTATTCGCCATTCACTTTCTTTTGAATTATACTTTTCTTATTTTATGTCACTTCTTTTTAAAAATTAATTTCTGCTCTTCTTGACTTTTTAATTCTCTTCTACTAACTGTCAAACTTTTCTTTTCTCCTAGCAACCCTACTTCTTCATCACTATAACTTACACTTCATATCTATACTTAAAATTAATACAATATTTGTTTACATTACAGAAATTTTTTTATTTTATTTTACCTAATTTAAATTTGACATAAACTTCAAATTTTGACATATCTCCGAAATTAATAATTAAACTAAAATAAATTTTAATTTCACCCTGAAACATACCTTCACAATATATTATAATGATTAAATTAGTTTGATTTCTATATTTAATAATTAGTTCTTATTTAATTAGTTTATCAATAGCCCCACGTTGGGCCTGTCAATTTATAATGGTTTAATTTTATATATGATTTTAGACTTATTAAATTGTTTATTTTTTTGTTTTAATAATATTCTTCTTAATTCTTATATGTTATATCTGATGTTTTAGTTGAGTTTTATAATTTAGTATTATTTAATTTGATATAAAGTTTACTTTTTCTTTTGTATTTCTATAGTTGGGCGCCTTATCAAATTTTTAAACTAGCTCAGTCCACTTAATTTAAGATTGAATTTTAAAATATGACTCTTATCTTGAGTAGGATTCAAATTAAAATAAATATTTAAAAATCATAACACAATGAATTTAATTATAAATGTTTCTGAAAAAATTCTTACAAATAAAATAAAAAAAACTATCAATTGGTTTCCATATGCTTATTACAGTGAAATTTATAAATATCCTGATATGATAGAAATGGAGATGATATACAAAAAGTTAATTAACAGTAACAACAAAATAAAAACAAAATATAAATCTTTAAATATCGGACGTACCTTGTATTACAAAGTCCTTTCAAAAATTGCAATTGTCAAGCGGAACGTAACGAACACTGAGATCGGCTTCTCCTTCGTCTCCTCTCGGAAATACAAATGACAATATGGTTGCCAGACTCTTAGTGTGGAAATGACGCTTGAATTTAATCTTATAAATTCTATTGGAATCTGTATTTGTTTTGTCCAATTTACTACTTTGGTAAGTAATTTAATATTGTTAGAATACTTTTATGCATGTATTTTTGATATTACATGTATTAATTTAACATGAACTGATTTTTGATTAATGCAAACTTTTTTTAGTAATCAATTAATACATACGATGTTAATGCAGCTGCTACCAGAGTGATAAGAGAGTGAATCATTGATTTCTTGGCCTTTTTATAGGCTTCCAGGAAAATGACAAATATGACGTAAGATCGGAATTCAATTGTTCGTTAAGTCCAAAATTTAACCAAAATTTTCGAATATCAAGGTAATAAATTTACAATTCTAATAGTATCTTTGATAACGTACAGTGAGATCTTATTCTTATATTTACTAAAAAATCCATTTAATTTTTAATTGAATTTTTCCTATGAAATTTTAGATTTGAAATAGACAAATTGCTAGAGCTGTCAATTTATTCTAGACTTTCAAAATTTGAATTAAAACTATCAATTGTACTTAAAATTACTATAAATCCATTAAACTAGTCCCATTTCAACTGATAACTACTATTTTAAACTCTAACAACTAAAATTTAAACTTTTAAGAGATTCTATTATTTGTATTACTTACACACTATAAAAGATGAGATCATCCGTCTTATCAAAGACTCACAGCTTACAATTAATATAAAAAACTTACTTAGTTATCCTACATACATTTTTGTTACGTAAAATGTCTTTTATTAATGTTTATAAACTAAGCTTTTCAATAGTCATTTCACTATTCACTATCTAGTGTTCTATCATAAGTTTGTTTAAGTCCAACATTTTAGATATAAGGATTAGTTCACTATATTTCACTATATTTGTTACATGTTTTATATTGTTCTTGTGGTTTTTTAAGGTAGGCATGATCTATTGGAATATTTGTTCAATATCGAAGACTACAATTGGTCTTCTTATACCTTTGTAAGTACTTCCTTTTTATAATACAAATTTAAATACTTAACTACATAAAATTACATGTTTATTTATTAAACATATGAATACCATTAATAGTTTTAATTTTTATTTCCTTTTTTATTGTTTCAGATTATAAATTTAATTTTGAAAAGAAAACTAGGTCAATGGTGAATTGTTATATGAATTTGGACTTATTATGAATTGGAAATATTTGATTGTGATTAAATAACAACCTATGGATCCTGTCCAAGATAAGTTTGTCAAGTACATTCTCTGTTTATTTGAATGTTTATAATTGAAAATTATAATATTGAAAACTTTAGATGTAATAAAGAAAAAGTAACTGATGATTCGATGAAACTTAATAAGATATCCTTTTATTATAAATCATTTTTATTGGTCAGAGAATAATGAGAGAGGGATCTCAGTCTTTACGTAAAAGAACCAGTCAGGAAGAATAACGGAGATTCAAGCCTAATTTTAAGACAGTCAAGACCCTTTATACAAATATTCAAGCCTCGTTTTAAACTTTCAACAAACATTTAATATTTAATTTTAAAAAGATTCAAGACTCATTTTCAAAACATTCAACAACAGTTATTAAAATATTCAACTCGTAATCTACATTTTTAAAAAAGACTTTGATTAGTCATAAATTTTATTAACTTTATAAGTTAACAGTATTCGACTTTGAATTGAAAATAGGTTTGTTAAATCGAGCAGAGTAATCTTATAATATAACAGTTTCAACTGTAATTTTAATGATACAAAAGTTAGTATCAAATTAATATAAGAAGCTTGACTTACCTTATATCAGAAATAATCCTAGTATAAAACTTTGTAACACACCACTTGTAAAAAGGGAGTCTTATCAACCAGTAAATTGTATAAATAAATCCACAAGTAAACAATAATAAATTCTACATCGTAAGAGTTTCTGTCTTTAATTACACCATTGAAGTTTCTGCATCCCACGTGTTTACCAGAAGAGAAGATAGACCACCAGTTCCAGCGACACCTACATGTGAATGGCGAACACTCGAGAGACAAAGTTAAAAAAGGTACCGTTATTTAATTTGTATTAAGTGTGCGTATAAACTGTTTTAAAGCGATAATAGTTATTTGCCGCTAGAGGACATTTATACTACTTTATTGTAAAGATTTTTGAATTTCATTTTGATAGAAAATTTATAATTTTGTTTGAGCGTAAATCTGTGGTAAAACCTGTACGACCTGAGATATAATTTTCGATTAACGATAGTACTTATTTTGAATTAAACAAACGAGCGCAGAAACATTTAATTTTATTTGAGCTAGTCATCATTATACATATTATTTAAGGGGCTAAAAACATTATTACTGTAGTAAAAAACTTCGACAATTACGTCAAATCAAATAGAAACAAAGAACTAATAATATCTTGTCACAATTAACGTGGGTTTACTAAAATAACATTTAAACATCAGAAAAATTAAAATAATAAAACAAAAAAGCTAAACCATAAGAACCCTATAACAATAAATTAATAAATTCATAATAACTTGGCGACCAACGTATCGGGCTCGATTAAAATCACAGATTGTAATAGTTTAAATAACAACAAAAAATCAATAAACATTACATTAAAATTTATTTAAAAATAAAAATACTAATAGATTATTGTAACTGTAATTAACATATAAAATAAATATTTCTAACATTTTATTATAAATATAAAAAGTCGAAACATAATGTCTGATAAAGAGGAAGTTAATTTTGACACCTGGAAAGTTGAAGAACTCAGGCAAGAACTTAGAAACAGGAATTTGGATGATAAAGGAACCAAACAAATTTTAATCAACAGATTAAAAAGCCAAGAACAAATAGACATAGACTACAATGCTGAAGAACCAGAAGAAAGGGGGGAACAAGAAGATGAATCTCAACAAAAAGATGGTTCTTCTTCACAAACTGGAGGAAATGTCACATTGGCAGATTTGATGAGCATCATTCTAGCCAATTCAGAACAAATAGCGAAAAAACTAGAAGCCAACTCGGAAGAGATGACAAGAAAATTAGAAGCTAACTCTGAAAAAATGAAAAAACAAAATAGACAAAATTCTGAGGAAATAACGAGAAAATTGAATGAAATAACGGAAAAATTGGACAAGAAAGTAGAAAATCAAGAGAAAAAGATTAAAGTAATTGAGGAAAAACAAGAATTTTTAAATAAACAAGTACAAAATATAGACAAAAGAACAAGCGAAAACAATCTGAAATTAAACTCAAGAATAGCAGAAATCGAAGATAACGTGAAAAGAGGAATACAAATAAATTTGGACATAGCCGAACAGGAAAACAGAAAAACAGAGAGACAATTAAGAAAAGAACTCGACAATAAAATAAAACAAGTGAATCAAAATATTTCTGAATTATCAGACAATCGCGTATTACCTGACTTGGGTTTTCAAATTCTAAATATAGGGGGGAAGTTTGAAGAAAGTTCGAAATTTTGTGGGGATTATAGGAAGATACATCCTATAAATTATTTACAAACGATTAAAAATAAATACTGTAAAATCAAAAATTTACAAGACTTTAAAGAATTTATCAGGTCAAGTTTAACAGGCAATGCACTATTGTGGTGGAATTGCAAATAAATAATTGTAGATTCATTTGAAACCTTTGAAAAAGTATTTTTAGATACTTTCTGGTCAGAATTACAACAGAGTAAAGTCAGGAAAAGATTGTATTTTGGCAAATTTGATAATACAAAGAATAATCTATCCAACTATATTTTACAACTCTATGCTACTTGTCAATATTTAACTCTTCCTATACCAGAAGCAGAAATTGTAATGTTTTTATCAAGACATTTCAAACCTGAAATATCTGAGATACTTGCAGTACAAAATATTAATACATTTGATCATTTAATAACATATTTGCAGAGAATTGAAAAAAATTTAAGTAATAGTATCAACAATCAGAATAGAAGTAATGTAAGAAACTTTAATAACAATGATAGAAGTTTTAATAGGCAAAGTAACAATAACAACTTCAACAGACAAAATAATAATAATAATTTTAACAATAACTACAATAATCAAAACAGAAATCAAAATAATGAAAATAGAAACAATTACAATAATAATAGAAATTACAATAGTAATCAGAACACTAGAAACTTTAACAATAATTATAATAATAGAAATTTTAATAGATTTGAACAAAATAACAATAATCGAGCAAATACAAACAATAATAATAGACAAGTAAACGCAATTAATACGAGTAACAGTAATGAGGGGATAAATGAGACAAATAATACACCGAGAGACATTGCACGTTCAGGTAGTAGAACTCCTAGGGCCAGATCTCCAGTAGATGATGCCCAAACCACAAATTTTCAATAGGGGTGCACAATATAAATAGCGCTAGATGTGACTTTGTACACCCACGTGAATTTTAATGGACAAGGATAATCTGCATCTAGAAAATAAAGAAATAGAATTAGTATTAATTAAAGCAAATATTGATAACAATTTATTAAGCATTATAATAGATACAGGGTCTACAGTTTCTTTAATATCAGAAAATACAGTAAATAAAATCTCAATGTTAAAAAACAATATAATCAATATTCCAAAAGTAAATTTTACAGGGATAAATGATAAAAGTTTAGGATATTCTAATAAAACGGTTTTTGCTTCTTTGAATATAAATAATGTAAAATTAAACGTTCAGTTATTAATAGTAAATAAACTAAAATATGATAT
The DNA here is from genome assembly GCA_035357415.1 of Ophraella communa. NCBI lineage: Eukaryota > Metazoa > Arthropoda > Insecta > Coleoptera > Chrysomelidae > Ophraella > Ophraella communa. The sequence goes on along the minus strand of CM068985.1, from coordinate 16,708,358 downwards.
TTTATTGGGTAATGATGAGTTATCAAACAACAAAATTATAATAAATTATGATAAAAATTTGGTAATATTTAAGGATAATGAGATATGTAATTTTGAAACAATAAATAATTTTAAAGTAACTAGCAATTATAACATAATAAGTATATTTGACGATTCATTAGAAAAGAATGATGAAAATTTCTGCCAAGAAAAGTTAATGAAAAATATTTGTGAATCCAGTTGCAATTTAATGGTACAAGGGTACCGAAATGTGTTTAATAGTATGGCCATGGATGCCGAAAGCGATTTTAATAAAAGTAAAAGTTATGATTGTGTAGAAAGGGTCTTAGATACCAAAAAATTAAATTATGATTATGATGAAAGGGCAATTGATGCCGATGATAGGGTTAATGAAAAGAATTTAGAGGTGATGATAAATTGCAACAAAGGATGGAAAAATGAAGTTATAAAATTGGTAGAAAGATATAAAAGTTTAATTAATGATGAATAAAGAGTAGCTAAAAATTATTCACATAGTATAAAAGTTAAAAATATAGAGAGTTTTTAGTCAAAAAGTTATCCAATTCCCTATAAATATCAAGAGGCGGTAGATAAACATTTAAAGAAACTGTTGGCAGATAGAACTATAAGTTATAGTATTAATCCTATAGTAGTGGTTAAGAAAAAAGATGAAACGATGCGTTTATGTTTTAAAAAGTAGAAAATAAATTCTAATGTTTCCTAACACAAAAATTTCACGTGGTGTGTTTCATGTAAGTTCACTCAAGTAATATATTTAGTAGTTAAGTGTAAATAAATATGTAAATAAAATAAAATAGGATATAGTTGAAGTTAAAATAGAAAATGGAAACTTATAAAAATTTATCCGTTGATAAATTTATTACAAGTTTGGGGGGAAGTTGAGACGAAGTTTTATTATCATAAAAAATTTATTCATTAAAAAAATATTAATTTCAATAAGAATGTGTATTATGATGACTAAATCAAAAACAAAATCGTTAAGTCAATTAAAAGCAAAAATAAATAATAAAAAAGTAATCACATTACATAAAAATAATCAAAATCACCATTAAAAAAAATAAATAATAAGGAAAATATAATTCTAAATGTAAAATAAAACAAACGAACAAATTATAAATTTTTGTAAAATTTTTTTTTTTTTTTGTGACGTTAAATTATCAGAACTACGACTGCTCGTACGCAACATCGCGTGTTTGAAATGTTTAGTTTCCATGAACTGAAAAACCTTAGAAGTGCACCTGTGCCTGTGACGTCAAATTAATACGAATTAGAATGCTCGTAAACATCGCGTGTTTGAAATGTTTAGTTTCCTCGAACTCCAAGAGCTTAGAATAGCAGCTGCACGTTGTGACGTAAGAGTTACTCGGAAATGTATCGGTCGAATTTATGACTTCAAGCCTCAGTGTAAATATAATTTGAGAGCTTTTCCGACCATAATAAATTATATAAAAATTATTGAACATTAAAAATGATTATTGTATATATTATGTAAAAAAATTGTTTGTAAAATATAAGTAGTTAGTTAGAAATAAGCAAATTAAGAAATAGCTCCTTCTGATTGGTTCTCGTTGAGTTTTTAAATGAAGCATTTTTATTGGTCAGAGAATAATGAGAGAGGGATCTCAGTTTTTACGTAAAAGAACCAGTCAGAAAGAATAAAGGAGATTCAAGCCTAATTTTAAGAGAGTCAAGACCCTTTATACAAACATTAAAGCTTCGTTTAAAAAAATTTTCAACAAACATTTAAGATTTAATTTTAAAAAACTTTCACGACTCAATACTCAAGTTTAATTTTAAAAAAGATTCAAGACTCATTTTCAAAACATTCAACAACAGTTATTATAATATTCAACTCGTAATCTACATTTTTAAAAAAAGACTTTGATTAGTCATAAATTTTATTAACTTTATAAGTTAACAGTATTCGACTTTGAATCGAAAATAGGTTTGTTGAATCGAGCAGAGTAATCTTATAATATAACGGTTTCAACTGTAATTTTAATGATACAAAAGTTAGTATCAAATTAATATAAGAAGCTTGACTTACCTTATATCAGAAATAATCCTAGTATAAAACTTTGTAACACACCACTTGTAAAAAGGGAGTCTTATCAACCAGTAAATTGTATAAAAAAATCCACAAGTAAACAATAATAAATTCTACATCGTAAGAGTTTCTGTCTTTAATTAAACCATTGGAAGTTCTACATCCCACGTGTTCACCAGAAGAGAAGATAGACCACCAGTTCCAGCGACACCTACATGTGAATGGCGAACACTCGAGAGACAAAGTTAAAAAAGGTACCGTTATTTAATTTATATTAAGTGTGCGTATAAACTGTTTTAAAGCGATTATAGTTATTAGCCGCTAGAGAACATTTATACTACTTTATTGTAAAGATTTTTGAATTTCATTTTGATAGAAAATTTATAATTTGTTTGAGCGTAAATCTGTGGTGAAACCTGTACGACCTGAGGTATAATTTTTCGATTAACGATAGTGTCTATTTTCAAGAAACATTTAGTTTTATTTGAGCTAGTCATCATTATACAATATATTTTTTAAGGGACTAAAAAAACATTATTATTGTAGTAAAAAAACTTCAACAATTACGTCAAATCAAATAAAAACAAACCACTAATAATATCATGACACAATTAACGTGAATTTACTAAAATAACATTCAATCATCAAAAAAAATTAAAATAATAAAACAAAAAAGAAAACATAAGAACCCAACAACAAAAAAATTAATAAAATCATAATAATATATATATATATATATATTGAGATAAATAACTAAGAGTTAAAAATTTAAGAAGTAAAACTTACCTCAATAATTTATAATAAAAGGATATATTAATAAGTTTCATCGAATCAGCAGTTACTTTTTCTTTATTACATCTAAAGTTTTCAAGTTTATAATTTTCACAGACAAACATTTAATATAAACAAAGAATGTAATTGACATCTTATCTTGAATAGGATCCATATTTTGATATTTTATCACAATCAAATATTTCCAATCCATAATAAGTGCATTTTCATATAACAATTCACCTTTGACCTAGTTCTCTTTTCAAATTCAAATTTTAATCTGAAACAATAAAAAAGTAAATAAAAATCAAAAAGTATTAATGGTTTTCACATGTTTAAGAAATCAAAATGTAGTTTTAGCTAGTTAAGTATTTAAAAGAACAATTAAAAACATGTAACAAATGTAATGAAATACAGTAAACTAATTCCCATATCGAAAGTGTTGGACTTAATCAAATAAACTTATGAAAGAACACTTAAATAGTGCATAGTGAAATAACTATTGACAAAACTTAGTTTATAAACATTAACAAAGATATTTTATGTAACAAAATGTATGTAGGATAATTAAGTAAGTTTTTTATATAAATTTTAAAATGTTAATCTTTGATAACACAGAGAATCTCATCTTATATAAGGTGTAAGTAATACAAATAACAGAATCTCTTAAAAGTTTAAATTTTAGTTGTTAGAGTTTAAAATAGTAATTTTCAGTTAAAATAGGATTAGTTTAATGGATTTATAGTAATTTTAAATACAATTGATAGTTTTAATTCAAATTTTGAAAGTCTAGAAAATATGACAGCTCAAGAAATTTGTCTATTTCAAATCTAAATTTTCATAGAAAAATTGCATTTCAAAATTATATTAATAGATTTTTAGTAAATATAAGGATAAGATTTCCCTTTACGTTAACAAAGGTACTATTAGATTTGTAATTTTATTACCTTGATATTCAAGAATTTTGGTTAAATTTTGTATTTAAAAACAATGGAATTCCGTTTCTTACGTCATATTTGTCATTTTCCTAAAAGCCTATAAAAAGGCGAAGAAATCTATGATTCACTCTCTTATGATCCTGATACCAGAGCAATTAACGTCGTATGTATTAATTAATTACTAAAAGAAAAAAATTTGCATTAATCAAAATCAGTTTATGTTAAATTAATACATGTAATATAAAAAAATGCATGCATTAAAGTATTCAACCATTATTAAATTACTTACCAAAGTAATAAATTAGACAAAACCGAGGCAGATTCCAGTAGAATTTATGAGATTAAATTCGAGCGTCGCTTCCACAACGGGACCTTAACAGCCATCTTGTAATTTCACATTTCCGAGAGCAGACGAGGAGAAGCCGATCTCAGTGTTCGTCACTTTTCGTTTTGACAATAGCAATTATTCGAAAAGAACTTTATAACACAAGGTACGTTTAATAGTTAAGAATTTAGACTGAGCTAGTTAAAATTTTGATAAGGCGCCCAACTATAGAGTTACAAAAGAAAAAGTAAACTTTATATAAAACTAAACAATATTTAATCATAAAACTCAATTAAAACATTAGACAAAACACATAAGAATTGTGAATAATATTATAAAAACCATAAAACAAAAACAAATTTATAAATTATAATAATCAAACTGAGTAAATCATTATAAATTGATAGAACCTACGAGGGCTATTGATAAAATAAACCAAGCAAATCAAATATTAAATACAGAGTTAATTAAATCATATCAATATATATATATATATATATATATATATATATATATATATATATATGTGTGTGTTTTGTCTAATGTTTTAATTGAGTTTTATGATTAAATTTTATTTAGTTTTATATAAAGTTTACTTTTTCTTTTGTAACTCTATAGTTGGGCGCCTTATCAAAATTTTAACTAGCTCAGTCTACTTCTTTTGAAATTGAAATTTAAAATCTGACTCTTATCTGGGTAGGATTCAAATTAAAAAAAAATTATTTAATTATTACAATACATTGAATTTAATATCAAATGTTTTTCAAAGAAATTATACAAATAAAATAAAAAACACTATTAATTGGTTTTCATATGCTTATTACAATTAAATTGATGAATAACCTGATATGAAGAAATGGAGATGATATACAAAAATAAATTAATTTACAGTCACAACAAAATAAATACAAAAATATAAATTCTTAACTATTAAACGTACCTTGTATTATAAAGTTCTTTTCGAATAATTGCTATTGTCAAAACGGAAAGTGACGAACACTGAGATCGGCTTCTCCTCGTCTGCTCTCGGAAATGTGAAATTACAAGATGGCTGCTAAGGTCCTGTTGTGGAAACGACGCTCGAATTTAATCTCATAAATTCTACTGGAATCTGCCTCGGTTTTGTCCAATTTATTACTTTGGTAAGTAATTTAATAATGGTTGAATACTTTAATGCATGTATTTTTTTATATTACATGTATTAATTTAACATAAACTGATTTTGATTAATGCAAATTTTTTTCTTTTAGTAATTAATTAATACATACGATGTTAATTGCTCTGGTATCAGGATCATAAGAGAGTGAATCATAGATTTCCTCGCTTTTTTATAGGGTTCCAGGAAAATGACAAATATGACGTAAGAAACGGAATTCCATTGTTTTTAAATACAAAATTTAACCAAAATTCTTGACTATCAAGGTAATAAAATTACAAATCTAATAGTACCTTTGTTAACGTTCAGGGACATCTTATCCTTATATTTACTAAAAATCTATTAATACAATTTTTAAATGCAATTTTTCTATGAAAATTTAGATTTGAAATAGACAAATTTCTTGAGCTGCCATATTTTCTAGACTTTCAAAATTTGAATTAAAACTATCAATTGTATTTAAAATTACTATAAATCTATTAAACTAATCCTATTTTAACTGAAAATTACTATTTTAAACTCTAACAACTAAAATTTAAACTTTTAAGAGATTCTGTTATTTGTATTACTTACATCTTATATAAGATGAGATTCTCTGTGTTATCAAAGATTAACATTTTAAAATTTATATAAAAAACTTACTTAATTATCCTACATACATTTTGTTACATAAAATGTCTTTGTTAATGTTTATAAACTAAGTTTTTTCAATAGTCATTTCACTATGCACTATTTAAGTGTTCTTTCATAAGTTTATTTGATTAAGTCCAACACTTTCGATATGGGAATTAGTTTACTGTATTTCATTACATTTGTTACATGTTTTTAATTGTTCTTGTGGTGTTTTAAGGTACTCATGATCTATTGAAATACTTATTTGTACAATATCGAATACTACAACTTGTCTCCTTATACTTTTGTAAGTACTTCCTTTTTATAATACTAATTTAAATACTTAACTAGCTAAAACTACATGTTGATTTCTTAAACATGTGAAAACCATTAATACTTTTGATTTTTATTTCCTTTTTTTATTGTTTCAGATTAAGATTTGAATTTGAAAAGAGAACTAGGTCAAAGGTGAATTGTTATATGAAATTGCACTTATTATGGATTGGAAATATTTGATTGTGATAAAATAGCAAAATATGGATCCTATTTAAGATAAGATGTCAATTACATTCTTTGTTTATATTGAATGTTTGTCTGTGAAAATTATAAACTTGAAAACTTTAGATGTAATAAAGAAAAAGTAACTGCTGATTCGATGAAACTTATTAATATATCCTTTTATTATAAATTATTGAGGTAAGTTTTACTTCTTAAATTTTTAACTCTTAGTTATTTATCTCAATATATATATATATTGAGATGAATAACTAAGCTCAGTAAAATTAATGAGTAAAACTTACCTCGATAAGTAATAATAAAAAGGATATCTTAATAATTTTCATTTAATCATCAGCTACTATTTCTTTATTTCATCAAAAGTATTCATATAATAATTTCTTATAGTAAAAATTCAAATATATAGAGGATGTACTTGACAAATTTATCTTGGATAGGATCCATGGTATCAATCAATAACAATCCAAATATGTACAATTCCAATAACAATTCCCAATTCATGTATTAATGTACAATTGACATAGTTTTCTGTTGAAGTCAAAGTTGAAATCTAAAACAAATAAAAATGGAACAAAATTAAAAAAAGTATTAATCTCTTTCAGATGTTTAGCAAATAAATGTATAATTTTAAGTAGTTAAGTTTATTAATATTATTTATAAAGTGAAAGTACTTACCAAGTTACAAGTAGATAAATGTGAGCCTTCGAAAACTAAATAAGTATACCAATAAACCATCACAACCTGAGATGTACCTGAAAAACCACAAAAACAGTGTAAAAAATTGTTATAAACAAAGTTAAATTCAGTTTACAAACTCTTATATCTACATTTTTGGGCAAATAACTTGTACTAGTGATAAAAAACACTCATATAGTGTAGAGTGAAAGTACTAATCAATCTATCAAATACTATCAAAACGTAATTAATAAACATTGATAAAAGACATTTTAGTTTAGTTTAGCAAATTTTATGTAAGTTAATTAAGTAAGTTTGTTTATTAGATATAAGATGTTGATCTTTAATAATATCAAGAGATATTAAGTAAATCATTGCTTATAACAGTGAGTACATAGCTCAGATAATAGAATCATTTAAAAAGTTTAAATTCTAGTTCTTAAAGGATAAAATGGTATTGAAAATTGAAATAGGATTAGTTTAATGAATTTATGCATAATTTAGGTCTAATTTATAATTTTAACTCAAATTTAAAAAGTGTACAATATATTTGACAGGACTGAAAACAGCATATTTCAAATCAAAATTTTATAGGGAAAAAGTAATATAAAAATAATTTAAATAGATTTTTAGTAAATATAAAAAGATAAACTATCTTTATATTATCAAAGATATAATCAAAAATGTAAAGACATTACCTCATTTTTTGGAAATTTAGATTTTTTTTTATGTCAAATTTGTCCTAATCGGGCGAGAGTATAAAAAGGCCAAAAAAAATTGAGATCTCTCTCTTGTTCCTGTCTGATTTACGCAGAATATGTTGAATGGTAATTAAACGACAATTAATTAAAGTTTGATTTTATGTTAAATTAAAATATTTAACACCAAAACTATTCGTATAAAAGTATTGTAAAAACATAAAAGCACTTACCAAAGAAGTAAATTCAAAATAATATATCCAGATCACAGCAGAATTTGTTAGATTGTATTTCATAACCATCACTCAGAGGACAGCCGCAGACATTTTGAATAACGTTCCGTTTTGGTATCATTGTTTGGAGCCGATACTATTGATTCGGCATTTTCCGCCTGACGTAGACGAAATTCCATTGGACTCAGATATACGAGGTATGTTAAGTAATTAAAAACTTATTTTTTTTGTGATTGTGTATAACAGTGTGGATTAAAATTTTGTACGGTATAAATTTTTGTAAGGGTATCATTTTCATATTTGTTAATAATTAGAAATTTGTAAATTTAAATGTAATATGCACATGAAAACCATTAATAGTTTTGTACATTTTCTGTAGCGAGCAATTATACCAATTAAAATTTAGTGTATTATAAAAAAAAATTTAAATATTTAGTTTCTTTTGAATCCTACCCAAGATAAAGAGTCGGATTTCAAATTCAAACAGATAAATAATTTCACTGAGCTAGTTAAAAACTTTTATAAGGCGCCGAACAACATCAAACTATAAAACAATAAAACAAATAAAATTATAAAACAAATAAAACCTATAATAATAGATCATAACAAATTAACTAAATTAATTAAATAAATAAATCAATTATTAAATTAAATTGATTGTACTAACCCCTTACTTTTTGGAAGTCCATATTATTAAGAATAATAAAAAACTCTTCGTTTTAACAAAACTTCCAATATTTATTTGAAAAATTGCTTTTGTAACCTTAATGACAGCCGTTTCGCTAGAATTAACATCGTCAGATTGACATATTGAAGTTACATTTTGTTTGTTTGTAGGTAGGTACCTGATGTTTATTAGGTAGTTATAAGGCTAAACCAAGTATGGAAGTAATAAGACATAACAATATTAAAGCCTAGATGTTATTAGTCCTTCAATATGTCAATCTGACGATGCTAATTCTAGCGAAACGGCTGTCATTAAGGTTAAAAAAGCAATTTTTTAAATAAATATTGGAAGTTTTGTTAAAACGAAGAGTTTATTATTTTTAAATTTTTAAAAATAAATCATTACAATATATATTGAGATGAATAACTAAGCTCAGAAAAATTAATAAGTAAAACTTACCTTAATGAGTTATAATTAAAAGGATATTTTAATAATTTTCATTTAATCATCAGCTACTTTTTCTTTATTCCATCAAAAGTACTCAATATAATAATATCTTATAGTAAACATTCAAACAGATAGAGGATGTACTTGACATAGTTTTATTTTGAAGTTAAAATAAAACCTAAAACAAATATAAAAAGGAACAAAATTAAAAACTATTAATCTCTTTCATATGTTTAACAAATAAATGTGTAATTTTAAGTGGTTAAGTGTTTAAATTTGATCTATGAAGTGAAGTACTGACTGTCATATGGTACAGAACTGTGAACTTACCTTAAGATATATTTTACTGTCAATCGTGACAGAAGTGTCAAGTGTCCGTCAGTTGTATGTCGTGATGTAGATTGTGAAGATGTCCTAGGTATATATGTAAAATGTGATCACATGTGTGATATAGTAAAATAAAGAATCTGGATTCATCGTTAGACTAAATGTTATTTTATTTACTGAGATCCCTCACAACGAAAACATATTTTATATGGCGCAGTCAAAGTGAAAGTAAACCTAACAATTAATAATCGAAGCCGACTTGATCAAAAAAGAGCTGGAAGTGAGGTTAGATTTTAAAATTTTATAACTATAACGTTAGAGATTTAAAGATTAATAGACTGGAAAACTACTTTTTGTGGATATTGCAAACGAAAATGAATTTTCCGGGTATACCACCTATGTCTTATCAAGGCAACACTTCAGAAAATTGGACATTCTGGAAACAAAGATTTATAAATTACTTAGTAGCAACAGAACTGATCAAAAAGGATGACAAAACTAGGTGTGCACAGTTATTGACTCTTATGGGTGACGAAGGTTTAAGAATTTACAATACAATGCAATTAACGGAAGAGACGAAGGAGCATTTCGATAGCCTTATCAAGGAATTTGATTTATATTTCTCTCCGAAGAAGAATCTTACTTATGAATTTTTTAAATTTCTTACTTGTAAACAAAAAGTAGGACAAACATTGGAAAATTATGTATTGGAGCTGAAGAATTATTCGTTGAATTGTGAACTGGCTGATATGAGAGAGCAATTGGTTAAACATGTCATGATTTGTGGTCTTCTAGATGACAGCTTGAGGGAAAGGTTGTTGGCAGCTAACCATACCAATCTTCAAGATGCTATAAATGTTTGTATATCACTGGAGCAAGCACGAAGCAGAAACAAGGAAATTACCAATGGCAAGTGCGAGGGCAGGTCTTCATATCAAGTAGAAGTTGTGAATGGAAACCAAAACAAATTATATCAACAAGAAGCAAGGTCTGTTAAACCATCTTTTTTCAATTATTGTAATAAAAATCAAAATTATAATAATGCGCAGCAAAATAATTTAATAAAATGTAAAAATTGTAATTTACAACACCCTATAAAAAAATGCCCAGCATTTGGTAAAAAATGTGCTCTATGTTTCAAATTAAATCATTATGCTAGTGCATGTCATTCTTCTGGTGCTAATAACAAAAATAAATTTTCTAATTTTCACAAAAATACTCAGAATAAGCAAAAGTTCAGTCAAAACAGATATTGTAATAGCAATGAAAGACAAGTTAATTTAGTGCAAGAAGATGACAATGATTGTAACAGTTTTAAAGTTGATACTGTAAATGAATTTCTGTTTGTAGATATTATCTCAATGGATCAGATAGAAAACTCTGATGGGAGGTCATGGGTTCAGAATTTGATAATTGAAGGACAAAATATAAAATTTAAGATTGATACTGGAGCAATGGCTAATGTAATACCCATAGATACTTTAAGGTATATAGGTTATGATTTTAGTAAATTAATGAAGATAAATGTTAAATTAAATTCTTATTCTCAGCATGAACCACCGGTTCAAAGCATTTGCACTTTGAATTGTTGGCATAGGGATCAAATGTATAAAATCTTATTTTATGTAATAGAGGGTAATAATTTTAAACCTCTGTTGGGTTTGAAGACATGTATTTCATTAAATTTAATTAAAAAAGTAGATACTATTAACTCAAGTAGGCAAAATATGCAAAAACATAGTATTGAGGTCAACGACACTCAAAACTTGCAGAAACAACAATATTATTTTAGCTTAACTAATTCTGATTCAGTTAATTACATTCTTAAAAGGTTTGATTTTCTATTTTCTGGTATTGGTTGTTTAGATAAACCTTATCATATAGTTTTATCATTCCACCTGTGATCATTCCACCTGTGATCATTCCACCTCGTAAAGTACCTTTTGCACTTAGAGATAAATTCAAATATACTTTGCAACAGCTTGAAAAGCAAAAAATTATTGAAAAAACAACAGAAAGTACAGAATGGGTTCATCCATATGTTTTGGTTCGTAAACCCAATGGTGATATAAGATTGTGTTTGGATCCCACCTATTTGAATAAATATATAGTGAGACCTATCACTCACCTTCCAACTTTTTCAGAGCTGACAAGTAGATTTTATGGTGCCAAATATTTTTCTGTCCTTGATGCGACACAGGGCTTCTTACAGATTCAATTGGATGAGGAAAGCTCTAAGTTATGTACATTTGCAACAGAGTTTGCAAAATATAGATTCCGTCGCTTACCTTATGGTTTGACTTGTTCATCAGAAGTGTACCAAGAGAGAATGAATGAAATTTTTGGTAATCTGGAAGGTATAGAATGCTATATTGATGACTTAATTTGTTATGGTACTACAATTGAAGAGCATAACTTGAGATTAATTAAATTGTTTGAAACTGCTGAAAAGAACAATATCAGATTTAACAAACAGAAATGTAAGTTTCTAGTTGATCAAATTAAATATATGGGTCATTGTATTGGCTCTTCTGGCATTTCAGTAGATGGTTCAAAGGTAGATGCAATAAAAAACATGCCTAGACCGCAAGATAAAAATGATATACAAAGATTTTTGGGCTACATAACATATGTTGGCAGATTTTTACCAAAACTGTCAGAAAAAACATTTCATCTGAGAAACCTTCTCAAAAAAGACATAGCTTTTGTTTGGGGTACCGAGCAGGAAAATAGTTTTGTTGAATTAAAGAAATTGGCTTGTCAGAGCCCATGTTTGAAGTTTTTTTATGTAAATAAACACACAACCATTTCAGTAGATTCCAGTCAAAATGGAATGGCAGCTGTTTTGCTCCAAGAGAACATGCCATGTGCCTATGGATCGAAGAGTTTAACAGACACTCAAAGAAGGTATAGTCAGATCGAGAAAGAATTACTAGCAGTATTTTTTGGTATAACACACTTTGAACAGTATGTTTATGGAAAAAATTTTACAGTGGAGACAGACCACCAACCACTTATTTCAATAATGAAGAAAACTTTAAACTCTTGTCCAGCTAGACTACAGCGAATGGTTATTCAGCTAAAAAAGTATGATTTTAATCTTGTCTTTAAACCAGGTAAAAAGTTAATATTAGCAGATACCTTAAGTCGTGCATTTGAGCAAGATAAAGTTTTTGATGAAAATTTTGATTTAGAGCTTGAAGCACAAGTTTGTTTAATTTCTAGTCAATTGAATACCACACCAGAAGTAAGGGAGAAACTCAAAAATTTAACAGAAACTGATTCTGAATTGTCTATACTTAAAGAATATATTCAAAAAGGATGGCCTAACTCCTACTCTAAAGTTCCATCAGAACTCAAATTTTATTATAAATTTCGTCAAGAGTTAAATATCATAGATGAATTAGTTTTTAAAGGTCAAAAGTTAATTGTTCCAAAAGATTTTCGAAATTATATTCTTGAAAAATTACATTATGCTCACTTAGGTATAAATAAAACAATAGCTAAAGCAAACCTCTCATTTTTTTGGATGGGAATGAATAAAGAAATACAGGATTTAGTTTCTTCTTGTAATATTTGTCAAAGCTATTGTAAGTCCAATCAATCTGAGCCTATGATATCTCACGAAATAGTTAAAATTCCTTTTTATAAGGTAGGAATAGATTTGTTTGTATTTCAGAACCAAACGTTTATGCTGTTAATAGATTATTACTCTAAATTTGTAGAAGTAGTGAATCTAAAGGGAGATCTTTCTAGTAAAAATGTCATAGAAAATTTACAGGACATATTTTCACGTCAGGGAATACCTTCTATCTGTATCACAGATGGAGGTCCTCAGTTTTCAGGTTATAATTTTTCACAATTTTCACAAAATTATGGATTCTCTCACATATTTTCAACACCCACATATCCACAAAGTAATGGACAAGTAGAACGCGCGATTCAAACTGTAAAAAATACTTTAAAAAAATGTTATATTGAAGGAAAGGATCTCTATTTAGCTTTACTTGATTTAAGAAATACGCCAATTGACGGGAAACACTCCCCCAGCCAATGTATTAATGAGCAGAAATTTAAAATCATTGTTACCTCAGGTAAAAGAAAATTATGAATCTAAATTAATTGATAAAAATAAGTATAATGCCTTTTTAAAACAGAGTCAAGCAAATCAGAAGTATTATTTTGATAAAAGAGGAACAAGGATTTTAAATGAACTTCAAAATAACACAGAAGTTTGGATTCAAATCAAACCAAAAACCAAATCGCTACGGGGTAAGATCTTGTCAAGAGTAGGTATCAGAGCTTATAAAGTTCTACTTCACGATGGAAGAATTTTTATTAGAAATCGTATTTTCATTAGACCTGTTAATTTTAATAAGAATAAAACTAATATTCAGTCAAACTCTAATAATATATCTTTTGGTCAAGATCAACCTGGTGAGAAACAACAAAATCATTTTGTAAATAACAGTAAATTTAAAAATTACTCTCAGAAATTTTCTAGCAAAATTTTTCAGAATTTTACCCAGTTGCAAATGAAAGATTTAGATGAAAACGATGCAACGCTTAGTGACAATAGAAGCGAAGACTCACAAAAAAGTCTTCAAAAGTTTCTGAAAACTCAAGTTGACAAAAACTTACCAAGTTGTTCTTATGGAGATGTAGATCATTCTGAAAATGATTCAGAAAGCTCTTCAACTTCAACCAACTTAGACGAAAGTCTAAGCTCTAAAAGTTCTAGTCAAAGAGGCAATTCCTCCTCATATGATAGTTTTTCTAGTAATGTAAGTTTAGACGACTCAATAGAGGAACATTGTAATGTTAGTAACTATAAAATTGTAAATCATAATAACGCCCTTTCTAACCAAAGCCTTAGTATGGAAAGTTCTAGTGTAAATAACAATTATTCTGTGATGTCAGCAGATTTTAAAACAAAATCTGGTCGGGTAGTAAGAAAACCAGCTCGTTTTCAAGACTAAACTTAATTCAATGTTAATATTACAAAATATTAACCAAATTTAATTACACACGAACTTTTTAAACGTTCTTTACAATGAAAGAAAATATTTTAAAAAAGGGGGGATATAGTTAAATGGATTTAAAATATATTAGGCAAGTGTTGCTATACAGATAATTATGTTAATATAATATCTTGTATGTACACATGTACAAAATGTGTTTGATGTTTGTAATTTTAAGTAATGTTGAATGTTTGTAGAATGTTTAAATTTTAAAATTTTATTATTTTATTTGAAACAAAAATAAACACTAAAGGATTTGTAATAAAGAAAAGTAGTAAACAACAAACACAAATTTTAAATTTTTAAAAAGAGAAGGATGTCATATGGTACAGAACTGTGAACTTACCTTAAGATATATTTTACTGTCAATCGTGACAGAAGTGTCAAGTGTCCGTCAGTTGTATGTCGTGATGTAGATTGTGAAGATGTCCTAGGTATATATGTAAAATGTGATCACATGTGTGATATAGTAAAATAAAGAATCTGGATTCATCGTTAGACTAAATGTTATTTTATTTACTGAGATCCCTCACAACGAAAACATATTTTATATTGACCAGGTCACAAGGAGACAAATATTAGTCTTCGATATTAAATAACTATTCAAATAAATCATCACAACCTGAGATGTACCTAAAAAAACCACAAAAACAGTATAAAAAATGTAACAAACAAAGTTAAATACAGTGTACAAATTCTTATATCTACAGTGTTGAACATAATAACTTGTACTAATGATAAAAACACTCATATAGTGAAAAGTGAAAGGACTATTTCAAAACATAATTAATAAACATTAATAAAGGACATATTATTTAACAAAACTGTATGTAGGTTAATTAATTAAGTTTTTATATTAGTTATAGTATGTTAATCTTTGATAATATCAAGAAAGATTAATTGAATCATGGTTTCTAATAGTGAATACATAGTTCAAATAATAGAGTCACTAAAAAGTTTAAATTTTAGTTCTTAGAGTTTAAATTAGTATTTAAAAGTTGAAATAGGATTTAGATTTATGAGTAATTTTAAGAGTAGTTTATAGTTTTAACTCAAATTTTAAAAGTGTAGAATGAATTTGACAGGACTAAAAACAGCTTATTTCAAATCAAAATTTTATAGGGAAAAAGTGAGATAAAAATACTTTAAATAGATTTTTAGTAAATATAAGAAGATAAACTATCTTTATAATGTCAAAGATATGATCAAAAATGTAAAATCATTACCTCATTTGTTGGAAATTTAGGTTATTTTTTTGAAAAGGTAAACAGTTGAATGTAGAATAATAAGTCATTCTTGTCACAATCTGGCGAGACTATAAAAAGGCCATGAAATCAATTATCGTCCTCTTGTTCCGGCTTGATTCACACAGAAGACAACGATTGACAACTAAAAAAAATCATTAATCAAAAGTTAATTTATGTTAAATTAAAACATTTAACACCAAAAATATTTGTATAAAAGTATTTTAAAATTATTAAATCACTTACCAAAGCAGTAAATTTGAGATAATAGATCCAGATTACCATAGAATTTATAAGATTCTATTCAAGCATCATCACACATAGCACGGACAGCAGCCATATTGGAAGCCTGTTTCCCGAGTGGATATTCCCGTTGGAGCCGATCTCTTTTTTTTCGGTATTTTCCGCCTGACGTGGACGATATAAAGGAAAGAATTTGATATACAAGGTATGTTGAAAAATTAAAAACTTATATCTTTGTTTGTGAGTGTGGATAATAGTGTGTACATCATTTTCATTTTTGTCATAACTAGAAATTTATAATTTTAATGTAATAAGCATATGGAAACCCATTAATAGTTTTTGTACGTTTTATTTAAAGAACCATTATAAC
This sequence comes from Ophraella communa, assembly GCA_035357415.1. Classification (NCBI taxonomy): domain Eukaryota; kingdom Metazoa; phylum Arthropoda; class Insecta; order Coleoptera; family Chrysomelidae; genus Ophraella; species Ophraella communa. The sequence continues at coordinate 16,692,047 of CM068985.1, read as the reverse complement.
AATTAAATTTTAGTGTATTATATAAAAAATTTTAAATATTTAGTTTCTCTTGAATCCTACCCAAGATAAAGAGTCGGATTTCAAATTCAAACAGATAATAATTTGACTGAGATAGTTAAAAAATTTTTACAAGGCGCCCAACTACATACCACATAAGAAAAATTAATTATTATATTAGTAAACAATTTAAAAATAAAAAATAAATAAAGTAAATCATTACAAATTGACTGAACCAACGTGAGGATATTGTTAAAATAAATAACGAGAACAATTAAATAAATAAAAATAAAATTAAATTAATTCTTTACAATATATATTATTATGAATTTATTAATTTTTGTTGTTGCGTTATTATGGTTTTCTTTTTTTTGTTTATTTTTAATTTTTTGATATTTAAATGGTATTTTCGCAAACCCACGTTGGTTGCGACAAGATATTATGAGTTGTTGGTTTTTATTTGATTTGATGTAATTGTTGAAGTTTTTTATTACAATAATGTTCTTAGCCCCTTAAATAATATGTATAATAATGACTAGCTCAAATAATTAAATGTGTCTGCGCTCGTTTGTTTAATTCAAAAATAAATACTATTGTTTATCGAAAAATTATATCTCAGGTCGTACAGGTTTTACCACAGATTTATACTCAAACAAAATTATATATTATCTTTACAATAAAGTCGTATAAATTTCCTCCAGCGGGAAATAACTATTATCGCTTTAAAACAGTTCATACGCACACTTAATACAAATTAAATAACGGTACCTTTTTTAACACTGTCTCTCGAGTATTCGCCGTTCTCATGCAGATGTCGCTGGCTGACGAAACGTGAAACTGGTGGCCTATCTTCTCTTGTAGTAAGCACGTGGGATGAAAACTTCAGTGGTTTAATTAAAGACACGTGGGATGAAAACTTCAGTGGTTTAATTAAAGACAGAAACTCTTACGATGTAGGAATTTATTATTGTTCACTCGTGGATTTATTTATACAATTTATTGGTTGATGAGACTCCCTTTTTACAAGTGATGTGTTACAAAGTTTTACACTAGGATTATTTTTGATAAAAGGTAAGTCAAACTTCTTATATTTGATACTGTTGTATCATTAAAATTACAGTTGGAACTATTATGTTATAAAGTGACTCTGCTTAATTGAACAAACCTATTTTCTATTCAAAGTCGAAGAATGTTAACTTATAAAATTAATAAAATTTATGACTAATCAGTCTTTTTTAAAAATGTAAATTACGAGTTGAATGTTTTAATAACTGTTGTTGACTGTTTTGAAAATGAATCTTGAATTTTTTTAAAATTAAACTTGTGTTTAGAAAATGAATCGTGAAAGTGTTTTAAAATTAAATCTTAATTGTTTGTTGAAAGTTTTTAAAACGAGGCTTGAATGTTTGTATAAAGGGTCTTGACTGTTTTTAAAGTTAGGCTTGAATCTCTTTAATTCTTCCTGACTGGTTCTTTTACGTTAAGACTGAGATCCCTCTCTCAATATTCTCTGACCAATAAAAATGCTTCATTTAAAAACTCCACGAGAACCAATCAGAAGGAACTATTCCTTAATTTGCCTATTTTTAACTAACTACTTATATTTTACAAACAATTTTTTTACATAATATATACAACAATCATTTCTAATGTTCAATAATTTTTTTATAATTTATTATGGTCGGAAAAGCTCTCAAATTATATTAACACTAGGTGTGGCATTCTAAGTTTTTAAGTTCGCGAAACACTAAACACTTCAAAACGCAATGCAGCTGCTGTTTTTGAGCACTTGTAATTCTGTTAATTTGACGTCACACACGCAGGTGCCATTCGCAGAAGAATTTTTTTATACACTTTTGTAGATTTTTGAAAATCCTTTTATATGTTTAAAAAACCTTCAACTCGTAATTTACATTTAAAAAAAACTTTGGTTAGTCATAAATTTTATTACCTAAGTTAACATTCTTCGACTTTAAATAGAAAATAGGTTTGTTTAATCAAGCAGAATCACTTTATAATCAAAATAATAGTTCCAAATGTAATTTTAATAACTGTTGTTGACTGTTTTGAAAATGAATCTTAAATCTTTTTAAAATTAAACTTGTGTTTAGAAAATGAATTGTGAAAGTTTTTTAAAATTAAATCTTAATTGTTTGTTGAAAGTTTTTAAAACGAGGCTTGAATGTTTGTATAAAGGGTCTTGACTGTTTTTAAAGTTAAACAATTTCGAAATATTGGTAAAGTTAAAAAGAGTTTCTCTTTCATATAAACCCACTGTTTCCCCGTGACTATTTTCAAATTTTGTTTTTCAACTAGTCAGCCGTGACTACCCTTATATTGCTTTATATATATATATATATATATATATATATATATATATATATATTATTATGATTTTATTAATTTATTGTTGTTGTGTTCTTATGGTTTAGCTTTTTTGTTTTATTATTTTAATTTTTTTTTGATGATTGAATGTTATTTTAGTAAATTCACGTTAATTGTGACATGATATTATTAGTGGTTTGTTTTTATTTGATTTGACGTAATTGTTGAAGTTTTTTACTACAATAATAATGTTTTTTAGCCCCTTAAATAATATGTTGTATAATGATGACTAGCTCAAATAAAATTAAATGTTTCTTGAAAATAGACACTATCGTTAATCGAAAAATTATATCTCAGGTCGTACAGATTTCACCACAGATTTACGCTCAAACAAATTATAAATTTTCTATCAAAATGAAATTCAAAAATCTTTACAATAAAGTAGTATAAATGTTCTCTAGCGGCTAATAACTATTATCGCTTTAAAACAGTTTATACGCACACTTAATACAAATTAAATAACGGTACCTTTTTTAACTTTGTCTCTCGAGTGTTCGCCATTCACATGTAGGTGTCGCTGGAACTGGTGGTCTATCTTCTCTTCTGGTGAACACGTGGGATGTAGAACTTCCAATGGTTTAATTAAATACAGAAACTCTTACGATGTAGAATTTATTATTGTTTACTTGTGGATTTGTTTATACAATTTACTGGTTGATAAGACTCCCTTTTTACAAGTGGTGTGTTACAAAGTTTTATACTAGGATTATTTCTGATATAAGGTAAGTCAAGCTTCTTATATTAATTTGATACTAACTTTTGTATCATTAAAATTACAGTTGAAACTGTTATATTATAAGATTACTCTGCTCGATTCAACAAACCTATTTTCGATTCAAAGTCGAATACTGTTAACTTATAAAGTTAATAAAATTTATGACTAATCAAAGTCTTTTTTAAAAAAATGTAGATTACGAGTTGAATATTTTAATAACTGTTGTTGAATGTTTTGAAAATGAGTCTTGAATCTTTTTTAAAATTAAACTTGAGTGTTGAGTCGTGAAAGTTTTTTTTAAAATTAAATCTTAAATGTTTGTTGAAAGTTTTAAAACGAGGCTTGAATATTTGTATAAAGGGTCTTGACTCTCCCAAATTAGGCTTGAATCTCCTTTTATTCTTTCTGACTGGTTCTTTTACGTAAAGACTGAGATCCCTCTCTCATTATTCTCTGACCAATAAAAATGCTTCATTTAAAAACTCCTCGAGAACCAATCAGAAGGAGCTATTTCTTAATTTGCTTATTTCTAACTAACTACTTATATTTTACAAACAATTTTTTTATATAATATATACAATAATCATTTTTAATGTTCAATAATTTTTATATAATTTATTATGGTCGGAAAAGCTCTCAAATTATATTTACACTGAGGCTTGAAGTCATAAATTCGACCGATACATTTCCGAGTAACTCTTACGTCACAACGTGCAGCTGCTATTCTAAGCTCTTGGAGTTCGAGGAAACTAAACATTTCAAACACGCGATGTTTACGAGCATTCTAATTCGTGTTAATTTGACGTCACAGGCACAGGTGCACTTCTAAGGTTTTTCAGTTCATGGAAACTAAACATTTCAAACACGCGATGTTTACGAGCATTCTAATTCGTGTTAATTTGACGTCACAGGCACAGGTGTTATTCGTAGAAGAACTTTTTATACACTTTTGTAGGTCTTTGAAATTCCTTTTATATATTTAACAGAAAAATATTTTACAAAAATGTATAATTTGTTCGTTTGTTTTATTTTACATTTAGAATTATATTTTCATTATTATTTATTTTTTTAATGGTGATTTTGATTATTTTTATGTAATGTGATTACTTTTTTATTATTTATTTTTGCTTTTAATTGACTTAACGATTTTGTTTTTGATTTAATCATCATAATACACATTCTTATTGAAATTAATATTTTCTTTAATGAATAAATTTTTTATGATAATAAAACTTCGTCTCAATATATATATTAAACCAGAATTCTTTGGGGTAAACGGCAATGTTTTTTAAGAAAACTCTTTTACTTGTTTTCCAAGCTTTCGAAATACATTTATTTCATTTTCAAGGAATAAGTGCGAGTTAAAACAAAATTGGTGTTAACAACTTGGTAAATATAACATAAAAAAACTATTTTAACTTTAATTTGGAATTTAAAAAAATTTTTAAGTCAAATTATTTATAAAACAAAATAACGTCATAAAATTAATAAACAACTTAATTGCTTACGATAAAATTTAATAATAAAAGAGTAGAAAATAATAGGTTATAATTTGATTTCTTCTTTTATAAAAAATGTGAATTTTGATTAAAATTTACTAAATATTTAATTGTTCTATGATAAAAAATAACGATATCTTATTCTTTTTTATAATTTTGAATTAAGCTTCTAAAATGTCATTTAAAAATCAAAAAAATAAAAATGTTAAATAGATGTCATGAATTTTAGGTATTATTTAGATCTTTATTTGTATGTTTATCCAAAGATAGCAGATAATAATAAATGTCACTCAAGTTTTTATGGTCACTTTTTTTATTCATAATATCATTGTCTTGTGATATAGATGCCATTTCCAAAAAAAGTCTTTTTTTAGTGTTAAATTGTATATCTAAAATATTAACAGAAGCATAATCAAAGAATTCTGGTTTAATACCTATTAGTCGGCAAATAACAGAAATTTAATTATATATATATATATATATATATTGAGACGAAGTTTTATTATCATAAAAAATTTATTCATTAAAGAAAATATTAATTTCAATAAGAATGTGTATTATGATGATTAAATCAAAAACAAAATCGTTAAGTCAATTAAAAGCAAAAATAAATAATAAAAAAGTAATCACATTACATAAAAATAATCAAAATCACCATGAAAAAAAATAAATAATAATGAAAATATAATTCTAAATGTAAAATAAAACAAACGAACAAATTATACATTTTTGTAAAATATTTTTCTGTTAAATATATAAAAGGATTTTCAAAGATCTACAAAAGTGTATAAAAAGTTCTTCTACGAATAACACCTGTATGTGTGACGTAAAATTACCAGAACTACGACTGCTAACATCGCGTGTTTGAAATGTTTAGTTTCCATGAACTCCAAAACCTTAGAAACGCACCTGTGCCTGTGTGACGTCAAATTATCAGAACTACGAGTGCTCGTACACAACACATCCCGTGTTTGAAATGTTTAGTTTCCTCGAACTCCAAGAGCTTAGAATAGCAGCTGCACGTTGTGACGTAAGAGTTACTCGGAAATGTATCGGTCGAATTTATGACTTCAAGCCTCAGTGTAAATATAATTTGAGAGCTTTTCCGACCATAATAAATTATATAAAAATTATTGAACATTAAAAATGATTATTGTATATATTATGTAAAAAAATTGTTTGTAAAATATAAGTAGTTAGTTAGAAATAAGCAAATTAAGAAATAGTTCCTTCTGATTGGTTCTCGTGGAGTTTTTAAATGAAGCATTTTTATTGGTCAGAGAATAATGAGAGAGGGATCTCAGTTTTTACGTAAAAGAACCAGTCAGAAAGAATAAAGGAGATTCAAGCCAAATTTTAAGAGAGTCAAGACCCTTTATACAAACATTAAAGCTTCGTTTTAAAAAAATTTTCAACAAACATTTAAGATTTAATTTTAAAAAACTTTCACGACTCAATACTCAAGTTTAATTTTAAAAAAGATTCAAGACTCATTTTCAAAACATTCAACAACAGTTATTATAATATTCAACTCGTAATCTACATTTTTAAAAAAGACTTTGATTAGTCATAAATTTTATTAACTTTATAAGTTAACAGTATTCGACTTTGAATCGAAAATCGGTTTGTTGAATCGAGCAGAGTAATCTTATAATATAACAGTTTCAACTGTAATTTTAATGATACAAAAGTTAGTATTAAATCAATATAAGAAGCTTGACTTACCTTATATCAGAAATAATCCTAGTATAAAACTTTGTAACACACCACTTGTAAAAAGGGAGTCTTATCAACCAGTAAATTGTATAAACAAATCCACAAGTAAACAATAATAAATTCTACATCGTAAGAGTTTCTGTCTTTAATTAAACCATTGGAAGTTCTACATCCCACGTGTCTACCAGAAGAGAAGATAGACCACCAGTTCCAGCGACACCTACATGTGAATGGCGAACACTCGAGAGACAAAGTTAAAAAAGGTACCGTTATTTAATTTGTATTAAGTGTGCGTATAAACTGTTTTAAAGCGATAATAGTTATTAGCCGCTAGAGAACATTTATACTACTTTATTGTAAAGATTTTTGAATTTCATTTTGATAGAAAATTTATAATTTGTTTGAGCGTAAATCTGTGGTGAAACCTGTACGACCTGAGATATAATTTTTCGATTAACGATAGTATTTATTTTCAAGAAACATTTAATTTTATTTGAGCTAATCATCATTATACTACATATTATTTAAGGGGCTAAAAAACATTATTATTGTAGTAAAAAACTTCAACAATTACGTCAAATCAAATAAAAACAAACCACTAATAATATCATGTCACAATTAACGTGAATTTACTAAAATAACATTCAATCATCAGAAAAAATTAAATTAATAAAACAAAAAAGAAAACATAAGAACCCAACAATAAATAAATTAATAAAATCATAATAATATATATATATATATATATATATATATATATATATATATATATATATATATATATATATATATATATTGTAATGAATATTATGATTTGAGAGATTATTTATTGAATTTATTTATAAATTTGATTGATTAATATATTTGATATAATTATTTAAATTTTATATAGCATCAAGATCTTCTTTTTCTCAGGGGTGTTTGGTTATGCAAGTTTCCAGTTGGATTATTAGGTAGGTATTTGAATAAAATTTGAATAATTACAATTACAAATTTATTATAAGAGTAAAATGAAAACAGTAATATTGAAAGTTCAATAATGAAACTAATTAGGAAAAATAAGAAAAAGAAAGGCTTTTTAGCAACTATAAAAGAACTTACTTGATGTTGAATTAAGTTAAATTAACCAATGTTATTTGTGTAATGGCAAGTAAGATTATCGAAATACTCTAATTATTGAATATCAAGTAAATTCCTTTGTTTTTAAATTATAAAGCTTAACTAACTACTACAAAAATTTTCAAAAGTTTACAATTTTATCTGACCTTGATGTAAAGTCCTGCTTCCTGATTGGTGGAAAAAGTCTGTAGTCGCTCTATGAAAAACGGAAACGAACCAAGTGATATGTGGAATTTGCGACTTTGGTAAAATGTCGTATTGTTAGACGATTAGTTTCTTGTGTAATATTATTTTTCTTTGTTCATCCAAATTGATATAGTTAAGTCTTTGTTGGATTACAGGCACTTTAATTGTATTAATAATAGTAAATACTCTTATATTCTTCTTTTTTATCGACCGAAAATGTTTTAATTTCACTTTTTGATTCGATCTTAATGTCACTTTTTATATTTTGCACTTATGGGCTCATTCTGTACAAAAATGTTAGCGGTAACAGCGCTGTAAATTTTCAAGGTCGAGAGATGTTATGAAAATGGTATTCTGTACGCTTTTACTGTAATTTACATCGATGTATTGTAACATTTTCGCTGTTAAAATAACGCCAACCAAAACATTCGACGTTAGGAGTGTTGAAACTGTCAAACTGTGTTTGTGATAGAATTGTAAATTTTCAAGAAGTAAATTAAAATGAACAATATCATTCCATAATAAGAATAAAAATTAATATTTAAAACTAATAATCATAAATATCTTTTAATAAATATAACAATAACCTAAAAAGTCGGCAATTTATATTAACCAACACAATAAAAGTGAAGTTAGCTGCAATGTAATATTGTTCAGAATACGATTTTTAACCGCGCTGTTAAATTTGATTTAACATCGCGATTTTAGTAACATCGATGTTAAATTTACAGCTGTTACGAATATTTGTACAGAATAACCCTATTATAAAAATCTTCATTATAAAACGCATTTGCGTATCGTAATGTAACTTTTACGCACGCAAATTTTTGTTTTAAATGGTTGGCGACATGAGTGAAGTATCTAATGACAAGACTATTGACAATGACATTTGTGGTTACTAGCAATTTATTAATTTTATATTGTTCTTTAAAAAAGAATTTGTGAATATGAATATCATCTTTTACTTATATAATATATTGTAATGAATATTATGTTTTGAGAGATTAGTTTATTGATTTATTTATTTATTTGAATGATTAATTCTTATTTAAAAGTAGCAATATCTTCTTTTTCTCAGGAGTGTTTGGTTAAGCAAGTTTCTATTGGGTTATTAGGTAGAAGGTATTTGAATAAAATTGATTAATTATAATTATAAATTTATTATAAAATAGTTAAATTAAAACAGTAATGTTGAAAGTTTAATAATGAAACTAATTAGAAAAAATATTAAAAAGAAAGGCCTTTAGTAATTATAAAAGAACTTACTTGATGTGAATTAAGTTAAACTAACCAATGTTGTTTATGTAATGGCAAGTAAGATTATCAAATACACTAATTATTAAATATCAAGTAAATTCCTTTGTTTTTTTTAAATTATAAAATTCAACTAACTACTACAAAATTTTTTTAAAAAATTACAATTTTATCTGACCTTGATATGTAAAGTCCTGTTTCCTGATTGGTGGAAAAATCTGTAGGTGATCTATGAAAAACGGAGACGAACGAAGTGATACGTGGTATTTGCGATTTTGGTAAACTGAAGTGTTGTTAGAAGATTAGTTTCTTGTGTAATTATTGTTCTTTGTTTGTTCCTCAAATTTTAGTGTTGATGGATTATAGTTCCTTTAGTTGTATTAATAATAGTAAGTACTCTTCTTTTTTACATCAACCGAAAATGTTTTAATTTCACTTTTGATTAGTTTTCAATGTCACTATTAGCACTTTGTTTTACTTTATAATTGTTTTACTTTGTATTTTTAACGTCACTTTATTATAACTACTTTAAAAACTGTTTGTTCACTTTTTAACTGACTGTTCACACTCACTGATCTTCTCTCTTTGACTTCCAATAATAAACTTCCCTTTTAACGACCTCTGTTCAGTCTTTTATAGGTTTCAAACTTCTAGAAGCTTCGTTTTTTTGTTCTAGAGATTAGTCATTTCTGGGAAAAAATATGTGTATCTCTTTCTTTCATATTTATGACAAGACATTCTTACTTCGTCTATCATCGATCATTCCAGAATGAAATATAGTAAAAATATATCTGTCTCCTTTTTACACATTATCTGTCTTTTTTTTACACATATAATCAATTTTCGCGAAGTTTCTAGTAGGTTTTAAGTAACATATTTATGTACTAGATATAATATTGATACATTACATACAAAATTATTTCTAACTTAAAATTCTCTTACAAATACACAAAATATATAATAAAATAATACAATATAATAAAAATTATTTGATTTAGTTATATTAAACAACTTCTGTTGATAATATATATTTATATATTTAAATATTACAATATATATAGGTCAAACACAAAGAAAGTTTGAAGTAAGATCCAATGAATACTTAAAATCGTATAGATTAAAACCAGCTAAAAAAACCAGTCAAACTATGCAAAACATCTACTTGAACATCCAGCTTTAAAGCGCTGAAATCCACCCGGATTGATTCAAAGCTGGTGTGGAGCTATATCGAATCCCTTAATAACCTTAGATCAAATAACAAAGTTACGCTACTGTGGGTTCCAGGGCATGCGGGAGTCCGCGTTTATTGGACCGCAACCATTCCTTGGCATAGCAAAAAGCACTGTCAAGGACATTATCTCCAACTGGGCAGCAAGGAAAACCCTTGTACACTGAGAGAATATACCGGGGCTTACCCAATCGAAAGCGTTCGAGTAGCAAAAGAGCACAGCTCCAGGCAGCTTTAAAGCACTGAAATCCACCCGGGTTAATTCAAAGCTGGACTGAACTGTTGACTGCACACTGTCGTCTGAGAAACCACCTGAGGGAGCTTTGTGTGAGTAATACGTCGGACTATCGCTACTGCAGTGTGGCAGACGAATCGGCAGAGCACATTCTTTGCTACTGCCCCGCTTTGGAAGTGAACAGGCTCCGCTCGTTTGGTCTCTTACAGCTAGAGCCTACCAACTTTAGACCAGTCTCGCCAAAATCGATCTTGGACTTTGTTAAGAACTGGATGGCTAATTGTGACCCTTAGGGTGTGAGCCACAATAGGCCCGAGTTTGGCCGCAGTGGAGGGGTGGGAAACGTCCTGCTCACATTAAACCTAAACCCTAGAAACTCGAAATGAATGGACGTCTAGCAGATCAACAATTTAAAGTTGTTAATGAACAAATAAATCTTGGAAATTTTTCACTATTATTTATTGAGGTTTATTTTCTACATAGATAATAAGTAATTGTAACACAAATATATTAAGTTATTGTAGATCAGCATGATATATGCCGGTATTCATAGTCAACCCTCAACTTGAGCACTGAGGGAGACTTGGGTAAGGGTCACTTAGCACTCAACCTCTTACTTGTTTCATAAACGTCACTTAACCAGCCCTTAAGTGAGTAAACACGTTTTCGGGGTTTTTAATGCATTTGTGTTGGTTGTGCTGGCTTATCTTACCGTTCTATGGTTGTGAGCATGCGCCAAATAATAACATACTATTTGATATCTTCATTATTGAATTTGTCGATTGCTATGGGTGTGTTCGGGGATCACGCTTTCGAGCTATGTAGCGCCAAGAGCCATATAACGCAAACGAGGAATAGTAGTAGATAGCAGCAAATGGCGCAAATAGCGTGCTCCCCGAACACACCCTATGTCTAATCAGATGTTGTAGTACAAGTGGCAGTAAAACATTGGTGACACAGTTTTTGCTAAATCTAAATCATCTTTTGAATTCTCGTTCCTCAAACGTTTCCAAAGAATTCTGCATGTCCCTAATACATTTTTTAGGCAAACGATTTACTTCTTCAAATTCCTCATCACTCTCAAAAAGTTCATCAAATTCTTCCATTTTCAAAAAAAAATGTATGCAAACTGTCTATAAATATAATAACTATTCTTCCTTAATAACAAACTACCTAAACATAAATAACTATTTCTTATTATATATGTAATACCTATGTACTACCATAAAAAATGTCAATAATGTAATATAATAACCTATACAGAGCATAAGATATGTCAAATCTGTCGAATATAAAACTCTCAAGGTGCCCTCAAGGGTAGTCACGTCTTCACTTGAGTTAAGGGTGACTTGAGGGACCCTTAGATCTTGAGGGTTGTTTATGAAACACCCAAGTGCCCTCAACCTACCCTTACCCTCACACTCATACTTAAGGGATGACTATGAATACGGCCAATAGTTTTTTCCAGGTAGCTAGAAGCAAACAAAATGTAACTTTAATATGTCAGACGATGCTAATTCTAGCAAGACAGCTGTCATTGAATTTAAAAATCTAATGTTTAAATAAAAGGTGGGAGTTTACTTCAAACGTTTAGTTGTTTGTCATTCTTACTTCTAGCGAAGCTCAGCACATTGCTAGAGGGACTATGCCTAATTTGAGAAAGGGATTCAAACTTTAGCCGTTGTTAGAACAATGAAACCTATTCTCATGATATATATTCAACAGTTTTGTGACGAATAGTACTTCCTTCTGGAACCATTTCGTGAGCACACGACTTATCCATTGTACTGGTAAGGCTACTATGTTTGTCTCTTCTAGAGTTCTTTTGTTGGATTTAAACGAGACGTTATCAAAAACTTCCTCTACGTCAATGAAAGCGTTAAGAGATATATTTTTAGCCACTACTGTCTTATCTATGCTTTAAGTTAAGTGTTGAAGAGATTTATTTTATTTAGCTGTGGTTATGAAAGATTTTCGTTTCTTATGTGATAATCCTTCCTTTATACTTTTAAGAAGATAATAGGTTAGGCTTATAATCCTTGGATATAAAATCCATCGTTGCGCCCCCTATAAGATTGGTATGTATCCTAGGATAAGGCTGGCATTGAAAAGAATTTATAAATACAACTGTAACCGACATAGGTCCTTATGGAGAAAGGTCCACTCAATCTTCCATTTAAATTACCTAGAAGCATTCCATCCGCCACTCCGAGACTATTTCATTTGACACCTTCTGATTTTGTACTATACTTTTATACTATATGTGTTTGTAGTTGTCAGCACAGTGAATTCATTATAAATGCAAATCCTTCAAAGCCCAAGTAAGGGTGGTTAATGAAAAATAACTAAAAGTAGTCTACATTCCTATTGAAACATATTCATAGTTGTTATTTTTCAAAGTGTCCACCCTGTAATTAGGGATTAACTAACCCAAACACAATAGAAACCCTAGATAATGTCACAACAGGTAGCTAAATAGATCACATGACCGTAGAACCGAAGTTTTTTTTAAAACATAATTCAAATCAAAATAAAAATTAAAAGTGAAATAAAAATATGCTGGGTACATATTAAAAAGTAAGAATTAAATATAAATTAATGCAAAAAGCACTTACTCCTTTAATTGTCTGCTTCCATTTCGTCGTATTCATTCGACGACGAGTCAGATTCGTTGCCTGGTCTGACAGGAATTACAATGGGTTCGAACAGTCTTCAATATTGATATCGACACTCCACAATCGTTCTTCCTTCTTCACATGCTTTATGGCATTGGTCCAATTTTCCCGTCTTATGTTTCCAAACGTAATACAGTTATTCCTTTTTCCTTCGCCATTTCGTCAATTACATACCTTTTATATTTTAATTTGTGGCGGTTTATAATTTACAGAAATTCCGTTTTTAACATGGTTTCGTCAAAAGAAATATTCTTGCTCTGGAGCTACTTTTTAATATCTCATTTTTTCCATGACGTCGTTGGTAACTTTTATACCAGTTTTGAATGATAACTGGCGTTATCTAAGACAGCCACTGCAGCACTTGGCAAAAAGTCCAATAGCTGGGAGAAATAATCTTTAAAAACATCAGAGGTCATTTCCTCGTGGTAATCTTTGGTTGACTTTTATACAAAGTCTAATAACCCATTTTCTACAAAACCATGTTCACTGCCAATGTGCGATAATTAGTCTGCGACTTTTTCCTCGAAGAGCATTTAATCCTGTTGAATATCCCTCCAAAAATGCCTGACTGGAATTTGAAATATTGGTGTCCATCCATGCTTTAGAAACAGTGTGTTCTTCATTCAACCATGTTTCATCTAAATAAAAGATAGTTCTTCTCTCGCTCCGAAACTTTTTCCGGCAAATAATTTCTACAAAAATTTTCGTTTTTTATGCGAGTCATACTTATTTCGTCCAAATTTGGGAATCGTATCTACTTCTGGTATAACAGTCATTACTTTATCCAAAGTCGATTTAAGTAGAAAGAATTACTTGTCTTCTAATTCTATTAGTTACCGACCATAATGGACTTTTTTCGTACCTACGTGTTTTTTTGGTTCACCAACATTTTCCTGTTTTCTCTCACTTAAAAATCGATAGATATTTCGTTCACTAACACCGATCATTTTGTAGCACCTAGTCACCACATCACGAACATTTGCTGATGCATCTTGATGTATTAGTGCATCATGAACATTTAAAACAATAGTTTTTTTCTCTTTGAGAAAACCCACTTTGTTTTAAATGAGTCACTACCGAAAATGTTCTTGGGGTAAAATAATAAAAATATAGATCACAATATAAACCATCAACACTAACGAGTACCTAGATTCTTATGTTTTAGAATATAAACAAATCCTCAATTTATAGACTAATAACGTACCTGTTTTTGCAATTATACATATAGGGTTACCTTAATCCCTTAACACCCCTAACGACTACAATAATTATTCTTGTTAAAATCGAAAAACAAAATATTCTAAATATCGTAATATGACTACTTATCCCTTACCTAAGAAGATTAAAATATGATGATTAAAAGAAATTTCTTAATACCGATATAAATAAGTACGTGCGATACTGATTTAGGGTCTTGTTTACAACATTTTACGATTTAATGACTCTTCTTAGCTGCCAACTGCAAACAAACAAACTATAAGCCACTTCACCAACTTCAAGGTTACAGCTTCTAGGAGTGAAACAAAAACATATACATCCACATCCAATTTATATTTTTCAACTTGTACCGGGTTATAAAAAAGTAGTTATTAACAGGTTATTGATCAATATTGTAGTCGCCGTGGTGTGCTGGTCAAGTGCGTTGGCTGGAATGCGAAAGGTTCTTGGTTCAATCCCCAGTATCGGTGAAAAATGTAGTACGGCGGTTACCTTTCGGAAGGCAATGGCCTAACCTAACCATCGAAAGTATTATGTCCAGGAAAGCCTCTCAATCCTACGTAAAACTGAGGTTTCAATTTTCTGTGTCTAGAATTTTTAAGATACGCCCAACACAAAGAATTTCGAGAGGACGCCTACGCTCTATACAGAGCATGGCACGCGAAGAAGAAGAAGATTAATACTTATCCGAATTTTATTTTCAGGAAACGAAAAGCAAACACGTTTTTCCTCAGTTTGAGTTTTTAGTAGCTGGCATTGTCGCAAGTTGCATAATTGCTGAATGTGGAAATCAAATGGAACAACAGGTAAACAGTAGATTTTAAATTAAATAAAGATCAGAAATTAGTCAAAGCCTTAAAATCGAGAAATTTGTAATTTGTAATACAATAAAATTCCTCGACCAACCTTTACATCATGGTTCCAACGTTCCATCATAACAGGTGTTCCTTCATCAACGATTCTGTCCTCGAATGAAGGAATACTTCTTCGGCACCTTCGTTAATAACTCTGTTTTTTTAAATCCAGCTGGATACTAAGTTAATTACGTCCATTCCTACAATCACATCTTTCTCGATATCAGCTACAATGACAGTATGCGTGAACTTTTTTTTGCTGCTACTTATAGTTGTTGGTCGCTCCAGTTTCTATTAACAGTGTGCACTTTTAACTATTTACGTCACCATCTACGTATACATCGAGACATTTCAAAGAGGCTATGAGTGTGATAGGGTCTTTTGAAAGGTTACGGGCCCAAGTTTTCCCTATAGGCCAACCCGTTCTAGTTACCCTGTTGAGTAGTTTCTAGATTTGCAGTGACCACAGGACGTTTACATGATTTGATAAAATGTCCTATTTCATCACACGCGGGGCCTCTTCCTTTTGTTTTAAGTAAAGTTCTTCATCATGTTAACTAATTGGTACAATAAAAAACTCTTCGTTTCAACGTAACTTCCAAGTTTATTTGAAAATTTTTAAATCACAATGACGGCCGTTTCGCTAAGAAGCATCGTCAGATTGACATTTAAGTTACATTTTGTTTGTTTGTAGCTAGGTACCTGATGTTTAGGTAGTATTAAGGTTAGACCAAGTATGGAAGTAATAAGACATAACAATATTAAAGCCTAGATGTTAATAGCCCTAAGGGATTATCCTGGATGTAATTCCCTCTAAGATCAGTATAACTGTGCAATGATATAGAAAAACCAGGAAAAAACTATATCATGCTGATCTTTACAATAACTTAATATATTTGTGTTTTACAATTATGTCTTATCTATGTATAAAATGTAAACTCAATCAAAGTAAGCAGTTTAATAGTGGAGAACTTCCAAGATTTATTTGTTCATTAACAACTTTAAATTGTGGATCTGCTAGATGTCTTTTTATTTCAAGTTCTTCAAGGAAATCTAAATTTTGTTTTTTATCACAAGTGTGTAGTATTTGGATGTCATTGGTGTGTAATAGTAAGGTTGGATGTTCAAGTAGGTGTTTTGCATAATTTGACTTATCTGGTTGTTTTAATCTATATGCTCTTAAGTGTTCATTAAATCTTACTTCAAAATTTCTTTGTGTTTGGCCTATATATACAGCATTACATTCTGGACAATTAATTTTGTAAACACCAGATTTTTTTAATTTGGGTAATTTTGTTTTTACATTTAACAATTTTGTACCAACATTATTTTGTGTTTAAAATGATATTAATGCTGATGTTGCCGTAGATATTATTTGTAACCATACCATATAATTCAAATCATCCTATAACGCATAAATTAGCAGCTTATAATTCTATGATACATAGAGCATTTTCAATTCCAATGGACAAAATTAACTTTGATAAAGAAATTAGTATCATAAAACAAATAGCTACTTCTAATGGCTATCCAATTCATTTAATAAATAAATTAATTAATAAGAAAGAACAGAAAGTGTCACTACAACTAATATTTCCTAAACAAACTAAAGAAATTAAAAGTTATAAAAATATTACATATTGTGGAAATATTTCCAATACAATTTCAAAAATAATATCTACGGCAACATCAGCATTAATATCATTTAAAACACAAAATAATGTTGGTACAAAATTGTTAAATGTAAAAACAAAATTACCCAAATTAAAAAAAATCTGGTGTTTACAAAATTAATTGTCCAGAATGTAATGCTGTATATATAGGTCAAACACAAAGAAATTTTGAAGTAAGATTTAATGAACACTTAAGAGCATATAGATTATAACAACCAGATAAGTCAAACTATGCAAAACACGTTCTTGAACATCCACACTCACTCATACACACCAATGACATTCAAATACTACATATTTGTGATAAAAAACAAAATTTAGATTTCCTCGAAGAACTTGAAATAAAAAGACATCTAGCAGATCCACAATTTAAAGTTGTTAATGAACAAATAAATCTTGGAAGTTCTCCACTATTAAACTGCTTACTTTGATTGAGTTTACATTTTATACATAGATAAGACATAATTGTAAAACACAAATATATTAAGTTATTGTAAAGATCAGCATGATATAGTTTTTTCCTGGTTTTTCTATATCATTGCACAGTTATACTGATCTTAGAGGGAATTACATCCAGGATAATCCCTTAGGGCTATTAACATCTAGGCTTTAATATTGTTATGTCTTATTACTTCCATACTTGGTCTAACCTTAATACTACCTAAACATCAGGTACCTAGCTACAAACAAACAAAATGTAACTTAAATGTCAATCTTCTTAGCGAAACGGCCGTCATTGTGATTTAAAATTTTTCAAATAAACTTGGAAGTTACGTTGAAACAAAGAGTTTTTTATTATTCTTAATAAGATGGACTTTCAAAAAGTAAGAGTTAGTACAATAAATTTAATTGGTACAATTTATTTTCGTCTTCTTTATCTTTTACAGACCTTACTTTGCTGTATATTACACACAAGCCTTTGAAGTAGCTTCATACTCAAGCGCAGCGAACAAGAAATCAAGTAAAGTTTTGTGAAGAGCTAAACGAAGAATCTTGTTCATTTCAGAATTACAGAGTCCACCAAGAAATGCTTCTATAGCTAAACATTATATTGTTCCTTTATCGGCTGCAAGATAGGCAAATCTTACCAACCTGGAAATATCTACTTCATATTCTTGAAGGGTATCTTCTTGCTTCTGATTTCGACTCTTCAACTGTGACCGGAACATACTCTCTAAATTTTTTGACTATAAAGCATGTTAAGTTGTTAAAAGCCATCCGTCTTTTTCACAGGTATAATTTGCAGATTGTCGCAAGAATCTCTTCTAAAAGCTTTCGTGAAATTTATAGTCTTTTCTTTTTCTGACCATCCGTTCGCTCTTTAAGGTAATTTTCCCATGACATTTTACCATCTGAGGGTGGGGCCTTAATGAGAACTGAACTTTCACTGCTTTCATATTTTTTTCGCTCCACTTTTATCATTTCATTATCGTTTTCCTCTTCTAAGTCTTCCACAATTTATGTAGTTCTTCTTATTCTATTTGTTTCATTTTCCTTTTCAACTCTTATTTTAAAGAAATATCTGAAGATAGTCTTTATTTTCTAAAGAACTTAATTTATTTACAATGTATTTATTGATATAAATATTTATAATTTATTTCTGCTACGACTGAAATAAAAACTTTCTTTGCATAAGAGTCTATTTATATACACATTATTGCTTCTAGTCGAATTCAAGGCACACGTCCGGAATATTCTACTTTATTCTCGAAGCTACCCATCGCCGTTCGACATTTCGTAGCGTAAGCAACTGTGGCGGCGGTCTTAATGGCATAAAAAGGAGACTCGCATCACACTATATACATTATAGACATTAATTTTACAAACATTTTTGACATGAGTGTTAGTCATCACTATTTTGCACTGTATAGATTAGAATTATTAGATTAGATATGAATAAAATAAAAAAGTTTCTGAGTTTCTCACATATATCATATTATATCATTTGTAAAGCATTATTTTTTGGATGCACAAAATTATATCAAGAAAGGAAAATTGCCGCATCGTAACTAGTAAAGCATACCTGAATGTAAAGCTTTCACTTGACTTTCAGTTCTTCCAAAGGGACTAGAATTTCTCTGTAATGATGCCATGTCACTTTGACAATATTTCCTCTTGCACTTCGCCGTGTCTTGAACTCTTTTTTAGCTTTTGCCTGTAGCTGCTATCAGAATTATGTGTCCCAACGTTGTGAAAAGAATAGCAACGTTCTAAAGTGCCGAGAAAAACTACAATCCACTTCAACAGAGGCAGCGTGTAAACACACTAAATTTAACGAGTGATTTGGGAAAGGGTACGAATTCAACTTTAGGGTTTATTTCTTAAATCCTTTGGTGAACTCCTGAATGCTTTCCAGCTATAACATCATCATATGCTTCCACAGCTGCTTATAACTAGGACATCTGCTTGAATCTTATCCAATATAATCTTTGAAATTCCTTTAGCAGTTTTGCCTTTAGTTTAAATGAAATGTATAAAATATTCTATTACTTTTACTTTCTGATCTTTATACGTATCTTAATACCTGACTTGTTTATTCTATATGTCTACGCCAAATTTTGTTTTTCAAGGAATCTTACATGAACATTCTTATAAGAATTTTCTGTCATTTCTTGGTTTCCTTTGCCTCTATGTGTTGCTCTTTTTTGTCAATAGTCTGTCTGGATCATTAGTTTTGACGGAAATTTCCGCAAGTATAAACATTATTATTGCCAGTCGCTACAAAGTATCATTCTAAAAAAAGGGATTCCCCGACTTCGCCAAAAAAAGTAATCAGTCCGAATTAGTAGTTGTGATAAAAATATAAAATGATCAAATATCTACAAAACATTTTTAATATTGTTGTTAACGTTTACCGCCTCCTATCAAGTGCTACCCGTGGTGGACCGCCCCTGCCGCCCTCACTAAGTTAAGCCACTACTTTTTTCTAATGGCGTTATTTTATTATAATATTTATGTACGTTTTATACATTTTTGTTTTTTAGTGTGAAAAACTTTATATAAATGCTCATTCCTTTAATTGGTATAATTGGAATAAGAAAAATCGCCAACTTCTTCTAATGTTCTTAATACAAACGAAAGAGCCAATTACCATAAATTGCTATGGATTCGCTGTCCAAAATCGATCACTAATGGTAAATGTAAGTATCAGGTTACTAAAACATACTAGGGATCAATTATGAATATATTATGTGAACCACAAATCACCTACTCTTAGATAGTTCACGACAATGCTTTCATTAAATGACAAAAATTAGCGCCATCTATAGAACTGAAACACAATTAAGTAGTGGGTAAATTGTTCCTTGAGTTGTTACTGAGGAAAGAAGAATGGGCGCTAAATTTAAATTGGCATTATCTTTACACTTGGTTTGAAGATCCTTGTTCTTCATAAGTAAATGACAGGTTTGACTAAGAAGCCTATTATATTGTACACACACAATTGCTTGCCAATAATTAACGTTGTTAATACCTTGTAAACTCTAATGTAATTGCCAAACAATTTATAATTGTACATAAATATATTAGACTTTTTAATAAATCAAGTCATTTACTGAGCAATATTTAAGGAAATTAACAGTTTTTTGGCAATTGACTGTTTACAGAAAGGCCAAAATAAGAAACATGTTATTAAAACATTTATATAATCTATTGGACCAAACTGTAATATATTTCACATCAAAATGTTTATGGCATATTCTCTTTGTTTGACACACAGCTAGCGGCTCCATCGTCTTCAATTCATCATTATTTAACCATGCTTTGAATTTTTGTAAGTCTTTATTTGGATGTGGAAATGTATGCCTAATATTAGATTTTGGTGTGCAATTAGGCACACAACATTTCAAATAACGTGGCATCATAAAACCTTACACACACTATTGTTTAAAAATTGAAATTTATCACTAAAACTAACTATATCACTTGAAAACGATTTGATGAAATTTGAAAATTACAACTATAAAGAGTTATAAACACAAACCGTTACAAACTGTTATAAACCAAAACTAGTGACAATTGACAACAGGCATTTGGCAGCGGTGGGTTGTGGATAAAACAGGAAATTTTACAAAATATTACTAAAATTCAATGGTGCTTCCATCTATTTGTTTGAAACACATACTAATAAAATAGCATGACCCTGAGCCATCTGCGTGAAACATCTAGGAGTAGGTGATTTGTAATGTGAACGTAAGAAAATTGAAAAATAGTATAGTGTATAAATATAAGTTTTTAGGTTTCAACTTCATTAGTACTTCTCATTATAGTAACTGAATATAACACGGTTTTTTTCTTATTTTTTAACTTATCTTGTTTTAATTATAACAAAATGTTTCACCGAAGTTTTTCGGACAAATTTCTAAATCTAAATGTTGCCCACTTCGTGGTAATGCGAATAAGGAAGGCTAAAGTCATTAAGATTTTAAAAAGTGAAAAAGTTTAAGCAGTTGCGGGTGCCTAAATTTCACAAGTGCATAATGGGGTTACAAACTCGTACCTATTCCTTTGTCTACGCGCAGCACTTTCACGAATAGCAGAAATTGTATAATGTGTTGCCGAGTAAAATATCATCTAGAATATTCAATCTGGAACCGTTGGCGAAACTAATACCGAAACGTTTACACTACCACTACACCAACACACAGTTTTAACTGCCTGAGCGCGTTTCGATAACCAAGTTATCTTGTTCAGAGACCGAAGGTAAACAGGTGTTTTGCATAATTTGACTTAACTGGTTGTTTTAATCTATATGTTCTTAAATGTTCATTAAAGCTCACTTCAAAATTACTTTGTTTTTGACCTATATATACAGCATTACATTTTGGACAATTAATTTTATAAACACCAGATTTTTTAATTTGGGTAATTTTGGTTTTGTATTTAAGGGCAATCCTACGGCTGAATATTTAAGCAAAAACAGAGGTTTCGCTCGTAACTAATTGTACCTTTATTTTTTTAAATTATTTAAAACTGCTTGTTGAGGCTTTAAGAGAAAAGGTGTTGCTAGGGATTTATAGAAACAAAATAATGAATTTTTTTTTAACATTGCTATTATTGAGGGGAAAAAAATGTTAAAAATTAGGTATTTTGAGATGCAGTTCACGCCGTTATCAGGAAAAAAATGAAAAATCCAATTCTATACATCTCTAGTATCGTCCTTTAACTATTTTCCAAGTTTTTCTTTTTTCAAAAAAGTTAAGAAATAAGGTAGTAATCAGTGCTCAGCTGAACCTCTGTACGCCTTATTTTTCGATCCATAATGTGGCGCCATCAACACTGAAATGTATTAACACCGAAACTTTTATATATGGGCGTGTTTTACATTTTGGACGGACTAAAAATTTTTACAAGCCATTCATGACTTAATGAACTTGCAGTCTGGGTATCTATTTATTTGTAAGACTAAAAAATAAATGTAAAAGAGTTGATACAATAATTCTTGAAAGTAAAAAAATGTATTATTTTAATTTTACTTAAGTATTATGTTATAAAAGGGAATTTTTTTGTAAAATTTCGAATAATATTATAAATACCTACAGTGTGGAAACCACTTATGGAATAAGATAAGATTATGCTGCCTTTAGTTTACGGAATTATAAAAAACGGTGAGACACGTTGTTATATGTTATATACTTACTTATTTTATTTGCTGTTACCTTGTTAATATTATTGATTTAGTAACTGTCAAAGAATATATATGTCAGATATTCTAATATGAAATAAAAGTCATATCAATAGAGTACATTTCTATATTTATATATAATACACGTCAATTTTTATTTTCAATTCTACACTATTTTGAATAAAACATTAATAGATTATTTATATAATATTTCAAATTATTATATAGTTTTGCTTTATCAATTTTAAAAACGAATATAAAATACGAAGAATAAACCATGATACAAATGAACAATTTAAAACTTTCATAAACATGTTTTCCTGAAAATGTGTGGGCGAGTGTGCGTTTGTGTATAGAAAGTTTAAAAATTTATTGTACTAACCCTTACTTTTTGGAAGTCCATCTTACTAAGAATAATAAAAAACTCTTCGTTTTAACAAAACTTCCACTATTTATTTAAAAAATTGCTTTTTTAAATAAATAGTGGAAGTTTTGTTAAAACGAAGAGTTTTTTATTATTCTTAAAAAGTTTCAAATGGATTTTCACAAACTCAATAATTTTAGCAGTAAATTAATTTAGCCTATTTCCAAAATATTAAACTAATAGGCTTACGTTAAAGGGGTTTATTAGGTTTTATATAAAAAAACGAATTAACTGATTTAATTAAATTTTACCACAAATCTCTACAAATCTCTTTAGTACAATATTAAATTTGTAGAATTTTATGTACTAAATTTTTTTTGTCTGTATACTATTTATAAACAAGTGTAACAGAGTAATCTTTATTTACATTGCCTTTGGTGTCAGGTGAGGTTGCAATTTGAAACTGCATATTGCACATGTTACATTTTACATGTAAATTCGAAATGAAACCTTTCCTTTCTTCTTTTTTTATAATCATATTTACAAGAGAACAACCGAATTTATCTGAATGACTAGAAAAACTGATAAGCGAGCCAATAAAATAGTTCAGATCTACTATACGTCGACCTTCTAAAATTAATGAAGATTCGTGATCATTAATTGACTTTGATTGTAGCTCTATATCTGACTCTAGCTCTAGATTTGTTCCTAGATCTACATCGTTTTCGGCAACTCTTTTTTCAGCTGTTTTCTAAAAAAAAATACAGTATCTGTTTGAGCCATAATATTTGGGTTTTCTCGATTAGGCACAAGTAACTTTTTATGCAATTAGCAATGGTTTATAGGACAGATATAGATATTGCAACTTGCATAAAAAGCTATGATAGCACCATAAGAAAAACCCAAACATTACCTCGACCGCAAACCACTATTGCGTAACAGGAGGTTGTGTGAAATATTGGGAATAGAAAACTTAGTCCTAACCCAAAAAAACTAAACGATTATTGAGAGTTTTTTTTAAGGGATAATTATCAATTCAAAAAATAACACAAGTAAACATTACATTATTTAGAAATGTATTATTATATTAATAACAACCTCACTATTACTTTCAGTCATTGATCTCGCAATAATTGGTTTAAGCTGTAATTAACAAAATCTATTTAAAGTGTGATTATACTTTTTGCTTTAAAATATACTTTAAGAAATAAATATAGATCAGATATAATTTGATACAATATAATATTAAAGGTATACCTACTTGAACCTCACTATCGCTTTCAATAACTGCTGTCGCAACTGGTGTAAACTGTAATTTAAAAACATATTATATTGTAAGTAGGTATTTTTTGGTTAGTTTTTTTACCTCTTTTTTTTGAAGGAAAATGTTTACGCTTTAGTCTCTTTGTAATTAATCTTAGATGGACCTTTTGTACCTTATCCATTTCTAGATGTCTGCAAACAACACAATACACAACCACGAAAAATATCTATAAACAATATAAAAAATCCCACAGATCACTTATAACGAAACAAATCTAAATAAATCCTGACCTGAACTGTGTAACCCCCGAATCCGAATAGTTTCTCACTCTAACGGCAAAATAAGTGGGAGAGGGATAAATAGTCTACTGACACGCCTTCGTTAGCTTTGAAATTTTTAACCGCTTGCACCCCCCTGATATTTTAAGTTCGTATCCGTTTGAAGGATGAGCCTTAACAATTTTGTACCAACATTTGTGTTTTAAATGATATTAATGCTGATGTTTCCGAAAATATTATTTTTGAAATTGTATTGGAAATACTTCCACAATATGTAATATTTTTATAACTTTTAATTTCTTTATTTTTTTAAGAAATATTAGCTGTAGTGACACAATATGTTAATCTGACGATGCTAATTCTAGCGAAACGGCTGTCATTGAGTTTTATTATTCTTAGCATTATAAACAAAAAACAAACAGTTCAAATGTTCTTTCCTACATTAATTTATAAAACAATGTAGCCAATATAATTATTTTAATTATTTATTTATTTTAGATTGGCAGAATGATTCATCTGTTTATAACATATATGAAATCTTTTAAATAACCACCGTACTTTGACAAAAGAAAAAACATTTTGGTACAGATCTCTAGCAAAAGTTTCAATTTATATTACGTAAATAAAACTATTTTTCACTTGTAGACATTAAACCGTTTGGCACACTTGCAAAACCTTTGAGTTTTATTTTCCTCAAAAGATACGCCATTCCTTGGTCCGAAACCCTTTCATGGTTTCAAAAAAAAATTCAAATAGGAATTTCCAAAGAAAACATAAAGCTAACTAGAGGTCTCCTCACTGGATAATTCAAAAAAATGAGTAGAGCGAAAAACGAGAATTTTTGTTTTCGAGAAATAGTGCTATACATTTAAGTTTGTAAAAACCAATTAAAATTAAAAATTTAACTTAACGCATATTTATTAATTAATTAATAAAATGGTAGCCTTAAGTTTACTAGTTTTGATTCCAATTTCATCGAATCTATTCATGACAGTTTGTCACAGTAAATAAAAACCGAGTTTGTTGATTTTTCTTTTTTAACAACTAACGTCATTAAATCACGAAATATTCTTTCTCGTTTTCCCCTTTTAAAAGGTGTTTGGCACTCTTGCCTTTTTTTAATTCAAGTTGAGCGTCTAAAAAAACCTATACTTTATTAGTACTATAGAATAAATTATGTGAAGTAAGCCTCTTCTATTAAAAAATATTTTAAAACCTGCAAGAAAGCATTCCGTAATAAGATTGGACAAAACTGTAAATTAAAAATTTAACTTAACGCATATTTATTAATTAATTAATAAAATGGTAGCCTTAAGTTTACTAGTTTTGATTCCAATTTCATCGAATCTATTCATGACAGTTTGTCACAGTAAATAAAAACCGAGTTTGTTGATTTTTCTTTTTTAACAACTAACGTCATTAAATCACGAAATATTCTTTCTCGTTTTCCCCTTTTAAAAGGTGTATGGCACTCTTGCCTTTTTTTAATTCAAGTTGAGCTTCTAAAAAAACCTATACTTTATTAGTACTATACAGTGAACGGCTAAATTATGGAATATTGTCATTATTTCGAGAACCGTCGAGTTTTGAGGGTAATCCCGAAACAGGTCGATTTTTGTTATAAAATACCCATCTTATAACGTACATGGAGTAAGGATGACGTCACCGGTGTGGGTGTAGTGACGTAATCGTTAATTTTTTTAAATAGCAATCGGTATAATGCGACACCTCATTTGAAGGAGAATTTAATTCTCTATTTAACGACATTACATTTGTAACTAAAATATTTTTTTATGGGTACAAAAACATTTTTTTTTTATTTAAATTCAACCAAATTACAACTAATGATTTAATTCATAACGTACCTTAAAGTAACCAAATTATGCATAATAAATATTTTAAATTAAATGTTCCAAATGCCATCCACGGTTTCTTGACAATATGCGAATCTACGGACACATTCATCAAGTACATTGTGGATGACTTCTGGAGTAATGAGACTCATTTCATGCCTAATTCTATCTTTTAAGTTCTGTAAATTTTGGGATCTATTGGCATAAACTTTTGATTTTATGTAACCCCACAGGAAAAAGTCTAGAGGTGTTAGATCTGGCGACCTTGCTGGCCACTCTATAAAACCTCGTCTTCCGATCCATCTCCTGGGAAAGCAATTATTTAAAAATTGACGTACTTCACGTGCGTAATGCGGAGGGGCTCCATCTTGTTGAAACCAGATATTGTCACTAGGTAAATTTGCATTATTGGCATTTGGATACATGTTAGCAAGGACAGGTATAAGTTGATTTCTCAAAAAAGTTAAATAACGTTCTCCTGTTAAATTTTCTTCAAAGAAAAAAGGGCCAATGATTCTGTCATCGATAATCCCTGCTCATACATTCACTTTCTGAGGATATTGCGTGTGTGCCTCAGTCATCCAATGTGGCTTTTCTTGACTCCATTACCTACAATTTTGACGATTCACGGTACCATGTAAAAAAATGTGGCTTCATCGGAAAAGAGGATTTGATTGATGAAACGTGGATTGGCGATACATAAATCCTGCATAATTTCAGAAAATTGAAGCCGGCGGGATCGTCGTCGTTTAATTCCTGGTGTAGTTGAATTTCGTAGGGATGGTATTTTTCTTTTTTTAAAATACGTAATACTGATCGTTGGGAAACATATTCACCCATTTGTGTTGAACTACTGTGAGAATTGTCATGGACATTTAATAAAACATCAAGTTTCACATTGTCTTCAATTTTAGGACACCCAGCGTTTGGAATATGTTTAACGTGCCCAGTTTCTCCAAATTTTCGGACTATTTTATTTACTGTTGATTGGCAGATATTTTGCGTTGAATAAATTGCATACCTCGTTCTGTATTCTTTTTTTATCTCCACATCCGCTAAGAATTAATATTTCTATGCGTTGTGTTTCATTTAGGTGAGCCATAATTTAGTATTCAAAAGTAAAAATTACAATTGACAACTGATGACAATAATTCACAAAATCAAAAAATATTTACGACAATAAATATTACAGTAACTATGCCAATATCACTTGCTTGATTTAACATTTGACAAAAAGTTTCAGTGTTTATGAGATAACTTTTTGTGTCCATTATTATTTTTGCTTTTTTAAGTATTTATTTCAGAAAGTCATGGCAGGAACCGATGGATGGCATTTGGAACATTTAATTTAAAATATTTATTATGCATAATTTGGTTACTTTAAAGGGCGTTATGAATTAAATCATTAATTGTAATTTGGTTGAATTTAAATAAGAAAAAATGTTTTTGTACCCTTAAAAAAATATTTTAGTTACAAATGTAATGTCGTTAAATAGAGAATTAAATTCTCCTTCAAATGAGGTGTCGCATTATACCCATTTCTATTTAAAAAAATTAACGATTATGTCACTACACCCACACCCGTGACGTCATCCTTACTCCATGTACGTTATAAGATAGGTATTTTATAACAAAAATCGACCTGTTTCGGGATTACCCTCAAAACTCGACGGTTCTCGAAATAATGACAATATTCCATAATTTAACCGTTCACTGTATAATAAATTATGTGAAGTAAGCCTCTTCTATTAAAAAATATTTTAAAACCTGCAAGAAAGCATTCCGTAATAAGATTGGACAAAACTGTAAATGTAGCTATAACAAATATTATTTTATTAGTTTTGCGCCCCTGCCCGGCTTATTTAAGATTAAAAAAGGACCTGCGTAACCGGTACCGGTTGGTAAATTTCAAATAGATAGGTAAATAATTTTTTATTTGGCAATTTTCTCTTAATATAATAATTATGTGAAATGGCATAAAAATAAATATTTATTCAAATTATAACTAGGTGTGAACTCTGTAACAGAATAGAAAGGAAATTTCATTCTATGTTACTCTGTAACGTTACAAGAAAGTTTTCGAAAGTTTTCGGGTAGTTTTGCATGAATAATAAGATAGAAATAGAAACAGCTAAAATGGTCTTTCTATGGCTGATTTGTGATTTTTATGGCGCAAACAAATATTGTTACCGTAAGGTTGCCGTAGGTACATCATAAAGCATTGTTAGGTTATTGTTTATTATTAGAAGTTTTATTTTTAATTAAAATTGAAAAAGTATTTTATTAATTTTTCAAGTAAACAAGAAATTTTTTCTATATAAACAGTACTTAATTTATGCTATAGGTACATTAACGCGGTATCTGTGTTCCGTTATTAACTCTCGGCAATTGTCATTGTTTTTTGGTTTGTCATGTTATTGTCAATAAAAGCATATCTTTGGGTTTATTAACGTTTATTTTGATTTTACCAGAACTACCTACCTAAAGACATTTGTCGTATTTCTTGAATATCTCCTTTCGATCCTCTGCATTTCTCTTTGATCTTATTCTGCCTCTTCTATAACCTATTACCAAATCCATTTCACTCAATTAATAGAAAAGCCCGAAAAAGAACAAAAACCCAAGAACCAAATAAATAATAACAGCTTCAAATGACAATATGGACATTTAGGATGTTAAAATTACTATAGAGTTAAAAATCGAAATGTTTTCAGATTCAATAGTATACATTTCTCTATATACGAACTTTTCCGAAGGTTTTATGAAAACGTCATAGAGAATAGCATTTGTTGATAGAAAGAATTTATTTTTCTTTAGTATTTCTTTTCTATATAAATCTCTATCGAACTACAGAGTACGAGTTCTGTGCTTTTACGGTGCTGACGACAACTGACCACTGTCAATACCATCTAGTGTAAAGGCTAATGAATAGAAGGGATAACGACATTGATTACATCAATAAAGTAGCGCCTTTTAGATAATGAGAGGTTTATAAAACTGTCATAAAAAGAAAAAAGGAAATCAATTCAAAATATTTGCGAGTTCTAATGGCAGCTTCGTTACTTCGTTACCCCACCCATTTACTTATCCTAATTATGATTATTATGATTTTTTTAAAATTCAATTTTATCTCCCGCTCTTGCCGGTCGACTATACCTGCCCGGTGTTCTCTATATATAAAAATAAATCCTTATTTTTATAGCACAGAAAATTTAAATATTTAAGAATACTTATAGGATATTATGCGACTATAAGATGTTATAAAAACACTTAAAAATACTTCTCTCTAACCTTAGCGCTTTGGATAATGTAAACTTTTTTAATATATTATTATGAAGAACAGTAAACAACTAAAAGGTTGAATTAACTTTCACTATTTAATCGTAAAATACTTTAAATGCAATGACGGCCGTTTCGCTATAGAATTAGCATCGTTAGATTGACATGTTGAAGTTACATTTTGTTTGTTTTTAGCTAGGTACCTGATGTTGATTAGGTAGTATTAAGGCTAGACCAAGTATGGAAGTAATAAGACATAACAATATTAAAGTCTAGATGTTATTTCCCTCTAAGATCAGTATAACTGTGCAATGATATGTCTTATTACTTCCATACTTGGTCTAGCCTTAATACTACTTAATCAACATCAGGTACCTAGCTACAAACAAACAAAATGTAACTTCAATATGTTAATCTGACGAGGCTAATTCTATAGTGAAAGTTAATTCAACCTTTTAGTTGTTTACTGTTCTTAATAAGATGCACTTTCACGTAGTATAAATAGTATAAATTTCATAACATTATAACATTTGACATAGAATTGACAGAATGCACACTGCAAATATCATAAAAGTTTATAGGCATTTCCTTCATACTAAACATTTGTATATCAATATATTACGAGGGTATATTATCAAAAAGTTTGTAGATTGCGAACATATACTATTTAACACAAATATAATAGGAGGTTACATCATAAGTTGTTAGATGGCATGAGGATATTATTTAACAAAAATGTAATAAGAGGGTACATCAAAAAATTGGTAGATGGTGAACGGACAGTCTTTAACAAAAATATTACACAAGGGTACATAAAAAAGTTGACAAAGGGCGGAAGAACATTATTTAACAACAATATAATACGAGGGTAGGTATAATATTTAACAAAAATATAATACAAGGGTACATTAATCTTGAAAATCTATGTTTTTCACATGGACAGATATATGTCGCCTTTTCCCGTATCGGAATACCAACTAAACTATTTATATGCCTACAAGAAAAGAAAACTAATGATATTGTATATCATAAATGTATATCATTGGAATAATAAACACAAGTGTGCATGAAACTGATGAAATTTATTTTTACTTCGCAAATAAACACATGCGGCATAAGCCTCCACAGATGCATAACAAAAACAATGAACTTGAAACAAACTGAAATTTTTAGAATTACATTTTTTGGAATACTTAATGAGGATCATTTTTAAATTAGAAAAGAATTTCTTAAATGATTTTTTTTAGATCTGATGGGATTTAACTGTCCCATAAAATTGACTATACGTGTTAATAAGACAGGAGTCCTACAGAATCGTAGATTTTTAAACTAAGATTAATAATATATATCGTTAGTGCTTGGTTTCAATAATATATTATGTATAGTCAAACCAGAGATCTAGTGAGTCTCATAAATCATATTAGCCGACGACCCTCATTATCACCCATTGTTAGATTTGTAAATAAGCCACAGAATTATCTGTTGGTTAACAATTTAGCTGCCTGACCATCTGACTTTCTGCACAAAACGTCTATTAGGAAGATTAGCGATAATGGGATATACAGTTACAAATAAATTAAGATATCGAGTCGTATAATTCTAGACAAATTAGAAAAAGTTAAATAAATATTGGGAAGCTAGCATGCACCTAACACTTTTGAGAACTAACCAATTTTTAGAAACGAAAGGAGGATAGTAGTTAAACTAAGTTCAGTTATTAACAAGTATTTAGTTGTGTCAATTGCGTTTATTTCAAAGTGTCTTAAACATTTTATACAAGTAGTGAAAAATGTTCCGTCTATGGGTTCAACCTGCAGCCAGTACTTCATCTGGTGGTGGTAATCAACAATTTTTACAAGTTGAGAAAAAAAATTGTTTGTTTCTATCTCCCTTACTGAACGTAGAATGGCCAAGACTCAAGCAGTGCGCGAAACTGCCTCTTTAACGAAAATGACGTATTCTACAGAGCTTAAAATAGTAAGTAACCCAATTTTAAAAAGAAGGAAACGAAAAGAAACTAGATCGCTATGATCTAGACTTAATTCGAAGGAAAATATATGACTTGTATATAGAACAAATTGTGTCTACACTAGATATATTGATACGACTTAAAAATGACGAAACTGGCATCGCATCCAGTGTAGCAAAGAGACTTTAAGAAAGTCTCTTTTAAGAAATAGTTTTAAATTTAAAAAATTTAACAGCAAAAAAGTCATAATGGAATCTGTGCACCTTAAGCAATAAAGATTTCAATATTTATTGTCGTAAATGATTTTAGAGAAGCTGGCAGAACAATTGTGTATTTGGATGGAACTTGGATCGATATACACGATATTCCAAAAAAAGTTGGGTAGATTCATCTGACTTGTACCAGACTAATGCGCCACATAATAAAGGCAAACGTATTACTATAATACACGCAGAAACAATTAATGGTTTTATACTTAATGCATTGTCTTTATCGGCAAAAAATAATAAAGACTCCTTGGTCGATTAACATGACGACACCACTGCCGAAATATTTGAAGATTGGTTCTAAACTAAACTTTTGCTAAATACTCCAACCTAACAGTGTTATCGTCATGGATAATGCCAGCTAGCACAGTCGAAAACTAGAGAAGGCACCTTATTCAAACGACACAAAAGCCATCATATAAGATTTCATGGTAAACAGTGATTTGTAATTTGAGGAAAAGTACACAAAAAGCAGTTACTGGAAGTTTTAAAAAGCTATTCAATACAAAAAAGTATTTTTGTGACACATTAACTGAGAGCTTAAGTTCGACTGTGGTAGCTGGAAAAATTCCTAATAGCAGCTGAACCAAATGTGTTTTCCATATAAAAAAGGTGGAAAAGACATAGATTGATATAGAAAACATACCAAGAGAAAGGTTTATTATTAATTTGGATGACTATAGTGAAAGTGAAACTGAACTTCGTAAATAATTTAATTTAATTTTTTTAAATAAATAAAATATTAGAATTGAAGCAAATCATCCATATCTAAAATGTGACTCTTCTTAAATAAAGAAATGAAATGGAAAAATTGCACTATGTTAATAAAAATACTTATCTGAGTAATTCAAAATCGATAATTGTTTCAGAAGCATAAACTTCTATCGGAATTGATATAACAATAATAAAAACAATAAGGACCTAGTTATCTAAAACTTCAATCTAGTAACCCTCATTTAAAGGTGAAATTTTATAAGGCAAAGGTCTCGATTCTCTGTATTCGTCTCGATTACGTATCAAACTTTTTAAGTTTTGTTCATTTCGATCATCGGATTGATTGGCCATTACAAAATTAGGGGCAATTCGGAATAAATAGGGTTATTCATAAAATAGAAATCGATAGATAAGTAATATTTTAACAGAATTGACAGAAAAGGTCAATCGATTAATTTCAAAAATTAATTAAAAACTAGAAATTAATTTCCAAACCTTATATTCACCAATTTCTCAAACTTGGAGGAAATAGGTCAAATTGTCTGTAGAAAAACAATTAAAATAAAATTGTTGATGTGAATTGTATCGATATTATTTAATAATCATATTAACATTATACTTCAAAAAAACTATGACCATCATTAGCATTACGAAAAAATTAAAATTCTTAATATCTCGTTGAACTTTCTTAAAGCTCACTAAAACCAAAATTAAATACCCAGCCCTGGGTACCTAAAGTAGATTTTATCAAAATCTTCGATTGAAACTTCATGTATAATAGATAACAAATTACAAGTAGTTTACCAAATCTATAAAATTTTTGTAATTTTGCGACTCATAAATAACAATAACAATAAAAACAATAGCGACCTAGTGATCTGAAACGTCAATCTAGTAACGCTCTCGTGTTTATTTGGGAAACGGTGTCGTGTGTAGAACAAGAAATCCTTCTGAAGAGATAGCAAAGCCAGACGTTCACCAACTGGCAAAGAAGTAGTACCTACCTACTCGAAACGGTGTTTTTTCGCGGTTAGTCGTTTTAACGGAAAATATAATTTATTATATTGCGGTAGGTGCCAGTGCAAGTGCTTTAAGCAGGGATCTTTTTATATAAAAAGGATTTTCATTTTTTTTCGGATAAATTTTGCGATAAGGTGAGTCACATATTAATAACAGGTATCTTAAAGGATACACGATAACTACTAAATAATATGGCTTTTATACTTTCAACTGTAATCAAAATATAAATACTTTATAAGTGATATGAGTTGGCTCTCAAACTTCTAAAATAATCACAGTAGATAATTGGAGTTTAGTTTAAAACTTTTGAAATATCTTGTAATTTGTCACTATCTTTTACTATCAATAATTTTTTAGATTGAGTTTTTGTCTCTGATTTTAAATTGCGAACAATTTAACAAAAGAGTTGTGACAGGAATTTTTAACGAATAAACTGGAATTAGCAACATTCATTTTAAATTTTTATAGGTTTTCAAATGAGGTCAACGGTCCTTTTTAAACGTTTTAGGTAAGGCAGGACGTCCTTATATTATTTTTAATCGTAACCACACTCCGTGTAAGCTATATTGCGTGTATATCTATTACTAATTATTATTATATTTTAGTTTAGTTTAGAATTTATTCTGTCTTACTATTGTATCTGAACGTATATTTTCTATTTAATAAATTTATTTTTAAAAGTCCTGTTTCTTCCTTGGATATCACTTTATACTGATTAATTAGAATTACAGTTATAAGATCTTTGAATAATTATAAACCAGTAATACTGCAATTTAGTATTTTATTATAGTTTCATTATAGTTTTTCAAATTAAGTTAAAATTTTTGAAACAATTATAGATATAATTAATTTGATTAATAAATACAGAATAAATTCGATTTTCTTAAACAACTGTTGTTAAAAATAATTCGTCATCGTTTGATGAACTAGTACTATATTAGCACATCTTACCCCACTCTTTGGTGAAACCTCCAATTTACCAAAAGGCCATCCCCCCAAAGTAGGTACCAAATAGGTAGATTCCAGTGAAGCAGGTATCCTGTAGTCTGCAAATCGATTAGATAAGAAGTCACAATGGTATTCAAAATTGTTACCCGTGATGGTATATAAACTCACGACTTATATAACAACTGTTTGAACTGTTCTGGAAAAACTCCGAATCAGTTTACAGTTAAATCAGCACAAGACTGCATGTACCAGAATGGGAACTGACTGAACCAAAACAGTTTTACTACTACGTATACGTAAGTAGAACTGTTCAGGACCAAAACAAAGCCATACACTACCTACGCCTGGACCCATGTTCTCTAATCATTCCTATGAGAGCATCATTTCTCATTCCTTCAAAAACATATCTATCCATCTATCTATGTCACTCCTACTCTTACCTTTTAATATATACCTTCCAGTATAACCGAAAGATCTACAGAATTAAAAATATTTTAGTTAAACTCTGTAAATACACCTTGTATACTAGTTCTCCATACACATCTAGAAAAAACGCATAGGGCGACACTGTATACAAAATTTTATACACTAACCTATTATTTGTTTCCAAGTCCAATATTGTTATTTATTTTATTTTCGATCAACTTTTCGACTTACTCTATTGACATTATTATAATATAAAGTTAAAATAAATACTCTAAACGGTTTTGTAATATTTATTCGTTTCTTCGACAGTATAAAGACCGTCATGATCGATTTCGTGTTTAAAAACTGATCTGAAAAAAAATTTAGGTAATTAGTTGTTGTTCATAAATGTTTTTTCTAAATTTTTATAGTTTTAAGTTATAACAATGATTTTATATTGCCGATCTTTAATTATTTAACATTAAATACATTTTTATTTTTTTTATTATTGGAAATTTCACAAAAAAAATTCCATCTTACTAAGAACATTAGACAATGCAACTTATTAAAAAAACTTATTAGCTTTTTAAGACTAGACCAAGTATTGAAGCAGTAAGACGCAACAAAATTAACGCCTAATTGTTGTTAGCCTTAAGGGTTTATCTTGGATATATTTCCCTCTGAGATACGGTAATTGTGCTATTAAATAGAAAAATCAGGAAAAAACTATGTCATGCTGACGTTTACAATAAATTAATATATTTGTGTTACATTTATTGAAGTATTTTCGTAGATTTTGAATAGAAAAGACGGAATATTTAAACTTTATTATATTAAAGTTTTTGGACATTTACAAAATATCTTGACACAATTAAAATTAACTTTTTTGTTCAATTGAAAAAATAAACAAACTAAGGTGACTTCACAGTATGATTAAACAATCTAGAATGTACTTCAACAACATTTACGTCTTATCTATTTATAAAAAATAAGATTTAATCAAAGTAAACAGTTTAGATTTATTTGTTCATTAATAACTTTAAATTGTGGATCTTCTAGATGTCTTTTTATATCGAGTTCTTCAAGAAAATCGAAATTTTGTTTTTTTATCACAATTGTGTGCGAGTAAGTCTGCCTTCAACTAGTTAAATACAATGAAGACTTAAAAGCTTCTAGATTAAAACCTGATAGGTCAAACTATGCTTTTTCAAAATTGGCCTATGCCATGTGGCATCGCTGGGAACTTATGAGAGGTGATATGTTCTAATACATTTATGTTATTGAAGATACCGTTTCTTGTATTTTTAGTGCCAGTATGGAAATAATGAAGGAAAGGATACAAAATAACCTGTTACATAGTTTTTAAAAAATACAAATATATTTAAAATTTAAACTTTAACATCAATTTTTTGTTACATTTTTACACGCTACATTTGCTATACATTGTTCGGGTTTGCGATTTGCAATTTGTTCCTGCACACCTTTTGCGGCTCTTTTCCGGTGTATGCACAACGTAATGATCTAGGTAATCGAAGCGAATATCATCTACAACTCTGGAAGAAGATATGTATCTCCCAGAAGGCCCAGGGTGTCTTCTTGCGACTGCATATCAGGTTAGATAGGTCTCTGCAATTCTCCTCCGAAATTCAAGTTGTGTTATTTTATTGGTTTTTTATAGAGGATCCAACTGTTTTGTATTACTGCGTCGATATTCCAGGAGAACATTGGCCACCACCATTTCTTAGTCCTTCCTGTATGAATTGATTTTCTGATCCATTAAATCTGTTCCCCCCATTTGTCTATTATACTGATATATCAAACGAGGCATCTGTACCCTAATGTTTTTTTTCTGTTCGGGCGAGTATAGTGGCACTGGTACTGTTGGTGATACTCCAAACATGGTGAAACCAACACTAACAACGCCATTATCTTTCCATTGAGCGAAAAGTATCCCATCGTTTCTCTCAATTGCACTAACCATTGCTCTCCGGTGTTCCCTTTGAAAATGTGATTTGGTAGGATACTGTGTTCTTTGAAAAGAACAAAGAGTTTCTAACACCGTTCTCGTTTGAATATTAGTATTCTTTTTTTTGCCTTCTTTGTTTTTGTTCCTTCTTTGCCTTCTGGTTTAGGCATCCTATTTTCTCTACATGTCCCTGTTGCAGAATACCCTTTTTCTCTTAAAAAACAGAATAAGCTTGGAGAACAAAACAAATTATCCAGAAAGATATTGTAAGGGAGAAATTCTACATTGTCGGAAAGTTCAGCTAGTAATGTTAGTAGTGGAGCAGCTGCTTTTCCAAAAAGATTAGCATCGATTGAGTCTATTTTTTGGGTTTTACCATGATACAATTCAAAGTTAACGAGGTATCCGTCAGATGAATTTATGCACCACATTTTAAAACCCAATCTTATTGGTTTCCCCTTTTATAAACTGCTTCATGGGGTGTCTACCGAAGTATTTAACCATGCTTTCGTCGTAATTTAAGTTAGCTGTCTTATTAAATTCATAAATTTTCGTCATTTTCATCCTATGTCATTTTTGTCAAAATCGGTATTATTGTCAGCACAGTGTAAGTACTTCAAGATAGTTTGAAATCTGATGAATACTCAGCAAAGAAGTTAAATAAGTGTCATACAAAGATGCGACTTTTTATTAATCAGAATTGACAACATATATATTTACAATATTTTAGATACCCTTGAATCTAAAACCTAAACTATAAACACTACTTCTAATACCCCCTCGCAATTCTGTAATTATAAATAAACTTATTCTTTAACAATACTTTGGAGCAGTAAGAGATTTGGTGAATATGTCCGCAACTTGTTCTGTCGAAGGCAAATAAATCATAAATCAGATCATCTGCGTACACTAATAAAAATATACCTATTCTTACATACAAACAAGGATCTGCTCCTGATCTAGTAAAACCACATTTTACCAAATATTCATGTAGTCTATCATTCCAGCATTTAGGTGCTTGTCGCAAACCATATAACGACTTTATCAGCTTACACACTTTTCCCGTGTAATTTCCTTCTACTCCTTCTGGAACTTGCATGTATACTGGGTTTTTCAAAATTCCGTTTAGAAATGCTGTCTTAAAGTCGAGTTGCTGAAACTGGAAATTTTCTTCTACAATTAATGACATCATAACTCTTATGGTAACCATTCGTGCCACTGGTGCATATACCTCTTCTTCTAAGTTTGACTGCAAGAATCCTCGAGCAACTAGACGAGCTTTCTTAATTGTCTTTCCTCCGCTTTCTTTTATTTTAAAAACCCATTTTGAATCTATTACTTCTTCGTTTGCAGGAGCCGGTACAATCTGCCAAGTTCTATTTCTCTCATGAGAACTTAATTCCTCTTGTATCGCTTCTTCCCAACCTTCTTTCTTTGTTACAGCTTCAGTATAATTTTTAGGAACATCTTCTGGTAATTGTCCAGCTGATAAAGCAGCCATTAAGTCTACTTCATAATCATCCAAGTGTCTAGGATTTCTTTTTAGTCTAGTACTTCTTCTTAATTCAGGTGAATTTATTTCTTCGTTTTCTTTCGGTTCATCTTCTTGTTCGGATTCAGATATTTGTTTTAATGCCGTCTCATCAAAAATAACTGACGTAGCGGTAACAACTTTGTCGTTGGTAGAATCCCAAAGTCTGTACCCATTATTACAGTAACCCAACAAGAAAGTTTTCCTGGAATGTGAATCTAGCTTTCCAGAACGCTCTTCCTTTGCTATATGAGCGTAAGCTACACATCCAAAAACTTTTATTTTATCTAAATTAGGCTTACCACCTTACCAAATTTCTGCGGGAGTAATTCCTTTTGCAAGAGCTGATGTTTCGGTCCTATTCGTTAGATATACAGCAGCTAATACAGAATCTCCCCAAAAACTTTTATCAAATCTGGAATCAAAAATCATACATCTCGATTTTTCTAAAATGGTTCTATTGTACCTTTCCGCTACACCATTCTGTTCGGGATTCCTGGGAACAGTATATTGAATTTCAATTCCTTTAGATTTACAAAAAATTTTGAATTCATTTGAA
This sequence comes from Ophraella communa, assembly GCA_035357415.1. Classification (NCBI taxonomy): domain Eukaryota; kingdom Metazoa; phylum Arthropoda; class Insecta; order Coleoptera; family Chrysomelidae; genus Ophraella; species Ophraella communa. Next base: position 16,653,254 of record CM068985.1, on the reverse strand, counting down.
ATATACTCTCCTCCATTGTCACATCTTAATTTCTGGAATTTCGTGTTTTGTTGTGTTTCTGCAAGTGCCACATATTCTTTAAATTTACTTGTTACTTCACTCTTATCTTTTATCAAAAACACAATACCAAAATGACTAAAATGATCAATAAAACTAACAAAGTATTGTTTTCCATCTCTTGTAGGAGGATTTATTTTTCCACAAACGTCTGAAGAAACCACTTGCAAAATTTTACTAGCTTTAACATCTTCGGGAATACCTTTTAAAAATGAACGCCTTGTCTGTTTGCCTTTCAAACATATTTCACATGTTCCACTGCAAGAAAACTTTGATGAATGCCCCATTCTTCGATGTAATAAATTCTTCGTGTTATTGTCAATCATTCCAGCAAATTCGTGTCGGCACTTCATTTGAACCTTATACAAATTTTTATTTAGAATTCCTTCAAATAAAATATTATTGTTATTAAATATTTGAACTTTTCCCATTTCAAATAAAACTTTTAGGCCTTTTTCTTGCATTTTCCTCACAGACAATAGATTACAGCTTAGCTCTTCACATTCCAAGACGTTTTTCAGAGTTATCTGTGACCCATTATTTGTCGTAAGTAGTAAGTCTCCTTGGCGTTTTGCTTTCACGGTTTCTCCTGCTTTTGCAACATTAATTTGAAGATCTGTTTCTTGTACGTTAACTAGATACTTTCCATACAACGAATTTATCATGTGGCAAGTTGCACCACTATCTATCACGAAGATTATTTCATTGTTATTGTTAGCAAAAAAATGAACTTTGACTTTGACATCAATTTCCTCTTCTTCATTTTCTTGCACAATAAAGGTTACTTCATCATTTTTTTCTTCTACATGATTCTGAATATTGTCTGCTAAATTCATTTTTTCTTTTCTTCGTGGGCACTGATTACGTTTGTGTCCTCTACTGCCACAATGAAAACATTTTCCTTTAAATGTATAATTTTCGCTAGGAAAACCATTTCTTTTAGGATACGTTTTTCTTGATTTCCATCCAGTAAAAGCATGTGATTGTGACTCTTCTACTTCTGTTTGTGACTGTCTCTTCTGTTTTTGTCTTTCTTCTTCCAAGAGAAATTTACTTTTTACGTAGTCTAATGAAAGTTTGCTTTCATCTTGGCAAAACAAGATATCTAATGCAGTCACTACCGCCTGATAACTTTCTGGCATAGCTGATAAAAGCTGTGTAATAATCTCACCATTTTCCATTTTACCACCTGCAGCTTTCAGTTCCGAGACCGTTTTTTCATAATCGATTAGAAAATCTTTAAGAGGCTTACTGTTGTTATATTGCATTGCTCTTAATTTTCTTTGAAGTTGCACTTGACATACGATTCCAGTTTTCTTATACATCGTACTCAAAGTATTTATCATTTCTTTTGCGGTTGAATTACCTTTCACCATTTCCAGCATGTTATTTGATAGACACTGCATGTAATGAATACGAAGAATTACCTTTAATACAAGGCTTTATTCTACAAAAACTGACATAAATGATTGTCAACTTAATATAACAACTGATAATGTTATAAACGTAACTAAGGGAGAGTAATATCATGGCATTCTTCCCGCCTTCTTATTTTTCGAGGTAGTCTTCTAAATATTGAGGACGCCTTCGTGTCCTAACTGGCCTATCGATATTCAGTACTGCGTCTTGATTGTTTTGGATTAAGTTGTCTTGAATTATATGGTCTCGATTTTCTTGAACGATTTGGCCTTGGCTTTCTTGACAACTTTGGTCTAGATTTTCTTGAATGCCTTGATCTCGATCCGATTTGTCTTGATTTTGAAGCTCTTGATTTAGATGATCTTGAATTTGATTATTAGAATTTTCCATGATATTACTCTCCCTTAGTTACGTTTATAACATTATCAGTTGTTATATTAAGTTGACAATCATTTATGTCAGTTTTTGTAGAATAAAGCCTTGTATTAAAGGTAATTCTTCGTATTCATTACAATTTATTCTACAAAAACTGACATAAATAATTGTCAACTTAATATAACAACTGATAATGTTATAAACGTAACTAAGGGAGAGTAATATCATGGCACTGCACAATGATGTTTCTTGCTTTGACATCTTTCTTTTTGAACTGTGCTAACTGTGAAGCTCCTACTGGAGGATCAATGGACAAGACATCTAACAGCTCATGTTTTTCTAAAAGCAATCGAATACGAAATTCCCAGTTTGCATATCCGCTTCCATCGAAAGCTTTAACATAATTAGATTGCTCACTTTCCATTTCAGCTTCACCTCAAAGCTATTTCTTTTTAATTTACTACTTCTTTACACTCAAAAGCCCATAACCTGATGAATACTCAGCAAAGAAGTTAAATAAGTGTCATACAAAGATGCGACTTTTTATTAATCAGAATTGACAACATATATATTTACAATATTTTAGATACCCTTGAATCTAAAACCTAAACTATAAACACTACTTCTAACAAAATCTGTTTCTTCTCATGGCATTGCTGACTAAATCGTTATGCATATCTGCAAACAAAAACAAATTTATTAATTTAAAATATTATTCAAACCAAGCCACATGTATCTAAATTACAAAACAGCAAATAATATATTTCAAAATAATATGTATAAATACTTGCTAAAATATTTCGCAGTTGATAGACATCCACAAAGTCGTCCATATTAGGTGTTTATGACTTCTACACTTCAAATTCTAAAAACAAATGAAGTAAACACGTGATCTAATATCGTTTTAGTCTTAGAACAAAAAGATACAGGAAGGAGTATATGCAAAATGACCTTGAGTCCAGAAAGGAGCTTGCATATGGCGGCTAATTGTCAATTTTAATTTCCGTTTCCATTGACGTACCGAAAAAAAAAAATAAAAATTATACCAAGGTTTTTATTTTTAATAAATTTCAACCAATCAAGTGAGTGAATACAATTAGTGTTCTAAATAATTTACTATTTATAAGAACCGAATGATACGCCTATGCGCTCATTTTTGACATTTATATACAAATATTGCTTTGACAGTATATTGTAAACATAAACAATGAGTCATACTAGGAGCTTCAAGATGGCCGACTTCCGTCGCAAATTTTCCTTAGGGTTAATATATGACAGACTCCTTCCTGTTTCTTTTTGTTCTAAGGTTTTAGTTAATGTAAACAGCGCCAACTAGGCAGATATGCGAATAATTTCTAAGATCAGGATAACATTTCACAGCTGTTCCAACTAATGCTGTATATATGTAGATTTGTATAGAATTAAGGAATATAACCAAAATAAAATTTTCACTTACCAACACATGCGAATTATGTGTTGCAGACTGTCAGCTGCTAGCAAGCAATTTTAGAACTGACTGAAAAAAAGTCTTTTAATACTGTTTTCAGTACCTAATATTTGAACATTTCTCTCATATTTAAGGATTAGTTTTTTCCCACGCCTTGTGATTCTATCGAAAATAAAGACAGGTCCAAGTACCAGTACTTAGTATAGTTTTAATTTTTTGTGTAGACATTAATAATAAAATAATTTTTTATGTCAACGAGTGTTGGGAATTATTTATTTTATTGGCATTCATTAACCTTGCCAAATTCTTCAAAAATTTCCTACTCAAATAGTACCTGTCTCTTACTAAGGTGTGGTACATAATTACAGTAGGTATTTGTGAATAAAGTAAACAGAATTGTTCGTATTTTACATCTAGTTTGAACCACGAAACTTTCTCTAACAAGGAAAAGGTCAAAAATATCCAAGTTGCTTTAACTAGATATAGACAACCTATGTCTACATATTTTTAAATATTTTATTTTCCATTGCAAAGTTTATCCAAAACGTGATTTCATGAAATGTGTGTCAACAGACTGTTGAAATCAACAATAAGAATGATAAAATATTGCATTAAATAACATTGTGTTCAATTAAACTGTTTTTGAATTTTCAATTCTCACCTTACCTGACAATAATACAATATTTTTTTAATTATAAAATACTAATAAGGACAGTATTTATTTAATATTTTATTACGCACTGGGTTTTAACTAAGTAGTTCTAACTAACCTACATACTCTAGTAATTTTTTGTAAATGTCTGTATATGAAAATAACATAATCCACTGAAGGTCTATAGGTATTCTAAATGTTAATGTTCAATACAGCAGCATCTTAGAAACAATAACAACACAAATTTAAATAAAAGGGCGTTCCAATTCGTTGAATAAACTTTGGAAAAGGTTGGACCCTATGATGAATTAATTTATTTTTTGTTTCACCCCTTTCACTCAAGTGAATCAATATGTTAAAACGAAGAGTTTTTTTTATTAGTCTTAATAAGATGGACTACCAAAAAGTAAGAGTTAATGCAATAAACGTAAAATATCATTTTATTTAGTTTTAATCAGTAGTTTCCAAGTTTTTTAAGCTTATTATGATAAAGAAGTGTAAATATAATTTCAAATAATACCAAACTGTTAAAATTATACAGTTTATTTAGTAGCAAAGTAGCCTGTCTACTAATACTACTTATTATACATTAAACTGAAAATTTTTGGAAAACGATAATGGAAAAAAATTCGGTGCAACACAACATAGAAGAAAGGTAAGAAGAGATTATTTAAGGGATTAATACAGCTAAAGCATATGGAAAAGGTAAGAGAATAATAAACAATGTGAAAATTACAGAGCCTGGCCAAAGTTACAAAGCTACAAAATATATAGAATATGATCAACCTAAACTTGAAAAAAAAAAAACTGGTAGTATTTGAATTAGACCTACAGACTACTTATAACATATTAAGATAGAGAGAAGTTTGGAAGAGGAAAAGGAATTATTTTAAACTTTAAAAGTAACAGGAAAAATATAAGAAGGCCTAAAAGAAATAAAGAAAGTAGTCAAAGGAATAGAACAAACATGGGTTTTGTTATTATATGAATGGGAAAATTATATAAAATTAAACATCTGTATCTGTAAATTGAGGCCCAAAACTTCAGCAGAAGTTAGACCTCATTAGTTTAATTGTGCTTCTTCCTGAGCCTATCCCTTTAGTCCATAGTCCACCTACTAATTTGACGTCCTTGGGAGTCTCTCTTATGTAGTTATTATTGGCCAGTTTAGGTAGGATTTCCGTTTAGTTGATAGAGCAGAACAATCCCATGGACTTCTCCACAGTTTCCTCCTCTTGTCCTGTTCTTGTCTCCTCTGCATAGTGTGTTACTTATTTTTCTCCTGTGTCTGTGAAGACCCCAGGGACGGGTTAGAATTCTCGTCAAGTCATTAGCCCGAATTGTTTTCTGGTAATTTCCACGAAACTTTTGGCTGTATTCTTATTTGAGTACCTAAGTAACTCCTTTGAAAGTCAACACAGCCTTCTGCGATGTCCCATCTATCTCTCTTAATAATAGATCGGAGTATTAAAGTCATCGTTGCTTTGTTAGATCAATAATATAAAACCAATAAAAATAGAGAGTTTAATGCAATCCGATGACTTTGTGTTTATAGCGAACACCAAAAAGGTTTGACTCTCTGGACAGGATAGATAATGTTATATCTATAATGCTTATATCTATAACGCAATTTATAAAACAAAATCGTATTGAAATAGCTCGTACATCACCAGATGAAGCCGGTACAGCGCAAAAGATAAATAATAGAATTGAGAACCACCATGAGGTAAAGGAAGAGAAGGCCGAGTAGAAAATAGTTATAACAGAATTAAGTTATAGAAAAGGAGAGAGAATTAAGTATTTAGCGTCTAAAATAAATAGCAAAAGGCCGTGAAGCATGAAAAAAATTTGTAAAAGAAAAACAGAAAGTTCAATTTGACGCTTAAAGTACGAAATGTTGGCGATTACTTAACTTTATTTATCTACTAATTGCTAGATAAATATAAACATCTAATGAGAAATAAAAAAAATTAAATTGATAAAGAATTTTGTCAAATTCAGAGTTCCTTGCATGTAACAGTGGGAATAATATACACGAATCTCCAAAATTAACTCACCACCTTAAATTCACCATGAAGATATTTTTCTTCTGAACCTATGATTGAATTTCGAATATTTTTTTTTCACATTATCGGTATGTTTTTAAGTAATTACTAGATCAATGTTTTTTGAGAAATATCGACGTTTTATCCATATACGGCGTGTTACAATAAAGTTGAGTATTTTCGTCTAATTTTGTAATCAAAGATTGTACAAAACTTTAAATAAAAAAAGTTTTAATGGACTCTTAAAGCAAATGAAAGCAAAGAACTTACCACTTACACAAACTTTATAGACATTTAAAACAACTAAACCTAAAGAAAATATAATCGAAATAAACTTTAGCACAGAGTATATAATACAAACCAGAGTATCGACTCGCTGTCGGCACCTTTGATGTTTATAAGACAAGAGCGGCCATTTTTTGGGAGTATAAACCACAAAACAGAAAATTGGTTAGTCTGTTTTGTGGTAACCAATATTCTGTTTTGTGGTATAAGCTCAGGGTAGTACTAAAAAAATTTATATTATAAATAAGACCCGTACTTGAAATTTTTCTTTATTGTTGAGATAATTGTTATTTTCAGAAAGTTTAGAAAAATAGAATTTGTTTTCAACAAGATTAATAATAGGTATTAACTAAACGTTGATTTATTTGTTTTTAAAAAAAGTAAAATTGATTTTTTAGGTTAAATAATTACATATAAATAGAATTTCTACGCAAAATATCTAAATGAACGAATATGTATGTCTTACATGCAATTTTCCTCGTTAGTAAGGAAGGATATAAAAAAAACACATCAACAGCTTTAACACTTATTTATTTCTCCAAATTAACAATTTATCTTTATTTTCATTACTTTTAAAATTTCTGTTGATACATTTAATGGTAGTGTATAGTCTTAACCTAAAATATAATTTTTTTACATAAAGTAATGAAAAATTTGTACAAAGATGTATAAAAGTTTCATTACTACTAATATTTAATATAGTTTGAAGAACATCATCTTTTATTGCCAATTCTTAAAATAGTTTTTCAAAAATGTTATTTAGTTTAGCAATAAATATAATAAAACTATTACCAGGCATTAAAATATTTCCATAGACACTATTATCTTTATTTCTATATGCTTTAAATAAACAGAATAAAGCTGAATCATCTAAATTTTCAATGGATTTAGAATAATGCTCACATTGTATGTTGTTGTAAACATTTTTTTTATTAAATATCCACTTACAGAACACTGAGAAGTAGTATTTATTTTAATGTCATTTAATGTAAGTAACATTTATTCCGCATCTCCTTCGCAGTTTTTTATACTTGAATTAAATATTTCACACAATACAAACGCTACCACTGATTTATTCACATACAACCAACTGCCTACCTTAACCAAAACTAACGGGGACGGCTATGGATACTCCCAAAGTGTCATGGCGATACCTGAAATGAATGCTTACCCCCTCCATATAGAGTCGATACTCTGGTTTGTATTATATACTCTGTGACTTTAGTGAGTTCCCTCTCTCAAAAACATTTCATTCCCGGTATATTCTCTATTTCTAATTACGGCTTCACATGATTAAAATGAAGAGTCGTTTTTGGTGTTGCTCAATTGAATCCCAATCTTCTCTCACCATAACTTCTATACTGTCAGGAGAGACAGGTGGTGTTTGTCGGCTCCTTAGTTGACGATCAATAATACCCCACAAATTCTCTATTGGATTTAGATCAGGGCTGCAGGGTGGCCAGTTCATGGTTTGTATACCTCGTCCAAATAATCACGACCACACATGCAACATGTAGTCGTGCATTATCACGCATTAAAAGAAAATGATTTCCTATGTAAAAAGCAAAAAGAACTACATGTTTAGACAAAATGTCTTTAATATACCTTTTACTTGTTAAGGAACCTCTTCGTAAAGCAACAAGGTCCATTCTAGCTGTAAGAGATAGTTCTCCCCAAATCATTATAGATCTTCCAATGAATAAAGTCGTAAGTATTTGTTGCACTGTGCATAGCGTTCTCTTGGCCGTCGAATAACACTTACCCGTCTATCTGAATTGTATAAGCAAAACCTGAATTCACCTGTGAAAAATACGCGCTCCCAATCATCAACATTTCAGTCAAGGTACATTCTGACAAATTGCAATCTACTTCTACGATGATTTACGTTTAAAGCTGGTGCTCTGCCTGGTATCCTTACATGCAAATCTTGTTCAGCGAGACGCTTTTGTATATTGTCCCACTAAGTTAAATATTATGAACATCTGCCACTTTTATTTGTAAATTTCGTATTGTGACAAAACGTTCTCTTATAGCATGAAGCCTGTTAAACTGATCTTGGTATTGTGACTCTTCCTCTTCCTTGTCCAGGTCGTCTTGTATGATCGTTTGTTTCTTAAAAACGTTAATCTCAAGCCCATTTTACAATAAAACAATCTTTTATTAGCTAAAATAATTGCTTGCACACATTCAACGCGGCTCAGATTTCTTGAAATACGGTCTAAAACAATTTATTGAATTATAAACAATAATGTCATTCTTAAACTATCCTGTAAAACTCTTTAAGTTTTCATAGCCAACCACCTGCTTACATTCCATAAATGAGTACCTATTATAATAAAAAAAAATCACGTAATTCTTTGAATGCACTTTTCTTCTTTAATAACAGAGATATCAACATAATTTTTTAAGAAAATGTTAAGAAAACATTAAGCTATCTCGAAATATTAATAGGATGTAGCGTTTGTTTCTGATCAATTACACAGGGTGTTGCAAAATTATATAAAAAAAACTTTCTTTTAACACCCCGTATATGGGTACGTTGACGTTTCTCATTGGTACACAGTAATTCCTTAAAAATATGTCTGTAATCTGAACATAACAAGTGTGGAAACTGAAATATCACCTTCCAACCTATCTAGCCAACCTAACTACTCCAAAACTCTTTATGAAGGTATGAATAGGTAAAAATAAATAAATATTTTAATTAATTTTAAAGTATGTATTTAATCTTTTGGACTACTATACAATCATTATAAACAATGAATATTATTTATTCACAGATTAGTTAATTCATGTTGAATTAATTTGCCCACTATATCTTCCAACTATGTCTAGCAATGCATAGTAATTAGATAAAATTACAAATCTAAATTACCTCAGGGCAAATGCATTTCTAAACGATTTCAAATGATAATACATTAAAATTCCTTATAATTTCCACATTTCAAGAGAAAACGTAACAAACTAAATAAAGTAATCTATTATTAATACTTTTTCGTTGTCGATAACTATCACGTTTATGATTTACAAACAATATTATCGGATAAACTGAAAGTCGGAACTGTTACTTTCTGATATGTTTTATCGATGAATATGACGGTTATAATTACGATATAAAAGGACAAAAAATAACTAGAAGTTGATGAAAATAAAGTGAAAGTACGGTAAAACCATTTAATGTTGATACAAATAAATTTTTATCTCATAAAAACATGACAAGTAAATTCTCAGAAAGTGAAGTATCTTGGGATAGCATATGGCGCTAGATAAATAGACATTTAAATTAAATTAACATAATTGTTATACTTTCGCTTTAGTTTCATTTCTCCCAACTCAAATATTACTGAAAGCAACAAACTTCCTCACAAAATGTAAATAAATTTGACAAAAGTAACAGTTTATTTTTAAATAATTTTATATTCAATGAGCAATAAACAATTTTGCTTAATTATTCAAATATGAAGAAGCTTGATTTGAAAGATTCTTATTTTTTTATAACTTTTTTATTTTTGTTTTCTCCAAAGAAAAATAAATACCAAAAAATAGTCCAATTAGATGCAGCTATTCTTATAATCGTAGAACTTCAATTTTATTATCATTATTATTTATTAATGATATGAATAATATTAACAATAATCGCCCCTTTAAGTAACGGCATCATATTAAAGTCAGGATAATATTGAATTTGCAATAATTTTAGTTCTATTTTCCATCAAGTAAATTGTGAAAATAGTGAACTAATTTATTACAATATTACAAATATTTAAGGATAATCAAGACATTCATTTACATAAGAAATATTATAATGTGACTGTAAATTTTTCAAAGAAAAAAGTGCAATCGCATGCACCAATCTCTTTAATCCATCACATGTTAATTTTTTTTTGTTTATTTTTTTTCTTATGCCCCAACGTTAATTAAACGAATTTGATCAATTGCTAACTTTATCATCTGTAATGAGTAACGTTTTATTTTGTTAAATATTTGATATTTTGGCTGTCAAATTGTGATTGTTGATTACTTGAGACACAAAATTTTACTTTGGTTCGTAGAACGATCAGCAGCCGTTTCCAACTGCAATCGATGTGCATTAAATATTTGGCGTCGCAAATATAAATACAAGGACCAAGCTAGACGAGGGAACTGGGATAGGAGTTTTTGGACCGAGAGCCAAATACTCAGAAAGCTTGGGCACATACCCGAGCATCTTTCAAGCAGAAGTCCGCGCCATCGAAAGATGTGTGGAAATGAATATTGGAAGAAACTACCGCAGACAAGAGATTGTGATCATGTCGGATAGTCAAGCAGCCATCAAAGCGCTGAGCTCAAATATAATCAGTTCGAAGATGGTTTGGGGATGCCTATGCAAACTAAATGAACTAGGCCAGAAGAACTCTGTCACCCTCCTATGGGTCCCAGGACACATAGGAATGAAGGGGAACGAAACAGCAGACAAGCTGGCAAAAAAAGGAGCTGAAACCCCACATTTGGGACCAGAACCATCTTGTGGGATCAGCAGTAGAGTAATCTTAGGAAAACTAAGGGAAGAAATGGAGAAGGAAAAAATCCAAGTACTGGAATCAGCTGGAAGGACTGAGGCAATCTAAGATACTACTGGGGAACTATGACCAGAAGAGATCTTTTAGCTGCCTTAAACTCAGTAAAAAAAGGCTTCGAATTTTAACGGGAATACTAACCGGGCATTGCCGGTTAAAAAGCCACATGAAGAAACTAGGATTAGCAGATGAAGCAAAGTGCAGATTATGTGCTAAAGAGGATAAAACCTCAATACACATACTCTCAGAATGCCCTGCCTTGTAGAATTCTAGGGCCAGATACCTAGGAGCACATGAAATAGAACAGGGGGATCTACCTGATTTGATGCCCGACGATGTCCTAAACTTCCTCAGGAAAATAGGACTCGAAGAGCTGCTATAAATCTGAGAAAACATTAGAACTTGGCAAGTAAGGGGGGACACAATAGATCCTATAGGTCGCAGTGTACTTATCACCCCTAATTCATACATACATACATACATACATAGATACAAGGAGTCCAAACGGTATCGAGTTTTTCGAAGTATTCATATACGCAATAATAAACCAAAATAATGGTTCTCCTCTCTGCTACTGGCTGCGCAAGCATTCATAATTAACCTCATTAAATCGTTTAATGAGAGCATGGTTAGAACCATTGTTTTCGTTGGTTTGATTTATTCATACAGACCCTTCATCAAACTACTGCTTATTTCCCAAATCTTCCATAATGCCCTTAGGTAACATTGCAAAATTGTGCAAAACTCTACATGCACTAAGTATTGTCAGTGTGTCTAGATAAGCAGGTGAAGCATTTTTTGAGTATATCAAAATATCTCCCTATGGTGTTTTTGATCACTTATAAGCTCGATTTTATTGCTCCTGACTGAGGATTCGCAAATGACGTTAGAATATATTTTGCGGACATTACCCAAAGTCACCAAGGAGAAATTTGCTTGCACCATATCTCTTCGCCTACAACTATAAACAGAGTCTGGCCACGGCACTCCTCAATTGGAGGAGACCATCACACACAGCATATATTTATATTTTAATTCAAAAATAAACTTATCTGTTTGATTACCTATCTGAAGCAAAAGGTAGAAGTGTAAATTAGTTAACAAATATGTAAAATATGCACAACTGAAGATTGCAGCTTGACGAGAATGCAACTTATGGCTCTAATGCAGCCAAAAATTCCTCAAATTTTGTATAAACCAACCTTCAACATTTATATGATTTTTTAACGTACTGTTTAAACTTTAGTCATTGACTAAATTTAATCAGTTGTTAGTGACTATTTGACAGATTATGACTGCGAATTTTCGTTGGTGCACACGATTTTCGATGATTAATCAGTTTTACAAATTGTTTCGTTCCTTTCCAAAGAAAAGTAAAAAGAAAGAGAAAATAAATTAGGAAATGTATAGAAAAAGCAGTAGAGGAATCAATAGGGAAAATAAAAGTTAATATAAACTCAGCAAATCACACCAAACCTTGGTTTTGCAGCGAAATAAAAGAACTAGTAGAAACAAAAAAAAGGAACTACCTACAATACAAAAGCAATCCGAGCAATGAACAACACACAAAATATACATACGAATCAGAAACGAAGTAAACTCTAAAATAAAAACCATTAAAAGACAATATTGGAGAAAGGTCTGGAAAATGCTTAAAAACCTAAAGAAACCTGTGAACGAGTACGTCCAAACAAAAGGGGTACCATTGGAACACTGAGAGAAATATTTTTGAGATCTATACGATGCACAAGAAATAGAAAGTGCAGAAGTCTATAAAACACCGCCAAATGCATTATTAGAAAACACAGAAATAAAACAAAAAATAAAAAAATTAAAGAACAGGAAGGCACCAGGTACAGATAACATACCGAACGTATATCTAAAATACGGGGTAAAGGAACTTATCAACAAACTCACAATATTATTTAATAAGATAATAACTACAGAAGAAATTCCTGACGACTGGCATAAAAGCATAACAATACCAATTTTTAAGAAATGCCAAAAATCAAATCCCCAGAACTATCCGGGAATAACACTCCTTAATACAGACAATGAAACTATTCACGAGTCTTATAAAAGACAAACTAAAAACACAAATTACCAATAGAGAAGAACAACAAGGTTTCAGAAAAGGAAGATCAGTAACTGACGTTTTATTCATTATGAAACAAATAAAGGAGAAATCACTAGAATATAATAAACCTGTATACATATGTTTTGTGGACAGAGTCCGACTAGGTGATGTGCTTGAGATATTACAAAAAAAATACCACCTTACCTAATAAAAATTATTTACCACCTTAATACACAAAACACGACAAAAGTTAAGCATGGTGTGAAAACGACAGAAGCCATACCAACCCCAGGAGGTATAAGGCAAGGAGATAGCATCGGTCCATTACCTTTTAACTTGTTAATGGATCAAATAATAGATGCATTAGCTACTATAGGAAAAGGATTCAGAATGAGCGAATTAGTATGGTGTGCTATGCTGACAACACAGCAATCCTGGCGGAAACCTAGGACGACTTACAAAGACAACTGTACAAATTCCAATAGATAAATCGAAAACTTAATATGTCAATCTCTGCCGAAAAAACAAAATGCATGACGAACAGCAAAGACTCTATCAGATGCAAACCTGCTGTCGAAGATAAAATAACAGCAAGTTTCGCAAATTACATAACTCGGGATAAACCTATCGAATAACCATGACCCACCAAAAGATTTGCAGAATTTAATTAATAAATCAGCAGCGAAAGCAGGAAGCCTATGAGAGACGGTATGGGCAAATAAATATATGAGGATGGATAGCAAAATCAACATTTACAAAACATGTGTAAGGACAATCATGACATACGGAATAGAAGCCCGAGAGGATACTAATAAGACAAAAAGTATGCTGAGAGTTGCCGAAGTGAACATACTTAGAAGAATAGTAGGGAAAACAAGACGAGATCGTCAGGAACACAGAAGTAAAGGAGCAATGTGAAGTACAGGATGTAGTAAGATGAGGAAGACAAAGAAGGAGGCAGTGGACAATCACGTAAGAAGAATAGATGAAAACAGGTTAGGTACTGAAAATAGCTTTAGTTGGAAGACCAGCAGGGAAACGACCACTGGGGAGATCTCCAAAGAGATCTTATACAGATCTAATACAACAGATCTAATAAAAGAATAAGAAGAAGAAGAAGAACAACAAATTGTTAAACTGACATCTGTTTAGTGGCTGACACATGATTAACTTAACATGTTACCTAATTTTCTATTGAATCAATGAGTAGAAATAAACAAAAAATGCATACGGCTATAAGTAGGTATTATGTATTAAATTTTCGGTTCTAGACTGCAGTTGTACAACTTTAATTACTAACATCATTTACTACATTTTACTTTGCAATTTTTGCGACCAAATCGTTATGAAAATGTATAATCTAAAATGTAGCGCGAAATGACTAGTTGAAATGCAAACAATTCGTTAAGATTAAGGTTGTTAAACAAATATTAACATTTGATAATGACTGAGTAACACATTTTCAAACCTTTAATTGTCTAAAGGACTTCACTTAGAACCCAACTCACATACACTACACTTAAATTTCTACACTTGTAATTGTCGCACCTAATAACCTATTATTCTTCTTTTGTCTGGTGATGTGATCGCTGACATTACCGTAATAAATTTACCACTAATTGAACTGGATCGATAAAAAATGTAAAAACTAATCAATTATAAAGTACATTTAAACTGTAAAGTCTGCAACTGGGGCAATAAATATGAGATATCCGTATCACATCTAGTAAAATCCAACCACAAATACCATAATAATAATTCTTATATAACTTCCATGACCCATTTTTAATTTATAAATAAAAATAAATACAGAAATTAACTAAAATTACATCAGAATTTCATTACTTTCATGGTTAAAATAGGGTATACATTTGTTTTTATCCAAACCACCTGTGTTATGAAATTAGGGGAAATAAAAATAGAATATTAATTTTAGGAAGAATTCATCAAGGGACCCAAAATCACATTGTATCTACTAAGTCGAAATAGGAAAACAATCAGGGTCCTGGTTGGGCTCCTGGCAGAGCATTGCAAACATTGGATTGGCATACACAAATACATATAGGTGTTGCCAAGTCTGCCATTCGTTATTAGCCCTAAGGGATTATCCTGGATGTGTTTCCCTCGAAGATCAGTATAACTGTGCAATGATATACAAAAACCAGGAAAAAACTATATCATGCTGATCTTTAGAATAACTTAATATATTTCTGTTACAATTATGTCTTAGGGCTAATAACATCTACAGGCTATCCTTACCTACTTAATCAACATCGGGTACCTAGCTACAAACAAACAAAATGTAACTTAAATGTCAATCTGACGATGCTAGTTATTTAGCGAAACAGCTATTATTATTATTTTAAACCTAATTTTTGCAATTAAACTTGGAAGTTGTTTTTATTATTCTTCGTAAGATGGACTTCCAAAAGTAAGGGTTAGTACAATAAATTGAATTATATTGACTCCGGTCGTGAAAGTCTTCACATTTACATTAAATCTTAAATGTCCAGATATAGATGTTATACTTATCTGTTTGATACCTAAGACTACTGTTTACACTTAAACAAAATACATTATAATTATTCGTTTTTATTTTATTATTTTTGTTATCCATTTTCAATTATTTATGTGCACTACTTCGGTTACTTTTACTTTATATTTTATAAGCAACAAAACAATATGAAAGTTTATTTACTGTTAGAGTTAAGCTTCAAAAAAATTGATATGTAATTTAGCTTGGATATGGTCTAGAATTACTCTACGGATCATTGGACAAATACGTCTATAATCACAAATGCATAAAGGAAATAAATCACTGTTATTATAAAGCATACTGATTCTTTAGCGACGACCTTGGTGCCTTCCAGTATAAATTTCACTTACTTTAAACACGACGAAGAGTCTTTTAACAACTATGGAAGTGGAACAAAGTTATTGGAAGTACCGTTAGATGAAATTAATGGGTCACATCTCGGCCATCTATAACGCAGGCCGGAGTGTATATGCAACTATAAAGTGATATTCATATTCACGCATAAGTACATTTTTTTGGTTTAAAAATAAATTTAGTTCCGTTGCGTTGTAGATGCATATGTTAGTTCAGCAAAATGACTATCAAATAAAATCCGATATTTAATTTAAATGAAATTATTAGAGTTCTTATTAGATTATTAAGATAAAAATTAAAAAAAAAATTATTATTATAATGAATATTTATATAGAATAATTTAAATACCAAATAGAAACCATCAGAGAAACATAAAATCAATAGACAGAGTCGTTCACAAAATGTGAGTGTGCCAACATTAATTTTTTACTTACTACGAATTAAATATGAATATTTTAAATTGTATTTTAATTACAACTATGTATGATAAATATAAATTTTTAAATTTAAAAAGTGTTGGAATTGTTTCTGCAGTACTACACAATACATCTCGCATTATAAAAGTGGTGCGTATGATAGACCCGCGCCAATGATGGAACATTAGCTGAATTTTCAAATATACAGCTCATAATACACTACCAATATATTGGTTGGGTTGATTAAAGCTTCTAAGTAGTTTTTCATAGGCGGTGTTTTTGTTCAAATACATAAACAAGTTAAAATTGGTAAGCATCGATGTAAAAAAGTAGCTGGGCATAATGTTAGATATTTTTTGTTTTGCGTTCAACCAGATGCTGTTTTTGTTACTGAAGTTTGAAGGAACTATTGTAAATTAATTATCGAGAAAAATTAAAGTTATGGGAAATAACAAAAAAGCTTAGGACTTTTATTTAATTTTTGTAATGGAATAATTTTCGAAGGCATCCTTTCAATCCTCATCTCTTTGGGACTGGGAGTTTGCACCAGCTTTAGCTACGGATAGGCCCATTCACAATGCTGACAGTGAAAATCAAATGGAGTTAGACTTGCAAGAGCCATCTAACTCTCTTAACTTGGTTTCATCCTCAGTTCTTGACATTTCGGTGAAGGAAATTTTACATCCTACTCAGGCTTTTATAAACGATAAAGCAAAAGACGTATAAAAAAGCCATTTGAATTCAACACCAGAAATTAAAGAACTTAAAAAGAAAGTTATTAAAAAGGAAATGAAGATGAGAAAACAACCAGTACTAAAAAGAATTGCCATGGACAATGATTCTTCTGATGAAGACGTACCTGAGGCGTTTCTGAAAAGGTTTTTTATCATGACGGCCGGTTCGCAAAGATTAGCATCGTCAAATTAACATATTTAAGTTACATCTTGTTTGTTTGTAGCTAGGTGCCTGATGTTGTTTAGGTAGTATTAAGGCTAGACCAAGTATGGAAGTAATAAGACATAACAATATTAAAGCCTAGATGTGAATAGCGAAACGGCCGTCATTGTGATTAAAAACCTAATTTTTTGAAATAAACTTGGCAGTTACGTTAAAACGTAGAATTTTATATTATTCTTAATAAGGAAATTATTTGATAAAAAAATTACTCTGTTTTATTATAAACATCGAACTTAGTATATATTCTCATATAAAGCAAAATAATAATTGGAAAACTAAAATAGTTATAATGATATTTCGCTAGGCACATTTCCCCTATAACGCTAAAATGCGCCCCTCTTGTTATGTGTCAAATAACGGTTGACAAGATGTTAGTTATTCTAGTTAGGAGGTTGTTGGTAATGTAATACATACTGTAATGCTAATAATGATTATATTTCTTAAATCATCGTATAATAAGAAAAGTTAAATATACAGAATATAGCAAACACAAAATTCTACAACAAAGACAATATTATAATGTTTATATTTGTGAATGATTATATATTTGAATAAAAATTATTTTGATGATTATTGTGGCAGCCGTTACTTTCCTTGACTTATGTATAATACTGATATAATTAAACATTAAAAATTAGGCATATATACCTACTTAAAAAAAATAAAATAAAATGTCTACTTATTTATTTGTGAGGACCCATAGTAGACAAATAAATGTTGCGTCTTTTAATAAAAGTATCCTATCTTCAGTGATATTTATTTATTTTTGTACCAAATAAGCGTTATGATCTGGCCTGTAATTGCAATCTTCAAATTGTTCGCGCGCAGTTAACTTGCTAGAAGTTAAATAGTGTTAATGAGCTCTATTGACCTACAAATTATTGGTAACAGATGTATTATTTAAGAAAATAATTACGAGGTAGTTCACGAATAATTGTCTCTAATAAACTTAGTTTAATACTCTGTACCTATTACATGGTCAAAAAATAATGATTGTTATTCCTTTCTTGGTATTTTTGAAAGCAACAAAAAACCTAATGTCCCACAAATCCTAGATTTTCTATTGTAAATATGAAAATATATTAATTCTCTATGGTACATAAATAGAAGCTATAGAAATTTGCAGGGACAAAATTTCTGTTTTAAGTGGTTATAATTCTCCATTAAAAAAAAAGTTTTTGCATAATAAAAGGTTGTATACAGATTATATCCCAATTCTACAAAGCTTTTTAAATTTTTTTAGCATTAAATTTTCTAGTTAAGTTAAAGAACATTTGGAAGATGTCTCTTTTGATATGAAACTGAGTTATTTCGTAAACTTAAATCATTTTAAGATATGTACAATCACATTGATTCCTTCTGACTAAATCGACTTATTATTTTTTTTACTTGAGTTCCTCCTTAAATTTTAAAACTAAATGTAATAATAATTATAGCTGTTTCGCTAAATAACTAGCATGGTCAGATTGACATTTAAGTTACATTTTGTTTGTTTGTAGCTTGGTACCTGATGTTGTTTAGGTAGTATTAAGGCTAGACCAAGTATGGAAGTAATAAGACATAACAATATTAAAGCCTAGATGTTAATAGCCCTAAGGGATTATCCTGGATGCACTTCCCTCTAAGATCAGTATAAATAAATCTTGGAAGTTCTCCACTATTAAACTGTTTACTTTTATTGAGTTTACATTTTATACATAGATAAGACGTAATTGTAAAACACAAATATATTAAGTTATTGTAAAAATCAGCATGATATAGTTTTTTCCTGGTTTTTCTATATCATTGCACAGTTATACTGATCTTAGAGGGAAATACATCCAGGATAGTCCCTTATAGGGCTATTAACATCTAGGCTTTAATATTGTTATGTCTTATTACTTCCATACTTGGTCTAGCCTTAATACTACCTAAACAACATCAGGTACCTAGCTACAAACAAACAAAATGTACCTAACTTAAATGTCAATCTGACGATGCTTCTTAGCGAAACGGCCGTCATTGTAATTTAAAACAAAATTTTTCCAAATAAACTTGGAAGTTGAGTTAAAACAGGAGTTTTAGGGAGTGACGTTCAAGCGAAGAGTTTTTGATTATTCTTAAACTTTTTATATTTTTTCCATTTCAGATCCTATACCTTTCTTTCCTCTATATTTTTATATATTAAGTTGTATTTCTATTCATTGACAGCTCTTGACTTTGCAGTAATACATTTTAATCCACATCTCGCGCTTTGTCTCTATCTCAGGAGGTATTATTGGTAATGTAAAACCTCATTCTCACCTTTAATTAGATCAGTACATAGTTGCTAAACTATATTTTGAAATTTGCGAGGTCACATAAAAAACAGGATTGAATTTGAAAAAAAAAGGATTTATTTTACATACCTAGCTAAAAAGCAGTTTTAATACTTAAAATGAAATCACAACTTTAAAATTTTTATACTCAAAGAAAATCCCTTATTGTTCATATGAAAAAAAATTAATAACCTTGAATAACTGAAATTGACAGATAACTCAATAAATACACTGAGAGAAATATAAAATTTTGAATATATGGAGAAAATAGTATGTATTATAAGTGGATATTTTAGTGGTTTATTTAATAACACTTTACGTTTTTTTTTAAATTTTCATTATCAGGACAATATTAAAAGAAAATTGAAGCATGCCGAAAAAATATAAAATCCTTTTTGTATTATGTGAACACGACAGTCCTGGCAAATGACAACTAATTAAAAACATGATGATTCCAGACCTGCGCAAACAAAAATGTTGGGGTATTCTTGGTAAAACCTTTACCATCTACTTACGAATAGCTGAACTGATATTTTAATCTGTAGAAGACACTATTTAATTTAGGAATGTAACTTGACCGGATATTAAAGTTGAGGAATGTCTTCACACTTGATTTACAAAAATATAAAAATATTTAGGTAATATCTAAATGTTTTTAATTATATTATATAGTAGAACCTGCAAAACATGAATAATTAAATTTCGGTGAACATTGTATTATACAATATGTTTAACACAATAAAATAATAATTTTTATTGCCGATTGTATTTTTTAAAGATTAATTAAAATAAAGTTGTTTTGTTTACAGGTGAAAGTCTACGTTGATCTTTAGAAGAGAAATCCAGTGACGATATATTTGTAATTTTCACACAGCATCCATTATATCTTCAATACACAAGAAAATAACAATAAACTAGAACTAGAGTAATTTACAGTGACTAATTTACCGTGTAGAGTTAGCATAACTGTTAATTGGTGATGAACTATATACGAGTGCTTTAATTTAGTTTAAAAGGTGAAAATGTGTTTGCTGTTAGATAGTAGTGAAAAATAACATTTTTTTAAGAAATGACGGTATCCATGGAGAGCAAGGGACATAGAAAGAGTTCTTGGGACTCAAAGGTAAATTATTCAGTAATAGAAATATTTATTAATGAAATTGATTGTACTAACCCTTACTTTTTGGAAGTCCATCTTATTAAGAATAATAAAAAACTCTTCGTTTTAACAAAACTTCCCCTATTTATTTAAAAATTATTATTCTTAATTTATTAATGATTTTATTAATTTTTTATTTTATTTTAAGCTGAATCCAATACTTCTTAGACAGTATTTAAAATAACTAAATTCTAATTTAGCATTATCCAAAGAAACGAAAATGATACATATGCAACGGTATAAGTAATTGTTTATGCAAATATTTTAACTATTGTATCAAAAATGTTGTTTTCTAACATAAATGTACCGTAAAATTAGTCTTGACTTCTAAATACTAATTAATATTTTACAGTTTTGTATTAACAAGCTTTGTTACCTATTAATTTGGTTCAAGAATCATTAACAATATCTTTTACATGCTTCAGAAAATATGCTATACGCTACACCAAAGCTTAAAAAGAACAATAAATGCTGAAGTAAATAACCATTAAAAGATAGAGGAACTGGTCCGAATATAGAACACCATTTTGTATTTTTTGTAAAAACTTCTTTATTTCTTTAAAATATTTCACAAAATTTTTGACATGTAACATAAACACTTGACAATAATACTTATTTGTTTTTCAAAAACATAATTGTCATATTTATATTATTTACATAGATACTTTATTTATTTATTATACTTGATTGACAACATTTTATATGTCAGTTTGTCAGAACCTGATAGTAATTTCTGTACTACAATTTTTAGTTTAATAAAGCCTTGATTCTGAAGGTCTACTTATTACAAGACCGATCGCTTGGATATTGATTCGAATTCAAGCAACGCTACACAACTCTGGACACATTGGAAGCGAACTTTTGAAAATTTTTTGGATGCTGCCAAGATACTAGAAGATAAAGAAAAAAATAAATCTATTGATAAACTATGTAAGCCCTGCAGTCTATGAATCTATAAGTGAAAGTCAGTCCTACAAAGATGCAGTATATACTGTAATAAATTACAATTATAATGTATGTACAGATTGCATAAATATTGTTATTATTGATGTAATTATTAATTTGTTGTTTTATAATTTGAAATTTTTATTTTTAAAGTTTTGTGGGGCTATTATTTATATTTAAATTTATTTCAATTTTAATTTAATCCTTTTTTAATCTAAAACACCTTAAAATTTCTTTATTTTATTGATCCTTCTGTTTGAAAAAATAATTATGTTATCAAATTTAAAATATGTAATTTTGTTTATCATTTATTATTAAATTTTATATATCAAAATCAATTATTTAGCATTATAGACTCATAAACTCAGTAGTCAGTTCAAATGTAAGATTTAACAACATTTTATTTGTTAACTTTGTTTTCCCTAAAAGAATAATATACCCTTGATCTCTTTAATGATACGGCTATGGCAGATTTTGTGCGCATCAACCCCGCACATAGAAACACGTGATCCTTAACGGTTATTTCTGGGGTAAAGAAGCGTGTGTTTATTAGTTGTTAAAAAGTTTGTTAATAATATGATGTTCCCTAATCAAGATTATAAAAATTATTCAACGATACTGAAATATATTACTCACAATGTTTTTTAAAAGTCATGAAAGTGATATAAGTGAATAAAGTTAAAAACATACCCTAAATCACTTGTTCCTGACGGTGAAAGATGGAAATCATTCGTAGTGGCTTCCCAGGTTCGGCTTTCTTCCAATGGTAATTTACAACACGTGCAAATGCATCCTTGGATGGAAATTAAACAGGATTACAACTACTGGATGTTATTTTTCCTTCGTTTCTTCCAGATATTTTATTATTATTGCAGGTTAGTCAAAACAAATTTAATTTTTTCTTCTTAGGATTTAATATTTATTATTTGGTACACAATTTATAACCATTTACAATTTTTCCAATAGATTTGTTTGAAAATACATTATATGATTTATCATATTACTTTTCAGCCATCTTTTATTTTAACAGTCATCGGCCATTGTTTTTATGGTAATTTTTAAAATATACTGACGTGGAGTGACCTTTTGATCAAATTAGAATGCTCCCGAATTTTCTTTTTCAAAGGCTTATATACCCTCGGTCAAATTTTCATTATGGCTGCCTTTTTCGAGCGTGTTTTGTTTTTATATAACCTCTCTTACATCAAAATTTTGAAAAATTGACTTTTTAATTATACATTTTCTGACCTTATAATTATTACAAATTAAATCTGTACTATTTATTTCATTATAAATTAACATTTTTAGAATTTTAAAATCAATTTTTCTTTATTAAAACAGCTGGCTTTTTGGAGTAAACAATGTCAGCCATTTTGACAATTATTAATATCAAATTTAACAATTGTGAGCTAATATCTCTTTTTGGCCAATATTTTTAACAAAAAATGAAATTTTACATATTAAAATATGATCAGATAACTTTTATTTTCAATGAAACCGCTTATATTAGCTTTTATTTGCTTTTAAAATTTTACTATGTCATAGTGATTTACATACAAAATTTATCAAATAAACGAATTAATAACATCCAAAAACATCAAAAAACAACTTAAAATTAATTACTTTACAAAAACATACAATTACAACAAATAGAAACATCAATTAAACATCTAATACTAAGTTTATGTCCTTCTCATACAAGCACCTTTTTAAAGTTTATAGTCAACGTTTTTAATCACCACATCACTATTTATAGTGTTTTTTTCATTGAATTTATCATTCATAAAGTCTTTGATCAAGCTTGATTAAATAGTCTTAGCTTGTAAACACAAACATCACTTTCTCACAGCTTTATTCTATCATGTAATATATTTCAATATCTCTCTTTTTAGGTTCTGTCTTAAATATTGTATTTCTATCAAATCTGAGATGTTCAGGACATAGGGACTATTAGACTTGTACTGATATCCGATACATCATACTACAAGACTCATCATTTGATACTTAAATGAATTTGAAAATGTTGTTTGGGGTAAGTAAAATTTGTTTATCAAATTGTAATCATTGTCTCTGATTCATTTAATTTGCTCAAATATTTAAATTAATTTGTTGAGATTTAAATTTTTGTATCTTATTTTACTGACTGTATACAATTAAATATTCTCTACTTCATATAATAATTTTAAATAACCTATACCTTACTTATTCTCATTTTATAGCTACTTATAAAAAAAAATATTATTAAAATCATTATTATTATTAACCTTAATTATTACTTATTTAGCTTTTGATCTAACTAACTTAATATAACAAATATGGTTGGTTTCTTACTAATATTGTATTCCTATGATTTATTATTAACATATTCTAATACTTTTTTTTTTTTTAATTTTTTATTTTTAGCTTAAACAAATTAGTGTTTTGGATTTTGATTCTTGAATCGACTACTGGTGTTAGCATTCATTCATTATAAACTTATTTTATCAAGATGGTTTTTGTGTTCTTGTGTGTATTACGGTTTACTGGATTGGCTCTAATAAAGAAATTTTTGGTGTATTATTCATTTAATGAGAAGATTTGTAAATAACATTCATGTTTAATGGTTTACTTCAATTCAAGTTATTTATTTGGTAAGTTATATTTACTATTAATTTTTTAAAACATTACAAATTTCCCCCAATTTAATTTTAACAAATTGTTACTCGGTAATAATTTTTAAAATTTAATTCCATTATATTTGATCCAAATCTAATAAGCTTAAAATTCCACTTTGTTATCTTTCAATTCTAACATATACCTTAATTGTACCTTACAAATAATCTTCATTAACATCTAACATAAATTCTAATTCATTTGGTTGTATATAACCACTAACTATTCATTGATAATTCATACTTTATTCCTAATTTTAAAATACGATATAATATTTACTTATTCTAGTATCTACGTCTTAAACTATCTTATATTCTAAACTTAGCTAGATTTTTAAAATGTTGGTCTATTGATGATATGCATATAAGTTTTTAACGTTTACCTTTCCCCTCAATAAATTGTTATGTGGATTTCTTAAAATATAACTGTTTTCATAAGCTTTTTCGATTATAAATGGTCCTATAAACGGTAGTTTTAATTTTGCACACTCATTATTTCTTTTGTTGGCTACCTGTAGTGACCTTTCAATTACCCAATCCCCTTCTTTGAATACTGTTGGTTTCTTTAAATTTTTGTACCTCCTTTTTATATACCTATCTGCATTTCTTTTTAATTTAATGTTAACCTTCTCAATTAAATTATTGTATTGTTCTTTGTTTTCTATGATCCATGGTCTGTCTGGTTCAATGTTTTTCATTAATTTTATTGGTGTTTCTTGTGTTATTGTATTTGGTGTATTATTTTTGAAATATTCTATATTTTTAATATTGTTTTCCCAATTTCTATGTTCATCATGTGTTAAGATTCTAAGATATTTTATTATTTCTTTTATATACCTCTCGGTAGGATTAGATTCAGGGTGTCTAATACTTGTGAATGTTAAAATAATATTATTTTT
This sequence comes from Ophraella communa, assembly GCA_035357415.1. NCBI lineage: Eukaryota > Metazoa > Arthropoda > Insecta > Coleoptera > Chrysomelidae > Ophraella > Ophraella communa. Next base: position 16,628,127 of record CM068985.1, on the reverse strand, counting down.
ATTCATAAAATTTTTAAACCTTTTATTATTAAAATAAGTAGCATTATCTAAAATACACCTTTTTGGTTTACCTACTTCTTCAAAATACCTTAACATTATTTCACAAATTACTTTGGTGTTTGTTTTACTAGTGGGTTTAATATAAATGAATTTTGAAAAATTGTCTACTATAACTAAAATATTTTTATTTCCCTGGTAGCTTTTAATTAAGTTTGACATGAAATCTATTGATATTACTTCTAATGGTTTTTCTGAATTTATTGTTTTGGGTATATTCTCATTGTGAAAATTCTTTTCTTTGCTTAATTGACATATTCCGCAGAATTTGATCACTTCTTTAGTTATTACTAGATCTTTCTTGCAAATATAGTTTTCCCTCCATATCATCCATGTTTTCCTAACTCCACAATGTCCATATGCTTGGTGAATATCAGTTATTATTTGTTTTGCCAACTCTTTCGTAATGATGTACAATTCATTTTCTTGTAATCTCTTGTAGAAAATACCATCCTTTTCCAATGCCTTTTGTTTTTCTTTATCTGACAAACTAATTTGATTCTTCTTTATTTCCTCTAATGAAAATATACCTTCTTGCTGTTTTAAAATATTTAAACCTACTTTAATTAAATTTTTGCTTCTTTTATCTTCCCCATCCATTCTACTTAAATAATCTGCTACTATGTTTGACTTCCCCGTTACATATTTAATTTCAAAAGAATATTCCTGTAATAATAATGCCCATCTATGAATTCTATTGTTGCCAAATTTATTATTTAAAATTGATGTTAACGATTGGTTATCAGTTTCTATTATGAATTTATTCCCTAATAAGTAAAATCTGAATTTAGTAACGCAAAAAATGATACTCCCTAGTTCTAACTCACTCACACTATAATTTTTCTCATGTTTTTTGGTAGTTCTTGAAATGAACCCAATAGGTACCTCTATATCTCCCTGTCTTTGTATTAAAACCCCAGCATATCTATTTATTGAAGCGTCTGTTTTTAATATGAATGACAAATTGTAATCTGGATAGTAGATTTTTAATTTATTTTCAAAAACATTTTTAATTTTATTAAAAGCTTTTTCCTTTTCTTCATCCCATTTCCATAATACCCCTTTCTTTAACAAATTTATTAACGGTAACTCTAACTCACTAATATTAGGTACTAATCTTTTGAAATAATTTATTGTCCCAAGAAACCCTCTTAATGTTTTTAAATTGTTTGGCGATTTGAATTCTCTAATTAATTTTATTCTGTCTGGATCCATCTCTATACCCTTGTTATCTATTTTATATCCCAAATAAATTATGCTTGTTTTAAAAAATTGACATTTGTCCCTATTTAATTTTAAACCTGCTTCATCTAAACTTTTTAATGCAATTTGTAAATGTTTAATGTGATCTTGTTCATTATTAGAAAAGATTAAAATATCATCGATATAATGCAAAATGAATTCTTCATATTTGTTTAAAATTTGATGTAATGCTCTTACTAATGCAGAACATGCTCCTTGAATCCCGAATGGTACAACACAGAATCGATATATTACCCCATCTACTGAAAAACCTGTAAAATCCCTCGAATCTTTATGTAATGGTATTAACCAAAAACTATGAACCAAATCTAATTTCGAAAATACTTTAGCATTTGTTATCCTACCTAGAATTGCATCTATTGACATTGGTGCTTCATATTCAGGTACGGTATATTTGTTAATTGTTCTGGCGTCTAAACATATTCTGATGTCTCCATTCTTCTTTTGTACAACTACTAGCGGATTAATGTATGGTGTATTACTTCTTTCAATTATTCCATCTTCTTCCAATACTTCCAATTCTTTCTTCACCCTGTCTTTTAATTTGTATGGTATAGGATACGTCTTTACTTTAAAATTCTCAATATTTTTCACTTCCATCTTATGTTCATATTTGGTAGCTACTCTTGGCTCCTTGGACATAAGTCTTCTATACTTCGACAACAATTCCATTACTACATTGTAATATTTTCCATCACAACCTAACTCTTCATCTCCTAATACTTCTTCTTCATCTCTTCTTCCTACTTCATACCCATAATTTTCTTCTTTATACTTTTCATAATCATTTTTAATACAATTAACACTTTTCTTATTATCTTCTATTTCTTCCCCCATATTCATCGATATCCATATACCATCTAACCTTATCTTCTTTTCTTCATAATTAATTATAGTTTCTAATTTTTCTAATATATCATTTCCAATTATTACATCACAATCTAAATTAGGTACAGCTAGTAATTGACAATTTACAATGATTTTATTTAAATTTATTTTAATATCATATAATTTATTTACTTCACATAATTTTTTATTGTTAATACCAGTTAATACTACCTTTTGTATTTTCATTTCCTTTTCTTTTATATTATTTAATTTTGAAATTAATTTTAAGTCTATTAATGAGGTTTCGCTTCCTGTATCAATTAAAATTTGAACTGTTTTGTCATTAATTTTACCCTGAATATACAATAACCCATTATAATGCAATTGATCTAATTTATCATTTAAGTTAATAAATTCATTGGGGTGGCATAACGCAAAACTTTGATATAGAAAGCAACATTTTAAAAATCCTGCTGATTATTAACACTTTCCCTAGTAGTGTTCCTTACTCGCTCTACAATAATTTCTTGTCCATGTTGACTCCTTGGCTCCCTGTCCAAGCTTCTTCGTCTTCCATTATCTCCATCGTTATGTCTACCATTACTTCTTTCTAAACTTCTTGTTCTATTTTCTTCATTCCTTTCTCTTCTTGTATGGTTTACTCTTCTCTGGAATCCATTATTATTATTAAATTGATTGTTATTATTACTTCTATTATTATTGTTCCCAGCTCTATTTTGGTTACTGTTGATATTGTTATGATAGTTATAATATCTCTCTTGTGAATTTCTTGTCGTATTTTGATTGTTATTGTAATTATTATTGTTGTAATTATTATTTCTCCAATTGTTATTATTATTATAATTATTTGGGTTTTGATTGTTGTTGCGTCTCCAGTTATTTTCATTTGAATTGTTTGTTCTGTTCCTATTACTGTTAATATTTTCATTATTTGACCTCTGTTGCCTATTAAAATTAGCCTGTTGTCTTGCTGTTGTGTCGGTTCTTTCTCCTCTCTTTCTCTCTAGCCTCTGCAGATATTGGCATAAGTTATCCATTGTCTTAATGTTCTGTATTGCTATAGTTTCTGTAATTTGCTCTTTAAAATGTCTTGATAAATATAAAACTATTTCATCTTCTGATAATCTGGGATTTAAATGCATCACCAGAGCATACAACTGTAACACATAAGTGTTTGGAGAATTACCTCTGTTTTCATCATATTTTCCGAAATATAGTCTTTCTCTTATTCTGGATTGAGTATTATTCCCCCAGAAATATTCCAAAAATTTATGTTCAAACTCTTCTATTGTATAAATTTCTTCTTCTTTGCTTATAAACCATACTAACGCGTGCTTTTCCATATGTTCTCGAATTGTTTCTCTCAGGACATCTGGCTCCTGTTCAAATCTTATTTTATTCTTCAGCATTTTCATAAAAACAATTGGGTGTATCTTCTTATAGTCTCCGTCAAATTTCATATTATTATTGTTTCCACAACTAATTATTCTTGTCTCCCCGGACATCTTCATCATTTCTCTCCTCATATTTGTTACTTTTTCTTCTTGTTCTTTCTTCATTTTATTTATATTGTGTTCCATTTCTATTAATTTTTGTTTATATTCTTTGTTTTCCATTTGTTCCACTTCTTCTTGTATATTTTTGATTTCCAATTTAAGCTCTTTCTTTGTTTTCTTATTTTCTTCTTCTGCAATTTTGAAATTTAATTTTATCTCCTTGTTTAAATCTTCCTGTACTCCTTGTATATTTTTATTTATTTTCATAACTTCTCGGTCAATCTTCTTGTTATATTCTTTTACTTCTTCTTTTATAACTTTTCCATTTTTTCTTAATTTCATTCATTTGTTTTAAATGATTTTCTTCTACCTCCATAATTCTTCCAATCATTTCTTCTCTAATTTCTTGTTTTGTATTTCTAATCTCTTCTTTTAAATTTTTATTTTGTTCCCCCATTTCTCCCCTCAATTCATCAAATTTCTTATTAAATGTTTGATTTAAATCTTCTTTATTTTCTTGAAATTTCTTATCTAGTTTTTTGCTTATATCTCTTCTTAACTCTTCATTATTTTTATTATTTTCTTTCTTATTTTCATCCAGTTTCTTTTCCAAATTTTTATTCATTTCTATTAACATTCTCATTATCTTATCTTGTTCCTCCTCCTTCTCTACTCTTCTTTTTTCTGGGATTTTTAGCTCTTCTGGTTCTTCCTGTACTTCTTCCCTTCTGTCTTCTCGTGTTCCATGATCTCCAGATCCTTGGCTTCTTTCTTCATCTACCTGGGTTCCTACTTCTTCTCCCGACTTCTCCCCCACTTGTTTACCATCTCTCAATGTCATTTTATCCATTTTGAATAGTTTATTATGTTTTATTAGATATTAAATATAAAATTTTATTTTAAATAATTTCAATAACCAATTAATTACATTAGCCAATTAAATTTTAATTATAGCTAATTAATTTACTGTAACCAACAGTTTTTTATAATAGCCCCACGTTGGGCGCCATTTTTGTAATAAATTACAATTATAATGTATGTACAGATTGCATAAATATTGTTATTATTGATGTAATTATTAATTTGTTGTTTTATAATTTGAAATTTTTATTTTTAAAGTTTTGTGGGGCTATTATTTATATTTAAATTTATTTCAATTTTAATTTAATCCTTTTTTAATCTAAAACACCTTAAAATTTCTTTATTTTATTGATCCTTCTGTTTGAAAAAATAATTATGTTATCAAATTTAAAATATGTAATTTTGTTTATCATTTATTATTAAATTTTATATATCAAAATCAATTATTTAGCATTATAGACTCATAAACTCAGTAGTCAGTTCAAATGTAAGATTTAACAACATTTTATTTGTTAACTTTGTTTTCCCTAAAAGAATAATATACCCTTGATCTCTTTAATGATACGGCTATGGCAGATTTTGTGCGCATCAACCCCGCACATAGAAACACGTGATCCTTAACGGTTATTTCTGGGGTAAAGAAGCGTGTGTTTATTAGTTGTTAAAAAGTTTGTTAATAATATGATGTTCCCTAATCAAGATTATAAAAAATTATTCAACGATACTGAAATATATTACTCACAATGTTTTTTAAAAGTCATGAAAGTGATATAAGTGAATAAAGTTAAAAACATACCCTAAATCACTTGTTCCTGACGGTGAAAGATGGAAATCATTCGTAGTGGCTTCCCAGGTTCGGCTTTCTTCCAATGGTAATTTACAACACGTGCAAATGCATCCTTGGATGGAAATTAAACAGGATTACAACTACTGGATGTTATTTTTCCTTCGTTTCTTCCAGATATTTTATTATTATTGCAGGTTAGTCAAAACAAATTTAATTTTTCTTCTTAGGATTTAATATTTATTATTTGGTACACAATTTATAACCATTTACAATTTTTCCAATAGATTTGTTTGAAAATACATTATATGATTTATCATATTACTTTTCAGCCATCTTTTATTTTAACAGTCATCGGCCATTGTTTTTATGGTAATTTTTAAAATATACTGACGTGGAGTGACCTTTTGATCAAATTAGAATGCTCCCGAATTTTCTTTTTCAAAGGCTTATATACCCTCGGTCAAATTTTCATTATGGCTGCCTTTTCGAGCGTGTTTTGTTTTTATATAACCTCTCTTACATCAAAATTTTGAAAAATTGACTTTTTAATTATACATTTTCTGACCTTATAATTATTACAAATTAAATCTGTACTATTTATTTCATTATAAATTAACATTTTTAGAATTTTAAAATCAATTTTTCTTTATTAAAACAGCTGGCTTTTTGGAGTAAACAATGTCAGCCATTTTGACAATTATTAATATCAAATTTAACAATTGTGAGCTAATATCTCTTTTTGGCCAATATTTTTAACAAAAAATGAAATTTTACATATTAAAATATGATCAGATAACTTTTATTTTCAATGAAACCGCTTATATTAGCTTTTATTTGCTTTTAAAATTTTACTATGTCATAGTGATTTACATACAAAATTTATCAAATAAACGAATTAATAACATCCAAAAACATCAAAAAACAACTTAAAATTAATTACTTTACAAAAACATACAATTACAACAAATAGAAACATCAATTAAACATCTAATACTAAGTTTATGTCCTTCTCATACAAGCACCTTTTTAAAGTTTATAGTCAACGTTTTTAATCACCACATCACTATTTATAGTGTTTTTTCATTGAATTTATCATTCATAAAGTCTTTGATCAAGCTTGATTAAATAGTCTTAGCTTGTAAACACAAACATCACTTTCTCACAGCTTTATTCTATCATGTAATATATTTCAATATCTCTCTTTTTAGGTTCTGTCTTAAATATTGTATTTCTATCAAATCTGAGATGTTCAGGACATAGGGACTATTAGACTTGTACTGATATCCGATACATCATACTACAAGACTCATCATTTGATACTTAAATGAATTTGAAAATGTTGTTTGGGGTAAGTAAAATTTGTTTATCAAATTGTAATCATTGTCTCTGATTCATTTAATTTGCTCAAATATTTAAATTAATTTGTTGAGATTTAAATTTTTGTATCTTATTTTACTGACTGTATACAATTAAATATTCTCTACTTCATATAATAATTTTAAATAACCTATACCTTACTTATTCTCATTTTATAGCTACTTATAAAAAAAATATTATTAAAATCATTATTATTATTAACCTTAATTATTACTTATTTAGCTTTTGATCTAACTAACTTAATATAACAAATATGGTTGGTTTCTTACTAATATTGTATTCCTATGATTTATTATTAACATATTCTAATACTTTTTTTTTTATTTTTTTTTTTTATTTTTAGCTTAAACAAATTAGTGTTTTGGATTTTGATTCTTGAATCGACTACTGGTGTTAGCATTCATTCATTATAAACTTATTTTATCAAGATGGTTTTTGTGTTCTTGTGTGTATTACGGTTTACTGGATTGGCTCTAATAAAGAAATTTTTGGTGTATTATTCATTTAATGAGAAGATTTGTAAATAACATTCATGTTTAATGGTTTACTTCAATTCAAGTTATTTATTTGGTAAGTTATATTTACTATTAATTTTTTAAAACATTACAATACTTTACAAAAACTTTACGTAAAACAGCAAAGTGAAATTTTTGCACGCAATACCTTATCAACTCGAAAACAACAAGTAGGTGAGTCAATAGATCAGTATTTGCAGTCGTTGAAACAACTAAGCAAAGATTGTAATTTTAAAGCGGTCTCTGCTAATGAAAGATTAGATTAGAGATGCATTCATTCGAGGTCTTAATGCCTCACATATTAGACAAAGACTTTTAGAAAACGTTTCTTTGACCCTTGAACAAGCGTATGATTCTGCTAGATCTTTGGAAATGGCTCAACAACAATCGGAATCCTATACATCAAATTTATTTATAAATTCAGTCATTGCAAACAAATCCAGTAATCAAGATGTAATAAAAAGTGAACAAAATGAATCAACTGTAGCTGTGACTTATCAAAAATGTTGGTTTTGTGGAAAACACCGTCACCCTCGCAGTAAATGCCCTGCTAAAGATTCTTTATGTTATGCATGTGGAAAAGTAGGTCATTTTGAAAAAGTTTGTAAATCAAAGTACCAGAAACAAGTTTCTACAAAAACTTCTGCTGCATTGATTGGAATGATGTCCGCAGCTTCTCCTTCTTGCTTGCATTTTTTAATGGGTCGGCATTTTAAACTTATTACCGATCAAAGATCTGTTTCTTTTATGTTTGATTCAAATTCCTCGTCAAAAATTAAAAATGAAAAAATATTACGTTGGAGAATGGAGCTATCATGTTACAAAATTCGACACTATCTATAGGCCTGGAAATCAAAATATTGTAGCTGATACCCTTTCAAGAATATCAGCTGCTGCTCGTCTAACCACATCTTGTAAGAGTCTATATGAATTACATAATACTCTTGTCACCCAGAGATTACAAGATTTTATCACTGGGTGCTTTGTAAAAATTTATCATATTCTCTTGAAGATGTTAAAAGAATCGTGTCTTCCTGTCCAATTTGCGCTGGAATAAAACCAAGATTTTATAAAAATAGAGCAACTTTAATAAAAGCTACAGCTCCATTTGACAGACTAAATATTGATTTTAAAGGGCCACTACCATCCAACAATCAAAACAAGTTTTTACTTGATATCACAGATGAATATTCAAGATTTCCATTTGCATTTTCATGTGCTGATATGACATCATCAACAATAATCAACTGTTTAACTCAATCATTTTCGGTCTTTGGAACACCTGCTTATATACATAGTGACCGAGGATCATCTTTTTTATCCGGCGAAATTAAATCATTTTTAACAAGTCATAGAGTAGTTCGAGTCATACAACACCATACAATCCGCAAGGCAACGGACAATGCGAAAGATATAATGGTACAATTTGGAAAACTGTGCAATTAGCTTTAAAATCAAGAAAACTGGAAATTAAGCAATGGCAAGAAGTACTTATTGATTCATTACATTCAGTAAGATCTTTATTGTGTACCTCCACGAACTGCACCCCTCACGAGCGCATGTTCAATCACCCGAGAAAATCCACAAATGGCACATCTATTCCGACTTGGCTGAGCTTACCTGGTACTGTCTTCTTAAAAAGGCATGTGAGAAATAGTAAATATGAACCTCTAGTCAAAGGAGTACAACTTCTAGAAGCCAATTCTGATTATGCTCATGTAAGATTATCAAATGGAAATGAAGTAACAGTATCAACTCGACAGCTCCAAGGGGTGATACATCTTTATTAAGAAAAGAAGAAAAACCAGATAATGAACAATCACAACCGTTCAGTTTAGAAAAAAATATAGAAAATACATTTACTAGTCATGCCAATGAACCACCTGAACCAACTTCAGACTTAATCCATACCAATGAATCTGAAAATAAACTAAAACCCAATCCACCTTTACATTTAATTGTTGAAACATCTGAGAAACGAATTAGACAACCTCCGAGATATTTAGAAGATTATGTTAAAAAATAACAGTGGGGAAGAATGTCATATATTATATTATTTACATTGATACTTTATTTATTTTACTTAATTGACAATATTTTATATGTCAGTTTGTCAGTACCTGATAGTAATTTCTGTACTACAATCTTTAGTTTAATAAAGCCTTGATTCTGAAGGTCTACTTATTATATATTACTTATTATTATATAGAACCCAGAGGGTACCAAATATGGGCCCCTAAAAAAGCTTTACCAAACCCCTTTTTAACAAGAAAGTATTCTAGAAACACTTTTAAACAACAAAAAAAACAAAAATCACACTCATAGGTGCCTTTTTCCGCCCCAGAACTCATTTCATGTGGCAACAGGTGGCACATTAGACATTGAACCCAGAGTTTTCCCTTAATATCGTCAGAAAAGCGTGTCTCACAAAATAAGCCTTTTGCATCATTTTTTTCAGTTGCGTACCAACGTTCCAACCTGATCAATGTCAATGTTGTAATGTTAAGGCTTTTATTTTTATATTTAAAACTCGTTTTTATGTAGGATGGTTTATTAAAATTTGTTCTCGACTAAACTAATTATGACAGTCACAGTTCTCATAACAACACTTATATCAAGACATTAAGTATTAAACCTATGTTACATACTCCTTACAAAAAAAGATACATAAAATAAATTATAGTTTACAAATTAAGTCGTTTTAGTGGTCTAACAGGTCTCCCCAATTTGGTTCTATAGACAATTTCAGGAGTTGTTTGTTGGTCATTTCGGTTTATGATACTGTTTTCTATCTCTGCTTCCGTTGGTAAATTTTCTTTTTGATAAAGAATTTATGGGATTTGTTGTGATATATGGCTAGTAGGAACTATGCTAATTTCCTTGCTTTCTGGCAGTCCTATTGATGATGCCGGAGTTCCTTCTTAATTGTTGTCCATTGGGTGTTTGTATTGTGATTGATCTTAGGCGTTCATTTTTCTCAATGATCTCTTCTCTACAGTTCCTATGAACGATTTATCCTTCTGTTTTCTATGAGGGTCTCCATACTTCTTTTGTTTATGTCTCAATTCTCTTAACTCCTCAATTATTTTTGGTTTCAGATTTTCAATGGATATTGGTATGGTTGATCTAGCTATTCGGCTGAATAATCTTTGATTTGGAGACCCAAAACTTTGGTTTCTGGGAATATTTCTATATTTAGGAGCACCAGTTTTACATCAGACTTATCTATGGAACATTTTCTAATGATGTTTTTTGCTATTTGTACTTCTCTTTCTGCTAGTCTATTTTCTTGTGAATGATATGGGCTGCATGTTTGGTGTTCAAAACTCCATTCTTTGAATTGTCAGGAAGAATATTGAGGTCCATTGTCAGATTCTACCACTTCGGCTATACATAAAGAAGGTATAGAATATGGATTAAATTTAGAAATGTCACAACAAAGTGTTAAAACTTACAACTTATCTGGTGATTATAGAAAGATTTTGGATAAACCACAAGATCTAACATGGTCTATAGTTTCTTATAATAATCCCACTTCTTACACCATGTAATGTTAAGGCTTTTATTTTTATATTTAAACCTCGTTTTTATGTGGGATGCTTTATTATTGTGATGTCACTGTTGCCATTGCTTGATATAAGTTATAGCATTTTATCCAAACAAACTGTGGCCTTATGGTAGTTAGTTTACATTGAAGTTTTTTGTATTGTGCATTTTCTTGTTTTTTGTAGAGTTTTTGACATTATAGTGCTATATAAATAGATTATTTTCGTTAAGGGATAGTTTGAGTTATATTTAAAGAAGTTTTATTTTGTTCTAAGGCGAGAAAATTTAAAATAATATTACTTAAAAGCAAAATTTTTTTATATATAACAAAATAAAACTTCTTTAAATACGACTCGAAATATTTCTTAACGATATTCCTTTATTTAGCACTATAATAACTCATAAACAAGAAAATACATAAAGTAAAAGTCTTCAATGCAAATTAATTACTATAAGGCAAAAGTTTATTTGGATAAAATGATTTGATCTATCTCTAACAATGGCGTATTATGACAGTCCTCATGACAACACTAATTTATATCTAGGCATTAAGTATTAAACCTATGTTACAAAGGCCATCATCTGCAGACTTAAATTATTCTCCTTCATCCTCTTCGGAACCTGATTCATGGTTTTAAACTTTACTTTGTTTTCTAAATTTACTAAGAATAATAAAAAACTCTTCGTTTTAACAATTCCAATATTTATTTAAAAAAGCAATTTCTTAAATAAATAGTTTTGTTAAAACGAAGAGTTTTTTATTATTCTTAATAAAATGGACTTCCAAAAAGTAAGGGTTAGTACAATCAATTTAATTCTAAACTTACTCTTACAGTTTTCACTTTCCCTTTCCTTCTATTGGTTTACTTAATTTTTCGACGAGTCAAAGTTGTTAAAAAACTGACATTCACTTTATTAAATCCTAAAACCATCGCGAATAAAGTCTCAAAAAACTGATTTACGTCCCAGTTTGGTACTTGCTACGTCAACGACAGGGAAGTCACCTCTGCAAAGTGGTTCTTAGCACTTTGAACGTTTTTATAGCCTATAAATCCATGTGCCAACTATTAGCAGAATTCATAGCCTGTTCCATATCATCTTATTCCCATCTTTTTTTTTAATGTTTGATCTGTGCTTGACGAGTTCACCATTACCTTTGAAAACGCGGATAGGGTTCGATAGGGCCCTACTAGAGCGCAGATGTGAGCGCAGATCGACTCAAAATAACAGGTTACGAACAAACTTTATATTATCATATTTACCAGAAAAATTGATTGAATAAGATCATTATCTTCAACAAAGACACTCAACATTTGGCAGAGAGAATACAGAACAATTGCACTGATAGCGAAAAACCAACTTAAGAAGAGATATGTTTCATATAGAGAGACGGGGGCCCATACTTGGACCAGTTCCTCTACTATTCATCTTTAACCTCAATTTCATTTATAGAACCTAGTTGAACAGTAATATTTTCTGTAGAATTAATTTACAAACATTTAGCCTTACAGTTTTTATTCCATAATTTTGTACAACTAATTAGCGCAAATATTGGTTGTAGTGGGACGTAATTAGAACACAGAAGAATTTATACATCATTTACTGTTACTTCGTATTTAAAACGGTTATGTAAAGTAAAAAAAATGACCTTTTTCCTGACGTTATACCTACAAACCTTGTGAAATTAATCAATAAGTCAAAAATGGCTAATGTTTGTCGTGTGCGTATATTTATATTTTCATTGTTTGTTTATCTTGTCAGTATTTTTTTTTGTTATAACTAAATATTGCTGTTGGTTGAATTCAATGAAATAGAAAACTTATATAAGTTATATCATTATAATATTCACTAAAAATTATATTGTCTGTTAAGTAATGCAAAAAAAAACTATCAACGATTGATTTGCAAAACTCACTACTTCGCTATTCGTTTTGGAAACTGCACTCTTATTATAAAATAAGTCATTAGAGACATCAAGCAATTCTAAAAATTTATCACGTATCCTTATCCGTATACGTAACGTAAAGGTGATACGTAACTAAGCAAAAAGAAGCATAAAGCAAATGCGTTTGTAACGTAACGTAACCATTCATGTGTTTTAATTTTTAACCTAAAAAAATAGCCCCGATATCTACCTTAACAAAATAATGTCGTCATTGCCACTGTAAAATAGTCTTTTTCTTTTTAAATCCATTATCGCATATCACAGAAATGTTTTGGTATGATTGATGAACAGAAGATAAGGTTATGGTTTTTGAGCATACAACATCACTTTTATCGCTAAATTATTGAAAAACGCGATCACGGAACACAATAATGTGATACGTTACGTTAGATACGTGTGACGGATTGATACGTTTCACGTAATGTAACGAAACCCACGTATCGCTTCTGCACATGCGCATTGCGATACGTATACGGATACGTAGTGATTTTTAGAACTGCTTTAAGTCCCTATTTTGTCAATTGTTTTACAAATAAATATTTTTCAATTTAGAGGTTAAAAAAATGATTTTATCCCTAGAACAAAAAATTTTATCGAATTTATTTGAATGCAAATGATAAAACGCTTTAAATAAAACTCGATGTATAAAAATAATGACAGCACAGCACACCCTCCTAGCAGTTTAACTCTTATCTACAATTTGTATCCAAGTTATATTATTGCGCCCACCCACTTGAGGGCGTATCTGTAGCGTGACGTTACAGTATCGCCCAATCGGAGGAAACGTGAACTGTCATCACATATTTATAAACTAATCATAGTTTGTCATGTCATTTTTAATTGTTAACCGTTAACGTTTGAATTTTGAATTGTGTTTCGCCTGTGCTTTTTTCGTTGATTATCATTAAATTGATTAATTAGTTATTATTTGTGAAAGTTTCTTCCAGTTTATTGAATTTTATATTTTAGTTTATGAACTTTTTGTTTTCTGTATTATAAGAGAATTAGAGCAGTGTAAGTATTGTGTGTTAATATTTAAATGTTAACAATTATTTCATAATTATATAGTGTAGCATACAATATCATACTATAATATTTTTTTACTTTTTTTAGTATAATATAAGCATGGCATTTCGTAAAAGAATGTGTTGTGTTCCTAGTTGTATCGATCAAACAAGTAAGAGGCATCGTTTCACCAAGGATCCCAACATAATTAATATTTGGATGGAGAATATAAACAATCCTGTGTTAAAGGAGAAAACTCCAAAACAACTTTATGACAATTATAGAGTGTGTTATCAACCAGCAGTATTGACCAGCAGTTTCATATCGCAGGATTTCAGAAAGAGTTGAAACCAGGTGCATACCCAACTCTACTTTTATCTGGTAAGTAGATACAACTTCAAGTTATATTGTAAGTGAATAAAATTATTTGATTTCAGATACTTCAGTTATTCTACCATCATCCACAACGGTGTCCTTGGAAGCTCCATCGACATGTAGAGAAAAAGCCTGCAGGTATCTTTTTTTGGTGCAAATAAGTGCAAAGACTCCAAAGACTGCAGGCAAAGACTCCAAATATGAAAAATATTAAAATAGGGTCAAGAATGCTTCCTACATTGACCCAATAAAAGTACAGGCACACAAATCCTAAATAAATAGAATTAAGAGAAAAGAGTAAATTTAATTGTTTATATTTCTTATTTATTTAATATAAACTTGATGAACAACGTCGAAGTTTTCTTTAAAACCCAACTTTCCAAAAATATTAATAAAATTTGTATTGTTATGTATAGTTCTGTGTTCTGGGCTGCCCGCAGACTAGCGCTCGCAACATGTGGCGGGTGGGCCCAGTACTAATATATTAGATCTGATAATTAGTAGAAGAGTTAGCTTGCTAGAGGTTGTCATAAGACGGAAAAGTAGTAACAAGTGTCAAACCAAACGTTTCCAAACAACTTTTGTTGATGGTGTGTTTTATACTTAGAACAAAAAGAAACAGGAAGGAGTATACTATGGGAGGAAGGAATTTCATTTCATAGGTAAAAAGTAATTTAAAACTATTTCCTTGAAATTTATTTTTATTAATATTACAGCTTTCAGGTAATAGATGTTTATCTAAATCACATATGTTATGTATGATAACTTAAATTAATAGTACATACATTTTGAAAATTGTTTTCATTTAGTTTTAAAGATTATTTTTCAATTAATTGTTATTATTTTCTCATAGATGTAATAGTTTTGCAGTGGCGTGGAACAAAAAATATTTAAAATAGATAAAATAGATTAAAATTGTAATATTTATTAAATAAATATGTTTTAAAATGATTGTTGTTTTTTTTTTGGAGCAGTACATATTCAAAGACTTTTTTAAATTAGATTTGTAATACGAAATAATGAAAATGATTATTTAATAATCGTATAAGAAAAATCGTATGATACGCCTATGTCAATATTGTCCGTCATTAGTTTGGTGGTAAGTGGGTTACATAAATTGATTCCAATGAGCAGTCCTCTCTCTTTCTGTGTCTAAGAAAATAACTCAAACAAAAGTTATTTCTGGAGATTTATAATGTTGCCGTTTGGAATCATTTCGTTGACATTTCCCAGTTCAACAGCATATAACACAAATTTTGACGTCACACTTTCCCAGTCCATTGTCAATTTAAATTTCCGTTTCCATTGACGGACCGAAAAAAAATTATGTTAGGGTTTTTATTTTGATTAAATTCCAACCAATCAAGTATTTGAATACATTTAGTGTTATAAATCATTTTGTGTTTATAAAAACTGAATGATACGCCTATGCGCTCATTTTTGACATTTTTATGCAAATATTGCTTTGACAGCATACTGTAAATATAAACAATGCGTCATACAAGGAGCTTCAAGATGGCCGACTTCTGTCGCAAATTTTTCTTAAAGTTAATATATGACAGACTCCTTCCTGTTTCTTTTTGTTCTAAGATTTTTTATGTGTTATTGACTATTTCATTGTATTTTATTGATTTTTGGGAGTTAATTACTGTGTTTTCATTAGTTAGTGTTCATTCATATGATTTACATAGCACTAGAGTAGATATCACTAGATATACGAACAATTTCTATAAAAACATTATAACATAACCATCAAAATTGTGCTTTAAAAGTTGAATTTTAAAAGAGTTTGCCTATATCAATTTAATTATGATACATGTGTTATATTTTAAAATTTAATAATAATAAAATAACTCAAACAAAACTTACTTCTGGAGATTTATAATGTTGCCGTTCAGAATCATTTCGTTCACATTTCACAGCATAGGACAATAGTATATTACATTACAAGTGTGGAAAGTAAAATATTACGTACCAGTAAAGTTTAGTGCGGAAACGTAACGAGGGCAAGAAATACACTTTCCACTTTCCAAATTAAGTTATTATAAAGATCAGCATGATAAAGTTTTTTTCTGATTTTTCTATATCATTGCATAGTTATTTGTCTATCTTAGAGGGAAATACATCCAGGATAATTCCTTAGGGCTAATAACATCAAGGCTTTAATATTATTATGTCTTATTACTTTCATACTTGGTCTAGCCTTACCTACTTAATCAACATCAGGTACCTAGCTACAAACAAACAAAATGTAACTTCAATATGTCAATCTGACGATGCTAATTTTAGCAAAACAGCTGTAATTGCTTTTTCGAATAAAAAGTGGAAGTTTCTTTCAAACGTTTAGTTATTTGTTTTTCTTAATAAGATGGACTTTTACAAAGTAAATGTTGGTACAATAAAAGAAATATGCTGTTTGGAAGACAATTTAATATGCTTTAAAGTGAATATAAATTTATAAAAACTCATTTCGACTTACTAATAATTAAAAAATAGTAATAAAAGTCAAAAGTTTACAGTGGACTGATTTCTATACGCGCTAGTATATATTTATATCCCCGTGTAAAAAAATATATAGTCTAAATGCTAGGGATCTTGAAAAAAAAAAGTGTAAAACAACCTTAGGCATATTCATTATCATTAACTTTTAAAAGAATATTTTCAAAAACAGCAAAAATTGTATTTTAAAATAGATCTGAGTTAGTTCGTTAATGGCGAAATAATTCCGCATTGAATTCACGTATTGACACGGTAACCCGAAAGTAATAACAAATAACATGATGAAAACAAGATAAAGGTAGACACATTCGGCCTATTGAACTGTGCATTTATATGTAAATATTTGTTGAAAGACGCGTCTTTTGTCATTCACGAATATGTGGGTGATAATGACCTACTTTCAAGTCCGTTGCTTTTAATATGTAACAAGGACATGATGAGTAAGAAAGCAGCTAACAATATTTTATTTATAAATAAATCTTTACTTTAGATGAATTGATATACTTTAATCAAATTTAATTAATAGTTTTTGTTTTTAAAATATGTTATATCTGTAATTTTTCAAAAGGGAGAATTGTATTTAATATTTTGTTTAGTCAAAGACAATAAAAATGTTTCAAAATATGCAATGACATTGATACTTTAATAGCCCACTACAATTACAAAAATTATTGTTTATAAATGGTACCTAAGTTGGACAAAGGCCAATGCACACACCTAATTTAATTACATTGCAATTATGCGAATGTGGGTACATCTTCAGTATATTGTAGGATGTCACTTAAAAAAATAATTAGTCATAGTTATTGTCTTAGTTTGGATATGTTCTCCTCCCGTTATTTAATGTTGTAATCATATTTTGCTAAAGTTCATCATAATACTCTTCATTTAGTATGATTTTAGTGTGCGATAATGCTCTTAGAAACTGGGAATCATGTACACATGGAGGTGAGTCCAAATGAAAACTATTTATTTACTAATTTACGAATTAACCCGCATTGAATATGAAATTAATTAGGCCAATATACATCAGTGAATCTTTTATTAGATATTTAAAAAATAACATTTTACTTATATATTTCAAAAGTATTATTGTTTCCTTACACTCAAGTTTTTTTTACAATTTAACCAAAGAATTCTAATTAGCGGCACGTTTTCAACTTCTCTTATACAGTGTCCGTAAAGTCTGGAACAAATTTATTTTTAGCAAAACTGGCCATTTATAATAATCCTGAAATACGTCCATTTTTTATTTTGACATAATTTTCGGATTCCTCTAGGTGAGCTGAATTGGTACAGAGGAAACAAAAATACAATAGTTTTTTATGTAGTATAAAGTAGCGCGTAACATTCTTTATTAGTTAAATTAACAATATATTATCAAAAACACTTATTGTCTAGCTGACAGAATATAATGAAATACTTAACTTTATGTTCGAACTGCACCTCTTGCTGTATTTCACAGTAACTCAAACGGTGTACAAATTCTTGCTGAACCTTGTTTATTGTCTCTTGAAAAATATTGTTTATTGCTGTTCTTTTTTATTAATTAATGTATTTATCAAATGAATTGGGTAGCCATTAGATGTAGCTATTTGTTTTATGATATAAATTTCTTTATCAAAGTTAATTTTGTCCATTGGAATTGAAAATGCCCTATGTATCATATAATTATAAGCTGCTAATTTATGTGTTATATGATGAACAATAAATTACTGAACAGCATGATATAGTTTTTTCCTGGTTTTTCGATATCATTGCACAGTTATACTGATCTTAGAGGGAAATACATCCAGGATAATCCCTTAGGGCTAATAACATCTGGGCTTTAATATTGTTATGTCTTATAACTTCCTTACTTGGTCTAGCCTTACCTCCTTATCAACATCAAGTACCTAGTTACAAACAAACAAAATGTAATTTCAATATGTCAATCTGACGATGCTAGTTATAGCGAAACAGCTGTAATTGAATTTTAAAGCGAATTTTTCGAATAAATAGTGGAAGTTTAGTTTAACTGTTCAGTAATTTATTGTTCTTAGTAAGATGAACTTCCAAAAAGTCGAGGTTAACACAATCAATGTTATATGATGATTTGAATTATACGGTATGGTTACTCTGTTTGTGTTTTCTGTATATTGAATAATTTAGTAAATTATTAACTTTTTTAAATTTAGAAAATTAATTGAATTATTTTCTTCAACTTCTAAAGTAAAATTAATTTTAGGATGCTTAATAAATAGTGGAAGTTTTGTTAAAAGGTATAATATTTTTCTCATTTACTGATATTTTTTTGTGGGTGGGATAAATTATACACACTATGCCTAACCATTGTCTATTTATTTAAGAAAATACACACATAAATTAATTAATTTATAATCACAATTAATATAAACTTAATTTATATACACTCGGTATATCATTTCTAATTTATTTATTCCACTCTAATATAACACTATTTACATAGACTTACTTCAATATTCGCTTGATTTTCGCGCACTAACTGTTAACTATTAACTAAGACTATTAGGTGATAAATGACTCTCCCGCGCGTGTATTGCCTTGTATAAATATCCTTGCGTCTCAAATATTGCTGCGAACTTTCAACTAACTAAAAACTTCCAGTCGACATCGTGTTCAAGAACAACGGAGGACAATTGGAAGTGGAAAGAATCCCGCATTCGCCATTATTTAGTGTTTAAACAGCCGGGTCTGCATTTGAGTTTGACAACTTTGTAACAGTAGTTTTGATATTTTATTTATTCTCAAAAGTAAATGGAGAAGCATAAACCTTAAAATATTTTAAATGAGAATAGGTACGTTTTATCAGAAAAAGTGAATATTTCTTTCTTGTATAGGAGTAAATTTACAAAAATAACTATAAAGAAGTAATCTAAAAAAATGTTTATATAAAAATCAACGCGTCTATATCTCAAAGAATATTGCAAGCATTTTTCTATCGTTTTATTGAGTTTATACCACTACAATTTAACCTAGTAATTCTCCTTTTATTTCAGACTTCTGTTAGCTCGATTGGATCAGGTTCACGACATTATAGAAGGTCTCCTAGTTCAATAATTTCATCAGATTCCGACATTAGGTTTACCAGGAAAAAACTGACTTCCCAATACAGATGCGGATGTTATATCATTGCCATATTTCTTCTATTTCTTCTTTTAGCTGCAGTAGGCGTTTATTTAGGTTGTAAGTATCTTATTAAGTTTTCTCAAAAGTATACTAAAGTACTTGAAAATAAGCAAACTATTTTTTGTCTAGTGAAAAATCGTTAAATAGATCTAATATTTAATATCTGTCTGTAAAACTAACCAAATTATTCAGATTATATATTTCTTCTTGACTATTCGTTATTTGTTTTTATATTATATAATATATATATATATATATATATATATATATATATAAAAAAATGAAAATAATGGGTTAAGCCCGCTAATGCAGCCGTAGACACGTGTTTCTGTCTCCTTAGACTTCATCAGAACGGCATAGCTATCAGAAGTACCAAAATACAAAAATAATCATTAAAAGAAATGTTTATTTAGAATAAATTTCAAAATCAAAAGAAATGATGACATAAACTATCAATTAAAATCATTAATTTTAAATTTTTAATGTTACACATCCGTGATAGTATATAACTGTAGATATTATTTAAATTATCAATATCTGATCTTTTATTAATACAGTTATTTTTATTTATATATACCATCTCAAGAAATTCTCTTTTTTGTAAATTTTTTTTTTCTTGAGATGGTATATATAAATAAAAATAACTGTATTAATAAAAGATCAGATATTGATAATTTAAATAATATCTACAGTTATATACTATCACGGGATGTGTAACATATAAATTAAAAATTTAATTTTCTTTCATTTCTTCTTCTTTTTGATTAATGATTTTAACTTCTGATAGTTTATGTCATCATGACATAATCGTCAAATTTTGATTTTGAAAATTTATTCTAAATAAACATTTCTTTTAATTTAATTTATT
The DNA here is from genome assembly GCA_035357415.1 of Ophraella communa. Classification (NCBI taxonomy): domain Eukaryota; kingdom Metazoa; phylum Arthropoda; class Insecta; order Coleoptera; family Chrysomelidae; genus Ophraella; species Ophraella communa. The sequence continues at coordinate 16,607,537 of CM068985.1, read as the reverse complement.
TTTGTATTTTGGTAAAAATTTTTATAATGTGCGCATTTATGAGGCCAAAAATTATTTAACCTCACGATAGTAAGTTTTTAATTTATCTATTATAATATAATGTTAAAAGTTTATTATAATTTTAGTTTGTGCTGAAGAAGAAAATAAACATTTTCGAAAGCTTCGCAAATATAAAGAGTTTACATTAATTGCCCTTTTTTATTTGACTGCTTACCTCAAAAAAACCTTTAATTTCATATATATCAGTCAAGACTCCCCTCCTGTATATATATATATATATATATATATATATATATATATATAATATTATTTTTTATTCTATTTTATAGTATGGAATAAAACTCACGTGAGTCTTTTGAAAACAAAGAGACTTTATTTAAAGTTTCTTCTACCCGTAATCCGAATTCCAATTCCGACATTTTTAAAATTTGATCCATTAAACAAACTATAGACTAAATAAACTTTAATAAACAACCGCGTGAAGCACATCAAATTTACAATAAAATAAATTTATTTTCTTTACAACTGCCCTCCTAGGAAAAAAAATGTATCCGTGAATTTTTCCTCTTTAGTTACCTTCAAGCTCTTCTTTCAAATTTTCTTAATTTTTTGTTATCTTTGCTGAAATAATGTTAGATGTTATATGAAATAGATTATGTACTGTTTCTCGTAAATAGTATTAGAGTATTTTTTATTATTTTATATGGTCCAATTCTCAATTGATCTAGCTTTTTTCTATTTAGTTTATTACTCTTTCTCCAAGATAAAATTCTTTATTTTTTCTTTTTCTATCACAGCCCATTTTGTTATAGTCGTGTGATTTTAAAGTAGATATTAAGTGCCCTTTCTTTATCTCCGATCCAATCATTATACTTTATAAGCTTGGCGTAGCCAGTTATCGAGTGCTTAGTCTGATTGTATTTTTCTATACATTCTTGTGCTACTGTAGTCCTAGCTTTCTTCCTTCCATTTCCGTTTATTTTGCATCTAGTCTTGTTTACCATAGTTTAATATAACCTTTCATTTAACCCATTTGAAAAAGGTGCGTTCACTGCTATAATATACCATTGTTATTTTTTTGTCACTAAGTGAGAATAATTCCAACCTCTTCTGTTGTGGTGACCTTATTTACCAACTTTATCAAATTATGTGAGCTCTGGTTTATTGATGTTATTATAAATGCGTATCTATTGATCTACTAAAAGATTTGCCATTAGTGAATGGCATGGGGATCAATCAATACCAATTCTGATGAATGTCTGGATTGGTATTGTTGGAAACTAATTAATTAGACCACATTTTTTACCTGCGAGGTTAACTGGTCAATCATACAATCATTTTCTTAAAGATGACCTACCTCTTCTGCTTCCCTTACTCCTTAGACAATATATGCTGTTCATGGATGATGGTGCTCCTGCTCACTTTAGTTTATATATGTTCGTCAGTATTTGAATAATATTTATCAGGATTATTGGATAGGTAGAGGTGGACCACAATTTTGGCCAGCTCTTTCTCCAGATTTAAATCCTCTGGATTTTGTTATCTGGAGTTACCTCAAAAATCTAATTTAAGAAACGCCTCTTGACAACTTAGATGATTTAAAATTGAATTAGAGAATCTTCCCAAACAATTTAAAACATCCCAGGGATTTTTCACCGGAGACGTGGATCAGTGTTGCCGAGAGCATTATGGTTGAGGGTGGTCACTTTCAACAATTATTATAGTAATTTTGTGATTTTGGCTTTTTTGATGTGACGTTTTTTAGGTGTATTTATTTTCTTTTTTGTCTTGCATCAGTAACTTTTACAACAAATTAATTTTATTTAATCATATTGCAAATTTTATTAATTTACTTAAAGACCACGAAGTTTATATAAAAAGACAAATCATTTTTTAAATAAATTGAGGAGGATACATTTTTATTTTTAAATTGTGTTTGTTAAAAAGTTCTGTTCTGTTAGTTTCAACCCGTCAGATAATTAGAATGACACTTCTTGGAGAATCATGCAAACCTATATGTTTATTAATAAAATAGTTATTAATTTTTAACAAGGAATTACGTCCATAATTTTTTTGGAATTATTTTGACTCACACTATATCAATAATATCTCAATAACAAATAACATAGGATATTATACAATAGCTAAACATTTCGCAATTTTATTCGAAACCACCTGTAAAAGAAGTTTGAAAACCTTAATGCACTTGTTCGCACTGTTACTGAAATATGATTCAAGTAATACACCTTTAAAATGCCCTTGTGTTTTGATACACACCTTTGTTTGCCATGCTTGCTTTCTATTACAACAAGAAGATCTAATGTCACGATCAGAAATATCATGGCACATTAATATTCAAGTAATGTACATTTCACAATTTAATAAAAAATAAAATTCTTTTTATATTTTAAAGCATTTACTTGATACTTTATAACAAAAAATTAGGTGATAGAGGTTTTAGTCCGGTCAATTTAGACATTCGAAGTTACATAAAGTCCCAACAAGCTAAATTTCTGTGAAATTGTTCAAAATATAATTATAAACAATGTCTAGAAGTTCCCCATCATTCCCGTTTAAGGAAAAAATTTTATTCAAGGTCAAAGGTCAAAAAAAATGAGATTTTCGCGATTTTCATCAATACGGTAAGTTTTATCATAAAAGTACTTAGTCAAAAATTGTAGATCATAAAATTATCTATAAAAAATGTCTCAATACTTTTTTCTTTACGTGCCACTGTTTCCGAGGTATAACGATTCAAAAAGTTATAAAGGTTGTTATCGTCATAATATGCACAAGTTTCCACGCCATCTATGAAGTAGTGTACTTAACGCGTTTTTTTAACGTGGTTTTCCCAGTAGGCCTACTCCACGGGTCAGTTGTAATCCTGTTTAATAAAAAACTATTAAAAATAACGGACATTTTCAATGATTGGAAAAGATAAAAGCGAAGTAAATTAAAAAAAAGTATTGAAGTTTATTCGTTTTATTTGTAAGTTTCAAATTCTTGATCTTCTTCTTCATCTTTATTTTGGATGCAAGTAAATTGCGTCAATAGCGATATATCTCATGATACTTCGTTGGAGTAAAACGAATCTTCCATTGAGCACGACCGGCCTTGACAATTTGTGCATGCCAAAGAACAAAACAGTCCGACTTTTTTTGCAACCACATTTAGCACTGCATCCCTTTTTGCAGTTGCAAAAAATAGTGTTCAGCAGTTTGTCCGGCGCAGGTGGAAGTAAAGTTTGAACTGGCTCTAATATATTGTTGACCAACTTTCAACCCAAGTCTGTAGGGTCTAGCTGATAACCAAACCACACTTGGACTTGGTAATATACTCGAAAAAGATGTTGATGATGATGTTGATGCCATTTATCGCCCAGTTCTAATTTTTACTACTGGTTAGAAGTTAATTTACAGCTTTATTTAGTAAAATATTTAGTTATATAAAGGATTTTGTAAACTATCTTAACACAATTTTTTAGAAAGTGTTGACATTAAGCAACTCTTCGCCAACTACTAATTAATAATTGATAACCGGTTGTTAATACTAAATTATAACTTAACTATTAAACATTTATTTCAGATACATTTTTTATTCCAAAAATACCAGAAGAACAAATATTTAGGGCAACATTTCGAGTTGTAGAAGGTGATACTTTCAGTACAGATTTAGCAGACCCTAGTACAAATAAATTTAAAAATCGATCTCGTGATTATAGAGAAAGACTGAATCTTCTCTTTAGAAGAAGTTCTGTAAGGCATGGATACATCGGTACAGAAGTACTAGCTTTAGATGGGTAAGTTACTAATGATGCAATATCAATAAATTCAATATTTTTTAACGAATTATAATCCTCAGCCAGGTCCATTTATATTTTGAATTTAATGTTTCAGCGAAAATGAGTAATACCTCATTTCGAATAATATCTGTTAATTATTCAATATTCCCAGTTATATTTATGTATACTTTGAAAATAAAATAACTCCAAAAGTAAAAAAGCATGGGGGGCTAAACAAGGAGAACATGCTGGTAACTCTAAATATCTTTTCCTTACTTTTCGTCTATTAAGAAAAATAGTAATTTTCTACGACTAATACAAAATGAACTCAAAATAAGTCTGTTTGCCGTTAATCACGGTAATAACGCGCCTTAGGTTCATTGGAGTCAGTCATCGAGGAGTAAAGGGTTCCTATATGGACTTGGGATGTTTATAAGGAACACCTCGCAAAGGAGATTTAAGGAATAGAATTACTACTCGACAACAAAGAGGATCTTGAGAGATGTTATAATTAAGGCATATGAAATAAGCTGCCCCTTAAAACAAAAGGCAACCAAAAGGGATGTGCCTTGGTGGAACAAAGAGCTAGCCAAACTCAAAAGAAGTGCTAGGCAGCTCCTCAACAGAGCTAAAAGTATAAGAACCTGGGAGGACTACAAAAAAGCTTTGACTGAGTACAATAGATAACTCCGAAGATCTAAGAGGACATCGTGGAAAAAATTGTGCAAAGGGATAACGGAATTAGCCCCAGCACAGCGTCTACAGAAAGTACTCGCACTGAAGACCAAGGATAAAGTCTTAGAGTGCTATTACAAACTCAATTTCCTGGATCCCAGTCAAAATCAGAAGATACTACCCCCAGCTCTCAACCAAAAGAGTCTCGTAGTAGACTCAACAAGTTGAATAGACACCTGGTGGATAAAATCTTTACGATTAAAACAATTAAATGGGTAATTAAAAGCTTCAAACTTTTAAATTACCGTGTAAGGACGGCCTTACTTCAAAATAGGTTGGATCGGTTACAGCCATATTTACAACAGTTTTTCAAAGCCAACCTTATCCTCTGATACATACCCAATGCCTGGAGGGTGGCAAAGGTGGATTTTATACCCAAGACAGGGGGACGTCCCATGAATGATCCAAAGTTTTATCCACCCTACAGCCTCACCTATTTTCTCCTCAAAACTATGGAAAAACTAATAGATCATTATATAGGAAGCGAAAATATTGCGAGATCGCCGCTTTACAGAAGACAGTTGGCCCATCAAACAGACAAATCCAGTATAAGTGCTCTACAATACTTAACTGAAAGCTTAGAAAAGACAGTAGTGGCTAAAGAGATAGCCCTTTGCGCTTTTATTGACATAAAGGGTGCTTTTGGTAACACCTCGTTTATATCCATCAAACGGGCACAGGAAAAGAGGAACAGAATTATTACAGCTAATATAGGAGGAGAGTCGGTGACTATGGCCGCAGCAAAAGGATGTCCTCAAGGAGGAGTATTATCGCCTCTTCTTTGGTCCTTGATCGTAGACGACCTTCTGTCAAAACTGCATAACTCTGATTTTACTCTTCAAGGGAACTCAGATGATCTGTTCGTAACTATTAGGGGCAAGCATGATAAAGTTAACTCAAACTTAATGCGTTGCCCTATAGGTATATTATAGAAAATTGGTGCCAGCAGGAAGGCCTTAATGTAAATCCAGGCAAAAAAATTTTGATAGAACAAATATTACTAATTATCTAATCACAAGTTTAATTTTATTGTTATAAATTAGCAGCTATAGTCATATGCGGTGGATTTTTTAAATTTTTTAGAACTGAAGATAAAGACTTAGTAGTACATTTCAACATTCACATAAATCCTTATTATGTCGATATTAGTTCAAAAGACTTGGAAGAAATATTAGCCAATGAAATATCAATAGCAGAATCTATATTTTTTAAAAACATTACAATTGACCTCAAAAGTTTGGAAGTGAAACCTGAAAATGAGCTACCATTAGTTCAATCTACGACTTTAACAATAATTACCGAAGCAATTACACAAAAACCAATACCTCCTAGGAGATGTTTTCCACTTGAGTTGAACTATTGCAAAAAATTGGGGTACAACGTAACTACATACCCAAATATATTCAATCACTGGAGTATTAAGGATGTGGATAATGATGTTATATCATTTAGAGAACTGGTAAATAGTTTGTAATAAATTAATTAGTTACCTTTAAAAATAATTTTTATTATCATCAGGTTGACGCAGAATGCTATAGACACGCTTATGAATTTGTTTGCCAAGTTCTTCAGCCATCTTGTATGAAAGGTGATATTGAAGATCAAATGATCCTACCGTGTCGAAGTTTTTGTAGAGACTTTATGGCAGGGTGCGGAAAAAGGTTGGAACACGATAAAATTAAAGATTTCTTAGATTGCGCAAAATTTCCGGAATATGGACAAAATGTTTGTTTTACTAAGCCAGGTAAGTAACAGTTTATTGCATTTTCCTTATTATATTTCTACTAGCTAATCATTAGTTAATACAAGATGTATATAAAACTTAAAAATAACTATAATTCCGCATCATTTTTAGTCAGCATCATAGTCTACAAAGCTTTTGCGTAAAATTTCATTCTTTTCCGGTTGTCTTTATCGATAAACTAGGCTAAATACAACGTAATGAAGCATGATGCGGTACATGTATATTACTGAACCAGGCCATATTGCGGTGCCTCTTCTTAATTCGTGTTTAACTTTGTCGGAGTCCGAAAAGTGAAAAGTAAATATCACAGTAGACGACGCGTGACGTAGTGTAATTATCCGTAAATGCCTCAATTAGTTAGGGCTATTTTATCAATAGGTAGTTATAGTTTAGCCCTGCCTATCTTTTAACTCTTAGTTAGATGACATTTTACTGCGCATTGTATAACCGGTCCCTTGTAAGTTCAATTATACGAGTACTAGAAAAGCAGTAATTGTCTTTGTTTCTACCGACTTTTCTCTTAACAAAATAATCATTTAAGACAAAATACATTTTTCGCTGCTCTAGATATGGCATTAAGAGGAAATTGCCAAATAATAAGTGCCCAAATATTTTCCACTGTTCAAGGAATTGTTAGTTTTATAGTACAAATTTGACATTTAAGAATCTTAAGGTGATCTTATAGCTCTTACTTAAGAAAGTTATCATTCGCAAACACAATTCATTAAGCAAAGTATTAAATGAAATAAACAGACTTACATTCTGTATTACAAACTTTTAATTCAGTTTTCAGATTGTTGCTATTTTTAAAACCTACAATTTAGTTTAAGTAGAAGTAATATTATAATTTTCTGTAATTTTTTACGTCAATATTTAAATAATTGTTATTAGCGAGGTAACCTAATTTACACCTATAAAATTTTTTCTGTGAGATAAAATCAGTCTATGTCAATGGGTGACAAAACTTCCAGAACTTCCAAAAATGCTAGATACTGAAAGTCAAGTTTTTTCATCTTTATTCCATATTTTCTTTTTTCTGATTTTTTAGCCTTCCATTTACTGCAAACTGATGAAAAAGTTAATTGCCATTAATCAGTATAATTGTAGGTGGATTGTTGTGAAAACTCATTATTTTTATCACGCTACAAATGTACGAATCGGGATAAGTTAGATACGGGCTAGGTGAAGGATAATTAATAATTTTCAATGTTTAGAAAGCAATGTCGCTCGTCTCCAAATCTTGAAAATACTTCCTACATTCCACTTGCTTTCTCAGTTCAGAAAACCACATTGTGCATAAGATACGTAAAACTGTTGTCTTGTTTCCATATAACACAAAAATATTAATTTAAATTAGTGTCCAATAATCTAGTTTTCTTGCATATTTTTAGCTAGAAAGCAGGAATTTTTTAATTACAGTTGATAACTGAAACCGCAATAAATAAGTATAAAAAGATTTATTAATTAAAATGATTGTAATATACTGTAACCACGACGTTTTTCTCATAAAAGCAATTTTCTACTACAGTTAAGTGTTTATATTTATCACACAACGCTACTACTGACTTTAGTGAAGCAAGAAAATGATAGGTAGAGGCCGTGGATTCTGAGTAGACCCGTGACGTCGTAAATAGTTGCGCACAACTAAATAACTGCTATAATTAAAATACACTAAACTAAATAATATAATTTAAAAATAAGCAAAATTTACTGCGCTATTCAAAGAGACAATACGACGTAAACGGCGGACTGACCAGAATGAATCAGTAAGGGCTGCAATTATTAGTAAAGTTAATAGGACAATTTTCAAACACAAATTTGTGTACTGCGCCGGTTGACGTCACATGTCTACTCAGAATCCACGGCCTCTAATAAATGTTTTTAAAAACTGTACTATATGTGCCGTAATACAACGTCGTACACATATTTTAACATTTGTTAATCGGTTGGTTAACAACTAAGGAAAATAACATGTTTTATTTGAATTTAAATTGCGTCTTCAAGTAACTGTATTTTAAACGTTAGAACATAAATATGTACAACTAAACGATGCTTAAATAATTAAATACTTGTAGATTTATAAAATACTTAAAATGTTTATATTGCAAATTTATAGTTTGTTTTTTATAGATTCTCCAAAGTTCTTCGTCATTCCTAACTTTTTATGACCTTGAAGTGTTTCACAACCACATTGCAAAGCTCTCCAAATAGTACTCCTCCTTCTTTCTTATTATTTTTTACATATCGGCTCCGCGCAGCGATGAAGTAAAAAAAAAACAGTTTAAATGATTAAATTTATTGTACTAACCCTTACTCTGAACAATAAATAACTTAACGTTTGAACGAAACTTCCACTTTTTATTCGAAAAATAGGTTTTTAATATGCAATTACCTACAGCTAAAATTTGCATCGTCAGATTGAAATATTAAAGTTCTGTTTGTAGCTACCGGATGTTGACTATGTAGTGTTAAGACTAGACCAAGTATGGAAGTAATAGGTAAGACATAACAACATTAAAATCTAGATGTTATTAGCCCTAAGGGATTATCCTGGATGGATTTCCCTCTAAGATCAGTATAACTATGCAATGATATATAAAAACCGGGAAAAAACTATATATCATGCTGGTCTTTACAATAATTTAATATATTTGTTTTACAATTTCGTTTTATCTATGTATAAAATGAAGACTCAAAGTAAACAGCATAATATTGGAGAACTTTATTGGTCTAGCCTTAATCCTACTTAATCAACATCAGGTAGCTACAAACAAACAAAATCTAACTTCAATATGTCAATCTGACGATACTAATTTTAGTGAAACAGCTGTAATTTCATTTTATAAACATAATTTTGAAAATAAAAAGTGGAAGTTTCGTTCAAACATTTAGTTGTTTATTGTTCTTAATTAGCTTCAATGATATTCACCTTCTCACATACCAGTATAACCTTATTTAATTTGAATCTTATTTCTTCTATAAGTACAGCTTCCTGTTGATAGAATTATGCCACCCAAATAAATTAATTCTTCCTCTGGATCCAGTTCTCGTCCTTCCAAAGTCAGCAATATTCTCCTTTCTAATAGTTTTTTAGCTTGGGAACTATTTCACAAATCTCCTTATAGTTATTTCTTAGGTATACTAGAGCCTTCTTTCCTTATTGCGTTATCCTAACAATCTCATGTAGTTCCACTTCGATTTCTTTGAGCACTCGTAATAATATATTCCATTCCACTCTATCTCAATTTGGGAGGTAGCCTTCTCCAAATTAAAGTTTCATCCTCACTTATTTTCTTTTTCCATAGTAAATATGTTTTTCATTTTATAGTATTGCAATTCTTATTGTTTTAGGTTGTGTAGAGGAATTGCAATCCAAAGCTTTATCGCCTCGAATTTGTGACGGAGTTATAGATTGTCAAGACGTATCTGACGAAAAATCTTGCAGTTATTGTTTAAAAAATCACCTTCATTGCGGCAATGGACGAGTTTGTATCCACAAATCAAAAATATGTGATGGACGTTCTGACTGTCCCGACGGAAGTGACGAGAGGGGATGCTGTAAGTTTAAATTTTAAATAAAAATTATTTTTTTAAATATATCAATGAAAATAGATTATCATTAGGCAAAAACGAAAATACATAGATACTTGCAATACTTAGTGCAAATTCTAAAAAAATTAAAATGTTGAATCTGGAACAGTTGGCCAAACTGATACCGAAACCGTTTACACTACCACTACACCAACATACACTTTTAACTGCCTGACGCGCGTTTCGATAACTAAGCTATCTTCTTCAGAGACTGAAGGTAAACTAAAACTATGTCTACAAATTAACCTTATAATAAAAAACTCTTGTTACTCAACTTCCAAAGTTAATTGTGATTTTAAACCAAATCAATTGTGATTTTAAACCTAATTTTTTTAATTAAACTTGGAAGTTGAGTTAAAACAAGAGTTTTTTATTATTCTTCGTAAGTGCGAAAACATTTTTACAATAAGTTTTATTTTAATAAACTATAAAGTGGACTATCTAGGATAGATCCTTTGTCCTTATTTAATCTAGGTTTATACTTAATAATTTCTATACTTTCAAATGTATCCAACAATCTATTGTTCGATACATTTTTTAACAATTTTAAACTATCTACATTTACCAAATGGTTTTTGGTAAAAGCATGTTCGGCAATACTAGATTTTTCTATGCGTCCATATTTTAGATGAGCTAAATGTTTTTTAAATCTAGTTATCACCGATCTTTTTGTTTACCCAACATACTTTTTATCACAATCATTACAACTCATTTTATATATACCGCTTTTTTCCAGATCTTCTCTGTTATCCTTCGGATTTCCTAACAATTGTCTCAGGGTGGTACTAGTTTTATGAACTAAACCTAATCCCCCACTGTACCGAAAATAGTATTTAATCCTTTGGTATACTAAGGGATAAATGGTAATGAAATGAATTTCGTATCGATGTGCTCTCGCTGTTAAAAGGTGATTTCACAAAGAGATTTCTTATTCAAAATTTGGACTCATTAGTAATTAGAAATGATAACAAGTTAGAATTTGATATTTTTAGGAAAGACACCGCTACGTATAGATATATTCTTTTCACTGTAGTCAACACAAAATGGCAAGTTTTCATTTTTTGGTTTATCGATTAATTAATTTTCCCTTAAACAAAGCAAGATATAACAGAGAAAAGAATTTAATTGAGGATGTAGCTGTATTTATTGTAAATGATAAAAAACTAATTCATAAGTTAATCAATCGCCATAGTTTTAAGAAATCCCTTTGTAAAACCACCTTTTTCCAGTGATAACACAACGATATAAAATTCATTACATTACCATTTATCCCTCAGTATACCATAGGATTGAATACAATTTTCGGTACGGTGGGATTAGGTTTAGTTCATAAAACTAGTACCACCCTGAGACAATTGGGAAATTCGAAGGCTAAAAGAGGAAATCTGGAAAAAACGGTATATATGAAATAAGTTGTAATCATTGTGATAAAAAGTATGTTGGGCAAACAAAAAGATCGGTTTAAAATTGATTTAAAGAACATTTAGCTTATCTAAAATATGGACGCATAGAAAAATCTAGCATTGCCGAACATGCTTTTACCAAAAACCATTCGGTAAATGTAGATAGTTTAAAATTGTTAAAAAATGTTTCGAACAATAAATTGTTGAATGCATTTGAAAGTATAGAAATTATAAGTGCAAAAATAGATTAAATAAGGACAAAGGACCTATCCCAGATAGTCCACTTTATAGTTTATTAAAAGGAAACTTATTGTAAAAATGTGTTTTTAGGGCTTAAAAATTGACTTTTCCGCAAAAAGATTTACCGCGAAAACATTTTGGCGATACAAATGTTATATATGTATAAGGTTAGATTGTATAGGTATAGCTTTATTTTACCTTCGGTCTCTGAAACAGATAACTTGGTTATCGAAACGCGCATCAGGCAGTTAAAAGTGTGTGTTGGCGTGCAAACGGTTTCGGTATCGAAAAAAATTGTTGATTTACTTTTATAGAAGATTTCTCATATAAAATACTAACAAATTTATTTTACGTTGGACTAAAAGGATAAAATAGCTTTATTATATAAACCAGGTTTTTATGTAGGTATAAATTATTTTGTTCGGATTCTAATGCAGTGAGTACTGGTGAATGTGGGAGAAGACATGGACCGAATTTTTGAATTTTTGAAATTTTGTTGTTGTTTTTTAATGGATTTTTATGAAATTTTCCTTGGTTGTAGTTAGTATGATTATTTTAACTATTTTTGGTTTAATTTGGACTACCCCTAACGAGGGGGTGATTTTTTTCTTAAAAATCCATTTTTTCACCCTAGCTCGGACAGGTTTTAATGGATTTGAAAAATTTTAATACCCTTAAATTTTAAGTTTAATTTCAAAGAACACTGTAGTTGAAATTTTTTGTTTACATCATCCCTTACGGAATTATTCCATTTTTCCACCCCCCATGTATATCGCATTTCTAAAATATCACAAAACCTTAAAAAATAAGCAAACTATTAAAGATATCAAGATATCAAAACGAAACAAAAACCATCCTTTTTAGCTCATCAAGTTCTATTATAAACTGTCTTTACTTTTTTTAAACTTTACAGCCTTTTCGGCATAGTCGTGAATGTTGAAAAAAATTTATTTTACCTTCTCTATAATCACATAAAGTGGAAAAGTTAAAACATAAAAATATCTTAAGGAATGAATTGAGTTTTATTCTATTAAAAATTATATTTTTTATTTCTAAAAAACAGCTTTTTTCTCAACCCTTTTCCTTCCTGCTGGAAAAAATAATATCTCCAACATTATTCCTGACGCCATTAGAGCAAACCATTTTCTTTTAAGAAACTTCTATAAAAACTAATGTAATACATTTCCTTTCACTTGACTCGAGACATTTTTCTCCTATTTAATTTTAGTATCCTACTTGTTTTTTTTAACAATTTTATTTTTCTAAGTATCTCTTCACTTTATATGTATCTGAATGGTACACAAAGCCTACATGGTCAGGCCGTTATCTGCACTTTTACTCACAATATTATTTTGCCAAAAAAAATCAGTTATTATTGGTCTAGCAGATAGAGCTATACCTAGAAGCAGCGAAGTAAACAGACAAGCTACCATATCAAAAGCAAAAAGGATGTTAAGAGATGTTGGCTACCCATCACCATCCCAAAAATTTACAAAAGTTTTTAAAGTAGCATGACTTTACAGTATCCCCGAAGGGATATGATCTCATGAAAAAAAAATATTTCACCAAATTAAAAAGTAAAATTCCCGATATGAAAAGAACACACACCATATTATATGAGGTTCCTTGTAATGACTGCCCTGCAGTTTATATTGGGCAAACTCTCAGATTTAAAAATGAAATAGATACGAAACGTCGGCTTATCGTTTGTAACCCACATCAACCCCTGCCCCCTCCCATGTTTGCTTGTGTTTACTTTTTTGACATTTTAGTTCCGCACAGTGATTGAAGCGTTTGAATCGAACCGGGAATTTAATGACATATTATTGGCGCATATGAATTAGCCAATAAGATTGTGGAGCCGAACCATTGATATGGAAAAGTAAAGCCATACAGCAACCATTATATCGTCACAACATTTTTTTTCCTAAGAAATAAAATATTTTGCATAGATACTTACCTAAATTGTTTATGTTTAAGCTTTAAAACCAAATAACTAGTATATTTGTATTATGATATTTGTATTATGATACGTCTCTGTGATATAAACAAACCTCGTCTGTCCTCCTTCTACATGCTCTGTTGTTTATGTGGGTTACAAACAAACTCTGTGTTAAGGGATATATCATAGGTTTGTTCCAACCAAGCAAAGAACCGTTCTAGAACGGTAATATTACCACTCACGAGACCAAATTAGTGCACTGCGCAACTCAGTACACCACTGCACACAAAAATTACTAGAATTAGAACGGTTCTCTGCTTGGTTGGAACAGACCTCATTACTTATTCTATTTTATTTTCTCATCTAACGGTCACCGATATGACAGAAAAAATATAACAGCCCTTAAAAACATGACAACAGCCACCAACACCAATTTAAGTATGAAAAAAAATAAAATATTTCGTCCCTAAATAAGATATAGGTAATTTAACCTATTAAACTATAATAAGAAACCAACCATCATTAACATTGACAAAACAAATCAACAACTTAAAAAAAACTGTCCACTCTGTATACGCCTAAAATAATAAAACCAATAATTATAAACTTAAAAAACAACACTAAGTTAATAGCTATCGTTTTTATGGAAACTGATGTAAATATGTGCCGTCTTTAAGGGCATAGACAGGATTTGGTTCGAGGGAGACAGGAAAGAAAAAACTAATAATGACTACTTTACAAATGTTTATTAATATTAAATATAAATTTTTATTGTACTAATAACCGACATGGTATTGTCAAATATTCGCTTGTTGATCGATAAGAACTGTACCGTGTAATAGTTTTTGTTGGTTAACCAAAACTTAAAAATGCCTCAATTCCATTTCGATAAATAATTAGACCGTAAATATTATTTGGCTACTGGTGTAAATGTCAATTAAAATTGATGATATAATCGATTGGAAATTGAAGTTATCTAAAATAGACCACTAAAACTAGTTGCCTACCGGTTTAGCAGCTACATCAATGATCATATAATCGATTAGAAATCAGAAGAAACAGTTAGGAATTTTAGACAAAAAAAGAAAAATGTACAATATTGTTGGCGTGTTACTTTCAAATAAAAGGTAGCTAGAGTTATAATAACCAATTTGTACAATTATTATACGTTTTTTGCGGGTCAAAACGAGTGTTATAAAAGCAATAGATTTAGATTTGCACACGTTTAAAAGAACCGTACTGGAAAGTTTGGTAATATTCTCCATGTTTTTAAATATAATAAATTGATCAATAGTGGGTCCATTAATTAAGTTGTGTGTATTCAATTTTATTTAACACTATAGACATCCTATTGGTGTGAAGTGAGCAGCCAATTGTAACTGCAAAATGTTGCAAATATTGATAACCCTTAATCCATTTATAAATTACAAATAAAAGGGTGGTGTGCAAGTAGGCTTGCAAGGCCTTTATAAGTTGTACAGCAATTTGTACATCATAGTTTGTAAAGCCAGGTATTTGGTGTTTTATTAAACGGATTATTAATTTGTTGTATTATTTATTTAATTCATTTTCTATTGATTGGTTCAAAATATGACGGGGCAATTGCTTTAAAAACATCTTTAATGGACTAGTTTAGTAGGATCATATTAATCAAAATGATAGCAATATATATTTAGGATAAGATACCTACTTACTTATATTGGTAATCATTTTGCAATTAATTTTTCTCATTTCGTAAAATTTAGCAATAATTAATTAGTAAGTTTTAAACGTCGCGCCAACTAATAACCAATAATGAAGTGTGTTTAAAAGTCAACGTTGTCATATTTTAGCTACGTTCGTTTCAAGTATTCTCAAAGAACTGGCACAAAACACCGTGTTCTGTGACTAATTGATTGTACCAGTTGACAAGATATATGACAGGAGAGAAAATCGTGTTTATCTGTAATAAACAAACAAGACCCCTATTCTTGGTGTGGTTCTATCGAAAATGCCAAAACGGTATTTTTGAAATTCGTTCTCTCACTGTTCCGATAGAAGGGTTGCTCCCCGAGAGAACAATTACTTCTATTGGTTATTTTTGAAGGAACCACTATAACACCAAGAGAAGGTGTTAGGGATTTTTATTTTCGAACCAAAAATAGTATAGAAGTAATTTCTTTCATAAACCAAACACAACCAAACAACAAATTAAACTAACGAAAATGACAGAATATTTTGTTTAGTGTTTTACTCCTTATTTGATAAAGTGTCAATCAAAGAACCAAAATATCGATATGTTTATCTCTTTTTAATGACAACAAATAAGAGAGGGAGATAAGTTTCTCGGTTAATATTAAAACATATCGACAACATCCCAAATTTTCTACCAATCTCATTGAAACACGTCACTTACCACTTGTGACGTATGTAACCATTAAATTTAAATTTCAAAAGCCGACTATGGCTAGAGGATTAATTTTATAAAAATTTTATTTGTACAGTTGAACCACTAAAAACCTATTTTATAAGATGCAAATATAAAAAAAAATCACTAAACTAGTCCATTGCCTTTCGATTTTTGAACGGTTTAATGAACATGCTAGATTGGTAGCTCAATTAGTGACGCCTTACTACAACAATCCTTTTAATACTTAGAAGAAAAATTGACTTATAGCTAATGTATTGGAATTGGAGACCGTACAATTTTGATATGAAATGAGTTGAAAAAGGAAAACGTATAATCCAGTTTAATTACTGGTAACATACAATTATGACAAACTCTCTTTATGAAGCTCTTAACAGGGAGTGTATGTCAATGGCTGACCAATTTCCTTAAGAACACTTTCTTCTCCCCAGACCTCTTATTCCACCAATCTTTCTTCCATTAGAAGACACTCAATGTTGCACACTTAACAATATGACAGCTCTTTCCAATAAATACTTAAAAAATTATCTCAGTTAATGATCTTGTATAGGATAACTTAACTTTCATTTTTACAACCTTGCAAATTCATTCCTCTATCTATAAATGAGAAGAATACCAGTGTCTTAGGTGATAAATACAATAAAGAGGATTCCAGTTATCTCGTATCACGTATCACAACAAACGTAATAAATTGTATTTTTATAAAAAATATAATAATATACTTTAATGCTTTCGTTTTTTAAATGTCTATTAGAACGTTATTCTAAATTTTTGCTATCTGTCCAAATAAACAAAAAATTCAAACCCAATTTCCAAACTACCATATTTTGCTGTTGAAATTTCTATATAGTTGTTCCAAAATGCTATCAAAATGAGTTACAAACAAGGAATAGAAGTATTGCAAATTTAAAACTAATCCTAAGGATGAGGAAGACACTAATGATTATACGTAACTGCTAGAAGAAAATAGTGAAACAGAGTAGGAATGAGAGAATATTTGAATCCGAACAGACTTTTTCTTATTTCACGGTACAAAATTAATTTATTATGGTCTATGCATTGTTCAAAAAAATGTGAAAATATTATTGTATAGCTACTATACTAGGCGCGATTTTAAAAGCTCCCTTTTTATTTTAATTTCACTGTTATTTGTTCCAATTTCATTATGTTCTAAATAGTTTTCCTGTCGTGTAGCATGTTGAATAAAATATTTCATATTTGTTAACTCCTACGATACACGAAATTATTTTAAGTCATGATGAAGAATGTACAAGAAACGTTTATCTGAATTTTTTTTGTTTTAAAAATTTTTGCTATCACTAAAAGGGTAAGTGCATTACACTTGCTTGGGATTGTTTTCGGGAATCTCGGGAATGCTATCATCTTGAAGTTATAAATATTGCTGCAAAGTCAGATTTTGTAGTAGTCTTGATTGCGAGTAAGAATTTCGCTCTGGTAGTTTAGCCCTTTGCATATTAAAAATGATTATTAGTCTGCAGTCCAGCTCTGTCCGTGAAATTTAACTTTTCAATTAAGTAATTTCTGTCCGCTGGCTGTCTGCATACAATATCGATCGTTATACCTACATTGAACTTTTCATATTTAAAATCAGATATAAGCAACTCGCTAAAAACAATAGACCGTGATTATTCTGGTTGTTTTGTTTGTATAATAATGAAATATTGCTTGTTAAATAATTTGATTGTATCAGATGCCGGAAGCCAACGATTTAATGAAGTGAATTTAGACAGCATCTAAATTTTAAGACGTTAAAATGGAACAGATAAAAATATTCTCATCACAATGTATTAATTTTAAATGTATATTTTATAACACCCAGAGTTCGCTATTTCACTTCCTTTATATAAAGGATGTCCAAAAATTTATATTGTACGTATTTGCTAAAAAAATTATGTTAAATTATCTTTTTAGTAAGCCTCGCCACTAGTGTGAAATCGATCAAAAAGGTTGAGTTCGTGACACCACACCCGTCACGCTATATCTCCGATGGATTCCTAATATTCAATGAAAAAGGAGAAGTTGGAAAATTATGTACAGAGAATATTAATCGAACTCTACCATTTAATCAATCGGTTGCTGTGTTAGAAGCTGCGGCAACGTCACTATGCAAAACATTAAGCTACGAGTAAGTTAAAAAAAATATATGATTTAGGTCATCAAGCTGCAAAAATTATAAGAATTACAGATTAGACGTGAGTTTGTAATAATATAGTTAAATTATAAAAACGCAAGAGAAATATATTTCAATAAGTGTAATTATTTAATAAATAATAAATATAGTAATAATGCTAAGTATTAATTCTATAAGTGAAAGTTTATCATAATTTTTTTCAAATTATAAAATATATTCATTCACAAAAGGTTAAAGTTTGAATAACAGAATTAAAAGTGAAAACACAGAAACACAAGATTAAAATATATTATGTGTGAGAAATCATTTGACTTATAAAGAATTCCTAACTCTTTTTTTATAAATTCAATTATATGTGTCATTATTTAGCGCCGAGAATTTATTCAATGCTGCCCAAAGACATACAAATAATAAGAAGATATATTGTGTTTACAAAAAACACATTCAAAAATGGATTATTGAAAATGAAAGATCAATATTTTCTGTTTTAATGCATCATGCTTGATTTTCGGAAATAAATTTGTTAACACCTGTTTGTACTGTTTTTCTAAATTCTTTTTTGTTGGATACATATATGCATTCGTTATTATTTTGATTGATATTAAGTAGTTATAAATATTAATGTTTTAAATTATGATTACCGAACAAGCCGGAATAACGGCATACTTAGTGATTATTATTGCAACGAAACGCGTCCGCCACTGGTCGAAGACTCGAGAAACGACTGGACACGGTAGGAAGGCCTACGCGACTAGACAATTCGATTTTGTTCTCGACTGGAATTCCGACCACAGGCATATATAACCGTGTGCCCAACACGGAGGGACAGTTAGATAGTTTTAGTTAGTCTTGTTTTGTTGAATATAAATTAAATTTTTAAAGATAAATTGTGTAGTCTTTAGTTATTAATAGTGTCGTTTATTCGTTAATAAATAAATATAAACCGAACCCCGAGTGTGATTAAATAACGTTACATTGGTGTCAGGTGCGGGGTTCAAAAACTTTCTTCATAAACAATTTTAGTGACTTTTCGCGATTCGCGTTCGTTGTATTTTGTGTTTAGACTTTTATTTCGGTTTCGGTAGTGACTTAAAGGCACAAAAATGAAGCTTGAACAATTATTGGTAAAACAATTGAAAAAACAATTAGTGGAAAGGGATAAAGATTCTACGGGCACCAAAGCTGAACATCGATTAAATGCTGCCCTAATCGAAGATGGTGCGGATCCAGAAACTTTCGAGTTCCACTCTTCGGAAGAGATACTCTTTAAGAGGATTGAAGATAATTCGAAGAATCTGAAAGAATTGATAGAAGAAAAGCTCAACGAAAATGCTCAAGAATTAAAAGAATCATTTGCAGAAAAGTTCGAGCAAGTGGAAGAAAAATTCGAGAAAGTTGAAGTCTCTAAAACATTTGACAATGTTCAAGAAAAGATGAAAGAGCTAGAATTACTTGTCAAAAACGGTGCTTTGAGTTCGCAGCCAGTAAACGATATTGAGGTGACATCTGCTCAATTTCCTGTGAAAGAGCCAATCAAGAATCTTAAATTGCATAACTTCGATGGCAAAACTCCTTGGGCAACTTATGTCCAGCAATTTAAAACTATAAACCAGTGGACAGACCGATAAAAAGCTGGTGCTTTGACAGCTGCTTTACGAGGTGATGCCGCGGACATACTTAGGGCAATATCACCAGACCAAATGAATTCGTATGAGGCTCTTTATGCTCGACTAGAGACGCGATATGGTGATGCCCATCTACAAAACGTCTACAAAGCACAACTACAAAGTCGGGCAAGCGTGCAAATGAAACCTTGCAAGAATTCCAAGCAGATTTTGCATAGCATATCCAAGAGCTTCTGATGACATCCTAAATGATATGGCAATCAAAACATTCATTAGCGGGCTCAGAGAAATTGAATCCTGTTAAGTTGAGCAAACGATCAGTGGTTGGGCAATGTGTGCCTATTTCGGCTATTTGCTCTGTGAAATCATCGGATACGCCATCTAAAGAAAAGTATCCAAAAGAGCTGGTTGATGCGGTCATTAAAAATACCCAAGACTTAGACGACAAACAACGACAAAAAGTGAGAAACATGCTTGGGGAATTCCTAGATATATTCGCGATGAAAGACCAAGATAAAGTAGAGACAAGCATTGTGACTCACAAGATAAATACTGGCGACTCCCAACCGATTAGACAACAACCGAGACGACTCCCATTGGACAAGCGAGAGGAAGCCGAAGAAATTATTAGAGATATGAAAAAGCAAGGTTTCATAGAGCCATCGAATAGTCCTTGGTCTTCTCCTGTAGTGCTCGTGAAGAAGAAGGATGGCTCTACAAGATTTTGTGTCGACTATCGTCTGTTAAATTCGGTCACCAAGAAAGATAGTCATCCTTTGTCAAGAATAGACGACACCTTGGACACTCTATCTGGTTGCCGATGATTTTCCACACTCGATTTGAAAAGTTGATATTGGCAAGTTGGAATGGAACCAGCAGACCGAGAAAAGACCGCTTTCTCCATAGGCTCTGGATTTTGGCAAATTTACTGTTATGCCTTTCGGATTGTGTAATGCCCCAACTACGTTTTGGAGACTAATGAAAGCAGTTTTGAGGGGAATGACGTGGCAGACATGTCTGGTATATTTGGATGACGTAATTGTCGTAGGAAAAACGTTCGATGAGTACTCGAAGAATTTGAGAGATGTGTTCGGACGATTACGTGAGGCCAATTTGAAGTCCCAAGAAATGCTTCATGTTCAGGAAAGAAGTCAAGTATTTAGGGCACATCGTATCCTGTAATGGAGAACAACTGAGAACAAACATGAGATCAGAAGTTTCCTCGGCCTGTGCACTTATTACCGACGTTTCGTGAAAGGATTTGCTAACATTGCCAAACCACTAACGAAGCTGATAGAAGAAAGCAATGAGTATATATGGAGCGAAGACTGTCAACGAGCTTTCGAACAACTTCAACAAGCTCTCATTAACGCACCTATCCTCGGCTATCCCAGAAACGACAGGAAATTTGTGTTAGACACGGATGCTAGTAATACGGCCATCGGAGCTGTTCTCTCTCAACTACAGGATGGACAAGAAAGAGTCATCACATATTTCAGCAAAGTCTTGTCAAAACCTGAGAGAAATTATTGCGTGACCAGACGAGAACTTTTGGCCGAGGTCAAGTCATGTGAACATTTCCATAAGTACCTTTATGGACAAAAGTTCCTACTTCGAACAGATCATGCTGCGCTGAAATGGCTCTTACAATTCCGGCCAGGTGGCGAGATGGTTGGAGCGCCTCGCCTTGAAGAATATGACTATGATATCAAACATAGGACCGGAAAAATTCACAGCAACGCAGATGCCCTTTCTAGAAGGCCGTGCAAAGACAACTGCACACATTGCTCCAGGATGGAAGACAAAAATGGCCGCCTGCTACGAACAACTGTAGAGAGCGAGGAATGGAACCCATCCGGAACAAGGAAGAAGACCGGGCTGGCAGGACATCAGTGCGAGAAGTCCAGAAGTGAAGAGCTATTGGAGTCAATGGAAAATTTTGACCATGGAAAACCTGTTATATCGAATTGTCGTAAATGAAGATGGCACTGAGTCAAAACTGCAATTAGTGGTACCTAGAAGTAAAGTAAAGGAAGTATTGCGACAGTTGCATGATAGCGCTTCCGAAGGACACTTTGGTGTAACGAAGACATTGCAAAGGGTACGAGAACGATTTTATTGGGCGAACAGCAAATATGTTCGACGATGGTGCCGAAAATGCGAATTATGTGCTGCTGGAAACGGTCCGGTTTCCAAGAAGAGGGCACCAATGAGACAATACAACGTGGGTAGCCCAATGGAACGAGTTGCAATTGACATCGCAGGGCCATTTCCCGAAACGGATAGTGGCAACAAGTATATCCTAGTTGCTATGGACTATTTTACGAAGTGGACTGAAGCCTATGCCATTCCAAACCAAGAGGCACCAACAGTTGCTGATGTACTGGTGAAAGAATTCTTCACACGTTTTGGTGTTCCCATGTAAATTCAGTCAGACCAAGGAAGGAACTTTGAATCAGCCTGTTCCAAGATGTTTTTCGATTAATAAGAAGTAATAAAACCAGGACAACATCATTGCATCCTCAGTCAGATGGTATGGTAGAGAGGATGAATCGAACAATGGGCAAATATCTGTCGAAAGTCGTGTCAGAACATCAGAAGACTGGGACCAATATCTCCATCTGTTCCTCATGGCGTATCGATCTGCCGTCAATGAGACTACTGGTCAGACTCCTGCTTGCCTTATGTTTGGTCGTGAACTACGCCTTCCATGTGATCTCGAGTTTGGGCGTAAACCACATGAAGAGTATGTCGCAGGGGAAAGTTATGCCGACCAACTTAAGACAAAAATGAATGACATTCACGACTTGGCCAGAAATCACATTCAGATTGCTAGTGATCGAATAAAGACCAGTACAACATCCGCTCAGCCAACGAAAGTTTTGAAGCTGGAGATCTGGTATGGCTACACAATCCACAGCGTCGAAAAGGTCTTTCTCCCAAACTACAGAGACAATGGGAAGGGCCATATGAGGTACTAAAGAAAATCAACGACGTCATTTACCGTATCAGAATGAATCACCGAAAACCTAGAGTCGTTCACATCAATCGACTCGCACGATATGCCGGATCAAATGGTAACGATGAAGTTAGAGTGGCCCAGGAGGAGGCACGCAGTTTTGGATCAGAACCCACCTTTAGAGACTTCATGGCCAATTACGACCAACGCAAGAAAGCCCGATATGGCGTTACTCAGGGGGTGCTTCAGAATCTTTTCGAGCTCCCGTCCAAAGTTTCCATCGCACATTGTGTCGCCGAAGACCTCCATATGGGGCGAGGAGTGGCTTCCGTATTTCGAAAGAAGTTTGGACGTATAGACGAATTGATGGAACAACGACCACGAGTAAGCAAAGTTTTGCGCCTAGATGACCAGCGTTCTCTGCTTTACTTGGTTTCTAAGAGAACATCTGAAGGCAAGCCTACTTATGAAAACCTGTGGTCTGCTCTGCGAAACTTAAAATTGTGTAGTCTTTAGTTATTAATAGTGTTATCCTTTATTCGTTAATAAATAAATATAAATCGAACCCCGAGTGTGATTAAATAACGTTACATTATGTTTTAATAATTTTATTAATACCTAAATATGTTATGGAGCGTTTTTTAAATTTTTTTGGTACTTACAGTGATTGATTAGTGTGAGGAAGCTCAGTACATTTGTTATAGTAAAAATCCTAAAAAAAAGTTATTAACAAAAATTGTAAGCAGCTTTAAACTCCACATTTTAAAATTAGTTACAATCTTACAGGGTGTTCCATAAGATGGTGGCACACCAAAATTATGTTTTTTTTAATGGAACACCCTGTATTTTATTTTAAATTTGAAATCTGCATCACTTCTGCATCACAACAGTGTAAAGTTTTATTATGTTATACAGGGTATTTAAAAAGTTATAACCAATATTACCTGAAAATCGTATCAAGTTTAACTGTATAATTAAAAAGGAGTATAGCAGCATTGACCTATTACAACCATAGCTTTTTAATAATTGTTAAAAACTATAAAACATATTCGTTTTCATAAAATTCGTTAAATCAAATACAGGGTAAGTCAAAATGCAAGTACATTATTTTCTTGATAATTTTAAATAGGACACCCTGTATTTTATATCACTATCGAAAAGTAATAATGTCCTACTTTAAAGTTACAGGGTGTTCCATTAAAAAAAACATAAGTTTGGTGTGCCACCATCTTATGGAACACCCTGTAAGATTGTAACTAATTTTAAAATGTGGAGTCTAAAGCTGCTTACAATTTTTGCTAATAACTTTCTTTTTAGAATTTTTACTATAACAGATCTACTGAGCTTTCTCATACTAATCAATCACCCTGTATATATTATATTATTATTTTAATTGAGGTTAAGTAGTTTTAAATATTAAAGTTTTAATGCAATTCTTCAGTGGATATTATGTTTTATTTATACACATTTTACTGCTTGAATAAAGGAAAATACCAAAATCAGTGTCACAGGTTTTTATTACATAAAGTAACGTTTACAGGAACAGCAACTAGTTTCGGCCTATAAGCAGGCCATCATCAGGCTATAAAAAACAAATGAGAGAGGTAAAATTATGCAGATTATAAGTTTTAACAGCAGACCTACCTAAAATTAGTTACATAAAATGTTCAACAGATCATATGTACGATCGGACCAACAAAATTTTATATTAAATATTAAATTTTAATTAATGAATGGGGTAAGTTAAACCAGTGACCAGTGAGAAAAAATATATGTGACATAAAGATTATAAAAATAATATATAAGAGAAAAGATTATATTAAACTAAACAGCGGTATGAAAATGATTCATTGGAAATTGAATCAATGAGGAATCAGTTAAGAATTTAAATATTTTATTCAATTGTATGTGGTACCGTTGAATGTGTAAGGAAAAAAGTACCAATATATGGATAGAAAAATTAATGACTACCACTGTTATGTGATAGAAACATAAGGTTGGTAAACCATCAAAAAGAAGCATACCCAAAGTGAGATTAACTGGAGATACCAGTGACTCCGGTATCAGAGAAGGCCCTACATGGACATCAGAGTGAAAGGGCAGGCAGATCATGAATATGATCGAAATTCTTAGTAAAAAATGAACATTGTGTAACAGTGTAAAAATTGTCCATCACACTGAAAAAACACTAACTGCTTTTTTTACCATATTTTTTATTATTTATGTTTGTATATATTTTATTTTATTTAAGTATTTTGTATCTACTTAATTTGTAAAAAAAATATGTCAATGAATAAAAATTATTATTATTGAACCAATCTAACCCGACTTGCTGAGTTTTGATAGGGAATAATGGTGTATTTTAAAAATTTTCAGTTCATGTTTTTACTTACTGTATGATTTAATGTGTAACAAGACCATATTTGTATTTTTTAGTTTAGCAAAGGTTTTTGTCTAGTATTTTCTGGAAAAATTAAATATCTGTGGGTTAAACAGAAAAGATTAATATACCAAGGTGTAACATAAATATAAATACAATATGAGATTATTAAGGGCAGCTAAAACGACACATACAGTGATTACAGGGTTTTTGAGAAAATTATACATTTTTGAGTCATAAACAAATATATCACACTCAAAAAAAAAGGATCAAAAAAATTTAGTCTTTTGTTGTTAGTCACTTTTGTTGATATTAAAATATGCTATACGAATAAAAAAAATTGTATTTGTTTTTTAAATTACACACCAGGGTTAATCCAAGTTATCCAGTTTTGGCAGTTTACTATTTTTCAATTTAATTTTAATTGTTAGTTAAATTGAAACTATTTGTGCAGCTTGACGTAAATTCTTTAACAGTTCAGAAGTAAATATTGAAATAAAAATATATCCAGTAAAAAGACAGATAAAACATATGTTAAGCCAAAATTGTTTAAGACTGAGATGCCTACAAGCGTAAACTCACGCAATACAATAGAAAAATACGCAAAACCATAAAGGAAAACATGGTGAAAATTTTGTGAGCAGGTACTCAGATCGAAAACGCCGGATGATGTAGGAGTAGTCATGGAGAAACAAGATATAGCATTCCTAAGTTTATCCAAAATGCCACTATTTTACAAGCAGAACTTATGTCAATCTACTATTGTATGGAAGAAATTGAAAGGTTGGAAAAACATACAGTTCAATAACCACCTTCACAGACAGCCAAACAATGCTAAGGCGACTAGATTGGGTAGAGATTCGTTCTAGACTAGTCTGAGAGTATGTTTTTGCTTTGAATACTCTAGAAGACCGTTGCAAAATTACGGTAGCCTGAACACCAGGGCATGAACGCATAGAGTTCATTAAAAGGTGGATGAAACGGCCTAACTAGGCTCATTAATGGCCTTCATAGGACCAAAACCTTTTTGTTGAAAAAACACAAAAACACTCATAAACGTGAGTGGCTGGAATGGTGGAGAAATTTACCAGTACAGAGGCAAGCGAAACAGTCGCAGGT
This sequence comes from Ophraella communa, assembly GCA_035357415.1. Lineage (NCBI taxonomy): Eukaryota > Metazoa > Arthropoda > Insecta > Coleoptera > Chrysomelidae > Ophraella > Ophraella communa. Next base: position 16,581,459 of record CM068985.1, on the reverse strand, counting down.
TCAGAGTAAACTTAATGAGTAAAAACCGACAAAAAGCCGAAATTGTTGTAAGTCTAACAACAGGACATTGTAAGCTGAACAGGCATATTAAGCTGAAGGGACTTTCTTGGGAGAGTCCGGCTGGGAGGTTTCGGAGGACCCCATGAGATCTGAAAAAGTCACAGTAGAATAAGCTTATCGCCACATAAAATTAAATCTAAAGTTGTATATTTTTGCGCTTTAAGCCTTAAATCATTTTAAATTAATGTTGACTCTTCTGAAGTAAAATTAGATAAATGAAACGTATGGTACAATAATAACCGGATGTTTTACATTCACTCACACTTAAAATATTCACAGTAAAAAAATTGATTTTTTTGTTTAAGAAACATGGCTTCGATTAAAATTGAATATGATTTTGAAGAGGATATATCTTACGTTAAAATGAGAAATCCTACTGCTCCTCAAATTAGCTTCATTAGAACAAAGTGTCCTTCCAAACAAGTTTTAAAAGTATCCTGTTCAGATTTGCGTAAGTAAATACAAAAAAAATAATTAGCGTATCCGTTAATTTTGTATTTTATTCAAGAATGTGGTTTATCCGTTACACATGGACAACACGGGCTTAAATCCTTGGCAAAAATGTCTCAGCATGGTGATTGGCCATGGCATGCGGCTCTATATAAAGAAGACGTACACATATGCGACGGTACGTTACTCTCCACTGAATGGGTCGCAACCAGTACATCGTGTTTCCAAGGTCAACCAAAAGCAGAGTGGACCGCTAAATTTGGAATCACTCGTCTTTCTAGGTAGGTCATGTAAACAACAATGTTAATAAAATATTAAATACATAATTAACAATCACTAAACTAATAAATGTAGCCAAAAGTAATGTCTTACAATTATGTTTAGCTCTACTCCTTGGGAACAAGAAAGGAGAATAATAGGTATGATCAAGTCACCTGTAGAAGGCAGCACTATCGCACTTATCAAACTCGACCAACCAGTAATTCTTAATGATTTCGTAAGACATATTTGTTTACCGACGGAAACTATGGGTCTACCTTCCCAAAATGTTCAGTGTAATACACTTGGATGGGCGAGAAACAGAGATCAACTACAACGAGTACAAGTGAAATTAGTGGATAAAGAAAAATGTGAAAATGTCAGTATTTCCGGTGTCAACAGTATCTGCATGGAACCGTTTTATGGGGAAAATGATTGTAGTGTAAGTATTTTTAAAAAATTCGAAGAAAAAGAACAAATGGTATAAAAATAAGCTGACATTCTATTCTCATTCTATAGAACATTAGAAATTATTTATAGGTTTGGATAGGTTCAATATGAGTGGGGCGCTTCTCCACCCCTCCGCTGCGTCCAAACTCGGGCCTATTATGGCTCACCCCTAAGGATTACATTCGCCATCCAGTCTACACTTCTTGACGTCGTCCCATATCGATTTTGGCGAGACTTGTCTAAAGTCAATAGGCTCAAGCTGTATGAAACCAAACGGGCGGGCAGTAACAAAGAATGTGCTTTGCAGATTCATCTGCCCCACTGCAGTAACGACAGTCCGGAGTATTACTCAGACAAAGCTTCTTCAGGTGGTTCCTCAAACGACAGTGACCAGTCAACAATCCCGTTAGAATGCGTAGGTGACTTCTATCCAATTCCAGGAGCTGCACTGTTTTGCTACTCGAAGGTTGAGATATGGTGAGCCCCGGTATATTCTCCGAGTACAGAAGGGTTTCCTTTGCTGCCCAACTGGAGGTAATTCCCTTGGCGGTGCTTTTCGTTAGGCCAAGAAATGGTACCGGCCCAATAAACATGGACTGTGTTTCCTTCTTTGCCGGAATATCGACTCTCTCATTGCCCTCCACTCCCCTATATCCTGGAACCCAGAGTATATATATATATAAGCTTTAAACAGGCCATTTTAGGCCCATAGCATATGATAATGTAAATAGATTCAAGTTAGTGAAAGCTTTGCAAGAATTCAATATACCATCTAAGATAATAAGACTAGTAAATATGACACTTCAGAACACTACCAGTGCAGTCAAAATAAACGGCAAGAAAAGTGATTACTTTAGGGTAAAGAAAGGTGTAAGACAAGGGGATCCTTTATCCACCACACTGTTTAACTTGACTTTAGAAAAGATAATCAGAGACAGCAATATAAACAGGACAGGGACAATATTTAACAAAAGCCATCAGTGTCTTGCCTATGCCGATGATGTTGTACTCTTGGCTAGAAGTCGAAAAGAATTGAAAAAAATAGCTAGTCAACTAATAGAAGCTGCGGGAAATATGGGACTGTAGATAAATATGAGCACGACGAAGTACATGGAACTAAAGAACAAGCAAAAGAAAAGCGGAAAACTGAATATGGAATTATTGTTGGGGGAAGAAGACGTGTCGAGAAATTCAAAAATAAGGCTGTATAAAACGATCCTTCGACCTACGTTGGCATATGGCTGCGAAACATGGGTGTTAACAAAGAGACTGCAACAAAAAATTGAAATATGGGAACGAAGAATATTGAGAAGAATTTTTGGAGGAAAGATGACGGAAACAGGCTGGGAACGAAGAACAAATGCTGAAATTTATGACATGTTTGGGGAAGAAAAAATTAGCGATTTTGTCAAAGCCAGAAGACTACAGTGGCTGGGACATCTTGCTAGAATGGAGTCTTATAGAGAAGTAAAAAGCATAGCGTGGAATGCACCAGAGGGAAAAAGGAAAAAGGGCAGACCAAGAAGAAGGTGGAGAGATGCCGTGGATGACGATCTAAAAGAAAAGAAAATAGAAAATTGGAGAATAAAAGCTCTTGATAGAAGAAGGTGGAAAGGAATTACGAAGCTATGGAACCCAGAGTAGCGATACTTATTTGCTTCAAGGTTATTTCGAGATTCAATACAGCTCCACATCAGCTCCAGTCTACCCGGGTGAAATTCAGTCCTTTAAGAGCTGCCTGGCTGCCCAAAGTCTCTGTTTTCTGCTATACACACCGGCTTCCACCCCAGAGGGGATTTTGGAGCCCTCCATGTATAGAAAGTAGTCGGAAGAAGAAAATGTCAGAAAATCATATTTCTCAACTGTTCAACCTCGTTCTAGAAGCCGATTCGCTGCGCGAAGTTTTCAGTTTTAAGCTAACAGTCTTAGGAAGCGCGGAGGCAAGCAAACAATAAAATAAATATGTATATAAATGTGTTTTATAAGAGTAGCATAAAAAATTAGGACTGATATACCGAATGTACAGTCGACAGAAGCAAACATGGTCCGCGGAAAATATGCCAACTAATTATCACAATCAGCCAATCACGAGCCAATGTTAACGATAATATCAATTTTAGTGGCTGCATAAGTGAGATGAAAATATAACTACAGCGACAAGGACACGCCCACCCAGGGTTCATGTCTGCTTCTGTCAACTGTATATAAATTAAGTAGATAGTGAGTGTGTATATAAATAAATTAATTTAAGTGTGTATTTTATTAAATCAAGAGACGGTTAGCCATAGTGTGTATAAATAAATAAGAAAAACATTACAGTATGAATTCTTAAGAACCTTTTTCGTGCGAATATTTACCAACAGAGTGGTTACATTTGAAGCGAAAAAATAGTGCAAATATGTGCATTTAGTTCATAGTTTTTAGTTTACAATTCGTGCAGAAGGGGAAATAGACCCCGCTTGAAGCTTAATTGTTGAAATCACCTTTAATAAAATTTCTGTTATTGAAAAACACACTTCTGGTTGAACAATTTTTTTCATCAAGAAACGAAAATGGGGAATTTGGAATATCCTTTGAAGAATTGAGGAAATATAATAAAAAAATATAATTTACTTGAATTACACAATCTACATTCAAAGCTGTTCCAAGTAAGGTAATAAACACAGAAGTGTAGTTAGTTCGACAATATCTGTCTGTTTATTTCTATTCGTACTACTAACTGACCAAAAAACAAATTAATTCTTTCTTATGAAATGAAAACAATCGTATTAATTCTCGTATAAATACGTACGAAATAGGCGTCAGCACTGTAACTGCAAACACCTGCACATAATAATTTGGTTGCATCAGACAAATTCGTACGATTAGTATAAATTCGTACTATTAAATTTTTGTATGAATTCGTATCCACTGCAACGGCAGCCTATTGAGCAGTGTTGTTTCTGCTGTCTTCTTATAATTTACTTATGTTTTCACTCGATTTCTCAATTTTCTCTGATAGGTCTATAATGTTTCCTTTCCTCATTTTAAGCAATCTCATTTGATGTCTCACACTTTCTCCATAGCAGAAGCAATTAGTACACGAATTTAATATGTTTTAGGAAGAAGAATTTGCTGGTAGTCCTATGGTTTGTCAATATGGCGAGAAATGGTTTTTAACTGGAATAACAAATTGGAGAATTGCTTGTACGAAAAGTGGCCTAGAACGACCAAGAGCTTATGATAAAATATCGTCAAATGTAAAGTGGATGCAAGAAAGCATTAGTAATCAGGAACGATAAATGTTAAAAAAAATTAGATCATTTATTTTAACGAAGCAAAAAATACCTACAAAAAGTATAATTTGTTGTGCCAAAACCATCATTAACAATAGAAAATTGTTTCGAGTTAAAGAATAACCAAATTCGACTGATTTATGTGTTTTAAATTTGTTTATTTTTTTGTAGTTTGTTTATTTTAATGCAAACTATTTGATATAACATTACAAAAAAAATATGTACAATTAAATGGTTTTATAATATTAAATGTAATATTTATATAATATTTAAATAGTAAAAATCTTGTAAATATTTTGTATACAATTGTAGATAATACTAATAATGCTTTAGGAATACACTGTTTTTTTGTTTTTGTATATAATAAATATAAATAAAACACTATTTTTTAACTATGTAATTAATGTAATCACAAATTTGGAGCTGAGCATAAGGGAAGTAACGTTCAGAATAATAGAACTAACAAATTTATTTTTGCAAGGAAATTACAAAGTCGACATTTCATAATAAATAATAAATTTATCAATAGAAACTTTTTACTAAATTTAAATGTACAAACAATATTCTTTCCTTTATATAAAAATGAAAACGAGGGTATTTACCTAAATATTAACAAGGCTAAAAAACAAAAGTTTACGTAATATTAGTATACGTAATTCTATTCTATTCTATTCTATTCTTCTGGGGTGCGTTTCATGCATGTACTGGAGCTCTAGGCTCATTGTACCCCCCTGAAGTAATCATACCAGGTTCGTTTCCTTCATGTATTCTAGAATGTCCCTGATATTCGCTTTCACGATTTCCTCCGGCTCAGGAAACTGAATGCCAAAGTGTCTCTGTCTAAGCCACTTAAGGCTCGGACAGTGACATATTACGTGAAGAGGAGTTTCGTCTTCCTCACCACATTTTCTGCATAATGGGTCCTCAGCGAGTCCTATTATGTTCATGTGTTTTCGGAGATGGCAGTGTCCTGTTAGCAGTCCCACTGCCTTTCTCAATTGGGTTCTACTTAGGCTGAGTAGTTCTGTAGTTTTCTCCATGGATGGACCTCTTATGAATAATCTGGATTGCCTGAGTCCAGGCAGTTCCATCCAGAGTTTCTTATGTTGTTCCCTTAGTCGTTCCTCTATTGTTTCCCTTACATGTTGGTATGAGACCCCACATGTGGGAAGAGGTCCGATCAGGGTTCCTTCTGAAGCCTCCCTGGCTAGGAGGTCAGCTTTTTCATTTCCAAGAATCCCTGTGTGTCCTGGTACCCATTCAAGGATAACCTTGTGGCGTTTTGCCAGTTCAGCTACAGTTCCTTGGCAGTGCTTCACTGTTCGTGACGCAGTGTGCACGCTCTCTATTGCTTTGAGAGCTGCTTGGCTATCACTTCTGATCCTGACAGTCCTGTTAGGGACTGTCTCGCTCAGGATGATTTCCGAGCATGTATTGATGGCAACCACTTCAGCTTGCAGGATAGTCTCTACTGAACCCAGGTTGAGACTATACGTCTTCCCTGTATTTTCATTGTAGATTCCAATCCCAGTGCTGGTGCTTGTTTTGGATCCGTCTGTGTACCAAACGGATTCATGTTGTTTCCTAATCTTGGTACGAGCCTCGTCCCTATCCGGAATGTGAACCGTATATGGTTTGGAAAGGTCGTAGCAGATAGGTGTTCTATCTGAGGGCATGCTCAGTAATTGATTATGTTCAATCTCTTTCGAGATTGTGGAATGGTACCTAGGGATCGCCCTGCCCCATTCGTTGTTTATTTTCAGCCTGTAAGCAGCTGCCAGTGCTTCCCTTTCCACAATAAGATGTAGTGGAGGTAGTCCCAGCATAGCTTCCAGGGCCGCCGTGGGCGTTGTTCTCATCGCCCCGGTTATGGCTAGACAGGCTACTCTCTGTACCCTGCCTAGCTGTCTAGATGCTACTGAGCATCTCGCTTTATGCCACCACACAACAGAACAATAGGTTATGATAGGTGCCACCACCCTCGTATAAAGCCAGTGCATCATACTGGGTTTAAGCCCCCACGTATTGCCCACAGCTCTTCTGCATGCCCAGAGAGCTCTTAGGCCTTTATCTGTTGTGTTTCTAATGTGGTTGGAAAGGGTTAGTTTGCTATCTAGGGTTACCCCTAGGTATTTGACTTCCCCTTTAAACTTTAGCGTTTGGCCCCACATACGAAGTTCCCTCAAGTCAAGGTTCCTTCTGAGGGTGAACGCTATCACGGAGGTTTTTGCCGGATTAGTTGACAATCCCTCTTGTCTGCACCATTTTTCGGTAATCCTCAGTGCCAGCTGCATTCTCTCGGACACAGTGGCCCCGAATCTACCGTTTACAACTATGCTGACGTCATCAGCAAAGGCCTGGGCATAGATACCCTCGTCATTGAGTCTACAAAGGAGCTCGTCAACCACCAGGTTCCACAGAAGAGGAGATAACACCCCTCCTTGCGGACACCCCTTAGTGGCTGAGACCATCCTCGTCTCCCCAAAGAGCGTACCTATTATTGTTCTTTCCCGTAACATATTACCAGTCCATCTTACAATGTCCTGTTCTATGCCACGGTTCTGCATGGCCCTAAGTATGGAATCGAAGGAGGCAACATTAAATGCCCCTTCAATATCCAGAAACGTACCTAGGGCTATCTCTTTATTTAAGAGTGCCTGCTCCGCTTTCAGGAGCAGCTTGTGTACCGCGACTTCGCAGGACACCCCACTCTTATACGCAAACTGGTTTCGATGCAGAGGTTTTACCCTCAAAGCACCGTCCCGTAGGTACCTGTCCACCAGTTTTTCCAAAGTTTTAAGAAAAAAGGAGGTCAGGCTGATAGGTCTGAAGGAGCCCGTCTCAGCATACGTGGCCTTACCAGGCTTCGGTATGAAGACTACTCTTCCAGACCTCCAGTTCATAGGGATATAGCTCAGTGCCAAGCTAGCCCTGAGTAGTCGGCACATTGGTCCCTCGATGATTTCCCTGCCCTGTTGCAACAGTGCCGGGAAGATACCGTCTGGTCCCGCAGCTTTGTATGGGTGAAAGGATTTTATCGCCCATGCAAGTCTGGTTCTGTTCACGATTTTGTTGGCAAGGGCCCAGCTGTCCTTGGATGCCCTCCTACGGAGTGCCCCTGAACAGATGTGCCCCTGCTCCGTGACAGGTTCACATCCCGGGAAGTGTGATTTTAGAAGAAGATCTAAAGTCTCCTCACCGGTCGTTGTGTATTCCCCTTTTTCATTCTTCAGAGATCCTACCCTACCAATGGTGTCCCTCTGGAGAGTTTTTCTCAGCTTGGAGCATTCTGGAAGGCTGTCAATGTCCTCACAGAATTTTCTCCAAGAGTTTTCTTTGGCTTTGCGAATCGCATAACCATATTCTCTCCTTTTAGCCTTATAGGCTTCCCAGCCATTTGTTCTTTTGGCCAGGTTGAAGAGTCTTCTCACTTCTGTCCTGAGACTCGAGAGGTCTTTGGTCCACCATACAGTGTCCCTATTAGCCCTCTTCCTTTTCTCTGGGCAGTTTCTGTTATAGGCCTCCATAAGACCTCCAGTCAGTTGTTCTGAGAGGAAGTCTATTTCAGCCTCATTCTTTGGGGCTGGGAGGCATTCGCTTAGACCCTGCTCAAGGTGCTCCCTGAAGGAGTCCCAATCACAGGTTCTAGGGTTGCGATATGTGACCTCCTTCTTCCCCGTTTCACATGTTAGGTTGTAGAGGACATGCCTATGGTCGGACATAGACATCTCCCTAGAGACATGCCATCCGTCCACCCACCTGCACACCTCTCTTGTACCTACTGTGATATCAATGACCTCCTCCCGCGATTCAATCACAAAAGTGGGGTCATTCCCAACGTTAGCCACTTCTAGATTATTGCAAGCAATGTATTCCAGAAGTGACTCCCCTCTTGAGTTAATGTCTGTGCTCACCATATGATATGGTGAGCATTGGCGTCGCACCCCAGAAGGAGTTCGATCCCTTTGTCCCTACAGTGTGTAACCAGTTCTCTCACCTCTTTGGAAGGAGGGGGACCTGATTGGTCGTACGGTAGGTATGCCGAGCCAATAACAATCTGCCTCGACATATTATTTCTTTTAATCTTGACTGTAATTGCCACTAGGTCTCCTGTGCACAGGTCCCATTGTGGAAAAACATCAAGATTTCTCTTGGCTACTATACATGCCCGAGGGTGGCCATTCGTCGAATAGATCAAGTCGTAGCCTCCCGCGCATGGTAGCCCTTTGACCGCTCTCCCAACGACATAGGGTTCCTGCACAAGAGCAAGATCTATGTCTTGTTTGAGTAGACATCTCTGTAGTACAGCCGTGGCTGCCTTACAGTGATGTATATTTGCTTGTATTATTTTTACCACCTTTTCAGGTGGTGTTCGCCCGTCCGGTTTGGGCCTCTTCTGAGTCCCTGCCGGTCTCGGTTTTATGGGCTTCTCAGCCCTCTCGCCTCTTCCGCTGGTTCCTTGCCCCTCGATTGAGGTGCCGGACCCTAACGGAGTTGGTGTCAATACCGGAGCTGGCTGTCCCTCTACGGTTCCACCATCTCCGGTAAGAAGTCTTCGGGCGCGCCCCATCTTTCGACGGTGCGCTCCCGATCTTTCGTCTTTTGTTTGGTATCCATATCTGGTCCCACGAGCAGCTAGGGAAGGGGTGGTCGCCCCTGACAGAGCCCCGCATGCCAGGGAAGGCTAAATACAATGGGGTTTCGCCCGGTGCCCCAAGGTGACTACCAGTCGCTGCTGATCTTCTGTTCAGCCACGCATCCCCTTGGCCTGGTGTCCCACCGTGAGATTCAGGTTTTTATTGAGGTTGTCTCCTCTTGGTCCAGGTTGTTAAGCCCAGACCCCCGTAACCCTATCCGCGAGACATGGTTACTGGTTTTTCGGTTCGGTCAAAGGACCTCGCCGGCATCGTGTACCCCTGTGCAATCCCTTAGCCACGACACGACAGCTGGGAAGGGGTGGTTGGTCCGCGGTGCGACCTTAGGTACGACTCGTCCGACAATCTTGCGGGTTTTACACCGCTCATGCAAGACTCGCCGTCCGTATAGTACGCACAACCCCAGTGTTGTATCTAGCCTGCCATGTTGCAGTGTTAGCTGCTCAAGCAGACCAGATACTTTTCTGGGGGGCCCCTATCCGCCACCTGGGGACGCGCCCGATAGGCTCCAAACCCACGGGTAGTATACGTAATAGGTACATATATGTATACAAATACCAAACAGTAACAAGGATTCACGTCCTTAAAGTGTTTGCAAATTTTTTTAATAAATAAAATTTTAGAATAATTTAGTTAATTTTTTTTATTTTCAATCTTATCCGCCTTGAGTTTAATACCTCTGATTTGGACTATATAACTAAGTATTGAAAGAATTAGACATAACAATAAAAAAGCAAGACAAAATTATACTCTGTTAATTTTTAGAATAACATATAAATAATTGGTAAAACCTATTCAGGAATACCAAAGGTAGAAAAATTAATTATTTGGGTGATAGGTATATTGGGAGATGATCGATATCGTATTTTACAACTTATCATACATTTTCACATGGCAGAAGAGAAGCACTGGGCATGATAAGAGATAGACAATATCGGAGGAGACGGAACTATTCATTTTTTTACTTACTCAAACATTTGTTATTGAATCATTTATAGTATTTGTCGATTACATTAGTAAAAATATTGTAACTAATTACAAAACATAGACAAACAAACTTCACAATTTAAAACAATGCGAAAGATGAGTAATCTAAGAAAATAAAAATTTATTTTATATATACAATATAAAAAAAAAGTTAAGTACAAACATTGTTAAATGAGGCAATAAAACTATCTTAAACTAAATCACAGCCGTTTCCATAAACTATCATCGTCAGACATATTTAAGGTAACTTCGTTAGAAGTTTGTTTAATATTCTTAGTAAGATTACAGTTAACAAAAACAACACAGCTGTCATTGAATTGAGCTAATTTTTAAATAAACGTGGAAGTTTCATTTAAACGTTCAGTTGTTTATTGCTCTTAGTAAGCTGGACTTCCACTGAGTAAGGAGTAGCACAATAAATTTCATAAACATTTACAAGAAGGTATTTAGAGTAACGGCTATATTCTTAAAAGCATTAAACACAACTGAGGTCAATTCAAGGCTGATCTAGGACTGCTTAGGAGCCTTGAAAGAGGATGCAAAAATAAGCTCACAATTGCACATAGTGAGCACATAGGGAATGAAGAGCCGGAAATAAACAATGGAAATATCTCCCATGAACAGTACCGGAGTCCCACGTGGCAAACCTGGGTTTTTTCTCCCAAAATTGCTACATGGATCTATACGGTAATCATAAGACCTAAAACATATCGAGCTTTTGCATGAGTCATACTAAAGATACAAAGAGTGGCATGCCTTAATATACTAGAAGCCGGCCATGACATAAAAAATAATCTTAAATCTCACACCCCTAAAACTAATGTAGAAGGGTTGTGCGGCAAGGTATTCCTTGTGGAAGGAAACGGTGCAAACAATTATAGGCTGTTTTGCGCCCAGGTTTGAATTTAATAAACCCTGCACTATATTGATAAAGAACACAGAAAAAACAGACTTGGCTGGTACAATAGATGTCTACACGGACGGATCTAAAACAAAATACGTCGTCGATTATTTGAAATCAGTAGGCTGGACGACGAACTAAAGAAGCAGGCTCCGGATGAAGCAAAATGGATCTAAGGAGGTCTGAGTGCGGATTAAGCTTGTGGGCGTCACTCTGTTTAATTTAGAGATATAGATTATCATCCGCTTTCAGAGCCATGCAGCTGTAATGTCTCTCAGTCCTTTTAAATAACAAAATTACGTTGCCAAGTACGAAGATCTTTTGTGTCTATCTTAATCTATAAAAATATTTTGAACACCAATACTTCTAGCAAAGTGGAGCTGCTTTCTAGAAGGCATATTCCTTATTTGATAGGGACTCAGAACTAATTCCTCTAAAAATATAAGCAGTTTGCAGAACAATGTTACGCATTCGCATAATTTATATATTCAGCGCTTGCGCAGCCTGATTTGCCCATTATTTTAAGGTGATTCCTCAAAGGGCAGTGTCCTGTGAGAAGATCTATGGTCAATCTTATATCTCTATTGCTCATTTCGAGAAGGTATTTTACTCTTTCTAATGATATACCTACCTTTTAGCTCGTCTCAGTCTTGGCGTATTCATCCACATATTCATCGTAGGCGAATCCAGAGTTCCTTTTTGGTGCGGCTTTTTGTGAGACCACAAATAGGCTACGGACCAAGGTGTTTGGGCTGGTAATAATTAATGGACTGTATATTTCTATTTTAATTTAGTTTTATTATTTTAACTTTACAAAGCGTGGCGTGCATCGTTCACACCACCTTCAAACATCATTACATATGGGCGTCTCTAATACATATATTTTTCTCGAGGGTGGTAAGGCGGCTCCCTCGAACCGTTGAAACAATTTACATAGTTGTCACGTCTTACTAAATTTCAGGGCATCTTAACATATTGTCTATGTATGTGTATGTATGTAGGCCTTGAAAGTATCATATACTTTCAAAAATAAAACAAATATTAAAAAAAAAAAAAATAAAACATTCCTACAATAAAACTTGTTTTTAAATCTAAATCAGTAAAACGAAAAATAAACCTTGTACAATAAAAGTTAACATTGTTTTGTAAATAAACACTACGCAATTGAACATTTTTTTTTACAATAAAATGTTTACAGATTTATATGGGTAACGCACAAAGACGATTCACGGCACGCGTTACAATTGAATTGCGTACTTTCAATTTCACTACCCTCACAACACCGTCCGCGCCAGGGAGCAGTTCAGTTACACGTCCTAAAGGCCAATAACAGCATGGCGTATTTTCTTCTCTCACTAGCACTAGCGTTCCCACCTTTAATAATTCAGGAGCTCTCCGTTTCCACTTAACACGAGTTTGGAGTTCAGAGAGATACTCTTTCTGTCATCTGCTCCAATAGTGTTGTACCATTTGTTGCAGTGTTCGCCATTGTTTTAACCTGTTTTCAGGTATCTGGGTTATATTTTCTTCTGGGAGGGTAGTCAGTGGTCTTCCAATTAAGAAGTGTGCTGGGGTCAATGCCGAGGGGTCATCTGGATCAGCCGTCAGAGGACAAAGTGGTCGAGAATTTAGTATACCTTCGATTTGTGTCAGTACGGTAGCAAATTGTTCATACGTTAATAATTTATTACCAATTACCCGTTTAATATGACTCTTAGTACTCTTTATCCCGGCTTCCCATATCCCTCCAAAATTAGGTGATCTCGCGGGAATAAAATGCCAATTAACTCTTTCATCGGACATTTGATTTGTTATAATTTCTTTTTTATCTTTTAAAAACTCATACACCCTTATTATTTCATTATTTGCTCCTATATAATTGGAGCCGTTGTCCGAGTAAATATTCCCGGGCCTACCGCGACGACTGATAAAACGTTTAAAAGTAGCTAAAAAACATTCGGTCGTTAACTCGGTCACCAATTCTATATGTACCGCCTTCACTGCCATACATACGAATAAACATATGTAGGCCTTAGATACCTTAGCTCCTCGAGTTTTCCTATCCTTAATAGAAAACGGTCCCCCATAATCAATCCCGACATTACAGAAAGTAGAATTACTATTAACGCGTACTGTGGGCAAATCGCCCATAATGGGTTGATTTGATTTTGGGTTCGCTTTGAAACAAACTACACATTTTCTTACGATTCCTTTACACAAATTACGTCCGAAAATGGGCCAATATTTTTCTCTAAGAGAACAAAGTAGAGCTTGTGGGCCACAATGTAATAACCGTTCATGCTCATGTCTTACAATACGTTCAGTAAATATATGATTACTTGGTAAAATAATTGGAAATTTTTTGTCAAATGATTGATTGGCATTTCTTAAACGACCTCCTACCCGTAATAGTTTATTTTCTATAAAGGGATTTAAACATAAAATTTTGCTTTTGCTATGAAGCGGCTTGTTTTTATTAATATCATCATATTCACGCGAAAAATATTGCAATTGTGCGTTTAAAATTAGTAAGTTTAGGGCATCGTTAAGCTCAGACGGGCTCAGGGGTCCAAGCTTTTTACGTTTAGATTTACGGTTTAAAACAAATCTTAATACTAACGCTAGTATTCTTAAAATCTTATTTAAAGAAGAGAATTTATTAACTAACTCAACTAGAACACTATTTTCTTCAACTGCTACACAAGAGTTAACCTTTCGCTGTTCTGGAACGAGTTCAGGCATAATATCTTCTGGACCATTCCACTGCTCATTATTTACGAAAAACCAACTGGGGCCAGACCACCATAAACTATTATCAATTAAATCCTTCGCGGATGCACCTCTTGATATCAAGTCTGCTGGATTGTCAGCTGACCTCACATGCCGCCAATCGGTCACAGTGGTCAAGGATTGAATTTCACTCACTCTATTTGCTACAAATGTTTTCCATTTTGTTGGAATACCCTTAATCCAAGCTAAAACTATAGTTGAATCTGTCCATAAGTACATTTGATTGAAGGCAATTTTTAAAGATTCCATGGTTTTCCTAACAAGTTTGCTCAACAGGACAGCACCACACAACTCTAATCGCGGCAAACTCAATTGTTTTATCGGTGAAACTCTTGATTTGGCGCATACAAGATGCGAAACAAAATTGTTTTGTGATAGATGACATCGGATATAAATACAAGCACCGTATGCCCGAATTGATGCGTCGCTAAATCCATGAATCTCCAATTTAATGTAAGTGGAGAGCATAACGCATCTTGGTATTTTTACTTCATTAATATTTTCTATATTAGATTGAAATTCGACCCATGTCTTTAATATTTCATTTGGAACTGTATCGTCCCAACCTACCTTTAGTTTCCATAACTCTTGGATTATCAATTTTGCTGATGTTAATAGAGGTCCTAATAATCCCAATGGATCAAATATTTGACATATAATAGACAAAATTGATCTCTTTGTAACACATTTTCCTAATCTAAGATTGCTTGTATTAACCTTGTAACATATAAAATCTCTGTTAGAATCCCAGAACATACCAAGTGTCTTATTTTGTTCGCCTTCCCCTATATTCATAATACTTACCTCCTCATTACCCTTAACTTTAAATTTATTTAAAATATCGCGTCTGTTACATAACCATTTACGTTGCAGAACTAAGAGTCTCTGTCACCTTATCTTGTATTTCTAAAAGCTCTTTCTCTGTGTTTGCACCTGTAAGCAGGTCATCCATGTAGAAGTCCCTTTTAATAACCTCGCTGATTAAGGGATATTTCTTCTCGATTTCTTCTGCTAAATGAAATAGACATTTTACTGCTAAATAAGGTGAGGATGCGTTTCCATATGTTACTGTGTTCAGCGAGAAGACCTTTATCTTTTCATCCTTGTTGGGTCTCCAAAATATTTTCTGATACTTCCTTTGCTCTGGATTTATAAGTATTTGCCTATACATTTTGGCAATGTCTGCAGTCATAACAAACTTATGTGACCTAAACCTCGTTAATATGGAGAATATATCTTGCTGTAATGTGGGTCCTACATATTGTACATCATTGAGTGATATGTTATTATCGGTTTTGCACGACGAATCAAAAACAACTCTACATTTGGTAGTAAGGCTCGTACTTTTTATCACCGCATGATGAGGCAAAAAGTAACCTTCAGAATTATTTTCGTCAACTTCTGACATGTGGTTTAAATCTCTATATTCTCTTAAAAATCCATTATACTCTTCACATAGTTCTGAATTCTTCATTAATCTTTTCTCCAGTGATTCGTACCTTCTGAGAGCAATATCCTTTGAACTTCCTAAGTTAATTAAAGTTGGCTTGAAAGGTATGTCCACAATAAATCTGCCGGTATCGTCTCTTTTAACCGTTTTCTCATAATGAGTTTCGCAATACATATCACTTTCCGATAATATTTCCTTCTTGCTCACTTCTTCGATTTCCCAGAATTTTGTAATGTTATCATCAAGCGTCCTATCAGCTTCTATTGACAAGTTACAGTGCGTATCTTGTTTACAGACCTTTTCTTTGTCTAAATTAATGTTTCCTGCAATTACCCAACTAAATGCCGTATTTTTTAATACCGGTAAATTAACTCCCAAGACCTTGTATCCCGGAATCATAACTCGCCAAAAAATATCTGAACCTAATAATAAATCTATTTCTTGTGCGATATTAAAATCTGGATCTGCTAATTTAAAACAAGACTCAATCTTAAGTAATTCTTTATTAAAACTAACCGCGGGTAAATTACAAATTATATTTGGCATAATCAAACACTTTAAATCGCTTTCGAAATTATTGTTACAAGATTCTATTTTTAGAGTAACCTGCTGATTAACGTTAGTTATACTTTGCCCTATTCCTTTTACCACGTGTTCTATTTGATGATGACTCAAATTAAGTTTATTAGCTAATTTTTCGGACAAAAAATTTGATTGTGAGCCACTGTCTAATAACGCCCGTGCTTTTACCGATTTTCCATTAGCCTTTAATATAACTACGGCGGTTGATAGCAATACTTGTGATGTATTGCCCAATCGTGCAACGTCGCATATTACACCTCGACCTTCAGTGTTTTTATTTTCTCGGACTGCGCACGATGTAGTAGAATTTACGATCGTATTTTCGAGGCTCTCGTCAGCATTTTGTTTTACGATAGTAGGGGTTGAATTATAAGAAGTTGGTGCTGAATATTTTTCTATATGTAAAATTGAATTGTGAGATTTGTGGCATTTAAAACACTTACGCATTTTACATTTCCAATAGGGATGTGTATCCCTCAAACATATTAAACATAATTTTAATCTTTTTATTTCCGAAATTCGCTCAATTATTGGTAGCTTTAAAAAACTATTACATTGGAAGATACTATGCTTTTTTTACAATAATAACATTGAATTTTGTAGCTAGACTCGTTATCATTAGTAGCCGCTAATCCATAGCTTCGAGATTTTTTAATAGAAGGCGTCTCATGTTGAATTTTGTTTATTTTGCAATTTTCTAACTTTTCAAGCAAGTCACATCTTTGATTTAGAAACTTATTCATATCATTTAACGTCGGTAAATTTCCTGTAAACTTAAAACTTTCCCACTCGCGTCTCGTAACTGAATCGAATTTACTACATAATATAAAAATGATTAATCTATCCCACGAATCAGTCTTCTCACCTAATGCATTTAACGCTCTGAGATGTTTGTTGAATGAATCAAACAAATTTCTTAATTCTACATGAGATTTCCTAATCAAATTTGGATGCTCAAATATATCCCGAATATGATTATGTATCATCATATTTTTATTTTCAAATCGGTCGTTTAAGACTTGCCAAGCAACGTTGTAATTATCAGCTGACATCTGTAGAGATCCTATTAGTTGAGCTGCTTCTTTTTCAAGGGATGCTCGCAAATAATAAAACCTCTGAACATCTGTCAACATGTTATTATCATGTACTAACGCTATAAAAATATCTTTAAATTCTAACCACTTACTGTACTTTCCGTCGAATGTCGGAATTTTTATAGGCGGCAACTTTACTAACGAACGTATATTATCACTAGTGTTTTAAATAACGGACTGGTGATCTGAACTAACATTATTTATAACTTTTGACATGAACTGAGTATCATGACTTTTTAAAAGAGCTTTAACGTCTCCAATAAGAGTAAAAAACATATTCTCAAAACTATCTCTTTCTAAATCGCCCGTGTCAGCGGTATCTAAACTCTCAATTTCTGTTTGTAAATTATTAAACTCCTCAAAAAGAGGTTCTATTTTATCTAACCTAACTTGTAATTGGCTAATCACGTTTTCGGACATAGTTTCTCGGTTGATTTCTTCAACAAAATGTCTAAAACGAGTTAACTTGGCTTTAAGAGCCCCTCTTTTTAATTTTAATTGATTTAATTCGGCCATATTCGCCTACTGACACAAACGAAAATATACTTTACAAATTAATAATATGAACAGTCTTACTTGTTTGACCCCTAGGTAACCTTTTCTTCCAATTTTCTCGTCTTCACCACCAAACTACTCTCGATTTGCACTTATTTTTATAAAATATGTTTACTAATTCGGCTCGATTGACCAGTATTTGGGCTGGTAATAATTAATGGACTGTATATTTCTATTTTAATTTAGTTTTATTATTTTAACTTTACAAAGCGTGGCGGGCATCGTTCACACCACTTTCAAACATCATTACATATCGGCGTCTCTAATACATATATTTTTCTCGAGGGTGGTAAGGCGGCTCCCTCGAACCGTTGAAACAATTTACATAGTTGTCACGTCTTACTAAATTTCAGGGCATCTTAACACAAGGAACGGTGTATTAGCCACCCACTGTAAGGCGACCTTGTTGTTTCTTGCCAGTTTCTTGAGGGATTGTTTATATTCCTTTGACTCAACGTAGAAGAACTCAGAGCCTTTTAAGCTGTCTGTAAGAATATAGCTCGTCGGGTGCCTCCTGGACACTTACATCTATAGCATATATCTCCGCCTGAAAGATAGTTGGGGCGTTACCAAAGGGATTTGTACAACCAAAAATTCGATCACATTACTCCCACTCCAATTTTTTCATCTATCTTGGACCCATCTGTGTACCAAACAAGTGAACCCTCTTTCAACTCTGGTTCGACCACTTCAACCGTATGGCGGTATCCTATAATCACTTCAAACGGCGTTTCAAAGTCAAACCTAATTGGATTTTGGTGAAGGAAGCTTGCCGAGTACTTACTAATTAGGTATATTTACTGGGAGATATAATTCACATGCAACACTTCGTGACAACCATTTTTATTAGACTACTTCTACTGTCAATATTGCCAACCTGATTTACATATTTTTGGGGATCAGGATAGCCAACATTTCAATACCCCTCTCAATTTATACAACATTTACATAAATAGTAAATTTGGATGAATTGTCAACTAAACAACAATCTTGACTCTAACCAAGTCTTGACAATAATTGAACAAAACGAAATCATACAAACATACTTATACATCCTACATTACTCAGGTTACAACTCATACCTATATAGAAAAATATTAAAAAAAACTTTCATTAAGTAACTCAAAAAATATTAACATGAGAATATGATAAAAAATAAAAAAAAATAAAATAGATAATTCACATGAGTATGTACCCAAGTATAAAAGTACTAATCTATAAAAGCTTTCAACATTCTTGAATTTTGATCAAAGTTCTGATGCGTGAGAATATTTCATTTGAAAGAGCTTTAGTGAAAATATCAGCACAGTTTGATTTTGTATTTATGTACTGTAAAGTAATTACATTGTTTTCAATTAAATTTCGAATGAAATGATATTTTGTGTCTATATGCTTAGACCTTTTACCTTTAAAAGAATTTGTTGCAATACACATAGCTCCCTGGTTATCTATATATAATATACTACCAGTTATTTTCTCGTTCAATAATTCTGCTAAATTTTTTGTGAACAATAACTTACAACATGTAACAGTTGATGAAATATATTCAGCTCAATGAAACAGTGCTCTGTATCCTTGAATACCATGAAACTGGATTGTCTAGAAAATATACTATACCTCCTGACATGCTTTTTCTATCATTGACATTTGCTGCCCAATCTGAATCTGAATATGCAAATATTAAAGGTTTTTTTTCATATTTTTACTGTATATAAGACAGAAATTAATTGTATTTTTTAAATATCTAATAATACGTTTAGCAGCTTTCCATAGTATATCATCAGGACAATCGAGAAATTGACTTAAATAAGAGATTGAAAACATTATGTCAGGGCGACTACCCAATGCAATATACATTAAGCTTCCAATTAATTGCCTATAAGGCACATTGACAGAGATTTGATTATTAGCATTAGTTTTGTCAACCTGAAAACCTGTTTCCATTGGTGTTTTGCTAACATTGCAATTCGTCATATTAAATTTCTCAATTATCTTATTGATTAAGGGTTTTTGAGAAATATACAGTTTTACATCATTTTTATTTACAGAATATTCAAAATCAATACCCAAAAAATTGTTTATACAACCGAGATTTTTTGCGTTAAACTCACTTTTTAAACTTTCAATAATTTTTTTAATCGAATCGCTATCTTCACCGCACAATAGGATATCATCGACCCATATACACAAACACACATTTTTCTTTGTATAAACGCAACAGTCACTTTCCGCACTTTTAAAACCAATTTTGACTGCCCATTTGTTGAATCGTTGGTTCCAGCATTTGGGTGATTCTTTCAGTCCATATAAAGCCTTTTGTAGTTTGAGAACTTTGCTTTGTCGTTTATAATCCTTAGGACAATGAATATAAACATCATGTTGTAGCACTCCGTTGATGAACGCTGAAGGTATGTCTAATTGGTATACCTTCCAGTCGTTATTGAGAGCCAGTGATTATAAAATTCTTACACTTGCCATCTTGGCTACCGGTGAATATATATCTAAAAACACTTCTTCCTCATAACCCTTGGCGACTAATCGAGCTTTTTTCGTGCCATCACTTTTTATTTTAAATACCCATTTTGTATTTATGATTTGTTGATCATGAGGTATTTTTGTGGCTTCACTCCACGTGTTCATTTTTTCAAGACATTCTAGTTCTGCTTCTTCATAAGTTACTGGTGTTGATGTAACTAAGCAATATGCATAATAAAGTTCATAGTCTTTGAACTTCGAAGGTTGTTTTATTTCTCTATTGGAGGAAGTAACTTTGGTATTTTGTAAATTTACTGGTTCTTCATCTTGTGAATTAATTTCAGTAGTGTTTCTTAATGTTTGGACTGTACTTTCTTAATAATTTGTTTCAAATGTTTCCAATTCATTTTGGCTTGGTAAAATTTCCTCAATATTTTGATTATTCGATGATATTTCTGGAGAATATTTATACTGTGTTTCATCGAAAACAACATCTCTTGAAATTTTGATTTCCTTGGTAAGTGGATTCCAAATTCTATAACCAGCTCCACTGTATCCAACCATTACACCTTTACTTGCTCTTGGTTCTAATTTACTTTGCTTTGGTAGGTTGTAGTACCATACTTTTGAACCAAAAACTCTGAGTTTAGACAAGTCAAGTCTGCCTAAGTATATTTCTGCTGGTACTTGTAATTCAATTGCTCGTGATAGAGTTCGATTGAGCTGATAAACAGCTGTTCTAACTGCTTCTCCCCACAAACTCTTTGGAAGATTTGTTTCTACAAACATTGCTCTTACTTTATCTAAAATAGTACGATTAAATCGTTCGGCTATACTATTCTGCTGAGGTGTGTACCCTGCAGTAAATTCTTGTACTATACCATGTTGTATACAATAATTTTTAAAATATTTAGAAGACATCTCTCCACCTTTATCCATTCTTATTCTAGATACTCTCCTGCCTTCTGCAGCTAATTTTTCAATATGATTAATAAGATTTGATTCGCTTTTTCTTGTCATTAAATATACAACACTAAAATGTGAGAAATGATCAATAATTGATAAGTAATACTTTTCACCAGAAAATGTGGGATCTGTGGATGGTCCCCAAGTATCAACATGTAAAACTTCCCCAACTCTAGAGGATTTTTTGTATATAACTTTTTTAAAAGGTTAGTTTATCTGAATAGGGAAGTCCCAACAATTGTAGTCCCCTTCTATTTACGTGTCCTAAACGTAAATGCCATAAGTCTTTATCGCTATGCTTTGCTACTAAACTAGATTGAAAATTATTTAATTGAAAATTTACAGCAAATAAGTTTAAAGTTCTTTTTTCTTATTTCAGCCTTATTTTCTTTAAATACTACTGTGAAACCTAGACTGTTTAGTTTACTGACTGATAATAAGTTATATTCTAATTCATTTAAAATGAGAACATCAATGTTAATAGGAGTTTCATTGTAATAAACTTTTAATTTACCTTTTGTATGAGCGGTCATCACTTTTCCATCTGCTATTTTAATGCCAACAGGCTCAATATCAATAATATTACTTATAAATTGTTCATATTTATTGCTGCACATATTCTGTGATGCTCCAGAATCTATTATAAACGAAATTTGGCTGTCATCATTCATGAGATTTTCAGCTGGTAGGGCTGTGACAAAACTTACTTCGTCTTCGGCTACATGTATATTCTGTTTACCTTGTGTATCATTATTGGCTCTTCTGCCACGGGAATAGTTATTTCCTCGAAAAAATCTCCCTCGATTATTGTTACAGTCGACAGAAGCAAACATGGTCCGCGGAAAATATGCCAACTAATTTCAAGGTTATCACAATCAGCCAATCACGAGCCAATGTTAACGATAATATCAATTTTAGTGGCTGCATAAGTGAGATGAAAATACAACTACAGCGACAAGGACACGCCCACCCAGGGTTCATGTTTGCTTCTGTCAACTGTACCTCTATAATTATTGTTTTTTCTGAAACAATTGGACACTAGATGGCCTTCAAGTCCACAAAATGAGCATCGGGGTTTTTTATTGTATTGCTTCGTATAAAAAGAGGATTCTTCACTTACTTGTACATTGTTTTTCAGCTTCAATTCTGCATCTAGTAATTTTGCTTTGACGAAATCAACAGTTAATTTATCATTTGAAGTCTCCAACACAGTAATAACAGTGTCAAACGTATCTGTCATTGTCAACAAAAGGTGACATACCTTGTTGTTATATATATTTTATTTAAACTTAATTACCGTTTTGATGTTGTCAAGGCAATAAGATATAAAAATAATAATTCATTCTGTCAATCAAATAATTTTGTTAAAATATACGTTTATTGAGATCAAATTTAGTTTATAATAATTTGGCGACGAGTAAAAAAAATAAAAGCAAAAATGGATACAGAACAATTCGAAAAAATTCTTCAACAGCAACAAGCTATACAGTCTCAACAAGCAGAAATGATAAAGAAGCAGACGGAAATGCTCACTCAACTGCTGAGTAATTTAAAATCCACAGAATCAAACCAGGGAAGTGATCTTTCTAACATTATATCTTTTGAAAATTTCAATGCTAACCACGAAAAATTTTCAAACTACCTGGAGAGAGGTGACAACTATTCTGGAATGAAAAATGTCACTTCTAATGAAAAGAAGGCACAGTTATTATGTGTATCCATTGGATCTATACACTACAATAATCTAAATGCTTTATTAGACCCAAGTAAGCCCATTAACCAGCTAATTTACAAAGATTTAACCGATTCTTTTACTCAAATGCTTGCTCCAAAGAGAAGTACCGTAATCTCTCAACATTATTTACTTAATATTTACCAGGAAGAGAACCAATCTATACCAGAGTTTGTAGCTGCCCTACAGAAAAACGTTGATGAATGTGAACTTCAAGTCACCTGTGAATGTACAAAATCCATTTCTATAGCAGAAACGTTTCTGAGAGCACAATTCATCAGAGGCTTAAAAGATAATTGGATTCGTGAACAAATTCTTCAATGCGGCGCTACAAAGTTTAACGAAATTCTGCAGAAAGCGACAGCATTGGAAGCATCCAGAATTGAAAGCCAAGAGCTTACTGCAGCATGTTCCAGTTCGAAAACTTCGAATTTTCAAAATATAAACAAAACCAGTCATCGATCCAGATCTCACCAGCGACAACGTTTCAAAAATCGAAGTGTGGATTATAAATCCCTTGGTATCGATAACCGATGTTTACGTTGTGGTCGTAACAACCACAAATCCACTGACTGTCGTATCAATCTGACACAACTCAAATGCAACTTGTGCAGAAAAATCGGACATGTAGCTTCAGTGTGTATTAAAAGTTTGATTCGTAAGAACAAAACTCAAAATTCTGCAAATTCTATCGACAACTCTTCAGACGTTAATAAATCGAATCAAGGAAATTACGTATCGAATGTATCTACGTATGGCCTGCATCAAATTGAAACCCAACCAGTGCAAAATAATGAAATTATCGACGAAATTAGACAAGTACATAATTAATGTTTTATTAAATGAAAAGAATCAAATGTTCGAGGTTGACTCTGGTGCAAAATTTTCACTCTTATCTGAAAATGAATTTGAAAAGTTAGAATTAAACATTCCTATCCAGCCATCTAATGTTGTTTTCAAATCGTACTCTGGTAACACTATTAAGCCGAAAGGAAAAGTAAAAATGTTTGTACAATACAATGGCAAGGAGATGATGGGAGATCTCCATATTGTTCCAAATGGACTCGATGCTCTGCTTGGTCGGCAGTGGATACGTAGTCTTGATATAGAGCTAAGTGAAATCGACAGGAAAACCAGCAACCCAACTGTAAGTGCTCATATTCATCAAATTACTTCTGTCCAGGAGATCATTCAAAAGTTTCCCAAAGTTTTTGAAGAGGAAATTGGTTGCGTACCTAATATTCAAGTTAACCTTCAATTACGTCCAGGTGCAAATCCTTGTTTTACAAAAGAACGTTCTCTGCCATATGCTCTCACAGAAAAAGTGGACAAAGAACTTGATTTTCTACAGAAACAAGGAATCATCTCACCAGTACCCTTTAGTGATTGGGGGTCCCCACTCGTATGTATTCCATAACCAGACGGTGGGATTCGTCTATGAAGATTCGTCAATCGAAGATGTATTCCATGGTTTAAGAGATTCAAAGTATTTTTGTAAATTAGATTTGTACAAAGCTTACCTACACCTTCAAGTTGACGAAGAAAGTTCTAAAATCCAGACAATTTCTACACACAAAGGTACTTATCGAATGAACAGACTAAGCTTTGGTATCAAAACAGCACCATCTGAATTTAACCGTATTTTACGTCAGATTCTGAAAGGGTTGAAGAAAACCGATGCTTATTTTAATGACATAATAATTCACGGAGAAACATTAGAAGAGTGCACACAAAATCTTTTTGCTTGTTTACAAAGATTATCTGATTATGATTTACACGTGAATAGAAGCAAATGTTCATTTTTTCTTCAAGAGATAGAGTATCTTGGACATATTATTGGGTACAATAAGATATGTAAATCTCCAGAAAAAGTACGTGCTGTCCAGGAAATGCCAAGACCAATCAACGCTGAAGAAGTCAAACGATTCCTAGGTCTTGTTACCTACTATTCAAGGTTTATTCCAAATTTTTCGAATATTTCATACCCCTTACGCAATCTTTTAAGAAAGAATAAAAAGTTCCATTGGACTTCTCAGTGTCAGGCTACATTCGAAAATCTTAAATCTATTATGTGCAGTGATCAAGTACTTATACCCTACAATCCTAATCTTAAAGTAATTCTCACCACAGATGCGGGACCTCATGGCATAGCAGCCATACTAAGTCATATGATAGATGATGTTGAACACCCCATTGCTTACTCTTCACGCTCTCTCACTGCCGCTGAAAGAAATTACAGCCAGCTCGATCGTGAAGCACTCGCAATTGTCTTTGGACACAATTATTTATATACACAATTATTTATATGGAAAACATTTCGTCCTTATTACAGACAATCAACCCCTCACCAGAATTTTTCATCACAACAAGGCGTTACCCCAAATGACATCAGCTCGACTTCTCCGGTATGCATCATTTCTATCTGGTTTCGATTACAACGTTCAGTTCAAGAAGGGGAAGGAAAATCAAAATGTTGACTGTTTGTCTCGCGCATCCATCAAAACCCAGCATTTGAATACAGATTATTACGTAGGTGAGGAAGTGAACCCATTATGCAGTGAAGTTATTCTTCAAATTTCAAGTACTAAAATTACGGCAAGAATCTAAAAAAGACTCCGAACTATCTAAAATAATTTTCGAATTGAAGAACAATTCAAACGAAAAAGAATACACTTTGGTTGATGACATTCTATTTAGATATGACAGGGTTGTAATTCCAAAAACATTACAGTCTCAAATCCTTGCAGAATTACATCACACTCATTTAGGCATCACTAAAATGAAACAGCTAGCTAGAAGATATGTTTATTGAAATAAAATTGACGGTGATATTGAACGTCTAGTAAGGGGTTGTGAATCTTGTGCTCTGACTAGACCCAATCTAGCCAAAGGTTAAGTTCATCCATGGGAATGTCCACAAGAAAATTGGGAACGCGTGCATATCGATTATGCGGGGCCATTCCAGAACGTATATTTTCTCGTTTGTGTTGATGCAAGGTCAAAATGGATCGAAGTGCGAATGATAAATCATGCACCTACCAGTTTAAGTACAATAAATTTCCTTGAAAATATTTTCTCAAGCCATGGATATCCTTTTGTTATTGTTAGCGATAATCATTCTATATTTCAAAGTGAAGAATTCCATACATACTGCAATGATCGAGTTTTGTGAAAAGCCGTGATTTGAAATTGAAAGTGGAAAGGAGAACCCAAAAACCAAAAACTATTTTGATTGACTTTTTATATTTATTTTTTATAAACATCAATCCGAAACCTTAGATACATAAAAATAATCAGAAACAGAAAACAAAGCTAACTATAACACTTTCCCCCTTTGTGAACTGTATTCTGGAGTATAAAAAGACGATTCCTATTCTTGATGAATTTCTCCTTCGGCAGGGCTTTTGTCAGAATATCAGCTAGTTGATCTTCTGAAGCAACATTACAAACGATGAGAGAACCTTCCTCTGCGCGCTCTCGTATATAGTGATACTTCACGTCGATATGCTTGGTACGTTTATGGAATTCGGTATTTTTCACTAAACGAACAGCACTCTGATTGTCCATGAATAATTTCGTGGGCTCCGTAACATCGATACCAAGCTCTTGCAAAAATATACGCAACCAACTGATTTCTTGCGCTGCATCTGAAGCGGCTATATATTCAGATTCTGTTGTTGAGCGTGACACACATTTTTGGAGATGTGATGACCAGCTCACGGGAGCTCCAGCTATGATACCCAAATATCCAGTTGTTGATCTCCTGGTAGACAAATCTCCAGCGAAGTCAGCATCTGAGTAAGCAGTCAAACAAACTTCCTCTGCACAATACATAATTCCAAAGGTCTGTGTACCTTTCAAGTATCTGAATATTCTCTTAACAGCACTCCAATGTTCCCTTTTTGGATTAGAAAGGAAGCGACTGGCTTGACTGACAGCAAACATTATGTCCGGACGTGACACAATAGCAAGAAACATCAAACAGCCAACAGCTTCTCGATAAGGTGCATTGCATTCATCGTTTATCTCCTCTGGCTGTGGTACTGAATTGGGGCAGGCAGGAATTGCGTTTGGATTGCACTCATTCATATTAAATTTCTCCAATATTCTTTTAATGTATCCATTTTGGCTGAGAAAGAGTTTATTTTGAGTCCGGTCCCGATTGATTTCAATCCCAACATAATATCCTCCATTTGAAGTTGTTATTTCGAATTTTGAAGCCAATTTTTCCAAAAACTGTTCAATCAAGAACGCAGATTTGCACAAGACGAGTCCATCGTCCACATATAATGCCAAAAACATGTCTTCATCTTCAAACCTTGCATAAAACACACATTTGTCTGCATCTAACTGCTTGAATGTGAATTCGGAGAGAATTTCGGTAAATTTCCTATTCCAGCAACGGGGTGACTGCTTGAGTCCGTATATACTTCTCTGAAGTTTGCAGACCAACTTGGAATTTTCATTTTCGAAACCCTCTGGTTGTTTCATATAGATTTCCTCGTGCAAACTTCCATTCAAAAAAGCCGTTTTTATGTCAAATTGACGTATTTCTAAATTTCTCACAGCTGCTATTGCCAAAAGTATACGAACTGATTCAAACCTGATCACTGGCGAAAAAGTATCGGTGTAATCTATACCAGGTTTCTGAGAATACCCCTTGGCACAAAGTCTTGCCTTAAATTTATCCACTTTTCCATCTGCTTTTAATTTGATTTTGTAAACCCACTTGCATCCGATGGCTTGACGATTGGGAGGTAAAGTTTCCAGCGACCATGTCTCATTTTCAACAAGAGATTTCATTTCATCTTTCATTGCTTCTTGCCATTGTTCTTTTTCGTTACTTGTAATAGCTTCTTGGTAGGTCTGAGGTTCATCAATAGTGGCTGCACAACAAAACTCATCGTATCGTCGCGGTCGTTGGAGTAGATCACGATTCCTTAAGTTACGTGGATTTTCGTTTTGCGTTTCAACTTCATCACTTTCCCTCACTTCATGTTCTCCTTCCATAAACTGAAGAGAATCATCATCTTCATTTTCAGATATATTTTCTATTTCGAAAAATGCAAGTTGATGACTTGAAGATTGTTTCGTGAAAACACCTTCATTGAAGGTTACGTCTCTTGCCACACTGACTTTTCTTGAACTTGGATCGTAGACTCTGTAATTTGGACCGTATCCATCATATCCAACAAGGTACTGCTTCGTAGATTTTGAGTCAAACTTGTGTCTTGAATGTTTTGGAATGAGGACGAACGCTTCCGATCCAAAAGTTTTCAAATGTCTGAGGTCTGGCTGCTTTCCCATCCATTTTTCATATGGAGTTTTTGAAATATCTGGTTTACAAGGACGACGGTTCAAGAGATATACTGCTGTGTTGGTAGCTTCTGCCCACATATCCAAAGGAAGTCCACTCTGCGTTAGCATAGATCTTGCACTTTCAACAATAGATCTGAGGTCTCGTTCTGCTTTTCCGTTTTGTTCGGGAGTGTACGGAGCACTTGTCTCATGAATAATTCCCTCTTTCTTGAAATAATCTTTGAATGAGTTGTTGACGTATTCTGTTCCGTTGTCACTTCTGAAAATTTTTATGTCATTTCCAGTTTGTCTCTTGACGAATCGTTGGAATTCCAGGAATTTTGAGAAAACGTCACTCTTATGCTTGAGAAAATGAACAAAGCGATATGAAGTACATTGGTCTTTGAATAAAACGAAGTAATTCGCACCACCAAGAGATGTACACGATATTTTTCCACAAACGTCCGAATGAATGTATTCTCCTGGTTTCCATTTGGTGACGTGGCAATTACTCTTGAAAGGTTTCCTCATTTGCTTTCCATGTTGACAGGTGCTACAGAATAAGCCATCCACTTCTTTGATTTTGACACCAGGTAGTTGACCTTTGTCAGCCATTTCTTTGAGCGATTGAAAATTTAAATGGCCTAACCGTTCATGCCAGAGTATAACTGGATTTGTTTGTGCCGAATTACTCTGTTAAACTTGGGGAACTTCGAAAAGCATTCTATAACACTGATTAGATTGCTTCATTCCAGAGACAACTAAACCTCTAGCATTTTTAACTTCAATCTTGTCATTGTTGAAAACAACTTTGAGGTTTTTGTTGGTTACTGCTCCCACCGAAAACAAGTTTTTCTTCAATTGTGGTACATACAGTGTATTTTCTAACGTGAAAAGTTGCCTTGTACCATTAACTACAGCCGTTAACCTTATGGAGCCAATTCCTTCGGCTTGTATAAATGAATTATCTCCTATCTGAATGGCAACTTCAGAATTAAGTGGTTTCAACTCGCTGAACCATTCCTTGTGAGAAGTCATATGCTTAGAAGCAGCACTGTCAGCGAGCCAAACATCTTCATAGCCAACAACCCGAATGTTATTTTCTTCAGCGCTCAGAGCTTGATTTCTTTCTTGAGAAGATGGAAAACTATTATTTCCTTGGCCATGTTGACTATTTCCGCCAAATTTATTGATTCTCTTTCTGCATTCTGATTTCACGTGGCCCCTCTTTCTGCAATAAAAACAGAAGATGCTCTGCTTGCTTTTCAGCTTGTTATTGCATTTATCGAAGGATGAAGTGGAACTGTTCTGTTTATTCTGGAATTTCACAGCAGCAAACGCAGTAGATGATTCTTCTGATTGATGCAGTCTCAATTCTTCTTTAAGGAGTCTAGCAGTTAGATTATCGAAAGATTGTTTAGTCTCATCATAAGAGTCCCAAGCAGTTACGAAGGGTCCATATTTATGAGGTAGACTACCTAGAGTCTTGGCTATTTTATCAATGTCTGAAACTTTTTCTCCGACATCGGCTAATGCTGCTGCCATTGCCTCCACTTTGCTGACATGTTGTGCGATACTATCTGTTACTGACATTTGATAGTTGAAAAACTGTTGTTTTAGCATAACTTTATTCACTGATGATCTCTGCTCATGTATCAGCTTGATTCTTGACCACATTTCTGGCGCGTTTCCACAGGACATGATGGTTTGGAGTTGTGAGAATTCCATCGAACTAGATATGAGAAGCATGGCTTTAGCGTTAGAGTCTTCCCATTCTTTCAATTCTTTTTCTTGAGCTGCATTCGAGGGTTTTTGGGTTATTCCATTGACCAGGTTGATTAAACCTTCTGATTTGAAAATGATTTCCATTTGGAATTTCCATAACTGGAAGTTGGTGCCGTCGAATTTCTGAATATTGAGACTCCTGAACTTGTCCATTTCAATCTTCACAGTGCCTGAACTTACAGTTTCCTCAGGAAGTGAAACCAATGTGACAGTGATAAGGCAAAATTTGAGTCACAACTTCAAACTTGGGTACGTGCTTAAAACTTCCTTAACTTTTGCCCACTTTCGAAAAAACGGTATCCCAATCACCTACTCGTGACCTGGGCCCATAACCTTTTGTGAAAAGCCGTGATTTGAAATTGAAAGTGGGAAGGAGAACCCAAAAACCAAAAACTATTTTGATTGACTTTTTATATTTATTTTTTTATAAACATCAATCCGAAACCTTAGATACATAAAAATAATCAGAAACAGAAAACAAAGCTAACTATAACATCGAGGAATTTTTCAGAAATATATAGCTCCTGGTCATCCTGCCACAAATGGATTAGCCGAGAGAAATATTCAAACTTTGAAAAATCGACTAAAAGCAATGAATGAAGATATAAGACCTCTACAAATCAAACTTCAGGAAATATTAATGCGTTATCGGGCTACACCCTTTATGTGTGGAAAAACTCCTGCAGAGTTGTATTTGAAGAGAAAAATACGAATTCGACTTGATGCTGTGTTTCCATACCGGCCTCAGCCCAACTCTCCATCTGAAAAACCTTTACGTTCTTTACAAGAAGGGGAAAGAGTACAAGTTAGACTTTTTATAAACAACAGAAATGTATGGGAATTTGCGGAAGTAAAGAAGAAATTAGGACGTCTTCACTACTTAGTTCAATTGGACTTTGGTCGAATAATTAAACGCCACATTAACCAACTTAGACCATCTCTTGTACCTAAAAAGAGAGTAACATTCAATATTCCATCTTTGCCTGAACCACAACAACCTGTATCACCTCCTGGTTCTCACATTGATAATGATTCATCTCTGAGATTACCAACTCCAATTACAACTCCAGTGACTAATACTCCTCCAATTCCTCAGAATCGTCCGGTGCGGAACTGACGACACCCAGTGCGGTTTGAAGACTATGATATGTATTAATATCATATATGAGACCTTCATTCAAGAGGGAGAGACTGTTATATATATTTTATTTAAACTTAGTTACCGTTTTGATGTTGTCAAGGCAATAAGATATAAAAATAATAATTCATTCTGCCAATCAAATAATTTTGTTAAAATATACGTTTATTGAGATCAAATTTAGTTTATAATACTTGTCATCTTCTTCGATTGTAGTTCCAGTCGATTTAAGCTCTCGGATTAAAGAATCGAATTCAACGAAAAATTTTTGTAAATCGATACCTTGTTTATACTTCAACGTTAACAACTTTTTTCGCACATATAAACGAGAAAGAATACTTTTTCTTTCAAACACTTTTTATCATTTCGAATGCTGAGTCACAGTCACGAATATATTCTAAATGTTCATCTGTAATGCATGTGACAATGATTGACCTTGCCGTTGCATCATGCTTTTTATGTTGATTTTGCTCCTCTCTTGACAATTGTGTAAATTGCGTTGCAGTTACTTCAGTGGTAATAAAATCTTTAACACCTTTGGCATCTAGAAGATTGCCTAATCTAAATTTTCATGACGAAAAGTTCGTAGATGTTAATTGCGGATACAAACTCACGGTTGAATTCGCGCCATTTAAACTTTGTACTGCCATTTTTTTGCGGTCAGTCACAACTGCTCACAATACTGCCGATCGGTATAAACAGCAACACTAAAAAACTTTACTTCTTATTGAATGTACTCTTGGCATGTAAACTGGGTTGTCTGGGCCCATAACTTTTTGGTGAAGGAAGCTTGCCGAGTACTTACTAATTAGGTATATTTACTGGGAGATATAATTCACATGCAACACTTCGTGACAACCATTTTTATTAGACTACTTCTACTGTCAATATTGCCAACCTGATTTACATATTTTTGGGGATCAGGATAGCCAACATTTCAATATTGGAATGGTATCTAATGGTTGATTTAAGACTGCTAGTGGGTTTTTTCCCAGAATACGTATGTGACCAACCAAATCACCAGGTTTTAAGTTTTGTGTCTGTTGCAGTGTAGCTCATAATCCGACAGCATATTAGTGATATCAATTCTTAGAATGTCGGATTAATTATATTTTCAGTTGCCCACAAATTAATGAAGATAAATAGAATATTGTATATTGTATGTGAATTACATACAATATGTAACCTTCCTTGCTCATGGCATGTTGAACACATAAATATTTATCAATATCTAAAAATCTGGGATTTTGGTCACTCAATCTGCGATCATTATCAAAGAAAAAACTTCTACAAAACAAAAACAACACTTTATTATTTATTATTTACACTAAATAAATACAAATTAAAGTTATCAACAAACAGAATTTTAATCTTCTACAAAACCAACCGTTTTTTTCGGTCCGGCACTTCGACGATTCAAATCAGATTTAATTCTAATTACTGGAGATCTCAATTTAACTGAAGGTGTCTTTTTAACTCCGTTATAAGAGTTATGTAAATTGTTCAAGTTAACCGTGTTATTTTTAAGCTTTTGTGATGGTTGAAATTCAAATTGATTCGAATTCCTAACCGGTGTTTCTGGAGGTATATCAGATATTCTCTTTGCAAGGGATCTCATGCACTTTTCTTCCGCTATCATAATCTTTGCTTTAAACTCTCTAGCTTCTGGTTTAAAAGCAGCTACCGTTGATTCTAGAATATTTGTTAAATACGAAGCTTGTTTTAAATATAGTAAAGATTGCTTTACTGCTCCACCTATTTTCAAACTGTCGTCAGCTATACTGATAAAAATGGCGATAAGTTCATTGAGGATCGCCCTCGTTTTAAATATTTCGAATTGTGTGGTCCATGCTATCTATGGAAAATAAATAATAACTGTTAAATTAAAAAACTATTAAATATTTTTTCTAATTACTTCTAAATTAATGGAATCCACGGAAGCAGTATCTTCTTCTTGTTCTTCTTCTTCACTCCTTGCTTTATTAGATTCCAAATATTTCTTTCTTTTTGCCAGTTCCTGTAAATGTTTCCATTGTGTTTCAGGATCTTGATAAACAATGGGTCTAAAGTTGATTGCTCTATCCAAATTTGGATTTACCAATTTATAACCTTGCAATTGAGTTAGTTTCATATAGAGCTCCTTGTAATCGTAAGGAGGATAAAATTTGTCATTGGAGTAACAAATACATCTTGAAAATTACATTAAAACATTATGCATAAATGTAAAATTATTGACATTTTATACTTACCTTAAAGCCTTGATAAAATACAGTGTAGGAGACTGTAATAGATCATGAAAAACTTTTTGGGCAAAAAGTAAATATTTTTTTTGTATATTTCTAAAATGATCTTTTTGTTTGATAAAAAAGTCGGGCAATTCGCTGTTGGTGAGCCTTTTAATTAAATTTTCAATTACTTTCAACATCTTTGTACCCAATCTGTGCTCAGGCCAATCTTTGTAATTTTCTTCACATTCCCAGTACATGTGACACCTGATATGTTCAGCCAGAAGACCTTGTTGATGAGTAAAAGGCTCTATATAATGTTTGTGAATAATTAGTAGGAACAAAAGGCATCTACAAAATTATAAATAGTGAAATATTAATACTTCAACAATATTATATTAATATTAGCTGATCCGGCCTCGTATTGCTGTGGCTCATTAATATGGATTAAATTAATTTTTTACTTATTATATAAATATAATCAAATTATTATTCACTAATAAAGCTAAGAATCGTTTAACTGTGTTTAAATTATATGGATTTGAGGATGGGCGTATTCGGCTGAAGTAAGTACTTATTAAATTTAGTGAATATACCAAATTTTCTATAGTAAAAGCATTACTTATTATATTTACGCTCAGTAAACTAAATAAACACTGACTTCGGCCAAACATTCTTAATGGTTTGAAAGCGATAGGTAAAGTATTAGAATGTTAAGATTATGCGGAAACCAACATACACTTTTATATTATCTTTAACTATTGTTTTTGATCAATTCCTTCTTTACAAAATATACACAAAAAAATTAATTGATAACATAAAAATATTCAAATTTGTAAATGAAGTAAATATAACATTGATTTTGAACAATTGTTTCAATTTTAATTTTTTATTGATTATTTAGTGTTATTCTTTCGTACCAATCTAACTCATCTAAATAAGTTCAAGTAATCCTTGACTAATTCTTTCGGTTAAGATGAGTTCCCCACCATCTGACAAATTTTGATTTGACATCTCATCTTTCTCATCCAACTTATCTAAATGAAGAGCAAGATTAGTTGGATTGGTTTCGACTTTCCTAACCTCAAATTTGTAGGTGACAGACTTCATTGCACGACTTCATTGATTCTGATTCAGTTTTATGGTTTGTTTTAATTGTTTATGGTAAGGATAATAAATGTTGTTAATTAATTTTTAATCAATTTGGAATAAAATTGTCATTTATTATGCATATTATTATATAAAATAATTATTTGATGATTGATATTTTTAGGTTGGTTAAGTATTAAAAATGTGTTCAACATCAACAAATTCTGATTTTTTGGTTAATAATGAGAATAATGAGATATGCACTGTGGGCCTTTACGATAGTGATGCCTGTATGCACCATTGTACAATTTCTCTGATTAAGACTTTAACCGTGATTACTTAATGTTTTTCTTATGCACCAAGCCTTTTTTCTCCTAATCAGCAATTAACTTTTAACCGCCCGATGGCCTGGGATTAAGACTAGATAACCGCGGTTAGTTAATAAGTGAGGTTAGGATGTTTTGTTTGGTTCTGATTTCTGATTTCATTTACATGTATTTTTGTCAATAGTGAGTAGTGATAAACTGTGGTAGTGAAAAATAATTATGGAAGTGGAAGACATATTATTTGATGATGAACTAGACATTAATGACATAGTGTTAGATGGGTTTCCTAGTCGTTGGAATGAGAGAGAAAATTATTTCGAAGCCCTGGATGACCTTAGTTTCTTTCGTCGCTTCCGCCTCACGAAACCAACAAAGGTAGATCTTTTTGAAGAGGTTGCGAATCCCTAACTTATGATAATAGGGTGTAAGTATACCCTATGCAATTTTATGTCTCCAATAACTATGTGGAATTGCACTTTAAACTGTATTCTTGAAACAAAAGGAAACAAATTAAAGCTGACAATTACCTATAATTTTGTTGTGTTCTGTACTCGCGCCTTTATTTTATTTTTTATTTATATATTTATTGATGAGATCTAGTAGTTAAGAATAACATGTGTCATGAAGATTCGATTTGAAGTTCTGTCATTAATTTATGTACAATCGAAATACATTCTTTTAAATAATATGTAATGTTATTAGTTACAACAAATTTCAAACACCCGAATCCCTCTTTGTCCGTAACCTTCACATTAATCAACATCAAATTGTGACAGACATGACGGATTCCTAGGAAAATTGCGATGTTGCCAGCTGGCCATAATTACCAAATCACGATTAGCTAATTTGAGTGCAAAATTCTTTGGTGCATCGAATCGACTTTTTAACCGTGATTAGACACTTAGCCATGGTTAGCTAATTACGATTAAACGTGAAAATGGTGCATACAGGCATGAGAATGATATTATATATCATGTCCCCTTAACAAAAGAGGATGCCATTAGGTGTGAACAAGGTATGCAATCTTAAATTTATTATATTTTAAATATTGTTAACTTCTTTTTTTTAGACATTGATTTTGCCACAGCACAATTAAACCTTATTAAAAATAAAAATAAGGAAAACGAAAATGCCAAGGCTAATACTAAGGAGATATGGACAGAAAATGAAGTCATAGCTCTTATCAATTCTTATGATTTTCATAAAGAACACTTTAAATCAGCTAAAAGAAAAAAAAATGTATGGATTGATATCAGCAATGAACTTGAAAGCTATGGAATTTTAAAAAACCCAAGTAAATGTGAGACTAAATGGAAGAATTTAATAGCCACATATAAAAATGTTAAGGATATAGTGAGAAGAACTGGAAGGGGGCCAACTAAATTCAAATATTTTAAAAAGATGGACGATATACTTTCAGACAAACCATTATCAGATTGTCCCCACACATTTAGCAGTAGTACTACTAGTCAAACATCTACAGAACTTGATTGTAAAGCTGATGAAATGGAAGATAACATAATTTATGATAAGAAAACAAATGTAACAGAAAAAGAAGTGAAATCAAAAATAAAGGAAAAAGCAAAAAGCCAAAGAAAAAGTTAAGAAACAAGAAGAAGTAATCAACTTAAAATTAGCTTATTTAAAAAATAAAGAAAAAGAGAACTTAGAGAAACAGGAGAGGAAAAAAAGGAAGGAGGAGAGAGAAGAAAGATTGCTAAAATTAGAAGAAAAAAAAATAAGACTGTTAGAGGAATATTTAAAGAAACAATAAATAAATGTGATACTACATATACCTTAGAATGATTTTTTTATGTTTTTAATGTTTTTGTTTTGAGAATTACTATTTTTTTTATACATATTTTATTTAATAAAAATATTTTTTTAATAGAAATTTTTATTACTAACATATTTACAATTATAAAAAAATTAGTTAAAGAGCATATTAACTAAATTCATATATTTTAAAAAGATGGACAATTTACCTACTTTCAGACAAACCATTATCAGATTGTCCCCACACATTTAGCAGTAGTACTACTAGTGAAACATCTACAGAACTTGATTGTAAAGCTAATGAATTGGAAGATACATAATTTATAATGATAAGAAAACAAATGTAACAGAAAAAGAAGTGAAATCAAAAATAAAGGAAGAAGTTAAGAAGTAATCAACTTAAAATTAACTTATTTAAAAGAAAAAGAGAACTTAGAGAAACAGGAGAGGAAAAAAAAGAAAGGAGGAGAGAGAAGAAAGATTGCTATAAGAATGTTAGAGGAATACTTAAAGAAACAATAAATAAATGTGATACTACATATGCCTTAGAATGATTTTTTAATGTTTTTGTTTTGAGAATTACTATTTTTTTTAATAAAAAATTTTTTTAATAGAGATTTTTATTGCTAACTACATATTTACAATTATAAAAAAAATTAGTTAAAGAGCATATTAAATATTTCATCTCGTTTAGTAAGGGGAACCCTCTGTTCATTTTCCAAGTCTATTTCTATATTACATTCTCCATGTTGAACTTGAAAATCTTCTCCAAAATCATCTGCTGCTATGCATAAATTATGAAGAACGCAAGCAGCTGAAATGCAGTTCACTATAAAATCTTTTGATCTATTTTTAAATTCCTGGAGGCGTCTCCATCTACCTTTTAGCAGGCCAAAAGCATGTTCCACTACAATTCTTTTGGTTGATAATCGTTTATTAAATTTTTTTTCATTTTGATTTAAATTTCCAAAATCTTTAAATGGTGGAACAATCCAGGATAAGGTAGATGGATATGCACTGTCTGCTAATATATAGTACCTATCAAAAAAATTATTGTTGGCAATTTCATAAATAGGTGATCTTCTCAGAACTCTAGCATCATGTAGGCTCCCAGGTTCCCCAACATAAATATCGAAAAATTGTTTTTTAGGTCCAACTATACCTTGAAGGATTAAACTGTGATATCCTTTTCGGTTACAATAATCTTCCTGATTATTTTCTGGCTTAGGAATTTGTACGTGTGTGCAATCTATTGCACCAATTGCTAATGGTAATCCATTATTTTCAAAATCCTGGCTCAAACTTTGAAAATTTTGCCTAGGTGGAAATTTTATGTGATTTGTGGCAATATCTTTAATTTTCATCGCTATTATTGAAATAATTCCATGGCATGCACTTTCAGTAATATTAAATCTATCTGCCACTTCCCTAAATGAATTTGTATTAGCCATATACCATAAAAATACATGCACTGCTTTTTCTTTGGAAATACTGTCCCAACCTCCAATATTTTTTTTTTCAAGTTGAATTTGGCAGCATAAATTATTTACAGATATCCTGCTCATTCGAAAATGTCTCCTAAAATCATTTTCAGAATAAGATGGAATGGTCACCTCAAAAAAAACACTTGTTTTTTCATGTATTTCTCTTGGTACATCTTCATCACTTAAAATTATACTGTCTCCACTTTCACTGCTACTGCTGCTAGAGCTTAATTTTAGTGGAGTCTCTATCAAGGTTTTCACAATATTATCCATATTTAAATAAATACTTCTAAGTAAAATTAGTACCACAAAACTAATTGGATGGTCCTAAAATTAACAAATTGTTTAAGAAAACAACAGAAATATAATAATAATTATATTCTTACCTTTTATAAAAACAGAGCACACAATATTTAAAATTTGTAACAACAATCCAGAAAACACAACAAAAATAAAAAAAAAACAATAAATTGAAATACAGAACACAACTTCAATGCTAACGGAAGCAGAAATAAAATGGTTGTTTACACCATGTATGTTTACACTCGCAATTTGACATTTCTGACAGCAGTGACAGCTGACTTTAATTTTGTTCTTTCGTTAAAAACTTAAACTAATCCAACTCATCCTCTAGATTGGTTGAGTTGAAGTAATCCTAGATTGGTTTGGATTTTTGGATTGGTACGAAAGAATACTAGTATTAACATTGACAATTATCTCAACACTAAATTGTGCACAATATGGTTAACCTGCCTTTTACTAACACAAAGAAATATGATGGTTTTCTTATCACGTGACCCGAAATGACAGGAAAAACAAAATTCATTTTATAATAAATATAAGCATCAGTTTCCACTGTTTATATTTGACCCCAATGTAATTTTTTTAATGGCAAAAATAATTTATACATGTTCTTTAATTGCCCCTATTATCATTAGTGCTCAGTGATAACAAGGGTTTTTTTATTCTTTCTTCTATCTCCTGGAACTTACACAGTTTTATATTTTCTCTTATTTCACGGAATACATATCTGCTTATCGATTTCGGTGATTCTAGTCAAACTTTTGTCTTGCTGCTCGAAGATAAGATATTGGGATGACAACAAATATTAGCTTCAACGGGTTTGGAAAATATAGTAATCTTCGATACAATTTGCTTCGTAATTACGTTGTCGATTTTGTGGAAATCTTTATTATAAACGGATCTCAAAAGTTATCTAATGCATTACCAACAATTGTCAGCTTAAAAAGGCAACTGCAGCTATACCATTCCGCTTCCTTTTTTTTATTTACGATTAACTATTAATTTACTATTCGACTTTTAATTCTTTTTGACAAAAAAACTTTTTCATTCGTTCAATCTGTCCATTACTGCTTGGCTTACCAGTGGTTATTTTAAAATGTTTAATTTTATTTTCCTCAGAACCGATTTCAAAGTCAAATCCCGTAAATTCACGTAATCTCCTTCTGCTACACCGGTCTCCTTCATATTCAAAAACTAGTTTACCTATATATGTATATATATTGTAATATTCACAAAATTTTTTTTTCGAAATAAATAAATTATTATTATATGTTTTTAATTATTGTATTTATGTTTGTGGGGCTAAAAAAAATATTTAATTGTGTATATTTTAATTTAATTTTACCTTATTTTGATTTTATTTATTACCTTTTCTTTTAATATTTAATATTACACTATTTAAAACTACTTCAATCCACTTATAGCTGTTAGATTATTGGTTTGGAGATACTTCTCTAGAGTCTGAACATGTATATTGTATGAACAAACAGGGAAAGAACTTCAAATAACTTCAAAAAACTTATAGTATTTTTATTTGACATTTAATTAATGACAACGTCAAAAACCATTGTATATATATATAACAAAATATTCATCGTTATGGAAATACCAAGTGTATTTCCAACACTCCCCCTCGATGAAATATTTGGGGTCACGTCACATACTCAAGTCCTAAAAGTTGAGTGCAATGCTGGTGTTTTGGTTTTGGCAATCCTTTTGTCAAAACATCTGCAGGCATTTCAGAAGTTGGCAGGTATTGAACTTTCAGACATTTATTTGCTAGGGCCTCTCGAATAAAATGACTCTTGATGTCAATGTGTTTGCTCCTGGCATGAAAGGTTGGATTTTCAGCAAGCTTCTTTGCCGACATATTGTCATTGAAAACAACAATGTCTGCCAAATTGTCGAGGCCTAGTTCCATGAGGAATTTGCGAAGATAAATAGCTTCTTTAGCGGCTTCCGACATAGCCATGTATTCCGCTTCGGTTGACGATAATGCGACAGTCTTTTGCTTTCTTGATTCCCATGAAATGGGTCCAGAACTTAAAATGAAAGTAAATCCAGTGTACGATCTTCTATCCTCTGGACAACTTCCCCAGTCTGCATCGACGTAGCCTTGAACCTTACCGGAATCTGATTTATATGTAAGCCCTAGGTTGATGGTACCCTTCAAGTAACGTAAAATACGTTTTGCAGCTGTCCAATGTAACTTTCCATATGCATTGTTGAATTGTCCAAGACAACTCACTGCAAAACTTATATCAGGTCTAGTTGTTACTGACAAATAAGTTAAACATCCAATTAATTCTTTGTATGGAAGTTTTAAGTCATCTTCGGTCATGTCCGATTTGCTTCTGTCATCTGATAGCGAGCAAGGATGTCCTGAATATAACCTTTTTGGGTCAAAATAATTTTATTTTCATATCTGATGACTTCTATTCCAAGACAATAACTAACTTCTCCTAAATATTTTATTTCAAAGTTGTTCGAGAGATGGGCTCTGAAATTTTCCATCATTTCAGGGTTACGAGATCCGATAAGAATATCATCGACGTATATAGCGATTAGAGTTAGTTCTTCTCCTCTTCTGATATAATACAAGCAAGGGTCAGAATGGGTTGGTTTAGC
This sequence comes from Ophraella communa, assembly GCA_035357415.1. NCBI lineage: Eukaryota > Metazoa > Arthropoda > Insecta > Coleoptera > Chrysomelidae > Ophraella > Ophraella communa. The sequence continues at coordinate 16,540,727 of CM068985.1, read as the reverse complement.
TCCAAATTCTTTTAGAATCTTGTCCAAGGTCTGATACCAACTTCTTCCAGCTTGTCGTAAACCATATAAGGATTTCTTCAGAAGACAAACTTTGTTTCCATTTTGCAATTTTTCAACCATACGTTCAGCTTTTAATTTGCTATTCATTGAAATGTTTTCATTCTGAATGATCTGTTTCAAAATTTGGATTAGATTTTTGGCAGGTTCCATGAATATCTCCTCTTCGAGACTCCCATTAAGATAAGCAGTCGTAACGTCAAACTGATCAATTTTCATGTCGTAATGGGCAGCAAGTGATATTAGAAGTCGGATGGAACTCATACGAGCTACCGGTGCAAATGTTTCGTTGAAGTGTATTCCCGGCTTCTGATTGTAACCTTGAGCTACCAAACGAGCTTTTCGTTTTTCTAGTGTACCGTCGGATTTAAATTTATTTCTTAATACAATTCTACTTCCAATGATTTGACGATTTTCAGGACGGTCGACCAATTCCCACGTGTCGTTTTTATTACAGACTCAATCTCGACAGCCATCGCATCATACCACTCGTTAGCCTCGGGGGTGGCCAATGCTTGTTTCATCGGAATTTCTGATAGAAATGAATGTTCATGAAAAAGATCATGTTGTAGATTTTCTGAACTGTTCGCTATTTCAGTAGCTGGACTTTGATAAAACTTCCTAGGTCTTCCCCTCGAACCAGTTCTGAGAATCCTTGGCCTTCCTCTTCCTCTGCTAGTAGTGGGTACTGCGTTTGTTTCAGATTGGTGCACAGTGGTCTCTTCTTCAGGGCTGTCTTCAGATTCAACATTTTCTGTTTTGACTTCTTCCTCATTTTCTGTTTTGATTTCTTCCTGATTTTCCCCTTCAAAAGATTCAAACAAGTCCACGAATGTTGTTTCTTCCGGAATAGTAATATCTTTAATGAAGTCGACATTTCTGGAACTAGATATTTCTTCAAATTTTACATCCCTAGTTATTTCTATTTTCATCTTATCGGGTAACCATATTCTGTAACCCTTGGATTGATCAGAGTAACCAAGAAATATACCTTCCTTGCATCTCGAGTCGAATTTTCCTCGTGAAGGTTCTCCATTCCAGTAGAATACTTTACAGCCAAATGATCTGAGGTGACTTACATTGGGTTTTTGCCCTGTCCATGCTTCATATGGGGTCATACCGTTGAGACTTTTAGTGGGATTTCTATTCCTTATATAGTTTGCAGTATTAACAGCTTCTGCCCAGAAAGATGAAGGAAGACTTGACTGCATAAGGAGACATCTTGCGGTATCTAATAATGTACGATTTTTTCTCTCAGCAATCCCGTTTTGTTCCGGAGAATACGGAATGGTCAGTCTTCTAGTGATACCGTGTTTAGTGAGATAATCGCTAAATTCTTTGCTGGTATATTCTCCTCCATTGTCCGTTTGCAAACACTTCACTCTTCTATTTTTCTGATTTTCTACGAGAGCTATATAGTCTTTGGTCACTTGAAATACTTCGTTTTTAGATTTGATGAATCTCACTTCACACCATTTTGAATGATCGTCAATAAATTCAATGAAATATTTCGCTTGACTTTTGGATTCAACCCGCATAGGCCCGCATACATCCGAATGAATAATTTCTAACAATTCGGTTTTTCTTTCGGATTTCTTGGGAAAAGGTGTCCGCGTCATTTTTCCTTGGTAGCAAATTTCACATTTCAAATCTGCTTTAGTATTCCCAAGTTCCACACCCTGTATAAACCCTTTGCGGTGAGCTTCTATCATATCGTTTACGTTTAAATGTCCTAGACGCCGGCCGGTGCCATAATTCTAAACTGTCAGATTTATTATTTGTAACATACGCAGAATCAATAAAATTTTGACACAATTCAGGTTTATTTTCTCGAATGTAATACAATCCGCCGATTCGATCTGCTACTAGTTGAACATTCCCATCGATTCCAACGACGTAGGCATTATCCTTTTTGAATAAAACTTCGAAATTTTTCTTGGTTATTTCACTTATTGACAATAAATTAGTACGTAAGTCTGGAACATGCAAGGCTCTTTTTAAAGAAACGTTCTTTTCTTCGCCAAATACATCAGCAGAAAACTTAACACTTCCTTCAGCTACGATATCGGTATATGAATCATTTGCTAGATGAAGTTTCGTACGTGTGCTGTCTTTGATATCGACAAATTCATCGAGTTCCTTACAAAGATGCGATGTCGCTCCACTATCTAAGCACCATTTCATATCGAGATTCGATGAGCTGGTTTTAAAAGCATTTTCTGCGGATAAACAGACATCTTCAGCACATCTTGCAGAATTAGATGAAGTTTTGTCCTTATATCTGCATTCCGAAGCTTTATGACCCATCTTCCTACATTTATGACATTTAAACTTGAAAAATTTTGTAGTATTGGTCGTTGTTTCGCTACTAGGGGCAAGCATTTCGTTCTTTTTCTTATATGGACGTTGATGATAAGAACCATTTTTGACATACATTGCATTTTGCACACAATTTCGGGATTCTGATTTTCTTGCATCACTTTCTTCAATAATTTTCACTCGCAGGACATCCGGTGAAGGCAATTCGTCTCGTGACTCTATCGCGCATCGAAAATTTTCGAAACTGGAAGGCAGACTGTACAACAACATTATGGCTAACAAATCAGAATTTATTTCAACTTCCATTTCTTGCAACTTATCAACAGCATCAAAAAATTGATTGATATGTTCACGTACATCATTTCCTTCTTCCATACGGTGAAGAGTAAGTTGCTTAAGAAGTGTAGCCTTTCTAGCTGGTCCTTTTGACTGGAAAATACTTTCTAGCTTCAACCAGACATCGCGAGATGTGGTACAACCTTTTATTTGTTTAAGTTCCGAAGGACTTATGGAAAGGATAATATCAGACTTCGCTTTCATGTCATTTTTGATCCATGTATCCAATTTCTTTCTGGAATCATCGTCGCCGACAACAATATTTGGTTTAGTGGATTCGCCATTTACATACATCCAGGCATCGTTTTTTATTAGTAATGCTTCCATGTGCATTTTCCATGTATCGAAATTGTCTTTATTGAGAGATTCAATTCTTGATATTCCAATGTTCATTTTCACGATATATATTATGTTTACAGCTCTACACAACTTATTAAATTCAGTGAGGTAAAGTGTCTGGGCCCATAACCTGTTAGATTATTGGTTTGGAGATACTTCTCTAGAGTCTGAACATGTATATTGTATAAACAAACAGGGAAAGAACTTCAAATAACTTCAAAAAACTTATAGTATTTTTATTTGACATTTAATTAATGACAACGTCAAAAACCATTGTATATATATATAACAAAATATTCATCGTTATGGAAATACCAAGTGTATTTCCAACAATAGCTGTCAACAAACTTAATTTACTATATTTAGTTATAATTTAAAATTTATTGAAATATAAATGATTTACCGTATATATAAATTTTATGAGCATAAGAAAACTCTATACCTTCAGTAGTCGGTTCAACTGATTTAAAAGAAATCTAATTCACTTTTATTAATAATGTAGTAAATGGACATATAATTTTTAATACAACCCTGTTTTCTAAAATTTATTGACCTTTAAACATTATGAGATTATGAAACATCGATTCTTTCTTTGAAGCTTATACATCGATTTGGTTTTCTTAGGACTAGGTCATGAAGAAAAAATGGAATAAAATTAAATTAAAACATTTTTTCTCTTATATTGTTACTTTTATACAAAGTAGATTAAAAGAAAAACTTCGCTGGATGATTCAGTAATTACTTTAAAAATCACGAATTTAGTATAAGAAATAGTACTTTTTCAGTTTTATTAATTCTATTTTATTATGAATATTTTCATATTTTCGGAAGAAAATACTTAAATTTTGCCATTTTTAGAAATATTTATAAGCATAATTATTTTCATTTAACACTTAAAGGTTATATTAGCAATTACAATCAATGGTCATTATTTTTGTTTAGATGTATTAATTTTATGTTGAAAAAGATTATCTGCATGGAAATATGAAATTTTTTGCATTTGTAATCATGAAAATTGAAATTAAACATAACATTAAAATGTTATGTTTATCCCAAATTTGTTTTACACCTTACATTAAATAAAACAGATAACAAACTTACTGCCAATCAGTTACGTTAAATTGAATGAACGGCTTTAACTATACAATGATATCGCGATATCAATATTTTTCAATCGGAAATTACTTTGAAATAAAGAACTGAAATTAAATACCTAAAATGTTAGCTGATATGATATTTTGGTTTAAAAAAGATTTACAGTCCCCACTTTGCTATTTCTTTATAGAAAGCCTTTTGAGTATTGACTAATTACTTATCTTGATTCAATTAGGCAATCCAACAACCTGTCAAATAAATTCCAATATGGCGTCCAAGGCAAATATTGAAAGTAAACAACGTTTATTTGTATATGACTGTGGCTGTGTGTAATAGATAAATTGTTTGATTTTACGGCAAAAATCTGTTTTTGTGTTTATTGAAGATGTTTGTATTTGATAAAGGATAAAAGCTTAGTTTTTATTAACTTTTTGACTATATTTGTGTGTTTTGTTTAGTAGAAAATGCTTACAACTTGTATTGTGGTTGGTTAAGCTAGGTTGTGGAAGCCGTTCAAGATATTTTGTTCAATGATCTTTAATTAAAAGTGAAAAATAAAACAAAATTGTTTCATTAAAAAAGTCTTTATTTATAATTATCTAGTCATTGCTTTGGAGCAATTATTGCAATACCAAGGTTCATTAGGAACAGTGCCTAAATTGATACACTCAAAATGAAACCATTTTGTCTTACAATCATCTTAATAGCATTAATAATATTAAATAAAGTAAACAAATATTTTGCAAGTTTTCATCATTACCTTTTACCAATAGTAATAGCTTCTTTAAATAACTGCTCTCCATCCCAAATTAGCCAACAAATCTCACACAAATACTACAAAAATTGATCTTAACACAGCAAAAACTTTCGACACAATGGTTTTCTACCTGAACTGTCACAAATATTAACCATATTGGATCACGTGGTTTGGATTGCCTAATTGCCAAATATAAAAAAATAGTTCTGTTAAAATATAAAATCCGTACAGAAATCCGAACTGACATTGTCCATTCACCGTTCTTTTTAAGATTTGTGACCATCTGATATCTAGACATAATTGACGGAAATTGTCAAAATGGTAATTATTTAGAAGAGTTACTTCTGGCCTATCTTCAAAATTTTTATAAAAATACTTTAATTATGGTCTACAAATCATGAATTGAGTATTCATTTAGTGCGCTCAAGCATATTTTTTTCAAAATTAATTTTTAAAGTTGGAACTACTTTTTGATCGCGCTGCCATTTTTAGCAGTATGGCGTCTGAAAATCGTATGCAAATAGTAATATGCGACAAATAACAAACAAAATAAATTATTTTGATATACATTACATTATAAATTTGAGCGAAAAAACATTAAAAAAGCAATCTTATGATATATAAATGTGCTCTCAAGACTTACTTTTAACAAATGGCTTTCCTAAAAAGATGTATTGACACTCATCACTACACTATACCCATTCTGTATTTTATTAAACTTAAATCTGCACCATACAATATTTATATAATTAAATATAGGTACTCTCTGAAAAACTAAATCTACAATAATTATAACTCGTAATCATCTTAACAAAATGTTCTATTTAACAACAAAATTTATTCTGCAATACACAATACTAAAATCAACTTTTTAACAGCGCTATCTGCTGTTCCGAACATAACTTGCGTTATGTCATGTAGATACCAGCGTTGCCTCATCTCTAAATAAAACCTAAATATTACGATCATATTTTTTTACATTATAAATATATAATAATTATTGAAAATAAAATGTGAAATGTAGAGAGAATATTATTAACCAAATCTAATCGGTCTTTGTGCATATTATAAAAAATAAAACAAAGTTAAACAAACACGCAAAATTGAGTGACGGGTGGCGATGATATCCTAATCCTACCTAAACAAACCTAACCAAACCTAACCAAACCTAACCAAACCTAACCAAACCTAACCAAACCTAACCAAACCTAACCAAACCTAACCAAACCTAACCAAACCTAACCAAACCTAACCAAACCTAACCAAACCTAACCAAACCTAACCAAACCTAACCAAACCTAACCAAACCTAACCAAACCTAACCAAACCTAACCAAACCTAACCAAACCTAACCAAACCTAACCAAACCTAACCAAACCTAACCAAACCTAACCAAACCTAACCAAACCTAACCAAACCAGACCTAACCAAACCAAACCAAACCTAACCTAACCAAACCTAACCAAACCAGACCTAACCAAACCCAACCTAACCTAACCTAACCTAACCAGACCAGACCAGACCAAACCTAACCTTACCTAACCTAACCTAACCAAACCAAACCAAACCAAACCAAACCAAACCTAACCAGACCTAACCTAACCTAACCTAACCTAACCTAACCTAACCTAACCTAACCTAACCAGACCTAACCAAACCAGACCTAACCAAACCAGACCTAACCAAACCAAACCAAACCAAACCAAACCCAACCTAACCTAACCTAACCTAACCAGACCAGACCAGACCAAACCTAACCTTACCTAACCTAACCTAACCTAACCAAACCAAACCAAACCAAACCAAACCAAACCAAACCAAACCAAACCAAACCAAACCAAACCAAACCTAACCTAACCAGACCCAACCAAACCAAACCAAACCAAACCTAACCTAACCAGACCAAACCTAACCTAACCTAACTTTACCTAACCTAACCTAACCTAACCTAACCTAACCTAACCTAACCTAACCTAACCTAACCTAACCTAGCCTAGCCTAGCCTAACCTAACCTAACCTAACCTAACCTAACCTAACCTAACCTAGCCTAACCTAACCTAACCTAACCTAACCCAATCTGGTTTGGTTTGGTTAGGTTAGGTTTATTACCAAGGTGATGAAAGAGAAAGAGGAGGAGGAAAGAGCTAGACAGCAAGAGGAAGGGTAAGAGGTAATTGGTGCGAGTATCCGAGTATGTCACGAGATGGTTCCGGATATAAGCATCAGGAAAGAAGGATGAGAGAAGAGGTAGAGAAGGAGTTTTTTAGTGGGTAGGAGAATACTGAGTCCCACACTATTTCTCAGAACATCGGAGAAATGTGCGTAAAGGCATTTTTCTCCTTCTCTAAAAAAAAAAAAAAAAAAAGGTTAGGTTAGGTTAGGTTAGGTTAGGTTAGGTTAGGTTAGGTTAGGTTTGGTTAGGTTTGGTTTGGTTTGGTTTGGTTAGGTCTGGTTTGGTTAGTTTTGGTTAGGTTTGGTTGGGTTAGGTTAGATGTGGTTAGGTCTGGTTTGGTTTGGTTTGGTTTGGTTTGTTTAGGTTAGGTCTGGTTTGGTTAGGTTTGGTTAGGTTTGGTTAGGTTTGGTTAGGTTTGGTTAGGTTTGGTTAGGTTAGGTTTGGTTAGGTTAGGTTAGGTTAGGTTAGGTTAGGTTAGGTTAGGTTAGGTTAGGTTAGGTTAGGTTAGGTTAGGTTAGGTTAGGTTAGGTTAGGTTAGGTTAGGTTAGGTTAGGTTAGGTTAGGTCTGGTTAGGTCTGGTTTGGTCTGGTTTGGTTAGGTTTGGTTAGGTTTGGTTTGGTCTGGTTATGTCTGGTTAGGTTAGGTTAGGTTAGGTTAGGTTAGGTTAGGTTAGGTTAGGTCTGGTTAGGTTTGGTTAGGTTGGATTAGGATAGCATCGCCACCCGTCACTGAATTTTGCGTGTTTCTTTATCTTTGTTTTATCTTTTATAATATGCAAATAGACCGATTAGATTTGGTTTATAATATTCTCTCTACATTTCACATTTTATTTTCAATAATTATTATATATTTATAATGTAAAAAAATATGATCGTAATATTTAGGTTTTATTTAGAGATGAGGCAACGCTGGTATCTACATGACATAACGCAAGTTATGTTCGGAACAGCAGATAGCGCTGTTAAAAAGTTGATTTTAGTATTGTGTATTGCAGAATAAATTTTGTTGTTAAATAGAACATTTTGTTAAGATGATTGCGAGTTATAATTATTGTAGATTTAGTTTTTCAGAGAGTACCTATATTTAATTATTAAAATATTGTGTGGTGCAGATTTTAGTTAAATAAAATACAGAATGGGTATAGTGTAGTGATGAGTGTCGATACATCTTTTTAGGAAAGACATTTGTTAAAAGTAAGTCTTGAGAGCACATTTATATATCATAAGATTACTTTTTTAATGTTTTTTCGGTCAAATTTATTATGTAATATATATCAAAATAATCTATTTTGTTTGTTATTTGTCGCGTATTACTATTTGCATACCTACGATTTTCAGACGCCATAATGCTAAAAATGGCAGCGCGATCGAAAAATAGTTCCAACTTTAAAAATTAATTTTGAAAAAAATATGCTTGAGCGCACTAAATAAATACTCAATTGGTTGTTTTTAACTATTAATTAAACAATTTTTATAAAAATTTTGAAGATAGGCCAGAAGTAACTCTTCTAAATAATTACCGTCAAAATTTTTAAAAATATGGCGAATTTTTAGTACTTTTAATTGCGATTTTCTTTTTCAAATGTGTTTAATTCAAGAATTTTTCTCTCAACGTATTCTATAACACAACGGACGCCAGACCTTTATCAACCCGGACCATTATCAATGACTAAATGATAAGTTCATATTAATTTTTTATACAAAATATTTTAAAATAATCATATTTAAATAAATATACAATGTATTACCTTATTTGAGCATGAGACATTCGTGCTTCAATATATCTTTCAGCTTTCGGAAATGCTATTTCCCATTCTAAAGTAGCATCTGAGTAAATTCCTTTTTTCATCCAATATCCTTTAGGTACAAGAACACAACTGAGAGCTTTAATATCTTTGATCATTTCTGGAGTTGGCCATTTGTAACGAACTCCAGTCGTTGTATCGGTAATTGTTGGTCTATCTCGCATCAAAAACTCATAGGTCTGCTCATCCGGCCACTCTATAGGCACTGAAGGAATCACCTTAAAATTTTAATCTGTAGTTTTATCCAATTAAATTATCAATAAAAGGATTAGAACTTTATCTACACTAGATACCAATTGGTGCTTCGACCAGCAAGACCAGCAGGATAATACCAAGCTCTTGTGCTGAACCCTTACATACAAAAATACATAAATCCTACATAGACGGAGGAGTGCCTAAATTGAAGATAAATTTTGGGACTATTTCTCTGAAGTTTCTCTAAAGTTTGTAGACTGTACTAACGAGTTATGGCTGTTTCAGAGCATCGTTTTAAAATATAGATCTATTATGTCCAACGTGTAAAAATGAGAAGAATGCTGAATATGTAGGTATTTCATTTCGCTTTACTCCAAAACAGATATCACCTTTGGAGAACATAATTGCACTTATATTATTGTTTCCCACAATACGTACGATGCTACAGGTTCGTTTGCAAGCAGTGTGATACGTAAGTAATTACGGTCTGAGAAAAAAAGAAAAGGCTGAAATTTCGGAGCTACTTGCACAACAAAGAGGAAGAACAAGCCTGGTACGGGCTTTCCGGTGTACAGCGAGCTACTTTATGTTATTATAGAAATTAGTTACCTCACAAGGTATTGGATAATCTTCCTGATCTGTCATATTACAGAATATTTTTCCTGGAATAGACTCGGCGAATTCAATTTCATGCTGATCGAATCCTAGCCATCTTCCTATTGAATTTGGAAAAAGATCATTTTTGAAATAATTCATGAATCCTTTAGCGTCCACATAAATTACATCATTAAAAAAATCTTTTTCCGACAGCTCAACATAGTCTAGTTGGTCTTGGAGATCCTGAAATGATATTCAACTACTATTACTTAAAAATATATTTGGGGTGCATTTTGTAGCACTTGATTAAACTTACTAATAATTCATGACTGGGCTTCCTAACTTTTCTAAGAGTAAAGCATGTGGCAGGTAAAGTATCTGTTCGTTCTGGATTTCTTACAATTTTTAATGGCTTTGGGGTTTTAATGTATTTTATTTCCGCATAATCATAGACAAGATCTTCTTTGTTTACATTACTTGGGCCTGGATTATCAGTAGGAGGAGTGGAATATATTTTTGGAACCTTACTGTGGTCTAATTGCTTCAACTTAACGAAACCTAAAAAATTATTAAATAAGAGGAACGTTTGAAAGAAAGATATACATCAAACCAAACCCGTCTTTCAGTGCGTTATTATAACTGCGAACTTTTGTTAGCGTTTGTAGACAGTGATATAATATATTTTAGTAACCACTAAGTATATAGGTTGATCGTTTGCTGGTCAGTTAGGACATGACGTAAAAAAGTATTGGGGAAAGCAGCAATAGAGTTCGTCAATTCTGAAATCAAATTTGATTACAGAATGTTGGAATTCCTTCTCTTGAGATTGAAAAAATATTCTGCAAAAGTATTTACATTTTCTCTATTGTGATAGAATAATATTTTCACACTAGTTAGCAGAAGATGCTAACTCACATGAAATAAAGAGATTAAATCACCTCTTAGTGTTAAACATAATATAATATGGTAAAATGTTGTAGATACAACATAGCAAGAAACAATAACAATATTACACTCATGCCTGTATGCACCATTTTCACGTTTAATCGTAATTAGCTAACCATGGCTAAGTGTCTAATCACGGTTAAAAAGTCGATTCGATGCACCAAAGAATTTTGCACTCAAATTAGCTAATCGTGATTTGGTAATTATGGCCAGCTGGCAACATCGCAATTTTCCTAGGAATCCGTCATGTCTGTCACAATTTGATGTTGATTAATGTGAAGGTTACGGACAAAGAGGGATTCGGGTGTTTGAAATTTGTTGTAACTAATAACATTACATATTATTTAAAAGAATGTATTTCGATTTTACATAAATTAATGACAGAACTTCAAATCGAATCTTCATGACACATGTTATTCTTAACTACTAGATCTCATCAATAAATATATAAATAAAAATAAAATAAAGGCGCGATTACAGAACACAACAAAATTATAGGTAATTGTCAGCTTTAATTTGTTTCCTTTTGTTTTAAGAATACAGTTTAAAGTGCAATTCCACATAGTTATTGGAGACATAAAATTGCATAGGGTATACTTACACCCTATTATCATAAGTTAGGGATTCGCAACCTCTTCAAAAAGATCTACCTTTGTTGGTTTCGTGAGGCGGAAGCGACGAAAGAAACTAAGGTCATCCAGGGCTTCGAAATAATTTTTTCTCTCATTCCAACGACTAGGAAACCCATCTAACACTATGTCATTAATGTCTATTTCATCATCAAATAATATGTCTTCCACTTCCATAATTATTTTTCACTACCACAGTTTATCACTACTCACTATTGACAAAAATACATGTAAATGAAATCAGAAATCAGAACCAAACAAAACATCCTAACCTCACTTATTAACTAACCGCGGTTATCTAGTCTTAATCCCAGGCCATCGGGCGGTTAAAAGTTAATTGCTGATTAGGAGAAAAAAGGCTTGGTGCATAAGAAAAACATTAAGTAAACACGGTTAAAGTCTTAATCAGAGAAATTGTACAATGGTGCATACAGGCATTAGAGTAATAAGTAAACATAGAGATGCCACAACAACACAATAACATACAGTTTGTAGTCAATAGCAATGAACCTATAATTGAGAAAGATGGAAAATCTAGAGATGCAGGTAAACAGAAACTTATCTCTCTCTCTTATTTGTTGTCATTAAAAAGAGATAAACATATTGATATTTTTGTTCTCTGATTGACACTTTATCAAATAAGGAGTAAAACACTAAACAAAATATTCTGTCATTTTCGTTAGTTTAATTTGTTGTTTGGTTGTGTTTGGTTTATGAAAGAAATTACTTCTATACTATTTTTGGTTCGAAAATAAAAATCCCTAACACCTTCTCTTGGAATTATAGCGGTTCCTTCAAAAATAACCAATAGAAGTAATTGTTCTCTCGGGGAGCAACCCTTCTATCGGTACAGTGACAGAACGAATTTCAAGAATACGATTTTGGCATTTTCAATAGAACCACGCCCACTTTCTATTGGCTGTTCTATTCTATCACCGTCAAGAATAGGGGTCTTGTTTGTTTATTACAGATAAACACGATTTTCTCTCCTGTCATATATCTTGTCAACTGGTACAATCAGTTAGTCACAGAACACGGTGTTTTGTGCCACCAGTTCTTTGAGAGTACTTGAAACGAACGTAGCTAAACTGTGACAACGTTGACTTTTAAACACACTTCATTATTGGTTATTAGTTGGCGCTACGTTTAAAACTTACTAATTATTTATTGCTAAATTTTACGAAATGAGAAAAATTACTTGCAAAATGAATACCAATATAAGTAAGTAGTTATCTTATCCTAAATATATATTGCTATCATTTTGATTAATATGATCCTACTAAACTAGTCCATTGAAATTGCTAATTGTACGCCAATGTAGTGAATAACTTACCGGTGATAGGTTAGATTATCATTTTGCGAAGTACCACAAATTATACACGCTTTTCGGGGTTTCACCATTTTTAATATTGAAAATAAATAACACTTTATAAAGTTCACTTAAATACACAAAAATTCAGGAAAAATCGAAGAAAGCGCTAATCACCTCTGGACATTAACAAACAAAGCACAGCAGCCAAATTTTCGGTGCGAGTATTTGATACAATTGGTCTAGAGATTTTTTATCAGTATTATAGAAAGGTAAGAAAGTGAATATTAAAATGTAGTAAAGAATATTTTCTCTGAATAAAAATCTCCTCTTAAAAGTAAAATAAAATTTATTGTTGTAAATTACATTAGGTATTACGTTTTTGTTTCCTACTTTGTACTTACAAAACACAACGTCTGGCAATGCTCTGCTGGTAAACAAATTTGTCTCGACGACAAGGAGTAGGGAATATGCCTACTCTATGTTTACTTATTATAGGCCGTGGATTCTGAGTAGACCCGTGACGTCGTAAATAGTTGCGCACAACTGAATGGCAGCGGTGCACTGCTATAATTAAAATACACTAAACTAAATAATATAATTAAAAAATAAGCAAAATTTACTGCGCTATTCAAAGAGACAATACGACGTAAACGGCGGACTGACCAGAATGAATCAGTAAGGGCTGCAATTATTAGTATAGTTAATAGGACAATTTTCAAACACAAATTTGTGTTCTGCGCCGGTTGACAGGTCTACTCAGACTCAGAATCCACGGCCTCTACTCTAAGATATTACGGGTAGTCTACAAAAAATACTAGGACATCAGTATGACAGTGATAATATTATTAAATATCTAGGTATCTATCGGAAATCGAGGTACTAAAAAATTTGTAAACTAGATAGTAAGGCATCAATATAATTAACTTTGTCGCTAATAACCTTAATGGTGGATGCGACGTAAATCTAATAAAAAAAGAGATTAAATTTTGTTAATTCATTGAATCCATTAGCATAGCAGGAGAGTGTTTGTTTTTACAATGGGATTCTTGAGTTGAACTATTAAAATAAAATTGTAACAAAATAAAATTATAGAAATAATTGCATTTACGTTATTTAAAAGTTTTTCTTGTTAGTTTGATAACAATATTTAATAATATTAAACTTTGTTTTTAAGCTTTATTTATGTTACAAGTTTTACTTTTTAACAATGTTACATTTCATTGCGTTCAATACTACTTAATTATTTGCACACTACACTTTTATATTTAATTATGTTGATATAATTTGATATTTACAAAACAATTTTTTGAGCATTTGATTGTAACTCTTATTTAAGGTTGTTGTAGTTATATCATTGATTGTGACTGATTCAGAAATTTGACCGGACTTTTTTGTTATTCGATTATTTTCAAGTTCTTCTCTCTATTTATTGTAACATTGTTTACAGCCTGATGATATCATATCCAGAAAAAATCTCTTATTAAGGTTATTTTCAGATGCTAAAATTTTTACTCCATTAAAATCTTTAGTGTTTTTAGGATGCGTGTCACTTTTACGTAAAGCTAAACATTTTGCAAGTTTTTGAGAGTTTTGACCTATATAAGAACTGTTGCAACTAGTACAGTTGATTTTATAAACATTCTTCCTATCACTAATGTATAATGTATATAGATTTGTTGGATATAGTTGTTCCAGTTTTATTACAGCTCTCAATTGATGAACTGTTAGAAATCAGTTACAATTGTTACACCCAATTCACCCTAGAGAAGGAGAATGAAAATGGTTGTTTCTTTTCTGGATACTTTTTTCACTTGAAATCAAGACAACAAAATAATAATAGAATAGAAAGCCGAGTAGTTCTGGACGCTTTCTTAGTAACTCGTATCACAAACAAAATATTAAAAAAACATTTTGTGAAACAAATGAGATCTAGAGTATTTAAGCTTTCTGATAAAAGAACCTAGACATCCTTTTCAAACTTTACCTAGAAAACTCATACCCCAATCGCTTCTAAAGAAACTTATATAGAGTGGCCCATTGAAAACGAAACAGACCGATTTGCGGCCAGGGAAATGAGTATTAAAACATTTTTTATCATAATGACTGAAATACGTTCTTGCAACTTCAACCTTGAATCATTTTTAGACGAATCAATAAAACTTAAAAAACAAAACAATGCTGAATTCAGAAAAGAAGGAGCTTTCAAATGATGTATTACTCGACCCATGTTCCCTATTTAAAATTTAAGGGTTGTTAACACCACCCTTCAGGTGTTGGTGCGACAAAGTTGAGTTTTTGTCAAAACATGTGCCCCTCTATATTAAAATTGACGTGTTTCAGAGTTTCTTGCAGAAAAAATTTTCCTGTTGAAGTTTTCTAACAGTTTATAAATGGAGGCTCTAGGATAGGGAAGGTTAATATTATTTACGTTTAAAAAAAAGAGATCTGTGATAAAATATATCCAACAAATCTATATACATTATACACTAGTGTTAGAAAGAATGTTGTTTATAAACTCAATTGTACTAGTTGCGACAGTTCTTATATAGATCAAACCTTTCATAAAATGTCAAAACGTTTACCTTTACATAAAAGCGACACTAGATTATTCCCTGAAAGATGTGCTCTTGCAGACCATGTGGCTGCTTAAAAACACATTATAGATTTTAATGGAGTAAAAATTTCAGCATCTGAAAATAACCTTAATAAGAGATCTTTTTAGAGATAGATGACATATATATTTCAGGAGAATAATTCAATCAATAAAAAAATAGACATCAAGAATTTATGTAATATGTGCTAACAATTGATAAACAGCTTAGTAGAACTTTTTAAGTCAACGATCATTACATTTCAGAAACAACGTAGGTTAGGTTAGATAACACGATGGTTCGGGGTAGGCCCATAATTTAATTTTGTGATGATTTTATTTTAATAGATCAATTCAATAATCTCAGTGTAAAAATAAACACTATCCTGCTAATAGATTAAATGAATTTAAAAAAAATTACCTATAGAAAAAAGCCCAATATTTTAACAAAGTGACATAGGTATACATACATCAAAATTTAATCTGTTTCATGTGAGTTAGCATCTTCTGGATATGTTTTAAATACCCAACTAAGAAAATTATCTATTCAAGTGGTTATTTCTTTTAAAATCGATAACCAAATAATGTTTTATACTTTAAGTAATAAGAATAATAATTTTTTAAAATTTTAATACATAAATGCAGCTTATTTTATTAAAATTGGTTCAAATAGTTTTATTGTTTTATGATTAGTAACATCAGCGGTTTTAATCTCACTTAGTGTAAGTATTCTAATGACCAATTTGTTATTTGTACTATTTGACTACTTGTTTGTAGTTCCCTGATGATGAAAATAAATATTTCTGAAAGCTTGGAAAACTGAAAAGAGTATTCTTTACCTATTGCTGCTTTCCCCAATACTTTTCACACGTAAAGATATCTTTTTTATATATCTCTGGTTTGGTATTTACTTACCTTTCCTAGTAGATTCCTCTAATCGTACTTGGTAAGCGGGTTTGTCAATGGAAGTATACTCCGGATCATCCATACTACTTATTACATCTATACTATCAGTAACGACATACAGTCTGCGTGGTAATAGAGGCATGGGAAGGTATTTTTGTTTTCCATGCATTGCTCTATATTTTAAATTGGAGTTTACAATTTCAAATATCGTATCGGGACAGATACACTCCATATTCTCATTGTGAATCAATACTTTGTTAATTTCCTTTTCCACCTTATTATTGCTGGACATAGACAAATTGGCTATATCCCTGTAAATAATTTAAATGATCATTGTCGAAAAATCAAAAAATTAAAATAAATAAGAGAGCTGATGTTTTGAAAATAAATTTTGAATACTAAACAATACTCAACAATTACATTTTGTCCTTTCTGAATCAAAACAAAGTTTTACTTTCCAGGAAGCTCCCCGACGTTTTTACTTCACTTACTTCCCTCAATTTTAAAAAGCTATATTCTTAATTATGGGGAGTAGTATTAAATGAGTAAACTGTTGCTAGAATCACAAAAGTAAATTGTGGATAGTTACGTGAACATTAGTCTTGAACAGTTAGTACCAAGTAGTGCAAATCCCACAAACCGACTCGTTTGAGTCCGGGAAATGGCACTTTACGGAACACTTGTACTTTACAGTACTCTTCAATTCTCCCAATGTTCTTTGAAATAATAAGTGAATCAACATAAACTAAGCTTTTATTCTAGTTTTTGAAGATTGACATTAATTGTACAACTGCTGTTGCCAGCAATATGTATTAATGGAGTTGTTGATGGATTTACAGTGTTTTCTGCAGTCGCGGAAGACGTGTGGTTATGATGTAGCACTTCGCTACTTTGGATCATTCTTGCAATCTTGTTTTTGCTTTTAATCGATTCTTCTATATACTTTTCTGCAATTGAAGAACTCTTCCATCCACCGTGCTGTTTTATAACTTTAAGGTCAGCTCCAGCATTGGCCAACAACGTTGAGGTTGGTCTAGTTTTAAGAAGTCAGCTATTTTCTTAGGTGCTCCGCCAACAGTATGTATACCAGCTCTTTGAGACAGACATTTTCCTTGTCTATCACCCACCAAAAGAGCTTTCAGGGAGACGTGTTGCCGTAAATTAATGTATTTTCTAAACACATACAAATAGTGAAAATCATCACTGTTAATCACAGTGAAAGCTTGTCGAATATGCGTTTTTGTCTGGTTAATCTTAACTACTAGCTGAGTACCCGAATCCTCCACATCACTAACTTCTAAATTATAGATCTCTTCCCTTCGGCAACCTCGAGCAACTCCAATTAATGCTATCATTCTTTATCCGGAGCGTCCCTCATGAAGCTTTCAACTTGTTCCTTTGTCAGCTCCTTCAAGTTGTTTGGCTCATGGTCTACATTTTGTTTTTTCAAAAAAGCTATCAAATTTGGGAAACTTGATATGTTGACATTCTCATTAACCATACTCATTAATTTTACCATCGAGTATTAGGACCATAATGAAGAAGGGTTGAATGTTTTTGACTGAAAATTTAAACTGTTTTGAAAAGAATATTCTTTAAAAATACTGTTCTTACCACATCCAAAAAGTAAGCCAACATCACATTTTCATCAGCACTACTTTTAAAATTGTGTTGTTTACGCCAGTTGCAAAATAGGGCATATTCTTTTTCATATCTTTTTGCAGACTTAACTGGAATGATTTGCCCTATCGCTTCCGCAGTTTTCTCAGCAATTTCATCTAATTTCAGATCCATTTTCGTGTGTGCAGAAAAATTTAATATGTCTGCCTTTATTTACATTGTTACTTCGTAACCATGTTAACAATAAATCAAGTAACATAATTTTTTCACAGCAGTCTACATGACTTCCTAATAAAATGATCAGTTATGTCATTTCAGTTTCATATTATATTGCGTTTAAAACCAGAAGCAGTAAAAAAAATATAGTACAATATACGTCCATGAAGTGATTATTACGGTACTCGATTAGATATTCTTGACTCGGCTCCTTCGTCGCCTCGTCCATAAACATCTATCTCGTACCGTATTAAGTCACTTCCCTGACTTGTAACGTAAGTAACTATTATTTTATCCTGTTTTTTAAAAAATAAATAAATTCATAAAAATTTTAAAAATAGTTCGGAACTTGACTAGTTAGGTATAGTCTTTCCAATATTAATTGCCAAAATCCATTTAAAAGTGTCATACAGACTACCAGTCTAGAGAGAGCTAGGTTCCGACGATACAGAGTGGATGTTTAACGGGAGAAAATTGCCGTTTTCATGCCTTTCTTTCTACTTTGAAGCCTACTTAACTCTGTTTAACACTTTTAAATGGACTTTAGCAATTAATTTTGGAAAGATTATACCTACGTTAAATTACTTAAACTGTGCCCCTACGTCGCTTCGTCCGTAAACTAACTCATAATGTAATAAGTCACCTACCGACCTTGTAACGTATAATACTATTATTTCATACTGTGACCTAAAACATACCTTTACGTAGGTACCTACGTGATTTCAATTTTACCGGAACACGTAATTTACCACGTAAGTAATATATTTAATAACGTGCAACTATTCTATAATGAAATTTGACAAGCTGCTACATTTTAAAAACTAAAAAAACTCAGGTTTTAAATGTATGAAGATACATTTATCAAAATTCAAAGCAAAACAATAAACAGAACTTATACTTATTGCCTATATTAATATTAACGGTTATATTTTCGTTTCCAGAGAGATACTGATACAAAAAATTGGGTCATTTGTTACAGTATGGCGATTCGTCAAGGGACTTATTATGCAAAGAGAAAAAGAAATATTATATTCATAGCGCTGGCACCCACAGCTCTATCGCGTGGGCGTTAGTCGCTGATTTTCGGCAGTACATGGCGGCCATTTTAAACCGTGAGAAAAGTATGGCATGGTGATGTTTGTAAATGGCTGCACGACGATGATTAACTGTATAAAAATTATCCTGGTAAAAATGGTTGAATTTTTAATTCACGCATTCACGTCGGTATAAAGGGCTGGAAGTCACACCGGAGAAGTATGGCATGACACTATCGCCTCTTCTTTTTATATGGTATAGAAAAATACTAGAACGTTTGTGGAAAACATCTTTTGATACTCATAATTAGTTCGACTAACATCCATCCGATCCAGCCGAATTTAAGTACTTAGTAATAGTAAATAATTATTTACATAGAGTCATAAGATATTTTATACAATAAGTTGAAGTTGAATTTATTGCATAAATTTCTAATTTTTTAGTATTTTTTATAATATGGCGATATATTTGCCTTATGTATTTTGAATATTTATTGTGAAATGACCTTGACGATTCCTTTTCATATTTATATTTACAAATAACACAAACTCTCACCATCGGTCAAATTTTTATCACTAAACTAATATATACTCAAAGTTACTGCCTATTTCATAAGGAAACTTATACTTTAAGATTAATACATATTACTGATTTCATACCAACTTAAAATATTCTTTAAGCCCAAAAGAGTCCTTTAAGGTTAAAGTGTAGATTTTTCGACTTCAAATCTATAAAGTGTCATTTAGCTGGCTTCTACCAGCAAGGTTTGCTAGTTTTCTGTTAGTTTAATCGTTGATTATAATAATAATGCCTAGTTCAAGTTCATCTAATGAAGAATTTATTTATATTAACCCCAAAAGTGTATAGGAAAAAACAGACTGTTTCGAAAAATATGATGAGCTTGGCGTTTTCGAATAAAAAGCAAACTGTTTTTGCATTCGATAATTTGCTTAAATTTTTAATTTCCTAAATTAAACACATTTCTTCTTCTCGAGAAAAAAGAGGATTTCTTATTTTTCAAAATGTGCATTTTTTCCAAATAAATCGATTTCAAAAATAATACAAAAGCCACAACTTTTAACGAAACTTAACGTTTCTTATTTAAATAGGAACGGAAAACTATGACATATATGACCAATTTTTCTATTTCATATCAAAATTCATGAGTTCCAGGTTAACCAACACTTTAAAAAGTACTTAAAGATAGGTACTTTAAGGAAAAGGTACTTTAATATTAATTATGAAACCAAACGACAGTAAAAGCTACTTTAAAGGGGACTTTAGTGTAAATTCTACTTTTGGTAAAGACGACTTTTAAATTGTAAAAATAACTCGACATGCAATGGCGGCCAAAAACAAATTGACAATAACGGCAAATGTGACAATTCCATTTAATGCGCAAATTCAAAATGGACCAATAAGATTGCTGAACACTATATGACATTTATCTCCCCCGATTCTAAAGAAAGTTGGCTCTCTCTACGTCAGTATATATTTTAGAAGTACTTCATGAAAATCGGATAATGATAGTATCATTTATTATCGAAATTCTTATTAAATTTAAATTACCTAACTAGATTTTCTGTAGGTCAGCAACTGTATAAGTATTTTCAGCTGCAATTAATCTTTTTTACTACTAGCCTATATACCTAACTTTATTGACATTTTTTGAGGTAGTAAAGTTGTTCATTTTTAACCAAGGTAGAAAAAGACAGGGACTACCTACTTGATTCACACTAAATCTCAATCCATTTGACAGAATGTGACGTTAACTGACAAAATAAAAATATATTTTTATTACTCATTTAATAGTCCATCTACTCAAAAATGCAATTCATAATTGACTTATCCATGAATTTCATAGCGATTTTAACAATGCAATACATATCAGTACAAAAATTATTGGATATGTTGATTGCCTTGTCATTGCCATGTCATGTGGAGCGGGAGTGAGTGGTGACCCGTCCAAAATGTTAATTAGTTTTTAAAAGTAGTATTTAAAAAAATAACCTGCTAGTAGTGAAAAATATACTATATGAGCTACGTTAGAAAGTTGTATTATTATCTCGGATCCATTAAAAACTTCGATGCTTCGCCTCTCGGTCTTTAATGGACCTCGACAATAATAATTCACTTTTTTACCTTGGCGCATAACTACCAATATAATAGCTTTTTAATTTTTGAATAGTGTATTTTTATCTCTTAATAATTTTCTATATTCAAAGCAGAGGTCATTAGTTATGATATTTCCAATACCCTTTAAATCATCCACTTTGAAGAAGATACTTTGTTGTTTTATTAATTTTATAAATTTTAAAATTCTTTTAGTTGTATTCAGTTTTTGCCTTCGTCTTCTGTGGTGAGGAGGATTTGCCTTCTTGGTTGAAATTCTCAATGAATTATTTTATACGTCTATTCATCCATATTCAAGAGAACTGACAAGAGGAATTTTAAAACTTTAAAGGAAGCGTTTGTGCAGCAATGGACGTTACAAGAGGCTTCTATTAGCATTATTTGATGAAACTTCTTTTTATTCCAAACCATATATAATCATATAATCTTAATATTATTCTAAATTCAATAAATCTACTAGGTTGTATTTGTTATGAAAAATAGGAAAGTGCATATTAAAGTTAAGAATATGATTTTGATTATTTATTCCACTACTTATACTTTTTACTTTTATTACATATCAACTATTTTCCTTTTTTTGTTAACAATACAGAAGGAAAATTATTTAAAATAGCCAAAATCTGTTTTTTCAGATTTTACCTACAAATTACTACTTACTTTTGGTAATTTTCAAAAAACATAATAGTCATTAGCATATTATTAAACATAAAAATATCAGGATTCTCTCTCAGCTCTCGTTTCAATATTTCAACAATTTGTTCGTCGTATCGGTTCACCGAATTCACTCGTATATCAGAAAATCCATTCTTTTTATTTTGAACTAACTGTTGATCACTAGTCACAAAATCAGAATCCGTTTCTTTTGAGCAACAATCACCCATATTTTAATGGTTTTTTTTACGTACGCACAAAACAGTTCATAAATTACATACCAATCTATTAGATGGTACACTTAAATAATTGAATCACCAAAAGATAAGATAGAAAATATTAGGTACAACTCGATTATCGAACAATAACACTTGGTTAATCTGTAACTAGAAATTTTAATCTATCGCTATTTATTTTTATAGGTATTTTAAACAACGCATTTCTATTGAACCTGTGTTCGAAATAAAAGTTTTCTATCGATAAGAAACCTAAAAATTAGTAGAAAAATCTCGAAACTGGAACTAGGGGTTCTAAGAGAAGCACGTTTTGAAGTTTAATGAATTGGGGTTTAAAAAATCCTAACAGTCCCATCGTTAATTAGTATTTGAGGCACATAGAATAACAGTGGTCCAACTCCATTTTTTAAAATATCTGTTCTTTATTGTAAATATTTTATCTAATGTGTATCTTTCAGTATAAAGGTGGGCTATCTCCATATCATCTTTTTGCAGAAAGTCAAAATATGGAGATAGCCCACCTTTATACTGAAAGATACACATTAGATGAAGTATTTACAATAAAGAAGAGATATTTAAAAAAAATGGATTTGGACCACTGTTATTCTATGTGCCTCATTTATTTATACTTCTGAAACCGGTGAGTAAATTTATATTGGTGTAGCAAATATATAAATTAGCAAATTATAATACACAAACAGGAAGAAATTTAGTACTCTTGATTTTATTTACAGAACGGAATAAGTTGGTCGTAATTGTTAAATCAAGAAAAGGGCCTATAAATTGCTTTTTAATTTTAGGAATGAAGTTGAGATATTTGGAACTGTAAAAGAACTTTTAATGTGCCATAGAGGAAGAAAATGTTCTTAATGCATGACAGTTCATTTTAACTAGAAAAACTGGAATTGCAATTTGTTGTACTAACTCTTATCTTATCTTATCCATCTTACTATGAACAATAAACAACTAAACGTTTAAGCAACCACGTTTATTTAAAAATAAACTTAATTTAATGACATCTGTTTCGATAAAACTATCATCGTCAGATTGACATATTGAAGTTTTACATTTTGTTTTTTCAATGTTCCTATATGATGTTAATTAAATAATGTTAAGACTAGATCAAGTATTGAAGTAAGACATAACAATATTAAAGCCTAGATGTTATTAGCCTTAAGGGATTATCCTGGATGTATTTCCCCCTAAGATCAGTATAACTGTGCAATGATTAGAAAAACCAGGAAAAAATTATATCATGCTAATCTTTGCAATAACAAAAAATTCGTGTTATATTATCTTATCTATATATAGACTACAACAACCAGATAAGTCGAACTATGCAAAATACCTACATGAACATAAACTCATTCACACACAACAATGACATTCAAATACTACACATTTGCGATAAAAAACTAGATTAAGATTTTTTTGAAGAAATAAAAAGGCATATATAATTTAAAGGTGTTAATGATCACCAATAAATCTTGGGAGGTCCCCACTATTAAACTGTATTATTGAAACTTCATTTTTTATAAATAGATAAGAAGTAAATGTAACAAAAATATGTATTCCTTTTGCCATGTGCAAAAGGAATGAGACAACTGATCATCGTGGCTGTGTTCGGGGAGCACGCTATTTGCGCCATTTGGCGCTATCTAGTACTATTCCTCGTTTGCGTTATATGGCTCTTGGCGCTACATAGCTCGAAAGCGTGCTCCCCGAACACACCCCGTATGTGATCAAATTCCCACCATTGGACTTGGGCAGCACCTACACCAATAAGAGGGGTGAGTCTCTCTATAATTATATATTAGGGAAGGATCTTTTAGTTAATAATGAAGTTTCCGGACCAACTTTCGTCACTAAAGTCCGCAAGAAAGTCTTAAACATAACAATTAGTACTCAGTATATGAGTTCCAAAATTGTTAACTGACGAGTCTCCACCCAACAACCTTCCTGTTCTGACCACAGACATGTGAGATTCAAGGTGAAGATCGGGGGATACCGTAGGTCCCTCTAAGTTCATTTGGAGGGAGGGATTGATTCTATAAAAAAAATAAAATAATATAGAAGCTGCGAATGAGCATCTGCGGAGGTTAGGTTAGGTTCTATGTGGGTGGTCATTTAACGTCCCTTCCACTGCGACC
Source organism: Ophraella communa (assembly GCA_035357415.1). Taxonomy (NCBI): domain Eukaryota; kingdom Metazoa; phylum Arthropoda; class Insecta; order Coleoptera; family Chrysomelidae; genus Ophraella; species Ophraella communa. The sequence goes on along the minus strand of CM068985.1, from coordinate 16,516,631 downwards.
TGAAAGATCTATTGTGGCTCACCCCTAGGTTATGGTCGTTCTATTAGCGCTATGCCTCTAATGAAGCTCATCAGGGTCGTTGGCGACACTTCCATGAAGTCATTGGGCTCGAGTTGATGCAGACCAAATTTATTAATCCTTATTCTCTCGAGCACTCGGCAGTTACACAAGATATGCTCCACCGTTTCATCCTCAGCCTTACAGAATCTGCAGTCCGCACTCTCTGTCAGTCCAATTGTTTTCATATGCCTATTAAGGCGGTAGGTCCTGTCTGCTCATATTCAGCATCCCTTTTTAGAGAGATCTCCTATAAATGCCTTTGAGTGCTTTAAACCCTCTAACTCGAACCAGTAAGAACGTCTCCTCCGATCTACCCAGTTCAATATTGTTCCTCTGGCTACGCTATTCGCTATGCCTAAGAAAGGCTCCGGGCCTATAAATATTCCTTCAGCACCTTTCCTGGCTATAGAAGGTCCACTTTTTCGTTACCTTCAAGAGCGGTATGCACAGGTGCCCGAAGTAAGGTTACTTTGTTATTTTCCCCAAGACGTATTAGATTCTGAAGGCACTTCCAAACTAACTTGGAGTCGATTCGATTTGATTCCAGTGACTTTAGTGCCGCCTGGCTATCGGAAATGATTTTTATAGTTTTGTTCCTGCAGTCACGCTTAAGCATCTCCATTGCGAAAACCTCCGCTTGGAAAATTGTGGATAGGTTACCCAAGTTCTGGCTCAGGTCCACCTTTGGTTTCCCTCCATGTACCCCAGCTCCAATACCTCTCTCGGTCTTAGAGCCGTTCCTGTACCAACACTGGTCAGCAATATTTAAGCACTTTTGGAGAGTTGTCTAAATTTTCACCAGTTTGACTACCTATTTGTTCCACCAAGGCATGTCCCTTGAGGTTGCATTTCGTTTTAATGGATACTTTGAAATTGCTCAAGGCATTTCATTGTAGAGAAGCATTTGTAGTCCCTTTTGAGATGTTCCGCTGCTAGATACTAGGGCTCGGAAATTCTAAACTTTTTGTATTCGATAAGTCATTGTTGGAATTATTCCACTATTCAAATTATTTAAGTGTTTGAAGTATTCGACTAATCGAATAACTAATAGTATTGTAGCAAAATATTTGAAGTCGTTTCAAATATTATATTACCTAACGTACTAGGTAGAGATATCTAACTTGTTCCGGAATTTGGATTTTCAGAACATTTAGGGCCGGTTTATTAATCTGTCCAGTAAAGTATCCGTTAGTTATTTGTTCACTAAACTTAAAAGTCACCTGTAAGCAGTTTGTGTTTATTCAACGTATTTTATTCGTTCAGAACTTCCTGAATACTAACAACATGGGAGATAAGGTAACAGTGTATTTTCTGTGGTTTGTGTGACTCTACCTTAGACCATATATAACATAGTTTACAATAAAATACCTTTCAGGACCCCGATGTTCGAAATGCAGACGAGTAAGTCGTGTGAGAAAATGTACCATGTGACCACTGACCGCTCCCACACATCGAAAATATTGGTATGCTTGGAACTAGTGATGGGGAATTCGAATACTAAGAATCGGAAAGTATTCGATTCTTAACAGTACTCGGTGTATTCGATTTTTTTATCCAAGTAATCGAATACCGGCTGTACTCGAATGGGTGATTGCATAAACTCGAAAATAACAGCCAGCCACCTTACGATCCGATCGAGAATTGAGGACTCGAAACTCGAGCATATCGCTCGGACATTAAGGAACTCATATCGCATATGGGCATGCATTTAATTTCACGTTGTAAGGTTAGGTTTGTGTTTTAAGTATTTTTATATTCTTATAGTCTATTTAATATTTTCTATTTTCTTTTTTATTTTTACATTTATTCAATATTTACATTATCTATTTCAATATTTTATATTTTCTTTGAACTTCTCTAAACTTTTTTTTTATTAAAAAAAGTAAAAAAAAAAAGTAAAAGTCGACCACAAAGTTATTAACGACGGAACTTGAGAATATAATATAAATGTCGTAGGCGTATATGAAAACCAGGCTTTTTATAAAATGCCTAGGCTTTTTCAAAATGACTTGGCATATTGTAAAACCATTATATTTCTACAATCTGACTACGATTTTAAGGCATATTATAAAACGCCAATGAGATTTTAGGCATATTGAAAAAATTAAAACATTTTATAATTCACCTAGTTAAGTTAGTTCGTACCAATTTGATACACTCCATTTTTAAAATCCAAAATTGATCCAATTATATTTTTAGGATCTAGAGGTCCCCTGTCTACTTTTGAAACCTCAATTATAACGTTTCGTCCGATTTTCAATGGTTGCAAGGTTTTAAAAAATGTATGTGCAATCCCAACAAAAACCAATGTAGAATAAATAAGTGCTTTTGTTTCAAGGCCCACATGAAGTGTACAAGCAAATGTCACTTTAGTGGCTCCTGCGGGAATAAATAATCACTATCTGGCGTTGATCCTTCAGTTTTATAAGTTCCTTAATACATTTTTAGTTTATGTCTAAGTTACATTGTAACAGCAATAAAAGAGTTATGTTAATAATTACTATTTTACTGGCGAATAGTCACTGAGTATGTGTACCTAACCTAACCTAACCTAACCTATTTTTAAATAAGCCAAAGCAAGGCATAGGCGTATTACGAAACGCCTAACTTAAACTAGGTGAATTATAAAATGTTTTAATTTTTTCAATATGCCTAAAATCTCATCGGCGTTTTATAATATACCTTAAAATTGTAGTCAGATTGTAGAAATATAATGGTTTTACAATATGCCAAGTCATTTTGAAAAAGCCTAGGCATTTTATAAAAAGCCTGGTTTTCATAAACGCCTACGACATAAACATAAATATAATATAAACAGTACTGTTTCAACTCGTATAGTATGTCAGTTTGTTTCAAAAATTCTATTAGGTTATCAAGTGAACAGTTCTCACCTAGAAGTTGCCTGAGATTTTTGGGCAACTGACATGCTATGCGTTGGTTATCAAATTTCTTACAATAAACCAACATATATTCAACAGTCAAATCTGTGTTGCATTGTTCACATTTAGGCCGTATATTTTGGGAAAATAAATATCGAGTGTGTCCTAATCGTAACCGAGAAAGTATTACTTGTTTGAAGCGATTTTCTGTTCGAGGTAAGCACGACACCACACTTTTTTTTAATTTGACTCAGCTTTGATGAACTGCACTGCCACTTGCGCTGCCACATATCGTTCACTTTAATTTTAAAATAGTATATTAAACAACGCATTTCATATGGAATTCTGTTATGACACGAGTTCAAGTTTAAAAAACGAATCGCGAAGCGATGAGTTTTTTAAAGAACGAGTGTCACAACAGCCATATGAAATAAGTTGTTTATAATATTTTTTATATTTTGCCCTTTTTACCATTTTTTAAATTAATTTTTTATTTTTATGTAATTACGAAAATTTTTATTTTAAGAAGTATGTCGGCAGCACTGTGTAATTTATAAAATTTGACAGTTGTGACATTTAAATTATCAAATGTTAATGTTTTAAAATATTTTAAAATGAATAATATACCAATAATAATATATTATATAAGTAAAATATTATATTCATATTCACAGATACTTTCTTAAAGAACAATATAAAATTAATAAATTGCTATTAGCCACAAATGTCATTGTCAATAGTCTTGCCTTTAGATACTTCACTCATGTCGCCAACCATTTAAAACAAAAATTTGCGTGCGTAAAAGTTACATTACGATACGCAAATGCGTTTTATAATGAATATTTTTATAAGTGCAAAATATAAAAAATGATTTTTTATATTTCGCACTTATAAAACAGTACACAGTGCTGCCGACATACTTTTTAAAATAAAAATTTTCGTAATTACATAAAAATAAAAAATTAATTTAAAAAATGGTAAAAAGGGCAAAATATAAAAAATATTATAAACAACTTATTTCATATGGCTGTTGTGACACTCGTTCTTTAAAAAACTCATCGCTTCGCGATTCGTTTTTTAAACTTGAACTCGTGTCATAACAGAATTCCATATGAAATGCGTTGTTTAATATACTATTAAGTCACTGGCTACACATTTCAAAACTGATTCTACCATTTCACTACAAACTGCCGTTCGCGCACTTTGGTCAGCTTCTTCATTCCTCTGTATGTAGGAAGGTATCCATAAAAACTGTATTGTTCTTAATGCACCTTGAGCTTGTTGAAGTTCACCTTTAATTAGTTTTTCTGTTGGGTGATTTGGATAAAGCCGTTTGGAGGCATCCGTATAGATTTGGTTAAAATCATAAAAATCGTTTATGGTCTCCAGAAATTTGGCTTTTATGAGGGACGAGTTTGTTTCTGCTTTGTTAAAACTGGTAAGGTATGTGTTACAATGGGGGATTTTTATAGTCCATGAAGGAGGGTAATTTATATTTGCTGAGAAGGTGTCTGGAAAAGTTAAGTTTAGAGTGCTTAACGCATTTTGAAGACGCTGATTATATGGTGGTCTGAGGTAATTTGTTACTTCATTTAGATTTCCTTGACAGAAAGTATGTTCATAAATTGGCTTTTTGATATTGGTGGAAACAATTGTTGCATGTGTTAATGTTAGAAGCAGTCTGCGATGCTGAATTGATGGTTCTCCGGAATCACAGAAAATACTTTGTATAGGTGTTGTGCGAAATGCCCCCAAAGCTGAATGGACTTGCTGATGAATATGCAACCGAAGCAAAATCGATTTTTGATCGAATCAAAGTTCTATATAAAGATAGTAATGTGTTTTGATCCGATCCCCAATTCTTATTTGCCAAAGTTTTCAGAATATTAAGCTTTTTACTACATGACAGAACTAATTGTTTTATGTGCTCTTTCCATGTGAGACCGTGGTCAAAAACTGCACCCAAGAATTTTATGTGTGATTTAAACTGCAAATCTTCATTGTATTCATTGTATAACTGGAGTGTAGGGAGAACATCAAGTTTTCTCTTGGAGAATACTACTGCAGCTGATATAGTCACGGAGAATTTGAAGCCGGTATTTAGAGACCAGGAAAAAAGCTTATTTAATGTCTTTTGTAGGATTTGGGCCATAAGGTCAATGTTTTTTCCTTTGATAAACAGCACCAAGTCATCAGCATATAGACATGCTTTAATCGGTTTATTAATTTCATTAATGACGTCATTAATAGCAATTAGAAAAAGAGTCGGACTTAGTATGGATCCTTGAGGTATCCCATTTGCTTGTGTAGTGGAAGCTGATAAAGAGTTATTGGAAGCTTCTATTTTTCAAAAAGTTTTGAATAAAACCCAAACAGTGTTCAATATTCCAGTTGTTTAAAGTTTCGATAATTTTATGTTTCCATGTGGTATTAAAGTCATGCTGCAGATCGAAAAACATAGCTATACATTTTTGTTTTGTTGATAGGGCTTCTTTGATATTACTTTCAAGATATACAGGGTGATTGATTAGTGTGAGGAAGCTCAGTAGATCTGTTATAGTAAAATTTACAAAAAACAGTTATTAACAAAAATTGTTGGCAGCTTTAAACTCCACATTTTAAAATTAGTTAAATTCTTACAGGGTGTTCCATAAGATGGTGGCACACCGAACTTATGTTTTTTTTAAAGAAACACCCTGTATTTTATTTTAAATTTGAAATCTGCTTAACTTTCACATCACAGCAATGTAAAGTTTTATTATGTTATACCGGGTATTATAACCAATATTACCTGAAAATCGTATCATGTTTAACCCCCTGTATAATTAGAAAGGAGAATAGGAACATTAATCTATTCCAACCATAGTTTTTTAATAATTGTTAAAAATTATAAAACATATTCGTTTTCATAATATTTGTTAAATCAAATAGGTACAGGGTAAGTCAAAATGCTAGTACATTATTTTCTTGGTAATTTTAAATAGAACACCCTGTATTTTATAACACTATTGAAAAGTACTAATGTCATGCTTCAAATTTTATAGAGTACTCCCTATACCTAAAATCAGTTTTCTAGATATTTTTATTTTTTCATCACAGTATTCATTTAGTAGATAGGTATTTTAACGTTTACCAATAATTATTGTGAGTTGGCCCTGATTGGTTTGTCAGAAACTCACAGTTTGAGTTTGAGTGCGTTTCGATGTTTTATAGATTTTATGGTAGTTGAGTTGGAAATCCCAGAGATCTTTTTTATCTTTTGCCAAATGTCACTAGAACAAGTGGTACTGTTTATTTCTGAAACAAACTGCTGCCAAGATATTCTCTTCGCCATTTTCACTGTCATCTGAGCTTTAGCTTTTAGTCTTTTGAACTCAATTTTATTATCTGTGGTTTTATGTTTTTTATACCTATTAAAGGCTGTTTTATTTTCTCTAATTGCCTTCTCACCACGGTACTGGAGAGAGCTCCCTGTAATAGTTTAGTTTTTCCTATGTACATCTCTGAGTTTCTGATTATTATATTGTTAAAATTATCCACCGTCTGGTCAGTATTTCTGGTGATATCAAAGTCACGAATGTCTTCTTCAATTGCCTTTGAGAATTCTGCCCAGTTTGCTGCATCAGTTTTCCATCTGCTTAAAAAGTTCACATGTGCTGGTTGACTGTTAATATTGGTAATTTTTATTGGCAAATAATAATTACCGTATGTGTAATCCAAAATTTCCCAAAGAAAAGAAGGTGCTAAGTTTGATTCACATAGGCTTAGATCGATGCAGGATGAATCTCCCGTATTTATGTTGAATCTAGTAGGGCTTCCATTATTTAAAAAGTTGATACTGTAGTCTTCTAATATTTTTTCAAGTATATTACCCCCATTGTTCGTTTTTTGAGAGCCCCATATTATATTGTGACAATTGAAGTCGCCTACAATAATTCGAGGTGTCGGAATTTGGTCTATTAGCTGAGCCAAGGCATAGTAATCTACTTGATTTCCATGTGGTAAATAAATGTTGCAAATTTACATCGTCCTATTTGTTGTAGTTTTTGTGACTATGGCTTCCAAGCTGGTGTTTACTGAGAACAGCTCAGAAAATATAAATTTATTGATTAACGTTATAACACCTCCACAGGCGTGAGTAGCATTTGTTCGATCTTTGCGGTATATATTAAACTGTTTTGAGCTATATATCTGATCGGCATTTAAGTTTGATTCCTGCAAGCATATTATGTCTGATGTATGATCTGAGAGAATAACTTGTAGCATGTCTAGTCGATGGAGAAATCCATTAATGTTTCATTGAAGTATCGAGTTGAATGTGAGGCGTTGAATGGTTGTAGGGTGTATTCGAGGATCGATAACTACTTTGAGATGAATCGCTGTCCAGATCAGATATTTCTTTTCCTAAATATGTAAGTATTTTTTTCTTAAGTCTAGTAAATTTGGACTTTAATGATTTTGTCTGTACATAAGGGTATGTTTGTGTCAGTAAATGTAATAATCCTAAATGATCCCTTGTGTAACCTTTTATAACACTAATAGGATCTTGAGAGCCCTGTATCTTCCAGCAGCATCAGTTGATCATAGTTCAATACAAATGGGGGAGAGTGATTGTTGATAAAAGTCTTCTCTTTGTTGATTTCAGTTATTTTAGTACTTTTTGTTCTGGATTTTTTGGTTTTGCTCACTATGGGCGTAGCAAAAAGCTTTGGTGTGTCGGTATTAACATCTGTCGGAGGAGAAACAATTTCGTCAAAATTTCGTTTGTGATGCGAATCAGATTTTTCTGTTTGGGAATTGGTTGTGAATCAATAATAGAATCTAAGGAGTCCATCTGTGTAAGGTTTTCTCTTAAGGTTTCAGTTGTATTGTGTAATTGTGATTGATTTTGTGCAGCGACTTCTGGCGCATCTTCTTCTGCTAAATGAACAGGAATTGGGGCTGTAGACATCTGCGTGAGGAAGTGTGCTGTAGAACTTCCAGAAGGTTGTGATATTAATTGATATTTTTCAGCTATAAACGGCGTGGGTTGTTCTAACAATTTCTCAGAAGAATCTGTAACGGATTTAGGGCTGTCTTGTGATGATGACTGATTAGGTGGTGATTGCGATGTTATTGGAAATTGTGTTGGCAGAACTGGATTATCAGTTGATACTGGACATTGTGTTGCAATATGGCCAGATTGTTTACAGTTATAACAGGTCATGCCATCTTTTGAAATAAAAATTCTGTAATTATTATTATCAAAGTTAACTACGACGGAGTCGGGAATCGTGAAATTGTAAGGGCTAACATAGATTTGTCGTCTAAAACTTAGAATATGACTAAATTCTGATAAAGTTGAGCTTATCTTAAGGGAGGTTATTGGTGACATGAAATTTGATCCCAATTTTTTCAACTCATTAGGTAGGAGCTCATTAGGTATGGAAGGACATACATTTGACAGAACGAGTCATTCTGCTGGTGTGACAAGACGACGAGCGCTTAAAGTTTAGTTAAGCACATTGATGGAACCCTGGTTGTTTATAAAATCGTCTACAATTTGGGCACTGGAAAGGTATACACACACTCTGTTTTGGCTTAATTTGGAAATGTGAGTTATATTTTTCGGTTGGATAATTTGACCTAAAGGAATTAGGTAATCTTGCATGCTAGCTCCCTCGATAGAACTAAAAATAATTCCTTGTTTCTTTGATGGATATTTTTGTTGGGTAACAATTGAAGAATAACTTGCCATGATTTTAAAATTATTTTGATTGCCGGGAGCCCGAGTTTTAAAAATCCGTCCCTGGCTACCCGGCAGAGACGTTAAACTTGTTCTAATAGCCACTATTTATAACTAAAGTATACTGACTTACTTACGTTGTAAAAACTATCAAAACACTGTGAAGTAACACTAATCATTTTGTAGAATAAGATGAAATTAGAACACTTTAAAATACTTTCTGATTTTCAAATGAATTTTGAGAAATTCGATGCATCGAAAATGCTAGACCACCAGGGTCGGGATTCCACTCAACTTTTATTTCAAAATAAAATACAAGATCAATTCTGTTTGTTTTGATTTATTCAAAATATTTATACAATCTCTAATTTATTAATGTCTTGTCTAAACTAAGAAACCAAAACCTTAAACTGCAACCTCAGCGAAAACTGGGATACAAAGAACCGCTTGAGAACAGAGAAAACGAGTTCGCCCAGGTATCGGTATCCAGTGTATTTCGTATTCGTTCTAATAATTTTTGTTCTCGAGAACTCGGTTCGCGGATAAGTATTCGATTCCTAAAATGTTTCGAATATCATGTATCCAATTCTTCGAGCATATATATTAACGTAGAGACAGCGTCCAAATGAGCTTTGTTTTGTGTCAGGGGGGGAAAATAAATGTCATATAGTGTCCAGCAATCTCATTGGTCCGTTCTGAATTTGCGTGTCAAATCGAATAGTCACATATGCCGTTATTGTCAATTTGTTTTGCATCTAGAGTTATTTTTACAATTTAATAGTGTTTGGATATTACTTTTAAAGTCATTTTTTTAAATTAATTTGAGTATATATTATATGGTGAGAGTTTGTGTGATTTGTAAATATAAATAATATGAAAATTAATCATCAAGGTCATCTTACAAGTAAATATGCATTAGCGTCTCTTACACTTGTTTAAAAAAAGGAAAATGCATAAAGCAAATATACCGCCATATGAATACTAAAAATCTAGAAATTTATGCAATAAATTCAACTTTCTATTTTATAAAATATCTTATGATTCCATGTAAATAATTAATTACTATGTCTACTTAAATTCAAGTGTAAAAAATATTTTGTTACATGTTTCAAAATTTATTATAAAGGTATTAATTTCAAACCCCCTAAAAATGATACGACACTGACTGTAGTGTCTGACGGTTTCCCCTGTGATACAAAACAATCACTATTGCTTGCGGTCTCTACGTTAGTATATATGCTCGAAGATCCAATTCTTAAAAGTATTCGATTCCGCCCATCACTACTTGAAACCGAGAGAACTCGATAAGTTCTCTTAGGATACTCCATTGGTTTTTACCAAGAGTAAGAGTAAGAGCATGCCTAGACCACACAGTATAGGTATGTTATTTCATGCAGTTGGTAATTTAATGGGTACGTAAGGGGTTTTATTTTATTTGCGAACACGAGCTGCATACCTTTTTAAGGATTAGCTGGATTTAAAATTATTGAACGGATGTTTTACTATGTCTGGGGGATCGTAAATATTACCTGTATTTTGTATGTTAACACACTTAATTCATAATTATTGTCAAAATACAAAGATTTTAATGTAGTTGTGATAATATATATATATATATATATATATATATATATATATTAAACCAGAATTTTTGGGGTAAACGGCAATGTTTTTTAAGAAAACTCTTTTACCATAAAAAACATTTTCAGTAAAGTAAAAGATACAACTCCAATTTTAGACTTATCTAATGTAGTATATTGTATTCCTTGTTCTGTTTGCGACCAAAAATATATAGGTCAAACTGGCCAAAGATTAAAACAACGTTTATCATTACATAAGAGTGATACAAGGTTACATCCTGAAAGATGTGAATTGGCTAAACATTCCATAAATAATGACCATCTTATTGATTATGCTTCTGTTAATATTTTAGATATACAATTTAACACTAAAAAAAGACTTTTTTTGGAAATGGCATCTATATCACAAGAGAATGATATTATGAATAAAAAAAGTGACCATAGAAACTTGAGTGACATTTATTATTATCTGCTATCTTTGGATAAACATACAAATAAAGATCTAAATAATACCTAAAATTCATGACATCTATTTGACATTTTTATTTTTTGATTTTTAAATGACATTTTAGAAGCTTAATTCAAAATTATAAAAAAGAATAAGATATCGTTATTTTTTATCATAGAACAATTAAATATTTAGTAAATTTTAATCAAAATTCACATTTTTTATAAAAGAAGAAATCAAATTATAACCTATTATTTTCTACTCTTTTATTATTAAATTTTATCGTAAGCAATTGTTTACTAATTTTATGACGTTATTTTGTTTTATAAATAATTTGACTTAAAAAATTTTTTTAAATTCCAAATTAAAGTTAAAATAGTTTTTTTATGTTATATTTACCAAGTTGTTAACACCAATTTTGTTTTAACTCACACTTTTTCCTTGAAAATGAAATAAATGTATTTCGAAAGCTTGGAAAACAAGTAAAAGAGTTTTCTTAAAAAACATTGCCGTTTACCCCAAAAATTCTGGTTTAATACCTATTAGTCGGCAAATAACAGAAATTTAATTATATATATATATATATGTAATTAAATATATATATATATATATATATATAATCAATACCCATTCTACATTCTAGGTGTTGGGTTTCAAGTCTCTTCTTAAGTGTCGTATACAAACTTCCTCCAATTCTTCTTGTTTCTAGCCATGTTCTTCGCTTGGTCTCTGGTGACTCCTCTCTTATCTAGGATGGCGGCAATTTCGTCGTCCCATGTCTTCATGGGTCTTCCCCTCGGTCTTTTCAAGCTTCTTCTCGCTTCCCACACTTGTTTCACTGGTCTGTCTTTGTCCATCCTTACCATGTGGCCGTACCATCTCAGCTGGGCTTCTACTTTCTTTTCTATTGATTGGACCTTGAGGCGTTCCCTTATTTCCTCGTTCCGTATCCTATCCATTTTAGTCACACCTAGTACTCTTCTTAGATACTTCATTGCGATGCTTTGTAGTTTACTTTTTAGTCTGGTGGTGAGCGTCCAGCTTTCACATCCAAATGTTAAGATAGGTACAAAAACTGTGTTGTAGATGGCTATCTGGGCTTTTTGGGATACTTCTTTTTTCGATAGGAATGTGTTCTTAATTGCGTGGTATATTCGGGAAGCGTTTGCTATTCTAGTGTTTATCTCTGTTTCCTGCGTGCCCCTACTCTCTAGTTGAACGCCCAGGTATTTGTAGGTTTCGACTTGTTCTAAAGTATTGTTATTCATTTTAATGTTTGTGCGTTGGTTTGTTTTCCCACATACCATAATCTTGGTTTTACTTTCGTTAATTCTCAGATTACGTTTTTCAAGTTTGTCTTTCCATATTTGGAGGTTTCTCTTAAGAGCGTCCTCGTTTTTTCCAAATACAACAAGGTCATCTGCAAATGCGCACTCCGCTATCTGTATCGTCTCCAGGTTTCTATGTCCAATGTATCTCGATGTTTCTTCTCTGGTTTCCTTCATAATATCATCTAGTACGATATTGAATAGGATGGGGCCCAGTACACCTCCTTGTCGTAAGCCGTCATTGACTCTAAACTCGTCTGATACCATATTATCTGTTCTTACCCTGTTTCGTGTGTCCTTATATAGGCTCATAATAGCCTTTCTCAGTTTGGTGTCTATTCCTCTGTTCCTTAGGCTTTTATCTATTTCAATCCGCGGGGTTCTATCAAATGCTTTTTCGAGGTCTATGAAGGCTTGGTATAGTTCCGTGCTTGTATTTCTTGTATTTTGTATTAGCTGCTTGAGTGTAAAAATATGGTCATGGATGCTTCTTCCCTTCCTGAATCCGCTCTGTGATTGCTCCAGCTTATGGTCTACTTCTTGTAGTAATTTTTTCTCCAGTATTCGTTCATAAACTTTGGAAGGGATACTCAGGAGGGTTATACCTCTGTAGTTGCTGCAGTCTCGTCTGTCCCCTTTTTTGAAAATGGGTAGAATTACGCCCACTTTCCAGTCTTTTGGGATCTTGCTCTCGTTCCATGCTTTATTGCAAACTTTTCTGAGCATTTCATTTCCATTTTCTCCCACATTTTTTAACATTTCCGCGGTTATCTTATCATAGCCAGCTGCCTTTCCTCTTTTAAGCCTGAGTATTATTTCTCTTATTTGTTCTATTGTTATTTCGTTCTGGTTTGGGGTTTCATGTGAGTTTTCTTCTGTATTGTCTGTTACATTATTAGAGTCTTCTTGGGTCAGGAGATCTTCGAAATATTCTCTCCACCTGTTCATAATACTTTCGTTCTCGGAAAGGATGTGTCCATATTTGTTTTTAATTTGTTTTGGTGTTTGTTGTCTGTTCTCTGTTCTCAGGCTTCTCATAGTTTTGTAAAATAATTTTTGGTTTGTGTGGTAGTCTTTCTCCAGTTTATTCCCAAAATCCTCCCAGCTCTTCTTTTTTGCTTCCATCACCATGTCTTTTACTTTTGCCCTCTGTTGCTTATACTTTTGATAGTTTTCTGCGTTCTGGTTCCCCAAATATTTCTTCCAGGCTAACTTCTTTGACTTGGTCTCTTCTTTTATTTCTTTATTCCACCAATTCGTGCACTTCCTGTTTTTATTGATTCTAGCAATTCCGCAAATTTGCTTACCTCCATCTAGCAGAGATTTTTTAAGTTTTTGCCAAGTTTCTTCTAGGTCATAGTTCTGGTTTAAGTACTTTTGTAGGCTATTGTTCACATAGGTTGTGTATTTTTGTGCAATTTTCTTATCTGCTAACTTGTATGATCTAATAACTGTGTTGGTGAGGTTTCTAGGGGTTTTGTCTCTTTTTCCTGTTACCTTGTTTGGGACTTTTTGTTCCGCCCCGATACTAGTTCGGGATACTACCAGGTAGTGGTCGCTATATATTTCTGCTCCCCTTTTGACTCTGACATCTTTGACACATTTTCTTAGGGGTCTGTTGACCAATACATAGTCAATAATGGACTTTTCTCCTCTACTCTTAACTTCTCTGGTATATTTATGGACATCTTTGTGTTGGAAAAACGAATTCATAATTATCAAGTCATTCTCTCTACAAAAGTCTATAATTCGTTTGCCATTATTGTTTCTTACCAGTTCTCCGTGTTGTCCTAACACATCTGAGGAGTCTTGGTCTTTTCTGCCTACTCTACCGTTGAGATCTCCAATTATTATAATGTTACCTTCTGCGCTATCTATAATTTCGGACGTTTTCTCCCAAAAAATGTCTTTGGTGTTCGCTCGTTCGGTCTCATTTGGTCCGTATATAACAAAGATGTTGACTAGTTTCTTCTCTTCGGTTGTCATCCTTATTTTCAGGATCCTTTCGGTGATACATTCCCAATCTTTAATTCTAGTAGTCAAGTTTCTGTTGATGAGACAACCAACCCCTTCACGTGCTCTTTCTGTCGGTGGTGCTCCACTGAGTATTAAAAATGGCCATTTTCCAGAAACTGTGTGCTCTTACCTTTTCTTTTTGTCTCTGTTATTTTTAGTATGTCTATTTTAACCTTATCAAATTCTTCTACAAGTTCCACTTCCTTGCCGTTGAGACCTCTTACGTTCCAAGTTCCTATTGTCCATCCTTCAAGTATTCTGGTTTTTTCAGTTGCCGTCGTTTTCCCACATTTAATCTCATTGTGTGTAGATGCTTTATTTGTTTGTACGTGGTTCTCATATTTCTTCTTATTTAAGCTTTATCCTTGTCTTTGTATAGTGCTTTACTACTACTCGTGTCCTTGTTCATTGCCTGTTTCGTCGTCGGTTTTCCGTTGTCGTTTTTTATTAGTTTTTTGGTTTGTCTATCTTATTTTCTTTATTATTCCATTTCCATTCTTCCTTATTTACCCACAATTTGTTTGTACCAGTCTTTACGTCGTTACCTTTCTCTCTCTCCTCTCGTGCAATCATTCTTATAGCCTTTTGTATTTCTCTTTCTTTCAGTGTGGTGTCGTTGTTGATATATATTTTTCCTTCCTTGTGATTTTTCAGCTTGGACTTGTTTTTCATGACTTTGTGTTTTTCTTCCTGGTCTTCTAGTTCGATTAGACAGATTTTTGTTCCCAACTTGTATGCATCTTTGATTTTAACCTCAATTCCCATATGTGTTCTAAAAATATTAAGCATCTCCTTTTTTATTACTTTGCGGTCATAGGTATCTATTACTATACCATTCATCACTACATTGTTTTTCCTCCTTTGTTTTTCCATAAATTCCATATTCTCCTTGATTTCTTTCAATTCCTCTTTGATTTCTTTATTTTCTTGTTTTAGGTCTTTGTTTTCTTTCTTTAGCTTTTTGTTATCTTCGATGAGCTGTCCTATTGCTTCTTTATTGCTCTTTTGGTTATTCTTTATCTCTGTGACATCTTCTGCCAATTTATTCATCATTTCGATTATAGTATCTAGTTTTGCTTCATGCTTATTCCTTGGCGTGTTTGTTGAAAGCTTTATATTCTTCGTATGCTCTCCTCTTTCCTCTTCTTCGATGTCCTCCTCTCTCATTTTTCTTTTTATTCCGTCGTCCGTTGCTGAGCTATCACTATCCCAATCTTTTCCTTTCTCCAAAAACTTTTTCATTATTATTATTATTTGGCGCCAGACACTAGTTTCCACCTCAACGGTTCAGAGAAAACAGTGTCTACCGTTTGTTTATTACAACCAGAGAAAATATTATCGCCTGGGATATTTTGCTCACAGTGGCAACGTCGCGTATAAATTGGTCAGGACTTCAATAAATGTTTTGCTTTTTATCACAATTATCAGTTAACCTCTTCGGTGTTTTTTGGTTAATTGTTTATAATTATTTCTCTGATTCACCTATTAGAAGTCCACTTTTTGCACTACTGATTAGTTTTTAACTTTGTTTTGCACTCTAACTAACTTTGATTGTTTAAATTTCGTTGTAACTCTCGAAAGATCGGGTTAATTACAGCCGAAATTCACAAACATATTTGTCTAATCACTACCGTGTTGCCATTCACCTGTGATAATATAATTATTTATAATAGCATTGATTAAAGGTACCTTTATTGGTGGTATCATTGTGATCAAATTTGAATAATATTTATAATTTATTTTAAAAGTTTTTATTGTTTCAATGCAATCTATTAAACTATATCTAAAGTACGTTTCACAATAATTCGTTGACTCCGGTACCTGACCTTAGGGGATTAGTAATGAAAGGTTATAAATTTCTCACTGTACAGTAAACATTAACAGATCCGTAATCCGGTTTTCAAAATAGATTTAAATAAAACTCAGTAACATTTACTAAAACTTAAATTTATTTTGTAAAAAAATCACGAAATTTTTTAAAAACAAACAAACAAATTTTAAGTTTATTTATTAATTGAAATTAAACAAAACTGTTGAAACTTACGTATACGTATACATATCTTCCTGGACAAAAATAAATAATACCTTTCTGTAAATATTCGAAATATTTCGAAATATTAACCACCTTTTATTAGTAATCCCTTAAGGACGGGGTATCGCTGTACATCAGAATGGCACCTACAGACCAAAAGTTTATTCTAACTTTCTCCGTTATTACAACTCAAATCGTTTTATTTTGTTCACTAAATTGCATATAAAGGTCTAACTTAGGTAAGGATTGCATTTATTTTTTGTTAATTAATTGTTTAATATTGAAAAAGAGCTGTTGAATGCGAACTATTTTAGACCTTTACATTTGTATAAATAAACAACAATCTAAATAAATTTTCTTAAAATGAAACTAAACCTTTCCTAAGTTGAACATTTTTCTATCAAATAGCCCAATCAGAATTTTCTAAAGAGATCAGACCTAAGAAATAGTTAGAAACTAAAATCATGCTGCATTTTATTTTTATTTTTTCACTTTGGATCAAAAATGGACGTAGTTAATGACGAAATAATTGTACTTTAGTTTATAACTTTTATCATAGATGGAACTAGGCACTATATATTTTTTCTTTTTTTTATTAACGAAGTCAAAACAAATTTTTGTATTATAAATTAATGTAACGTTTTTTAAATATTTTGCGATATTTACAAAACAATTATTCCATAAAACAAATTAGTAAAATGAAAAAAGAATACTGATTTGCGGATATTGATTTTCAGTAGACCAGTTATATCATTGTTATATCTTTGAAGAAATTTTAATTATAATATGCCCAGCGTACGGCTGGCCATCTATAGTTATATATGAGGGTAAATAAAATTATTGTTTGTGTGCCGAGCGATCGCTTACAGAATAAGTGCTTATTATTCCATTTTCCCAGCACAATTAAAAAAACATTAGACACAGAATAAACATCGTTGTAAATAAATATAAAAACTATAAAATTGTTTATAACAAAAAACTGTAAATTCAAAATTCTTGAAAAAAATACCAATTATTGGTAGCCATATAGACACTTCAAATTTTGGAAGAAATCTGGTCACAGGTTTCTGAGAGAAAAAATGTTAGCGTAAATTTTGTATACGTGGTATTCTGAATTAAGTAAAAAGAAAAAACTGGCATCAAAATATTTTATTTAAAAAATATACTTTTATTATTTTTACATTTAAATATTTTCTGGTGGATCTTTACATTTTAATCTTTTGCCTCTCCTGTTTAAAATAACTTCCGGCCCAACGCAATCCTCATAGAATCGTCTCAACTTTTCTTTTCGGTAAAACGTCTCCTGTATAAATAATAAAATGGCATGTTTTTCTTCTTGTGACGACGAGTTGTCCTTATATCTAAAAACAATAATTTGTAATATTCTAAAAAAATTAGAAAAATGAAAAGCCAGTAACAAATCTTACCTGATAATAATAATTGTGATTTTCCTTCAAGTGAATTTCACTTTTAAATTTTTAAGCAAGGAACCATACGCTTTTCTACGGCCTCTCTCAATACATTTTTGATGTGGCTACTTTTAAAAAAACATTTTACTTCAACAAGTTCATCTGAATCAATTAAACCTAAAACATAATAAGTTATTAAACTCTGATATGTATATAATAGTTACAATAATTCGTTTACCATCAGGCGATGCACCTAATAAACCGTATTTCAAGTCAACAAATAATCCTGAAGGGGTTAACATTCGGGTAGTAATAGTGGGTAGTTTGCAGCACTTCATCAAATTTTAAAACATTAGTTTAAATCCAGCAACGTTCTAGAAAACATCATTATTCTTCATAAGTATCTAGTCTCCGAATTTTCGACGCAAGTAAATAGGTATTACAAAATTAAAATATGTTGACCACTTTAATGTGTCATTTGTAAATGCATCGCCTCTAAGTTAATAATATTTTAATAATTTTTTGACACTTACCTAGAGCCTAGAGCCGATCTAAAACTATAAACAACAATAAACTATAAACTTATAAAAATAATAAACTTACTCTACCAGTGATTAGGTATATATAGAATTAAAAATACAAATAAATAATGGTAAATGGTAAAAAATAAAGATAAAAGTAATAATTATTACTAGAGCACCTATTTATATTACTAAATGTTGATCTACCCTCGTTCTTTCCCGAGATAAAATACAAAATATATTTTGTTGGCTGGCAAGGTCTAGAAATGAGAATTATATAACTGGTTTTTACCCTAAAACATGTGTTTTTAGTAGGTAAAATTTTTTCCGATGAATAGAGGAATTTAGTGAAAGGATTCTATTATTATTTCTGTTAGTTTATCCTATTACTAAGAGATGTCTGCACTTCATGGCTAAAAAAATCATTGACACATTTTCGTTTCAGATTGCATGGGATACGGGCTCCTTAAGAGCAGTTAAGAGCAGGTACCAAGTCAACGATTTATTGTGAAACGTACTTTACCTATATGTATGTTGTTACATTTTGAAAGATATGTGTTTTATTTTTGAATCATGTGGTATTGGGAATCAAATTTTAATTATGTAATTTAATTATATTAAGAATAATAAAAAACTCTTCATTTTAACAAAACTTCTAACATATATTTAAAAAATTGCTTTTTTAACCTTAATGACAGCCGTTTCGCTAGCATATGTAAATCTGACGATGCTAAGTCTAGCGAAACGGCTGTCATTAAGGTTAAAAAAGCAATTTTTTAAATAAATATTAGAAGTTTTGTTAAAACGAAGAGTTTTTATTATATCCTACTATTTTTATTTGTCGAGTGCTGTGTTAAAATTATTTTTATATATTTTATGTTGCCATTTGATGTGTTTATATTTATTTATTGGATACCTAATTAATTAAAAATTAAATTTTTTATATATGGAGAAGATGTATTTGTCTACTGTCAGATTAATTCTTAAGCAAGTTTATGTTGTTTATTAATGAATGGAAGCAGTTATGCATCAGAAAAACTTAACCTTTGTTTTGGAGAACCTCGAAAAAATTTGCTGCAAAAGTTTCGACTTTCTATGTCATCTTTTAACGATTTTATCGTAACCGAAAGTTGAGCATTCGGTTTTTTTGAAACCTCTTAAACATTGCATAGTTTTTTGCTTGCTACAATTGGAAAGTCGAGAAAATTTACTACTAGAAGACGAATTTTCAGATTTTTATTTTAATTTATAACAATTTTATCATAACCGATATATGCATTCCCGGCTTTTAAACGCGAATTAGTTCAAATAGATGTTACTTTTACATTTTTCACCTTAATTAATTATTAAAATCAAAAAAATAATATTTTAAATATTATAATTAATACGTTTCTGATACCCAAAGTTCGTTAAATGTACGAATAACTAAGAGAGTGGCTAAAGCATTACGAACAGTGATGAATTAGTATTTGCACGTCCATTTCTTATAATTTTTAATGTTACCATAGAATAGTTTTAATACTTTCATTAATTTATTGAATACTATACAACGATTTAATACGACTTTTTGACAAGAACTTCAGCCTACGTCACAGGCAACCACGTCACCGAACATTAACAAAGACTAGAATTCCAACTCTAGGGCACGCCCATAAACGTTCCTTCCTTACCCCGTCGCCGATTTTGGTGACTGTCGGGCCCACAGCTTATGTACGTAAATAGGAGATACGTGCTTATTTTCGTACGATAGCGGCTTTACTTTGAAGCATCGACATCAAAGTGCCGAAGGGTGAGTTGTTCTACTAGTCTTGTTTATGTACGGTGACCACGTGCTATCGATTTTTTGGCGAACGTACTTCATCTTATGGGATTAAACTATCCTTCTCTAGTTTACTATTCTTGACCACAAACCACTTAAATTGCTTGAGGATTCTATTCTATTCTATTCTTCTGGGGTGCGTTTCATATATGTACTGGAGCTCTAGGCTCATTGTACCCCCCTGAAGTAATCATACCAGGTTCGTTTCCTTCATGTATTCTAGAATGTCCCTGATATTCGCTTTCACGATTTCCTCTGGCTCAGGAAACTGAATGCCAAAGTGTCTCCTTCTAAGCCACTTAAGGCTCGGACAGTGACATATTACGTGAAGAGGAGTTTCGTCTTCCTCACCACATTTTCTGCATAATGGGTCCTCAGCGAGTCCTATTATGTTCATGTGTTTTCGGAGATGGCAGTGTCCTGTAAGCAGTCCCACTGCCTTTCTCAATTGGGTTCTACTTAGGCTGAGTAGTTCTGTAGTTTTCTCCCTGGATGGACCTGTTATGAATAATCTGGATTGCCTGAGTCCAGGCAGTTCCATCCAGAGTTTCTTATGTTGTTCCCTTAGTCGTTCCTCTATTGTTTCCCTTACATGTTGGTATGAGACCCCACATGTGGGAAGAGGTCCGATCAGGGTTCCTTCTGAAGCTTCCCTGGCTAGGAGGTCAGCTTTTTCATTTCCAAGAATCCCTGTGTGTCCTGGTACCCATTCAAGGATAACCTTGTGGCGTTGTGCCAGTTCAGCTACAGTTCCTTGGCAGTGCTTCACTGTTCGTGACGCAGTGTGTACGCTCTCTATTGCTTTGAGAGCTGCTTGGCTATCACTTCTGATCCTGACAGTCCTGTTAGGGACTGTCTCGTTCAGGATGATTTCCGAGCATGTGTTGATGGCAACCACTTCAGCTTGCAGGATAGTCTCTACTGAACCCAGGTTGAGACTATACGTCTTCCCTGTATTTTCATTGTAGATTCCAATCCCAGTGCTGATGCTTGTTTTGGATCCGTCTGTGTACCAAACGGATTCATGTTGTTTCCTAGTCTTGGTACGAGCTTCGTCCCTATCCGGAATATGAACCGTATATGGTTTGGAAAGGTCGTAGCAGATAGGTATTCTATCTGAGGGCATGCTCAGTAATTGATTATGTTCAATCTCTTTCGAGATTGTGGAATGGTACCTAGGGATCGCCCTGCCCCATTCGTTGTTTATTTTCAGCCTGTAAGCAGCTGCCAGTGCTTCCCTTTCCACAATAAGATGTAGTGGAGGTAGTCCCAGCATAGCTTCCAGGGCCGCCGTGGGCGTTGTTCTCATCGCCCCGGTTATGGCTAGACAGGCTACTCTCTGTACCCTGCCTAGCTGTCTAGATGCTACTGAGCATCTCGCTTTATGCCACCACACAACAGAACAATAGGTTATGATGGGTGCCACCACCCTCGTATAAAGCCAGTGCATCATACTGGGTTTAAGCCCCCACGTATTGCCCATAGCTCTTCTGCATGCCCAGAGAGCTCTTAGGCCTTTATCTGTTGTGTTTCTAATGTGGTTGGAAAGGGTTAGTTTGCTATCTAGGGTTATCCCTAGGTATTTGACTTCCCCTTTAAACTTTAGCGTTTGGCCCCACATACGAAGTTCCCTCAAGTCAAGGTTCCTTCTGAGGGTGAACGCTATCACAGAGGTTTTTGCCGGATTAGTTGACAATCCCTCTTGTCTGCACTATTTTTCGGTAATCCTCAGTGCCAGCTGCATTCTCTCGGACACAGTGGCCCCGAATCTACCGTTTACAACTATGCTGACGTCATCAGCAAAGGCTTGGGCATAGATACCCTCGTCATTGAGTCTACAAAGGAGCTCGTCAACCACCAGGTTCCACAGAAGAGGAGATAACACCCCTCCTTGCGGACACCCCTTAGTGGCTGAGACCATCCTCGTCTCCCCAAAGAGCGTACCTATTATTGTTCTTTCCCGTAACATATTACCAGTCTATCTTACAATGTCCTGTTCTATGCCACGGTTCTGCATGGCCCTAAGTATGGAATCGAAGGAGGCAACATTAAATGCCCCTTCAATATCCAGAAACGTACCTAGGGCTATCTCTTTATTTTAGAGTGCCTGCTCCACTTTCAGGAGCAGCTTGTGTACCGCGACTTCGCAGGACACCCCACTCATATGCAAACTGGTTTCGATGCAGAGGTTTTACCCTCAAAGCATCGTCCCGTAAGTACCTGTCCACCAGTTTTTATAAAGTTTTAAGAAAAAAGGTCAGGCTGATCGGTCTGAAGGAACCCGTCTCAGCATTAGTAGCCTTGCCAGGTTTCGGTATGAAGACTACTCTTCCAGACCTCCAGTTCATAGGGATATAGCTCAGTGCCAAGCTAGCCCTGAGTAGTCGGCACATTGGTCCCTCGATGATTTCCCTGCCCTGTTGCAACAGTGCTGGGAAGATACCGTCTGGTCCCGCAGCTTTGTATGGGTGAAAGGATTTTATCGCCCATGCAAGTCTGGTTCTGTTCACGATTTTGTTGGCAAGGGCCCAGCTGTCCTTGGATGCCTTCCTACGGAGTGCCCCTGAACAGATGTGCCCCTGCTCCGTGACAGGTTCACATCCCGGGAAGTGTGATTTTAGAAGAAGATCTAAAGTCTCCTCACCGGTCGTTGTGTATTCCCCTTTTTCATTCTTCAGAGATCCTACCCTACCCATGGTGTCCCTCTGGAGAGTTTTCCTCAGCTTGGAGCATTCTGGAAGACTGTCAATGTCCTCACAGAATTTTCTCCAAGAGTTTTCTTTGGCTTTGCGAATCGCATAGCCATATTCTCTCCTTTTAGCCTAATAGGCTTCCCAGCCATTTGTTCTTTTGGCCAGGTTGAAGAGTCTTCTCACTACTGTCCTGAGACTCGAGAGGTCTTTGGTCCACCATACAGTGTCCCTATTAGCCCTCTTCCTTTTCTCTGGGCAGTTTCTGTTATAGGCCTCCATAAGACCTCCAGTCAGTTGTTCTGAGAGGAAGTCTATTTCAGCCACATTCTTTGGGACTGGGAGGCATTCGCTTAGACCCTGCTTAAGGTGCTCCCTGAAGGAGTCCCAATCACAGGTTCTAGGGTTGCGATATGTGACCTCCTCCTTCCCCGTTTCACAGGTTAGGTTGTAGAGGACATGCCTATGGTCGGACATAGACATCTCCCTAGAGACATGCCATCCGTCCACCCACCTGCACACCTCTCTTGTACCTACTGTGATATCAATGACCTCCTCCCGCGATTCGATCACAAAAGTGGGGTCATTCCCAACGTTAGCCACTTCTAGATTATTGCAAGCAATGTATTCCAGAAGTGACTCCCCTCTTGAGTTAATGTCTGTGCTCCCCCATATGATATGGTGAGCATTGGCGTCGCACCCCAGAAGGAGTTCGATCCCTTTGTCCCTACAATGTGTAACCAGTTCTCTCACCTCTTTGGAAGGAGGGGGACCTGATTGGTCGTAAGGTAGGTATGCCGAGCCAATAACAATCTGCCTCGACATGTTATTTCTTTTAATCTTGACTGTAATTGCCACTAGGTCTCCTGTGCACAGGTCCCATTGTGGAAAAACATCAAGATTTCTTTTGGCTACTATGCATGCCCGATCTATTCGTCGAATAGATCAAGTCGTAGCCTCCAGCGCATGGTAACCCTTTGACCGCTCTCCCAACGACATAGGGTTCCTGCACAAGAGCAAGATCTATGTCTTGTTTGAGTAGACATCTCTGTAATACAGCCGTGGCTGCCTTTATTTGCTTGTAGTATTTTTATTATTTTCATTTTTTTTTTTTTTTTCTCCTACCTAGAGGTATCCCGGTTCCTTGCCCGGTACCTCTTCCTTTTCTCCCTGCACCTCGGCGGTCTCCATAGCCTGTGTCGCCGGGATTGCTGCCTTCGCAGGCAGGTCATCCGTGGCCACACGGCTCGGTCTCCTCCAACTCCATACCCTCGGAGGACGGCCCAGGCAACTCTCCAGCCCTCACCACGGGTGGTTGGGGTGTCGGTTCCCCAGTCGTTCCTCCAGTGTCCGGAGTTTCCCCTTCGGGTTTTTTCCCCAACTCTTTCAGCGTTATGCTTCCCAAGTTGAGGTATAGTTTTTTCTGTTGTTTTCCTGACACGAAGTCCCAGGAAGCCCTGTCCATTGCCAGGAAGAGTTGGCGGCCTCTAGAGTCCGCCTTCTCCTTCTGGACTCTCCAGTGCTCTGTTCGGAGCCCCGGATTTTGGACCCTGAGCATTTTCCACAGCCTGTCTGTAGACATCTGTGGTCCCGGGATCCATGTCATGACATGGACCGGTTTCTCCAGGTCCTTAGGGTCGATGACCCTTAGTTCCGCAGATTCCCACGGTCGCATGGCACTGACCTGGCCTTTGACCCATTCCTGGGTAGGCCCGTCGACGCAGTACACGACCAGTCCACCGCTCTTCATTCTCGCTTCCGAGAATCTTGGAGCGGGGCCTGTGCCCTCCTGCATCGCGTAGATGTTGTCAAGTAGCGCCTCACGGATGAGGTCTACTTGTTCCGCAGTAAGGGTAACGCTGGGATAGCCACTGGGAACAATGGCAACCCCTACATCCCTCACCCTGGAGGCGTATGTGGCGGCTGGTTCGGGCCCCTTAGGGCGTGGTCCTACCGGTGCGGTAGTTCCAGCAGCCCTTGGTGCACCTCCCGCCGCCTTCGCCTTTTTTTTCACCTTTTCAGGTGGTGTTCGCCCGTCCGGTCTGGGCCTCTTCTGAGTCCCTGCCGGTCTCGGTTTTATGGGCTTTTCAGCCCTCTCGCCTCTTCCGCTGGTTCCTTGCCCCTCGATTGAGGTGCCGGACCCTGACGGAGTTGGTGTCAATACCGGAGCTGGCTGTCCCTCTACGGTTCCACCATCTCCGGTAAGAAGTCTTCGGGCGCGCTTCATCTTTCGACGGTGCGCTCCCGATCTTTTCGTCTTTTGTTTGGTATCCATATCTGGTCCCACGAGCAGCTAGGGAAGGGGTGGTCGCCCCTGACAGAGCCCCGCATGCCAGGGGAAGGCTAAATACAATGGGGTTTCGCCCGGTGCCCCAAGGTGACTACCAGTCGCTGCTGATCTTCTGTTCAGCCACGCATCCCCTTGGCCTGGTATCCCACCGTGAGATTCAGGTTTTTATTGAGGTTGTCTCCTCTTGGTCCAGGTTGTTAAGCCCAGACCCCCGTAACTCTGTCCGCGAGACATGATCCACAGTCGACAAGGTTACTGGTTTTTCGGTTCGGTCAATGTACCTCGCCGGCATCGTATACCCCTGTGCAATCCCTTAGCCACGACACGACAGCTGGGAAGGGGTTTGCTTGAGGATACTACGTGTATCTTTCGGTGTGTTTGAGGAGCACACTTTCGAGCTATGTAGCGCCAAGCGTCATATAACGCAAACGAAGAATAGTACTAGATAGCGCCAACTGGCGCAAATAGCGTGCTCCCCGAACACACCCTTTGTAGTATCATGCTATTCAGGCTATAATACCTACCAACACAAATAATTAAAAAATTGCCAACTGCAAGAAACAACATTTTATATAAGTGTATTCTGCCGATGCTTACTCTCCTCTCTTCTCCTACTCTACTGGTAAATACCAGTAGAGCGCTCCTATGAGAACTAATCGAGGTCTCTCGGTTTCAAGCATACCAATATTTTCGATGTGTGAGAACGGTGAGTAGTCACGTGGTACATTTTCTCACACTTACTCGTCTTCATTTTGAACATACTGCTGCTATAGGAGTTGTCGCATGCGAGGACTTCTTTTGGTTTCGAACATCGGGGTCCAGATTGGTGTAAAAGTATTTCTTCTATGAAGGATAAAGTTTGTGCAACCGAATTTTTTGTTAAACGAATTTATCTCAACAGTTTAAATTGTCCCATTGGTGAAATCTGTTTTGGCTATTATAAGGTCGGCGATCGTTAATATGGCCAGGAAAAAGTTTTATGTCGTCTATGCCCTGGGCACTCTCCTCAAATGACAGGTCCACTCTTAGTAGTTAATACTCAGGTCACGGAAGTCGCCACTATCGAAAATAAAATCACAACCAACAGAAAATCCGTTAATGACATAACAATTTTAAATTTAAATGTTGTCAAAAATATTGTATTTTCTCGTTAGTAGTTGTTATTTCCAGTTATTTTTTAAATTATGGTTTTTACGTGTTGTTACGGATTGCTTTTATAAAAATAACTATAAAAAGTGCATTGTTTACCAAAGGATAAACAGGTAAGAATTTTATTGTACTAACCCTTACTTTGTGAAAGTTCATCTTATTCAGAACAATAAACAACTAAAAGGTTGAATTAACTTTCACCATATAATCGTAAAATACTAATGTAATGACGGCAGCTTATAACTCTATGATACTGTTATATCTGAGGAGTACTGTTTATAATATAATAAAACGATGTATTACTATCTAAAATACATATATTGAATGATATGTCAAAATTCTCTGACATTACTTAACATAGCATTCTTTATATATTTTTATATAACGTTAAATATAAAGAGGCCTCATTAAAACTAGGATAGATACTACATTCTCCCCCACTAGTTTAAAATGTAGTCATCGAATTTAGCAGGTAGCCGTCTGTGTCGTCGGGACTCAGAGGAACTACTTGATTGTTGGTCAGTAGATTGCTGAAATTGGGTGGTAGGATGACAATCTGTAAATGGTATTTCATTAATTAAAGGTTCCGTAACTGGTTGTATGAGAGAGTCTGAATCTGGATTTCTTGTGATTTCATCACGGGGAGTAATACTACAATTTTTAGATTTAGATGTTGATGGAACCGGAGACTCTATGATAGGACTGCCGTTTTTAGATTTTGATGCTGGAAATGGAATTTCAATTATAGGACCAAAAGTTACCATTTTTTTCTTTACTGAAGAAGAACGTAATTGATCGATATGTCTCTTTATTTCCCTTCCTGTATCCAATAATACCAAGTAATGTAATTTCCCCAATTTCTTTTTGATTATACCAAATTGCCAAGTGTTTTTATTATCAACAAATACTTGACTTTGAACTCTTTCTCCTTCTTTAAAAGATCTTTCAACCTCAGATAAAGTAAGAGAAGCAGAAGAAAGCTTGTGTTTGTTCGGAAAAATTGCATCCAATTGGATTCTGAATTTCCGATGTAGATATAACTCTGCTGGAGATTTACCACTTATCAAAGGAGTTGCCCTATACCTGAAAATTATTTGTTGTATTTTATCGTCCATATTTGATGGATCATTGATATTTGTTTTAAGTTTATGCTAGATGAATATCTGGATGGTGTATTTGACTTTGAGTTAATTCTATACTTTCAATTCTGGATGCTTCTAATAAACAAGCTTTACTCACGATGTCTTGAAAGGATGTTATATTAGATTGTAGAATCTGTTCTCTAATCCAATTATCTTTTAAACCTCGGATAAATTGAGCCCGCAAAAACACTACTGATATGTTGATGGATTTATTACATTCACAAGTAACATTAAATTCACAATTATTGAGGTTACTTCTAAGTTCAGCTATAAATTCTGCAATGGTCTGTTGATATTTCTGGTATGTGTTCAAAAAGAAATGTTGGGAAACAACAACACTTTTCCTTGGAACTAACAGTTTATATCTTCGGCAACATCTGCATTAATTTCATTCAAATCACTCAATAATGTTGGTACAAAATTGTTAAATGTAGAAACAAAATTACCTAAATTAAAAAAATCTGGTGTTTACAAAATTAATTGTCCAAAATGTAATGCTGTGTATATACAGTGGACGGCTAATTTATGGAATATTATCATTATTTCGAGAACCGTCGAGTTTTGAGGGTAATCCCGAAACAGGTCGATTTTTGTTATAAAATACCCATCTTATAACGTACATGGAGTAAAGATGACGTCACCGGTGTGGGTGTAGTGACGTAATCGTTAATTTTTTTAAATAGAAATCGGTATAATGCGACACCTCATTTGAAGGAGAATTTAATTCTCTATTTAACGACATTACATTTGTAACTAAAATATTTTTTTAAGGGTACAAAAACATTTTTTTTATTTAAATTCAACCAAATTACAACTAATGATTTAATTCATAACGTCCTTTAATGTAACCAAATTATGCATAATAATTATTTTAAATTAAATGTTCAAAATGCCATCCATCGGTCATAGTCACGCAAGATTTGGTAGTTTCGACATTGATCATTAGAATTTTTAATGAGCGAGAGTTTATATTTGAAGAAAACTTCCTGTATTTGTCTAAATTTTTTAAGAATTGTCAGAATTATTTTGTCACTGTCAAAATAAAAAGTAATTGTCTTGTCGAGTCTGATTTTTAGATTAGATTCATTCCTAAACGGTAGAATTCGGGTAGATTTCTATTCGTTTCCAAAAATTCGTGACCCCGACGTGATCCGTAGAAAGCTAGGTCACGTAAAATTGGTGACCCCAGTCAATTAGAATACGTAGTCAGTTAGGACACCTACAATTGGTAATCAAAGTTTGTAATCAGGATTGGAAAGTCAGAATGGACCACCTAGTCCGACAAAGGAGGTTGGCGAGAAGGCAGGCCAAGAAGCTGGTAAAGGAAGTTGAAGATCTTGGAGAGGCAGCAATCGAAGATGTCAGAAAATTAAAGACAATATTAAATAGGCTGTCGGCTTACCGAGACGAAATACTTGCCTTAGATGCTAGGATTCTGGAAATCATGCTGAATTAGCCCCCCAATAAAGAGGATTATGATGAGGACCAAGATGACCCCCTTTTTAAGGAGTCTGATGAAGCTGAAGAGTATCAGCGAATGATTGCCGACTGTATGGAGTTGCTACAAGAATTAACCAGGGAAGCGGCTGTCAGCGTTTGCGGAAGCCAGGCAATGAGATATGGAAGATATCGGCTACCTTTGATTGAACCTAAGAAGTTCTCAGGAAAATTAGGAGATTGGTTAGGATACTGGAATCAATTCAAGAAGTTTCACGAGGATCCTCATTTGGACACAGACGTGAAATTCCAGTTGTTAATACAGTCACTTACTCCAGGAACAGAAGCTCATTGTATTGCAGAAAGCTATCCACAAACTACGGAATGCTATGATTTAGTTATTGAAGAGTTGCAAAAACGTTACGGAGATGGAGACGTCTTGAGAATGTACTATGTGAAGGAACTTCTTACATTGATGGTGTCAAACGGACTAACCAAGGAGAAGATTCCGTTCCAAGAATTACATCTTAAACTCACCTCTAACTCAGCAGATCCTACAATGTGGTTATTCCCTTACGTGGAAGCAAGTCTACCCGATGATATTCTCTTGGTTTGGAAGCGGAGCCCTCTTTCACGAAAGAGCTACAAACTTAATGATGATGGAACAAAGCCCGAAGGATATCAGTCGCGGTTGGACATTCTTATCAAGTTTCTGGATGAAGAAGTCAGCATAAGGAAGAATATTGATATGACTAAGGAAGGTCTTGGACAGAGAGATGAGAAGAAGCAGAATGGAAAACCAAGCAAGTCCTATCATCAACTACCGACGATGGCTTCCTGTACTGCTGCTGATTGTACTACTTGCATCTTTTGTGAGAAAAACCACGAAAATAAAAATTGTTTCATTGCAAGGAAGATGACCTATATAGAGAAACGGAAGAAGATGACTGAAAAAGGAGCATGCTATATCTGTTTGAAGACATCACATGGTCCAAGTAAATGCAAGTCAAAAGTATCGTGCTTCATATGCAATAGGAGACATGAAAGGATCTCATGCAAGGAATTGAAGCTAAGCGGAACAAGTCATGGTCAATCTCACTTAGCAGTTGTATCAAGTAATGTAGACGTCTCAGCAGTGAATGCAGTTGAATCAAGTGTGGACTGCACTAATCAAGTCTCGTCTGGAAAAGTCTCCTTACAAACGCTGATTGCTAGAATCGTGATTGATCATACGACTTATTTCGTCAGGATGTTCTTAGACAGTGGATCTCAAAATTCGTACGGATTGAAGAAATTGATTTCAAAGTTGGGACTTGGACCACTCCGTACTGAACGCGTTGTTCACAAGCTATTTGGAGGGAAGAAGACTGAAGTCGTCGAGCATCAAGTTTATCAGATTACCCTGGATTTGATAGAGAAGTCTCATTCCAGATCCAAATACGTGATCAAGATGAAATATGTGATGGAATTCTACAAATCGACCCCTCTAATATGGAATTATTAAATGAATTGAAGAATTATGGAATTGTTTTATCCGATGTTGGAACCGAAGCTCCAGCTATTGACATTCTTTTAGGAGCTGACTTTTATGGCCAACTGTTGACCAATCGAACCAAAGTTTTGACAAGTGGAGTTGTGGCGATCGAGACCAAACTTGGATGGACGCTCACTGGACCCTTGCAATTCGACAGTGTGTCAATGATGGTTACAAATATGATGGCTAAAGATTCTCTCATCTCTAATTTATGGGAATTGGACTTACTTGGCATTCGGGATGAAACTGATGTGATATCTATGGAACAAAAAGACAGAAGCGACATGGATCAGTTCATTAGGACGGTGGGAAGGAAGGAGGATGGCAGATATGTAGTTCCCTTACCTTGGATTGAAGGTCATCCATTTCTTCCTACGAATAAGGATACTGCTGTTGCTCGTCTAAAATCAACCACTCGTCAGTTGGAGGAGAACAAGATGTTTGATTTGCATTCAAAATTGTTCAAGAAGTGGGAAAAAGAAAACTTTATTGAAGTCGCTGATACTATTTCTTTGGATAAGAAACGCAATCTTCATTATGTCCCACACCGTGCTGTAATCAAGCTAAGTAGTTCCACAACTCCTGTCAGACCAGTCTTTGACGCTTCATGCAAGAAAAAAGGAACGCCTTCACTTAATGACTGTCTAAGAAAGGGAACTTCACTGATAAAAAAGATTCCAGAGCTATTTTACAAGTTTCGGGAAAATCAAGTTGGGTTCATGTCAGACACCAGGAAAGCATTCCAAATGATTGAAGTAATAGAACCTGATCGAGATGCAATGAGATTTCTCTGGTGGAAAGATAAGACTCAGACTGAAATTGTGGAGTATCGACATGTTCGAGTCATGTTTGGGGCAACTTGCAGTCCATTCCTACTTGCAGCTGTCTTGGAGTACCACCTCACTACCGTACCAGTAGAACACCAGAAAATTGCTTTAAAATTGCTTCATTCATTGTATTTGGACAATTGTGTGGCCAGTGAACCCACAAAAGAAGATTATCAGCATTTCAGACAGAAATCAACTCAAATGCTTGCCGATGCTTAGATGGATTTACGGTTGTGGATGAGTAATGTTGATGAACTTGAAGACAAATCGACTATAAATGTTCCAGTTCTTGGACTGATGTGGGATCGACTTCAGGATTGCTTGTACGTTGACGTGAAGCCATTTTCGTTACCGGAAGTCATTACAAAGAGAAGTATTTTATCAGCGACCCAATCTGTCTTTGATCCAAATGGGATGGTTACTCCTGCCATTCTTCAGATGAAAATTCTGCTTCAAAAATTGTGGAAGCTTGGTGTCACATGGGATGTTACAGTACCTGAACAGGAAGCAGAAGAATTTAAGAAATGGGCAAAGGAATTACATTTGTTGGCAAGAATAAGGATACCTCGGTGCTTTTCGTTTGGACTTGGGAAGGAAACATTTCAGCTTCATGTTTTCACTGATGCCAGTTCTTCGGCGTATTCAGCTGTAATTTTCCTTCGGGCGGAGCATACCGATGTTGTAAAATTAACTTTTATTGATGCAGTTTCTCGAGTTGCCCCTACCAAAAGAGTCACAATTCCAAGGCTGGAGCTTCTAGGATGTTTTATCGGGAGTCGACTCAAGAAAAATGTTACAATAGTTTTGAATTACGAAGATGTTCCTGTTTACTATTGGACGGACTCTACCACAGCCTTAGCGTGGATTAAGAGAAATGAACAAAGGGGAACCTTCGTTCACAATCGAGTGAAAGAAATCCGGAAGCTGACTGATGTGGATAGATGGAGACATGTTCCAGGGACAATGAATCCTGCTGATCTTCCTTCGCGTGGATGCAGTCCAGCAAAGTTTCTGGAATCAAACTGGTTGGAAGGACCGTCCTGGTTACTGGAAGCAGAAGAGTCATGGCCATTATCGGTTCCGAGTACTTCAGAAGAAGAAGTACTCAAGTCAGCTCAGAAGGATCTCATCTCACCGATCATGATATATTTGAACAAAAATAAGATTTCTAATAGAGTGCAGAAGAAACACTTCACCTTTGCCCAGCAAGTAAGGATTTGCGGATGGTTTCTTCGAGCAGTCAAAATATGGAAACAAAAGTTAATGAAGACTCCAGTCCAAAAATACGACCAAAAGAAATTGTCTTATGAAGAATTGAGAGCTGAAGAAAGTTATCTCATCAAGTCCATCCAGGAAGAAAGTTTCGCAGAGAGGAAGAAACTTGGAAACTTGAAGATTTTTATGGATGAAGACGGAATACTCCGCCTCAAAACTAAAATTATGTTACGAGAGGACAAGGCAGCTTTCCTTACTCCTGCAGTATTACCTCCGAAACAGCCTACGGTGAAATCGCTAATTATGGAATATCATCGCAATTGGAATCATGCCGGAACAGGAATACTGATGTGCAAGTTACGAGAGAAGTACTGGATTATAAAGGCTAGGAGGACGTTTAACTCTGTGTTGGGAAAATGTTTACCGTGCAAGAAGTTATCTGCCAAACCAGCCGTTGCTCCTTCTCCACCGCTACCATTTGACCGCGTAAAGAACGCACTTCCATTTGAAGTTACTGGTGTGGACTTGACTGGACCTCTACATCTTAGGTATGGGAAAAAGATTTATGTACCCATCTTTACTTGTGGAGTGTATCGAGCTGTTCATTTGGAGGTCATCAAATCACTCTCCACTAAGGCTTTCGTCAAAACTTTAAGAAAATTTGTACGTGTCAGAGGAAGACCCAGTATTCTGTACAGTGATAACGGAACGAATTTTCATGGAACTAACAATCTCTTCAATAGCTTTGACTGGGAAGCAATTCAGAAGTTTGAGAATGTGAAGCAGATTGAATGGAAGTTTAGTACCCCGACGGCAGCGTGGCACGGAGGATGGTGGGAAAGACTGATTCGTTCCATGAAGGATCTTCTCAAACGTACCATTGGAAGTGGATCAGTGAATAAGCAAGAATTCAAAGTCCTGCTTCTTTCAGTTGAGGAAACCCTAAACAGTGGGCCCCTTACCTATGTTACTGAAGATGCGGATGACTTGGAACCCCTGACTCCCAATTCATTTCTGTTTTACCCTCGTGATTAAAGATTTCCTGAGGAAGAAGCAACAGAAGCCTCGTTTCTACGGTCTCGAGCGGATTACGTGCAGCGGTTGAAGGTTGATTTTAGACGACGATTCCGGGAGGAATACCTTTCTAAGTTAGTGGATCGTGCAAAGGAAAGGTCCTATCAACCATTGAAGGAATGTGAACTAGTACTGGTGGAATGTGATACAAAAAAGCGAGTTTGCTGGCCAATAGGACGCATCATTAAGTTGTTTACTGGAAAGGATGGAATAAGCCGCATTGCCCAAGTGAAAACTACAGATAGTATCATGGAAAGACCCATTCAGCGATTATACCCCTTGGAAGTGGACTTGGACAATGACCTTGGAAAACCATTAATCAAGGAAGAGAACGGACGTGCTGTGAAGGTCCCTTGCTACTTACGATTGGATCTGGAAGAAGCTTCTTCGAACCTTCTTGGTGGGAATGTGTTGGAAATGGAGTCATAGTCACGCAAGATTTGGTAGTTTCGACATTGATCATTAGAATGTTTAATGAGCGAGAGTTTATATTTTAAGGAAACTTCCTGTATTTGTCTAAATTTTTTAAGAATTGTCAGAATTATTTTGTCACTGTCAAAATAAAAAGTAATTGTCTTGTCGAGTCTGATTTTTAGATTAGATTCATTCATAAACGGTAGAATTCGGGTAGATTTCTATACGTTTTTCAACATTTGTGATAAAAAACAAAATTTAGATTTCCTTGAAGAACTTGAAATCAAAAGACATTTAGCAGATCAACAATATAAAGTAGTTAATGAACAAATAAATATTGGAAGTTCACCACTATTAAACTGTTTACTTTGATTGAGTCTTCATTTTATACATAGATAAGACGTAATTGTAACACAAATACAGTGTGTAAAAGCCAAATGGAATAAATTCATTATTTCGGTTACTGTACATATTTATAAAAAATCCCGAAACACGTCAAATTTAAATTATAACTTGACATTCTTTAACGTGAAAATGCAACCCCTACCTTCAACCCCCTTAGAATGACAGGTACAACCCGCAATTTTTTAAATGGGAAGTATAAGCTTGTGATATATCATTTGAAAGGTCTCTTCAATCTCTACTCAAAAATGTTTTTAAATTTGATTCGCTAAATTATACTCGAAACTTATTACAATATACTTAAAACTTATTTCCCGTTTAGGTCTTGATAATGAGAAAGTGAACAAAAACCATAGCAATGTGGTTTTTAGATGGTAACCATTAAAAAACTTTAAAGAATTTCCGTGGCAACACTATTTTAACAAGCAGTAGTAAATTGTTTTATTTAATTTGTCGTTGTTGTAATTTAATAATAGTAATAAAGTTTGTTCAATTCAATTCTGAAAAATGGTTAGATTAACGGAAATGCTTAAAATAACAGTTTTATAAATGATTGGTTAAGGAGATAGGAGATTTTAGTGGTTACCATCTAAAAACCACATTGCTATGGTTTTTGTTCACTTTCTCATTATCAAGACCTAAACGAGAAATAAGTTTTAAGTATATTGTAATAAGTTTCGAGTATAATTTAGCGAAACAAATTTAAAAACATTTTTGAGTAGAGATTGAAGAGACCTTTCAAATGATATATCACAAGCCTATACTTCCCATTTAAAAAATTGGGGGTTGTACCTGTCATTCTAAGGGGGTTGAAGGTAGGGGTTGCATTTTCACGTTAAAGAATGTCAAGTTATAATTTAAATTTGACGTGTTTCGGGATTTTTTATAAATATGTACAGTAACCGAAATAATGAATTTATTCCATTTGGCTTTTACATACTGTATATTAAGTTATTGTATAGATCAGCATGATATAGTTTTTTCCTGGTTTTTCTATATCATTGCACAGTTATCCTGATCTTAGAGGGGAATACATCCAGGATAATCCCTTACGGCTAATAACATCTAGGCTTTAATATTGTTATGTCTTATTATTTCCATACTTGGTCTAGCCTTAATACTACCTAATCAACATCAGGTACCTAGCTACAAACAAACAAACTGTAACTTCAATATATGTCAATCTGACGATGCTATTTCTATAGCAAAACGGCCGTCATTACATTAGTATTTTACGATTAAATAGTGAAAGTTAATTCAACCTTTTAGTTGTTTATTGTTCTGAGGTAAGACTAAGACTAAGGACATATTATTTGGACCAAAATATGGCTATTGGGCCAAATATGCCTTAATATAATTGTAAAATATCGTGATTTTTGTAGATAAATTAAACAACTAAATGTTTACCAATACTATATTTACTCCTTTATGTTTACAACTGCCCATACACGCATATTAAAACTCACTTAATTCTAATACCCCACTCCCAACTACTTTATATTGACACCGGCGCAAGGAGTCAATATATCACAATACTTCCCCCTACAAAAATAACTAAAATTCCAACTGTAACCTATCGATAGGCTTTACATTTCGTTTAGGTCGCAAATTTCTATCCGGAGATATATTTTTTTTTACAGATGCACTATCTGATCCACTTTGTGTACTAACATTATTATAGTCATTATTTACAATATTTACAGTATCATCCTTAAAACTTCCATCTGAAACAGATTTATTTTCTTGATCAGTATTATCGCAAATTAAAACTGGACTGCACATCCTCGATTTAATCTGATTCAAATGACGTTTCCAAATGCTATTTAATTCTGGTATTTTAACTAAATAAGTAGTTTTACCAATTCTCTTAAAAATATTTCCTTTTATCCACGTAACTCTATTCGGAATTCTATAATCTTTGACAATAACTTTGTCTTCATTATTGAATTCTATATACCTTTTACCCTTATGATATTGTTTTTGTTTATTTTGTTTATTTTCAACATAATTTTTTAAAACGTTATTTGCGCATATATTTTCAGGTAACAAAATATCAAATCTGGTGCGTAATTTTCTACCAAACATAATGCTACTAGGACTTAGTCCTGTAGTAGAATGCGGTGTATTTCTAAAATCAAATAAAAAATTGTTAAGGGCTTTATTTAAATCTATGCTTTGATTTCTTCCTAATGCATTTTTAAGAGAATTTTTTATGGTTTTTGCGGAATTTTCCGCTTGCCCATTAGAAGAAGGGTGAAATGGTGGAGAAGTATAATGTTTAATATTATTTTGTGATAAAAACTCTTGAAATTCTGCTGAAGTAAATGAAGTACCATGATCAGAAACTATTTGGCGCGGTAGACCAAATCTAGCAAAACAACTACGTAAAATCTCGATAGTTAATTTAGAAGTTATAGATGTCATAGGGTAAACCTCGATCCATTTTGAGTGAGCGTCCACA
The DNA here is from genome assembly GCA_035357415.1 of Ophraella communa. Taxonomy (NCBI): domain Eukaryota; kingdom Metazoa; phylum Arthropoda; class Insecta; order Coleoptera; family Chrysomelidae; genus Ophraella; species Ophraella communa. The sequence goes on along the minus strand of CM068985.1, from coordinate 16,480,179 downwards.
ATTATCAAAAAATATTGTTTTAAAAGGGGGCCCAAAAAATCTATATGTAATCTAGACCATACTTCATTGGGCCAAGTCCAAGTATTTAATATCGCAGCGTTGGGACTTTTCTTATAAATTGAGCAATTTTCACAAGAACTACAAAGTTTTTCTATATCTTTGTCCAGCCTTGGCCACCAAAAATATGATCTAGCTAAAGTTTTCATCTTAACAACTCCCATATGGGATCGATGTAGATCACTTAACAGTAAATTTCTTAAGTTTTGTGGAATTACCAAACGATTGTTCCAAAGTAAACATTCTTGTTCTATACTTAAATCATTTTTAATTCTATAAAACTCCTTTAGATTTTCCTCAATTTTACTCGGCCAACCTGTACGAACATATTTAATAATTTGTGTTAAATTTCTATCCAAAGCAGTTTTATCTTTAACCAATTTAAAATCAATAGGAAAATGTTTATTATTTTCAAAATAATTTATAAAATCTATATCCACTCTATTTTCTATGATATTTTGTTCTGGCAAGGGTAAACGAGATAAGCAATCCGCATAATTTTTATTAGTCGGTACAAATTTAATGTCATATTGATAATTTGACAGAATTACTGCCCATCTACGCAAACGGTTAGCTGCAAATTGAGGAATATCTTTCTTTGGATGAAAAATCGAAACAAGTGGCTTGTGGTCAACAACCAATGTGAAATGTCTACCAAAAAGATATTGATAAAACTTACTTAAACCAAAAATAATAGCGAGTCCCTCTTTTTCAATTTGAGAGTAGTTAGCTTCCGCGGCTGATAAGGTTCGGGATGCGTATGCAATAGGTTTTTCCGTACCAGTACTAAATACGTGGGTAATTACTGCACCGATGCCATAACTTGATGCATCGGTAATCAACCTTACTGGTAAGTTAGGGTTGTAATGTACAAGAATTTCTGCGGATGTCAATAATTCTTTAACTTTAATAAAAGCTCTATCACAGGCTGAAGACCACACCCACTCCATGTTATCTTTCAACAGATTATATAGAGGAAACAAAATTGAAGATAATTTAGGAACAAATTTTCCGTAGTAATTAACCAAACCTAGAAAGGATTTTAATTGTGTCACGTTTTGAGGAATTGGTGCCTCAGTGATGGCTAATATTTTATCTTCGCAAGTATGCAGACCTTGTTTATCAATTTTAAATCCTAAATAACTTATTTCGGTTTTAAAAAATTCGCATTTATTTAAGGCAATTTTTAAACCTGCATCCTGCAATTTACTTAAAACGGTATTTAAATTTGAAATATGTTCTTTTCGATTTTTACCTGTTACTAGTATGTCGTCCAAGAACACCAAAACGCCATCTATACCGTTAAGCAAAGATTCCATTAGCTTTTGAAATTTTGCCGGTATACATGCAACTCCAAAAGGTGCTCTTGAATATCTATACAGACCTTTGTGAGTTGTAATGGTAACTAAATCTTTTGACTTTTCATCTAAACATACTTGTGTATATGCATTTGCTAAATCTAATTTACTAAAATGTTCGCCGCCCTGTAACTGCACAAATAACTCCTCAATACGTGGCATTGGGTAATGATCGATTTTAATATAAGGGTTTATAGTTACTTTAAAATCGCCGCATAATCTAATTGTTCCATCTTTTTTTAATACTGGAACAACTGGTGTACCCCAAGGACTAAAATCAATAGGCTCTATAACTCCTAACTTTTGTAATCGATTCAATTCTAACTCCACCTTCTCTTTCATGGCAAATGGAAGCGGCCGCGATCGAAAAAATTTCGGAGTTACCTTATCAGATTTTAAATTAATTGACATAAAACCTTTAGTAAACCTACCTAATCCAGGTTCAAAAACCTCTTTATATTTTGATAAAACATTTTGTAAATCATTAGGTGAACTAAAATAATAATTATCTGCTATATTCAATTTAAATATATTGAAAAAATCTCGACCTAATAAAGGTGGACCAGTAGCGTCTTTAATAACATAAATATATAAATTATGAGTTTTATTTCGGTATGTAATTTTACAATTGAAACAGCCCAAAGGAGCAAGAATTTCACCATTATACAAATGAAAAACTTTGTTTGTTTTAATAATACTGAAACTACCAAAATTATTTTTATAAAATGAATCAGAAACCACAGAAAAACTAGAACCAGTGTCTAAATTAAACTTAAAAGGAATTCCTTCAACTAAAACATCAATTAATATCGGATTAACTTTACAGTCTAAAGTAAACAAAGAATAATCATCGAAATCAACTGGTTCTAAACAATGTGGACTATTTCTAGTATTAACATTTTTATCATTGGTATGTGAATGTTCAACTGGTTCTAAATAATGTTGGCTATTTATAGAATTAAAATGTTTATCATTGGTGTGTGTATGTTTTTGTGTACACATTGGCGCTAAATGTCCTTTCTTTTTACAATAATGACAAAAACAATTACGATAAGCACACCTGTCTGACCGATGATTCTTCCTGCCACATACGTTACAATTTGGTACTATTGAATTGGAGGTGGAAGAACTGGCCTGCAGAGGGGGTGACGTGGAAGACTGCCATTGGTTGCTTTTTCCCTTCTGTCGTGATTTTGCACCTGCGTAATGCAAATCTGGCTCCTTCTTGATAAATGATTCTAAATTCGACGCACAAGATGGTTGTGCAGCTGATTTTGCAGCCGCTATTTCCACTACCGATTCAAACCTTACACTCACTTTTTCCTCGAGTAACCTATCTTGTACGGCACCTGTATCGTAACCAACTATATAAATATCACGTAGTACTACCAGTAATTCGGAATTTTCAAACTGACATAATGCCGCCAAATCCCGCAATCGCGCCGCCCAATCTTTAGGACTTTCGTTAGGAACTTTTCTCGCTGTGTAAAATTTATAACGAGCCGCGAATGCACTACCACTAGGTTTAAAATGTTCAGTTAACAGTTTACTTAACTCTTGATAAGTTTTCTTTTCAGGTTCTACCGTCAAGCACATGTTTGATATCAATTTATAAGCTTCCTCGTTTAAACAATTTAACAAAATTGCTGCTTTTCGTTGTTCATCTTGAACGTCGTTAGCACGAAAATAATTATCTATGCGTTTCTTAAAAATTGACCATTCCGAATTTGCGGGGTCGAATTCACGCAAATGTCCAATAAATTCCTTCGCCATTTTTATTGCTTTTAAAAAAATAAAATAAATTTTTATGACTACACAATTTTACACACCCGCACGGTTTATCCTCGTCGCCACTGTAAAATATCGTGATTTTTGTAGATAAATTAAACAACTAAATGTTTACCAATACTATATTTACTCCTTTATGTTTACAACTGCCCATACACATATTAAAACTCACTTAATTCTAATACCCCACTCCCAACTACTTTATATTGACACCGGCGCAAGGAGTCAATATATCACAATAATGTTGCTAATAAAAAAGATACAGGGTGTTAAAGTTAATTTTTGTTTTTCGTTTTTTGCTAATAGTTTCCCTGTATATTTATAAATTGATATCAAAATTGGCACAGAGGCATAATCTTAGACAAGAAATAGTATTTTATTTACAATTTTACGTTTTGTCATAGAGGGCGCCACGTGGATCATTCCTAATGATCAAATTGAGTCTAAACTTTTTCTGATGAAGTTTTTTAGTAATTTTTATTAGAAAATATGACGTAAACATCATTTTTACGTAAAATTGGTACTCTTGTTTAAACATGATAATTTCAATTGCTTCGTCGGTGAACATAATATTCTTAATAAAGTGTCTGTCATTGCGATGTTTATTCAGAATACGTGTGCAAAACTGTAACCGTCGTGGAAGATCTGTTGGAAGTAAATTTTGAACAGGAGTGAAGTGATAAGGATGGAGGTTTTCTTTATTTAGAATTCTAATTATAGACGACTAACTTACTCCTGTTGCTGCTGATAGATGTCTTCAACTTATTTCAGGATTTTCATCTACTCGAACCAAAAGTTCATCTTCTTGATTAGGTGTGATTTGTTTCGGTCGACCACCCCGATTTTTAGTGTGAAATGACCCAGTTTCACCTAAACTACGATATAATCTTGCAAAAGTTTTGTGATTTGGTTGCCTTCTGTTTGCGTTTAACATTCCATACCTTCTGGCTGCCGAGCGACCGCAAAAATTTTCTTGTGCGTATACGCAAATCATATTTCGCATTTCTTCATTAGGAAAATGATTGTGACGAGGCATTTTAATCAAAAAAAGTAATTATTACTTTTAAAAAATGCAACATTACACTACACTGTCACATCAAAAATAATTTACTCTGAACAAATGACATTTACCAACAACAACTATCTGACAGTCCAAAGCATACTTTTCATAAATGAATTAATATTTGAAATCCTTTTTTAAGACTCTAAGCAGTTCGACTGCGTTTTTATCGAAAACGGTTGAAATTATCATGTTTAAACAAGAGTACCAATTTTACGTAAAAATGATGTTTACGTCATATTTTCTAATAAAAACTACTAAAAAACTTCATCAGAAAAAGTTTAGACTCAATTTGATCATTAGGAATGATCCACGTGGCGCCCTCTATGACAAAACGTAAAATTGTAAATAAAATACTATTTCTTGTCTAAGATTATGCCTCTGTGCCAATTTTGATATCAATTTATAAATATACAGGGAAACTATTAGCAAAAAACGAAAAACAAAAATTAACTTTAACACCCTGTATCTTTTTTCTCAGTAACATTATATTAAGGCACATTTGGCCCAATAGCCATATTTTGGTCCAAATAACCTGTCCTTAGTCTATGTCCCAATAGTTATGACTCACCCTGTATATTACATTATATTTATAGATCCGAAGAAAATGGTGTGAAGCTTTAAATAGACCAGATTTGGTTAATGTAACTGGAAAGGACCGTTACAAATTTAGAATCTGCATTGACTACTTTACAAAAGACTGCTTTTTCTCACAGAATAGAAATGTTACAGATTTAAAATTAGATGCTGTGCCTACTCTAAAACTTGCAGGTAAGGGAATGATTTTAAAATTTTGATTGTGAATCAGTTTTATAAATATTTAATAATTATTTTTCAGAAACCAGCATCTCTCATTGTTGTGATGATCTTCTAACAACAGAAGCTACTCCCAGGATACCAGAATACAATAGATCCATTTTAAAAATGATTGGGGAAACAAGAAAAGTAAATTTGACTCCTAATTGTAATAAAATTATTTTGCAAAAATAATGAATATTATTTATGTTATTTTTATTTCTATATAAGTCAATACTAAACTGTTACAATATTAAAATACTTTAAAAAATATATCTATTATATTTATCAGAATATTTTAATATAAATATTTAAAATTAACCAATAAAATTAATATATAATTATATAGTTAGTACTCAGGTCACGAGCGGCGATGTAAACACGGCTATCTATAAACTTCTTTCTAATCTATGATGTCGTCAATAACATCCATTTAAAAAAATTAAGTAAAAACACAAAACACGCGAAAAACAATTTTAGGTTAGAATCTCTTCTGTAATTCCTTAGTGACAGGTTCAATCGATTTGTAGTCTTCAGTAGCTTTTATTTACTGAAAAGTTGGCGCTACTAGAAGATGAATTAACACTTAAGGGTGTTACATACTTTTTTCTGCCTATGCTTTACAATGCAAAACCATTTCGCTTCTAGTTCAAAAAGAATGCGACAGATTTTTTTCATTTTTTAACATTAAATAATATTGATAATTACCTATCTATAGAATTACGTCAAGATTTTTTGGAAAGAGTAAATTTTTTTCCTTAAAAATCATTTTAAAAATTTAAAATTCGTTTATTCGCTTATTTCTCGTAAATAACTCAAAAAACGTATATTTAAGTCACGTAAAGATGTAAAGTAATCATTTTATAACTTGAATTTATTTTCAGAAATAAATTTTAATTATTAGTTTGTTAGTTGAAAGCGAAAAATAATTAAATGCTCCCCTCATCAAGCGCCTCCCACTTAATGGAACATGCACCACTCGCCGTACAATAAATTGATTTGGTATTCGACAGTACTTCGTAAACTTGAGAGGGTGTTTTACTAAGACGTGGTACAGTTTTTATTTTGCGATCTTTTTAAAATGGTTAAAGCAAAAAAGTGTTAAAGAAAACGAACATATCAATAGCAATGCGTAGACTAAATAAATTGAGGTAAGTGATTAAATAATTTAATATTCTTTAAGTAATCATTAAAATAAAATTGGCCAGTAATTTTATTGATAATAAATAAATCGAATTGTTTAATTGTAATAAATTGTTTCTTAAAAATAATAAATATAATTTTGTAGGTGGGCAACCACAGATCATGAAAGGGTTGAAATTCCACCAGAAAACTTACCGAAGTTAGAAAGAGAAGTTGACCCAACATACAAATCAATTGTGCAATTAGTACAAGGGCGCCGAATTGTAAATTTGGCTCACGTTCTTCAGAAAAATGAGATCATAATTAAATACGCTAACAGATGCACATTGGAAAATATGGATTTTCAAAAGGAAACCAGAATTGGTTTAAATTCCAGACTTTACTTTTATTGTGATAATTGTGAAAAATCATTTATAATTTGCACCGATCCTCCTCAGGAAAATAAAAAGATAAATTTAACACAATCTGTTGTGTGGGAAATTTGTCAATTGGTATTGAAAAAGCCAATGCGAAGAATTATTTTCTTTGATGGATATTCCTTTTATTGCACAAAAAACTTATTCTCGCAAGACTGTTCAAGTACAAAAGGTAACTATACTTAAAAAATACTTGTTTTTTAATATTTCATTAATTAAAAAAAAAATTTTAGTCGTGGGTGAGTCTCACCGACAAACTATTTAGTATTCATTGTATTTTAGGGATTTACATTGTAAAAATAATCTTTTCTTTGTCCATTAAATATTAATTCGTTTATTGCCCTCTGTCCAACCGTTTCTGAAAATCTCAAATAGCGGTTTCCATTACTTACAAATGTTTTATTGTTACTGTTCTTCAAATATACCTACCTAACAGTAGGTAAATATTTTGAGAAGTTAAAAAAATATTTAAGCTAAATTAATTTTCCCCCGACAATGCCTTATAACAACTTCAATCACGCAGGTTGCTGATCGTCGATATTATCATTCCTAACTTTGACTTAATGTTAAACGCTCTATACCTAGTAGCTACTTGTTAAATGTAACAAAAATACATAACCGAAATCCGAATCGAGAGCCTCGAAAACGAAAACAAAATTTTTCGATGGATATAAAGAAGGATAGGTACAGGAGGGGCGTGGTTTGTTGGAAATGGGTAGTGCATAAATTAAATTTATACAAAATTTACCTATACGAGTACGAGTAGTAGTACGAGTGGTGTAGTAGTAGTGCTTAATGTCTAAGCCATTTTTTTTTAAGTAATTATTATCCATTATTTATTGTGGTAATTGGAGCATAAAATAATTATAAATTGCTTTTAGTGATAAAAAACTAGTTTCAATATTATTGGGTAAGCTTCTTTTTGTACTTGCTGTATGCTCCATTTAAGGATTTACAACGGTTGTTTATAATATACATAAACAATCACCACCAAAAAAGTAGTACCAGTGCTGATAACAGACATTCCATTCAGTATTTTTGTAACCAGTGGCGTACCATTTAATATTAGACATGCCTAATTTAATATGTTCTTGTTGCAACAAATCTTACAAACAAAATTTTATGATTAAATGTTCGGTTTGTTCTAAAGTATTCAGACATCTGTGTGTGAATATATCATTGGATGACCTGAACTTATTCAATGATGATAAAGGATTTGACTGGTCTTGCATTAACTGTCGTAAAATTGGCAGTGAGATCAAAGATTTGAAAGCCCTTATTTTGAATCTTCAAGCTGATATTCAGACTCTTAGGAACGATAATCAGAATCTCAAAAAATCTTCAGAAATAGAGTTTGAAGATATTGTCCAGGAAATCAACGAAAGAAATAAAAGAAAAAAGAATATTATCGTTTATGGAGTTCCTGAACAAGATCAAAAGCTTACAGTACAAAATCGAGTGAATAAGGACAAATTTGAAGTCACAAAAATAATTAATACCATTAATCCAGACCTAGATATAAATCAAATTACACCAAATAGGATCGGTAGCTTTAATAAGGATAAAAATCGTCCTATAAAAATTACTTTAAATACAGTGGCGGATCACCGCACAGGCGCATGAGGCGCTCGCCTCGGGCCTCGCTTCAGGGGGGCCTCAGAATTGATAAAACTAATAGGTTTTGATGATTACAAAATATTTACAAGATGAAATTCTCCATTTTATTACATATGTAAAGAAAGAAAACATATCCGATCCTGTCGATATGTATAAACTATTACTTGACGGATTACAGTCTACCTTTCCTAATGTAGAAACATTATTAAAGATATTTTTGACAATGCCTATCTGCAATGCAAGCGGAGAACGTTCATTCTCCGTGCTTAAACGTGTTAAAAACTATATACGGAATTCAATAAGCCAAGTTCATTTAAATAATTTATCACTAATGTTTATTGAAAATGATGTAGTTCAGTTGTTAGACTATGAGCCTCTTATTGATAAATTTGCCAGCATGAAGGCAAGAAAGGTTCCGTTATAAAAGATCATCTCTTGATCTCTATGCAGGATTTTTTATTATTATACCTTTTTTTACTGTTATATCTTGTATTATATGTTTTAATGCCAACAATAAAAAAATACAATTTTCCATCTCTTCCATCCCTTTCTTGGCACGGCCAATGGGGGGGGCCTCCAAATGAAGTTGCGCCTGGGGCCTCGGAAAGCCATGATCCGCCACTGTTTAAATAAAGAAAATGATGTAACAACTATTATTCGCAATGCTAAAGTACATGTCTATAACAGAATATCCTTATCGTTCGATCGTACTAGGAGGCAGATTGAGTATTATAAAAAGGTGAAACCTGAACTAGATGACAAAAAAGCTAATGGTTCTGGAGAGTTTAAAATAAAGTATACTAATGGAATACCAAAGGTAGTTCCTTTAAACCAGTAGAGCCCAGCAGTTCTTCACAAACCTACGAATATCTTCAGTGCTACTACCAAAATGTTCGCGGTCTTAATTCTAAAGTTTTCGATTTCTATTCGGGTGTGTGTGAAGCTGAGTACGATATAGTGGCTTTGAGTGAAACTTGGCTCAGTGAGGACGTTCTTGACTCGAAATTTTTTCCCGAAACATACGATGTCTATCGTAAAGATCGGAAGTTGGACTTGGTTAACAAATCTACTGGAGGTGGAGTACTAATAGCGACGAAAAAATTCATAAAATCTACTAAATTGGAGGTTTCTATGTTTGATTTGCAATTTCCTTCTATTGATTTTGTAGCTATTAAGTGTATTATTGGATATAAAGTATTTTATATTTTAGTTTTGTATGTACCAGATACGTTAAGATTAGAGGAGTTTGAGTTATTTTTTGAAAGCTTAGAACAGCTAGATTTTCTTATTGACAATACAGTCTTTTTGATTGGTGATATTAATGTTCCAAAAATTATTGATCTGGATCGATCAGATAATAAGACTTCAGTCATACTAAACTTTTTAGATCTCTTTAATTTGGAACAATACAATAATGTAATGAACAGCTTGGGTCGTACCCTGGATTTAGTTATTGCATCAATTGCGTGTACAGTAAATCATGATGAATCGCCTCTTGTACCAGAGGATACTCATCATCCCGCCCTGTCTATAAATATTAATCAGCTAAAGTCTAAAAATTTAATTTTTTCACCTATCTCTCAAGCTAAGATATATAATTTTAGAAAAGCAAATTTTATAGATCTATACAATGATTTGTCTGAATTAGATTGGAGTTTCCTAGATACACACGAGGATATTAATATTGCGGTACAAGAATTTTATGATAAAATTTATAATTTATTTAACCAGCATATACCAGTCTATAAAACTTATAAACACCGGTATCCTAGATGGTTTCATTCAGACATTATTAGAAATATTAAACTGAAGGCTAAAAATCGAAAAAAATACAAGCTCACGGGACGGCAAGATTTTTTATCTGAATTTAAACGCCTAAGAAAAGTCATTAAAGAACAAATTAAAGTAGCTTATAATAACTATTTGGAAGACATTCAACTAAGTATTTCTAGTAATCCTGTAAATTTTTGGTCCTTTGTTCATTCAAAACAGAAATCATCAAGAATACCGGGTGAGTGGAGTTTGAAGACAAAATATATTCTGAGCCACAGGGCATAGTTGATGCATTTAAATCATCGTTTGAAAGAGTTTATGATCCTATTGATCAAAGGGATTCGGTGGACGCATCGAACTGTATTAGTACAAGTAATTTTCCGGTTATCAATTTCAATTTAGTCAAGGAAGGAGAGGTTACCCGAGGGCTGGGTGCCTACCGGGCGCGTCCCCAGGTGGCGGATAGGGGATCCCCAGGAGAGCCGCTGAACTGCTTAAGCAGGTATAACACTGCAATTTAGCAGGGAAGCGGCGAAGCTGGGGGTGTGCGTCTATACGGGTGGCACGGTCTGGTATGAGCAGCTGATAACTGCAAGATTGCCAGATTGGTCATTCCTAAGGTCGCACCGCGGACCAACCCCCCCAATTCCAAGGTGTAAGGTAACGTGCCGAAGGATGGATGGCCGCTGGGGTATAAGCGGTCGCGAACGTTCCCCTGGGGGAACTGGGCGAAACCCCCTTGTATGTAGCCTTGCTCTGGCATGCGGGGCTCTGCCGGAGTGGACCGACATTCCCTTGCTACTCGTGGGAACAACCATGGTAAGAAAAATGGCGGGAATTAATATCGCTCAGATAAACGCCCATCACGCCAAGGGATCATCGGCGGTTATTTCAAGGACGTTTATCAGAAACCAAATGGGATTAGTATTGATCCAGGAACCATGGGTCCGTGATGGTCAGGTGAGAGGACTCGCAAGTAGGGAAGCCAAACTGATATACAAAGTGAGTAATGTAGACATACCCAGAGCATGCATCTTGGTAAGTAACAGCATTGATCACTTTTGTGTGTCAGAGTTCATGACGAGAGACCTCGTTCCGATTCGAGCAAACCTCGAGTTCGAGAACAGACGTCAAGAAGTCATGATAGCATCATGCTACTTTGCAGGGGACGGGACTGCACCGCCTACAGAACTGCAAAGACTAGTCGAGTACTGTGAACAGAAGAAGCTGCCGCTTCTCATAGGATGCGACGCCAACGGTCACAATACCATATGGGGAAGCACAGACACCAACGAAAGAGGTGAGAAAATTTTAGAATTTATATTTAATAAGAATCTTGTTATACACAATATAGGGAATACCCCTACGTTTGTAACCAGAACAAGAAAGGAAGTACTAGATATTACACTAAGTACACCGAATCTTAAGGATAGGGTGAAAGATTGGAGAGTATCGAACGAACCATCCCTCTCTGATCATAAAATGATTACGTTCAGATTAGAGTGTAATCCTCCTGAGCCAGCACTCAGGAGAAACCCCAGGAAAACTAACTGGGAAAATTACAACACTAACCTGAACATAAATCTTGCAAATCTCAAGACTAAAAGAAATGCCAGGAATCACCTGGCATTAGAAAACGATCTCATAGAGCTGAACGAGGCAATAATCGATGCCTATGAATCCAGTTGTCCTCTCCAAAGGACTAGAAAAGCAAAAGATGCGATATGGTGGAACAGTCATCTGTCAAACTTAAGATCCGAAACGCGACAGCTCTTCAATAGAGCCAAACGTAACGGAGATTGGCAGAGCTACACCGAGAAACTTACAACATATAATAAGGGGATTAGAAAAGCTAAAAGAAACAGCTTCAGAAAATTCTGCGAAGAAATAGATGCTACACCCTCTGCAGCAAGGCTACACAAAGTCTTGGCAAAAGGGAAAGTAGACACTGTAATGGCATTACGGAAGCCAGATGGAAGCTTCACAGAAAGCGAAAAAGAAAGAGCTCTGCTCCTGTTAGAAACTCACTTTCCCGGAGGAATAGTACCTTCCGGAAAAATAAATGAGAAAGCTAAAAGACCTACCAGGGAAGACACTGCAATGGCAAAGCACATATGCAGTGAGGAACGGCTGAGATGGGCTATGAACACCTTCCAGCCGTTCAAAACCCCTGGAACGGATGGAATATTTCCTGCCCTACTTCAACAGGGCCAAGAGGCAATAATTCCACACTTGATCCGAATTAGTCGGAGCAGCCTTGAACTGGGATACATACCAGAAGCGTGGAGAAGGGCCAAAATCACCTTCATCCCAAAAGCAGGGAAACGGGACACTACGCACCCCAAATCCCTTAGACCGATCAGCCTCACATCGTTTGTTCTCAAAACGATGGAAAAAGCTGTAGACAATTACATTAGAACAGAAATCTTGGAACAGGTGCCACTGCACCCCCGTCAGCATGCGTACCAAGCGGGAAAGTCCACGGAAACCGCTTTAATACAATTGACTGACAAAATCCAAGACGCTCTGAATAAAAAAGAAACCGTGGTATGTGCCTTTCTAGACATAGAAGGGGCCTTTGACAATACGCCACATGAGGCAGTCAAAAGAGCACTGATTGAGAAAGGAGTAGATAGAACGACTTCCATCTGGATGTCGCAACTGCTATCTACAAGAATCGCAGAAATGGAGGCAGGACAAGACACTATCTTCATTAATGTGACCAGAGGCTGTCCACAGGGGGGAGTTGCATCCCCGCTTATGTGGAGTCTCACTGTGGGCAGTCTACTTAGTCAATTGACCAGGGAAGGCATACCATGTCAAGGGTATTCCGACGACATGGTTATCCTGGCAAAAGGGAAGTATGAAAATGTCCTCTGTGATATTGTTCAAAGAGGACTGAACATTGCGAAACAATGGTGTGACTCGGTGGGACTCAGCATCAACCCCACCAAAACCACAGTAGTAGCCTTTACAAGGAAAAAGAAACCTAATCTAAAAATCATAAGAATAGGGGAGAACATCGTCGAGTGGAAAACAGAGGTCAAATATCTAGGGCTAATCCTAGATAGTAGGTTACTCTGTAATAAACACGAAGACGAAGTAATACACAAAGCGACCAAGGCCCTCATGGTGTGCAGGAACATTGCAGGAAAGAACTGGGGATGCAACCCACGTATTCTGCAATGGATGTACACAGCAATAGTGAGACCAATAATCACATATGGGGCAGTGGCTTGGGGAGCAAGGGCTAATCTGAGTACGACGAGGAAAAATCTCTCGAAGATTCAGAGACTAGCCTGTTCATGTATCACTGGAGCAATGGGAACTTGCCCCACTGCTGCAATGGAGGTGATTTTAAACTTAACCCCACTGCACATTCTGTTAGAAAGTGTAAGGAAGAAAACGATATATAGAATGATCAAAGAAGGAATTATCAGGGAAAAACCCCGATCACTTCATTTTGATCAAACTTGGGAAATGCCCCAAGATGATATGCCAAAGAAATTCAACTTTTTGAGAAAATTCTTCACAAGGTTGAGTAATAAATCTGAATGGGACGAAGACACCATACAGAATTTAAATCAGAATACCATAAAGTGGTATACGGACGGTTCCAAGCTAGACGAGGGAACTGGGATAGGAGTTTTTGGACCGAGAGCCAAATACTCAGAAAGCTTGGGCACATACCCGAGCATCTTTCAAGAAGTCCGCGCCATCGAAAGATGTGTGGAATTCAATATTGGAAGAAACTACCGCAGACAAGAGATTGTGATCATGTCGGATAGTCAAGCAGCCATCAAAGCGCTGAGTTCAAATATAATCAGTTCGAAGATGGTTTGGGAATGCCTAGGCAAACTAAATGAACTGGGCCAGAAGAACACTGTCACCCTCCTATGGGTCCCGGGACACATAGGAATAGAGGGGAACGAAACAGCAGATAAGCTGGCAAAAAGGAGCTGAAACCCCACATTTGGGACCAGAACCATCTTGTGGGATCAGCAGTAGAGTAATCTTAGGAAAACTAAGGGAAGAAATGGAGAAAGAAAAATCCAAGTACTGGAATCAGCTGGAAGGACTGAGGCAATCTAAGATACTACTGGGGAACTATGACCAGAAGAGATCTCTTAGCTGCCTCAACCTCAGTAAAAAAGGCTCCGAATTTTAACGGGAATATTAACCGGGCATTGCCGGTTAAGAAGCCACATGAAGAAACTAGGGTTAGCAGATGAAGCAAAGTGCAGATTCTGTGAGGAAGAGGATGAAACCTCAATACACATACTCGCAGAATGCCCTGCCTTGCAAAATTCTAGGGCTAGATACCTAGGAGCACATGGAATAGAGGAAGGGGATCTACCTGACTTGAAGCCCGACGATGTCCTAAACTTCCTCAGGAAAATAGGACTCAAAGAGCTGCTATAAGTCTGAGAAAATATCAGAACATGGCAAGTAAGGGGGGACACAATAGATCCTATAGGTCGCAGTGTAATTATCACCCCTAACTTATATATACATATATATACAAGGAGAGGTTAAAATTGCTTTGAAAAAAATGAAAAATAAAATGACATCTGGTCCAGACAACATCCCGTCCTTTTTCCTTGGGGATTGTTCAGAAGTACTTGCGGAACCGTTATTGAAATTGTTTAACCTATCAATTAAAACGGGAAAATATCCTGAAAAGTGGAAAGAGGCTAGGATATGTCCTATATTCAAAGCTGGAGTAAAGTCAAAGGTTGAAAATTACAGACCGATATCTCTCCTTTGTAACTTTTCAAAGGTTTTTGAGATGGTAATGTATACGCGTGTATATTCCTCAGTTAAAAGTTGTATTTCAGAGCACCAACATGGTTTTGTGGAAAAACGTTCAACGGTAACAAATTTATTAATTTTAACTCAGTATATTTCAGAAGTTTTGGATAATCAAGGACAGGTGGACGTAATATATACAGACTTCTCAAAGGCTTTTGACAGGGTAAATCAACGTACGTTAGTTAATAAACTTTCAGCCTTAGGTTTTGCGGACAATGTGTTAAAGCTATTTTCGTCGTATTTAGCAGACAGGAAACAGTTCGTTGCGTACAACGGATACACATCTGAGATTATTTCTGTTACTTCTGGAGTTCCCCAAGGTTCCAACCTTGGTCCTTTATTGTTTTTGATATATATTAAAGATTTGCTAGAGATTTTGGATTGTGAAAAATTAGGATTTGCGGACGATTTTAAAATTTTTTCAAAGATTAACAATATTAATGATTGTAATGAGCTTCAGAAGAATTTAGACTTGATTAATAATTGGTGTAACAAGAATAAATTAACTTTGAATGCCAAAAAGTGTAAAGTAGTAACCTTCACTAGAAAAAATGAAAATGTTAACTATGCATACTCTGTCCAAATGTCGAAACTCGAAAAATGTAATACTATAAAGGATCTAGGAATTGTATTCGATACCAAATTAACTTTTTCAAACCATAAGTCATGATTCTATAAGAAACATGTTAAATTTTAACATTTGTTAAAATTTTAAGGGGTGGTTAAAATCAATTCTTATTCTCTAATAAATAATCCTTGTATTTTAACCAGAGTAGTTCAAATATTCCGAAATTTTGTATTCTGTATCGCAGAAATTTTTAAGGCATGTTTTATAACGTCCGTTAAATAACATATTTTAAAGGTTAATTTGTAGCGACCCATAAAAATAACTGTTCAATTTATTTTTAAAAAAATGGCATTAGATGGTGTTATACACCTAATTATTGCAGAACGAAATGAATTAAGAAGACAAATGTAAGAATATTTATAATGTAAACTGATTTAATATCAAATATTATAAAACATTTGTAGGTATTTAGGTTAAAAATTGTTTTTTTAGTTATGAAAATAAAATTCAACAAAGAAATCTACGAGATCTTAGCAACCCCTTTGAAATCCCAGAAATAAAATTTATTAAATATTTTCGACTTAATAAGTATTGTTGTCTTCAGCTAATAGACAGTCTGTCACAACATTTAGAAAGACCACAAAGGGCAACAAAAATACCAACACATTTAAGAATATTAACAGCGTTACATTTTTTTGGTCAAGGAAGCTATCAAGATGGAATTGGCCATGGATATAATTTAGCCATTAGCCAACCAGTAGTGAGCAGGTGTGTCTCTGAAGTATCAGATGCTATAACTGAATATTTAATGAATATTTGGATTAGGTTTCCTTGACAGAAAGAGAAAAATTACAATGTAAAAATGGGTTTCAAGACCATGATTTTAGATTTAAAAACACTGTGGGAGTAGTGGATGGCACCTATGTCAGAATTGTATCACCCCTGTGGAACATCCAGAATATCCAGCTCGGCCTTATTATTGTAGGAAAAATTATTATGCAATAAATGTGCAGATCATTGGGGACAGTAAGAAAAAGATAATAAGTATTAATGCAAGGTACCCAGGTTCTGTGCATGATGCGGCTATTTGGATGTCATCAAATATAAAAAGTCATTTAAGAAATTATTATGTTGACACAGCTGCACCTGATCATCTTATTGGTGACAATGGGTATCCCCTCGAGCCTTGGCTTTTAGTACCATACATAGACCCACCATTACATTCTCCAGAATCTAGATTTAATACTGCATTATCAAATATAAGAGTTATTATAGAACATATAAATGGTATGCTTAAAAGTAGATTTAGATGTTTGCATAATCACAGAGCACTTCACTACAACCCAAGAAGAGCTGCAAAAATTATTTACAGTTGTGCTGTATTACATAATATTTGCCAAGAACATGGTGTTCCTTTACCTAACAATGATATTAATTTTCCTCAGCCTGAAGAAATAAATAATGGATTTCATTATATAAATGAAAATATAGAAAATGAAGCAGTAATAAGAAGAAATACTCTACGACAATATTTTGAATAAAAACATTAAAATATGTGTTTTATTATTTATATAAATAAAAATAAACGACACTGTTACAGAAATTAACAACAAAATAAAATAAATAATAATAATACAAAATATAAAAAATAGAACTATAAATAAAAATAAGCATAAAACAAAAAAATTAATAGAGGAACTCAAAAATTACTCAAAACATTAAAATGATAATGAAAATATCCCACTTTTAATTTTTTTTCTCTTTATTTTACATAATGCATATGTAGCTTGAGCTAAGTTATTATTCGATTCTGCCAAAACTTTCAAACATTTTTCATGATCCTGGGCAATCTTATCAATTTTTTTATCTTTGTCAATATTTGGTTTTCTCTTTCTGATAACAGTTGGAGTAGAAATCTGAAAGAAATTTTAATTATATAATTTTATAATGTAATTCCTATTTACACTTACTGCTGCTTTTGTTGGAGTAGTAGCTTCAGTCTCGGTTATTATAATCTCTTCAATAGGGGGTTGTGTTTCTACATAGAATTCAATTGTTTCCTAAAACAAACACTTACATTTATAACAGGATTTAAATTACAACAACTAATCTTACTTGATATGGTTCATCATTCTCAGTCATGTTTTCAATTGCCTAAAATTTAGAGATAGTCTGTAATAAATTTATTAAAAAAAATAATAAAATTATAACCTTTTTAACAGTGTTTGTACTATCACTTATTCCAGCTTCTGGTACACCAGGTAATCCAGTAATAACAATTTTTGAAAGTAAACTTAGCATTCTCTCTTCTATAGGTGTCAAGTCTTTTTCTTTTTTAGGACCACCTCCAGTGCCTGTTGCCTCGAAATGCAGAAGACGAGACTTTTTTCGACAATTCGCCTTAAAATCGTTAAAAGCCTAAAATATAATTTAAAATAAAACAAAATACATTTCATATAAGTTAAACATGTGTTATGTAGATGCTTGCATGGAGATACTTACGTCTTTTCACTGGCTTACATTCTTTTAAGTCCCTCTAAATTATTCAATTCTTGTGCCAAAGTTTTCCAATGGTCGTTAAATATCGCAATTTCTCTGGACTGTAGCTTTGACAAAAGCAGAATTTTATTGTTTTCTAAAAAACGCACAGGATGCTCCTTTTGCACCTTGGAAATTCGAGTTGATCGTATTTTCATTTCTGCCATAACTTAACTTATAAATACTTAATTGTTAACACCTAAGCTTTGAACATGTATTCAAATTATAAGACCTTCGTATCTTAGGTTATGTCTCTCATAAAATTCTGTTTTATTAGAACCATGAAACAAAAAGTAAATTTGTTGTATCATGCATTAGAACTACTATTTTAACGGATTCGTTAAAATATTTAATTTAACGGAACCGTTATTTGGCAATTTACGGAATACAAAAATCCGTTAAATAATAAGAATTTTAACGGTCTTTAAATTTAACGGATGTGCTTACAGAATTGCCCCTATATTGAGCTAAAAATATCAGAAGCCATCAAAATGTACGGTTTTCTTATTCGAAATTGTAGAAGTTTTACTAATACAACTCCGATCAAATTATTATTTTACTCACTAGTACGATCTAAGCTGGAATACGGAAGTATTATTTGGTACCCTATATATAATTGTTATATATCAGGCATTGAAAAAGTTCAGAACAAACTTTTGAAATATTTGGCTTTCAAAACTGATGGTGTATATCCAGAACGAGGTTGTGACTATGATGCACTTTCTGTTAGATTTGACTTAGATAGTTTAGATCTAAGGCGAGACCTCTGTTCATTAAAGTTTCTTTACAAACTACTTCATAATTCAGTTGATTCTGCAGTTATTCTGTCACAAATTAATATGGAGGTGCCAAGTTTTAATTCCAGAAATAAATTAACCTTTAGGTGTAGTAGAGCAAGAACAAATATCCTTAGAAAATCCCCAATAAATGTAATGTGCACGAACTATAAGATATGTACACATTGCGACATTTTTTCTTGTTCCATGAATACCCTCATTAATACTGCTACTATTTTCTTGGACTAATATATTTTTTAATTAAATATTTAGTTAGATATAAGGTTTTCTATTATGTAAATTTTGTAAATTGTCCTATAAATGGATTTCTGTTGGGCAATAAAGCTATTATTATTATACCGACATCTAGCGTAACCTAACCTAACCTAACACAAGGTATAGAACATCTTTAAGGGCAACAATCCTCTCAGTAACACTTTACTTTACTTACATGACCTAGATAATTATTAGTACTCCATACACAGTATGTCTCCAGATAGACAGCCCAAGAGTTTAAATACATTCAAATTAATTAAATTAAAAATGCGCAAAGGGATTTCAGATTTTGTTTATTTTATAAAAAAATCTTGGAAACTACGAAAACATGACTTTGGTCATGAGTATAAGAGCACCAATATTGAATAGTCGAATAGTCGAGAATTGAGTAGTCGAATTTTTCGAATAGTCAAATTACTTGAATATATTCGAATATTCGAATTTTTTTGACGAAAAATTCAAATTTAGAATAATCTGTAATCTTATGTGTTTATGATTCGGCATCGATAGACAGTTTTTGTATTAATTTTCTGTTCTTTAGATATTTTACTTAACCCAAAGTAGCAACTATTTGTTGTAGTACTTGCAGTTTTAAACAAATATACAGATATAAAAAAACACAGAGCATACAATCAGAAATTTAATTAATGTCTATAAATTACATGCAGTATAGAAGGCAGTGCCTTTATATAATTAACATTCTACCCTGTATATGAAAACGTTAAGACTTAAACTTCACATAGAAAACAAAAAACGTAGTCGATTATTGTGCGAAAGACAAAAGAGTAGGGAGACATTTTTTTAATTAAATAATTCAGAAAATTATACTTACACTATTAAAAAACTAATTTCTATTGATAAATATTTTACTCTATGAATACTGTTTACTTATGTAAGTCTCTACCACATAAAATTAATGAAAAGATAAATAACTAAGAGTTGAGTTCACACATAAAAGATTTCACAGAAAATATTATCGGTATGAAATAAGTGTTGATACAAATTAAATGCAAAATGGACATAGAAATAGAAAATAAACAAACAAAAAAAAATTAAAATGAAATTAAATCTGAAGTTTAAAAATTATCAGTCGTTTGGTATTATTTTTACAATCCAGATTTTTGTTTTATGAAAATTATAAAAGTATAATAGAAATAAGAGTAAATATATATATATATATAAATGTAGATATAAAAACAAGTTAAATTGCCACAAAAGATAAGTTATACCTTCCTTAAAATCTAATTAATATAAACGAAAGTATATAAAAACAAATTTCGTTAAAAATAATAATAAAACTATAAAGAGAACAGAAACAATACGTAGGTATATGTAACATACAGTCTATTTCTGAATGGTTTTAAAGATCGGTATCATACCAGGCTGCGGCATGGTTATTATCTTGGGGAGGGGTTGGAAGTTGGTCAATAGTATCGAAACTTAAACCCGGATCACCACTGGTTACGTCCATGGCGTCGATTCCACTATATGTCGAACCATTTCCGCCGATCTCTAAACCTTGCATATCTATGGGTATCTGGTCATACCCTACAATAAAAATACAGTTTATCAATATTTATATATTACATTACAAATTTTCCAAAATAATCGGTCTATTTACAAACAATGTATACGATTCTGTTGTAAAAATGCTCCTATTTAACATCAAAAACTGTTTTTTAGATTAGCTCCTTAAACAACTAAACTAACCAATTATGCCGATATCATATTGCTTATTACCAATTTGATGTTAATTTAGAAGTAGAATATCGTTAAAGACAAGAAAAACGGCAAATATAAATAATTCACTAGGTATATAAAAAAACCACATTGTAAATAAACTTTTATTTTACTATTTTTAGTAGCAATTATTGATCCACACACTTGGTGAAAAGACGAGTTAAAAGATAAACGCACCGAAATATTTTCAATATTTAATACTGGTAGATTTTCATTATAGAAGAATTGTCAATACATATTAGAACAATCTGCAATTTTTCACAATCCAATTATATTGAAAAGTTACAGTGTATAGTTGGTTTAAAATTATTTAAGATTTTTTTATTTCTATGTGTATTTTTAACACAGCTGACTATTACCCTAACGAACTATTACAAGAAATGAGCTTGTTTAATTATTTATATTTAAGAAATAAATAAGTGCAAGCGTTAGTGCTGAATTTTGTTGGTTTTTGTCAGTTTGTTTTGAACCTGTTTTGGAGAACTGTTTATTTGAATTTATATATTGTGGCGTCCTTGGATGGTTGTGAATAAAAAAACAATCCTATAAGTTACATGCAAAACAGACTGGATTAACGTATATAGTGGACGGAAGTTCTAAACTCAAATAAAAGTTACTCCATCAACTGTTAACTTCATCGTGAATAATAAAATTACACAAAGGAAAAAAAGAAATGATAGTGAAAAATTTCGTTTTATTCAATATTATCTAGAATCAATCAGTAAAACTATTTATGAAATGTATAGTTGCAATAAATGTGTGACGATTGATAGTATGTAAACTAAATTAATATAAACAGA
The DNA here is from genome assembly GCA_035357415.1 of Ophraella communa. Lineage (NCBI taxonomy): Eukaryota > Metazoa > Arthropoda > Insecta > Coleoptera > Chrysomelidae > Ophraella > Ophraella communa. The sequence continues at coordinate 16,458,662 of CM068985.1, read as the reverse complement.
TTTTTAAATTGTGTTCTAAATCACCCTTATATTAAACAGTCATTTTTGGAGATCAGTCGATTTTGAGGAAGGTAGGTTTATTATTCAGATATATGATACTCTATAAAGTACTAAAATTTGGACAATCGACGAACCTTGTAAGCTGTTATAATAATGATAACTTTACTATTTTATTCTTGTTAAAATGTAACCTTTATAATAGACGTAAAATCTACTAAATCACTTAAAAACAAACTTCTTTTACCAATAAAATAATTTAAAATCAACTATAGAATAAATAATAATAAATAAGTACTAGTCAAGGTACGCATAATGTCATCCACTGAACCACACTTAAATGCATAGTGCCTTGGGATGTTAATGGAAAGCTTAAAATTGATAAATGGCATGCCAAAAATAAAATACAGTGCACATAACCAAACCAAAAATTATACTACATACATTCACCTTATGTTAGATGTTAGAAGAGAGTGCTCCTTTTAAAATCCATGTCTGGAGTGGAAACAAAAAATAAAATATTTAAACTATGTTCCCAACTAATTAGTTTTTTCATTAAATTAATAACAATAACTATGCATTCAACGTTTATTTTTTTTAATAAGAACTATATTATAAAAACTTTGATATTACTAAAACATGTTACTTTTAAAAAGTTATTCTTTAAGCCTTACTTCATATAGAGATTTGTTAATATAATCAAATATATTAAAGATTTTTGTCTACACAATAGAGCTTGAATTTAAGATGTTTTTATAAAATTTTAAATATTTATAAAATTGGCAATGCAACTATATTTATTAGACCAAAGACCTCCTTAAAATTGAAACAGTGTAACTTACCTTGTTGTTGGTATGGTCTGCCACCGTGACTGCTGTGAACACTAGGTGGACCTTGAGCATACATGTTGTCATAAGCTTGATCTGGGCTCAATATATCCTAAAATCGAGCAAGAAAACATAACAAACAAAACCAAACGAAAAGATCTAATAAAATAATATTACATAATAAATCAAAAATATAACGAAAAAAATGTAAATCAAAAATATTGGGGACAATGGAATTTGTTACTTTAAAACATATTGTGTGGTACAAAATATTTAACCACTTCAATGACATATGGCAGTAAAGTAAGATCTGACAAAAAGTCGATTTAAATTTAGAAATAGTTACTGACAAGTTTCTGAATGGATAAAAAAATTACGAGAAACAACATTAGACAGAAGCATTAGTTGGTTAAAACACCATGATACAAGACATTAACACAAGTTTTATTGTACTCAAAAAATATTACAGAAATTTAGGATTCTTACAAGACACTTTTAGTGTCAAATTAACTAAATTATATTAAGACAACATGAATTATCCAAATTTTGCATTTGTTTCCAGTAAGCAGAAGCTTCAAAATATTATTCTACTAATTCAACTGTTACTAATTTATGGAACTTTGGAAAACATATTTTTAGTCATTAGTACTTTTGGTTACTCCTTTACAATTCAGGTAAAAGTATTTTCACTAGTTTGGCAAACTGATTCAATGGTACTACAATACAATAAGAAAAATAAAGAAAAAAATAAATTTTGAATACATGCTGCTATAAAAACAAACATAACTAAACAAGTACATACATACCTTGAACAATGTGGACAAATGAATTTATAAAAAATTGACACCTTCTAAGTCAAGACAAAACATTTACACTATCAATTTTAATAACAAGTAACTCCATGTTTCTTTAAATAATAACTTATTTACGAGTGCTATAGGTCAGTTGGTCAAGTCTGGATATGTCCGACTGAATTTTTACTGTATATTCCTTGTAACAAACCCTACCGACTAAAACAACCTTCCTCTGTCTCCAGTCTGTGACACCCTACGGGAACCGCCATTAGGCATTACTTCACCTGGGCAGAATCCAGCTATCATGCTTTTATCCTAGCTATCTTTCACTCTTCTCCTTTCGATGGAACGCAGCTCAGTAAAGAAGGTGTTACATGCAATCTTTGATGGAAGTAAGTTTCCAAATCATTGTGCTAGTAACTCTGTGTAAACCCATTGCCTGTGCATAGTACGCAAGCACAGGTGGTATTACATATATATTATTTACTCATGTAAAAATTCCCTCTATACACTTCCAGAAAAAGTAAAGAAGATGATGACACAAGAGACTGACAGAAAATATTACTAAATTCACTGTAAGGGTAACTAAAGAACAAATTAAAATGAGAGCCAGTCAAACAGCCATGAAGAGAGGTGTTGATAAAAAACTTGGGATGGAGTAATTTCTGATAGATTCATAGTTATATTATTGAAATAGATACATATAATCAAACGATTAACTTCGGCAAGATTGCACCAAGTTTTAATCAGAAAAAGGTGTTGACACTGTTGTGAGAATCATCCTTTGACATTGTCTGCTCTCTTAGAATATGAAGCAGCCATATAAGCTTCCAGTAGATAGAAAAATGCATAAAAAAAAACAAGAGCCAAATAAGAGATTCTGACGCGATGGAAGGATGGACCTACTTGGTTAGAAGTATAAGGGCTCTCACAAGCAGTGAAAACGGACCAAGCGGAATTAATTTAATTTATAAAAATTTTAAGCCTTGTAGTATTTCTTGGGATAAAAGTGCAACAATTTAGCAACAGCCGTCTGCAATGGAGTGGTTTTACGCGATGAAAAAAATATTTTAAACAAGTTAAATTCTAATAATATGTATTAATCATAAAATTACCTGTAGGTCAGGTCCCATTCCAAGATCTGGATTCCAAAGGTTCTCTTCTCGGAATAAGGAATTTGTTAATTCCATCGATAGTCGTTTTTTGTAATCCTGAGGTTTATCCTCACTCATGCGGAACAACACTGCTGCTGCATAAGTAGCAACACCTAAAAAATAGAAAAACATAATTTTATACATTACATTTTTTTAATTAGAAAATTTTATTACATTTCCACAAAGTAAAGGTTACCACAATCAATTTCATCTAATTAATGGAAAGCACACAATACCTGTGTTAGTACGGGATCCCTGGCCTATTTTCACCATTTATTACTAACGAGCTGATTTTTCGTGAGTAGCTTCATTTTGACTAGACGCCCAACTTTTTCCCTTACAACAATTTTGGTAAATGGTAGCTAATAGGGGTAGCAGGGATCAAATATGTTGATTTGACAAATTCCAAAAATTTATTACTAACTGAATTTTTCCTCGTTAATTAGCAAGATAATGATCTAAATAAACCGAGAAAATATTTGTCCTACAAAATTCAAGGTTTTATCAAAGAGTCCCCCCTCTCAAACATGTATTATTAACAAGGTCATGAAAAATAATTACTAACCATCTGATTTTTTTTCTGTTAGTTAGTAAATATTTATGTAATTTAACAGCCACATTGTCCTACAAATTGCGTGGTACGACATCCTGGTCCTACGCTCAAAAGTTGCAGTACTAATACTAGATGTAAAAATCAGTACTATCAAGCTGAATCTTCGTGTATAGCTTCATTTCAATGAGACGCCCAACAATTTCATGTACGAATATTCTCGATTGTGGTTTATAACTAAGGTAGAAGGGATACAAAATGTTGATTCGACAAATTTCAAAAATTTTCTCGGTTTATTTAGATAATTATCTTGCTAATTAACGAGGAAAAATTCAGTTAGTAATAAATTTTTGGAATTTGTCAAATCAACATATTTGATCCCTGCTACCCCTATTAGCTACCATTTACCAAAATTGTTGTAAGGAAAAAAGTTGGGCGTCTAGTCAAAATGAAGCTACTCACGAAAAATCAGCTTGTTAGTAATAATTAGTGAAAATAGGCCAGGGATCCCGTACTAACACAGGTATTGTGTGCTTTCCATTAATTAGATGAAATTGATTGTGGTAACCTTTACTTTGTGGAAATTCATCTTACTAAGAACAATAAATAACTGAACAGTTGAACTAAACTTTAATATTGTTATGTCTTATTACTTCCTTACTTGGTATAGTCTTAACTACTTATCAACCTACCTAGTTACAAACAAACAAAATGTAACTTCAATATGTCAATCTGATGATGCTAGTTATTAGCGAAACAGCTGTAATTGCATTTTAAAACGTATTTTTCGAATAAATAGTGGAAGTTTAGTACAACCGTTCAGTTATTTATTGTTCTCACTAATTAGATATTTATTAGCAAATTTAAATCACTTGAACAAAAAGCTGTATTTTCTCAAATTTTTGTATTAAAAAATAAAATTACTTTAAAACACTAATGGTATTATTTCAAGATTTACTAAATCAAATAAATTTTGGGGTTAACCTAATTTAAAATCAGTGAAAAAACTTCAGAAAACTTTTTAGAAAAATTGTTTACATACATAGGATAACTAACTGTATACAATAAGACAGAAGCGAATTTATGAAGAATTGGGTACTATATAAAACAGTATAATGGCAATAGATACAATTAACAAGCTCTTCTCTGTCAACGTGGGACATTACAATACAATTGGATTGTTCAGTGAACAATCCCAATATAAATTTTGATTCTCTGTGCTCTTATTGATTTAATTCCTAAATAAAATTTGCATAACTATATATGTATATTTTAACCATATTTCTAAGAGAGTCATTAACATTTATAGCCAAATAATAAATTATCTGAACATAATCTTTAAAGCATTGGGATTTGATTTATGTGCCACCAAGTAATTAAAGTATTGCTTACTTTAAATCCACATCTGGACTCTTTAAATTTATGGGTTTATTTTTGAATTTTGAATTATAGTTTTTCCAATATTAATTGCTAAAATCCATTTAAAAGTGCCATACAGACTGAGTTAGTTTACTAGGCGGCAAAGTAGAAAGAATGGCATGAAAACGACATATTTCTTCCGTTAAACATCCACTCTGTATCGTCGAAACCCAGCTCTCTCTAGACTGGTAGTCTGTATGACACTTTTAAATGGATATTAGCAATTAATATTGGAAAGACTATACACACCTCAAACAATAACACCCCATCAGACCTGATATTGAAAGTCTTAAAAATATGGTTAAACTATACAAAAATACAATTTTCATTTAACTTCTTATTATTCAAATGGGTTGTTGTATCCACTATATATATTTTTATGTAATGAATAAGAATGGTTTAAAGAAACTTAAGGTTTATACTAAAGGATATGTATGATTAAATATTGTTTACTGACCTTCATTCCTTGAATGTAATAATTCAGTCAAAGGTGCAGTGGCTCCTTCTTGCTCTATCATTTCCGCACCTTCTTTGTCTGCTGCAAGTTCGCAAAGCACACCAGCTGCCACACGTTGAATATTCTCAATATCATTGAAAAGTAGCTGCACAAATATGGGCACAACCATTTGTTGTCTGATGATCGCTCGATTGTGGGATTCTCTAGCCAGAATATGCAGAGCACCAACGGTACCTTCGACGATTTCCTCCATACGAACACCATCTGCATAAGTTCCAGGTGGTTGACTACCTCCACTTGCCACACTTGCTCTTTGCTTAAGCAAAAAAAAATATATATTGAAAAACCCTATGACAATTAATATGAAATATGCAGGATGTTTTATTTTCACATATTAATAATAAACTTTTTACCAAAAACTATTTTGAAATATTTAACCAAATATAGTGACATTTAAAAAAAAGTTGTTTTAGTTGCTTTTTATTAGACTTTTATATTATTAGAATCAGATTCTTTTAAAATTAAAATATTTTTCCAGGTTAGTTTTTGTCACCAAAATCAATCATTTAAAATTTAAATTAACTATATCAGATACTCATTGGATAAAAATGATGAAAATGGTTAAATTTGAAAGTAGGGTTTTAAATTAGTTGATCAAGGCAATTTGTATTGTTATTACTTACTCTTTGTGTATCCTGGAATGCTCTCATTAGTAGCTGCACAAGGTGATGGATGGCACCATGTTCTCTTAGTGGAGCATGATTAGCTGGACAAAGTGCCAAATTTCTGATTAAACCAATAACTGCTTTGACCAATGGCCAACGAGAAGGTGGGTTCAACAATTTTACAATAACCTAGAAAAAATTATTTAAAATAAATAACACCTGTAGTATTAAACTAAATGTAAGCATATATTTAAATATGAAGTAAATATTAATAATTTTTACATTAGTTGCTAGTTCAAACACAGCTACCTTGATAGCTACAGTATGGTAGTACTCATTGAGAAGTTGGATATTCAATAATCACACCTTCTTTTAAGATTTTAGCAATCTTTGATGAAATTATGACCCAAATAATCTGATAGATTTAGTCCTATAGTTTTGTTTCCAACAGGAGTACCTAACAGACAGAATTTAATCTGGTTCCAAAAATAGTTAATCATAAAAGGAGTATGGTATAAACAATACTAATGTATAAACTGTTCGAGGTTTTACCTGAAGTTAACACTATATTACTACTACTATATTAATATAATCTTATACACTTAAAAATGTGAATGTATAACCAACCTGTATTCCATAGTTGAGTCTGACAGCATTTTGAGCCATTTCAGATTCCACATGTCTTGAAGTCAAATGACGTAATGCACAAACAGCTGGTTCAGTGATTTCTTCACGATCACCAGCACTAACAATTGTGCGAACCAAAGCATCAACTCCACCAACTTGACAGACTGTCACTTTGTTACGTTGATTGTTACAAGTAAGGTTAGAAAGAATACCAGCAGCACAGGTTACTACATTTACATCAGAAGATGCCAGTACCTAAAATACAAAAATAGTTAAAAAATATATTGGTATTTTAGTAAATGTCTAACCTGTACTAATGATTGCAGTAGGCTTTCCAGACCATCCACTTTTGTAGCAGCATCTGATAAGTTCCTTAAAGTCCAAAGACAGTTTTGAACTAATCTGGTGCTTGGATTGCCAAGGTGCATAGCTAAAGCTTGCATTCCTCCAGCTTCTACTATAGCTGGCTTATTACTTGAGCAAACTGACAACACCTTCAGAACTCTTGATGTAGTCCACAACAACTTCTCATAATCATATGATCTCATAATACGGACTAACTCAATAGGACCTTGACTTGCTAAAATAATTAATTTACTTTCTTGATTTCCATAAGCCAAAATTTGTAAACAGTCTGTTACAATAGCCAAAAATTTTACATTATTCCTTTGTAAAAGTGCAACCATTTTTTGTAAACCTCCAGCAAGCCTTACAGCCATTTTAGAACCATCTTGGTGAAGCAACAAGTTATGAAGGGTAGTAATGGCATAAAAAAGCACACTTTCAACTGGAGAACTGAGCAATTTTACAAGAGCTGGTATTCCTCCACTCTTGAATATGGCAAGCAAACCTTGTCTGTGATGCGATAATTTGTGTAAAGTTCCAACAGCACCTTTGGTGGTCTCCAAATCATTAGAATTAGATATTGCTCTTACTAAAGCTGCCACCATTTGAGGACTATTCATAATAGCATGCCTTGATGCTTCTTTCTTAGATAACTGATGTACCATCATAGCAGCTTGGGAAACCACAACCTGATCTTCATCATTTAATAATTTAATTAATTCTGGTATTGCTCTTGTAGCAAGATCAGCATCATCTTGGTAATTAATAAGATTAACAACCGCATGTTTTAACATCTGACTAGGTTCTGCCAAACGTTGAACAGCAGTTTGATGATTTGGATCAAACTGAGTTGAGGGAATTTCAATACCTAGAAAAAACAAATTAATACTTATAGAAATTAATTTAAAAATGACCTAACATTAACCTACCTTCATCCAAAGTTTCAGGAAACATGGCAGCTCTTACTCTTTGAGATCTAGTATGATTTAACTGGTTATTCATTTCATCTACCTGATCTTGAGTGAATCCTTGATATGGTTGATCCAAATCAAATAAATCCATTTCTTCTTCCTCCTTTCCTGTCAGAGATGGTACCTGAGTACCAGCTCCAGATTGAATACCAGAGTCTCCCAAGTAGGAGTTCTGCTGCCATAGTAATGTTTGCTCTTTTGATGACTGCATTGGTAAATCATTTGGGCCTTGATGGTAACTTTGAGACACTATAAAAAATATTTATAAATCACAAGTTCTCTTCAGATATATGAGCAAGTTTAATTAGATATTGCTACTTTTTTAATTCAAATTTAAAATGAATTCAGAGAAATAATAATAATATAAAAATATAATATTAAGTTTTCATATCTGACAAAAGCTAATTGGGAGTCATTGTTTAGTGATCTAAAGGATTTATTGTGGATCATAAACTAATTTAAAGACTGGGTAAAGCATATTGCAAGGAACCAGTGATGGGGCTGAGAGATTGGTAATGCATGGAAATGAAGAGGAGCATAAAATATTTCAATATATTTTGTACGGCTTTTCTGTCAATCTATGTAAACAAACATACAATTTGAGATTAATAAAGATATTTAAGTCAGAGAAATCAAACTTCTCAAAACCTTGTGGGTACCTATTGATCACTGGACCTATAGACAATTTTATTAGGTCTATTACTTAAAAAAAAAAATTTACCTATTAACTTTATAGGCAAAAACAAGTTAATTCTGAAGATTACTATAAATATTTATTATGTCAATTATTTAATATCAAACTAATTATAATTTCCATAAAATAAGAAATAAAAATACTTACTTGGTCTATTTTGGTTAGACTGCATGTAACTCATGGTGAATTGGTGAGTTTGTCACACCTATGGAATAAAAAACCAGGTTCTCAGAAATATTAGTCACTCTTTAAAGATATTATTATTATTATTTAATCAGCACATTATTTATTAATGGCAATTTTTAAGGTGTATAAGTTTAATATATTCATAGAAACTAACATAAAATAGCAATTACTGCACATTTAAAATCATAAATAAACAAAATAATCTTAACATAGATGCACCTTACGACACAATAAAAAGATAAGAATCCTCCATGTTGTATACAAATTAAAAAAAGTTCAACGACTTTTAAGCTCTATTAAATGGATCATCGCATTCAATTATGTCAAAAAGAACAATTATATTTATTCTTATTTACCTTCACCAAAGAATCACTAATATTTATTTTATTATTCCGTAATATTTTAACTTTACTATAAAAACCACACCGCACCCAAATCACTGTACTTAAAATGCTAAATGCACGCTAAATGCTTGGCGCAGAGAAAACAGAATTTTATGTTCTGTGATTTAGAGGAATTTTGAGTTGTATCAATCTTAAATAGAAGTTTTTCGCTAATTATTAACTAACTTTTTATAGAAAAACGGTTTCATTTTTTATATTATTTAATCAGATAAAACATTTAAACTACAGTATAAATATATAAATATAAAATAAAACATATTTTGTATATTGTAAAACATACTTTCGATCTTATCGCCATCTACACGTGTATAAAGCAAATACTTGTTCCATTCCTAATGTAGTTTTCTACTATAACAATATTTCTAAAGAAACTAATTCAACATTGTTTTAAATTGCCAATTATGAAATATTAACACGGCAAAAATGAAACTGGAGGCAACGTAGCCGCTGAGTGACCAGATAAAGATGTAGGTAAACATGCCAGACCTCTGACCCAAGTTTCTGTAATAAATAATATATAAGTTTATATAAATAATTGGGGAAGCTATATAAATTAAATTAGCATATTCAAATAAAAATATATTCCTCCTAAAATTTTCATATGCTTGTATATAAAACTAAAATTAAAAAAATGGTAAGCAAACTATAAACTAGTTTCCTACTTTAAGAAATAGTTTTACTATCTTAAAAACTTACCCCTTTGACAACAGAAACACTCTACATTGCTTAAAGCTCTATTATACATAGTTGTGACACCTCCAATAATAAATATCTGTGTTCCTAGATAAGAAATAACATGTCCATGTCTAGGGATATTCAATTCGTTCAATTTTTTCCACTCGAATTTCTGATTATCCCAATATTCTACGCTACCGACACTAAAAGTTTCTTCCTCGTTGATACCTTTTGAAGCTCCACCTATTACATATAGTTTTTCCGACTGTACGCATAAGGAAAAGAAACATCTAGGAAATCTTAAAGAATAATTAATTTCTGTCCACCTAAGACAATTTAAAATGATGTTACTTATATTGATTAAAAAATGCATAAATGGATATGGTAACTTACTGATTTGTTTTGTAATCATAATTTTCCATAGAGTCTAAAATATCAATTGTGTTATTTCTTTCTGTTAATCCTCCAGCCACCCAAATGCTATTTTTAAATCTGGTGTATCCGAACCCAGTTCTGGCTGTTCTCATTGAACATACTTTTTCCCAAGTGTTCTTTTCTACATCGAATCGTTCGACTGAATCTAAAGTTCTGAAATTAGAACAATCTCTTATTAATATAATGCACCTAATGTATAAAAAGATAAAAAGGTTTTCTTTATTTGATCACCCAATTTACTATTATTTATTTCTTTTTCTAACCCATTTTATTGACAGTAAAATAAATAAATAAAGTTTATTTTATTTTAAGTGTAACAAATAATGGACCGAATTATTTATTGGATAAGAGTAAATCTCTGCAAATGGGAAGAACTGTAGTGCCTATATTTTTGAAGCTGCTAAGTTTATAGTTTTCCTTGAAATATATCCGAATAATTAATTGCGTTTTCTTTTTTTACACTTACAGGGATGGTGTACACGAAAGTAGTAGCAACTTTTACGCTGGAAGCCAATATGACGCTATTCAAAATACAAATCATGCAAATACATATTGCAACTATGCTTTGTGACAACTAATGACAATCCAGAAAAAGACATTGAATGTTAAAATTTCTGTAATCTAGTAAATTTGAAAAGCATAGAGAAGGTGTCAATTCAATACCTCGTATTTGCAAAATAGCTATTTTCGAGGAGGTTAAAAAAATGAAATAAAGTTTCTGTTAAGGAGAGGTATTTTTAATTTTAATTGATGGGAATACATAAAAAAACAGTAGATGAGAATTAATTAGACCAAAATTATTAAAGCAGTCAATTAACTATAATAGGTAAGATACGTGGTATTGCACACTAAATATTGTCAGAATCCGTAGATAGTTGCAATATGTATTTGATTTGCATTTTGAATAGCATCATCGAATGGTGTCCAGCGTAAAAGTTGCTACCACTTTCGTGGTCACCCTGTATAAGTGAATAATAAAGAAAGTCTTAAAGGGATGTGAATCATTAATTCGGTGTTTTCATTAGAAATAAGTCAATGAAATTCCTTTGTAATCATATAGTAAATTATGAATATTTAATCCCAAACTTTTGTTGCAACGCAACAATTCTGGTTATTTTTTATATAATATCAAATTAAAAGTAAGTTAAAATCGATAAATTCAAATAGAAATCGAAACGCACCTTCATTGGTCGTGGCGTCAAAACTCATATAGATGACAGTTTGTTTACATTTAATGTGTGGTAATTGAGAGAGTTGGACTTTTTTTGATTTTATTGTGAATTATTGGTTTCATTTGTGTTTTGCAATCATAAAATGTCGTCAGTAGGGTTCGTGAAAGCATTGTCAAACAATTTACCATCCTTAGACATTTTCATGGTGATGGAATTAATAAAGAAAGATGATCGTTTCAATGCAGCTGAATTTCGAAATGTAAAAGCAACAGCATAAGTACTTATTTTGTGCTTTCTGCATTAAAAAATGTCTAACTGACTTATTTTTATGAAAATCAACAAAAAATAAAGAAAAGAGATGAATAAAAATAAATATAAAACTTCGTACAACCTCGCAGATACACTGTTTACAATAAAATGAAATTAGAACAATCTCTTATTAATATAATGCACCTAATGTATAAAAAGATAAAAAGGTTTTCTTTATTTGATCACCCAATTTACTATTATTTATTTCTTTTTCTAACCCATTTTATTAACAGTAAAATAAATAAATAAAGTTTATTTTATTTTAAGTGTAACAAATGGACCGAATTATTTATTGGATAAGAGTAAATCTCTGCAAATGGGAAGAACTGTAGTGCCTATATTTTTAAAGCTGCTAAGTTTATAGTTTTCCTTGAAATATATCCGAATAATTAATTGCGTTTTCTTTTTTTACACTTACAGGGATGGTGTCCACGAAAGTAGTAGCAACTTTTACGCTGGAAGCCAATAGATGACGCTATTCAAAATACAAATCATGCAAATAAAAAACATTGAATGTTAAAATTTCTGTAATCTAGTAAATTTGAAAAGCATAGAGGTGTCAATTCAATACCTCGTATTTGCAAAATAGCTATTTTCGAGGAGGTTAAAAAAATGAAATAAAGTTTCTGTTAAGGAGAGGTATTTTTAATTTTAATTGATGGGAATACATAAAAAAACAGTAGATGAGAATTAATTAGACCAAAATTATTAAAGCAGTCAATTGACTATAATAGGTAAGATACGTGGTATTGCACACTAAATATTGTCAGAATCCGTAGATAGTTGCAATATGTATTTGATTTGCATTTTGAATAGCATCATCGAATGGTGTCCAGCGTAAAAGTTGCTACCACTTTCGTGGTCACCCTGTATAAGTGAATAATAAAGAAAGTCTTAAAGGGATGTGAATCATTAATTCGGTGTTTTCATTAGAAATAAGTCAATGAAATTCCTTTGTAATCATATAGTAAATTATGAATATTTAATCCCAAACTTTTGTTGCAACGCAACAATTCTGGTTATTTTTTATATAATATCAAATTAAAAGTAAGTTAAAATCGATAAATTCAAATAGAAATCGAAACGCACCTTCATTGGTCGTGGCGTCAAAACTCATATAGATGACAGTTTGTTTACATTTAATGTGTGGTAATTGAGAGAGTTGGACTTTTTTTGATTTTATTGTGAATTATTGGTTTCATTTGTGTTTTGCAATCATAAAATGTCGTCAGTAGGGTTTGTGAAAGCATTGTCAAATAATTTACCATCCTTAGACATTTTCATGGTGATGGAATTAATAAAGAAAGATGATCGTTTCAATGCAGCTGAATTTCGAAATGTAAAAGCAACAGCATAAGTACTTATTTTGTGCTTTCTGCATTAAAATATGTCTAACTGACTTATTTTTATGAAAATCAACAAAAAATAAAGAAAAGAGATGAATAAAAATAAATATAAAACTTCGTACAACCTCGCAGATACACTGTTTACAATAAAATGATGGCGCTTTCAATGACACATATGAGTAGTGACGTAGGCCACCCGCCCTGTTGGATCTAGTCGTTTACGCGGCAAATTTATGAATTTGAATTTGAGGATGGAATAACTATGTTACAAAATTTTTTTAATTTAAGTTTTTTTGGTTTTTGGGGTAATTGATTGCTGCTCTGTCTTCCTGCATGATTTTGAAAAAAATGGAAAACACCGAATTGTCATAGTCATAACGATCTTTTTCATTCACACACACACCATGACCAAGAACCAAGAATAGCCGAACTAACAAGAAGCGAAAGCGAAAATGCTTTGATATTCGTATGACAAAAATGTATTACCTTGAAAAACCGAAACTAGCAGACAACTTAGTAGGTGCACTAAGAATAATATAAAGTTCTGGTTACTTGAAGAAAAATATACACAGCATAAGTGGATATTAATGTTTTTCAAACGATTGTAGTGTTATTTGTATTATTAGTATATTTTCAATTCGGCATTCATAGTAAAGTGAAGCATAATCAGAGAATATAAGATACTTTTTGTGATTTGTGAGCATGACAGTATTCTGACAAATGGCAACTTATTTGAAACATGGCGCTTTCACACATGCGCAACCAAAATAGAAATTGACAAAAGCTGGGAGTTTTTTGCTTTTCCGAAGACACTACTCCTTCGATTCCGAAGACATGTCTTCAAACTCAGCCATCCCTAATGAGATGAACATCCTCCACTTCAACTTCTGCAGAATCCGCTACAGAACCTCCAACTATCTCCCTCTTTCGAGTTCTGACTCCTGATCAGATCAATACCACTAGGCCCTCAAAAACGGCCTCTTCTTTCACTTCTTCTACACCCATGCGAACTCTCCACAAACCTTTTTTGTCACCGCAAAATGACCGACTACTTCTAAATCCACTTTCAAAGAATCCTCGACCTCTTCTATAACCAGTGTAGAAAGTGGAGAATTTCCCCCAACTCTAACAAAACACCAACTATCTTCCACTCCTCCTACCTAAAAAAACTAAACTTCCTACCGTGTAAGTTCCGCCTAGAACTTTGGGTACAAGGGCCGGGACTCTACGACGAAGTCTTCTATTTTGGGAGTGAGACCCTTAACTGGGCGGCTCACATCAAGTTCATCCTGGACACTGTAAGAGAGCCCTACTCTTCAAAGCAATTGGCGAAAAATTCGGCAGTACTCATCCCTCCACTCTCCTACACACTTACAAAACCTTTATCCGTCCAATCTAAGACTATAGAGCCATCGTTTTAGCACGCTCCAAAAAAATTAATTCTTAATTAATTAATTGGCGCACTCCAAATCATGCAGTCTACGGAAACACCAACCCCTATCTTTGACTGTTTAAAAAAAAACGAATCCGACTTCGTCTGACGCCGCCTTCTTTCTTAAAATACCAAAAATCCCACTGGACTATTCACCGTCGCCCTCTCCTCAGGCGCCTCTCTATAAAATACCAATATCTTCCTCTCCCTTTTCGGCGCTACCTCTAACCAAGATCTCCCAGAGGAATAACAATAACATTTTGAAGAAAAGCAAGTTTTGCTGTGGTTAGAGAACGCCTTCAGCAACATAGATTAAAGTACTCAATATCGAACAAGATATCGTAGGTATTGAGGAATTTCTTTTTGACACGGTAACTAAACTTAATTTTGACTTGGTCTTGTCACGAAAGAAATACAAACATAAGGATTGTGGTTTAATTTTCCAATCAAATTAACAAAATAAGACTTCCTCGTTTTCCTCGATTCCTTCCCACTAGCAATCCACTAACAATTATCTCAAATACTACTGGGCTACTGGTCTTCTGTGATTTCCCAGTAGCTGCCCAGATGGCCGGCAGTACAGGAATACTACAGCCACAGTTCTGTACCCGCTCCCAACACACACAACAAACAATATTCACCATACACATTTTTTTGTACTTTTCAACTGTACAAACTATTTTGGTAAATATACGGTTTCTTCCAACACAACAGAAAAAGGTTTTTTTGTTGTATTGAAACGGGCATATAAATTATTACTTTTCCATCCAGTAATATTTTAGAATGGAAAAATGTACTTACTGATATTGGTTTCCTTGTCCACCAATAGCATATAAACCCTTATTACAAGAGACCAATCCAAAATTTTTTCTAGCTTCCAGCATTGGCGATTCCTGAAACCATCTTCTAGTAACTGGATCAAAGCTCCAAACGCAACATTTAACTTTATTATCCTCCTTTTTAGGCGCACTGGGATCACTACCACCTTAAAAAAATGTCTAAATTATCTTTTTATTGGCAAAATTAAAATAATTTCCTGGCTTAAAAAACAGGACTATGAGTATAATAACGAAAATGTGATAAAGTCGGTAATGTCTTACCCGCTAAAAATACTTTGCCCTTGTAAAACTCTGTACAATGTTGATATCTTGGTTCTGGTAATTCTCCTACGAATTCCCAACAATTACCTAACGGCATGTATCGATAAATGTCCTTTCCAGTGTTTTTGTCCGTTCCATAGGACATTTGTGAATCGATACCTCCAAATACTAAAATGGTTTCTCTGAGTTTATGAAAAAGTGAACCAATTTCCAGTAAATCTCTTTTACTTGAATTTATTGTAACTTCACTTGCGTAACTCCTACAATTTACAATCTCAAATATTTTTTGACTGAATAAATAAAGGTACAAAAAAGAACAGACGTAGAAAATAACAAAGCAAATTAAATGAATAGGAAAAAATTGGCAAAAAGAAACAAAAGAAAAGAAAAGGGGACCGGCTTTCGCAATTGCGTTCGGGATTGCCGCGCAGCTAATAATTTTATTGTGCACCCTCATTTCCAGGACATCATTCTCTTTATTTAACCATGAGATCTTCTTGATGATGCTTCCCTGCTGGTTCCCTTGATCATTTTCCCACTTAAAACCAAGGCCTGGTATTAAGTGCTAAAGTGCCAGGCATCTAAAAACTAAATGTGCGGTTTCTGCATTAGCAACACTTTTCCTGCTCAAGAAATTCGGGACTGGTATTTAGATGACTTTGGAACTGCCATTAACCAGTAATAAAACCGATCACTTTTCTCAATTCCCACCTTTTCAATTCTAGAGCATTTGACTATTTCCCCGTGTTTCTTCCCAGCGCTTGCGCTATTACACTGGTGGATATTTCTTCGTGCAAGGCAGTGAGTCACTCCACACGTAGGTTCTTTATTGACCTATTTGTTAGCCCTCTGCCCCTGGAACCCACAGCAGTGTCACCTTGTTGGTTTCCGCCAGATTTTTCAGACGTTGATGACAGTTCCATAATACTGACCAGGGTGAAGTCATATCCTGCCATCGATTTCAGTGCTGCTTTGCTGTTTGGTTAATACAGAGTATGGCGCAAGAAGTTTTGATTAAACGTAATGGCGGATAGAGTTATGTTAAAAATCTGAAATTACGAAGCTGTAGGTTTTGGATGACGCTGAGTTCAAATATAATGATGTCCTGAATGTGGCACTTGCGGTTACACCGGGAATAGACGCCAACTTTGTTATTTTAAATAGAACCTAATATTTTTTATTTTATTTTCGAATTCTACATGAAATTTTAGAGAAAATTTGTGAAGTATTTTCGAGATATTTCGTTTGTTTTTTAATTTTGAAAAAATCCTAGTCCACATTAAATAACGATATATCCATTAATATCGAAGCTAGTGTCGTGAAATTGTAACCAATAAGCAACAAGGGCTTGCCCGTTAACTCCATATATCCAACTCATTGATATTTAATACAGGGTGTTTTAAACTTAGCCGCCAACATGCATAATTTAAATCATTTATAAGTTGCTTACTTTAAGTAGAACAACCTGTATATTATTACACTTTCCGATGTATTTTTTTAAGCCAATTCGTTTGGTATCGGTATTCCCTATATCTAAATCCAACCACTTTTGAGATATTTCATTATCTTAGTTAAAACATAAAAACGTTTAATTATTCCAACATTAGTAAATGGTCAAAGATTTGATAGCACGTTTTATTTGGACAGTTTTCCTTACAAGTTTGTATTTCATAGTAAATAATGGTAAATGTAGGATTTAGTAATGATTTTTTAAATCTTATTATTATTTACGGCGAGAGTAATAGAATTGTTGAACGGACTAGCCGTGGTTTTGCAGAAAGATATCCAAATGCAACTGGTAATATTGTAAGAAGAAAACTGCCATCAGTTTGGTTAATTTAAGACAAAAATTAATAAAAAATAACCATTAGTGGACAATGACATAATCGAAATTAATTTTTTGGGTTATTTTACGGCCTCTACAAATGCCTCCATTAGAGATTGTAAGAGAGATCTTAATTTATCGACGGGAACAATTCATAGCATTTTAAAAAACACAAATGGAAACCATTTTCATATCATTTCGTGCAACACTTACAATTATGTGATCTTCCTCGAAGGGAAGAATTCTGTGAATGGTTTTTAATGAAGACCCAAGAGGATGAATACTTCATAAATAAAGTTATATGCCGTGATGAAGCAAATTTTTGCAAAAATGGATTATTTATTCGATATAACTCCTATTTTTGGTCTAATGAAAATCCACATGTTAGTTGAGAACGTTATTTCCAAGAAAGTTGGAGTTTTAATGTTTTTGTGCAATAAAAGACGTTAAAATTTTAGCATTTGAGAGATAAATGGCAGTACCTAAAGTGTATTACTGAATATTTTGATAAGTTCTTCAACACTAACAGAGATGGCAGCATAGACCGTAAATGAAGTGAAATTATTTTACCACCAAGTAAAAGTATACTTTAGGTATAATTTTCCGCCTTTAAATCATATTTATTAAAAAAAACTGCACTTGAACCCTTTTACTTCTAGACCCCTCAATTTTATGATGAAAATTTATATAAAAATTTAATAAAATAGAGTGTTCTATTTAAAGTACCTAAGCAAATTTAAATTGTGCATGTTGGCGACTAAGTTTAAAACACCCTGTATGAAATATCAATGAGTTGGACATATGGAGTTAACGGGCAAACCTTTATTGTTTATTGGTTATAATTTCACGTTACTAGCTTCGATATTAATGGAGATATCGTTATTTAATGTGGATTAGGATTTTTTCAAAATTTTGAAAAAAATGAAATATCTAGGAAATAATTCATTTTTGGTATAGGACATTGTGTACAAATTTTATCTAACATTTGTAGAATTTGTAAATAAAAGTATTAGGTTCTATAAAAATAAAAAAGTTGACGTCTATTTCCGTTATAACCGGAAGTGCATTCAGGACAACATTATATTTGAACTCAGCGTTATCCAAAACCTACAGCTTCGTAATTTGAGATTTTTAACATAACTGTATCCACCATTACTTTTAATCAAAACTTGTCGCGCCACACCCTGTATAAATAGTTTGACCACGTAGGCCTCTATTTATACACATTTTCATGTACTCAGCCAAAGCAGTAAATTCCGCCTGAAACTTTGTGGCCAGCTTCCCCATGTTTCTACTTAATTGTAATTGGGTCTGACCCCAAATATTCCTGCCACAGTTTTCATTGGCTTTTTAGAACCATTAGTGTCCCAGGTGATCGTCCTTTTCATATATTCATGTTTCCAATTTACTTCTGCTGAAAATTACAATCTGATATCGTTTTTCCAAGTCGGTGATTTTAAACATCCTGTCCAACATCATCTCTAGTATTTCTTTCCTTTTGTGTTCACTGTAAATATTGTATTGCCAGTTCCCACTGCATTTCATTCTGTAGGCTACCATCCTCCCTTCACCTCTAATAAAGATGTCTAGCAGAGGAAGGTTCATGTTACTCCCAAGCATGCCACATCGCTGTGTCTTTTGTTGAGTTCTCAATGCCGTAGACTGCTGGACTTTGGGTCACCACCACTGCTCCGTACGTCAAGAGTGGGGTCACCACTGCCGTGGGGTGTACGTTAGGTGGCTATTTCAGATGAGCTTGTCGTCCAATCTTACCCTTAGATACATGAATTCTTTCTCCACCTGAATTTCACATACAAAGACAGTTGGTATCAACTTTCTCTTTCTTGTTTTGTTTTTGCAGAAGCTCATGTTCTTTCCAGTTATTAGAATGACTATGTCATCAGCATATCCCTGAGTACAAAATCCCTGGTCATCTAGTTCTATAAGAAGTTCATCCACCGTCAGGTGCCACAAACGGAACGCCACCATGTAGGCATCTTCGTAGTATTTTTACCTTACCCGTACAGGGTTGCTTGTACTCTTCTGCTGCTTCTACTCACGATGGTACTCATGGCTCCACTTCATATCAATTTTGACACTATTGAGTGAGTACTCGTGTTATCAAAAGCTCCTTCTATATCAAGAAAAGCCGCCAACGCTATCTCTTTCTTTCCAATAGCGTTCGCAACCCTGCCAACCACTGCATACATGCAGGATTTACCAGGTAACTTCAAGTGCCGGATACTTACAAATGCTACTATAAAGCTACCTTCAAGTATTTGCCAATCTATAGTGACAACTTAAGTGGCGGAGTCGTTCCTGCCACAAGAACTAATAACTTTGTATTAGGTAGTGGCATTAAATAGCGACTTTATGGTAGCAATAACTTGAT
This sequence comes from Ophraella communa, assembly GCA_035357415.1. Classification (NCBI taxonomy): domain Eukaryota; kingdom Metazoa; phylum Arthropoda; class Insecta; order Coleoptera; family Chrysomelidae; genus Ophraella; species Ophraella communa. Next base: position 16,438,886 of record CM068985.1, on the reverse strand, counting down.
ACATATAATTAAAAAAAATACCAGCAGCACGCACAACCTCGGCACAGCGTCACGAAGAGACAGGAACTTTAAAGGACAGGGCTGAACGATATAGTGGCGACTCTCTGTACCGTGGTCGCGATCGCCGCGAATATGGTGGCCAACGCTACCACCAGAGGTAGCAAGGGACTTTATTGGAGAACATCGTTTTACAGGCGTTGACTATATGGTTCCAAAATAGTTGATGGCACTATAAAGGCGTATAAAGGGTAGTGGCAACTGTAACTTTAAGAACCCGAAAACTTTAAAGTTTAAAACGGGTAGTCGCGGCCTAACTATCAAAAATGCAGATACTTGATGGAAGCATTTGGAACTATGAAGTGTTTGTCAGCTTTAACGGCCATATCTAAATAATCAATAATATGAAATAAATCTTTTGAATTTTTGTAGTAATTACACTCCAGAGCTAATTTTATTTAGGTATTTTTAACAACGGTCCAATGTTTGCAGTTGTTTTGTCATTTTTTGCGTTTTGTGCCTTTTACATTATAAGATGATGTTCTATTTAAAAAAAATATATGTAATTTTAAATATTTATTATGACATTTATTTATATTAGTTATTAAAGAGGTCGCTGTAATAAAACAAAGGAATTAAGGAAAGTCCCAGTCGATAACACTAGGCTGCCACGAATTTGTCACCTGTCATCTCCGTGCCTGTTACGTCGCCACCATCAGGGTGTCACTTGATAGTAGCACAACATAGTAACTTTTTTAGTGGCCTATCCTATACAAAACACTACCCCGCGACCCAAAATCTTTCCCAATTTTAGTCGCAGTTACTACGAATATGCGACGTAGCCGTCTAAGGTCGCCGACCACTTTATAGTAGCTTTCAAAGTGGCTGTTTCGTTCCTTGCCAGTATAAATGATAGTTGGGTATAGACCCTATCATCACAAACATAACCTATCCTGTCTATCATTTTCTGCACGGTGTTCAGGAAAAAGGGTGTCAGGCTTATAGGCCTATAAGCCTTTGGCACAGCGTATGATAAGCTTTTCCTGAAGAGGGTCAACAGACAAGGGATCAGCTGGTCCACACCTTCCTGCAATAATGCAGGATAAGTGTCAGCGGTACCAGGTGCTTTATATGGTTGAAAGGTTTTTAAAGCCCATTTTATTCCTGAGTATGCAGTCATCTCTGTTTGCCGGAACTTGAGGCTCACTTTCGGCTTCCGCCTGAACTGTGTTTTGAATTTGTATTGAAATGTGTGCTGAGCAAGCTAATCAGTGTTTGCTCGGAACCATTAGTGTGTGTACCATCTTCCTTGAGCATGTTACCCACTGCACTACCAGGATCTCGAGCCAAGACTCAGTGTAGTTTTGCCCTCGAGTAGATGTCCCAGGCTGGTGTACGTTTGTAAATTTTGTAGCGAACTAACTATGATTCATAATGAATGGGCCCTTCTAAAATCAGCATTTTCAGATAATAATTATGTAAAGAACTTAAAAAGTGGAAAATTGTTTCCACCTGCACCCAGGGTAAAGAAACTAAATTAGTTTCCATACCAAGCTTGACCGTTTTCTATAAAAAAACAATTACTTCCTGGGCTATATGCCCCAACGGACATTGAATTACATTCCAAAGAAAACGTGATGGCGACGTCGATACTTGCAACCATCTCTATCGATTTGCAAACCAACGGGAAGAATGTAGTTAATGTAATGTAATATAGTATGTAGTTAACTAATATAAATCTTACTGTTTACTAAAGGGTGTTTTTGACATACAAAACCTATTCAAAACATCTTTAGTGGCAAGGATTTGATTTTGCCTACTCTTTTTTACCACATCCAAATCAAGTTTTTCAAAAAGCTGCTTTTTTCTGTATCTCCTATATGCTCTCTGAATAATAACAGCAGCTCGACATTTTGTGGATATGGGTTCTATAGAACTTTGACTTGATTCGTTCTCACAGTAACTAGTAAGTTTTGAGGAAATTGACACTTTTTTCTGAAAAGAAAAATATTTGTTAAAACAAGAAAATTTGAAATAAAATTGATCATATAAATGCCTAAGGATGTATCCAGCTCTAAAGGCAACTTTGAATAACGATTAAATAAAGTGGTCTCAGAGCAGGATTTTCTATTAATTTTTTAATTTGTACCTTGAGTTTTTATATTGCACTATATTTATAAAATATAAAATATATAGGTACTACTGGCGTAGATAGATTTTATTATTTAAATAAAGTTTCAACAAAAGATAAAATGCCTTGCAAGTGCATTTTTATCTTTTGTTGACGTTAATGTAAAATATAAGAAATGCACTTACATGCTTTTTACCGATTGTTTTACTTCTAATTTTCGACACCTAAAGCAATAAATCGATTAATACTATATATTTTTACCATTACATTCTCATACTCACTTTTAACAAAATTCACTTTACAATAATTGCCTCGAACATCTTACAAGCAATGTGTTAATTTTCAGTTTCTAATAGATATTTTAATATAAATTATAAACTCAATTTATCTTCCAAAACACGAGCAAAATACACATTTTAAAATATTGGCAATCCTATTGGTTCTTGGTCCTCAATCATGAGTAGTCGGTAACAAAAACTATTTTCTACAGCCCTTCGTTGTTAAGTTAAAAGGCTGGACAGTTGATTTATTTACTGTAAAAATATATAAAGAGAAAATATCTTTTAAATCAGAAAAACGAGTGAGAGGAGATCCAATTTGTTGGGGATTATGTTTCAGTCCCTAATCTAAAATGTTGAGGCAGGAGTTACGAAAGGACCAATCTTCGACCTTACAAGCAGACTTAATAATTGGAGTCTTAAGCCTATCTATAGCACAAAAAAGGTTTCTTTGGAAATAAGAAAAATTGGCTACCCCTACCGGTACCTGGATCACGAAAAACCCACGTAAAAAGTCCAGCAGCCAACCAGCTCTCAGAACTGGCTATAACAGCCGAACATAGCTGATGTGTAAAAGTAAGAAAACATCACGGGGGAATATTATCACTTCTACCCAAAGCCGCCATCCTAAAATCCAGCTAAATGAGTCTCGAGCTAAGTTGATCTTCACTAAACCGAAGCAGACACCTAAGAAGTGCTGTTGCCATTCCAGAGAATAACAGAATTTGGGTTTTAAAGGCAGTGCAGGCAAGCTCTACAAGTCCGCAGATTTGAAGGTTGTCTATAATAGTATATATGGAAACTATGAAACCTGGAAAGGCTGCTGGTCGTGATCGGATACCCATAGAGTTTATCAAACTTTTTGACGACGATGTGATATTCTTCTAGACCTCTTTAACCGCATTTATGATAAGGGAGCAATTCCTAAACAATGGCTTTTGTGCTCGAACCCAAGAAACCGAATCCAAGAGAATGTTTTACCTAACCATCACACTTATGAGCCACACCTTGAAGTTGTTCTTAAAGATCATTCACAAAAGAATTTACAGAAAACGAGAGGAAGACATAAGCAATACTCAACTTGGTTTCTGCGAAAGGCTTGGACAACGAGAGGAGCTTTTTGAAATTGACGTCCTTTTCCAGTGCTGTCTCAATATAAACCAAGAGGTGTATGCATGTTATATCAATTTAGAGAAAGCCTTTGACAAGGTGAAACATGCAAAATCATTAACATTAAAATGAAATCTTGACCTGGGTCATACCATGAGAGGGCAGAAAGACACACTTCTCCAACTAATAGTACAGGAAAAGATTAGTGATAATTGGAGCATTGGAAGACGCCATGTGTCCTTGCTAAAGAAACTTAGGGATTGGTTAAACTGTAGCAATGTTTAACTGTTCAGAGCTGCAGTCAACAAGGCCGGATTGCTGTGATGATAGGGAACTTCCGATAGGAGATGCACTATAAAAAGAAGAAGAGTCGATCTTACCTAAGCGCCCCTTGGCTCTCGTCCATTTAACGGAAAAATAAGTATTAGGTGCAGAGGAAATATTCAGGATTTTAAAACTTGATAGTGGGCAAACTTTAACTCTTGATCAACGAGCTCGAACAGAGTCTTAAAGGCTACCCGATTCAAGGTGTACTAGACTTAAACTGGTATCCTGTACAACATCGTGATGGCGAACAAACATAAAAACCCTGAAGGTTAATGAACCTCCAGCACAGTAACACTTCGGAAGAACTTAACTGTTGGAATTGAGATGAAATAAAACATGTATCTTCAATAATTGTAACCATCTTGTATGTACCTATATAGAGAAAATTGTCTAATAACACAGTAATGTTTAGTAGGAACATAAGGTTATCATATCAATATTACTTATTTACAGTCATCTTTCGAGTTGCTTTAGTTGCCCTTTATTCAGATTTTAGAGAACATTGGCGCACATCTTTTAGTTATTTACGAATGTTCATTTTTTTTTCTGACGAACTCCACCACAAAATGGTCCAAATTAAGCCTATGACCTCAACCTCAACCGGATAATCGGTCTTTTCTGAAACGGGTCTTATATTCTCGACAAATTACCAAATGTAGTATATAATTTTAGATCTACACCGTAACAACCAAGTGGCAACTACTTTCTAGTCTTTGACACAATATTTTGACCTTTTCATTTTAATCTATTTAAGTCTTTTTTCTAGAAACATCTTACTTATTAAAGCATCCAAGCTCCTGTAATTTGATTCTTCCATTGTAAATACTGTTATCCTTTGGCTTCCTCTATTCCTTTATTTCTCTCTGCATAAATTTGTTTTCTCTTGTTTATCGATTATACTTTTATTGATAACTGTATGAAGATGCTAAATTTTTAATTAGTAAAATAAAAAATATAAATAATAATACATTATATTGTTTTACACATTATTAAATTACATTTTTTATACATAAAAACAAAAAATTTGGAGTACATCCTACAATGTAACCTTGTTATATTTCTTTGGTGGTCCAGTACCTCTAAAACCTCCACACCCTGCACTTACTTTTTTCTTTGACATAAATTCATCCATAGTTGGCAGCATAGTTGGCATCCTTGAAGGGGTACGTTCTTCAAGCTTGGCTTCATTCAGGAATTTCCTTTCCGATTCATTTAAATCATTAGCATCTTTTGATGCAAGACGTTTCTGTTTGTTTTTGATGATCTGACTTCTTCTGTATTGATCCAAAAAAATTAAAAACTCTCTATACCTAGTATAATATCGATCTGTACCGGTCCAATTACGAGTTGGTGGCGTTTGTAATCCCAGAATGGCGTTCCAATGTTGGAAATCATTATTTTCATGACCGTACCAATATTTTATAATGACGTAACTATAAAAAAAAAACAAATAAAGTAATAAGTGAAAACCATTTAAAAATTGTGGTTGTCTTAACTCACGCCAATCCATCATCAATCAGTTTACATATTCTTGGGTCTTTAGCCAGTTCCAAGAATTCCGGATTATCTGGATTTCTTTTGATATCGACCAGTTGCCAAGGGGCAATGTTTCCAAACCGTACACATTCAATAACTTCATACCTATAAATATCTCTTCTAACCCAGTCATGTTTTAACCATCTTACTGCTGACATAAAAATCTCTATTTCACTGTAAACAATATTGTATTTATCACCAAGCTTTATTTAATTTTAACCATTAAAAACGTACCAATTTATTCTAATGTAATTAGATGTTAGAAAATGTTTTACATCTTCAACGTCTAATTCTAACCAATCATGAGAACTAACCAACAAAAAGAAGAAATCCTCTATCCTGGGCATCATAAGTTCTCGAACTTCAGGTAGGTTCTTTTTTTTTGAATTCATATACAATATAAATGCGGTGTCTTCGGAGAATACCGCTGGGTTGTCAATGAACGCCCAACACTGTTCAACCAAATCTTAAAAATAGTTATTTATCATTATAATTTTGAATTTTAATTTCATTATATTAGTTCCTATGCTGTTATTGTATATGTGAAACAAGAAATGGGAGAAATACTTATGTTAATATCTCGGAGTTAGAACTAATATTAACTCAGCAACGAAGCTTGCAGAAAACATATGCTTAAAATCCTTGCAAATGAAGAAAATAAACAAGAAATTAAAAAAAAAAACAAAAAAGAGAAAAAGGAAATAAAGAAAGCATAAAGGGAAAGACTGTGAAAATTGGCTACAATAACGGTTGATGGACAAGGGAAACGGAACAGGCAAGGAACACGGATAAGATCAAGGGGGATGGTGCTAACATTAAAATAAGTAAGATAGTCAGTAACGACCAAATAAACATAAGGCCAAGTAAGAATCGTGGAAACACTAGGAGTAATACAAATAACCACACAAACAAACGTAAAAAAGCGATGTAATTAAAATAGGAACATGAAACATTAGGACGATGTTAAAACCTGGAAAAACGGCAGAGATAGCAAAGGAAATGGAAAGATAGCGAAGATAGAGAAAAAAATCAGACATACTATACTCCCCATTTAGGAAGATTGACAACTATAAGAATTGCTAATTAACAAGTAAACTTAACGTGTATACACCCACCTAGGACTCGAAAGAAGAGGATAAAGAAGAATTCTATGACAAACCGCAAGAAGCATGGGAAAACGTTCCAAGAAATGATAAAATTAGTGATATGAGACTTTAACGCGCGAATTGGGAAAAAAGAATACAAGGAAATAGTAGCAGGCAAAGAAACAATACATGAAAAAACGAATAATAATGGAATACGACTATGCAATTTTGGAGTTGGTACAGACTCATACATAATAAGCACCCAAAATAACTTGGATAAAGCCTGGAATGAGAGATGGTAATCAGATAGATCAAGCACTAATAAACAAAAAATGGCTACGAATAGTAAAAGATACCAGAACTTTCAGGGGAGCCAATGTAAACTCATATCATATTCTAGTAGTCATCCAAATGAAAATGAAGATAATAAAAAGAATAATAAAACACTCTACAGAGTAAGAGTTAGTACAATAAATTTGATAATAAAAAGCTTTAGAAAGGTGGAAAAAAATAAACAATGCAACACTGAAAAACAATTTCTCTTTAGGAACGATAAAAACGATGAGATAAAACAGCACTGGAAAAATATATAAATAAAGAATGGCATGAATGTGATAATAAGACTAGAGAAAAAAATTAAGCAAGGAGCAAGTGGCTAACAGGAAGAGAAGAAGACTTGAAAAAAAAGAAGGGATCAGATAAATGCTGACGGGGAAAAGTCACAATGGATAGAAGAAATGATGACTGATACAGAAAATAGCAACAAAGACAACAAAAAGCTGTTGAGTTATATAAAAAAGCAAACAAAAAGAATAAAGAAGTTACGACAAAGAAAAGAAGAAAAGATATACAAATACAAAACTACACTTTCCAAAAAGTAACAGATTTCAAATATTTGGGTGTAATGATAGAGCGATAGAAATAACGGAAATAATAAAATCACAAAGCAAAGCACACTGGAATTCTAGCAGACTACTTAAAGTTAAAAACTTAAGCAAAAACAGAAAGCTAAAAATATACAAATCTGAGATAAGACCACCAATGACATATGGAGCTGAGACAATGTGCCTAATGAGTAATAGTGAAGAGATGATGAGGATTGTAGAGAGGAAAATATTTGGACCCTTTGTAAGATGGCTAAAATGATTATACCAGGTTATTTTAATTATATTTAATAATGAGTAGAGTTTATTCAAATACTCTTGCCCACAGTGCAGAGGGCGAGTTTTGGTTTAGTCGCTCCTTCCTCAATAAATATACTTACACCTGAAAATATATTTATTAGATAGACGTACAGTTTACAATTTTCAAGATTTACAATCTATTGTTAAGGTTTATCCAGTTTATCAACGGTTGTGAAAACCCTATAAGAATTGCATTTAGATAACAATAATGAATGGTTTGTCCTATCAAAGGCTTAGCTTAAATCAGCATAAATGGAGAAAATCGAATTATTATTTTTAAAAATTGCAAAAAGGTCATGTTAAAATACCAGTAAATTAGTTATCAAAGATCTATCAAATGAAAAACCATATTGCTGTTTAATTATTGCAAAAGAACAATGCTAAGAAAGTGAACAAGTAGTTAATTTTTCAACAACTATGAAATAATATTCAGCATACTTATCTTACTACTATAGACTTAGGTCTGTAATTGCGAATGTTATTTTCTACGAATCAGGAAAACACTTCAGTTTTAATAATAAATTAAACTATAGTTAGGGAATATAAGTATGCAATGTTTTTAAAAAGTAATGGTTTACTAAATAAGGAGTGAGGAAAGCGATACATTTCGGGTGAATAGTTTAGCAGGAGCCGCGATGCGGGGAGTACGGAAACATATTTTTTATATTTTGCACTTATAAAAATCTTCATTATAAAACGCATTTGCGTATCGTAATGTAACTTTTACGCACGCAAATTTTTGTTTTAAATGGTTGGCGACATGAGTGAAGTTTCTAAAGGCAAGACTATTGACAATGACATTTGTGGTTAATAGCAATTTATTAATTTTATATTGTTCTTTAAGAAAGTATCTGTGAATATGAATATAATATTTTACTTATATAATATATTATTATTGGTAAAATATTTTAAAACATTAACATTTGATAATCTAAATGTCACAACTGTCAAATTTTATAAATTACACAGTGCTGCCGATAAACTTTTTAAAATAAAAAATTTCATAATTACATAAAAATAAAAAATTAATTTAAAAAATGGTAAAAAGGGCAAAATATAAAAAATATTATAAACAACTTATTTCATATGGCTGTTGTGACACTCGTTCTTTAGAAAACTCATCGCTTCGCGATTCGTTTTTTAAACTTGAACTCGTGTCATAACAGAATTCCATATGAAATGCGTTGTTTAATATACTATAGTGCACGAAATCACATTCTAATGAGTAATGTATACTGTTTTTCCTTTACATGTGATATTATATTACACACGTGCGATATGATACCACATATTTGATCTAATAAATTGATAATGTTACTGGTGATCATTGATCATTTCTAGTAGTGTAAATTCACTATCATTATGTACCTACTTCCATTTTAATTTAAAATTAATCAGATAAAAATTTTACTTTTAAATACATTTTAGAAAAGTATTTTCTGTAGAACTCTTAATACAAAACAAACTATTTCTTTGTCTAACATTAGATTTTCTCTAGAGATTTGGAACAAGCCTACTTTGGTTTTTTTATTTATATGAATAACATAGTCTTGACACGAAATGTAATTCGAAAGCTTATATTATGACTTTATACATGCAATGTTATTTTAAAATTAAATTAGTTTTAAATGGACGCTAAAATTAAATTCAAAAATACAAGTGATAGTAGTTTGCGCAACTAGTGTGGATATGACGGCCATATCGCACGAGAACGAAGTTTGGGAACCAAGCCATAGACCGTAGAAGCCGTAGGCTCAATCGTCCGAGTACGATATGGATAGTCCATACGAGTCAAACAGTATATTTTACAGTATATTTTTTCTACGACACTCCTAAGAAAAAATCTAAAAAATAAACATTTTATTAAACTATAATCTAAATTTAAATTAAAGATTTTCAACAATTATATTTATAATTTTACCAATTCAATTTTAAATTTTCACTGATTTTTTTGATAAAATAAAATAAAGCCCACACGGCGAATTGAACTTCGAACTATAGCGCGAGATAATAGGATACCTACCACTGGACTACCGAGGAATATAATATTATTACAAATTATCTATAACGTCAAAATTTATGACATAATTTTATAAAAACTGAGTATTAATTTTATTCTGTTTTAGAGTATTTGTTGATAATTTGAATGGATTATTTTATTTAAACCTACTTTTATAAATAAATATTTTTGATCCGACATTTTTACTTTAATACATTTTTTATAAACTGTAGTTTTGAAATTGAAACAAAAGTTGAAGGCACTAAACGAAAACGCTGATTGGTGGATTTCATATATATTCTAGGATGTAAGTAAGTAGGATATGAAATTATACTCGTTTAGTTAACCGAAAAGGCCTACATTTTTATTCTGTAAACTATGCAGGAAATGAATAATATACATGTGGGTGTAGAAAACAACCGTTTACTTATTGCTTGGTCTATTATTTTACGAACTAAGATACCATTTTAGTGAAATTTGTTGTCAGTTTTATAACAATTAGGTCAGAATTTTCTTTCTCTTTGAGTTGCTCTTTCCCCTTTCGACTAGGTAGTTTAACATCTATAGTTTTCTAAAAAGTTCTTATACTATAAATAGAGAGATATGTCAACTTGAAGTTAGTACGTGAAAGTTAACAGAAATTAATCATTATTTTTGTTCGATTTTTTTACACTTACCTTTTATTTTTAAATATTTCGCACTCATAAAAATATCCAAAACATTTTCTCTGGTAAGATTTTTGTAAGAAGGCTCTCCTGTTATCATCCATTGATAAATAAAAGCAAAAGCTGCCGGCGTACACCTATCCTAAAAAAATATTGCAGTGTGTTCAATTATTTATAAAAGTTAAATCAATATTTCAACAGCATGATAAACCGCTCGAAACAATAAGAGGAACGCATATTTACTTCTATGTTAGTTTATTTAGTCTAATAAAGCTATATTAAAATAATTATTATTTTTTCAAATAATTTTACAAAATAAAAAGAAATTCTACAGATCACATTTAACATAAGTAACATAAATAACTTGAAAACCCTACAAGTAATGAAGTGGAGTAATTAGATGTCTCACCTCTTTAATGTAATATTAAGTAGGTATGAAGAATATAATGTATGGCTTTCCACCAACACGGTGCAGACGTTTTGGAACAAAAGCTGGTTATCAGTTGCAGTTGTTTTATATTTGGTGTCGTATAGCTATGGCGTCCGCACACGAGGCGATAAAACTAAAACTAGTTTTCAATCAGTTTACAATCGGTTGTTCGCAATCATTTCCCGCGGTTGCAGTTGCGTTGTTATTTTAATTAACCATATGGTTTTCGTGAAAATATAATTTTTTTGTGATTTCTGGAAATTAGTGACCAGGAACTTAACTTAAGGTTCGTCAAGGAAGTTGAAAAGCATAAAGAGCTTTATAATTATAAATTTGTGATCAGTATTCTTTCATCAGTAGGCACATATTCACTTATATTTGTGTTCATTTTTTTATATATATGGTTGTACCCAATGCTTCCTCTGTATTTTGCTTGGCGTGCGGTATAGATATTAAATCAAAATCATAGTAAAAAACCAATAAAAAACTGCCCTTCTCGAATAGAAACACCAATTGATCTAAAACCAGTCATGGTCCGTGTGCGGCCACCAGTTTTGTACTGGTTTCTAACAGGTTGTGAACTCAATTGATTTGCAACTTTTGTCCCACAATGGTTGCACCGTGAGCACTGGTCCTAAGAAATTCTGCGAATACCTTGAGGTATATAAACTTTAAAACTGGACTTTAATACTAGCCAATTTGAGCCATATTGAATTAAGAATTATTAAGAAGCAAATATATACTTCTGTGATTGGTTTGAGCCATAAAAGTTGTTCCAACGAAAACTTAACCCTCTTACAGAAAAAAGTTAAATAGCAAAGTTGTAGGTAATAAAAAGATCTAAAACTTTTGTATTAACAACTCAAAACTTATAAAATCAAATAACCAAGTTTTTGGTTTTTAATTTTTATCTTTAAAAAAAATTTTACACGAAATTTTGTGAACACTTACATGTCCCAACTATACCGTAATTTATTTGATATAAAATATTTAATTTTTCACCTTATTTTTACTTAATATCAAAAAAGCACTGTAATTTTCAATCGAAAACTCACATGTAAAAATATTAGATTTTTTTTAATTCGGTGGACATTTTGTTCGTTGAAATCTGTACTTTCTGATGGTGAAAAAAATATATATATATTACCGTAGAAAATGTTCTCCGAAAATGCAAAAACAGAAAAACTTGAATTCGAAATTTGTAAGATTTGTAAGATTTCATGTTACATTGATAAACGAAAAAATTGCAAATCGAAATATACCACTATAATTGACAAACAAATAAGTTCATAAAGTTAATATTTAATAAGACATCTACAATATTTTTAAGAAGTCCTAGAGTGTTTTTTAAATAAAATTTGTGATGCTTATTATTTATCGCTGTTTTAAGACAATTTGTGTAACTGAGTGACTTGGAAAATGGTAGCCCTTTGTAAGGTATTCCAAATAGAAGTGTGGACGGACCTAGGAGGGTCAGGGCCTTTCTACATACCTGTTATTTCATGGATGTTAAAACCGTTAGCCAGTATTAGGCAATCCTAAACACGTGACTTTGTACAAATGCGAAGATGGCGACTGGTTGGGCAACAATTGACAAAAATTGTAATAAAATTTTACTTCTTTTATAAATTTTGAAACTCTTGGTTTCAATTTTTATTTAGGGGGGGGGTGGTATTAAGTTTTCATTGAAGCAACATGTATTTAAATTTGCGTATACTTACAGCAGGTAATTCTACTTTTTTAACTGCTATGTAAGCATCAAACAGATCTGAGTAACACTGAAGAACAATAAGATGGCAATTAAATTCTTCATTGTCAATGTAAACCTTACAATCCGCGTTTCTAAAAAAATTGTTCTTCAAGCATAAAATTATTGAATTTTCATCAATACTTACGTATAGTTAGTAATACGTGAATACAGCTCCAAATATAAATTTTTCTTTTCCGGCAATGAAACATTTGTCCAGTTAATGTTGTCTGCTTCAGCATATCCCAATCTAAACAGAATACTACGTAAATTACGAAGATATGACAGTTGAACGTTTAGCTATCAGCATGATTGATAGCGTTTATTGTACCTTCAGAAGATTGTTGGAACGCTTTTTTCTCTCTGATGGTAAATATGGTAAAAGATATCAGAATCTTCAGCCAATGTAGTTCATTTTCTAGTAGGCATCCAAATGAAAATAAACGTAATAAAAAACTAGAAACGTGGAAAAAAACAATGGAATACTTATAGCAAACATAAACTAATCCTCATTCGGAACTTAGCTCGTGAACATTTGTCGGTAATAGAATCTAAACCGTATTCGAGTAACAAAGTGGTGAAAAGAATCCATTCCACGACAGTGACGACTCGAGAGATACCGACTATGAACCGGAAACCATTGATGAAAAGAACGGAAATTAAAATGAAAATTCACCGTCTGACGAGGATATAGATCAACCATCTGAGCCTGACATTGAAGAGCATGAAACTTCTGACGAAAATGTAGCCCCACCATCTAATCAAGATGAACATTCAGTTCTGTGGTGTAATATGAATACCGAGTTCAGACCTAGATTTTCAGTGCCACTTATTATCAAATCTCAGAGTGCAAAACAAAAAAAAATGTGCCCTCCTAGTGTTTTTGTGACACTAGCTTACCACACAAATCAAAGGCTAAAAATAAAGAGCAACAAATAGTAGCGAATGATATATTTTGATAGGATGCTCATTTGTTATGTGTCATAATAAATTACCATCTCTGAAAGACTACTGGTCATCTAAACCTTCAATGGGCAATTTTTGCATAAAAAATTCTATTTCCAGAAAGAGATTCACTCTACTGACGTCAAAACTATACATAAATACTCCAAATAAATCAAATCGCAAATCGTGGTGGAAAAAAATTATGTTCAAATTGTTGATGATATCCGCATTCAACAGTTGGATCATTTACAATGAAATAAACAGAAGAAGAGAACAATTATATATCATCTTTTGCTGAAGAAATTAATACTAAATATCAGAGATCATTTACCTGTAGAAATATCGTCTAGAAGATGTGCCAGACGTGCTCAAAAATCAAAGGAGAAAAGAACAATTACAATTTGTCGGCAGTGTGAAGTACCTCTATACAAACAATGGTTCACACCATATCATACTTGAATATTTATGTATTTTTTTTTAATAGAACTTTTCAATATTATAAATAAACTTATTTTTATAATACCAAAGGAACATATAGGTCCCATAATAGAATGCCAATGGGTTATATTTGTCCCATATCAAAATCTAAAGTAATATTAAAATTTTACTTTTAGCATATATATTTCAAAATGGGATTTTTGACACACCAGTGATGTTAAAGTTTTTTATCAATTATCTGCAAAAGTGGTCCTGAAAGGGTTAATAGAAATCGTAAAATTAAAATAGGCTAATATTAATTTAAAGAAGTAGAATCATTCAAATATCTGGGAGTTATATTGAAAAGCAGTGGAATCGGAGAAAGAATAATGATCACCAAATAGTTTACTATTACTAGTATACCAATTTTAACTGCTAAGGATATTCATTTAATTTGGAACTTACTACATATTTCAGTTTATAAAAAAGTTTGAAGTCTATTCAAACCAAAAGGAAAAACGTTTTCAAATAGATCATTTTCATTCGACCAGTTATTTTAACTACATAAGATTATGCAGCTTTCAGTAATAATTGATTGGCTTAGCGATTGCTGATCAAATTTCGGCTAGGTAAGTAAATTAATCCCTGGCAGATAGAGCTGTGATAAATAAATGTTAATAATTAATAATTTTTAATAATTACCTTCCAAGAGTAAGTTCAGGAGTTAAAATCTCCTCAGTTGATTTACCTTCATATTCAGGTGGTTCTTTAACGCTATTTTTAAAGGAAGTACGTCCTATGAATGTATTTATACTGGAGATGCCTGCCTAAAATATTATTTACAAATTTATTGTAAACTTTTTTTTAACATTAGAGGATGGTTCACAAATTATTTATTTATTGTCTCTAATAAAGATTGTCTTAAATAAATGTAAAAACCATGGACGTATAAACATAGATGGACCCAGCAATAACATACCGTAAACACGTATTGTTTTGAAGCCACGGAATTTCTAGGCTAGGGGGTGGGAGGGTGTAGACAAAATGTGACATTTCCTCAATGAGCATAGGCGTTCTTGAATTTTATTTTTTTGAGATAATAAATCAGAGGTTTAAAAGTTATACAGAATAACCATTGATTGCATTATCATAGATTTGAGTTGAGAGTATTACACAGTTTTATTAATTAAAAAACCCAAAAGATTTTTAATTCGTTTCTATACATAATTTAAAAATAAACCTTAGGTACACCTACTAATGACAGTTTTTAAATGTAAACAAACAATTTCCTCATCTAACATGAAACACATACTAGGTACTTACAAGTGAAATGAGAGATTGGGGTATAATAATTTAGTTTTTCTTCAAATGTAGCATTGTATCACTATTATAATTATACAAAATAGTGTAAAAACATTTAGTGTAATAACTTGTAATAACACTTCCTCAGCTACGTAAACTAGTTAATAAATATGACAGCGTTGCCGTTTAGTGTAATGTGGAAAGTAAATACACCTATGCTTAATTTACAAATAACAGTCATAGGGCTTTAATAACTATTAAATTATATGAGCATTCGATATTTTAGTTAATAGATTTGAGGCTGCAAAATAAGAAGTAACATTTCAAGCAATTTATGAACAAGAAATGTTATTAATAAAACATGGCAACTAACATGTGACTATTGCACTGACCTATTCTAATAACTTTGCCTTCACAATTTCATGTAAACAAATAAGGCCATCTTTGTTTATACGTCCATGGTAAAAACAGTGCCAATTAGCATTTAAGTATATTAAGAAACAATTTTTTCGTTGAGGTGTGCGGGAATTTTAAAAAATTGAAACTTGGAATGGAATTGGAAGGAATTTACACTGGAAGAATTTTATAAGGACATGGTAGAACTTGTATGACTAACCCTCAACGCCAACTTAGGGGGGGGGGTAATTAGGTACCTTATTAATCAAAGTCTCCATAGCAGAAATTTTAGAGGCATCAGTTTCGTCATCATCATCCAACATGATTTGCTTACTATAATTTCTGTAATTGGGATGTACTTTAACTTTGGTAGTTTCAGGATCAGCTACGAGTACACTCAATTTATTAGATGAAAAAACAACCTAAAAAATTGGTATTTTCTTTAATTCTCCTAATACATACTGCAAAAAATATTTAATTTTTATTTTAAAATACACCATATATACGCAAAAACAAATAATACTGATTTTTTAAAGGAGTGCTTAAAATTTCAGTCAGATTTTAAAAAAATGCCTTACACTATATGTCCTTTAAAAACTATTGGTGATTGAGCCACTCGCCTCCGGCTCGTGGGCTCAATCTTCACCCTCGTGAATAATGGCCTACATAATCGCTCGTGTAATAATATACTATTGTAACAGTCAGTATTTAGTTAGTAATAATACTCAATTAAAGTTAAATCTTTGGAATTTCTATAAAAATAAATTTGTTAGTTCTAATTGAAATATTTGTTTTTAAAAAACAAGTTTCAATACAACGGAACATAACTGGTGCAGTCAGTAGAATATCTACAAAAGTGTGCGATCTAATTTAAAAGAATTTCGGGCTCTTTCCATTATTATGGTTAATTGGTGAATCTTGCTCCAACAGAAAACAAAGAAGAACTTCAAGCAAGGGAGAACGAACAAGAATAGTCGTCCCTTATTTGTATGTCCGAGGAACAAGAATAGTCCAAAGACTCAATCCACGGTGAGTCATCAATGAAGAGATTTATAAAGTATATGTGAGTATCCTATTGTTATTATCCTTTTTATCCTTGAAATTTTATGGTGATATATTTTAAATAATTAAAAATAATTTATATATTTATATAATTGAGATAAACATTTAAATATTTTAAAACGGAGAACATATTAGAAGATATTGTTGAACATATAAATAATGTAGAAATAAACGATACTATGGCTTAACCGAACTACCAGCTAATTCGTTATCAAGCAGAAAATATACCATATTTTGATAGTAATCCTAAACAAATTATTAGATTTATTCAAAGTTGTAAAAATTTTATTAATAATCATAAAGATAGGACTAATTCCAATGCACCGATAAATGTTTGTCTTTTTGATACAATTTTAAGTAAATTAACGGGTAGAGCAGCAGATTTGATTGCTTCTAGAACTGAATTGGATACGTGGCCAAAAGTAAAAGATTCATTATTAATTACATTTGCCAATCAAAGATTTATAGATTGTTTAATCCAAGGTATCATATATTTAAAACTTGAAAGAAATGAAAGTCCTGTAAATTTTGGTTTAAAAATTCAAGATGCATAAAGTTTATTATTTTCTAAAATTAATCAAAGTAATGACAGTAGAGAAATAAAATTGTTAAAAATTCAACAATATGATGATCTATGTTTAAAAACATTCATCAATGGTTTAAATTATCATAAGCAATTAGTAGTTAGATTGAAAAACCCAGATTCGATTGAACTGGCAATACTCGTCGTAGTTAAAATACAAGTAAAAATTTCTTTAAAAATAATAATCCTCGTCCCACATTATCAAACAGAAGAATTATTTACTCAAAACGTTTCCGAAAATGACAATCATGAACAAGTAAATTTTCAGATAAAGGCCTCCACATCAAACCAGACTTAAAAATAAATGCTGTTTATTTAATTTTACCTAAAATTATAATTCCAGAACTAAATGCAACTTTCTTAATTGATACAGGTTCAGGTCAAAGCTTTTTAAATGAAAATTTAGCAAATAAATTTTATAAAAAGTATATTAAAAAAGAAAACTTTACTGTAGAAATTTCCCATGCTATTTCACATCATAATGAAACTTTAACAATTCCAATATTTCCAACATTTAAAGAAAAAGATTTCCATAAATTTTATATATTCAATTTTTAACCAAATTTCGATGGTTTAATTGGATAATATTTTTCGAAACACTTTGGTGCCACTGTTGATTTTAAAGATTTTGTCATAACAACCTCTAATACTATTTTACCCCTTTATGCCGCTTCTGACGACCCTATAGTCTATATAGAAAGGACAAGCAGTAATAAATCATTCATTTAAGTAGATTTCATAGACGTACCAAAATATATTTTAAGAGGGTATACCGTAAGGTATATTTTGTATTGAACGAATGAGTTGCAGCTATGCTAAAGAATATACGATTTAGGTCAGAGGTAACGGAATGTACTAATTTTAATAAAAAAATGTGATAGGGGTACATAAATTTTAGTAAGTTTGATAAAGAAAGGCAACACAGTTTATTCATAATAATCTGTAACAATAATTATTTTATATATTTTTGTTCTTTTTGTAAGAAGAATATTGTCACAAATAAATTACAATAAAATATATTTTAAAAAAAATTAATTAAAGTCTAGATAGCAAGATATCGTTACAATTTTTATTAAATTCAAAGAAGCAAAATGAATATTTTTTATTTGTATTACTCCTATATGTAGTGTTTGGGGAATTTTTCTCAGAAATTTTAAATGGCAAGTGGACTACTGTAATTGGCTTAATACGATTACACCTATTTTAAGATTATTCGATTATTGAGAGGGATTTTCCAAACAACCCAGTTTTCTTAGAAACATTATCGGGAATATTATTTTAAAAGAAAGTAGGTACATTAAATCAGTACTTAGTATTAGTTCTTTGAGTAAAGTTGTATGAAGTTGTATGGTTTTCATAATATTGTAAACAGTTGAAATATATTTAAAACATTTGTTGACTGTTAATTGTGCAAGTACCAAACAATGTCGATAAGCCAAGGACCATCTAAACGACCAAACCTAACCTAACCTAACCTAACCTAACCTAACCTAACCTAACCTAACCTAACCTAACCTAACCTAACCTAACCTAACCTAACCAAAAACAGGTCCATTATCTTTAAATGAAAAAACTCTGATATTGAATTGTTATATATCATTGAAAAACAAGGATCCAAGTGCAAGTGTTGATGATATTGTGGAATTAACGGCTGCTATGTTGTGTGTTGCTAAATCAACAATTTATTATTACTAAAAGAAAGCAAGAATGGAACTCTTCAACCCCCTAAAACTCCTTCAGGCCGAAAACCAATTGAGATCGATGAGTCATTAAATCAAAGACTAAGGCTTAAAGTCCATGGATTTTACTTACGAAAGGAAATTCCAACTCTTGACAAAATTATGACATCAGTGCAAGAAGATACGGACTATACAAAATTCTCCAGAACGACATTATGCAAACTTTTGAAAGATGTGGGTTTCAGATATACAAAACATAATAGAAAATCTCTCTTGATAGATAAACCGGAAATACCTTTTTGGAGAAGAGACTATTTAAGAAGCATTCGACATGCCAGCGAACAAAATTTGAAAATCTTCTACTTAGACGAAACATGGATAAATGCTGGATATACAGTTCTCAAATCTTGGCAAGATGAAAACATTAAAAGCCGAAGGTAGACATTCGTGGAAGGTTTGTCGGTAGGTTTGCAGCCACCATCTGGAAAAGGAAAAAGACTTATTATTGTCCATGTTGGAAGTTCTGAAGGTTTTGTTGATGGTGGATTATTAACTTTTATTTCAAAACGCACGGGGAACTATAACGAAGATATGAATGGGAATGTCTTCGAGGAATGGTTTGTTCAAATGTTGGATCTGATTCCAAAAGGGGCTGTTATTGTTATGGACAACGCAAGTTACCTTCACGGTTACGAGAAATTATCGTTATCCTTAAATTTATAGAAATGAAGTAAAATATCAAGTTGACAAAATGTTAGAAAATGGTATTATAAGAGAATCGAATTCACCTTTTAATTCACCAATATGGATTATAGAAAAAACCCTATGCTAGTAAAAAGTAAAAATGTAATTGATTATATAAAATTAAATAAAAAACGGTTGATTATAAATTTCCGTTACCTTTATTTGATCAAATTCTAGATAGCATAGGTAAAGCTAGTTATTTTACGACTTTAGATTTAGCAAACGGTTATCACCAAATTGAAATGGATCCAGATGATGTTCCTAAAACAGCTTTTTCCACAGAAACTGGCCATTATAAATTTTTAAGAATGAGTTTTGGATTAAAAAATGTCCCTGCAACTTTTCAACTAGTTATGAATAATGTTTTACGCGGTTTCCAAAATGGTAAATTTGTTTTGTTTATTTAGATGATATAATAATTTTTTCAACATCGTTACAAAAACATATTAAAAGACTTAGGAAAATTTTTGAACGATTAAGACAATCCAATTTAAGAGTACAATTAGATAAATGAGAAATTGTACACACTGAAGTAGCTTATTTAGGTCATGTAATTACAAAAGATGGAGTTTTACCAAATCCAGATAAAATTAAAGGAACAAATAAAATTATTTTTAGGCTTGGCAGGTTACATTAAAAAATTTATAAATAATTTTGCTAAAATTGCTAAACCATAAACAAATTCATTAAAAAAGAATGCAAAAGTAGTTTTTCACCAGATTTTATAAACTCATTTAATCATTTAAAAGAAGTTCTAATTATTGCGCGGCAGATTAATATGCAGGGGTTTACCTTGTACCCTGTTAAGTACTTTCACCATATATGAGCCCTTAATATACAAGGGTGCGTCTAGGGTAGCCAATCAGATTAGTAAAAAAATCGACCCTCAACTTAATTCAGCTCGTCAGATTAATAGAAAGTAAGTTAATTACATGAAAAAAAGAGTCAATTTCAATATTCTGACCATTTGACCATGATATAAGAGAATAAGCAAGTAATTAGCTTGCAAAAAAAACGTAACCTATTTGAGCGCGGTTATTTTTTGTTTTAATTTGAAGGAAATCAAGTAAAAGTTACGGATATAATATAATCTGACGGTTTCTACAACGTAAAAAAGCTAAAATTATTGAGAAAGTGAGGTGCAGGTGCTGAGTATTTCCCACTCAGGGTAAATAACTGATTCCCGGAAGTCTAGTCACCGCGCGTACAATCGAGAAAATTCCTTCCTTTCTACGCGCGTCGAGAAAGATCTTATCGAAGCGGTAGACAGGTATATAAGCCGAGATACGGCGGACCGGAAGAAGAAGTAAAGTAAAAAGTTTACAGCGACAGTTAAAATATTTGAGCGATCTACGAAGTGAAAATAAATAGTGAATATAAATCGAAGTTAATTGTTGTACATAAATTAGTGTGTTATAGTTAGTTTAGTTATTTAGTTATAATTCGTTTAGTTTGTAGTGTGTAAATAAATTAGTCTTTTCGTTCAGTAGTGATTTTATTTTGAACCCCTAGAACGTAACAGTATTAATGATAATTTTTTATAAAAAGGCTAGTAGTGTGTAAGGTTGTTAAAAAGTAAATTTAATGTAATAATGTATCTTTTGTAATCTATTAAAATACGTTAGCATCTAACTGTAGATTTCGGACTATGCTGATTTGTACTTTTTGTGCCAGAAAAGTAAATGTAACACGTGTTTGACACTGGTAATTTTTAGAAAGTTGGAATATAATACAGTAAACTAGAAGCATCTCTTTAATTCGAAGATTCAGTAAACTTGAACAGCTTGTAAACTTTAGGCTCTCGTATGCACGAACATTTTTAACTGGATTATCTCTACAACTTGGGCAGATCATCCCTCCACTCGTGATCTTCCATAGTCATTTGGAACCACCTAGACAGTGCCGTAGCTACCCCAAGGTGCGGCGAAGGATCGTCCACTATTGTTAACAGATAAGTTTATTGTGGTATATTAAGTTTACTGTTCCCATATTTTTTCTCTTTTATTTCCGTTTATATCTATCTATATCGTCAACTGTATTAGAATAAGTTTTTGTAAAGAACTGTTTGCGGATTATTTTTTTTGTAACGTATTCTCAATTTCATTAATTTTAGCAGCAAGGAAATCTATTTATCTTTTATCTGTTGGTACATTTTCATTTTTTTTTATCTTCATAGACAGTTTTTTCTGACATCTTTCTGTCATCTTATGATACTTATTTAAATAACTCAGCTTAAAACAACTTTCTTCAGTAGTATCATAAAAAATAAAAAGATTTTATTGGCGCCCTTATAATTTCTTAAAAACAAATATTGTACTATAATCAGAGCTAATGAACTTACTCACCCCTAGCCGAGGTATTTAACTATCATAATTTTTGCTGTAATAAACATTTATAAATTTTGTTGATTATTGAAATATCTTTTGCAACTAATTAAAGACGAAATTAAGATTAATGGTTGTTTTATTGTAAATTACATTTTTTCTTTTGGTATATTGTTATTTTTTTTTAAAGTTAACTAAATATTTTTATAAATTTACTCTTAACTTGTAAATCATATCACAAATTGACGCCCAACGTCATAATATGGTTACAGACTACAAAAATCTACACTGGACACATTACAAAAATGCCTCGTGGTTTTGGAGTATCGTCGAAGCAAATTGGTTTGACGAAAATCACTACTATTTAAAAAGTTTAACGTTTCCATTTGAATTATCCACAGACAATATTATTCAGTTAGAAAAATTAATAAATATAAAACGTTTTTTATTCGGAGCTACTACTGTAACGTTTATTTTAGAAATTCCGATAGTTGAAAAAGAAATATATAACTGTTATCAACTATTTCCTATATTTGTCCCTACAAATGATTCCCAATATTACTTTTACCTTCCAAGAAAACCTTTCCTAGCACTCACGGACAATAATCAAGTATTTATTGACAATGTGAAAATATTATAAAGACAATATATTTGTGAAGAAAATCAAAAAACTGTTATTATGAAAATAGTGCTCCTTGTGAAGACGAAATGATAAAATTTAAAGACCTTTCAAATAGTAAACCTTATAAAATAAAAATTACTGAAATTTAATATACTAAAATTCAAGAAGGAATTCAACTCCTCAAGAAACGGTAGCAGAAGTAAAATATGAAGAATCCCTGAAAAAAATACCATTGATAGGAACATATCTTATAGAATTAAAACCAAATTGTTTAATTAAAATTGACTCATTAATATTTCAAGCAAATAAGTATAGTAAAATAAACTTTGAAAATAGTATATTGTTTTATTAGGAGTAAAAGTATAACTTTTTGTAACGTCTGAATGTTTGATGGCCGAACGTTAGTGAGGCCGGCATCCAGACTATAGAACTAATTAATATTTAAATAAAAATTCAAAACGATCGCAACGAAGTTGATAAATTCAGAGAATAATAATTATAAAACTGCGCACTACATTTCCGTGGTTACTGGTTTTATGATTGCCAAGTCAAAAACAAATTTGACAGTTCAATAATATTTTACAATGTCAGAAATATTGTAAGTGATTTAAAGCAACATTTGATAAATCAGGTAGTGCATTAAATATGTGCGATGCAACCTAAAATAGCTATAATTTTACTATTAATAATTATTATCGATAATAAAGTTTAAAAGTTCAACGAATAATTATTTTCCCTGTTAAAAATTCTACTTTTTTGTCCGCTCACAGCCGTACAAAAAAGTGGCGTCTGTGAAATCATACTTCAACTTCATGAATTGACGTTAATAATGTCCACTTTTTTTGACGTTTGCGGAAAATAGTTATTTATGTACCAAGGACGAAAAACTGTCTATTATAGTCGAGCATGCAAATTGCTAGCTGAGGCGCAGCCGAGGCTAGCAAGCAGGCGAGACAATAGACAGTTTTCGCCGAGGTGCATATTACATTTTTTCGTCGTCCCCTACGCTTTTATGAAAGTAAGAACTCACCTATTTGCTACCCCCGGCTACGTCCCACTCTCCCAACTGCAGACTCGATCATAATTCAAATAAAATTATAAAAAATGTATTCTGATTTGAAGTGTAACAACTCTCTATTTAAATCATATTACTACAAAATTATTCAATCGCCGCTCTCGAACAGTGCCGTACCATAGCAACCGCAGCGGACGAAAAGTGTTTGCGGACGAAAAGTGTAAGTGTTTGCGGACGAAAAGTGTTTGCGGACGAAAAGTACTTGCCTCCAATAATAGTCGATTTTTCGTCCGGAAATCAGTACGTAAAATGTAACTTTTCGTAGAGGTCGACGAAAAAATATCTTTACTAAGCATGAATGTAAATTCAAAATTTTCTTTAAAAACTAATAATCACACATTTATCAATTAAATCGTTAAATTCAATAAATCTAAAAGAAACTCAAGAAATCAAACGACGAATAATGGAACAACAAGAAGAAATTAATCAACCAGTATACATATTATACGAAATCAAGTTTTTGGACTACATTTATGTACTTAATAATTATTGGACTAATAAGTTATACAGTTTGGAGAAAATGCAAGAAAACAAGAATGAAGATAAAACAAGAAAATGAAAAATCAAGAAAAGAAGAAATTTGTATCGTGTAGAACCATATCCTGGAGGATATGCTACTTTCTGAGGAGGGAGGAGTTACAGTTCCTGGAATAAATAAGTTATTATTTATAATTACGCAGTAGACCTTATATCTAGACGCTACGCTTTGTTTAATTGAATACTTTTATTGTTTAATTTATAATTACGCATTATTATTGTAATTTGATATAGAAGTAAATATCACATACTAATTAATATATAAAGAGGAAATATTGTTTGTAACAGTCAGTATTTAGTTAGTAATAATACTCAATTAATTGAAGTTAAATCTTTGCAATTTCTGTAAAAATAAATTTGTTAGTTCTAATTGAAATACTTATTTTTAATAAAAACGTTTCAATACAACAGATTATAACTTGTGCATTAAAATAAGAAGTAATAAATAGTTATTTAGATAATTACTTTTTGCTATTTGAACTTTTAACAAACAATAAAATACCAGTTTTTCTAGTATCCACTTCAATATAACCTATGTTATATTCTATTTAGGGAAGAGTTGGCTAAAATAGGATAAACAGGTGATAAGGAGACCTTTCAAATGAGCTGTCACGTGACCTTGGTTTGTATTTAAAAAAATCGTCGATGACGTCATTACGCCATCACTAATGACGTAATGTCCAACACATCTATAGCAGTTGATGGCCATTCAAAAATTAAAATTGACGTGTTTTAAGATTTTTTTAAAAAGTCGTCTATTTCAGAAATAATGAATTTATTCCATACATTTGCATCATACATGTAGCAGGAGGTTGCTTTAATTAATTGTTAATGTGTGGTTCGTGACAAGTGACAGTTTGAAAAAGTAGGTTCATACTGTTTAGTTTCATCTTTAGTTAGTCAATAATATTTAGTTTAAACAAACAAAACTTATTCTCGGTGAGTATTTTTTATGTTTCTGTAATTAATTAACTTTAATTTGTGATATTAGGAATTATGACAACTGTTTTTTTAGTTGAAAATTTTAAAAATCACTTTATATTGTTTAGTCGGGCAAATGGGATATAAAGCTGTTGGGTAAAACTGGATACTGTCCCGTTTTGTCCAACCATAATGTTGTAGATTTTAATTTCTGATTTTAATTTTTAGAGGTTTTATAAAAGATGAGTAAATATAAAAGAAAAACTGATAGGCAGAACTGGAACGAGGAGAGTATGAGGCTTCAAAAGAATTGGGGGTACCTCGAACAACTATTGAAGCACGAGTAAAAAAAAATAAAAATGGGACTTTCGAACGAGAAAATTCGGCAAGAAAGGGACTGGGGCGTCACAGACCAGTTTTCTCTGCAGAACAAGAAGAGGAGTTGGTGCAGCATATTATATCAATGGAATCACGTTTATTTGGATTTTCTCTGAACGACTTTCGAAGTTTAGCTTTTCAGTTAGCTCAACGTAATGGTTTGATTAATCAATTTAATAAAGATAAAAAATGGCTGGTAAAACTTGGCTATACAATTTTCTTAAGAGACATCCAAATGTTAAACTTTGCACCCCTGAGCAAACATCTCTTGCTAGAGCTATGGGTTTTAATAGACCTGCCGTACAAAAATATTTTTCGTTGCTTTCTGACGTGCTTCAAAAATATAAAATACCACCAGAACGAATTTATAACGTTAACGAGACGGGTATAACGACGGTGCCAAAGAAAAGGTCTAAATGTCACTTCATGGGAAAAGGCAAGTTGGGTGTATATCTTCAGCTGAACGAGGTGTTCTTGTCACTGTGGAAATTTGTATGAGTGCTACTGGTGCATTTATGTCACCTACGTTCATTTTTCCCAGATCCAGAACAAAGCCGGAGCTGCTAGATGATGCTCCTCCTGGAAGTAAAGCTTTTTATCATTCGTCAGGATGGATGCAAAAAGAGATCTTTTCTAATTGGTTTGATCAATTCATTGAGTTTTCCAATCCATCTAAAGGACATCCTGTCCTCTTACTTTTGGACGGACATACCACTTACACAAAAAATTTAGACGTTATTGAGAAAGCTAAAGTTAACGCCATTGTAATGCTCTGTTTTCCACCGCATACCACGCATCGGTTACAACCGTTAGACGGTAGTTTTATGTCACCACTAAGCAATTATTATACGTCAGAAGTTGAGAAATAGATGCAGCAACATCCAGGTCGACCAGTTACAATATCCCAAAAAGGAAAGCTTTTCGGAAACGCATATATGAAAGCTTCTAGCATCCCAACAGCTGTGAATGGGTTTAGAAACCTTACAATCCAGAAATTTTTGAAGACTGGATGTGTGAACCAGCTGAAACTACAGACACGCCGATGAACGATCCTACGATTGGTCTGGTTGGAGAAAATAGTAGGCGTTTTCCACCACTGGCACTTTTACCAATATCCCAGATGCTTGTTTTACGGCGGTTATCACAGAACCAACTTGATGGCGTTTCAGGAAATGACAATACTCCAAAAACATTGCCCCCAGAACACTGTACACCAGAAAATTCTCACCAGATGCTTGAAAATAAGGAAAATTTTCATAAAACTCTCCCTTCTATTGCTTGCAGCAAATTCTATGATAATGCAACACCTTCCTGTTCCTACACTGACACGAAATTTCAAGTTACACCCCAAGGAGTTGTTGCCATTCCTCATGCAGAAAGAAAAATTAACCCTTATGATAAAAGGAGAGGGAAAACAGTTGTGTTAACTTCAACACCTTATTAAGAGGAACTTGAAAAATCTATAGGAAACAAGCCTCTTAAGAGACCCAAACTCAACGTAGACGAAACGCATAGTGGGAATATCAAAGCCAAAAATAAAAAAATGTATTACAAAACTAAGAAAAAGACGAGAAAGACGAAACTTGCATTTATTGCTCAGAACTGTATTCGAAATCTAAAACGGACGATGGCTGGGTAATGTGCCAGGACTGTCGACTTTGTGCGCACGAAGCTTGCGCCGGGGTTGATAATGATGGTGAACCCTAATCGTGCGACTTTTGCAGGTGTTAAACTTTAATTTTTTATTAATAATGGGCTTCACCCGCTCTGAATTTCAGTAAATTCATAAATTTATTATTTTTGTTTCATTTTTTTTTATTCGCTATGGGAAAGCTTTTAATATAAATTAACTTTTTTGATATCAAATATTTGCCGCTCTTTTGACCTAAAAGTTAACCAACATCAACGTCCATAACATTTTGACTTCTTCTGATCCACTTTAAAACTTGTAGAAAGATACAGCCCGGACGGAAGGACACGGCAAGACTACCGTCAAGGTACCCAGACTTATTTGATGTTAACTATTAGATGCAATTACCGTAGCAGTCTACTTTGATATAACCTACTAGATGTAACTACCGTAGCAGTTTACTTTAATGTAACTCGTTAGATGCAGCAGTTCCTTCTGATGTGACCGATTAGAGATAAACACCGGAGGCAGACCTTCCTGATGCAAATACCACGATGCAAGCAGCCCTAGAGAACTAACCCAGCCCACTGGACTAACTAAAAACTAAAGATAAGTTCAGTTCAGTTCACAAAGTACAAGTTTCCTTTTAAACTTCCTTCGGAAGATTAATTTAATAACTTATTTCAATAAACAAATATTATTTTCCTATCAGTTTAATTTATAAGCCCACTCGCTATAAGACCTGAAGGGTGTATCGCGTTCGGTATTAGCAGATCATTTTTTGATTAATTAATAACTTTACATTTAATTTAATTTTATACAAGGTGTTTCTACTTTTTCACCTTAGTTTCATTTTGTTTATATTTATTGTTGTTTAACTGTAAATGAATAAAAAGATAGTGTCGCCCATTAACTCATATTCACCAATAGACAGCATTAACTTGGAGTCGAACCACTCCTTGGGAAGAGTCCCTTAGCCGGGCTTTGAAATGTGTGTTGTTGCGTTGATATAATGTTACCTTTCTTTTAATTAAACATGACAATAAAAATAACTGAAGCATGTTTCTGCAGAAACTGGAGAACGACCTCACCTATATAATATCATGAAATATTTGACTTTTGGGTTTCATGAATATCAAAATTACAGTTAAAAATGTACTAGTTCTAAAACGAGTAAAAAATAAAAATAAACAAACAAACTCATTAATCAAAAGCGGGAGAGGCAAATTGACTCTTATTTTTTTATTAGCCTAGTATGTACCTATTGGATGTAGATGTGGTAGTGCCTAGGAATAATAGAGAGGAGGATTTATTTATACCAACTCAAAATAAATATATTAAAATGTAAGTGCATAAACAGGTCTTTAAAATGCGTGTGATTTTTCAAGAATGACGGCGCAGCCATGGATATTGTTGCACTGAAATTATAAATATTGGTAATATTACTACCAAAAATAGTAGTTAAAAATGGCTAAATTCCATATTTTTATTCGGAATCTTTTGTTTTTGAGATAGCTTAGTAGTTTGGTCAGTTCTCTGGTGAATCCTGTTTGTCTCATCTTGTATATCAGTCCTTCATGCTATACGTGGTCGAAGGCTTTGCTGATAACCAGGAAGATGGCTCCTTACCTGATTTCTATTGAATCCCTTTGTCGTAATCTCTTAAAAAACATTAGAAGGTATTGAAATGATAAAAGTTTCATTAAAATCTTAGAGTTTGACCCTGCATGGCGGATTTGATCATTCTCACTAGCGCGATGTCAGTAGCAAGAAGGCGTGAGAGCGCGAGATACTTTTAATAGTTCCAAATAATATTATTTATTCAAAATGATTTACCTCAAAACTCAATTATTTTTTTATTTAGAAAAAATTGTAAATATAGAAAAAAATTGAAAAATACAAATTTTGATTATTATAAATATATATTACTTTTTAATTTTTTTTAAACGGAAACCTAGTATAAAAATCCAAAACCTACAGATTGTTCATAGTTTTGAAAGTCTCTGCAAAAAATGAAACGATTTTATTCATAGGTAGCCGAGATAGAGAAACGCTAAAAGAGTGCACCCGTAAAACAGCCTTAAATATTTTTGAGGTATCAGGACAAATTATAGGTCATAAATTATCTTTAAAGCAAGAAGAAAAAAGACATTTGAAAGTGATATTCTGAAAACAAAACTCAAACAAGAATTTACCCGAAAATTTATTGCTTCTTTTATAGCACCTAGTAAAGTTTATGACCTGAGCTATGATGTCAAGTTGCCCGAAGGTCAAATTTCAGCTTGCGGTCAAACTAAAATGTTTATATTGTAAGGGAAAACCGAGGATTGAAGTGAATGTCAACCGGTAGGTAGTTCGATCTTCGAGATAATAAAGGTCTTCGCCAACCAGAAGAAGGAGTTCTTCATGAGTTTCGCCAACAGAAATAATTAAAGATAAGTTACGGAGGCCTCCACTCAAATATCAACTTAATGAGTGAAATACTGGAGGAACAAGACCTTGACATCTTCACACTTCAAGAAACAAAATTACCAAGAGTAGACTACATACTAAAGCCAAACTACGCAATATACAATATAGAACACTACAGAAAGATAGACTCCAGAACTCCTAACGATGGAAGCCACCATTATCGTTGATCGAACGGTATTTGGGGAAACAGCATCAATACAAATACATCCAGAAGAAAACTCGAAAGTATCAATACACATACACCCAGAAGAAAACTCGAAAGTATAGCAGAGAGAAGACTGCAGTGATGATAATAGAAACACTAAGACCAACACACACACCACACGTAGGACGCGCAGATATACTGGACATAGCCCTACTACTAGACATAACAGCGAACTGAGACATAGAAAACAATGAAGGAGCAACAGACCACGAAGCAGTAATTCACACAATAGGAGAAGGAAGAAGAAAGATACAAAATGAAATAAAGAAAATCAACTGGAAAACATACAGAGCAAGAGCAGGTCAGCTGGTAGGACCAGTAGAAATGCAGCTTAGCCGATTCACCAATATATCGAAGAAAGTACAACAACCATAACGTGAAATGCCCCAACAGATTTTCAAACGTTAGCGACTATTTAGAGAAAAAGATAATCAGCGTGAAAAACAGAGCAAGAAGAAGGGTTAAAGGAGCAGACAAGAAGATAAAAAGAAGAAATAAACAGACTAACGAAGAAGTAAAGGAATACATACAACCATATCCAAGGACTGCGAGAGAAGACTAGAAGAACTAGGCACAAATACTAAGAGATTACGGAATCTCGCCAAGATACTAAAATAGAACAAAAGAGATCCCACTAATTCATAGAGACAACGAAATCGTATTCACGGATGAAGAAAAGGCAGAAGCATTCAGAAGAACAATGAAACTCCAATTCACCCTAAATGAGCATGGACTTTACAGATCAAGTAGAAGAGAAATCGAACTTTGATGAAGAAACAGTTGATGGAAATTTGGAATTCACAAAATTCGAAGAAGTAGCCTACGCCATAAAAGGAAGAAAACCCAGAAAAGCACCGGTATACGACGGCAATACTATCAACGCTCTAAAGCACCTGCTAGTATCAACGGAATCCTACGAACAGGTAGAACAGATTTGAATATTTTTATCTTTAAAGCATTTTCTGTCGAGTACTTTATGTTAACTACCCGGTGAAATTAAGCTGCACAACTGTTTAAAATTTAATATTTTAATATAAATTACTATACCAACCGTATTCAATAATTTGTTCTAGCCCAAAAACCACTTAGTCATCATGAAATAGGTAACAAAATGTAACTTTAATATGCCAATCTCATGATGAAATTTAAGTTTATGTTAATTTTCCAATTGATTTGCGAAATTTTTGTTAAACAGTGATTTGTTTAGTGTTTTAAATTATTGTTTTAATAGAAAGATTTAATAAAAATGTTTCTGGTCAAATCACATCCATTTTTATTGTTAACTAAGGGTATAAAACCTTTTGATTATATATAAAAGGATAAAACTATAAGAGTAGCCAGTTGCGATTAATTAAGACCACCATCAAGCTGTAAAGAGCAGACAAGATATACGGCAGAGAAACAGTGGTTATAAAGTTATAGTAAATATTAAATTTTACAAGAACGTGTGATGAAAGTCAGTGTACAACAATTTGATTAGAAAAATCTATAAAAATAAAATATTAAATGTGGAAATATGATGTTTCAAAAATATGTTTTGTAACATTTTTATTTAATCTTTCTATTTGATTCTACCAGATTTGCGCTATGGATGAACTTTCCGATGTACTATGATGCTATCTTACCTTCGATGAATCCACTTTGAGATTTCCACTTGGCGTCGATATGAAAGGGAACTGACCACTTTCTTTCTGGACGTCCCGCGAGCTATATTAAACTCTGTTTTAAAGAAAAATTTGGAAAATTTAAAAGTCTACTAATCTAACAATTACACAAATACAAGTTTTTCTATAGACAGATAAAGAAAAGTAAAATTTGTAGTTGTTTAATGGAAACATCATCAAAAGCTACAAATATTTGTATGTATTTGTAAATATTATAATCTCTTGTTTTAATGGTAATCTGTAATTTTGATGAACTAACTGTAATTTACTCACATTAAAATGTCTCTAATAAGATAAAAATATTTTTATATTTTGTACTTATAAAAATCTTCATTATAAAACGCATTTGCGTATCGTAATGTAACTTTTACGCACGCAAATTTTTGTTTTAAATGGTTGGCGACATGAGTGAAGTATCTAATGACAAGACTATTGACATTGACATTTATGGTTAATAGCAATTTATTAATTTTATATTCATCTTTAAAAAAGTATTTGTAAATATGAATATCATCTTTTACTTATATAATACATTATTGGTTTATTAGTAATTTTAAAATATTTGAAAACATTAACATTTCATAATTTAAATGTCAAAACTGTCAAATGTTATAAATTAAACAATGCTACCGACATACTTTTTAAAATCAAAATTTTCGTAATTACATAAAAATAATAAATTAATTTAAAAAATTGATAAAATGGCAAAATATAAAAAATATTATAAACCACTTATTTCATATGGCTGTTGTGACACTCGTTCTTTAAAAAACTCATCGCTTCGCGATTCGTTTTTTAAACTTGAACTCGTGTCATAACAGAATTCCATATGAAATGCGTTGTTTAATATACTATTCTTTAAATATTATTATGTCAATTATGTTAAACAATTAACAAAACATAAGTAATGAAGTCCCTTTAAATTTCAGAAGATATACAATTTTCGTCTGTCCAAGTCCAAAGAAATTTACTCTAACAACGTTTACATCCCTCTTGGACTAATCAAATTATTCTTAAACATTCAAATTAGCGCATTCGCCTCTGGGGGGTGCAACCTAAAATACTCCTTTATCAACGTAACATAAAGTTAACACGTTGTTAAGTAACACAAAATATTATTGAACTAGAATTGAATCTTAAGGGATCAAGTGTTTTTCAGTTCGCCCGCCGAGTCAATAGATGGCACAACAAGAAAATTATAATCGCCCTTATCCTATTTTGACAGATGACATAAAAGGAATTAGTTTTATTTTGAATTCGTATGATCATTTATCTTTATGTATTGATTGGAAAAGTACATCTAATGGTTCGGCCGGTTACTAGAATTCTATTTTTACTTTTAGTATTGCAGTTTTTATTCTAAATCGTTAATTAATATTTTATGTTAAGTAACAAAGGTTTGACAAGCTTTTATGCAACCGGTCCGTAATGTTGCAATACTTTTCTTATTGATAATTATTTTTTGTGTACACTAGATCGATGTCAAACTTGTGAGCCAATTCTCGTTGTCAAAGTAATGTACTTGTACCTTACCAACCACTTCACTTATTCTCTTAGCTACGTCACAGCTATTTTGACACATGCGTAATGGGCGTAAATAAATATTCCTTGTATACTTTGTTGTACTATATTCTTTAAACATCCATCACTGCCACATTTCCAATCCAAATGTAAAGTGGGGATATAATAATATCTCAATGGCAGCAGTGGTATTGGGAGAAATAATTCCCGCTATAATTAAGCATGTCTGTCCTTAAGCTTATTCAGCTTCTCCTTGTTAGTCATCTGCATACTTTCACCCTACCCTACCACAGTACAATATGTAATCTTAGGCCTGATAACAATTAGATATATTTAGTTATTTAGACTTTAGGATGAGGATGGGTATGTCCAGTTAGTGCCAAGTAACTTTTGAATCACATTATTTAGTTTATTTCCGTTCTTTGTTAATGCCCTTTTAAGACTCATAGGTATATAACTTCAATAGCACTTTCCACATGTGACGGCCAAAGAAGAAGATTCTCCGTTGTTTGCTAGTCGTGTTAATTATCTTTTAAGTTTTTTATTACTTATTTCGAGTGCCAAGTTTTTTGTGATACTACTGGTATGTGAGTTTTTTAACTAATAGATACTTTTATTATTGTTGAAACATAAAATAGGCCAGTACCTGGCGGCCTAAGTGTGACAATATTTTGGTTTCCAAAATATTACACTACTCACAATGTCCTCAACACAACCGAATATTCAACCCAGCTTTACCACAGTTACCAAAAGCAACATCAAAAAACCTCAACCGCCACCAGCATCTTTTCCAAGCAGAAATCAGGCCATTGTCATGAACGCACTTCCTTTTTGAGTACATTAAGGCGATCGGCGAAATAGTTACACCAAAAAAAAATATTTTCGCTTCACGCATATCTAATATCGTATATGCATCTAACTCTCGTCATTAGCTCTCGTTGACGAAATAATAAAAAACCATCCAAACATTACCATCAATCAGCAATCTACCATAATACGAAGACTTATTACTCCCGCAAAAAGACCATTATTATCGAATGTATCTCCCTCCATTCCTCACACCGTTATCGAGCAAGCGTTTTACAATCAGCTAGGACTTCAACTCGCCTCTCTCATTTCCTTCATCCGATGTGGTACCCCAGAAGATGAACATGCTCATATTATGAGCTTCCGACGATCTGTTTACGTCATTCCTGATTAAGAAAACTTTGATCTACAAACCTCAGTTGAAATCTGCCATAAGAACACGAAATTAAGAATTTTCGTCACATCTTATAAACTAGAATGCTTCCTCTGCAAGCAAACTGGACACACTACAGATTCTTGCCCAAATCCACTAGAAAACCTCTCTAACCCTTCCACATAAAAAAATATTGGCCATAAATCCAATAATATCTCTACCGACAACAACTCTGCCTCACCCACGTCAACTCATGAACTTCTGCCAGATGATTCTAACAATCCATCTCTTGTCACAGAGGAACCTCAACCTTTAACCCTCCTACCCATAATCACTGGCATAAAAAGAACTCATTCAACTGACACCAGTCTTGAATCTCCTCCCGTTATCCCTACACCTCCTATTCCTACTCTTAATAATGACAACTCAACTTCCTCCTCAACTGCAGTCTTCCAAATCCCTAAAGCCACCCCCCAAAAAAAACCAAAACTACTGAAAAAGATCCTTGTAAAATAAGTCCTAACTCACGAATAGCCATCGAGGAATTAATCAAAACTTACCCAAATGCCTTCTCAATAACATCCATACCATTAATCGCATTTCTGGAGAACTCTTTCGGTAGCAGTGACCCCTTATCTGAAGCTTTTAAATACACAACAAACGTAAAAACCTTTTTAGAAGACCTATCACAAATCTACCCATCTATATATGACAGATCACTAAAAAACCGAATTACGAGGCTGCAAAAAAAATTAAACTTACTTTACAACCTAATGATACCTCTGACATTATAGGTCTACATTCCACCTGTTCAAATGACAGTGATTCCAACTGTGATAAACCCGAATTATCTCAATAAGGTATACCTATATCATATTTTATACATAAAATTCACCATAATTCAATGGAACTGCGACGGATACTATCCACGCCTTGAACGACTCCAACATTTGAACTCCATCTACAGCCCCGATTTCCTTTGCTTACAAGAAACCTATTTCAAAATAACCAATATCCCCCACCTAAAAGAATTTGAAGGTTATCATCATATTAGAACAAATTGCATTAGAGCAAGCGGTGGTACCTCAATATTCGCTTCCAGAGAACTTTATTCTACTCTTCTCCCTTTGACCACCAATCTTGTAGCAATTGATATCACAGCTACTGTCCTAATAAATTACCCATTTGCTCCCTATATATTCCCCCTGATTATGCTCTAAAAGAAGAAGAACTATTCGATCTCATTTATCAGCTCCCCCTCCCATTCATACTTACAGGTGATTTTAATGCCCATAACAGTATGTGGGGCTCATCGTGCACATTAGGACGAGGTAAAGTTGTAGAAAATACACTCAACTACACTAACTCATGCCTACTCAACACTGGATCCAATACACACTTCAACATCTCGTCTGGCACCTTTTCTGCCATTGATTTAAGCATATGTGACCCCAAAACTGCCCCTTCTCTAATATGGCAAACATCAGACGATCTTCACGACAGCAATCACTACCCTATTATAATATCTAACAACCTCAATGAACTGGCGCCTCAATAAAGGCAAATGGCCTGAGTTTCGTTTAGAGGTCGACACACTCCTATAAAATATTTCCTTCTCGAGCAATATAACCGCCGAATCTGTGAAAGTATTTGCTGACTCCATTCTCACAGCAGCTAAAGCCCACATCGGCAAAACTACCAGCTCCCCCAATCATAAAAATGTTCCCTGGTGGAACTCCTCCTGCAAAAATGCAATTCGTCAATCAAAAGCAGCTCTAAAGCACTATCAAAAGTACAAACTCCCTGAAAACTTAATTCTATACAAAAGACTAAAAGCCAAAGCCAAATATACTGTCAAACAGAACAAATAAACCTCTTGGCAAAATTATGTATCGACCCTAAATGATAACTACACTCCCTCCTAAACCTGGAAAAATATTCGGCAAATCCAAGGACAAAAAACAAATCTCAAAATCACATGTCTTTGATAGATCTGAAACCAGTAACAACCAAATCATTGCAAATACAGTTGCCCGTCATTTTGAACAAAAGTTTAAAAATAAAAACAAACCCACAACACTGGCCACCAGCCCTCACTTCTAAACCTTCATCCGTCACTTAAACAAGATATCGAATACATCAATTTGCCATTCACCGTTACTGAACTTATGTCTTCCCCCTCCTCCTGCAAAAATACCGCTGCTGGCCCTGATGAGCTCCCGTATATTTTTTTAAAACATCTGTCCGACTATAGTCTCTCAAGACTTTTATACATATTTAACTCCATCTGACTCTCCGAGACATTCCCTACTCAATGGCGCAATTTGATAATCATCCCAATCCTCAAACCCGAACAACCAACAAAACGTCCTCAATCTTATCGACCAACTGCTCTTACATGCACCATGTGTAAATTAATGGAGAAAATGATTAATAGGCGACTGCTAAGGTACTTTGAAAAATACAATATTATTCCTAAAGAACAATCTGGTTTTAGACGTGAAAGATTCACTAAAGATAATCTCGTGCTCTTACAAAACTCACAAACTCACAATTAACAACAAACAGGACGTCATAGCTGCTGTTTTTGACATAGAAGGAACATTTGATACATTACCCAGGCAAACTATCCTTGATAAGCTCAGACAATATAATCTTAGCGGCAACATATACTCTTTTTCTCACAATAAGGTCGTACAGCTAATAGCAGTCTTTCTCCGCCTCATGTCCAACATGATGGGGTACCCCAAGGCTCTGTGCTGAGCCCCACTCTGTTCATCCTTACCATCAATAATCTATGCTATAACCTTCCTGCCCCAGTGAAATACACTTTATACGCAGACGACCTCGTAACATACTGTCATGGCAAATCCACCATCACTACCTGCAACATTCTGCAAACTGCGGTAAACACTATACAAAATAGAATAACCTCCCTTTCACCCATCAAATCAAAAATAATTAAATTCAGCAGAAGACTTCCCTCCCCCGACCCCGAAATAATAGTTAATAATACAACACTTCCACTCGTCAAACACTGCAAAATACTAGGATTGACGTTTGACTCTCGACTCACATGGAAACAACACATCCAAGAAACTAAAGGCATTTGTATAAAAAGATTAAATATTATTAAAACTCTTTCACATCATAATTGGGGAGCTGATGAGAACACCCTACTAAAAGTGTATAGATTACTTATCCGCTCTAAACCGATCTTAATAGCCTCAATTTAGTACACAAAAAGTCCATCCGAATTTGCTTAGGAGCTTTTCGCTCAAGTCCGGCTGAGAGCCTTTATCGAGAAGCGAATGAACCCCCTCTTTAGCTAAGACGCCAATATTTACTTCTTTCGTATGCAACCTCGATTTCCTCTAATCCTAGTAACACAGTACATCCTTTAATTATATCAGTACCACACACCCCTAATACTTCCCCACCAAGATCAATCATACATTCAATTCCTCTACTTCTTTCATCACTACTTAAAAATATAAATCTCTCCCAAACTAGCCCCGCCCTCACTCTCATACTCCTCCATGGTTCAAAACTTTCCCTAAAGTAAATCTGTCCCTCAGTAAATTCAACAAAGAAGAAACTAGTAAGGAACTTATAAGGAACACCTTCCTTGAAATCATTAATAAAAATCGTTACGAAATAGTTCTCTACACGGATGTCTCCACAAGCGAAATTGGAATCGGATGCGCTGTTGCTACATCAAGTGCCCATCGGATCATTCCGAATAGGCATGATGACAGTCAGTAAGAATCACTAAAAGATTGATTTATTATAATTATATAAGATATGGAGATTCTAAAGAATTTACTCATTTTTATATTACATGTGTGATTACCTTTATTTTAACAATCCGCCATATTAGCTGAAACACCAATCAGAAGAGAGTGACGTCGTACTTTCGTAAATATTGTTGACATTGACATTGGAATGTAAACAAATATCTTGTTCGGAGTTTAATTGATGTATTCTTACATTGTGGAACCGCACACCATCGATACACATTCATGACTGTGATAACTATTATAATCGCACAAAATAAGTAAAAACAAAATAAACTTTTTTAACCACCCTCTTTTAACCTGCAAAATGTTTGAAGTTTGACGTTTTTACCACAGAATCCACAGATCACACGGGTCGCAGTGTTGTATAAATGGTATTTATTAATCGATGATGTCATAGATAGACGTCATTACTATTCTAGCGTTTTGGCGTCAAATTTAAAATGCATTTTTAAAAAGTAAATTTCTCATTTAAAAACTCTTATACGTGAAAACATCGTGGATCAGTTTTTAAAAATCAGTCATCATGCCTATTCCCCTTTCCTGCAGCATCCACACTGCCGAGCTGTATGCTATCCTTCAAGTCTTCAAATACATCTCCCAACTTAATGCTCATCTTGCTATATGCACAGACTCACTAGCCTCTGTACAATTTATCAATGACATATTTACTAATCACCCCCTTGTACAAGCTATCCATGATAAGTACCAACTCCTTATATCCCAGAATACAACAGTCACTATTGGGTCCCCTCACACATAGGGTTTACTTGTAACGAACAAGCCGATCGCCTTGCTAAAGAAGCTGCAACTATGCCCACTACCAAGTTGCATATACAAGTTTGCAAAGATCTTAAAATTGCCGTTAAGAGGTTAACTTGAGACACCTGGCAGGAAAACTGGGTCCAAGTAACTTCAACGCTATATGGCATCCAACCGACTATAGAACTGTTCAACATCCCTGGTCCAACAAGAAATGAAATGGTTAAGGTAAGAAGACTACGCATTGGTCACACCTGTCTCACTCATGGCCACTCATGTCAGCGTCATCTCACCCTAGCTGTCAACATTGTCATAATAGACTACATGTCAAACACATCCTCGTAGAATGCCTACATTACGATTCTCAACTCGGCCTAAAACTCAACATTAAGGATATCCTCAGCA
Organism: Ophraella communa; assembly: GCA_035357415.1. Classification (NCBI taxonomy): domain Eukaryota; kingdom Metazoa; phylum Arthropoda; class Insecta; order Coleoptera; family Chrysomelidae; genus Ophraella; species Ophraella communa. The sequence continues at coordinate 16,399,776 of CM068985.1, read as the reverse complement.
GCCCAGACCAAATATCTAAAGCGTTCCAGTTCCTCAACGAAGAGCAACTTCTCCATAAACTGTAAACAATATATATTTCACATACTTTATTTTATTTACTAAGTATATAGTTTTAATTATTACATTTATATATTACTTTATAATAACTGTAACTCGTGCAAATGGCCATAGCTGTCTTACGTACGTAAAATTAAATAAAAAAATATTCAATAGCGAAAACAAACCTTTTTCATTTCTATTTTTAATACTGTTTTTTAATTCACTATATATGTATTTATTATAGCACTTTATATTTTTTTTATTTATTTGAAACCATATTGAAAAACTAAAATCACAGATTACCGTCAAAACAAGAGAATCATTTATTATTTATAGATTTTGGCAGTAAAAGTAAAATGTCTGCGTACGTGCTATCGCTGCACTCTTAAGTTAATAGAATTTTAGCTAACAAATGTTTAAAAAGCGTTTTTGCAACGGGCCGTACATATTGGACAAAATTTAATCCAGTTTTTTATATTTAAGGCTAAAGTTTAAAAAGCCAAAACATTGAAATTATTTTCAAACATGCTTCTTTCCAATACCCCAAAGTTATATTCATGGTTAAAAGTCCATACGTAATTCCACAAGAAATTTTTAAAAAAGCTATGATACGTACTTTAATTTGAACATGCTACGTCGTGGCACGACTTCTTCAGCTTCTTCAGCTTCCGCATGCGTTTTCTTTTTACTAGGGAAAAGAAAATCGTTTCGACTGATCGGTTTTGAAAAAAGAAAGTCGGGATCACGTGATTTTTTTGATACTGAAGTTAAATTATCTGATGGAGTTGAAGATGTAGTCGGACGAAAATGACCATTACCTAAAAAAGATCATATAATAATAAATATCTCAAACTTTTCTTCATTTTTTGAATTCCAGTTCAGTGAAAAGCTAACAAATATCTACAGTGCCTCTTTGTCTTTCCTTATTTACTGATCAAAAGAATTAAATGAAAATTATTAATTTTAATATAGATACTTATGACAGCGGAATGTTTCTTTGATTAAATTTAAACAATTATATTAACCTTTCAACAATAACAAAGTTACTTAATAATGAGTAGGTTCGCCCTAGTTTATTATATATTTTTTTTATTTTGCACTTATAAAAATCTTCATTATAAAACGCATTTGCGTATCGTAATGTAACTTTTACGCACGCAAATTTTTGTTTTAAATGGTTGGCGACAGGAGTGAAGTATCTAATGACAAGACTATTGACAATGACATTTGTGGCTAATAGCAATTTATTAATATTAAATTGTTCGTTAAGAAAGTATTTGTGAATATAAATATCATCTTTTACTTATATAGTATATTATTATTGGTGTATTAGTCATTTTAAAATATTTGAAAACATTAACATTTCATAATTTAAATGTCAAAGCTGTCAATTGTTATAAATTACACAGTGCTACCGACATACTTTTTAAAATCAAAATTTTCGTAATTACATAAAAGTAATAAATTAATTTAACAAATGATAAAATGGTGCAATATAAAAAAATATTATAAACAACTTATTTCATATGGCTGCTGTGACACTCGTTCTTTAAAAAACTCATCGCTTCGCGATTCGTTTTTTAAACTTGAACTCGTGTCATAACAGAATTCCATATTATGAAATGCGTTGTTTAATATACTATTGTAACTTTACGAGCTTGAATGATATAATGACATCCTAAGAGTTATCATCTCAAACTATTTTATTTGTACGAAGAAGGTATTGAATTTGTAGTAAATTTACCAATCGATCAATCCCAAACATGTATAAATGGTGATATATCTGGAGATCGCGAAGTCCATAGAAGTTGGCTTAGGTATATTATTTTCATGTAATAACCTCGTAAAAATATTGTTGTGTAAGGACGAGCATTATTTTGTTGAAAAATGGATTGAATTAATTCCCGTAGTTATGGTAGTGTAACAGGCTGCAATATGTTCTTTAGGAAATTCAATTTTCTGTCAATGAATTATAAATAAGGTTTCTACTATATCGACCTTTACCTAGAAGTTTATTTGAAACGGATAATAATATTTAGTTGTGTTTAGTATTTATTGTAAAAAATTTATTAAAAATTACAAAGAAAGTATTTCATTTTATGTTGTGTAATAAACTAATAAAAAGAATAAACTAAAATCAACAATAATAAGAGAAGGAAATCCAAATTACAATTTTGGTACCCAAACATCCCTAATTTCCGCCATACCTTACAAACGCATAAAAATTGATATAGGAAAGTAAATACAAACTTACCTGATTTTTCTATGAAAAATCAAATAAAAATATAAAAAATGGAGGTTGCAATTAAAAAAAATCGTCGTCTAATCAAGTTAACATTTAACTCAACGTTGTGACCACCCTGTATAATTAATTTCTTATTTAAGAGAGTATTACTAGGGTTCTCGAGTTTCTAAAGAAGGCAGCACTGAGAGACGAGGGAGAAAATTTACAGTACATCTTACTACTGAATTTACCCCACTACTCGTATATTGTTGAAGAGGGTTTGTTTAAAATGTTACAGCGGCTTGACCAAAGTATTTTATATTCTATTTGGAACATATGTGCATTGATTTTAGTGTGATTTGTTTTTGTTTTTAGGGTGTTGGTTGTGTTTTTATAGATTTTTAATTGAATATTTTGCAAGTTGTTTTTTTAATTTTGTGATTATTTCTGTGATTACTTTCGAATATAAAGGTAAATTTTTTTTAACAAACAGATGAAAATGTGCTTAATATATTTTGCGATTAAGCTAATTTCTAAAATATCTCCAAAAAAAAACCAATGAATCTGTTCACCGAAGAGGAAGTAAATCCTAATTAAGGCTATCACAAGAAGGTATAAGAGAAAATGTTTTCCAAAAAAAGATCAGGCAAGTCAATTATTTACCGTCAAAATAAATATTTTACTTAGAGTTAAGGATATAAAATAACATACTGGTTAGGTATTTTTGTTTTTAGGCGAAATTTTCCTTTTGTGATTGAAAAAATGACTTTTTCGAACAAACCTGAAGTTTTGAAGCTTTGTCTGAGCTTCGAAGCATTGTTAAATGTGAAAATTATGAGATGCGGTTTATTTATTGATAAACATTTTTAGTTTTTAGAAGCAACTCCAGATGGCATTACCACTAAAATGTCCATATTCTGCTAGACATATGACACCCGAAGAAGGAATTCAGAGAAGAAGAATTACGTTTTGGAACAAGACGGTGAGATACACAAAAAACACAAATGGTTTTACCAAATCCAAGAGCAACTTCATGTGACTAAGACCCCATTTGGACTAAAACATGAAATCATTTCAAAGGATGATCATTTTTGGATTAATAATATGTCTATTACCAGAACTAGTAGACATTCGTAAAGCCAGAAATATGAAGATTCGTAATCCAGTTTATGTAACGGAATAAATTATAAAAGAAATCTTTAAAGTAAAATATTTTAGTTGTTTTATTTTTATTCTCCCTATTAACTAAGTGTTGGATAAATAATCATATTAAATTTAGAAAATCACGCGGAGAATTTTTGTTATTTAATGAGTTAAATGATACTTAAAACACACAAAAGCTTTGAAAAACAAGTGTAGACTAAAATGCCGGTTCGTCTAAACTCTAAAAAGTCTCTTTACCAACCATCAGTGCCATCAACCAGAATTCACAGATAGTAGCTTTAACCGAACAAGTTACTGAACTGACCAAGCAGTTATCTCAACTTCAATCAAAAGCAACGTTCAGAAATAATGATAACCGTAGCACACCTAGAAATAGAAATTATAGCCCGTCTAGAAATCAAAATTATAGACAGTCTAGAAATCAAAATTATAGACAGTCTAGAAATCAAAATTATAGCCCGTCTAGAAATCAAAATTATGACAGTAATTCAAAAGTATGTTGGTATCATCAAAAATTTGGTAAACAAGCTCCTAAGTGCATTTTACCTTGTGAGTTCAGAAATAGTAAAAATTCTACCATCGGAAAACTAAAACCAGGGCAGCCACAGTGTGCAGCGAATTGTGCCTGCCCAAGCTCTCATCGCCTTTTTGTGACAGACAAGAAATCAAAAGTACAATTTTTAGTTGATACCGGTTCTGACCTTTGTGTGTACCCAAAGTCATACTTAAAACAGTTTAAGGAACAGACTCCTTATGAACTTTTTGCGGCAAATGGTTCAGTTATTAAAACATATGGTGCACTTAGCTTGTCTCTCAATCTAGGCCTTCGCCGTGACTTTCCGTGGCGTTTTGTGGTTGCAGATGTGACAAAACCAATAATTGGTGTTGACTTTTTGGCTCATTTTAACATTATAGTGGATGTTCATAATCGCAAACTGATTGACTCTTTGACAGGATTAAGTTCTCTTGCAACGTACTGTACTTTTTCACAAGACAATGTTTCATCTGTATTATCAACAGTGGGCAAGTCTCTGTTCCACAACCTTTTAAGTGAGTATCCGGAAATAACTCGTCCAAATGGCATGCCACTTGAACAGAAACATGAAACTATGCATCATATAAAAACTACCCCTGGACCTCCTATAAGTTATAAACCTAGACGGCTAACTGGAGAAAAACTCAACATCGCAAAGCAAGAATTTGAAGCCATGGTAAAACTAGGTATTGCGAAACCCTCTTACAGCTGCTGGGCATCACCTCTGCATTTAGTCCCTAAGAAAGATGGAAACTGGAGACCCTGTGGGGATTGCCGTTTCCTAAATGCTAGAACTATCCCAGACTGTTATCCCTTACCACATATTCATGATTTTTCTCAGTTTCTAACAGATAAAAAGATTTTTTCTAAAGTAGACTTGGTTAGGGCATTTAATCAAATCAAAGTTGCCCCAGAAGATGTACCCAAAACAGCCATAATAACACCCTTTGGTTTGTTTGAATTTATGTACATGACATTTGGTCTCCGCAATGCTGGACAAACCTTTCAGAGATTCATGAATGAAGTGATAAGTGGGCTAAATTTTGTGTATGTATATATTGATGACATTTTAGTAGCATCTGAAACCTTAGAAGAACACATGAAGCATTTACGAGCACTATTTAAAAGACTCAAAGACTATGGAGTAATCATTAATGTTAACAAATGTATATTTGGAGCATCTGAAATTGAATTTCTAGGTTTCAAAGTAAACCAGGATGGTTTACAACCCACAAACGAAAAAATTACAGCTATCAAAGAATTTTCCCTGCCGAACAATACTAAACAGCTACGCAGATTCCTAGGAATGTTGAATTTCTATCGACGCTTTATTCCAGATGCTGCTAAAATCCAAGCACCACTCAATGTACTTCTACAAGGTGTTTCTAACAAATGCAAAAATATCGAGTGGGACCCAGAACTTCAAAAGGCATTCAATGACTGCAAGGATAGTCTTGTTCGTGCAACCCTGTTAGCACATCATGAACAGAGGTACGGCGCTGGAACTCCAAAAGGTTAAAATCCCAGGTACTAATATCTCTTTATATTGTGACACATCAACATCCTTACCAAGACCTTTCGTCACAGAAAAATTCAGAAAACAAATATTTGATCAATTCCATCAATTATCACATCCAGGGATTAAGGCTTCAGCAAAGCTTGTCAAAGAACGCTTTGTTTGGCCATCCATTGACCGTGACTGTAGGAGATGGGCAAAATGTTGTATCAAATGTCAGCAATCAAAAATACATAGACATGTAACATCACCCCTGGGAACATTTCCAAGCAGCTCCAAGTTCGAACACATCCATATTGACCTTGTAGGACCATTACCAATGTCGCAAGGTTTTAGATATTGCCTAACTGTAGTCGACAGATTTTCTCGACTTCCAGAAGCAGTTCCAGTCAGTGATATATGTGCAAAAACTGTAGCGGAAACTCTCTTTTCATCGTGGATTTCTAGGCACGGAGTCCCACTAACTATTACATCTGACCAAGGCCGCCAATTTGAGTCAGAACTTTTCAAACAGCTCGCAAAAATATGTGGTTTTAAACATATAAGAACCACTGCGTATCATCCTCAGGCTAACGGAATGGTGGAGCGTTTTCACAGACAACTAAAGAACTCCATTCGCTGCTATGAATCTGAAGATTGGGTCAGCATTCTGCCAACAATCATCATGGGATTTTTAGCAACCTACAAAGAAGACCTCAAAGCTACTCCAGCTGAAATGGTCTATGGTGAACCTATCCGTTTACCTGGAGAATTCCTATCCCCACGTGAACCTACCCCACTTGACCCCATAGACTATGTAACTGACCTGAGGAAACATTTTAATTCCTTAACTCCTACTCCTGGGTCAAGACATTCACAAAAAACTCCATTTGTTTACAAAAATCTCCACAACTGCTCCCACGTGTTCGTTAGAGTTGAGACAACCCATTCTAGTCTGCAATCTCCTTATGCAGGTCCTTACCCTGTAATCTCCAGGTCTAAAAAACTTCTAGTTGTCAATATCAAGGGTAAACATACTACAGTTTCAATCGACAGAGTCAAACCCGCATATATACTTGATTACAATTACAACAAACAATTTTCAGACAGCCAAACTTCTCTGCCACCAATAAATAACCTGTTTCCTGCACCAGACGAACTCCCTACATCACCAGTAAATCCAACTCGCCCAGAATATTCCAAAACTAAGTCAGGACGACATGTAAGATTCCCACAAAAAGTTACTCCTGATTAGAGAAAAGCAGTGCCGTTACTGTGTTTAGTTTAGTTTTTTTGTTAATATTTAGTGAAAAAAATATGTTATTTTAAATCGGCGTTTGTGAACAAAAAAATATTGAATTCTTTTTGTAAACCTTTTTATTAGCGGGGGAGTACTGTGGTGACTTGTATTTCAAATGTCAATAACAACAGCTTAACTTCTATTTTTACTTCTGTTTCTCTTAATGGTCTTAGTCAACATAGGTTGTACAACCATTAAGTAAATAGAAAAAGAAGGGAAGATGAAACAAGCGAGGTACAGTTCTCTTTTCGTGTCAGTCAGGTTTTGAGAATAAAGTAAAAACGTCAATAGCATTTTAATTAATCCTCAACCTTACGGTTAGAGTCTTCAGGCTTCAATTATTAAAAAGTAGTCATTCAGAGAATAAGAAGTAACGATTCAGATTTATCAATTATAGAGAATCAATGCAATATTAACCATTGCAATCAAACAGCTTTGAATACTTTTGTGGCAGGATGTACTGGCATCCTGAAATATAATATGCATCTCAATAAACAAAATTCTTTAGAAGACGCTATGGCATATGTAGATGAATTTGAAAATTTCGAAAAATTATATGGCCAGTTAAGCGAACCAAAAATGCATCAAATAGAAGTAACTATAATAATAATAATAATAATAATAATAATAATAATAATAATAATAATAATAATAATAATAATAATAATAATAATAATAATAATAATAATAATAATAATAATAATAATAATAATAATAATAATAATAATAATAATAATAATAATAATAATAATAATAATAATAATAATAATAATAATAATAATAATGATAACTGTAGAGTGTGTAAATCAATGCCCGAAACGATACAGCATATAACATCGGGATGCTCGAGCCTGGCACAAACTGAATATCTAAACAGGCACAATCTGACAGCCAAAATCCTCCACAAATATTTACTCCACAAACATAACATTAAAACAATAGAAGAGCCATACTACAAATACACACCAGACCAAGTCAACGAGAACCAAAATTACAAAATATACTGGGATCGAGGAATCATAACCGATAAAACAACTATAAACAACAGACCAGACATAACAGTAATAGACAAAATTAACAAAATCACAACGTTAATAGATATTGCACACCCCCTGGACCACAACATACAGAAGACGATATCAGAGAAAATAAGAAAATACTCGGACTTAGCAGAGGAAATAAAATCAATGTGGAAAATGGATGAAGTCCTCATTCTCCCCGTAGTCATCTCAGTCACAGGACTCATACCACTGGAACTTCCCGCAGGATTCACGAAACATAATCTACCATTCCAACTAATAACAGACATGCAAAAATCAGTAATCCTAGAAACATGTCGGATAGTCAGGAAAATCGTGAAATAAGTCAACAAGGTGTGAGTTTTGCGAAAGCCCTCATTACCTTTACCACAACATCTTAAATGTGAGACTATAAAGAAATAATAATAATAATAATAATAATAATAATAATAATAATAATAATAATAATAATAATAATAATAATAATAATAATAATAATAATAATCTCATTGGCATGAGATTGGGACTAGATAAATGCAGAAAGATAAGTATTGTGCGCGGAAAAATGATGCAAATAGAAAATGATGATGTACATGAACTCGCAATTAAGGATATGGACGAAGGTGAAGTTTACAAGTATCTTGGTATAGCTCAAAAAATAAGAATCAATCAAAAAGATGTTAAGAGTAGGTTACAAAATGAATTCAAGAGCCGCATTCATAAAATAGCAAAAACCAATCTTAAAGGCAAATATCTAATAAAGGCTATCAATACCTTTGCTATACCCATTCTAACATACAGCTTTGGTGTGATCAAATGGTGCACAACTGAAATACAAGCAATGCAACGCAAAATAAGAACAATGCTGACAGAGTACAAGTTTCATCATCCAAAGTCTTGCTGTGAAAGAATGACCATGACCAGGAAAAATGGGGGCAGAGGATTGATTGACCTTCAGATATTACATGACAACCAAATCTCATCTCTTAGGGAATATTTCCTTGAAAAAGCCGAGAACGATGCACTTTTCAAAACATTGATGGAAGCTGACAAAAACTTTACCCCACTAAACTTAGCCGGAGAATTCCAGAGAAAAGCACAAGATAGGGATACCAAAGAACAGGCTTGGACAATTAAGCCCTTACACGGAAGGTATTATAGGTCCGTTAATGCCGAAAATGTTGACAAAATCAGGTCACACAAATGGCTAACAAATGGAAACCTGTTTGCCGAAACTGAAGGGTATATGATTGCTATACAGGATCAAGTTATCCCTACAAGGAATTATCGTAAACACATAATGCAAGATGCTTCTATTGAAAATGATAAATGTCGTAGATGTGGTACGCAACCTGAGACAATAGAACATATTATTCTCTCAGGCTGTACATGCTTAGCTCAAAGAGAATACACAAGAAGGCACAACAATGTTGTAAAAATTATACATCAAAAAATATGTAAAAGCTTTAACCTTTTAAACAACGAAGAGGTTCCTTATTACAAGTATGAACCAAAAGCAGTACATGAAACCGACGAAATCAAAGTGTATTATGACAGAACAATTTACTCAGACCACACGAGATTGCATAATAGACCAGATATCACAGTATTATATAAAATCTCTCGCAATGTCTATTTCATAGACGCTGCTGTCCCAGCAACAAAAAATATGAGCCGAACATACGACGAAAAGTGTACGAAATATGCAGAACTGGCTGTAGAAACAAAAAGGAATTGGAACCTAAATAATATACAAATAATCCCAATAATAATCAGTGCAGAAGGTGTTATACCAAAAAGTTTAGCACCAAACATAAAAAAACTCGGACTTGGAGAGAACGTTGTGGATACTATACAAAAAAGTGTAATTCTTGATGCATGTCATATAACCCGTAAGATCATTAATTTATAATTCGATAATATTAAATCAATAGCCATGGATGCATTTTGATCTGACTTAGGTCACCAAAATGTTTCTTTTTACCCACAAGAAAGGAGAAAAAAAAACATAATAATAATAAGTACTACGCTCACAATCCCACACGGCCGGTGTACCTGGTATGTCGGCTGTCTGCTCCACGGATTCTGGGGGGAGCAGTAATTCGATTGTTACCGATACCTTAACACTTAGGAATCGTCTGGTGAATCGACATGGCAACACCTACAACTCTTGTCGCGTTCAAGTTGATGACAGAAGGGCTTGTTCGAAAAATGATGCATCTTCTTCCTCGGTTAGCGGCATGCGCAGCGTGACACCGAGTATGGCTACTGCGACAACAGAAGAGGAAAATAATACCAAATCTCCTCCACCGGTTTCTGCTGTTTCTGGAGTATCGCAAGACGGTACATCTATGACCACTAAAGCCGGAAAGCCCAGGAAGCGTATGAAGTGGACTACAGAGATGAATTCATTCATTATACGTTCCTATTTTAAAATTACTAAAAGTGAGACAGATCTAACAACTTACAGATTCGCCTATGGCGGCTATTGTCGTCTACTTTTTATAGTTTTGTTTATGATATATAAAACATATATACAGAAATAAAGTCAGTTACAATCTGAATTTGATTTTAATTTTTAAATACCTGAGTATAAATAAAAATCTTAGTGATAAATCCCGAATATACTACACTGGCGACGAGGATGTCTATTGGTAAATTAGAATATTTTCAAATTGGAGAAAAGAAGTGGACAACTTACATTGCACGTGTTGAGCAATATTTTATTGCAAATGGCATAAAAGATGAAATTAAAACCGCTATCCTATTAACTGCTGTCGGAGATGATACCTTGGAATTGATAACTGATTTGTGTAGCCCCACGAAACCCGAAACGATGAAATATGAAGATTTGGTAAAATTACTGAAAAACCACTTACAACCGGATCCTTCAGAAATGGCGGAGAGGTACAAATTCCGTCAAAGACGACAAGAACCAGGTGAATCCATAGCGGAATATGTTGCAAATTTAAAGAAATTATCAAAATCTTGCAATTTCCGTGCGGGTTTAGAAGAAAATTTACGCGATCAGTTGGTATTTGGGTTACGTAGTGATGCTATTCGCCAACGTCTCTTCACAGAAAAAAAGTTAACGTATAATACAGCTCTGGAATTGGCTTTGAATATTGAAGCGGCAGAGAGAAATTCTACGCTCATAGATAATCCAGCAACTTCAATAAATCGGCTTGCAAAAGTTCTACCGAAAAATAGAAAGTCGCACCAATCATTGAGACAAGATAATCATAGCGCAGGTACTAGTTTTTGCCGTCATTGTGGCAAATCGAATCATAGTAGTGATCAGTGCTATTTTCGTAACGCGACATGTCATAAGTGCGGGAATAAGGGTCACGTGAGTAGGATTTGTAGTAATAAAAATTTTATTGTAAAAAAAAATGATTCAAATGTACATAAATTTATGAGTGAAGACAATTCAGACGATTCAGATGATCAATTAGATTTTTTAAGTATGTCATCTTTAAATTATATAAATCAGTTAAATACAAACTCAGACACCTTAAATTTTTTAATATAAGAGATAAATCAAAGTCTTTAAATATTGACTTAAATATTAATAATACAAAATTAAATATGGAAGTTGACACTGGAAGTCCAATTTCCGCAATTTCTGAAAATGTATACAAAAATCATTTTAAAAATGTAAATATAAATTGTTGTAACTTAAATTTAAAATCCTATGTAGGAAATGTTATAAGTACCTTAGGATTTATTGAAGTTCAGGTAGTGCATTTAAATAATTCTCATAAACTAAAATTATACATTATTAAAAATGGTGGTCCTCCTATAGTTGGAAGATCTTGGCTTCGCGAGTTAAATATTTCAATCGACAATCTATTAAATTTAAATAAAATCAATAAATTTGAAACAAATAAATTTATAAAAATACTCAAAAAAAGATTTCCTGATGTTTTAAAGAACGATTTGGGCAAATTTACTGGGGGTAAAGCTAAATTACATTTAAAAGAAAATGCTATACCAGTATTTTGTAGAGCTAGAAATTTACCTTTTGCTTTAAGAGATAAAGTAGAGAGGGAACTGGATAAATTAGTTCAAAATAACATTTTAACACCTGTAGAGTTTTCAGAATGGGGAACACCTATAGTACCTATATTTAAAAAGTCAGGAGATATCAGAATTTGTGGAGATTTTAGTGTAACCTTAAATCCTAAGTTGAATATAACTCAGTATCCTTTACCAAAAATAGAAAATTTATTTGTTGCTTTAAATAAAGGAAAATTTTTTAGTAAAATTGATTTGTCCCAGGCTTACGCGCAAATTGAACTGGAGGATTCATCAAAAAAATGTGTCACGATTAATACCCACAGAGGTTTGTTCCAGTATAACCGTTTACCATATGGAGTGGCATCGGCTCCTAGTATTTTTCAAAAAATTATCGAACAAATTTTTGCGGGTATGAATAGCGTGGTAGTATTTTTGGATGACATTTTAATATCAGGGAGGACGAACAAAAACATGCTCAAAATATTTTTCTAGTTTTTGAAAAATTGCAAAAAGTTGGTCTTAGAGTAAAAATAGAAAAATGTTCTTTTTTTCAAGTCAAAATTGAATTTTTGGGTTTTGTTATTGATCATAAAGGCTTACATACATCACCAGAAAAAATTAAGGCTATTGTAAATGCTCCTCCTCCCACAAATGTCACCGAACTTAAATCTTTTTTGGGTTTAGTTAATTATTATGCCAAATTTTGTAAAGATATTAGTTCTAAATTACATCCTTTATATTTGCTTTTAAAAAAAGATAAAAAGTGGTTTTGGGGTAAAGGGCAACAAACTAGTTTTGAATTAATTAAAAAAGAGTTAGCATCTGAAAAGGTTTTAGTTCATTTTGATGAGAAACTACCACTTATCTTGACTTGTGATGCAAGTGCATATGGCATCGGAGGAGTAATTTCTCATGTTTTTCCTAATGGCGACGTCCGTCCCATTGCATTTGCTAGTCGCACCCTATCTAACTCTGAAAAACAGTATTCACAATTAGATAAAGAAGCCTTAGCAATTATTTTTTCTGTAAAAAAATTCCATGATTATCTTTATGCCAGATTCTTTACTTTATATACTGATCATCAATCACTAACAAGTATATTTGGTGAAAAAAAAGGTATCCCATTGTATGCAGCAAGTCGACTACAACGATGGAGTTTAATTTTAAAAACCTACAATTTTAATATTAAATATGTTAAATCCAATAAAAACTTTTCAGATGCTTTATCTCGTTTACCGTTGCCTCATGTCAAAAATAATAAGACTGAAGATTTTTCTCATATTCTATTTATAGAAGAAAATTTACCAGTTGACCATCGTAAAATTGCAGCTGAAACTACGAAAGACGTAATTTTAAGTAAAGTTTTTGGATATTGCTTAAATGGTTGGCCGTTTAAAGTGGATGATGTTTATAAAGATTTTTTTTATAAAAGAGAACAATTACATTTAGCACTAGGTTGTATTATATGGGGATACAGAGTGGTAGTTCCTAAATCTTTACAAGAATATGTTTTAAATGAAATTCATTTTACTCATATGGGTATTGTAAAGTGTAAATCTATAGCAAGATCTTTCGTGTGGTGGCCTAATATAGATAGAGACATAGAAACTGTTTGTAAAAAGTGTAAAATATGTAATACTATTAAAGAAAATCCGCCAAAGTTCCATTAAGACCTTGGCCTTCTGAAAATATTCCGTGGTCAAGACTTCATATGGATTTTTTGGGGCCAATTTAATGAAAAAAAAATATTTTATTGTTATTGACTCTTTCACAAAATGGCCTGAAGTTTTCGAATTAAAAACACTAATAGTGTAGCTGTGACAAAAATTTTACAAACACTTTTTGCTCGTTTTGGTTTACCTTCTAAAATTGTAAGTGATAATGGACCTCCATTTTCTTCAATCGATTTTAACAATTTTTTAAAATCTAATGGCATAAGACACATATTTTGTACACCATATCACCCTTCTAGTAATGGTCAAGCAGAAAATTTTGTTAAAACGTTTAAAAACATGTTAAAAAAATGTATCTTGGAAAATAAAACTTCTAACTTTTCACTGGAAAGATTCCTGTTAGACTATAGAAATACTGCTCACTGCACTACAGGAGAAAGCCCTGCTAGAAAAATGTTTAACAGAAATTTAAAATGTAGGTTAGATTTACTAAGACCTGATAAAAGTAAAAAGTTAGAAGATAAACATGAGAAACAAATAAGTTTGTTTGGCTGGGTAGATAGATGTTTTAGTGTGGGAGAGCAAGTTTTAATAAAAAATTATAAAAACCCTGCTAAACCTTCCTGGATAGATGGAAAAATCATTGATCAAGAAGGTTCTGTTATTTTCAAAGTTAAATCAGCGGATGGTATGGAATACCGGCGTCACTCAGATCAAATTCGCTCTTTAAATTTACCTAAACAAAATTCTTTGTCTTTGGCTGTTACTAATGCTGATATTAACTGTGGAAATAGCAATAACGAAGTAACTGAAGTTCAGGCAAACGAGGTTATTTCACAGCCCATTCCTACGGTTATCAATGATACGGCCGCTGTTGGGCATAGATATAATTTAAGATCTAGGGACCATTAACGTTGGTAAAGTATTGTAAACTGTTGATTAATTTATTTGTTATAAGGGTAGGAGTGTGTAATGTATTTATAGTTAAACCTGTAGATACGCCTATGGCGGCTATTGTCGTCTACTTTTTATAGTTTTGTTTATGATATATAAAACATATATACAGAAATAAAGTCAGTTACAATCTGAATTTGATTTTAATTTTTAAATACCTGAGTATAAATAAAAATCTTAGTGATAAATCCCGAATATACTACAACAACCAACAAATCCGGTTTCCCAACAAAAACTGTTCCGAAAAGAAGAAGCAACATAAACCTTGGTGGCAACAGCGACTCGAGAAGTCCATTAATGATATAAGAAAGGAGTTAGGACAACTTACAGAATTTAAAACCAGCACAAAACCCTCCAGACGCTTAACTAATAGGGTCAAGAAAATCTTTAAAAAAATTAAAACTAACACAGAACATCCAAGACATAAGGAACACTTATGCTCCTATATGGACCTTCTTAGACAAAAGCTAAAAGCCAAATCTAAACGATTGTCTCGATACGTTAAATGTACAAAAAAGAAGCAACAAAATCACTTATTTGACAACAATGAAAAGCTGTTCTATAGACAACTGAGTAGCGTAGGAACAAACAGCAACGATAATCTCCCAAGTAAGCATGAACTTACTGACTATTGGTCTTCAATATGGTCCAATCCTCAAAAACACAACGAGGGTGCCGAATGGATTCAATCTGAGAAGGATAAGTCAAACATTGCTCCAATGTTGTTTAACAACATAACAACAGCTGAAGTAAACCAAGCAGTAGGAGAAACTAACAGTTGGAAATCTCCAGGAATGGATAATATCCAAAATTTCTGGTACAAAAAATTTAGCAGCTTACACGAAGTATTGGCATCGAAATTTACACATATCCTTCAACATCCAGAAGACATTCCTGCCTTTCTTACTCATGGTTTAACCCATATGCTTCCCAAAACAGCCAACACACAGGATCCTTCCCAGTATAGACCAATCACATGTCTTCCAACGCTTTACAAGATATTAACATCATGCATTACTAACAGAATTTACAGGCATGTGGACCAAAATAACATCTTGGCAGAGGAGCAAAAGGGATGTAAACGTGGTCACCAGGGTTGCAAAGAACAGCTTATTATCGACTCTGTGATCCTAAGGCAAGCGCAAAAGCAATGTCGCAACATCTCGACTGCTTTTGTAGACTACCGTAAGGCATTTGACAGCGTGCCTCATTCCTGGCTAATAAGCGTTTTATTAGTATATTCATCAACTGTATAAAAGCAGCCTTTAAGTAAGAAATCCTTAGCAAATTTCGCGTTGCGTCATATTCTTAATATCCAAATTTTTATGAAATTTTGCAAACTTATTATATAGACCAACGTTCAATTTATTATTTCTGGACATCTGAGTTCGAGAGAAAGTATTAACCAAATCATTTCTAAACCTAGTTTCATACGAATGCAATTTCCCACTAGCAGCCATTTGATTTTGGTTTTTATAAACTAATTTAAGAGTTTCCAATATGTATATACATGGAACCGGCAAAATCCTAAACTTCCGAAACAATTCTTTGCAGTGTGCATCGGGTTTAGCTCCATCTAGAATTCTTACAGCAGCTTTTTGCTTAGAGAAAATCTGTTCTACCCTCGAAGAAACTCCCCACAGAACGATTCCATACATCAAATGGCTATGAACAATGGCATAATAAACAGTCCTTAGTACATTGAAGTTAACATAATAACTTAGCTGCCGCAATGCAAATATTTGAGATGCCAGACGCGAACATAGGGTATCAATATGATCCACCCAATTGAGATGCATATCAAGAGTAAAACCGAGATATTTGACAGAGTCAAATTTAGCAAGTAATTTACTCGAACTAAAAGTAATTTTCTGGGTTTTAGTGCAATTTAGCTTGAGTCTTTTTGAGGAGAACCACTTACTCACACGATCAAAATCTTCAGCACTACGTTGTGCATATGCCTTAGTGGCAATTACTGTATCATCTGCAAACAGAAAACAACGCGAGTCTTTAACCGAAGTCGGTAGATCATTTATATATAATAAGAACAACAAAGGCCCCAATACAGAACCTTGAGGCACACCATTATTTTTCTGTAGAAATGATGACTCTTTATCATTGCAGCAAACATATTGTTTCCTGTTCGAAAGATACGATGACACCAGTTCCAGAGTTATACCCCGAATACCGTAATATTCCAACTTC
Organism: Ophraella communa; assembly: GCA_035357415.1. Taxonomy (NCBI): domain Eukaryota; kingdom Metazoa; phylum Arthropoda; class Insecta; order Coleoptera; family Chrysomelidae; genus Ophraella; species Ophraella communa. The sequence continues at coordinate 16,383,148 of CM068985.1, read as the reverse complement.
CCTAGTAAAATCTTTCTATTAACACAATCGAAAGCCTTGGAAAGATCACAAAAGGACACAAAAGTATCTACCCCACTATCGATCCCCTCAACAACAAACTGCACCAATGAAGTTAGAGCACTAGCGGTAGATTTGTTTCGACGAAAACCAAATTGCGCAGGTGTTATTAACGATTGATTAACAAACTAAAGCATCAATCTATCCATTATTATAATTTCAAATATCTTACCAATTATGGGAACTATTGAAATTGGCCTATAGTTTTCAAGAGAATTTTTCTCTCCTTTTTTAAAGGTAGGAAGCACTTTGGAGATCTTCAAGGAGTCCGGCCAGCAGCCCTGTTCGATGCATTTATTATATAGAACAGCCAATGGGGCAACTATATAGTCAACAGATGATTTAAGAATATCATTATTAAAGCCATAAAAATCAGTACAACGTGAATTTTTTAGTTTCATTATAGCCTCTCTTACATCATGATTTAGAATAGCTGGCATAAAAAATTAACAGGACGGTTTAGGAGTATTATTAATAAAATAAATAATAATAATAATAATAATAATAATAATAATAATAATAATAATAATAATAATAATAATAATAATAATAATAATAATAATAATAATAATAATAATAATAATAATGATAATAATAATAATAATAATAATAATAATAATAATAATAATAATAATAATAATAAACCAAGCTATAGGAGAGACTAATATTTGGAAAGCTCCGGGAATTGATAACATTCAAAATTTCTAGTACAAAAAATTTGACAGCTTACACGAAGTACTAGCATCAAAATTTACATCTATCCTTCAACATGAAGAAGACATTCCAGCTTTTCTCACTCATGGTTTGACCCATATGCTTCCCAAAACAGCTAACACACAGGATCCTTCGCAGTATAGACCAATCACATGTCTTCCAACGCTTTACAAGATATTAACATCATGCATTACTAACAGAATTTACAGGCATGTAGACCAAAATAACATCTTGGCAGAGGAGCAAAAGGGATGTAAACGTGGTCACCAGGGGTGTAAAGAACAACTTATTATCGATTCTGTGATCCTAAAGCAAGCGCAAAAGCAATGTCGCAACATCTCGACTGCTTTTGTAGACTACCGTAAGGCATTTGACAGCGTGCCCCATTCCTGGCTCATAAGCATTTTAAAAATCTACAAAGTACACCCTAGCATAGTTAATTTTCTTGAAACATCGATGAAACAATGGAGAACAAACCTTCAGTTTAATATTAATGGTCAGTATCTTAAAACCGATGAAATCGCTATTCGCAGAGGAATATTCCAAGGTGACTCACTTAGTCCACTGTGGTTTTGTTTGGCAATGAATCCACTTTCTACCATGCTCAACAACACAAAATATGGCTTCAATCTTAAGACTAATAGAAACACCAACTGCACTGTTTCCCATATTCTTTATATGGATGATATAAAAATGTTTGCTTCTAATCAACAACAAATTCAACATCTTCTGGATATAACCGAAAGGTTCTCCAGTGATATACGAATGGAATTTGGTTTAGATAAGTGCAGAACCTTAAACATCGAAAAGGGAAAAATTGTCAATGGAGATGTCGCGCTACCTAATGGAGATATAATCGCTGCCATGCAGAATGGGGAAACCTATAAATACTTGGGATTTCAACAAGCCAGATTGCTAGACCAAAAACAGTCCAAGTCCAAAATCAAGGATCAGTATACACAGAGGGTTAGTTCATTACTAAAATCCGAACTGAACGCAGGAAACCTTAACCGAGCAATTAATACATATGCCGTACCTGTGTTAACTTATTCGTTTGGGATTCTACGATGGACAAAAACTGAATTGGAAGATATTCAGAGAACAACAAGGACTATGATGACCAAGCACAGATATCACCATCCAACATCGTCAGTACTCCGAACAACACTACCGAGAAAGGAGGGAGGAAGAGCTCTATGCGACATAATCAATCTACACAACAAGCAAATAAATAAATTACGAGACTTCTTTATCACTAAATCAATGTCATCTAATTTACACAAATTTGTTATAGGAGCAGATAAAAATTATTCCCCTCTAAATTTAGCAGGTCCTAATGTGGATTTAGAAATAACAACAGATGCTGAGAAACACGTTAAATGGGCCCAAAAAGCTCTACATGGTCGACATCATCACGACCTTAACCAACCACACATTGACAAATTAGCATCAAATAGGTGGCTTGCTGATGGTACCCTGTTCCCAGAGACTGAAGGATTTATGATGGCCATTCAGGATCAAGTAATTAATACTAACAATTACAAAAAATTTGTTATCAGGGACCCAACTATTACATCGGACAAGTGTAGACGGTGTCAACAAACGTCGGAAACAATACAACACATCATATCAGGATGTTCAACCATAGCCAACACGGATTATTTACGCAGGCACAACCAGCTGTGTAATATTATCCACCAGAAACTGGCCAACAAATATGGACTGCTGAATACATATACACCGTATTACAAATACAATCCACAGGCAGTGCTGGAGAATGCAGATTTTAGACTCTACTACGATAGGTCCATTATCACCGATAGACAGGTGACGAATAATCGACCCGACATTGTAGTGGTGAATAAAAAAGCCAATTCAGTGCTGCTAGTCGATGTTGCAGTTCCAAACAACAACAATATTTTGCACAAATATAATGAAAAGATAGCAAAGTACACCGATCTTGCTATAGAAGTAGGGCAGATGTGGCATGCAGAAAAAGTGGAGGTGGTACCGATCATCGTATCATCAACCGGACTTATCCCGAGAAGTCTTGAAGATAGTCTTAAAAAACTCAGTCTTCATAAAAATACTTTCATTGATTTGCAAAAAGCGGCAATTTTAAATACATGTCACACTGTTCGGAAATTTATAAATATGTAATCTTTGAGCCTAATCCCATTTGCGTTTACGCTCGGGATAGGTAAATATTACCAGCGAAAGCTGAGTAAGTGCATAAGTCTTTTGATAATAATAATAATAAATATTACCAGCAATAGCTGAGTAAGTGTATAAGTCTTTTGATAATAATAATAATAATAATAATAATAATAATAATAATAATAATAATAATAATAATAATAATAATAATAATAATAATAATAATAATAATAATAATAATAATAATAATAATAATAATAATAATAATAATAATAATAATAATAATAATAATAATAATAATAATAATAATAATAATAATAGTGCTCGAGAATGCAGATTTTAGACTCTACTACGATAGGTCCATTAACACCGATAGACAGGTGACGAATAATCGACCCGACATTGTAGTAGTGGATAAGAAAGCTAAATCGGTGCTGTTAGTCGATGTTGCAGTTCCAAACAACAACAATATTTTGGACAAATATAATGAAAAGATAGCAAAGTACACCGATCTTGCTATAGAAGTAGGGCAGATGTGGCATGCAGAAAAAGTGGAGGTGGTACCGATCATCGTATCATCAACTGGACTCATCCCCAAAAGTCTTGAAGACAGTCTTAAAAAACTCGATCTTCATAAAAACACTTTTATTGACTTGCAAAAAGCGGCAATTTTAAACACATGTCACACTGTTCGGAAATTTTTAAATATGTAAATTTTGAGCCTAATCCCATTTGCGTTTACGCTCGGGATAGGTAAATATTACCAGCGAAAGCTGAGTAAGTGCATAAGTCTTTTGATAATAATAATAATAATAATAATAATAATAATAATAATAATAATAATAATAATAATAATAATAATAATAATAATAATAATAATAATAATAATAATAATAATAATAATAATAATAATAGTGCTCGAGAATGCAGATTTTAGACTCTACTACGATAGGTCCATTAACACCGATAGACAGGTGACGAATAATCGACCCGACATTGTAGTAGTGGATAAGAAAGCTAAATCGGTGCTGTTAGTCGATGTTGCAGTTCCAAACAATAACAACGTTTTGGATAAGTATAATGAAAAGATGGCAAAGTACACCGATCTTGCTATAGAAGTAGGGCAGATGTGGCATGCAGAAAAAGTGGAGGTGGTACCGATCATCGTATCATCAACTGGACTAATTCCCAAAAGTGTTAAAAAACTCGATCTTCATAAAAACAGTTTTCTTGACTTGCAAAAAGCGGCAATTTTAAACACATGTCATACTGTTCGGAAATTTTTAAGTATGTAAATTTTGAGCCTAATCCCATTTGCGTTTACGCTCGGGATAGGTAAATATTACCAGCGAAAGCTGAGTAAGTGCATAAGTCTTTTGATAATAATAATAATGATAATTATTATTTCTACCTGGGAAGTGACGCCCCCACTGGTCCGACTTACCTGGGCTACCAGGGGAAAATGGTAGTACCTGGCAGTAGGTATAAAATGCTTCAATCACAATGTCGAGTTTTAAAACTAAATTACCCCAGATGGGTAGAGTACTACGCTCATAATCCCACACGGCCGGTTTACCTGGTATGTCGGCTGTCTGCTCCACGGATTCTGGGGAGAGCACTAATTCGATTGTTACCGATACCTTAACACTTAGGAATCGTCCGGTGAATCGACATGGCAACACCTACAACTCTTGTCGCGTTCAAGTTGATGACAGAAGGGCTTGTTCGAAAAATGATGCATCTTCTTCCTCGGTTAGCGGCATGCGCAGCGCGACACCGAGTATGGCTACTGCGATAACAGAAGAGGAAAATAACACCAAATCTCCTCCACCGGTTTCTGCTGTTTCTGGAGTATCCCAGGACGGTACATCTATGACCACTAAAGCCGGAAAGCCCAGGAAGCGTATGAAGTGGACTACTGAGATGAATTCATTTATTATACGTTCCTATTTTAGAATCACTAAAATTGAGACAGAACTAACAACTAACAGATTTGCCCTTCATCGAGCATTTATAGAACAATAACCGGAGTTTCAACATGTTACAGAGCAACGTATTGCTGACCAGCGTCGAACAATTATTAAAAACAATTTACTACCTGGTCCACTAATGCAACAAATACGAAGTGAAGTACTTCTTGAGCTCCAAACAGAAGACGATCATAATGTAATCCAACATACAAATGATCAGCTGTATAATATAAGACTTGATGACCACACTAGCGAGGACACACCAAACATGGATCAAAACGAAAACATAGATAATGACACACAAACAGACGAACACGAAAATGCTGTTGCCGAACTCTCTAAAGCAATGGCAGAATTTGATGGTACCAACCCAATTCAGCGACCAATATTGCCCAAACTGAGATCAAATAAGAACACCAATAGGATTCTTGCACTTTTTAATCTACTTTTAAATGATCGTGCTAAGGACTGCCAAACACTGGAAGAAATCCACACCCTTATCTACTGTGGTGCAGTTGCAGTGCTACGAAGTCACAACCAACAAATCCGGTTTCCGAACAAAAATTGTTCCGAAAAGAAGAAGCAACATAAACCTTGGTGGCAACAGCGACTCGAGAAGTCCATTAATGACATAAGGAAGAAGTTGGGACAACTTACAGAATTTAAAACCAGCACTAAACCCTCCAGACGCTTAACTAATAGGGTCAAGAAAATCTTTAAAAAAATTAAAACCAACACAGAACATCCAAGACATAAGGAACACTTATGCTCATATATGGACCTTCTTAGACAAAAGCTAAAAGCCAAATATAAACGATTGTCTCGATACGTTTAATGTACTAAAAAGAAGCAACAAAATCACTTATTTGACAAAAATGAAAAGCTGTTCTATAGACAACTGAGTAGCGTCAAAACAAACAGCAACGATAATCTCCCAAATAAGCATGAACTTACTGACTATTGGTCTTCAATGTGGTCCAATCCTCAAAAACACAACGAGGGTGCCGAATGGATTCAATCTGAGAAGGATAAGTCAAACATTGCTCCAATGTTGTTTAACAACATAACAACACCTGAAGTAAACCAAGCCGTAGGAGAAACTAATAGTTGGAAAGCTCCAGGAATTGATAATATCCAAAATTTCTGGTACAAAAAATTTGACAGCTTACAAGAGATAATCGCATCAAAATTTACACATATTCTTCAACATCCAGAAGACATTCCATTGGTTTAACCCAAATGCTTCCCAAAACAGCTAACACAAAGGCATTTGACAGCGTGACTCATTCCTGGCTTTTAGCGTTTTAAACATCTACAAAATAAACCCCACCATAGTTTCTTTTCTTAAAGCTTCGATGAAGCAATGGCGAACAAGCCTCCAGGTAAACATTAATGGTCAGTATATTAAGACTAACGAAATTGTTATTCGGAGGGGAATATTCCAAGTTGACTCACTTAGTCCACTGTGGTTCTGTTTGGCAATAAATCCACTTTCTACCATGCTCAACGACACAAAATATGGCTTCAATCTTAAGACTAATAGAAACACCAACTGCACCGTTTCCCAACTTCTTTATATGGATGATATAAAAAAATTTGCTTCAAATCAACAACAAATTCGATATCTTCTGGATATAACCGAAAGGTTCTCCAGTGATATACGAATGGAATTTGGTTTAGATAAGTGCAGAACCTTAAATATCGAAAAGGGAAAAATTGTCAATGGAGATGTTGCGCTACCTAATGGAGATATAATCGCTGCCATGCAGAATGGGGAAACCTATAAATACTTGGGATTTCAACAAGCCGAATTGTTAGACCAAAAACAGTCCAAGTTCAAAATCAAGGATCAGCATACACAGAGGGTTGGTTTATTACTAAAATCGGAACTGAACGCAGGAAACCTTAACCGAGCAATTAATACATATGCCATACCTGTGTTAACTTATTCGTTTGGGATTCTAAGATGGACAAAAACGGAATTGGAAGATATTCAGAGAACAAAAAGGACTATGATGACCAAGTACAGATATCACCATCCAATATCGTCGGTATTTAGAACAACACTGCCGAGAAAGGAGGGAGGAAGAGCTCTATGTGACATAATTAATCTACACAATAAGCAGATAAATAAATTACGAGACTGCTTCATCACTAAATCAATGTCATCAAATTTAAACAAATTTATTATAGAAGCAGATAGAAATTATTCCCCTCTAAATTTAGCAGGTCCTAATGTGAATTTAGAAATAATAACAGATACTGAGAAACACATAAAATGGGCCCAAAAAGCTCTACATGGTCGACATCATCACGACCTTAACCACACATTGACAAAATAGCATCAAATAGGTGGCTTGCTGACGGTACCTTGTTTCCAGAGACTGAAGGATTTATAATGATCATTCAGGATCAAGTAATTAATACTAACAATTACAAAAAAATTGTTATCAGGGACCGAACTATTACATCGGACAAGTGTAGACGGTGCCAACAAACGTCGGAAATCATACAACACATCACATCAGGATGTTCAACTATAGCCAACACGGATTATTTACGCAGGCACAACCAACTGTGTGACATTATTCACCAGAAACTAGCCAACAAATATGTATTGTTGAATTCTTTTGCACCTTATTATAAGTACAATCCACAGGCAGTGCTCGAAAATGCAGATTTTAGACTCTACTACGATAGGTCCATTATCACCTATAGACATGTGACGAATAATCGACCCGACATTGTAGTAGTGGATAAGAAAGCTAAGTCGGTGCTGTTAGTCGATGTTGCAGTTCCAAACAATAACAACGTTTTGGATAAGTACAATGAAAAGATGGCAAAGTACACCGATCTTGCCATAGAAGTGGGACAGATGTGGCATGCAGAAAAAGTGGAGGTGGTACCGATCATCAACTGGACTCATTCCCAAAAGTCTTGAAGACAGTCTTAAAAAACTCGATCTTCATAAAAACACTTTTATTGATTTGCAAAAAGCGGCAATTTTAAACACATGTCACACTGTTCGGACATTTTTAAATATGTAAATTTTGAGCCTAATCCCATTTGTGTTTACGCTCGGGATAATAATAATAATAATAATTTTAGATTTCAAAATTTCAGTCTTTTCAAAAGAAATAATAATGGAAATAATTATAATAATAACTATCAAAAATTTTCAAATTTTCCAAGTTAATATATAACAACAATATCAAAAACCTAGAAATTATCCGACTAACGCTCAGGTATTTGGTCCTTCACGTAACGTTTTTAAACCTAATCAAACTCCAACAAATAAATTACCTAAACCAGGGCCTATGTCAATGACATCTAGGAATATTTCAGACAGAAGTAATTATAATAATCATTTTATTCCGTCAAATAATAGACCTTATAGTAATTTTAATCAATTTAGAAATAATAATCAAAGAACTAATTTCGAATCAGAAGAATTATATGCCAATAATTATTAATTAGATAACGAAGAAATTAATGATAATGATGAATATTTACAATTTGATTATCCCATAAATGAATCTAAAGCACAAATTCAAAATTTTCACGAGGTCCCTGTAAAAGCCAAAATGAAATAGTTAAAATTAATGTAGCTTCAAACAATCCCTTGCCATATATTCAAATAAAAAACCCCAATTTAAAATTGCTAATTGATACGGGTAGTTCAAGGTCAATACTGAAACCTTCGATCGCTGAAAAAAATTATCCTAATTGTACCTATTTATCATTCTAATGTAGATATTAAAACAAGTTTGGTCAGTAAACGAATAAAATTTTAAGCTGAAATACCAGTATTTAAAGAATTTAAATATAAAGGTGAAATAAATTTTATATTGTATGATTTTCCGGATTTTTTCGATGGAAACATAGGATTAGAGGATATGCTTAGAATGAATATAAATATTGATATCAGGATAATTTTTTAAAGTGGTTTGAGAACCAGCTGTTAATTAATCTCACAGAACCCAGCATAATTGTTATGGACAATGCTCCATATCACAGTGTTTCACTCCATAAAACACCTAATACAAGTTGGAACAAACCACAAACTAAAGAATGGTTGACTAGTCAAAACCTTGATTTCACAGATAATATGCTAAAAGTTAAACTTCTGGACATTGTTAATAGGTAAGAAATGAAAGTAATACTTTGAATTTTAAGCTTAACTTTGGAAATTTCCTTGGGATAATCATTTAATTTTAAGATATAAACCACCAGTCATATATATGGCTGACCATTTATCCGAGCAATATGGACACAAAGTGCTACGTTTACCCCCATATCATTGTATTTTCAATCCCATAGAACTGATATGGGGTACATCAAAACAATATTATAACAGACACATTGGCAGAGACGGAACCACTGAAACAGACTGTTTAAATATGTGGTCTGAAGCTCTTGAAAACTATCTATCGTACTGAAGAGGAAATTTTTAAATGGTTTGATAGAGATTGTTGGATACACTAGAGATTGCACCTATAATTATAAATTCCAATGAAGAAACTGAAATTAGTGATGAATCTAATTATAGCGAATAAAAGCAAATATTATACTCTTTATTTTATTAAACCCATATACTCAAAAGGAAAAAAAATATAAAAATTATGTTGGTACTTTGTATTCAAATAAGTTGTTTTGGATAGTTTTATTCGAATCGATCTTTAGATCTTGTAAACTTATAAATGTCCGGCAACACTGTCTATACGTCTATAGTTTAAAATTATGATGACGTGTAGCAAATTTCGTTTTGCACCGACTATACTATACAAAAATAAATGCAGTATATATTGGCGATAAAGGATTTTGTTCATGCAACTGATAAGACGTTCTTAATTTCATTAATTTTAGATATTGATAAATTACTATTAAGCTAAAACTGAGTTAAATTGTTCAAAATACAATAAAAAACAACTTTGAAAAATTCCCCATCGTATGGTTTAAGTTCATTTGCTTAATTTTGAAAATTGCATCAATTGATCTTCTTAAGATTTGAACCTTTTTTAAGATGTCATCATTCATTCGTGTGCTCTCTAATGTTTTTCTCCGTTAGTGCAATATCATAAAACTTATTTGATAGTAGTCTGTTATATATTCTGTTAATGGTTCTGAACTGTTCTAGATATCTTCCAGGATTTGTAAATTTGTGTAGCATTGCGTTTAAAATACAGTATTTCCTGCAGGACATAGTTGTAAACGAAGTTGTGCAACGTAATATCACTGGATAAATATGTTTATATGATCGAAGAAGAATCATTTTTTTAAAGTAATTTTTGTAGCGAATGGTTCAAAAAATAATCTTCTTAAATATCGATCTTCCTGTAATTTTACTAGATTATTTTTTTCACCTCTCAAAATATCACAGTTTTGTGATTTCGTCCAATGAAAACGCTTAATGTTCAATGTTCTGTGCTAAATGCTAGCCAATTATCCAACAATTCCCTATTTAAACAGGCTTATCTTAATTATCCCAAAAACTTAACTTGTTAATTACTTTTCAACAATTTTTAAATTATTAACTAAACAAAAACTTAATATTAAAAATTATAACAAAAACTAAAATGGAATATTCCAACCATGTAACTCCTCCATCCCTAAGAATGAAATATACGGAGTATTTTTAATTTTCTTCATTTATCTTCTTTCTTCTTCTTCTTAGGATGGGAATAGGGTTTTAATAAAAATAGGGTGTGACATTATTTAAATTTTGAGGAACAAATGTCAAAACATCCCTAAATTGATTAATTCCGTTTTGTTTTATATTAAAAATTTCATTGATTAATATAGTGAATCCAATCTTCTTAGATAATCTAAATTAATTTGATTAAATCTAATGGGGTTTTAAAATGATTATATTTTCTATTATTTTAAAATCTTAAAAAATATTTTTATATGTAAGTAAATTTTTTATTATTTAGTTTACGTACGATTAAATGTAGGACTCTTTCTAGGTTTTCTTGCTATACTTTTGTACAGTTTCTAATAATACTCCATTATCTTGGAGAACTTAATTGATTTATATTGAGATTTTTATTATCTTCTTTTAAACACCTAAGATGTTCAATGATAGTGGAATGGAATCTTTCGACAGGGGAATTTGAATTGCTATTTTTGGCAATCTTGTGTAATTTGCAGACATTTTCTAGGTCTTAATTTTTGAATTCTGTACCGCCATCGGCGGTAATTTTATAGGGGAGTCCATGATGACAGGAAATTTAGGAGATTGTCTATTACTGATGTATCATTAATACTTGGTAAAGGATAGGATTGTTCATATCTGGTAAAGGAATCGATAATTGTTAAATAGGGTTAATTAGAAAAACGAAAGACATCTATATGGATATGTTCAAAGGGTTTTGATGCAGTTGGGGTGAGACTAAATTTTATGACAGGGGGATTTCTGTCGTATTTATTTTTGAGACAAACTTCACAATTGTTTATAAATTTTTCGATATCTTAGGACATTTTGGGCCAATAGTATCTAGTACTAAGTGATGTTTTGACTTCGTTTATACCTCCATGACCTTTTTTATAAATATGATAATATTTTATTTTTTCATTTTGTTCCTCTAATGTGAGAACATCTTCCAAAATTACTGTACTATGGATTAATTTATAAGCAAAATATTTAAAATATTTTTGAACAGTTCTAATGAATATTTCAGGGGTGAGTGGGGTTCTAAAATAAATAGTATAATCTTTATTAGGATCTACATAATCTTTCATAAATTGAAAAATCTCTGTTCCAAATTTCTTTCAGGCAACATAACAAATAAACGTGTATTTTCAAAAACTTTTTCATTTTTAATTTTGATTTCATTTATTTCTCCACTTGTAATAATTATTTAAATCATCTAATTCAGGTAAAGTTTCTATATTTTCTTCTAACATTGGTAGGTACTGTTTAAAACTTTTTACTAACCTCTCGAACAGCAGCAAGAGGTATGAAAGGGCCATCATTGTCTCGTTCTTTTTCAAAAAAATTTATCAAAGAAGCTTCCAGTTCATTGCAGCGACTATTTAGTTGTTTTGGCATTTTTTCACTTATTGCACTGTTTTTGTTCTTAAAAGAACAGTTTTTGTATATTTCAAAATAAAAACAAAAAAGAATAACACAAAAACCACAAAAAAAATTACAAATACAAAACTAAATATACTAATTGGTGAAAACGGCAACAACGCGACTTGTCAATCACGGCTACCAACTTTATGTAAACAAATTTAACTATTTTATATTGATTTATTGAATGGAACATTTAATTTGAAAGTTGGGAACGATGCTTAACAATTATGACGAAATTAGTGACGTGAATCAAATTTTGTTTTGCACCAACTATAATTTATTTTTTGATGATTTAAATAGTGAGACCTTAATTTGTACAAATTCACTCAACACATTTTTATCGAATTGCTGTTCTCGTTTGGAAATTAGTTTACTACTTCGTTACATTTTATAAAGACTTACTCGTTTAATTAAGATTGTGTACTTACCCCTTGGAAGTAAATGTCTGGTACCCGACTTTTCAAGCGTCTGGCGAGGAGGCTAAAAATAATTAAAATGAAATGTGACGGGTATTTTTTCACATATAGGAACTTTTATTAATATAGGGCTTCAGGCAAATGATCCCCCATGAAAGTGGTGTAAAGTATCTCCAGGTTCCAGGTTCCAGGCTTTCGAAGGTATAGTGACTGCACTCAAGAAAACTTGGTAATGACTTAGTACCAGAGTAGCTTTGGAAGCTTATAATTTACCAAGAAGAACCAATATAAGAACAAATTAAGGAAGAATCACACGAAAAGCCCAAATTCACAAATGAAGAAGAATGAAAATTTATTGTACTGACCCTTACTCTGTGGAAGTCCATCTTACTATGAAAAATGAAACTTTTGAACGAAGCTGTCAATTTTATTTTAAAAAATTAGCTTTTTTAAATTCACCGACAGCTGTTTCGATAAACAATCATCATTATTGAATTTAAAAAAGCTATTTTTTTAAAATAAAACTGAAAGTTTTGTTTAAAAGTTTCTTTGTTTAATGTTCTTAGAAGAAGAAAGGGGTTTTGTATCTATTTATTCTCATTTTTATAACAATTTTAAAGAATTTTAAAGACAAACATTCTTCCACACCATAGACCTAGTAACACTGCGTAGACTATGCGTGGAGGTTATATCGATGACTGAAAGAGATGGAGCTAGGAAGGGAAACTGTCAATTGTTGTCATTATGGAAGCACGGCGTGCGCTTTTGGGGGACACAATTATTTTAGTTGCTTATAAAACCGACTCTGTTGTGACTATTTTACAAACATTTGAATAATTCCCGCCTAATTTTTGCCGTGAATAGCATCATTATTCTCCTGCCCTCTTATCATTGGGAACGCTGAATACAGTTTACATCAGCTGCAATGCCGTGTCCAGTGTTAGTAGGTCTATTAGTAAGGGAACCCACTATGCTAAATGGGGATTTACCCTCTCTATTTAATCGACGAGTTTTTGTCATTTTGGCTTGTTAAAATCGTCAGATTATATATTCTTCAGTATCCTTGAATTATATGCTTCAAAATAAAAATAAATTATCGATGCTGGAGAAATTCCTGATCCTTTATCCTGGAAGCGCGGCCTAATTAATGAGGTTCATATTTGGTGGAGGTACTTAATCGGGTACAAGATTATATTATATCCAGTATATATAGTACCTATGTTAATATGCCATGCTTCAGTAAATCCTGAAATCCCCGCTTGGGCTTGCCTAATATTCTTGTCATAATTTAACAATATATGTAAATTCGTAATTATATAGCATTTTAATAAATGCTCCGCACAACCTAAAGGTTGGGAGCATTAGGCAAATTAATAAACGTTTTATATATTTAAATCCCTACGAACCTTAATAGTCTGTGCTCCCAGTTGTAACATAAGGATGCGAAAAACTAACGCTCAGCAAAACCAATATAAATAAGCTAAGGATTATCACAAAGAAAAATGGAAAGATCAATATTGAGAATTAAGCTTACGGACCACCGTAAATAACACGGAGATTCGAAGAAGAACGGGAATATAGGACATCATCGAGGATATAAATAAAATGATGATAGATATAGCAAAAGACTGTTAGAATGGAGATCCCGTGAGGATAGAAGAAGTTGGGGCAGACCACCGACACGAAAAATCCACAACTCGATAGAGATTCTTGGCGACGTATGAAGCAGCAGTGGATGATGATGATGATGGTGATGATGACTTTAAATTGATACGTTATATACCTATCTAACTGATAGAAAAAAAAACCAAATACTCTTTTCTTCAAATTTTGACTGAAATAATTTTATGAGACAACTAACCAAAACTATGAAGAGTTTGGAAAATTTTATTTTTAATTATGATTTGAACAATTTTACTCATCTTCAGCTAGATAGAAATATTTTTAGATCACTCAATTTTGGTTCAAATTTAAGAGGGCTATAATTTTAATAAAAGTTCCCTATTTTTGACTGATATATTTTTACACTTTACTGCTTGTATATCTGTCTAATAATATCGGATAAAATTTGAATACAACAATATATTTACATAGAGTTGAAAATATCCTTACCCTAAAATCTCCTTCTCTAGACCAATCCACAAATTTTGATTTTGAATTCTTAGGATTCCTGTCCCGCTTACCTTCTGTATGATGATGGGAAGGAAACAGTCTAAAATTATTAAAAAACTGTTTTATTAAATCTTATATAAATTACATTTAGTTTTAATAACAGAAATAGATTTAAAAAACATTAGGATACTGTAGAGCTGTTGGTGCCAGAGCTGCCAAAGATACTTCGAAAAAGTATCTAGATACAAGATAAGTTACTTTTTGAAAAAGTATCTGAAGTTACTTTCTATATCTAGTTACTTTTGAGAAAAAGAACTTAATACGTATCTTAAGTTAGTTTTTTAGATACTAAATAAGTTACTTTTATACACTACAGAGCATAAATTAGGGTCACCCAATAGACATTTTTAGAGTTTACTAACGGATTGCTTGAATAAAAACAGGTTTTGAAGTTAAAAGTTTGTTAAAAGTAATGAAATTAACAATTTTAATTTGAAGGATTAAAACGAATTTTAAGGAATTTAGTAGCTAGTATTCCCTCCTCTGGAAGTGATAGTCTGCAAACTACAAGGCATGCTTTGGATCACATTTTGTGAAAGATTGTCCCATTCCTGCACCAGTATATCGCGAAGCTCTCAAGAATTTATGGGGACACATGTCTACACAAATGTTACTGTATTTTATCCTAAATAATGTTCTATTTGGTTTAAATTTGAACTTCAAGTAACTATTCGACAGTGTGAGGCCGTGCATTATCATGCATAAAGGTTGCGTCGTCTCTAAGAATAACCATGAACGGTAAAAAATGGTCTTCTAGAAGCTCTGTCAGGTTCTTATGCGTAGTCAACTTCTCTTTATAGATAAAGACTAACCCCGTGCGAGTGTCAAAAGATATGCCTCAATGCCTTAACTCATCCTTCACCAAATGGAAGTCGCTCAGCAATACACGCTTGAGCATATCTCTCGCCTAGTTTTCACCACACTCTTACACGTCTATCTAAGCCTTCTTCAGAAAACAATAGGCTACTCCAATCCCTACTGTCCAAGCCAAGTGTACTCGTGCAAAATTCAACCTAGCAATCCAATGTACACGAGAAAGTGGCTGTTCAGTAGCTAGTTCGAGAAGATAAACCAGCACTGTGAAGTCGCCTCCTAACTGTCCACTCACTTATGTTTACATTTATCACTTCTTGCAAATTATTTCGAAGGGCAACTGCCGTAACTGTTTGGTTTCTTAAAGCACTAGAAACCAGTCATCTCCAGCTGTTGTAGTCCTATCTCGCTCTGAACCAGTGAGCGTACCAGTCTCTTCGTACCATTGCCGCAGTCGTTGCACACTCGAGAGACTTACACCAATGCTAATTAATCGCGATCACCCTTTCAAACAAGTCTTATTATCCTGACTGAAGGAATTTTCCTCAAAGCAACATAGTTACTTTTTGGTATCAAGTTACTTTTTGTACCTAAGATACTTTTTAGTATCCAAGTTATTTTTCGATATCCAAGATACTTTTTTAAGTTACAAGATACAGTTCCTTTTAAGAGAAAGTATCTAAGATTACTTACTTACTTTGCCCGAAAAATAAAGGAACTAAGAGTAACTTAGATACTTTAAAGAAAGTAACTAAGTTACTCTAAAGTAATTAAGATACTTTTTCCTGACAGCTCAGGTTAGTACAAGAATTTTAAAGCCATTAAAAAAGAATTCTTGGAGAAACTGGGAGAAAGGAACATTCGATCGCACGAATAGGGATTACCTAGTAATATTTCTTTCTATCAGTTAAAACCGTATTCAGGGCCCTATTCCCAAACCGTGACATATTTTGTCGAATAAAATCTGAGACCGCGGTCCGATTCGTGTTAGCACGCTCACGCCAATATTTAGTATTAGAGACATAAAGCAATTCAAAAAATGTATCACGTATCCTTATCCGTGTACGTAACGTAAAGGAGATACGTAATTAAGCAAAAAAGAAGCATAAAGCAAACGCGTTTGCAACGTAACGTAACCATTCATGTGTTATAAAAATTTTAAATTAAAAAATAGCCCCGATATCTACTTTAACAAAATAATGTCGTCATTGCCACTGTAAAATAATCTTTTTATTTTTAAATCCATTATCGCATATCACAGAAATGTTTGTTATGATTGATGAACAGAAAATGTTATGATTTTTGAGCATACATCACTTTTATCGCTAAATCATTGAAAAATGCGATCACGGAACACAGTAATGTGATACGTTACGTTAGGTACGTGTGACGGATTGATACGTTTCACGTAACGTAACAAAACCCACGTATCACTTCTGCACATGCGCATTGCAATACGTATACGTAGTGATTTTTAGAACTGCTTTAAGTCCCTATTAACAATGATAATGTGATACTACCCCATCGTAAACGCTATAAGTGTAATTCGGAACGAGTGCTGATACAATAAGAGTCCTGGTAAGTAAGCTTTAATTTAAAAAAAATTGTGCTTTTAGTTCAGTTAGCACATAAAAATAGAGAGATGAATGTTTGATATTCATTAAGAATTATAAATAACTCTTCTTTTTAACTTCAACTTCAATATGTCAATCTGACGATGCTAGTTTTTAGCGAAACAACTGTAATTGTGATTTTAAACCTTATTTTTTCAATTAAACTTGGAAGTTTAGTTAAAACGAAGAGTATTTTTATTATACTTAATAAGAGGAACTTTCAAAAAATAAGGGTTAGTATAATAAATTTAGTTTGACATTCAACTAGAAAGCCAGCATGACGAAACATTTTTTGTCATTCAATAATGGTTAATTTACTGGTCAAAATGCCATAAATTCACAGGCTCTTTATTAAGACTTTTCTTTTTTGTTGAAATATTGTTCTATTCAATAAATATTGAGAGGAACGTTTTTGTTCAAGTTTGCGGTTGGATTTTTTAATTACTGCTGTTAGATAGTTTTGAATAATTTGGTACAGTCTTTTTACGGAAAACGTAGGTAAAATGTCACAATTGAGATTGTATAATGTGTATTTTTAGTAGCTATGATCTATTAAGTTAAAAAATATTTGTGTTATGTTACTTACTTTAAATTTAACAAATCAAGATTTTTTAAACATAAATTTTCTCCCTCTTCAGAAAATTGTGTACTGCCCTTAAACGTCAAAACAAAGATTTATTTTAAATGTGCAAATATAATACTTGTATATGCATATTTACCTCTTCGCTGTTGGGAAAACTTCTTACCATAATTATTAAACACCAGGACTAAAATTTTTATCGTTGATTTTCCAGGAATAACACAATATTTTGCTCCGATTCCACTTAATTTGTTTGTAAAACAACAGAAATAAGTTGTCAAACATAACATGTCACAATTATCAAAATTTAGACCGGGCTAAACACCAATTTGGTTAAGGCAAAAATACATTTAAACTAATTTAATTTGTCAAACTTTTGACGTTGACTTTATTAATTAACCTATATTGTTTTACTTATATTTAGTTCAAACCACAAATCACCTACTCTTAGATGTTTCACGCAGATGGCTCAAGGTCATGCTATTTTATTACAAGTAGATGGAAGCACCATTGAATTTTAGTAATATTTTGTAAAATTTCCTGTTTTATCCACTACCCACCGATTCCAAATGCCTGTTGTCAGTTGTCATTAGTTTTAATTTCTAACAGATTGTAACGGTTTGTGTTTATAACTCTTTATAGTAGTAATTTTCAAATTTCATCAGTTTGTTTTCAAGTGATATAAAGTTAATTTTAGTGATAAATTTCAATTTTTAAACAATAGTGTGTGTAAGGTTTTATGATGCCACGTTATTTGAAATGTTATATGCCTACTTGCACACCAACATCTAATATTAGGCATACATTTCCAAATCCAAATAAATCCAAAGCATGGTTAAATGCAATAAACTGTGATGAATTGAAGACGATGGAGCCGCTAGCTGTGTATCAAACAAAGAGAATATGCCATAAATATTTTGATGTGAAGCTTGGTGAATATACTTTTTTCAATAAATTTTTTAATAATATGTTTCTTATTTTGGCCTTTCTGTAAACAGTCAATATTACCAAAAAACTGTTAATTTCCTTAAATATTGCTCAGTAAATGACTTGATTTATTAGATGTAGAGTACTGGATTGGTTACCTCCAACCGATCTAATAAGGGTAGCTTATTTTATAAAACACAAAAGTGATATTTATGAGTGCTATTAAATTGATACATAACCCTGAGTTTCACAGTCGTACAAAACACGTGGACATACAATTCCACTTTATTCGACAGAAATATCAGAAGAATAAGATCTTATCGAAATATATTGGAACAAAAGATCAAGAAGCTGACATTTTTACAAAGTCCTTGTGTAAAAAGACTTTCCAAAGACTTAGGTCACTGTTGGGTATTATAAACTTACAAGAGACTTAAGGTCGTTCTGTAAAATGTGTTTCTTGTTTTGCTTCTATATTCAGATTTTTTAAATGATGTTATTCAAGTTCACTAAAAAAAAAACACTCAAAAAGTGGAGTGTTGTAATTAATATGGTTTTTCGTGTTTAAGATGTAGAGTACTGGATTGGTTACCTCCAACCGATCTGTGGAACCATTAGTAACAGTTGTTATGTGATACGATATTGATAGAAATAATAATTTGAGATTGTCATAAAAAATTGTCGAAACACGTCATACATATTTTATATACTCGTTTTTTCAATATAAGTAACTGTAATAAACAAGGGCATTATACTCTTTCCACTGTAGCTGCAATTAGTTTCCAACATATTTATGTACAATTATAAATTGTTTGAGTTTACAAGGTATTAACAACGTTAATTATTGGCAAGCAATTGTGTGTGTACAATATAATCTTAGAGCATATATACTGACGTAGAGACACCGTCCAAATGAGCTTTGTTTTGTGTCAGGAGGGGGGAAATAAATGTCATATAGTATCCAGCAATCTCATTGGTCCGTTTTGAATTTGCATATCAAGTCGAATTGCACCTATGCCATTATTGTCAATTTGTTTTGCATCCAGAGCTATTTTTATAATTTAATAGTGTTTGGATATTACTTTTAAAGCCATTTTTAAAATTAATTTGAGTATATACAGTTGACAGAAGCAAACATGAACCCTGGGTGGGCGTGTCCTTGTCGCTGTAGTTGTATTTTCATCTCACTTATGCAGCCACTAAAATTGATATTATCGTTAACATTGGCTCGTGATTGGCTGATTGTGATAACCTTGAAATTAGTTGGCATATTTTCCGCGGACCATGTTTGCTTCTGTCGACTGTATTATATGGTCGTTTTACAAGTAAATATGCATTAGCGTCTCTTACATTTGTTTAAAAATAGGAAAATGCATAAAGCAAATATACCGCCATATTATTAAAAATACTGAAAATCTAGAAATTTGTGCAATAAATTTAACTTTCTGTTTTAACTTTCTGTAATACAAAACAATCACTATTGCTTGCTGTCTCTACGTTAGTATATATGCTCGAAGAATATAATAGGCTTTTTAGTAAAACCTGTCATTTAGAACAAGGATCTTCAAACCAAGTGTAAAGATAATGCCAATTTAAATTTAGCGCCCATTCTTCTTTCCTCAGTAACAACTCAAGGAACAATTTACTCACTACTTAGTTGTGTTTCAGTTCTTTCATATGGCAGCCAATTGTCAATTTTTAATTTTAGTTTCCAAGGGCGTTTCTAATTTGGTAGAACTGCCTGATTTTAGTGAAAAATATGGTTATTTCTAAATTACAAGAATGTGGAGTAGATGGCGATAGTGGTTAAGACAGAGATAAAAATACGAATTTTGCTTCGAAAATCTTTGAATATTTTCAGGACATACACATACATTTGACCTTGAGACTATAAACAGATGAAAATACTTGTGTATATTTTTTATTAAATATTATTTGAATCCACTTAAGAACTTTGTTATGTTTCGTGGGAGCAAGTAAATAAATTTATTTTTTTAGGATTAAAAATATCAATAAGAATATAAAAATTTTTTTTCTGAATAACAAATAATTAAAAAATACGATATTTATTAATATTACTAAAAATATTACCTAATTATATAAAAAATATTACGGTGTCTAAATATATTACATTCCACAAAGAAAATATATTTTAAAATTTTATACAATTTTAGTTTTATACATATGAAAATGAAAATATTTCAAAAGTAAATACATACATACAATAACATTTACTTTTATTTTCCACAAAAGAACTTAAGAATAATAAGCTCTTTAATCGTATAAAATCGAAATAAAGTGAAAAAATGGTCAATGATTTTTTTTATAACTTTAAGTAGGTACTTAAATACATAAATATCATTTATTGTTTAAAGTGTATTGGACATACCTACGTAAATTACCACCCAAATCCATGATGTAATGAAAAATGGGGTACAAGTAAAGTGCACCCTACAATAAAGCTTATAGTTTATTTTTATTTTGAGAATGTAGCGCAAGAAAAAAATATTTCCATGTTTTCAATAACCTAAGATGATAACTAACCAATCTAGTATTTATAGAAATACACTTTGTCTACCTGTTTTCAAGATACCTGAAGAAGTGGGATAAGCAATTGGCTAACAATACTCTTGAAAGTACTAAACACAATTGTTAATGTTATGGGTATATCTTAATAAAATTAATTGTATTATTAAATTATGACTTTATTAATAGTATTCCAGAACTGTCAACCTCAGACTTTGTGGAGTCAATTGAAATTAATATGTATCCAATAGGATTGCAACTTTAGTTTTTTAACTGGTATCTTTCACACAAATGAAAAACTTTGAACAATGCCTATTTATTAAGGTACCATATTTTATTTATATTTGAAACCACTTTCAGTTTTTCAATGTAATACACATTGTGATATTAATATCCTAGTAAGGTGTTGTCATCGATAATTAAAGAAACTATAATGACTAAGTGTTGTAACTAATAACTTTACATATTACATAAAAGAATATATTTCGATTCTACATACATTAATGACAGTACTTAAACATTGAATCTTATTTGACACATGTCATTCTTAACTACTAGATGTAACAATAAAATATGTAAATAAAATAAAGGTTCGTTTTCAGAACACAACAATCTCCCACACTATTTTGAAATAAATAAAATAATTATTGAACAAAGTCATCCAGGTATTTAGGTGCACGACGTGTACGATGTGGACGATTTGGCACTGGTTGATGAGTCATAGCTTCTGTTTGCGGAGCAGGGGGTACATCTGGAACTATAACATTCTCTAGCGGCGGTGGTCTGATTTCCCCAACTGGAGTGTCTTCATTACGTCCTTGAACAACGCTGGGTTGCGAAGGAGTGACAGTCACGGTTAGATTGCGAGTCGGCGGAGATTCTTGAGTAGAAGAGTTAGCCACTGGTTGCTCTCTAGCTGGAGGATACTCTTCTGGTGGATTTGCGAAAGTAACTCGACGTGTGACCTCTGACTTTCGAAGTTGGTCAACATGGCGTTTTAGTGTATAGCCATCATCTAACTTCACTCTGTAGTGTAGTCTCCCGAAAGTCTCTAAGATAACTCCTAGCTTCCATGTCTCTTTTCCACTGGTGAACATTTTTACGAGAACTCTGTCTCCCACACTAAACGACCTGAAGCAAGAGTGTAACGAATGGGTTGGAGATTTCTGCGAGTCTGGCGGCTTGCTCGGCCTGAGTAAATCCAATCTTGTTCGGATCTGTCTGCCTAGATAGAGTTCCGCAGGTGTATTTTCACAACGTAAAGGGGTAGCGCGGTATCGAAATAATATTTGTTGAATTTTCGATTTCATTGACCCACTTTCTGACTTCATGGCATCCAATTTTCGTTTTAAAAATTGGACGTAACGTTCAGCTTGACCGTTTGTTTGAGGATGTCCTGGTGCAATCAAACGGCGAAAAATTCCATTTGTTTCACAGAATTTTATGAATTCGGAACTAGTAAAAATTGTGGCATTGTCGGACACAATTATTTCTGGCAATCCGTGGACACTGAAGATGTCTTTGAGAAATTCTATTGTAGAACCTGACGTCGGAGCAGCTTGTGACAATCTTATCTCCGGCCACTTTGATTTAGCGTCAATCAGAATGAAAATGTAATAACCATCTTTCGGGCCTGCGTAATCGATATGGACACGTTGGAAATTTAATTTTGGCTCTTCCCACGGATGTAAAGGTGCAGCAGGTGGGGCACACGCAGTTGAAGCGCAAGTTTCACAACTTCTCACGAAAGATTCGATGTCACGGTCAATATTTTTCCAATAGCAATATCTTCGAGACAAGCTTTTCATTTTGGACGTCTTGACGTGTGTAGAATGTAGTTCTGACAATACTGAAGCTTGAAGGGCGTCAGGAATCATGACTCGATTTCCTTTGAATATTACGCCTTCCTGTAGTGAGTATTGCTCCTCTTGATTTTCTCCGTTCTTCAATTGTTGAACTAACTTTGATAGCTTACTATCTTGCAATGTAGCAGCAGCGATGGTTTTGGCTGATAACACGTCAGTTGATATCTGATTGATACATTGCTGTTGAATGATGTCATCTTCATTCAAAGCAGGTAATTTTGACTGTAATGGAGCTCGCGAAAAATAATCTACATGAACATTTTCTTCTGCTTTTTTGTGTTTGATGACATAATCAAATCCACTAAGAATTGTGGCATAACGTAGAAGTCTTGAAGCAGAAAGAACTGGCAATTTAGCATCCTGGTGAAATATTCGACTTAAAGGGCTGTTATCTGTTACTAGAGTGAATTTTCTTGCAAATAGAAACATGTAAAATTTATTTACTCCGTACATGATTGCTAAAGCTTCGCGGTCCAATTGACTATAATTTCCTTCGGCTACTGTCAGTGATCTCGAGGCAAAAGCTACTGGTCGTTCCTCTCCATTTACGATATGTGACAAGACAGCACCTACTCCCACAGGGCTGGCATCACAGGTAAGTATAACTGGCAAATCTGGGTTGAACGGTATTAAAACCCGATCGCTGGCAATTTCCTTCTTCAATCGAAGGAACGATTTTTGACACGATTTTGACCATTTGAACTTTGTATTTTTGCGGAGCAGACACCTAAGAGGAAACGTCAGGGATGAAAAATTTGGAATAAACTTGGCGTAGTAAGTGGCAATTCCCAAAAATCTTCGTACGTCTGCAGTATCACGTGGTGGTGGAGCATCTATAATTGCGCGAACTTTCTCAGGACATTTCTTGATGCGGTTGTGCTCGATAACGTATCCAAGGTATGTAATTGACGTCTTGAAAAATTTACATTTTTCACGGTTGAGATGCAGATCATATTGGCGTAAGCGATTTAGACAGTTTATTAAATTTGACAAACACTCTTCTTTATTTGACCCGTAGATGATGACATCGTCGAAATATGCTGTAGCACCTTCCAATCCGGACAGTATTTGATGTAGAATTCGATGGAATTCAGAAGGTGCAGGCTTTATTCCGAAGCTCAGGCGTTTCATGGCGAAGACTCCTCGGTGTGTTGACATTGCTTGAATCATTTGACTTCCTTTGTCGACTTGAACGTGGAGGTAGGCTTTGTACATGTCGAGTGTACAAAACACACTGGCATCTCGAAGGTTATTAACAACTTCATCGATTCGTGGAATAGGAAAGTGTGCATCGTGGAGCTGTTTATTGACAGCGACTTTATAATCTACTGCTAAGCGGACCTTGCCATTTGCTTTTGGAATTGGCACCAATGGTGAACCCCAACCTGAATGATTCACTTGATATATTATATCGTTTGCAATTAATTCGTCTAATTCTTTATCGACTGCATCGCGAAGTGCAAAGGGAATATCTCTGGCTTTCAAAAATACTGGCCTGGCATTGTTCTTCAGTTTCAATGAGCACTTAAAATTCGGAATACACCCCACTTTTTGTTGGAAAATGTCGGCAAATTCTTCCATAATTGACTCAGGTGTCATTTCCAAGGAATTGACAGATTTGACAGATGCATTATTTTCATTTGACATATCTAGACGTTTAAGATCAATATTTAGTCGACGTATCCATACTCGGCCTAAGATCGGAGTGAGATGGTCAGGTACCACGAATAATAATTCATTTGACGTGTGGCCCTCATATTTGACAGGAATAACTGTAAAGTATGCTATGCCAACTCTATGGCGTTCGTTACCATAGATACTTGTTTTTCAATATAGTTGTCAGATATATATATAAAATACAGATTGTCAACGTATATACATTGTAATAAAGTAATACAATTATTTAAAAGTTTTCCACGTTAATATTGTTTTTTGTAAGTTCAGTGATACTTCGGCCACGCGCGTTATTAAAACTTCACATGGTAGCAGAGCGTAAAAGTTTGCAAGAATAACCAAAGTGAGTACCCAGAAATAAAAATTAAAATGTCAAGCGCAAAGATAGACGCGCTCACAAAAGACAATTACGACACATGGGTAATCCAGGCAGAAGCCGTGTTAGTGAGACAAAAACTGTGGAAATACATTGAAAACCCCCTTTCGACGACCGCAACTGCCGATGATGTAGAAAAGGACAGATTAGCTAAATCTGAACTCGTTCTTATTATCGCTCCATCTGAGCTAAAACAAATAAAAAACTGCAGCACTGCGAAAGATGTTTGGGACAAATTAAAAAATACTTACGCCAGTAAGGGACCTGCTCGAAAGGCGTCCCTGTTGAAACAGCTTATCCTGACGAAACTAGAAGGAAACGACGTACGCAGTCACCTTAATAAGTTTATGGATACGGTGGATAAACTGGCCGACATGGACGTGACAATCAACGACGACCTGTTAACAATAATGATGTTATACAGTCTCTCTCCTGAATATGAGAACTTCAGAGTTGCTATTGAATCCCGCGACAACCTTCCGAAACCAGAAGAGCTTAAGACAAAAATATTCGAAGAGTTTGAAGCACGTCATAACCAAAACATGACCAATATCGACGAACCTGAATCCTCATATGAAGAAGAAGCACTGTATGCGTCTTGTCGTATCTGCAAACGAAGAGGTAACATCTTCAAACGCAAGAATCATAAAATATGCACAAACTGCTGGAAGAAAAACAATGAGAAGCCTAAGAACCAAAACTCTGACTCTCATCGGAACAACTATGCTACACAGTGCCTTCTTACAAGCAACAAGAACCCTGAGAACAGCATTTGGATCCTAGACAGCGGGTGCACCTCGCATATGACTTATCGACGAGACCTGTTCAAATCAATCGAGAAAACTTCAAGAAAACTCAACTTCGCGACCGAAGATTGCACTGCAGAGATACAGGGAAAGGGTACAGTCTCCTTTATTTCTAAAAATGGAGATGGTGATGCACTCACTCATCTGAAGGACACGCTGTACGTACCTAGTCTATGCACTAACCTACTCTCTGTCAGCAAGATGACAGATGCCGGCTGTTCTGTCCTCTTTACTAAAAACAAAGCGATAGTCAATAACCCAAAAGCTGGAATAACTCTCACTGCTCAAAAACAAGAAGACGGTCTCTACTACATCAAACCAAGCAAGCATGAGTGCAACAACCTGGCCAATGATAACGATGACACAGCTCCGACATCCTCAAAGAAACTGGACTCATCAAACATCTACGAGTGGCACAGAAAACTTGGCCACATGAACGCCAACGATTTAAAACTTGCACTTCAAAATCAAAATCTACTTGGCTTGAACTTCGATGCTTGTTGCGAAACCTGCATCCTAGCTAAAATGCACCGAGTACTACCTCCCCGTGAGAAAACAACTCAACGAACATCTGAACTCCTAGAAATCGTTCATACCGACGTCTGTGGACCTATCCGAACGCCCACAATAAGCGGAAACAAATACTTCGTCACCTTTATTGACGACTACAGTCGCTACAGTCGGGTGTACATGATGAAAAACAAGAATGATGTCTTAGAAAAATTCAAAGAGTTTAAACAGATGGCTGAAACGTACACAGGGAAGAAAATCAAAGTCCTACAATCGGATAATGGTACCGAATATGTCAACAAAGACTTCGACGCTTATCTGAAACACTGCGGAATACAACGAAGGCTTAGTGCGCCTTACACCGCACACCAAAATGGAGTAGCTGAACGAAAGAATCGTACTCTGATCGAGAAAGCCAGAGCCTTACTCATCGATGCTAAGGCACCATTAAAATGCTGGGGCGAAGCTATCATGACTGCCAACTACCTATCTAACAGGAGTCTGAATAGTGCCATCAAGAACATAACACCATTTGAAATTTGGGTAGGCCGAAAACCGTGCATCAATCACCTGTACATATTTGGCTCCAAAACGTTTGTTCTCATCAAGGGTACTAATGGTCATAAATTCGCACCGAAAGCAATTCCCGGCATGTTTATTGGATATTCTGAAACCTCAAAAGCTTTCAAAATCTTCATACCCTCCAAAAATAAAGTGGTCACATCAAAAGATATTCGTGTGATACAATCCATGTTTTACGACGAAACAAACAAGAATGATATCACCGATTTCTTCACCGATGAACCTCCAAAACCATCAAAAATGTCCAACCCAAAACGTAAACAAGTTACCATACACTTTGACGACATGGAAGAAGGAGACGACACACCATTTGACAGCATTAGTGATACTGATGATGACGCAGACCTCGACAATACACTGCAACAAAATTTAGTCAACAGCACTGAAGATGTTAAAGAACTGGAACAAGTGAACAACGAAAGTGATTACGAATCCTTTTCCGGTTCTAACCATGTTGACGATGAAGAACCCGTTAATGCTGATGCTGAGGAAACTATACCAAGATCTTTGAGAAACAGGTCAGCAATCTCAACTCCTAAGCGATACGACGATTTCATCCTGGCAGCTGCCGAAGAAATTGAAAACCTTCACAGACCCAAAGAACCTCTAACCTTTAAAGAAGCGATAGAATCATCTGATAATCGAAAATGGCAGGACGCCATGGACAACGAGATGACCTCATTAAAAGAAAATCACACTTGGGACCTGGTTGATCTACCTAAAGGACGTAAAGCTCTACCAAGCAAATGGGTGTACAAAGTAAAAATGAACCCTGATGGTTCCGTCGAAAAGTACAAGGTCAGAATGGTCATTAAAGGCTATTCCCAGATACCTGGAGTGGACTACGATAGAACGTTCAGTCCCGTGGTTCGACTGAGTACTGTACGATCGTTACTGGCAGTAGCTGTCCGTGAAAACCTAAAACTGACTCAGTTTGATGTAACCACCGCTTTCCTTAATGGCGAAGTTAAGGAAGAAATATATATGAAACAGCCTGAAGGCTATCAAGATGGAACGAAACGGGTCTGCAAGTTGAAACGCAGTCTATATGGCTTGAAGCAAGCGCCACTCTGCTGGAATACCTGTATAGAAGAGTTCTTGATACAATCCGGATTCAAACAGAGTGAGGCTGACCCGTGCTTATTCGTGAGAAACCGAGACCAATCAAAAGTGATTACTACTAAACCCGCGTCATACTTTCTGGGAATGGAACTTAATGTGCGAAAGGATACAATATCCCTGTGCCAAAAGGCATACACAAAGAAAGTGCTTGAGAAGTATAGAATGACGAAATGCAAACCAGCACCATCTCCTATGGTTAAAGAAAATGAAACGGGAACCGATGAAGATAATACGACGACATTCCCCTATAGGCAAGCTGTGGGTGCTTTGGCTTATCTTTCAGTTGGCACAAGACCTGACATCTCCTACGCAGTCGGGGTAGCATCGAGGAACCTTGCGGCACCTACAAAAGATGATGTCATGCTTATCAAGCGCATATTTCGCTATTTAAAAGGGACCTTAGATAATGGTCTGACATTCACTAAGAAGTCACCGTCACACTTGGTCTGCTACAGCGACGCAGATCATGGGGGAGACCAGACTACGGGAAGATCGACATCTGGTATAGTGTGCCTTTACTCTGGTGGCGCAATAAGTTGGAGAAGCCAGAAACAGACAACAGTATCCATATCTTCAACGGAAGCTGAGATAATAGCGGCGAGTGAAGCAGCACAAGAAATCTTATGGTTAAATAGATTACTCAATGATTTAACAAGAACTGAAATACCCGTCCTGTACTTGGATAATAAGTCAGCTGTTTATCTCGCACACAACCCCAAGTACGAGTATCACAAGCGAACGAAACATATCAAACTGAAACACTTCTTCGTTCGGGAATGTGTCAGCAATGGAGACTTCTTGGTAAAGCAAGTTTCGTCCGAGAATCAGTTAGCAGACATGTTAACGAAACCTCTGTTCGGGCCTAGAATACTGGGATTGAGTTCCAGGATGGGAATAAAGAATTTATCTTAAATTCTCAAAACTTCGGAGGATGTAAAGTATGCTATGCCAACTCTATGGCGTTCGTTACCATAGATACTTGTTTTTCAATATAGTTGTCAGATATATATACATAAAATACAGATTGTCAACGTATATATATTGTAATAAAGTAATACAATTATTTAAAAGTTTTCCACGTTAATATTGTTTTTTGTAAGTTCAGTGATACTTCGGCCACGCGCGTTATTAAAACTTCACAATAACAGCACAACCAAGTGGTTTAAAAATACCATGTGTGTGTATGAACGAAACCGTACATCAGTCTGTTTAACGTCACCTTTGAAATTCAATTTTTCAAAATCACGAAGCGGAAGTAAGGTGAATGCCGATCCTGAATCAACTTCAAATTTTTGATCATGTTCCAAATTCAAACGTACCGATGTGAAGAATTTTGCGGCATCGTTGGTCGAAAGTTCCAGATTAGACGAGAAAATATCATATATTTTATTAACACCTACAAGGTCATCTAAGAAGTTTGATTCAGCTACGTCTTCAGGATCCACTTCCACATTTTTGACTTGAGAATCTACTTGTCTCTTCATCAGATAGGACAAACAAACCTTTCTGACGTGACCTGTTTTTGAACAGGCACTACAACGTAATTTTTCACGAGGTACCTTACAATTATTCGATCTATGATTTGTTCTAGCACATCTGAGACAGTTCTACTCGATTCCAAGTGCTTTGAAGTCTATTCGTGAATTTTGACGAGTCTGTGATGGAGAGCGATCACTTTGACATAAACGTTGAGAACGGTTCGTCGATTGTCTGTTTTCAGAACGCGCACGTGAAATCTTATTAACTTCTGTATTGACATCTGTATTTGACGAACATTGATTTGACATTTCTCGGCAATCGATCTTTGATGCTTCGTACGCTACTGCTGATTCGACCACTCTTTCGTATGTTGCTTCAGCTAGTTGTAAAAGCTTTTCCCGGATTCCATTGTCCTTTAGCCCCCGGATGAACTGAGCTCTTAGGAACAGATTCGCAACATTTCGTTCACATTCACATTCGAATTTACATGTAGACGCTAGTTGACGTAGTTCTGTTGAATATTGACTAATCGTCTCCCCTTCTTTTTGATTTCTTGATAAGAAGCGATGTTGTTGTACGATTATGTTTGGGTTTGGACATAGATGATCTTCTAACAGTTTGACAAGGGTGTCATAGGTCATTGTAGCGGGATCCGCCGGTGTAGTAAGTGAACATAACACGGCATGTAGTTGAGGACCTATATGTAGTAATAATTCTCTCACCCATAATTCTTTATTTTCCTTAATTCCTTTTAAATTGAACCAATTTTCGAGACGCTTACGATATTGACGAAATGTTTCCTTACTGCCGTCGAAGTATTCGAAATTTGATACCATATTGACGATTGGTTGAACTGGCTGATTCGACTTTATAGACTGTATAATTTCCCCGTTTTGGCGTAAAACTTCAGCCATTGTGAACAATACTGACTTTAAATCTTCGGACTGCATGACTCGATGTGTTTCGAACTGTACTTACGGGATCGACTTGACTCGAAGGTTTTTTTTTCAGTTTTATCCTCGTCGCCACTTTGTTGTAACTAATAACTTTACATATTACATAAAATAATATATTTCGATTCTACATACATTAATGACAGTACTTAAACATTGAATCTTATTTGACACATGTTATTCTTAACTACTAGATTTAAACAATAAATATGTAAATAAAATAAAGGTTCGATTTCAGAACACAACACTAAGTGATGCAGATCTAAATTTATTTTTAAAATATGTATTGATATAGCTCTAAAATAAGACAACTGTTTTTAAGTTTAAAGTAATTTGGGGAAAAACAACGGTTCATAACACTAAATTCCAACAAAACACCTTGCTCATATCACAGTTGGATAATGCTATGTAATGGGGGAGTTCCTTTCATGTAAGCCAACCTAGAAAAACCACTGCCTTTTTTTTGGGAATTATTCTACTTTGAATGTATAGGTTTTGCCACATTCAGTATACTGTAAAAGTTTTTCGTGTTACGAAAGTCTCATTTATTAGTTATTGGAAAAAATCGAATTTTGTAGGATATTTTGGTATGTTATGTTTTCAGTAATGAATTGTGACAATTGACAATTTTTATTCATGCCATCATTGTCAATTTTCATTAAATTGCTATTTTAATTTTTACTTAGAACATAAACTATTTTATGTTCTAAGGATTTTTATTTGTTCTGTGTGTGACAAAGAAATAGAAAATGACATATGATAATGGTTTCTAGTGGTTATCCTTTAGTGAAAACATAACATCCGAAAATCCCTACAAAAAACATTTTATCCAATATCTAATAAATGAGGCCTTCGTGACAAGAAAAACTTTTACAGTATACTGAATGTGGTGAAAACTATACTTTTAAAGTTGAATAATTCCCAAAAAAAAGGCAGTGGTTTTTCATCTATTTTTTCAGGTTGGCTACAATGAAGGGACTCCCCCATTGTGAAAATATATTTCAAAATAATTTTTTTTTACTTCTGGTAAATTATAAATATAGACAATTATATATTCAACAGCAAAACACTAAAATTAATATATTTGGAAGGAATGACTAGTGTTCTACCAGTCACTGTAAAAGACATTGCTGCTACAACCATAAATGAGACGAGTCGTTAAAAACACTTGTTACAGGTATATCGGATGGGAAGAAAATTGATCATACAGATAGATTTAAATTAGATCACTCCAAATGTTCATTTTTAGGCTGTTTAATGAGGGGGTCACGTGTTGTAATTCCCATCTGTTTAAGAGGAACCATTCTTAAGGATCTGCATTCTTGTCATTTTGGCATAAACCGAATGCTTGCGTTGGCACGAAGTTACTGTTGATGGCCTGAAATTGATAAAGATATTAAAGAAATAGCAAGGAATTGCACAATGGTTGCTACACCTAAATTCAGCACCATCGGTAGCTCAAAAACATACTTGGAAATACTCTTCGACGCTTTTTGAAAGAGTTCATATTGACTTTGCAGGAAAATTTCAAAAGAGATACATTCTTTTATTAATTGACGCGTTCTCTAAATGGCCGGAAATTCACATATTAAATAAAATTTATACCGATTATAGTATTGAAGTTTTATATAAAGTGTGTACTACATTTGGTTACCCACAAATTCTTAGTAGCGATAACGGAACACAATTTGAAAATCCTATATTTGATGAGTATTTAAAAAAGAATGGCATTATTCGGAAACGGTCTGCACCATACAATCCTGCAACAAACGAACAAGTAGAGGGATACGTCCAAACTTTTAAAAATAAATTACGTTGCTTGCAGCCAACTATAGCAAAACAATTAAATGAAATACTATTTTAATACCGTATCACCTCTCATCCTGTAACTGGTAAAAGTTCTGCAGAAATGGTTTTTAATTTTTGTCCCAATTCACGGTTTTCATTATTATTGCCTACTCAGGATAAAAATAAAGACATTGTACTGTCTCAAAGAAAATATAAGGTTGTTAGTGTTTAGGACTTGGGACTGTTTATAACAGTGAATTAATTTAATTACCCAGTATAATTAACTCACATCAATATATCGTGGACATTAGTTTGACAATTAATTCTAATAAAAAGTGTCAAGACGTTACTTTAAATATTATTCATTGTATTTTTTTCATGCAATTGATTAAGTGTTGATTATTATTTGTACACACTAATAAAGTCTAAAATATGGATAGTTTAAAAGAAGGCAAATTCCCCAACAGTTAGTACGCGGAAATTGCTACCTGGGGAGAGAGTGGTTGCGAAAAATTATTCATTAGAAGAAAATTGGAAACTGAGTAATGTCGAGAAACTGCTGGGAACCTTACATTATTTAATAAAATTAGATAATGGTATACTGTGGCGTAGGCAGATCAATCAACTGCGCAGGGTCGGCACCAATCACAACCAACACTAATATACAATACAACATAGATAATAACTTAGACATTAACAAGTTGCAAGTCCTGACCAAGAGAGTCAAATTACACCCTCAATATCTTCAAATACTTCATTCACTACACCTGCTAATGTGCCTTTGGCGAATGACAATATAAATACATCTGTACCTTCATCTAACACTCCTGAGGTATCTAATCCTTCCACTCCGGTACTGCGTACAAGTAATAGAATTCCTAAACCTATCACAAGACTTAATTTATAAATATTATCACATATTGTAGTATGTAATTAAATGTAGAATTTACATTCCTTTGGTAAGAGAGGAATCTGTTATGGTTTTAGGTTTTAAGCTGTTTTTGTCTAAGTTACCTTATGTCAATATGACGTAGAGTCTGAAAAATACCGCGTTAAGTTTTGGTACCTACGTTTGATCATTGTATATGTATGTTACATTAATATTAGTATTAAAATAAATAATTAAAATGGTTTGTTGTGCATTACAATTGGTTTACTAAGAAGTATATTACACTACGTACGAAAAGTATACACTTTTTACACTTTATACATTTTTTACACTTTTTATTCTGACCCTGTATTTATACCAATAAAAGAAAAAAAGCTCGGAGTAAAAAGTGTATACTTTTCGTACGCAGTAATCTTAGAACAAAAAGAAACAGGAAGGAGTCTGTCATATATTAACTTCTCAGAGTAATAAGTAAACATAGAGTAGGCATATTCCTTACTACTTGTCGTCGAGACAGATTTGTTTACCAGCAGAGCATGCCAGACGTTGTGTTTTGTAAGTACAAAGTAGGAAACAAAAACGTAATAATATAGTTTACAACAATTTTATTTTACTTTTAAGAAAAGATTTTTATTCAGAGAAAACATTCTTTAATACATTTTAATATTCACTTCCTTATCTTTCTTTAATACTGATAAAAAAGCTCTAGACCAATTGTATCAAATACCCACAACAAAAATTTGGCATCAGTGCCTTTGTTTGTAATTGTCTAGAGGTGATTAGCGCTTTGTTCGATTTTTGTGTATTTAAGTGAACTTTATAAAGTGTTTTTATTTATTTTCAATATTAAACATGGTGAAACCCCGAAAAGCGTGTATAATTTGTGGTACTTCGCAAAATGATAATCTAACCTATCACCGGTAAGTTATTCACTACATTGGCGTAAAATTAGCAATTTCAATTAAAATTTATTACAATTAAGAAAATCAAATTAATAATGAAATACATATATCCTTTTAGATTTCCTTCCGATAAATGACATGCCCTAAGTGTAGATATAAATTCCTTACTAAAATATGCGTATGAAATTATTTAACGAACATTTATATAGGTATTACGGTGAACTCTAACCAATTACAGGCAACTGTACGGCTATGTTTACCTACACCTCTAGAGTTTCCATCTCTCTCAATTATAGGTTCATTGCTATTGACTACAAACTATGGGTACATTCAGGAGGTCCCAGCGGCTAGATCTAGCCACTCAGCATGCTGTGGCCGCTGTTAATAAGCACCTTCGTTTCGCCTGAATGCGTGGCTCACTGACAGCGGAACAAAAGTCAAAACATTTGAAAACATAACCCAATTTTTATTTTGGTTTTTATATGTCTATTGTGTTCATGTACAAAACTACAATAATAATCTCCAATTATTAATTGGATAAATCTTATCCCAACAATCAACACCTTAGAATATAATTAAGATCAACACAAACCTACATAACCCAATTTCGATATGTCATTAATGTCAAAATCGCGATGCGCTTTTTAGAAAGCGACAAATTTCTACGCTGAGCAAAACAGTCAGCCGCTGTTGAATAGCTTTCAAGCAGCGCTACATTTAGAGAGACTCCTTACTAAGCGGTCTCAGCCGCTGGGACCTCCTGAATGTACCCTATGTTATTGTGCTGTTGTTGCACCTCTATGTTTACTTATTACTCTGAGATTAACTTTAAGGAAAATTTGCGACGGAAGTCGGCCATCTTGAAGCTCCTTGTATGACTCATTGGGTACATTCAGGAGGTCCCAGCTGCTGGAATCGCTTAGAAAGAAGTCTATCTGAATGTAGCGCTGCTTATCTAACAACGGCTGAATGTTTTGCTCAGCGTAGGAATTCTTCGCTTTGGAAAAAGCGTATCGCGATTTTGACATTAATGACATTTCGAAATTGGGTTACGTACGTTTGTGTTGATTGTTGGGAAGTGATTAATATTGCTTTTCTCC
Source organism: Ophraella communa (assembly GCA_035357415.1). NCBI lineage: Eukaryota > Metazoa > Arthropoda > Insecta > Coleoptera > Chrysomelidae > Ophraella > Ophraella communa. Next base: position 16,348,079 of record CM068985.1, on the reverse strand, counting down.
ATGTGATAACTGGGGTTAATAATTATCAAGATGGATACGATATGAATATGAATTATATTCACAAGAACACTTCTGGTCTTACTTTTATTAATATTGGTTGCATAATTACATCTTCTTTTAAAATTTTAAATTTAATTTTTATTTTTTATTGTAGTTCTGTACATAAACACCACAGAAATATAAACACCAAAAGAACAATTGACTTTCGTTCCGTTGTAAGCTTAGAACAAAAAGAAACAGGAAGGAGTCTGTCATATATTACCTTTAAGGAAAATTTGCGACGGAAGTCGGCCATCTTGAAGCTCCTTGTATGTTTATGTTTACAGTATGCTGTCAAAGCAATTTTTGCATATAAATGTCAAAAATGAGCGCATAGGCGTATCATTCGGTTTTTATAAATACAAAATGATTTAAAACACCAAATTTATTCACATACTGGATTGGTTGGAATTTAATCAAAATAAAAACCCTAATATAAATTTTATTTTTTTACGGTACGTCATTGGAAACGGAAATTAAAATTGACAATTGTCCGCCATATGCAAGCTCCTTTCTGGACTCAAGGTCATTTTGCATATACTCCTTCCTGTTTCTTTTTGTTCTAAGGTTGTAAGTGAACCACGCATTCAGGCGAAACGAAGGCGCTTATTAACAGCGGCCACAGCATGCTGAGTGGCTAAATCTAACCGCTGGGACCTCCTGAATGTACCCATTGTATATGTTTACAGTATACTGTCAAAGCAATATTTGCATAAAAATGTCAAAAATGAGCGCATAGGCGTATCATTCGGTTCTTATAAACACTAAATTAGTTAGAACACTAATTGTATTCAGACACTTGATTGGTTGAAATTTATTAAAAATAAAAACCTTGATATAATTTTATTTTCTTTCAGTACGTCAATGGAAACGGAAATTAAAATTGACAATGGACTGGGAAAGTGTGACGTCAAAATTTGTGTTCTATGCTGTTGAACTGGGAAATGTCAACGAAATGATTCCAAACGGCAACATTATAAATCTCCAGAAATAACTTTTGTTTGAGTTATTTTGTTATTATTATACTTTAAAATATAAAGCAAGTGTCATAATTAAGTAAATATAAGCAAAATCTTTCCAAATTCGATTTTTAAAGTACCCTTTTTGTAAGTATTCTCAAAATTTATGACAATGCACAACTCTGAAGGTTATGTTATAATATTTTTACGGTAATTTTTATCCATCTACTTTAGTGATATGTAAAACATATGAATGAACACTTACCAATGAAAAAACAGTAATCAACTACGAAAAATCAAGAAAATACAATAAAATGGTCAATAACACCTATAAAACATACCATAAAAAAATTGTTTGGAATCATTTGGTTTGACATTACGTCACTACTTTCCCAGTCCATTGGCCGCCATATGCAAGCTCCTTTCTGGACTCAAGGTCATTTTGCATATACTCCTTCCTGGATCTTTTTTTTCTAAGGCAGTAATAATAGAAAGCAAATTCGTGGCGCCACAGTAGCACACAAGACGTTACAAATAGCAGAAAAGAAGAATTTGTCCTGTGATAGGCTATGTCAAAATGACTTTTCATGCATCCGATATCCGTCAATACGTTGTTACGAAGTTAATCCTATTGGCTCAATTTACGGCTTTTGATTGGTCATAAAATTCGTGGGATTTTAAATTTTTTGCATTTTCATGCATCCGTTTATCCGATAATACGAATCGTTTGTGATTGGGTCATGGTTAAAAAACTTTGACAGCTGGTAATTTCTGCTGGTTTGTTTGGATATACATACATACAATCCTTATCAGAAACATGAAAGATAATTTATATATCATTTCTGAAGAAAGTGAGGAAACTATGTTGGCGCTGACAGAGGTAAGTAAAAACATGTATGAGCAAAAGCCATATTAGGTTTCTTCCATAATCCGTGTATCTTAATATAAAACTACAAACAAATATTTTAGGTTTCTGAGAAAGTAGAGTACACTGTTGAAGAACTATTGATATCGTGTATTCAAGCAAGGCCTGCTTTGTGGGATTCAAGATTACCCTTAAAAGACAGATCGAAAACATCCAGAGATCAATTATTGTGGCTGGAAATTTATGCAGAGTTTGGAGAAAATCCTGAGTTTTCTGTAGAGTTTCTACAGAAAAAGTGGCGGAGTCTAAGAGATACCTTTGTAAGATTAAAGGGGGAATACACCCCTAGTGGTTCTTCTGCCAAAAAGAAAAAGAAGTGTGAGTACTTTGACCTACTACTATTTTTAAATGATACTGTACATTACCGACCGACAGTATCAAATATAGTTTCACCTCCTACACCAAGTCCATCAGCTTCCACTGCTTCATCTTTATCACCGATTGATAGTGATGTTGAAAATAAATAAAAGTAAATATTGAGAATGTCATAATTAAAGCCCTTAATGAAGTAAACTAAACAGCACTCCTCATTGTTCAACCTCATATTCCTGAAGAAAATATAAATCATATTTGCAAGAGGATTTCAGAGATTCTCAAAATGCAAGAACCCAACTGAAAATTAAATTGCTACAAGTGGCATACAAAGGTAGTCAAAAGTATTTAAATTAAATTTATGAATGTATTTACTTGAATAAAAAGAGTGTTTCTAAATAGTGTATTTTTATTATAATATAAAACAGAACTATACCTACCATACATACATACCTTTCCAGAACAATCGATTGTTCTTATTTAAAAATTGCTTTATAATAATATAATAAATAAATTTAAAATTTTAAACTATTTTAGAAACGATAAATAAAAAAGTAAGGTTAGGCCATAGATTAGAAAGAAGTTTATAGATAGCCGACTTTAAAGGTTTTTTAAAAACGTGTTTACAGCGCCTCTCGTGACCTGAGCACTAACTATATAATTGTATTCTTATTTTATTGGTTAATTTAAAATATTTATATTAAAATATTTTAAAAATATTCTGATAAATATAATAAATATATTTTTCAAAATATTTTTAAAGTATTTTAATATTGTTAACAATTTGGTATGACATATAGAAATAAAAATAAAATAAGTAATAATTCTTTATTTTTGCAAAATAATTTTATTAGAATTAGGAGTCAAATTTATTTTTCTTGTTTCCCCAATTATTTTTAAAATAGATCTATTGCATTCTGGTGTCCTGGGAGTAGCTTCTGTTGTTAGAGGATCATCAGAACAATGAGAGATGCTGCATTCTGAAAAAGAAATATTAAATATTATAAAACTGAGTTGTCAATATAAAACTCATAATTAAAAATTGAGAATAAAATTGTACATTAACCTATAATGGTAAGGTATTTCAACTTCCCTATTTATAGGCTCTTGTTATTAAAAAAAGTTTTTGCTTTAATTCACAATCAAAATTTTAAAGAGTTCGGTCCTGACAACTGAAGCATATATTATTGCGAATGTGTAGAGTAAGAACAAATTTACCTTTAACTATTGGAAACTGCCGAATTTTAATTTCGTAATTTTTTCCAAGTTACTTAACTATCTGCATATTACTACAATCTGTAAGTAATAATCTTTAGTTCAACAAAAATAAACTAATAATTTCAATATTAACGTAAGTCATTGTGTGTTTAAAACATACACGACCAGTTTTTTGGTCTTATCAACAACGATATGATCGTTCCTGTTTTGCAAACAGGTCCGTACTTAGAATCCCATAATCCCATTAGGAGCACTTGTTGACCCGAAAAGTATCATATTTTCTTCTCGTCTTTCAAACAACAGAGTATGCATATATCTGTCAAATTTACATGTTTTAGAAAAGTTTATGATGAAACACGGCGGTATTATTAAAATCAACAATGAACCCGTTCGAGCTCGAAAACTTGTTACTCTAAGTGAAAGAATAATACTCTCTAACGTCTGCCCTACAAGAACTAGAAAAATTTGGACTCAAACTGTTATCCCCAATTACATTTCTCAAAATAAGCTTAACTCTTCCATATTTTAACCATATATATAGTTTTAGACGTCAAGTCGTTGTATCCCCTCCAACTCAGCCCATCCCAGAATCCTACACTATGATAACACAAATTACCGTATTTTTCTCTCAAATGATTCATTAGTCTGTTTCACATGCAAACAGCAAGGTCACACAGCAACAAACTGCAATAATGCAAAATCCCGATATACTATGCCTACAAGAAACCAATTTTAAAGATGAAAACATTCAGCCTCTAAAACAGTTTCAAAACTTTTGCAAAAACCGAAATAATTCGGATAGAACCAGTGGTGGTGTGGCCATACTGGTAAAAAATAATATTGAGTGTATAGAAATTCCATTGAACACAAACCTAGATGCAGTTACCGTTACAATTTCTGCAACCCAGCAGATATCCAACCTTCTCGAACAAATACCCCAACCAAGAATATTAACTAAAGACTTGAATGCCCATAACCCTATATGGGGTTCAGCCTCCAAAAATCCTCGAGGTCGAATTGTGGAGAAAATTGTAGATAACCTGAGCATGTCCATTCTAAATGACGGCAGACCGACCCGTTCCAACATAGCTACCGGAGAATCCACTTGCATAGATCTCACCATCTGTGACCCGTCGATAACACCTCATAACCTGGTAAACATTAGACTACACATACAATAGCGACCACTATTCCATTTTTATAAGTAATTTAGGCAGCCAGAAAAACAATTACAATTTTTCTCCAAAATGGAATTTAAAAGCAGCCGACTGGGATCTCTTTGCAAAAATTATTGAAGATAACATTATTTTATGCACATTATCACCAGATATAGATAAAACATTGACACACTTCACAGATGTAATCAGCCAAGCAGCCAACCAATCTATCGGTAAAGCATCCTGTCTTAAAAAATGCAATCCAGTTCCATGGTGGAATAACGAGTGCAAACTCGCTATTAAGGCAAGCAAAAAAGCTCTTAATAAGTACAAAAGATACAAAACCACAGAAAACAAAATAGAGTTTTCATAACTGCGAGCGAAAGCAAAATATGTAATAAAATGCGTCAAACGCAATTCGTGGATTGACTATGTATCTTCGTTAAACTGTGATACACCTATAACGGAAGTGTGGCAAAAAGTACGCAAAATATCAGGTGGAAGCTCTTGTTATACTATAAAAAAACTCGAAGTAAATGGAACGGTATTTGATACAAATTTTGACATAGCAACAGCACTAGCCAACACATATAAAAATCGATCCAGCAAGGTAAATGTCTAGCCCTCTTCTTTGATAAAACCGGAGCATTTGATTCCGTCTGGCACGACTATGTAATTAAAAAACTCCATAGTTGGAATATACAAAGCCACTGTCTTTCCTTTATTAAAAACTTTCTACAAAACAGAAGTTTCAGAGTTAAAGCCAACGGATCAACATCGGATATAATGCAAATGGAAAACAAGGAAGACAAGGATCGGTGTTAAGTTAACATTATTCATTGTAGCTATGAACGACATCCTGTAAGGTTTAAAGCTACCATTAAAGGCACGTTTATATGCGAACGACTTAGTTGTCTTCACTAAAGGGAAAAATATAAATAATCTTTTTTCTCTCACTCAAGACTTTCTTCACCAACTTGAAAACTGGTCAGCTAAATCGGGTTTCTCCTTCTCTACAAACAAAACCAAATTTATTCTGTTTTCCAAAAGAAGAGTCTCTGACATGCCAAACATACAACTATACAATAAAAACCTTAAATCCGAAACATCAATTAAGTTTTTGGGCATGACATTTGATAAATCACTTAACTGGAATCTTCACATCAAAAATCTTCTTCTTTCTTGTCACCAAAGATTAAACCTCCTAAAAACCCTAGCTAACAAAGACTGGGGTGATGATAGATAAACTCTTCTGATCTTATATCAAACACTTATTAGATCTAAATTGGATTATGGTTGTATAGCCTACACAACAGCTATCAACCCTAAATAGCATTCATAATACAGCGTTGCGAATAATAACAGGAACAACACCAGTCCAAAGTCTCTACTGAAGTTGGTGAGCCATCCTTGGAAGATCGAAGAATTTACTTGTCTTTCGTACGCAGTTAAGCTAATTTCATCCTCAAACAATTCCACCAAAGATAACTGTTTTTCCAAAAAATGTCCCAAACTATTTACCGATAATCCTAATATTTGCAAACCCTTTTATGCCAGGATTAGAAACTATTTAAACAACCTCAACTATTCTCTTCCAAACTACTTTTTCACTCAACTTTCCAACTTCCCACCATGGCAAATAAAACCCCCAAAAAATAACACCACTCTTACATCTTTTGACAAACATTCCACAAACCCAAAAATAATTATTTTAACACTCAGAGATATTTTAAGCAATTACAGCCACCATATTCAAATCTTTACAGATGCATCAAAAACATCGGAAGGAGTTGGTGCAGCAATTGTGGCCCCGAACTCCTCTTATCAGTACAAACTCCATTCCACATACTCCATCTTCGCAGCAGAACTTTACGCCCTTTATAAAGCTCTAACTCAAATTAACTCCACAGTCGACACAAAATACATTATCCTCACCGACTCTCTCAGCTCAATAAAAGCCATTCAACATATTTTTTCTAAACACTCACTGGTAATAAAAATTAGGGAAGAACTCAACACTGCCCAACGAAAAGGAAAAGAAGTGTTATTCGTATGGATCCCTTAGCACACTGGGATACCAGGTAACGAAGAAGCAGACCACCTTGCAAAGCAGGCTACAAATAGTGAAAACGTCATAACAGTTCAGGAAGTAGTGATAAATGATATTAAAACCTCTCTAAAACAAATAATGTGTAGTGTTTGGGAAACTAAGTGGAGAAGTGGCGGATCTAAACTAAGTGAAATAAAGCCTTCTGTAAAACCGTGGCTGTCGTTACCCAAAAATCGGAGAGATCAGGTGGTACTAACGCGCCTTCGCTTAGGTCATACTCGACTTACAAACAGCTTTTTGACACTAAAACTCCACCATAATGTGACTATTGCGGGATGAAATTAACCAAAAAATATTTTTACTTATTGACTGCTGCATATTAAAAGCAAAGCGCCTACAAGCAAACCTAGACCATGCCCTGGGCACTCTCCTCAAATGACAGGTCCACGTTTAGTAGTTAATGCTCAGGTCACGGACGTAGCCACTATCGAAAATAAAATCACAACCAACAGGAAATCCGTTAATTACATAACCATTTTGAATTTAAATGTTGTCAACAATATTGTTTGACAGTTAGTATTGTATTTTTTTCTTTAGTAGATATATTTTCTCTTTAATAGTTATATTTTCTTGTTAGTATTTATATTTTCCAGTTAGAGTTTTTGCATGCAGTTATTCATTAAAATATGGTTTTTATGTGTTCTGGGTTGCCTTTATAAAAATAACTATAAAAAGTGCGTTGTTTTCCAAGGGATCCACAGGTAAGAATTTGGCTTCAGCGTATACCTAACCTAACCTAACCTAACCTAACCTAACCTAACCTAACCTAACCTATTAGTATATGATACATCTTATATTATTTTTATGTAACATTATATTTATAGATTCGAAGAAAATGGTGTGATGCTTTAAATAGACCAGATTTGGTTAATGTAACTGGAAAAGACCGTTATAAATCTGCATTAACCACTTTACAAAAGACTGCTTTTGCTCACAGAATAAAAATGTTACCGATTTATAATTAGATGCTGTGTCTACTCTAAAACTTCCAGGTAAGGGAAAGAAAATGGTGTCATGATTTTAAAATTTTGACTGTAAATTAAAGCAAAAACTTTTTTAAATAACAATAGCTTACATATTTTTTCAGGCATCCACCTTCCAGATTCGCATTATTCAAACCTGATCCCTTCGACAAATAGAGAAGTCGAAATACCTACTATTAAAGGTTATTATACAATTTTATTTTCAATTTCTAATTATGAGTCTTATATTGACAACTCAGTTTTATAATATTTAATATTTCTTTTTCAGAAACCAGCTTCCCTCATTGTTCTGATGATCCTCTAGAAACAGAAGCTACTCCCAGGACATCGGAATGCAATAGATCTATTTTAAAAATCATTGGGGAAACAAGAAAAATAAATTTTACTCCTAATTGTAATAAAATTAGTTTTCAAAAATAAAGAATTATTTATTATTTTATTTTTATTTCTGTGTAAGTCAATACCAAATTGTTAACAATATTCAAATCCTTTAAAAATATTTTGACAAATATTTATTATATTTATCAGAATATTTTTAAAATATTTTAAATTAACCAATAAAATTTAAATACAATTATATAGTTAGTACTCAGGTCACGAGCGGCGCTGTAAACACTTTTTGAAAAAATCCTTAGAGTTGGCTATCTATAAACTTCTTTCTAATCTATGGTTTGAATCGAACCGGGAATTTAATGACATATTATTGGCTCAGATGAATCAGCAATAAAGGTATGGAACAGAAATGTTGATATGGAAAAGTAAAGCAACTATCATCACAACATTTTTTTTCCTAAGAAATAAATACCGCATCATTATTAACTACACAAGTCACGAAAACCATTAAAGTTTTCAGCTCAGCTCACTTCACTCTGTTTATAACCTATAGAGTTTTACTGACTTCTTCTACTATTTGCTGCTTCCGCTGGACTGTTTTTTGACAGTATCCTATACAAATTGGTCCTCCTTCATTCTACCCTCCATAAGCAGTTTTAACGTTACACCATAGATAGCTTAGAACATTAAGATTATGTTTAATGCCAGACGCCCTCTACTGAAATGTTGACTAACTTTTTAATCTGTCTTACCTGTATATTTCAACGGACATGCTTCTCAGTAGCACTGAATCCGTACGAAAGTCCATGAAATGGTACAAGAAGTTATTTTTTCATTTGTTGGACTTAAGTTTGCTAAACGCCCATGTTTTATATAATATTACAAGTGGAAAAAACGTTCCAATCGCAGATTTTCAATTAGCGCTCGTAAAACAGATTATTGCTGAACATCATAAAATGAAACCCCGTGCATCAACTAGCAGTAAGCCCGATGATGCTCATTCGGCATTACGCCTTATTGAGAGACATTTTCCCGGAATGTATCAAGCAACCGAAAAAAATAAAAGACCATCCTGTAAGCGATGTGTTGTTTGCGCAAAACACAATACAAGGAAAGAAACCCGCTACACGTGTTTTCAATGTGATGTCCCTTTATGCATCGTTCCATGTTTTGAACAATACCACACCCTAAAAAAAATTTAATTTTGTTTTCTCCTTTAGTTGTGTCTAGTCGTCACCAAATATTTTTGTATTGTAACTTTGCTTTGTTTTTATAATTATTATATTCATTTTTCATTATCGAATGATTTATTTATTTTCCTGACTGCATATTTCAATCGAAAATTGATAGTAAAATATTTTATTTCAGTTACTTTGAACATTATTTATTTTAAAATTGAAATACATTATCTATATATATATTCTATATATTCTATACATTTTATCTGAGAAAAGAGTATATTCCTAATATTTTATTCTGTTCAGCTACTCTGTATTGTTTTTATCAGAATTATTTTCATTATCAAAGGTATATTTTGTATGTCTTCTCCGGTGTTTATTTAATTTGAAAATATAATATTTAACTTCAGTTATTGTCACTTGTTTTTATCATTTTTATTTTTGTTATCAAATCAAAATATATTTTTTAAATAGATTCATGATTGTATATTACATTTCAAATTGAGAAAGTGAATTCTTTCAATCGCCCCCAGATAATTGTAAGTACGGCTCTGGATAAATATATCGTTTGACTGCGGAAACCGTATAAGTACGCGAGATTATTTCTTTGCCTAACTGCGGGAACCGTGTTGATCAGCACTACCTCACAACAGCCGTACAGGAGACCAAATTTTATGAAACGCTTCCCGCAGTTAAAAGGTTAATAATGTCACCTTTCCTTTAGCGTTTTATTTTAGCAAATATTAGTATTAGTTAAATTTATTGTACTAACCCTTACTCTGTGGAAGTCCATCTTACTAAGCTCCTAGTATGACTCATTATTTATATTCACATTATACTGTCAAAGCAATATTTGCATATAAATGTCAAAAATGAGCGCATAGGCGTATCATTCGGTTCTTATAAATTAAAAAATTTTTGTCGTCCAAAACACTTGAAAATATGGGAAAAAAGTTTTTAAAGACGCTGAATCGATTGATGCAGTTTGTTCGTAAATAGGAAGTGTATATCATAGAGAAATCTGGTTGGAAATCTATTGAAGTTAAAGTAGTACAGCGAAACTCGAAGAAAGTCAATTTTGTTGGGAATTATAAAGAGATTTGACATATAACGTTATTTCCTATTCAACATGTTTGATCCAATGGTTCTACACTATATTTATCACGCATAGCCTAATTAAGAATTTTAGCAAAATTTAAACCATAGTGTTTGCTTTGTCACTGTGTTAAGTAAAAAATTTTTGTCGTCCAAAACACTTGAAAATATGGGTAAAAGGGTTTTTAAAGACGCTGAACCGATTAATGCAGTTTGTTCGTAAATAGGAAGTGTATATCATAGAGAAATCTGGTTGAGAGTCTATTGAAGTTGAAGTAGTACAGCGAAACTCGAAGGAAGTCAATTTTGTTGGGAATTATAAAGAGATTTGACATTAAAACGTTATTTTCCTATTCAACATGTTTGATCTAATGGTTCTACACTATATTTATCACGCATAACCTAATTAAGAATTTTAGCAAAATTTAACCGTAGTGTTTGCTTTGTCACTGTGTAAGTAAAAAATTTTTGTCGTCCAAAACACTTGAAAATATGGAAAAAGGGTTTTTAAAGACGCAGAATTGACTGATGCAGTTTGTTCGTAAATAGAAAGTGTATATCATAGAGAAATCTGGTTGGGAAACTATTGAAGTTAAAGTAGTACTGCGAAACTCGAAGGAAGTCAATTTTGTTGGGAATTATAAAGAGATTTGGCATTATAGCTTTATTTTCCTATTAAACATGTTTGATCTAATGGTTTTACACTATATTTATTATGCATAACCTAATTAAGAATTTTAGCAAAATTTAACCATAGTGCTTGCTTTGTCACTGTGTTAAGTAAAAAATTTTTGTCGTCCAAAACACTTGAAAATATGGAAAAAGGGTTTTTAAAGACGCAGAATCGATTGATGCAGTTTGTTCGTAAATAGAAAGTGTATATCATAGAGAAATCTGGTTGGGAAACTATTGAAGTTAAAGTAGTGCTGCGAAACTCGAAGGAAGTCAATTTTGTTGGGAATTATAAAGAGATTTGGCATTATAGCTTTATTTTCCTATTAAACATGTTTGATCTAATGGTTCTACACTATATTTATCATGCATAACCTAATTAAGAATTTTAGCAAAATTTAAACCATAGTATTTGCTTTGTCACTGTGTTAAGTAAAAAATTTTTGTCGTCCAAAACACTTGAAAATATGGGTAAAAGGGTTTTCAAAGATGCTGAATCGATTGATGCAGTTTGTTCGTAAATAGAGAAATCTGGTTGGGAATCTATTGAAGTTGAAGTAGTACAGCGAAACTCGAAGGAAGTCAATTTTTTTGGAAATTATAAAGAGATTTGGCATTATAGCTTTATTTTCCTATTAAACATGTTTGTCACTGTGTTAAGTAAAACATTTTTGTCGTCCAAAACACTTAAAAATATGGGTAAAAGGGTTTTCTATCTAAATTATTTAGAACACTAATTGCATTCACACACTTGATTGGTTGAAATTTATTAAAAATAAGAACCTTGATATAATTTTTTTCGGTACGTCAATGGAAAAGGAAATTAAAATTGACAATTGGTCGCCTTATGCAAGCTCCTTTCTGGACTCAAGGTCATTTTGCGTCCAATGCGTGCAATTTAAAATTAGAGAGGGAATGGTTTTATAAAAATAAAAATGTATTACAAGTTCTTTGTAGCTATAATTACAAGATAATGAAGTCCAATTATTACAGAAACAAAATACTGATTATTAAGTATATATTAAACATGGCTGACACATCAAGCATTTCACCTGAAAGATTAAGTAAATTTTAATAACTAAGGCTTTTCCGTCGAGCGAAGTTCAGAGGTCCACCATTTATCCCATAACACTCGCTTAGTGCGAATACCTAAAATTAAACGTCAAATAGTTAATATGTCACTTTTCGTTAAATTAAATATGATACAAATCTTAGACAAGGAAAGAGAGAGGACTACGCATTTCCATTATTTCGTATTACAAATCTAATTTAAAAAAGTCTTTAAATTTATACTGCTCCAAAAAAATAAAACAATCATTTTAAAACATATTTAACTATGTATGTATCATCTCTTTGACTGTTAGTCAATATAAGGAAAGAAAAGAATTCAATAAACGATACAAGACATCAAAAATCTGAGCCAAATTTACCATAATTTAATTACATAATGAAACACATTATTTTAATAAACATAAGAATTTCCAATAGTTTTAACTTGACTCGTATATCATGAAATTTGCTTCTACACTAAGTATTGCTCTTAATTGAATTTTTTTTATATATTTAACAAATTGGATTTTATACCTACAATATTTTATAAAACACCAATACAGTATTAAAATAAATATTTTTGAAAAAGCTCCCAAACAGGAGTGAAACGTTAAATAGATGTAAAATTTTAATTATTAACCTTGAACCCAAGAAAACAAATAACACAAACTATAATCAATGGTTAAAGAAAATGAAACATTTTATATAAATTCCAAGGGTTTAAAAACTGCAATAAACGAATAAACATGTCATTTTTTGAAGACATTCAGAAAAAATATGGAAACAAAACATACCAATCTCTGAAGACCATTTCATCAACTTACAGAAAATTAGCCAGCCAGAAGAATCGAAGAATATTTCTATTGCGATGCAAAGAAACAAATGTCCAACCAAAATTTTTAAATTTTAATTTGTCACATATAACATTTACAGGTACGTACTTGAGAAGAAAATTTTATGATATTTTAAACAACACTTAGTCAAAAATTATTAATTTACTCATAACAGAAACCACACAAAACATTAAAACATTAGAACAAATACTTAACAATGAAACAATTAATATAAGAACCATTCTACCTGAAAATATTTTAAACAGCTTTATGCTTTTAGAGAAAAATAAATATGAAAAACAATTTAATACCATTAAAAGAAAAAATACCAATAAATTTAACAAACTACTTTTACATGTACCACAAAATACAATTAACATTAATACATCTCAATGGCTAGAAAATTTATCAAACACAGACATACCTGATGATATAGCTGAAGTGTTAGCGTTAGGAAAAAATTTTGCTCTTCCAATTAATAACCCACATAAACTTCCTTACACAGAATACATAGCATGCATAGAAGCAGCGATTAATGATAAACCAGAATATATAAAAAATGAAATTAGGGCTGATTCAGTAAATATTATCACTAACCATAAAATCAAACTAAACCATAAAAAAAGTAACAACAATAAATTACAAAAATCAATTCAAAAACGGTTGAAAAAAACTAAACAATTTATTAAAAACAACCCTCAAATAACAATATTACAACCAGACAAAAGCAATACAACTGTAATAATTAACACAACCGACTATAATAAAAAAATGAATGACATTGTAAATAACAGTGAAGTATACAAACCAATAAAATCAGATCAAACAAAATCTTTTCAAGATAAAAACAATAAATTTATTAAAAAATTAATTGAAAACAGCTCTATCAGTAAATGTGAAGCTAAGAAACTACAAATAAACAACGCTTTACCTCCAAAAATATACGGACTACCAAAACTTCATAAACCAGATATACCCTTACGACCAATAGTCTCATACATTCAATCACCTTTCTATAACTTATCTAAATATCTATCAAATTGTCTATCAAATATAGTTGGGAAAATTAATTATTACATAAAAGATTCATTTTCATTTAAACAATTTATCGATACAGTAAACATACCAAATGACTATAAAATTATATCACTTGATGCTATCTCAATGTACACCAACATTCCAAACGAATTAATAACAGATATTTTAAAAACAAAATGGAACTTACTAAAAGAATATACAACTCTATCATGTAGTGAATTTATCGAAGCTACCCTACTAATCCAAAACAATAATTACTTTCAATACCAAAATAAATTTTACAAACAATTAGATGGTTGTACAATGGGTTCTCCCATCTCCTCAACCTTAGCCCCACTAGTAATGGAACATCTTGAAGAAAATGTATTAGATAATTTAGATTTTGATGTATTGTTCTTTAAACGTTTTGTCGATGATTGCATAACTGCCATCCCATCAAATAAAATTAATGATATTTTGACAGCTTTTAATAGTTTTCATCCGAAACTTCAATTTACTATAGAAACAGAAGAAAACAATACAATAAATTTCCTGGACATGACACTGATAAAAAATTATAACAAAATAAAAACCAAACTATACAAGAAAAAGACATGGTCCAGCCGATATCTTAATTATAATTCTAATCACCGTAATGCTAAAAAAAACAGTGTAATTATTGGATTGACAAATAGAGCTATTAAACTCACTTCTCCTGAATACCGTCCAGAGGTCCTAAAAGATGTAAAATACACCCTAAAAGACAATCACTACCCAATAAATAAAATAGAACGAATTTTTAAACAACGTATGAACAAATTCTATAATAATAACCAAAATAATCTCAAACTCAAACAAATCAGCACAAATACATAGCAATGCCATATACGAACCAACTCTCAGAAAAATTAAAACACATATTATTTAAACATAACATCAACGTATGCCATAAAACTCAAAACACCTTGTCATCATTTTTCACTAGACTAAAAAGCCAAACTACAATTAATAAAAAATCTAATTTTATATATTCTGTACCATGTTTAAATTGCCCAGGAAAATACATAGGTTTGACAACCCAACATTTAGAAAATCGACTTAACGGACATAAATATACAAAAAATGCTTCCACAGCGTTACACAAACACGAAGCCACAAAAAAACACAAATTTGACTTTAAAAATACAGAAATTTTAGCACAAGACCCCAATTACTACAAACTAACAGACAAAGAGATGATACATATAAGGAAAGAAAAGAATTCAATAAACGATAAACAAGACATCAAAAATCTGAGCCAAATTTACCATAATTTAATTACATAATGAAACACATGATTTTAATAAACATAATTTCCAATAGTTTCAACTTGACTCGTATATCATGAAATTTGCTTCTACACTAAGTACTTCATTATTTTATTACTGTTTTTATTGTTCTTAATTGTATTTTTTTATACATTTAACAAATTGGATTTTATATCTACAACATTTTATAAAACACCAATACAGTATTAAAATAAATATTTTTGAAAAAGCTCCCAAACAGGAGCGAAACGTTAAATAGATGTTAAATTTTAATTATTAACCTTGAACCCAAGAAAACAAATAACACAAACTATAAATATATATTATTACCTATATTATACCGGAATTATTGGGGTAAACGGCAATGTTTTCAAGAAAACTCTTTTACTTGTTTTCCAAGCTTTCGAAATATATTTATTTCATTTTCAAAGAATAAGCACGAGTATAAATTCCAAATTAAAGTTAAAATAGTTTTTTCTGTTATATTTGCCATTTTTTAACACCAATTTTGTTTATACTTGTGCTTATTCCTTGAAAATGAAATAAATATATTTAGAAAGCTGGGAAACCAAGAAAAAGAGTTTTCTTAAAAACATTGCCGTTTACTCAAAATAATCTTACCTTATTTGTCAGAACAGTCCATGTTTTATAAAGAAAGAGGATATACAGGGTGTTTCATTGGGAAAGGGCCTAACTTTAACTGTTGATGGGGATCACTTTGGTGGTTCCAAAAACCTATATTTAATGTGTCTGCTGTACTTTATAACCGAGATACAGGGTGTTTTATAAATTTATCCTATTTCTTTCGAACCTCATAACTTCCGAGTTACCCTGTATATTATTTTGAGATTTGGTACACGTAATAACCATTACCTAGAGACTCCATCAAAAGCATCTCCAAAAAGATAATGCAGGTCCGGCTTAACAAAAAATTTCAAAACTCGTCTTTCCTAAAAACAACACCCTGTATATAGATTTTCTGAAAATAGTTTTTTATAATAGAAAAGGGTATGAAAAATCGAATCTACTTATTTCTTTTTTATTTTTCCGCAGACAATTTTACTACCAAAAATTCACCGTCAAACTTATAATTTATGCACGTTTTGGGGGTTAACAATGGTATCGGAGAGGTTTTTTTTTATTTTTTAGCTTGAAATGGAATCCATTCAATGCATCTAGAGAAGCATCCTAGAAATTCAATTGAGTGTGTATGTTTACGAGTACAGACCACTAAAAATGTGATTACAGGGCCGTACTTAGAACATACTCATTCAGTATATTTCGAATATCTCGAACACCCTGTATAAGGATATGTATCAACAAAAGTAAAATACGAGAAACAAATTTATTTATTTTAAATAACGAAGAGATTTTCATAAATTTAAATAATTAACATGAACAGAAAACAAGAAATTCTAACAACATTGTTCAAACAAAAAAAGTCCAACCTACAAAAATTGCTCAAAATGACCTCCATTCTGCTCTATGCACTTTCTTGCCCTTTTTGTAATATTGCGAATGGACCTTCTAATCACATCTGGATTATTTCTGATTTCTCCGCAGGGATTCTCTATTCTTCGAAGAAGTTCTTCTCTGCTATTGATGTCGGTAGCATATACTTTTGATTTTAGATATCCCCAAATATGGTAATCCACAGGATTGAAGTCAGGTGACCTTGAAGGCCAGTTATTGGGACCACCTCTGCCTATCCATGAATTAGGAAAATTTTCATTTAAAAAATTCCTCACTATTACTCTGTAATGCACCGAAGCACCGTCATGCTGATAATACATTCCTGCTACATTTACGTATGCGTCATCTAATAGCACTGGTAAAATATTCTGCAGAAAATGACACACACTTCAATGATGTGTCTATTCCATAGCCTACTTGAAGTATTATCTAGTTTATACGAGTACTTTTAACGTTTTTTGAAGTATAAATTGATTCCTCGTATTTTACTCTTGTTATTTTAAATGTTGAAGTGCATAGTTTCCAGATACATATCCTTATACAGGGTGTTCAAGATATTCGAAACATACTGAATGAGTATGTTCTAAGTACGGCCCTGTAATCACATTTTTGGTGGTCTGTAGTCGTAAACATACACACTCAATTGAATTTCTAGGATGCTTCTCTAGATACATTGAATGGCTTCCATTTCAAGCTAAAAAATAAAAAAAAAACTCTCCGATACCATTGTTAACCCCCAAAACGTGCATAAATTATAAGTTTGACGGTGAATTTTTGGTAGTAAAATTGTCTGCGGAAAAATAAAAAAGAAATAAGTAGATTCGATTTTTCATACCCTTTTCTATTATAAAGAGCAATTTTCAGAAAATCTATATACAGGGTGTTGTTTTTAGGAAAGACGAGTTTTGAAATTTTTTGTTAAGCCAGACCTGCATTATCTTTTTGGAGATGCTTTTGATGGAGTCTCTAGGTAATGGTTATTACGTGTACCAAATCTCAAAATAATATACAGGGTAACTCGGAAGTTATGAGGTTCGAAAGAAATAGGATAAATTTATAAAACACCCTGTATCTCGGTTATAAAGTACAGCAGACACATTAAATATAGGTTTTTGGAACCACCAAAGTGATCCCCATCAACAGTTAAAGTTAGGCCCTTTCCCAATGAAACACCCTGTATAATAATAATAAATTCTTCAAATATATGAATTTCAAAGCTTCTTTTATTTGAAATTATTCACATTTAACTAGGAACACTGAATAAATTTGAGTCCAACAATAATTTTGAGTTAAAAAACACTATATCTCAGTAGTATGGTTGTATTATCTTTTTCTAAGATGTCGAATCTTGCATCAAGTTTAAATTACCTAAAAAACCCAATAAAAAATTAAAACATATTAGTTGCGATAAGTAATGTTTATATATCATTATTAGATTTACGTTTAAGGAATTCGAAGATGTTTTTTTTAAAAATTAATTTATTTACTACTTGACAAAATATTATACATTTAACAATACTCTTCTAATTTATATTAAATATCAAAGATCAAAATATGAAAGATTAAAGATGAATGATGAATTAATTCTACAACGCAAAATCTGATTATTTATAAATATTCCTAATCTTGTTTACTAACATCGAAATTAATAAAAACAATCAAAAAACAATGAAAAATATTGTAAACAAAGTCATAAAGTCTTTTTACTAAATAAAATAAAAAAGGTTTTTTAACTAAACAAAACAGACAAAAACGTTATTGCGTTTTAACTTAAACATTTCTTATTCTTCTAAGACTGTAACTCCTCCCTCCTTAGAATGAAGCGAATTCTTGAGCTTCTCCAATCTTCTTATCTTCTTAAACTATCGATCTTCCTTCTTCCATGTTACTTTTTTAAAGTTCTTAATATTCACTTACAAAAGTTCATAAATTTACTAAAATGAAATGTTCAAACTAAATTGTCTTTACTTAGAAAATGTCTTTAGCACTATTGAAAATGTTTTGATAT
The DNA here is from genome assembly GCA_035357415.1 of Ophraella communa. Lineage (NCBI taxonomy): Eukaryota > Metazoa > Arthropoda > Insecta > Coleoptera > Chrysomelidae > Ophraella > Ophraella communa. Next base: position 16,329,410 of record CM068985.1, on the reverse strand, counting down.
TTATTAGAGAGTTAGAATTTGATATTTTTAGGAAAGACACCGCTACGTATAGGTATATTCCGATAGATTATTTTCACTGTAATCAACACAAAATGGCAAGTTTTCATTTTTTGGTTCATCGATTAATTCATTTTCCTTTAAACAAAACAAGATATAACAAAGAAAATAATTTAATTGAGGATATAGCTGTACTTAATGGATATGATAAAAAACTAATTCATAAGCTGATCAATCGCCATAGTTTTAAGAAATCTCTTTGTGAAACCACCTTTTTCCAGCGAGAACACAACGATAGGAAATTCATTTCATTACCATTTATCCCTCAGTATACCAAAGGATTGAATACAATTTTCGGCACGGTGGGATTAGGTTTAGTTCATAAAACTAGTGGCACCCTGAGACAATTGTTAGGAAATCCGAAGAATAAGAGAGAAGATCTGGAAAAAAGCGGTATATATGAAATAAGTTGTAATGATTGCGATAAAAAGTATGTTGGGCAAACAAAAAGATCGGTTAAAACTAGATTTAAAGAACATTTAGCTCATCTAAAATATGGACGTATAGAAAAATCTAGTATTGCCGAACATGCTTTTACCAAAAACCATTCTGTAAATATAGATAGTTTAAAATTGTTAAAAAATGTATCGAACAATAGATTGTTGGATGCATTTGAAAGTATACAAATTATTAAATGTAAAAATAGATTAAATAAGGACAAAGGACCTATCCCAGATAGTCCACTTTATAGTTTATTATAAGAAAACTTATTGTAAAAATGTTTTCGCGATAAAAATTGGCTTTGCCGCCAAAAGATTTACCGCGAAAACATTTGGCGCTAAAAATGTTCTATATATAAGGTTAGTTTGTAGGCATAGCTTTAGTTTACCTTCGGTCTCTGAAGAAGATAACTTGGTTATCGAAACGCGCGTCAGGCATATAAAAGTGTGTGTTGGTGTAGTGGTAGTGTAAACGGTTTTCGATATGGAATTAGAGGAATTATTTTAGTTTCATTCAAATGCGTGTTTACATTACATTGGTATTTTTACATTGGCGGTTTATATTTACAGGTTTTTTGGTATTTATATTGATATGTATAATTGGTAACGTTTTTATATTAAATTTACTACATTAATTAACGCTAAGAACTTTTTTAAATTTATAATGTTACTTTGTGTACCTAGAATAACCGACAGTTTGCCAGATAGAAGACTGTACAACACGCGTTGAGCTGCTAATGCAGGGCATTCCTCCAAAATATGTTTAATTGTTAATATTTTGTTACATTTTTCACATTGAGGTTTCTCTTTGGTAGTGAATAAATGGCTATGGGTCAATCGCGCATGACCTAGTCGTAGTCGGGTTAATAATACCTGGTCTTTGCGATTTTTTGGAATAATTGGCCAGGGTTTTATTGACTTTTTGACTTCACTAAGTTTGGCTGTTGCCAAATTACCAATTTTTTTCCCACCTACCTTGCACTATGCGTTTAACCGCCACTTTTATGTCCGCGTTCGTCAGTGTTTTCGTACACTTAGCACAATCACTTACTGCAACTTCCTTAGACGCGCTGTCTGCTGCTTCATTTCCTTGGATTCCTATGTGGAATGGTATCCAGAAAAAGGTTGTTTGTTTTCCGTTTAGGCAGGTAGTATGTAATTCTTGTTTTATTTTTAGCACTGATGAATTTTTTGAATAGATGTGTTGGATTGATTGGATTGAACTGAGAGAGTCCGTTAGTATAAGGAATTTTAGGTTCTCTGACTTATTGACGGTAAGCATAGCTTGGTAAATTGCGTATAACTCAGCCGAGAAAATAGAATAATCTGTAGGGAATTTAAATTTATTTGAGGACGTTGGTGTTATGACCGCAGCACCTGTACCTTGGTTTGACTTTGATGCATCTGTGTATATATGTAAGAATGGATATCACATTCAATCTTCTTAAATGAAACAGCAATTTGATGCATTTTAATGAAAGATTTATTTTACAATATAATTCTCAAATAATTGATAATATTTAAGATTAAGATAACTATTAACATACCTAAATAGAAGAATCGAAAATTAAAGCTGTTTCGTATCTTCTTCCCAAATAAATTATAAAATTAAATTACGAATTAAATGATATTAAGTTCTTATCAAAGATATTTGACAGTTGCATTCAAAAATGACAGTGATGTATATATATTTTTTTACATCCCCCGTGCATCCCCCCACCTGGAGGCTGACAAATCTAGAAATGGATTTTCACTAGGTAATAGTTTGGAGGCATGGAAAAAATGCGTGTCTTGCTTATCTTTTCCTAAACTTACTTCAAATAATGTTTTAGATAATTGTTTCTTAATCTGTACTGGACCTATTCTAATTTCCTCCAATTTTTTTCTATTAAATTTGGATTTGTTTTCCACGTATACCCAATCTCCTACTTTAAAATCATGTATTTTTCTGTTTTTGTCGTATACAGCTTTGTTATATTCATGTTTTCTCATGCTATTTTTAAAAGCTATCTCCCTATCTTTTATTAAGTTATTATTATTAAGTTGTTGTGGCAAGATCGGATCTTCCTGTCCAAATAATAAATACGCTGGACTATATCCAGTTACTGAATGGTCGGTACTGTTGTATTCTTCTATACTTAATTTCATTCTGTCGACATCTGATCCTATTTACCAAAGTTTGGTTTAGTCTTTCATTGAGACCGTTGGAGAAAAGACAATCAACTGCTGTAAAAATAAGTTGTATGTTTAAGTTTTTCATATGTTGCTTGAATTTTTCAGAGTTGATTCCAGGGTATTGATCACTTAATAATGTCTTGATAGGATATTTATCTTGGACTCGATTGATCAGTTTAACAAAATCTTCTGTTGTCTGGTGTTTTGAAGTTGCTATAAAAGCATAACGAGTAAAATGATCAACCAACAGATGAAGGTATCGTTTAGAAGAACGATTTCCTGCAAAACCACCAATTGTGTCTAAGGACATTATCTTAAATGGTTCCCGAGCTGGGCCTAATTGGAAAAGAAAACCATACTTATGGCCAATTCTTATTTTATTTCTACAACAAATTTCGCATTTTTCACAAATCTGTTTTGTTAATAGATTAATATTTTTAATATAATATAATTTTCCAATTTTTGTTGCTATTTTATTGGCACAAATATGTCCATATAAATTATGAGTTTTTTTAATCAAATTTATTCCAAACTCTTGAGATAAACTAATCTTGTTTTTTTGTTTTTTTCTTTTTTTGTAAAATATGTTCTGATTTGAAATAACCCCCTTCATGTTTTGTATTATATGTTGATTATTATTTTGATCATGCATTATGTCTTCTAATGTTACAAAACTAACTGTTTTAATACATGTTTCTATATCTGATTCTTCTAATACTGGATTTCGCGAGAGACAATCCGCTTCTAAATTTCCTTTCCCCGGTTCATATTTAATGTCAAAATCAAATTGTGATAAAAAGTTTATCATGACACCCAATTCCTCATCAGGTCTGGATCGAATTTCTCTCCCTTGCAGGGGTTTATGATCAGTAATAACCAAAAATTTTCTACCCATTAACCAGTATTGCCAGAATTTAATAGCTTCTTTTATGGCCAGACACTCCAAAAATATCGCTTTTTTATTTTTTTGATATTTGTTCAATTTTTTTGAAAAGTTTGCGACCGAATTTATCTCCCCATTTGTTTGTCTTTGTTTTAAAACTGCTCCCAGTCCTTGTATACTCGCATCTGTGTAAATAATAATCGGTGCATTGGGGTCAAAAATTGCCAGAACTGGCTCAGAACTCAGAATATTCGTAACCTGTTCGAAAGCCATCTGACAATCATTAGACCAGACAAATTTTACATCTTTTCTTAGTAGATTGTGAATTGGCTCCAATAGTCTTGCTATATATTTTTTTACATATATTATGCTCATGGTCTGTGAATTTAACGAGCGTTTCGTTGAAAGCAGATTTAATTAAATTCGGATTTGATGTGTATTTATTAAATGAGGAGAGGTGTGTAAGGAATTCTGGGCATTTAGTTTGCCATGGTGGGACTGGGAGGAATTGGGACGGGAAACATTCTGGAAGTGTATAGTTTAGAGCATTTAAGTAACTTCTGATTCTTGCATAGAAGGGTTTGGCAGTTCTTGGTTTATTTACAAAAAGGTTTTGAAATTTTTTTGTAAAGCAATTTTGTATAGTAGGGTTGTTTGGATTTGATCTGATTGTTGTTCCATATACTTAAATAGATTCTCCTGTCTTCTAAAGAGGGCCCACTCATTTCACAGTAAAAGCTTTAACAGTACCTGTTAACATTTTAAGCACCTGGTATCATAAATAATTAGTACCGCTAGCTCCATCTATCATAAAACATTTTTAATAATAAAATAATGAATACGGTCTCTATAATTATAATTGGAAGTTCAAAGTAGCTACACTACGAGGTGTACTAATGAGTTGGCATTATCGAATTCAATAGGTTTTAATAATTATTCGAGTCTCATTTCTTCTATTGATTTACTGTCATATACAGGTATGTTTTTTTTTCCAATTTTATAATTCCATTTTGTTAAAATATTTATAAAATATCGAAAGTTATATTATATTTGATTATATCAGATGAGAATTTCAACATATTTCATTATTATTCAAAGAATCTTTTTATGGTAATTAAAAGTATTAATGATAATTTTTTTATAAAGGCTGTCAAAAGTACATTTCTGGAATTTTGATTAGTGTGTAAGATTATTAAAAAGTAAATTTAATGTAAAAATGTATCTTTTGTAATCTATTAAAATACGTTAGCATCTAACTGTAGATTTCGGACTATGCTGATTTGTACTTTTTGTGCCAGAAAAGTAAATGTAACACGTGTTTGACACTGGTAATTTTCAGAAAGTTGGAATATAAAACAGTAAACTAGAGGCAACTCTTTTAAACTAGAGGCAACTCTTTAATTGAAGATTCTGTAAACCAGAAGCATCTCTTGAATTTGGAGATTCCGTAAACTTGAACAGCTTGTAAACTTTAAGCTCTCGTATTTACCTTCTTAACTGGATTATCTCTACAACTGGGGCAGATCATCCCTCCACTAGTGATCTTCTATAATCATTTGGAACCACTTAGACAGTGCCGTAGCGACCCCAAGGTGCGGCGAAGGATCGTCCACTATCGTAACAGATAAGTTTATTGAGATCTATCAAGTTTACTGTTCCCATATTTTTTCTCTTTTATTTCCGTGTATATCTATCTATATCGTCAACTGTATTAGCATAAGTATTTTTAAAGAATTGTTTGCGGATTATTTTGTTGTAACGTATTCTCTACCTCATTAATTTCAGCACCAAGGAAATCTTATTATCTTTTACATGTTTGTACCTTTTCAATTCATTTTTTTATCTTCATAGACAGTTTTTTCTGACATCTTTCTGTCATCTCATGATACTTATTTAAATAACTCAGCTTAAAACAACTTTCTTCAGTAGTATCATAAAAAATAAAAAGATTTCAGTGGCGCCCTTATAATTTCTTAAAGAAACAAATATTGTACAATAGTCAGAGCTAATGAACTTACTCACCCCTAGCCGTGGTGTTTAACTATCATAATTTTTGTGTGATAAACATTTATAAATTCTGTTAATTATTGAAGTATCTTTTACAACTACATAATTAAAGACGAAATTAAGCTTAATGTTTGTTTTATTGTGAATTGCATTTTTTCTTTTGGTATATTGTTATTTTTTCAAAAAAGTTAACTAAATATTTTTATAAATTCACTATCAACGACCAACTAATATTACAAATTGTCGCCCAACGCACAAATAATATTACAAATTGGCGCCCAAACGCTGGTTTCATTTTTTCTCTGACTGTACAATAATTTTTTCTTTGGGAAATAGTTTTTCCATTCGAGAAAAGTACTTGGTGAAAATATCTACAAACTATTTTTTCTTAAATCATTTTTTTAATATTCTCAATATTAATCTTTCGTAATTAATTTTTTAACTATTTTAAATATTTTTATAAACAGTTCAATTTCCTTTGATTTTTCCTATTGTGTTTTTAATACCTATATTATCCCTCACGTACAACACTGATAGATATATTTATTTATTTGCTTAACTATATTGATTGTTCAAATTTGTAGCAAACAGTTTATTTCGACGATAATAACTTGTACTTTTTATTGCTTCTTTAGGTACCAGTTTTTGTTTTTTGGTTAATGAACTTAAAATAGAAATTTGAATATTAGCGTGGTTTTAAAAATAACCTTGGTAATTTATATGGAAGCAGTTTCATTTTTATTCGTTTGGGACTAGTTTTTTTGTCTCTCTTTTCTTCTTGACAATTAGGAAAGTTTTGCATTTTTAAAATATTTAATATTTTTACAATTTTCTTTTGAGATAGATATTTATTTACAAATTTGTGTAGTTAAATGAAACGAACATTTTAATTTGTTTACGGTACACTCTTGTCGTTTTTTTGTTCTAATTAGTACCTGTATTTTTGTTGTTGTCTTATTTTAATAAGATTCTGGTTAGTATTGTACTTTTTTAAAAATAACCTGATTTTGGTGTACTTTATATCGAGTTGCTTTAATTCCGATTATTCAGGACTTGTTTTATCTCGAGACATTTGAAAAGTTTGGTATTTTTAAAATTTTTGAAATCTTTTGTTGACTTTGATAAAAAATTATCGGGAAATAATGATAATGACGACAATTTTGAAGATGAATCAGACAATAATAAAGACACAAACTCAACCGACACTGAGTAAACTTATACTTAAACATACAATTTTTTTTGTTTTTCGGATTTAGTGAATGTGTGGAAGGTTTGGAGATGATGAATGTTGTTCTTAGGATATGTCATAGCTACTGTGGATGCTAACGGCCCCTTTCCAAGTTCAAAGGTTCTCATTACCTGGACTTCCTCGTCATTTTATTATGTTTGAATTATCAAAAGTGGGATTCATTTATTCATTTAATGTGATGTCTTCGATGGTTGTTGTTAGTTCGCTGTGTTTACCTAGTCATTATTTTCTTTTTCTACTTTATCAGTAAATGATATACCTATTTACTTTAACAACAGTTAAGTTACTTTGTCTTATTTATCTAATGTTTCTTATTTATATTATCTTATACTATCTTTTTCTATCTTACCATATTATCTTATTAGGCGTTTTATTTTTTTTTCTCTTATAAAATACATTTTGGACAAATTTATATTAACTCTGTCTTGCATATGTTTTAAAATTATCTTATCTTAGCTTATCTTATCTTATTTAGCTTGTTCTGGGAGCAAGTTATTGAACTGTTGGGTGGAATATTTTTAATGTATCAAGCCAATTTGGCATATCAAGATATATTAATTTTTTTCTTCCTTTATAGGTTCATATACCGTGTTTTGTATCTTATACGCTAATGTGTATTAGATTTATCGTACCTAGAGTCATTTTTATCGTGCATACTGTATGTAATCTGTCGTGTACGGGTTTAAGTACCTTTGGCAGTATACAGTGTGAATGTCTACTGGGTTATCTTATCGTATCTGTATGTGTATACAGATTATCTTTAGCTAGGAAATGTTAAAACATAATGTGGCTTTTGTTTTTATGGTTCATATATTTAATATGAGAAAGTACAATTTATATAGCTCTAAAGTATAATTTTTGGTAATTTTTTGTAATTTTTTAAATGGGTATATCTTTCAGTGACTGTATTATAGACCATTTAATGGTGTAAAAACTATATAGAACTTTTCTTATCTATTGTGAATTTATCTAATACCGATTTTAACCTTATCTAATACCGTTTGTGACTTTATTTAGAACCGATTTTGACTTTTAAGGTTTTTTTGTTCCTTTCCGATAGAAAAAAGGTACTACCGATTATGTCATCCATATCTTGCAATAGTTAACCTCATGACGGGTTTTTGGAAGTTTTATTCCTTTCTTGTTAAAAAAGGTCTTATTTGTTTTTTTAATTAATCATTTTTGTATTTTTTTTAAGGCCTGGGTGGTGTGGAAACACATCACACAGTACCATTCTTTAACTTTTTTGTAACGTAGAGTCCAATTTCAGTTGGCAACTTAATTGCTGGGTGTAGGTGGCTCGCCCGGGACTTGTCCCACTTTTTATAGGCCACTTGTGTCTAAAGTTCGTTTATGTTGTCTTTCCTAATTTTCTAATTTCTTTTATTTATTTCCTTCTCTATCTGATGATTATTATCTAACACATTTCTGCTTTCTTTTCTCTTTTCTTTCTAACTTTTATTTTTTTTTAATTTTTCCTTTGCGTTTTCTTTACTAGTTTTTGTCCTTTTTTTCTTCTTTACCTTTCTTTGTCGTTTTTGCATTGCATTGCAGTGCTGCCTTGAAACAAATCGCCAGAGCACGAGGCCATCTCTCTGATATGTTTGGCGCAACTCTGGAATGGTTACTTTTACATACAAGTAACGAATGTGACAACAAGGACATACTGACTAATCCTTATTTCTTTAAATAACTTTAACCTTTTCCTATGTTATTTTTGTAATTCCTTATAATCCTTACTTATTCTATATAACTGTTTTGCTTAAACTTACGTTGGAGATCTTCTCTGATATTAAACAACAAAAAATTTTGCCTTCTGCAAAATTTTTTATATCGAGTAGAGGGGGTGTAACAGTACCTGTTAACATTTTAAGCACCTGGTATCCTAAATAATTAGTACCGCTAGCTCCATCTATCATAAAACATTTTTAATAATAAAATAATGAATACGGTCTCTATAATTATAATTGGAAGTTCAAAGTAGCTACACTACGAGGTGTACTAATGAGTTGGCATTATCGAATTCAATAGGTTTTAATAATTATTCGAGTCTCATTTCTTCTATTGATTTACTGTCATATACAGGTATGTTTTTTTTCCAATTTTATAATTCCTTTTTGTTAAAATATTTATAAAATATCGAAAGTTATATTATATTTGATTATATCAGATGAGAATTTCAACATATTTCATTATTATTCAAAGAATCTTTTTATGGTAATTAAAAGTATTAATGATAATTTTTTTATAAAGGCTGTCAAAAGTACATTTCTGGAATTTTGATTAGTGTGTAAGATTATTAAAAAGTAAATTTAATGTAAAAATGTATCTTTTGTAATCTATTAAAATACGTTAGCATCTAACTGTAGATTTCGGACTATGCTGATTTGTACTTTTTGTGCCAGAAAAGTAAATGTAACACGTGTTTGACACTGGTAATTTTCAGAAAGTTGGAATATAAAACAGTAAACTAGAGGCAACTCTTTTAAACTAGAGGCAACTCTTTAATTGAAGATTCTGTAAACCAGAAGCATCTCTTGAATTTGGAGATTCCGTAAACTTGAACAGCTTGTAAACTTTAAGCTCTCGTATTTACCTTCTTAACTGGATTATCTCTACAACTGGGGCAGATCATCCCTCCACTAGTGATCTTCTATAATCATTTGGAACCACCTAGACAGTGCCGTAGCGACCCCAAGGTGCGGCGAAGGATCGTCCACTATCGTAACAGATAAGTTTATTGAGATCTATCAAGTTTACTGTTCCCATATTTTTTCTCTTTTATTTCCGTGTATATCTATCTATATCGTCAACTGTATTAGCATAAGTATTTTTAAAGAATTGTTTGCGGATTATTTTGTTGTAACGTATTCTCTACCTCATTAATTTCAGCACCAAGGAAATCTTATTATCTTTTACATGTTTGTACCTTTTCAATTCATTTTTTTATCTTCATAGACAATTTTTTCTGACATCTTTCTGTCATCTCATGATACTTATTTAAATAACTCAGCTTAAAACAACTTTCTTCAGTAGTATCATAAAAAATAAAAAGATTTCAGTGGCGCCCTTATAATTTCTTAAAGAAACAAATATTGTACAATAGTCAGAGCTAATGAACTTACTCACCCCTAGCCGTGGTGTTTAACTATCATAATTTTTGTGTGATAAACATTTATAAATTCTGTTAATTATTGAAGTATCTTTTACAACTACATAATTAAAGACGAAATTAAGCTTAATGTTTGTTTTATTGTGAATTGCATTTTTTCTTTTGGTATATTGTTATTTTTTCAAAAAAGTTAACTAAATATTTTTATAAATTCACTATCAACGACCAACTAATATTACAAATTGTCGCCCAACGCACAAATAATATTACAAAGTACGGAATGCTCCTGATATCAAACGTAGAGATAAATTATGAATGCTGTCCAGTTTTTTTAACAGGGTTTTGCTGCCTGTAAAATAAACAATAGAACCATACTCCAGTTTTGATCGGATAAGGGTTCTATATAGCGTCAGTAGTATTTGACGGTCGGCACCCCATTCTTTGTGGGCCAGCGTTTTAAGGAGGTTTACTCGCTTTTGGCAGGATAAAAACAGATCTTTAATGTCCCAAGTTAAAGATTGTTCAAAGGTCATGCCTAGGAATTTTACAGAAGTTGCACGTTTTAGGTCCTGGTTGTATAGTTTCAATGTGGGAGTTAATTCGACGTTTTTCTTTGAAAAAAGAATAAATTTAGTTTTTTCAGTGGAAAAAGTAAAGCCTGTTTTATGTGACCAGAGCTCAATGCTGGATAAAATTTTGTGCATGAGAGAATATATTTTTTATGTTATTACCTTTGCAAAAAGCCACCACAAGATCATTCGCATAGACACGTGCTTTTATAGGTGATTTCAGGTTTGAAAGAATGTCATTAACTGCTACTATAAAGAGAGTAGGACTTATAACAGAACCTTGAGGTAAACCATTTTCTAGATGCATCACATCAGATGTTGTGCCGTTTGTCTTAACTCTGAAAGTTTTAAGGAAATTTTTAATAAAGATTAAACTGTGACCTTGAACGTTCAATTTATAAAGTTTTTTAATGATATAATCATGCCAGGATGTATCGAAAGCTCTTTTTATATCAAAGAAAATTGCTAGACATTTACTTCGTAATATCACTTTCTAAATCAACCATATTGTCCATGGTCGATCTCACTGCACAAAGACCAACTTCTCCTCCACGTGGTGTGTGGTGGTAACAGCTTCGAGCTGACGTGGAAAGGGTCCTAGGACCTAGACACGTCACAAAGAGGCTGGCTAACGAAGCTCTGGCGTACGCAAATACCGGGAACAACAGCGTGGAGAGGGAGTGTTGTGGACGGGTGGGTGCGGAGGTAACTGGACTAATCGTTCTGAACCTCTGCGGGCATCCGGAAACAATGCAAACTTGTGGAAACCTGCCCGGTATATACCGTGTTGGTAAGCCGGTGGCTGTAGAGGATGTGCTTACCGATGTGGGGGCTTGCCTTGATTGGCTGGCCAAGTGGAAGGGAACCACAAAAATCCCCCCCAAGCCAAGGTGGAACAGCATAAGCCGAAGGCTTGGCGTGGCGCAGGAATTGCGCCGCGGGGCTAAGGGGTTGCTTAGTCACGATTATGCGGACTCCGGGTACCAGGCGAAACCCAGGTTTCATTAGCCTTCTCCCGGCATGCGGGGCTCTGCTGGGAGTGACCTTTTTTTTTTCCCTAGCTACTCGTGAGACTAAAATGGACCAAATAAAACAAACAAAAAACAATGAGGGCAAAGAGGAAGAACAAAGCCTCAATCATCCCGAGGGTATGGAATTGGATCCAGATCCAAGCCATAAATCGGAAGATGAGCTTCTAAAAAGCAGCGGAGACGAGAAAAGTATCTCTCAAGGGCCAAAAAAGGCCGAAAGAGAGAGACTGAGTGGTGCTGCCCGTAAAAGGTTTAAGTACCTGTTAAAACAAGGCCTTAAATATGAAGAGGCTCGACAACAGGCACAAAAGCCTATACAAAAACCAACCGAGGATGTATCCAAGGGCAAAGGGTTCAAGAGGATCCGGTCTGAAGAGAGAACACCAGAAAATCCTAGGAAAAAGGGAGTTGGCACCGTTGGGATAACCAGCAGTGGCGAAGAAAACAAACCATCCTATGGACAGGTTGCAGCGGCAATAAGGGTAGGAATATTGCCCAAAAACCATCCAGAATCCTCACTAACAACGGAACAACTAGCCGCAACGAAAGAGAAGATTCTGGAAAAAATAGTGGAGCTGGATCCAAAGGCAACAATTAGGCCTAAATTCAGCAACCTACAATTCAGACCGGGCTGGATGCTTCTGTCTTGTGCTGACAAAGCCACAGTTGAGTGGCTTAAAGGCATAGTTCAGGAGCTGCAGCCACAGGAGGGTATCTCGCTGAGACTGGAAGAGGAAAGCAATATTCCTCACTCCGAGATCTTTGTGACATATCTTCCTGATAGTCTGAGCAATGAAAATTCAAAAATTCTCCGATTCTTAGAGGTCCAAAATGAAGACCTCAACTCACAGAATTGGAGAGTTGTAAGAAGGGTTGACAAAGGCCCTACTGTAGAGCTCACTCTTTCAATGGACGCTAAATCCGCTGAAAGGGTGAAACAAAATGGCTATAAAGCCAACTATAAATTTGGCCAGGTAAGAATATTACCAAAAAAAGGCCATCCAAAACCTAGTGCGCCAGAAGCTGCTTCAACTAGTGAAGCAGCAAAAATGGCCACAAAAAAAGGGGCGAAGTTTAAAAAGGGATCGGATAAAGGTCCCAAAAGCCAGTAAAATGGCTTCCAACAAAAATATTAGGTTTTTGCAGTTAAATCTCCATCATGCAAAAGCCGCAACTAGTGTGCTTAACAGGAGTTTTAGCAGAAACCTAACTGACATCGGGCTCATTCAAGAGCCCTGGGCTGACAAAGGACTTATCAAAGGACTTCCAAATAATACATGTAAGTTGATCTATTCACAAATGCATGACTTGCCAAGAGCAGCGTTGCTCATCTCTAAACAACTAAAATTCGTTTCTGTTCCAGAGTTTATCACAAGAGACTTAGCAACAGCTGAAGTGGAGCTCCCCACGGAAAGGGGCAAAAGGCAAATTATAATTGCCTCTGCCTACTTCCCGGGTGATGAAGACCAACCTCCGTCAGAGGAAGTGAAAGGCCTCATCAGCTGGTGCAACAAAAAGAACAGAAAGCTTATCCTTGGATGCGAACTCCCACAACATAGTATGGGGCAGCACAGACACGAACAAACGTGGTGAGTACCTTTTAGAATATTTGGCTAACTCCAATATAGACATTATCAATAGAGGTAACAAACCAACTTTTATCACTGCAAATAGGAAAGAGGTGCTTGACATCACCTTAACTAGTTGCTCTGCTACAAATTTAATACAGAACTGGCATGTCTCCGATGAGGTTTCGATGTCGGATCATAGAACCATAAGATTCGAAGTCGAGGCTGAGCGGGAGCAGATACAGTCCTGTCGAATACCGAAACAGACTGACTGGTGTGCTTATAAGGATACCCTAAGGTCAGATGTTGAAGGCGTAACTTATTCGATTGAAACCATAGAGGAACTGGAAGGTGCCTCACAATGGCTAAATCGCACGATAATTAGCTGCTATGAGGGGGCCTGTCCCATCAAGACCAAAGCCGTCAAAAAAGATGTGCCATGGTGGAACAGGGAACTCAGTAAGTTAAAAGCTCAAGCCCGTAAAGCTTTTAATAGAGCCAAAAGTATAGGTAACTGGGATGCCTACAAAAGGCTCTAACAGAATACAACAAAGAACTTAGAAGGTCTAAGAGAAGAACATGGAGGCAATTCTGCGAGGGGATAACTGAATTAGCCCCAGCAGTACGCCTCCAAAAAGTAATTTCTAAGGACCACTCAAACGGTATTGGACTTCTAAAAAAGCCAAACGGAGAGTTTACTGCAACCATAGAGGAAAGCATGAGTTGCTTACTACAATCTCACTTTCCCGGGTCAACACTCATTGAAGATGACCCAAGGGTTAATCTTGATGAATCTAATTACAGAACATCAAGAGCTGCAAAAAGCCTAGCGGGAAAAATCTTCACAAAAAACAGAATTAAATGGGCAATAAATAGCTTTAAGCCCTACAAATCTCCTGGAGAGGATGGTGTCTTCCCAGCCCTGCTACAACAGGGCGTTGATACATTAACTCCTCATCTAGTCAAATTATTCAAGATGAGCTTCATCTTGGGCTACATTCCAAAAGGGTGGAGAGAGGTTAGGGTATGCTTCATTCCTAAGAGTGGCAAACGCCCTCCAGAGGAGCCGAAGTCATATAGACCCATAAGCCTTACCTCCTTTCTACTTAAAAGTATGGAAAAAATACTTGATACATATATAAGAAGCGAATATTTAACAAACATACCGCTTCACAAAGAACAATTTGCCTACCAATTAGGCAAATCCACCGTGGATGCCTTGCACTGTCTCGTAAAAGACATAGAAAAGGCAATAGGATCAAAGGAAGTGGCGCTATGTGCATTCATAGACATAGAGGGTGCGTTTGACAACACCTCATATGAATCAATCAGCGCCGCCGCAACAGCAAAAGGTATCGAACCTTCCATAACTAAATGGATTCAATCCATGCTAAATACTAGGAAAATTATTACCTACCTAGGAGGCAAATCAACTACTATAAAAGCAGTAAAAGGTTGTCCTCAAGGAGGAGTTTTATCACCACTACTGTGGTCGTGCTCTGGGCTATGCTGACGACCTAGTTATAGTGGCTAGAGGCAAACATGACGGTATTATTGCCGAACGCATGCAGCAGGCCTTAAACATTATAACTACTTGGTGTTCGAGGGAAGGGCTATCAGTCAATCCCAACAAAACGACACTTATTCCGTTCACTAACAGGAGGAAACTAAAATTACAGCCTCCGATCATGAATGGAGTAACCCTTTCTTTCTCAGAAGAGGTTAAGTACCTAGGAGTCATCCTTGATAGGAAACTTACGTGGAATGCACACCTCACTCATATTACCACAAAAGCAATAAGGGCTTTCTGGATGTGCCGTAGGCTTTTTGGGAAAACCTGGGGTCTGAAGCCAAAATGATCTACTGGTCATATTTAACGGTTGTCAGACCCATTATCACTTATGCTGCGATGGTTTGGTGGACCAAAACAAAGCAGCAAAAGGCAATAAACGAGTTGCAGAAAGTGCAACGACTTGCCTGTATTGGGATCACGGGTGCTATGAGATCGTGTCCTACCGCAGCCTTAGAGGCAATGCTAGACCTTCCTCCACTACATTTACATGTACAGAGGATCGCTCTGGAAAATGCCTATAGGCTGACACAGACCAAATCTCTGAAACCCGGTGACTTAACAGGACATCTTGAGGTATTAAGGGCTGTAACAACCCAAATCATGAAGATGCCTACAGACGTAATGCCTGCAAAACAAGATTTCGAACTCGCGTTAGATGTTATTATTAACGACCGCGAGTTGACAGAAAACGAAATCGCTCAAATCACAAAGGTGCCCTCACTTATTATACTGATGGGTCAAAAACAAACAAAGGAGTAGGAATAGGGATCACAGGTCCTAATATTAGGATATCCGCAGCCCTTGGAAATGCTCCAACAATATTTCAAGCAGAACTATTAGCAATAGAATTCTGTGCCCAAGAGTGCCTAAGAAAAGGCCTCAACACAGCAAGAATATTTATTGCATCTGATAGTCAGGCTGCTTTGAAGGCTCTGAAGTCCACAACCTATGAGTCAAAAATAGCCTGGAATTGTAAACAATCCCTTAAACAACTGGCTAGTCGCAACAAATTAAAGTTGCTATGGGTGCCAGGGCATAAAGGAATTGTCGGAAATGAGATTGCCGATAGTCTCGCAAAGGAAGGAGCTTGTGCTCCTTTTATCGGACCTGAACCATTTTGTGGCATATCAAAAAGCCGCATAATGGAAGAAGTTCGAAAATATGAAAAGGAACTCAGGGCAGCCTACTGGAAAAATGTTCCAGGCCAAAGACAGGCAAAAAGGTTATTACGACCCTCTGCCCGCTACGCGAAATTACTCTTAGAGCTTCAGAAATCTGATCTCAGAGTAATCACAGGAATTCTCACTGGACACTGCTCACTCAGATACCATCTCTGCAAAATGGGCATATTGGACAGTGGGACATGCAGATTCTGCGATGAGGCAGATGAGACGTCAGAACATATTATCTGCAATTGCAGAGTAATTGTTCGGCAACGCCATAAATATCTGGAACAGGTATTCCTTGATCCTGATCAGATTACAAACCTAGCTCCAAAACGGATAATGGACTTTCTTAGAAGCCTAGACCTTTTGGACTAAAATATAAATGTAGGGTATACACAAAAGATCTTATAGGTCGCAGTGTAGTAAGGTCAACTGGGCCAATCGACCCCTTCTGCAATCTACAATCTACAATGGTCGATCTCTGTCTTTTAAAACCACTTTGCTTTGGAATAATAAATTTTTGCTTTTCCAAAAACCACAGTAGTCTGTTGTAATAATTTTTTCCATTAGCTTGCAAGTGGAACATGTCAAAGATATCGGTCGGTAAGATTGCGGATCTGTTTTAATACCACTTGGTTTTTGTATTGGTATTATTGTAGACTCACGCCATGTTTTTGGAAATTGGTGTTGTAACCAAATCTTATTAAATAGCAATCGTGCGTGTGCATTGAATGGAAGGTGTTTGAGGAAAGTGGGATGTATATCGTCTGGCCCAGGAGAACCTTCTTTGAGACTAGATAAAGCATCTTTGTACTCTGATTGAGAGAAGGATAGATTAAGTGGGTCTTCTGAATCAAATGTGATATTAATTTTCTTTTTCTTCTCCTGGTGTTTGTTAATAAGAAAGGCTTTACTGTAGTTGCTATTATACTGGACCGATTTTTGTAGGCATTTGCAAGGATTGTGGCAATTTTCGCATTGTCAGTAACCATTTTCCCATCTGTTTCAAGGCTTTCAATTTTGTACAATACAATTAATTGTACAATTTTGTACGCAATTTTGTACTGAATTGTTTTGTACCGCTTGTATTTGTTAAAGGCTTTTTTACTTGATTCAATAGCCGATTTGCATTCGTTCGTCCACCATGGAACAGGATTACGTTGTTTTAAGCGGGTAGTTTTGCCTACTGATTTCTCCGCTGCTTGCGTTATAATGGCTAAAAACTTCTCAAGGGACTCTTCTATGTTTGAAGTTATTTCAAAAGTTGTCATGTTGTTTTCAATTAAACTTGAAAATAGATTCCAGTTTGCTTTCTTTAAGTTCCATTTTGAATTGAAGCACTGTACATTTTAATTTTTGTTTTGTACATAATAAGTGGATAATGATCACTTTTGTATACAAAGTCCAATCTATCCCATGTTAGTAGTGGAATTAGGCCTGGTTCACATATAGAGAGGTCTATGCAAGAGGATTCACCAGACTGTATATTGAATCTAGTAGGTCTACCGTTATTAAGCACAGATAGGTTAAAGTGATCAATTACCTCTTCCAGTAATCTTCCTCTGTTGCTTATATGAGATAAGCCTCATAAAACATTATTAGCGTTAAAATCTCCTGTAATAATTCTGGGTTGAGGAATTTGTTCTAACAAATCGGTTATTTCTTCTGTGTCCACTTGGATTGACGAAGGAAGGTAGATGTTGCAAATGTGGATATTAGAGTTTGTAAGTTTAATACTAATGGCTTCTAAATTTGTATGAAGGGGAATTTCTGTAGCTTTGATTGAGTTTTTAATAAAAATGGCCGCTCCACCACTGGCTTTTGCTGGATTATGTCGGTGTTTTCAATAGCTTTTAAATTTGGTGTCTTTTCGTTTTTAAAGTTAGTTTCCTGGAGACATATTATATCTGGGTTGTATTTAGATCTTAGACAAGGAAAGAGGGAGGACTGCGCATTGGAATCAATTTATGTAACTCATTTACCACCAAACTAATGGCGGATAATATTGACATAGGCGTATCATACGATTTTTCTTATACGATTATTAAATAATCATTTTCATTATTTCGTATTACAAATCTAATTTAAAAAAGGCTTTAAATTTATACCGCTCCAAAAAAAAGAACAATCATTTTAAAACATATTTATTTAATAAATATTACAATTTTAATCCATTTTATCTATTTTAAATATATGTTTTTATTCCACGCCACTGCAAAACTATTACATATAATATGAGCAAATAATAATTAAATGAAAAATAATCTTTAAAACTGAATGTAAACAATTTTCAAAATGTATGTACTATTAATTTAAGTTATCATACATAACATATGTGATTTAGTTAAACATCTATTACCTGAAAGCTGTAATATTAATAAAAATAAATTTCAAGGAAATAGTTTTAAAATACTTTTTACCTATGAAATGAAATTCCTTCCTCTTTTTTAGCACTCTGACTGTTGCACTTATAAACTGCACAATTAACCATTTTAAAATGTCTATTCAGGTAATTAAAAAAGGTGAAAATTAATAAAAAAACTAAAAAAATACAATTCGACGTTCCAAATTTGTTTACCACCAAACATATGTCAAACGTTTGAAACTTGGCTTCACTCACACGCATAAGGTTTTCATTGCCATGCGCTGTCCTCTCTCTTTCCTAGTCTAAGATTTAGATAATATAATTTGGAGCATTGGCAAATTGTTGTTGAAACCATTTATGTTCCATTGCAAAATTGATGAGAAACCCGCGAATTTTATAAAGAAGAAAAATATTGTCTTGTTAATGGGTCAATTTTGTAAGGAGTCACTCTCAGTGTCTGATGCTTCTGTATCCGAATAAGTCATTTGTAGCTCTAACAGTAATTCTTTCTAATCTTTGTGCATCTAGCTTTAATAGCTCGATGTGTGAATAGAGGGTATATTTTCGTTAGCATGTCTACTAAAGCGGAAAAATCGTTAGTGTAATTTCTTACGATGCTGATTTGATCTTGGGCTCCATAGACATTTTCAAAAAGATTAGAGATCTGGTTGAAATCCAGGATAAACGGTGGATTCTGTTTGGTAATGAATTCCTTTACAGGTTCCATAAGAAGTTGAGTTGACATATTTTTCTTGTTTTTGGGTTTTTTAATTGGCGCGTCATATGGTTTAACAAATGGATCGTTATTTAGTTTGTTTTGTTCCACTTCTTGTGTCGGAGGTGGAGTGACTATTTCGTCAAAATTTCGTTTAGTACTGGTTTGTTTAGATTGGCTTGTTTCCCTGGTAGCGATTGGTGGTGATACGGATGTGGATGCTGTGGCGTGTAACTGAGAGGTCTGTTGAGAGTTTTTAATAGAGAATATTTGAGTGTTGTCTTTAGATGCTGTGATTTTAGCTTGGGGTGTGTGGAAGGCTTGTTGCGAGGAGGTTTGAATGGAGGTGCTTGGGTGGTGGTCTTTAGGTGCTGGTTGTTTGCAGTTAGCTGCAGTATGATCTTGTTTTCTGCACGAAAAACATACAAGTGAATCTTGTGACAAAAATATCCTGTAATTTGTATTGTCATGGTTAATTGTAATGGATTCAGGTTTTGGTACTGGTGTTGCAGTTATAAAAATGTGTCGTCTAAAACTATAGATGTGACTGTATTCAGATATGGAGGCGCTGATTTTCAGAAATGACATGGGGGAAAGAGGTTTCAATCCCAATTTTCTAATTTCTTCCGTTAATAAAGCATGTGGTATAGTGGGACACACGTTAGATAGAATGAATCTTTCTGCCGGAGTAACTAATTTGCGTGCTGCAAACCAATTCATTATTTATTTTTATTATTCCTTTGTGTTTATTCATGAACTGTTCAACAGTGTGTTTGTTTGCAAGGTACATGCAAATGATGAGAAAATAATATTTTTTGGGCCTATTAGTGTTTCTAGGGATATCAGGTATTCTTGAAGCTGTACATTTTCAATAGCTGGAAATATAATAGCCTGGTCTTTTGTGGAAAATTGCTGTTCGGTGAGTGTAGACGAATACGTTTTTGTTGGGTGTTCATCTTGGCAGCAGTCCCGGTAGTTGAATTCTACATATTTTTAATAAAGTTTGAAATTTACTAGGATCTGAATACGAACCGGTTTAAAAGCAGGTGTATTCATATCACTGTAGATAATTATCGTTGGGCAGTTTTTTATTCCAAGCCGATTTGACGAAATGTTAAGGAAAACTTGAAAAACACTATTTAGGTAACTTTAAAGAGTACTTACAGTAAGAGATATTACTTGTTATTATGCACAATATTAAAGAACTAAGATATAGATTTTAAAATCAATTATCACTATTTAAATATCTGATTTTGCTAGGAGGTGACAAATCAACGTTAGTTGTTTCAGTTGTCAGGACCGAACTCATATATTACAGAGATGTTACTTCAAGAAATTATTGAAATTTAAAGCAAATTGGCTCACAATTTTATTTTAAAAGAAAATTACAAAATTTTTCAAAAGCCGCCAATTTTCTCCGACTATTTTAATATGATAATAGTTGTGTTTCGTTATTATGTTGGGGGACATTAAAAAGATAAAGAATCATTCTTTTAATACATTTTGAACATTATACGTTCAACGAAGACATTTTTATTGGAAAATATAGAAATTTGTGTCAAAACTCCTAGGAGATGGGTTTTCCAAGAGATATACTATAATTTTAATTTCCGCCTGTTCATGCAGTAACATTAAAAATTGTTTATATAAGGTTTAATTTTTGAAAATCAAAATTATTGTTAAAAGTAAGTTAGTGTTAGTGAAGTGCTAATTGGTCTCATCGTAATAATTTATCTTCAACGTAATAGTGGTGAATCGTAGTACGTGGTAGATATCCAAGTCGGATATTCAAACAACCTAGCAGTCCCAGTAGCAGAATAGTCATCATTATAACCCAGCAGTTGCAACGGGATAGGCCAGGTTCGTTTGTTTATCTTATTCGCAGTTGGAATCAAGAAACTGTGGATATTATTTAAAATGTATAGGTACAGTTAAACTTTTTGGTCATATTGAACTATTATTCGAAATTATTTTTAATTTTAGGTATGTTCGGTTTTGTCTGTATTGTGAAGGTTTTTTGTATGTATTAAAAGAACTGTCAAAATGTGTCTTATTCAGAACAAATAAAAGCTTACAGATAAAGGCTAGTTTATAAGATATTTTTTTAATTCGGTAACTTATTCATATATATCAAATTGAATAGTTTAAATTTAATATATAATATAATATATTCAATGTCAATTAAACTCTCCTAGAGGAAGGTTTCATAGTACAATCAATTTCTGAGCTGGACAATTAAACTGTATTATTCCGGCAAATAAATTGTATTTATATTAATATATGATCTAAATTAAATAAATATAAATAAACAAAATAGGGATCAAATATTATACACTTGATATACGCATAAAACGTACTTGTCTCAGTTTTAATTTTTGTTTAAGTTATTAATTTAAAAATTAAGTGTATTCCAGTTCTGTTGTTGGTTTAACAATGTCTCGGTTACAGTATTGAAAAAAAGGGTTTACAATAGTAATTTTATTATTTGTAGATATCTACTGCTATAACATTCAAGTAATGAGACTGACTTGTTCGAGTATGTGTTGATAAATTTTGTCATGAAAAAGAGCAATGTATTATTAAATCTTGCTTTAAACTTGCAGTATAATAACTGGTAAGCAGAGTCGATTTGTGACAAAGCGCCAAAGCCAGTAGTGACTTTCTCGTACACACCACCTGCTAGTACTGTTAACCGATATTTCTACCTGGATGTCTCAGCTCCCGGTCAGATATATCACCTTGTGTACCCAAGTAATAAAAATCGTGAAAAAAACTAATTTTATGTTCGTAGAAGATATGCTAACTCTCGTGGAGAGTACTCCAGAAGCTTCCAGTCGATACGTTCCTGTTAAGAACGCTGGAACGCTGAAACAAGTGTTTACTGCGGAAACAAACACATAATTGTTATTGAATATTATATTTACACATTCGACATACATTTTCAATTTTTAAAATCTAAACATGGATGTACCTTTTATATTGAAATCCACATATATTTCTGATAAATGAGTCAGAAAACAATATGAATATATGTTTCAATTTCTAAATTGCTTTAAATTAATATAGCATGATTAATAATAACCTTCTTTAACAATATCAATTAAATATCAACATATACATAAAAAAAACTTAATGAAAACCATATTAAAATAACTGTTCTTTTAATTAAAATCAAAACTGTAATCATTATTATCTACTCCCATATCAGTATTGTCTTGATTATGTTACAAACTACGCCCTGTTGATGTTTAAATTCATAAAACTAGCATTGCCTGTCAAATTTCAAACCGGTAGTAGGTCATAAATTAGAGAGTTCGTCTTGTAAACAACGGGAAGTGAGTTAGAATCCCACGCACGACAAATTTATTTTCCAAAAATATAATACGATTTTTTTATTAATTACCTGTCAAATTAAATGTCAAAAAATAATAATTTTATCTAATGTCAACTTGGTTTGATTTAATTGTACGTTATATTACGACTATTTATAAGTAAAAGTGTAGGTATAATTAGTTTTTCGAATAAGAGTTTTTTTATTATTCTCATTTTACCATTAATATTATCACAAAATAGTTTTTACAATTGTATATAATTATAAAGGTTTTATAAAATGTTAAAAATAAACGTTTAAATAAACCCCTCCTTGGCTTTTAATATGTCGTAGATGAGATAACCTAACAGGTAGTGGCTCAGAGATTAGAGCATTCGCCTTGTAAGCAATGGGACGTAGGTTCGATTCCCGCGTACAACAAATTTATTTTTTAATAACGTATTACTATTATATTTACTTATTATCTGTCAAATTAAATCTCAAAAAAAAATATTTTCGAATGAGAGATTTTTTAAAAATTATTCTCATTTCATCATTAACATTAATACAAAATAATTTTTATAAATTCTTAAATTTGGTATATATTTACAAAATTTCTATAAATAAACGTCTATATAAATACCTTCTTAGTTCTTAATATGTCGTAGATAAAGTATAGTACGTTACTTGTAGGATAAGGTCAATTACGTTATCTCCTTAACCAACGCGTTACGTAATATACTATTTTTAAACAAAATATAACAAAAATATCAATAAAAATAACAAAAATAATTTATGCATTATGATATACAATATTTTATGATAAAAATGATTTATGAAAATAGATATTGTAGATAATACTTGTATTACTATTAAAGCATCTAAAATATATTTTGATTTTTGAATCCTATAAAATTGGTAAAAAAATCTGTTCTACTATCCTTACAATTACCGACATTTAAAATTTATTTTTTAAGCGAGTGTCACAAAAAATGAAGTTTTACGGATCTATTAATGTCCCTAAAGTGTATCTTTTTTGGCCGCTTTTTTACTTTACGGCCGCTGTTTTACTTTACGGCCGCTTTTTTACTTTACGGCCGCTTTTTTACTTTACGGCCGCTTTTGCAAACAAAGTCATTATGAGGGCAACCTACTAGACACATTTAATTTGCTTATTTGAGTTATTTCCACGTCCGATATTAAGATTGTCAAATTATGAAGGCGGCCTACTAGACACACTTAATTTGCATGTTTGGGTTATTTACCCATAAAACAAAAGAAAAGGTTCCGTTGCCAGGCTGTTTATTTACAAGCTTTCCGTTTCTGTCAGTGAAATGAAATTTAAAGTAAATAACTAACAAATAATAAAGACCACATTTACGGTGTAAACTGTGATAAAAAACAGTTCAAAAGAAAAATGACTGACAGTGATAGTGACAATCCAGCTGAAATTTATGAAGCCGCCAATGCAGCGAATCTAAATTTATTACCTGAAAAATCCAAGCAGATTTACTTAAAACAGTATGACAATTAATAGCAAATAATGCCCTAATTTATTAACTTCGTTATGACCCAACTTCTGTTTATCATACTTACTGTAAGTAATTCTGTAGACATCTTTGTTACTTAATAATACACTTTTCATTTGGTTAATAAAAATTTGAATCTAATCTTCCAGTTTCGTCTCTGTTTAGAAACAAAATTGTAAAAAAAAGTTGTTACCTATTTGATGAGACACTCGCTAAAAAAATTTTGTGTGCACCTCAGCCGTATGATCTTTTTTGGCCTCACCTGAAATTTGCTTGGCCTCGGCTACGCCTCGGCCGCAAATTTCAGATTCGGCCGAAAAAGATCAACATTACGGCCTTGGTACACAAATAACTATTAATTGGATTGATTAATATAATATAAAGCTTACATATTATAAGGCACGATTAAAATGCAATATTAGGTATTTCGGCAGCTTTTAGCTCTTAGTAATTAATAGAATTGAAAGTAGAATTTTCAAAACTGTAAGTACCTATAACGTTTACTATTTGTTTAACCTTTTTGTATTGAAAACCACTCTGTAGAAATGCTGATGTATAGGAATGACAAAAAGTTTTATTTGACTCCATTATTTTTTATAGTATTAAGCAGCTTAGTAAGTTCTTATGCTGTAAAAAAATTAAATTTAAAATACTTTTTGTTACTGAGAAATGTAGTCAAACTGAGTATTAAACAACAAACAGTAAACATTATATTATAACAATGTAATATTTTTATTTGAATAAATCAACAAACTGCATAAATATAATATATTTTAATTTTATTAACTGATCAGAGTTGTTAATTTTAATTTAATCTTTTTAACTCTATGTACATTTTTTACTGTAGCTACAGTAGGTATGCAGATTGTGGATTTTATTAAAAATAATTCTCTTCTAATATAGTGAGTTTATAAACTAGTTCAAAAGAACTTAAGTTGTAAAAATTTTTAAAACTTTTAAACAACAAAAAAATTACAATTAAAAATAAATAGATAATATTATAATAATTAAAATTTACAATCCCCTGTAGCTTCTGAGGGCGAAGATCGTGCTTAACAGATAAAGGGCGGCATTGACTAGTCCGATGATCTGTAAAAAATAGTTTGTTACTAATTTTATTTTAAAATATGGGCTTTGTTGCCAATAACCTTCTATCAAATCAACATGATCTAGGATTTTAAGGTTCAAAGGTAGACAGATAAACTTGTGGTCCTTATGTGGGGGGTTAAGCATGATTACATTATTTTAAAATATATATTGTCCATATGAAACCAAGGCAAAATAATTTTGGTAGGGTACTAAGCTGATTTGTTTCATTGTTCTGCAAACGGCCAATAGAAAGTGTAGCTCTTATGTCTTCTAAAGTTAGAAATCTGTTCCTTATCTTAATTGATTGAATAATACAAACCTTGATTAGAGTTGGAATATATTAAAATATGGAAACACATAACAAAACTGGAAACAATAGTATATTGTGTCACAAGGGCGAAAGTAGACATTAACAGTCCGTTGCAGCTAAGGGATGCTAATGCATTTATGCATGTGTGACAAACGTCTGTTTTCCGCCTACCTCTATAATATAAAACACAATTAAAAACAACCGTTGTGGTTGAGAATTGAACCCCAGCCGTCTGCGCGAGTGGCAAGCACGTATACCACTACGCTAACAGGCGTTTTAATGCTCGTATTTTAGAATTGATACTATTATATCACTTTCATCATGAGGTATCCAGAATCGAACGCTTGCTTAAAAAGTCGAATGCACTTTTTCTAGATTTTTGTGCTTAATAATTTATAAAATTTTGTTTAAAAAATACTCT
Organism: Ophraella communa; assembly: GCA_035357415.1. Classification (NCBI taxonomy): domain Eukaryota; kingdom Metazoa; phylum Arthropoda; class Insecta; order Coleoptera; family Chrysomelidae; genus Ophraella; species Ophraella communa. Next base: position 16,303,841 of record CM068985.1, on the reverse strand, counting down.
CACTTTGTAAAATTTTGTCGAAATTTATATATTATGCTGATTTAAAAATATCAAATCTAAGGAACACTTTTTTAATGCTAGAATAAAAAAATCGTGGCGTTATGAATTTCCCGCCTTGGCTTTGATAAACCCTTTCCCCAGTTCCGCACTATTTTTGGTGTTCTCATGGTTGGTTTTCCGGAAAGGTAGGCGGAAAAATTAATGTTCAACATAAAATATAAAATGAATATTACCTAGTGATAATTACTGAAATGGATACAAGAAATCTTTGAGTACTTACAGCAGCGGCAAAATATGGTTCATAGTCTCCTCCATAGTAGTTTTGTCTCCTATGATTTATTTCAGTTACTAGAGTTAAACTGGCAGCTAATACTAGGATGAACGCAAATCCGTGGTAAATAACTTCCTGTATAAATAAATAAATAAATAAATAAATAAATAAATAAATAAATAAATAAATAAATAAATAAATAAATAAATAAATAAATAAATAAATAAATAAATAAATAAATAAATAAATAAATAAATAAATAAATAAATAAATAAATAAATAAATAAATAAATAAATAAATAAATAAATAAATAAATAAATAAATAAATAAATAAATAAATAAATAAATATTTTATTCAGAACAATAAACAACTAAAAGGTTGAATTAACTTTCACTATTTATTCTATAAATACTTTAAATGCAATGACAGCCGTTTCGCTATCGAAATAGCATCGTCAGAATGACATATTGAAGTTACATTTTGTTTGTTTGTAACTAGGTACTTGATGTTGATAAGTAGTTAAGGCTAGACCAAGGAAGGAAGTAATAAGACATAACAATATTAAAGCCTAGATGTTATTAGCCCACTATTAAACTGTTTACTTTGATTGAGTCTTCATTTTATACATAGATAAGACGTAATTATAACACAAATATATTAAGTTATTGTAAAGATCAGCAGGATATAGTTTTTTCCTGGTTTTTCTATATCATTGCACAGTTATACTGATCTTATAGGGAAATACATCCAGGATAATCCCTTGGGGCTAATAACATCTAGGCTGTTATGTCTTATTACTTCCTTACTTGGTCTAGCCTTAACTACTCATCAACATCAAGTACTTATAGAATAAATAGTGAAAGTTAATTCAACCTTTTAGTTGTTTATTGTTCTGAATAAGATGAACTTTCACACAGTAAGGGTTAGTACCATAAATTTCATTAAATATTTTATTTGTAACCAAAATAAATGTTTGGGGTTAGGTTCTAAGTGAGTGGCGACCTAAAAGATCTATTGTGGCTCAACCCTAAGTTATAGTCGTTCTGTTAGTCCTATGCCTCTAATGAAGGTTATCAGGGTCATTGGCCACACTTCCAAGTCCTTGGGCTCGAATTGATGCAGACCAAATTTATTGATCCTTAGTCTCTCGAGCTATTGGTAATTACACAAGATATGCTCCACCGGTTCTTTCTCGGCAGTCCACACTCTCTGCCAGTCTAATTGTTTTCTTATGCTCCTCTAGCTCGAATCACTAACAACGCAACGTCTCCTACGATCTACGCAGTTGGATTTTGTTTCTCTGGCTACGCTATTCGCTATGTCTAGGAATGGCTCTGGGCCTATAAATATTTCTTCAGAACCTTTCCTAGCTAGAAGGTCCGCGTTTTCGTTCGCCTCATTGCTGGTATGCGCAGGTACCCAAAGTAAGTTTACTTTATTTTCCCCTAGATATATTAGATCCTGATGGCATGTCCAAACTAACTTAGAGTCGATCCGATTTGATTCCAGTTTTTAGTGTCGCCTGGATATCGGAAATGTCTTTTAGAAATTTGTTCTTGCAGTCAAGCTTAAACATCTCCTGCAGACATATCTCCATGACAAAAACCTCTGGATAACTGTGGATATTACCCAAGTTCTTACTCAGATCCATATTTGGCTTTCCTTTTCGTAACCCAGCTCCAACACCTCTCTCAATCTTAGAGCCGTCTCTGTACCAACACTGGTCAGCCATTTTAAGATTCGATCTATTCGCCTCCCATTCATCCCTTCGTGGAAATAGGAGGGTAAATGGCTTGTGGTAACGTATCGGATGGTTTTTATTATCTCTCCGGCCCTGGCTCTGACACCGCTCTGCCCTGCATTCTGGCATTTCACTAGCCTTCTGCACCAGCCATCGCCTCCCTTTCCAACCAGATAAAAATATTTGGGGTAAATTAGATTAGATTATCTACCTACCTACCTACAGCTACACGCCTTTTTACACTTGAACAGACATATATTTGATGGTAGTTCTTATTACTCTATAAGATCTTGACCAGTCTGGTATTTTCTAATAGACTCATTTAACTGTATAGCAATTCCCCCTCGTAGCTTTTAGCCGTCCACTTTTCTACGCCTATAGTCAGAAATCTTTGTATTAAAAGACCTTTACATTGCGGTTTCCTCTTCTATTAAAAGAACTCAAGGTTTTCTCGTATTTTGCCTTTTTGTCTTTTGTATTATGAATTCTTTTGCCTGTCTTGTGCCTTGAATCCACCATTCTTGAGACCTCTTTATTGCTCATTTTCTTAAGCAACATGAAGGGTTCTGATACGTTAAGAGGCTTAGCTGATCCTTTTTAAACTTAATATGAAATTTATTGTACTAACCCTTACTATGTAAAAGTTCATCTTATTAAGAACAATAAACAACTAAACGGTTAAATGAAACTTCCACTATTTATTCAAAAAAACGTTTTCAGGCTTATACCACAAAATGGAAGAGATAAATCTAGAACATGATGAGTGGAGAAACCTAGAGGATGAACCCATGATGTATTTGAATAAAAATGTAGATCAATTATTTATAGAAGTCAAAGCTGGGAGTTCAAGACATTAGAAAAAGACTGTGACATGAAATACATATGATACGCCTAAGAGTCGTCAATATAAATAAAAATAATAGTATTTTCCAAACTTGGAAATTAATTTAGAATAAAATTAATCTGTTTAAAAAGTATAATACTATTAACTAATAAACACTTACAAGGTTATACTTTTGGTTGGTATTTATTAATTATCACAATATTTTTCGTCAGCTAATTGACTAAAGAATAAAACAGTAATAAAAATATCAATCCAATGAAGTCATCATTGATGATGTAAAAATAATAGTCTTAATCAAAATATATACGCATATACGTGATATGCTGTATTGTTTTTCTTGTGTTTTAACGATTTCAAAAAAATCAATGAATGTTAAAATAGTTAAAAAAATAAACTTACGTAAATTGTTTTGGATATAATCGAAGCAGTGGAAATGGATATTAAACATGATGTCAATAATAAAAACGTTCCAACTAAGAATGTAACAGCAATGAGAAGGAAGAATATTTCTGGTGGATAAGCCAGTCGTAAATATTTGTTAACGTAGTAACCAACTATACCAACAGTAACGATACCCAGAATCTGAAATAATAAATGTTTTAGTTATTTTTGGGTGTAACATATTATTTTTTAATTTTTCTACAAGACTATCTGCCGAAACATTTATAATAACTAAGATTCTTCGTTATTTTGAAATATTATGTAGCAGATAGCGTTGTATAAAGAGATAAATAAATTAAATTTTAAATTATATCTCGATAAACTTAGTTGTATGTATATTCTTCTATATGACGTATAAATCAAGGTGAATGAGCAACTTGCTTAAAATATTGCTTCATTCCAACTAGGTCAATGAGACCATTGTACATCAACATAAAATTAGGTTGATTTCTGAGTTGTAGGAGTGTCACCGTATGTTCTCGCCAATAATAACTTGAAAAATACAAAATAATCACCTTAATTTATTAGTTTTGTACATACAAAGAAAATTTTATATGCATCGCATATTTTATTTCGAGTTATTTTATTAATTGCAAAATTGTAAATATAGGTAGAATAGAATAAAATGCATCTTTATCATAGGAATCACAACTATAACAATATTTACAATTATCACAGCTATAATTAAAATGAAGATTGTCAAGTTAACAAATTACGCCATTTACTTCTTTTGCCTGCAGATTACCCTAAAAAGTATCTGTTTCAAGATAGTCACTGATTACATAAGGTTCCAAATTAATAAGTATATCTAAGATTTGCTGTTTGAAACTTTTTAATATTTACTTCCTGCTTTAGTTTATTTGCCAACTTATTAAAAAAATTGATATAAGCATACTCTACCGATTTTTCTGTAGAAGAAAGTCTATGATAAGGTATATTGTAATTAATATTTAGATTACGTGTTTGCAAGTTATGTTTTATTTTATGCTTTTTAAACAACTCTGGATGTTTAAACAAGAACATAAGATATTCATAAATATACAATCCAACCATGGTCATCTTTACTTTTTTAAATTTACCTCTACATGAATCCCTATAATTTAAGCTCAATCTTTTTTTGTAAGACAAAGATTTGATCAGCTGAGTTGCTACCTCCCCAGAACATAATACCAAATCTCATAACTGAGTGGAAGTTTGCGAAATATACAGTTCGTCTAGCCTTACTTTCATATTACTTTGCAGTGACTCTAAATGCATAACACACTGAACTAAGTTTTTTACTACTCTCAATAATATGAACTCCGAAGTCTAGGTTTTTATCAATGTGTATATCAAGAAATTTCGTTTTATGAGCCAAAGTTATACCCCGATCTTGAATTTTTATAGCAGGAGGAATGAGATGATTCCTTGTTTTTGTCGTTCAACATAAGTATTTAGTTTTCTCATTGTTTAGAATAAGTCTGTTTTTAATTAACCATATTTGCGCTCTTTCTATATATTTCGTAGTTATATCTAAGATGGCATTTAATGAATTTCCAACCGCTAAGTTTGTGTCATCTGCATAATTTACAAGATGAACATTATTGTTTCCTGCAATTTCTATTGCTAGGTCATTAACATAAAACACAAACGACTCATAATGCTACCCTGTGGTATACCTAGCCTCACTACACTTTCTTCTGAATGGTACTGTTTTTCCTCTCGTTCAATTACTACTATTTGTTTGCGCCCATCAAGATATGACAATCAATTCATAACTTGGTCCTCTTATTCCATATTTTTCCAATTTGTCTAGTAATATTTTATGATTTATGGTATCAAAGGCTTTTGACAAGTCCAAAGTAAAAGTACTCAGCAGGGACAACAAATCTCACTGTTGTTCACTATCACTTTTGAGATCTATATTAAAATCACCTGCAACAAAAACAAGGAAATCCTCCTTAAATATATACCTTAAAACTTTTTCTAAAATTTCTAAAAAGACATTTACACAAGACATTGGAGTACGGTATACACATAGAAGCAAAATTTTTAAATTATTAAAATGAATTTTAAAAGTGAAAATTTTTCTATATCCCTTCGTATTTTCCGCTTAACACCACTCTTCAAAAAAATCACTGATCCACCATGCTCCCTTTAATCTCGGCAAAAAGCTGATACTTGTTCGAAACCTTTCAAGTTATAATTTTTTAATTGGTCAGAACTTTTCCAATGTTCAGCTAAGCATATTGCAATGCACTCTTCAGTTTCAGTTTCCTACCGATTGTGTATTTTGGTGTAAAATAGATATCATAATAGAGTTTGAATTTTTAGAAGTATTTTTAGATAGTGATTGCTATTTTATGGAGAGGATATTGGTCTTATATTTATTTAAAGTTTCCTTATATACATACAATTTTTATTATCAATTGCTGTATGATTACCGGGAACCGGATTGCTTGTACTTTTGTTATAATTATGAAAATTTATACAATATTGGTTTGTTTTTGGGCAGTCTCTAAGTAGATGGTTTTGTGCACATAAGGGACGTAAGGAAAAGGATGAGTTACAATTTTTTGAAGAGTGGTGATATCCACAACATTAATAGCAACGTCTTCAATTAATAGCGTCATACACATTACAATAGTCATAACCAACGAATAATTTTCTTTGAGCTAAAACTTGTTTATAGGTAGATATGTCACATTGAAATGATAAAGCCTATTATTTTTCTTTAATGGAACATTGGAAATAATTTTAAGTTCACCCGTTACATTATTTTTGTTTTGCATTTTTATACAATTAACAAGCTCTTCCTCAGACAGTTTTTCCGACATGCCTACAATTTTAAATCGTGGATTGAACACTAGTAGATTGAATTTTCGGCAATATTTTCTAATTCATTTCCGCTTTTAGAGAATCTAGAATTTCGTCCTTTAACGATAATAGCTCAACAATTTTTTTGAATTTAATTTTGGATTAATTCCTTAACATATTGGACGGATTCATTAATTACATTTATTTTTGTTCATAATCTTTTCTTGCACATTTAACCCCAACATCGCACTTCCTTTTGCATTGGTTACATAAAAAAAACAAATTTTTACTTTTATCAAGTATCAAAAATTTAACATTAGTCATTCCAACACAAGAAAAATGAAACTATTTTGAACATACACCTTCACAGCCAACCAATCCATCACTTTTATTTATTTTACATTTTGAACATCTTGCAGAGTTGTTCATTGTTAAAATTTTATGTTTCACCACCATGTGCACCATGTGCGATTAAACATTACCAAAATAAAAACTGGACTTGTGTTGTGGAATTTGAGGAGCAATTTAAATGTTTATCCAACAAACCGGATGATAACAATAAGAAATCTAATTTAATTATTACTCACGTGATGCATAACACTATAAACTACACTTTTATGTAAAAATTAGAATTTTCTATTGCAAATTTCCAATAGTTTTGTGGGTTTGATAAAATACACGACAATGTAGAACCAGTAGAACCAGATATAAATGTATAGATAGGATCTTCTGAATTAAACAATATAGATTCTTAGAAATACATAAAAAAGAAAATCTGAAGTATACAAAAATACAAAAAGGTTTTAATATTACATTCGCCATGCGTAAATGGATATTTAATTTCCAAATGTGTTATATAATCTTAAATGACTACACAGACATCAAAGAAGAAATATTACATCTACAAAGTCCAAGAATAGAACAACCTCGGGGAGTAATACAATACCACTAAACCTTGATAAATTCTGTTGCAGATAACAAAGTCACACTAGGATATCTTCAGACAAATGACATTTCATAAGGCAAAAACACAGCTATCTAAACTGGACATAGAGGTAATTTGGCCCCGAACCAAAAAAGTTAAAATTTGATCTAACAGGCCTCCAATCGGAATTACGATTCAGGAATATAGTACGACACTTTCAAATAATCAATTAAGCTATCGGAACGAGTTCTGGGCGGGTATTCTCGTAAATGAAAACGGTCAGCGTTTTAAACTTGGTCAGCGTATAATGACAAAATTCGCATACCACGTGATAGAACTGACAAAAATGGCATTCAGGTTTGTTAAAATAGCTGGTAGTTGTAAAAATGTGAAAATATAGAAGTATTAAGAATTAAAAAAAAAACAGCAAAGAATGGAGGAATATCTGATTGAAACAAAAATTACAGATAATATGTAGAATAGATGAGTGACGGTTATTATGCAAAATAATAAAAGTTTCTTTGAGGAGTTCAACAATAAAAAAAATTAAAATTAATGAAATATTTGTAATAAATTTGTATAACATTATTGACTGAATGATTTTATCAATATATTTTTGGGGATATTTTCCATATTGACTAGGGTCGAAGACTTTATTTAGACAAAACTACTTTTGGAAATTTTGACAAATTCTACTAATTTGAATCGTAAGTTCGGATAATTTTTATTTTTGCACAGGTGGCAAGAACGATAAACATTTACCAGGATTGCTTAATCCCAAAAATCGCCAAAAAATCGATTGCATGTGGTGGCCTGTGACGTCACTGCAGTCCTCGGCCGTATTTTTCCTATCTTGACAGTGCATTTTAGGTCGTTTTCAATCGTCGTTTTTAGATTTATTATAAAAATATTCAAAATTTTGACTGGTAGATATTGTGGATACATTAGTGTACGTTGCATTTTTGTGAAAAATATTTAAAAAACTGTTTTTTTTTAAACTCCAATTCGGACTTTTAAATTTCATGTGTTACACTGCTTGGCTGGACATTGCTTGGTTAGTATCGTTGAGTGTCAACGTTAGTTGAGAGTTGATAGTTTACTTACTATTTTTTTAGTATGTAGTATTTTTTGTTAATTTTAAATTTGTAATTAAAAATTCTTTATAGAATACATATTATGTCGCTCCATAAAAGATTCACAGATTGTACTAGTAATATGCTGCAAATTGTTTATTGTTTCTTTGTTTGTCAAAAAACACTAGTTTTAGGCATGATTTTGTGTAATAATAAATTTATTTGAATGTATTTTTTAAAATAAAAATAGAACTAAATAGTGTTTTCTTTACTCTACCTATTTCCCAAATAATATTGAATAAATTAATTAAATATAGGTATTAAAACGATTTTATGGGATTATTTATTATAAATTATAAGTGTTTAATCTTAAAAATCCAAATAGTGGTACGTTAGTATTTCGGAAATCATAAAAATACTGTTTAATTCCTATTATTTCCATGCATTTATATGGTAAACGTTATAATGAAGGACTGCAATGACGTCACACAGCTGGCGTTCTTGCACAGGTGGTATTGTTATTTGGTTATCGATTTAAACTATCGATTGCAACTACGAAAATAGAACTACAGCGACATGGACACGTCCAAGGGCCTGCACCTAGGTGAGGAGGAATGGATAGAGGTGAATAAGGCAGTGGAGGGTATGGTTAGGTTAGGTTAGGTTAGGTTAGGTTAGGTTAGGTTAGGTTAGGTTAGGTTAGGTTAGGTTAGGTTAGGTTAGGTTAGGTTAGGTTAGGTTAGGTTAGGTTAGGTTAGGTTAGGTTAGGTTAGGTTAGGTTAGGTTAGGTTAGGTTAGGTTAGGTTAGGTTAGGTTAGGTTAGGTTAGGTTAGGTTAGGTTAGGTCATTAACACACAGTAGAACTGGGTTTAGGTTATATGTAGAATTTAATTGAGTTTATCATAAATTGAATTTGAAAGTAACGTAAGTAAAGTAATTTGAAAAAAGTTAAATTAGCAATTAACAATAAAAAAGAAGGAAAAGAAAAAAGGGGGAAAATTCTACTACATGAAACTAAAAGTAAAGAGGAATTTGAAATTTGTTCCTACTAGATGGAGTACAAAACCTAAGGTATGGTAATGGATGGGAAATTAGAAGGGGAAAGGAATTGTGTCCCACTAGATGGAGTAATAAGCCAACAATAGGATGAATGGAAAGAATGAAGAGTTCCCACTATATGGAATAAAAACCCAAGTGGAAGAAAGGATTTAAGGATGAAGGATGTAAGGGTTTCCACTAAATGGAATAAAAAATCAAATGTAGGAAAGGAGGGTAGATGATAGAGAAAGGATCACGGTAAACAAAATAAGAAAAATTAGTCAAAAAATTTGTATCAGTAGGGGAAGTTTGACCATTCATTGTATTTAAGACTAATAGAGACCACTAATAATCCATAATATGTTAAACATGTCAAAGTAGGCAATTTAGGTTCGTTCCAACAAGAGTCCGAAACTATCAGAGATTGTTATGAGCATGTGTATGTGCATTTTAACGTTCCAACAACAATCTGTGACAGTTTGGTGACATAGTAAGCTGTTCCAACGTTACATGCAAACGGTTTGAAAACTGTCATAAGAGTTTGTGAATTTGTTAGGAACTATAAATCAGACGCAAGCGCAAAGGAGATTTGATCATTCGAAACCACGTGTTTGTCCATTTAATTCAACTTTTAACCTTTTTCGCGTATTATATATTTATATCGTGAGGAGATCTATTTAATATAAATATGAGTTACAGTGGCTCGGATGAAAATATTGGCAACAGCGATTTATTAGACGAAAGTATTGGTGCATTCCACAGTGAAGACGAATCCAGTCATGTTCTCGAGTAAATAATTGAGGAAATTGGTGTTCGCCCGAAAAATTCGAAATGGGAAAATATTTTCCACTTGTTGCACTGTCATGTGTTAAATGTCAAACTAGTACTACAGTGTTCCAACAAAACAGTTGTGGACTAGTTTCAAATTTCATCAAATGCGCGCATGCGTAGAAACAAATTTGAAAACAATCCGAAACGCATCCCTGATTGTCTGTTGGAACGAACCTGTTTTCAGTAATAAAACATCCATTGTCAGAAAAGTCCATATTAGACAAAAGATTAATTTGATTAAATAATCGCACCCACTTAACGCACTGACACTCTAAATTGAAGTATGGGAAGGTTAGGGAACTAAGTGAAGTTTGGTATTTGAAAATAAAGAAGAATTGTGACTATATATGTAACTGTGTCTACAGGGCTATATGGCTATATGGGACAAGACGTAAAGAATTAGTGTGGATGTAAAGGGTTGAGATGTAGGTATAAAGGTTGCAACAATTGTATTACTCAATAAAAGTCTGTGGTTAGACTTTGTGTTTTATTGCATCTTCTCTATTGGATTCAACCACCTTTAAGATGGATGACCTATCCTATTTATTTTCGATATAATAAGGAAAACAAAAGATATTATCCAAAAAATAAATAAAGCTATAACTTAGAACACAATTAAGGCCAAGTATTCGGTAAACTTCGGTATTACTGCTAAACTGAAATTTCATATGTTTTCGAAATACAACCTCAGCCAAAAGTATTAGACATCCCCAATTAAGTTACTATAGTGTTAAATGCCACTTACAAGGAATGTCTACAGTGTGATGTTTGACGATTACAGACATGGGCATTTTAGTATTTTCGGCATTGGTACCATTTTGATTGATAAACCTAAATCCATTTATGAATTAAAATACATATTTTCTCATATGACGACGGTTCAGAAGTGAATCCCCGTATCTACCGTTTTATAAGAACTGTGAAACCACGTATCTACATTTTTGCCGAAATATGGTTAAGGTACCGAAACGTTAGAAAAACTGTTTACGCATGTTTTAGAATAAACCTCGTATCTTTAAAAAATAATTTAATACCGCAAATTAAGCATTTGTGACAACGCGCATGTGCATCGATACAAATGAGCTAGTGACACCTCGTATCTTTCTTAGTACTGTGTGGTTTGTAACGGCCGTTAGAACGGTTTTGGTGGCTGTGTGAATTAAGGTAAGTTTAGTGGTTTTTATTGGTGAAATTACATTAAATTTTATAAAATTTTCTTTATTATGCATTACTAAATTGAAATATTTTTTTAAACTAACAAATTTATAGTTTTTTTTACGATATTTTCTTGCCATGTTTGAATACGCAGATACGAGTAATCACATATACGAATATTATAAAATGATCGTACATACTTGTTATCCCAAAAACGAATTCCAACGTTGTATTATAAATATATTTTTGAAAGTAGGTGTTTAAAGTAAATTCTTCGTTGAATAACAGTTATTTATGCAACACATGTGTAAAGTAAGTATTATATTTTTTACAGGTCAAGAAAATGAAACATAAAAAATATTATTCTTCTCGAGTTGACTAAATATTTGCAAACCTTCCAAAAACTATAATACCAGAAGACAACACAGTGCAAGCTAGTTCTGACGAGTACCGCAACGAAGCAGTAGGAGGTCTAGATTCGCCTATTAATTTGGATACTTGTAAATTTTACGATGAAGTAGGAAACGAAATAACAGTTTCTACCACCCCAACAAATGCAGATGACAAAGAAAATCAACATGACGCCATCATAGAAAATGTTTCGCTTGGAAACCTTTCTTTAAGTATTTTGCAAGATTCTTGTCTCTTGCATGATTCTTTTTTGAATAAACATCTAGAAAATGTGTGTGGTGACTTCAGTAGTTGTTTAATAAACATTGGAAAAGAATCGCATAGTGAAGCTGATTCTCGAAAGCAGAATGTTGAAGCTGATGAAACAAACAAAAATGGAGCTAATGAAATCAACCAAGAAAATAACGACCTTTCAACCGTCGATATGGCGTCCAAGGACGAAAATGAGTCATCCGATTCCGAAGCAAAAGGAACAAAAAGACCGATAGAGGACCTCGAAAATGACACTAGAGATTCTGAAGATGATACCGCTCCGTATGCTAAAAGAAAAAAAGATGTAAAAAAATGGACAGATTTTAAAAACAAGAAGTTAAGGGAGCAAGGAAAAGCTTATAAAGGTTGGAGCAGACCTAAAGGGGCAGTTGCCAAAAGGGGCACTGAAAGAGATGAAAGGAAAATGGGTCCTCGATGTATTTCAAATGTATGTTTAAAATCGAAAGTAAGGAACTGCCAGGAAATCTCTGAAGAGGACCGAAACCAACTTTTCGTAAAATTTTGGTCCCAGATGAATTGGGATCAAAGAAAAATCTATATCTGTTCACTTGTTACAAAATGTGAGACCGCGCGATTGACAAAGGGCCCGGATGATATTTCAAGAAGAAGCTCAACTTTAAAATACACCCTTAACACTAATGGTCGAGTATTAAAAGTATGTAAGAAGTTTTTTCTCTCGACATTTGGGCTTCGAGAATGGAGTGTTTTAAAGTGGGTCCAAAAATGTGAATCTGGTATTTATCCTTCAAAAGAAGCAGCAAACTCTACTGGACGCAAAAGTAAGGGACCTAGAAATGATAGTTCCATTGCAAAGAAATTCTTGTAGAGTTTCTGGATTCTTTAGCAAAACTGCCATCGCATTATTGCAGAAAATCTAGCAACAAATTGTATTTGGAGCCAATATATGGACATTCCATGTCTGCTGTTTATCAGTACCAAAACTATAGCCTGGACAAAAGTCCCCGGACAAAGCCCTTATGTAGACATACTTTTGATTGCATTGTAAGAGACAAAAATATTGCTTTTCAACCTCCCAAAAAGGACAAATGCGATACCTGCTGTTCCTATGAAGCCAAAAATTTAGATGATCAAACCTATCAAGACCACATTCAAGAAAAACATTTGCAAGGGAAGAAAAACAAAAGGACAAGCTTTTAGGAGCAGAAGGTAAAGCTATTGTTTTAGCCCAAGATATGCAAGCTGTAAAAGTGTGCCCTTCACTCAATGCATCGGCTTTATATTACAAAACAAAATTACTTTGTCATAATTTTACGGTATTTAATATCAATAGCCACCATTGTGTTTGCTATTGGTTTAGTGAAACCGAAGCCGATCTTACGGCTAGTACTTTTGCAAGTTGCATTGTTGATTATCTTTTGCAAGTTGAAGAATTAAATAAACCGGTTATAATATGGAGTGATGGGTGCACTTATCAAAACAAAAATTCTGTATTGGCAAATGCGCTGTTAAGCTTAAGTGTACATAAGAACATTACGATTTACCAAAAATATCTTGAACGTGGACATACCCAAATGGAGGTGGACTCGGTCCACGCTACTATTGAGAGAAATCTTAAAAATAAGTCGATATACTTACCTAGCGATTATTTAAAAGTTACAACGGACGCAAGGAAAAAGAACCCTTATATAGTTAAAAATATTAATTTCGACTTTATAAAAGATTACTCTGTTTCACCTAAATATGACTCTATAAGACCGGGTCGGAGAGTAAATGACCCTACAGTTAATGATATTAAAGTTATCAAATATACTCCTGATGGCATTATTCAAATTAAGTTAGGTTTTAAGGAAGAATTTCAAAATCTTCCACAACGAAGAGTAGAAAAGGCTGTACCTGAATTATTGTCATTTGCGCAAATGCGAAAAGCGCCTATTAAGATAAAAAAACAAAAATGGGAACACTTACAACAGTTAAAATCTGTTATTCCAAGTGACTGCCATCTATTCTATGATCACTTACCAAAGTCAGAATAGAAGTGTCTGACAGAATGTAGTTCCCATTTTTGATTTTTTACTAAAGAGCAATTTAGTTAAGGCAAAACCCTAAGCGTAAGTAGATGCAAGAGTTTAAATTTGTTAATTTCTACTATGGAATTTTATTCTAATTTAAGGTTTTAATTTAATGCTTAGTTTGTTTTTATTTTAAGAGTTTTTGTTTTATTTTGCAAGGCTTCAGTCCAGTGGTTAAGTACAAATATTTGATCTCATTAGAGGCTTAAGTTTTAAAAGTTATCTATAGTTACGTTTTTTGTTATTTTGTACCTATTTAAAAATTATTTCAAATAGTTTTTGATGTTTTTATTTTGTTGTTTTGAAGAGTTTGATTTTTTACCCACATAATTAATAAAATTTTATAAAAATAAAATGAAATTTAATTTTTTTAGTTTATATTAAAAATACACGTATCTGCCACATTTTAGACGTTTCTTTAAAGTGAAACCTCTCAAGTGCTCTAAATCTAAAATATATGAGATTTAAAAATATTTTCCACCAAAACACGATAAGAAAACCTTGTTTTTGTCCAAAAGAAAAAATAAAAGAGTGAATTTAATAAAATTTCAAGTTTTATAAAGTTTTTTTGCTCTCCTGTAAAGTATAGTTTTTGAAGATACGTGGCTTCACGAATTTCAGAAAACGGTAGATACATGGTTTCACTTCTGAATCGTCGATGAGTGCTAAAGTCACTTTTCAAATTTGTTTTTCCCACCTTCCAGATAAAACGGGATCGAAAAGTTATTAAAAATGTTATTTATTTTCTCGTTTTGTTTCATTTAAATAGTATTGTTTTTGTAAAATATGTTATTTCCAGTTTAACAATATTTTATAAATACAAAAGTAAGGGAACACAACATCATGAATTATGTAGTTTTACTATGGTAATGACTCACCCAAAGCCTTGAATTAAAAATTATATATTGAATCTTAATCATCATTTTTGTTGTTTATTTATTGACCTAGTCCGGCATGTAAAACGAGATTCATGCTTGAATCCCAAATAGGGAATATTTTTCACAATAGCTACATTATTTTTATATTTATTGTCATTTAACAACATCGTATTTTTGGGACATTGCGGTGGTCGTAGTAACTGGAGATTTAAGCTCCTACTGGTTTTCGTTGATGATTGTTAGTATTCCAACACTTCTAACACTGTCAAAGTTAAAAATAAAAAATTTAAACTTACCAACTCCGCTAATTTAAGTAATCCTGGCCATGTTTTTAAATATCCTGAATTTATTATAATCGCTGAGGTAGTTGTGGTTGTAGTCGTCCTAGTGACAGTAACTGTGTGTGACATTGTGCCCTTTTGGGTATCTGAAAAAAGCAGAAATATAAAAATAATTAATTAAATATTTAATGACAAAATCGTTTGTAAATCTTAATATTTTATTATTAACCTTGGCAGCCAAGTTTCTTACTTAGGCTAGTTATTAGTTAACTGAATTTAAAATTTTTTTGAAGAACTTTAAACTTGAAAACATACATCTATTGACGCGTAACTTTAATAGAAAAAAATTCAATTATTACATTTAATTCTTACAAATAAGCAGTTTAAGACCTGTCAATCAAACAAACGGTAGCATTAATTCTGAAGTTAATATAAACTGGTTTAAAAATTAGTATTCAAAATTTCAAACCGTAGTAAAATTGATCTAAAAATAATTTTCCATCGCGTCGGCTTTTATCCATATCTTTAAATGAAACTGAGTTACGTAAAACTTTTGAAATATCCAAGGTGAAATTTTGGGATAAGTCTGCTTAGTTTAATATACAATGTTTAAATTAGTGTAAAGTTAAACCAAAAATATTTACAATTTTATTTCTGCCAGCAGTTTTCTCTCTACTATAACATTAATTTTCCATTCACATTGTTCCATTTATTTATTTCCAGTTAAAATTATTGAAATATATACAATGGGAACTGAGAACATATCGGTAATAAAAATAAATACATTTTATCTAAATCTTCAAATATTTATTTGCATCATTTCCTTGTTGCAAAAGATGATAAAAAAATTCGAACTATAGCCCTTAGATTATGTTATGTAGATATTTACTCGTGTATTTATATTTAGTTGATAAAGTTACCTTAGATATGACTTAGTTTGTTATCAAAATTATTTTAAATTTTTGACAAGAAAAATGTCATGTTTTTTAAACAATTAATAGTTTAATTTAATACTGTAGAATAATATTTAACAATTTTGGCGACGAGGATGGGATATCTGTTATCTTGTAATTGTTGGTTTACTGTGACTTTATAATCAGCACATAGTCTAATTTTTCCATTACTTTTTGGTACTACTACTAATGGAGTTCCCCATTCTGAATAATCCAATTTTTCTATAATTCCCTCTTTTTCTAAAGCATCTAATTCTTGGTCAACTGCTTCTTGTAAAGCGTAAGGAATTTTTCTTGGTTTGTAAAAGATTGGTTTGGCATTCGTTTTTAGCAAAAGTGAGCATTGTATATTCGGTATGCTACCAACTGTATTTTCAAAAACATCTTTAAAATTCTGTAAAATCATTTCTAAACTAAGTTCATTTGTAAAATATTTTGTATCTGCATTAATATTTTGAATATCTATGTTTAACTTCCTTAGCCATCTTCTTCCAAGAATTGGATTTCCATATCCAGGTAAAATGTAGAGATCTCCAAAAAATTTTTCATTTTTGTATGTAATTGCAGCTTCAACGTATCCCAAAGGCTTAAATACATGACTGGTATAGGATCGGAATTGAATGTTCGTCTTTTTTAAGGGTAAATTCAAATTTAAGTTATCAAAATCCTGTTTTGAAATTATCGTAACAGGGCTTCCGGTATCACACTCAAACGTAAATGGTTTATTTTCAATGTGTAATTCAATTTTTGGTTCGTATACAGATGAAGATGTTTCGGAGAAAATGTTAATAATAAATATGGTTTATTGAAAATTCGTCTGAATCTTCTAAATCTGTGTCAATATCTTTATCGATATTTTGAACGTTTAATTTAGATCGATTTTGCTGCAGGGCAGCAATTGGAAATGGCGACACCTTTACCTACAATGCCTCAACCTACACCGAGACCTACACCAGTAGCACCGACCGTCCAACTAAGAAGATCCACCAGAATTCGGCGACCACCTGAACGTTTTAATTTTAGTTAAAACAATGTGGTTCGACAAAAAATTTGTCTTGTTTTACAGAGGGGAGAATTGTTATGTATTTACTCGTGTATTTATACAGGGTGTTTCAAAAAAGGTAACACCGTCTCTAGGATAGGTAAAAAACTGAAAAATAATTGGGGTTTGCTTAGTAAAATTTTTTTCTAACGCCATCCGTTTTCAAGATAAAGGGTGTTGAAGAAAATAAAAAATTACACATTTCTTACGATTTTGCCGAAACTACTGGCACCATTGCAATGAAATTTTATACGAATATGTTTTGGAAGCTGATATATCCCATGAATTTGTTTTTATAACTAACTCTCATAGAGGGCGCTAGTTACACGATTCATACAACGTATTATTCAACATAACTTTTTTTAGGGTAGAATTATTAGTCAAAACTCCAAGTGAACATAAACATCGTTTAATTCTACACCAAAAAGGTACTCTTGGTAAAACTCGATATTAATATTTTGATTTGAAAATTATGAAGTAATAACCGCTCCTCGTATAAGTTAATGATAAATTTATTAATTAAAAAAACTTACAATAAGTTGGTGTCATCATTTGAGTACATTTTGTTTAACAATATCTAATTTTACAAATAACAAGGTTTCAAAACTCTATTTATTGTTGACTTATTGTCATAACAATCAATAAATGTCAATTTTACATGGCAAACTTAGAGAAAAGCGAACTTTATCATTAGTTTATACCAGGTGCGATTATTACTTCATAATTTTCAAATCAAAATATTCCGAAAACGGTATATAATATCGAGTTTTACCAAGAGTACCTTTTTGGTGTAGAATTAAACGATGTTTATGTTCACTTGGAGTTTTGACTAATAATTCTACCCTAAAAAAGTTATGTTGAATAATACGTTGTATGAATCGTGTAACTAGCGCCCTCTATGAGAGTTAGTTATAAAAACAAATTCATGGGATATATCAGCTTCCAAAACATATTCGTATAAAATTTCATTGCAATGGTGCCAGTAGTTTCGGCAAAATCGTAAGAAATGTGTAATTTTTTATTTTCTTCAACGCCCTTTATCTTGAAAACGGATGGCGTTAGAAAAAAATTTTACTAAACAAACCCCAATTATTTTTCAGTTTTTTACCTATCCTAGAGACGGTGTTACCTTTTTTTGAAACACCCTGTATTTAGTTGTTAAAGTTACCTTAGATATGACTTAGTTTGTTATCAAAATTATTTTATATTTTTCACAAGAAAAATGGTATGTTTTTTAAACGATTAATAGTTTAATTTAATACTGTAGAATAATATTTAACAGATTATTTTCTTTCAAACCTTTAAGACAATTATTGAATATCAATTAAAAATGATTTATCATTAAAAAAGTTGAAATACCCAGTACAAAAGCAAAAGTCTTTCTTAACAATCCTTTATGATAAAAATCATACCTATCCCATGCATCATTTGTTAGAGGATAATCTTATACCAGATATTAAACTATTATAGATTGTGCTATTACCAAC
Organism: Ophraella communa; assembly: GCA_035357415.1. Taxonomy (NCBI): domain Eukaryota; kingdom Metazoa; phylum Arthropoda; class Insecta; order Coleoptera; family Chrysomelidae; genus Ophraella; species Ophraella communa. The sequence goes on along the minus strand of CM068985.1, from coordinate 16,285,369 downwards.
AAAAAAATTTAATGCCTACCTATTGATAGATGCGCCTTTTTTGTTAAAAAAATAAGTAAGATAATAGAGGTCGAGAGATAGAAATTGCATTCCAGTATTTCTGTTAGTAATAGATTTGTTCGTAGAACGATCAGCAACCGTTTCCAACTGCAAATCGCATGCGCATAGATTATTTGGCGTTCGAAAATATTTAATGCGCATGCGATTTGCAGTTGGAAACCGTTGCTGATCGCTCTACGAACAAAGCTAATGTTATCTGGTAACAGGAATTCGTCAGACAAATAGAGTGTGGGAAGAGTATGTCGAAGATATGTATCTACGGAGTTGAATAGTTGAAGAAAGTTTGCTTAACTGAGTCCTATCTTACGATATTTTCGCAAAAATCTGCATTCAAAACTTTTTCATTAAACCTCTTTTCTGTGTCCTGTTTTTTAATAAAAAGGAAGTCTCTAGGCATTTGTATTAATTCCTGTTATATCAATGGCAATTATGTTATCAGATAGATAACAATATATGTGTGTGTGTGTGTATAACCACATATTCACCGTTTACTTTTAGAATGTTTATCATGTATTGAATTAAAGGAAACATTTATGATACAGAGAGTGGGTAACGATTTTATTACATTTTTTGGTAGAAATGAATCATAAAAATAAAGAAGATATAAGAAGAATCCATAAAAATTAAACTGACCACCCTTAGTAAATTTATTATAAATCCCTGTCATACCTGACAATATATATCAGCTACTTATATCTATATGATTTTACTTGTACCATTTGGAAACATAATTTGTTTGTTTTTAATGAAATAACATATTATGTGATTAAAAAAATATATACATATCAAAAACCACTTACATTAAAGTCTTCTACCTAGTTACACTTCTCAAACTATCAAAATCTGCACAAAAATAAAATCTGACTCACAACTACCATAAACCACTTGGATCAATAAGATTTATTTTTATACTTTATTTGTTTCTCGTGAAATATTATCCGACATTCGTAAACGCAACTAATCACTAAACAAGCAGTTTTGTTTCTAGAAAATGTCATACGATTATTTTTGTTGTAATCGATTAACTTACCTGTTAAAACGAAAGTGATATTTTGTTTATTGATGAATACCGTGAATCTTTCAAGAAATTTTACCGGGACGCAACGCTGCACACAGTTCAAAAGCGACTCGAGAACTATGTTCAGCTCAATGATTACATTTGTAATTCAAGGCGGGACGATTATGTCATTTAAATCGATTGGAATTACGAGTTTTTACCTTAGAAAATCCATGTAAGATTTGTTGGTGGGTGTGCAATAAAATAAAACTGCCACGAAGGAATGTCAAAACGTAACTTTATTGTGATTGTTTTTAGCAGCAGGCGAAAACTAAAAAAAAATAACCAAAGCTCTGAAGTAAGCTCACATGTAACACAAATTTGTTCATGAAAACAATCATGCTGCAACTCGATTGTCGCAAAGTTTATAGTTTGACAGAACAAAAATAGTACAATACATTACTAGTGATGAAATTGTTTCATTACAGGCGAGGAAGCTTGTTTGAAGAATACGAGGAGCATTTCCTCAAAACCTCCGAGACAAGCAAAGACATATGCAAAGAGTGTTGTATTCTATTTTTTTAAATCGACAATTATACAAGCTTAAAATTATATAAAAAAATAGGTTTGCATAAATCATCAGATCTGTAACAAATTATTTTAGAAAACGTTGTCAGGACAAGTAAATAAATGCTCAAAATACAAAAATTAAAATTAATATATACAGTGTGGAAACCACTTATGGAATAAAATTATTTATCCTATCCGAACCTACCGGAATAAAATATCTGGTTCCGGCAGGACGGAGCAACACCCCATTATACTTTAATTGTAAGAAATTACTTGAATGAAATTTTGGACGAAGAGGTACTATCGAGTGGCCAGTTAGATCGCCCTTGGATTTTTTTTCTGTGGGGTTATCTCAAGGATAAAGAATATCCAACAAAGCCAATTAGCATTCCAAAACTCAAAGAAAGGATAAGTACAGAAATACGGGCTATTTCACCTCGAACTTTAAACAAAGTCCAGGACGACTTTTATAGGAAACTGTGTTATTGTCAACAAGAAGGTGGAGAATATTTTGAGCATTTGTTTTAATGTAAAAAATCAATTACGTCAATTATTTTATGTATTTACTATAGTCTATATAGAAAGGACAAGAAGTAATAAATCATTCATTTAAGTAGATTTCATAGACATACCAAAAAATATTTTAAGAGGGTATACCGTAAGGTACATTTTGTATTGAACAAATGAGTTGCAGCTATGCAGCTAAAGAATACACGATTTAGGTCAGAGGTAACGGGATGTACTAATTTTAATAAAAAAAGTGATAGAGGTACATACATTTTAGTAAGTTTGATAAAGAAAGGCAGTAATAGAAAACAAACCAATCTGTAACAATAAATATTTTATATAATTTTGTTCTTTTTGTAAAAAGATTAATTCAAACTTTGAATATTATCACAAATAAATTACAATGAAATATATTTTTAAAACATTAATTAGTCATGATAGCAAGATATCGTTACAATTTTTATTAAATTCAAAGAAGCAATATGAATATTTTTTATTTGTATTACTCCTATACCTATGTAGTGTTTGGGGAATTTTTTTCAGAAATTTTAAATGGCAAGTGGCCTACTGTAATCGGCTTAATACGATTACACCTATTTACAGATTATTCGATTATTGAGAGGGATTTTCCAAACAACCCAGTTTTCTTAGAAACATTATCGGGAATATTATTTAAAAAGAAAGTAGGTACATTAAATCAGTACTTAGTATTAGTTCTTTGAGTAAAGTTGTATGAAGTTGTATGGTTTTCATAATATTGTAAACAGTTGGAATATATTTAAAACATTTGTTGAATGTTAATTGTGCAAGTACCAAACAATGTCGATAAGCCAAGGACCATCTAAATAAAAAAACTCTGATATTGAATTTTTATATATCATTGAAAAACAAGGATCCAAGTGCAAGTGTTGATGATATTGTGGAATTAACGGCTGCTATGTTGTGTGTTGCTAAATCAACAATTTATAGATTACTAAAGGAAAGCAAGAATGGAACTCTTCAACCCCCTAAAACTCCTTCAGGCCGAAAACCAATTGAGATCGATGAGTCATTAAAACAAAGACTAAGGCGTAAAGTCCATGGATTTTACTTACGAAAGGAAATTCCAACACTTGACAAAATTATGACATCAGTGCAAGAAGATACGGACTATACAAAATTCTCCACAATGACATTATGCAACCTTTTGAAAGATGTGGGTTTCAGATATACAAAACATAATAGAAAATCTCTCTTGAGAGATAAACCGGAAATAGTTTTTTGGAGAAGAGACTATTTAAGAACCATTCGACATGCCAGAGAACAGAATTTGAAAATCTTCTACTTAGACGAAACATGGATAAATGCTGGATATACAGTTTCCAAATCTTGGCAAGATGAAAACATTAAAAGCGGAAGGCAGGCATTCGTGGAAGGTTTGTCGTTAGGTTTGCAGCCACCATCTGGAAAAGGAAAAAGATTTATCATTGTCCATGTTGGAAGTTCTGAAGGTTTTGTTGATGGTGGATTAACTTTTATTTCAAAACGCACGGGGGACTATCACGAAGATATGAATGTCTTCGAGGAATGGTTTGTTCAAATGTTGGATCTGATTCCAAAAGGGGCTGTTATTGTTATGGACAACGCAAGTTACCATTCACGGTAACGAGAAGCATTGCCCACAAGTCGTTGGCGTAAAGCAGAGCTTTTGGAGTGGCTTATTTCGAAAAATATTAAGTTTCCAAAAGATCCACTAAGGAAAGAATTTTACGGAATTGCAAAAATGAACAAGAATAAATACAAAACCTACATTGTAGAAGAAATGGCTTCTTCTCGTGGTATATCAGTTCTTTGACTTCCCCCTTATCATTGTGAACATAATACCATAGAATTAATATGGGCTCAGGTAAAGGGGGAAGTTGGAAAAAAATACTACTTTTAAAATAAACGATGTTGTGAAATTGTTTGAGAGTGCTGTAAGTCATGTTAGTAAGGAAAATTGGAGAATCTGTATCCAGCATGTAATCAAAGTAGAGGCAAATATGTGGAAAATTGACAATATTTGTGATGATTTAATCGACCCTATTATTATTAATGTCAACAACGATTCTTCGTCTTCCGAGTCGGATATCGAATAAAATGTAAGTAATAAATGTTTTCCAATAATTATTTTCTTTCATTTTTTATTATATTATAATTTAAAACGTATTTTTTTCCCAAAATACACACCACTGCATTGCGTTATTGCTTATCTGCTAATCCTTTAACAATTGAGAGACCCTAAACTTTGCTTCAAATTTCAAGTTCTTCTAGAAAATCTAAATTTTGTTTTTTATCACAAATGTGTAGTATATGAATGTCATTGGTGTGTATAAGTGAGTTTGGATGTTCCAGTAGGTGTTTTAAAACACATCTAGCAGATCAAACAAATCTTGGAAGTTCTCCACTATTAAACTGTTTACTTTGATTGAGTCTTCATTGTATACATAGATAAGACATTATTGTAACATAAATATATTAAGTTATTGTAAAGATCAGCATGATATAGTTTTTTCCTGGTTTTTCTATATCATTACACAGTTATACTGATCTTAGAGGGAAATACATGCAGCATAGGCGCAACTAGAGTCCTTTTTTGGGGGGGGCTTAAGCCCCAAGGCTATATATGGAATAGAAATAGAACCCAAACAGCCCGCCATTTTTTCAGGTGGCAAATTTTTTCGCTAAAATCGCTAAAAAATTAACCTCATAGCTTTTAGTATAAAAAACATTGACACCCACTGCGTCTAACCAGCCACCATACTAATCTCAGATCTCAGTAGAGTTTGAAAAAAAATACCAAGGACAAGCATGTTACATTTTTAGTAAAGGATTACATTATTATATTAAGTTAATTAATAAAAATAATAAGAGTCTAGACATGGCACTTTGTCCGGTTTCATTGCGAATCACCCCAATAAAAAAATGTTGAAACTAAATTTGTTTTAATTAATATTTTAACAAAAATAAGACTAGTTATCTGTGCAAAATTAAAAAAATTTTATTCAGGGTGTTTCGAATACATGTATTTTTTTTAATTTAAAGTTAACTTTAACTTTCTTTGTTTCTTTGAAAAGTCGTCTACAACTAAATCTAAACAAATGTCTCTTTCAATATACAACATAGCCAGATTGGAAAATCAAATTATTAAAATTGCGACACCGATATTCACATAGATTGAGCATTCGTGCCGGTGATAGTGTGTGTAAGCGCCGCGCCGTGCCAGCGCTGAAGTCGCGAGATGGCCGGCTGACAGAAATGTCCAAATTTCAGTACATTGTGGCACCAATATCTGGTAGCAATTTCGTAGTATCAGATATTGGCGGCTAGTACTGCTCATCTGATATTGCTTGATTTATAAAGTTTAATTTTATATTTTTAAAATAATTTCAACATAATATTTAGCTGTATAATCTGGTCAAAAAATTTAAAATTTCAAGGGGGGCTAATGGTGAGCTAGGGGGGGCTTAGCCCCCCCTAGCCCCCCCCCCCTAGTTGCGCCTATGACATGCAGGATAATCCCTTAGGGCTAATAACATCTAGGCTTTAATATTCTTATGTTTTATAACTTCCTTACTTGGTCTAGCCTTACCTCCTTATCAACATCAAGTACCTAGTTACAAACAAACAAATGTAATTTCAATATGTCAATCTGACGATGCTAGTTATAGCGAAACAACTGTAATTGAATTTTAAAGCGAATTTTTCGAATAAATAGTGGAAGTTTAGTTTAACTGCTCAGTTATTTATTGTTCTTATTAAATTAACATTCCTGACCAATCTTTGTTCCAGGGATTGCGTCAGGGGTTGAGGAATTAAGACAAGGAGACCTAGACATAAAGATGACTAGCAATTTTGTGACCAAAAAAATTGTAAAATGGAGGATGTCTAATGATTATTCAGCGTCAGATCACAATTACATTGAATTTTCGAGAGGATCGTCCTACATAGAGGAGACCTACAAACTGGAACCACTATAGAGAGGTGCATGGTGAACAGATGCATCGTTTAAAGACGACCAAAGAGCAAGGAGTAGGAAATAATGCAAACTTCACAAAAGAAGACATAAAACACTCCTACCATGCCTGTCCGGATGTCAAAAGGAAAACAAGCAGGACAGCTTGTTGGTGGCATAGCAGGTTGGAGTTCAAGAGAAAAAATGCCCGAAGACTGTACAACATTTACAAACGGAAGGAGCTTTTGATATCACCAGTATCCACTCAATAGTGTTAAAGTTGGTATCAAGGGGAGCCAAGAGTATCATTATGAGGTGGGTGGAAAATATGCTCACCAGTAGAAGAGTATAAGCAACTCTGTGTGGGACCGCAAAAGGGGTAAAAACTCTACGAGGATGCCCACAAGGTGGCGATTAATAGTGAACCTTCTTAAAACAGCAATTGAGCTATTCACAAGAAAAAGAAACGTTGATATTGCCAGTATACCAACCCTCTTTGGACGTGATATTCAGCTGTAGAAATAGTTCAAGTATCTAAGTATAAGATTGGACGACAAGCTCACCTGGAATAGTCACCTGACATATGTCGCTGGCCGTACTCACACCACACTAATGATGGCGATGGGAAATACTCAAACCTGATTATATGAAAAGGGCGATCACATGGTACACTGATGGTTCTAAAAAGCCAAGGGGAATATTTGGCATCAGACCCAAACGGCAATTTAGCATAAGCTTGGGGAAGCTGGCCACAGTGTTTCAAGTGAAAGTAAGGGCTCCGGCTGAGTGCACGAAACTGTGTATAGATACGGACCAACGGTGTCAAACTATCTATATAAACTCAGACAGCAAGGGGACAAGCATTATCAAGAAGATTTTATGGTTTAGTAAGGATCTAGGATTTTATGGAGAATGAAGTCCTCGTAATAAGGGTGTACAATAAGTTTAATAGCTGCCCGGCAATCCCGGATGTAAATACGAAAGCTTTTTTAATAAAAATGAAATTCCTGTTTAATTATTACCAAAATACTGGATATAGGTACAAGATGTTTAATAAATTATGGAAAAAACTTAACCATAATACTAAGCTTGACCCTACTAAGAAACGACAGCCGGCGCTATAATACTTTGATGTTTTAATGACCCAACCTTGAATATCTGAAATTGACAGAAAACATTTGAGAATAATATGAAATGTTGGTTATACGAAGAAAAATAATACATAGATAATGTGCAGAAAGCTTTATTACCTATCAGTTACAATTCTAAATGCTGAATGTATTTGAAATAACATATTGCATATTATGCAATATTATATACAGCTGTCTCCTTATAGCTATTATAAAGCATTGTTGTTTCTTTCATGATATACTTCGCTCCGCTCAGATATGGCCTCTAAATGGTTTAGTCGGATATTCCTGAAAAATGATTATTAAAACACAGGGATATATTGGATATTAATGTCTTTAAGGCAATTTTAGTGTTTTAAAGTTATTCGTTAAGTACTGGTTATTCATTACACTTTATGTTGTTTATATTAATGGTAAATTTTCAATGCAGTATTCAAAATGAAGAAAAGTATAGTTAGAAAATATAAAATACATTTTGTGTTCTGTGAGTTTAACAGTACTCGCAAATCTAGTTACTACGTATTAGAAACATGGCAGGTTGACAGGTAACACCTGTAATTTACAAGAGTAGTCGTCCACGCGGAGCAGGTTACCTGCTCTAAGTAACCTGCCCGCCTACTGGCCTCGTGTAAAAGGCTTAAGTGAGAATTAGATCGTGCGCCCTTTTGAAGTCTCACTTATCCAGGACCCCTGTTATTGACTGTGATAGAATAGAACTCTCCCAAGGGAACACACCATACTTTAATTCTATCACCTTTCTATTGGTAACATGAACTTGTATTCTTGAGTTCGATAGAAAGAAGTACAGTTGATAAAGAAAGAAGCAAATTGGGAAGAATGTTTGAGCAGGGTTGCCAAATGGTTAAACCAATCAGAATAAATGATTTTTGAGAACAGAAAATCATGCCAACGTTAACTGTTTACGTTTTACGGCCAGTTCTAGCTTTTGATTTAGTATTATTATTGTTTTTAGTATTTGTGCTTATATAGTTTAATGACTATTACTATTGTTAAAAAAATAAAAGGTTGATCACGGCACAATTATTTTTGATTTCATCAGTAATAGCAACTGACAAAAAGCTTATACTGACCATAGTAATAAATTACTTAAAAACTATTAAATATAAAACCTTTAATAACTGGAATAATGTCATTCGCAATCCTTTAGGTTTAAAAGCATGTACATTAAATTACTGTCTTGCTTAATTTCTTGCTTGAGTGACATTTGTTTATAGTAGGCATTTACATTAAAAATTTTGGTGTTATGTTTTATGAAAATATAAAACTTAAAAAAGGTTGAAAACTCATTAAAAGTATGGTATTATGTTCTTCAGCAACGGTAATCGGAGTTCTTTTAGTTAAAAACAGATCCAAAATAACGATTTGCATTGATTTGGAAATATGTTCCCATGCCTTGTCTGTAAGAAGTAGATGCTATAGCACTTTTTACTAAGATCATAAACAACTAACTGAAAAAAATATCTCACACTTTAGGACAAATTCTTCAGTAATACTTTTATTTTCCACTTTTCACAAATAAAATTACAGAATTATATATTAATATTATAATGATTTAAATTTAGCTAATGGTTTAAATATTTGGCTATAGTTTATTTTACTTAACAGATAACGTAGTTTTATTATTTAGATATGTTTTTATTTGTTTGATTATTATAATTAAAAAATTTTTGTTTGTTTTATTGATTTTATCAAATATTTTAATTGATTTTAATGATTGAATATTATTTAATTTTATATAAAGTTTACTTTTTCTTTGTACTTCTATGATTGGGCGCCTTATCAGAATTTCAAACTAGCTCAGTTTACTTAATTTTAAAGTTGAAATTTAAAGTCTGACTCTTATCAGGGAGGATTCAAATTAAAATATTATTTAATAATTAACACAATATAAATTTAATGTCAAGTATTTCAAAGAAACGTTACAAAAAAAATTATTAATTGGTTTTCACACGTTTAGTACAAATAAATAACGAATATCCGGATATAAAAAAATGGAGATGATATACAAAAATATTAATTTACAATTACAACAAATTAAAAACAAAAATACAAATCCTTAATTATCGGACGTACCTTGTATCACAGAGTTTTTCAAATATTGTCCTTGTCATGCGCAACGTAACATACACTGAGATCGGCTTCTACTTCGTTTACTCTCGGAAATGGAACAGCGTACCAAATTGACAAGATGGCTACTATGGTCCCGTTTTGGAAACGTCGCTCGAATTTAATCTTTAAAATTCTATGGAATCCGTATTTGTTTTGTACAATTTATTACTTTGGTAAGTAATTTAATAATAGTTGATTACTTTTCTGTATGTATTTTTAATATTACATGTATTACTTTACCATAAACAGCTTTTAATTAATTAAAAAAAATTTCTTCTAGTTGATAATCAATTAATACATACGATGTTAATTGCTCTGCTACCAGGATCATAAGAGACATGAATCATGGATTTTCCTGCCTTTTATAGCTTCTTGGAAAATGACAAAAAATGACGTCATCGGATTTCAACTGTTCGAATTTCAGAAAAAAATAACCTACATTTCCGAAAATCCAGGTAATAAATTTACAATTCTGATAGTACCTTTGATAATGTACAGATAGATCTCATCCTTATATTTGCTTAAATTCTGTTTGTATAATTTTCTAAGTACTTTTTCCTAGGAAATTTTAGATTCAAAATACACAACTTCCTTGAGCTGTCAACTTATTTTAGACTTTCAAATTTTCAATTAACACTAGCTATTATATTTAAAATTATTCTAAATCCACTTAACTAGTTCTATTTTAACTGATAACTTACTATTTTAAACTCTAACAACTACAATTTAAACTTTTAAAATTTTTTTTTATTTTTATTAATTATACCTTATATAAGCTGATATTTTCTGTGTTATCAAAGGTTAACATTTTAAAATTTATATAAACAACTTCCTCAATTATCCTACATACTTTTTGTTACATAAATTGTCATTTGTTAATGTTTATAAACTAAGTTTTTCAATATCTATTTCACTATATATTCTTAAAATGTTCAATCAAAAGTTTATTTGATTATGTCCAACACTATTGATATGGGAATTAGTTTAATGTATTTCCCCACACCTGCTACATGTTTATAATTAATCTTGTGTCTTTTTTAGGTACTCACAATCTATTGGTATATTTGTTTGTACAATATCGAAGACTATAATTTGTCTTTTAATGATTTTGTAAGTACTTCCTTTTTATAATATTAATTTAAATACTTTACTAACTAAAATTACATGTTGATTTCTTAAACATGTGGAAACCATTAATACTTTTGATTTTTATTTTCTTTTTATTGTTTCAGATTAAACTGAGAATTTTGAAAAAGAACTAGGTGAAAAGTGAATTGTTATGTGAAAAATCATTCATTATGGATTGGAAAATTTTGATTGTGATACAATAATTAAATATGGATCCTATACAAGATAAGATGTCAAATACATTCTTTATTTATTTGAATGTTTGTAATTGAAAAGTATAATATTGAAAATTTAAGATGTACTAAAGAAAAAGTAACTGCAGATTCAATTAAACTTATTAAGATATCCTTTTTTTGTAAATTATTGAGGTAAGTAATTTTAATTCTATTTTGTTCATTTACTAATGTGCATTATTTATTTTTACATGTTGACTTTCCAATATGACTACCTGCCCTATATTGGCTTTTATCTCATAATGTTTGTTTATTATCATCAGATATGTAAGTTATACTACTTTGTTTTAGTGTAACTGTAGAGATACTGTTTGTTTATACAAATTCATACTAAGTATATTATTTTTAGGTCAGAAGATTCATCTCATTTTCTAACAAGATGTATCTACTAAGTCCAAATGGAAACCTGTTGTGACCAGAGAATATTGTTTATTTTGTGGCTTTTACTGTGATATTATGACCAAATTTATGATATAATCAAGTTTATATTGTACTCAAGACAATACTTATTTTTGGGTAATTACATGGTTTAAGAAGAAAAGTGTATTTCAATATGCATATCCTTTTTTTTAATTAATCCATTAGTGTAATGGCTATGATGGATGCTTAAAAAGGTAAGCTTTGTTTTTATTAGTAATAATGATCCATTACAATATATATATGATAAAACTCATAACTTTTAAATTTAGGTGAAATTGAGTAGTTGCTTGCAAACATCAAGCAGAAATAACATCGCCTTTAAGCTTAAGCTAAAGCGCAAAATTTTCAAATGTAAATGGATACATAATGATGCCATTTGTCAACCAGGCAAAGTTTAAACTTAAGCGAATGCCTAATTGAATGTAAAAATACCTTAAGGTTATTAGATTGTCTTAGGTGGTATAAGTCAGTCAGACTTCTCTGCACTTCGACCTAGGAAGATATTTTGTGCCTACTTTAATCTACTTGAACTCTAGAATGCCAATACTTCTTGCGAAGCTAAACAGCTTTCCAGAAGGCAAATTCCCAATTTCATAAGGAATCAGAGCAACTCCTAGGAAACGACAGTTTTGATTTTCCGATTTGACCATTATTTTGAGGTGATACCTCAAGATCTACGTTCAATTTTAGTCGATCCTGTTCCCAGGAACGGAGTTTCTTTTTGATGTGGGTTTTTGTAAGACCACAGAAGGGCTCCGAATCAAGGAGTCTATCAGTTTCCTCATAACCTACTATCCCTCTATGACTTGGCACCCGCATCAAGGTGGAATCAAGGTCAGTCCCATTACTCCAATTCCAACCCTATTATCTACCTTGGACCCATCTGTGTACCATACCAGTGAGTGGTCTTCCAGCTCAGTTCGACTTCTTTAACCGTATGGCGGTTTCCCATAACCACTTCAAATCATGTCTCAAAGTCAAAATTAACTGGCATGGTGTCTAATGGTTGGTTTAAGGATACTAGTGAATTTTTTTCCAGGATCCTTAGATGACCAACCAAATCACCAGGTTTTCAGTTTTTTGCCTGTTGCAGTCGGAAGGCACCAGCTGCAGCCTTCCTCATAATGCAATATGGCAGCGGAGGTAGACCTAGCAACGCCTCTAGGGAAAATTTTAGTTTGAAATTGTTCATGGTTGAAGCGGTTAGAGAGTATCTGCGTCTCCTGGTGAACCATATCAAAATTGTTTGGCTGGATTGACCTTAAGGCCTTCCTTCTGGCACCAATTCTCTATAATGTTTAGGGCAACATGGATTAGGTTTATGATAACTTTATCCCAGGCTATACAGTAAAAGGTCGTCGACGACCAGGAACCACAGCAGAGGCGATAATACTCCTCCTTGAGGACATCCTTTCGCTGCGGCCACGGTTACCGACTCTCCTCCTATATTAGCTGTAATAATAACCTTATATGTTATACTTTTATACTGTCAGGTTATACTTTTTACTTTACTTCAAAAAGATATTTTTGGTTCGAAAATAAAAATCGCTAACACCTTCTCTTGGTGTTCTAGCGGTTCCTTAAAAAATAAGCAATATAAGTAATTGTTCTCTCGGAGAGCAAATCTTCTATTGGTACAGTGAGAGAACAAATTTCAAGGATACGGTTTTGTCATTTTCAATAGAGCCACGCCCACTTTCCATTGAGTCTTTTAATCTATCGGCGTCAAGAATAGGGATCCAAGTTTGACTGTACTAACTACATCCGAATATGAAAGCCGTGTCACAATCGATCTAAAGTAAACTAACGAAGCATTGTTGTTTTTCTCACGACGTTTCCATTTCAAATTACGGTTTTACGGTTTTAATAATATTATTGTAGGTACTAGAATGCCTTCATACATGACTACATACCTGGTGCTTAAGTATTTAGAATCTAAACATTGTTTAATATAGTTTTAGCAGTTTTAAAACTACTGACAATTGGGTTTTGAAATTACAGAATGAAATGGAATTCTACTTTAACAACTGGGATTTTGATATACTAAAGGCATAGGTACAATGACCAAGTGTTCCACGAGGATATACAGATGTTATCAATCGTCAACAGTGGTGACGTTATTCGTATTTCGAATTATACAAATCCTTGCACAATACAAAATGAAGAATTTCGTCAAAATATTTTTAATTACAAAAATATTGAATTTATGCAAACCTGATGTATATATTGAATTTTTACCCATATATTAAATTTTTGGGGTGATTGTTTAACCTACCTACCTATTAAAATTTAATAGTAAGGTGTATTTCTTTTATATAAATATAATCCAGATTTAATAAAAATCCTTTAAAAAACAAATATTATTTATTTTAAAAATAAACTATACATACATTAATATTAGGTACAATGTTGTTATATTCGTGATAAAATTTGAAAACTTAAACAATAATATTAAAAAAGTGGATTTTTGACAAAAGCTAATTGAAAAAAATACTTAAATAAACAAGAAATAGTCAATATACCTATGTGAAGAAATATTTATATTGAACACATTATACCACACGTAACAGACAAAATCATACAAATATCAAATAACGTTCTTGTAAGAGTTGAATGTTGATCATGATTTATAATCAATTGATCATACTAAGCATATTTAATAAAACTTTTATAAAACTGAAAAAATTTAATTAAATTAAAAATATGAGTGTACAATTAGTTTCATCATCAAAATACTTATGCTCATCTACACCCAGCATATTATATTAATTACATTTGAAGAAATACTTTAGATAGTTTATTTTATAACGTTAGTGTACATGCATTTTACAAAAACTCATTAAAAAATAGGTCACATTCTTCTGACTTTAAAAAACCATACCATATAAATAATTATCCCTAGACCTGTGTTTTTGTAGGTATTCTATTATTCTTGTTTTGTATTAAAAATAGTAGCTTAGGTTTTTCTCTTGGTTTTCTATATTGTATACTTTTTAGTAATTGCTTTTCTTGGCCCCTTTTTTTATAGTTAGGTATAGTCAGTTTATTTCATCTGCAAATTAGAACCATATGCTTATGCATATGCAGATGAAGAAATATTAAATTATAACCAAAACGTTAATGACAACTTTGAAATTAAAACAATATTAGGTTTGTTCCAACCAAGCAAAGAACCGTTCTAGAACGGTAATATTATCACTTACGAGACCAAATTAGTGCACTGAGCAACGCAGTACACCACTGCGCACAAAAATTACCATTTTAGAACGGTTTTCTGCTTGGTTGGAACAGACCTATTATTTATCATATTGTTGTTCTTTTTCAACCATTGGAACGGTATATTACATTTTTTATATATGAGTAGATATTATTTGTATTTGGTGTAGGTAGTCTATCTGTGTCCCTATTACAAGTATAGGTTAGAATGGGGCAACATACAATACCGGTCACACCCATATTACTTGAAAGGAAGTACAGTCGGCTTTAGAATAGCATATACATGTTAAATGTGAATTTCGTTTATCTACCGAAGTTATAAAAACGTCCTTCTTAAACAACATAGGAATGGTAATTTTTAAAACGCCTACAAAGGGTCGGTCATGTCCCGAATAAATAGGTTTTTTTCGCATTTTTGCACTGATATAATAAAAAAAGGTATTTTAATCCCAAACAAACATTTATTATCGAGGGTTCCAAACTAAGTGAAGATATGGGCGTGGACAACTGTTTAACTGATTTCAAATTTATTATTATTTAAACCGTGATTGGTTATACACATACATAGGCCGTCTATTCAATGTAAGCCATTTGAGTTTGAAAATGTATAATATGCTATTCTGAAGCCGATAGTACATCTGTTCAAACGATTGCGTTTAATATTGCAGAAATACCTATGCACGTTTAGTTGATTCAGTTACCGTGAGTTACCGACAACCGTTGACGAGGTATAATCCATTTTGATTTTACCGGGATTGTTATAATTTCGTCACCATTGAAAATAAGCCGTAAGTACTTATATTTCATTTTTTTTCAAATGTTGTAGACGATCAGTAGGATGCTAGATCGTATAATTGTCTTATGGATTGAAATAGGTAATAAATCAAAATTTTGAGGTTTTAAATTATTTTTAGTCAGGTGACCGGCATTGTCCTTATTAACAAAAACGTATTTTAATTGATTTTTTTTTGTTTATTGCAGATGCCGCAGTCACGTATTAAGAAAGATAACTTTGTCTCTCCTATTTTGGGTAGAAAAACTATTTTCACCAAGGAACAAGAGGTAGAAATGTCGAACTAAATAAAATATCTAGCATCTATATTTTATAGATGTACAGATGAATGAATGAATGAATGTGTGCATGAAATTTGGTGGAGATTTGATTTTTTCTTCTACAAATGGTTTGAGAGATTAAAAGAATAGATGAGCCCAGATTTAAGATTTAAGATCCTCTACAGTGCTGGGGTGCGGTTGTTTTTATGTGGATGTCGTATTGTCCTGGGTGAATTTGAGTTGAGGCTGGGAGATAATGGTTCGATGTGGCAGAAGAGTAGACAACGGGCCCAAATTTGGGCGGCGTGTTGGCGTGGGGTACAGAGCTGTTGCTGTATTGTTCCCTTCCTGTCAGCCATTAGATGTACAGATAAGGAAGTCAGGTGCATGGCATTTCAGTTAGCCGAAAAACGTAATTTCAATACAAAACTAAAAATGACAGAAAAAAGAGAAATAAAATTTCAATACATAAAGCGGAAGCTAATAGCTTAAACAGGGCTACTGCCTTGATATCTGCAGCGATAATGAGACAGATTTTATGGAGCAAATAATGATTTGTGGTAAAGGTGTTTTTAAAATTCAAGTATTTCCACAATAAAATTCAAGATTTTTGTTTTGTACTTTATTACATAGAATAACTGATAAGTGTTATTTTTCTTTCATCAGAATACTTCTATTATTTTTATTTTAACATTTATGTCCAAATCTCGTTAAGTGACCCCCATTAAGTCATCCTACCCTACTTACTCCTTTAATAGTGGTTAGAATAAAATAAAATAAAAACGCAATATAAATAACTACAGGTCTTAAACCAAAAGGTATACTTATTGAAGTAATTTACTATTAACCTGTAACTTTCTGACTGAAGTACAAGTTAATTTAGTTGTGCCAGTATTTCATCGATTATTTTCAATTTATTAAGACAGAAGCGGTACAAGTGCCTAGTTTCCAATTATAACAAACATGATAAGACAAATCCTCCTAAATAAAGTAGAGGAAATTAAGACAAACATATTTTAGTGTTTTAACGTTTTCTTATTTTATTATAAAAACTCAATATTTCACAAGCCTGCATATAAAAGTAATTAGTGTATGTATAATATTTCTGCATGAAGTTTTAAATATTGTTGTTAAGTGGTTTTATAAAAAAAATGATAAAAAAATAAATAAACTATCTCACACTTCTTTCAAGAAATATAATTATACTAAAACTGAATCATATAAATAAAATAGAACACTCATTTGTATCTTTAAGATGTATTGTACTTAGTACCCACAATAAAAATTAGGTTTCTGTGTAGGTGAGAAACAAAATAATATTTTGGAATTATCCCTAAACTTTTTAATTTTTTTAAGTTTCCAGAATACTTACACTCCAGAATCAAAATACCAATATAAAAATGTGTAATATTTAATTATTCTATAGCTGCATAGTCGTAAGTGTTTAAAATCTTGTAATGGGCTTAGTTCATGTGAAAATAGAAAAACTAGTTTTTATTATTGGTTGAATACCTTCCTTATGGTTTACCACTCAGCATCTTCTTAATTAACATGATTTATGTGATTTAGCAGGGCATTCTTTGCAATAAAATAATATCCAATGATTTATACAATCAGAAAACTAACTTTTTAAATTAGATTAGTTTTACGAATACGAAAATTGCTGTGCACCTAATTGGATGTCTACTTTAAATGATCGAAGTGGAATATTTACCGCCTGTCAGAGATAAAATTTGATAATTTTCTGTCATTATGACGAACTGAAATTTCAGACAATACTTTTTTAAATGCTTACACCGATATGGCTTTACCTGGATTTGGAGCACCCGTTGTATGCAACTGATTTATTTATTACAATTTTTGTGAATTCATTTACAATATAAGGTACTCGGTGTCTTAAACTAAAACAGTACAATTTTTCTTAAAAATAAGTATTCGATGATACCGTACAAACATTTAGTTCGTTGACTGATTTCGTTTGAACTCGACGTAGAGGAGAAACGTAGCGAATGAGTATACGATGGCGTTGAAGATCCCGAAAACCTGAAACAAAGTTAGCAATTTAAAATAATTTATTCCTTTGAGTAATATAATCATAATTATTTCTTAAAAAGGTCAAAATAAAAATATAAAGTCGTAGTTTCGGTTTTATCAGATCATCATCATGCTGTAAAATTTACAATATAATGCAAAGAGAAGACAATAAAAGGTAAGGTCAAATTAATCAAATAAATTATCCAAAAATTTAACAAACTTTAAAAACTATGTAGAATCATTATAAAATTCTAAGGAAGTTAGTTTAAAAGACAATAAAAAACGTTAACCTAGGGTACCTATTTAGAAATACCTACAAGTCAACTGTAATTCCGTGTGTTCAAGTTTTTTGACTGTAGACGTAGACTATTAGACTAACTGTAGTATTGAATTAGTATTGAAATTAGTTAATATATCAAGAAATAAGCAAACTACTATTACAAATTAACTAACAAATATCAAATTGAAAATACGAGTAGTATAATGTTAATTCAAAGATTAAAACATAAAACAGATCATAAATATTTATTACTCGTCTAAACAAAGCAATGCAGTGAGTAAAATCAATTGATTGTTAATATCATAAGCAAAAAACCACCTTAACTTACCAAAACTTTTTAAAAGACATCCAAAAAATTTCAAATATTAAAAAATTAAATTCACAAAATTTAAAATTATTAGACAAAACAATTGGGGAAAAGCTAAACGGCTTAGCGTGTAGTATTAACGTATCGGCTAGGGTGGAGAACCGGACAACCTCTATTTTTCATTCCTCTAAATGTTAAGGGTGGTCCACTACTAATTTGGACAGTTGTTAATTATAAACTTTTATTTTGTCATAACAAAAAAAATTTTCATTCACTCTTATAAGATCAACCTCTACTTTTCCATCTTTATTTATAGAAATTAATTAGACAAAATAATTGGGGGAAAGTTAATCTAATATACAAAATTCTCGTGTCAGGATGTGCGTGACTGAAGTCCTCAGAAACGGCTCGACTGATTTTCATAAATCTTAGCGTGTAGCATTAGCGTATCGGCTAGGGTGGAAAATCGGACAACCTTTATTTTTCATTCCCCTAAATGTTAAGGATGGTCCACTACTAATTTAGACAATTTTTTTTATGATGCAGCATACAAAAATATATACAACCCTAAATTTTCACCACTCTTCTATCAACCCTTAATTTTTATTTGTTAATTAAAAAATTAATTTTTTTTGCAATAATTTTACTTTTATTTTAACATGAATTCAAATAATAAATCCAATGTTACTCCCAATTTTTCATCCCTCTATGATAGATCCCTATTTTTTAGTTATTAATTATAAACATTTATTTTGTCATAACAATAAAAATTTTCATTCACTCTTATAATATCAACCCCTATTTTTCCATCCCTATTTTTATTTTCTTTTTATTCCATCCACAGATCCGCAATAAGGTTGCAAGATATGAATCAAATATTATAATTGTAGTACGAAAAATATTCTTATTCAGAGTTTATAATTTCCTTTAATTATGATTTCTTTTAATTCAATTTGATCTCTCGCCCTCACCGTTCGACTACTGATCAACTATTAATCGATCAGTTATCCCCGCCAGGTGTTCTATATATATTATATAAGAATGAATCCCTTTTTTTTGTCCGACATCACGCCTGAACTGCTGGACCGATTTCACAGTTTTTTTTTATCTTGGCTTTTATTGTCAGGAGATGGTTCTTGTGAAAGAAAAAATTAACAAAATTGGGCGGGAAATTCGAAAATTTAAAAATATTTCTAATCTAATACTAGCACTTTGGACAAGGTAAACCTATTTAATGTAACATTATGACATTTGACATAGAATTGACAGAATTTTTTCTGCAAATATCATCAGAGTTTATAGGCGCTTTCTTCCGTGCCAAACATTTCTATGCATCATAAGCATGATTATGTTTTTATGCTCTTTCGTACTGCTTACACTTACACTTTTGCTGTCACAAAATTTCATGTTTAGTAATCCCCGTGTCACACATGATATTTTCATGTTTATCGGTTTACAACATTAATGTTTTATGGGTTAACAGTTCCATATTTATAACAACGTATTCATACTGTGCTTCAAACAAAGACTATTTAAATTATAGACACGCCTTTTTAAAACAATACATCAAAGAATGTAGAATTTTATCCAAAAAAACATGGAAACTACAGAATTTTATATTTTCGATTTTTTTATGAGTTTTACACGTTCTTTCGTCATCTTCAATAATTGTTTACGTGAACATTATGTTCACGTAATCACGTAACCCAAATTAGTGTACAAAAGAAAGCGCCTAATGTAACATCATGACGTTTGACATAGAATTGATAAAAATGCGTAGTGCAAATATCATCAAAAAGGGTGTGAAAAACTGAATGCTTCGATCGGAGTTATTTTATTGATAAAAAATATATGTCGAATTCAATATTCATCGTTAAGACAGGACAACGTCTGTCCGGTTGGCTAATAAAAGTATAAAATGGAATTAGTTACCTACATAAGAAAGATGGTAAGGGTACGATGGGGTTAGTGGCATCAAAAAGAGAAACTAAAAAATTGGAAAAAGGTTAGAGGTTGAATGGGAAAATGTAAACCACAAAAGAAAAGAATCCTTGTAGGGAACAATAGAGAAATGGAAAGCTGAGTAGTATCCCTCTAAGAAGTATTTTTAGTATTAAAATCAGTGTTCATTTGTGGAGTACTAATCCCTTTACTATAGTATACTTCATACTGTTGAAAAAGTAGTGGAAAGCCTAGAAAAAATGAAGAAAATATATCCAATACAAGAAAAACATTATGAATATTAAAATTAGTAAAGGTTACTTCCACAAAAAGCTTATTCTTCTAACAAAGCAAATAGTCAGAACAAAACAAAGGCACCACACAAGATTATGGACTTTCTCCAAGAAGCTGTTCCCGTTCACCAGATTTAAATCCCATCGAACATGTGTAGGATATGATGGGAAAAAGACTGTCCACTTTGCACCATTCTTCACAAACTCTGGCACAGTTAAGCAGACATTGATCATCTCATTTTGTTAATGTCTAGACGTGTATAAGAGTATATTCAGTAACAGGATCGCCAAACACATTAAAAATTCTTGAAAATGTTATCGTTTTATTCTCGATTTAAATCTATCATGTTGCCAAAAAATTAAGATTAAGAATTTCTTAATTTCTTCTGGGTGCAACACTTCTAATGTCAAAATGTCAAAAGGGGTTTAAGTTGTTCATTAAGACAATTAATGTTAGTATTAGTAAGTGCTACATGTATTTCAACACAAATGCAATAAGTCAATGGTGGAGAGTTCCTGAGAATGACCTTCAGAAAGGATGTGATTAGCAAAAGATAAATAATTAAAATGTTTGTAACCTTGATATTTTAAACTGAAACCAATATTCCAAGTCTACATACACCTGATCTATGTAGTAGATCCTTATTATGAAAGAGCAATTTCTGATTGAATTGCAAGTTCTAAAAGCAACATCAACACCAAACCGTCTTAGCACAAAAATTTTTGAGTTTTCACGCAAAACTGGCACTAGTGTCCTAAATATTTTACCTATAATAGTGCTGTAAAGTTAATTTCATTCTATACTTATTATGTTACCAAAAAACTGCTTTAGTTAACATAAAAAATCCAAATTGTTTTCAAAGTTGATTAAACTACAGTGGAAAAATTATGGAAAATTACCCTGCAATTATTAATACTGTATTACTGACATAAAACAGATTGGGGGATAAACAAAGAAAACCCAGTGACTCTATTAGATTAGTTTGTCAAAAACTACATTAAATTTTAAATTTTTATGAGGTACATCTATAGATTTTCAGTTAAACATAACGATTTGAAATAAAAAAATAATGAAATGGGTTATTTTAACAATGTCAGGGTTTGATTATTGTATTACTGTTAACAGTAATTTCATGAAATAGATTGGATATCATTATGGTGCTTTCATGTTGACATTACTATTTTGATATTTACCTTGTGAAATTTAGATTTTTCTAAATATTTGGTAATCTATAATAACCTAGAGAAAAAATTAATAAAGAATATGGTGCCACAATCTATTTTACACCTTGTGTGAAAGACCTACAATCACACGAGTGTGAAATGGGTTTTCTCTATATGTAGCACATTATACTTTTTCTACGATCAAATTAAAAATGTTTTAATTCAACTTCAAACTACATATTTTACAACATAAAAGCTTAATATGACTTTTATATTTTTTAAATACATAATAATTTTAACTTTCTTATAAAGAGTGCCTTATTTTACCTCTGGAACTAGGCTACGCGTGCCAAGTTGTGGCCTTATCTAATAAATGATGAAAAGTCCACCAAAAAAATAACAATTTATTGATAATATTCAAACGGTCTACCATTCTGTTCAATGCAGTACTGAATTCCTCGTGCAACATCTTTACAAATTGGTGAGCACAATTAATAAATACCCCTATTAAAAACTTTAACAATGTAAACTTTTAACGCTTGAAGATCACTTTTTGGGCCTTTTAAATAGACCAAATCTCTGCAACATCCCCAAACCAAAAAGTCTGGAGGAGTTGACCTATTAGCGTCCAGCATAAAAGTTGCTACCACTTTTGTGGGCACTATGTATAAAGGTATTTAATATATTTAATTATTCATTAATTTTGTCAGTTGTTTTGACAGATATTCCACATGACTTGATATGCAGCTTAATAAGCATGCAAGGCATAGTAGTGTAGTGGAAAATGTAGAAGCTAACATTTTTTATTTTCTTTGCTTTGACATGATTGCGGGAATGGCAGTGTGGAATAATATTGTACACAGTGTAGTGCATTTGTACGGATATTAAATTTTTTTATTAAAGTTATAGAGAATATTACATTTTCTGTTTTGATTGTAGAAACAGTAAATGAGTTGCAATAAGAATTAACCTATGTTCGATCAAACAATAGACCTGAAAATAATTTTCACTGTTTCATAAATCCTTTAATTTACAAAAAAATATTATGGATGTAAATAAAAAAATACTCACCCCTGCGGCAATATATGCATCTCTAAAGAAAAAAATAACAGGTATTTCTGTAGCTGCGATTAGTTGAACAATAAATGCAATGATGTATAACAGGGCCCAGAAAGCAGTGTTTACCAATTCCTAAAAAGTAATTCTCATTTTTAATATGAATAACTATTACAAAAAAATATTAAATAATTTTTTTATTTTATATTTAGTTTCTAAGAGCTAATTAATAAGAAGAGATTTATTTATGGCTAAGCAGTATGAAGAAAATTAAATATTAAATCAGTTGCTAATTGTAATTGACTTGTTTTAAAGAAACATTCAATAATTTTGTGTGTATTGACAAGAGCTATATTTAATAAGGGAGTAATTGACACAGATAAAAAGAAATTAATGCAGACATGTCAAGATATTAAGGTATGCAGGCCCGTTTTACCAAATAGACACGGCAGGCACGTGTCTTGGGCGTTAGGCAAATGGTATTTTTGGGGGACGCAAAAAAATGGAAAAAAATTGCCGTGGTTTTTGCATGCATCATTTATCTCTGTTTCTATGTTTATTGCCATTGTTGACAATATTGCTTGGCACCTCAACAAAAGAAGGGAGGCCTACAAAAATCTCGACACAAGATTTAAGATCTTGTAAAATTTTTAAAGATGTGACTTGTGAAGCTAAACAATACATGGTTTTGGAGAACCTTTCGAAGATCAAATAAATATACACCTTCATAAAATAAAACAGATTAGAGAACACTTTCCCCAATTTGGAGGTCTCTCTCGGGGTATTTCTTACCTGTGACACTGCAAAGCTTTGAAAAGGATGAAGTCAGAAATGAGATCGTCGATGGTTAATGAAAAGCTTATTGGCTTATTGTTGATATGCAATCAAAACGATATTACTTTAAAATTAAAATACTAAAACATTATGGAAGACTTTGCAACACGTAAAGCCAGAAAAAAAGCAGTTGTATGAATCTCTGGTTCAGTCTCTAGCCAACAATCCAAAAATAATCCAAAGAAAATCTGATTAAACGAATACTGTAACTACTTTAAATGTAAATAAGGAAGAGTGTGTATTCCGTGATGTTATGCTCATTCCCACCGGATAATTGGAAATTTACAAATAAAGCTTATTTGTAAAGAAGAGATAAGAGACATTGAATCTTAAACCAAATTTCAGACTAAATCTAAATTTACAGGGTACAGGCGTATAAAAAGGGGCTTAGGGCGTGGTAAGGGTGTAAAACGGGCCTGAAGCCTGAACCACAGACGTATAAATTACAATAGACAGAATTGTTTACAAAACATATATTATGTGCGAATTATTTTGTAGTAACGCAGCGTTGACAGACGAATAATATATAATTATTTGTAATGAAACTGTATCTATCTAGGTATTTATATAATGGTAAAAAATTGATTCTGGAACCGTTGGCGAAACTGATACCGAAACCGTTTACACTACCACTAAACCAACACCCCGAAGGTAACCTAACCTAAACGAAGATCTCTGAAGAAGATAACTTGGTTATCGAAACGCGGGTCAGACAGTAAAAGTTTGTTTTGGTGTAAACGGTTTGGGAGTAATGCTTAATGTTTAATGTTATTATTTAACATTTGTCTGCAAACTAAATACTTTTTTTAATAAATAGGTACATATACAAGGCTAAACAATTAAAGTGGATATTTTTTAAATTTCAGAAAATTGCGTACAAAAATAATATTTTATATATACGTTTCATGCTATAAGTAAACTCTGTTTATAGCAAATTGTTTTTGTTGTTTTTTTTTTCTTTTTATACGCTGTTATCTCTTTAACCAGAATTGTAGGTATTATATTTCATAATACTAACATTTTGCTTGCAGTGACTTTTAACAGTGTTACTGTAGTCCATAAATCTGTTTATCTGAAAAAAATGGCGCTACGGCGATTAGAAACAGTGCAACTCCATCAATTAGTACGTTAGATACACGAAGGCTTGTCAAGAAAAAGTTGCTACATGGCTAAATATGCTAGAAAGGACGAGAACGAGCTATAACTCCTGCTCATGACCGCTTTATAGCTGTAACTGCAAGAAGAAACGAACATTTACTGCTTCGAGAATTAACAGCTTCTTTAGGAATACTACCGG
The DNA here is from genome assembly GCA_035357415.1 of Ophraella communa. Taxonomy (NCBI): domain Eukaryota; kingdom Metazoa; phylum Arthropoda; class Insecta; order Coleoptera; family Chrysomelidae; genus Ophraella; species Ophraella communa. Next base: position 16,260,746 of record CM068985.1, on the reverse strand, counting down.
AAGAGTGATATCTAGTCACAATGTTAGAAGAAGGTTGCATGCATGTATTTTAAGAGCCAGAAGGCGTAGTTCACATCTACGGTTAACTGCGGATCAGCGTACATGCAGATATCGGTGGGCGAAAAAACACAGTTGGAATTTTTGTGGAAGACAGAGGACAGCGATACAATGAACGTTTGATGGTGCAAACCCCTCTTTTTGGTGGTGGCTTAGTTTGCGTGTGGGGAGGCATCTGTTATGATGGCCGCACTGATTTAGTGGAGTTAATGAATATGATAATGACGGCTGTACGATATAGGGACATGGTTATAGAGCCACCGTGCGAGAATTGTAAATGATCGCATTGAATATTACGGTTTTATAAGAATGAACTGACCACCTTGTTCACCCGATACAAATTGCATTGAACATGTCTCGGCTAAAATGTCTAGACAATTAAACCGACTCGAACAGCCCCCCATAACCCTAGAACAGCTCGCCAATGCCTAACCTAACCTATTGCCTTGCAGAGAATATGGGGAAACATACCTTAGCAATTTATTATTAATTTAATAAGGACCATGTCAAATAGAGTGACAGCACTAAAGTAAGCTAGGGGTGGAGCCACACGATATTAATTTTCGTGAAAGGACTTTATGACCTGCGCAGTAAATGATTTAACATTTTTCAATTATCTCTGTTTTATTGTAACTGTTTTATTTTTCATGAAAAATTTGTTTATTGTATTTTTTTGGGTATATTGTAATGTGAAAGAAAAAAGACTTATTTTATATAATTGTGATTTATTATTAACCAATGACTAAAGAAAATTACAGATTTTTGTAAAATTCACTTTAATTGTTGAGCGGTGTATATCGGTATATAGACATTTTTTATTTGTTGGGTATGATTATTTTAATTTGTGTTTTAAGTACGACAATGTAGGATAATGTTAGCACATTTTCTAAATTTTGCAAAATTCGGCAATGCCGCTAGCAAACTACACAACGAGCTGCTATTTCAATATCTTTTCAGTGATAATCGAAGTGGCAAATACTTGTGTTTGTGTTTATGTTACCTAAATTTAAATTTACTAGTGAAGCAAAAGTGTTAAAAATATAAAACTAAGGGTGAGACAGTGATCGTCTATTTTAACCCTAATCTATTTTTTCATTGGTAAGTTGGAGTAGTTATCCTAGTCATAGGCGGGTATGTGAATAATGTTTTAAAATATGTCCCATATAATAAAATATATAAGTATAAACTACAATATACATTACTTTTACTGTAAATTTTAAACTTCAAAAAATTTAAAATTATTATAAAACTTATTTTCATCAGACAGTTTTGATTTTAAATACTGTGAAGGAATTCTCAAATAAAGCCAATTCAATTTTAAGCCCTTCTTAATTCTCCGTCTATATTGTTGTACCTACTGTCGGCTGCCATAATCATAAACATTCCGTATTTTATAAATTAATAGCTATGTCTGTTTTATTTCATGTGTCTGTGGGTTCAACACAATGCAGAATTTTGAGCGTGCGATGCGAAATTTTTCGCTGCGTAATTACGTCATTTAGTTCGGTGCCAATGACGTTTACGGTAATGCTGTTTCGGTCGCGTACAATGAACCGGAGTCGTTTGGAATTACGCATCGGAAAATTACACACCGCACGCCGAAAATTCCGCAGTCTGTGGAACCATAGTTTTAGTATTGGAGAGGGTACACTTTTACAGTACTTTATAAAGTTTAATAAAAAACATAGGCGTCATCCTGGGGTGGCAAGGGGTGGCAGTTGCCACCCCAGAATTTTCGAGGCCAGTATTTTGCCCCCCCCCAGAATTTTGAAATCAAAGTCGCAAATTCGTAGTGGTATTTTGGTCAATCATTGCTTCAGGAAATATTGTTAGCGAAAATGTTGCGAAAATGATAAACAGATTTAAACAATTTTTTTAAACACATCTGGGCTGGAAAAGGACCTCCAGACTCGTCGATACTTCGGTAGGGCTTGCCACCCCAGTTAAAATGCTGAAATGACGCCCATGATAAAAAATGATTATAAAAGTTAAAATAAGAGTTCTGATTTGGTGTTGTTAAATACTTACTGATAATATCCAATTGATTGGTATCTTTAATGCTTCCCTAATTCCTAGTAAATAGATAAAAATCCATAAAACTGTAAAAATAAAACTGGTGGTAGCTACGAACATGAAGAAATGTGTACTTTTGTGATATACTGGTGAAGCTAATGCCATACATAGAATCCCAAAAACCTGAAAAATAATAGAGATTATTAGATATTTATGTACGAAGTTTTTGATTAATAAAAAATCGTTGATTATAAAAAGCATAAAAAAGGTGAGGTAAAACAGAAAAAAGTCTAGACGACGAGCTATCTACACTCTAAATAAAAAATTAATAAATAGTAGTCAACATTTATCAAAAGAATCCGTTACATAATAGTTTACTATATTGCTATAGTACCTAATTAATTACATGAATAATTAAATGAATAAACAAAAATGAACTTATCTCTAGCGCAAACATGAACATTCGACGTAAGGCTTTTTAATTATTTTTAGAACAATGCTGCAAAATATCCATATTTAGAATACATTTTGTATGACACAATAAAGATGCATATCGTCTTTATTACATGTGGGAAAACATATTAGCTAGAGATATACGATTATAGCGTGACTTTCATTAATTTTTTATCAAATAAACACAGGGTGATTTGATAAATCCATCTAAAATTTAACAATATTTGAATAAAACTCTTAAGAACATTATATTTTTTTGAAGAATTGAAAACGGGAAATATCATATTTATGATAATATTAAATTAAGAGATAGAAAGAACAATTACATATTTATAGAAGATTTCTTAAATTTTAATGAAATAATTTACATAGTATGAATATAAAAAAGAAACAATTAAACAATTATGTTTAACTCCTAAGATATAATTAACGCACAAATGGTACTTCTTATGTAATAAACGGTTTATCCTTGATAAAAATACGCCTCTGTTTTATATTCAAGGTGGATGACCCAGTAGATATCGCAGGTGCGGTTGCACTCTCTTTTATTGTTGCATCAGGAAGAGCAAAAAGAGCGGAAATTGCCTTATTAGTATAAACAAATAGGTAAGTAAGGTATTTTGTTTTGCATTAGCGCGTATTCAAAAATATATTATTGACAGATTGAAAGAAATATATTTACAACATTCAATCATTCCCAAACCTAAATGTTTATCTCCTATCATATCTTTTTAATACATGCTTTTAATAACTGCTTCATAAAACTATTTCTGTATTTTTCGATCTCACGTGGGAAGATAAATATTATAGTTTATTACCTTCTTCTACTATTTACTGCTATCATTAACTAAATAATTAAGTTTTTAAATAAAATGTTAAAAAATAGTGGTTTTGTTACAAAGTTATTTGTGTAGTGCTTTTAATATGATGGGTTTGAACAATAAACATATTTAAATATAATTAATATGTGGTTTAAATACTGAGCTCTTGGAAGGTGGATGTAAAAGTAATAAAGGTCTACAAACAACTCAAAATATAAGAGAAAAGTCAAATGGATATAAGAATAGAGGAAGGTGAATCAACATTAAGAAAAATCAAAGTAGGTAAAGCGCCAGGCTCCGATAATGTGAAATCTGAAATGCTTCAATTTATGCAAAATCCCTGAAGTCTGGAAACTTGGAATTTTATTTCTGATACATAAAAAGGTGTCATAACTATAGGCGAATCACACTATTTTTAACAGGAAAGAAAATTGTATGAAATAAGTATTGAAAGAATATTAAGAATCCAACTGGGTTCAGCATACGACAAATCTTGTAGAGAGTGTTAACAGAAACAGAAATATGTATCTGTCAACTATTGATTTAGAGAAGGTTTTCGATTCATTGCCAAGGAAGAGAAATGGGATACCTTACCAGAAGAGCAATAATAAAGGCATTATCGCCAGCGATACAAAGTATATACGATCAGGCAAGCAATGTAGTAAGAGTAGGGACGAAGATCAGAAAAAGTTTTTAACATTTGTAGAGGTGTAAATAACCTACTAATTATATCAAATAGCAAAAAGGATTTGAAAGGACCGGTAGAAACATAGACCAGATATCTTAAAGAATACGATATGACAATTAACTTTATTAAAACAAAACTGAAAGTATCACAAACAAATGAAGACATACAAATTAACATAGATGGTTTCTGTCCCGAGCAAAGGCCAATATAAGTTTAAGAAGCCGCAATGGAAAAAAATTGAAATAGAAATAAAAATAGAAATAAATAACAGAATACAGACAAAAACCCATCTCTACAATGCATAAGGAGTTTTTCTAAATAAAAAAAGTTAGTAAACAAACCAAAATAAAAATCTATAAAACTGTTTTTCTTCCAACATTAATATATGGAAGCGAATCTTGGGTACTGAAGCAAAGATAAAAACCAAAAATAACAGCAATGGAAAAGAAAATACTGCGAAAAATAGAGGGTATAACAAAGGTGGACAAAATATAAAACGAAGAAATAAGAGCAGAACTCAGACGACACTGGCACTTGATGAGAATGGAAGACGAGAACATAGTTAAGCAGGTAAGAAAATAGCAGGGAGGCCAAGCAAAAACTGGACTCCAGAAAATAAGAAAAATGGACTGAAGCAAAGAAAGAAGCAATATATGTAATTACAAACTTATTAGTACAATGTAGCTCTGATTAAACTATTAATAATAGTACTCTAATGATATGGAATAAGAATAATTAAAAACAGTTTGTTAATTTCTTTTTGGCCTACTTTACCGGAAAACCAATCATAAGAAAACCAAAAATAAAAGTATTGTTTATCAATCCAAGGGCGGAAAATAATTCATAACACTAGGATTTTTTTTATTCTAGCATTGAGAAAGTGTGCTTTAAAACAGTTTCTTTTTCAGAACAATAAACAACTAAAAGGTTGTATTAACTTTCACTATTTATTCTATAAATTGCAATTACAGCTGTTTCGCTATAACTAGCATCGTCCAACAGATTGACATATTGAAATTACATGTTTGTTAGTAACGAGGTACTTGATGTTGATAGGTAGTTAAGGCTAGACCAAGTAAGGAAGTAATAAGACATAACAATATTAAAGCCTAGATGTTATTAGCCCTAAGGGATTATCCTGGATGTATTTCCCTCTAAGATCAGTATAACTGTGCAATGATATAGAAAAACCAGGAAAAAACTATATCCTGCTGATCTTTACAATAACTTAATATATTTGTGTTATAATTACGTCTTATCTATGTATAAAATGAAGACTCAATCAAAGTAAACAGTTTAATAGTGGTGAACTTCCAAGATTTATTTGTTCATTAACTACTTTATATTGTGGATCTGCTAGATGTCTTTTGATTTCAAGTTCTTCGAGGAAATCTAAATTTTGTTTTTTATCACAGGTGTGTAATATTTGAATGTCATTAGTGTGTATGAGTGAGTGTGGATGTTCAAGAACGTGTTTAGCATAGTTTGACTTATCTGGTTGTTGTAATCTATATGCTCTTAAATGTTCATTGAATCTTATTTCAAAATTTCTTTGTGTTTGACCTATATATACAGCATTACATTTTGGACAATTAATTTTGTAAACACCAGATTTTTTAATTTAGGTAATTTTGTTTTTACATTTAACAATTTTGTACCAACATTATTGTGTGATTTGAATGAAATTATTGCAGATGTTGCCGAAGATATTATTTTTGAAATTGTATTAGAAATATTTCCACAATATGTAATACTTTTATAACTTTTAATTTCTTTTGGTTGTTGAGGGAATATTAGTTGTAGTGACACTTTCTGTTCTTTCTTATTAATTAATTTATTTATCAAATGTATTGGATAGCCATTAGATATTGCTATTTGTTTTATAATCTCAATTTCTTTATTAAAATTATTTTTGTTCATTGGAATTGAAAATGCTCTATGTATCATAGAATTATAAGCTGCTAATTTATGTGATATAGGATGATTTGAATGATATGGTATGGTTACATCTGTTTGTGTTGGTTTTCTGTATATTGAATAGTTTAATGAATTATTAACTTTTTCAATTCTCAAATCTAGAAAATTAATTGAATTATTTTCTTCAACTTCTAAAGTAAAATTAATTTTAGGATGCAAGGTTTTTATATAATTAAAAAATATATCTAGCTGTCGTTCGCTACCTACAAATCCTGCTAACACATCATCAACATATCTATACCAAAATACAATATTGTTTTTATAAGTAGAATTATATCTGATATTATACCTGGATGGATATTTCTTTCATCTAATAGCTTTTTAACTAGAACTATACATTCTTTAGGAGGTATTTTAGAGAACATATTAGTTACATCAAACGATACTAATTTAGTATTATTTTGTAAATTACATTTATTTAATTTATTTATCAAATCTAATGAATTTTGTACTGAATATTTAGATGTGTAACCATAATTATTTAGAATAGTATTTAATTTTTTAGCTACCTTAGTATTAGGAGTGTTAACATACGAAACTACAGGTCTAATCGAAACAGCTGTAATTGCAATTTATAGAATAAATAGTGAAAGTTAATACAACCTTTTAGTTGTTTATTGTTCTGAATAACATGAATTTTCACACAGTAAGGGTTAGTACCATAAGTTTCTTTTTGCTTAAATAAGAAATTATGACTTCATGAGACAGTTGTCTTTGTTTTAAATGATGTGAAGGATTTAAAATATAAAGAAAAATGCTTTTACTTTATATTTTCTTCTTGATTAATCACACTAGAGTGTGTATAGAAGGAACAGTAAGCAAAAAGTGCCAAAGTGAGTCACCAATCCCCATAAAATTTCAAACATCAGCATCAATTTCGTATAAAATGTAAAATAATATTTTGACCAAATTTTTTCATGTAAAAATAAAAGTATCTAAATGAAGAGTTCTTTTTTTTAAACTTTAAGTAATGCTTCATTTTATAGAGTGTGGAAACCACTTATGGAATAAAATTATTTGTGGGGTTAGTTTAGGAGATTATAAAAAACGCGAAACCCATCAACTTTGAAATTCAAATATGAGCTTTTTAAACATAAATTTAAATGCACAGGGTGATACACGCAAGTCTGGCATCGTCCTTGATCTATATTTTTAATGAAACACCCTGTATGTTTTTATGATTTTAAAAGCTCCTTAACAATACGATCTCAACGAACTATACCATGTAGGGTCTATTATGAATTGTACAGGATGAAATTTTTAAATTATTTATAATTTATTCAACATAGTAAATACATAAATTTGTGAAAATAATAATGTGTCACAATTTAAATAATGGTTTCATTTTTAATTCGCTGACTGCAGATCCCAAATTATTCCACTAACGGCCGATTTCATAATGAATAGCTAAAGTTGACTTTACTAAAAGGAGACTTTCCACTAAAGTTCCCTATAAGGTAACTTTTACTGTCGTTTGGTTTCATAAATAATATCAAAGTACTCTTTTCATAAAGTATCATTTAAGTATATTTTAAAGTGTTGGTCAACCTGGAATTCATGGATTTTGACATGAAATAGAAATATTTGTCACATTTTAAGAGTTTTCCTCTATTATTTAAATAATAAAAAACGTAAAATGTTGTTAAAAGTTGTTGCGTTTGTGTTATTTGTAGAAGATTTTAAAAAATAAGAAAGTTAGCTTATCAAATTTTTTTTTGAGAAGAAGAAATAAGCTTAATTCAAGAAATTGAAAAATTTAACCATAATATAGAATGCAAAACTAATAATGAGGTTAGTAATGCAGAAAAGTTATGTATTTTATTTGTTGTAAAATATACGGTTATATATCACCATTATCGTTTTGAAATTAAGGTTCCTTACTATAAATTAAAATATGGTTTAAGGAAGAGGATTGCCGCCAAGTACTTTCTAGCTCTAAAAATGTAGCAGTTAGAAGTATATATAAAAATTTGATTGGGCTGCAGAACAAGATTATTACAAAAAGAAAAAGGAGCTTCTTGAAAAACAGTATAAGCAGAAGAGAAGGAAAGATCAAAGAACGGGAGAGAGAAGAAGAATATTTAAAAAATAAGGTTTTTGCAGATTTTGAAATCAAATTAAAAGATAAACAATTTAATAAAGAAAGTATTTCTTAAAACTGTGATTTTTAATTATTAATATTTATAATCTAGCAAAATGTTCATTAATGATGAAATTTTTAATGTTTGCTGCAGTATTTGATTATTTTCCATGAGATGTAATACATCCTCATTGTCTTCCTCTATTTTATCTTTTTCGTAAATATATTATGAAGAACTGCAGTTGCGACTACGAATGCCATTGTGGTTCCTAGTTTTAATCTGATACCAAACCTTAAACCGAGAAATTGTCTTTTTCAAAAACCGTATTGACGCTCTACTACATTTTCAAGTCATTATTATAGAGTCAATATATATACATTTTCACCAGGTGTTCTGGTTTGTTGTGATTTAGTCATAAGATACGACTTTAGAGAATATCCATTATCACCAATTAGAATATACTGACCACATACACCTAATTTTTGTTTTAAACTTCCATTATACACCGATCCTGGCCATCTCGCAACAATGTCTCTAAATTTTAACTTAGCATCGCTTACTATCTGAACATTTTTTGCAAAAAAAGATTTTCTACAAATGAAAATTTCTGTATCATGTCCACCAGGAGAATCACTTTTACCTAATATGCAATCAAATGCGCCGATGGTCTTGGGAAATGAAGCTATTCCATAAAATGTTTCAACTACTTCTTCCATTTCTCGATTATTTTCATACATGCGAATATGTTGTCGGGTTAGTGAGGCAATAGCAATAGATACACTTTTTTGATAATCCTGCTAGCTAAACTTCTAGATACTTCCATAAAATCTGAAACTGTTATTTGCATATTTTCCAAAACAGTTTTTTATTTTCCTCTACACTTTTGGTCTTTTAATATAAATACATTCTTCATCAGATTAACTTGAACTAGAACTAGACATTTGAATATTATTCTTTATTTTTAAGATCAACGATTAAACGAACACAAAACGAGCAAACCTTGCTGGCACAAATATAAAATTTAACGTTATGTTATGGCTAATTGACACTTTAGAGATTAAAGTCGAAAAATCCACACTTTAACTTTAAAGTATCATTTTGGCTTAAAGAATTCTTTAAGTTGGTTATGAAATTAATAATATGTATTAAAGTATACTTTAATGCTAAAGCATCCTTTAAGTTTCTTTATGAAATCGGCCGTAAGTATCAATATTTTGGGTTTTGTTAACATTTTTTGTCAGAAATATAGGTAAAAACTGTTTAGATAACTATGCCAATATAATAAAACTAAATCGGTAAAAAATGTCAGTTATTGATGTGTTGACATTAAAATATTGTAGTTGTCAATTCTTAATCAAAAACTCATATCTTGCGAAGTAATAATGAAATATTTAATTGAGATTCACCGGATTGAAATTTTAATGATGATTGGTTACGGCGATATCTGCAGAAGTCAAGTGGAAGTGGCAAACTTATTTAATCAGAGGTATCCTCAGCTACCTACACAAGGTTCTGTGTCTAAAATTCATGCACAATTCAGAGAACAGATAATTTTATTTTATAAGTGGTTTCCACACTGTATTTGCACAGATAAGACATAGATTTATTACAAATACGTTGGGTACATTCAGGAGGTCCCAGCGGCTGAGATCGCTTAGTAAGGAGTCTCTCTGAATGTAGCGCTGCTTGAAAGCTATTCAACAGCGGCTGACTGTTTTGCTCAGCGTAGAAATTTGTCGCTTTCTAAAAAGCGCATTGCGATTTTGACATTAATGACATATCGAAATTGGGTTATGTAGGTTTGTGTTGATCTTAATTATATTCTAAGGTGTTGATTGTTGGGATAAGATTTATCCAATTGATAATTGAAGATAATTATTGTAGTTTTGTACATGAACACAATAGACATATAAAAACCAAAATAAAAATTGGGTTATGTTTTCAAATATTTTGACTTTTGTTCCGCTGTCAGTGAGCCACGCATTCAGGCGAAACGAAGGCGCTTATTAACAGCGGCCACAGCATGCTGAGTGGCTAGATCTAGCCGCTGGGACCTCCTGAATGTACCCATTGAGTGGTATGAATAAAAACGAAGGTCAAGCTAATCTAGAAGCATTTGCCTGATGGTATAATAGCATCTTCACTGTCAGTGCTATGATAACTTTTGTTTGAAAATGAATAGAATACGCAGGAGAAAATTATATAATGCTAGACAACGCTACAATGATGCATAAAGCATAGTATAACAAAAATATAACAAGAGGCTAGAAATGAAAGAGCTTATTTAAATATCGTTGTTTAAGGCGAACTTGGATTTTATGTAGGCGTTGAAATTGATGTTGGAATTTATCAAACAACTGTTTCAAAAATCATTGATTATGTATCACAATATGCAATCTGCAAAAGAATCAAATTAAGAAGATGCTAGACATTTAATGCAAATACTAAAAAATAAAATAGTACAAGGAATATAGTTTACTTCGACGTTAAGCAGTACTACCGAAACTGAAGGAGCAGATACTTCAAAGTATATTCTTTTAATTATAGTATTGGCATTTACTTAGTTTTTATTCATACCACTAAGTTGTTGTAAACGTCAGTATAATATAGTTTATGTTAGTATACAGTATATTATATAGTTTATTCCTTCAACATGTGGTATAGTCTAAATACTACTTACTCAAATTCAAGTAGGTTTCTTATAAAATAAATTGTAACGAACTGTCAATCTGAGATTTCAGTCGAAGCAGAGTACTCTAAATATTTACGACTTCCTAAATTTTTTAAATGTAAAAACTGTAAATTAAAAAAATCTTATATTGAAAATTTCTCACCTCTACTTTTTAACGAATAAGATTCCTTAATTTTGACTAACTCATTTAAGCTCTTGTGATATTATAAGTGAAAATTATTGTTGCTAAGAGTTTGCTAAAATCATTACGCCACTGGCTGTTCTTTTCTAAGATCTACTCCCTTTTAGTTGAAATAAAATCCAAAACAACAAATCGCACCCAGAAAAACATATTTACTAGAACATAGGTATAACGTTTCCATCCAAGCTACTTCTGTTTTCTTTTCAACCTTCAGTTGTCAAAAAAATAAGTGAGCAGACATTATTATTGTCCCTATGTATATAATTAGATGAATATACGATAGATAGATACAAATATTTAGAATAGACGTAACTTAAGATACATCTTTTTATGAAAACTTGTTTACTATCATACTTATAAATACATAATATTATTACATTGTAATGTGACCTTGCAATGACGATTAACGTGTTAAAAAACTACGTATTTTTTCAGTTTGTTCATAATTATTTATTAACAAAATTCCCTCAAGGTACTTGCAGTGAAATAAATAGAAATGTATAAATAATCCATTGTTTGAAATAGCGGCTTAGTTATTTTCTTTATAAGATTGTGTTATGATTTACGTAAGAAAATCATCAGATTTTTGTAAAAAAATTATGATTAGCTTTTTCACAAAAATTGACTGCAAAGAAGTGTCCTTCTGATTTTATTGATTGGAAAAGAGAAAAAAATAATGACGTGTCGTTATTGTTATATACCGAAAAATTTACGATCCAACAAAAATCTAAATTTAATTTCAATGAAAAAGTCGGTTTTAAAGAAAAGAAAACAAACAACGCTTGACTAATCTTCATTGTTTTGTTGGCGGCACGATTTGTAATAGATTTTGTTTATAGTCCACGAGCCCACATACTATAAGGGATTTCAGTGATTAATAACAGGCTGAAATACAGAGCTTCACTTTTATCATTGGACCATATTCTGATAGTGGAAGAAAAAAGCGCGATAGGGAGCAAACACGTTGGTTTAATGAGTGTCCCAAATTAAATAATAGTTTCTAAAATTCAATAATTTGAGAAAATATGACGAAAAAATGGGAAATTTTAAAACCAATTAAATCTTAAAACATAACATGTTGAAGTCCTGCACATAATTTTCGCCAGGTTTTCCTTGAATTTGCTTACATTTGTGTATACAATATTACAGCTTATTTAATGAAAATGAATATTATTTTTTAAACAATTATAGCAATAAAAACAAGGGAAATGCATAAAAATTTTTGTAACGAATAATTGAGCCATTGAACTACTCATTTATTTAAGTTAACAAATATAATAATAAGTTATAGTTAAGTAGGAAAAATCATTGTTTTTTTAACACAAAATGTAATTGTAATCGCACTTTTTCCTTTCACTGTCAGAATTAGGTGGGTGTCTTACCAAAATGAAGTTCTGAATAAACTTTCAGCCTGTTATTAATCACTGAAATTCCTCATATGTAGGCCCGTGGATGATTAGCTGTTGTTTATTGACATGTAGTATTTTTTAGATGGGAAATATCAGGGAAAATTTCACACCTTTACTTTTTACCTCTAAAATGCCTTAATTTTGTCTACTTACCATGGTAACTAAAAACATTTCCGGAAATTTTGGCACCACGATATTTAAGTGGAAATTTTTCGAAAACTGAAACCATAGAGAACGCTGATACAACAACGTGCAGACTATAGACAAAGAAAAATATATTATATTTTTCTATGGTACAGACGTTTAAACTAGTACTTATCAAGCTTTGTGACAGATGTCACATTGGAATAATAATTTTTCCAAATTATGGTATTAAATATTCTTACCATGCAAGCTTAAATTATTCCTGGAAATACCCGGAAATAATTTAAGCTCTTATGATATTATAAGTGAAAATTTTAACAATTTATCATTGATTAAATTTATTGTACTAACCCTTACTTTTTGGAAGTCCATCTTATTAAGAATAATAAAAAACTCTTCGGTTGAACGTAACTTCCAAGTTTATTTAAAACAATTATGTTTTAAATTACAATGACTGCCGTTTCGCTAAGAAGCATCGTCAGATTGACATTTAAGCTACATTTTGTTTGTTTGTAGCTAGGTACCTGATGTTGTTTAGGTAGTATTTAGGCTAGACCAAGTATGGAAGTAATAAGACATAACAATATTAAAGCATAGATGTTAATAGCCCTAAGATCAGCATGATATAGTTTTTTCCTGGTTTTTCTATATCATTGCACAGTTATACTGATCTTAGAGGGAAGTACATCCAGGATAATCTGACGATGCTAATCTTAGCGAAACGACCGTCATTGTAATTTAAAACATGATTTTTTCAAATAAACTTGGAAGTTACGTTCAAACGAAGAGTTTTTATTATTCATAATTTAGTATCTATTGTTTTTATTTTGCTTGAAAGGCATTGCGAAAGTGGAATGCCTAAATGGCAGTGATTCGAAGTTGGAAACCTATTGCAAAAAAACTGAAACCTTGACTAATAAACATATAAGTTGTATTCATTAGGTACTCACAATATACAATGGGTTTTCTTATATCATAATAACAATAAATGATGCAATAAGTAATCCGCTGTAATTACAAAAAGAAAAATATATTTAATTTTAAACAATGGCACCAATACATACATCAAGGATATACATATAATCAAGGATAACAAATACCTAAAGTTAAAAAGAATAAACCTAACCACAAAGTACGAGTTAATACAATAAATTTAATTATACTTAATTTGAAAAGGAGAAAGAGTAATAAATTATTAATTAAATAATTGACTGATACTTTCAGAGGCGGGTAATAAATGTTTATTATAGGGGAACAAAAATATTTTAATTATTGGGTCTAAGGAAATATTAAGTTATTAACTGTTTGGAGAATTATATAAACTTTACAAAGCGGTAGAGTTTGCACTTCACAATCAAGCATAAAAACACCCTTATTTTTAACAAACTCGTTAAATTCATTTATCTTGCTAGCTAAGGCAAGAAGCAAGTTTATGCGCATCCTAAACTAAATCTCATACACGATACAGTAACTAGATACCAGATTCATTTGAATTACCGCCCATATAGGCAACATGGGCAATGAGAAATGCACAAAGACCCATTTTTCAAAACTTGTTGGCTTGTAATTTAACCGTAGCTTCAGAATTAAACTTCTATTTATAAAAGCTAATTTTTTAATTAAACGTGGAAGTTGCGTTAAAACGAAGATGAACCAAAAGGTAAGGGTTAGTATAATAAATTTAGTTTTTCTACTGGCCTAAAAACATCTTCAAGAAAAGGAAAATGGCACCCCTGCTAACACCAGTAGATATAGTAAAAATAAATACATCATGGTTTTCTTTATATATTCAAAACAAAATGAACTAGAACTATTAAAAAAGACTATGGTGGTCAATAATTGAAAAATATTAGATTATATCACTACAAATTAAGTAGAACGGACTCTTTTTCTCTTGAGTTCTCAACTTACAGCCGATGTGAAGCCGAGCCTTCAATAAGAACGAAATACAAATAGAGTGTTCTATTCCGTTTAATATTTATTATTTCTTCAAGAGCGGGAAGCAACTAACATTTGAACATAAACTCACTTATTTTATTCTGAAATGCTTGTCGGTTTCTTATTGTTTTTGACCTTTGTACGCGTTGAAGGTGGATGGTACAGAATATTCAATAACTAACAATTGGAGTTATATATTTCGTTTCTATTTTTAATTTGAATAATTAATAGATATTAATTGAATATTCGTTCGTTATTATCCTTTATAAAATGTTCAATTTACTTAATGGCAACAGAGCCTCGCCCTTGACTTATTTCTATTCCTATTTCTTATTCCTGCTTATGGATGTACTTCTACAACGTATATCGATACTAATATGTATTAAAAAGGTGAAGAGTTTGTTTCAATGCGCTAATCTATGGAGCTAGGTACTGGTGGAAATTAAAAAATTCGTTTTTATTTTAATAGTACAGACATTGATTGAGGTAGGCTATATATTCTGAAAAAATATTAATCAAGTTGGTGTAAAACAATATAGTGTAACAATATAATATAATGTTTGATTCTTAGCGCTTGCAAGCACTGCATATCAACCTTTTTTTTCGGATGAACGCCCCAATGTCTACACCCAATAGCTCCATGACATTCAATTTGAGAGAGAATAAATAGTTGCTACGAAATAACTTTCATCGTAAGATTGAATTAAATAAAAAAAAAAATGAAAAATGAATTTTTTAGTTACCTTTTGGTTACAAAGTTATCTGTTTAATGTTCTTATTTATAATTTTCCATCAGTATTACAGCCACGCAATTTACAGCTTCAGGTTGGGTCTGTATTAGTTATGTTATGCAATCTGAAGTTAAAGGCGAAGAATACCACTGATGCCAACTAACAGTCCTTTTAAATTTAAACGTCTTCAGCACTGAATGCTCCATGTATTCGCAATAACCGTTGAGTTATTACTCAACGCAATAAACATTAATAAATTGCAAAGTCATTCATTAGAAGTTTGTGGAGTGAACATGACATTGTGTCTATATAAAGATGCATTTTTCGCTCGCTTGAAAAAAAAACATTTTTCTGAAGATAGGATAATGACACATTTACAATTACAATTACATATAAAAACCAATTCTTGTTGGAACAACATTAACAATATTTTATTAGAAAAGTTTCCCACCTTATACAAAAATTATATGAATCCACAACTCCATCTAGTAGGTAATAAGATAATATTTACATTATTGGATTTACTGGATGTATTAAGATTGATTAATAATGCATGGCATGTCACATAAAGGCTGTCCATTTAGATATTTTCGATACTTCTGAATTCAACTGAAATCTTTTCCAATAAATCCATTCCCCATAAACTTCTAGATAAAGGTAGGTATGGGACAGCCTGTATTTTATTAGAGCTTATATTTGGATAAAAAATGTTTTCATGTTACTTTTAACGTCAAATTAAAGCTATTGTGATTACTTAAAGCATTTGTCATGTAGACCTACCAAAAGTTAATAGTTAGTAGAGTTAAATTAATAAAATGTGTTGATCAATATGTCTTTGTTTAAATTAAAAATCGGAAAACTTTCACATATAGCAAAAGAAAAAAAGTTTACATTGACATTTTGTTCTACTCACTGTTAGTAATTTCTCTAACTGAAAAAGACATTATTTACACTTTTGCTGGAAATGAAATTCCGTTTGACAGTATTTTAAAGTGTAAAATTAAATTTTTTAACGGTTACTTCCTATGTCAACAGTTAAAATAATAAACTTGCCTAATCCATTGCACCAACAATAAATACACTATTCACACTGTACATTCGCGGAAGTAGGTATGCATTTCAAGATTTTAAAATAAAAATAATAATAAAACCAATAGTTTGTAACTATACATCACTAAATCTTTTTAAAAAAAGATTGATAAAAAGCATAAGTTTACGGTTACATGATTAAGTTTCCCCTAAAAAATAAATGTAAGGGGGAATAAAACTCTAATGTGAACAATACTTTTTGGAAATAATATCATTTTCAGTTTTTTCTTTATTTGAATATTACCAACGTTCAAAATAATATTTTTAGAAAATTATTAGTAAATTTGCCTGTCATTAAAATCCAACAAGAAATGCGTATTTAAGAATAGGTACCTAATAATTAAATCAATCAATTATATTATCAATGACCATAAATTTAAAACCTCGGTAGTTCGTAGGTTAACCATTACAGGTTGTTTTCTATTCCGATTGTGTTATTAACACTTCTGTGTGTATTTTCTGAAGGGAAATCATATACGTACAAAAAATATTTTAAGTATGTTTTCGTTTTTCTCTTGCAACTTGGTGGAATTGTATTTAAACCAACAAAACATTACAACCAAACAAAAACAGGTGTAGCCCATGACCGTGCCAAATTTACCGCAAATAAAAAACAAAAGAAGAAACTTGCATTAACCAATCAGTTTCTTTGACCCACATTACTAAATACGTACTTAAAGCAGACGCATAAACGTACACAATTGATTTTTAAATCACCAGGTGGTAGTATAAACGAAAAATTTTTAGTTATAGAATTAAAACCATTTACAAAATAAATAATAGGTACAGATGTTAACATGTTCAATTATTTTTAAGTCTCATCGTGTAAAAGGAATTAGAAATTGCGATACTAATATTGTAGCATTATACTCTATAGGAGACTATTTAAAATTGTTATTAGATTTCATTAAAAATTTAAATTTAAATAATCAGAAAGAAAATTAAGTAGATGAGTTATAATATAAATATAAATATAAATATAAATATAAATATAAATATAAATATAAATATAAATATAAATATAAATATAAATATAAATATAAATATAAATATAAATATAAATATAAATATAAATATAAATATAAATATAAATATAAATATAAATATAAATATAAATATAAATATAAATATAAATATAAATATAAATATAAATATAAATATAAATATAAATATAAATATAAATAAATATAAATATAAATATAAATATAAATATAAATATAAATATAAATATAAATATAAATATAAATATAAATATAAATATAAATATAAATATAAATATAAATATAAATATAAATATAAATATAAATAATATAAACATAGATATATGTCAAGATCAAGGTTACAGTCTAATTTTTTATATGTAAACTGTTATAATTTCTTTCGATTTGCTTCTGAGTAACTTCTTTGGATTTCTGAGTTTTAGCAGCACATTTCTTTCATCAGGACTGAAGTTGATACCACTATTCATCTTATTCATATCTTTATCTATATACTTATTTACCTCTTTGTTGTTGTAATACACTTCTTGCACAGATGCAAAGACTACTCCAGACTACTCCACCAGTTGAAGCCAACAGATAGCTATTAGACAGATTATCTGCTGGATAAAGTTTAGCCTGATCTCGATAAACCCACTTTTCCAAATTAAAATAAATAAACATTATCTGACAGATAATTGGAAATTGATAAACCGGCTCTGAATAAGATAAAAATATAATAATTGATAACATATGTTTAATATTCCCATGTGTTTGGGCCATTTCCACATTAACCTTACTATATAAAAATGCTACAATGAATGTTTAAACTTGTAGTGAATGCCAAGGTATCAAAATAATATATCCGTCCAACCATTCATTATTGTTTTGAACATTTTGTTACTTGCTACCTTCAATAAAAACAATTTTATATTTTTTTGGAATATCGCCCAGGGCTGTCAGATTATTTTAAAATAACTTAAAGGTTTAAAATATTTTTTTCAACTTTGTTTTATTAATGTGTATAGTATTAAAACTTATTAGAGTTCATTTAACTTAGGATATTAATTATATATCTAGTTTAAATTCCATGAAAAACTTTACTTTCCACGTAAAGGTACGTTTTATTCATAATAGAAAGTGAAACATTATACATAAGGGGCTTATCTATAAATAATTATAAAAGTAGAACTTTCAAAGTTTACTAACGACAAAAATAAAAGTTTTTTTTTATGTTAAAGATAAATCAGAACTAAACCATAGTCGACTTAGTATGTAGGTTGAAAATGAATTAGCATAATATCGTCACAGTCACACAACACACGTTCGTGTCCATATTGAGGCATATTTAGAAAATGTTTGTAATACTTACAGGGGCGTAATTTCATAGCTAACCCAAAATTACCATCAAATACAATGTAAAATAACACCAGGTTTAATTTACATAAATTAGAATGAAAAAGAATTTTTAAATATGGCTTATAGGTACATTAATAGTATATTAAACAACGCATTTCATATGGAATTCTGTTATGACACGAGTTCAAGTTTAAAAAACGAATCGCGAAGCGATGAGTTTTTTAAAGAACGAGTGTCACAACAGCCATATGAAATAAGTTGTTTATAATATTTTTTATATTTTGCCCTTTTTACCGTTTTTTAAATTAATTTTTTATTTTTATGTAATTACGAAAATTTTTATTTTAAAAAGTATGTCGGCAGCACTGTGTAATTTATAAAATTTGACAGTTGTGACATTTAGATTATCAAATGTTAATGTTTTTAAATATTTTAAAATCAATAATATACCAATAATAATATATTATATGAGTAAAATATTATATTCATATTCACAGAAACTTTCTTAAAGAACAATATAAAATTAATAAATTGCTATTAGCCACAAATGTCATTGTCAATAGTCTTGCCTTTAGAAACTTCACTCATGTCGCCAACGATTTAAAACAAAAATTTTCGTGCGTAAAAGTTACATTACGATACGCAAATGCGTTTTATAATGACGATTTTTATAAGTGCAAAATATAAAAAAGTTATTTATATAATAAAAATGTTAAAAGGACATAATATAAGATTGTTTAATTTGTTAGCAACTTATTCCTATAGATATTTCGTAAAGAAAATTTATTTTGACGATCCAAACAATGCTTTTTAATTTCTAATAGTTCCAAGAACATTTTTTTAAATTTTTTAACTTATTTGAACTTTGGTATTCAGTATTAAGATGTTAAGATGTTTTGCACAACTTTTTAGCTTTAAGTAAGCTTGAGCAGCATGCCTTTGTTACCAAAGCATTTTTACATCTAATAACTTTTATTTATTGTGTTGAATGCATCGACCACTAGGTCATTAGCCTTACCAAGTGAGCGAACAAAGTTTATTTTTTGTAATACAGTGGACGAAATTAAAACTGGTGTTTATTATATATTTTAAACATGTGCTTTTCTCAATTCAACTCTGTATTTCTTTCATAATAGTATTATGAGCATCCTCTGCAATGGTTGCCTACCTACTACGCCCACATAGTTTTATCGATTTTATAACATCAGATCGAGTTGTAGGTGCTTAAGATGTCTCGTGTACATCTACCCATTCATATCTTCGTTAAAATACAATCACTTTGAATGTCAGTATCTTATTAAGGCATTTAATAAACCACAGAGTGTTGAAAACGCCATAGGATATTCCTGCCTTATATAGAAGTTATATTAAACGTTAAATAATGCAAATGTTGCCACAATTGGTTGAAAAAAAATAGAAAATATCGCTAATTGTATCTAATGTTTTAGAGAATATCCAGTATCAACATTTTTAGGTCAAATAGAGAAAAATAGTCTCCAAACTTACGATTTTTTGAGTCTTTACTTCAGAATTGATATAAGTAACAATATATTGACTAGAGTACTAGCAAAAATCAAGGTAACCTAAACATTCAAATATTTTATTTCATAATTTTTTTATCATAACTAGGCAGTTGACGTAGTCGCCATTTTTGGAGTTACCTTGTTTAGAGAGGCTAGACTACTTAAATATCAGATACTGTAGGTGTGGAAGCAAATATTTTAAAATATGTTGTGTTGCGTCTTACTCTTACATGAAAGTTTACTTGTTCAATTTTTAAAAAGAGTTCTATATTCTTTGTTTTAGGTCTAATTAAGTAGAGCAGGAGCTAAAATGACATTACCAAACTTTAATTGGATAAAAAAAATCAAACTCTCACCTTAAGAACTTTTATATAAGATCCTATTTGATAGAATATAATAATTTTGGGTTAAGTTTTTATGATCACAGAAGTTTAGTTTGGGATATCGTAAGGTTCATTTTTAATCAGAAAATTTCGTAATTTTTGGAAATATTTTAATTTTTAGTAGCTCTTTTTCTAAATTTTGGTTAACAATCATAACTTTAGGTTTCATAAGTTTGAGGAACCGAGATATAGATATACAAAATAAGGAGTCCTAATATGGATCCTCTAGGACCTAGGAATACCGTATGTTATTAAAGCTCAGATATTGAAGTTTTTAAGTTCATTGAATCGTATGTAATGCATTATTGTCAAAAGCCATAGAATGGCCTAAAAGCACTAAAATGCCTATTACAGCATCCACATTAAAGTAAGTCAGCTGTAATTCATACATCTTTTGCCATCTTCTCAAATATTGTTGCACGTTTGCTTATACATTATCTTTTCTAAGGCTTGGAACAAAAAACCCCCATTTAGGAATAAACCACCTACTTATCTAATAGTGCTTTATTATATTATATAGATTTATAAATTAAAATTTAGATATATTTTGTTAGACATAAATTGGAGGTAATATCTTTCTTCTTCGTAATGTTTTTATTGTCATAAATATTTGTCCATATATTTGTATAAAACTAAAATATTTCATTCAATTTTAATATCGTAATTGCAATGTTCATCAACAACAGCAAGAAACAATAGCAACAAATTTTGTAGGGCGCATTTACATAAAAGCAACTTAAGAGAAATTATTTTTATAAACATAACGCTCCAATTAATAAATAATTGAATAGTAATTGTTGTTACAAAAGCAGATAGAGCGTTTAAAAAACGAAACACATGTTGTTTTAATAACGGAAAAATAAATATGAACAGTTTGAAGACCTAAACTCTTTAAATTAAGTCTAGGTTTTCCTGCTTCCTTATGTTTTCTTCCTCGCATTAACTAAGTTTATTTAAATACTTGTTTTCTTGTTCATTTGGTAAATTTTCATAGTATTTTAAATATTTTTTTAGTTCCATTTCGTTGTTTCGTATATCTACTTTTAGCCTCCTTTTCTTCGTATATTTACTTCTTTTCATTCGCATGTTTCCCCTTTTTTACGTCTTCTCTGATGTTCATAGTATTTAGGCATAATTTCATGCCTTTTTGAGATTGCTTTGATCTCAATAACTCAATGTTTCTTCATTTGTTAGGAACTCTATTTGTACAAGCACTATTGAAAAAAATATAATTTGCTATTTTATTCACCTTTTACCGTGATTGCTTAATTTCCTGTAAAGGTATATCAAATTTTTATTCCTCTACTGTAGATACTAAATGTTCCAGTTTTTTATCTTCAAACGACCCTCTAATATTCCATGTATCTATTTGTATTTTTCTGTTACAACTTGTTATTAAATCTTAATCATAACTGTAGTCTTCCATGCAATTTTGTTATCATTGTTTGATCATCTTTCATTTCCACATCTCATTATCAACAAATATGTTTTGAAAATCCAATTATCCTCATATATTTCATTTTTGTTTTTTCTTCTTTTGCATAGGTACTGATATTAACATTTATAAAGATATTTTGTTTCATGTTATTTAATTTGCTTTTATTTTTCATCATTTCCATTTTTTACTTTCCACTATTTAACTTAACCAAACCAAAAAAGTTTTCTTTCCCAAATTCGCCTGTGCATTAACTGCTCTGATTCCATTTCCTTTTTAGTAAAATTCTTCACTGCCCTTTTTATTTCTTTTTGTGCATTATTATACATCGGCTATATTTTTCGCTCTTTTTGCACTTTCTAGCTTTTCCACTTATTCGCTCGTCAAAGAGTGATCCTTAAGTGGTCCACTTCTTTCATAGCTTATTCAGTTACCTTCTTCAGTCTTTTATGTCTCTCCTTTATTCCTTATTTTCCTCATTTATATCCCTTATTTTTTTCTTATGATTTTCATGTCTTTTCCCTGTTCTTGGAGTTTTACCTTTATTTCTTGAATATTATTAGTCCTTCATATCCATTATTGCTTCTAACAGTCTGATTTTTCCTTCTTTATTGGTGTTCTTGTAGTTTTTTTTTATCTTCTGATTCATTTAGCCACAGCTATTTTCCTTTTTCCGTCATCCCCCGGGTAATCATCAGAATCCATTTTCGTTTTTCTAGAAATTACATAAATTTTTTGGTATTGGTTTACCAACTTTGTAAAAAAATTATAGCTGTTTTTGAGTCTCTAAAATTTCTCATGCTCTATAATGTATATTTACAATTATTATAACAAAATGTTTATAAATATATTTTTTTAAACATTCCCTACAAAATAATGAATCGAACGTTGTTCTCAATTCGAACGCAATATATTTGTATCTAAACATTTTTCTATTAAATTTTACCTTCCGGCTCTTTTTCTATATTTAATTAATTGTCTTTATCAATTGTTTTCATTGCAGTTGATCCCGAGTTTGGTGATATAGAAGTTTTAATGAAATTACAAACCAATATTTAATTTGAAAGCAGCATAAAAATTTATTAATGAGGGGTTTCTATAGAAAATCTAATATATGAAATTTTGAATTTTGAATCTAATGAAACTGTAATATATTTTTTTCTGTAAAACTTATAATTACCTAAGTGAAAGTAAAGAACCTTTACCCACTTTGCCAAAATCTACAAATTTGTAAAAAAAGTTTCTATTGTTCTAAATTTGTTTCTGAATTATTAAGTTGATAAATGCCAATAACAATTTTGTTCGGCATTCGTTGACAAGGAAATAACTTGTGTTTCATTTTAAAATAAATTACAATGCCCGCATGGCATTCGCGTCCTAATTCGTATTTTTATTTTTATCCACACTCTCATCAACACACATTCTATTTTAGATGATAGACGGTATTTGAAATGATTTTATGACAAATTTATAGACCATCAAATCCTATTGGCTGTATGTTACAACAACGCAAACCATTTAAATTTCAATTAATGCGAGGTTTTATGTAAAGTTTTAATATTATTTGTCCTAGAATCGATTTTAATTAATTACCAAAAACATTTATTAAAGTGTAACATAAAACTTTACTGATAAATAAAACCACACTTATTTTGATATGATCAGGTTTAATTTTTAGGTATTATTTAAAATTGAAGCAATATCAGGACATAGTCATGGTATTTAATAATATAACTATAGTAAACATGAATAATGTGTAATATGTAAAGACTGGAAACTTTCAAAATACTAAAAATGTGTAAATTGACTAAATTAACTATTATTATTAACACAATTATAAAACTAAAAATTAATATCGAGCAGTCAAACGGCAAGTTGCTAATGCTAGAAGTTATTAAATTAATATAAGAAAGACTATATTTTTTTTCAGGCCGAGATAGGAAACTTACTTTTTTATTGCACATCATGAATAATTTTTAATTACCTTCATAGTTATAAAAAATAAGTGGGAAATAATATCTTATAACAAATTTCAGTAAATAAATTTCGTTCTTTTTATTACAACATTTTGTAACGAATTTAAAAACAATTAAATACTTACAATACACTTTAAATAAATTGCAAATGAAATATGTCTAGAAGTCGTAAATTATCTAGTGCAATAAAAATTATCAAAAATTTTTGGGTTCTTCAAGTAAATCTAAATTTCAAACGAACATAACTCGGGCTAAAATAGTTTATATGTTGGCACAATTGCGCTATGTTGCCGCGTTCAAACATGGAGTAGTATTGTAGTCACATAAAAAGAAGAAACTTCGTTTGACATTTACTATATTCTAATACTATTTTAAATGCTTGGCAACATAGTCCCGTTCTGACAGCTGTGACGTGCAATTATATTTATACTGGACAAGCCATATAATTTTATACTTAATCACAATCTATTAGTCAAATGTCATTTTGACAAGTCCTTTGAGCCAAACCGTCACCATTATTGCGCTTGGCTGCCAAAGATATGGTTTGTGAAAAAAAGTATATATCTATAGTATGATTTTATACATTGTGATCTTTTCATTTGTTTATTTTTTCTTTTAATGTTAATAAAAACAAGTAATTGCCGAATATTTGAATATGTATAACTATCACGATTACAAATAGTGCTTATAAAATATATAATCTATGATCGTAAATTGAAGGAAATTTGTTAAAATATTTTTCGAAGCAACCCGAAAGAAGCCGACATACGCTTAAGGACATTTAAATGCCCATATCTCTCTCTTTTTACTCTTCTCTGTCAAGCTGGCGTATCTGTATGCACAAATCTGTGGCTCGAGTGCCTTTTTCAGTTTAACTTGCATGAGAGCAGATTTGTTAAAAATTATGGATTCATTTTCATTGCAAGATTAAAATTTTATAAGAAAATTTTATGAATCAATCAAATCCTATTGTGTCACTGTCAGTTGCTGTTTCATAAAAATTTTAATAATTAGGTTTAACAGTTTTCAAAATAATTCAAAAATTAAAAAGGGGCCATTAAACTTTTCCTTAGTTCAGGGCCCCTTTTGTGGTCTCACAAAAAGCCACATCAAAAAGTAACTTCGTTCCTGGTAACCGGATCTCCCTGGGGAAAAACTCCAGGATTGAGGCAAGCTAAAAGGTTTGTAGACGTATCACCTGAATTTCCTTCTCGAATAGATCAAAAAAAATATAAAATTGACCGCAGGTCTTCTCACTGGACACTGTCCTTTGAATGTCACCTCAAAATAAGGAGCAAATCGGAAAGTGAGAACTGCCGTTCTGCAAACAGCTTAAATTCCCATTGGAAGTTGCTCCGATTCCCTCTAGAAGTAAGAAGGTTAAGGTAGGCACAATAGATTTTGGTATATCGAAGTGCAGAGAAGTTAAACTCGCTTATACGACCCAAGATAACTTAATCTAAAATTTGTACACTGACACTACATATTTAGCCGTACAGGATGAATTAGAAAACAGTTTTCATCTGCGAATATTATACTCTATTATTATAAACCATTTATGAGAACTAAAGTGAGTGTCCTATGTATTAATGAAATAAGTCTTAAATTATCATTTTAAATGGATTTATACTGCATTACATGAGCATAAGGGTTCGTTACTTTTACGCTAATGCTACGGTTACCCTTAATAGTATATTAAACAACGCATTTCATATGGCTTTCTGTTATGACGAGAGTTCAAGTTTAAGAAACGAATCGCGAAGCGATGAGTTTTTTAAAGAACGAGTGTCACAACAGCCATATGAAATAAGTTGTTTATAAAATTTATATTTTGCCATTTTATCATTTTTTAAATTAATTTATCATTTGTATGTAAATTA
This sequence comes from Ophraella communa, assembly GCA_035357415.1. Taxonomy (NCBI): domain Eukaryota; kingdom Metazoa; phylum Arthropoda; class Insecta; order Coleoptera; family Chrysomelidae; genus Ophraella; species Ophraella communa. The sequence goes on along the minus strand of CM068985.1, from coordinate 16,234,939 downwards.
CGGAAATTTTGATTCTAAAAAGTATGTTGTTAGCACTGTGTCATTTATAACATTTGACAGTTTTGAAATTTAAATTATCAAAAGTCAATTTTTTAAAATGTTTTAAAATGAATAATACAGCAATAATAATATATTTATTATGTAAGTTAAAGATGATATTTATATTCATAAATGATTTTTTAAAGAACAATATAAAATTAATAAATTGCTATTAGCCACAAATGTCATTGTCAATATTCTTGTCATTAGGTACTTCACTCATGTAGCCAACCATTTAAAACAATAATTTGCGTGCCTAAAAGTTACATTACGATACGCAAATGCGTTTTGTAATGAAGAGCAATGAAGTGCAAAATATAAAAAATTAGTTTAAATTATACGATAATAGTGGGTGCGCGTGTACAAGAGGAGCTTTCACAAAGCAGGGGTTAGAACAATAAATTTAGTAAAATAAATTGTAATAGACTTGTTCCTAATCAAATAAAAAATAATTCCTTCAAGCGGAAAAATATACCCTAAGAATTATTTTTTGAACCAACCAATGTTCTAAATATAAGTTATATTTCTCACTCAACGGTTTAGTTAAAGTTTCTCTACTCTCCCAGCCCCAACAGATGTGCCACTATCATAATTGGCGTGACTTATGTACACTTCTGATAAACATAATTGTCAGTACCACTAAAAATTGATAGAATGAAAAAGTAAAATTTGAGATAATTATTAAAAATATTGGTATGCATTTTGGTCCCCAGACTCCCTAAAAAAGAATGGAAAATTGGTTTGAATATTTCCTTAAAAAAGAAGACGGCTAGTACGACTCCAGATGACACCAGTGTCACCTGGAGTAATTATAAAATTAGCAAAAAAAGGATTGCTCTGATTCTAATATGCTTCAACGCAAACAAATATTTAACAGCTTTACCCCACAAAAGAACTTTACAATCTATATGCTCAATAATAATCAAATTAAAATTTTAAATTCAGAAAAGTTTCTTGGTTAGGTGGTCTCTTCCCTTAACCATTATGAGCCGGTTGCATAAACGCTTGTCAACCCTCTGTTACTTAACAACGTGTTAACTCTATGTTAAATTGGTAAAGGTTACATCCCCCTGAGGCGCCTGCGCCTATTTGAATTTTTAAGAACAATTTGATTAGTCGACGATAGAAATTTTATATTGTTTTGTAATTTAAACGGACTTCGTCACTTTTGTTTTATTACTGATTTTGACAGAATTATATTTAAGTAGATATGTTAAATTATTTTAAAGTTTCATTGGTTTTGATCTTATGAGTAAATGATAGTTAAATGATCAAAATCACAGATTACCATCAAAACAAGAGATTTTAGTACTTACTAAACGTATAATTTGAATAGCGAAAACATACCCCTTTCATTTCTATTTTCAATACTGTTTTTAATTCCTTGTCTATTTATTTTAGTAGTTTATATTTTTTATTAATTTGAAACCATTTAAAAAAATTAAAATCACAGATTATAATCAAAACAAGAGAATTATTTATTATATACCTATATGTTTTGGCATTAGGACTCTTAATTTATAAATATTAAGGTTCGTTTTTTTAAAAATAAACTAAATAAACTAAAATCTAACTATTTGGTTTCATGGAAAAAGTATTTAAGCCCATGACACCGCACTGCCAACTTTATCTAAATATCAATAAATATGAAATGTCCGCGCGCGCTATCCATGCACATACACTTGTCAAAAGTTAACAAGTTGTTAAGTAACAGAGATTTGACAAGAATTTATGCAACCGGCTATGGTTTAAGTAATTTAATGTTTGTATCTATAAAGATATATTATAGCACTACAGGCTTGGTTGACCATTATTTCCATTAATTTTTGTTCCATGCTTTTTTTCCAGTTGATAACTCATGATTTTTGAATGTTTTGTCTTCTTAGTCTTTTCCTGTTGTACCTACTAGTTTGACTTACTTTACTACTAGTTTGAGGCTTTCTCCATCTATTTCCTGTTTTTTAATCTTTATTTATTTTGATAAATGCTTTATGCTTTAAATTTAATTAAACTTTTAAATTTTATTTAAATATCATCTTAAAAAATAAAAGTATTCGTAAATGCATTATCTATAAATCTGCATTAATTTAAAAATTTGTTAATATAAATTACTTCATTGGTTAATTTAAAGGAGTACAAGTATATACATAAAAATGTATTTATGAGTGATTAAATAAAATTTTATTCTAATAGGTTACAAAGCGATTCCACTTAATATTTCCATGGATTTCTTGAAACAGTTAAATTGGTACATCTGCTACCGCTAAATGGTGGCAATTAGATTTTTTTTAATGGAGAAAGTACATAATATGGGATGTTTTAATACCGTTAATAGGTTATTAATTCCGATCATGAACGTACTGGCTCTAATAACGGCACATATGCATCTAGAGATCTAGACAGTACCGTAATTACCTTACCTGTAAAATAATAAATAAATTGTGACAGTGACAGTGGTATGTTAAGGCCTTGGAACTCCAGATACTATGATTATTAATCAAAGGTATTTTTGGTTTAAATTATTAAAAATTAAAAATTATCGGAACAGGTTTTAAAACATTGAAAATAAACAAAATTAACAGGAAGATTTATTAGAATAAATAGACACTTTTGAGGGGGTTAACATTAAAAAAAAACATTCCCAAGTTAAATTTATTGTACTAATCCTTACTTTTTGGAAGTCCATCTTATTAAGAATAATAAAAAAAAACTCTTCGTTTGAACGTAACTTTAAAGTTTATTTGAAAAATTAAGTTTTAAATTACAATGACGGCAGTTAGATATATTTTTTAATTATATAAATACCTTGCATCCTAAAATTAATTTTACTTTAGAAGTTGAAGAAAATAATTCAATTAATTTTCTAGATTTAAAAATTGAAAAAGTTAATAATGTAACCATACCATATAATTCAAATCATCCTATAACGCATAAACTAGCAGCTTATAATTCTATGACACATAGGGCATTTTCAATTCCATTGAACAAAATTAACTTTGATAAAGAAATTAATATCATAAAACAAATAGCTACGTCTAATGGCTATCCAATTCATTTAATAAATAAATTAATTAATAAGAAAAAACAGAAAGTTACACTACAACTAATATTTCCTAAACAAACTAAAGAAATTAAAAGTTATGAAAATATTACATATTGTGTAAATATTTCCAATACAATTTCAAAAATAATATCTTCGGCAACATCATCATTAATATCATTTAAAACACAAAATAATGTTGGTAAAAAATTGTTAAATTTAAAATCAAAATTACCCAAATTAAAAAAATCTGGTGTTTAGAAAATTAATTGTACCAAATGTAATGCTGTATATATAGGTCAAACACAAAGAAATTTTGAAGTAAGATTAAATGAACACTTAAGAGCATATAGATTAAAACAACCAGATAAGTCAAATTATGCAAAACACCTACTTGAACATCCAACCTCACTCTTACACACCAATGACATCCAAATACTACACACTTGTGATAAAAAACAAAATTTAGATTTCCTTAAAGAACTTGAAATAAAAAGACATCTAGCAGATTCACAATTTAAAGTTGTTAAAGAACAAATAAATCTTGGAAGTTCTCCACTATTAAACTGTTTACTTTGATTGAGTTTACATTTTATACATAGATAAGACATAATTGTAAAACACAAATATATTAAGTTATTGTAAAGATCAGCATGATATAGTTTTTTCCTGGTTTTTCTATATCATTGCACAGTTATACTGATCTTAGAGGGAATTACATCCAGGATAATCCCTTAGGGCTATTAACATCTAGGCTTTAATATTGTTATGACTTATTACTTTCATACTTGGTCTAGCCTAAAAAAAACAATTACAAAAAGGCACATACTTTTGGGATTTAATTATTGAAAACATGAATATAAATATTAATTTCAACAGAGATACCTATTAAGATTTCCACAAATTTTAGCAACGTATTTACTTATATTAATTCACAATTCACGCATACACACTGAGTTATTGATTTTAGGAAAAATACGTAAGAAATCATGACATCATCTTCTTGAGTAAATAATACTTTCCTCATAAAAATAATTAGGTCACAAGGAGAGGGTTGGGACGAAAAAATCGAAATAAAGGTTAAACAATTAGCGCGTTCTTGCAAAATCAATAAAAAAAGAACAAATTAATAAATTATTGTACCAAGAAAACGTCTTTCAACTATAATTAAATCATTGATTTACAATTATTTATTAAATCGAATATTTGTTTATCAGTTGTAATGATTAAAGATAACATAACACATTTTAAATTGTTAAAACTATACAGGAAATATTTTAATTTAAACGCAAACAAGCTATCAATACATGTTGGCTTTTCTGTTGATCAAGAGAAATATTTTAATTAAATCTTAGCAAAAATGTATAATTTCTAAATCTTATTTGCTGTAGTTTTTGTAATATGCTTGTACCGTGTGAAAGAAGGTCTGTCTTGAAGTTTACCGAATGTCCCTTTATGAACAGTTCGACCTGTTTCTACCTAGGTGTACCTTTCTACTATACAAGAGACTTTATTTGCATCTATTCTCTGAAGGAGATTCTCTTCAGCCTTTTCATAGCGCCTCATTGTCGTGTTCCCCACTACCCAGGCAAGTGTAATCCTATTGCCGCTTCCACCTGATTGAGCGCACATACACAGGCTTTGATTTGACCTGTGCCGAATTGAGTGCCCCAAGCAATAATTTTTGCTTGAAATACAGTCGCGTACTTCCCTAGGCATAACTGGACTAGTTTTCTTGGCTTTGTGCTGTATAAAATAATTCGCCTATATTCGCCTGTCGGTTTTGGTGCCACGTGTGGACCAAAGAGAGTTTGCTCCACCTAAAGGCGATCTGGTTTCCAATCCTCTTTTTTTGGTATCACTATCTGAAGACTTTTATTAAAGATATATCTAGACCATTCGGTCTATAGACAGCCCTAAAACTCGGTCTGCTTTTATTCTCTGGTATAACTTTTCCGGGACAGTACCTTGCCAACAGCTTATTGGGGCCTAAACTATGTACTGTTAACACAGCGTCCCTTGAATATAAATATACAAAGATGGTAAGTTAAAGTAAAATCGCCGAAGCCGCCGTTAGGGGAGTTTCCATCGCATAGTCATATCTGCCTTTGAACCCCACCAAGCATTTGAATAGCTCCAACCTGCTGGGTTTTGTGCACTAAACCTCTGAGCTATATAGGTCAACATTGATCATAACCATCGTATATAACCACAGGTTTATCTTTAGGTTGAGCTCCCATGCTTTCCAACATAACCGTGTATATCTCCCAACAGAAATTATATCCTTATGTGTGATTGTTTGGAAGGAGAGTAAAAACCCTTTTCCTGATAGCCACTGAGTGTTCACAAAGATTGTCCCGCTAGTACGCTGAGGGAATTGGGCTTTAGAACTTTGTCCCTAATGTACCTGTCTACCAATTTTTCCAGCGTTTTAACCAGAAAATAAAAGAGGCTTATTGGTCGGTATGACGGGCGTATGGTCGGTTGCCCTACCTACTTTGGGGTTAACCTTAACTCTTTTCCATACCTTTTAATTAATTGTGATATGAGCCCTTTATAAGAAGGCTGAATAAATAAATCATTTTCATGACTTTGGTAGCTATTTTCTATTCAGCCGCAGCGAGCCTTCTGAAAGAAAATACCTCCATCCTTTACTTCCCCTTTGTGCACTTCTTACATTTATGGGACATATTCGAAAGAAAATACGTATGCAATATGAACCTCTGACGCTTGCATTAACTTCTAAAGAATCACTTTGTTTTTTTTATGGACTTCTGTGGTTCAAATAACATGCGTGAAGATTTTGAATATTGTAATTGTGTAATTTAGGAATTCTTAGCATTTCAAATAAGGTTCAGAATTTGTAAAGAATAGTGTTTTTTACGGATTTTTGTAAAACCTTACCTAACCTAATGTGCCCAGAATTCCAGTCTAGATCTGCCCATCCTATAAAACAAAATATTTGCCGGAAAATCTTAAAGAATCAAGGAAATCTAAAAATAAAAATATTAAAAAGAATAAAGGTAAGGAGAAATCGATAAATCTTATTTTAAACTTCGAGGAAACAAGTAATTACACTGCCAAATAATAATATATTTTTATTTAATCAGAATTTGGGTTACTATATTTATTGTGTCAATAATGTTGTTTTTGTTTATACAAAATATAGTTTTTTTGGAAAATATTTTAAAAAATTCACAATTCACAGATATCCCCTTGGCTCAAAAATAAACATATTTGGACTAAGATCAAAATCTTCGCCTTTATTAATAAGAACTAAAAAAATGTCACCGATTATAACTGTTCCATATTTACCGTATATCTGTTTGTTTTTAACTTTACTATAAATTTCAGTTATTTTAATTAATAGTGTTTTATGATGGAGAAGGCGATAAATTACAGTTTATACCAGTTGACTTGTTGAACCTCAGAACCTATATTATATGAAATAAGAATGATCCGCCTTCTTAGTTGATTCACAAATAATATTTTTATCGCTTTTTGTTAACATTAATTAATGTTACAATAAACTATAAGTTACAATTAATCGTTTGTTTTATTAACATTTTTAGTTTGGTACTTGGTACTTACACATGCTTCAAATGAATCTAAAAAAACTGGTTTAAGAAAAATTATTTCTCCCGTTATCACGTCTAAATAATTTATAGTGTTTAAATTTTACATGGTTACTAAGGTAATAGTTTATTGATTTAAAACGGGAACAGTAAATGACGTGGTCAATATTACCATTTTCTCTAAATGCACAATTAATGGTTGATGTTTGGTTTTAAGATATACACTTCTTAATATTGTGTGATAATGGGTAATAATTTATTGTGTCATTAAAGCTTATGGACATCATTTTATTATTTACGTAGATGATTGAAAATGGTTGTTTTATATTAATGTCCATAAACGATTACGTTATCTGTCCTGGTCATCAGGTCATCTGATAAAAATATCTCTCACCTCTATGAACCAGAAATATCTAGGTTCTCTGCGCTAATGGATGAAAATAACTTTAGTATCTCAAGGAAATTTATTTTATTAAACCTTACTCTAGGTTAGCTTAGGTTAGGTTCTATGTGAGTGATCGTTCAACGTCCCTTTCACTGCGACCTAAAAGATCTATTGTAGCTCACCGCTAGGTTATAGAAGTTAGTCGTTCTATCAGCCTGACAGAATCTGCAGTCCACATTCTCTGCCAGTCCAATTGTTTTAATATGCCCATTAAGGCGACTGTATCCAGTAAGTAGTCCTATCATAAATTCGTAAGTCCTCTGTCTGCTTATATTCAGCAGCTCTTGCTTTTTAGAGAAGTCTCCTGTGTCATAAACCCTCGAGTTCGAACCAGTCAGAACGTTTCCTCCGATCTACCCAGTTCGATATTGTTCCTCTGGCTACGCTACTAGCTATGCCTAGGAATGGCTCCGGGCCTATAAATATCCCTTCACCACTTTTTCTGGCTTGAAGGTCCGCTTTTTCGTTCCCTTCAATACCGGTATTACCAGGTGCCCTCTCTCGGTCTTGGAGCCGTCTGTGTACCAACACTGGTCATTATAAGATCCGATCTATTCGTCTCCCTCTTCCTGGTAAATGGCTTGTGGTAGTTGTACTTACGTTGCATTGAATCTGGTACCATCTCCAGTATCGTATGATTTTTTATTATCACTCCGAACTTGCCCTGCATCCTGGCATTTCACTAACCTTCTCTATGCACCAGCCATCGCCTCCCTTTCTAACTAGATGTCAAGTGAAGGAACATTTCGATGGCAGCGGTGGAAGTAGTGGACATCTCTCACGTTATGATTAAGCATGCCTGCCTTTGAAGCTTATTTAGCTTCTCCCTAGTGGTCTTCTGCTGACATTTAGCCAACCACACTGGAGCACCATACGTAATCATAGGCATAGGCATAGGCATAGGCATAGGCATAGGCATAGGCATAGGCATAGGCATAGGCATAGGCATAGGCATAGGCATAGGCATAGGCATAGGCATAGGCATAGGCATAGGCATAGGCATAGGCATAGGCATAGGCATAGGCATAGGCATAGGCATAGGCATAGGCATAGGCATAGGCATAGGCATAGGCATAGGCATAGGCATAGGCTTAGGCATAGGCATAGGCATAGGCATAGGCATAGGCATAGGCATAGGCATAGGCATAGGCATAGGCATAGGCATAGGCATAGGCATAGGCATAGGCATAGGCATAGGCATAGGCATAGGCATAGGCATAGGCATAGGCATAGGCATAGGCATAGGCATAGGCATAGGCATAGGCATAGGCATAGGCATAGGCATAGGCATAGGCATAGGCATAGGCATAGGCATAGGCATAGGCATAGGCATAGGCATAGGCATAGGCATAGGCATAGGCATAGGCATAGGCATAGGCATAGGCATAGGCATAGGCATAGGCATAGGCATAGGCAATACGTTTGTTTGGGTTTCATTCCTTATGCCTTACCGCATATTCGACAGCATGCCCAAAGGGAGAACTTTGCTTTATTACAAATTTTCCCCAAATAAGCGTTCCATGTAAGTCTTTTATCAAGCGGAACCCCTAGACTGCATTCGCTTCCTTAATAGTTTCTCCATAGAGGTAGGTGGTGAAACTAATAACTGTTGCTTTACTAGGGTTGACCGAAAGTTGTTCTTTGTCACTTTAGACATAACCTCTTCATTTTTTTCTCTTTCCAGTATCAACATATCATCTGAGTAGGCTTGGACCTATATCATCAGGTTGTCGAGGTCCGATAACAGGTCGTCCACCAGTAGCCACCACTGGTAAAGTACTCCTCCCTAGCAGCAGTCCCTCCTTCCTAGCAGCCTTTGCCTTTATCTCTTCGCATTCCAGTGATGTTAGGATTAGCCTGTTCTCTAGCATCGCTCTGATCCAATTAGCAGAGCAGAAGTTTCTCCAAGATTCTCGCTTGGCTCTTTTTATCTCTTTGTTATATTCTGTAATTGCGCTTCTATATTTTTCTCAGTGCCTCAATTCTTTTGCTTTATTACTCAGCATTCTAGGATTTTTTTTCTTGGTTTTTCTTCAGCATTGGAAAAGGAAATCCATCATACTAAGAATACACAATAAACACTAGGGTAAGAAAACACTATTTTGTTAAAAAATTACCTTTTGGTCAAATTTCGAATTTACATTCATCTTCAGATTGACATATTAAAGTAACATTTTGTTTTATGAGATAATTATTTCATAGTTTCATAGTAATTAGAATGAGAAGTAGAAGAATTATTGAAGACTATATTGAAGTCAAGTGTATCGTACGAAGCACCTAATCGGTGATACAATACCCCTCAAGGTTCGGAGTTATCTTCGTAATTGAAAACATACAAAAAGCTGATTATATCCTTAAAAAACTTGTATTTTTCAATCTACACAGACAATCTATTTTATAATGACAAATATTGACAACTACTTTTTTAAAATAAAATACAACACTAGCATTTTCCAACGCCTAGGTATTGTTAGCCATAAAGGATTATCCTGGATATATTTTCCTGTAAGATCAGTATAATTGTGCCAATAAACAGAAAATCAGGAAAATATTATATCGTGCTTATTTATACAATATACAATCATAATTTATTTGTGGTACCTACATTTTTGTCTTATTTATATACGAGTATATAATGAGTATATACTGAATAAAAAAACAAATTAATGGTGTAGAACTTCCAAGATCTATTTGCTCATTGACAACTTTTAACTACTAATCTGCTAGATTTCTTCTAATTTCTACTTCTTTGAGAATAGTATATTATTACACGAGCGATTATGTTATAATGGCCATATGGTTCCCGTTGTCTTATGGTTCAGAAGCCAACAGGTAAATATAACTACTACTATTATAAAGAAAAACCGTAAATAATAGACATATTATTCCAAAAGTATAAAAAGAATTTATTTTTTTATTTTTATGAGAAATACCTATGTAGTTTTTCTAGTTATTTGCTTTGTAGAGGTGAGTGTCTGTATTCAAGCAGGTGCCATGCATACATTTATTTTTTTCTTCATTTTGTTAGTTAGCAACACTATCCCTGTAGTTAGGTTTTAAAACCTGTTTGGATTTTTACCTACAAATGAACAATATGACTTATCTGGTTTTTGCAATCAGTATAGTATTTATACAGTATTATCAAAGAATAACCCAGCTAAGACGAAGCAAAACTCCCAGCTTCTGTCAATTTATTGTTTGTTTGCGCATGCCTGAAAGCGCCATTTTTTTAAGATAGTTTTCATTTGCTAGTACTGTCATGCTAACAGAACACAAATAGTATTTAAGATTCTCTTGTCATGCTTCACGTCTCTTTGAATATAGTTTTGAAAAATGTAATAATAATAAAAAGTGTCCACCAAAATTTTATAAAGACATTACCAGAACTTTATATTTTTCTCAGTGTACTTACTAAGTTTCTGTCAACTTCATTTATTCAAGGTGATAAATTCGTTGGTATTACATTTAATTTTGTATATGAAGCATATTTTGTTTAATTTAGGTATTTTTAAAATTAAATTAAAAATATTTCAATTAGTTGTTATCACATTTTTTCATATTTTTTTATTAATTAACTTTTTAATCAAATCCAATAAATTGTCATGAGATTTAGCTATTTTTTTTATGGCATAAATTTCTCTATCAAAACAAAATGCTATGCAAACATAATTTAGATTTTCTTGGAAAACTAGAAATTAAGACTTAAATATTTTTATGTTTTATTCCTTCAATGTTTGGTCTAGTCTAAATATTTTTAATCAATATCAAATAGCTATATCATAGACAAAATTTAATGATCTGTCAATGTGACGAAGGAACTTAATTTGATACAGCTGTCAATGACAATAATTTCGAGAGTTCTCTACAGTTAAGTACTCTTCAATGTCAAGTCAACAACCTGTTGATTAATTATTTAAAATAATTTTTATATTTTGCACTTAAAAAAATCTTCATTATAAAACGCATTTGCGTAGATATCATAATGTAACTTTTACGCATGCAATTTTTTATTTTAAATGGTTGGCTACATGAGTGAAGTATATAATGACAAGACTATTGACAGTGACACATTTGTGGCTAATAGCAATTTAAATTTCATATTGTTTCTTAAGAAAGCATTAGTGAGTATGATTATGTTTTACTTATATAATATATTATTATTGATGTATTATTAATTTTAAAATATTTTAAAACTGTCAAATGTTATAAATTACACAGTGCTACCAACATACTTTTTGTTATTTACATACAAATAATAAATTAATTTAAAAAATGATAAAATGGCAAAATATAAAAAATTTTATATTATACTATTTCAATATTTGTAACACTCCATTTTTGTGTTTGGTAATAATTTGAAAATTAAGTTGATATCACCCACCAAATTATAGAAATGTATTACACTTGGCTGAAATCCAGTAAATCTTTCTTAAAAATAGATTCAATAAAAAGGACATTGAGTTTTGTAATGTAACCTTACAAAATGTGGATGTTTATATTATGTTATACTGATATATTTAACTATTAGCCAATGATGATAATGGAGAAATACATTATTTTATTGAGATATTGTTTAAAGAAGTTATTTATACCATTTCTAAAATATAATTTAGTGGATTTGGATTTAAAACAAACATATCATTTTTTAAACACACAATTAAGAGTGTGCATTTTAACAGATATCCAAATTAGACTTTTAATTTTTTTTAATCACGATAATTATTTAAAAAATTGTAAATTTTCTGAAAAGATGAAGCAGGTAAGAATATAATATAATATATAATACCAAGAGTAATGACAAGAGTCACAATTTTCTTATTTTTCCGGCATCACATTAGATGTTTATATTGTTTATCATTTTCAAAAGGTAGTTAAAATCATGAGAATTTCCATTTTCTGATCTTAAATTTAACATAAATTTGGTTTAATGCACTACCAACAAATTTGGTTTATTTATGGCCTACCGAATTAATAAAAAAAATGAATGAAATGTAATTTGACACATATTGTAAAATTTTATTAACTTTGGAACATTTTCAAGATTATTTTTCTTGCATTAAAATAAAAATGTTTCTATCGTAATCTTGGCGAGTTCACAAATCCTTGATTTAACTTAAAATTAGATTGTCTACCATAAAACTTATCTATTATATATATATATGTAACATTTGACGTTGATGACTTTTACATATCTTACAAAATATTAGTAAATATTTTAATGACAATAATAAAACAAAATACAAAATCAAAGTATAAACATTTTTTATTGGTACTTACTATTGCTTCATTTAGGAATAATTCATGTATAGTTTTGAGAACTAAAGTAGACCCATAGTCATTTATTTTGACATTTATTGAATATAGAAATATAGAAATATAGAAATATAGAAATATAGAAATATAGAAATATAGAAATATAGAAATATAGAAATATAGAAATATAGAAATATAGAAATATAGAAATATAGAAATATAGAAATATAGAAATATAGAAATATAGATTAATTTAATCGTAATGCACAAAAGAATAATTTTTTGGTGTCAAAGGTTATTTACGACTGACCTTGACACACATGCAAACTTTCAAGTGTAAAGATATTGTATCAAACAACCCTCAGAGTAATAAGTAAACATAGAGTAGGCATATTCCCTACTCCTTGTCGTCCAGACAGATTTGTTTACCAGCAGAGCATTGCCAGACGTTGTTTTTTGTAAGTACAAAGTAGGAAACAAAAACGTAATAATATAATTTACAACAATTTTATTTTACTTTTAAGAGAAGATTTTCATTCAGAGAAAATATTATTTAATACATTTTAATATACACTTTCTTACCTTTCTTTAATACTAATAAAAAAGCTCTAGACCAATTGTATCAAATACCCACATCGAAAATTTGGCATCAGTGCCTTTGTTTGTAATTGTCTAGAGGTGATTAGCGCTTTGTTCAATTTTTCCTGAATTTTTATGTATTTAAGTGAACTTTATAAAGTGTTTTTATTTATTTTCAAAATTGAAAATGGTGAAACCCCGAAAACCGTGTATAATTTGTGGTACTTCGCAAAATGATAATCTAACCTATCACCGGTAAGTTATTCACTACATTGGCGTACAATTAGCAATTTCAATTAAAATTTATTACAATTAAGAAAATCAAATTAATAATGAAATACATATATCCTTTTAGATTTCCTTCCGATATAAATATATTGAAGTATGGTGCCATGCCATAAGTGTAGATATAAATTCCTAACCAAAATATGAGTATTAAATTATTTAACTAACATTTATATAGGTATTACGTTGAAATCTAACCAATTACACGCCACTGTACGGCTGTGTTTACCTACACCTCTAGATTATCCATCTCTCTCAATTATAGGTTCATTGCTATTTACCACAAACTGTATGTTAATGGGTACATTCAGGAGGTCCCAGCGGCTAGATCTAGCCACTCAGCATGCTGTGGCCGCTGTTAATAAGCGCCTTCGTTTCGCCTGAATGCGTGGCTCACTGACAGCTGAACAAAAGTCAAAACATTTGAAAACATAACCCAATTTTTATTTTGGTTTTTATATGTCTATTGTGTTCATGTACAAAACTACAATAATTATCTTCAATTATCAATTGGATAAATCTTATCCCAACAATCAACACCTTAGAATATAATTAAGATCAACACAAACCTACATAACCCAATTTCGATATGTCATTAATGTCAAAATCGCGATGCGCTTTTTAGAAAGCGACAAATTTCTACGCTGAGCAAAACAGTCAGCCGCTGTTGAATAGCTTTCAAGCAGCGCTACATTCAGAGAGACTCCTTACTAAGCGATCTCAGCCGCTGGGACCTCCTGAATGTACCCATTATTGTGTTGTTGTGGCACCTCTATGTTTACTTATTACTCTGAGAAACAACCTCAACCGGTTGGATACGGAAGTTGAGCCAAAATATTTCTTAAACATTAAATATATTTATTATCTAAAACAGCTAATTTTCAACAAGCAAAATCTTGCTATTTTATATGATGACAACAAAAGGAAATTGTTCAATAATCAAACAACACATATTCAGAATGTCAAAATTTCACCTAAAAAACAATGTTTAAATATTGCAATACAATGCAATTTTGTCAACATATAAAATATGATTAATGTTAGTTTGAAATTTATATTTTAGTAGCCCACGAGATTTGATATAAAATTAATAACGAACCCTTTCTTAAAACAATTATTTATTTTTTGTAATAACATGCGGCCTAAGAAATTCAATATTTACCAAGTTTACAGTAAAAAAACATACTGATTGACAGCAAAAGAATGAAGTGAGTCAAACGAACAGAGCGATTTGTTGACTTTGATGACGTGCAACTATATTTATACTGAACAAGCAAAAAGAATAAATTCCAAAACAGATATATGGAAGCATATTTGAAAAACGCTTGCACTTTTTAATTTTTGTATTATTATGATAATAAATTTTTAAATTCTTAATATTTCCGAAACAGAAAAAAATAGGTATAGACCATTGTACCTACATGAATAATGTTTAAAATGTTCTGAATAATCCAAAAATTAAATAATATACAGGGAGTTGTATTAAAAAAAACAAAGTTGGTATTGGCCACTTGACACGCCCTGTATAAAAAGCGCGCTAAAAACCTAACGTTTTTTCATATATGCCCCCATTTATCTGTTTTCGAATTTATTCTATTTGCCTGTTTTACACTGTAGGTATATTAATAAATTTTTAGCAAAATGGAATATATAATGTAACTACTTTTGTTTTCATGATAAACACTGATGTTTCTTTCCTTACTAATTATCTAATTAAGTTTCACTAATGTAACTACATTTTAATTACAGGTTGTAAATGGACATGTGTACAAAATTGTTTAAAATGTAGGTAAACTCGTGAATAAGATGCATATTAAATAAAACCTTGTAAATATACACCTTTACGTATTTTTAACTGACACTAAAAATCATACATACTTTTCTTGAATACGTAATGCATATTTTCATAAGTTGGTATAGCGAGATTTACTTAAAATAATTTTTATATTTGTAAATCCCCAAATCAATATGAAGTTCTACTATTTTATGATTAATTTTTATTTACCTTTACTTATATATTTGTAGGTGTAAAATTTTAGGAAGTTTAGTCAGTTGAGCTTTTTTGTAAACAAAAAATCCCATGAGTTTTACGCCTAAAAGGTGTATAAATAAATGCAAGGATGGGTAATGTGAGTCACCTATGACTATATATTCACACCACATCAGCTAATTACACTAATTACTGAAAGCAATATATAGAGGTGCATGTATCCAGCAAGGCGATAAATAATCAATTTAAAAATATTTACTACTACTTAGCAAATTATAAGCATTCCATTGATTTTTATTACCCTACTGGCAACGGCGAAAAGATAAAAATGTAAACAAATTGATCATTTTGATAACAAAACTTCTTATCTTTGAAGGTCCTTGATAACAATAATATTTTATTTAAATAGGATTTCTTGTTAGTTATAATAATAAGATTCTCTCTATTATTAACAATCTTCAAGTAGTTTTTAGGTCAAAGATAATATGTTTATAATTATTTATTATCTAGGTGAGTTATGTTCTTCGTAATGGAAATTTTGTTTTTAAAAAACTTTATTTCCAGAAAATTTAACAAATTTATTTATTTGTAGAATCGTTTATTTTTACAAATTCTTCTTAAACAATTTCTTCTTAATTCGCGATACTTTTTATAATAATACTTTGAAATTCATATAATTTTTAATCAACCTTAAATCACAATAATTATAACTTGGTAAATATATAAAATTACACTTTAAATTGGAAAATAGACCAAAACTCAAAGTAACTTGAAACCAAACAAAACTACGTTACTTCTCTATTTATATGTTTAAAATGTGCTTAATTAAAGGTCAAGTTGTTTTATTTTTATTTATTAAAAAGTCTTTTGCTACGAGCGATGTAACTAGTGTATAAAAGTATAATTTAGTGTGCCAGTAATATGTAAACAATTTTATTGTTATCACTAACCCCAGCTATTTTAATTACAGACGACAACATTAACTTTTATTGGCATTCTTAAGTTACGTAATTTATCTCCTAATATCGAAATACATCCTTAAATCCTACTTTTTGTAATAACTCAAAAGAATTTAAATAATATCACATTTTTTCTCATAATGTTATAATAAAAAAACAAGTATGTTTTGTTATTTTCAAAGCTATAGAGATAAAGAAATTAAAAAATGAATGACTTTAATTAACAAACAACAAATAATAACAATATATTTGTGTTACAATTACGTCTTATTTATGTATAAAATGAAGACTACACTATTAAAATGTTTGCTTTGAGTCTTCAT
Organism: Ophraella communa; assembly: GCA_035357415.1. Lineage (NCBI taxonomy): Eukaryota > Metazoa > Arthropoda > Insecta > Coleoptera > Chrysomelidae > Ophraella > Ophraella communa. The sequence continues at coordinate 16,218,451 of CM068985.1, read as the reverse complement.
TTTATACAGGGTGTTTCATTAAAAATTATCCATATAGTAACTTGAGAAACCTTAGCACTAAATATGAAGATTTAAGCCAAAACACTTAATAAAATATTCCTCCTAACCGAGATATAGGGTGTTTTATTTTAACTATTCTAAATGATTGTATCCCATATTTTTGACACCTTCCAATATTTTTTGTTCATACTTGGCAAAGAGTTTACACATATTAGGTTACTTTAAACAGTGGCAAAAGATATTTTTTCTCGATCACTAGAGGCGTGCGGTAGGGATGGATACTTTCTTTTATCCCCCTACAATTTACGCCACTGTCGTAATAAATGTTTCTGCATGTTCTTTTGATTCTCCGTCACTTTCGTCGTAAATATCATCCTCTTGTCTCAATACGATTGAATTGTGTAGTAAAATGCACACAATTACCAACTGTGACACAAAGAATAACTGGAAGAGTATGGAAAGAGATTTCATTTCCACACTCTGTTGAGTGTTACAATGAAACCTATTGTAAACACTAATTATAAAAATATTTTTTAAGCGAGTGTCACAAAAAATGAAGTTTTACGGATCTATTAACGTCCCTAAAGTGTATCTTTTTTGGCGGCTTTTTTACTTTACGGCCGCTGTTTTACTTTACGGCCGCTTTTTTACTTTACGGCCGCTTTTGCAAACAAAGTCATTATGAGGGCAACCTACTAGACACATTTAATTTGCTTATTTGAGTTATTTCCACGTCCGATATTAAGATTGTCAAATTATGAAGGCGGCCTACTAGACACACTTAATTTGCATGTTTGGGTTATTTACCCATAAAACAAATAATGCCCTAATTTATTAACTTCGTTATGACCCAACTTCTGTTTATCATACTTACTGTAAGTAATTCTGTACACATATTTGTTACTTAATAATACACTTTTCATTTGGTTAATAAAAATTTGAATCTAATCTTCCAGTTTCGTCTGTGTTTAGAAACAAAATTGTAAAAAAAAGTTGTTACCTATTTGATGAGACACTCGCTTAAAAAATTTTGTGTGCACCTCAGCCGTATGATCTTTTTTGGCCTCACCTGAAATTTGCTTGTCCTCGGCTACGCCTCGGCCGCAAATTTCAGATTCGGCCAAAAAAGATCAACATTACGGCCTTGGTACACAAATAACTATTATAATTCGCGTATACAAAATCTACTTTGTAACACTGAATTTTTTTTTGTCGCGCAATTGGATGTACTGTTACTGTTTAGATTCAAGTTGTGTGAAATTTGATTGACAAGCAATATGCCCATATTCAGTGAAAAATTATGTTGATCCTAAAGAGAAGACAAAATAATTTCAAAGAAAAATATAAATGTAAGATAACTTTTAGGATCTAGCTAATTAGAATCGTATTTATAATTTAGCTGTAAAATTCACATTTGTAATACCACCATCAACAAATTAAGACAATATCTAATTGCAATTTAATTTTTTTTATTTTGTTAAAAATGTTTCTGAACGCGAATTATAAAAAAATAGTATGTAAAACTGGTGTCACAATTACTATTTTTGCAGTACTTCGTAATTCGTTACGCAAACTGCACTCGTACTAAAAAATTCGACTTTGTGACAGTTGCTTTACAATATACCATTTTTATTAGCGTTCGTCCAGGAAATATATTTTATAATGTAAAATTGTTAGCTTGCTATACGTTTACTGGAATTTAATAGACTCCTACATATATCCCGTTTATGCAATTGCATTATTACAGTAATACATTTTAATAGTTTTATGCGAGGTTTTATATCAAATTGCACGAAACATATTAATCTGTAGTTCCGTAGCTTTACGGCATTTTCTAGATTTGTACTTTAGTTAATTTTCAGATAAAGTTAATTGAAAATTAAAATAAGCATTGCTTCTACTGCACCTATATTAGACAAGGTTACATCCATTAAAAAACTGTAGATAATAATTTTCTGGGCTGAATCATTCTCTAGTAGATATAATTATTATTTACTACAGTCAACACGTTTATTTCCTTGTGTAGAGGCTATAAAGCGAAAAAATTATGTTGTTTATTATTAAAAATTTCTGTAAGAGTAAATGATATGGATCATAACTGGACTATATAAGAAATAATATCAGTTAAAAGTCGGATAAATAAGAGCAAAGACATATATACTAATAAACATAAACCAAGTTGAATAATTAAAATATAATTGATTGTGTTAACCTCTACTTTTTGGAAGTTCATCTTACTAAGAACAATTAATAACTGCACAGTTAAACTAAACTTCCACTATTTATTTGAAAAATTCGCTTTAAAATCAATTACAGCTGTTTCGCTATCACTAGCATCGTCAGATTGACATATTGAAATTACATGTTGTTTGTTTGTAACTAGGTGCTTGATGTTGATAAGGAGTTAAGGCTAGACCAAGTAAGGAAGTAATAAGACATAACAATATTAAAGCCTAGATGTTATTAGCCCTAAGGGATTATCCTGGATGTATTTCCCTCTAAGATCAGTATAACTGTGCAATAATATAGAAAAACCAGGAAAAAACTATATCATGCTGATCTTTACAATAACTTAATATATTTATGTTATAATAATGTCTTATCTATGTATAAAATGAAGACTCAATCAAAGTAAACAGTTTAATAGTGGAGAACTTCCAAGATTTATTTGTTCATTAACTACTTTAAACTGTTGATCTGCTAGATGTCTTTTAATTTCAAGTTCTTCTAGAAAATCTAAATTTTGTTTTTTATCACAAATGTGTAGTATATGAATGTCATTGGTGTGTATAAGTGAGTTTGGATGTTCCAGTAGGTGTTTTGCATAGTTCGACTTATCTGGTTGTTGTAATCTATATGCTCTTAAGTGGTCATTAAATCTTACTTCAAAATTTATTTGTGTTTGACATATATATACTGCATTACATTTTGGACAATTAATTTTGTAAACACCAGATTTTTTAATTTTGGTAGTTTTGTTTTTACATTTAACAATTTTGTTCCAATACTATTTTGTGTTTTAAATGATATTAATGTTGATGTTGCCGAAGATATTATTTTTGAAATTGCATTGGAAATATTTCCACAATATGTAATACTTTTATAGCTTTTAATTTCTTTAGTTTGTTTTGGATATATTAGTTCTAGTGACATTTTTTGTTCTTTCTTATTAATTAATTTATTTATCAAATGTATTGGATAGCCATTAGATGTAGCTATTTGTTTTATGATCTCAATTTCTTTATTAAAATTACTTTTGTTCATTGAATCGAAAATGCTCTATGTATCATGGAATTATAAGCTGCTAATTTATGTGATAGTGGATGATTTGAATTATATGGTATGGTTACATCTGTTTGTGTAGGTTTTCTGTATATTGAATAATTTAATGAATTATTAACTTTTTCAATTCTTAAATCTAGAAAATTAATTGAATTATTTTCTTCAACTTCTAAAGTAAAATTAATTTTAGGATGCAAGGTATTAATATAATTAAAAAATATATCTAACTGCCGTTCGCTACCTACAAAACCTGCTAACACATCATCAACATATCTATACCAAAATACAATATTGTTTTTATAACTAGAATTAAAGATTTTGTTTTCTAAATTATCCATAAATATATTTGCCAAAATTGGAGAAATAGGACTTCCCATGGGAAGACCCTCATTTTGAATATAAACTTTGTTATCAAAAGTAAAATAATTTTGACTAATGCATACATCAAATAGATCAATTATGTCTGATATTATACCTGGATGGATATTTCTTTCATCTAATAGCTTTTTAACTAGAACTATACATTCTTTAGGAGGTATTTTTGAGAACATATTAGTTACGTCAAACGATACTAATTTAGTATTATTTTGTAAATTACATTTATTCAATTTTTTGATCAAATCTAATGAATTTTGTACTGAATATTTAGATGTGTAACCATAATTGTTTAGGATACTATTTAATTTTTTAGCTACTTTAGTATTAGGAGTGTTAACATACGAATCTCTAATTTTAAAATGGTTTAAAATTAGAGATTCTCTAGACATTTACATCAAAACTGTTCATTCAGAGTTAACTTATTCCATGCATTCAGTAGAATTTGACTGCTTAGATGATAAAATTAGAGAACAGGTTAGCATTTTGAAACATAATAAATATCAAAAACAATTAAGTAAATTAGAAAAATTAATAAATATACAACACAACACAACACATTATACACAACACAATAACACATTAAATACTCACATACCAGTACATTTTGCTCCTCGGTTCGCAAATCTATCAGACACTATTTTTTTCAAATAATGAAAATACATTTTTAAGTAAAGGTTTAAAATATTGCATACCTCCTAAATTCACTAATAATATAAAAGAAATTTTAGCCACAGATTCTGAAATAGCTTTGAAAACTAAATCAAATAATTTTATTTATGAAAAATGCAAATAGCAAATCTTATTAAAGATATAAAACCAAACAAATTTAAAAGTCAAAGTCAAAGTATTAAAAAATGACATTTTAGCTTTAAAATCAATCAAAAATAAAGTAGATGAAAATAACCTAATTATAACAAAATCAGATAAGGGTAACTCAACAGTAATTTTAAAAAGAGAAGATTATAAATCTAAAGTGAATGATTTCATAATGTCAAGTAATGTCAAAATTCTAAAAAACGATCCTACACAGAAATTTTCTAACCAAATAAGAGAACATGTAAATCATTCAAATTACCTATTTAATGACTTCGATAAAAAATACCTAGTAAATAAAAATCCTCAATGTCCAGAATTATATGGAACAATTAAATTACATAAAGATTCAAAACCAATTAGACCGGTAGTTTCGTATGTTAACACTCCTAATACTAAAGTAGCTAAAAAATTAAATAGTATCCTAAACAATTATGGTTACACATCTAAATATTCAGTACAAAATTCATTAGATTTGATCAAAAAATTGAATAAATGTAATTTACAAAATAATACTAAATTAGTATCGTTTGACGTAACTAATATGTTCTCAAAAATACCTCCTAAAGAATGTATAGTTCTAGTTAAAAAGCTATTAGATGAAAGAAATATCCATCCAGGTATAATATCAGTCATAATTGATCTATTTGATGTATGCATTAGTCAAAATTATTTTACTTTTGATAACAAAGTTTATATTCAAAATGAGGGTCTTCCCATGGGAAGTCCTATTTCTCCAATTTTGGCAAATATATTTATGGATAATTTAGAAAACAAAATCTTTAATTCTAGTTATAAAAACAATATTGTATTTTGGTATAGATATGTTGATGATGTGTTAGCAGGTTTTGTAGGTAGCGAACGGCAGTTAGATATATTTTTTAATTATATTAATACCTTGCATCCTAAAATTAATTTTACTTTAGAAGTTAAAGAAAATAATTCAATTAATTTTCTAGATTTAAGAATTGAAAAAGTTAATAATTCATTAAATTATTCAATATACAGAAAACCTACACAAACAGATGTAACCATACCATATAATTCAAATCATCCACTATCACATAAATTAGCAGCTTATAATTCCATGATACATAGAGCATTTTCGATTCCAATGAACAAAAGTAATTTTAATAAAGAAATTGAGATCATAAAACAAATAGCTACATCTAATGGCTATCCAATACATTTGATAAATAAATTAATTAATAAGAAAGAACAAAAAATGTCACTAGAACTAATATATCCAAAACAAACTAAAGAAATTAAAAGCTATAAAAGTATTACATATTGTGGAAATATTTCCAATGCAATTTCAAAAATAATATCTTCGGCAACATCAACATTAATATCATTTAAAACACAAAATAGTATTGGTACAAAATTGTTAAATGTAAAAACAAAACTACCAAAATTAAAAAAATCTGGTGTTTACAAAATTAATTGTCCAAAATGTAATGCAGTATATATAGGTCAAACACAAAGAAATTTTGAAGTAAGATTTAATGACCACTTAAGAGCATATAGATTACAACAACCAGATAAGTCGAACTATGCAAAACACCTACTGGAACATCCAAACTCACTTATACACACCAATGACATTCATATACTACACATTTGTGATAAAAAACAAAATTTAGATTTTCTAGAAGAACTTGAAATTAAAAGACATCTAGCAGATCAACAGTTTAAAGTAGTTAATGAACAAATAAATCTTGGAAGTTCTCCACTATTAAACTGTTTACTTTGATTGAGTCTTCATTTTATACATAGATAAGACATTATTATAACATAAATATATTAAGTTATTGTAAAGATCAGCATGATATAGTTTTTTCCTGGTTTTTCTATATTATTGCACAGTTATACTGATCTTAGAGGGAAATACATCCAGGATAATCCCTTAGGGCTAATAACATCTAGGCTTTAATATTGTTATGTCTTATTACTTCCTTACTTGGTCTAGCCTTAACTCCTTATCAACATCAAGCACCTAGTTACAAACAAACAACATGTAATTTCAATATGTCAATCTGACGATGCTAGTGATAGCGAAACAGCTGTAATTGATTTTAAAGCGAATTTTTCAAATAAATAGTGGAAGTTTAGTTTAACTGTGCAGTTATTAATTGTTCTTAATTAAAATATATGTTAAATTAAATATATAAATTAAATAAATATGATTAATAATTAAACTTATTCTAATCTTCTACTCGTTGGAATGCTTTATCTAAACATACCAATCATTACAATTAATAGTATAAGAATATAAGAACTTGAGACATTTACTACTTACTTGCTTATCCATAGAATTTTATGTATCTACTAGCTGACCTGACAGACATTGTCCTGTCTTAACAATGAATATACAAGATGGTCCAGAATTATGTACATTAATTTTAGAGGTCATAGTACGTCAAAAAATAAGGGTACTTCTTTATGTCCACTTTTTTATAAAACCGAATAATAACCGAAGATACAACCCTTTGAAGGAGCGAATTGAAATTCTTATTTTTCCTAATACCTTCCAAACGGCTTTGACTACGGAATTCATATTTCGGAAGGGATTATAAAACATTAGGATAATTGATTTCATGTCACCACCTACCACATCCCATATGAATACAGGGTAGTTTTGGAGGGTAAGAGGATTATTGCGTCACAATTTTTAAAATTTTTAATTATTTAAAAAATATATTTTAAAAATTCTTTCCTTACAGTTTTCTATGTAATAATTGTAATAATTCGATAGATATCACTGTTTTCGATTTATTTAAACTCGAAGGTATAGATGTATTTTACTGTGTTACATTTCTGCATATGCATCAAGTAGGCTTTGGAATTGATACTTGTGTTAGCAACAACACTTTAATATCAGGTAGTCTATGAATTGTCACTGACGTTTGATGGCAGTTAAATTCTTTCATCTACACTTTTATTGTACTCGACAGTGAAATTTGTTTAACATCTCTCTTTTGCTTAATTTTTAATTTGTTTGCCCTGAATATGGCACACTGTTCAAATAATTCTGAGTTGACAGATATACTTTTAGTATTAGGGGAGTGTTCGGGAAATGCCGCTGTCACTGTAAGACGCTACAGAGAACAGTATCCGAACAGAAAGATTCCCAATGCCAGGACTTTTGTAAGTACTGAAGGACGACTGAGAGATACCTGTTGTCTTCAAATAAGGAATACCGATGCTGATCGTCCTAAAGTAGCAAGACTAATGCGTTCGCTAAACAAAAGAATTAGATTATGTATTCAACAAAATGTAGGACATTTTGAACAGTTGTTGTGAAATATTATTTTCGCCATTAATGTCAAAGGCGTTTGGTAGATATTAGAAAAAATAAGAATTTTAATTCGCCCCTTCAAAGGGTTGCATCTCCCTTATTATTCGATTTTATAAAAAAGTGTACATAAAGAAGTACCCTTATTTTTTGACGTACTATGACCTCTAAAAATTAATGTACATAATTCTGGACCACCCTGTAGAATTCGAATTGGTATAACCAATAAAAAAGTGTGTTTATTATTCTGAATGCTTTCTGATTTACAATATTCTTTTTTTTTTTCTTGCGTGTATATAAATGGTTTTGTTGGTAATCCGACACGGGGACAAGTGAAATAATATAACTGTTCCTTCTTTTAGTTTTGTGAATTTTTTACTTTTAATGTACTATGTTCCTCTTAACATTTAGGGGGATGAAAAATAGATGTCCGAATGTCCACACTAGCCGATATGCACGAAAATCGGTCGAGCCGTTTCGGAGGAGTTCAATCATATCATATATATGATCCAGCTTTGTGTATCCACATCAGCGGTTGCCACGTCAAACATTTATTTCACTTATTTAGATTTTAATAAATGTAGCACATTTTCTCATAATCTAATATTTTACACTTAAATATCACTAAGTTATCTATTTTATGTCTTTTTTATGTTTTGCCAATCGAACTCTCGTACACGTTAAATATCATATGAAGTAGATTTTCAAATAATAGAAACTAATTTTAAGCCCATAACCTGAATTTAAAAGCAAATCTGTTCTTTCCTCTCAGATTTTTAAGGTTTTTATATAAAAAGATATTTTTCCGGATAAGCCGGAAAAAATCGTTTTTTGTATATGATTTTCTCGTGAAGTGTATAAACCCTACCACAACAGATCTTTACTATATTAAATTTATTAACAACACTTCAGTATAGGAAATCTGTACAATTAATTACACATAACCAACCTTACCAAATATTAATTAGAAGATACCTCGATTTCTATTGGCTTAGAACTAGTAACCCCCGAAAATCGAGCTGAGGAATCATTATATAATGAAGCCACTAAGTAAAAAAAAATAAAAATGTTCAAAATATCAAGTTACTATAGAATTAGCCTTTTTTCTGGAAATATTTCAAAAAATCCGCTACGGGTAGCACCAGTGGGGGGTGCATATGTTTTGAATCCTCTATTGACAACAACTTCAAACATACGTCTTATAACTACTTAAATAAATTAATATTCTGTGATCAAACATATGTTTAAAATTACCATTTGCAATGCAGTTTCCAATTCTTGAATATACACAAAAAAATCAAAAAACAACCAAATTTAGTCCAAATAATAAAATGTTGTACACTACCTTGACATACACCAGAAAATTTGAGAACCAATTGACCTTTCAACTAGGACATTCTTAGGTAGGACCGTAAGTCACGACATACAAGCAATCGTTTCAAATGCCGGACAAATTGCCCCATCTTCCGTAAATTCCATATTTCTATACGTTTACTGTTGTCAAAACAGGATTCAAAACATATGTAACCCCTTCCCCCTCCTTTGCTTGAAGCGGATTTTTTTGAAATCTTCCCAGGAAAAAGGCTATTTATCAATTTTTATATAGTCTTTTCTTATTAAGAACATTAAACAACTAAACGGTTAAACGAAACCTTCACTATTTATTCAAAAATACGTTTTAAATTCAATGACAGCTGTTTCGCTAAAAACTAGCATCGACAGATTTATAGTGAATGTTTATTTAAACCAATTTTTTTTAATGAAATTTATTGTACTAACCCTTACTTTGTGAAAGTTCATCTTATTCAGAACAATAAACAACTAAAAGGTTAAATTAACTTTCACTATTTATTCGTAAAATACTTTAAATGTAATGATGGCCGTTTCGCTATAGAATTAGCATCGTCAGATTGACATATTGAAGTTACATTTTGTTTGTTTGTAGTTAAACCGTTTATTTGTTTACTCTTCTTAATAAGATGAACTTCCACATAGTTAGGGTTAGTACAATAAAGTTTATTAAGTATTTTCTTATTAAGATTAAGCGCCACGACTTTGACAAATGAAAGCAAGCTATGGGCCATTATTTACTTGTTTATTTTGTAAAAAAGTGGATGGTGATAGATTTTCTTTGGATTATTGAAAGTGGTTTATAGCAAAAATAATTTTTTTGTTAAAACATTGGTAAACTTTTGTATTTGCTAATTCAAGAAAATTAATTTTATAAATGAAGTTGAGCATTTTAAAATTTTTGAGATATTTCAAAGCTTCAAAGAATTCGAAATGTATTGCAGAGGAAGAATAAATTCTTAATGCAGAGAACATCTCATTTTGGCTGGAAATCTTAAGCACATGTTCAGATGATTGAAGTATGTGGTATATGCTTGAAGTAGAGTTAAATATATTTAAATCCTCATGAAAATATATTAATTACTGTGCAGTTGTAATGATGGAAATAGAGGTAGATGCAAAGATTTATAAAATTAACAAAATGTATTTAGCAAAGCAGATAAGCCCAATAATCGATTTTAAACAATATATGAATAGGTCTAATTTACTTTTTTCTTGACGGATTTAAATCTATTATTTATTCTTACACATTGTTAAGAAAGAGATATTTATAAAGAAAAGTCATGGAATGTTTTGAATTTTATGAGAAGTAGTCGACCTTGTACGGTTACAAAATTACACCTTTAAATTAAATATCTTCATACTATGAAAGCAAGTTAATCAATATACAGGTAGGTATGCAAATTGTTCTATTTGCACAGCATTTCATTTTCAAACGAGACATTTTTGTTGGTCAAAGGGTTTGCAGAAAATAGCCGTCATAAATATGTGTCATTTGAGATTATTTCTTCTATTGATTACAGTTTAACCTTATGTCCTACGGCAAACAAAAATTAATTGCAATTTTAGATAAAACACAACAGTTTCCCTCATAAGATTATCACTACTAAAACCCCTTTTTACCTTAACAATTCTTTAAATTTAATATTATTATCCAATACATTATCTATTCCTAAACACAGAACTGCTCTTTTTACCTGTTCCTGTTCGTAATATTTTTCATATTAACAATTACTTACCTAATGCTGTTAAATTCTTGCCAGTTATAAATTAAAAAAAAAAAAGATTAAATACATTAATTTTTGAAGATCATTTGGAGTTATAGAGAGTGGAAAAGCCAAATTAAATAAATTCATTATTTCGGTTACTGTATTTATAGAAAATCCCGAAACATTTGAAATTTAAATTATGAATTGACATTCTTTAAAGTAAAAATTTGATCTCAACTCCCTTGACTGACAGTTACAACCACCAATTTTTTAGATGGGAAGTATGGGCTTGTGACATATCGTTCGAAAGGTCTCTTTATTTTCTAACCAAAAATGTTTTTAAATGTATTGCAAAAATTAACATAAAAAATATCTGATATGTAATATTTAATTGTTTATAACGTAAAAATTAAGAATGTCAATGAAAAAGATGTTCAAAATGCTCACCAATAACGTCTTGACAACAACCCGATCTTATCATGAGATAAGATAATTTTTTATGTTAATTTTTGCAATAAATTTAAAAATAATAAAATTTTTGAATAGAGAATAAAAAGACATATCAAAAGATATATCACAAGCCTATACTTCCCATTTAAAAAAATAGGGGTAGTAACTGTTTCGGGATTTTCTATAAATATGTATTGTAATGGAAATAATGAAAAATAATAAAAAACTCTTAATGAATTTATTCCATTTGGTTTTTTCACACATAGTTTTATTTTGTACAGTTATTCTTCAAAACATAATATCTTGCTTGTTTATTATAGATGCGTTGTTCATCTGCATCTGCATTCAATAAAATCGATATTATTATTATTTTTTTGGCCTCAGGTCGTTCAACCCATTTAGCAATGGTAGTTTTAAGAAAATCATGATTATTATTATATATTCTCAGGCCATTAAGAATATAGAAGCAATGAAAACAACCATTTTTCAAATTAAATTTCTATTTATCGAAATTGGGGTAATTCCATAAAAGTTTTAATGTGTGTAACAATTAACACTTGGACGATCCTGTTATTGCGACGACTAGATCACCGGATGTCCATTTTAAATGCCTTAGCCGTATTAATGTATGTCACACTAATAATGAGGTCAGCGGGACATTAATTATATGTTACGTTTAAATTAGCATTAATTAAAGTTAAAAAAATGTAGTAGACCATCGAATTGACTGCATATTCTCACATATATAAATAACTGTCTATTAACCAAATTAAAATGTACTCAATTTCATAGCAAATAAACGATAAACAGTATAGTAAATAAAATAAAATTTATTTGTTATGCCTTAGCCGTATTAAGTGAAGTTTTTATAGCAAATATAACAGTAATTTATGTGAAAAACACCAAAAAGGTAATCTTACTCATTGTACCAAAAATAAAGAAGAAATAGGAAATATAAAACAACTTCAACTCCAAACTTCTCTTAGAACACATGTTCGTTCTTTCTATGCTGTTTGTATCGTTCTAAAGTGATGTATTTAATAATGGCAGCATTCAAGGCCATAAGAATATATTTTATGAATAAAATTTCGGTTTTTTACTCAACTCGTTCGTTCTCATTTGAAAATAGAAATAAATTTTCGAAAATATGATTTAAAATATAATTACCTATGGCATATTCGTGCTTATTTTTTTAATAAACTGTAAAATTGTTATGTTCTTTCACTCACAGGCGCCGCCCAAGGCAATTGAATTAAATTTGAACCTAATAGGTAGTTATAGAAAAACCAAAGTAACTCTATTTTAAACATCCTGTCATTGAAAAGAATGAAAAAAGCCAAACTTCTAGCCAGATAAGGTGATAAATTAATATTTTTAGACCCGAAACCATTCGTTGAAACAGCAAATAACACGAGGGAGCGGCATTCGAGCTTTCTATATATATATTGGCAGATAGAACCTACAAATTTTGACAGATCTACTGACACAGTCGAGCATATGAAACCAATTGGACTGGCAGGGAGAATAGAGGAAAAGACAAAGCATATTTTGTGCAGCTCCAGGGAGTATCAAGTATCAATAAATTCAGCATATATTGAATCCGCTGACTTCATGGAAGTAGTTGTCGTAGTTTACCACTCACAGAAACATAACCTAACCCGTATTTTATAAAATCTAAAACAATGTCGGCCCAGAACAAAAATGTAGATTATGCACATGAAAGAATATTTATTATTGGTAAATAAGAGTTCTTGTGGTTTTAGTTAATAAATTCAATGAAATGTTTATGATATCCGTTAAATCACGTAAATTCGTTGGGTATTAAAAGAGTTTGATATTCTCTAAAAACTTATAATATAAAGTAAACGCAAAACAAAAAGCGTTGCACGTTATAGAATTCAATGACGTTAGTCGTCAATGATAAAAACACAATATTTAAAAGATAAAAATAGCTTTCATTTAAAATTTAGATATTTCAGAGCCGGTATGTTTTGCAAGAGAGCGCTGTTACTAAACAAAAATGACTATTTTAAAATATTGGATACACTGTTCTCTTCGTCTTCTCCAAATATTAAACGAAGAAAACTATAAGTATTGAAATAAAATGTTATTAAGTTTTAAACAACTATTCTTGGTAATATAAGAAGAAAGAAGAATATCTAAACTTTGAAATGACATAAGACAACATGTATAAATAATTATGTCATGATCACTGACATTAAATAAGATAACGTCACAATGGTGACGTGTAACGTGTTTTGTTTTGCGTTTACTCTACATTTACATTATATGAATAAATTAATCCTAAAATAAGTGGTCGAAGAGAACAATTTGTATTTTAATTATGTAGACTTTCATCTTCCCACCAATCCTAAATTCTTCTATTAATAAAAAATAAGCTCTTTAGCAATTTAAAAGAAGAAGATACATTAATTATAGTCAGAAACCTAGTAAATCCAAGCCAGTGTTTCATAAAAAGTATATTTTAAATAAATATTCTGACAAACTCAAAAATATTGGTCATTTGTTATTTATTCTTCTTCAGTTGGGTTTATCGACACTTGCTGCAAATGACTTTTACAACTGATCCAATTTATACTTTTTGTAAAGCTGATGTAGAAAAAGTCACAACCCCTGGAAAGTATTGTATTCACAGAGTAGGATTTAGAAGGTGATTCAATTAAATAATATATTTATACCAAGTATGAACCATCAAAACATTGTGTTCATCAACTGAAGGGTGTTTTTAACATACGTTACTCTCCATAAAATGTCATGTAAAGTATATTGAAACTGTAAATAATATTCAAAATGAATGTGATTCAAAATAGATTCAAAATTTGGAAATGAAGAAAAGATTCAAAATAAATTTAACGTATAGATTCCTACTTTTTTACCAGCGCTTTAAATCAAATAATTTTTATTAACCTTAAGTTTAATTATGCAAAACGTTGAATATCGTAAACTAAAAAGAAGATCCAACATCTTCGAATATCTCAATCACATTCTCAAATAAATACGTTTTTAATGTTTTTAAGTGTAATTATTTTTATTATTTACTTACGAATTCAACTAATTTCAAAATTCCTGGTAAGGTTATGAAATATCCTAAATTAATTTTGATCCATCCCATAGGTGTTTCGTTTACTCCTTGCCTTGGAACTCCACCAGGTTGCGGTTTAGTTGCGTTGTTATTTGGTGCTTCTTGCACATTTACTACCGTTTCCGTCATCATTGAATTCACTAGTTAAACGAAAAACAAGTATTCCAGGTATAATAATTAGGATTTTCTTGCTTTTTCTCGTTTTTTCACAGACACCTGAAAATCGCACGAGTCCGGAGTCGCGGAGAGATACGAGATTTCAAACTTGTTAAAAAGAAAGGCCAGAAACAATTCAAAAGGTAGCGGTCGACCGCGCTAGCGGGTAGTATAAACCCGAAGGCGATGTTGCCACATCCAGTGTATTTTTAAATTAATACAAGAAATTTTCAAATTTTATATAAAGAAGTGCAACGGATGTTTTTGAAATAGTATTGACTTAATTAAATTTCTTGTGCCAACTCTTACTTTGCGGAAGTCAATCTTAATAATTAAGCGAAAAGTAAATAATTCAAATTTACTGTTTCTTTGTAGATAATGAAGATCAGATATATTTCATAATTATATCAATACCTTACACACCAATATTAATTGAATACCCTACTTTTTAACCAATAAAATGCCTTTATTTTGGCTAGTTACCATGTCAACTGAAAAAAATTCCAGAAACTGAAACATCAATCTACAGACCATAGACAAAAAAAACTATATTTTATTTCTCTATGGTACAGACGTATAAACTAGTAATTATTAAGCTTTGTGACAGATGTCATATTGGATTAATATTTTTTTTTCCAAATTATGGTATGAAATTTTCTTACCGAATACCATGCATAGGTACAAGCTTAAATTATTCTTGTAAATTTTCCTTCAGATACGAATATTTTAAGAAAATTATCTCTCGTCGCTTAGTGACCCGGGATAATTTTCAAAATATTCTTGCCTTAAAAAAATTTACGGAAATAATTTAAGCTTTTGTGATATTATAAGTGAAAATTTCACAACTTTACTTTTTAACCAATAAAATGCCTTAATTTTGTCTAGTTACCATGGTTACTAAAAAAATTTCCGGAAATTTTTACCACGATTTTAAATTATTTATCCACGGCTAATAGATAATGAACGCATAATGTGTCTGTATGCTCGACCTTAATAGTATCCATTAATCCGATAGTGGTTAATACCTCATTATTCACGGCTTCCTTGATTTAGCTTTAATATAACATTGTTATTCTACAAACCATCGGTTTTAACATTATATCATTTTCAATTTAGTTCTGCGGTTGTGAGCCATGAGTATATACACTAGACCATCAGCACCTTTATGTGTGTTAGTCTGAAACATTTTAGAAACTGAAGTGGCTTATGAGACAATCAAATTTAACTTAAACCTGTCAACTTTATTGTTGTTGTGTGGAGATTTATCAGTGTTTTAATATTATTTGTTAAATTGTGTTAAAAAACAAATGTAAGCCAAACAAATCAGTGTACCTACATGTACACCTAATTCAAATATTGCAAGTCACAAAAACTTTATTTTTGATGTGAATTCTACACCACAACTTCATCAATTTGTTCTTAATATTACAATTATCAATGTACAATTAAATAGTAACTTTCCAACTACCTATTTTAAAATAATATACTGTAAACTATTTCCATTACAACCATAAATATGGGAACAATAAACAACTAAAAGGTTGAATTAACTTCCACTATTTATTCTATAAATACTTTAAATTCAATGACAGCCGTTTCGCTATCGGAATAGCATCGTCAGATTGACATATTGAAGTTACATTTTGTTTGTTTGTAACTAGGTACTTGATGTTGATAAGTAGTTAAGGCTAGACCAAGTAAGGAAGTAATAAGACATAACAATATTAAAGCCTAGATGTTATTAGCCCTAAGGGATTATCCTGGATGTATTTCCCTCTAAGATCAGTATAACTGTGCAATGATATAGAAAAACCAGGAAAAAACTATATCCTGCTGATCTTTACAATAACTTAATATATTTGTGTTGTAATTAAGTCTTATCTATGTATAAAATGAAGACTCAATCAAAGTAAACAATTTAATAGTGGTGAACTTCCAAGATTTATTTGTTCATTAACTACTTTATATTGTTGATCTGCTAGATGTCTTTTGATTTCAAGTTCTTCGAGGAAATCTAAATTTTTTTTTATCACAGGTGTGTAATATTTGAAGGTCATTGGTGTGTATGAGTGAATGTGGATGTTCAAGAACATGTTTTGCATAGTTTGACTTATCTGGTTGTTGTAATCTATATGCTCTTAAATGTTCATTGAATCTTATTTCAAAATTTCTTTGTGTTTGACCTATATATACAGCATTACATTTTGGACAATTAATTTTGTAAACACCAGATTTTTTAAGTGGTAATTTTGTTTTTACATTTAACAATTTTGTACCAACATTATTGTGTGATTTGAATGAAATTATTGCAGATGTTGCCGAAGATATTATTTTTGAAATTGTATTAGAAATATTTCCACAATATGTAATACTTTTATAACTTTTAATTTCCTTAGGGTGTTGAGGGAATATTAGTTGTAGTGACACTTTCTGTTCTTTCTTATTAATTAATTTATTTATCAAATTTATTGGATAGCCATTAGATATTGCTATTTGTTTTATAATCTCAATTTCTTTATTAAAATTATTTTTGTTCATTGGAATTGAAAATGCTCTATGTATCATAGAATTATAAGCTGCTAATTTATGTGATATAGGATGATTTGAATGATATGGTATGGTTACATCTGTTTGTGTTGGTTTTCTGTATATTGAATAGTTTAATGAATTATTAACTTTTTCAATTCTCAAATCTAGAAAATTAATTGAATTATTTTCTTCAACTTCTAAGGTGAAATTAATTTTAGGATGTAAGGTATTAATATAATTAAAAAATATATCTAATTGTCGTTCGCTACCTACAAAACCTGCTAACACATCATCAACATATCTATACCAAAATACAATATTGTTTTTATAACTAGAATTAAAGATTTTGCTTTCTAAATTATCCATAAAAATATTTGCTAAAATTGGAGAAATGGGACTTCCCATTGGAAGACCTTCATTTTGAATATATACTTTCTTATCAAAAGTAAAATAATTTTGGCTAATGCATACATTAAATAGGTCAATTATATCTGATGTTATACCTGGATGGATATTTTTTTCATCTAATAACTTTTTAACTAGAACTATACATTCTTTAGGAGGTATTTTAGAGAACATATTAGTTACATCAAACGATACTAATTTAGTATTATTTTGTAAATTACATTTATTTAATTTATTTATCAAATCTAACGAATTTTGTACTGAATATTTAGATGTGTAACCATAATTATTTAGAATAGTATTTAATTTTTTAGCTACCTTAGTATTAGGAGTGTTAACATACGAAACTACAGGTCTAATCGGTTTTGACTCTTTATGTAATTTAATAGTTCCATATAATTCTGGACATTGGGGATTTTTATTAATTAGGTATTTTTTATCATAGTCATTAAATATATAATTTGAATTATTTACATGTTCTTTTATTTGGTTGGAAAATTTTTGAGTTGGATCGTTTTTAGAATTTTGACATTACTTGACATTATGAAATCATTCACTTTAGATTTATAATCTTCTTTTTTAAAATTACTGTTGAGTTACCTTTATCTGATTTTGTAATGATTAGGTTATTTTGATCTACTTTATTTTTAATTGATTTTAAAGCTAAAATGTCATTTTTAATAATTTGACTTTGACTTTTGAATTTATCTGGTTTAATGTCTCTAATAAGATTTGCTATTTGCATTTTTCATAAATAAAATTATTTGAATTAGTTCTTAAAGCTATTTCAGAATCTGTGGCTAAAATTTCTTTTATATTATTAGTAAATTTGGGTGGTATGCAATATTTTAAACCCTTATCTAAAAACTTATTTTCATTATTTGAAAAAATTGTGTCTGATAAATTTACAAACCGAGGAGCAAAATGTATTGGTACGTGAGTATTTACTGTGTTATTATGTTGTGTAAATTGTGTTTTAGTGTGTTGTGAATTCATTAATTTTTCTAATTTACCTATCTGTTTTTGATATTTATCGTGTTTCAAAATACTGACCTGTTCTCTAATTTTATCATCTAAGCAGTCAAATTCTACTGAATGCATTGCAAACGTTAATTCTGAATGAACAGTTTTAATGTAAATGTCTAGAGCATCTCTTATTTTAAACCACTTTCTACTTTCCTCTTTAATCCACATTTGTTGGGCCTTTTTAATTACTTTTTGTGCTTCCTTTGATTGAGTTTTACATTTTATATTTACATATTTTGGTATTACATTTTTCTTGAGACATTCTTGGTTAAACCAGATGTTTTGGGATGCCTTACACCTTTTCTCATGTAACTTCTTATACAATCGGGTTAATTCTTCTCTCGAAGATGACTTAATGAAATTTATGGTACTAACCCTTACTGTGTGAAAGTTCATCTTATTCAGAACAATAAACAACTAAAAGGTTGAATTAACTTCCACTATTTATTCTATAAATACTTTAAATTCAATGACAGCCGTTTCGCTATCGGAATAGCTGTCATTGAATTTAAAGTATTTATAGAATAAATAGTGGAAGTTAATTCAACCTTTTAGTTGTTTATTGTTCTGAATAAGATGAACTTTCACACAGTAAGGGTTAGTACCATAAATTTCATTAAGTCATCTTCGAGAGAAGAATTAACCCGATTGTATAAGAAGTTACATGAGAAAAGGTGTAAGGCATCCCAAAACATCTGGTTTAACCAAGAATGTCTCAAGAAAAATGTAATACCAAAATATGTAAATATAAAATGTAAAACTCAATCAAAGGAAGCACAAAAAGTAATTAAAAAGGCCCAACAAATGTGGATTAAAGAGGAAAGTAGAAAGTGGTTTAAAATAAGAGATGCTCTAGACATTTACATTAAAACTGTTCATTCAGAATTAACGTTTGCAATGCATTCAGTAGAATTTGACTGCTTAGATGATAAAATTAGAGAACAGGTCAGTATTTTGAAACACGATAAATATCAAAAACAGATAGGTAAATTAGAAAAATTAATGAATTCACAACACACTAAAACACAATTTACACAACATAATAACACAGTAAATACTCACGTACCAATACATTTTGCTCCTCGGTTTGTAAATTTATCAGACACAATTTTTTCAAATAATGAAAATAAGTTTTTAGATAAGGGTTTAAAATATTGCATACCACCCAAATTTACTAATAATATAAAAGAAATTTTAGCCACAGATTCTGAAATAGCTTTAAGAACTAATTCAAATAATTTTATTTATGAAAAAATGCAAATAGCAAATCTTATTAGAGACATTAAACCAGATAAATTCAAAAGTCAAAGTCAAATTATTAAAAATGACATTTTAGCTTTAAAATCAATTAAAAATAAAGTAGATCAAAATAACCTAATCATTACAAAATCAGATAAAGGTAACTCAACAGTAATTTTAAAAAAAAAGATTATAAATCTAAAGTGAATGATTTCATAATGTCAAGTAATGTCAAAATTCCAACTCAAAAATTTTCCAACCAAATAAAAGAACATGTAAATAATTCAAATTATATATTTAATGACTATGATAAAAAATACCTAATTAATAAAAATCCTCAATGTCCAGAATTATATGGAACTATTAAATTACATAAAGAGTCAAAACCGATTAGACCTGTAGTTTCGTATGTTAACACTCCTAATACTAAGGTAGCTAAAAATTATTCTAAAAACTATTCTAAATAATTATGGTTACACATCTAAATATTCAGTACAAAATTCGTTAGATTTGATAAATAAATTAAATAAATGTAATTTACAAAATAATACTAAATTAGTATCGTTTGATGTAACTAATATGTTCTCTAAAATACCTCCTAAAGAATGTATAGTTCTAGTTAAAAAGTTATTAGATGAAAGAAATATCCATCCAGGTATAACATCAGATATAATTGACCTATTTAATGTATGCATTAGCCAAAATTATTTTACTTTGATAAGAAAGTATATATTCAAAATGAAGGTCTTCCAATGGGAAGTCCCATTTCTCCAATTTTAGCAAATATTTTTATGGATAATTTAGAAAGCAAAATCTTTAATTCTAGTTATAAAAACAATATTGTATTTTGGTATAGATATGTTGATGATGTGTTAGCAGGTTTTGTAGGTAGCGAACGACAATTAGATATATTTTTTAATTATATTAATACCTTACATCCTAAAATTAATTTCACCTTAGAAGTTGAAGAAAATAATTCAATTAATTTTCTAGATTTGAGAATTGAAAAAGTTAATAATTCATTAAACTATTCAATATACAGAAAACCAACACAAACAGATGTAACCATACCATATCATTCAAATCATCCTATATCACATAAATTAGCAGCTTATAATTCTATGATACATAGAGCATTTTCAATTCCAATGAACAAAAATAATTTTAATAAAGAAATTGAGATTATAAAACAAATAGCAATATCTAATGGCTATCCAATAAATTTGATAAATAAATTAATTAATAAGAAAGAACAGAAAGTGTCACTACAACTAATAGTCGCTCAACACCCTAAGGAAATTAAAAGTTATAAAAGTATTACATATTGTGGAAATATTTCTAATACAATTTCAAAAATAATATCTTCGGCAACATCTGCAATAATTTCATTCAAATCACACAATAATGTTGGTACAAAATTGTTAAATGTAAAAACAAAATTACCTAAATTAAAAAAATCTGGTGTTTACAAAATTAATTGTCCAAAATGTAATGCTGTATATATAGGTCAAACACAAAGAAATTTTGAAATAAGATTCAATGAACATTTAAGAGCATATAGATTACAACAACCAGATAAGTCAAACTATGCAAAACATGTTCTTGAACATCCACATTCACTCATACACACCAATGACCTTCAAATATTACACACCTGTGATAACACAAAATTTAGATTTCCTCGAAGAACTTGAAATCAAAAGACATCTAGCAGATCAACAATATAAAGTAGTTAATGAACAAATAAATCTTGGAAGTTCACCACTATTAAATTGTTTACTTTGATTGAGTCTTCATTTTATACATAGATAAGACTTAATTACAACACAAATATATTAAGTTATTGTAAAGATCAGCAGGATATAGTTTTTTCCTGGTTTTTCTATATCATTGCACAGTTATACTGATCTTAGAGGGAAATACATCCAGGATAATCCCTTAGGGCTAATAACATCTAGGCTTTAATATTGTTATGTCTTATTACTTCCTTACTTGGTCTAGCCTTAACTACTTATCAACATCAAGTACCTAGTTACAAACAAACAAAATGTAACTTCAATATGTCAATCTGACGATGCTATTCCGATAGCGAAACGGCTGTCATTGAATTTAAAGTATTTATAGAATAAATAGTGGAAGTTAATTCAACCTTTTAGTTGTTTATTGTTCTGAATAAGATGAACTTTCACACAGTAAGGGTTAGTACCATAAATTTCATAAATATGGGATTTTTTGTAACAAATTCAATAAAATTTTAAATATACATTATTAAACATTTATTCCTTAAATACAAAAGTATATGAATCTAGAAATTATTTGTATTCTGTTATTTCAATTAATTGCTTTAGCAGCAATTTTCTACCGTTAGTATCTTACTATCTACTATAGTTAGTCTTACCGTTTTGTATAACCTTTTTGAAAACTTTATGTCCTTTTCTATAAAAGTACTGTACCATATCATGTCTTATAAACACATAGTGGCTACCTTTTAAGCTTTTAAGGTCCGCAATATCGGCCCTTTTCTTAATTTTTTCTTACTTTTTCTCTGCTTTTCTGATTCCTATTGTACATTCTTGGACTTCATCTGCTCATGTATGCTTTTCCAACCTTCCAGTCTTCCTGTCTTTCTAAATCGCACCTTCAGTTCCTTGGTTATTTTAGTACATCTAGTCCTTTCGGTGTCATAATGTTAATTATACTATTTTTTATGCCAAAAATGGTTTCGAGATTCATACAATTTTACATTATAAAAAATAATCTAATTTACAAAGCTTAAACTTTTACTACGTTAATGACCAATTCTTTTTTCGTCCTCCATGCATGTCCACCCGTTTCAATCTCTTTTTTTTAACTATATCTCTTTCCTTATATTCCTCATTTTTTTATTAATTCATATACTTCTATAGTTACTTTTAAAATTTCTTCCTACGTTTCAGGAAACCATAAAGGAACAGGCAGGACAAAAGAATAGGACCCCTAGAAACTATCTCTAAACCACGGTAGTGGAAAGGACCAGCAAGAGTTCGAGGACTAAGGTCTCCATCGGATGAGATTGAGAGATGGGTGGCTCTACGAGCAATACATCGGGAAAGTTTTATTAGCTGTTTACAGTGTTGCGCGAATAATTTTTTTATTTGTAGGTATTCCTTAAATTATCTTCATCTGCCTTAAGCATATTAAATTTAATCTAACTAATGTTACCTAGTCAATCAAAGAAATGGAGAACCCAGATCTTTAAATTCATTTAAATTTTTACGGTATGTCTTTCTTAAATTCTGTTGAAATAAATCTGAAATAATAGATCATAAAAATCTAATAGTAAAAATCAAAATTACTTAAATCTACAAGCATGACTGGAATTATTTTAGGATAAAATTAAGGTTTAATGGCCTCGGTTAAATAGTTAAACAACCTATTTAAGATTAGAATTATTTCAAAGATTTATGTATACGAAGTATGACAACACCGTTTAAGTCAAAGATGTTTACTTTACAGTAAGGTTGGACCAATACCATTGGAGGTCTGTTGTCCGTTAGTAGACTGCTGAGGACTTGTAATGTGAGGAATGTTGACATGACATAAATGCGTTATTGTGTATGTAGGTATGTTCAAGGAAACGCAGCATAAGAAAGTTAACTACAGAGTGTTTAGGTATATTACTGCAATACGTACCTATTAAGTTTAAAAACGGTGGGAAAAATACATAAATGTTAAAAGAAATATCGAGTAAAGAGATATTAACACAATAAATATTTTGCGTAGGAAAAAATAAAAACTATGAATTAAAGGTACCTTGTGTTGTAGTATGGTATAGAAATTAAACAGAGCTTGATGCAAATTATATACTGGAAGTAAGAAAGCATGTTTGCATTATTGCCTTTGGAATTCCAAACCAAAATTAATTTTAGCCCTAGCGAACTCATCGTATTTTTAAAAATGTTCAATTTAAATTAAATTAAAAAGTTTCAATCACCTAGGTATCAAACTCATATATGGAAAACAAATAGGCATAATCACCGAACATTTTTATTTATACCATGTAAGATATTTTTAATAAAATTAAATTTAAAATGGGAATATTATTGAGTATTGGAAATGAAAATAATATGAAATCTAATTTATATTTGTTAATTTATTAGAACAGCGTCTCTGAAAAAGTGTGTTAATTAAAAAATGGACACAAACTATTATCCGTACTGGGTTTAGTCGGCCACTACGTGTACATAATAGACTACCTAAGTCTGACGTCACTGGGTGGAGCTTATTTTTCCAAACAAAACAAAAAATTTAAAGCCCATGCATTTAAAGTACCTTTACTCATTTTCTTTTCAATTTATTTCTTATTGTTAGTTATATAAGAGAGGTTGTAATTTGTTCTGTTGAGTGTGTGTGTATATATTTATTGAAAACTTCAAGAATTTTTAAAGGTAGGTGTCTTAATACTATTTTCATAAAATTAAGGTTAAGTTTTGTAATTTATGAAATATTTTTTATATTTTTAGATTTTGTGATTAAAATATGGCTTTTAAACATGTTTTAAAGCTTTCAAATATTAATGATTTTTTAAACAATGATAATAAAATAATTAAAAGAGGTGAAAATTCATTGGAGTCGAACCATGTAAAAAATATGCAGTTTGATGATGATCAGAGGGGATATATATATGCCAGTATGAAAGATAAAACTTACAAAGCTGAGGTAGGTTTGGATTTTTTTATATGATGGTAATATCTACTAAATATTAACTTAGGTAATGGTGTATTTTAGGTCACCCCCCTAGGCGCATGCGCGACAATTTCAAATTTATTGATTTTTAGACGAGTTTGAAGTTGCGGTGTTGTCGGATTAAATCATTTTTCCCTTAAACCGAATAGTTTGGGTTTAGTAAATTTGATTTAAAAAAAGAGGCTGGTAAATAGGTATTTATTATTTAGATTAAAGGAGTTTTATAAATCCATAAATAATAAATTATATACTGAAAGTAGTAATTAAAAATATAAATAAAAAGCATTCTTTTTTTTATTTTTTTAATTTGCAAATATACCTATAAATCTCTTGCTTTAATGGTATTCTGTGATTTTAATTTATTATGGTTTAATAATATTAACAATATATAAACTTCTGTTATAAATGCCATAGAAATAATAAAACAATTAAAAATAGGAATAAAACAGCAAATAAAATTAGAAATAGTACATGTTTTATGTTTTCATTCATGTAGGTAAGTGACATATTTACTTATGGAACTTATTTTAATTATGGTTTAAAATTCATTAAAAAATATAGACTATTAATGTAAAGGCAGTATAGAAAATATTAGCAAAAACTTTTGTGATTCATATGTTTATATGTACTTCAAGTTTAAATCCAGAAATGTTTTCAGATGCAAAATTTATTGTTCTGACTCACTATTTATTTAAAAAAACTTAATTTTTCAGCCAAGATCTAATTTGTCTAATTTATGAAAGAATAATTTTCATCTTTTCAAGATCTTTCACTCAGTTTATTTATTCACAAAAATGTGGCAACGTAGCTTAAAATTCAAAGTTTACCGCTCGGTTACTGCTCTCGTCGACCAATAAAATTAATTTAAGAATTCAAATTGACGCATGCGCCTAGGGGGGTGACCTAAAATACACCATTACCTTAACTTATTTCAGATTACATTGAATAAATTGGGTGATATTGTTTCCGCAACTTGTGCTTGCCCTAGAGGAATAAAATGTCACCGTATAGCTGCATTGGCTCTATTTGGACTATAATATTTCAGTAACAGATAGAGAATGTATATGGAATGCGCCAAAACAAAAATATTGAGCAGTAAAAACTACAGAAGAATTAAATCCTCAAAAACCATATACTGCTGTTGAAGAACCTTTAAGTCAAGAGCAAATGACTGCATTAAAAACAAGTTATGTTTATTTGGTAATACTGTGGGCTCTAGTTGATGCTGCAGATCAAGGTACTCAATATAATTTGCCCATTATTAAAGATATCATTCCATCTGCAGAAGTTGTAACAGTTGTAGTAGATGATGATGCTTCTTGGGAAGAAAATGTATGATTATTGGAAACATTTTATGTAAATCATTACCTCCCAAAACTATTAAATGGTTAAATTTGGTACCTAACAGAAATAATAGGTAGTTTGTAGTATATATAAATTAAACATTTTTTTATTTATTATAAATATATTGGGTCTGACAATGTATACAATTATTTTTATGATTTTTTAGTTTAAAATTTATACTGTTTAGAAAATTTGTAAAATATAATATTTTTTATAAGGTCTGTTTTATTAATTTAAAATAATACAACAAAAAATGTTTTATGAACTGCAATTAAAGCGCATTGCTAGATCTTCATGTGGCAAGTTTAAATGTAATTTCATTAACGTCATTATAGTATTTGATCAATTTTTGGCAATAATTTTACCTGCCACCCAGCATAATTTTCAAACTGTCCACTAATTCAAATAGAATCATGTATAAACCATTGCTGTGTATGCCAGTATACATAAGTATGTGTGAATCATTATTTTTTATATGTGCAAAACTGAAATGGGTGCATAAGTTATTCAGTTTTTTGGTAACTTCTTCCAGTTCTTGTTTTAAGAAATAATGTGCAGGAGGGTGTTTAGAAGTGGATGGTTCTGAAATTAAAGTTGGCACTAAAGTTGAAGGTCCTGCTGGTTCCATTATTATCAGTTAACGGTGGATTTCGTTTACTGCAAAAAAAAGTACTTGTAAAACAAACCTACCTTATTAAGAGGGGCGTCAAAAATGTGACAGCTGAAAACGGATGGCAAGCCTGAATTGTACCCAAAATTTCAATCATTTTGTAAACAACAAATCTAAAGAACGCCTTTAAATTATGTATTCAAATTTTAACAGGATATAGCTTAGACCTTTCTCTAGGAGATAAGGTTTTTTAGTTAAGTTTTATATTGTAATAAAAGAGATATTGGTGTTTAAGTGATGGTATGTTTTTAAAAAGTTTGACAATTTGTGATCACGAATTTTAACGCCAGAAGCTTAACTCCTAAAGAAAGCATAGAGAATGCGACTAGGAAAATATGAAGTTAAAGAAAGGTATATTTTTTGAGATTTGTTGCACGCAAAATTTGAACATTGCACTAATCTGTCAATTTAGTTCAACAGTTTTGGTGGCGCTTTTTTCAAAGACGTATGTCGATTCTAATTCTCCAAATCCAAACTTCACTTAACATACATAACCAACCTAACCTTATTTCTCGTTTATAACGTCAAAATACATTAATTTCAGTGTTTTGCTTTTAAATATATAATTGTCAATATTAATATTCGTTTATAATTTACCAAAAGTTAAAAAAAATAAATTTAAAGTATATTTTCACAATTTGCGTTGGTTTTTACATAGTTTATAGCATTATCCAACTGTGATATGTGCAAGGAGTTTAGTGTTGTGAACCGTTGTTATTTCCTAAATTACTTTTTACTTAAACACAGTTGTCTTATTTTAGTCGAATTGGTAAAAATGTGAGTTTTGAGAGACCTGATTTTTCTTTATACTTTTTTAATCTTTAAGTTGCCTTATATCTTTATTTGTTAAATAACATAAACCAAACCTAAGGGATTTACATTTATAAATTAAAACTACATAATATGTAAATATTAACAGCTAAGTGTTAAACTATTTTTCTAAATAGGCAGGATAATGTCCACAAAGTAAGGGTTTCTACAATATTTATTTACATGTTCAATATGCATAAATATAATAGCTTTCTCTTTAGATAATGTGAAGAATGAAAATTTACAGTCAAATATGTAATATTTTTATTAAAACAGTTTTACAAATTTGGGTTGGATACTGAATACATCTGTTATCTTTATATATATATATATATATATATCCCCCTCACCATTAAAAGTTTGTTGGTAAATGATAAAACAGACCAAAGGGTTCCATATTCATGTCAGAATGAACTGGGTACATATAATTGAGAAAATGAGTCCTAAAAAAGAAAAACATAAAACATTTACTTGTTATTTACTATTAATATGCAGATGTTATTTGCTAATGTTTAAAATGTAATTGAACCCTAAAATAAACATTTGTATTTTAAAACACATAGTAGCCCACAATAGGTTTCATATTGATGTAGCCATGGGTTCTATAAGGGTCCAGATTCAATGTTTTTGAAGAAAGAGTTCTAAAATATAAAAGATTAGAATTTACAGTAAAAATTATTAATTATTTACTATAAATAGAATAAACCCTGTGTAGGCAGTTACTTGAGGTCCAAAGATTTTGAGGAAACAGTAGCATATATTTTGAAAACCATTGATTTATATAATTTAATTATCTAAACATAGATGAAATAACATATATGGTTACCAGAAAAAGTATATTGCTAAAAATAGTATTTTCAGGACATTTTTGAAATACTTTAGAAAAGTAGTAACCTATTGAATCTTGTAGAAATATTTTCACTTTTCTGAGATGCCCTAGTAAAGACTCTTACATGAAACCAAAGAAATATGCCATCCAGATAATGCTAATTATTTAGTATCAAGAGGCAAATTCACAGGGGAAAAAGCACACAGTAGCAGTAGTACACAAAATACCACTGATTTCAATTTTCCAAAGAAAATACTTCAACATGGGCAAATACTATTGGTAGGTACTCAAAAAGAAGAAAATTCATGTATCTAATATGCAAAATACCTATATCAATACATCTTTTAAAACTAAATTTGATATTTAGATCTGAATCATAGATAATAAAATAAATATAATACCTACCTATTAATTGTAAAAAATTTAAACCAGTAAATAAACAAATTAAAACTTACCTCTTATCACTTCTGATTACTAGATGGAGAGTGCTTTCAAATGTAAATAAAATATGGATCTTTATAAAATAAATAAAATTTTTTTCATTTTTTGTGAAAGATACCAGTTAAAAAATTCAGTTACAATCCTATTGGATACATTTTAATTTCAATTGATTCCACAAAGTATGGGGTTGACATTTTTGGAATATAATTAATAGCCATAATTTAATGATACAATTAGTTTTATTAAGATATACCCATATTAACAATTATGTTTAGTACTTGCAAGAGTATTGTTGGCCAATCACTGATAGTCAGCTTATCCCACTTCTTTAGGTATCTTGAAAACAGGTGCACAAAGTGTATTTCTATAGATACTAGATTGGTTAGTAATTATCGTAGGTTATTGAAAATATTATTTTTTTCTTGTGCCACATTCTCAAAATAAAAAAAAAACTATAGGTAAGCTTTATTGTAGTGTGTGCTTTACTTTGTACTCCATTTTTCATTAAATCATGGATCTGGGTGGTAATTTAGGAATGTCCAATACTCTCTAAAAAATAAGTGATATTTATTTATTTAGGCAGTAAATAATTAGCAAGGTACCTACTTACTTGAAGTCATATTGAAGACAGACTAACCTGTTAATGTTTACAAACATTATAGTACACTTTTGCAATAATCATCAAACGTTTTGGAAAAGTATTTAAATTTTTCCCCACAAAATATATTCTAAAAATTTACATCTACTTCAACACCTTCAAATAATACATCCATCAGAAAGTAAATAAATTAATCTCTGATCTCTCTGATCAAACATCAAACCTTAGACAAGGAAAGAGAGAGGACTGCGCATTGGAATCAATTTATGTAACCCATTTACCACCAAACTAATGGCGGACAATATTGACATAGGCGTATCATACGATTTTTCTTATACGATTATTAAATAATCATTTTCATTATTTCGTATTACAAATCTAATTTAAAAAAGTCTTTAAATATGTACGGCTCCAAAAAAAAAACAACAATCATTTTAAAACATATTTATTTAATAAATATTACAATTTTAATCTATTTTAAATATATGTTTTTGTTTCACGCTACTGCAAAACTATTACATCTATAAGAAAATAATAACAATTAATTGAAAAATAATATTTTAAACTGAATGAAAACAATTTTCAAAAAGTATGTACTATTAATTTAAGTTATCATACATAACATATGTGATTTAGTTAAACATCTATTACCTTAAAGCCGTAATATTAATAAAAATAAATTTCAAGGAAATAGTTTTAAAATACTTTTTACCTACGAAATGAAATTCCTTCCTCTTTTTTAGCACTCTGACTGTTGCACTTATAAAATGCACAATTAACCATTTTAAAATTAATAAAAAAACTAAAAAAATACAATTCGATGTTCCAAATTTGTTTACCACCAAACATTATGTCAAACGTTTGAAACTTGGCTTCTCACACACGAATAAGGTTTTCATTGCCATGCGCTGTCCTCTCTCTTTCCTAGTCTAAGGATCAAACTAACAACTAACCTCGTTTAATTTTGCATTGTTGCCAATACATTTCAATCTCAATTTTAAAAAAGGTATAATTACATATTTTCCACTTTATTTCAATTTTTCTTTAGACCATGTTGATGTGTGTATATTCAGAAACCGTAATATGTTTTTATTATATTTAATAGGTATATTTATTCTAATAAATACCTTAATTGGTAAGGGTTAGTACCAGAGCTGGGTAGTATCCGGATACTTCTGTATACGGATACAATATCTGGATACTTTTTATGTATCCGAAAGCTCTTAAATTTTGTACCCGGTATCCGTATCCGTTACCAAATTTTAAAGTATCCGATATCCGGATACTGTTTTTAATATTGGGATACTTTTAAACATTATTTATCGCCCTCCGATAATGCACCTAACGTAGGCACAACACTGCCCTTATTCCTTTAATTCAGATGTGTCTAACATGTTAAATCCCATTTTTCGTACTGGTCACCGTTATAATATATTATTATATTCTAATGGAGCTTTGTTTTTACCTATAAATCAGTTTCATAAGTACCTACGTTATTTGTATTTTATATTTTCTATATATCTCTTTTCAAGAACCCCTTTGTACCCTGTATTTATAATTATTAGAAGAAATTATTTTTCGGATATTATAATAAAGGACATCCTAATATTTATATTTTTATTTTAGTGTACCTACAAGTACAAATAAGTACACCCCCTAAAAAGTTTGGAAACTCGGCTGGTCCGACGCTGGCCAAATTCAATATCAAAAGTTCAGGCATTGACACGAAAAATTTTTTGTTAGTTAAATGTATTTTTATTATTATATATTACATTAAAAATACCTGCACATCACATAGTTTTAATACTAATAATTTGTCCTTTTTAAAAAAAGTATCCTTCAAAGTATCCTAGGAAGTATCCGGATAGGTACTTGTATCCGAATACATTTTTAAATGAAAGTATTCGAACTTTTTAAAAAAGTATCCGGATACATTTTGAGTATCCGTATCCGGTATCCGGATACTTTTTTTCAATATCCGACCCAACTCTGGTTAGTACAATAAATTTCATTAATTAATTATTTGTTAGGAATGCCGAAATCTTATTTTATTTTATTTTTTTTATATATCCATATTTTAAATCCTAAAAACAATTAATTTGTTACGCCTATGACACAACAATAACACACAACAAACTTCCAAAATGTATCCAAATAGGATATTTAATAAAAATTATACAAGTATTCTTCATCTGTTTATGGTCTCAAGGTCAAATGTATGTGTATGTCTTGAAAATATTCAAAGATTTACGAAGCAAAATTCATATTTTCATCTCTGTCTTAGACAAAGAAAGTCAACAAGCTCTAAAAATATTCAAATTTATAACAAAAATACTAATTTGAAACCACTATCGCCATCTACTGTTCATTCTTGTAATTTAAAAATAACCAGATTTTTCACTAAATTCAGGCAGGCTTACCAAATTAGAAACGCCCCTCTTAAAGGTAGAAAGAGTACCTACATCTTTATATTATTGTAAAAATATAAATGTACTACATTCCGTTTTTCAGGGGAATCAAAGATTAACCTCCTTTTAGTTTTAAAGTTGGCCCATTTTTTTTGTGACAACTCCAAACTAATGAGAATTTTGATGGCTCTCTATCTTGTCTCCTATTAATATTTTTTCATTTTATTAAAATTTTATATTGTAACATTATCATATTATACATTAGTTACCTACCTTATCAAAGAGATCCATTTTTCTTTTGGATGGGATGGAAAAGCAAAGTATTTGCATATTCTCTGCTCACTGTAACTGTAATGCTTACAGTAAGGTACAAAACACATAACCATTGCGAAAAGGGCTCTTTCTAGAAATAAATTATAATTTTATACATAATTCAATGTTTTAATTAAAATCTTTATTATTAAAAACCATTCAAATCCATAATATAACCTAAAAAGGCTTCTTAGTGTTAAAATAACAGAAAAACACCTACCTTTAAAAATTCTTGAGGTTTTCAATAAATATACACACACACTCAACAGAATAAATTACAACCTCTCTTATTTAATTCACAATAAGAAATAAATTGAAAAGAAAAAGAGTAAAGGTGGTTTAAATGCAGGGGCTTTAAATTTTTTGTTTTGTTTGGAAAAATAAACTCCGCCCAGTGACGTCACGACTTAGGTAGTCTATTACTATAAAATGTTATGACTTTCGTTTTCCTAGAGAACCGCAACCAAATAAGGATGTAAGCTTTTTGGGTTGCCTACCTCGAAAGAATAAAAACCTGTATTTTTATTTATTACATTGAATTAAAATTTTACAAAATTAACTGTAATATTAGAAATAGGAACGCAAAAATATTATGTGAAGTTGTGCCTAAATTAAAAAAAAAAAGTTTCTTGTAATAAAATATTTATTGCGTTCAAAACAATGTTGTCGAATTTATTAATTGTCATTGGTGTAAAATAAATATATACTAAAGTTTAAAAAATATGATCATTTACTAAGTTTACACGATCACCTTAAAGCGGTTAAGTGAAAATCGAATTAAACTAATTCGCACTAATTTCCTGATTTTCAATTCTCCATGTTTTAGCTAGTTTCTGCATGGATACATTTGCACTGAGGCACCGAATGAAAATTTATTGACGTATTACTTTGACATTGAATAAAAAAAATCGAACCGAATATACCTACAACAACAAAGAAATAATCATCAATTTCTCAACACATGACCTGTAGATAGTGCCCACTCCGTGATGATTGCGAATATACATCATCATATTTGTTGTAACAAAAATTGTTTAACTCTTTCCGTGGAATATTGAATACCTATTTCTCTGATACCCAAGAAACACTCTATTAAAAGGAGTCATTTTATTTTAATTAAAACTGGTCTTAATTAGATTAGATTGTCCTTAGGTCGTTTAAGCCAATTAGACTTCTCTGCACTACGACCTACTACTTTAATCTACCAGAATGTCAAAAGTAGCTTTCAGTGGACAAATAACTAATTTGATAAGGAGTGAGAGCAACTCCTAGGAACTTAAGAAGTTTACAGAACAATGCTACTCATTCGCGTAGTATGTATTCTTCCGTTTCTTTAGCGTTATCGTAGAAACGACAGTCTTTTTTGCAACAGGTCCTACTTCAAAACTAGCAAACTTTCCTATTAATCATAAAACCAACAGCCTATTGTGTGATTAGTTCCACCAATTTTGGTGTTCGTATGAACTAATTTAAGGAAGAACACCCTCATTTTCAGTCTAGTTTTTTTGTAAACCTGCCTCTCTTCCTATTTTACTGAATGTTTTCTTTTCAAAATCATAGCTTCAATTTTTAAAAATCAAAATGTTTTAAACCATGTTCCATTTAGCTAAATTGTTATTCTTAACCCAAAGTTAACCTGAAACCGACACATACAGCATATTATAAAATTATAAACAAAAAGAAGGCAACTTTCATGGTTGCTGTGTGTACGTATAACACTAGGGGGGATTCAGACCAGGAGTGTTACATTGGGTGTACAAAATGGTAGCATCTTTGCATTTTTGGTTTGGTAGCCAAAAATGGAAAAGTATCAGCTAAGACCAAAGTGAGCAAGATACAAAGATTTGCCTGTATTAGAATAACTGGATCAATGCTAACTACACCAACAGCAGCTTTAGAAATACTACTTTCATCGCCAAATAATAAGCGAAGCAAGGGTAGCTCTAACCAGGCTGGAAAGAGATCACCACAATACAAGATAACTCAGTACTGGAGCGGAAATATACAGCAAGTCAGGTAGATGGGAATGTAGCTCCCCACTTGGCAAACACACCTCTGTGATTCAAGTAGAAATGGTATGCTATAAGGTTATAGTCAAAAGAGTTTGTGAGAAACAAACATAAAATTCACTGGATGAACACGCCCAAACAAATACATGGGAAGAAATTCATAAAAGAACCATCTGAAAAAGTAATAAGAGAACTGCTCACAATGAACAGGAACAAACTATGCCACTGCGAGACCCCAAATGAACCCAGAAGACTTCGACCACCAACCTGTACCAGAACCTTAACGAGCTCATAAAGCAATTGATTGTGGTAACCTCTATTTTGTGGAAGTTCATCTTACTAAGAACAATAAATAACTGAACGGTTGAACCAAACTTCCACTATTTAATCGAAAAATCGTTTTAAAATACAATTACAGCTGTTTCGCTAATAACTAGCATATGTCAATCTGACGAATAAATAGTGGAAGTTTGATTCAACCGTTCAGTTATTTATTGTTCTTAGCTCATAGAGGGATGCAGTGAAATACAGGAGTATCTACAATAAGCCCGGGGCTGCGGTGGGCCGACGATCAGACCGCTCCTCCAAAAGAATCGAAAACCAGCTGTTTTCTATTATGTCTTATTCATTTATTTTTAAACCATCCTTATTTAAAATTTATTTTGACTAGTATAGTTACAAATGTATTTAATAATATACTTATTAATAATGAATTTAAAAATACAAATGGTCAGAAATAATGTTCTACTGCACCGGCAACATCGCTATAAAAGAATCTTCGGGCGCAGAAGAAAACCTTCGAGTTAGCTTGTATTGCAACATCAACTATTCTCAATTCAGTCAATTCCATAATACATTGTTGGGTACACAAACTTGTTTTGTTTTGTTTTTGTCGCGAACAGTAATCAAATCTTTTTATCAAACGAAAATAATTTTTCATATCTCGAATGTGACTGATGGGAAAACCAAAGGAAAAAGCCAAAATAAATGTCACAGAATATAAATTTATTTTGATTCTTTACTTTTTCATCGTCAGCGTTAGTGCATTAGTTTTGTGTTGTATGAAAGTTTCAAACAACCGCGAGGAATGTGCTTGAGATATTCGTTTCATTAGAATTAGATTTTTGGTAAGTATAAATGTTTTAGGATTAGGCTTAAGTATTAAAAGTTTTTACCACCAAACTATTTGCTTAATATAAGTAATATTAAACCTGGATTATAATAACGCAATGATATTATATTGTTTCATTCAGTTTGCCAAGTTTAATGTTTAAAAGTCGAATATATCTTAGTTTATTTACATTTATTGATTATTTTTTTAAATCTTTAAAAAATTGTCAACACCTTTCTACAAATTGTGATATTCATTATATTATTTTTATCGAAAGATAAGAAAGTATAAATAACTTGAAATAAACTCGATAGGAATAGCATTTGATTAAAACTGCAATATTCTGTAGTTCTGATCATTTAAAGCGCAGAAAGTTACTGTTCTCTCAAGTGTTAGGATCAACACTTCTAAACTAGTTTTGTTAGGTTATTGACGAAAAAACCTTTTCTAATGACGTCCCTAGTCGTGGTGGATGTTTTGTCACAAAGTTAATTGTTTAGTATTCTTAAGAGCGGTTAACCCAAGTGTAAGAAGTAAAAATAATAAGGGAAAACTATTCGCGTTAACACTGAGCCTCCCACTACCAGCTAGACTCGAGCCATCCCTAGCGATAATACAGGGTGATTCATTACTAAATGGAAATAATTTAATACTAGAATCCTGACTTCAAATTATAAAGATGTAACCCAAAACACCTATATAAAATGTAGCTGCTTACTTAGTTACAGGGTGTTTTGTTTAAAAATTTAAAAAATATTTGGGTTCAGTACTTTAAGTCTGTTTTACGTATTCATTTCATATTTGGCAGAAAATGTTGACACTAAACACCCTACAAAATTATATTAAACAAACGGTTCTGGCTACCACCAGAGGCGTACGACAGGGGCAAGTGACAGGTTAATCGTTCCCAAATTCTACTTCTCTGGCGGAATAGAGACTTTAACACAATTTTTCAATTCTCCAATACTTTTTACGTAAATAAAGTACTCTTTTTACATAACGATAAAGTTTAACACAATTTTTCAATTCTCCAATACTTTTTACGTAAATAAAGTACTCTTTTTACATAACGATAAAGTCAATATTTCTCGAGATATTTTAAGTTAAACATGAAGCTGCCCAATTTTAATGTGAGATAACTATGTCGATGTTTTGGACCAGTGAATTGCATTTAATATGCAAATGAAACTTTAATCCGTGTCAACAATAAAGAACACAACTATTAAATGAACGGATGAATTGAAAACAAATTGTGGTTCTGAAAATTATAATCTAAATAGAAGTAGGTACCTACAATTTTATTAACATATCGGAAATATCAGAAATGAAAAGTATCTAAAAACCTTTTATTACAAATGTTCTATGTGACCCCCGTTTACATCAATAAGCTTATTCATTCTTTGGCTAAATGATCTTCTTACCTTGAAAAATATGTTGGGTTGATTGGTAATAAAATAAGCCGAATTTACAATTTGCTGCCATAGTTCCTGAGTGTTTATTTCTTGTGAATATACTAAAAATTTCATATGACCCCAAAAATAAAAATATAGGGAGTTACCTTCGGGAGTTCTAGGCGGCCACGGAAATTCGCTACCTCTGCCAATCCAACGATGAGGAAATTGGCTATCGAGATAATTCCTCACTATCATCTGATAATGAGGTGGTGCTCCATCCTGCATAAACCACATGTATTTTCTTCGATGAAGTGGCAACTCCTCGAGATGATCGAATAAAGTTGTTTCTAAAAATTGTAAATATGAGTTACCATTCAAATTTGCTGGTAACTCATATGGATCCAACAAACTATCTCCAAAGATACCGCACCATACATTTATCTTGAATTTTTGCTGAAAATGTGATTCTCGGAAAATATGGGGATTTGCCATTGTGACTGTTTATCGAGTTAAATGTGGCCTAGTCAGTAAAAAGCATTTTGTCAAAAAAATTTCGATCTACATTTTTTTTATTCATCATCAACTGAGAAAAGTTCATCCTTCAGGGAATAATCTCTTTGTACCGGTGTAAAATGGTAAGGTCGTAAATTTTCCTTTTTTAAAATTCGCAAAACTGAAGATTGACTTACTCCAGTCATTGCTGCTAAACGCCGAGTATTTAGTTACGAATTATTAACAACTCGCACTAAAATATCTTCCTTCTGATTCACAGATATTATTTTCGGCCGTCCTATACCACTATTACCCTTGAGTTGTCCAGTTTCTCCTAATCGTCAAAAAATATTGCTAAAAGTTTACCGATTGGGTCGAACTCTGTTTGGATACATTTGTTAATATCTGTGAGCAGCAGAAACACAGGAATAATTTTCTTGTACATAAACACAAAGCATGCCTCGCATTTCCAGATTACAAATTGTCGTATCGAGGCATTCTCACTTAAGTTAACTTTAAATTTTACAACAATCACAATTACAAGTGACATAAGCAACAACTAATTAATAGCTATGACAGCAATGACAGCACCCCACTATATCGAAGCAATTGATTCCGACCAGAGCCACCTAATATTGAAAAATTATCCATCAAATGCCACTTATCTGATTGTAATTGATAATAGAGATCAGTTTATTTGTTTGAAAATATTTTAAAATCATTTTAATATTATTTTAAGTTTTTTGTCATGAATTTAATATCTTTATCTAAGAATTAAAGTTTCATTTGCGTATTCAATGCAATCCACTGGTCCAAAACATCGAATAGTTATCACACATTACAATTGGGCAGCTTCATGTTTAACTTAAAATATCTCGAGAAATATTGACTTTATCGTTATGAAAAAAGAGTACTTTATTTACGTAAAAAGTATTGGAGAATTGAAAAAGTGTGCTAAAGTTTCTATTCCGCCAGTGGCGTAGAATTTAAGAACGATTAACCTGTCACTTGTCCCTGCGTACGCCTCTGGTGGTAGCCAGAAAAGTTTGTTTAATATAATTTTGTAGGGTGTATAGTGCATACATTTTCTGCCAAATATGAAATGAATACGTAAAACAGTCTTGAAGTACTGAACCCAAATAGTTTTTAAATTTTTAACAAAACACCCTGTGAATAAGTAAGCAGATACTTTTTATTTAGGTGTTTTGGGTTAAATCTTCATAATTTGAAGTCAGGATTCAAGTATTAAATTATTTCTAATTAGTAATTAATTACCCTGTTTATTTTGTGTTTCATACCGAATATGGTTAGTGTTTATTTGAATTCGACGTATTAAGGAGAATTTTATTTGGGACGATAAAAAAGTCAGAAATATTACATTCGTAAAACCAGACAGCACACGGTTAATAATCTTATAACTGCTAGAATAGCACGAATAAGTCGAAATAATTTAATTAATATATCAGAACAAAAACAAATATTAATAATCTAAAATCACTTTATTGTTTTTCAAAATATTCCCCATGAAGATCTATACACTTGTGCATGCGTTTGAACCAATTGTCGAAGGACTTTTACCAGTCTGATTGAGGTATCTCCAAAACATGCATTCTGAATACAGCAACCGCTTCTTCAGGTGTCGAAAAATGTTGACCTCTCAGTTTGGTTTATAAGGCGTATGACTCATCAAATCGATGTTTTGTGTGCTCAAAAATGCAGTTGTTTGAGCCGATGTGTGGGAGCTCGCATTGTCGTGGTGAAGAGTGATTCGTCTTCGGCGGTTGGTTTTCCTGATTTCTTGAAAGACAACTGACAAACAAATGGTTGTGTCAAGGGTTGTGTACCACTCAGAATTGACTGTTGTTCTAGTGGTACGGTTGCGACATGTCCAGTTTTTCCGAAAAAACAGGCGACCATTCGCTTGGAAGTGCTGCGTGCGCGAACAACTTTTGTTGGATTGGGCACCTTGAAACACCCATACATTCGACTGCTGTTTACTTTCGGGCTCATACGCATAAATTTACGATTCATCACCTGCCACGATGTCATTGACGTGTTTCGAAGCACCGCGATGGTATATATAGAGCATTTCCTTCGACCAATCGACACGAGCCTTGTTTTGAGCGATTGACAAATTGTGCGGGATCCAACGCGAACAAATTTTTCTGACCGTCAAATATTTATGCAATATTGAATATATGCTCGTCACACTAATGCCTAAGGTTGTTTCAATCTCACGATAGGCCACATGACGATCTTGCAATATCAGTTCGCACACAGCATCAATGGTTTTCGGAAAAACAACTGATGTTAGATGACATGCACGAAATTCTTCTTTTAAGTTACTGTAAACAACACAAATAGCTCTCGTATGTCAAAACTTTTTGAGTACGTATAACCTCAAAAATGTCCAACTTTACGATAGAGCTGTCAGTTGCAAGATTGGAACACCAGGGTTGCCTAATCCCGAAATATAAAAGGCAACCTTCGTATTTGGAAATGCACTGTAATATGCCTGTAACAAAAATTCATCATTGCAGTGACATTCCGCGTTGTCCATTATTACTAAACTGCGGTATATACTGCTATAAAAAGTAAATCCAAATTATGTTTCAACCATAAGGATTGTCACTGGCCATATAATGAAGTAATCATGACAATTATTTAGGTATGAATGCACATGTGTTAAGGTTGACTTTAAAGTTATTGTGAATGGAAAATTTCGTGCTGACTTGCGTGCCAAAGTACTATTTGGCCAGCGAATTCATAATGAATGTATCCTTAGGGTATCGAACCAAAGATCACATAAGCTTTTAGCTGAATAACAATAAATCACGCATTTTAAAACTGGATATTTTTCGTATTTCTCAAATTATATCCAATACCTCTAACCTTCGATACGTCCATATAATTTGGTAAGGCTCACTGAAATTTCGCAAATGAATGAATTTTTTTTATATGAGATTAGCGTCTAGTTTAAGATTATGTCAGTGACTCAGAGTAAGCTGAGTTGTAATTAAATGCTCCCTGCCGTTCGCCAGCATAATGATGCGGTAAGCTCAAACTTTAATGACTTGTATTAGGTTTTGTTGAAGAAATGATATGTACATACTACTGGGGGGCGGAAAATCTTTGCAACTAGTGTGGGTCACCAGCCAAAAAGTTTGGGAGCCACTAATCTACGGTATAATTAGAGGGTAAATGTCCATTTAACGCTTCTAGATTAGAAGTACTTACTACAAGTACTCTGCTAATTTGAAAATAGAGAAGACTTTAAATTATAAATAAATATCATTGGGAGCTTCTTCCACTCTTTTAGGAACAGCCTAAAGAACTGCTGTTATTTAAATATTATCAGCCTAAATTAAGTCAACGTACTTTTTTTAAATAGAATTCTAAAATATCGAGATTTTTTCTTGTTTTTATTACAGCTTTTGTAATATGGGGAATCATAATAGATTAGATCTTCGAAACGAGGTTTTCGCGATAGAATTGTGCATGTGTATTTTTTCAGACAGCCAGGGAGCTTTAAAGGATCTATTATCGCATATCACAGAAATGTCACTTTTGTCGCTTAATCGTTGAAAAACGCGATCACGGAACACAATAATGCGATACGTACGTTAGGTACGTGTGACGGATTGATACGTTTCACGTAACGTAACGAAACCCACGTATCGCTTCTGCACATGCGCGTTGCGATACGTATACGGATACGTAGTGATTTTTAGAACTGCTTTATGTCCCTATTTTTAAATAACGGATGTACGTAAGTAAACATGACTTTAATAGAGATTGGATTACATTAGATTAGTAACGGAGTGCGACCTTTGCAGGTCTATTGTGGTCCTCTTTATATTTAAAGTTCGGTATCCAGCTTTATCGTTTTTATAAGGCCTATTATTCTCTTGCATAGCTCTCTGTCCTCGGTTTTTCTTCTCCGAATAGGTGACCTAACCTAACCTAACCTAACCTAACCTACCCTTGCTAGGCCTTCGCACTCAAGAGTATGTGCTCCGCAGTTTAGCCTTCTTCCTGACAGCATTATAGAGTTGACCACACTAGACAATAACTTCCGTCGGCTTTCTCCGGGGCCCCCTATGTTGACCATGATTCTGGCGAGGGCATTAGCCGCTCCTGCTGCTCTGCTACTAACGATTCGAAGGTGCTCGTCGAATCTTAGCCTGGCATCTATCTGCACTCCCAGATATCGCAATGATGGCTGCGAGGGTATATCGCACCCACCAACCGAGAGCGTTATGGTCTCCATTGCTTTTCTAATAATCACCAGGACAACCTCTGTCTTATGGTCGGCGAGCTGAAGACCGCTTGCTGATAGCCATGAGCGTATCTTACCGACGGCCTCATTTGCGCGCTGTGTGACTTCTTCCAAGTATTTGGCGACCACTACTACTGCGATCGACGTCATCAGCAAATCCGATTGTCGTGGTTCCCGCAGGCATAGTGAGTCTAAGCACTTCGTCGTAAATAATGTTCCATAACGAGGGACCAAGCACCGAACCTTGCGAAACTCCTCCCGTAATGTTGCAGGTCTTTGGTCCGACTTCCGTGTTATAGATCAGGATTTGGTCATTGAAGTAACTTCTAATTATGCGCCTGATATACTCCGGAACTACCATTTTCTCCAGCGCAGCCAAGATACGGTCCCAGTTCGCCGAATTGAAAGCATTCTTCACGTCCAAAGTGACAATAGCGCAGTTTCGCCCCTCCTTTCCAACGTTTGCCCGATGTCGCGTTTCGAGCAAAGTTGACAACGACATCTATGGCATCCACAGTGGATCTCGCTTTTCGGAATCCGTATTGGTTATCTGAGAGGCCGCGAATTCCCTCGCTGAACTCCTCCAGTCTCTTAGCGATTATCCTCTAGAGTACTTTACCCGCTGTGTCGAGCAAACAAATTGGGCGATATGATGATGGCTCTCCAGGCGGCTTGTTTCCCTTCGGGAGAAGTACAAGTCGTTGCTTTTTCCATCGCCTTGGAAAAACTCCCTCAGCAAGGCACGCGTTGTATGTCTCGAGAAAGATTTCCGGACGAGATCTCATAGCAGCCTTCAGAGCCACGTTGGGTATACCGTCCGGTCCCGAGGCCTTCCCGTCGCCTATCCTGTTGCAAGCCGTAAGCAGCTCTTCTGTGGTAATTTCAGGTGGATCTAAAGAGTGGCCTGCCAATTGGTCTTCGGTGGAAGTAGGTCTCGGTTGTGGTGGGAACAAAGTTGAAACAATGCTCTTCAAGATAATGGGACATGACAGAGAATTCCCTGTGCAGCTGTTAAGTTTGGCCATAACCGTCTTGTACGGCCTACCCAGGGGTCGTCACCAACCATGTCGCAGAGCTCGTCCTATGGTCGCCGTTTGCTTTTTTTTATGGCTCTTTTGGCACCCGTTGTTGAAGAGGAATATATCCAGGGAGGATGCGAAGTCTAGCAGCGCCTCGCCTCTTCTATTAGTCTCCCTACTGCCCCATTCTGTAGCCCACGCATTGAAATCCCCGGCGATGATGTGAGGTCGTCGATATTTTGCATCTTCTGCAAGCGTATCCAACAGATGTCAACAGATGTTTGAATTCTTCCTGTGAGCCCGAAGGTAGTGACGGCATTCCACCTTATATATTGAAAGGTTGTAGCGAATGGCTTATAAAACCTCTTAAATATATTTTCAATTTAATCGTCAAAACAAAAGTATTTACTACACCAATTTATAAATCTGGTGATAAAAAGAATATAGAAAATTACCGGCCTATTTCAATAATGTGCGCACCATCCAAATTATATACAATAAATTCTATAAGTATATAGAAAAGTACCTAGTACCACAACAACACGGTTTTATGTCAAATAAATCTATAAGCACACATTTTTTATTTATTTTTGGAAATCAAGTATTAGAAACATTGGGTGTTAAGTCTCGAATGGATACAGTTTATACAGACTTTCGAAAAGCATTTGATAGTGTAAATCACGATGTGCTCTTGAGAAAATTATCTACATTTGGGTTGTCCCAACGCTTTTTGGAATTAATAAAAAGTTATTTAGAAGACAAAAAGTTTGTAGTTAGACATAACGGAAATGTCTCTGGGAAATATCATGCAAATTCTGGAGTTCCTCAAGGATCCAATCTCGGACCTCTTTTATTTAATATATTTATCAATGATCTTCCCTCCGTAGTTAAATATGCTGCGTGTCTCTTGTTTGCAGATGATCTTAAAATTTACTTACGTATAAGCACAGTCAGGGATTGTGTTATGCTGCAAAAAGATATCCATATTGTTTACGAATGGAGTTTGATCAACAAACTTCACTTTAATATTAGTAAATGTAAAGTAATTAGTATAACTCGTTCTAAGGATCCCATTTTGTTCGACTATGAGATGGGAAGAGATTTATTGACAAGGTACACAGAAATTAAAGATCTGGGTGTAACATACAATGATGTTTTTTCCTATGCCGCTCATTTAAAATATATTGTTTCTGCTGCCAATAAGATGTTGGGATATGTTATAAGACAAACCAGAAACTTTGACGACATTAATACCTTAAAGATTCTCTACTTTGCTCTGGTAAGACCTAAACTAGAATTTGCATCAATTCTTTGGTTTTCTGAATATGCAACTTCATTGGAAATGGTGGAAAGTTTTCAGAATAAATTCCTTATATTACAAGAAATATCATACCTGGCCCGACTATAATACAGTCAGGACAAGCCATCTTAGGAATCAATTTAAAATATTATCACTAGATCAAAGAAGAACTATATTCGCTGTTATGTTGCTGCACAAAGTTATCAATGGAAAAATTAATAGCTCCGAAATTCTTTCTTTAGTGACATTCAATGTTCCTAGACGGCGCACACGTTCTATGTTAATGTTTTATATACCGAATGTATTCCTAACAGTTAGAGATCCTCTTAGAATGATTATGAAATTAATAAATAATTATAATTTGCTCGTTGACATTGAGTGGAGTTTGTCTGAAAAAGTTTTTTATAATCGCATATTAAACCACATTTTAAATAATTCTTTATGAAATTTGAAACTTGTGAACTGATTTTAAGCCTCTGCAGTTCATTCAATGACAGGATGGGATTTAAGTTATGTGGGTTTTGGATTAAATATAGGCATGCTAATAATTGTTAAATGCAAGTGTGTAATGTAGATTATTAACCATGTAATAAGGCCTCCAGGCCTGTTTGGTTAAAAATAAATAAATAAATAAATAAATAAATAAATAAATAAATAAATAAATAAATAAATAAATAAATAAATAAATAAATAAATAAATAAATAAATAAATAAATAAATAAATAAATAAATAAATAAATAAATTCTGTATGTATTGTGTCTTCGTCCCATTCAGATTTAATACTCACAATGAATTTTCTCACAAAGTTGAATTTCCTTGGCATATCATGGTTCTCTGATGGTTCCTTATTTGATCATTCTGTATGTTGTTACATTTTCTCTTTAGTTGAATGTGCAGTGGGGTCAAATTTAAAATAACTGCCATTGCA
Source organism: Ophraella communa (assembly GCA_035357415.1). NCBI lineage: Eukaryota > Metazoa > Arthropoda > Insecta > Coleoptera > Chrysomelidae > Ophraella > Ophraella communa. The sequence goes on along the minus strand of CM068985.1, from coordinate 16,174,046 downwards.
GCAGTGGTGCACATATACGGATAAGCAAGCGTAATTTGAACTCGGATATTTTCGTTTTGACATCGACACTTTTATTTATTTTTATTTTTGTTTTTATTTATATATACTTGATAAGATTTGTCTTAAAGGGGCTTCTCAAGGTGGCTTGAGGTGGCATAAATGGGAAATTAGAAAGGAAAATTATTGCTTTTGATAGAATAACACAAAACACAAAGGTAGATTGCAAGAACGATAGGGATTACTATGCATTTATACCAGTAGAGCTGCTGAATATTTTTTAAAACAGAACGTTTTGCAGTTTTAGAGTGAATTTCTTACTCACTTGATATGAATCAGATAATCAACTCTATGAGGTGACCCTGGTTTAATAAAAAAATTTTAATGAAAAAATTCCCCAAAAAATAAGCATGTTTTTTTACATGTAACAGCCGTTTTAAGTGCATCAAACCTATGTAAAATAAAAAATTTATAGAATTGAAAAATCACATACACACTTAAAAATAAAACTCTTCCAATCTCCCTCGTAGAATTTAGCCCAAGGACAATTTATAGACGCATTAATAAAACCAAACTTGTTCAGTTTTTTTGCTACTTCAAAGGTAGGGCAGTCTAACATGTTTCAGTATTTATTTTATACTCACACCAGGACAAATGTTACGAATTTTAATTGTCGATAGTGTCTTGAACCACGATTCTTTAGAAATTTCCCTACACGATAAATATAATAAATCTCAATTTGAAATTTAACACGCCATATCACGGATTAGAAACTTTGTTTTCATTTAAAGGAAATTATTTAGCAGAAAAATAATATACACAAAGGTTATAAGCTTGAAGTTTATTTAATATTGATGTTAAACGATATACAATTAAAGTAACCCTCCTTTACATAATAATCTGTCACTGTAAACAATATCTTCATCCTTAAGGCATTCCTGTGTAATTTTATTATAATATTCGGAGTTTTCATCCAATCTAACATCGCCTTTTGTCTTTTCCGTAAAGTACCTGTCGAAAGCTATCAAATTCGGGAAATGTCGTCTAGCCAAAACGTGCTTGTTGGTTACATGGTTTACAAATTCTTCTTCGTAAACTAGTAAGAGATCATTGATTTTTAAATGAGCCCTAGCTTCTTCGGCTGTTAATAGAATGCAGTTCCAAGGTGTCCATTCTTTATCGATATCCCAACGAACTAATCTAAAAATTATAATAATAATAATAATTCTTGCAAAAATATGGCATATAAGTAAACTAAAATTATTGAAACTAAACTATCTGAAACCGTAATTTACGTAATTTACCGTATTTATTCCACACAAGCAACTTAAAAAGCGTCCATAACATAACCCATATATTCATTATTATCTAAATAAAAAACAATATTCTATGTAGTTTTACGTGAAAACTATCCAAGCACAAGCAATCTATCATTTGCAACTTTTTTTACAAAATGGATTTAACCGAAAGTGATATAATTGTTATATCAATGATGATTGGCTTTGCCAGATATATGCCGATTCCATCATATTGAAACACTTATGGCAAGCAGCTACATCAAAATACATGCATCTGTCACAATCATCCGTCACATGTGTCACCCGTTACACTGCCCCCTCCTTAGGTTCATTCCTCCCGGAATGTGATAACTCTCCGGAGTCGAACCCTCTACCCGAAGTTGCAGTACCTCCCTACTGTGGTCACCTTGATATAACGCCAACCGATCATGATGGACTACGACGGGTTTTTCCCTTGGGTACTCTAACAATTCGATAGATCACATCATTGATTCTCTTTTTAATCAAATATGGACCATCCCACTTCTTTTGAAGTTTCGGACACACACCCCGTTTCCGTCGAGGATTATAGAGCCAGACCAGTTCCCCAGGTTCATAAGTGTTTCCTGTTGCTTGTGAGTCGTAGTACCTTTTCATCTGGTCACTGGAGAGTTTTAGTTTGTGGCGCACCAGTTCATGAATATTTTCGATCTTCTTCTGAAGATCTCCGACGTATTCTTCACCGGTCGCTATTTCACCAGGTTTGCTCCCATATATCAAGTCGCAAGGTAATCTACTTTCTCTACCAAAGAGGACTTTCGCGGGTGTCTGACCCGTATATTCATTGACAGCCGATCGGATAGCCATTAAAAATAGCGGAATATGTTTATCCCAATCTTTCTGATGTTCTGAGACCACTTTCGATAAATAATTTGCAATGGTTCGGTTCATTCGTTCAACCATTCCATCAGACTGAGGATGCATCGCTGTAGTTCTAGTTTTATGGATACCTAATCTTTTGCAGACTTCATGAAATAGTTTGCTTTCAAAATTTCTTCCCTGATCTGCGTGCAGCTCCAACGGTACCCCAAAACGGCTAATGAACTCGTTGATCAGAATATCGGCCAAGATAAGGGCTTCTTGGTTGGGAACAGGGTAGGCTTCCAATATTTAGAAAAATAGTCCATCACAACGAAGATGTATTTATTTCCAACCTCACTAGTTGGTAGTGGCCCTAACATATCTACGGCGATTCTTTCGAGTGGACTTCCGACTAGTTTTGCTGCATCTCTGCTTTAGGTTTACGATTAGGTCCATTGCTAGCAGCACACGTCGTGCATTTGCGGCACCAATAATCCTTAACATCGTTGGAGCAATTAACCCAATAAAATCTATCCCGGACTTTTTGCAGCGTCTTTGTAATACCTAGGTGTCCTCCAGATATGTCATCATGAAGTTGTTTTGAAATTTTTGGTTTTCTGAGCCTTCAGGGTTTTCAACTATCCTTTTAAGGAGCCCACCGTCTAAAGTCAAAGAATTCCATTGGGCCCAATATGATTTTAAGACCGGAGAGGACGATGATACCTCTCACCATAGGGGACGCTGATCCGTTCTTTTCCATTCCAGGATCTTCCTAATAACGGGATCGTTGTTTTGTTCCTCCTCCATTCTGGAGCACTAGTCGTCTGGCACCACTTTGATTAGAGCGAGCTTCTCGTTTTGTTCGAGTCGACTGCAATTTGTGCAATGAGGTGGGCATGGCCTTCTAGAAAGTGCATCGGCATTACTGTGCTTAGTTCCAGGTCTATGTTTGATTTCAAAATCGTATTCCTAGAGTTTTTCTAATCATCTTGCTATCTGCCCCTCTGGATTTCTAAAGCTCAGTAGCCACTTTAAACTGGCATGGTCTGTTCTAATTAGGAATCTTTTGCCATATAAGTATTTGTAGAAATGTTCCACAGACTTCACAACTGCGAGGAGTTCACGTCTCGTTACGCAATAGTTTCATTCAGATTTTGATAATGTGTTGCTAAAATATCCTAGAACTTTTTCTTTTCCATCTTGAAGTTGTGAAAGTATAGCTCCGATTCCCACATTGCTAGCGTCGGTATCCAGAATAAGTCTGCCCTCAGGACGAGGATAAGCGAGAACAGGGGCCGAAGTCAATTCCTTCTTTAAAAATTCAAAGGCCTTTTGGCATTCTTCACTACAACAAAAAGTCTTATCTTGCTCAGTTAGTCTCGTTAAGGGCTTGGCGATGTCTCCAAAATTTCTAACAAATCGTCTGTAATATGAGCAAAGACCCAGGAAGTTGCGAAGTTGATGCTTATCAAAAGGGATCGGCCACCCTTGAACGGCTTGAATCTTGGCGGGGTCTACAGTAACGCCATTCTTGCTTACAACATGTCCCAAATAACTGACCTGTCTCTGGAGCAAGTTACATTTCTTAACATTCAATGTTAGATTGGCCTTTTTCAGTCGTCGAAAAACTTCTTCTAGGTTAGCCAAATGTTCTTTAAAATCCTTACCCATTATAATGATGGGATTGCTCATTTCTTAAGGTGGATATTTGTTGTGAAGCATAGCTTGACAACTCTTCACGCATTTGATGGACCAGTTCTTGTTTGTTCATCTGCTCCTCTTGCTGGCTCTTCATTTGATCTTTCAGCTCTTTTTGTTGACAGGAAATTCTAGTGACAAGCTCTTCTTGATAGCTTTTTATTTGATCTTTCAGTTCTTCTTGTTGACTCTTTATCTGATTGGACAGCTCGGACATTGCTTTGTGCATAGGATCTTTGAATTCCACCGAGTCAGGGTCAATATTTATTCTTAAATAGTACTCACGTAATCTGTTGATTAAAACAGTTTTTCCTCCGGTGGTATCCAAATCCAATTCTTCCAACTCTCTTCTGAGCTCAGCCACCAACAGTTCACGTAACTTCTTTCCAGGCATTCTTGCTTCTTCACCCTACACCTGACACCAATTTGAAACACTTGCGAGGACTTTAAATACAATTTATTTACAAATTGTTTGAATACAAGAATTCAGCTGGTTACAAATTACTAACTGTCACTTTTTACTTTTAAACTACACAAAAGCTGAACGAACACTACCCCCCTACTACCGCGAATGACCCGCTCTGTATACCAAAATACTTGACATCTCGATGAAACATACTACTTTAAAAAGTATTTTTACCTTAACTGATAAATATCGTTGCATTCTGATAAAGCTGAATGACCATGCCAAATCTGAACGATGATGTGATGTATATCGATGTCTTGTAGAATGAATGCCACCGAAGTTACAGCATGATGTAGCCGTTCATAATTCCGTATTTGTTTCAAAATAAATCGGTAAGGTGATAAATCAATCCAAGGTTCTTCTGATTTATCAATCCACTTACAACTTCGACATATTCTCAGTTTGTCCGTTCGAGCTGTCAGTTTAAAGCCGTCGATTGTTTTGAATTTTTGACATTTCGGGCAGTATTGTAGGTGCTTTTCCATTTTACGTTCTTCTACTGTCATCATATGTCTAAAAAAAGGGAATATTTCTTTAAATTTTGGTATTGATTCAGAAAAGCAAAATATACCGTCAAAGATTTTTAGTTATGGTGATTTGGCAACGTTGCACTCAGTACAGAGAGAGCTGATATTGACAGTAGGTATAATAATAAAAAGTGGTTATTATGATGATGATGATTTCAAGCTAAATATTAAGTAAAATATATTATGTTTATAAAAAAAATACCCAAACTTTATTTATTTAAATATTTACTTATATATTTATGTTAAATAAAAAAAAATACATATTATTACAAATGTTGGTTGTTTGTTTGTATTTTTATTTACAACTTATTTGAATATTCAATTTCAAGGCTTTAGCTTCACCTAATTTTATTAAAATTGTAGATTTTAATTTCGCGTTGCCAGATCACAATAAACTGAGGTTGGAAATGGATAAGAAATATCAGTGAGGTGAGATTTTTATTTTTTTAACTTATTCTGCAAACATTATCCCGCACTCCCACTTCTTGATTAAAAAGAATAATTATATTCTATGCTCTTTTGTTACCTGGTGACGCCTTCATTGCATTCGGCTACTTTAAAGTGATTTAGCACGCAAGTTTCTATTCTTTTCTCCAATCCTTCAAGATTCTTTCGAGTCATACCTCTGGCCAACAGCTGACACATCCTGTCTATAAGAGTATTTATCAGTGCACCTTCTGGACATTCGTGATCGTTTAGATATTCTTTAACTTCCATATAAACGTTCAGTTTTTGTTCTACTGTAAGATTCTTCTCTGTCAGTTTTTTATACATTTCAAAGTATTTTCGACCTCTTTGGGTTTCTAACGTGTCCATAAAGATGTGTAGGCTCTTGTAAGTGCTATACCAGTCGATTGGTTCGCCTAAAATAATTTGTTATGTAAAAGGTTTTCGATAGAATTAACTGGAAAAAAGTAATGTATTTGGATTTGTGATATATCGTGTGAAAGGTCTCTTTATTCTCTTTTCAAAAATTTCCGAAATTCGCTATAATTTTGTCAAAAACTAAAATGTAATGCGAAACGTAATAAAATGTACTATCGTCAACGAAAGTGGCCTGACATGACTAGGGCGAGTTTTCGTTGCCTACTACGAATTCGATGTTACCGCCCACATTAGACATAGAGAAAATATTAACCTACCAGACAAATTCTACATCTGTCTCTCTCGCGTTGATAAAGCAATCACGATTATCAATACACGTCTATTTTCTACACTTTAAAATATGTTTATTATTTACATCTGCTTATTTGCCAAGGCAACACATTTTCGTTTTAAAAAGTAACATACATAATTTTAGAATATCTATTTAAAGCACATAAAAACAACTTTCCATTTTATTACGACAGTTCTATGGAAGCGCAAATATTTAACCCGGAGGTCAATAAAGGATTCGGTTTGATGCCTGGGGCTCGTTTTTTGAATCTCGAATTCGAAATATCATTGTGGACTTTCGACATATGTCGAAAGTTTTGTATAAAGGCGATTGTCGAATTTTATTCTCATTCTGTCATGTCTCTGTCACAAACTCAAATTTAAAGTTTTCTTAATATTTTATTTAGTTACAATTTACAATTTATTTTTCTTACGTTTTATTAGTATTTAGTTGTTTGTTATTGTTATTATTTTTTTCGTTGGTATTACTGTTTACTGTAAGTTTCAAAATGAATTGGTGAGGTTTTCACTTAATCCTTTGGTTTTTTTAATTCAATTATATTATTTATATTTTCCGTAACATAAATTTTTTCTTCCGATAAAATAAATGTGACACTTGACGTAAACAGAATCTTGTTTATGGTATTCCGTGTCAGAAAAATACGGTGTTGCCACTTAATCTTTTGACATCAAATGTCGATTGAATTTCGAATGTCGATTCGTACTGGGCCCTTATTCTCATCCAGTGGATATGAATACTCCTATAAGAAGATCCACCATCTTCCTATCGGACTTTCCTATAGGAGTATTCACATCCACCGGATGAGAATAAGGGCCCTGAAAAATAAGTCACGTACAAATCGATCGACATAAGAAAATGAGAAATTACAAATTCAACAAATTTCGATTGAGATTCAAGAATCGAGCCCCTGTCCTGGCTATCATAAAGGAACTACGCTTCGATAGAAAACCATTCACAATTAATCATCTTAACCCAATTTTAAAATTTTATTTTCGAATTATTTATTTTTTTAACATTTATTTTCGAAAGATTTGATTACTTTTCTAATGAATTAAATTGTATTAAAATATTTAAATCATTCGAAAAGATTTAAAGATTTATGATTTAAAACAGAAAGTAAATGATTTAAAAGATTTTATTTAAATAATTTCACAAGAAGCAAATGATTTATGATTTAAATCTTTTTGAAAACGATTCGTTACAGCTCTATGTCCAAAAGGAAAATTAGAAAGATTGCAGCGAAAAAGTACCTTGATAATTTTAAATCAATATTAAAATGTTGGTAGACTTCAAAAATTATTTTTACAAAAAATGTAATTCGATTTTTCTTAAATATTTGTAATATTTAAACTAGAAGCAAGTCGTAGGCTTTCCGACAAACTTATTAATCCCTATTCTATTGGTTATCGATAACGCAGCTGACCCCGCCTACAATCTTTTAGGTTAATTCAATTCTAGATGAAATTTGTCTGGCCACTTTCGTTGACGATAGTACACCTCTAAAAAGGACTATGAATGTTAATGTTTAAAAGATTCAATGCGAACATCTTGGTTACACTAATTGCTAATAAATCTGCCTTTGTTACTGTAGAATTTTGTAAGTTAAATAGATAAATTATCTATCTTTTTATATATACAGGGTGTTTCTTAAGTAATCTAAAATATTATGTGGGGCGCTTCGTTACTCAATTTTAAGACGAAAAGTTCATATAAACATGTGTGATAGGTGTTGTCGTTTATGAGATACAGGGTGTTGTACGTGAAATTAATTTTTCTTGGTGACGCTACTGATTTATATTTTTTTATTATTTTATTACAAGCAACATGTGTTAAACATAAAGAAAAAATAATACATTTCAGAGCAAATGTTCAAAATGTCCACCTCCAGCTAAAATGCAAGAATCCGCTCGATGTCTAATGGATTGTCGAATACGTTCGAAGATACCAGGATTGTTACGAATAACATTACAGCCGTCTATGATACGATTTTGAAGATCTTGTACGTTTAATATCAGTGTTGTGTAAACAAGCGATTTCAAATATCCCCACACACAAAAATCCAGAGGATTGTGTCCAGGTGATCTAGGGGGCCACGGGTGTGGAGATCCTCGTCCGATACAATGACCTGGAAAAACATTATTTAAAAACTCGCGTACAATCACTGAAAAATGTGGAGGAGCTCCGTCATGCATGAACCACATGCGCCTTCTAATAATAATAGGTACATCTTCCAAAAGAAGTGGAAGTTCATTTTCTAGAAAATGTTGGTATGTCTCACCGGTTAACCGTACAGGAAGGAAAAATGGTCCAATTAAATAATCATCGATGATGCCAAGCCAAACATTGACCGAAAATGTTTGTTGAAATCGTTTTACACTTATGGTGTGTGGATTTACATCTGCCCATATGTGGTCATTATGAAAATTCATAATCCCATGTCTAGAAAAGTTGGCTTCATCCGTAAATAGAATATTGGCCACAAAATTCGGATTGTTCGCGATTTCACGTAAAATCCATTGACAATACTGTATGCGTAATGGATAGTCAGTAGGTAACAAATGTTGAACACGTTGAACGTGATATGGATACAATAAATTATCTTTTAGAATATTCCAAACAGTTTTGTTACTAACATTTACTTCATCTGCAACTTTTCTTGTACTCGTTTCTGGATGTTGGTCAATAATTTGAAGAATCTGGTTTTCCAATTGGGGATTTCTCACAGTTCTGGGTCGTCCAATAATATTCTTCGATTTAGCAAAAGTTCCAGTTTCTTGTAAACGAATATGTAACTTAGTAAACGTATCTGAACATGGTAAACGATTATTTGGATAACGCTGGGCATACGTACGTCTAGCTTCTAAGGCATTACCATTCGCTAATCCGTACAAAAAATGCATATTAGCCATTTCAACATTAGTAAACACTGGCATAGTTATTAACTAAACACAGAGTCAATCAAATAAAAATGTACGATATTTGCGTTGGTTTTCAAATTTGACACTTGTCAACATTATTTCAAAGGCCACTTAGAATAAGCATGTTTTTGCGTATTACTTCTAAAAACCAGTAGCGTCACCGGGAAAAATTAATTTCACGTACAATCAGAACTGACTTATTATACAATAAATTCAACACCCTGTATCTCATAAACGACAACACCTATCACACATGTTTATATGAACTTTTCGTCTTAAAATTGAGTAACGAAGCGCCCCATATAATATTTTAGATTACTTAAGAAACACCCTGTATAGAGTAGCTGTACCAATTTTTTTAAAGAAATTTTGAATTCTCTTATATTCCAATTCTTCGTAAACTTTGTTCCGAAGTTTCTCAATCGATCTTAGCATTTCAATTTCTTTTTCCAAAAGCAGATACAACTCAGCAATTTTAGAAGCACCACAATGCATAGATGTTATTCTTTCTATTTCACTCTTTTTCCATTTATCCACCTGAAATATATCATATAGATACATGACAAATTCGACACAAAAACAAAATTTGCTTTCATTAATAACAAATATTGCACTAATGAGGATAATAACACAGATTTCTTTTTATATTCTTATAAAGAACAATAAACAACTAAACTTCTTAACAAAACTTCCACCTTTAATTTAATAAATACATTTTTAAATGCAATTACGCTATAATTCGCTATAATTATCTAGTTAGTTTCATTCAAATTTTTATTTGTTTATTGTTCTTTATATCTTTATTATCTGGAATAATTAACAAAGGGAAACTAACCATTGCATAGAGCATAGCAAAATCAGTCGAGTTCATGGGGAACACTTTACTGATAATATCTTGTCTTTTTCTTTCTTCGTCTTCTAATCTTTCTCTTTCGTTTCGTTCGTTTTCTAATCGCAATCGTTTATGATATTCTGCACTCAACTCTTTTAAAGCTTTCCGCATTTTCCAAGCTCGAAAATATCTACAAAAGTACTTTGTATATTATCAAAGAATAATATAATAAAAGTTTGTACCTATTCTATATATTTACAATATACAATAAACAACAAATTTTTTATTTAATTTAAATTTTATTCAAATGAAGATGAAGAAAACTTGGCGACTAGTTTCGGCCTAACATGGAGACCATCATTAGGCTATAAAGACCAGTTATGTTTAAGCGTAAAAATTACAAAAGAAAGAACATACCCTAAAACTAAATATAAAATTGATCGACTTAAAACAAACAACACTTGCAAGCATTTCTAAATGGGGGCAATATAAGTAAAAACATGTAAAATATATGAACAAGAACAAGAAGTGTTGCAAGTTCCGAAATTTTGCAACTGGTTTCGGTCTTATAAGACTGTCATCAGGTTAAAAAACTACAATACGATGCAAATAGAAAGAGAACAAAATAATGAAAGTGAAAATAAGGTGCATCATGTCGAAAAGAAAAAAGTTTTAACAATAAATTATGAAAATGAGAGAAATTTTAAAAACTATGTTAAATTAAAAAAAAAATCAAAATATCAAAAAAATAATAAAATAATAATAAATAATAAACAAAAGTAAATTTTAAAAGGAATGAATTAAGGATATGAATTATTAAATTTGATTTTTATGTTTCTATTAAATTCTATATCCTTCCTTTTCTGTTTCCGATATTTTCATCATTTTAAGTTTCATTCTTCCAATTGCTTTTAATTTCAATTTATCAATTTTTTGTTTAAATAAAAAAAAATTGTTTAATTATTTTTTATTATAAAATTAACAAGTAATGGGTTCAATACAGATTTTGATATGTGGACTATTCCCTTTTGTTGTACTACTTACTGCATTGTTTTATTTAGTGAAACAACAAATATTTTTTATGTGTTTTATTCTCTGTATTAAAATATTTCACTAATACGATAAAAGTTAAATTATATCACTTGTTTGCATTGTGTAATCGATTTTATGTTTTTCTGTTAACCTTTTTTGGATTTTACCCACATTAAAGAATTGGATTAATTACATGATTTAGTATGGTTTGTAATGAAAAACAGGCATATTCACTTAATCCTCTAATATTCATTACAACGCTACAGGTAATTTTGTTTTTAGTTTTTTTAAAAGTTTACCATTACTGTCTATTATGTCTAAATCATTTGACATAGAATTTTCACCAGAAGCATTTGTCATACAATAACTTTCAATTTATCTTTTATCTAAAATAATTTTTTTGTTAATATTTTTCTCCTGATACTATTATGTCTCCTATTAAAGCCTGTTAACTGAAACATGTCGCAGATGTAATTTTTCCCATTACAATTATATTGTGTACTGACTTGGAGTTTTCTTTAGCCTTTTAGAAATGAATTTAAAATGGTGATTTAATAAATTCTGGGGTGTTATTATTCGAATAATTTTGACTCCGGAAAACAATCTTATTTAAAAATGTAATTTGCATGCATTACTTTAATTTCAAAAATCTATTTTGTCAAATTTTTTATTGTTGTTTGTCAAGTTCTAACCTGGCATCAACAAAAACAAAGTGGAATTCCGAAAAAGAATGAGTTGCCCATGATCCAGGGGCATTACACGTTTGAAAATGCACACTCTAAAAGTTTCAGAGGTGCAATACCGGGAATTCAAAGTACGTCTCCAAGTTCACCTGGTCTGAGACAATTATATCTTTTAAGAAGTGATCTTTTTAAATAAGAATTAAAAGATGTTCTTATGAGTCTTAAATAAAACGTTTATTCATGTAAAGACCTGATAGAATTTCCTTTATCAAGAGATTAAATTATTTCTGGAATTTTCCTAAAATATTCTTGCCGAAAAAAATGTACAGAAATAAATTAAGCTTGCATAATAATCTATGAAAAAATTTCACACCATAATTTGGAAAAAAACTATTTATCCAACCACTTATTCTAAATTAATCTCACTGCTTGTCGTTTGCTCAGGGTATTATTGTTGTAAAATACTATGTTGATTTATCACAAACTCATCACCCTATAATTCTTAATTCTGAACACTATATTTTGCGTTTATATTTTTATATTTAAACTATCTTAAAAAAGAACAAAAAATACTGGCAAGTGCCTTTTGATCGCCTGAAAATATTGTTTAGTCAGCTGTGTCTTTTACCTACGACTTTTATTTTTGTAATTATTGTATTTTGTAATTATTTTAAATGCCTTTCCAAGGGATTTGTACGATAGATAGGGGTCGTATTGTGACACTTATTGAAATGGCTCATTCTCAAAGAGAGGTTGCTGCATATTATTGGGCCAAAGTGATTGATGTATTGAGAACTTATCGGCGGTATTTAGAACTTGGAAATCTGGAAATTCGTCCAAGAGCAAGTCGCCATCGCATTACAACCCCTAATCAAAATCGATTTATTGTTCAATTGGCCCGAAGAAACCCGAACATTTCTGCCGAGGCCATCAGAGAGCAATTTCAGGAAGCCACCAAATAGAAGTTACCGGTCAAACCATTAGAAGAAGACTTCATGAGGCTAATTTAAGGACCCGTAGACTTTTAAAAGTTTTAAAATTAATAAATGATAATGAGGTTGCTCGCTTGAATCGGTGCCGTGAGCACCAAAACTGGGGTTTAGATCAATGGCAAAAAAGTGCTTTTTCGGATGAAACTAGGATTGGTTTACTGTAGGACGATCGTCGGGTACATGTTTGGCAAGTTCCAGGACTTCAATCTAGATCCACTAATTACCAAGAAGTTGATCCATTTCAAGGTGGTAGTGCTATGTTTTGGGGAGGTATAATGTGGAATGGTCGGACACCTTTTACTTTGATCCCTGGCAACATGACTGGTCAAGTATACATCAATTCCGTGTTAAACCCAGTTGTTCGTTTATAGAGAGGTGCTGTAGGGCAACATTTCTTGTTTATAGACAACAACGCGCCATCACATCACGCCCAACGAGTTATTGAGTTTAAGGAAACCGAAGATGTTGTTAGTTTAGATTGTTTCCGGATCTAAATTCTATCGAAAATGCATGGGATATGTTAAAAAGAATAGTTCGACAACAAAATCAGGGTTATGCGGGTTTTCCAGCCCTTATCCATACTGCTACCGAGATTTGGGAGAATATTCCTCAGCAGCTTATAAACAATCTAATTGAAAGTGTTCCCCGAAGAATAGAAGCTTGTATAAGAGCAAGAGGAGGGCCGACTGAATATTAATTGTCTTTTGTTAAACTTTTTTTAACAGAAACTTAATTTAATCTAAATTGAACTTTTGTCATTTATGCAGATTATGTATTTAATTTTTTTATTTAGGAATAAATGTCTGCTAAATTTGTTTTATGATTTTTTTAATTAAATATTATGTAAAAGTAGAGTGACAAAGTTTATTTTTTTGGACACGTTTATTTTGAAAAATTTGAAATTATCAGTTTAAATGTTGATGTGTATATTAGTTTAACCGTCAGAGTTGAGTATATAGCGAAATTGTTAATGCATAATAATTAAACAAAAATGTGTTGTCTATTTAATGTAACATTATAGCTAATAATAATGTTAATTATTTATTGTAGATCACACGTTTAACTTTTTTACTTAATACCCTGGCGCACGCGAAAAATTTTTTTTTCCATTTTTTAGTTGCTATCGTAACTAGTCAAAATTTAGGTTGAAAAGTGTAGGCGTGAAATTTTTGTTGTAATTAATTATATATTCTCATTCGTTTTAATAATTTTGAAGTTATTGAAACAAATTTAAAAAGTTGTTTTAAATAGTGTTCTAATGATAAAAAACCTATCAGTACCTTTGTATTGTTCTTACTTTTCCTTCTATATCCAAACGCTTTTCTCGTTCATCTGCAGTTTCGTAGGGTCCTGCAGTTAAAATTTTATCGACTACGCTCGGTATATAAATTTCCGAGTTGTTCATTTGTGTTGCGTGAGCATACGCCATTTGAGTCTTTCTATTGCGCGTACTGTACGTCTGAGTATCTCTATGATTTTTGTGGTCTGCTGGTACTTTTGGCTTAGGAGGGCCCGTTTGACTGTAACCATGTAAGTATCGAACACCTGTGAATATGCAAGAGTGTCAATATTCTCATTTTCTACTTAAAATAATTATTAAGTAAATGGCTTTAAATTAAATGTTCACACTTTCATAAATATGTAAGGTATGCTAGTTGTATTTCGGGAACTGGCACCATTATCAACAGTAAAATCTGGAAACACTATAATAAAGTTCGATATTTTTAGCATAAACGTAGTAACAAGCTTTTTATGTTCAAGTGTTATTTGTTAGGGGGTTAATAAAATCGATTTGTCCAAAAATGGAAATTTCAAGATTTTTATTGGATAATTTTCGACGTGGATTACAAAGTGGTCCAAGGAAAATGGTGTATTCCGTATAAGAAAGGGTGTAAATGATAACAATATTTCTTAGGAATAACGACCACCATTATAGCGGCATTATTTAACGCTGGAAAAAATGTATTCACTGCTTACGTTGTGCGAATGGTTGCCAAATTTGATGCTACTGGTTTATTCGGAGACAAAAAGAAGGTGCATGAAAGAGACGAAGCGAGGGACCTGGCTGTCTTAGATCATGTAGCAATGGATTCTACCTTGATTACCAGGAATTTGTCCGATGTATCTGGTGTTTCACGGTCAATAATCATGAGAACCCTGAAGCAACATAAATTTCAACCTTAAAAGATTGGTTCAGGAACTGAATGAGAATGATTCCGATCGTCGACTTCAGTTCAGTGAAGTGATTAACAGCAATCAAACCTATATGTTCGGTGGGTATCTGTTTTTCGGACGAGTGTTCATTTAAACTTAACGGAATTGTAAATTGTCTTAACTGTCGGTATTGGTCAGATGAAAATCCACATTTATTCCGTGAGCCACATGGTCAGCGTCCCCAAAAATTAATTGTTTGGGCCGGTATTTATCGATATCGCATAATCGGCCCTTTTTTATACCCGGTAATCTCACTGCGAAATTTATTTAGTTCAATTGGATTCTATTCATCCAGCTCTCATGCAAATCTTGAAGAATGCAGATGAACTTTAAACGGTCATTTTCCAGTAAAATGGCGCACCACCTCATTCCGTTTTACCGGTATGTCAGTTCTTAAATGAAAATTTTCCTAGAGATTGGATTGGAAGAAGTGGGCATATTGAGTGGCCACCCAGATAACCAGATCTTGCTCCAATGGCCTTTTTTCTACGGGGTTACCCAAAATCCAAATTTACGTTACCCAGCCTGAGTAACTGGATCAGCTACAAGCTCAGATCATTATTGAATGCTATCAAATTACCTGTAATTTCGTCATCGATGGTAATTTTGAAGCTAAATGTCAGGATCATGTAATATCAGATAAGATCTTCAAAATAACGTATCGAAACACCCCTCATCCCTATTCAAAATCAAGGGATTGGGCTCATCCCCGATGGGAGTTTAAGTTACGGCGATGCAAAGAGCGGAAAAGTGGTTCTCCCTCGAATCAGAAATTGACGATTTCGAGCGATTTTTCACATTTTTTTAAAGTAAAATCGAGCTGGTTTCGTTGGACCACCTTGTATATCAACATGAATGTGTCAATGAACTCAGTTCTTTGTATGGCGACAAAGCACCGCATAAAAAAACACATCATATTGCTTTTATAGCGAATTCAATCGTATTTTTAGTTCGGTTGATGACGGATTCCATAAAGGTTCTCCAAAATCTGGTTATTTCACCACAAAAAATTGGAGTAATTTGCTATTGCTGGATACCCCACAACTTATCAATGGCTCAAGAAAAGGCTTTCCTCGGTTGGTGTAAGAAAATGCCGTGTTGTTCCAAAAGACGTAAATAAAATCTTGACAGATGACGAATCATGAATGTATTCGTATGATCCGGAAACAAAACAGCGACATCCACTGTGTAGGTGTTCCAAGCCAAATCCAGCACAAGCACTGCAAAACAAATCAAAACCAACTGCCAAAGACGAATTATTATCCATCACGACAATTCGAGCTCTCACACATCTCGTCAAACATCCTTCGTACACACTCCTGATTTGGCACCCAATAAGTTCTTATTGTTCCCTAATAATGGTAAACTGCGTGGTTAACGATTTACCAAAATTATGGATTGCTCATAATAAATTTTATTTACTCTAATACATGTTTGCAAAGTGCGATAACACCGCAAAATATTATATTACATAACAAGTGTTAATTATATTATATAATTATATTATAATTATATACGGCCATAAACTTGCCACTCGGCCGTAAAAGGCATCATTACAACACGAGTTTTGTACTATAGGTACTTTTTCTACTACTGAAAGTCTGACATCTGAGTACTTTACAATTTTTTCAACGAACATAATATTTTCCTTCCGCCATTAATTATCTAGAATAAATTGCCATAATATACAGTGTTGTTGAACATCAAGTGTATTTTATTTCCAAATAATATTTAGAAGGGATAGACGAATCTAACTAAATCTAAATTAAAGCTGTCTTAAAATAAATTACCTGTTTGGGTGTGTTTGTAACCCCCTAACATGGGTTTTTGGATCGCCTTGTTGTGAACTTCCACAACAATTTGTCTATGTCTGTCTTCACCTTCATCTACTGATATAGTGATTATATCAGGAACGATAAGATCCTTAAATTTTGAAAATATACTATTTTACCTGTTACCTGTCATATTGTTTTAGTGGCTTACCCCGTAGATTTTCGTAATATCGATAACCCATAGACACGGATCATCTGTAGATAACTTAAGATCTAAAATTTTAGGTTCTTCCTTATCAATATCCTTTAGTAATTTACTAACGTCTAATTGAACATCCTTGTAGGTTAAATTTAAATGTTCTTTAGGGATCCCCAAAATGCTTTCTAAATTTTCCAAAATCTAAAAATTTGATAAAGCAGTTATAAATCTTCTTTGTTTAACTACATTTTTTGATTTTTACAATAATGATTATTAAAATATGTTTTATTGGTATTGGGGAGATTTCACAAATATTTATAAAAAATAATATAAGGTTCAATATGTCCGATCCCCGAAATATTGGTGAGAAGAGAAAAGTATAACTATTAAATCAATTATATGATATTGAAGAGATTTTTATCTGTATAATCATGCATTCTACCGTTGAGTGATAAATATAAGAAGAGAGGCAACGCGTATCCCCCACTATTCATTAAAATTGATACTGTATTTGGGCGGCGCGGTGTTTAAACATCGAACTATTCATTTCTCTTGCCCCCTTACGTCGCCTCGTATCTACCTTGATACCTTTTTACGGACGAATATTTAGCTTAAAAGCGAGTTTGGACGGATTTTTAGTTAACTAGGTACATACAATATTTATAAATTTATACCATTTGATATAAATTGTTATGAAAGAGATATAACTTTCGTATTAAAAAGTTATTTTTAGAAAATAGTTTATAGTTTACAATAATTTAAATTAAAAAAAATTATTTAAACATATTAAATATAAATACTAAAGAATGATAAAATTCATTTACTATATTCAGATACATTAATAAACAATAATCCAACGTTAAAAAAATGTCATCCCCATCCCAATTTTTTCATTAGTTATGGTTTTGTTAATTAACAACTTTTTTGCAGTAAATGTTAACAAAAAAATCTCTATAAATATTTAAATATTGAAATAAAGCCTTAGGATTTGCTTTATTTTAAATTACTCCAGTCATTTTAGGTTTTCAGTACCAAAAAAATGGAAGCCACGATTTTTCTTTTTTAATCGCTTCATTTTGATGTTCTGAAAAACATATTAAAAATCGAGAACAAGATCGCGTTCGCGTTGATAAATATTCGGGGTCAAAGGTCAAGAAATTCGGTTTTTTGCGAATATCTCGCTTCCTATGGCTCGGAGAGCAATTGAGGTGGTTATCAAAATTAAAGCTGACAAAATTTCCCACAAAAAAGCTCTTATTCATTTTTTACGTACAATGAACGATTTACGAAATATAGGGAGTAGAAAATCTATGTACTGCGTACTCTTCGTTACCGCACTACTTTTGACGTATTTTTACGAATATCTCGCTTCCTGTGGCTCGGAGACGAATGAAGGTGATTATCAAAAAGAAAGATTAGGAAATTTCCCACAAAAAAGGTCCAATACATTTTTTACGTACAACCAATCGTTTAGCAAAAAACCTGCTCCGCTATAAATTCCGTAGTATCCGTTTTCGCACCACTTTCGGCGAATTTTTGCAAATATCTCGCTTTCCATGGCTCGGAGACCAATTGAGGAAGAGATCGAAATTCAAGATTATGAAATTTCACACAAAAAAGATTCTGTCCATTTTTTGCGTACAACGAACCGTTTAGCTGAAAAAAGAGTGCGCGCAACTCACATGCGGCTGAAATGGTGCAAGGGGATCGGGTAGGTTTCTTAGTTTTCGTCGTTTTACTTTTGAACCAACAAGAAAATCGAATTTTACCAAGAATAAGTTTCGTCTTATTTTATTTTTTACTACAAAAATTCATCATTTAAATTTTTTTTTTTACAAAATTAAAAAAACAAATTTAGCTTCGATACTGTTTTTGCTTGTATAATCTCTTCGACATTCCACATGCACTGTTACAGAGTTCACACTGGTTAAATGTTCTATATGTTCATCACCTCTTTTGATACTTGATTCTCTCAAATTTTTCATACCACGTTCCACAGTCACGGTGGGACCGCTGTCGAGAAGTTCACTACTTATAAAACAATCTTCCGCCATCGCGATTGTCAACGTAACAATTACTAAGTATTAAAACACTGGGAGCACGAATATTTTAAAACTGTTGTGCTTCAAAACAAACGTGAAATGCTGCTTGAGTCACTCGCAGGTATAGAATATCGGGCCGCTAACCGACCAGGGCCCTTATTCTCATCCATGAGTAAAAGTGAGAGAAGGGAACATTCGATCACACGAATAGGGAGTAGTCATATTTCTCTCGATCGGTCCAACTCGTATTCTGAACCAAGAGAAAGTGACTGACTTTGTTGCCAAATTTATCACAGACATTAGAGCTACTTAGTAGTTAATACATATACAAAAAGTAGGCAACTGAAGTATATCCTATCTGCCAAGTTGTTAGAAACACGAAATAAACTCATAAATTGATCATCATTCATTGTTGCAAGAGGGTCGATGACATTGTACATTTGTCTTGGTGGATTATTAGCTTCAGCTTGCAACATATTATTATTAATTTGGCTCACAACCATTAATTCCTCTTTATCTAAATCCATTATAATTTATATTGATACTAAGTACGTGTATCTTATAGTAAATACTATAAATGTATTCAAAAATAAGTTAAAATATCAACTACACTCAAACTGAATAAACACAATTGCAAAAACACCAAAAACGAAAGCTGAAATATATAACAAAATTTAAGCAAAGTTGATAGAAAAATTAAATTTATTGTACTAACCCTTACTTTTTTTTACCACACTCAGTCATACACACCAATGACATTCAAGTACTACATATTATTATTTGTGATAAAAAACAAAATTTATATTTCCTCGAAGAACTTGAAATAAAAAGACAAAAGATCAACAATGTAAAGTAGTGAATGAACAAATAAATATTGTAAGTTCTCCACTATTAAACTGTTTACTTTGATTGAGTCTTCATTTTATACATAGATAAGACATTATTGTAACATAAATATATTAAGTTATTGTAAAGATCAGCATTATATAGTTTTTTCCTGGTTTTTCTATATCATTGCACAGTTATACTGATCTTAGAGGGAAACACATCCAGGATAATCCCTTAGGGCTAATAACATCTAGGCTTTAATATTGTTATGTCTTATTATTTCTATACTTGGTCTAGCCTTACCTACTTAATCAACATCAGAGCTACAAACAAACAAAAAATGTACCTAATTTCAATATGTTAATCTGACGATGCTAGTTTTTTAGCGAAACAGCGAGTTTTTTATATTCTTAGTATGATAGAAAAATAATTATAATTATAAAAAACACAGATCCTACGACAATAACGACATATAAAATCTATAAAATTTAAAATTCGACTTTACGCTTAGATAACTGCTTTACGGTTATTGAAGATCAATTTGTAATCACTGCGCATGCGATCCACTTGAAAAAACCCGATTCTCAAAATAAAATAAGACGAAACTTATTCTTGGTAAAATTCGATTTTCTTGTTGGTTCAAGAGTAAAACGACGAAAACTAAGAAACCTACCCGATCCCCTTGCACCATTTCAGCCGCATGTGAGTTGCGCGCACTCTTTTTTCAGCTAAACGGTTCGTTGTACGCAAAAAATGGACAGAATCTTTTTTGTGTGAAATTTC
This sequence comes from Ophraella communa, assembly GCA_035357415.1. Classification (NCBI taxonomy): domain Eukaryota; kingdom Metazoa; phylum Arthropoda; class Insecta; order Coleoptera; family Chrysomelidae; genus Ophraella; species Ophraella communa. Next base: position 16,153,748 of record CM068985.1, on the reverse strand, counting down.
ATAATCTTGAATTTCGATCTCTTCCTCAATTGGTCTCCGAGCCATGGAAAGCGAGATATTTGCAAAAATTCGCCGAAAGTGGTGCGAAAACGGATACTACGGAATTTATAGCGGAGCAGGTTTTTTGCAAAACGATTGGTTGTACGTAAAAAATGTATTGGACCTTTTTTGTGGGAAATTTCCTAATCTTTCTTTTTGATAATCACCTTCATTCGTCTCCGAGCCACAGGAAGCGAGATATTCGTAAAAATACGTCAAAAGTAGTGCGGTAACGAAGAGTACGCAGTACATAGATTTTCTACTCCCTATATTTCGTAAATCGTTCATTGTACGTAAAAAATGAATAAGAGCTTTTTTGTGGGAAATTTTGTTAGCTTTAATTTTGATAACCACCTCAATTGCTCTCCGAGCCATAGGAAGCGAGATATTCGCAAAAAACCGAATTTCTTGACCTTTGACCCCGAATATTTATCAACGCGAACGCGATCTTGTTCTCGATTTTTAATATGTTTTTCAGAACATCAAAATGAAGCGATTAAAAAAGAAAAATCGTGGCTTCCATTTTTTTGGTACTGAAGCCGTATTTTTGACTAAAATGACTGGACTAAATGGGGTAACAGTTGGAAAAAGTTAAAAATTTTCCAATTTTTTATGAACAATTACAAATACGCCAAAATTTAAATTTAAAAAAATAATTATTAATACATTTTTTCCTTTTAAATGTTAAAAGCTACATAAAAATTATCATTTTTAATTTTTTAACAGCATTGCTTAAAAAATTATTATAAACAGATGGATTGTTTATGAAATAATTAAAAAAAATTTTTCTTAATTTATTGGTTGATACAGTATATGATTTTTAGGTTTCTTAAAATAATTTATCTGTTGCTAAAAAATGCGTTTGTTAAAGATAACATTCTCTTATAGCAACTACTAAAATTAAGATACCATTTTTTCTCTAAAAATCATAAATTCTACTGTTCTTTAGGATTAAAACATATTTTTTTTCATTTTTTATTTAAAAAACAATTTGCCATAAATAATTTTTATTGGTATATTTCTTTTAATATTTAATTTTATGATGAAAACAACCATGAGCATTTTTCAAAAAGACCATTTTTTCTATTTTTTTAAATAACTTAATATATGGGTGCCTTATAATAATTATATTTTTCAAATAAGGCTTTAATTGAGTTTTATGATAAACTACAAAAAATGGAAACCTAATTATTTATTATTTTTATAATACTATTTTTCGATTTTTTTTTCAATAATAATCAATAATTAAATAAATAATAGAGCTAGGGCTTTTAGTAAAAGCTAAAATTGTAAATTAATTAATAGTTATAACCAAAGACCTAAAGTATAATTGGCGTATATGCCGTAATTCCAAAGTTATTTAAATAGTAAAAGCAAAAGAAATAATTGATTTAAAAATTTTCCACGAAGTAGGGGTAAAAACTATTAATTTGGTTAAATAAAAAATAATAAAAACAAACGAAAAACTATTGTTAGTTTTCCAATGTCCTAATTTTCTAATGTTTTCTATTAGTTTTGGTCTTTTGAGATTTTTAATATTCCCATCTGCAGGATCTCTAAATCATTATTTTCATAAAAATATTCAAAACACATTTATTATGATCTGTTCAAATCTGAAAATAATTTAAATAAGGATTCTAATGTAAACAAATTCATGAATTATTATAATACCTATACATCATATTTAAAAATATGTCTGGATTAACTACACCATGGAAAAAAATGGAGAGAGTCACAATCTAATCTAAAAATTCCGTTCGGAGTTGTTTACCCTACTACGGTCAGTATAAAACAAACTAATAATTCCTAGAGAAAATGAGCGAGTGGGGACATCTCTCCGCCAAGATTATTTTGCAGCACAAAATCGCTTACGAGTATGTGTGTTATGTGTAAAAGTAAACGTTTATTAAATTTTAGGTAGAAATAAAATAAAAACAACCATAAGAAAAGTTGCTTGTAGATTATGAGTGTGTGTATATAAGATCAGTGTTATACTATACTTTTACTTTAAAACAAACATCCTTAAACATGGAACTGTAATCCAGATAGATCAAACACCAAAAATGTTAAATGTAAATGAATTGTCATTTACCCAAACAGTTACCTAGTAGATATTATAGAACAAATTCGAGAGTAGAGCTGGGAAATCACCAAGCTCTGGCTAAGGTAACTGTAGACAACACACAGTAAGTTGAACGACACACACACAATCTCAGAAGGTAAATACATCGCTGACTTTCTAGCTAGAAAGGCTCCTCGGAGTATTATGATTTGGAACTGATTAAAGCTTTAAAAACTGACAAAAACAAGGAAACAACTTAGATTAGTGAAATTTTAACCGCCCAGTTTCACTAACAAGTTAAATCCCGATTTAACTCTTAAGTGGAGCTTCTTTTCGCGATTAACTTATTGAAACGTTTAACCATGCTCAAAAGTGGGATTAAATGGACTGATCGTGATTTAATACAAATCGCCGATTTATCAGGTAAAGTCCAATTTTACGTTATCTCTTTAACCAGAATTGTTGGAATTCGATTTCAAAATACTAACATTTTAGTGAGGTAGAAGTGCTTGCAGTTGTTACTGTATGCCATAAATCTGTTCACCTGAAAAAAATGGCGATTAGAAACAGTGCAACTCGATCAATTAGTACGTTGGATACACGAAGGCTTAAGTCAAGAAGAAGTTGCTACACGGCTAAATGTGTCCCAAACTGTTGTCAGTCGTGCATGGAGTCGATATTTGGAAACTGGGTCTGCAGCGTACAGGCATGGAGGAGGACGAGAACGACCTACAACTCCTGCTCAAGGCCGCTTTATAGCTGTAACTGCAGGAAGAAAGCGAGCATTTACTGCTTCGAGAATTAACAGCTTCTTTAGGCATTCTACCGGAAGAGTGATATCTAGTCAACGGAAAGGAGTTAAGGAAAGCTAGGGGGATTTTAATTTTCGTGAAAGGACTTTATGACCTGCGCAGTAAATGATTTAACATTTTTAAGTTTTTTTTTGTTTCATTGTAACTGCTTTTTTTATGAAAAATTTGTCTATTTTGTTTTTTTGGGTACATTGTAACGTGAAAGAATAAAGATTAACTTATTTTATCGAATTTTGATTTATTATTAACGAATGACAAAAGAAAATTACAGATTTTTGTAATATCCACTTCAATTGTTGAGTAGTGTATTTGATATATTGTTAGTTATGGCATTTCAAAGAGTTAATGATCTTTCTTCAAACGAGATTCAAGAAGGAGAAGATTATTTCCAAAATTTGGATAATAATGAATTTGAGACTTCAAAAACTTGAGCATGTTGAAGACTGACTAGAATTTGCAAACGATAGTACCTATACTGTATAACTTTTTATTGTCATTTTGATCATTATGATTAAAGGTTTTAGCATTATTGTTGGAATTATTTTGTTTCTGAAATAAACCAGTTAATATGTACTTTAAAACATTCATTGATTCATTATCTGTCTTTTTATTTTCAACTATATACGATTTTTTTAAATAATTTCGACCAATATATTTTTATCTTCAACTGTAACTTATCTTTTTTCTTTTTCTGCATATCAGTCATCTTTTATTTACTATTGTTTATTATTTTTTAATGTAAACACAAAATGATAATATTATTTAGGGATCGCAGTGATTCACACAGAACAATACATCTTTACAGAACAATGGAATTGTCTGCCTTCCACAACGTTGCCAAATTGTTTGCTGATCTAATCGTGATTTAATAAATCGCGATCATCTCGGACGAGTTCATACGTGGTGAAACAGGAAATACTGTTACGTCAGCTTGATTGTTAAGTAGAGCTTAATTAATCCGAGATCAGTCAACGTTTGGAGAAACGGTCTAAGTAATACCAACGTAAAAGAGTAGAACTGATAGGTATACTTTAAATGCAAAAAAAAAAAAATATTTGATAATTCTAATATCTAATATCCTTGCTTTCAAAGGCGGAAAATTTTTCAGATCCTTTCTTTTCAGTTGATCTTTCATAAGATCCAATTTACTTTTGAATGCGTTTATTGCGCTAATCATCTCAATAATTGTTTTTCCTTTACCTTGAAGCTCTAAGTTATTGGTGTTTAAATGTATCGTGATGTCTGTCAAAAATGCCAAATTAGTCAACCATTTTTCGTTTTTCAACATCTGAGTGTCACCCATTTTGTCCAGAAAAGCTGTTATTTCGGGCAATAATTCTTAAAACATTTCTAGGTATTGCCGCCATTCAACCACGTAGGCGTGAAGAACTAAATCAGTGAGTTCTGCTGACTCACTACCTTTCAACTGCAATTTAAAGAGCCGGATTAAATTCACAATTTTTATAGCAATGCCCATAATCTCCTCCATGTTTAGAAATTTTGAACACAAAACTTGTTAATGTCACAAAAACGTTTTTGTTTCCAGTCATTGCTGGTGCTCCATCGGTTGTAATGCACACTAGTTTATAAGAAAGGGTTAAGAAAGTGTCATATACATATATCTTTACCACGGGTCTTTTCTTTCAGACGAATCATTGTCAAAAACTCTTCTTTTGCCGACATGTTATTAAATACCATTCGAATAAAAATACACAGCTGGACAGTATCTGTTGTATCGGTGGATTCATCGAACTGTAGAGAAAAATATGTACACTTGAAACGCTGAAAGATTACCCGTGCGTCATTGTATGTAAGCATACGAATAGGATAGAGAAGACAACAGTTTATAATTTAATATTATCGTTTGATATTTATAGAAAAGGACAGCACATAGAAAAGGTGTCGGTGATATGATCGTTGAATCGTGACGCACGGGTAATCTTTCAGCAATTCAAGTGTACATGCCATTAACATATAATATCATGTTTTAGTTTATCTGCCATATCTTGACTCTTGATTTTAACACGCCTTGTGACAGTCGGACGAGATAACTGAAAATAGAAATTTCGACACAAAATAACCACAAAAAGTACCACCACAATAGTAGGAACATTCAACTGTTCTTATTTGGATGAAAAGTGGGTTATGCATAAAGAAAGTAATATAATAAAAGAAAGAAATAATACAACATTAAAGAATGGTTATGTACAAACCGAGAAATAATGGATATGTAGGGGGTAGTCAAGAAGACTGATAAGGTGGAGTCAGAAACTAAGAATGGAAGATAATAACACTATGAAAAAGATGACAGATTTAGATAAAGAGAATACCAAAATGACGAAGTATAGGAACTACCAACTATATATGTCAACTGAAGAAAGGTATTAGGAAATCTGTACACTTTGTGTACTCTTATTTTGATAAACTGTTAATAACATCGAAATGGCAGTTTTAATTTGTAATTTATTTTATTTTATATAATTATTCCTTTAAGAAAATATATCATATATAAATTTTCTTAAAAATTACTAGTTTTAAAATGCATACTTCCAATTTGCATTATTTATATACCTACCCACTAAATTAGGGGGTTAAAAATAATCAGAAGCTACCCCAAAAAATAATTTTTTAGAAAATATCTTAAAAACACAAAGACATGAAAAAACAAATCAAAAAGCGTAGGTAATAGCATTGGAATGATTAGGTTGTCTTAGGTCGTATATAATGTTAGTTAGACTTCTCTGCACTTCGACCTACGAAGATATTTTTTGCCTACCTTAATTTACTTGAACTCTAGAACTCCTAATTTAATACGGAGTCACAGCACTTCCTTCTAGGAATTTAAGCCGTTTGAAGAACAATGCTACGCATTCGCATAGTATATGTTCCGCCGTTTCTTTAGCGCTTTCGCAGAAACGACAGTTTTCACTTTCCGATTTGCCCATTATTTTTAGGTGATACCTCAACGGGCAGTAGTACCATCTTGGGAGCGAGAAAGACTGCGAAGGTGTTACAAAGTTGTTGTATATGAAGGTAAATAAAGCTAATACAAAAACATACTTATTTTAAAAAATTGTTATTTTAATTCAAATGTAGAAACATAATTTTATTATGAAATGTAAATGAAAAAACAATCATTTTAAAATATCGAGAATCAAATCCAAACTTGGCATGTGCGCAAAGCAATATTACAAATGTAAAATAAGTACTGGGGGACAAACAAAACTTTAGTAAACTAAATAACTTAAAAAAAAATATGTATGGCTTGTCCAGTATAAATATAATTGTACGTCAGCGCTGTCAAAACGGGACTATGTTGCCAAGCATTTAAAATAGTATTAGAATCTAATAAATGTCAAACGAAGTTTCTCTAATATTCTTCTTTTTATTTGACTACAATACTACACCATTTTTAAACGCGGTAACAGAGCGCAATTTTGCCTACATCTAAAACATTTTAGCACGTGGTATGTTCGTTTCAAGTTTATATTTTATTAGTCCAGGAGTTGTATTTGATATAAAATTAATGACGTAACCTTTCTTAAAGCATTTATTTATTATTTGTAATAACTTGAGGACTACGAATTTAAATATTTAGCAAATTTACAGTGAAAAAAGATACTGATTGACAGTAGCAAACGAACGAAGGAAGTCAAACGAACAGAGCGATTTGTTCACTTTGATGACGTGCACTTATATTTATACTGGACAAGCCATAGGTATATAGTGCAATCATCTTAAAAGAATTACTTTCTCTAAACAAACAAATAATTACAATAATCATTTTTTTTAAATATTCCATGGAAAAATGTCCCTTAAAGAAGTCCTAACTGATGGAATATAAGCTTTTTTTGGAGAGATCTTGAGGACTTCAAATAAACGAGATGAAATTATTTGCCAAGAAAGAAAAGCAAAAAAAAAATATTAAGTTTGTTGAGTTCCTCTGAAGTAATACCGAATATTTTTTTATTATTTTTTAGCAAAGACGTGTAAAGAACTAAATATAATTGATTTTATTAATAACTTTAATAACCACTGCACACAAATGTCAATAAGAAAATAGTTGCAGTTATCACACGAAAATAAGCATACAAAAAGTATAGAAATTTTTATAAACAAACGCCTGCGTACTCTATAACTTGATATAGATAAAAATAGAAAAGAAAAAGCAAAAAAAAATTTTTCTATTGTAAAATGCTACTCTCTATGACTTTTTTCTAAAACCTGCGGACAAGTTCGTATGTAGAGAAATATGTACTATTGAATCTGAAAACATTTTGGGAGATTTTGGAGCTTTTCGGTTTTCAACCTATTTACCTGTAATTTTGATATTTTAAATTTTGTCATTGTCATTACTAAGCGAGTTCGGTAATTATATCCCAGATGCGATTAATTATTTTGTCACGTGACTACAGATCAGAGGGATTAATTGAATTAAACGAACGGTACAGATCTCAGAGTAATACTTAAGTAAACATAGAGGTGCCACAACAACACAATAACATACAGTTTGTAGTCAATAGCAATGAATCTATAATTGAGAGAGTTGGAAAATCTAGAGGTGTAGGTAAACACAGCCGTACAGTGGCGTGTAATTGGTTAAAGTATCACCGTAATATATTAATGTTAGTTAAATAATTTAATACGCATATTTTAGTAAGGAATTTATATCTACACTTATGGCATGGCACCATACTTCTAACATATTTTTATCGGAAGGAAATCTAAAAGGATATATGTATTTCATTATTAATTTGATTTTCTTAATTGTAATAAATTTTAATTGAAATTGCTAATTGTACGCCAATGTAGTGAATAACTTACCGGTGATAGGTTAGATTATCATTTTGCGAAGTACCACAAATTATACACGCTTTTCGGGGTTTCACCATTTTCAATATTGAAAATAAATAAAAACACTTTATAAAGTTCACTTAAATACACAAAAATTCAGGAAAAATCGAACAAAGCGCTAATCACCTCTAGACAATTACAAACAAAGGCACTGATGCCAAATTTTCGGTGTGGGTATTTGATACAATCGGTCTAGAGCTTCTTTATCAGTATTAAAGAAGGGTAAGAAAGTGAATATTAAAATGTATTAAAGAATATTTTCTCTGAATAAAAATCTTCTCTTAAAAGTAAAATAAAATTGTTGTAAATTATATGCTAGTACGTTTTTGTTTCCTACTTTGTACTTACAAAACACAACGTCTGGCAATGCTCTGCTGGTAAACAAATCTGTCTCGACGACAAGTAGTAGGGAATATGCCTACTCTATGTTTACTTATTACTCTGAGGTACAGATCACTATTAGTCAAAAGTGTCAAATGTTACCTATACCTATTTATTTTTGTTTTGTTATTGGAGTGTGCGATAATTTATAGTTAAAAAATAAACTAATTTGTGATTTTTGCATTAAATTTAAATTAAAAAGATCAAGTTTTTCCATTATAAAAAAATACAAGTTCTTAAACATAAAACTTAACCTCACAAAGTCAGATTAATTAATTAATTAAAGATAGAAAGACCCTTTTAGCTGTTTCTAGCTTCCGAATATTCATACGAAACTACTCGATAACCTCCGAATAGACATATGGAGTAACGTTAAGTTGCGTACAGACCTGACGCGCCATGGAAACAGGAACCACAGATCAGCGATAGAAAGACCCTTTTAGCTGTTTCTAGCTCCCGAATATTCATACGAAACTACTCGATAACCTCCGAATAGACATATGGAGTAACGTTAAGGTGCGTACAGACCTGACGCGCCTGCCTCGCGCACTGGACTGCTGTGTCTTGCGTGACTGCTACGAGCCATTTTTTGAGACGCGCCTACCACACGCCAAGCTAAATAAAATTAAAAAATAACAGATGTATGTAAATATTTCAGAAGAGTAAGCGGCAGCATGTTTATTTATACTTTAAATCAATTTAATTTATAGTTAAATATTCATATGCCCCAATAGAGAATCTTTTTTTTACATTCTTCCCATCATCCAAAGTTTGTGCAATATCTGTCCAAGCATCCATTTTTTTGTTTTCTTTAAAATAATTATTATCTTGTGGATACCACAAAACAGATTTTGATTTGTATAAATTTATAAGTTCAATTAAGCTTCTTCACTCCACTCTTTTTAACTGATATTCTGACACTGAATTAATGCATACCGATGGGTAGTAAGGACCGTACTCTCTATTCCCGCTCACATAGAGCTACGCGCTTCCTTTGATGGATCGTCAAAAAACCGACAGAAAACGGAAAACGCACCATTGTAAATTTGGAGTGCCGCGTGCGCGTCTCCCAAGTGCCGCGTCAGGTCTGTACACACTTTTACAAGAAATTTCCTTTCTATTCTGATATAGAGTTCTATTATATAATTCTATTCCAAATAGGTTAACCCTAATCGATAATTAATAGACCTATAAATCTAATCTAATGAAATACAAATAATTTTCACAAGCTTGTAGCTTTTTTGGACGTTAATTTCGTACCTCTAAAACGGTTTGTCTTGAAGTATACGTCTGGGTAAACACAATGGCATTCGCAGTCGTGAATTTAAGGATAATCTGCGTTTCTGCATACATATCGGAAAATGAGGGCCATTCCAGAACAACTCCATCCATCCATGTAGGCGCCGGTACGTGAGTGCATTTGCAATCGCAATCGCATTTTGGGCCACACACACACTTACAAATCGGACACGGCATTTTGGTTTTAACAAAAAACGGACTTCACTTTCCTAAACTAACAATTACACGGAATTCAGTTTGTTTACTTATTAACTGTCACATCAAACTAACACGTATTTGTCAGTTGCTAGGGAAACGATTGTATCAGGGTGATAGATCTATATGTGAATCTTCTGTTTGGGAAATCTATAACTAACTGTAATAATGCCCCACTTATTCGTAACACTATTAATGAAAATAATTTCAATATTTTATTACCTTTATTATTTAATAGTGTACTGTTTTTTAGTCCAGTCACTTTAGGGAAAAAAAGGGGTCAATCTCGGAATTTGAGATAAGAAGCTGGAAACTGGTATACCTACAGCTTTATTTTGGCGTTCTAAAAGTTGTCTCAAAAGTCTCATATTATCTCGTGTCTGCGTGGTAAGTTATTCAAGGTCAAAGGTCACGAAAATCGGTTTTTTGCAATTATCTCCGTTTCTATGGTTCCAATCACTTCAACACCTATTATGAAAATTAAAGATAAAAAAATTTGCCACAACTTTTGTCTAAACTTTTTTTTATACGTTCAACCCTTTTCGAGATAGAGGGCGGAGAGCACCCAGCGCTCAGGCATATATACTGTAATACAAGGTCAACCGTGAATCTCGGTGAATAATACCTTGTATACAGTTACTAAATTATAAAAATATTATTAACATTAAAGAATTTGTATTATTTATTAGTTAACACATTGTATTGAATGATGTTTTATATATATTTTAAATTCATTTAATTTTATATTCGATAATAGATTGTAAATAGAAATAAATCAAGTAAGTATAATTTAATTTTTATTTAGTAACTGTACTTTTGTTACAATTAAAATTAAAATTAAATGTAAATTTGAATTCTACAAAAATCGGAAGTTAAAAAATTCATTTTGGAGTACCCAGCCCCATTCTTGAGGTTCTAAATCATGTCCTAACCATTTTTGAATTTGGTAATAAACACGATTTATGTGTTGATGAGCTGCTGCACTTGTTGGTGGAAGATTAGATAACTGGACAGGTTTATGAAGTTTAGTAGATTTAATGAATTGAATGTATCTGTGATGATCAATATTATTTTCAGATTTAAAGAGCAAATACTTAAAAATATTTTCTATTTACAATCTATCTATTTATTTACAATCTATTATCTTTATTGTTAATAATATTTTTATAATTTAGTAACTGTATAAAAGGTATTATTCACCGAGATTCACGGTTGACCTTGTATTACAGTATATATGCCTGAGCGCTGGGTGCTCTCCGCCCTCTATCTCGAAAAGGGTTGAACGTATAAAAAAAAGTTTAGACAAAAGTTGTGGCAAATTTTTTTATCTTTAATTTTCATAATAGGTGTAGGATTTTCGTGACCTTTGACCTTGAATAACTTACGACGCAGACACGAGATAATATGAGACTTTTGAGACAACTTTTCGAACGCCAAAATCAAGCTGTATACAAGCTTTCCAGCTTATTATCTCAAATTCCGAGGTGAAACCCTAAAGTGACTGGAGTATTTAGAGCAATATATAACCATTAAAGCTGCACTCATATTGTTTGTTAGCGAAGAACATATAAACAGCTGAGAGAAAGAACTTGCATTGGACATTGTCAAATTTGTATTTTAAAGTATTTTATTTTCCACTGGATTAAAAATAAACAAAATTTTGAAAACTTTTGAAATGACACGATAAGTGAGTAAACCACCGATACCGCATCAATCGAATCCCCGAAATATTGTGTAATATGAGTAATATGATTGTTAAACTTGATAAATCACGACTTTTTTTACTAGTTTGAAAATATGGCAATATCACAATTATTATGAAGTGTAACGCTTTTCTGTAATTTAGCGTTTTATTTTATTTTATATCTGCATTTTATATATATTTATACACCCTTCACTAAATATTTTGACGTAAAAGATTGTTCAAATAGACAAACGATCCCCCGTCAAGGATTCGTACATTGTTTCAATGAATGCACTGCTTCAGCGTTTCCCTAATATATTAGGTCTCCGTTTTTTGAAAAAAATAATAATAACTTATATTTGATTTTGTCAATTTTCAAAAATCAAAATTTGAAAACCTGCAACTTGAACGGAGGCAGGTCCCATATATATTGTCCCAACATTCCTAATTTGATACACCAAGCTTTAGTGTATCTGTAACAAAATTTCATTATAATTTCCTGTATTATTAGTAACTTTTATAACCAGTGCTAAGTTCGTGTCTACTTAATCTAATTAATATACTTCTTACATTTAGTTTATCCCCCCCCTTACTGTTTTTTTCAATGACACAATTTTTCATCTATAAGTACTAACTACATGCAAGCATGGTGGAACTTATAAATTTCAATTTTTCACATTAGTCTTTAAGGTATGTATTTGGAATCATTGTTATTCTGTATTGTTTATTCTTTGTTTAATTATTTTTAGCCTGATGATGGCCTACAAATAGGCCGAAACTAGTAGCTGTCAATTAATTCATAAAAAATTTTGTGACATTGATTTTGGGTTTTTTCTTCGTTACAGAATTTTTGTATAAAATCAACTTACAATTTTTTGAAAAATAGTATTATTTGGAACTGTTAAAAATATCTTGTGCTCTCTCGCCTTCTTGCTACTGCAAATACATCGCGCTAGTGAGAATTATCAAATCCGCCAGGGTCAAACTCTCTGTTTTGCGAAAATTATAAAATTTTATGGACAAAATAAAAAGTATCTGCTATAAAATAAATAATAAAATACAAAGATAACTCGATTTTAATGAAATTGTGTGATAGCTAAGGTGTAAACTTTTAGAATTTAATGTGAAAAATAAATATTGTAAAAAATAGAATATCCGAAACGAAGTTCGATTTGTCCGTAAATATGACCAATTCTTTATTTAAAATATGCATTTTAATTAAAATAGATAAAAAATATTTCTGAATTAATTATGTTAATTATTTGTGTACCAAGGACGAAAAACTGTCTATTATAGCGGAGCATGCAAATTGCTAGCCGAGGCTACAAGCAGGCGAGACAATAGACAGTTTTTCGCCGAGGTGCATATTACAGTTTTTTGCCGAGGTGCATATTACATTTTTTCGTCGTCCTGTATGTACCTTTAAGAAAATAAAAACTCAATTTCCCCAGCTACGTCAGTGGAACCGTCTGAACGCCACGGTCAAGTCTGAAATTAATAACTTCAAGCAAACACAGTGGAGAAATACCACTGCTGGTCTGGACTACAGAAAGGGAAACTTGTTTTGGCAAAAATTTGACATCCTCATAGAAAAAAAGAGAAAAACGAACTCACACCTATCTATCCGAGGTCAACACATCCAAATAGCTGAGCAAAAAGCCGAAATATTCAAGGAGAGCCTCCAAAACGCTCTTATATCCCCCAATACCCACTTTTCCAAAACAACTTCGCTGCTCAGACAGACCTCCTAATCCGAAACATAATCCTCAGCCCAATCCGTCTATGGCTTGTCCAGTATAAATATAATTGCACGTCACAGCTGTCAAAACGGGACTATGTTGCCAAGCATTTAAAATAGTATTAGAATCTAATAAATGTCAAACGAAGTTTCTCTAATATTCTTCTTTTTTTTGACTACAGTACTACACCATTTTTGAACGCGGCAACAGAGCGCAATTTTGCCAACATCTAAAACATTTTAGCACGAGGTATGTTCGTTTGAAGTTTATATTTTATTAGTCCAGGTGTTGTATTTGATATAAAATTAATTACGTAACCTTTCTTAAAGCATTTATTTATTATTTGTAATAACTTGCGGCCTACGAATTTAAATATTTAGCAAATTTACAGTGAAAAAAAATGATTGACAGCAAACGAACGAAGGAAATCAAACGAACAGAGCGATTTGTTCACTTTGATGACGTGCTTAAATATTTATACTGGACAAGCCATACATGTAATTTTCGACGTAAAAATATAATTTACGTTGTAAGTAGTTTTATATAGTATTATTATTAAACATTACATATTGGCGACGAGGATTAAAGAAAAAAAAAGTTCTGAAAATGGATGCAACACAATTCAAACAATTTTTAAAATTACAAAACAAGCAACAACAAATCGCGCAATCAATAGAATCCTTGACTAAAGCTACACCTAACCTAACCTAACCTAACCAACCACTATAATTTCTTCACAAACGGAAGTTAGCAATATCATAAAAAACTTTAAATGTGAAACATATGATAACCATATTTCTGCTTAAACATTTATAGAATATTTTGAAGCTCAGTGTCGCATGTGGGGACTGGACAAGAAACCACTCGATACAGAATACATTAAAACAAAATGTGAGTTGTTCTTATCCTGCTTAAAACCCGAAACATTCAAAGAACTTAAAATCGTATTTGCAAATGCAGATCCTAAATTTGAAAAACTATCGTATTTAGAATTATCAAAAAAATTTCTTACCTTATATCAACCTAGGATAACGAGATTTAAAGCATTGAACAATTTTTGGAATTGTACTCGCTCCATGGGTCTACTCATTGTAAATATGAAGAAAATATACTAGATCGCCAGCTGCGAGACCGTTTTGCAACGGGTCTGAGCCATAAGAGGCTTGAAATAGAATTAAAAAAAATGGCCTGATCTTTTAAACCTAGATGGCAGTGAAGTAACATTCAATCAAGTATTTGAAGTCGCTCAGGCTAGAGAAGCCGCAGAGCACGATTACGACGACATAACTAATGGTAAAGTACAAAAAATTAGAGAACAGAAAAAATATAAAGATAAAATAATTGTTTTTGGTGAGACCAGTAACAAAGTAAAATATTTAAGAAAGGGCGAATGCAGACGTTGTGGAACTGGGTGTCATAAAAACAAAATATGCCTTGCTATGAATGCTAAATGTCATGCATGTAAATCGATGGGACATTTTGAACGAGTTTGTTTAAAGACAGGAAGAACAAGACTGCATACTGATAGTACCAAATCAAACAAACATTCACATAAAAAAATACACAAAATGACAGATTCAGAGTCAGAAACTGAAGATACGCAATCAAATACCACTTCCGAATCAGAACAAATTGATAAAAGTTTTAAAACATCTTCAATGAACAAATCTGGTAAACAAATTAATCTCAAACTTAACAAAATACATTGTACTATGGAATGGGATCCAGGCGCAGCACACTCATTCATTAATAAAAAAAATGTGGAAACAATTAGGCAGTCCTACATTGTCAAAACCACCGAAGTTAAGAGCATATGGAAATTTTGACCTAAATCCAATAGGAACAGTAGAAGTTGATGTTGCAGTAAAGTATTGTACCAAGTGTTTACAAGCTGTCGTTATTCCTGACGCAAACCCAATGCTTTTTGGTCTACCATGGCATGAAGCATTCAATATGCCTTTTCCAAGTAACGTGTATTCAGTATCATCAGGTTACCTAACAGATTGCAACGATAAAATCTACGAGCAACACCTTCAGACACTAATTAAAAAAAACTGTTTGACAATTCCCTGGGTAAAATAAAAAATTATTCAATTAAATTACATATTAAACCTAATGCACAACCAAAACATATTGCAGCACGCCCAATAAATTTTGGAATACGAAAGAATGTTGAAGCAGAACTATCACGTTTAGTGGAAAACGGAATAATATCCACTGTTGATCCAATCGAAGAACCATTGGAATGGGCCACACCAACCGTAAATGTACCTAAAAAAGATGGAAGAATAAGAATTTGTGGTGATTTTCGTAGCACTATTAACCCCGTACTCATCACAGAAAAGTATCCGATACCTCTTTTTGATCACCTACGTAAACAGTTGGCTGGAGGATACTTATTCACAAAATTGGATCTTAAAGATGCATACTTGCAGTTTGAAGTTAATCCAGAATCTAGAAAATATCTGACGATATCGACACATAAGGGATATTACCAGTACAACAGACTTTCTTTTGGAATTATTAACGCACCAATCACAGGAAAAGATAACGAAGAACATCTTGTGAATTTAGAATGTGTTTTTAATCGATTAAATGAAGCTGGAATGAGAATTCAGCTTGAAAAGTGTTCTTTTTTTACAACCCACAATGGAATATTTGGGTCATAAATTTAGTAAAGATGGGATTTTACCAGCAAAAAATAAACTAGATGCCATTAACAATGCAATGCCACCCACGAATATTACAGAGTTAAAATCATTTCTTGGACTTATAAATTTTTATGAACGTTTTATTCAAAATTTACAAACTGTTTGTGTAGATTTACATAATTTATCACGAAAAGGGGTTAAATGGTCCTGGACCAAACATGAAGATACAATATTCAATAGGGTAAAAAGAGCAATCCAAGATTCAGACTCCTTGATTGCTTATGATGAGAATAAACCTTTATTTTTAGCTACGGATGCTAGTGAAAAAGGAGTTGGAGCTGTCTTATATCATTATATATTGACGAACAACATAAAGAAAGACATATCGCTTTTGCTTCTCGCAAAAAAATATTCTGTGATCGATCGTAACGCCTTAGCTATCTACTTTGCAATCAGGAAATTTGAACATTATCTTTAGGGTAATAAATTCACTCTTGTAACAGATCACAAGCCGTTAGACCATCTTTTTGGAACAAAACGCCAACTTCCAAAATTAATTAATGATCGACTTACCCGTTGGTCTTTATACATTAGTGAATACGATTATGACATTGTTTATCGTAATGGTAAATCTAACGTAACCGCTGATTTTTCATCAAGAATGCCTGATAGGAAGGAAAAAGTATCCGTTGATGAACAAAGAATTTTTAGAATATTTGAAAACGGACACACAGAAAGATTTGGGAATATTCTACTGTCACAAGAAACTCTCAAGAAATATACAAAAGAAGACAAGGTATTACTCGCAGCTATACAATGTCTACGAACACAAATGTGGAACCATCATCAGATCAAAGAACTTACTCAATTTTATTCTAAAAGTCAAGAACTATCTGTAGAAAATGGAGTTTTAATGTGGCAAGGAAGAATTGTTGTACCCAAAGCTCTCCAGGATCATGTACTCAAAGTACTTCACAGTGGTCACCCTGGTATCGTAGCAACGGGAGCCTTATCACGTTATTATTATGGTGGTCTAACATCGATACGGATATTGAAAACTTTAATAAGATGTGTCTGTGAAACTGCATATAGCATAGACCACACCAGCCAGAGATGCCATTATATTCCTGGTCAATACCAGCAAATGTCTGGGAGAGAATTCATGTTCGGAAGAAGAGTTTTAGACTATTAGACTACATTCGAGGGAACTTTCTGGTTAATAGTCGTGGATGCTTTATCCAAAAGGACCGATGTAAAACCTCTTAAAACAATTACAACACAGACACTTTGTGGAGCATTAGACTTGATATTTTGTTATTTTGGCCTACCACGAATTATTGTATCTGACAATGGTAGACAATTTACGTCTCATGACTTTAAGCAATATTGTGTAAAGAAGGGCATTAGACACATAACATCAACACCGTACCATCCAAAAACTAATGGGTTGGCGGAACGCTTTGTGAGAACATTCAAGACTAGAATGAGGGCTAGCCAGTCAAATGTATCAACACAAACTCAAAATCTCCAGAATTTTCTTTTCCATTATCGTAACACGCCACACAATACCACCAGTAAATGTCCAAATGAGATGATATTCGGAAGAAGACTTTTAGACTATTAGACTACATCAAGCCAAGTGTTCGAGATTCTTTAACTTTTCTACATGTTATACAACAGCTAGAAGAAGATAAGGAATACTTAAATAAGCGCACGTTTGTACGTACGTACAAACCTAGAAATAGAATGGTCACCTGCTAAGATTACTGAACGCACTAACAAATATTCATATATAGTTATATGGATGATGGAATTGAGAGAAGACGAACTCAAACTTCATCCAGGACAATACTACAGCCACCCAACAAAAACGCTACCCCTGCCCTGCAGAGGATCTTAAATCCTAAATCTGGGCACATCTATCTCTCATAAATTTCCTTTTTAAAAACACCAAAATTCTTTTACATTTTCGTTCGTTCGTTAAGCAGTAGGTATTTAAGACGACCAACCGAGATGTGTTAACATAAAAAAGTCATGTTTACGTGCACTGTGCACTAGTTTTATGCTTTGCATTATTAGAATGTGGTAAACGCAGCAAGATAGTTGTATAAAAGTTTATAATAATCATCTTTACAAAAAGTTGACTCATTTAAACCAGCAACCTTACATTTTCGAAAAAAAGGAAATTATACTATTCAAAATTTCCTTAATTTCTTTTCAACTTGCGTTCAAAAATAGTCGATTTTTCGTCAGGATATTACTACGTAAAATGTAACTTTTTGTAGAGGTCTACGATAAAAATAATTCTATTAGTTCACCCTCAAAAAATATTGATAAACAAGAAATGATATCAACGAAATAACTAACATTTGGGGCCAGTTCGTGTTACATATAACGCGCGAGGCGAAGTTCAATCTCATTGAGCGTTGAAATAAGTATTTAAGGTTAAATTGTAGGTATTTGCACTAAGCGAGCATTACGTGTAGAGAGATTTTATGGTATAGATGAAACGGAAAAGCGGTAGAAGAGCCTTTGTGTGTCTATTGTTATCTTTTTTTGAGGAAATAACGTTTTATTTAAAAAATACCGATTTTTTCAGAGATCATTTCAGGGTAGACACCATATTAATATTGACAGTCAAATGAAATGCTAGTAGACGTAAATACGGTTTTAGGTAATAAAGCTCGATTACTTTCACCCAAATAAAAGACGATTCATTGGAGCATCGATAAGTACGCCTTGGTTATGTCATCACGATATTAATCAACGATAAAATCATTAATTCGCGGTTGAATAATTCGAATACAATACAAACACGCTCCATTGACAATTTATTTTTTTAATTTCTCACATTAATCTACCAAAGCAATTGACAATCGTTGATCTCGCCAATAGACCGCACAGTTCGCTTCCTTGTTTTTGATTATTACCTTTTGTTGCAACATTAATAATTTCATTGCAATTAACTATTATTTTTTTATAAATAAAGTTTAATCGATAAGTAATAATCAACCTGTAAAACCGTTACACTTTCTATAGGTATTCTTGTGAAGCATTTAAAATCTCAAAGTTTTTAGTTGTTCATTCATTACTATTGCAGAAGATTTTAAGTAAAATAAATATGGTCAATTCAATGCGATATTTTGACCACATAAGCTTACGTGACATTGAATTGTTATAAATGAGTGAAAAAATACCAAACAAAAATAAATAATAAAGCTAATTGTATTTCAATATAATTATCATACAGATGATCAAGTTATGTAGTCCCAACTTTTCAATGGTTCATTTTGAAGTTAAACGGTGATTCTTAACCATATATTAATATTTTTTAATAATAAGCTAGTGAAAGACTATTAATATATTTATTTTATTAATTCTTTTTTATGACATACATGAACATATATCAATATAACCTTGATTAACTATACAAATGAACATTGAGGAGACCGGAAAAAAACATTAGCTCCAACAACTTGCTACAACGGAACAGTTTTAATTATAATTTAGAACCTAATTTTTTAATTAAAGGAGAAAGTTGCGTTAAAACGAAGTTGTTTATTATTCTTAGTAAGGGTTAATACAATAAATTTAACCGATTATTAAATTCTTATTTTTTAATTTGGTCTAGTTTTTTTGCAGATAGATTAGATTGATTAGAAAAAAAATATAATATAAGACAAATTTTTAAATATATTCATAAATTTTATGTAACTGTATTATATTAACGAATTGTATGTAAATTAGACAAAAATTTACCTAACAACAAAAAAATAAAAGGCAATGATAAAAATAAAGTTAACTAATTCTTTTATTTGTTATAATAACTGTAATATTTACATCATCAATGATGCATAAAACAAATTAAAAAGCTTAATTTTTTACTACTAAAAGCAACCGCATTACGTGCATAATTTAAAGAAAATTTACAAAAAATTAGATGAAAATTGTGTAATTGGAAAATTTGGTAAATATTGCATTTTTAAAACGTTCAATACTTTATCAATTCGGGTTACATTTAATATTGTAGTTAGTCCGTCCCTGTGCACTTTTTACACCTTTCGTATAACGATGCATCCAGACCAGAGTTTCTACGAGGTCCGCAAGCAGTTTATTTCTTTGAAGAAAAACATTAGATACATAATTAATTAAGGTAGTCTATGAGTAGATGAAATATGAGAACCCCTGATCTAGACGGTTGGAAGCCTAGCAACAACTGGAACTCCAAAGAACGAATAGAACCTAATAAATTCGCCTGGAAGCTTTTAGAGATGGGAAAACTGTCTAAATATAGAGAGTTCGTTGAACGAGAGCAACATAACGGTAGAAAGGCGACGGAAGTACTGGAAAGTGTGCTAGTGAAAATAAATTAATTGTGAACTTTAAGGGAAAAAAAATTAGTGACATTATATAGATTAGTTTTTAGTGATTATTATTTTTGTAAAGAACCACCAAGAACGTTACAATATTAATACATACTTAAACAATGTTTTGATAAATTAATCTCGAATTATGCATAGGATTTCGCAATACATCACATACTTTCATGTCGTTATAAAATTTGCACTTACTCTCTACCTTCTTTTATTTTACTGTTACATCAGCATCTTTAAATATTAATGAGCATTACATTATTTTATTGTACAGTTAATCCAGACACAACAGGTGTTAGTGTCTTAATTTTACAAGCTTTTGGTGGGTGTTTGGTTACATTGATTATAAAAAACCATAACATTGAATTTAGTGTAGGAAAGTTCTATATTTGTTATAAAAAATACGTTGATTACACCGTGTATGAAAATAATCGTATTTTAGTAATACTGCATTAATCTTATTGAATTGGATACTAGGTATGTATGCAATATATGTAATTTTCAAAGGAACAGCTTTATAAAGCTTAAACCTATATCCAATAATAGGTTTGTTCTTTATTGCTGAACATTCTGCACTAGTGTACAGTAGCACAGAGTAATAATACAAATCAGAGTATCGACTCTATATGGAGGAGGTCTGTGAAAGAAAAAAATAGCTTTAAAAATATAATGATTTATTTTTAGAAAATTTAATTTTTCGTTAACAATAAGAACCTTACTTTATTTGCTAATATACTGGCCCTTTAGTCTTAAAACATGTCTGCTGTCTAAAGGGAATGCACTGCATTAAATTAAATGCACACGTTTCAACGTGTGCCAAAAGGGCTGTTACCAATTCATTTAAATTTCGAAATGCATCTTTCTCTTGTAGTGCTTTATTCTCTGCAAACGTAGGCGACTATCACGGCTATTCTTAATTTAAAAAGTCTAAACATTTCCAGCCACAAATTCATTTATACTGAGAAGTATGGGAATGAACGTTGACTGATTGTAATCATTAACCCTCTAGATACAAAGTATTGACTGTTTCGATGAGAAAATTATTTAAAATAGGACAGTAAAGTGCACTATATACCTTTCCATTAATAATACTCAGTTCAGCAGCACCATGCACAGAAATCCCATCCCAAACCTTGGTCTACATTTGCCTAAAATCCGCAAGCCGTTATAACTCAACTAGTTACAAAAATTGCTTTCACTATTGCTAGTAATTTTTTTTCTATGGGTGAATGGAAGAGCAAGACACTTTAGGTGTCTTCTGAATCCAAGTATCAATAATAATTATTATCGTTGAGTGATAAATATAATAACAGTCTCAACAGACGCGTGTAAACGATTTTGTGCTGCAAAATACAAAAATTCCGAACGGAACTTTTAGATCGTAACTCTCTCGATTATTTTTCATTAACCCAGTGTGTAGTTAGTCAAGACAAATTTTTAAATATGATATATAGGTATTATATTGTAACGTTATTTAATCACACTCGGGGTTCGATTTATATTTATTTATTAACGAATAAACCACAACACTATTAAAAACTAAAGACTACACAATTTGTCTTTAAAAACTTAATTTATATTCAACAAAACAAGACTAACTAAATCTAGCTAACTAACTAACTGTCCCTCCGTGTTGGGCACACGGTTGCTGTGGTCGGAATTCCAGTCGAGTCGAGAACAAAATCGAATAATTGTCTAGTCGCGTAGGCCTTCCTACCGTGTCCAGTCGTTTCTCGAGTCTTCGACCAGTGGCGGACGCGTTTCGTTACAATATTATGTGAATATGTTTACATTTGAATTCATATTTAAATGTTTCCAGATTTGTACAGATCATAATAAACGTGTTTTGGACATAAACGCCAATGATACTTTTATATGAACTATTAATTAATTAACAATTTTAGCTTTTATTAAAAAGCCTAGCTCTATTTTTTTTAAATATTGAGTATTTATAACAAAAGAGATCGAAAATTTTTTTTCATGCTTTTCTATTACTAAAATAGTATTAACTAAATAATAAATAAATCTCTCCATTTTTTGTAGTTTATCATACAAAACAATTAAAACCTTATTTAAAAAATTAAAGTTTTAAGGCACAGAAATATTAAAAAAATAGAAAAAAAAACTTTTTTTGAAAATTGCTTTTCATCATAAAATTAAGTATCTAAAAAATATATATGAAAACAAATTATTTATAACAACTGGTTTTTTAAATAAAAAATTAATCAAAAAAATTTTTTTTAATCCGAAAAACAGAAGAATTTATGATTTTTAGAGAAAAAATAATGTCTTAATTGTATTATTTAGTTGCAAAAATAGAATGTTAAAATAATTAATAAACCCTTGTTGTAGCAATATATAATTTTGTTTTTATATTTCGCACTTATAAAAATCTTCATTATAAAACGCATTTGCGTATCGTAATGTAACTTTTACGCACGCAAATTTTTGTTTTAAATGGTTGGCGACATGAGTGAAGTATCTAAAGGCAAGACTATTGACATTGACATTTGTGGCTAATAGCAATTTATTAATTTTATATTGTTCTTTAAAAAAGTATCTGTGAATATGAATATAATATTTTACTTATATAATATATTATTATTGGTATATTATTCTTTTTAAAATATTTTAAAACATTAACATTTGATAATTTAAATGTCACAACTGTCAAATTTTATAAATTACACAGTGCTGCCGACATACTTTTTGAAATAAAAATTTTCGTAATTAGTTAAAAATAATAAATTAATTTAAAAAATGGTAAAAAGGGCAAAATATTATAAACAACTTATTTCATATGGCTGTTGTGACACTCGTTCTTTAAAAAACTCATCGCTTCGCGATTCGTTTTTTAAACTTGAACTCGTATCATAACAGAATTCCATATGAAATGCGTTGTTTAATATACTATTAAGAAACCGTTTTTTCACTAAAAATCATGAGTTGTATCAACCAATAATTTACGAATATAAAATATCTTTAAATAATAAAAAATAAATATTTTTATGTAGCTTTTAACATTTAAAAATCAAAACATTCGAGATATGGATCAAAAAATGTATTGATAATTATTTTTTTAATATTAAATTTTGACGTACCTATTTTCAATGTAAAAAATGTAAATTTTTAAAATTTTACAACAGGGATCTATTTGTTAGCCTATTTAGAATAATTTAAAGAAGTAAAACATCCTAAGGCTTTAGTTCAATACTCAGAGTAATAAGTAAACATAGAGGTGCCACAACAACACAATAACATACAGTTTGTAGTCAATAGCAATTAACCTATAATTGAGAGAGATGGAAAATCTAGAGGCTTTTGATTTTCTTAATTGTAATAAACCTTAATTGAAATTGCTAATTGTACGCCAATGTAGTGAATAACTTACCGGTTATAGGTTAGATTATCATTTTGCGAAGTACCACAAATTATACACGCTTTTCGGGGTTTCACCATTTTCAATATTGAAAATAAATAAAAACACTTTATAAAGGCGCTGATGCCAAATTTTCGGTGTGGGTATTTGATACAATTGGTCTAGAGCTTTTTTATCAGTATTAAAGAAAGGTAAGAAAGTGAATATTAAAATGTATTAAAGAATATTTTCTCTGAATAAAAATCTTTTCTTAAAAGTGAAATAAAATAGTTGTAAATTATATTATTACGTTTTTGTTTTCTACTTTGTACTTACAAAACACAACTTCTGGCAATGCTCTGCTGGTAAACAAATCTGTCTCGACGACAAGTAATAGGGAATATGCCTACTCTATGTTTACTTATTACTCTGAGGTTCAATATTTAAATATTTATAATGGTTTTTTTAACATTTACTGCAGAAAAACTAGTTAATTAACAATAGCATAACTAACGAAAAAATTGGGTTTGGAATAACATTTTTTTAACCGCGGATTATGGTTCATATTTAAAATGGTTAATTTTTTCCAGTTACTGCGTCAGAGTGTCGCAGCGCGCATTAAAGTCAGACTACCCATCTTTGGCACTATTTTCAGGTCTCTATAAAAATTATAAATATTGGATATACAGTTGCGGATTCGGGACTTCTTTTTGATGATATTTTCAATTCTATTTTGACATTTTAAAAATCATGAATATTTTTCGAGATATTAAATGCCGCACTTAAATATTCTTGTTTCTACTTTTCTGGTCTAAAGAGTGGTGTATTGGTTGCTTATTGAACAATTTCCTTTTGTTGTTATTATATATTGGCAAGAATTTGCTTGTTGAAAATTAGCTAAAAGTTATGTTAAATAATAAATATATTTAATATTTATGAAATATTTACAACAATTTGTTCAGAACAAATAGTTCAGAATTATTAAAATATAAAATTCTAATTTAGTGCTGAGGTATTAACATCAAAATAAAACTCTTTTATTAAACAATATCACATTAAAATAAGTTTTGCTTGGGATATCATCACAAATAACCTTTTTATCAGTATAACTAACCTAGCTTAATATTGTACTCAAATAAAAAGAAGAATGTTATAGAAACTTCATTGGACCTTTACTATATTCTAATACTATTTTAAATGTTTGGCAACATAGTCCCGTTCTGACAGCTGTGACGTGCAATTATATTTATACTGGTCAAGCGATAGGTAAATATTAAAAAATTTTATGAAAAATCGTACATGTAAACAAGACATGTACTTTACTATTAATTTTCACTCCACACTTATACTATTAAATAAATTATATGTACATTTTTCTCTAAGAATTACTTTTTAATATTGTATTTAGATAACGTAGCTATACGAGACGAAGTGAGGACAAGGCACAAAATTTTACATTGCGTTGCGTCTCTTCTTATATTTATCACTCAACGGTATTATTAAGTACTTAGATTAAGCAGTTCATGACTTGCTTAAACCATAGGTACTACAAAAATTTTTCTAGAAAGATATATTATTTTATCTGTAGCGAGTACATAATAATCGACAAAGTAGTTTTAAATAAAAAATAATTTGCAGTTTCGAAACGTTCAACATATGTTCAAGGACACGTCTGTTTTATTGTATAAAAATAAATATTTTATACCTTCGAATTTTATCTTTCGATATTCATTTCCTTTTTTGTACATCTATAAATTTATAAATATGCAGATATGAAAAGATTGTGACACGGCAACACAGAGAATTCCTTAAATAACCCCTTGTTGAGTCAGAAAATAAAAAATAAATAAAATGTTTTTTTTTGTTCCAGTTATGGTAAAATTTTGTGTGCTTTCATCATTCCTAAGATGCTTGACAACTTCTTCTATGAACATTCCTCACATCAATCTCATTTATTGGAAGGTCTTAATACTTTACGATGTAAAGGAGAACTTATCGATATTACCCTTATCGTAGGTACGTATACATCTACAGAAAAATTTTTTGCATTAGTAATAGTAACAAAAATTTATTGTACTAACATTTTTTTATGTCTATGTTACTACGACCATTAAAAAATAAATAAAAATTATATATAGGTTTTTCCTGGGTTTTGTATATCATTGCACAGTTACACTTGGTCTGGTCTTAACACTAGGTAGGTGCTTTTTTGTTAAAAAGTTATATATTTTAATGTCAAAACATTTTGTAATAAAATAAATTTAAATATAAAAAATGTGCTATCTAAATTAATGTAATATTAAATTATTAGTCACTGTCTGTTGAAAAAGTAAAACAATCCAGGATTCATTATTTACAGTATTATGGGATATACATCTCATAGTTTCACAATTGTTCAAAAAGTTTTGTTGTTCTATTGTAAGTGTAAATTCTGTAAATTGCTGTAAATTCTTATATGCCTTCTATTGTAGGCTCTCAAATTATTTTCTCTTGCACTGCACTAATACAAGTATAGCATAAAATTCTTCTTGAAATACAGAGGTGTGCTTGTCAAGTGGACAACGACCTTCATTTCTACCTGACTTGCTGCATATTCCCGCTCCAGTACCGAGCTTATTCTTTAGTCTGCCTGTAGTCCCGATCATTTGCTCTACTTATAGGAGATGTTTTTTCCTTCTCTAGTACCTTTCGATTTTTAATGACAATTTCGGATTTCCTGTAGAAGTTATATTTCATTAGCATGTGGTCTGTTGGCATTTTTAGAATGTCATCTTACACATTTTTGATTTCTGAATGTTCCTTTCCATAAGTTGCCTTATGGTTTGGTGATCTTTTCAGCCTGGTTAGAGTTATCCTTGCCTCGCCCATTACTAACGTTGCCGTAGGTGTAGTTCGCATTGTCCCCGTTTTTCCAATACAGGTCAGTATTTGTATCTTGCCCATTTTGGTCTTAGCAGAAATTTGTTTCATGTCAGTTCCAGGATAAATTTGAATCTGATATACCTCTAAGGTTCTTTACCTCATCCGACAAGTATATTGCTTTCCCCCTAAACCAAAGTGTGCCAAGTTGTTCCTAATTTCTTCTTTTGGTAAAAGCTACTATTTGAGACTTGGAGGGACTGGGTTCTTAAGATTCCATCCATTAGTAGGTTCCACATCAGAAGGGACATTAATCACCCCTGTAAACATCCCCTGAATGTATGTACTACCATTTTTTGAGAGTTGTTTCTAATAGCCTGTTTTCAAGCCTATAGTTTATCCACCTGCAACTTGTGGCATCGATTCTGTTTCGTCTCCTTGCCGTGGCTATTAATTTATAGGAGGTATTTTCAAACGTTTCCTCTACATATAAAAAGAATGCCAACAGCACCTCTTTTTTGTGTGAGGCATATTCAACACTTCTGGCGAGCTGGTGCAGCGCTGTCTCTGTAGATTTGCCTACCCTATGGGCATGTTGATCTCGGTTTATTGGTCTTGTTGCCGAAATGCCATATCTAGAAGAGAAGTTTTTACAGATTCTTTAGTACGAATGATATGAGACTGACTAGTTTCAGAGCAAAGTAGTTACCCAAACAAGAATACTGCCAAAAATGACCAGAAAACAACTCAGACAGAGTGACCGAGATTCTAGCCGGTCACTGGAGTTTCGAAAACATCTATACAGGATGAAAGTAAGCAACACAACTCTAAGCAGAGGATGTGAACAAGAAGAGAAATCTTTCGAGAACATCCTGTATGATTGCTCGGTTTCTCAACTAAACAGAAATTCTACCTTAACGAGTACTAGCCAACACAAGAAAGACTACCTTCAAGGACATCGTCAACTATTTTGCGACAGCAACGCACAATGTACCCAATTAGGTCTAAGTTGAAGTCTTTATTTGTAATACATTGAGAGCAGCATCCTCTTTAGAAAATTCTGAACTTAGCCTGTTTTTTAACATTCCTCAATATAATACCCGATCCATATTATTTTTATTTAGAGATTAAAGAAATTAAAGAGAAATTTCTGTTTAAGAAAATTGTATAATTTTTTTATTTCAGAAGGATATGCTTTCGGAGCACACAAAGCAGTATTAGCAGCATGCAGTGATTACTTTAAAGCCATGTTCTCAGACAGGATGGTGGAAGCCACTCAGAATGAAATTTGTCTAAAAGGCGTCACAGCAAAAGGTAGCAAAATATTAAATATTATCAAATCTTCCACAGATTGTGAGAAACAATATTTATATTTTATTTATTTCTTATGGTTTTTAAAATATTCTTATTTCAAAAAATATCCATTAATATTATACATTTATATAGAAATAAATAAAAATAATTGTTTTTAAAAAATTATGTTTCTAGGTTTCCAACAACTTTTAGATTATGTTTATACATCACGTCTAACCTTAAACTTAACCAACGTCCAAGAAGTTTTGCAAGCAGCATCCCATGTCCAGATGGATGCTGTCATGCAAGCTTGTGCGTCATATTTAGAATCTCAAATAGATCTGGATAATTGTGTTGATATTGCTATTATAGGTAAGATGAATTTGATGTCGTTTGATGTGAATAATCTAAGCTTATTATATTTTTGTTTTAGCGGAAACGTATTGTATTACGCAATTAAGAATGAAAGTGTATAGATATATGTGTAGTAACCTGTTAGAATTTTCTAAAACTACAGGTTTTTATAGACTGACACCTCAACAATTTGAACATTTAGTTGACTGTGATAATCCCGTAGATTGTTCAGAAGCCGATCTATTTAGGATAGTTTTACCTTGGCTATTACGTTTCGAAACTAATGAACTAGATGTGCGGTTAACTCAAGCCATCCGCATAATTCGTCATATCCGTTTTAATGAAATCTCAAAAATTGAACTCGATGATTTACTCGATAATGTATTTGAAGAACGCAATGATGAATCGCAGTTATACAAAATAATTCTTCAAGAAGTTTATCGACAAACAACCAACAAAGAATCTGTATCTGTTTGCCCTCTTGTTAACTCGCGTGGACTGAAAATGGCACTCATTAAAATAGGTGGATTTGGTAACAAGACCGGATTAACCAACCAAATTACTTATTGTTTTCCTTCGGAACGAAAATGGAAACACTTAACCTCAATACCCCATATTGATCAATGTAATTTCGGTACGGCTGTAATAAATAACGTATTATATATAATTGGAGGATGCTATAATGAAAGTTTACTAGAAAATGTTCATCCTTATGGGTTCAAATACAATCCGAAGTAAGTGCTTTGAACATCATTAAATTAATGGATTAAACGACTTACTTTAAGGAAATTTAATCCAAATTATATGAGCATGTTTGTTTTCCAAAACATAAGTACACACTGTAAATTTTAAAGAGATAAGTTTTTGTCACCATCGTCACCGATATCACCCGAACCAGCCTGTTAATCATAATTTGTTGTTGTAGATCCGTCTCCTGAGGTTGGATATATCTTTCTATCTACCTATCGTATCTAGGAGGGGAGGGAAGTTATATTTTGGAAAACAAACATGCTCTTATAATTTGGATTAAACTTCCTAAGGTAAGTCGTTTAATCCACTAATTATATTTCGCATGTTTGTTTTCCAAAATATAAGTACCTACACACTGTAGATGTTTAGAGTATTTCTGATTTCCAAGAAAGTGTTTACTATAATTAGCACGTATCATCTAGCGAGATTGTCAAGTGTAAATTAATTAATGTTAACGCTTTGGCTATTGTTTTACTTTTATTGATTATAAAAAGTAATACAAAAATAAAATTAAGATTATAATAAATAATTATACATTTATTTGTAAATGGAAAATTAAACATATTTATCAAAATTTGTGGCAATTAATGTAACAGTTAACATTTTTATTTATGGCTTGTCCAGTATAAGTATAATTGCACGTCACAGCTGTCAGAACGGGACTATGTTACCAAGCATTTAAAATAGTGTTAGAATCTAAAAAAAGTCAAACGAAGTTTCTCTTATATTTTTCTTTTTATTTGACTACAATACTACAAGCGGCAACAGAGCGCAATTTTGCCAACATCTAAAACATTTTAGCACGAGGTGTGTTCGTTTGAAGTTTATATTTTTTTAGTCCAGGACTTGTATTTCATATACAATTAATTACGTAACCTTTCTTAAAGCATTTATTTATTATTTGTAATAACTTTTCGGCCTACGAATTTCAATATTTACCAAATTTACAGTGAAAAAAGATACTGATTGACAGTAGCAAACGAACGAAGGAAGTCAAACGAACAGAGCGATATGTTCACTTTGATGACGTGCACTTATATTTATATTGGACAAGCCATATATCGTTCGTTCGGTGGATCTTTTCCCATGACCT
This sequence comes from Ophraella communa, assembly GCA_035357415.1. NCBI lineage: Eukaryota > Metazoa > Arthropoda > Insecta > Coleoptera > Chrysomelidae > Ophraella > Ophraella communa. Next base: position 16,123,952 of record CM068985.1, on the reverse strand, counting down.
TGAACCATATACAAACGCAATACATCAATACATTAAATAACACGTAGGTCGTAAATTGATAGTTTAATAAGGATATGGCTAAAGTGACGGTGGACGTTATTTATTATTGTATTAAAGCTGGTGATATTTGTAAATATTTTATAGCCCTTTAGCAATATGCTACCTAAATGTTTAGTTTAAAAAAACTGTTAGTATACCAGAGTTTAATGGAGCTATTCTTCAAACTTGCTATTAAACAAATTTACTTGTTTAATATTTAGTATCAATAATAACTTTCTCACTAGAAACTATGCAAATCAGAATTGCTTTGTTAGGGTTATGGCTGCAACCATTACTATTGGACAGTCCCACCCACACGGTTTAACTTTGAAAAATAAATGGGTTGTAAAAATAAATAATTCATATTTTAAATATGTTTATTTAAGGCTTAAATATATATACAATAAATTTTATTTAATTTTCCTCATATTCAGAATCAGAACAGTCACCAGCATTTATATTTATTAAAATTGGTTGAATGCCAATATCATCAATATTCTGCTCTCGGGCATACCACTTTTGTATGATTTCATGTGTATGCCTAACACATTTTTCCCAAATTTGTGGATTACATTGTTCCAGTGCCTCTTTCCACATATTTATAACTGAACTATCTGAATACCCATCTTTACCAATATATTTATTATAATATGACTTGCAATTTGCCCAAATTAATTCAATAGCATTGAATTCACAATGATATGGCGGTAGTCTTAGCACTTCATGTCCATGTTCTCGTAGTAACTCATCAATTATATAAACATTTTCTTTTTTATTCATTTTTGCAATTTGTAGCAATTCTGGTTTTGTAAATTTTGCATCAAACTTAATTTTGTTTTTCATCAACCATGCTTTTGCCTGGACTAGAAAGAATTGGATTATTTTCTTTTCTTTTTTTTATAGCATATACTGTCCGCCGAGATATTTTCAAAGCAACAGCTACCCTCTAACATAAAAAATTGATTAATAAAAGTATATTGCTAAATAATATTTATTTTACTTCTTGAACACTTGAAATTGGTTCCAAAGGTCCCCCATTTCTTTTTTCTAACACAAAATACTCCAACAAATTCAGGACCAGCTCCTGTGCTTGCGAATTCAACCTTTTTCCAGGCATATTCTAAAAATGAAAACTATTTATCAATGGTTCTGGTTATCCAGAAAATTAGGTCAATATTTTCTACTTTGGTAAAAGCAAAATGTGTTTCATATAATTCAGTTTGATGGAGTTCTCTCCAGAATCATAATGATATGTCAATTCAAGGTTAGTTTTCATTGCAAAATAAATTAATAAGAAGTAGATAAATAATATTCACTTACCACAATTATTCAAACACTCAGGTATAGGTTAGTTGTTAAAACAACTGTTTTTAAAATAAATTTATATGCAATAAGGGGGTCCGGCGAAGAATAGGGAGACACGAATTTTGCAAAAAAAATATTAACACTAAAAAGGGACTGGTTTCTATAGTAAATTTTCGTAAAAAAATTTGCGGGTTATCCAGTATTTTTCGAGAAAATTGGAATCAAAAACTCAAATTTTGTAGGTTAAATACACAAAACATTCACTGTCCAAGGTGCGTTATGTCATGTAGGTACCAGCGTTGCCACATCTCTAAATAAAACCTAAATATTAGGAAAATATTTTTTTACATTTTAGTTATATAAAAAATATTGATAATAAAATATGAAATGAAGAGAGAATATTACTAACCAAAACTAATCGGTCTTTTTGCATATTATAAAAGATAAAACTAATATAAATAAACTGGCAAAATTCAGTGACGGGTAGCGATGCTAAACTAACCTAACCTAACCTAACCAAAACTAACCTAACCAAACCTTACCTAACCTAACCTAATCAAACTTAACCTAAATAAATCTAACCTAACCCGAAGGGAAACTATCCTCGTATTGAAATTCACATAGAAGAAAATATCAAAAACAGAACCTAACCCAGGAAAAGCAAACTAACAAAACACGTTTGGTTAGATTAGAGAACAAAGTATATTATTAAAAAAACAAATGTAACTTACAAAAAATAAATAAAATATTAAAAAAAAATTAAAAAAATAACAAATATTACTAGAAAATTAACAATAATAAATAAATAAATAATAAATAAAATAATTGCAAAATTCTCAAAAAACAAACAAAAAATAAATGGTTCTCACTTAAAAGAGAAAATAAATCAATCTTAAAATAAACAAGACAAATCATACTAAAAAAACATAATCAATATTTTTCTACTATTTGATTTATTAAATGTTCCATTCTGGAGGAAGCATTTTGTCCATAAACCCCATCCCACATAAATTGATCTATATATTCAGGTAAAAAGGGACTGGACGTAACACCCAATCTTCTTAGGTATTGTTTAAGTTTTGACCAGTACCCTTCTACCTGATTTGTACAGACACCAGTAATAGGATCCTTAAAGAATTTGGAATGATTCACACTTTTGTGGATGTATCCCAAATTCATTAAGTTATCATAACTTTTGAATTTGTCTGTCCAACATGGTTTTTGATTACTTCCTCCAGAACGGATCGACTTCTGTTAGGTATATACTGAACATATCCCTTTTTGGTGGTACAATCGTATATCCCTACAATCCATCTTTCAGGAATTATTCTACGCCCCTGTTGTATTTCCTTTTGGTGATAACAGATTAATAAATGATATTAATCTGTTATCACATGTTAATAAATGATATATTACAATTTATTGCAATATAAATTAAATTAGCATATAAAACTCAATTTTCTGCATATAATTTGAGTTAAAGTATTATAAAAAGTAAGTTGTTTTAATTTTCAAGTCATTAAATTTCGAAATTCGTGTCTCCCTATTGTTCACCAGAACCCAATAAGGGGCAATAAAATGGATAAAAATCTAAAATAAAAATGTAAACAACGTATTTGGTCTGTCAATTTACAAATACACGGATAAACCACAGAACTTTCATTCATTGTGTAGGTTACACCTATCATCGACATTCGTCATATGGCTATCTCTGTTTGTTATATTATGCTGTATTGGAACAAACGGTTCAATTTTGGGGTTTTAGTTTCTGTGAGTGGAAAAGAGACGTACTACAAAAAGTAGTATGTTAATAATTTCAGCCATGGGAAAAGATCCAGCGAACGAACTGTATTTATATAAGGCCAGATTCATATTCATTTACTTAAGGTGTGTTCGGGGAGCAAGCTATTTGCGCCAGTTGGCGCTATCTAGTACTATTCTTCGTTTGCGTTATATGGCGCTTGGCGCTACATAGCTCGAAAGTGTGCACACCCTTAGTCAGAGTATTGTATCGCAAAAATTTGCAGAACTTGTTAAATATTTGAGGTTTTTCTGTCCATCTAATTGTTTCTATATCGAGGCTTGCTCGGGCGACGGCAGAAGTTGATGCGTGACGTTGAATTGATTAGTATCAGTACCACTTTCCTTTAAGACCTTTTTAATCCAACGACTAATGGTTTGCGAGGATGCAGGATGATATGGTTTTTTAAAAGTTAAGAGAAGGTTTTGGTTTTTCTCGGTTCGCTGACTTTTTGTTACATGTATATAATGAAGTAAGCTAGATGCTACGCAAAGTTCTGGTTTTTCTTGGAAAAAGGGCAAAATTAACGGCTGATCACGATTTCGAGCTGAGGTTTTTAATATATGTCGGTTAATTTAATTTGGGAAAACGTTGGACTCTTTGGGCTGTTGTTAGTGCCATTAACATACATAATTTTAAAGTTGGTTTTTCAATTGTTAGCTGAGATGTAGGTACGCCATTGTTCTAAAGCGTTTAAAACTACGGAAAGGTCATACGTAAATTTGGGGAAGACAGGTTTTGATTTAAAAACCCTCCTTAGAAATGAAATTTATGGTACTAACCCTTACTGTGTGAAAGTTCATCTTATTCAGAACAATAAACAACTAAAAGGTTGAATTAACTTCCACTATTTATTCTATAAATACTTTAAATGCAATGACAGCCGTTTCGCTATCGGATATTTAAAGTATTTATAGAATAAATAGTGGAAGTTAATTCAACCTTTTAGTTGTTTATTGTTCTCCTTAGAAATCTTATGTCTAATTATATTGTTTTCCTCGTTATAAAATTTTAAAATAATACTAAGGGCCGAGCGAGTGTTGCTTAATGAGGAATAATATATGCTCCGTTGTCCAGCTCCGTTTGGAAAAAATCTAGAACTTCGCTGAGTGAGGGTCAGAAAATTTGTATGTTTTTTGAGTTCATGAATGTCCACCATTTTTTATAAGCTGTGATGTATTGTTTAAGTGTAACAGTACTTAATGATGATATTAGGGTTGGTATACTCCTTTCAGGTGCTCCTTTGGATTGAAAGCTTCTGCGGATAATATCGTTGCAGCCAGGATAAGGTTCCGAAACATGGAATATGGTTATCTGAAAGGAGATATTAATAAATTTTCAGATGGTCCAAATATTAGTGCTTTTAAAAAGGCAAGTTTCTTAAATAGGGGGTACTAGGGTTGTTTCGGACAATATGGTTCTTTTCCTTTTGCTCCGTCTAAAATGATTTTGTTAAGAACACGAGGAATGAGCGAAAAAAGGTGGAAATGAGTAGAAAAACATATTTTTCCACGATATGGTGAACGCAACCACTGCTAAAGAATCGGGGTCCTTATACCAAGAAATTAATATTTTGCATTTTTTTATTAATGTTAGTGGCGAACAGATCAATTTCTAGTTCGAGATTAAGTAAATATTCAATGTCTTCAAAAAGGGACCTTGATTCTTTATCTGCAATGGTATTTTCATTGTTTTAATATAAGAAGTGAACATTTCGCATTTTTTCGCACCATTTCCAGATTAAGATGATAATATTTAACACTGTCCATTCTGTTGATAACTAATATTGCGTAATAAAATATTGACATTTTTAAAGTTTTTTGCGGAACATTTTAACCGGTAAAAAGCCGCAAGGATTTCTGGATAGTTTATGTGGAGATTTGGATCTTCTAGAGACTTGTTAATTTTTTTAACACCTCAAAACTCAAATAAGTTTAGATATTAGAAAACAAATTGTAATTAAAAAAATACAAAAAATAAGGAACAATTGATATTTGCAAATTAAGATTTTATTGTTTTTTTTATAAATGAGAACCATAAAAATTAAAAACCTACAGATTGTTCTGAGCTTCTATAAAATATAAAATAATTTTATTCAAAGATAACGGAGATGTTAGAGAAGAACAGAAAGAGTGTACCAAATACACACTCTTAATTTCATTTTTAGAGATTTAAACTTAAAACATAATGTAACCTTCTATGCAATAAATTTTAAGTGTACCCATTTCATTTAAGAAACCCTCTTACCTAAAGCCAATGTCTCCAATGAGTTTTAAATTACTTACCTGTAAAATATTTTTACAATTACCATGAGTTTATTATCTTATTTTTAATAAAAAACTCAACCCATTGAGTTTATTATTTTGAAAAATAAACCGAATTGACCTTATAAACATATTTAGAGATTTGTCGTTTAAAAGTCTTTGTTTTTTTTTATTAAACTATGTAATTCTTTTAATTTTCAGATCTTCTGATCGCCCCTTTACTATTGTGTATGATAAAACAGGTCCCTCGAGCTATACAAATTTATTACTAAGAATAATAAAAAACTCTTCGTTTATTATTTCATTAATTTTTACTTAGTTTTAAAGAAACTTTTAATATTGTGTATAATAATTGACACTCATTTTATATATTTATAATTTTTGATTCATTCAGATATTTCTACTTCTTTTTTCTGTTTTTTAATTTTTAAATACTCCTAATAATCACATTTTCATATACTCAATTTTTGGCAAAAATTTAGTAAAAAATCGTTTTGGCATTGAAATAATAAAAGTTTCACTCAAATTCTTGAGTTTGACTCTGGCGGATTAGATAATTCTCACTAGCGCGATGTAATATAGCAGTAGCAAGAGCACGAGATACTTTTAATAGTTCCAAATAATATTATTTTCTTGAAATGATTTACCTCAAAACTTAAGTTTTCATTTTAGAAAAAAAATTTCGAAAAAAATAATTTAATTAAATATTAGTTTTTAATTTGATTAAACAGAAATCTAATATAAAAATCTAATCTATTTATAAATAGCCGATATATTAGGGAAAAGCTGAAAGAATGCACCAATAAAACACACTTATTATTTCCCTATGCCTATTGTGAACCGTTTATGAGCTATGATGTTTTTTATTTGAAAATGAACAATGTACAGCCAAAGACAAATGAAACGCACAACTAGATTCAGGTGGGATTAGTTGCTGACCTCATGTTGCAACGCTGCGAATAGAATTGTGACCAGGTCTCTTTAGTTTAAAAAAGGTTTATATTTATAATATCGCAAAACTCGTTGTATGAATCAAGTACCAACTAATGTAGATATAAATAATGTGATTTTAATTACTATTTAAATGATTTTATTTATATATTACTTATATGTTTTTTTTTTAATTTTGTCTGTATTGCAAACGATCGATGTATTTTAATTTTATATTAAACTTTAAGAAAGTTCCCAATCACAGGAACGGAACGTTAGTAATGAAAGTCACAGTGTTTTAATTCATTTTCAATACATATTATATAATCCGCTCCCCCCTATGGTCACCCCATGGAACACCCTATACATTTTGGGATTTTCTACATTTCTTTGATGAACTGATTTCAGAAATTATATTATCCCTCATCCTCGACTCGGGATAATGTTCACAACAAAAACATTTGTTATAGTCTGGTCGAGAAGTCATTTAAATCTGATTTTGGTGTCAATCGATTCGGAATGACAAATATAAAAATGTTCCTGAATATCAAAATCCGTTTTAAAAAATTTCCTATTGTTATTAACAATTTAAGATTTTAAAAAAAGGGGGTTTACGTTTTTACTAATAACTCATAAACTATAATAGCTACAACAAAAAACTGATCGGATTCTTAAAAAATTTTTTAAAAATTATTAAACAAGCCATTTGTTTAAAAACATTTATTAAACAATTGGTCACAAACATTTAAAAAAATTGGATTTATATTGTTTATAGCGTATTAAAAACTACTGTAAACAGTTGTTTACAAAAATTTAAATTTTTCACATCTAAAATCGCATTTGTTTACTTTGCTTGTTAATAATAAAAATTTCAATTGTCAAAAATTTTATTATTTAACTTTGTTCAGTAGCTTTATGATAAAGGATTCCAAGGGTTAAAAAAATTCTTGTGTTTTTATTTTACTCACAATAACGAATTTAAAGTTAGTAACAATGAAGATGTAATTTTTTAATTAACAAATGGATAGAAATCTCAAAAATAACGGAAAAAAATTTTTGACTACAGAAATTTGTTCTCTGATATGTTCTTTTACTGCTAGAATTTAAAAAAAAAATTTTATTAATATTTACTTTTTGAAAAAAAATAATTTATGTCATTTGGTCGTTGCGACGGTGACGCGCCGCCTGTTTTTTATGCCATTTTCAACATTAATTTAGACCTATAAATAATTGAGCTACAACTCGGGGAGTTGAGACTTTTTTGTTTGAAATTTCCTGCCCTTTAAGAATCCGTTCAGTTTTTTGTTCTAGCTACTATAGTTTATGAGTTATGAGCAAAAATGTAAACCCCCTTTTTTTAAAATCTTAAATTGTTAATAACATTAGGAAAATTTTTCAACGGATTTTGATATTCATTTTTATATTTGTCATTTCGAATAGATTGATACCAAAATCAGATTTTTCGGATCGGTGTAACCCAAATCCGATTTAAATGACTTCTCGACCAGACTATTACCTCATTTTAAATTATTTTAAGAGAGTTCATATACGTTGTATTCGGTGACCAATAAAGACGAATCGCTCAAAAATATCTTTACACTAGTTAATTTTATAAAACAAATCGGCAAAATCAAAACCCATCAAAAATTACCGAAAAGTCGAAAAAATAAAAAATATCGAAACTTATATTCGACATATTTCCACCAGCACAAACACAAAAATGTTAGAAAGTTAACTATCGTCCTACGGTTTATATTAATTACTATCATAGAATAAGGTTTATGAGTTACTATTGAGTAAATATTAATACACCCCCAACTCATCTTTTTACTAAATCCAGGCAACTTAAATTTTGATTGTTATAAAAATGCAAAATAGTTGAACCAGAGAATGAATATGTAAAAATCCCTTAGAAACTATGAAAACTACACAGTAGACCTATCATTTAATATTCGGCCCAATGTTCTCTAAATATGCATAATTAACCTTAGACTAATACCAGTGACTATAACAATATTTATTGTTATAGTCACTTCTAATACTAAAACTGTGGAATAAACCAAATTTGCCAAAATGTATCGTTGAAACGTCTGCTATCCCCTCCAAATAGATAGATTTACGTTATTACGGTCACAATTATTGATGTACTCGTATTTCTAATACATTTCATCAGCGTTGCCAGGCATATAATAAGTAAATGAAACTAGTTGAATTTTTATGAATTTTGGTGGTTGCCTTGTGCGTTTCATTTGTCTTTGGCTGTACGTAATGTTTAATGTTCTCTAATGTAATTTGAAAAAAAAGTTTCTGAGGAACACTTTACCATATATCGCTTTATATCGTCTACACTATAAAGCTATTTTTTTTATACAGGTTGTTAAAATTAGCATAAAATCGGCATCGGGAATTTTCGCCCAATTCTTTTTTTTCCAAATGGGGCATTCATTATTTTTGAATAATACGTTGCTCACTATCGATCTGTATTAGTATTCCCTATACCTCTCTCGTTTTCAAATAAATAAACTTTATACATTTTTGCACATAATTTATTTTTTTATAGGCGATTTACATCTTTCATATTGTAAGTTGAACGTTCAAAGAAAAATGACATTAGCTTGTTATTTCAATAAATGTTCAAAATTCCACCCATCCTCTACACAACATTTATGAACTATTTTAATTAGATTTTCATTTGTAGCTCTTGATATTGATTCTCCATCTATTCCGTTAAAAACTTGAAGTACTTTAATTTTTATAATTTCTTTAGTAGTAACAAATTCAGAGAACACCTTATTTGTAACATATTCCCAAATATAATAATCTAACAGTGATGGTGGTCAGAGAAACGAACCTTTATCTATCGATCTATCGCTGAATATTTCATCAACGTACAATGTTCCTTCTAGAATATTGTGAGCAGGTGCATCTTTGAAACCACGTTTTATTAACCTCATTATTAGGTAAATCGTGCAGTGCAATGTTGAGTCCAATGATGTTTTTTTTTTATTTTGTGAATTGTTCCAGTCTATACCTGTAACAACTGCTCACATTGCCATAAGGTGATGTTGGATGAGTTGCAAAATATCCCAGGATTACTATTTGTAATTATCGACGTGGGTCTTTGGCTTATTCCTTTTACTTATAAACTGTCCAAACTGGGAACAGTTGTTCAACGTTCAACGTTTTACAGTGTTTTGGTTTGGTCGAGGCTTCTGAGGATACCTCTTAGAAAAAACACTCATATAATTAAATTTAAAAAATAATCATTTGTATATTAATATTTACTATTTTGTCAAGAAAATTTGGCAAATGAGAATTTAAATTCTTCAAGTTCCCAAACAACTCATCATATAGTTATTTAATTTATTAAAAAAGTAGTGCATTTAATATAAACACTAATTTTTTATCAGGTATCACAAATGGTCGACGATGGCTCCAATGAAAGTAGAAAGATGTCGCTTTAGTCTTAATCTTGTTGATGGTCTCCTGTATGCTGTTGGAGGTGTAACCGAAACCGAATATAACGATTATAGCACTGGTGAATGCTACAACCCCTTATCAGATTCCTGGTATATGATTCCATCTTTACCGGAATATGTTACTCAACATGCAGGTGCCGGTTTTGAAAATAAGTTATTTATAAGTGGCGGTCTTGATAGGTACTATGCACCGGTTAGTATAATATACATTACTCTTTTTAGTTTTTCTAACACAAATAAATATGTAAAGTTGTCCTTTAGTTCAGATGAAAATACTTCCAAAGCATGATGTTAATTTCTATCAGCTCCTCAAAATTAATATTATTATGAGATAAAGCAGTCATATTCCACTCGTTGTTAAAAATAATAGTCATAAATAATTATCATTTTTCTAATTGAGAACTGTATATATTTTCATTTTTAGAGTAACCAATTGTATTGTTACAATGTAAATTTAAGGAAATGGAAGACGTGTAAAGCGATGTTAAAAAAGCGTGCAGATCACGTGATGTTGACCGTTGGAAAATATTTATACGTATGTGGAGGATGGAGGGAAGAAATTTTTACAAATAGAAGAGTTTTAGTTGATACAATAGATGTATATGACGTGGAAAAGGATAGTTGGAAGGTAAGTATTATAAAATTTTTAAGTTTCTTTAAACATATTTCATCAGCATACCTTTAAAATAGTTTTATTAGTTACTTTTTCCGCCAACCATCTATTTATTATGTATCTTAGCGTACTCAAAATCGATAGTTCACAGTTTTAGTATATGCAACACAACATACATTGCTCTTTTAAATGTGTTAAAGTTGGATAATGTTATGCAATTATGTTCTAACCCACGAAAAGTTCTATCGGAGATAAATTGATTTAAAGAACTCAAATAAGAAATAGGCTATTGATATAAGCTTTATTCGGGTTTCGTTTTTCGGACGGTTTGAGAACGATTTGCTGACTGCGCACAACTGGATGTGCAGTAGACTAAATCCAAGGACTATTTATGTACGGTTTAAAAACTGTCAACAAATGAAAAAACCCGAACGCCTTATTTTTTAATATCTGATACAAAAAGTAAATTATTTTGTCCACAAACCTAAAATGTTGGATAAACTCTTCATCACTATATAGGGGTACTGTTTCATCGGCATAATTCTCATTTTTTACTTTTTTCTGTAATAATTCGGGTAAAAAAAGATTTGCTACCATCTCCAATCCATCATTATTTGATGATGAAAAAGATGAGGATGAATCTGACGAGAATTCTGCCAATAAATCCATAATAATATACCTACTCAATAAACAAATACCAAGAATAATTTGAATTTAAAATGCACACTACAAACAACAATGACTGAGACGCGCATGCGTCAATTAGTCCACGAAAAATTCTTACTTTTAACAGTCAGAAATAAAACCCGAACACTAAACTAAAATTATAGAACGGTTCGAAAACCGTACAAGAAAAACCCGAACACAGGATTTTTTAGTGCGCAGAATCCTGACAGTTTGAAAACAGTAATCAAGTAAACCCGAACAAAGCTATTTATAATTTCATTTATTTTTTAAATTATAACATGGAAAATGACAAAACACTACATTGTAAAGTTATAAAGTGTCAAATTTGACAGAAATCATTGTCCAAAGCGGGTTAGGACATTTTAAAAAAACGACAATTATACCTTAATAAAAATGAGCAAAACTGACCTAAACACTAAACTTTGTGAAAAAACAATTTTAGATGTTTTTAATCTAGTCCTCAAGAAAAGTTTCATCAATGTCAAAATCTACCTCGCTTCCGAGCCCTTCTATATCCTCTTCAAAGTTGGTACTTGGGGTTAATTTTGAAAAGATGTAAAATGCTCTGGCATCTTGAGGAATTAGTTTTAAAACATCTTTTAAACCTTTTATTTTTTCTTGAGATAAAGCTTTGCCGCTTGGCCACAACAATGGTAGATGTATATCCTGTATATTACATTTGCGGCCTTTTCCGCGTTTTTCAATACTAACTTCAGTATACTCTTCTTCTTTAATATTTGTATTTCATGAATAAGGTCTTTGATTGATCTTTTTTTTAGTAAAATTTCACGTGTTTTTACCAACTAATATTTTGTTTATTGATATCAACCTTTCTGTTTGTAACTGCCTTTATTAAGTTGATCACTGATACCATATCCTCTTTTGTCATTTTATTAACAATAAATTTATTTCTGTTTCTACAGCCTTTCATAATGTTGATGTAGTGTACATTCCTTCATTGGTTTTGAAAGCACATTCAACGTCTCCAAAATGGGAATCAAAATGGGTAAAAAGAATAACCTACTGGTGGGTTAGAACACTTTTGCTTATTTATACATGCGCCACATACAACGTTTGTGGGTTGGTATGTTTTCTCCTAGATGTCTATGAGAGCGCCAATCGGCTTAAGACAATTTTGCTTATTGTAGTACACCCAATATGAAACGTGTTTCAATAAAAATCTCAATTTCGGACGAGGTGTGGGTTAGGACATTATTGCATAACATCATCCAGTTATGCATTAGAGCATTCCATACCAAGTGACAAGTCAATTTCAAATGAATATAGGTATAAAAATACGGTGAATAATTTTATTGAAAACAAAATAATAAGCTTACATCAAATTTGAATTAATCTTCTTCAAAGTACTCTCCTTGGCTAGCGATGCACTTACGCCAGCATTGAATCCATTATTTCTGGAAGGATTATTTCGGAAGAAGAGCCAGAAGTCGCATGGTGCTAAATCCGAAAAGTAAGGTGGATGTGGAAAGAGAGAAACCTTTTTTTCCGATCGCGATGTTGACACGGGGCAAGAACAATTTCCAGTGCTGTATCCAATTATTTTGAAAAATTTAATAATTTCAATAAAATAAAGAACTTTTATTCATCTTATAAAAATAATAGTCTATTCCACTATAAATTTATACTTAATCACAATTGATTAGTCCTTTGAGCCAAGCCGCCACCGTTATTGCTATTGGTTGCCAACGATATGGTTTCTGAAAAAGTATATATTTATAGTATGGTTTTTATACATTATGATCTTTTTAATTGCATATTTTTTTAATGTTAATAAAATTAATTAAAAACAAATAATTGTCGAATATATGTATCTGTATAACTATGACGATTGGAAATAGTGCTTATAAAATATTGGACCTACAATCATAAATTGAGGGAAATATTACGCAAGTTTGACAACCCTTCTTAAAATATTTCGCGAAGCAGCCCGAATGAACTTAACATACGTTGATGGACATTTAAATGGGTATGTCCACCCATCTCTCTCGCTTTTTACTGTTCTCTGCCAGGCTTTCGTATCTGTATGAATTTAATCTGTGCTATAAGTATAATGATACTTAGTGGTAACTTAAATTATATCATGAGAAAGTGAAGTAATGATGAACTTTCTTAGGTTGTAATATTTATACTATTAGCTATGTCATTAGGAGCCCTCCAACAAAGTTGCAACCACTTTCGGCGCGCTTTAACATTTTTTGGAACACTTACAAATGCTTAAATTTATTGTACTAATCCTTATTCTGTAGAAGTCCATCTTGTAACATTGTAACACAAATATATTAAGTTATTGTAAAGATCAGCGTGATACAGTTTTTTCCTGGTTTTTCTATATCATTGCACAGTTATACTGATCTTAAAGGAAAATAGATCCAGATTATTCCCTTAGGGCTAATAACATTTAGGCTTTAATATTATTATGTCTTATTACTTCCCTACTTGGTCTAGCCTTAATACTACTTAATCAACATCAGGTAGCTACAAACAAACAAAATGTAACTTCAATATGTCAATCTCACGATGCTAATTCTAGGGAAACAGCTGTGATTGCATTTAAAAGTCTATTTTTTAAATAAAAGGTGAAAATTTAGTTCAAATGTTTAATTGTTTATTATTTTAACTTGCAAATGGTATTTCCGGAGTTTTTACCGGCTTATTTGTACATTTTGGAACTGGACCAAAATAGTGTTTTGACATGCCACTTGAATATTGAATTTTTAATTTGATATTTTAATTAATCAATTGTTTCAGATATTAACAAAAGTGCCTACTCCCCGTTACCACGCCGGTATAGTATGTGTCGATAAAAAAATTTACTTTGTGGGTGGTTTTTGTAATGATGATGATCTAGATAGAAAAACGGCAGCCATAGAAGTCTACGATATAGATACAGATGTATGGACTGTTGAAGAAAAATATCCCCAAGATATTTGGGAACATACTTGTACCACCCTCTACATCCCCAAATTTAAAACAGACGTAGAAATCTTGCCTGGAGCCAAAATGAAGTCAGAATTCTTGGGTAAATAGAATGGATTTTATAGAATAAAAAAATATGTATTATACGTATTCATTTAAATTACTTTACCCAGATTTATCTACTAGCATAAAAATAAATAAAATAACAAGTATCAGAAGATTTTTATTGTGATTTTAAAAATCTGTTTCGTTTTCATTACAATTAACATGACTAAAAAAATAAAAGAAACAATATCACAATTATACCGTTTAACTTATATATTCATAAATATATAAATAATAATAATAATAATAATACTCTGAGTATATATTAATCTACTCTAGATAGCTAAAATCGGTATAAAAAGTCTAAAATAAAACAACAATAGACGGGGAAAGCGTGACATAAGCCACTCTTGTTAAAAAATACTTACAAACAAAAAACAAATGATTACGTCTAAATTAGTATGAAATATTTTTTATGGAATAAATAATTAACTATGAATTCCATAAAGATCACTTTAGTTTGGAGTATTTGTTAATAATAATGGCATTTGTAACTCACGACTTTCTTCATCCATTACAACAATTTACAAAAATGTAAGCTCTCAAAATCCATGTAAACGTTTTGTTAAAATAGAGGGCATGTATATTAAAAAAAAAACAATAAAAACCGTAAGGCTTAATTTGCTACAATATGTATATAAAAATGAATTTGAACCAATTTTCCACAAAAACGAAACAAAATATATTTATTGCTATAATTTAAGATCTAGAACACAATTTATTTTACCATCTTTCACTAAATCATTTTTTGTAATGCAGTATAACAATGTTTAAACTGAAGCAAGGCTGAGGATTTAATACATTTTGTGTTCTGGAAAAAAATAAGATAAATGTCTTCTAAAAGGGAACTTGATCACATGCACAAACGCCATGGCGATGAATAACTGGAATTGGTTTGTAGAAAAAAGGATAGTTTATGAGATAGGTAATCAAAGAGTGAAGGGTGGATGCTCGAAATTCAGTGGCAGTTGGGGCTCATACGGTTCCTATAGATTAGAGGGATAAAATTTATGCGAGAGCATAAACATATGAGCAATAGAGCTAATATGTTTCATAAATATAAAAAAATTATAAATAAAATATCAGAATATAAAAACAGTAATATCTGTAAATAACAAGATTACAGCAAGTTATTTGTATTATTTAAAGTCGATGTTTGTTACAGATCTTAAATTATTTTTTTTCCTAGTTTGGAAAATCGGTCCAAACCTGATAGTCTAACTTTTTATAATTAACAGCAAAATCAATAAAGTCAAAGAAACTCTCTAATTACTTTATATTACATTTGAATTATTATGAAAGGAAGTACCATTTTCCTTAAAATTAACCGAATTTAAGTATTTACTGTAGATAGATTGGAGTGGCACATGAAGTAGTTCCACCACTTTCAAATAATCTTTGTCTGAAAAATAAATAAATAAAATTATAACTTTCTTTAAAACGATTGTATTTTTCATATTTATCCTTGAAGATGACATTTGTTACCATATACAGTGGGGACGTAAAGGTTTGCATAAATTCAATCTCCTCCGACAGGTAGATCTATATTTTAAACAGTTTTTTCAAATAGAAAGCTAATATTCTTTTCTCGTTTTTGAATTCTGCATTAAAAAACGATTTCAAAAATATGAGAATTAGGTATATTTTTGTTAATCACAAATAAATTATACATAACAAATTTTTAAATCAAAATGTTAAACAATAACAGCCTTACCAATAAAAGGAGTATAAATATTTATACCTAGAATAAAATATTTTATACCGAGAATAAATTCGGAATAGGAAAAATGTCTACCAATAAATATGGAATAACTTATGCTCGTAATAAAAACTCGGTATAAAGTTATACTTACCCTAAGCCTTGTTTAAGTGCAGTATAACATAAAAAAAATGTTTGCGATAAGAGGTGTAGAAGTTGTTAAGGAGGTTATTAATTTAATAAATATAGACATAGATATGGAAAATACAAGAAAATAAAAAGCTTTTAACCAAATAAGATTTACAATATACTCTGACAAAGCGTTTAGAGTAAAATATAGATTTTCAAAACAAGGAGTCAGGTTTTTAAATTAACTAATAAGGAATTCTCTAAATATGGACAAACGATGAGGCGGTTTATTCTTCATTTTACAGATACTGACAGCTTTAAGATATTGGGGTCCGAACCAAGTAATTAATGATTGATTTCAGGTATTAAACGAGATATTTAATTTATGTTTTGCTAGAAATAAGTAAAAAGTGATCAGTTAAAGACATTTTTATAATAAAATCTGCAAGGTAAGGAAAATCTCGACCAATTCCACAAAGTTAGAGCTTTTCTCGAACAAATTTAATCTAAAATAACGTATAATCACTCGTGGTGTATTGGATTACGCACTCGCTTCTCACGCAGATGATGTGGGTTCGATTACCGACGACAAAAACTTTTTTTTTATATTTTGCACTTATAAAAAACTTCATTATAAAACGCATTTGCGTATCGTAATGTAACTTTTGCGCACGCAAATTTTTGTTTTAAATGGTTGGCGACATGAATGAAGTATCTAATGGCAAGACTATTGACAATGACATTTGTGGCTAATAGCAATTTATTAATTTTATATTGTTCTTTAAGAAAGTATTTGTGAATATGAATATCATTTTTTACTTATATAATATATTATTATTCATTTTAAAATATTTTAAATTATTAACATTTCATAATTAAAATGTTAAAACTGTCAAATGTTATAAATTACACAGTGCTACCGACATATTTTTTAAAATCAAAATGTTGGTAATTCACTTAAAAATAATAAATTAATTTAAAAAATAATAAAATGAAAAAATATAAAAAATATTATAAACAACTTATTTCATATGGCTGTTGTGACACTCGTTCTTTAAAAAACTCATCGCTTCGCGATGTCATAACAGCAGCCCATATGAAATACGTTGTTTAATATACTATTATTTAAATCATTTAAATCATTATTTTGGAATAAAAAGGGAGTAGTTATACCGAATTTATTCCGACTTGATTAGTGAACAATTTATACCAAGCCTATGCTAACTATTCTAAGTTTAAATAAGGAATAACCTAATAATAAGAGATTTTTATTAGTAACAGTGGAAGTGTTTGTGGATGTTTTTCTTTTATTTTTTGGTATATAAGCATTTTGTTTACACCGTTCATTTATGATGAACTTTAGCCTTTAACACACTCAAAATTGTTGATTACCTAATGATCCTTATTCATAAATAATTTTTTATTAACGAACGATTTTATTACATGCAACACAACAAACATTTCTCTTATACAAGTACAAATGCTTTATGTGACAATGACCAGTGGTGGAGGCAACCAAACATTCACAAACTGTTTAAAATAAAGTAACTATACTAGTACTATGTATCTTTCATTGTAAACCTTGTCCAGTATAAATCTGGTTACACGTCACAACTGTCAGAACGGGACTATGTTACCAAGCATTTAATATTATTATGCCGGATTGCACCAACATCACGAGGAAAGAATAGTTAGGGGAACCTTAAAAGTTAATGGTTCCTCAAGTTCTATCCGTTTGCACCATCAAATTTTATTGTCTCCTTGGCTGTCTTGCTTAACATTGGCAAACCCGCATGAATTTAGTAAATTTTATCTATTTCAGTCTTATGTTGGCACAAAATTAAGAAAAAAGAACCAACCATACTTGAATTAAGTGACCCGAACAATAAATAACCTTTAATAATACTGAAAACCCGAAATATATCGCAAAGTACGTCTGTGTATTTTATCGTTTGGAGCACATAAAAGTTGGATAAACGCTGTTATTTCTGAAATGTAGTTAATAGTTTGGCCTCAAATTAAAATATAATACCAAAATACGTAACCTGTCAGATGGATATTCCAAATGATCCTCAATATGCATTCATATTTCCAGAACCGTTTCTTTATGCAAAGGAAACCTTCGAAAAAATTCCAAAAAATTAATAGTTTCATAATTAATTAGTTCTGTTATATACTGTCCTTAGCTAACCTACTTATATAATATCGACTATCCACACCATCTGGTTCATCGCCCAAATAATTTAAATACTCAATTTAGTTATTTGAAAAAATGCACTCAAACCAGAAAAAAACATAAAAGATTTATGGTTAAGAGGTGTTAAGAATACCTCAAGTGGTCGCTGGGGGGAACTTAAATTAAGTTAAGAATAAGTTCTCCTTAAGGTTCGTGCAAACCAAATTCACATATTAAGGGATCCTTATCTCTAAGGGCTACTTACAACTGTTGGTGCAAATGGGAATTCGAATCTAGTAAATGTCGAACGAAGTTTCTCTAATATTCTTCTTTTTATTTGATTACACTAATATGGCATATTTGAACGCGACAACAGAGCGCAATTTTGTCAGCATATAAAATATTTTAGCATAAGTTCGTTTGAAGTTTATATTTTATAAGCTCACGAGTTGTATTTGATTGACAGTACAAAACGTAAGTCAAACGAACAGACCGATTTGTTCACTTTGATGACGTGTAACCAGCTTTATACTGGACAAGGTATATGTCATTATTTATTTTGTTGTTACAATTTCTTAACATTCAATTTTATTTTAGGAAATCGTCCTTATTAATACACTTGTTGGTTAAATAACTATCTATTTTTTTCATATTTACGTCCTCACTGTATAATAGAGTTTCAAATCTTACTACCAAATATTTCAAACATTTCATTTGGTTGCCAAATTTATGGGAAACCAACTCAAACATATCAAGATATGCTATCTGCTTTAGACTTGTTGTTGAAAGCGTTAAACTTTATTTCCTTCCATGGTATTATTAATAATATGGAGGTACGAATTGAATCATTTAAGTTTTTTTACCAACGTCCAAAAAAGTACCATAATAGAATTGAAACGCCTTTGAAATGGGAAATCATACACAGACGTTAAAATCAGCGTCAACAATTTTTTTAGCAATTGTTTGATTTTTTTTCCATTTATAAATTTAAAAATTCTCCAATAATTGGTTATGTCACTTATTTGCAGGGTGAACTGATAATGGCATAGACTAAACATGCTTTGATTTGGAGTGATGTTACGAAAGATTGCTAATCCACAATTATATTTCGTAATACAAATCAAAGACTAGGGGTATTTCAGAGCTTCGTAATATTCTTCGTAAAAATTGCCTTTAAATTCTCAAATAAAACCTATATCGTATGTCAATTATTTGTTTATAATAACCTCTTGTTTTATTTAATTAGTTTATTTAGTTTTACTAATTTTAAATGTTGATTATAAGTATTTAATTTTAATCTGTTTGTTTTATTATTTTACATTTGTTCACTGTTTGTGGTTTACTTGTTTTTATTTATATGCACTTCAACAATCCTTGCAATTTTTGTTCGAGGATTTAAGTCAACAGTATTAACTTTCTACTTTCAAATTTTAAACTAAGGTATGTTCTTTCTTTATTAATTTACACGACTAAACATAACTTTTTTATAGCCTGATGATGGCCTCTATGTTAGGCCGAAACTAGTAGCTAAATTTTTTCCATCCATAAAATTCTTTGACTTTGGGTTTTTTATTTGGTTTTTCCCATCAGTCACATTTGAGATTTACTTTGCTTTAACGTTTAAAAAACACAATAAAACATCATTTGCTTCCGAAAGCTGTAGACGATTTACTGTATAAATAACATAACAGTAATTCATAATTTATGAATGTAATAACTTAAAATCACAATATTGTTGTATACAACTCATAAAACATACTCAATATCATGCGCATTCTAATTATTTTTTTTTTGTTTTATGATTTACAAACCACAGCTTTGTATTTTTTCATCAAAAATATGTTGTGTAACTTCGTAAAGGGGATATCCAACCAGATTGTAATACCGATACAAAGTTCGTATTTATACGACGATACGCAGAAGTTTACGAAGCTCTTGAATACCACTATTGTTAATGTCACACTAGTATTTACCAGACCATTGTGCTTCTAACATATTGGTATAAACTTTAATAAATATAAACTCACCATTTTCTGGTGTTACAACACCATGTCTAATTAAAAAGTCCAAAGCTACGGGAGCACTAGTCGTTTTAAAATCGGCGGTCATAATTTTATCCAGGCACTGATGTGCGGTAAGCAGTTCAAAAGTTTCTACTTCACCGTCCGCATTCACTGGTACAAAGTCTACGGGGAGTTCTAGGTCAAATACGAATTCCGTATTAGGAAAAAGACCTCGTTCAGATTCGAAATAAAATCTGAAAAATTAAATAAATAATTCAATTAAATTAAAAATTACATATTACAATATTTCATAAAATAAATCATTAACTAATTACTATAAAAGATTCGAAACAAGAAGACAATAAAGATTTTCAAAATTATTCGTCTCTTTAAAACCATCATTTACAATAACAAAATGGGGAGGTTTTATAGTAATCTCGGAACACAAAACAAAGGAAAAACCTGACAGAAAAGGTAAGATGAAGCTGTAAAAGTAAAACTTAGTAATTCGATTATCATAATATACCTAATTATTTCTACACTCATTAACAATTAAAGTGAATTTTATAGAAACTGGTATTTTATTGGTATAATAGGTTAGGTTAGGAAAAATGGAGTTATATAAATATTTACTACTTCGTATTTTAATTCACAAAGATAAACCGACGAAAGAAACAAATTCTTATAGAAAAAAATTAACAATAAAAAATAAATTGTAAAACCAACCAATTCAAATTTCCATTTCTGTCCAATTCCTAATACCCTAAAACAAAAATGAATAGTAGTAACGCTGTTCTTTTCCCTTCCACGCCAAAGTACGGCTATAATTCCTATAAATGTATAAAAAAAAGATATCACTATTTACATATACAAAAACGCCAACAACAGTTCACATTCTAATCAACCCCACTGGATGAAATGGTTGATTAAATCGTATTGTAGTTGAAGAATCCACATATCGCACCTCCGGAGAAACAATGTCGTAAGTGAAAATCTATAAAATGTTAAGGAGAGCCTTTTAAAGATTTTTTTATATTTAGCACTCATAAAAATCTTCATTATAAAACGCATTTGCATATCGTAATGTAACTTTTACGCACGCAAATTTTTGTTTTAAATGGTTGGCGACATGAGTGAAGTGTCTAATGACAAGACTATTGACAATGACATTTGTGGCTAATAGCAATTTATTAATTTTATATTGTTTTTTAAGAAAGTATTTGTGAATATGAATATCATTTTTTACATATATATTATTATTGGTGTATTATTAATTTTAAAATATTTTAAAACATTAACATTTCATAATTAAAATGTCAAAACTGTCAAATGTTATAAATTACACAGTGCTACCGACATACTTTTTAAAATCAAAATTTTCGTAATTACATAAAAATAATAAATTCATAACAGAATTCCATATGAAATGCGTTGTTTAATATACTATTAAATATTGAATACATAATAAAACACAATTTCAACCTCTTTGCAAGGGATTTGAATGCTTCCAGGGGTTTTTTAGGTCTTACTTCATAATGTTAACGTGGTTATTTTAAAGCTTTTTGTGTTTTGCGATTGCTAGTGGCATTTAGGGGGCTAGACTACCACAAATGTGTCTTTGTTGCTCTAGAACTATCTAAAAAATTTACTTTTAAATAAAAAAATTAATCTTTAATGGCAAGAAAAAATTAAATAAAACAGCTTTATTTCTTATTAATATTTAATAAAATACTAAAACAAAGATCTATAAACAGTTTCGTAATAGGTATTTAGGCACAATATTACTATTTAATGACTTCAACAGATCATCTTTCTTTCTTCCTGAAACCAAGTCAGAAAATTCACTTACGTCTTTGTTGACCCAATAATGACAATAAAATCTAGCTACCAAAATGTAAACATGCATTTCAGTAGTTGTTTCCCCAAAATAAGTTAATGTGTTTTGTCATATTTACCTTTGTGACAATATAGCTCCACACACGTCGATCGATCGTTTATTTCCACAAAGACATAAGAGACATAGCGGTAGATTATTGAAATACAATTCTGATTTTGTTGCCACAGATAGTTTATACATTTTTAGTAATATTGGTAATTAAACCTCCATTTAAAAAAAATTGCACTTACGACATTGTTTCTCCGGAGGTGCGATATAATTTTGATACTTTCTTTTCTCCTATTAATATTGCCTTCTTTATTACATACAGACATGACAATATGTAAAGATAGTGATAGTGATAGTGTTCCATCGCCAATCGAATTTCATTAGATGCATATAAGGATCTTCTTACAGTTTAATTGGAAATCGTTCTTCCAGTAGCATACCTAAAGTTACTGTTATTTTGAAATCCATTAATATTGGATTTCTTCTTGTATTCAAGACTGCAAAACGGTCTTAAATATGAGTTGTAGCTGATTTTCTTCCTCCTCCATGCCTTTATGTTCTTGATCCAGTATTTATACACCGAATCGATGCACGATTTACAACAGACACATTTAGTCTCATAGCAACCTTCTCTTGAGTTAAAACCTTGTTGATAAGAGTCTAATATAATAGGGGGAAAAATAACATGCAAAAAATATTTGCAGTAAATTTAGTACATACAAATATTTTTAAATTGGTTAGAACACTAATTAAAACATAAACACTGTTGTCGCACTTTTGACATAAATATTAAACATTAAACCAATAACTTTTTAATAAAACTTCCATGGTATACACAAAACAATTAAAAACTTTTAAGCTCAATAATAGCTGTTTTGAAACAGAGGAGAAAAATATGCTGGCTGCATTATCGAAAATTAACAATTTAATATGTTAATTGTTTTTAATAGAGTAATGAGCAAACATCCAATCATTCACTGTCAAATCACTACTGTATGCGTGTACCTATGTATTTCCCAAAAACTTCGGATGACCAAGGGAGGTCAATTTTAACCCCAAGATATGTTTTTCGTTAATAAATTGAGAAATATTTTTAATTTTTAACCCATTATTTATTTATTTATTCCAGATACCCTTATATTTTGTGATGAAAAGAATTCCCTGTATTTTCCAAATAAAAAATATTTTCTCAATTTGGGGTCAAAATTGACGCCCCTTGGCCTTTAATGTTCCAATTTTATATTAAGTAAATGCCGTTTATTATGGGGAATTCCGGGTTATTTGTGCACTCCGCCTTATCATAATCTATTTTTAGACAATGTGTATACTTCCCTTGTTGGATTACCTGCTTCAGTTAGTGAATATTAATATTCACTGGAGAATATATAGTTTTTTTACTGTTTTGTGTATGTGTATAGCTAATGCAAGCGATTTTTATGATAAGATAAAAAATAAAATTATATAAGAAAACGATGTATTGTTAGACGAAGATTTAAATGCTGAAAACAGTTCATCAAACACCGGAGAAGAAAGTGACGACGATTTAAACCAAGGGGAAAATATTTTGACAAAAGATGGCACATTTTGGAATAGAAAGAAACCTAGGAGCTCCAAACGTTTAGCAAGGAACATCTTAGCTGTGCTGTTTTTGTACATTCTTTATAGCTTAAACAATAAAAATATTGTAAGTTTTTCTTTATTTCTGTTTATAATAGTGGTAGACTATGTTGATGGTGATTGGGTCTATTTCTACCCAAATTTTATTTCCAGGCTTCGCCATTGTTCATCTCAGCACCTTTTTGCGCACCAACTTGTACTTGTGTCCAAGCTTCACATTCGTACGATAGTACGTCAATCTATAAATTGCTTTGAAAACATTTAATTTTGTATTTCTGGAAACTTCTCGTTTGCTAATAAAACTATTGTTAAAGCAGTAGTAGATATTCAAGCGATTTTTTAATGTTTGTACCGTTTTAATTATTTGACATTTTAATTCTATATATAGGTTGTTTAGGTGTCACAACCGCAGTCTTTTGTAAATTTACTTGCCGCATTCCTTCAGAGGTGATTCCAGATATCGGGGTTCTTTGGCAGGTTTTGTAAATAATCTGCTATTAGGACATCAGCAAAGGCTCGGTTATTTTCACTGGTTGCAAACTTCTTAATCCAACACTTAACTATTTGATTTATTTGGCAAATAATTATAATATCGTCTATAAATATATTAAATTAAAGAGTGGGGTCAACTACCTTCTTGTCTCACAGGGTTAAAAATTGTAAATATTTCTTGCTAATTGATGGATTAATTAAGTATTGTCTTTGTTTTAATATATTAAACAATACATGAAATAATTTCAATAAGGTGCAGTCAATATAAAAACTGAAAAAGTAGAAAATTGTTTCCACCTGCACCCAAGGTAAAGGAACTTAGCAGTTTCTATACCAAGCTTGACTGTTTTCTATGAAAAAACAACGACTTCCTGGGCTATAAGCCCCAACGGACATTGAATTACATTACAATAGAAAACGTGATGGCGACCGACTTCGTCGATCTTAAAACCATCTCTATCGATTTTCAAATCAACGGGAAGAACACTACTCTTAAACCGGGATGAGAAGAACTACTTACCTCGTACTGATGAGACACAATAATATCGGAACCGGTCAACGAGTAGTTTTCTTCCCGTTGATTTGCAAATCGATAGAGATGGTTTTAAGTATCGACGAAGTCGGTCGCCATCACCTTCTCTATTGGAATGTAATTCAATGTCCGTTGGGGCATATAGCCCAGGAAGTAGTTGTTTTTTCATAGAAAACGGTCAAGCTTGGTACAGAAACTGTTTCTTTACCTTGGGTGCAGGTGGAAACAATTTTCTACTTTTTCAGTTTTTTTAATATATTAAAACTGTTTTCATATAACTGTAACCACATATGTCAAGAATCAAACAAATTGTTATGTTGCTTGTGTACTTAATAAAATTAAAAATTAAACAGTGCGAAAAAGTCATACTTACGATACACAACCAGCACTAACTGCATTTTTTAATAAATCTAAAGGTATTGATGCTTCTTCCATTGCTTCTTTATGAGCAGTCTCCAAAATTCCATGTCCTACTGATAAACCACCTCCTACCATATTGTCCCATTTTCCTTAAAAATCATAGTAGATGAAAATGGTTTTAAATAACGTGTTAAAAATCAAACTAAAACAAAAAAACTCAACTCACAACAAAGCTAAAATAAAAAGAAATAATTGTTTTCATTAAAATTACCTGGCCAAGTCTCTTTCGTGGAAGATCTTTTTTGGAACCAAAGACAAAGACCTGGAAATAATAACTGTTATTAAATAATGAATAATGTTAAAATAGTTAAAACAAACAATAAGTAAACATAACGAAACAATGATTGAAAATGACAACGACTTTAGAGAGAAAATAGAAACATTGAATGAGTGAAGGAATGAATGGGAAAATAGGGATAAGGTAAAATGAACGAGGGAGTTAGTAGGAGATCTAACAAGTTGGTTGTGATGTGAACACAAAAGGGTGGATTACTATATCATAGTTTTGACAGGGCATGGGGCTTTTAGAGAGATTACATACCGGATCAATAGCGTGGGGAGTGTAGTTAGAGAGACGATGCGGGGTATCCAGTCTTCGGGTGCTCCATATGGTCAAATGAAAGGAGTGAAGTGGAAGGAAGGTCGGAAAAGTATGGTAAGGTTAATGATTGGACGGCAGATTAATTGAAAAGAGATACGACAAATCATAAGGATGATTGTGGAACAGAGGGAGGACGAGGAGAGGATATACCAAAGTGTGGTGGGAGACAGGGGGATGTAGAATAAAGGGAGTGGAGGTGGCCTATCTTGATGGTGCCGGGGTCACACCATTCACCCGGGGACAATTCTACTTTCCCGAGGAAAGTTGGAACAAGTACCCAGGGCCTAAACCGTATATCGTTTAAATAAAAATGAATTAAAAAATGATATATCCTTGTTTTTTGTGAGACTTTTTGGGTGGGATAGTGTATGTATGTCGCATACTATCTAACTTGAAGCTCCCCCTTTATAAATAATTTTGACGATTTTCCATATTTTTCTCGAACGTTCTAGTAACCTAACCTAACCGAATAGGGACAGACCAACTCAAAAGAAAAGAAGAATCTTACCTAATAGATATCAAACTGACAACTAACATTCAACTAACGTCACAAAAAAGGGTCTCTTACTTCGTAAAACTGTCCCCTCCTACTAACCTTGACTGTATTCTGGCCACTTGTCCCATCTTCAGTTTTCAGTTGTTGAACTTGTTTTCTGAATGGTGCCTTAAATGGTGCCAGACGATCATAGTTTTGCTGTAGATTGGTATATAAGCCACGTCGTCACTGCCTCCCTCTTGATATTAATTTTTTCACTTCGGGTGTCGCAGTACCTCTTCATTTAGTCGCTGCTCAATTGGCGTTTAGTATCTCATCGATATCCTCCATCAAGCTATGGAGATCTTAGCAAGAGTTTGTTCAGAAGATTGATTAACAGCTGATCGAAAAGCCATCAGGAAGAAATGAAGATGTCGATCCCAATCCTTATGGTGCTCCGACACAACCCTCGACAAATAAGTGGCTAAAGTACGGTTCTTCCTTGGTCGGAATGTAGCTCTAGTGGCACCCCAAATCGGCTAATGACTCCACTCACCAGGACATCCGCTAAAGTTACGACTTCTTGATTAGGTACATCATAGCCTTCAACCCATTTCGAAAAACATTTCACTACCACGAAGATGTATTTGTTTTCAACATCGCTTTGAAGCAATGGTCCTAATACACCAACAGCAATTGATTGAAAAGGGCTTCCGACCAAATATTGCTGCATTTCGGTCCTTTGCTTTCATATCGATCCATTGCTTGCTGCACATGCGGCACCAATCTTTGACGTCTTTTTTGAGGTTTGCCAAGATGACCTCCAGATCTGTCATAATGAACTGCCAGCTGCTTTCTTGATTCAGTTTTATCAGGATTTTCTATCTGTCCCTTTAGAAGTGCTAAATATGTCTTCGAAATTGGGGATTATACAAACACTTGACCCCATGTAGGGCGCTGTATTACCCGTTTTCATTCATGGATCTTCTGTAGACAGAAATATTTTTCATGGTGGTCCCCGTTATTGCAAGTCCAGTTGTTACTTCAATTTGGGAAAACCAAGTTCAACGCAGCTTCAGCATTTCATGGAATTTCTGGCACCATTTAAGGGTAACCATTCTTAAACCAGTCAAATTCAACAACTAAAAATTGAAGATGAATAAGTAGTCAGAATACAGTTAAAATCAGCATCAGTTCAGAAGGGCAAGTGTTACGGAGTAAAAGACAATTTTAATGACGTTAGTTTGATAGTTAATAGGTTAAATTCTACTTTCCCTATATCCCTAACATAATTCATCCGGCAAAAGCTTCTGTAAGACATTACCATTGAAATAGATCAGTTGATGTCCACTTTAGAACCATCCTTGTCTGAAGTAAAAGGGGACGACTTCTGGAGGGTGACATAAATCATGGTAAAGACCCAACGATCAGACATCAATCGATCAGCTTACCTATATGTTGACGGCTAAATTGACGAAAGAAATTGCTGATATACGGGGTGGTCCTTAAGTAATTGTACAAAAAGAAACAGTAGATGTTGATATTAAGAAAGATACAGGGTGGTAAAGTTGAAATTTAAAATTTAATTTTTCGCCATAACTTTCATGTTTATGGAGATTTATTTACAAAAATTTATAAGTAGAGGTTTTGAGGATGAGGAATTATAATTTGATGCATAATTTTGATGTATCTCATATAGGACGCCACATATGCCACATATTTGACATAAATTTGTGCTTAACTTTTTTGCTCTTCGACTTAACAATATTTTTCTGATAAAATATGAAAGATACGATATTTCAACAAAAAAAGGTGTACTTGTTAATAACTTCAAAACTGAACAGTTTTCGAGATAATCGCATTTTACAAATCAGCTGCATAACTCCGTGTAACGCAATTATTCCAGGCAACGAATGAAAAATAGAAAAAAACATCAATAATTATAAATTTTGGTATGGAATATTTTCAACTAAAGTTGATAGTTTCCAAAACATTAAAGAAAAAATAGTATAGGCTATTATTTTTTTACATAAATCATTAAGATAATTAATAATCTGTTATTGGAATCAGCTACATAATAATTCTTAGTTGTGATATTTGTGCGTTAAAGCACTGAATACCTGATAAATGCTTCATTTAGAGCCTTTTGGATGTCATCATTAGAACCCCAGACTTATTTAATTCATTACGGCAAATTTTAACATAGTAGGCTGATAGCACGAATGATTTTGACAACTTAAATAAGTATGGTTTCATTAACATAGTAGGCTGATGTCACTAATGATGTTGACAACTTCAAATAAGTATTGTGTCAATAAATGAGTGGCTTTTGTAATATTTAGTTAATTTTGGTTTATTAAACAAAAGCAGAAAATGCCAAGGCATAATAATTTTTCAAATATCGATATGAAAGATATGATTGCTGTTTATTGTCAGCAAAATTTTAACGGGCGTGCAGCGAAAAGGGAATATTTAAGACGATACCCAGACAGGCTGCAATCTAAACATTTAAACATCTATTTAGGAATTTAGGCGAAAGTGGTTCATTTCGTCCTAAACGTGACAATTTAGGCCGACCGAAAATGATTACGCCTGATCTAGAAGATGAAGTAATGGTTCGCGTTGACGATGATTCTCAAGTAAGTACACGACGTTTATCTTCAGGCGAAGCTACATTCACACGCCGTGGGGTTTTTAATTTAAGGAACAATCATTACTGGGATATTGAAAATCCTCATGTTAAAAGAGAAAGGCATTTTCAACATGAATTCAAAATAAACGTATGGTGTGGCATCATTGGAAATCATTTTTTAGGGCCATGCGAGTTACCTCGTAATTTAAATGGTGATAACTATTTACATTTTTTACAAAATGATTTTATTGATTTGCTGGAAGATTTGCCATTAAACTTAAGGCAAAATATGTGGTTCATGC
This sequence comes from Ophraella communa, assembly GCA_035357415.1. NCBI lineage: Eukaryota > Metazoa > Arthropoda > Insecta > Coleoptera > Chrysomelidae > Ophraella > Ophraella communa. Next base: position 16,094,829 of record CM068985.1, on the reverse strand, counting down.
AAGATGGTGCACCACCACATTATACGAGAGCAGTGAGAACATACCTAGATAACAACTTTCCTGAACGCTGGATTGGTCGTGGTAGTCATTTTTCTTGGCCACCACGTAGCCCAGAATTTAATCCGCTCGATTTTGGTGTATGGGGAGCAATGAAACAACATGTCTACAAAAATGTCATAAACACTCGCAACCAACTTTGGGAAGAAATAAATGCTGCAATGTTTCTTTTCAACCAATGATGCTATTTAATATGAGACGATCTTTTATGGAACGCATTGATAAATGCATTGAAGAAAATGGTGGACATATCGAACACTTACTTTGATAAAAAGTTTTATGTTATTCAGTTAAACTATTTCTTAATTTCAATTGAAAATAAAATATAATAGAGAGTTTGCGGTCAGTCGTTTTACGTTACGTTAGACTCCTATTTTACGTTATACTGTAGTGTAACGTAAAATTTGTAAACATGGCTTGCGGTTATCGTACCTTAAAAATCAAGGTTACAGATGACATATGATATGTCACTAGTGCAAGTTTAAAAAAGATAAATAATTAACAAAACTAAGAAAAATAATAACCATAAGAATCATGAACAAAGCCTTGGTAAACCTGATTGTATATACCTCTAGTAACATTGATTATTGAAGATTTCCTTCTATTTACTGATTAACAAAAAGCAGACGAAGAAAGAAAAATACTTGATTTTACAAATTAAATTTAATTTATAATCAGTGCAGAGCAATAATTGTAGCTTCTTGTTTCGTTTTGAAAAACAAGACATTATTGAACTATAAATTTTTGCAATTTGGTTAACGTTATTTTCAAAAATAGCGTATAAATAAGCTTTATACGGTATAATTTTTACTACATTTTTACGTTATACGTTATAACGGAAATTTTTATAACGTAAAACACCTTACCGCAAACTCTCTATTATTATAACTTTAATTTAATATCAAATGTAAAATGTTTGATGTCAAATCCAATAACAGATTATTATCTTAATGATGTATGTAAAAAAATAATAGCCTATAGTATTTTTTCTTTAATGTTTTGGAAACTATCAACTTTAGTTGAAGATGTTCCATACCAAAATTTATAATTATTGATGTTTTTTTCTATTTTTCATTCGTTGCCTGGAATAATTGCGTTACACGGAGTTATGCAGCTGATTTGTAAAATGCGATTATCTCGAAAACTGTTCAGTTTTGAAGTTATTAACAAGTACACCTTTTTTTGTTAAAATATCGTATCTTTCATATTTTATCAGAAAAATATTGTTAAGTCGAAGAGCATATGTGCCATATGTGGCGTCCTCTATGAGATACATCAAAATTATGCATCAAATTATAATTTCTCATACTCAAAACCTCTACTTATAAATTTTTGTAAATAAATCTCCATAAACATGAAAGTTATGGCGAAAAATTAAATGTTAAATTTCAACTTTACCACCCTGTATCTTTCTTAATATCAACATTTTATTAAAATAAGTTGGGTTAAATCGTAATATTTTAGAGTGTAGAATCTACTGTTTCTTTTTGTACAATTACTTAAGGACCACCCTGTATACTGCGGCCTTAAAAACCATTGTCAACTTGAGATAGCTGTCGCTGTAGATTACGGACCGCCATTGGGAAAACAGCCAAGCTTTGGTTCCCCCTCCCTTACATACTCCCTCCCTTTCCATAATAAAGCATAATAATTGATATATAGTCACTAGACATTAGTTGCGTTCTTTTTGACTGAGATCTCAGCTCACTTCAATTGAAGTGATCTGATATAAAGTGATGTGAGTAAGCACCAAAAAGAACGACAAACGCGCGACCTACGATTTCTTGCTCCCCACCACTTCATTTCCGACTCAATTCTAACTGATACCCCCGCATAGCACATTCAGCATCGGTAAAGGGGGAGGAAAAATCTCAGCTCACTTCGAAGTGAGTGAATCGAAAAGAACGCGCACATTACCGATGTGAGCTGAGATTAACTGAGATCTCAGTCAAAAAGAACGCACCTAATGATGGCATTGAACTGACGTAACTGTTACTAAAATATAGCGGACCGGAAGTTGTTGTCAAAATAAGAACGTAATACAATTACTGCGTAAAAAAGTATTCACTTTTTACTCTGACCTGTCTTTGTACCATTTATTGGTATAAAAGACAGGCGTAAAAAGGGTTTCATATGCAGTAATTGTGTTACGTTCTTATTTTGACAATAACTTCCGGTCCGCTAAATTTTGTTAACAGTTACTTCCGCTGGATGCTACTAATATCTTTATTAGAATGATCAAATTAGAAATTAATTTAAAATTTAAACAGTCTACTCAGAATCCACGGCCTCTAACGAGAATAATTGTGTTAAGGGATTAAGGTAACCCTATGTGTATGATTACAAAAACAAGTACGTTATTAGTCTATAAATTGAGGATTTGTTTATATCCTAATACATAAGAATGTAGGTACTCGTTAGGGTCGGTGGGTTATATTGTGATCTATATTTTTATTATTTCACTCCAAGAACATTTTCGGTAGTGAAAATGGCGTCAAGTGCGTTTTCTCAAAGAGAAAAAACTATTGTTTTAAATATTCATGATGCACTAATACATCAGGATGCATCAGGAACTGCTCGTGATGTGGTGACTAGGTGCTCCAATATGACCGGTGTTAGTGAACGAAGTATCTATCGATTTTTAAGTGAGAGAAAACAGGGAAACGTTAGTGAACCAAAAAACAGGTAGGACCATTAAAGTTATCGACCATTATGGTCGATAACTTTAATAGAGATATCATTAGAAAACAAGTCCATTCTTTGTACTTATATAAAGAGATTCCGACTTTGGACAAAGTAATGACTGTTATAGCAAAAGTAGATACGATTTCCAAATTTGGACGAAATACGTTATGGAAAATCCTAAAAGAAATTGGTTTTAACTATTAGTCGCATAAAAAACGAAATATTTTGAATGAGACAAGAAATTATTTGCTGGAGAACACAATACTTAAGAAGTATTAAAAGTTTCGGAGCGAGGGAACAATCTTTTATTTAGATGAAATGTGGTTGAATGAAGGACACAATGTTTCTAAAGCGTCGATGGACACCAATATTTCCCTTCAGGCATTTTTGGAGGGATATTCAACAGGATTAAATGCTCCTCGAGGAAAAGGTCTAATAATCTCACGCATTGGCAGTGAACATGGTTTTGTAGAAAATGGGTTATTAGACTTTGTATCAAAGTCAACCAAAGATTACCACGAAGAAATGACCTCTAATGTTTTTGAATATTATTTTCCCTAGCTATTGGACTTTTTGTCAAGTGCTGCAGTAGTTGTCTTAGATAACGCCAGTTATCATTCACAACTGGTAGAAAAATTACCAACGACGTCATGGAAAAAAAGAGATATTAAAGAGTGGCTCCAGAGCAAGAATATTTATTTTGACGACACCATGCTGAAAACTGAATTACTGCAAATTACAAAGCGCCACAAATTACAATATAAAAGATATGTAATTGACGAAATGGCGAAGGAAAAAGGAATATCTGTATTACGTTTGCCACCTTATCACTGTCAATTAAAACCTATAGAATTAATATGGGCACAGGTAAAAGGTGAAGTGGCAAGAAAAAATACAAGTTTTAAATTGAATGACGTAAGACAACTTTTGATAAATTCTTTTGGAAACGTAACACGGGAAAATTGGACCAATGCCATAAACTATGAGAAGGAAGAAGAACGATTTTGAAGTGTTGATGTCAATATTGAAGAACTGTTCGAACCCATTGTAATTCCTATCGGACCAGGCAACAAATCTGACTCATCGTCGGATGATTACGACGAAATGGAAGCAAACAATTAAAGGAGTAAATGCTTTTTTGCATTAATTACATTTAATTCTTACTTTTTAATATGTGGCATATTTTTATATTACTTTTAATTTTTATTTTTATTTGAATTATGCTTTAAAAAAACTTCGGTTCTACGGTCATTCAGCTACTTGTTGTGACAATATTATCTAGGATTTCTATTGGGTTTGGATTAGTTAATCCCTAATTACAGGGTGGACTCTTTGAAAAATAACAACTATAACTATGTTTCAATAGAAATGTATACTACTTTTAGATATTTGCTGGGGCTTTGAAGGATTTGCATTTATAATAAATTCACTGTGCTGCCATTTCCAAACAAATATAATACATACATTACACGTGCAATTTAATCAATACAGAAATTAATTATATTTTATTAATTATTTTTTTAAATTATGCCTAGATTTTTTGCGATGTGTGTATAATTAAATGTCAAAATGCTTTATTATTAAAAGTATTTGATATGCATTATTTTTATTTGAAAATCGAATAAAACTTGTTTCACAATAATTCATAGCGTTTTATCGACGGTTAAAATCAATATTTCTGTTCGTTTGACTTTAGTTTAGTAACATTTATTGGCCATACTAACGAGTTTTCGAGGCATAATCAGCTTTTTTCATTTTGCAATGTAATCGGATTTTAGGCAACTTATAGAGATGGGTTGAGTAAAAAATGGTTTTGTATATTTATAAAATCTTATAGTGAATGTTACTAATAATAATATATAACACATAAATATATAATAATAGCACGCCCATACTAACCTATTGTCATCTCTACAAGTAAAAGGATAATAAATGGAACAACGAAACTATCAAAATTATATGTAGATCCTTTAGCTACACAACGAGATAATCGACAAAAAGTATTGATTTTAAACCAATGATCGCTAGACTGTGAGTTGTTGACGTTTTAATTTATGTAATCTCGTAGAGGTTTCCATCTTTTAATTAAAAATATTTCAACAAAATACTCGGCACGTCGGCTTTTTCTTGTTTTATTTTGGGGTTAAGTAATATTATTTTAATTTTTCTCAAGTTTGCTTGGATAAAATGGTATGACCTATCTCATGACGTCACAATAATATGGCGTATTTTAAATACTGATGACGTCACCACTTCCATATAAATGACATCTATGTTTTTTCAAATGGAACGTTAATATTCTTATTCTGTTATAAAAAACGAATTCAAAAATATAAGAAACTTATAGTGTAAAATTATTATTTTATTATTTATAAAGAAGTTACTAAGAACAATAAACAACGAAACGTTTGGAGAAAACTTCCACATTTATTTAAAAAAGCTAATTTTTTAAATTAAAGTGAAAGTTTTGTTCAAACGTTTTGTTATTTATTGTTCTTGGTAAGATGGACTTCCAGGGTTACTGGAATATATTTCAAGTAATATAATAATTTTTTAAACCTAAAATCAATGTTTAAAACAATTGCTTTTGCCTAAATGCGATATTTAATTGGGCACTACAGGCCAAGGAAATGTTTGTATACGCAGACTCTTTAGAAATATGGGAGAACTTTAGCTACGATAATATTAAAATTAACAGAAAAGCTATTTTAACAAATTGCATTACCAAGATAGATCTTTGGTTAGTGCAACCTCAAGTCTTTCTTTTTTTCCTGCATATGCCATTTATTACTCCGTCTCCGTCAAATTACCTTCTTTTAAATATCTATCCAGATAACTCGCACTACCGGACAGCTACGGTTGTATAAGTTTAACTTGCAATTTACGTACAAAAATACCTTATACTCTATAAAACCAAATGAATTATGTATTATTTGTAATAAATATGAAGTTGAAAACTTGTATCGGTTGATTTTTGAATATCCCATATATTCTGTGATGAAGCCTAAAGCCGTTTTTCAAAATTTAGATTATTTTCTTTCTGAACTGGATAATTTAAACAAACATTCAGCTAAAGTGATCTCTTTTATTTACAATATTTTAAAGCTAAGAGCATTTGTGCATAATAAGTGAAATATATGTAAAATATTAAGCAAGTTACACTAATGATTATTTTTTACTTTTTTTTGTATTTATTTTAAACTTTTAGGTTATACTTTTTTGCTAGAACCAAACTCCTATAAAATTTGTTTTTTAAGAAGCAATAAAGAATGATTACATTATTATATTATTTAAACTAAAATCGTAAACAGTAAGTTTTGTGGATGTTTAGTTATTTTGTGGTACCTACTTAGAAATGCCTTAACCCTAGAACAGCTCGGCAATGCCTTGCAGAGAATATGGGAAAACATACTTCAGCAATTTATTAATAATAAGAACCAAGCTAAATAATGTGACAGCACTAAGGCAAGCTAGGGATGGACCCACATGATATTAATTTTCGTGAAATGAATTTTCTATTTTTTCTGTTTTATTGTAACTGTTTGTTATATTTTTTTGGGGTATATTTTAACGGAAAAGAATAAAGATTAACTTATTTTATCGAATTTTGATTTATAATTAACCAATGAAAAATATGACAGATTTTTGTAATATCCACTTCGATTGTTGAGCAGTGTGTATCATCAAAATATTTTTAATTACAAAAATATTGAATTTGTGTAAACCTTTACGTCTTCACACTCAAAAATTTTTTGCATATTATCCGAAACGCCACTGGAAGTTTTTTTAACAGAAATATTTTATTTTTAACTTATTTTGTGTGCTAAAATAAAACTTTTTGATAATTTTTATTATTTTTGCCTATTTTTGATATTTTAAACAATTTATTAACATTTGTGATACGACGCTTATAAAACTTAATTCCAATTTTCTTATATTTTATTGATAAAAATAAATCGACAAGTAATATCGGACTTCAATCGTGCTAGGATTGTTACTTTGGTTGAGGAATGCCACAGACAAACTGCCGTTGCTGCTCTTTTTGGAGTTAATCAAAGCAATGTTTCTCGAATTGTAAGAAAATATCAGAAAGCAAACACTGTTCTTGATCGTCCGAAAAGTGGTCGGCCCAGGATTACTACAGATGTCCAAGACCGTTTCCTCACATTAACGGCACGAAGGAACCCGATTATGACTGCCCCAGCCATTAGAAGAGAACTTCAGCAGGCTCACGATATCGTTATTTGTGGTCAAACGATAAGGATCAGGTGCAGCAAATTTGTTTATTAGAAGACCTTTGCATGTCCCCAAACTCTCGTTGGAAAAGAAGAGAATTCTTCTGGAATGGGCCATAGAACATTTGAAATGGAATGAAGACAGATATAGAAAAGTGCTTTTTCCAGACGAGACTAGTATTGGTGTAGTGTCTGATAATCGTTGGATTAGAGTTTGGAGGAACCCAAATCGAGAAGATAGACTTCACCAAGTTATATTAATAACATTCTTCGACCTGTGATACGCCTGTGGCGAGGAGCTGTTGATCTAGAATTCATTTTCATAACGCTCCTCCTCATCAAACGAGACATGTAGATTTCTTGGAAACCCAACATATAATCGGAATGCATTGGCCATCCAACTCTCTGCTAAAGAGAAGAAATCAGGCTCGGCAACAACCTCCACGAATCTTACAAGACCTCAGAGTCCCAGCGGTAGAAGAATGGAACTTAATATTCCAAAATTACATCAATACGCTAATGGGAACCATGAGACACCGAATTTAGGCCTGCATTGACGCAAGGGGCGGAAACACTACCTATTTAATAATTTTAAGTGATTCATTTTTGAATATTTAAAATATTTCATTTAATAATTATTTTGAATAATTTTTTTGTTGCTTTACTTCATAATTTTGCAATATTTTTTAGTATTCCTAATGTCGATCTTTGATACCAGTAATTACTTATAGGGGTAGTAAATTTAAAATTATTTCATAGTGCATATCCAATTATGCAAAACATTTTTGAATGTGTGTATATCTTAAGCTAAGGTAATCTACGTGATAGATTAAAGAATCTAAAATCTAAAGGATGAATTTTGGAACAAAAATAATGTATACAAATGGTGGACAGAGCTGTATTCCACTGGACTAAATTGATGGATCCATCTGGTTCTGCTCAACTAATTTAGGCAATTCTATGCTTAAGGGGCAGAAACTGCCATCAACGTAAAAAAGAAAGATATTAGACCTGGTAAGAGGAAGATAATTTATGTGGAGCAGAAAGAGAGATTTGGGACAAGCACAGATTATTTGTGGATTCCAGCAGAAAATTGGAATTGGTCAATATATGCCAATGTTGTGAACAGCCAATAATTTCCAAGTGTTAACGTGTTTTACTTAGAACTATTTTTTTTTATTTTCCGTTTCTTTTTGGTATACGTACTCTTCTCAAAATAAACCTATATATTCATCTACTTACGTGTCCTACTGCTGAACTTAACTTTAACAGGACTGAAAAACAGAAAGTGCAAACTCGATTTGGTACACAGTGACTTCACAACTGGGACTGGGATGTACAACACAAAGTCAAGGCCAGAAATTCATCTAAACCTGCGAAATTACGCCACTATATTTCAAGCTTAAATTGCTACTATAGAAGTAATAACCTGAAACGGTGGAAAACTAGTCCATCGAAAATTCATTCTGATAGAAAAGCGGCTATAGGTGAATTCAACGCTTGTATGGAGCTGTGTATGTTTGGGTCAATCAGGTGGGAAGTTACAAGCTAACACTGAGGGAAACAGGAGTGAGATTACGAATGCTTAACTCGTAACGAGTACGCCATTTTAAAACAATGCTAGCGATTATGTAGGCTACTCGATGCGACTAAACTCGACGCTAGTCAGTCGATAAGTATGTAGCTATCGAAAAATTAAAAAGTAAGGTTATTTTAGTTATTTGTTGATGTTGACATTAGATATAACCATAGAACACTGGTTTATTCTTTGCAGAAAAAAAAGTAGAATTAATACTTTTTGAAATGGCTTTCAAAATTTCAGACAGTCTGGAGCGACAATTTGAATAAATGAAACAACTGTTTGACGTTTGACATTTGATAGAATTTCGTTTTGATTGATATACTTGTTTGTTGTATATTTTGACTTCTGATCTATTTTATTTTGTATTTTGGTTGATTCAGTTGATTGCTACAGTCTCAGGCTACAGTGTTCAAACAGAGAATACTAATAATAATGCTTTCTGTCGTTAGAATACAGAACATTCGTCGGCGTAGTAGATAAATATGTCAATATGTCAATCTGACGATGATAGTGATATCGAAACAGCTGTCATTGTAATTAAAAGCATAAAAAAGTTTTCAATATATAACGTTCGAAATATTATGGTTGATCTAATTTAACCAATAATTGAATTGAATTTTAAAGCGAATTTTTCGAATAAATAGTGGATGTTTAGTTTAACTGTGCAGTTATTTATTGTTCTTAGTAAGATGAACTTCCAAAAAGTAAAGGTTAACACAATCAATTTTTAAATAAACCATAAAAGTTGTGATGTAACGTATGGAATTCCGCAAAGTAAGGGTTGTTACAATAAATTTCATAACTGTCACCAATTACCATAGTTTTATTGTACATTTTTTTCATTCCAATCAATTCAACAATTTCCTATTGCTATTTTCCTATTAAGTTTTTCAATATTTAAAAAAAATGATCCTTTTTTTAAATTGAAATCATACATTTCATTTATAATAAAAAAATGTATATATAAAAATATTAGTTATTAATATTTTGGCTAAGAATAATATGAAAATTAATATTTGGAACAGTTAATTACGTAAACACATATTTCATAACTCCACCTCTAACCCAATATCAATTTATACCAAGAGAATAACGCATAATAAATTCTTTTAGAATTTTGATGGTGGTTTAATAGTGGCGTTTAGGAAAATCTGTTTTAAAAATCTTCCAAGAACAAAATATCTTAAGGTAAACAAAATATTCATTATAAAATAAAGAGAATTTGTAATTAATGTTTAACATGAATGATACCATTTCTTTTTTATAAATAAACTAAATCATTCAGGGCCTATTTCACCAGTTACTAATCGTTAATAGATATACTGATAGTTGACAGTCTTGACATTAAGGTGTGGTGTGGTTTAAATGAATTTGAATGTGAATAGTAGAAATAAAAAACACTGCGATAGAAGCGTAAACCTTATGCGATAAGAAACTGAAAAACTGATATCGCTTAGAGGAAAAAATACCAATGGACAATAAAAAAGCGATGCCATTACTTGGAATGAAAAACCAGGGAGCCTGGAAAGCTATCAAAACAGAATTTAAAAAAGGTTCAAAGGAAAACAGAAAGTCTATCCCACAAACTCTTTATTAATGGAGTAGCAACTAGTTTCAGTCCTATAAGACTATCATAAGGCTAGAAAAATATTTTTATAATAAATAGAAAGAACAACATTTGCTCCAAAACAACTACAATTGATGATACAAAAACTACTAGGTGTACAATTTGTAAAAAGTTACAATGTATGTAAATGTCAAAAATATCAAAAGATATAAAATATTTTTTTTTATTTTTTTCATATTTAAATAACAATTGTGAAAGGATTGGATTTTTAATGTGCTTTCTTTGTTGTTCTGTTATTCTATGTTATTTCTATTTATTGTAAAAAATGTTTTCTAGCCTGATGATAGTCCTACAGGGTCGAAACTAATTGCTACTCCATTAATTATATTAATTAAGCCAGTTTGTGGGATAGACTTTGCGTTTTCCTTTGAACCATTTTTTGATTCAACCCACATTTGAGATATTGATAACTTACAATACCCGGGTGTCCCAGACGTATCTGACCCATTTTACCTGCAAATATATGGGAACTTAAAAACCATAGAGAGGTGCGGTTTTCGAGGACCAATTTCTTATTATATAAAGTTTTTTTCAGTATACGTGTTTAATTAGTAATATCTTATATAGGGTTTAAAAAAAAGGTGTTTTTTAAATGCAAATATTGATATATTTTTATTTTATCTGAAAGACGAACTCTTTCCCTTTGAGAAAATGTATGATTTGTTAAAGTTTAGATGAAAAATAAGTGAGTTATTTGGATTTTAATGATAATTGTCTATTTGATAGACTACACAAAAAATTACAAAATAAAAAAACACAAACTTGAAAGATATGTACCAAATTTTATTAAAAATTAACTTTATAAATTATCTAATTTAATAAAAATTCTCAAGATGTTCTAAGTGTTGTCCATTTTGGTCTATACATTTTTGTAACCTGAATAAAAAGTTCTGAAAAGAAATTCGCAAGATTTCTGGGGTAATGGAATAGGATTATAACACCTATCTTTGATAAAAGACCATATAAAAAAGTCTGAAATCATCAAGTCTGGTGAGTGAGCAGCCCACTCAATTGGTCCAGCTCTCCCAATCCAAATGTTTCTGTAAAAGAATTTTTAGCCACAAGTGAATAGTGTGGTAGTGCACCGTCTTGCTGAAAGTAAACTGAATTTATGAAGTCATCTTGTTCCAGTTGTGGATATAGGTAATTTTGTAACATGTCTGTGTAGACATTACCAGTAATTTTAGTTTTTTTAAAGAACAGTCCATATATTTTTTTCTTTAGAAACGCCACACCCTTGGATTTTCAGACCCCCATGTGCGACAATTATGTTTATTACATCTCCCGTTTAAATGAAATCCAGCCTCATCTGACATTATAAGTAAAACATCAGGAACTTCTCTAAATAAATCTAGTAATGTCTCAGAAAAAACAATTCTGGTTTGAAAATCCCTTTCATATATTTTTTGGTGTATCTGTAATTTATAAGGAGTTAACTCCAATACTTTCATACATCTCTGAACTTCGGATTTTTAAATTCCAGCTGTGGATGATACTTTGCGAAGAGATAATCGATTATTTCTATTTATTATATAAAAATATATGACCATTACGTGTTTGATATTTCTTCCTTTCCATAGATCCATTTTGAAGAAATGCAGTGTACCATTTTTTAATGCTGTTTTTTGAAGGTGGATGTTGTAACAGTACCTGTTAACATTTTAAGCACCTGGTATCCTAAATATTAAATTCAATTAGTACCTAAAAAATTTTTAATAATAAAATAATGAATACGGTCTCTATAATTATAATTGGAAGTTCAAAGTAGCTACGCTACGAGGTGTACTAATGAGTTGGCATTATCGAGTTCAAGAGGTTTTAATAATTATTCCCAGTCTCATTTCTTCTATTGGTTTACTGTCATATACAGAAAGTTGGAATATAAGACAGTACACTAAAAGCATCTCTGTAATCTGAAGATTCAGTAAATTAGAAGCATCTCTTTAATTTGAAGATTCAGTAAACTTGAACAGCTTGTCAAGTTTAAGCTCTCGTATGCACATTTTTAACTGGATCATCTCTACAACTGGGGCAGATCATCCCTCCACTCGTGATCTTCCATAATCATTTGGAACCACCTAGACAGTGCCGTAGCGACCCCAAGGTGCGGCGAAGGATCGTCCACAGATAAGTTCATTGTGGTATATCAAGTTTACTGTTCCTATATTTTTTTTCTCTTTTATCTCCGTTTATATCTATCTATATCGTCAACTGTATTAGAATAAGTATTTTTAAAGAACTGTTTGCGGATTATTTTTTTGTAACGTTTTCTCAACTTCATTCATTTTAGCACCAAGGAAATCTATTTATCTTTTATCTGTTTGTACATTTTCATATCCTTTTTTTATCTTCATAGACAGTTTTTACTGACATCTTTCTGTCATCTTATGATACTTATTTAAATAACTCAGCTTAAAGCAACTTTCTTCAGTAGTACCATAAAAAATAAAAAGATTTCAGTGGCGCCCTTATAATTTCTTAAAGAAACAAATATTGTACTATAGTCAGAGCTAATGAACTTACTCACCCCTAGCCGAGGTATTTAACTATCATAATTTTTGCTGTGATAAACATTTATAAATTTTGTTAATTATTGAAATATCTTTTACAACTAATTAAAGACGAAATTAAGATTAATGGTTGTTTTATTGTAAATTACATTTTTTCTTTTGGTATATTGTTATTTTTTTTTAAGTTAACTAAATATTTTTATAAATTCACTATCAACATGTAAATCATATTACAAATTGACGTCCAACGTAATAATATGGTTACAAATAATATGGTTACAATGTTTCCTAAATACTTAACGAAATCTTCTTTTGGTAGTAACTGATTCATACTTAGCATACAATAACACAGTTTTTGATTTTTCACGTGAACTAAATCACACCATTATTGAAAATAAGTCTAAAACAAACCGCAAATTACTTTGACAGTTCGTTGTGTCAGTTTGTTGAATCTATAAAAATTCCAAAGCCTACTTTTACATTGAAACCCTACATAACAGCCTATCCTAAAAAATCAAATAACTCACTCATTTTTCTTCAAAACTTTAAAAAATTATACAATTTCTCGAAGCGAAAGAGTTCGTCTTTCAGTTAGAATAAAAATATATAGGGTGTTCCATTAAAAAAATCGACGATATTTGCATTTACAAAACTTTTTTTTTAAACAACCTATATAAGATTTTATTCATTAAACATGTATACTGAAAAAAACTTTATATATAAAAAGAAATTGTTCCTCGATAACCGCTTCTCTCCATGGTTTTTAAGTTCTGATATATTTGCAGTTAAAATGGGTCAGAAACTTCTGGGACACCCGGTATTTAAAACAGAATTTAATTGGAATATTTAGAAATACCAAAAACCTGATATATAAGTACGAAGCGCCAGGAAAGAAGCTTTGTGAAGACGGAGTTATATAAATCTGTTGAAAATGTTACAAAAATCTATTTATAGATGAAAATTAGTTTTTTATTAATCAAGTATACATACATAGGTATTTTGAATAGGACAATATATTTCATAAGTAACACATGATTTAGAAAGTCGAAATCGACCTCTAAAATCTGTTTCATCAAGTTTAGTGAAATAATTTGATCGATTTCTAATTACACGACGTCTGCGAGGGAGCATAGTAATATGATGTAATGGACAATCATCTATAAATTGAAATAAATCGATCACTAAAGTTTGTAAGTTAGTATTTATTATGCACCAAAATCGAATGTTAGTTCACCGATGAATTTAAAAAACGATAAGAAACGTATGAAATGAAATATCTATCAGATATATTGTGACTATTAGTCACTGGTGGCTGAAACAGGCCATTAGTCACAAATCTGATTTAGAGAAAGAGGAATCCATTATTACTATAATGACAATTGAGCAAGGTTAATACAAAAATAGTTGTGTTGTTTCGTGTGACCTATTAATTGTTATAAAGTAATAGAAGTCACTTCACATCTGTATTTTTTCTGTGACGAGAAAAATGTTTGAACATTTTATCGTTGCCTGTTGACAAGTAACAAAATATTATTTTTGATGAAATTATTTTTCTCCCCGAGAAAAAATGAGTACTTTTTTCTCCTGGATATAAATACACATAAATAAAAGTAGATATTTAATTTTAGAATATTTTTTTAGACAATATTTTCATCCCCCCCGCAAACATTTTGTTGGTCCCCCCCCTACCCCAATTGTAATTGCAATTTAGGGAAATTAAAACATATAATTAAACTCATTGTAGTTATTAAATGCTTTATTTATCACACAAGTATTTAGCTTGCTAAACGAATTAAAAATATATAACTAGGCTAAAAAGAAATCTTAATTCTTAAAGTAAAGAGTAGAGCCTACTAACAACGACATTATTATTACTGTTTTGAGGTTTTTAATTTATAAAAAAAAGCCCAAAGAATTAAAAATATTATAAGACTAAAAATAAATTCAAACATTGGAGTGGAGTTTAATTGACATGATGACATGTTATGTTAAGTTACACTTAATTTAAGTTGTAAGCTATCTTTTTCAAACCCACTCTCATTCAAAAAGTCTGACGTTCGACGTTCTTCTTTATTTGAATTTGAACTTATGAGCTCGTACTGAGTTTTGGGAGGCAAATGCTTTAATGAGCTCTTTCACATCAATTGACCTTGCCACTTCGTTTTCCACACTAAGAAGACTTAACCCACTAAGCCTTTCTTGGGACATAGTGCTCCTAAGATAGTTTTTTATTAACTTCAATTTAGAAGTGACAGGCAGACTATACTGACAGTGACGACAAGTCGACGGTGAGAGCGGAGAGGAGAAGAAGCAGTGAGTGGTGGGGTGTGGGAGGGGGTGGGGTAAGAGGTGAACGGCTGACAGCAGACCGACTACTAAACGCAGTGTACAGCAGCAACGATTTTAAAATGGCTAAGATTTTACCCTCGCTCAGCTCGCGGGCCCCTCGGCTCGCGGGCCCCCCCGGACCGCGGGCCCTGCGGGCCCGGCAGTTACGCCACTGATTTTCATTTCCTTAATATCAAAAGTAGGATTATTTAATGTGCATTGCATTAATAAAATGTTTCCTGAACTAGTACAACAGTCGAATTTCTTTGTGATAAAACTATATTTTTTTTTATATGGACATAAATCCCATTGATGTATGCACCTAATCGCAAAATATTTCAGCACTGACACATTTTTAAGTTGACAAAAATTAGCAACTGCTTCAGGTAATTACGTAGTTTGAAATATTTTGAAACTTTTTGTGACGATACTTTCGCTGCTTCTTCTTCCTCCGATGTCAGAGAGAACTCAAATATTTTTAAACTTATGTTATCCCAAACAACTGTTAAACAAACATTAAGGAGGTCCTTTCGCCACCAATGTTTAATAAAACATATAAACCCAAACGAAAACTCTGAACAACCACATTTTGCTATTAAAAACTTTGGTAGAACGTTTCAACAAGCTAAGATTTTAAATTTTTTGTTATTATATTAAATTATGACTGAAATAAATTGTTTTCTAATATTTCAAGTCCTTATCTATCGAATAGTAAAGTTTAAATTATTTTTACATTGCAAATTTTTGAAAAAAAAATTTTAAAATGTTAGTATTTGTTCCGGGTATTACGAAAAAGTTAGACCCCACCAATATTTCTTGAATTATACCACCAGTTATCAATTAGATGGGGAGAAAAAAAATATTTTCTTGAAATACCCACGTTTCTGTTTTTGTATTAAAATGTATACGTTGTCGTGAAATTTACTGAGAAATAAATATTTAAGTAACCTACAATAAATTGCAGTCAAAAGATTTGGCAACGTTGCGTAAACGCACGAGCTTCAGGTCATTGAATACATTCAATTTTCGAGTTTTAATCAGACTATAAATGCCAAAATTATGTCTAATCAAATTGATATTAAATTATTCTCGATATTTAAACGCAACAAAAATAGACGGGTATCGTTGTGGTATATTACCGTTGACAACTATCTGACACTTGCTAAGCAAATAAAAGCTACAATGGTTGTTACTGAGAAACTTACTCTTGTGACAAATAAAGAAGCATTTATTTGGTTTTAAGAAACGTCAAAAAATAATCAACTCAATTTTTATACAAATTATTCTCTTTTCTTTGCATACTCCAAAATTCGAATGTATTTCTCCTATTTTTGTAACAAAAAAATTATATTCCAAATTGGAGGAAGAGAAAGCAAAAAACAGTTAACACATAATTATTGGGGAGGAAAGTTCGCATGGAGGAGTCAGTGAAGTATCTAGGTGTTTGGTTGGATAGCTAACTATCCTCCAAGCACCATATGTTGAAGGCAGCAGAGAAGACGAGAGTACGAGCAGCATCGTTGAGGAGATCGATGGATAATGTGAAAGGGTCGGGATAATGAAAGAGGAGAGTTATTGGTATGACGATTGAGCCGAGTATGCTCTCCTTCATGAGGTATTCAGAATCGGACGCTTCTGTTAAAATGCCCTCTTCTTGTGACAGTGTTTTAGTTATGAATTTTCTGTCCTTGGGTTGATAAACAATACTTTCCGACCTATTTTTGGTGTTCATATGATTGGTTTTCCTGTATGGTAGGCAGAAAAAATGTTTTTTAAATATTCGGTCGTTTTTCCCGTCACAGAAAAAAATAGTGTATTATACACATAAAAATATCTAATATATATAATATATATAATATAATAAATAACATCAATTTTAGGAATATCCGAATGAAGTTACAAAAAATGATACTAATAAGAAAACGTAAGTACCTAATCAACGTTTATACTTACTTACCTAATACTGGATGCCTAACATAACCATTAATATCAACTCCATAATTTGCAATTCCAAATAAACATGTAGCGGACCTGTCCATTTTTAACAAACTTTTAGAATTAAAATCAGTCCTAACTTCGTAACACTGAAAACAAAAAAAAACTTTAATAGTTAACATATCTCTAACTTTGGGCTTTAATCAGCAACATTGTACATAAAGTTTGACAGCATAACAACTTAACATATAGACATAATACGAGATTCGGCTAGAAAAAAACCAGACTGATGCTAGAAAAAACATTTATTTACAATTATTTATAATTTCATGTTATCTCCTTCAATGTACTCTCCTCATCGGTCTCTACACCGCTCCATACGAATTTTCCACTGTTCATAGCAATGCTGCAGATCATTTTCGGTAAGTCCATACATTACTTCCGTCGCTTTTTCTTTTACTGCGTCAACAATCTCAAATCTAGTTCCTTTCAAAGCTGACTAGACTTTAGGGAAAAGAAAAGTCACAGAGGGCCAAATCAGGTGAGTAGGGTGGATGATCTAAGATGAGAATGTTGTATTTTGCCAAAAACGTCTTCACGGACAACACACCGTACTCGCTCACATAGGGTAGCCAGGACGCTAATGTAGTAATGCTGATTCACTGTTTGTCCCTCTGGTACCCAATCAACGTGCACAATCCCTTTGATGTAAAAAAAAACAATCATCATTGCCTTGAATTTCGATTTTTACATTCGTGCTTTTACATTCGTGGAGAACCAGGAGTTTTCCAATGCATCGATTGTCGTTTAGTTTCGGGATCGTAAGTAAAAAACCACGATTCATTGTAAGAAGGTGTTTCCTTGTCAACTCCTGTTAACTCAGACACAGCTCTGATTGTTAAATCGTTTAAACCATTCAAACACTTGTGTTCGCGATAAACATTCATCGCCGTACACTTGTTGTAACATTACAAACGTTTCACTTGCAGATTTTTCTAGTTTGAAACAAAAAAAACTACTTAATACAGACGCCACGGGCAGACTGAGTGCAGGAGGCAGATGAAACTCGAGAAGTAGGCGGAGCGAGAGTCACGTGACAGGCCACGCGACTTTCAGCCTTATTGCATTCGTTTTATTGTTTCACCAGTACTAGTCCGGTTTTTGTCTAGCCACACCTCGTATAGTAGTTCTGTGACATCTATTAACCAGAATAAAACGTGGCAAATCAAATAACGTAAATATATTACAGTACATTCTCGCCCGGCTAATTTATATTGCAGGTAATCACTTAAATATTTTGGAGGTCAACAAGTTCGTTTAGGTCGAAGACAATTCTTGTCTCGGAATATTCCACTGCTATTCCATGTCAAAAAGGAATAGATAAATTTGGATTTTCAGATGGATCAGAAGTTTTTAGGTTTTCTACTTCCGACGCATTATCTATTAGATTCCTTATTATTAAAGCAACTTCTTTCACTAATCACTAAGGAATCGTATTTAGTATCAGCAACAAACTTTTTGTGAAACAGGATGGGACGGAGTTAACCACGAAGGTAAGGGAGCCTCATACATTTCCCCACCAGAGCTGCCAAAGATACTTTGGAAAAGTATCTAGATACAAGATAAGTTAATTTGTGAAAAAGTAGCTAATGTTACTTAGGGTATCTAGTTACTCTTGATAAAAAAGAACTTAACTTTAACTTAACTCGTTAATACAAAAGAATTTTAAGAAATTCAGTAGCCAGTATTCCCTCCTCTGGCAGTGATAACAGCCTGCAATCGACAAGGCATGCTTTGGATCAGATTTTAGATTACATTCTGTGGAAGATTGTCCTATTCCTGTACCAGTATATCGCCAAGCGCTCAAGAATTTCTGGGGGCCGCAAATTCCTCTTTAATTAATCCCAAACATGCTCTATTGGATTTTAATTTGGACTTAGGATAGGTCAAACAAATCGATTTGAACCTCGTCAAAATACGAAGTAACTATTCGATCAGTGATGGGCTGTCTAAGAATAATCAGGAACGGTAAAACATGGTCTTGTAGAACCTCTATCAGAATAACTCCGTTAGTGTCGGCAGATATGCCTCTTCATACCAAAACTGATCCTTCACCTAATGGAAGTCGCTCAGCAATACACACCTGAGCAAATCCCTTGCGGCGGTCCAGCAGCGTTCCAGCAACGTGAAGTCGCCTCCTAACTGTCAACTCACTTATGTTTACATTTATCACCTCTTAGATACTTTTTGGTATCTAAGACACTCATGGGTAACTAAGGTAGTTTTTGGTATCTATGTTACCTTTCGGTATTTAAGATACTTTTTTTAGTTACAAGATATAGTTTCTTTTAAGAAAGTATCTAAGATACTAGTTATACTTTTGTCCGAAAATAAAGGAACTAAGATACAGTAAGTTAGATACTTCAAAGTAGCTAAGTTACTCTAAAGTAACTAAGATACTCTTTTCTGACAGCTCTGTTCCCGACATAAATGTTTGGTATGCTTGATAGTTTACATAATACTTTTACATCTATAAACCAGAATTAAACGTGGTATAGTTCAAACTATGGAGACTTATGAGCAGGAAAGGACATGAATGCTAAAAAAATTTTAAAATTAGTGATGAGCAAATGCAAGACCAAGACCGGGTTGCCACAATAGTTTGGCTACCGTGGAGGGGTGGGAAACGCCCCGCTCACATTAAACCTAAGACCGGGTTGTCTTGGTCTTGGTCTTGATCTTGCATACAAGGTCTTGGTCTTGGTCTTGTAGCCAAATAAGCAATCTTGGTCTTGTTCTTGCAGGGTCCAGTCTTGGTCTTGGTCTTGAACCAAGACCCTTGCAAGTCTTGCACTTTTTTTAAATTTACTGGGGTCCATTTTTACAAAAAAAAGAAAAAATAGTTTTTAAAATCATTATAAGTAAAGAAAGATTAAATGAAAGGGATAGTATTTTTCATTATTAAAATTTTGTTTTTTTTTATATTACATTGTAGCGATAAATCAAGTATGAAATAGTTATTATCCTAACAAGTGCGGAAAAGTTAATTTCCGCAAGAGTTAGGAATATTTCTTTTATAAGCAAAATCACCTCGAAAATTATTTAGATACTTGAAAAGATGCGATTGTGATAATTAAATCTTTCGTAGTGTTAATAAATACACGACTGTAGCTATAGCAACCCTACTTAAACAAGTGAGTTTGTTGTTGCTTTGAGTAAGGTTTACAGGGGTGATTTAATACATTATGATTTGTTTAAAAACAAACATTTTAAAAATCCCTATTTTTATGTAAAATAATCTTAATTTTTTTACTATTTGTATGTAGTCCAACAAGATAAAGATAATATTACAATAATTTGTCAAAAAGGTTATCGGAAAACATATCGTCTCTATAAAAAATTATTCTTTGCGGGCCTATTAGCTGGGATTTGAAATAAAGTAAAACTATGTTTGGTGTTAATGAATAAAAACAATAGGTAGGATACATTACCAATAATAGAGCTTATGTCAATATTTTAGAAAGATATATTTAACAACAACTAAATACTAAGTTTTCACAACAGTTAGAAAAAACTTTTAAAAAATGCATAGAGCCAAAGAACAGAACAACAAAATATAAAAATATCCCACCAAAAGTACCTACTATATGTATAAATATTATAAAATATTTTTTTCTTTTGATTCAAATAATGAAAAACAAAAATAGGACAAATACTTCGAATAGATACAGGTAAAAACTATTTTAGTTTCGTTGCCCAACAATTGATATACAGTAGGCGGAATCATTGTTGAGTCTATTACGGTGTTTTCTTATTACCAAAGATGCTTTTGAGAAGAGTGAAGAAGAAGAAGAGAGATAAGAGCTGAGAGAAGAGATATCTTCGTTGCTTACGGGCTACGACTCTAGATTGACCAAGATTCTTCTATTTCGTTTCTTCGGTTTTGAGAGTCAGATATAATAGAGCTTGATGAGTTAAATGGTGCTGAATAAAGCTTATCAAAATCAATAATATCTTCATCTTCGGATAGACGGGCTTCTATTGCCTCTTCTGTAGCTGGCGCTTGCTCATCGCTACCACTACGGTACACTTCATATATTGCGTTACGTTAAACTCTTACTTTACATCTGTGCTCACCGATAGCGGCCATCTTTAACGGTCGTCAAATTACGGCCCTTTGTTGCGGCACCGCTATCCTAGGAAACCAAAGCTTTAGAGTTTAAAATAATCCATGGCTGCTTTATTTTTCAGTTTATATGTTTAAAAGACGCAAGAGCGCAAGACTCTTGCAGGCTTGGTCTTGGTCTTGTGTAGGCATATCTTGCAATGCTAAGTCTTGGTCTTGCATAAGTCTTGCACTGCTCGGTCTTGGTCTTGATCTTGCAGCCTGAAGTTGGTCTTGGTCTTGGTCTTGCATTTTCTACAAGACCAAGACCGCAAGAACAAGACCAGTCTCGCTCATCACTATTTATAACACAGCAACCTTTTGAGATTTTGCTGATTACGATTTTGGCAGCTGTCAGATGTAACTAAAATGTCATGCAATGATTCGCTGCATTCTTAAAGTCCTATAGAACGCACTGAAAGAATGGTTCGGTTTGAATAAAAGCCAAATAGTGTAAATAGTACTATTGCCAACGAAAGTAGCCTGACAAATTTACACTAGAATGAAATGAACCAAAAAAGTGATGGGCAGGCTCATCTGCGTTATCGATAACCAATAGGGGATGTTACTAAGTTTGTAGGAGCGCCTACGATTTCGTCCTATACTGTAATAAATTAATTTAAATATTACAGAGTCTACTAACATTTTGATGCTGTTTTTGAATTATCTTAGTAGGTACTTTTGCCCTAATCATTATGTTACCATTATTCAGCATTATTATCAGCTACTTCATTTCTTTTAATTCCAATCTGCGGCGGTAAGTTTAGAAAGGTATGTTGAGAGTAAGTGAAGTTCTTGTCTGATCGACATGTAAAAGATATTACGAATAGAGAACTGAGATGATGACAAAATGGGGCCCTGGAGTACTTTTATGCATTTTTATTGTTTAAATGGCCACTACTTCTCTGTTAAAAGTGATACAGTAATATTGAAGGCGATATGAAAATTTGTTTGAGCAGGAGATAGACCAGATTTTGTTTTCGAAGCATCACTTTTGAATTGGTAGATAAAGAATCGTATATTTTCCTATACATACAGTAAAACACAAAGGTAGGACATTATTTTTATAAACTAAATACCATTGAACTTACGAGTTTTGTTTATTTAAAGATTTTTGTATCACATAATTCCATAAAAGCTTAGTAGATAGTAGATCAAATAAATTTTATTGAAGTATTTACACGGTAAATAAATATAAATGCATAATGGATTCAAAAATAAATGTTTTAATTGAAATCCAAACCAAAATGTAAATAAAATAAGATTAGTACCTCTAAATTATAAAACACAAGTTATTGTAAAGTAAAACACAATTAAAAACAAAAAAAATAAAAAAATAGAAACACAATTATCGTACATATTTCTTTCTTTCATAAGAAAAGGTTAACCATTTTTTGAACGGCATACGTATTTGATTAAATAATTTAATAAATTAATGGGTAATTTACTAAAAAAGATACTTCGCCTGAAAGGGCTGTTCTACCGCTTTTCCGTCGAGCGAAGTTGAGAGGTCCCTCGTCTATCCCATAAAATATCTCTGCACGTAATACTCGCTTAGTGCGAATACCTACAATTAAAAGTCAAATAGTTCTCTCTTATTTCAACGCTCTATGAGATTGCTTCTGACATGTCTTGTGCAACACGGACTCGCCCCAAATGTGTGTTATTGCGTTGATTTGATATAATATCACTTTTCTCTAAATTAAATATGACAAGAAAAATAAATTTAGAAAGGGGAATAAGACGTCACCTATATCTTGAAATGTTTGACTTTTAGGATTCATAAATATCAAATTACAATATCGGGACAGAAAAAGTGACAAGTTGGACTAAGAAAAAGACAACAGTTAAAAAACCACTAGTTTTAAAACGATTAAAAAACAGAAAAAAACAAGCAACACTTTCAAAAATATCCCCTCGGTTGGTGTCAAGTTGTGCAATCACCTCAAAGAAGTCTTGTAAGAACTGCATGTAAACTTAACATTAGTGAAACGTCTTTACGTCGCATGTTCAAATCAATTGGTGGTTAAGTATCCATACCGTATTCAAGTTGGACAACGACTAAATGCTGCGGACAAACGTGCAAGAGAAATTTACTGTGGTCGCATGTTGAGTTTAATTTACGAAGATCCCGAATTTTTGAAAAACATATGGTTTTCAGACGAGAGTCACGTTCATCTTAGCGGCCATATTAAACGCCAAACAATCAGATTCCTTGGATTTGAACGTCCTGGACCCCTATTTTCGAACGTGTGATGTGAAGTGAATGTGATGTGAGTAGGGAAGTGATCGATCCCTGACAAAACCTTTCATGGGTCGTATTTTCGATATCACAACGTTGCCTCGTTATATTTATGAAAAATGAAAGAATTTTGACGTATAACATACATACTAGAAAGTTGGCAACGTTTGATAAATTGGTTTCAGGCAGTTCAAACTGATAACTATATTATTTTATTTATGATAACTACAACTATATTCTTTTATTTATGAAAGACGCAAATTTAAAAACAAAACTACGGTAACAACTCTAATAAACATATGATTTTGACAATACGCTGACGCCTGAATAATAATGCGCATGTTTCACTGCTTCGACTGGGTCTGACCAAGCGAAGTGTGATGTGAGCTATCATATAGTCTAAAAATACGGTTCACCGGTTTCTCACCAGTGATCTATCACATCACATATTCGAAAATAGGGGTCCAGATGTCATTGTAGAGAAACCAACCTACAGTCTTCGAGTTACCGTTTGGTGCGCGGTATCTGGTAATGGAATGATTGGTCCTTATTTCGTTGAAGATGATAATCAGAATCCACTTACTGTCAACCAAGAACGTTATAGAGAGAAAATTATTATACCCTTTGTGAGAGATGTAAATAACTTTTGCCGTGCACGAAATCTATAGTTTTGCACACAATGGTTCCAACAAGATGGTGCAACGAGCCATACAGCTGTGCGCACCTAAAGGTGCGTATTGACTTGAGCATTTTAGTCCGAACGAACCGAACGAGCTGAGCGCGCACAGTCGAATTCTGGAACTCTCCAATATTTATAATTTTTACAGAGCCCTAGAAATAGTACCAAAAACAGGTACCTAGTCTGATTTTTTCTTTGAGCCGAACTCTGACGAACCGTGCGCGCCAAACTTTTTCGGCAGCTTGTCGGTAAATGTGATTTGCTCAAAGGGAATTAGTCGTTCGTGCGCGCTCAGGGGGTACGGAGATTCGTCCCGGTTTTTCTGTTCTGAACATTCGCGCTAATTTTGTCAGATTTATTTATTTGTATATTTAAAGAAAAATGGATTGGAGCAGAGAAAAATGTTTAGAGTTAATAGATAGGTATGAAAGGTACCCTGTACTATGGAATCCGAAACATGGACTATATTACAACAAAGTAAAAAAATTTGATGCCTGGACAATAATTGACGAAAATTTAGGATGTGCCCCTGAAGAAGCCAAGAAAAAGATGGATAGCATTCTTGCAAGTTTTAGAAGAGAGAAGGCGAAGGGCAAACAATCTGTAGGAACTGGAAAAGGTACTAATTGTACAAATCGTTACTTAAACACAATAATTCCTTCTTTTTCGTGTTAGTTAGAGCTTGTATAATTAAAAATGCACCAGCAGCCACGATCACATTTTCCGCGTCCATGTTTATATCGGAAGTTTGTAATCTACGAACACCAAAAACAAACTGGCGAATACGGGAACATAGCAAACAGTACAAACACTACGAACATCACGAGCTTTTCTCACACATGTTTGCTTGGTTCGTACGTGCGCGCTCGGTTCGTTCGGACTAAAATGCTCAAGTCAATACGCACCTTTAGACTTGCTCCGTCAGCATTTCAATAATAGAATAATTTCTCGGGGAACAGACTTCGAATATCCTTCTCATTCACCTGATCTGACGCCACCTGACGCATACATTTGGGGCATAATGAAGGAAAAAATATTTAATTCTGAAAATCCGCCGGCGAATATTGCCGAACTACGGGAAAGAATACAAAATATTTTTCGGCAGTTCCATCAACCAATTTTTATAAATATGTTTATTGACTTACAAAATCGATATGATGCTTGTTTGCTTCGCAATGGTGAACTTTTTGAACACTTACATTATAGAAATTAAAAAATTTTTATTTTCGGTACTGTTTATTTCGGCGGATACTGTAGTTGAGTTTCAAAACGGTATCGTTTCATGAATTTTCCAAAATTTATTCTTATGAATTTGGTAGAAAGTCTTAAACTCTATTGATATTTCACATCTAATTTTATTAAATTTCAATTTAATACATTTATAAAATATACTCTTGGAGTAAAAAAACAGTTATAAAATATAAAAATAAAAAGACAACAAACAGGTAGGTTTTTCACGTGTCTATTTTACTTGGGGTTAAATAAAATTTAAACGTTTTTTTTTTAAATAAAATATTTCACAGATGGTAAAGAGATTTTATATTTTGTTATTTTGTAAAAAGTATGGTTTATCAATGTAGTTTCTTATTTTTGTTATGAAAAAAAAATGTTTACGAGACTAAAAACGGAACTCTCGGGGTGCACCATATGTGGTCTCGGTCAAGCTTAATTTTTTTCCAAAAGTATCTCGTCTCGTATGGTCTCGCTCTTTCGAGACGAGAACGAGACGAGACGAGAAAAATCTCGCTCTCGTGTGAAGCCCTACTAACATATAGCGTGCATCTCTGCCTGAAAGACCGTTACCAAGGGATTTGGAAAATCGAAAATTCGGTCCCATCACTCCCACTCTAACCCTTTCATCTATCTTGGGCCAATCTGTGTGCTACACTAGTGAGACCTCTTCCAGCTCTTAGTTTTAAATAAATTTTAAATATAAATATTGTGAAAATATTGTTTTATCAATATCATACAAAAACTATTAATATAATTGATAATAAATAAAATATTTATAAATGCATTTCAATTGAACAATTAAGATAAACTGCAATTTGTATGTTTATAAGTATGTTTAAGTATTTACAAACATTTTCGTTATGCTACAGTGTAAAATGTTTATTAAAAAACCTTGACAAACAAGATAAAATATCCGTTTCCTTTTACCTATCGCGGTCTCAAATTATATGCTGCACACTATTGAAACAAAACCAACAACAAGATTAAATATATAGGTGAAAAAATAAGTAAACCATTTTGCATTTCGAAAAATAAATTACTTTTTCTACACCTATGGAATAATATGTCTATTATTTACGGTTTTTCTTTAAATAATAGTAGTAATTATATTTACCTGTTGGCTTATGAACCACTTATTCCATAAGTCTAGAAAAAGTATAGAATTATACTCGCGATTATGGCCATTATTAACTCGGGTGATTGAGCAACTCGCCTTCGGCTCGTGGACTCAATCTTCACCCTCGTGAATAATGGCCTACATAATCGCTCGTGTAATAATATACTATTATTTTTCAAAAATTCAAATATATTTAAGTCTGTATAATAAGCAAATTGGTAATTTTAACTAGAAGTGAATATTACAATAAGTCAAAGTGCACTGCAAAGTACTTTCGTTCTATGATCATATTTACACTTTTGTTGCGGCAATAGGCGAGTGGACTATTTTTGTTTAATTTATATTTAAATAATATACATGAATATTAAGCGCTTTAATATTTTTTTATTGATCTTACGAACTCTAAATCACCAATAAAATCAAAATAATATTCAAACGGTCGAAATTTTGCCGCACATAGCAAGTGACGTCACGATTAGAAGGGGAAGAGAACAACACGGTTGCCACTTGTCAAAATGAATCAGCAATTATCAATTTGTTTTAGGAAATAATCACAATTGATTCTCAATTATTGATGTTTTGAACATTAATTATGAAGTAAACTACTAAACTGTTATATACTCTCAGATACAATGATGATGTGGTCATAATATTCGATATTTTATAATATGAAGCATTAGGTGGTAATTCATACTTGAGGACATTTAGCCTTATTAACGTGACAACATGGTAGCACACTTCTCAACCAAGAAAGAAAGAGAATAACATGTTGCCAAATTTCTAACGAATATTTAGAGGGCAAAAATCAAATTCGTGGTTGTCCCATGCTGCTAATTCTGAAAAAATGGTTAGGAACGTGCCCTATGTGTATTGACGAGATGAAGTATTCATTTCGAAGGAGGTTTTGGCATCAATCACTATTTTATGAAGACAAATTTTCGGTTAATTTGTTTTTAATATGTGATTTGGCAACATTAGATGTCAAGTGGAAATGGAACATCAACAGACCAATAAGGACACCTTTTAACAAGTGACGTCATCATGAATACAAATTGGCGCCTGTCATGGACTGTTTAAAATAGGTTATGAAATTTCATGATTTCAAATAACGAGTAGGCTCATAAATCGCATTTATAATAGTTTTGATGGGATGCAAAAATTAATTAGGGTCTGTAACAATACGATGATGTAGCTTAAAGTCCAATATTCAATATCAGTCCAGTCGTAAAAGAACAATATTTTTGAAACTTTGAATGCAAGTACAGTTTCGCAAAAGGTATCTGATGCCATATTTTTTGATCATTTTTTGTACTAATACGCAGGAAATAAACGAGAACCATCTAGTAGGTAACTGTTACTGAACTAATGTGATTTGCATCCTGAAAGAAATCCTATATCACGTTCAGCGGCTACTAAAACATTGCAACGTTTTAATGCATCTGGGATAGTCACAAATTTGCCAAAAACTGGAAGACCACGGATTGCAACAAACGAAGTTATTAAACAATATATTGCAATTGATTTAAAGGAATCACCTCAAACTTCGACAACACATTTAGCACTAAACCATGGAATAAGTCAACGTTCTGTAAGGAGAATATTTCAAATGGAAAATATCATCCGTATAAGATACAATTGGTTCAAGAATTGCCAAATAATGATTTTGACCGACGACTGGAGCTTGGCTAATGAATGATGGACATAAATTTGGAAATAATTTAGTGTTTTCCGATGAGGTAAATGAGAATTCTCATTGGGTTATTGAAGGACATACCCAGCACCACAAAAGTTGAATGTTTGGATGGAAATTGTTCAAAATTGTTCAACAAACTTGCAGGATTTGATACAAAGAATAATTGATGAATGTAAACTAATACGTAGAGAGATCTTGCAAAGAGTGACTCACTAGTTTATTTATAGGCTTGCACATTGTCAGGAGATGGAGGGCGAGCATTTTCAACATTTGAAATTATTTTTTTTATGATCATACATCGGTCTAACGTAAATAAATTAACCTTTTTTTAACTGTAAAGAAATTTATTTCTTGTTTTGATAGTTTTTTTTCCTCCAAATTTGGTATTTGTGAATTAAAAATAACAAGCTCTTTTAAAACCTGCCAAAACATACAGGGTGTCCCATTTAAAGTAAATAAGTTACCCCTTTCGCTACTAATGGGACAAATGTGTCCCACTATTTAAGTGTTATTAAAAATACGTCATTCAATTTTAAATACCCAGTACACAGAACATAAAATGTTTAAATTAAGCCGCATGTCAACATTTAATAATACATCAGACAAAGACAGTAATATAACAACAGTCTTTGATAAATTGTCATCATTGAACCTGCTTAGTTGTCAACTTGACAGCGTTTTGGTGTTTACAAATAGTATATTAGGTACATAACGAGTGTGGAAAGTGAAGTATTACGCACAAGTGAAGTTTAACACGAGCCGAGTAGTGGCGAGTGCGGAAACGTAACAAGTGCAAGAAATACACTTTTCAACTCGTTGTGTACACGATTTTTCCTACGACCCCAATATTTCTTATTATAATAAATATTTTAAATTTATTTATAAAATTTATTTTAATTGTTAGTCATGTTAAAAATTAGGATTTAAACGAGATTATATATTACATGGAAATATAATTAATTAAAATCAAATAACCACCTTTCTCAGGATAAATGACATTTTAATTTTTTTTGTGGGCTCTATAAAAATAAAAAGTAAAATGGTCAGTTGGTGAAATTAATTGAAAAGTAATGCAATAATCATAGACACAAAGATAATTGTAAACAGAAACACAAACATAACTTCAAAAATCCACATTCGACACATGCACGGAACATAAACACAATATAAAAAAGAAGAATAAACTGTTCTTCTTTCTAAAAGTGTTTTTATAAAAATAATAATACTGAATAAAAATATGTTTATTTTTTAAAAATTTAAAAACATGTAAGAAACTTTATTCTTACTTTATACAGAAAAATTTGTATTGGCAATTACAATACAATATTTGACACAAGGAAGATTTAAAAAAAAAATTAAATAGTCCTTGCTTTGACATTCATGTGTTTTTACTATTGATAAATTTGACGTAAATGTCACAGATCATAGAACTATATTTTTTTTACTTTTCAATACGTGTATTGATATTTACTTTTCAATACGTGTATTGATATTAGCTACTTTCTTAAGTACAAGTAAGTGTGCAAACTAGCACTTTCATATGTGGTCGTAGGAAAAATTATATTCATATTGTTTAATTTTCCATTACATTTTCGTGCCTTGAGTTTATAGATTTTCTCAAAAAGAGTTGTTGTAACGACTAACTGTTCACTTAGTGTTGGATTCCTTGATGTAAGTATTAATTTTTGAAGTTAAATTTTCTAACAATAATAGCTATTTATACCATCAGCTGCGAAATGCCTAATTTTGTGTAACGCGTGAGATTTTTACGGAACGAACGAAGTGAGTTTCGCAAAAACTTGCATATTTTGAGGATAAGAAAGATCTAAAAGTTTCCACATTATGGACACTTTACTCGATGTTAAGGTCTGAACTCAATCTGAAAAGGAATATTGATATTGAAAAATATACAAATTTGGTAGCATATATTAAAAGGCAAGCGGACAGGTACAGGGCTAAAAGGTCAAAAGTTTTTATTAAAGATTTTGCCAAATTTTTAGTGGAAGCTGATGACAAAGAATACTTAATGGCTAAGGTTGCAATGATCATTCGAATGGCAGGAGCATGCAGAAAAGCAGAATTAACATTTCTCGATCGATCAAGCGACGTCGCCCTACCACTCAATCCCACCTAACCGAAGACCGGTAGAGATGGTACGACTGGTGGGAGCGGTGGGGCTCTCCGGCTTAAAAGCGACGAACCGACACAAATCAAGCAGAGTTGTCTGGGGAGCTGACCTGGAACCAACTCTCCTAGAAGCTCGGGTGTTGACCGACCTTCTGCCTTCCTGCGACCGAGAGTGCTGATCTCGGTTGTGCCCTTTACCCCGTCGAAGGTGTTGACTTCGACGACGTCCCCGTTTCCCGCAACCAAGAGTGTTGATCTTGGTGGCAACCTCTCGCCGTCGAAGGTGTTGACTTCGACGCCGTCCCCGTTTCCCGCGACCAAGAGCGTTGATCTTGGTGGCAACCTCTCGTCGTCGAAGGTGTTGACTTCGGCGACTTCCCCGTGGCCGGATCCTGAAAACACTCGCCGAGCGAAGTGCTGATTCGCAAGGCGTTGTTAAGGACCGACCGCTAGCCCGTCTATCGGGGGAGTTGACCTCGATCGAGTTCCATTCAATTTCATTTTTATTTTGCCGAAGTGCTTATTTTTGGGATTTACGTTTCTTATTTTTGTTTGTTTGTTTGTACAGGGTCAGGCGACCAAAGCGAGCGCTCCTGGGGAGGATCGCAACCGGGCGACGGACGCCGATCGGACGTAGAAGTTTATATTTTATTTTTTTTCTTTGTATATATATTTTATAGGAATAAACATTTTTTATTTTTTTAATTACGTGGTTATTATTTCCTTGAATCTGGTAGCACGCAAAACACAAGGTTACAAAATGTTATAGACGAAGGAAGCCATTTTCGTGTTGATATCCCACCTTCAAAAACAAAAGTTATACGGCAGTTTGCAATTACCACTGGAGACATTGGAGACATTGGAGACTTTTTCTCTTTTATTAACTAGAAAAGAACTTAATTGATGTTGAAATTGTGCTAAATTAATTATCGTTATTTATGTAATGGTCAATAATTTATTATCGAAATACAGTAATTATTGAGTATCAATTAAATTTTTTTGTTTTAAATTATATAACAACTAACTTTTACAAAAATTCAAAATGT
The DNA here is from genome assembly GCA_035357415.1 of Ophraella communa. Lineage (NCBI taxonomy): Eukaryota > Metazoa > Arthropoda > Insecta > Coleoptera > Chrysomelidae > Ophraella > Ophraella communa. The sequence goes on along the minus strand of CM068985.1, from coordinate 16,063,568 downwards.
TTACAAATTTATCTGACCTTAGTACGTAGAGTCCTGCTGTCTGATTGGTGAAAAAAAAACCGTAGTCGCTCTATGAAAAATGGAAAACAACGAAGGTATACGTGGAATCTCCAACTTTGGCAAAATATTGTGATTGTTAGACGTTTGGTTTCTTGTGTTTTTTCCTCCAAATCGACTTATGAATATAGTTCAGTGTTTGTTGGATTATAGTTCTTTTAATGTTATTACAAACAGTAAGTACTTAATTTCTTCCTTTTTTTATAGACTGAAAATGTTTTTAATGACACTTTTGATTACTTTGGTAATAATTTTAAACTTATGTTCTTAACTATTTAGCACTTTATTTTACTTTTTTATCACTTTAATACTTTTTTTAATGTCACTATTTATAAATTTATTTTTAATACTTTTAAAAACTATTTGTTCACTTTGTTCAAATTGACTTCACAATGACTGAACTTTTATGGCTCACTTCCAATCATATACTCCCCTTAACGACCTCAGCTCAAGTCCTTTTATAGGTTTCTAACCTTCCAGAAACTTCGTGAATATTTTAAAAATTAACCATTTTCTAAGAACACTATATGCATCTCTCTCTGTCCTATATATAACTAGACATACTCACTTCGTCTACTGTCGATCTTTCCAGAGTACAATATAGTAGGAATATATTTGTCTTCTTTTTATACATTATATAATTAATTTCGCGAAATTTCTGGTAGGTTTAAACAACATGTTTATGTACAAAATATAATATTGATACATAACATAATAAAAATTATTTCTAAGTTAAAATTTTCTTACAAATACACAAAATAATATAATAAAAGTTATTTGATTAAGGTAATATTAAACAACTTCTGTTGACATTATACTCATAATACTATTATCGAATATTTAAATGTTACACAAGATTCTGTTTACGTCAAGTGTCACATTTATTTTATTATAAGAAAAAATTATTGTTTAGTTTACGGAGAATAGAAATAATATGATGGAATTAAAAGACAAAAGACTGTGGATCTTCATCAAGTGAAAACCTCATCAATTCAATTAAAAAATAGGGTGGGTGAAGCTAGCACCGCCACAATGAAAAAAATAAAAAAAAATATGACAGAATTATGTGCTATTTATGTGCTAATTTTAGGCGACAATAAAAAATGTTGGGCTTTTTTAGCGGCGGAAATATCGACACTTTTGATTGGCGGTGCTAGCTGTCCGGGAGCCAGCACCGCCTCTACCGTATCTCCCGCATTTTGGGTCGTAAAAAAAATCTAAGCACATAGGAATTATGTGCTTTTTATGGGCTTTAAGGAGCATATAAGAAAAAAATTTTTTATCATTATTCGGGTAAAAATCAACATACATTATTTTTGGCAAAGGTCAATTCTCTTAAAATAAATCAGCACAAAAATTTTTGTCACGGCACATAATTAGCACATAAAAAGCACATAATTCCCATGTGCTTAGAATTTTTCTAAGATACAAACTTTCGGAGATATGATGGTGGCGGTGCTAGCTGTCCGGGAGCCAGCACCGCCACTACCGTATCTCCCGCATTTTGGGTCATAAAAAAATTTAAATACATAGGAATTATGTGCTTTTTATGTGCTTTAAGGAGCATATCGTCGTTCATATTGCAATTCGTTCTATGTTAAAAATGATAAGTTTACAGGAGAGTAAAAAAACAGCGTAAACAACAATTTTTAATCTGATCCTCCTGGACCTGGACGCGCGACCTTATTCATGGAGTTCATATTATTTGGTAGAGGTATTTAACCGTCTACAAAGTATCCCCTTATATATTAATCTGCTGTGCTTTGGTAAATTCCGAAATTCGCCGCTTGGGCTCCGTTACTATTTTTAATAGAAATTAATATTATCATTATCAAAAGTCAAAAAAAACCCAAATATGACGCATAATATTACTAATGTCAATTTTATAACAATATATTATTATAAAAGTGGCTTTAATTTTTTTAAAGAAGTACATGTCACACAAAATTATAATTGACATTAAGAGGGGCGTTTCTAATTTGGTATGACTGCCTGAATTTAGTGAAAAATCTGGTTATTTTTAAATTACAAGAATGTAGAGTAGATGGCGATAGTGGTTTCAAATGAGTATTTTTATTATAAATTCGAATATTTTTAGAGCTTGTTGACTTTCTTTATCTTAGACAGAGATGAAAATATGAATTTTGCTTCGTAAATCTTTGAATGTTTCCACGACACACACATACATTTGACCTTGAGACCATAAACAGATGAAAAATACCTGTATATTTTTATTAAAAATATTCTATTTGGATGCACTTAGGAAGTTTGTTGTGTTTCATAGGCGTAACAAATTAATTGTTTTTAGGATTTAAAATATCGATATATAAAAAAAATAAAATAATAAGATTTCGGCATTCCTAACAAATAATAAATTAATGAAATTTATTGCACTAACCAGAGTTGGGTCGGATATTGAAAAAAAGTATCCGGATACACGATTACTCAAAATGTATCCGGTTACTTTTTTAAAAAGTTCGAATAGGTACTTTCATTTAAAAATGTGTTCGGATACAAGTATCGGATACTTCCTAGGATACTTTTTTTAAAAAGGACATACATTATTAGTATTAAAACTATGTATAGTTTAGTATATAATAGTATAGTATAGTATATAATAGTATGTATAATATATAATAATAAAAATACATTTAATGAGCTAACGAAAAACTTTTTCGTGTCACTGCCTGAGCTTTTGATATTGAATTTGGCCAGCGTCGGACCAGCCGAGTTTTCAAACCTTTTAGGGGGTGTACTTTTTTTTACTTGTAGGTACACTAAAATAAAAATATAAATATTAGGATGTCCTTTATTATAATCCGAAAAATAATTTCTTCTAATAATTATAAATACAGTGTACAAAGGGATTCTTGAAAAGAGAGATATAGAAAATATAAAAAATAAATAACGTACTTATATGAAACTTTATAACTGATTTACAGGTAAAAACAAAGCTCCATTAGAATATAATAGTATATTATAACGGTGACCAGTGCGAAAAAGGGGATTTAACATGTTAGACAAATCTGAATTAAAGGAAGGGCAGTGTTGTGCCTACGGTAGGTGCATTATCGGAGGGCGATAATTAATATTTAAAAGTATCCGAATATCAAAAACAGTATCCGGGTGCCGGATACTTTAAAATTTGGTCACGGATACGGATACCGGGTACAAAATTTAAAAAGTATCTCTAGATACAGCTTTCGGATACATAAAAAGTATCCGGATATTGTATCCGTATACAGAAGTATCCGGATACTACCCAGCTCTGGTACTAACCCTTAATAATTAAGGTATTTATTAGAATAAATATATTAATTATAATAAAAACATATTACGGTTTCGAAATATACACACATCAACATGGTCTGAAGAAAAATTGAAATAAAGTGGAAAGTATGTAATTATTTATACCTTTTTTAAAATTGAGATTGAATATGTATTGGCAACAATGCAAAATTAAACAAAAAGGTTAGTTTGATCAGAGATTATTTTATTTACTTTCTGATGGATGTATTAGGTATTTGAAGGTGTTGAAGTAGATGTAAATGTTTAGAATATATTTTGTGGGGAAAAATTTTAATGCTTTTCCAAAACGTTTGATGATTATTGCAAAAGTGTTACTATAATGTTTGTAAACATTAACATGTTAGTCTGTCTTCAATATGACTTCAAGTAAGTACCTTGCTAATTATTTACTGCCTAAATAAATAAATATCATTTATTTTTTAGAGAGTATTGGACATTCCTAAATTACCACCCAGATACATGATTTAATAAAAAATAGAGTACAAAGTAAAGCACACCCTACAATAAAGCTTACCTATAGTTTATTTTTATTTTGAGAATGTGGTGCAAGAAAAAAATATTTCCATGTTTTCAATAACCTACCATAATAACTAACCAATCTAGTATCTATAGAAATACACTTTGTGCACCTGTTTTCAAGATACCTAAAGAGTTGGGATAAGCTGACTATCAGCGATTGGCCAATACTCTTGCAAGTACTAAACATAATTGTTAATGTTATGGGTATATCTTAATAAAACTAATTGTATCATTAAATTATGGCTATTAATTATATTCCAAAAATTTCAACCCCATACTTTGTGGAATCAATTGAAATTAAAATGTATCCAATAGGATTGTAACTTTATTTTTTTAACTGGTATCTTTCACTCTTATTTATTTTATAAAGATCCATATTTTATACATTTGAAAGCTCTCTTCATCTAGTAATCAGAAGTGATAAGGTAAGTTTTAATTTGTTTATTTACTGGTTTAATTTTTTACAATTAATAAGTAGATATTATTTATTTTATTATCTATGATTCAGATCTAAATATCAAATTTAGTTTTAAAAGATGTATTGATATAGGTATTTTGAATATTAGATATATGAATTTTCTTCTTTTTGAGTACCTACCAATAGTATTTGCCCATGTTGAAGTATTTTCTTTGGAAAATTGAAATCAGTTGTATTTTGTGTACTACTGCTACTGTGTGCTTATTCCCCTGTGAATTTGCCTCTTGATACTAAATAATTAGCATTACCAGAGAAGTGTTAATGCTACTCGTTCTTTGAGCCATCCTTTGTCTACTTTAAATACTAGGATAGACCAGGAAGAATATTAGTATCATTTTCTAAATCAAAACTATTTGATTAATTTTTGATTATTTTATTAGTTGAAGTATGGTAAACTAAATATTTCTACAAGATTCAATAGGTTACTACTTTTCTAAAGTATTTCAAAAATGTCCTGAAAATACTATTTTTAGCAATATACTTTTTCTGACAACCACATATATTATTTCATCTATGTTTAGATAATTAAATTGTTGGAGAAATAAATCAATGGTTTTCAAAATATATGCTACTGTTTCCTCAAAAACTTTGGACCTCAAGTAACTGCCTACACTGTGGTTGTATTCTGTTAATAGTAAGAAGACTGACAAAATTTGTAACTGAGTTATTAATGTTATGAATTATTTTATATTTTATTTCTAATCTTTTATTTTTTAGAACTGTTTCCTCAAAAACTTTGGACCTGAAGTAACTGCCTACACAGGTTTTATTCTATTTATATTAAATAATTAATAATTTTTACTGTTAATTTTAATTTTTTAGAACTCTTTCTTCAAAAACATTGAATCTGGACCCTTATAGAACCCATGGCTACATCAATATGAAACCTATTGTGGGCTATACTATGTGTTTTAAAATACAAATGTTTATTTTAGGGTTCAATTACATTTTAAATATTACCAAATAATATTTGCATATTATTAGTAAATAACAAGTAAATGTTTTTCTTTTTTAGGACTCATTTTCTCAATTATATGTACCCGGTTCACCATATTATGGAAATATATGAACTTTATTCTGACATGATTATGGAACCCTTTGGTCGGTTTTATCATTTACCAACAAACTTTCAATGGTGAAGGGGATATATATAAAGATAACAGATGTTTTAATAAAAATATTACATATTTGACTGTAAATTTTAATTCTTTACATTATCTAAAGAGAAAGCTATTATATTTTTGCATATTGAACATGTAAATAAATATTGTAGAAACCCTTACTTTGTGGACATTATTATCATGCCTATTTAGAAAAACAGTTTAACACTTAGCTGTTAATATTTACATATGTGGTTTTAATTTATAAATGTAAATCCCTTAGGTTGGGTTTAGTTATTTAACAAATAAAGATAATGATTAGGTAACTTAAAAGATTAAAAAAAAGTATAAACAAAAATCGGGTCTCTCAAAACTCACATTTTTACCAATTCGACTAAAATAGGACAACTGTGTTTAAGTAAAAAGTAATTTAGGAAATAACAACAGTTCATAACACAACAAAAACACCTCTTGCACATATCACAGTTGGATAATGCTATAAACGATGTAAAAACCAACGCAAATTGTGAAAATATACTTTAAAATTAATTTTTTTAACTTCTGGTAAATTATAAACGAATATTAGTATAGACAATTATATATTTAAAAGCAAAACAATAAAATTAATATATTTTGACGTTATAAACGAGAAATAAGGTTAGGTTGGTTATGTTTTAAGTGAAGTTTGGATTTGGAGAATTAGAATAGACATACGTTTCTAAAAAAAGCGCCACCAAAACTGTTGAACTAAGTTGACAGATTAGTGCAATGTTCAAATTTTGCGTGCAACAAATCTCAAAAAATATACCTTTCTTTAACTTCATATTTTGCTAGTCGCATTATCTATGCTTTCTTTAGGAGTTAAGCTTCTGGCGTTAAAATTCGTGATCACAAATTGTCAAACTTTTTAAAAACATACCATCACTTAAACACCAATATCTCTTTTATTACAATATAAAACTTAACTAAAAAACCTTATCTCCTAGAGAAAGGTCTAAGCTATATCCTGTTAAAATTTGAATACGTAATTTAAAGGCGTTCTTTAGATTTGTTGTTTACAAAATGATTAAAATTTTGGGTACAATTCAGGCTTGCCACCCGTTTTCAGCTGTCATATTTTTGACGCCCCTCTTAATGAAAATTGACCTTTTTCACAATTTAACTAAGTTTAATGTGCCTGTTCCACACTGTATGTTAATTTACTGCCTTATATGGCCTTGACACCTTGATTATCAAACAAACAATTATACATGCCTAAAATTCTTTTATTATTGGACATACTTATAGTTATTCATTGTATTAATAGTTTACAGTTGATAACTTTATTAATCTATAAATGATGTAATTAGAATAATATTTTTTGTAGTATGTATTTAAACAATAATCATCCTAGTTATTTACAAAATTGTATATGCATCCATTGGATGGTTATGCATTTAAAATGGACTGCCAGTTTCAAGAAATTGAAAATATGTTAGTATTAAAACTTACCATGTTTTGCATGATACTATTAAATTATTAATAAAAATGAGTATCATGTAAAACACATAGAATCCCAAACATACAAAAATTTAAAGTCAAGACACCTAAAATAATTTATGTCAAAAACTACCCATTAATTATTATTCATAATAATATATTATTGTTATTTAAAGTTTCTTAATTTAGCTATTTTAGTTTAAAAAATGATAAAGTATGTATAAATAATTGTTTAATGCAGTTTTGCTTTACAATGCACTATCAAATTGATTAACAGTAAATATTTTATATTATTGCTGTATACTGTATTTGGAGATTCCTAATGTTTTTATTTTTGTGTTTACTTTTTAGATACATATTTTTTCTGGTACACAAAATTGGCAAACTTTATAGATACACCAAAATGCATAATTAAATTTAGAAAATAATGATTTTGTATATGCACTTGAAAACCACTAGTCTGAAATAATATAGATTTATACTTTGGCTGGCTTACATGAATAAGTTCTTTGATTATATTAATAGCACTCCATTTACTAATTTTATATTAATTATACAAAAACATTTAGTTAGAGAACCAGAAAAATAAACTTTATCATATTACATAAATTTTTATTTTAGTTAGAACATTTTTCAAACACTATACATTTATTAACATTAATTTTTCTACTACAATAATTTGTGATTCTAAAAAAATTATTTTTTTTAGTGTACCAAAAAATATCAGTTTAGTAGATTCAACATTGAATAATTGACATCATAGACAAGAACATTTGTCAAATGTTAACACAATTTTAACACAATAATTCACTATACAATCAAAAAATGACCATCTACAATGATTTTTTGTTAACAGCCAAAGTAATTTCTTAAATAATTATTTAGTTTAAAAGATTGTCAAACTCTTCTTTGACGTAAAGATAAGAAGTTACATTGCTAAAAGTCATTAGAATTAAATAAATTTAATAGTAATTATTTCTTTGCATCATGAAAGATGTTCTTAAAAGTATTGACTTGGTCAATTGCCATAACATTTTCAATTGATATGTGATCCAATGTCCTGTGGGACATATAGCCTGGGGAAGTCAAGCCTGGTTTGGAAATGATTAAATGTTTCTAAACCTTAAAGGGTGCAACTAGAATTTTTCTTATTTCTAAAACATTTTGATGAATGTATCTAAATTAATGTAGGTGGCTTAAGGGACATAACAAAGTTAATATACCATTTATTTGTTTTATTTGTATATACATTATTTATTAAAATCAACAAAAATAGCAATACTAAAAACTGTAACTATGCAAGTAAAGATGTAATTATTGTTTTTGTGTTAATGCATATTACCATATTGTTAGTTTTTGTAAAATAATTGAATTACTTGTAGATAAAGAAGGGATACAATAGTAATAGATAAATATAACTTATTTGTTTTGACCAATATAATTTAAATATTGTTCTATTTAAATGCAATATATTTAGACATACTTTCTATATTATTGATACTTTCTCAAAAAAATATTATTGTGACTTGTTAGTAGATATAACAATTAGATTTAAATCAATTCTATATGGTATGAAATTTAAAATACATCAGAAAAGACCATGCTTACCTCATTTCTCCAACCTTTTAAGGCTATAAATACATTTTCTGCTCTTAGTTGTTTAAGAACTTTTTCAATATGATTACTTCTTTCTTCATAGTCTCTAAAAGCAGGATTTAATTCTACACATCCTGATGAAACTGAAAAGACCTAAAATTCAAAAGTATGCTTATGATATGAAGTTAATTTATTCAATAAAAAAGTACTTTAATTCAATTATAGCTAATTAGTTATGAAATTTAAAGGAGAGTTACCTAAAACACATAATATTAATTTATGTTTCTTACCTCAGGATATTTTAAAAGCTGCTTCATAACCTCAGGTCTTACCAATCCAACCTGGTACCCTTCGACCACAAAAGGTTTACATTCTGCTAATTTTAATCCTAAAAGCATTTTCAGATATTTAAGAAAAGTTTGGATGGGTGTATCTTGTAAAGATCAATAGCTCGCCATAGAAAGTTTAAAATTAAAATTAGACTTATTATCTCACTTAAATAGGTCTTCAAATTTGTTACAAAAGAATGAAACATCATTAAACTTACCTGACAAATAAAAGCAATTAAATTTTTGAGCTAATTTTAACGTACGAGACATTTCTGTTTTCTCTCCCAATGACATAATGAATGTTGTTGTGCTTTTATCCTGGTGCATGACAGGTGCGCAATTGATTATATAGTTATTTTTACGATTTATTTTATGTTGGCTACTTGCAAACTCGTTGATAGCTAGTTTCTTAACATTATCAATTATACTTACTTATTTAGTTTTATGAAATAATTAATGTAAATAATAGTGTATACTACAATTAATAGTCATTTTTATTATTGTATAATATAAAAAATATAAATAAATATAAGAATATTGCGATTGGTGAATTTAATATTCGATAGAAGTCTTTTGTCACAATTAGTGAATAATAGAAAAACTAAAGATGGGGTACATTCAGGAGGTCCCAGCGGCTAGATCTAGCCACTCAGCATGCTGTGGCCGCTGTTAATAAGCGCCTTCGTTTCGCCTGAATGCGTGGCTCACTGACAGCGGAACAAAAGTCAAAACATTTGAAAACATAACCCAATTTTTATTTTGGTTTTTATATGTCTATTGTGTTCATGTACAAAACTACAATAATTATCTTCAATTATCAATTGGATAAATCTTAACCCAACAATCAACACCTTAGAATATAATTAAGATCAACACAAACCTACATAACCCAATTTCGATATGTCATTAATGTCAAAATCGGGATGCGCTTTTTAGAAGGCGACAAATTTTTACGCTGAGCAAAACAGTCAGCCGCTGTTGAATAGCTTTCAAGCAGCGCTACATTCAGAGAGACTCCTTACTAAGCGATCTCAGCCGCTGGGACCTCCTGAATGTACCCACTTATAACACTTAAAAAAGTACACTCAGAATTATTTTTGTTAACAAATTTTACAAACCAAAGTTGACATTTCTAGAGAGTTTATGTTATAAATGTTGGCTTCTTGAATCTTCTGCCACACACATAATTTTTTATTTTGACAACCGGGCGACGTGACGTGTAAAGAAATTTGGTGAAAATATTTAAACTTTAAGTTTTTAATAAAAAATGAGCACCTTTAAACGGGATCATGGAGATGACGGTAGTTGCGCAAGATTTAACAGTATATGTTGATTTGATTCAATTGGATGTATTTTACAGGTGGTGCGGGTAATTTTCAAAATCTTGAGAAAACCACAGTATTACAAGAAGCCAGAATATTTAATGAAACCAGTATAAATCCTAGAAAATGTACACCTATTCTCACAAAGCTGTTATATATGTTAAACCAGGTATTTTTATGTAGTTGTATATAAACTTAATTTCAATTTCTCATTTTGTCTCGAATTTTGTTTTCCTATGGAATTATTTATCTTAAGAAAACTCATTGGTACTTTTAGGGTGAAACTTTAAGTGCTAAAGAAGCTACAGATGTATTTTTTGCTATGACAAAGTTGTTTCAATCTAAAGATGTTGTTTTAAGAAGAATGGTTTACTTGGGAATTAAAGAACTTAGTTCAATAGCTGATGATGTTATAATAGTAACATCCAGTTTAACAAAAGATATGACTGGCAAAGAAGGTAAATTATGCAAAAGATTTGCATAAGTAACAATCTAATAATGAAGTAAAAACATGTTAATGTTCAATACTATTCTTCTGACTATAAATATGTTGTCTTTTTTAGATATGTATAGAGCAGCAGCTATTAGAGCACTTTGCAGTATTACAGATGCTACTATGCTACAGGCTATAGAAAGATATATGAAACAAGCTATAGTAGACAAAAATTCAGCAGTTAGTTCAGCTGCACTAGTAAGTTCATTACATATGAGTAAGTTTGCCCCAGAAGTTGTAAAAAGATGGGTAAATGAAGCACAAGAAGCAGTCAATAGTGATAAGTAAGTAATATAAACAAATACTGAAAATAATTTCAGATACAAGGTGCAGTCAACAGTAAAAATGAAAAGTAGAAAATTGTTTCTACCTGCTTGGTATGGAAACTATTAAGTTTCTTTACCTTGGGTGCAGGTAGAAACAATTTTCTACTTTTCATTTTTAAGTAATATTGTGGTGATGTTCTATTAAGGGTCGTTTGATTAAGTAAAATTCTTAATATAATCTATAATCACAATCTAAAATCACTATTACATTTATATGTTGTAGTGTAATGGTGCAGTATCATGCTTTAGGTCTTTTATATCATATCAGAAAAATTGATAGATTGGCAGTGACAAAATTAATAGCCAAATTAACAAAATCAACTTTAAAAAGCCCCTATGCAATGTGTATGTTGGTAAGTAAGCTACATATGGTAGCTAATTTATATATTTTTATTAATATAGTAGATGCAATAAAAATATAGACCCATGTGACTAATAAGAACTTAAATGAAATTTGCATGTGTATATATATGTTTAAAACTAAAATGTTCATTAAACTTCATATTACTCATGTGGGTTGGCATTTATATAAGGTTTGTTCCAACAGGCAAATTGTAATCGTTCCCTTAATCGTTTTCGAAATCGTTCTTGAGGATTTGTTACGCAGGTGCCAAGTGTTTACGGTTCTAATAACGGTTCCAAAATAAAGTATGGTTGGAACGGTTTGGTTACTGTCTCAAATCACTGGAATTTATCAAACAGAACATACTTTTATTTTTAGATGGTACACGCAATTAAGCACAAAAAAAGTTTATATATATATACATCTACACCAAAGGAAACAATGTGAAAGTGTATATATTTTGGTAAATTATATAATGACTAAAATGGTTGATGTATAAACTGAAGTATTTTTATTACTAATATTTAGTTTTAAATAAGTACGCTCCTACAAAATGTAACAAATACAGAAACAACAAATCAAGCCAAGCCAAGTTGATAGATGGATATATGTACTGCCTTGATACTTGCTTTTAGTCGAGTATCGAAATCATCGTTCTTGAACCGGTTCCATAACGATACCAAATCGGGTTGGAACAAAATAATTATCGTTCGCTAAACGGTTCTCTCGTGCTTGGAACGCATTTTTACTATTGTCCATGCGCGTCACCATTCTAAGAACGGTTATTTTTTGTGTTGGAACAAACCTATAGTATCAGCTGTACTTAGTTTAGCATAAATATTGATTAATATTAGACTTTATTATAAATTGTATATATTTTTCTTAAATTTACATTAAATTTTAGATCAGAATTACTGCTAAATTACTAGAAGAAGAAGATTCAAGTAATGATTCTCCATACTTCAATTATCTACTTTCCTGCTTGAGACACAAATCAGAAATGGTAGTTTATGAAGCTGCACATGCTCTGGTTAATTTAAAAAATACAACTAGCAGGGAGTTGGCACCAGCTGTTAGTGTTCTCCAATTATTCTGTGGTTCTCCTAGGCCTACACTGAGATTTGCTGCAGTTCGGACTTTGAATCAAGTAGCAACATCTCATCCTGCTGCAGTTACTGCTTGTAACATAGATCTAGAAATTATGATTAATGATACAAATAGATCCATTGCTACTCTGGCTATAACTACTCTTTTAAAAACAGGTAAAATAACCATAATTTAAGTTTAATATATTCCAAAATAATTGTAACAATTTTTAGGTGCTGAATCTTCTGTTGAAAGACTGATGAAGCAGATTGCCACTTTCCTTTCTGAAATCAGTGATGAATTTAAAGTTGTTGTAGTCCATGCCATAAAAGCCCTAGCTTTAAAATTTCCAAGGAAACATAGTTCTCTAATGAATTTTCTTTCTGCTATGTTAAGGGATGAAGGAGGTTTAGAATACAAAGCATCTATTGCTGGTAAATATTGGGATACTTCAATTTGACTTTAGGTGTTTAAATAAATTTTTGTTTTTAGACACAATTATTACCATTATTGAAGATAATCCAGATGCTAAAGAAGCTGGATTGGCACATTTGTGTGAATTTATTGAAGATTGTGAACATGTTTCTTTAGCTGTAAGAATTTTACATTTATTGGGAAAAGAAGGGCCAAAAACTAAACAACCATCAAGGTGAGACAATCCAATATTAAGATTTAAAAAAATATTTTGACGTTAATTATGTTCTAACCATTATCTTGAGACAAATAATTTTTGTCTAACTTTCATATCAAATATGTTCACCAAAATTGCTTAGATTAAACTTAAAAATATTATGTTGTTTCAGATATATTCGTTTTATTTATAACCGTGTTATTCTTGAATGTCCTTCAATAAGAGCGGCCGCAGTTTCAGCGATGGCACAATTTGGAGCGTCTTGTCCCGATTTATTAGAAAATATTCAAGTATTACTAGCCAGATGTCAGATGGATTCGGATGACGAAGTTAGGGATCGAGCTACATATTATAGCAATATATTGAACAAAAATGATAAGAGTCTTTATAATAACTATATTTTGGATACATTACAAGTAAGGGTTTGTGTAAAGCTTGCACAGCATTATTCAATGTAATGAATTTGTAGAAATCTATTCTACTAGACTAGACATTTTTTATTTGATAAACGCTATTTATATTTGTTGTATTTTTAGGTTTCGATTCCCGCTTTGGAACGTGCTCTAAGGGAGTATATACAAAACCCTATTGAACAACCATTTGACATAAAATCTGTACCTTTAGCAACAGTTGCAACAATAGAAGAACGTGAAGTAAAACATAAACCAGAAGGAATGCTTATATCTCAAGGTAATCAATAAGTTACACTTTACTTTTATTTTCATTTTTTTATTATGTAAAATATGTAATAATTACAGGTCCTATTCGTCCTGCTCCAGTTTCAAGAGAAGAAAACTATGTAGAAAAACTCTCCGCTATACCTGGCATACAACAACTTGGTCCATTATTTAGAAGTTCTGACGTTGTAGAACTTACCGAATCGGAAACAGAATATTACGTCCGGTGTATTAAGCACTGCTATGCTCACCATGTTGTTCTTCAGTTTGATTGTCTTAACACACTAGCAGATCAACTATTAGAAAATGTTAGGGTAGGTATTAATAAAATGTTTTATACCGTTTACTTAATTTTTCGCTAACACTACTATATACATCAATTGAACTATATATTGTTTAAAATATCGCTTAAATAATGGTCGTCAATCAATCGAATTCTTTCGATTTATTCGATGGTGTTTTGGAGATTGCAACTTAATTTATGATCTTTCACGGAATATTTAATTTCTAATAAACTATTTCTGGTAACAGTTATCACTGTCATACACATTTTTTGTATGTATTGAATGTACAGAAATGTATATTACTAATTGTATTTAATAATGTTTAGGTGGAATTAGAACCAAGTGAAGGCTTTGAATTATTAGCCCAAATTCCTTGTGAAAAGTTACATTACAATGAAATGGGTAATGCATATGTAGTTCTGAAATTTCCCCATGACGATCTACCTAGCTGTGTTGGAAATTTTGGTCTAGTGCTGAAATTTATTGTCAAAGATTGTGATCCTGCCACTGGAATACCCGACTCTGAAGAAGGTAGGATCTTATTAAAAATAGGTTTACGTCATTTTCTGACTATCGTAAATTTTATGGTTCAAATGTATACTAATTCACTTTCATAAAAAGAAAATTATACAATATAAAGCAAGTTGTTAAGAATTTTTACTAATAGTTTGAACAGGTTCGTTTTTTTAACGGTATCTTATTAACTGAAAATTTTATTTATTACTTGCATCTTTACTACTTACTTTTGTGTAATGTACGTTGTTATTTAACAGGTTACGATGACGAGTACATATTAGAAGATCTTGAAGTAACATTAGGTGATCAAATTCAAAAAATAAGTAAAGTTAATTTTGCGGCAGCTTGGGAAGAAGCCGCAAGTACTTTTATTGAAAAAGAGGATACATACTCGTTAAGTTCGATTAATACTTTGAACGATGCCGTCAAAAATATTGTCCAGTTCCTAGGATTGCAACCCGCTGAAAGAACCGATAAGGTTCCCGAAGGAAAGTCTACACATACATTGTTACTTGCAGGTAAGTTAAATATTTAAAATGTTTTTGTTGAATGTCAAATCTCTATTTAAACTGAATCTACCTAATGAAATTTAATAGAAAAATTATTACAATGTTACAATAGTATATTAAACAACGCATTTCATATGGAATTCTGTTATGACACGAGTTCAAGTTTAAAAAACGAATCGCGAAGCGATGAGTTTTTTAAAGAACGAGTGTCACAACAGCCATATGAAATAAGTTGTTTATAATATTTTTTATATTTTGCTATTTTATCATTTTTTAAATTAATTTATTATTTTTACGTAATACCGAAAATTTTGATTTTAAAAAGTATGTCGGTAGCACTGTGTTATTTATAATATTTGACAGTTTTGACATTTAAATTATGAAATGTTAATGTTTTAAAATATTTTAAAATAACTAATACACCAATAATTATATATTATATAAGTAAAAAATGATATTCATATTCACAAATACTTTCTTAAAGAACAATATAAAATTAATAAATTGCTATTAGTCACAAATGTCATTGTCAATAGTCTTGTCATTAGATACTTCACTCATGTCGCCAACCATTTAAAACAAAAATTTGCGTGCGCAAAAGTTACATTACGATACGCAAATGCGTTTTATAATGAAGATTTTTATAAGTGCAAAATATAAAAATAATTTTTTGAACTAAAATAAATAAGGGGTGATACTATATAATTTTGAATACTCGTTGATAAATTTAACCCAATCGTCTTTATTAGTTTAATCATCCCTTGATTTAAGGCAAGAAGTCCATTCTGAATGGTAGCGTGTTTCTTTTGTAAGCTTTGCTTACCGTGGTATGTGCCTTTCTAGACATAGAAGGGGCCTTTGACAATATGCCACATGAGGCAGTCAAAAGAGCACTGATTGAGAAAGGAGTAGATAGAACGACTTCCATCTGGATGTCGCAACTGCTATCTACAAGAATCGCAGAAATGGAGGCAGAACAAGACACTATCTTCATTAATGTGACCAGAGGCTGTCCACAGGGGGGAGTTGCATCCCCGCTTATGTGGAGTCTCACTGTGGACAGTCTACTCTGTCAATTGACTAGGGAAGGCATACCATTTCAAGGGTATTCCGACGACATGGTTATCCTGGCAAAAGGGAAGTATGAAAATGTCCTCTGTGATATTGTTCAAAGAGGATTGAACATTGCGGAACAATGGTGTGACGTTGTGGGACTCAAGCATCAACCCCACCAAAACCACACTAGTAGCCTTTACAAGGAAAAAGGAACCTAATCTAAAAATCATAAAAATAGGGGAGAACATCGTCGAGTGGAAAACAGAGGTAAAATATCTATGGCTAATCCTAGATAGCAGGTTACTCTGGAATAAACACGAAGACGAAGTAATACACAAAGCAACCAAGGCCCTCATGGTGTGCAGGAACATTGCAGGGAAGAACTGGGGATGTAACCCACGCATTCTGCAATGGATGTACACAGCAATAGTGAGACCATTACTGCATATATGTTTTGCCATGTGCAAACTAAATGAACTAGGCCAGAAGAACACTGTCACTCCTATGGGTCCCGGGACACATAGGAATAGAGGGAAACGAAACAGCAAACAAGCTGGCAAAAAAAGGAGCTGAAACCCCACATTTGGGAACAGCAGTATTGTAGGATCAGCAGTAGAATAATCTAAGGAAAACTAAGGGAAGAAATGAAGAAGGAAAAATCCAACTACTGGAATCAGCTGGAAGGACTGAGGCAATCTAAGATACTACTGGGGAACTATGACCAGAAGAGATCTCTTAGCTGCCTCAACCTCAGTAAAAAAAGGCATTGCCGGTTAAGAAGCCACATGAAAAAACTAGGGTTAGCAGATGAAGCAAAGTGCAGATTCTGTGAGGAAGAGGATGAAACCTCCATACACATACTTTCAGAATGCCCTGCCTTGCAGAATTCTAGGGCTAGATACCTAGGAGCACATAAAATAGAAGAGGGGATCTACCTGATTTGGAGCCCGACGATGTCCTAAACTTCCTCAGGAAAATAGGACTCGAAAAGCTGCTATAAATTTGAGAAAACATCAGAACTTGGCAACTAAGGGGAGACACAATGGATCCTAGAGGTCGCAGTGTACTTATCACCCCTAATTCATTCATACATACATACATACATACATACATACAAGCTTTGCATATTAATTGTATTCATATTTTTATCAAATCTTTTTTATTACTTTATATTGTTTTTCATCAACATTTCTCCTACAATTTAAAAATACTCTTTTAGTTTGTTTATTGGCTGGGTAGTAATTCTCACTAAAGTAGAGATTTCTTGTTAAATCTGTTCATTATCTTCTATCACAATCAGGTATACTTAAAAAAGCCAGCTAATACATCATCAACATGTCTATACAAAAGAAAATATTGTTTGTATAACTAGAATCAAAGATTTTGTTATCTAATTGTGTGCCAAAATTTGAGAAATAGGACTTCCCATTGGAAGACCCTCATTTTAAATATATACTTTATCAAGAGTAAAATAATTTTGACTAATGCATACATTTAATAGATCAATTATATCTTATATTATACCTCTTTTAATAGCTATTAGATAGTTTATCGTAATTGAGTTAAAAAAGCTAATTTTGAAATAAATGTGGAATTTTTGTTAACACATTTTTTTTAATGTTCTTAGTAAGATGGACTTCCACAGAGTAAGGGTTTTTTATGGAGGTAGGTAAATCTATTATAGACTCTTTAGGAGCTGCCCCCGAACTTTCGTTAGGTATTACTTCGGGAAAATCCCTTTTCAGATTTTAAAAGCCTTTCACGTTCTTTTTACTACGTTTATCAATAATTATTCCTTTCCTCTTCCCATTCCCCGTCTCTTTGTGTTTGAGGATTTGTGTAACATATGAACACATATCGCTCCAGTTCTCGCCACTACGCAACATATTATCAACAATGTATAGAGTAATGCTACACTCGTAATCAATTCACAGGCCAAGTGGCACTTAAGCACTCAAGTCAACACGAAATTTGCAATTCACAATAACTTCAAAGTCGACTTTAAGACATGTGCATTCGTACCTAGATAATTGTCATGATTCCTTTAACATTATGGTCAGAGACAACCCTTATGGTTGAAGCATAATTTGGATTTATTTTTTATAGCAGCATATGCCAGAGTTTAGTAAAGATGGATAACGCGGAATGTCAATCCAATAATGAATTTTTGTTACAGTGCATTTTAAATTACAAACCACTCTACGACGAATTTGATAAGGGTATAAAATGTCAAATATATCAAAAAGCAAATAATTAAAACTAATGCGCATGACCTATGAGCGGCACGAATTGCAAGTCGAAGTGAAAGTTAGCAGCTTGCAAGAAATTTCGACCACTTCAACTTTAACTCTGACGCCAAATTGCGTTGTGAACGATCACACTGAGAAAGATTTGCTTAGCTTGCATGCCAAAGTGCTACTTGGCCAGCAAATTGATTATGAATGTAGCCTAAGGGTTAGTACAACAAATTTCATTACAATTAGATATACTAGTACACTATAATCAATTCATTTTTTTATTGAGCTTTACAATATTTCTATTTTTTTCTGACATATTCTTACTGCTTTGTATTTAAAGTTAAAAGTATATTTGATGAGGGACCAACCTTTTTCTCATAAGTATCAATAAAGCGCGTTTTCCAAGTGTTTAAATCCGATTTTACAAATTTAGTAGCTCCTCTTATTCTCTCTCATATGCTGTGGGTTTATTTAGAGCAACGTAGTTTATGAAGATGTATATCCAAAATCTACTACTGTTTCCACTATCTTCTTTGGTGGTTCTTAAACTGGCAATTTCCAGTGAAATTTTCGGTCAATATGTGTATTCCCTTTCTATTCAGAACAATGCTGTTGTTATACCTTCTAAAGTTACTTTTAGACCAGTGGATTTTTCATTTGATTTTAATAAATCAGATGCAATCTCTTTGAACTTGTTTGCATTGTCCGATTTTCGATTTAAGTTGTCCCATGCGATTTTACATTTAACAAAACATTCTTGTTTGTCAAAATAGAACTGTATCTATTTTGGTTTTATATTTAATCTGATTTTTCCGATTAAGCAAGCACAAGAACATTTGGCTTGTGGTTAGTTTTTCATCTAAATTGTACAACAGGCGTGCCTCCTGTTAAATATAGAGAATAGAAGGAAGGAGAAACAACTACATGTATTAAAAAGTGCCCATCAAAAGGAAACAAAGTAGCAAGATTAAGTGTTACGTTACAAATTCAAATTTAAACTACCAATAGTTGAAAAGAAGCATTTGTCCTGTGATCAACTAGGTCAAAATAAATTAAATTACATTTTACTGCGTAAATAGTTGAGATTTTAAATACTGCATAATTTTTAACAACGCAAGTCACGAAAAATATTAAATTTTTCAAACCAGCTCACTTAATTTATCATACATAATGCCTCCCTGCAGTTCCTTGGTACAAATAAAATCCGGCATTTTTTATTGTGTCTAGTAAAATTTAAATAGTAAAAGAATCATGTTACTGAATTAATAAAATTTATTGCATGTAGTAACCTTTACTTTGTGGAGGTTTAGTTGTTTGCTGTTCGCACTGAATTAAATTATAATATATATTATACAACAAATGTATTTATTTTCAGGAGTATTCAGAGGCGGTATAGATATTCTAGTTCGAGCAAAACTAGCTTTATCAGATGGAGTAACCATGCAATTAACTGTAAGATCGCCTGATCCAGATGTAGCTGAGCTTATAACCTCATCTGTAGGTTAAACTATTATTTAGTGCATTTTTCATAATCTTTATTCTAAAAAATGTAAATGTAATTTGATTAACTAGATTTTTATTATTAAAACTTATTTTAAGAGTTTGCAAGTTTTTATTGCAGCTGTTTTTCTAATTAATAGGTAGTTAAGTAACGGATTGTGACAAATCCAATTAGAGGAAAATACAAAATACATGTATTTTTTCGTTAAAAAATATTATTACAAAAAATTATAAAATGTAAATATTGCACCTTTGGAGAAACACTGACACAATTGCAATTTTTTTCTAAAATGAATTGATATTGCCATATAATTCCCAACTCTATCCGGTATAACAAAGACAGATTTGTAACTTCCTCCAACTTTGCTAGATGGCGCATGTGTCTTTGTGGCAAGGACGCCTACAGTTGATTTACCTGGTGCTACAATTTCAGAGTGGTCAGTTGCGTTTGAAATTTTTTAGGAAGTGTATGTGTTCGGAGCAACATTGTCGTAAAGGTAAATATGACACATAATCTATCATTTTCTGCGCTGCAATAGTGACACAATTGCCTTTGATCGTTTTTGCTAATATAAAACTGGGCTATATTTTACTATTATAATTAGAGATACAATGGCGTAAAACCCATTCAGTCGTTGTTGTTCCAATAATGTAATATTTTTTAAAATAACTGTGTTTTGTGTCATTGTAATTCTACATTTGCGAACTATTGTGAACTATTGCTAAGTAAAATAACGACTTTAGTGTAATTATGTCGTTTTATCTCCAATTTGGTTCTCAAATATAAATAACCCAAATTTATAAGTAGCAAATATGTCTTTATTGTTCCAATTTTACTTCTCACTTAATTTTGTTAAGGTCTTTCAGAAAAGATTTTACAAAACTATGGAGTCTCGTGGATCGCAAATGGTGCGCATGGCATTACAAAAAAATAAACAATATCCTACTGAATCCATGGAAAAATGTTCTGCTAGTAAACAACTTGCTGTGCTCTGTGAAATAGATACAAACAGGGAAATAGGTAGAAAATCCATTTGAATTAAAGCTAACCAAACTATAAAAATAAGATCACTTAATATAATTATTGTTCTTGCCAGCTTAATGACAGTTTTAGTCTTACAATTTTTCATTTTAAACAAAACAGTTTACGATGATCTAAGCTTAATTGCGCTTGGAATATCTAATACCAACACTCTAAATCCAGAAAATAGCCTGACCGCTATACCAAAAAGTGAAATAAATGAAACTGAGGAATATAATAATATAGTTTCCATGGAGAATTCCATTGATACCTCTTAACAAGGTAAAAACAAATCAACAAAGTACTTATAAGCGCTAAAAATCACATTTTGAACTGACAGCTAAAATGCTTATAATACAACACATTTTATTTAACAATTTTATAAAGTAGCAAAAAAGCTACAACTTCACAATGCTGTTTTTCGTGCATTATACCTACATTTCTTTTTAATTTATAATTTTGGATAAATGTACTGTTTTTTCACTCACCGATTTAATTATACAAGGCGTTTCAGTCGTCATGACTTCAATTTTAAGGACGTGTAAGGAAGAAACAAAATCCTAATGTCCTAAGGTTAAAGTTGATAATAACTTAATTATACCTGAATAGCTTAGTTTTAAAACAATTTTTCATTTTAGACAAAACCTTCGACGATAACATAAACTTTATAGAATCTGATAATACCCTAAAACCAGAAAGAGGGGCGATCTTTACACCAGGAATACTTAATAACAATAGGGAATATCAGTGTAGTGGCACCTCCCAACAACAAGGTAAACGCATTAGGTTTGAAACGTTGAAAGGGCAATATAGCATTTTGTGTTTTTTAGTTGATTCCCAGTTGGAAGCACGCCTTTTGTTTAAAGTTTAACACATTGACGGACAGACCTGCTACAGCCGTCAGGTATGCTGTGACAGACCTGCTGCAGCCGTCAAAAAATAATTCGTCTTATAGGACAGACCGGTTGAAGCAGGCTAGTAAATAGTCGTTAAAGACACTTTTAGTGTCCCACGAAACATAAACGTAATGTTGATTGCATATGAATTAGGCATCTTACACCAAGTAATGCAGTTGGGTTTATAAACGGCGGTGTGGTGTCGTGTGCATTGTTTATGTATGAATAAAAGAAACTATAGAACGACTGCGAAACGTGTAGTTATCTTGAGATTGGTTTCGTTTGAATAGATATTTGAGAGTAAAAGAAGTGATAAATGTCCAAAGTATTTTTTGTTGGAATTTGCAATGGATTCAAATGAAGAAAAACGTTTAATGCAACTTTTTGAAGAAATAGACAGTGATGAGTGTGACCACTATAATAATATGTCGTCTGATTCGGAAGCAGATAACTCCTATCGCCCTCAAGAAGATGAAATAGATTCTTCTGACAGTAATATTGAACCAGAGGTGAGTTTCAGGAAAATTTTTTTTTGAGTTTATTTTTTGATACGGGCTTTCAGGTTCGAGAAATTCCTAATTTGCGAGATAACGTTTCTGCGCAAGTTAGTCAAGAATCAGACTCCGAAGAAAATGTTTCTGTAGTACTGGATTCAGACGCAGACGTAGTTGATGAAGAACGAGACAATGAACAAACTGATGAAACTGATGCATGGAACAGTGATACTGCAAGTATAAATGACTTCCTATTTGATCATACACAAATAGGAGTCAAGTTATATGGTGATTTGAATTCGTCGCCATATGAAATATTCAATCAACTATGGAATAACGATATAATGGAGTTATTGGTGAATTCCACAAATAATTATGGAAAGTCCCTAACTAGCCAAGCACGCCCTAAAACCAGAAATTCAAGAAGTTCCTCTTTCAAAGAGACAAATTGGTCTATGTTTATTGCAGGGTCAGATCAAAGTCCAGAATATTAGAAAACTTTTTAGTTTGGACCCGTTGGATTACCATCCAATATTTTCCTCGATGATGACTGGAAGGCGTTTTGAACAATTGTTACGGTGTTTTTCTGTGCACGGTGGAGCCGAAAATCCTGACGCCAATGATCGACTTCAAAAGATTAGAAGCTTACTGAATATATGTCTTTTCAAGACGCTTATACTCCAGCTAAAGAGTTATCTCTGGATGAGTCTTTACTACTATTCCGTGGACGGCTTTCATTCCGAACCTACATGAAGAATAAAAAAACAAAGTACGGGATCAAATTCTATGAACTTTGTTCTTATGACGGATATGTGTTGAATCTAGATATTTATAAAGGTCAGGGAGAAAACGGGCCAGATAATAATATGACAATTTTGGAACGTGTTGTTATGAAACTAATGCAACCATATGTAAATAAGGGATACCACCTATTCATGGATAATTACTATAACAGTATCACACTTGCCAATAGATTGTTGCAGAATCAGACACATGTAACAGGTACCCTTCGCTCTAATAGACGAGGAAACCCAAAAGTAGTTGTGAATAAACGTCTTCGAAAAGGAGACCACATCTGGAAACGTCAAGGAAAGATTTACGTTTCGAAGTGGAAGGACAAGAGAGATGTTCTTTGCTTAACAACTGCTCATCATCCTACTTTAGCTGAGGCCAGAAATCGTTACAATCAAATACGTAGAAAACCAGTGGAAATTATTGAATATAATAAATTTATGTCTGGGATCGATCGCTCCGACCAAATGATATCCTATTATTCGTGTCCTAGAAAAACAATTTACTGGTATAAAAAAGTTATTTTTCACTTATTGGATATAACAGTTTGGAATTCCTATTTCTTGTACAGAAAAGTGACACAAAACACAAAAATAAAGAGTTATATACAATACAGAGAAGCTCTTATTAGATCGCTGTTAGGTATTGATAACAACCTGAAGGATGGCCGCTTTCTTGTCAAGTTGAATCCAATACACCAACCTACTGGTCCAAGACCTCAATCTGCTACTTGTGCACCATCCCAACACTTTCAAGAACTTATACCAAGGCCAGACAACTATAGTAGAAAGTTTTATTACCTACGATGTAAACAGTGTTCAAAAGAGAAAAAGAGGACAGAAACCCATTGGAGATGTAAGACATGCCAAGACACTCCACCCCTTTGCGCTGGACCGTGTTTTGAAAGGTGGCATAAAGAAAACAACTGATTTCTTCTGTTCAATAGTTATTTTATAATGTTCTGAATTCATAATAAAACTATTTCATGTGAAATTACGTCGACCGGTTGTAGCCGTCTTGTCCCATCAGACATAATTTTTCTGCCTGGTGGGACAGAGACGGTTCCTACCGTCATTGTTTTATTTGGCTTATATCATCGATAATAAGCCGATTAATCACCTCTGAAAATAATAGTTGTACATATTCTACAATACAGTATATTTTCCAATGCGTTGTTTTGGTCAGAAAAATGTAAGTAGGTGTCTGTCAATGTGTTAAGATTTAGACGAATGGGAAAAGAGAATAATTATAAAATTGAGAACTCGGACGTTGAAGATGATCCGTTTGCTGCAAGCGATGAGAGTGATGAGTTTCTACCTTCATCTTCCGATTCGTCGGATAACAGTTCTTTATCATCAAAACATGATAACAAAGATGATTTGCTTTGTCCTACTATAACTAACGAAAATAATGTCTCTTCGCCAAAGAAAAAATTAGGCAAAAAAAAAGGAAGGAACCCAGAAGAATGGGGAAAAAATAAAAGAAAGTGCTTAAAAAATTCAGGAAAGCAATACGTATCGGTACGGGGAAAACTTGTGGAAGAAAGAAAAATGGGCCCCCCTGCAAATGCAGACTTAATTGCGCTACAAAATTTGAAGGTGATGATGATGTATCATGAAAAAAGATATTTGAAGACTATTGGGCCCTTGGGTCTCTTGAAAGACAACGGGCCTTTTTATCATCTTGTATTGAGGTATTTAACAACAAGTACAGAAAAATAAGGGCAAATGTGCAAAAACGCAACTGTAGCTTTTCATTTAAACAAGGCAAAAAAGTTACTGTTTGCAAGCCTTTTTTCATGGTTACTTTGGGAATAAAAGAACATACTGTACGTACAGTAATTGCAACTAAGTTTTGCGGCATTGATGCACTTCCAGAAGACAAGAGAGGTAAACATAAAAACCATTCAAAATTAGACCCAGAGATCGAGGAATCCGTACGTGCTCATATAAATAGTATACCGAGGATTGAGAGCCACTACTTACGTAACCAAACTACTCGAGAATTTATAGATGGTGGATTGACAGTTGCGGAAATGCACCGAAACTTATTCAGTATACGTCAATTGGCCAACAAACCATCAGCTAGTTATGACGCGTACTTCCGTATTTTTAATAAGCAATTTAATATCGGTTTTCACGTCCCAAAAAAGGACCAATGTGATCAATGCGTGATTTACAATAATTTACCTGAAGATGAAAAATTGGCACAGGAAGCAGATTACAAAAAACACCAGGAAGAAAAAGAGCTCAGCAGAAAAGAAAAATCCAAAGATATCGAAAACTGTAGAAAAGAAAACAATCAGATTGTTGCTATTTGCAAGCGGTTATGCCCGTACCGATTGGAGAATCTTCTTCGTTTTTTTTATCAAAACTAAACTGCTACAATTTCACAGTAAGTTACAAAACTGTTAATATTATTATTTCGATTCTCCAAATCAAATTTTTTTCAGGTTACAGACATGAAAACTAATTCTACTAAATGTTTTTTCTGGCATGAAGGATTAGGCAATCGAGGTGCCAATGAAATTGGCTCGTGCGTCTTTAGATATTTGAGAACGGTAGAACTGAATTATCCCAATTCTAGCGTAATATTTTATTTAGATAATTGTTGTGGCCAACAAAAGAATCGGTAAGTTGTAGATTTCTTTTTACTATCAAATAAACTGAAATTATAACTATTTTCATTCTTTTAGATTTCTTCTGGCTAAGTATCTACATGCTGTCAATACTCTAAGCAGTATAACGCACTAATTTTTGGTAAAAGGCCACACGCAGAATGAAGGCGATGCCGCTCATTCTGTCATTGAAAAAAATATAAGGCGTGCTAAGAAATCTGGTCCGATATACGTTCCGGATCAGTACGTTTCGATAATACGCATGGCCAAAAAGACAGGGGAACCATTTCATGTTTACGAGCTAAGTTTTACTGACTTTTATGATATCAAGCGGCTATCAGAAGATGTGAAGTCGAACCTTACAAAAAACGAAAATGGTGACCTAATTAAAATAACTGAAATAAAAATGTTGGAATTTCAAAAAAGCGCTGATACTTACCGTTATAAAACCAGTTATAATAGCGATTGGATGTCGGTAAAAATAAAATATGGCCGCTCGGTTAATAAGAAAACAAAACCACAAGAAGTAGTAGTAAAGCAAGCGTACACTTCCAAATTTCCTATTTCAGGTAGGAAAAAAGAAGATCTGCTTAAGTTGATAAGCACTAATATTGTTCCCAGATATTATGAAACTTTTTATAATAATTTGTTTTGAATTCATAGACTGTTACAACAATTTGCTTTGAATATATTTTTCATGAAGAGCCTAAATTTGTCTTTTTATGCCCTGTACTTCTGTAATAATTAAAAAAAAATAAGGGGAAAAAATGACACATTTACAACTTTTTTCAAAATTAAATGGTTTTAAGGAAGGATATTTCGCAAAAAACAGGAAATGTATTAATTTTTCGTAAAATATACATGCCGACTACCAATTATGCATAATTTTTGTTTTGATTTCTTATTACTGGTTTTATTTTTCTGCTAAAAGAAAAAAATTAAACCTTTAAATGCGTTTCCCCACTAATCAATAAAATTGCAGTTGTGTCAGTGTTTCGCCAAAGGTGCGATATGTCTATTGGTAATAATAACTATATTAGAAATTGATTATCTTGGGTTTTTGCTATTTCTTCTTTAAATGTCGAGATCGTCTCTTTCGCCAGTTTTAATTTGTTTTTCAAATTTGAAATTTCACTTCTTATTTTCTGTTTTGCTTCTAGGATTGATTTTAAAGTCTTCTCTTTCTTTTCTTCAACTAAAAATTGACCATATTTAAAAAAAATATATATGCACTTGTGGAGAGAGTTTGTTTTTGTGAAACAAACAAAAGTATCATATTTTTACTCGGAGGATAAACATCTAAATTCTTATAAACAGTTAAGTAGGTTTCAAGGTTTCAAGCCCAGGCAAATTTTCGGGGGGTGATTTCATACACCACGAGTCATATATAATCTTCAAGTACTGGTCGAGAAACAATCTTTAGGCACTATGCCGTCAATTTTCCGCTGTACAGGTGAATTAAAATAAATGACCTTATAAGAGAAAATTGATTTTTGCTCTCAAAATTTTAGTTCTTTTTTTATTTTTGCATGAATCAACTTTTTGACGGCACAATGTTTATAACTTAATAACTCAAAATTAGAAATAGGTGCCGTCAAATTCTAAATGACGGCATAGAAGTATTATAGTTTTTTTTAAGGGTGTAACGAACCGTAAGCGCTGGCTCGTCGGCGCATCCATGCATTTGTTTCCCCCATACCTATCCCCAGTAAGCGTGATCGCCCCACTCTCCGATTACCATATAAATTCAAGTCCGCTAGCAGAGAAAGTCACTTTCCTACGGATTGTTAACCAGGCTTCCAGCGTGCTGAGCTGGGTGAGACGTTCAAGGCAAGGACGTATCCGTACTACGAACGCTTCGCCTACAGCGTGCTGAGCTAGGCAACAAGCGAAGGTAGAAAGTCCTGCGTCAGTTCCGCCGTACCGTGGACTCACGAACGTTTCGTTTCTAGCGTGTTGAGCTAAACGAAACGACGGTGTTCTAGATCGGGGATTAGCTGACCGCCGTCCTCCGATACCGACCCGTCCCTTCCTGTCCTGTTTTATCCCCGACTAGGACCGTAGTCCACGGAGTCCGGGATCCGTTATAATCGCACTCCGACACCGCGGAGCGTTTTAATTAGTATACCGTTAAAGGTTCGTTACGTTCCTTTCCGTCACCGTAAAATGTTGGTATATATTGTAAATAGTTATTTTCATTAGGTAGTTTTAGCGATGTATATAGTACAGGAATAAATATTTATTTTACCGACCGTTTGCGTTTCCTTAATTCAGACCTTTCTTGGATAAATAAATAAAGTCCGATACAGATCCAGAACCAGAAAACCGGTGACGTCCGGAAAACACGTCACAAAGGACAGGTTAAGTTGACTGAATTAATGCCATCAAGTATTCTATTAACTGGGGAGGGGGATAAAATTGCTGATTTTAATAAAAAAAATTTGACTTCCGCTGCCTGTATTTTTTGACGGCACTGGGTTTTAAAGCATTAATTTTTTACTGTCTTTTCAACGAGAATAGTGCCGTCATGTATAATGTGATCAGAAAGTACCCCTTTTTTATGACAATTCAACTTACCAGTGAACTCACCTGTACTGTGGAAAATTGACGGCATAGTGTCTAAAGTTTATTTTTATATTTTGCACTTAGAGAAATCTTCATTATAAAACGCATTTGCGTATCGTAATGTAACTTTTACGCACGCAAATTTTTCTCAAACTCGTGTCATAACAGAATTCCATATGAAATGCGTTGTTTAATATACTATTCTCGACCAGTACTTCAAGATTATATATGACTCGTGGTGTATGAAATCACCCACTGAAAATTTGCCTGGGCTTGTGGTCTACTAGCTTGGACTCGTAAGTAAAAGAACCTTGAACCCATAAATGTCAAATTAATACTTTTATCTACGATCATAGCATAATACAAACTTTATTGATGTGAAAACCCCACTGCAAATTTTCATTTTATCATAATTTCATTTTTCATAACTTTTATCCACTGGAGTGAGGACCGGACATATTGGGATTTTTATATTTTCCCCATTATTTCGTTGGCCACAGCTTTCAGTTGCTACGGTGACATAACCAAAAATTCAAACAAACAAAATCACACAATTGACAGCAAAAACGTACAAAGTGAAATTCGTGGGTTTTAAGGTAGTTTTTTGTGACTGTGACTGAAGAAAATGTCGACAGAAAAAACGAGATGTCCTGTACGCCACCTGACATTCGCAATATTGCAACGACTGTGTAATAGTATGAGAAATAAACCTTTTACATAAAGCTAGGCTTTATTCAATGGATGAGTTCTATAAAAGGGAAATGTTGCCAAATTAACGAGCAAAAAAATACTGAAAAAGATTAGTCGCATAAGGAAGCAGTTTTTCCAATATATTTTTGGTTTTTCTTATGTATTTTGAGCCCCTTTATCACCCGTGTTGTACCCGAAAGATATGGAGGTCTTTTAACATATTTTTAGTTTGTAGTATTTTACTTCTTACAGTTGACGAAAAACTAAATGTCAGCTGTCAACACATACACGTATCATTAGATGTCCTGTTTTTATTTAGCATTGTTTGGCTTCGTGTTTTTGTATTACTGATTTTTTATTCTAAATTTATCTGTTAGTGATTTGTGTTACTCTGATCTGCTTTTATTATTGCAAATACCATCGAGAAGAGTAATTCTACCCGGATTTGTATCTTCGTTGTGATTCCACAATACAAATTGCGATGAAGCATTGTGCATATCAAAATTGTAGAAATAATACAAGAACTTTAGTTAAAGGACGAAGAAGGAATTCTCTTAAGTTTATTCCGTTTCCTAAACCCAGAAAATGTCCGAGCAGATGCCTCAAATGGATTGATTTATGTGGCAACCAAAATCTGAATTTTGCCACAATCAACAAAACCACCTATATTTGTAGTGAACATTTCGTTCATAATTGCGTAGATCCAAAACCTTATTGTAATAATGAATCTACTGAAGTTGAGGAAAATGCAGAAATAACTCAAGTTGATGTACAAGAACATGCTAGTGGCTCAGACAATCAAATAGATGTTGATAATCAATCTAAGAATTTCCCAATTAAATCCACTACAAATATGTTGGAACACAATTATAGCTCTACTAATTTTATAAGGCAAAGAAAAACTGAACAAAAAAAAATTACAAAAATTGAAACAAAAGATAGTACAAGTATATTCAAATCTTCACCGTGGACGGAAATACTCGTACAGGAAAAACTATTTTTCATATAAAAACCTAAAAACGACAAATATCATGTTTAAATACTTTACTGGACTTAATCCTCCACATTTTGAAGCATTTTATTCATTCCTAGATGAAAATGTTATGAAGGACTTAAGATACCAATTTAAATATAAAAGGTAGCTTAAAGCAGTAATACAAAAACACGAAGCCAAACAATGCTAAATAATAACAGGACAATATCTAATGATACGTGTATGTGTTGACAGCTGACATTTAGTTTTTCGTCAACTGTAAGAAGTAAAATACTACAAACTAAAAATATGTTAAAAGACCTCCATATCTTTCGGGTACAACACGGGTGATAAAGGGGCCCAAAATACATAAGAAAAACCAAAAATATATTGGAGAAACTGCTTCCTTATGCGACTAACCTTTTTCAGTATTTTTTTGCTCGTTAATTTGGCAACATTTCCCTTTTGTAGAACTCATCCATTAGAAATTATACATGACACAACTTGACAGTTTTCACATTACATAGAAACAATATAAAGTATAATAAGTAAGTATCAGCAGAACCGATATCATATCATTCACCGCGGCTCTGAGATTTCTCCACAGTTACCACAACAGCACACGCTCGCGTTGTAATCCTTGAGGTAATGCGGCGGTTTTCGAGCCCTGGTAGATCTCCTCGACGTTTCTGGCTCTGGCAATGGAGTCACTTCAGGCTGTGGCTGTACAGCATCTCAAGGAGGTATAAAGCTGTTTTTCTCCAACACAGGGATATTTTGAGTAATCATTGTGTATTAGAATCAGGTTTAGTTTCTTGAGCAATGACTTCTCCCTGACCTCCAATCGGGGCTGTGACGGTTTGACACAGTTGTTTCACGGCCATCTGGAAGTCGAATATATGAATAATCTGCGTTTGCCTCTAACAGATCTACTTCTTCCACTAGGGGCTGTTATTTTCTGGCTCGGTCACAGCGTCGTAGAAGAACCTGCCCTGTTCCAGTCAACCATGTAGGCATCGAGGTTCCGTTGGGAGAGCGTCTGCTGTGCCGGAACATCCTCTCGTGTGGTGAACAATTAATTGCCGTAAACAATAGTGAGCGTATGGAATGTACAGCGAATGGAAGGACTTTCTCCCACTCTTCCTTCGACAAATTATGGGTTCGTAGAGCCAATTGAACTGTTTTCCATAGTGTTGAATTTAATCTTTCCACCTGGCCATTTCCTTGGGGGTTGTAGGCGGTAGTGCGGCTCGTAGCGATACCTCGAGAGTGAAGAAATTCTTTAACTTCTTTCTGAAGACATAAACGACGATCCTCGATCGGAGTGTATGTACGCCGGCATACCAAACATCATAAAATGCGATTTAGATGCATATTTACAGTCTTGGCACTTACATCAGTGCAGCGAAACGCAAATGGAAAACGTGAATATTCATCGATAACAGTAAGTATGAACCGATTCTTAGTATTTGTGGGGACCGGGCCCTTGAAATCAATACTGAGACGCTCAAAAGCTGATGTCGCCTTTATAAGCTTAGGAAGCGGGTCCTTATTTCTAAAAAAGTTTGGCTTTATATCTGCGCAAGTTCGGCAATTACTTGTCATAGTCCTTACCTCTTCTAGTGTATAAGCCAGATTTTTAGTTTTGAGCCAATGATGCATTCTTGTCACACCGGGGTGACAGAGATAATCGTGTAATTCCTTTAGTTTAAGACTTCGTTATTGTAAACTGATACTAGCAGAGACCCTGGATAGTGCATCAGCGACGTGGTTTTCTCGCGCAGGCCTGTAAATTATGTCATACTTAAACGGAGCCAGTTCAAGTCGCCATCTCTGAATTTTCTCATTCTTTATTTTGCTTGGCATCTTGGCGTTGAGCATGAAACTGACAGACCTTTGATCGGTAATAAGATTAAAAGGTTTTCCGATTAAGAAATGTCGCCATTTTTTTAAAGACTCAACAATGGCATAGGCCTCTTTTTCTATGGCTGAGTGTTTTTGTTCGCAGCGATTTAATGTCCTAGAATAGAAAGCGACTGGCCTAGAGTTTTGAGATAGAGTACCTGCGATCGAGTGTTCAGAGGCATCTGTTTCAACTGTGAAACCCACGTTGTTATCAATAGCATTTACGGAAGACTTGGCGATTATCGATTTCAAGATTTCAAAAGCTTTCAAAGCTTCTACGCTTAAAGGGAACTGGGATGTGTGAGCTAGAGCATGAATTTTCTCGGAAAAATTTGGAATCTATTTGGAGTAATGTGCGAACATTCCCAAAGTTCTTCGAAGTGATGCAATATCATTGGGCGGAGGTAAGTCGAGCAGAGGCTGCTGTCTATTGTTATCAGGTTTGATAATGTGGTTCTCAATAGAGTATCCCAATATGTCGATCGATTTAAGGCTGAAGTTACTTTTCTCCTTATTTATTGTAAGCCCATACTTACTGAGTGCATTGAGAGCCTTCTCTAGATTTGCATCATGGTTGAAGAAACAAAAAAGTGTGATGAAAAATTGAGCGAAAGCTCTTTCCGTGATAACTTAAGATTATGGGATTTCCATCCTCGACCGTTTTTACAACATAATACATATTTATACAGTTATTTGTTACACCAAGTACCTATTACCAAGAACGATAAACATTTACCAGGATTGCCTAATCGGGCTGATTTGTCCGCCAGCTGTGTGACGTCACTGCAGTCCTTCATTATAACGTTTACCATATAAATGCATGGAAATAATAGGAATTAGACAGTATTTCTATGATTTCTGTAATACTAACGTACCACTATTTGGATTTTTAAGATTAAACACTCATAATTTATAATAAATATTCCCATAAAATCGTTTTAATACGGCCGAGGACTGCAGTGACGTCACGTGCGATCGATTTTTTGGCGAACGTACGTCTTATGGGATTAAGCAATCCTGGTAAATTTTTTATCATTCTTGCCTATTACTAACTATCAATTTGTTTATTTTATTTTAAGGTTACGAGTGACTGACATTTCAATAGCTGCGTTCCTGAGTGACAATTGACCATTCCAGAATGACGTCATTGACGGTCGGCTGGGTGGCACACAAACTCATTAATTTCATTTGTTTATACAGAGTTTTGCACTTTTTGCAATTTCTTGAATAGACCCAGCTTTATATTGTTTATAAGCTTGGGTGCTTTTATAAGCAATATATAAGGCTGTGTGCCACCCAGAGAACATGGCAGATCTTGTCAAAGTCACGTGTTCTGGAATGGTCAATTAAAAAGTTTTAATATTTTCATTACAACTGAAATAAGACCATTAAATACATCATACTTAAATGGGTTATATTGTAGTATTTTGTAACATCTTAATAACTGTATAATTCTTACAATTGTATAATTACAGAAAATATTACGCAATCTCCTATAATTTGTAATTTCAATTTTCGTATATGTCTACTTTAGTAGTTGCTATAGTATATTTTGTAGGGTATTGCAACTTAACAATTTAAGACAATATGGATACCTTCTACAGATTTAGCCATTAAAATGATGTCCGCCATTGTTACACAAAATTATATTTTGGGTTACAGTATCCTTATTTATAGTAAAGACATGTTTAAATCATATTAAAATTGTTGCAAAATGTATTTTTTTTCATTTGAAGATTAATTAAAGTGAAATCAAAATATGAATATTTTAATTATGAATTATTTTTTTTAATATGCTTTAATTATGTGGGGTATCACTTTTTCATTAGGTAGAAACAACACATTTACAGTAAAAAGTTAATGGCTTTCTAAAATGTGTATGCAAAAGGTTATAATTACTATTTTTAGTATGCGGTATCTATGCATTATTAAAAGTTCTTTAAACATATTATTCCAATGTTGTTCTTTTTTGTTTTTATATAATATCATTTATAATAAAGAATATATTACAAAAAAATGTTATGTTAAAAGGTCAGGACATAAGGTTTTATTGCCGTCATAATCATTATCGTAGTAAAAATAACCCGACAGTTATATTAGACTATCGTATATGGTTACATATACACTTATACATCGGTTTTAACAATTACAAATTTTTCCCCAAATTAGTGGTTAAACGTAGTGCTGTAGTGATTTACCACGTTTATAAGTAACTCCTTCAGGGAGCACCTTGAATAGGGACTAAGCGAATGCCTCCCAGACCCAAAGAATGTGGCTGAAATAGATTTCCTCTCAGAACAACGGACTGGGAGTCTTATGGAGGCCTATAATAGAAACTGTCCAGAGAAAAAGAAGAGGGCTGTTAGGGACACTGTATGTTGGACCAAAGACCTCTCGAGTCTCAGGACAGAAGTGAGAAGACTCTTCAACCTGGCCAAGAGAACAAATGGCTGGGAAGCCTATAAGGCTAAGAGGAGAGAATATGGATATGCGATTCGCGAAGCCAAAGGAAACCCTTGTAGAAAATTCTGTGAGGACATTGAGTCTTCCGGACTGATACAAGCTGAGAAAAACTCTCTGGAGAGACGCCGTGGGTGGGGTAGGATCTCTGAAGAATGAAAAAGGGGAATACACAAAGACCGGTGAGGAGGCTTTAGATCTTCTAAAATCACACTTCCCGGGATGCGAACCTATCACGGAGCAAGGGCACATCTGTTCGGAGACATTCCGTAGGGGGGCATCCAGAGATAGCTGGGCCCTTGCCAAAAAAATCGTGAACAGAACCAGACTTGCATGGGCGATAAAATCCTTTCACCCGTACGAAGCTGCGGGACCAGATGTTATCTTCCCAGCACTATTGCAACAGGACAGGGAAATCATCGAGGGACCAATGTGTCGACTACTCAGGGCCAGCTTGGTCCTGAGCTATATGCCAACGAACTGGAGGCCTGGAAGAGTAGTCTTCATACCGAAGCCTGGCAAAGCCACTGGTGGTCAGGTACTTACGGGGCGGTGCTTTGAGGGTAAAACTTCTGCATCGAAACCAGTTTGCGTATAAGAGTGGGGTGTAAACAAGCTGCTCCCTGAAAGCGGAGCAGGCACTCTTAAATAAAGATATACGTTTCTGGATATTGAAGGGGCATTTAATGTTGCCTCCTTCGATTCCATACTTAGGGCCATGCAGAATCGTGGCATTAAACAGGACATTGTAAGATGGACTGGTAATATGTTACGGGAAAGAACAATAATAGGTACGCTCTTTGGGGAGACGAGGATGGTCTCAGCTACTAAAGGTTGCTATCTTCTCTACTGTAGAACTTGGTGTAGACTATGCCCAAGCCTTTGCTGATGACATCAGCATAGTTGTAAACGGTAAATTCGGGGCCACTGTGTCTGAGAGAATACAGCTGGCACTGAGGATTACCGAAAAATGTTGCAGACAAGAGGGATTGTCAACTAATCCGGCAAAAACCTCCGTGATAGCGTTTACCCACAGACGGAACCTTGACTTTAGGGAACTTCGTATGTGGGGCCAATCGCTAAAGTTTAAAGGGAAAGTAAATGTCTAGGGGTAATTCTAGTTAGGAAACTAACCCTTTCCAACCCTCACAGTAATAAGTAAACATAGAGGTGCCACAACAACATATAGTTTGTAGTCAATAGCAATGAACCTATAATTGAGAGAGATGGAAAATTTAGAGGTGTAGGCACGAATACATATAACAAGGATGTGAAACTCGAGTGGAGAGGGTAGCAGGAGAAAAGGCGCCTATCTGGGCAGGGTTAAATTCTCGGTCGTTGCGTACTCCGTACTGCGCAACAGGCTGTCTTTTTCTATGTGTGAGCGAGATAACCAACCACATGTGTTTTCGAATAGTTATGATGTTCGAACTGATGCGCAGTACAAAGTACGCAACGACCGTGGACTAGACTCCGCCCAGATAGGAGACGTAAATTCAGCCACGGGCGCATCCTTGTTATATGTATTCGTGGGTGTAGGTAAACACAGCCATACAGTGGCGTGTAACTGGTTAGAGTATCACCGTAATACCTATATAAATGTCAGTTAAATAATTTAATACGCATATTTTGGTAAGGAATTTATATCTACACTTATGGAAGGAAATTTAAAAGGATATATGTATTTCATTATTAATTTGATTTTCTTAATTGTAATACATTTTAATTGAAGGTTAGATTATCATTTTGCGAAGTACCACAAATTATACACGCTTTTCGAGGTTTCACCATTTTCAATATTGAAAATAAATAAAAACACTTTATAAAGTTAAATACACAAAAATTCAGGAAAAATCGAACAAAGCGCTAATCACCTCTAGACAATTACAAACAAATTTTCGGTGTGGGTATTTGATACAATTGGTCTAGAGCTTTTTTATCAGTATTATAGAAAGGTAAGAAAGTGAATATTAAAATGTATTAAAGAATATTTTCTCTGAATAAAAATCTTCTCTTAAAAGTAAAATAAAATTGTTGTAAATTATATTATTACGTTTTTGTTTCCTACTTTGTACTTACAAAACGCAACGTCTGGCAATGCTCTGCTGGTAAATAAATCTGTCTCGACGACAAGTAGTAGGGAATATGCATACTCTATGTTTACTTATTACTCTGAGTTCCAACCACATTAGAAACACAACAGATAAAGGCCTAAGAGCTCTCTGGGTATGCAGAAGAGCTGTGGGCAATACGTGGGGGCTAGTATGATGAACTGGCTGTGTACTGGGGTAGTGGCATCCATCATAACCTACTGTTATGTTGTGTGGTGGCATAAAGCGAGATGCTCAGTACCATCTAGACAACTAGGCAGGGTACAGAGAGTAGCCTGTCTAGCTATAACCGGGGCGATGAGAACAACGCCTACGGCGGCTCTGGAAGTTATGCTAGGACCTCCACTACATCTTATTGTGGAAAGGGAAGCACT
Source organism: Ophraella communa (assembly GCA_035357415.1). Classification (NCBI taxonomy): domain Eukaryota; kingdom Metazoa; phylum Arthropoda; class Insecta; order Coleoptera; family Chrysomelidae; genus Ophraella; species Ophraella communa. The sequence continues at coordinate 16,026,823 of CM068985.1, read as the reverse complement.
GGCAGCTGCTTTCAGGTGAAAATAAACAACGAATGGGGCAGGGTGATCCCTAGGTACCATTCCACAATCTCGAATGAGATTGAACACAATCAATGACTGAGCATGCCCTCAGACAGAATACCTATCTGCTACGACCTTATGAAACCGTATACGGTTCATATTCCGGATAGGGACGAGGCCTGTACCAAGATTAGGAAACAACATGAATCCGTCTGGTACACAGACGGATCCAAAACAAGCACCAGCACTGGGATTGGGATCTACAATGAAAATACAGGGAAGACGTATAGTCTCAACCTGGGCTCAGTAGATACTATCCTGCAAGCTGAAGTGGTTGCCATCAATACATGCTCGGAAATCATCCTGAACGAGACAATCAGAAGTGATAGCCAAGCAGCTCTCAAAGCAATAGAGAGCGTACATACTGCGTCACAAACAGTAAAGCACTGCCAAGGAACTGTAGCTGAACTGGCACAACGCCACAAGGTTATCCGTGAATGGGTACCAGGACACACAGGGATCCTTGGAAACGAAAAAGCTGACCTCCTAGCCAAGGAAGCTTCAGAAGGAACCCTGATCGGACCTCTCCCTACTCTGGATGGACCTGCCTGGACTCAGGCAATCCAGACTATTCATAACAGGTCCATCCAGGAAGAAAACTACAGAACTACTCAGCCTAAGTAGAACCCATCTAAGAAAGGCAGTGGGACTTCTTACAGGACACTGCCATCTCCGAAAACATATGAACATAATATGTCACTGTACAAGCCTTAAGTGGCTTAGACAGAAACTCCAAAAGTGGTATAAAAAATATGTTGGAATAACTCCGGCCCTTAGCTTTATAAGTGTTTACTTTTTGTTTTTAGGATAGAACCTAACCTAATCAAGAAAAAATAGAAATAAATCAAAAAACAATATCAAAGACAGAACCTATGAGAATTTTCACATCACCACCATCTAATCTTAATCAAGAAGTAAAAAGGCAATATATTTTTTTCAAAGAATGTTCTTCTAAGATAACTTCAGATGAATTACAAATTGAGAAAAATTACAATAAATGTCCTAATATTGTGAACTATTACACAGATAGAACTAAAAAAAATGTTTAATAATTTAGAAATAATTTTTGAACAACCAAAAGGTAAACCAATAGATATTTTTACTATTATGCATACTTTGATATACATTGTAGAAAATTATCTACATATTATTATATGTAAATATTTCTTATTATTTAATTAATACCACCATGGTTTATATTTGAAATATTATTAAAATTTTCTTTAAGGTGGGTTAATAATGGCAAAACATAACCTGAATAAGTACCTGAATTTAAATGAACCATATAATACCATCAAACAATTTAAAAGAAAACTTAAGGCAAGAAAGTTAAATTGTTATTTTAAAATGGATTCTTTAAATTGCAACTAAACAAGTGGTCATAAACATTTTTATCAACTTTATTTAAGTTTGAATTTGTTAATAATATGATTATGCATTTTTAATTTATTTATTAATGTATTGTTGAAATAATTTTAACAAAAATAAATGTATTACCAAATTTACAATAACAAAAGTTTTACAAACAAATTATATAAATAAACTAGGTTTTTTTTAATATATTTTAGGTACTGGAATAAGTTGTTACATAACTAATCAAACAAAAACAGAAAATCACTAGGGAAATAAACATATTGCAGTTTTAAGGCTAAATAGGTTGAAATGAGAAATTTACAGCAAATACTTACAGTTTGTATTATGCTCCCATCTTGCTAAAGTAAACTGCTTTGTGTTTGTCAACAAATGATGCATTAATTGTGTAGGATCTTGAAAAATAATTTCATCATAACTTTCTGATACCAAACCTTTGCTTTGCTCAATACCTATGTCTTGAGTGTTACCTGAATGGAAGAGTTTAAGTATGTGGTACATTGTAACCTAAAGAAAACAAGTTTTAATTACTATTTCATATTATAAAGCAAAACAAAAACATATTTAATAAAAATAAAATGCTTAAATATGAGCTTGCTATTTAAAATATTCTTTCGTTTTCTTGAATAAATCTACAAAAACAAAACCAAAGTATCAATATATTTATGATTCTGAAATAAACAAAACCTTTGTCTCTCCAATATGTAATGTTTTTATTTCCTGAGAATAACATCAATTAAAATGCCAAATTTTAAATTTATATTTAATAGAACTTATTCTTACTGGTCGTTCATTAGGATCATGAAAATATATCTTAATAACAATTTCAAACTCGCCCCATCCAGTTTCACTGAGCTCGTAAGGTGGCTTAACGACTATTCGATTTTGATTTGCATAACTTTCATGTAGTTTGAATTGAACTTTTTTTACATAAGTTGACATATCTTCATTGTTATATGGTTTTACATACACAGTCCACTGATGTGTATGACCATCTTCCTCTCTTTTTTTACCAAAATATCTAGCTATATTTCCATAAACTATCGGTTTCACTATGCAGATTCCCTAGAAAAACAAATATAAAAATTTCATTTATTTTTAATCACTGTAACCTACCTTCATTCTCCCTCCAGAATCGGGACCAAAATCCGTAGGCAAACTCATTTTTTATTATAAAATCTTCAGTAAACAAAATAGCTGTTTGTTGTTTAAGTAAATTTAAGGTTATGATGGTCATAGAAACATCCATTAGCTTATAGCGTTTTCTGCTTGTTGCACTGGTGCGCACTAGTGCTGCACTTTTCGGGTGTATCGTTTTCCGCTTACCTTTTCAGTGCGAACTTTTTAAGTGTTGGCGTTTTCTGCTTACGTCTACTTTGCTCTCAGTGCGCACTCAGGGCAACTTTATTGACACTGGCTTCGGGAGCCAGTGCATTTGTGCATTAGTTTCAGTGCAAATATGGCTGATAACAGTAGATGTTTATTTACATTTTGTGAAGAGTTTCTAGAATCCTCATCATCTGATAGTGATGATGAAATTCAATTCCTAGCCAAAGAATATGTAGAAAATAAACCACGAATTGAGGGTTATGTGGATAAAGTTGTATCAAAATATTCCGAAGAACAGGTAATTTGTTTATATCATAAATGTAATCTTATTCTTATTACTTAATATAAAATTTCAGTTTAAATCCACTTTTCGGTTAAACAGATCTACTTGTGAGAAATTGATTGAAGGATTTTCTATGTCTGAACACTATGTTGGAATTAGAAGCCATTCAGGTAGCCCTATGACAACAGCTGAAAATCATATCTTATCATTCTTGTGGTAAGTCATTTTTATATAAACAATCCTAATTTATTTACAATTTCATTATATTATTATATAGGTTTGCAGCAAATAAATGCTGTACTAGAGATGTGGCGGAGAGGTTTGGTGTGGGCCAAACTACAGCTTTCAACCAAATTGAAAGGGTGATGAATTATTTAATGGATATAAGTTCTAATATAATAACTTTTCCAAAAAGACTTAATGAGAAGGAATTCTTAGCAGAAGAATTCAAAAAGTTGAAAAAGTTGTTAAGTAATAATTTACATAGTATTAAAAAAATGTATTTTTCAGATATCTGGTTTCCCGGGAGTTCTGGGATGTATAGATGGGAGCTATTTTGAAATCCGAACACCTGCTCATAAAATCAGATCTACATATGTGAATCGACATGATAAGACATCGATTACATTGCAAGCAATATGTGATTTTAAGAGAAGGTTTATAGATTGTTTTACTGGCCCACCAGGAAAAATGCACGACAGTAGAATTTTTCGCTTATCATTCATAAGCAACCAACTGCCACAAATTTGTGGAGATAATTATCACATATTGGGTGATAATGCATACCATTTAAGAAAATATTTATTGACCCCTTATAAAGATTATGGCAACCTTACCTTAGAACAAAGGGTATATAATGAAAAATTATCAGCAACAAGAGTGCTAATTGAAAATTCCTTTGGTATATTAAAAACACGTTTCCGACAACTACAATTAATGGAATTTCACACTGTAGATAAAATGACAAAATTTATTATTGCCTGTTGCACTTTGCACAATATGTGTATAGATAATGATGACATGATTGAATTTGAGCAAGAAGAAGAACCAGTTGAAGTAATTGCTGTAGAAGAAAATGATGCAAGACTTCGTCAACTAGGTGAACAAAAAAGAAATTTTATTTGTGCCACTGTAAATACTGCACATTAAATATTAAGTTAAAACTATTTTCAATTTATTTTTCAAAACTGATTGGTATTATGTATTAATAATGGGGATTAATTAAATGAATTTGTTTACTTTGAATTGTTGTTTATTGCTTATTTATGATCCAATTGAAATTGAAAAAAAATATCACATTTATCCAAATAAATTAGATTCCTAAAATAAATAAATCTATATTTCTTTAAAAAATATATATCCATAGAAAAAATAAAAGACTACACAAATTTTTAATCTAAAGTAAATTAAAAATATTCTATTAGATATATCTAAAGATAAAAACAATATCACATTTATCTAAATGAATTAAGTTTCCGAAATAAATAAATATATATTTCTTGGAAAAAATAAAAGATATTCTTAGAAAAAATAAAACAGACTAGACAGAAATGTCTAAAAATAAAAAATATCGCATTTATCCAAATAAATAAAGTTACTAAAATAAATAAATATATATATAGAAAAAAAGGAGAAATTCTTAGAAAAAATGGAAACAAACTACAAATTTTTAATCTTTGGTTGGTTTTATGCTATTTATTAGAGCTTCCATTAACTCCATTTTTTCTCGATGCCTACGCTCGCGATTTTCTTCTTTTTCTTTCTGAATTTTAGAATAAACCTCTACTATGTTTTTTTTCTTTTGCTTTTTGTCTTCAAGATGAGGTTTCTTTGTGCATATTTTGTCTTCAAGGTGAGGTCTTTTTTTGCAAATTTCGTTTTCTCCAACATTATTTGCCTTAAATATAGTTTTGGAAGGTCCCCTTAACACCTCTGGCTCTATACTATCGTCTTGAGCAGTAATTTTTCTTAATTCTTCTTCATACTGTATATTTTTTCTGGAGCAACCAGACGTGCTGTTATTTTCAATTCCCTTTTTTTTTCTTTTTAAAATGGTTTTATATCTATTTTCACACTGTTCTTCAGTTTTTCTTATATTTAGTAGGTTGTAGATATCTTCTGCAATTTGTTTCCACATCACTCTTTTCGATCTAAATCTTTTCATGGGTCCCACCAAAGATAAGTACTGTTCATACTTATCTAATAATAGTTTAGTTTCAGGTTCTCCCCAATGATTTTCTGGAATACATTTCATTATTTAAAATTATATAATTTAAACAACTTTACAGAAGGTACTTATGTGCTTACCTGACACTGAATTTTCTTTTTCTATCTCTTGAAATAGCTCCGTTATTGATCTATCAAATGTATGCAGTAATAGATTAAACTTTAATAAATTGATTCTTAACATTAACTTACCCATCTGCTTCAACACGATACAGTTCCTTTAATGCTCCTACATCTATAATTTTGTTTACTATGAGCTGATTAATGTAGTTAATTGAGTTGGCGTTACTTGCTGTAAATTTTAATGTTTTTAAATCTATAGGTACTTATGAAAATATAAAAAAACATACTCATTAAATCTGTGTATAATTCATTGTCTATCGAAAGCTTTAGCATCTCTCCATTTATTAAAAATTCAATGTGGTTTTCAATTTCCATCATTAATTAATATTTTTCTTGAATATTGTATTATTCTTAAGATAAGGAACAATTTCTTTTTATTTCTTCTGTAGAGGTTAGGGACGTTAGGGTTATTGTGAACAAAATATAAGCCGACAGAGGTCTCTGGTTAAAGTGCGCTGCACTCTGCACTGAATACGTTTTAAGTTTTTGGTGATTAACAATAAAGGAAATATATTATAAAGTATTTTTAATATTACATTAACGACAGTTATGACAGTTAATCAAAAATATATATATTTAAATAAATATAACAGCAGTACGTAGCCTTAGCAACGTATATTATAGACTACTTAAGGGACGATATACAGTCTCTTCACACCCTCGGAACTTTTAAGAATTGTATATATGTTATATGGAAATTCTTTTCAATCCAATTTTTCCACTTAATTCTTCCAATCTTGGACCAAAAATTGGCTTGGTAAGCATATCTGCCAGTTGATTCGAGGATGGAACTTTTTTCACTAGCAGTTCTCCGTTGGTGACACACTCACGTACAAAAAGATGCTTCAGCTTAATATGCTTAGTACGTTTGTGGTACTCATATTTCGGATTATGAGATAGCTTTACAGCCGACTCGTTGTCCAAGTACAGTTCAGGTTTCTCTAAGGCGATTAAACCTTTAAATAGCCCATTCAACCACAATATTTCTTGTGCTGCTTCGCTCGCAGCGATAATCTCAGCTTCTGTGGATGAAATCGATACGGTCGTTTGCCTTTGACTTCTCCAGCTAATAGCAGCTCCTGAGAGTAAACAGACCATACCAGAAGTTGATCGTCCAGTCGATTGATCTCCTGCGAAGTCAGAGTCAGAAAAACACAGTAGGTTTCCTGATGACTCTCTTGTGTGTCGATAAATCAAGCCTTTATCCATGGTTCCTTTTAAATAACGAAAGATCCGTTTTACTAGCATGACATCATTTGCTGTAGGTGTTTCCAAGTTTCTTGACGCTTTGCTAACAGCGTATGCTATATCAGGTCTTGTACCCACTGCTAAGTATGTAAGGGCTCCAACCGCCTGTCTATAGGGAAATACTGGGTTGCCTTTCACAATCGCTTCGGTATCGTTGATATTTTCTTTAATTATGGGTGTCGGTGTAGGTTTGCTGTTCAGCATACCGAACTTTCCAAGAACCTTTTTTGTGTAATTTTGTTGACTAAGAGTTATTTCTCCATTTCCAGTCTTAATTTCCATGCCCAGGAAATAGGAGGCAGATTTAAAAGTTATTTTGAATCTGGTTTTCAGTTCCTCGATAAACTCGTCAGCTGCAGCGGTTGTATTTGACGCCACAAGTCCATCGTCAACGTATAGCCCAATTAAGACTTTGGACTGATCTCTAATTCTCACATATAGGCAGGGATCTGCTTCACTTTGTTGGAAACCATCATTTTCTAGAAATTCAGCTATGCACGAATTCCAACATCGCGGTGCTTGTTTCAAGCCATATAAGCTGCGCTTGAGTTTACAGACACGTTTGGTTCCGTCATGGAAGCCTTCAGGTTGTTTGACATAGATCTCTTCTTTGACAGATCCATTAAGGAAAGCTGTTGCCACATCAAACTGTCTTAGTTTTAGATTTTCTTTGGCCGCAATCGCTATAACTGCTCGTATGGTGGTAAGGCGAGCCACAGGGCTAAAAGTTTTGTCGTAGTCCACGCCTTGTTGCTGGGAGTAACCTTTAACAACTACCCTAGCCTTAAATTTTTCGATAGAGCCATTTGGATCCATTTTCAGTTTGTAAACCCATTTACATGGCAATGCTTTTCTTCCTTTAGGCAAGTTCACTAAATCCCAAGTTTGATTTTCCTGTAGTGAATGTATCTCGCTTAGCATGGCTTCGAGCCATTTCTCTTTGTGAGGTGATTCCACAGCTTCCTTGTAAGTTTCTGGATCCTTCGGTAAATTTTCAATTTCAGCTACAGCTGCCAGTATGAAATCATCATACCGTTGTGGTCGCTGTACTGCTGATCTGTTTCTCAGACTATATCTCTCCAGTTCAGGTTCCGGTTGATTCACATCTTCATTTTCATGTGCATTTAGTTCAGGTTCAACTTGAGCATCTTCTTGTTGATTCAATTCATCGTTTTCATGGATGTTCAGTTCATGTTCAGGTTCGTCAGTGTCGTCGTGTTGATGATCAGGCACTTCATAAAATTCTTGTTGTTCGTCGTCTGAGTCATCTTCTTGGTCAATAGTTTCATCTTGCTGAGTGGAATCTGGATTGTTAGAAGTTGGAATCTGCTCATTTTGATATTGTTCAACATTCAGTTGTATTTTTGGAGTCGAAATCGAAACAGAGTGAGTAAGGTTGTCAATGTTGTCTACAGAATCTGAATAAAAGTTTTTCTGTAGAATTTTCACGTCTTTGGAAATAAACGCCTTGCGTTTGTTTGGAACATACACCCTGTATGCCTTGCTGGAATCAGAGTATCCGACAAACACTCCCGGAATTGCCTTAGGTGCAAATTTGGGACCTTTGGCACGACCTTTTATTAGCACGAATGCTTTAGATCCAAAAGTTTGGAGATGATGGATGCATGGCTTTCTTAGGACCCATTTCTCAAATGGCGTTCTGTTTTCTATAGCACTGTTTACGCTTCTATTGGATAGATAGTTTGCTGTGTTGATGGCTTCTGCCCATAGATGTATTGGTGCTTTTGCGTCAATCAGCATCGCTCTCGCTTTCTCCAATAATGTCCGATTTTTCCGTTCAGCGACACCGTTCTGGTGTGCGGTGTAGGGCGCGGATAAACGTCTTGCAATCCCATGTTCCTGTAGATAGGCTTGAAATTTGCCGTTGACATATTCTGTGCCGTTATCTGTTTGCAGGTGTTTAATCTTATTTCCAGTAAAATTTTCCATTTCTTGTTTGTAGACTTTAAAGTGTTCTAGTGTTTCAGATTTATTTTTCATAAAGTAGACACGTCCATATCTACTGTAATCGTCAATAAATGTGACAAAGTATCGACTTTTCCCGTAGGACGTTGTGATAGGGCCACATACGTCACTGTGAACAATCTCCAGACGTTCAGTTGTTCGAGGAGTTGTTCTTTGTGGAGGGCTTGGTACTCGTGTCATTTTTGCTTGAATGCATGCGTCGCAGTCTGACAGAGACTCCTTTTTGTCAAAGTTCAATCCAATCATTGTCTCGTTGTTGAGTGCTAGATGGAGGTCTTTGTCGTTCATATGTCCAAGCTTCTTGTGCCAGTCTAGTAAAGAGTTTGTTTTCGTAATTATCGGTGGTGCTTCAGGCGTAGCTGCGTAATTTCGTTCGACAGTTTGTGATTTGACATAATAGAGACCATTTGTTTTTGACTTTTCTGCAGTCATAACCAAAACCCCTTTCTTGTTGCGTACGAGCGCTTTGTCTTTACCGAAAGTGACAGAAGCTCCATGTTCAGTCATTTTTGGCACTGAAAGAAGGTTTATGCAAAGTGATGGTACATACAGAGTATTTTTGAGATCAATTGTCCCAAATTTGTTTTTTAGTGTTACTCTTCCTTGGCCTTTAATGTCAGTCGAGTACTGTTGAGAAGCAAAGTTAAGTTTTCTTGAAACAGCCGTCATGTTTTTGAAATATTCGCGTTGAAACGTCAGATGAGAGGTGCAGCCGCTGTCCAGTACCCAATCGTTCTGGTTGTTTTGGTTTGAAGTGAGGAAGCACTCTTCAGCGTAATAGGAACTTTTAGAATTTGTGTCTTTATTTTTCTTCCAGCAGTTAGAGCAAATCTTGTGCGTCTTCTTCTGAAAGATTTTGCGTCCCGATTTCTTACAGATTTTGCAAGATGCGTAGAGTACGTTTTCTTCTTCTTGTTGGTGTGGGCTGACCTCGATGTCACGATGTCGAGCATCGCTCTCTTCAATTATTTTGATTTTGAGTTCCTCAGGTTTTGGTAGAGTGTCACGTGACTCCATTGCTACACGAAAGTTTTCGTATTCCGAGGAAAGACTGTAGAGCATGAGGATGGTAAGTAAATCCTCGTTTATATCTACGTCCATTTCTGCCAGCTTGTCTACAGTGTCCATGAATTTGTTCAAGTGTTCACGAACGTTGTTGTCTTCAAGTTTTGTAAGTATTAACCGCTTAAGGAGAGTAGCTTTTCTCGCGGGGCCTTTACTAGCATGTATTTCCTTTAGCTTGTCCCATAGGGCTTTGGCAGACTTACATTTTTTGATGTCTTTCAGTTGCGAAGGAGCAATCAGCAGGATGAGTTCTGATTTTGCCTCTTTGTCGCCGTCAAGTTCAGCGGTACTTGGAGTTGGAGGTAATGACTGGTCGACATACTTCCATAGTTTATTTTTGATTAGTACGGCTTCCGCTTGAATCGCCCAGGTGTCGTAATTATCCTTATCCAAAGGTTCGATGTGATACGTCGTTTTCGGCATCGTCGTATGTTACACGAGTTTAACACTTCACTTCGATAAATATATGGATTATATTCGCTCTGCTACCATTTTAAGTTTTTGGTGATTAACAATAAAGGAAATATATTATAAAGTATTTTTAATATTACATTAACGACAGTTATGACAGTTAATCAAAAATATATATATTTAAATAAATATAACAGCAGTACGTAGCCTTAGCAACGTATATTATAGACTACTTAAGGGACGATATACAGTCTCTTCACAATACGTTTTCGTTTTCTGCTTGATTTGTCAAAATGTCAATTCCTCGGATAACCCGCAAAAGTGCATGACGTCACATAATGCACTCAGTGCGCGCTTGCACTGGTGAAGCGGAAAACGCTATTAGATTAGGAAAGCATATGGATACCGCACTTCGCTTTATTTTGAGCTTGCGTTCTGTGACACATTTTTAGCAGCCGCCATTATTTCTGTGGCAAACAAAGCGAATACAGCGTGTGCTTTATTTGTGAATTTTTAAGTGAAAATTATTGAGATTGTGAATTATTTTTGAACTGAATAATGGTGAATTGTTGTGCTTACGGATGCCGAAGTGGCAGCGAGAAAAGGAGATAGGAATTTCATTTTACAGGTAAACAAACGATTGTATATACAATGACCTTTGTAGATTTTTCTATTTTAAAAGATAAAAGAGTTATCTCTGAGTAATTATATTTAAGTATGTAATTATTCAGTCTTTAATTCATCTAATTATAGTGTTTGGATAACGCGGTTTAATAATATTCATTCTAAATCTGCATAAATAATATATTTTCTTGCTTCAAAACAGCCATTTTACCAATGGCGTAGGTAAGCAATTTTTAAGTTTCTCCAAATAAATCTAGCTATTCATTTCAATAGGAGATTAATGCAAAAAGGACTAACTCAAAACGACAAAAGAATTATTCACTGTAAAATAGGAGAATTTTCACTATAAAAACATGTAGGTATTTTATGAACTTTTTATTTTTTGTTACAGCCTTCCTACAGATGTAGAAAAACACAAATTATGGATATGTAACACCAAAATTAAGGATTTGGGAACCAACTAAAAATGATAGACTTTGGTCAAAACACTTTGAGGAATGTTGGTTATATAAAACTGATGTAAATTCAAGAGTACATTTGCTCCATGAAGCTGTTCCAATAATTTTCATCAGTTGCCCACATAACTGCAACTTAGGAAGGTATGTACCTACATAACTAATAACAATAAAACACTTTGGCAGTCCTAAGTAAAACATAATTTAATTTTTTTGTGAATTGGAAATATTTATATAAAAATATTGTTTTTTCTAGGCCAAATAGAGAGCACCATTCAAATATATTCAGAGTACAGAACCTGGTCCTTCTACTTCCTCAACACAGTCATTAAACCCAACAGCTGACTGTCCTGGTTAAAAATACTGAAATGGAAGTTACTTCTAGAAACTATTAGAAGTTAAGAGAAGACTAGAAAAATTAGGGTATTGAAACAATCTATAAACAGGCTAAAAAGAAAAGTTGTTTCCCTTAAACAATTAATAACCAGTTTGAAAAATAAGAACTCGATTGATAATGAAAAAGCCATTTTATTAGAAAATGTGAGTAGTGTAAATAAGCAATTGTTACAAAAAATGCAATGTCTAAAAATAAAAATACCCACTTTTCACAATTGAATAATTCAATACTCTAAGTAAACTTATAGAAAATTCAAATAAACCATTACTTTGTTCTCTTATCATTGATGAGATGTCAATTCGGCAGCACTTGGTATGGAATGGTAAAAGTTTCTACGGTTAGTCAATTTTGGGGTTGATTTGGATGATGATTCAAATGAATTAGCCAAAGAAGCTGTTGTTTTAATGATAGTTGCAATTAATGACACATGGAAGCTTCCACTTGGATATTTTTTGTCTAATGGTTTAAATGGTGAACAAAAATGTTCTATAGTCAAACATCACTATTAATATCAGCAAATAAACAGTTTTAATTTAAGTATTTATTTAATATTAAGGTAGTTATAGATTAATTATGTTAATATTTTCATAACAAATAAAGATTTTTTATAATTACTAGTAAATTTTATTCACTTCCTTCCTTTGATACCAACCTATTATTTGTATCTAAGAAACATACAATTATTACCTATTATGTGGGAAAAATGTATTGTAAACATTATGTTACGCCACTGACCACATCGACTATGTGGCAAGTGGTAACAGTTTCACGACTCGGGTTACGCGTCCTCTCTCTTTCCTTGTCTAAGTCCATTAGGCTTTCCAAATCACGTGACATAAAGATGGCGTCTGTAGGCAAACCTTAGAACATAACATTGTCAAAGTCACAGACCACATAAATCAAAGTTTCATAAACCATTCTATACGTGTTTGTTGTCAGTCATCCCTGTTTGATCTACTTGCACAGCCAATCACAAGGCATGTAACAGGCATTTTTTCAACTTATAACGTTAACAAGTCCAAATAATATATAAAATCTATTTTATAAAGTCACAAAAACTATATTCCCATAACAATAAAACTTCTACATCAACTTAAATAAAAAAATCACTATGACAACAATACACAACAATACTATTGTTTGCCTACAGCCGCCATTTTTGACAGGTCGTTGGAAAGCCCTATAGATATTATAACCTAAAAAATGGATGTGCCCTGTGAATACACAGTATACTACCGTGCTACCGTGTGTCGCTGTCGCACTAGCAGTGCGAGAGAGATGGAGATAGAAGGGTGGCAAAAAACGCGAGCTGGCAATGTAAAATAAATACAAAATTCAAATTAATTTTGTCCACTATAAAGTTAAGAAGTTTGGTTTTGGAAATGAATTAGAATAATTTTTCCACGTGTAAATATTTATTTTTGCATTTTCTAAACATAAATAAATGTAGAAATTCTACAATTAAATTATGTTTACATAAAAACTTAATTGATAATTTTTTATAGGCACATTTTACTTTTGTTTGTAATTGTATATAATTACATTTATGACTAATACAACATTTGTATATTTAGACATAGTTTATAAAAACTTTAAAATTTAAAAGTTATTTATACTGATGTTTAAAATGAATTAATTTAGTAAAATTTAGGTAGAACACGAGAACTAATTTCGTTCTTCAACTGATTGTAATAATGCAGTCTGATTGTGAAGTATAATTTCAATACAAGTTTAACTAACTGTAAAATAGGCCCGTAAATAAGGGGATCTTGATCCCAAAAATTTGTGAGATGTGTTCAATTTTCTCACAGAAAAAATGATCAAGTGATTTAAAATATTTGGGTTTGAGAGATTTGCAGCTCTTATTACACTCTCTGCAACAGTACATATTTTTTAAAACATCTTTTAAAGGCTCTTGCAAACTGTTCCTCTATTATTTTTATCAAGCAATCGAGAAAGTGAATGATGTGATTGGAGACCGTGTGACCGCATTCTTTACAATTTATAGTTTTTATAATTTTTCAACGAACAAATCCAGCTATATACATCCAATAACATAATTTAAATTCCTATAAACAGTTGGAAATTTTTGAAAATGTATTTTTTGCTTTATTTCGTCAATGGTTTTTATTTATCTAAATCACAATTTAATGTATCTAAATTATTAATACTTTTATAAGTCGAAGCGACAATCAAAATATATACCTACTTGTTTCATCCTGAGTCAAATAATTGGCACTATAAGGAGCTTTTATTTCTGAGTGAATAAGCGCTTATGCTCCTTCAAATTTTATATAGTTTGTAAATAGTTTTACCCAAAAAGTTCCTTATTGTATTTAAAATATCAAAAATGTTATTAATTGTTTTACAAAACCTGACAGTGGCTTCACTTTGAGAAAATTCTGAAATATTTAATTCCTTATCACAATATTCAATAGCATCAGCTACGCTATTCCTTAGTTAAAAAGCACAAATAAGCCACTACTCACAATGCTTTCGCTCTTCTTTTGCCACACTTCTTTATCTATCTTTGTCTGGTTGCTATGGTCCCATACTATCTCTTTCTAAGGCACATCCATTTTAAGGTACTCGTACATTTCAGCCTTTTGCTCGCAATTCTATTGCTAGCTTTTTTTGTGAAACAACGTCACTTCATGAAGTTGAAGTATGATTTCACAGACGCCACTTTTTTGTACGGCCGTGAGCGGACAAAAAAGTACTTTTTTGTACGCTGACGGCCGTACAACCAAAAACAAGGAACGAACATTTTCGTCACCTCCGAGATGTCTTTAGACGCCTTAGAAACGCTAACCTCCTCCTAAACATCGAGAAATGCAATTTCTGTCAACCTGAACTCAAATACTTATAGGACATGTAGTAGGTAAAGTAGGCATCAAAACAGATCCAGACAAAACGAGTGCAATAACAGAGCTCCCAGCACCCAAAACCGTACGCCAGCTTTGCCGCTTCCTTGGAATAACGTCTTGGTATAGACGATTCATCGAAAATTACTCCACCATCGCAGCTCCACTGAATACACTCCTGAAAAAACGAATAAGATGGAAATGGACCGAAAAGCAGGAAAATGCATTTAGACACCTGAAAGAAGCACTCACGTCAGCACCAGTATTATCCTGTCCTGATTTCTCACAGCCATTCTACCTGCAAACCGATGCATCAAACTGCGGACTAGGAGTAGCACTAACTCAGAAACACGACGGAAAAGACAGAGTAATCGCTTACGCAAGCAGAAGCCTATCACCGGCGGAGGTCAAATATTCGACAACAGAAAAGGAATGCCTATCAATCGTATACGGAATCCAACAGATGAGACCGTATTTGGAAGGTTACAGTTTCAAAGTAATTACAGATCATCAATCGCTAAAATGGTTGCGAAATATCAAGAACCCATCCGGAAGGCTAGCAAGATGGAGTTTAGAACTGCAACAATACGACTTTGAAATAATATATAGAAAAGGCGTCCTAAATAAGGTAGCAGACGCATTATCCCGTCAACCACAGGAATACACCGGACACGAAGAGGAATTGTTAGCTGCGGTAGAAGGTACCTGTGGATGGTACGACAAGCTCTTCTCAGAAGTCTCTCGAAACCCCGATAAATTTCCAGACTTCCAGATAACGGACGGAAAACTCTTCAAACATATTTGGAGCAGCCGTAATCTAGCAGACCCGGAGTTCAATAATCCGTGGAAGCGATGTGTCCCTGAACCAATGCGTAGTCAGGTGCTTCAAGACAATCACGACTCCCATACATCCGGTCACCTAGGCATCGCTAAAACAATATGCCGGATAGCCCAAAGATACTACTGGCCAAAGATGTTCAAACAAATCGCCGATTACGTCTGGAATTGCGACAAATGTCTTCAGTTTAAGCCTTCCCAACTTCAGCCAGCTGGAAAGATGCAACCCCCCACTATAGAAAGACCTTGGCACACTATCTCAATAGATTTAATGCGGGACCTTCTCCAAGATCTACAGCGGGAAACATCTACCTGGTTGTCGTGCAAGACCGATTCACGAAATGGGTAATCGCTAATCCGATAAAGAAATCCACCGTAACCCCGATCATCGAAACTCTACGCTCGAAGGTATTTCTACAATTTGGCATCCCGAAGAAGATAATGTCAGACAATGGCACGCAATTCACGAGCACCACTTTCAAAAAGTTCCTGGAATCGTACAACGTCGAACATTTCCTAACCCCGCCTTACACACCACAATGCAACCCAGTGGAACGTGCGAATAAAGTCCTGAAATCGATGATAGCTACGTACGTTGAAAACGACCACAGAAGGTGGGACGTATACATCCCGGAGTTCTGTTACGCCATCAACTCAGCCAAACACGATTCGACAGGATTTTCACCGGCTTTACTGAATTTCGGACGCGAACTAGTCAGCGAGGACGTCCCGCAGGTCGCTTCCAGTAATCGTTCATTAATCATCAATTAAATTGAAAATAATAACAATAATATAAATATAAATGATAATTGTAGTCATGATAACATCTTGCATTATGTTACTAGGCAGTTGTTGACATATAGCAATAAAGACAGGTAGCCTGCGCTTGGGATGCAGGTGAAATTAAAATACAGTTTCGTTTGATAACTAAAACTCGACTCTTGCGTAATGTCTTTATTGCTATATATCAACAACAACTGCTTAGTAACATAATGCAAGATGTTATCATGACTACAATTATCATTTATATAACAGCCGACAAAATGAAAGAAATCGATTCACTAAGGGATTTGGCTAGGACTCACCTGGAACATGCCTCTGACAACCAAAGAAAGTTCTACGATCTCAGAAGGAGAGACTGGACTCCACACGTCGGCAACAAAGTAATGAAAAGAAATCACCAACTATCTTCCGCTGCGAACGCTTTTGCAGGCAAACTAGCTCCAAAATACACAGGACCATACGAGGTGACATCGATATTATCACCGGTAATTGTGAGAGTGAAGAAAGAAGGTAGCAGAAAAACCGAAACGGCGCATGTCAAAGACCTAAAGCCTTGCGCCGGAGAGAGGGAAATCAACAATCAGTAGTAGGTAGGAAGGGATATATCCTAACGCCCCACTCTTCGAAATAGATATAAATTCAAGGATTTTACAAAGCCAAAATCAGTCTACCGAGATGTCCGACGTCGACCAGATCATGGAGGAAGTATTGGACATTCCAGTGGTGATGAGCCCGTTGGGAACACAGTCGCCGCCGCGAGCCACGGCATCCGCCAGACCGTTACCCATCACCCCAGGGAAGGAAGCTGAAAGAATCATCCGGAGGTTCAAGGAGCTATTCAGATCATCGCCAGAGAGCCCAACGGACAACACACCAAAAGGACCAGCAAGCCAGACGATGTCCACCCCCGAACGACCCGAGGAGCCATGCAGAGAGTCCGACCTCCAGTGCCTCGTCCCCCGCAGCCTGGTGGAGAAAGGGACACGAAAGTACCGGCTGCGATGCAATAACGGAAGGGTGATTAAGATCAAGGTCACGGCCGTAGAAGGGGTTACTCGCCTATAATGGTAAGATATACAAAAAAATGCATGCTATCATTTTTTTTGCGACGTGAGGGGGGTGTAACGATCCGCGCAGATCGATCAAGCGACGTCGCCCTACCACTCAATCCCACCTAACCGAAGACCGGTAGAGATGGTACGACTAGTGGGAGCGGTGGGGCTCTCCGGCTTAAAAGCGACGAACCGACACAAATCAAGCAGAGTTGTCAAGCTAAAAACAAACTTTAGATGGAGTAATATGGCAAAAGACGTTAGAGAATTTATAAAGAAATGTCATAAGTGTCAAGTGAACAAGGCAAATCCGAGTCACACAGAAGAATTCGTAATTACAGACACCTCAGAGAAACCATGGGATATAACATATATAGACACAATAGGTCCTTTTGTAACAAGTAACCAAGGCAACCGATATTGCATTACAATAGTGTGTGAATTGACAAAATATGTAGTAATAATACCAGTAAAGGATAAGGAAGCCAAAACAGTAGCTAAGGGAATTTTCGATAACTTCATACCGACCTACGGGTTAATGAAACAAATCAGAACAGATCTGGGCACAGAGTATAAAAATGAAATATTTAGCAACTTAACAAAACTTTTAAATATCAAACATAACTTTTCAACCGCATATTATCACGAATCCATAGGGAGTTGTGAAAAACTACATAGATCGTTAAATGAGTATGTGAGAAATTTTATAAGTGAATGTAAGAGTGATTGGGATGAATGGTGTAAAATGTTTGCTTACTGTTATAATATTACGCCAAACACTTATCATGGATACGCTCCTTTCGAATAAATGTACGGTAGAAGTTCTAATTTACCAGATAACCTAATAGCTGAAATTCAACCGTGTTATAACGTTGATGATTATTATCAAGAGTTGAGGTATAGATTACAATTGGCGCAGGTTAAATCTAAAAATTAAACATAAGTTGATAAGGCAGAATATTAGTAACCAAACTGCCTCGGCGCAATCTTTTAAAGTAGGCGACTTAGTTCTTTTGAAAAAGGAGGAACGGACGAAGTTCGATCCAATATATATATATAGGTCCATTTCAAGTTGTAGAGGTTAATGAAGTCAATTGCAAAATTTTAAAAGAGAATAATAAAACACAAACAGTCCACAAAAATCGATTGGCCACCTATCTACAACTACGAAGATTACTTGCGTCTCTGTGACGTAATGAGAATATTATCTCATTCGCCCACACTCTATTAGTGAACTACAGTTCATAGTCTTCCAGATGTCGCGGTGGTCTTCTGTTTCGGGTAGATCTTCTAGGTTCAGGATCTTGGGAGGAACTAGCAGGTTGAGTTTGTTCATTACTAGAGGAGGCTTCTGGTTCTTGAGATCTAGTGAACTCGTTATTGCCTTCTTGGCTTTCGTGGCCGGTATTTGTCTCGATTCTAGTCTCCGTCTCGACTTGGTCATCCGATTGATCAGGAATAATTTCTCCTTGACCCTCGATAGGCGCGAGGTGTCGATTCGAGAGTAGTTTCTCTCCCATCTCGGAGTCTCACATATGAGTAATCGGGATTAGCCTGAAGTAATTCAACTTCTTCTACGACTGGTTGATACTTATTGGTTCGGTCAAACCGGCGCATGAGAACTTGTTCGGAATTAGTTAGCCATGTTGGGATGCTGTGTCCATTCAGAGATCTTCGTGGGTGCTTAAACATGCGCTCATGCGGCGTGCAATTAGTCGCTGTGCATAAGAGCGATCGTATCGAATGAAGAGCTACATTAATCACGTGCTCCCAGTTTTCAATAGGCAAGTTGTGCGAACGCAGAGAAAGCTGTATTGTTTTCCATAGCGTGGAATTTAATTTTTCAACTTGACCGTTCCCTTGGGGGTTGTAAGCCGTTGTCCTGCTTGTAGCGATGCCCCGCGAATGTAAAACCTCTCTGACTTCTGCTGACAAAAACGAGGTGCCCCGATCCGAGTGTATGTACGACGGGAATCCAAATATCATAAAAATGCTATTTAAGTGCTTAATTACCGTCTTGGCACTAATATCGGAACAGGGAAACGCAAAGGGGAATCTTGAATACTCATCGATGACGGTGAGGATGTAACGATTATTCGTTCTTGATGGAATAGGACCCTTAAAATCAATACTCAGGCGTTCCAAGGGTGAAGTAGCCTTAATTAGTTTAGGGAGGGGGTCAGAATTTTTAAAATACCTTGGCTTTATCTCGGCACATACACGGCAATTTGCAGTCATCGCCCTTACTTCGTCGACAGTATAGGGTAGGTTCTTTATCTTCAACCAGTGACACATGCGAGTGACGCCAGGATGACACATAGTTTCATGTAGCGATAGAAGTTTGCTTTTGCGAGATTCAATAGAGGCGCTGTAGTATATGTAGGCAAACGATTAATACCAAAAGATTGGCTTTATTAAACAGAAAAACTGGACTGACATTAATATGTCATGATAATAAACAATTGTCTAATTGACATAACAAACATAGAAAGAGTCTAATTTCGAATTTCACTACATTCTTCCCCTCTTCTTTTAACGATGGTAATCTTTCAAATAACTGGGAACACGTCGATTTCGGGAAGGTCTGTCTTGGGATATTTCTTTGGGAGAAACAGCATCGTCGTTACTAATGACTGGATCTGATTTGGGAATGTCTTGTTCTGAGGGTTCACGAACATCTGATTCAAGGACAAAAGGCAGATTTTGTTCTCCTAAAGCATGTTCATCTTGTACTTTATTCTCACTTGTCTCATCTTCGTCATCATTTACGTATCTGCTAGCACTTGGCGCTAGATGTCGATTTGAAACAGTTATTACTTTTCTATTGGGTAATCTGACATAGGACCAGTGGATCGTATTTACTAAATCGCACAGGCTTCTTCATGAGTACCTTTGAAGAGCTAGTTAACCAAGATGGAAGAGATTTCCCGTTAGAAGATTTTCGATTATGAAGAAACATTCTTTCATGAGGTGTCACATTTGTAGCTGTACAAAGTAATGATCGTATGCAGTGAAGGGCTTGATCTAAGACGGTCTCCCAATTATTAATTGGAAGATTTCTTGATTTTAACGCTAATTGAATAGTTCTCCAGATTGTGCCATTTTCTCTCTCAATTTGACCATTTCCTTGGGGATTATATGCTGTAGTTCGACTTATTGAAATTCCTTTTTCTTGAAGAAACTGTTTAAATTCAAAAGACGTAAATGAAGATCCTCTGTCAGAATGAATATATTCTGGCAGTCCAAAAAGGGAAAACAAGCTCGATAAATGCTTAATTACAGTAGCAGTCGAAGTATCTGTACATGGGTAAGCAAATGGATACCTAGAGTATTCATCGATTATTGTAAGAAGGTACCGATGGTTACTTGAAGAAGGTAAAGGACCTTTAAAATCCAATGATAATCGTTCAAACGGTGCTGATGCCTTGATTAAAGTTCCATATCCTCCTCTATAAAATCTGGGTTTCAACTCTAAACAAACTGGACAGGCTGCAGTCATCTTTTTCACTTCTTCTACTGAATATGGTAGATTTTTAGTTCGAATCCAATGTACCATTCTTGTTATTCCCGGATGACAAAGATTATAGTGCAGATCTAATAATGTTGGTCCTTTTTTATCATTTATGTTGGCACATACCCGTGATAGTGCATCAGCAACCTTATTTTCTGATCCTGGACGGTAGATGATGTCGTACTTAAAACAAGCCAGTTCCAAACGCCAACGTGTTATTTTATCATTCTTGATTTTTCCTGCTTGTCTTAAGTCAAACATGAATGATACTGACTTCTGATCTGTTACTAATCGGAATGGTCTGCCAATCAAGTAATGCCTCCATTTTCGTAAGGACTCTACTATAGCATATGCTTCTTTTTCTACTGATGAATGGTGACGCTCACTTTCAGATAATGTTCTCGAGAAGAATGCTACAGGTGCACCATTTTGAGACAAGCTGGTACCAATAGCAAAATCTGATGCATGTGTCTCCACTGTAAAAGGAATTCTATCGTCAACTGCAGTCACAACAGCTTTGGAAATATCGATTTTTAAAGATTTGAAAGTGGATGAAGCCTCTTCTGATAATGGAAATGATTGCGTTGAAATTAATGGTCGAATCTTCTCTGAATATCTCGGTATCCATTTTGCGTAATGAGAAAACATTCCTAAGACGCGCTTGAGTGATTGAGTATTGGTTGGTTCAGGCAATTCCAAAAAGGGACGTAATCGCTCAGCATCTGGTTTTATTTCTTGATTTTCGATAGTGTATCCCAAAAGATTGATTTTTGTTAAAGAAAATTTTGACTTTTCTGAATTTAGTGTGAGTTTGTATTTGCTGGCAACCTCAAGAAATTTTTCTAGATTCTTGTCATGGTCATTTTGATCTATACCACAAATAGTGACATCGTCAAGGTATGCAAATGTAGCCTTTAGTTTTTCATTTCTAATAATCGTGTCGATTACTCTTTGAAAGCTAGCTACTCCATTGGTCACCCCGAACGGTATCCTCTTGAATTGAAATAAATTGCCGCATGCTTCAAAAGCAGTATAAGGTTTTTCATTATGTAAAATGGGAATTTGGTGATATGCACTCTTCAGATCGATAGTGCTAAAAACACTACACTTCGCAACTCTCATTATTACGTTTTCTATACTTGGAAGCGGGTATGCATCGAGTTCTGTAAATCTATTGATTGTTTGGGCATAATTAATAACCATCCGTTTTTTATGGTTTGCACCTGATGTGACCAAAACTTGAGCTCTCCATGGGGAATTACTCTTTTCGATGATATTTTCAGAAAGCAAGGTTTGAATTTCTTGTTGAATAAAAGTTAGATCTTCGTTAGAATGCTTACGTGATTTTATGGCAATTGGTTTGCAATCTGCACTCAAGTTAGTGAATAATGATGCAGGTGGTATGTTTGCTTGCAAAAGGGCACATACTTTGAGTGGTCCGAGACTACCAGCAAAATGCATTTCCAATTTTGAATGCTTCGCCAATACATCATGTCCAATTACAACATCCGAGCAGAGATCTTTCATGACTAAAAGTTCAATATTTTCATAACAATGTTTGGCTAGCTTGATATTAACAAGACAACTTTCTTTCACTTGTGTAATCATGGAGATTGATGCCATATTTACTTGATGATGAGTAGCCGATTTCAATATTCTATGATCCTTAGCAAAGGATGCGTCAATAAAACTAGAAGTACTCCCAGAATCAATTAGAGCTTTTGCTGGTATTTCATTTACAGTTATTGTAACAGTAGCTTTTTGAAGACCTGAAGTAGAAGCAGCAGTAATTATTCCAGCAGAAATATCAGTAAAAGCTGATACTCTTGAAGTAGGCGTAGGCCGTTGTTTGCTATTACAAACCTTGGCAAAATGACCTTTCTTTGAACAGCTTCTACATATCACTTCAGCTGCTGGGCAAAGATATCGAGGGTGTCGTAACCCTCCACAAAAGAAACATTTTGATGTATTGGGTCTAATGATTCCTGCAACTACTTGGTGAATATGTTGATAACTATCATCTTGTGGTGGTGAGTTGATTGAAGATGAATTCTTTGAGGATATCGCATTAATGCTGTCATGTGTGAAGCTTTTTGAATGAATTTCAGCCATTTCTAACGATTGTGCTTGTTTGTGTGCCTCATCCAAACTTAAAGTGCTGTTCTCTAATAACCTTTGTCGTATTGAAGCAGAGTTTAACCCGGATATAAAGGCATCTCGAATAAATGAGTTCTTATTTTCTTCTGCAGTTACTGACGTGAAATTGCAAGGAGCAGCAAGAAGTTTAAGACTTTGCAAATATTGATCAACAGATTCTGTAGGCAGCTGACGTCGTGTGGCCAGGACATGTCTTCCATAGATTTCATTCTTAACTTTGATGTAGATTTTATCCAAAGTTTCTATAGCATGCACATAGGTGGTACTTTCGCTTACCAGATTATAAATATTTGAGGCCACATGATTAGTCAACAGCTGGAGCTTCTCTTCGTCTTTGAAGTCTTCATTCTTGGGTTTATTTGCACTCAGAAAATTCTCGAACGTCTTCTTCCAATGTGTCCAATCTTGTGTGGCTGTAGTCGATGAGGGATCTACATCAAACCTTTCTGGTCGAAAATAGCGTTCCATTGACTTGATCAATTAGTGATTTTTTTTTTATTTAATAAATTGTAGTATATGTAGGCAAACGATTAATACCAAAAGATTGGCTTTATTAAACAGAAAAACTGGACTGACATTAATATGTCATGATAATAAACAATTGTCTAATTGACATAACAAACATAGAAAGAGTCTAATTTCGAATTTCACTACAGGCGCAAACTCTGGAAAGGGCATCTGCAACACGATTTTCTTTTCCCGGTCTGTATGTGATATCGTATCTATATGGCGCGAGTTCCAGCCGCCATCTCTGGATCTTTTCATTTTTGATCTTGCTCGTGTGTTTCGCATTGAACATAAAGGAAACCGAGCGTTGGTCCGTGATGAGTTTGAACGGCCTACCAATCAAGAAATGACGCCATTTCTTCAGAGCTTCTACTATGGCGTAGGCTTCTTTCTCTACCGCTGAGTGATTCCGTACGCTTTGGTTCAGGGTCCTCGAATAAAAGGCGACAGGCCTCGAATCTTGCGATAGGGTCGTGGCGATGGAGTGCTCCGAAGCGTCGGTCTCAACAGAAAATGGCACCTTGTCATCTATAGCGTGCACTGAAGACTTTGCTATTATAGATTTTAGGTCTTTGAAACATTGAACCGCGTCGGAGTGTAGTGGGAAGTCCTTAGTATGGGCCAAAGGATGAATTTTTGAGAAAAGTTAGGAATCCACTTCGAATAGTGTGCGAACATGCCGAGGATTCTTCGAAGAGAGGCAACGTCTTTTGGTGGAGGCATCTCTAGAAGTGGTTTCAGTCTCTCACTATCGGGTTTGATGACGTTGTTTTCGATCGTATAGCCGAGAATATTGATTTGGGTCTGTGTGAATTTGCTCTTTTCTTTGTTTATTGTAAGGTTGTACTTGTCTGCAGCTTTGAGAAATTGTTTCAGATTGTTGTCGTGCTCTTCTTTATTCTTTCCGCATACCGTGATATCATCCAGGTAGGCAAAAGTACCGGACAAATTTTCGGTTTTGATGAGCCAGTCAACTGTTCTCTGAAAGCTGGCGACACCATTGGTCACACCAAACGGAATTCTACAAAATTGATATAACTTTCCACAAGCCTCGAAGGCCGTGTAGATCTTCTCGTTAGACAGGATAGGCACCTGATGGTATGTGCTCTGCAAATCTATAGCACTAAAAATGGAGTATTTAGCTACCTTTGTTATTGTCTCTTCGATGTTGGGTAACGGATAGGCATCTAATTGAGTGTATTTATTGATGGTCTGTGAATAGTCTATCACCATCCTCTTTTTATGATTTGCATTCTTTGTTATTAAAACTTGCGCTCGCCAGGGAGATTGGCTCTCTTCTACGATGCCTTCCTTCAAAAGTTTATCTACTTCAGCTATGATAAAAGCATTGTCTTCTGTGCTATGTTTCCTAGACTTCACAGCGATAGGTTTGCAGTCTGCTGTGACATTGGCAAACAAAGGTACTGCAGGGACAGAAGCAGCAGCTACACTGCATATTTTCAATGTATCTTTAGGTCCACCAAAATTAAATTCGAGAGTCGAGTGTGCCTCTAAAACATCGTGGCCGATTATAATGTCGGCACATAAATTCTTCACAATCAAAAGATTGACGTTCTCGTACGTGTTGTCTCCAATTATAATATTCTGGACGGTAGAGCCGTTGACTTGTGACTTGTGAAATAAAGAAGCCATGGAAATAGTTTGGTCGCATCGTCTCTTCTTGAGTTGACAGAGATTCGCGAAGTCCTCATTAATGAAGCTAAGGGAGCTCCCGGTGTCAATCAAGGCCTCTGCTCGAACGCTTTTTATGAAAGCTGTTACCATTGCCTTTCGTAGGGATATCGGCGCTGCGGCAGATATGCTACCACAGTGGCCACAGTGATCTGACACTGTAGTCGAAGCAGCTGTCCGAGTCTTGCTACGACAGACCTTTCCATAATGGCCTTTTCTAGAACATTTCATGCATTTAGCTTCTCGAGCAGGGCACTCCTTGCGAGGATGAATAGGCGTAGCACCACAAAAGAAGCATTTCCGTTTGGGCACAGCGGCAGTTACATCAACAGGGTCGTTAGCACTTTCGTTCGAAACATTCATTTCAACTTTGGTCACTGAATATACTTCTGCGGAGTTGAAATGTTGGCTGTTACGTTCTGCCATCTCCATTGACTGGGCCTTGTTGTAGGATTCTTCTAATGTGTCAGATTTTCCAGTAATCGCTCGCGGATTTTGTTTGATAAAATACCTGCTATGAACGCACCTCGGATGCTGTCGTTCTTATTGGTTTCAGCATCGACGCTAGTAAAATCGCAGTTCTTAGCTAGCTGCTTCAAGGCCTGAAGGTATGCATCGATTGATTCATCCGCTTGCTGGCGCCTAGTTGTGAGTAAATGCCGAGCGTGAATGATGTTTTTCGGCTTCACATAGAGTCTGTCCAGCACGGCCATCATGTCAATGTAAGTAGTACATTCACTTACACTTGCATATACTCTTGAAGTAATGTGATTGATAAGAAGTTGTAGCTTGTTCGCGTTCCAGATAGCTTCCTGTTGAGCTGCGGCTGACGACGAGTCCTTATCACTTCGAGTTGGTTGCTGTGCAGTCAGGAAGTTTTGAAAAGCTATCTTCCAGTGCTGCCATTCCTTTGAACTGGAGTTTGAAGACGGGTCCGCATCAAACCTTTCCGGTCTTAGGAATTTGTCCATTCTTATGTTTATTAAATTGAAATAGGTAAACGCCTGAACTAGGTATTACTAGGCTTTAATAAACATAAAATACAGCGATATAACAAATAAATAGATAGACAACGAACTGACACAATCATTCAAATCTGATAGGTACGTCAAACGTTGCTCATAGTGTATAGTGGCCACCTATCTACAACTACGGAGATTACTTGCGTCTCTGTGACGTAATGAGAATATTATCTCAGCCTCATATTATGTAAATAGTGTAATGAGTGAAAAGAAAAACAGTACCATTCGAGAACATAGTGTAGAGGAAACGATAGACAATAAAGTGCGCGGACAGTTAGTAAATTCCTAAGCAATGAGAAAACTTAGACAATTTTATTACTTTTATTATTTTAATACTTTTATTATGGGCACTGTAAAAGATAAATGCGTTTTAATACGGGTTAACTCCCTTTCATTTGTTACATAATATATATGTTTTTTACATTGTTTTTTTCAAAGATAGTTTATGACAGATAGAAAAAAATGTCAAGTCGCATTATATTTGTCAACAAATAAAGTTGAAAAGTTTAGATATTCTACCTATTGAATTGGCAAATAAAAGTTACAGTGGTCCTTCGAAGTAAATTTTGAACCGCTATGGATGAAAACAATATAGCAGAACAACCAACAGAACTTCAGAAAGTGCGAAAAAGTGAGAGATGTAACAAGGGAGTTCCACCGCTACGATATGCATCAGAATTAGACAAAGCAGCTCAGAATTCAAGTATTGTCACGAAAGATAAAAAATCTGTTGCAAGTGACCATACGAGACATGCAGAAGTCGAGTCTGGTGAATTAGAGAATGGGTGCATTCCCGACAGCATTTTCGTTAGAAGTAGGAAGTCTGTAGTTGTTCCCAATGTTTTACATTTTCCGTCCAATAAATCCAACACCAATTCTGAAATTTCAAGTATTACCCGTATGAATCTTGAATTGGCGCTCATGAATAAACAGAAAGAACTTGATCAAAAAGTATTGAAAGAAAAGTTGGAAGCTCTTAAAAGGGAAAGACAATATCTTATTAAAGAAGCTGAAATACAAAGAAAATATATGGAAAAAAGCAACGCAGGTAGATCTTCCTGAATGGCCTATTTTTATAAATGAATTTCGAAGATCTACAGAACAATTTGCTTTATCACAAGAAGATAATTTGCTCCGTTTAGGGTTAAGTTACGAATAACAAACTCGCAAACTGTTATAACTTTATTCTCAAGTTATTAAGAGGGGCGTCAAAAATGTGACAGCTGAAAACGGGTGGCATGCCTGAATTGTACCCAAAATTTCAATCATTTTGTAAACAACAAATCTAAAGAACGCCTTTAAATTACGTATTCAAATTTTAACAGGATATAGCTTAGACCTTTCTCTGGGAGATAAGGTTTTTTAGTTAAGTTTTATATTGTAATAAAAGAGATATTGGTGTTTAAGTGATGGTATGTTTTTAAAAAGTTTGACAATTTGTGATCACGAATTTTAACGCCAAAAGCTTAACTCCTAAAGAATGCATAGAGAATGCGACTAGCAAAATATGAAGTTAAAGAAAGGTATATTTTTTGAGATTTGTTGCACGCAAAATTTGAACATTGCACTAATCTGTCAATTTAGTTCGACAGTTTTGGTGGCGCTTTTCTCAAAAACGTATGTCTATTCTAATTCTCCAAATCCAAACACAAACTTCACTTATAACCTAACCTTATTTCTCGTTTATAACGTCAAAATATATTCATTTTAGTGTTTTGCTTTTAAATATATAATTGTCTATATTTATAATTTACCAGAAGTCAATTAAATTAATTTTAAAGTATATTTTCACAATTTGCGTTGGTTTTTACATCGGTTTATGCATTATCCAAGGAATTTAGTGTTATGAACCATTGTTATTTCCTAAATTACTTTTTACTTAAACACAGTTGTCTTATTTTAGACTACAGGCCCATGTTGAAAAATTTATGGGTCATTTGAACCACCAGGTGACCTATCTACAACGATATAAGAGC
Source organism: Ophraella communa (assembly GCA_035357415.1). NCBI lineage: Eukaryota > Metazoa > Arthropoda > Insecta > Coleoptera > Chrysomelidae > Ophraella > Ophraella communa. The sequence goes on along the minus strand of CM068985.1, from coordinate 15,998,844 downwards.
ATAAAATAATAAGATTCAGCACTATGCCGTCACTTGTAAACTGTCCAACTGAGTGCAGGTGAGAATTCGAAAGTACAGGTAGAGTGAGTACATTTTGGTCACATATTTTTGTACGGCATTCTTACCACCGATAGATCCATTAAAAATAATAAGAAAACGCGCAGTGCCGTAAAAAAATGGTGCGCCACAAAGTCGGATTTTTTTTTTATTTTCCGACAATTACCTGGGTAAATTTGGTCATTTGATTTTGTACGGCATCTGTGTCATACTATTTCAATACTGCTTCTAATCCATTATTCCGCAACGCCGTACAAAAATCATGCGACAAGTGGAAAAACTAGACAGTTGCAATCCCCTCTCTTTCCGTAGTCCAGGGGGTGATTTGACACAACATGAAATAAATTTATTTTAAAAGTATTTTATGCATCGATAATATTCTTTTGTGTGCCGTACTTTTTCGTTGGTTCAAAGGGGAAAAAAACAAAAAGAAAAAATCCCCTTGTTTCCGGGAGTTGGAGCAACATCTGAAGAGAAGTACCTACATAGCACAGATTTGGTGTAATGCCTACAAACAAGTACCGTCGACCTTGTTTCCAATAAACTATGGATGGGTTGTTAATGACGGTCGGTACGATTTCGATTGGTTTCACGGCGAGGAATGCCCCCAAAAAGTCTGTGACATAACGGAACCGGATGAGGAATCAGGCGAAGAAGACGATGACGTCATTGGTAAATAAATAAATCTTTACATCTTTAATTTGTACGTAAGAATTTCATTTTGACAAAAACATATTTATGTTGTGTTTCAGAAAATAATAGAGAAGATAATTCGGACGTCGATGAAGACGTTGATTCCGATAACAACTCAGCAACTGATTCCGATACTGAATAATTAAAAGAAAATTATTTTGTATTATTTTGTATTATCATTATTAAATTTATCGAATTTTTCTAAAAAATGATTGTTTTTAATTCACATCATTACAATGAAATAAATCAATTATATGTATGTATCAATAATGTTTGAAGTATATATTAAACCAAAAAGTATATAAAACTATTGATGGGATTGACAGTTTCGATTCTTGGACATAATATACACACCGTTTCAGTTCAGTTAGACGTCATAGTGATTTTATCATATTATCAATTGTTCTCTTCAAAAATATGTTAATGCCGTACTGTATCAGATGGCCATAAAGTACCCTTAAAATTGTAGCGTCACTTTCATCACTCTAAAAGATATGGTCTGCATAAATATGTACGGCATTATTTTTTCCTAATTTATCTATGTTAATACTATTTAAAACAAGGGATAAAATGTAGAAAACTGCTATATTTCATTAAACTGTGACATTTAAACTTTTGTAATAATCTACAAAATTTCAGTTTTTGTATTTCTCTATAATTTTTTTTAGAACGGTTTCTCTTGAACGGCAATACTATATAACAATTGTATTTTACAATCTCATGTTAAAAGAAAAGTTCCCGTACAGGATCAAATGATTTTACAGCTTTATAAATCAAGGATACGATGAAATTAAGATGATTATTGATATACATTCAAAGGAACAATCATTTTTTGACGGCATTACTTTTAATAGTACTTTTGAGTGCTAGATAATGTTTTGGAACCGAAGCCGTACTTTTTCAAATCACCCCCTGGACTACGGAAAGAGAGGGGATTGCAACCGTCTATTTTTTCCCCTTGTCGCATGATTTTTGTACGGCGTTGCGGAATAATGGATTAGAAGCAGTATTGAAATAGTATGACACAGATGCCGTACAAAATCAAATGACCAAATTTATCCCGGTAATTGTCGGAAAATAAAAAAAAAATCCGAATTTGTGGCGCACCATTTTTTTACGTCACTGCGCGTTTTCTTATTATTTTTAATGGATCTATCGGTGGTAAGAATGCCGTACAAAAATATGTGACCAAAATGTACTCACTCTACCTGTACTTTCGAATTCTCACCTGCACTCAGTTGGACAGTTTACAAGTGACGGCATAGTGCTGAATCTTATTATTTTATGCTTTTATATCGTTGTAGATAGGTCACCTGGTGGTTCAAATGACCCATAATTTTTTCAACATGGGCCTGTAGTCTATTTTAGTCGAATTGGTAAAAATGTGAGTTTTGAGAGACCTGATTTTTCTTTATACTTTTTTAATCTTTAAGTTACCTTATATCTTTATTTGTTAAATAACATAAACCCAACCTAAGGGATTTACATTCATAAATTAAAACTACATATGTAAATATTAACAGCTAAGTGTTAAACTGTTTTTCTAAATAGACAGGATAATGTCCACAAAGTAAGGGTTTCTACAATATTTATTTACATGTTCAATATGCATAAATATAATAGCTTTCTCTTTAGATAATGTGATGAATAAAAATTTACAGTCAAATATGTAATATTTTTATTAAAACAGTTTTACAAATTTGGGTTGGATACTGAATATATCTGTTATCTTTATATATATCCCCCTCACCATTGAAAGTTTGTTGGTAAATGATAAAACAGACCAAAGGGTTCCATATTCATGTCAGAATGAAGTTCATATATGGTGAACTGGGTACATACACCTAATTAAGAAAATGAGTCCTAAAAAAGAAAAACATAAAACATTTACTTGTTATTTACTAATAAATATGCAGATGTAATTTGGTAATGTTTAAAATTTAATTGAACCCTAAAATAAACATTTGTATTTTAAAACACATAGTAGCCCACAATAGGTTTCATATTGATGTAGTTCTATAAGGGTCCAGATTCAATGTTTTTGAAGAAAGAGTTCTAAAAAATTAAAGATTAGAAATAAAATATAAAATAATTCATAACATTACTCAGTTACAAATTTTGTCAGTCTTCTTACTATCAACAGAATACAGTGTAGGCAGTTATACTTGAGGTCCAAAGATTTTGAGGAAACAGTAGCATATATTTTGAAAACCATTGATTTATTTCTCCAACAATTTAATTATCTAAACATAGATGAAATAACATATATGGTTGCCAGAAAAAGTATATTGCTAAAAATAGTATTTTCAGGACATTTTTTAAATACTTTAGAAAAGTAGTAACCTATTTTGAATCTTGTAGAAATATTTTGTTTTCTATACTCCACCTAATAAAATAATCAAAAATTAATCAAATAGTTTTGATTTAGAAAATAACACTAATATTCTTCCTGGTCTATCCTAGTATTTAAAGTACACAAAGGATGGCTCAAAGGACGAGTAGCATTAACACTTCTCTGAGATGCCCTAGTAAAGACTCTTATATGAAACCAAAGAAATATGCTATCCAGATAATGCTGATTATTTAGTATCAAGAGGCAAATTCACAGGGGAATAAGCACACAGTAGCAGTAGTACACAAAATACCACTGATTTCAATTTTCCAAAGAAAATACTTCAACATGGGCAAATAAATACTATTGGTAGGTACCTACTCAAAAAGAAGAAAATTCATATATCTAATATGCAAAATACCTATATCAATACATCTTTTAAAACTAAATTTGATATTTAGATCTGAATCATAGATAATAAAATAAATAATACCTACCTATTAATTGTAAAAAAATTAAACCAGTAAATAAACAAATTAAAATTTACCTGTTATCACTTCTGATTACTAGATGGAGAGTGCTTTCAAATGTAAATAAAATAAATAAATTTTTTTAATTTGTGTGAAAGATACCAGTTAAAAAATTCAGTTACAATCATTAGATACATTTTAATTTCAATTGATTCCAAAAAGTATGGGGTTGACATTTTTGGAATATAATTAATAGCCATAATTTAATGATACAATTAGTTTTATTAAGATATACCCATAACATTAACAATTATGTTTAGTACTTGTAAGAGTATTGTTGGCCAATCGCTGATAGTCAGCTTATCCCACTTCTTTAGGTATCTTGAAAACAGGTGCACAAAGTGTATTTCTATAGATACTAGATTTGGTTAGTTATTATCGTAGGTTATTCAAAACATTATTTTTTTCTTGCTCCACATTCTCAAAATAAAAATAAACTATAGGTAAGCTTTATGTAGGGTGTGCTTTACTTTGTACTCCATTTTTCATTAAATCATGGATCTGGGTGGTAATTTAGGAATGTCCAATACTCTCTAAAAAATAAATGATATTTATTTATTTAGGCAGTAAATAATTAGCAAGGTACCTACTTACTTGAAGTCATACTGAAGGCAGACTAACCTGTTAATGTTTACAAACATTATATAGTAACACTTTTGCAATAATCATCAAACGTTTTGGAAAAGTATTTAAATTTTTTCCCAACAAAATATATTCTAAAAATTTACATCTACTAACCTAACCTAACACCTTCAAATAATACATCTCTGAGTTATTTTTTGGCGTTGAACCGTGTCACAGAGTATATAATACAAACCAGAGTATCGACTCGCTGTCGGCACCTTTGATGTTTATAAGACAAGAGCGGCCATTTTTTGGGAGTATAAACCACAAAACAGAAAATTGGTTAGTCTGTTTTGTGGTATAAGCTCAGGGTAGTACTAAAAAAATTGTTATTATAAATAAGACCCGTACTTGAAATTTTTCTTTATTGTTGAGGTAATTGTTATTTTAGAAACATAGAATTTGTTTTCCACAAGATTAATAGTATTAACTAAACGTTGATTTATTTGTTTTTAAAAAAAGTAATTTTTACGCAAAATAAATGACCGAATATGTATGTCTTGCATGCAATTTTCCTAGTTAGTAAGGAAGGATATCAATAATTAAAAAACACACATCAATCTGTATCTTTATCAGATACAGAACACTGAGAAGGAGTACATGCATTAGTAGTATTTATTTTAATGTCATTTAATGTAAGTAACATTTGTTCCGCATCTCCTTCGCAGTTTTCTGTACCTAAATTAAATAGTTTAATGCACTTTTCCACACAATACAAACGCCACCACTGATTTATTCACATATAACCAACTGCCTACCTTAACCAAAACTAACGGCGACGGCTATGGATACTCCCAAAGTGTCATGGCGATACCTGCAAATGGATGCTTACCCCCTCCATATAGAGTCGATACTCTGGTTTGTATTATATACTCTGTGACCGTGTTCAATAATGTTTTAAAAACATATTCAATTTTACGTCATAGATAACAACTAACCTCGTTTAACTTTGCATTGTTGCCAATAGATTTCAATCTCAATTTTAAAAAAGGTATATGTAATTACATACTTTCCACTTTATTTCAATTTTTCTTTAGACCATGTTGATGTGTGTATATTCAGAAACCGTATTATGTTTTTATTATAATTAATATATTTATTCTAATAAATACCTTAATTAGTAAGGGAGGGTACCAGACCTGGGTAGTATGCGGATACTTCTGTATACGGATACAATATCTGGATACTTTTTATGTATCCGAAAGCTCTTTTAAATTTTGTACCCGGTATCCGTATCCGTGACCAAATTTTAAAGTATCCGGTATCCGGATACTGTTTTTGATATTCGGATACTTTTAAATATTATTTATCGCCCTCCGATAATGCACCTAACGTAGGCACAACACTGCCCTTCTTTTAATTCAGATGTGTCTAACATGTTAAATCCCATTTTTCGTACTGGTTACCGTTATAATATATATATTATTATATTCTAATGGAGCTTTGTTTTTACCTATAAATCAGTTATAAAGTTTCATAAGTACGTTATTTATTTTTTATATTTTCTATATCTCTATTATTTTCAAGAACCCCTTTGTACCCTGTATTTATAATTATTAGAAGAAATTATTTTTCGGATATTATAATAAAGGACATCCTAATATTTATATTTTTATTTTAGTGTACCTACAAGTACAAATAAGTACACCCCCTAAAAAGTTTGAAAACTCGGCTGGTCCGACGCTGGCCAAATTCAATATCAAAAGTTCAGGCAGTGACACGAAAAATTTTTCGTTAAATGTATTTTTATTATTATATATTACATTAAAAATACATGCACATCACATAGTTTAATACTAATAATTTATGTCCTTTTTAAAAAAAGTATCCTTCAAAGTATCCTAGGAAGTATTCGGATACTTGTATCCGAATACATTTTTAAGAAAGTATTCGAACTTTTTAAAAAAGTATCCGGATACATTTTGAATATCCGTATCCGGTATCCGGATACTTTTTTTTCAATATCCGACCCAACTCTGGTTAGTACAATAAATTTCATTAATTAATTATTTGTTAGGAATGCCGAAATCTTATTTTATTTTTTCATATATCGATATTTTAAATCGTAAAAACAATTAATTTGTTACGCCTATGACACAACAATAACACACAACAAACTTCCAAAATGTATCCAAATAGGATATTTAATAAAAATTATACAAGTATTCTTCATCTGTTTATGGTCTCAAGGTCAAATGTTTGTGTATGTCGTGAAAATATTCAAAGATTTACGAAGCAAAATTCATATTTTCATCTCTGTCTTAGACAAAGAAAGTCAACAAGCTCTAAAAATATTCAAATTTATAACAAAAATACTAATTTGAAACCACTATCGCCATCTACTCTACATTCTTGTAATTTAAAAATAACCAGATTTTTCACTAAATTCAGGCAGTCTTACCAAATTAGAAACGCCCCTCTTAAAAAGAACATTCAAAAAAATATATATCAGTTATCTGCCAAATTAGCGACAACCTTTCAAAAATGACATTTCTAAAAATCTAACAACTATCAACTATATCTAATATATGTCTAACATAACATCTCCCCCTTTTTGAAGGTAATCTGGAATATAAAAAAAAATATAAGTTAAGAAATATAATCCTTCAAATAGGACGGACGTTTCACATTTCTAGTAGGTCTATCCTTAGCTATCGCATTGAAGGTGGATGCTGGCGAATCACAGATTCGCTCGCTCGCAGCTTCATTGCAAGCGACATCTTCGCGCACTTCTTGTTTATTTGCACTTGTGTGAGAATTAAGAGAGCTCTCAAGAGGCACTGTGGCTCCAATGGGGGTTACCACTTCTCCACTATGAGCGGGAATTTGGAAATTGCTCTCAGGTAGTGGAGTTAATACCGGTTGAAATTTAGGCAAACAATGATACGGAGAGGGGACAAGATGCCACCTATTTCTACGGAAAATCCCGTTTTCGGTTTCAATTAAAAATGAACGAGGCTGGGGAAGTATTTCAATTACTTTTTCATATAGCCTGAGATCAATTATCCAAACACTATCACCTACCTCTAGATCTGACAACTTTTTCACGCCATGTCTTTTGTTGTAACTAATTGCGGATTTCTCTTTGGATTTAACTTCTCTTTTAAAATACGTTTCAGTGTTCACTGAATTATTCAACAAGCTGGGAAGAACAGGTAAATAAGAACGCAGCTTACGATTCATAAGCAGCTCAGATGGACTAAATCCGCAATCTAATGGTGTAGTGCGATATGCTAGAAGTGCTTCATATATATCTTCATTCTTTTTAAGCAAGCTCTTGGCAGTTTTGACTGCGACTGCAGCTTCGACACATCCATTAGACTGAGGAAAATAAGGACTGCTAGTTATATGTTTGAAATCATAGTCCATCGCAAATTTATTGAAAAAAGACTGGAATTGAGGTCCATTGTCTGATCTCACTATTTCAGGAATACCATACCTAGAGAATAACTCCTTGAGTCTGGATATAACGGCGTTTTCAGTGAGGCTAGTTAATTTAAATATTTCAAAAAAACGTGAATAATAATCGGTCACTATTAAATACCAATGGTCATACTTAAAGAGGTCTACTGCGATCTTTTGCCAAGGGCGGTCTGGAAGTTTGTCTATAATAATCGGCTCTTTAGAATTGATTTTGTGTTCTACGCATTTAGGACAATTTCGGATGAGGTTTACAATTCCCAAATGACCTTGATGGACAAAATTTAAGCATTTTTCTTGCAGGGAAGAAGGTATAATAATTCTCGAACCTCGAAGAAGATATCCATCACAAAAAGAAATATCAAGACGGTATTGATAATAAGGGATGACAAGGTTGGATATTTTGTTCTTATTTGGCCAACCTGTAAAATAATATTCTTTGAGCAGTTGACAAACGGGATCTTTATTTTGCTCTTGTTTGATTATTTCAAGAAAATTCGGTTTTGCTTCAAAGTGATTGGTTATGAGATTGACATGCGCCTCAGCCTCATTAGAAAGCTCCTGCTCTTGAGGAGGAGACTCATTTTTAGAAAAATGTCTGGATAAAGCGTCAGCGACCAGTAATTCTTTACCAGGAGAATAGTAAATTTGATAGTCATACCTCATAAGGCGGAGTCGAAATCTCTGTAATCTAGGAGTCAATTCGTCGATAGGTTTAGTTTGTAAAACCTGAATAAGTGGCTTGTGATCGCTCTCCAGAAATACCTCTACACCTGTAATATATTCGTTGAATTTATCACATGCCCAAGCGAGAGCCAGAGCCTCTCGTTCTATTTGAGCATAACGTTGTATTGGAAAAGACAAGCTCCTAGCCCAAAGGAGCTAGCGTCAGCTGAAATAGCTATTTTTTTATTGGGGTCAAAGAATATTTCGTCTGGGAAACATCCCAAACGAATGGGATATTTTTCTTTAGAAGTGACGTGAGAGGTTCTAGGATTTGAGAGCGATTAGGAACAAACCGAGAAGAGAAGTTGACCATACCCAAAAAGCGTAAGAGCTCAGTTTTATTAGATGGCTCAGGAAATTTTTCTATAGCAATAATCCGATCAGAATCGACAGAAACACCCTTATCTGAAAGAATGTGTCCCAAATAAGTTAGTGTAGTAACACCAAAAACACACTTGTCTTTGTTTAGGGTAATACCTTGAGCTTGAAGTCGTTCAAGCACTAGTATCAAGATTTTATTATGGTTTTCGATACTTTCAGCATGCACCAGTACATCATCAATATGAATTTCTACACCTTCAATATACCCTAATATATTATATAGTTCGCATTGAAAGTATTCTGGCGCACAGTTTATACCAAAAGGTAATCTTTTGAAAATAAATCTGCCGAAAGGGGTTATAAAGCAAGTATAATTATAGTTTTCCTTTTTCAAACGTATTTGATAAAACCCTGATATCGCGTCTAGCTTGGTAAAATATTTAGAATTTTTTATTTTAGACAAAGTTGTCTCTACCTTACTTATAGGAAAATGTGATCTTAATACAGCCTTATTCAATTTAGTATAGTCGACACACAACCTTATTTTATCTCCCTTCCTAACCACTACTATTGGGCTGACCCAAGCAGTAGGGTAGTTCACACGCTCAATGATATTTAAAGTGAGCAAACGATCAAGCTCTTCTTTTAAAGGTTTAAGTAGAGGAATTGGTACAGTTCTGGGAACAGTCTGTACATAAGGTTGAATATCGTCTCTTACTTTAATTTCTAATTCATTTTTGAAGGATCCCACGGTATTGAATGAGTTTGGGAATTTACTCAAAATATATGACTCATCAATAATACGTATATTATTGATACATACCTCACTTCCAAGCTCAAGGAGTTTCAGCCCTAGGATTGCTCCCCTACCTAATATAGGTTTATTTAACCCTTCAATAACAAATATTTCAGAATAATGATTCCTATTGCTACATATTAAATCAGATTTAAAGGTACCTTTAACTTTTAAAGTTTCACCTGATGGGCCAGTAACGTTTTTATTACAAGTAGTCAAATTTGATGTATTTAGAAGATGCGCAGGAAAACAAGTAACATCTGCACCGGAGTCTATAAGAAAATCAAACTTTTTACTTAGACTTCTCATGTGTATAGACACAGTCCATGCTTTAACTGTACCCACTTGATTTACTTGTATGATCCTAGAAACAATTCAGATTTTTCTACTTCACCTGTTTCTTCTTCCTCGATGTTTACTTGTCTTATTTTAGATAAGCGACAAGCTTCAGCCCAATGACCTAGCTTGTTACATGCCTTACATATTGATTTATTTGCTGGACATCTCTCTCTGGGGTGACTTTCTAAAAAGCAATATAGACACTTTCTTTCTTCAGTTCTCTTTCCCTCCCTTTGATAGTGTTGAGATTTAGGAACTGTTTTCAAGCTATGGCCATGAATATTAGGAATATTAAAGCTTCTGGATGCTACTGAAACCGATCGAATGGGTGTAAGGTTACCATAAATTTCTCTATTTTGTGAAGCTTGCATTTCTGCTTGTTTAACTGCGAGGACACAGTCTGCCAACGTTAACTGAGCTTGAAGTTGAAGTCTTTCGCTGGTTTTTTTATCTGACATCCCAACTACAATTCTGTCTCTTATGAGTTCATCTTTTAATTGACCATAATTACAATGCTCAGCTAGGCTGTGCAGGCTAGTAATGAAGGATTCGATGGACTCCCCAGGCTGTTGTGTTCGTGAGTTGACTTTGAATCTTTCGAATATAATATTTCTACGAGGGGTAGGGCTTTACTTTAACGCACGCAACAAAAATGGTCATGTGATATATCAATCGAAAGCCCTTGAGGAGCTGAGTCGATTGACATCCCTCATAGTTGGCGCATGCGCAGAATAAAAAAGTTATGAATTTTTTAATTTTCCATAAGTCTATGGAGAATGCCAAAAATACTCAATAACGGCCCTAACCTTTAATTCAAATATCCGTTAAATGTATATTCAATCATCCCAGCAGAAACAATTAAGTCAAACCTAACCCAACCCAACCTGACCTAACCTAACCTAACCTAACCTAACCTAACCTAACCTAACCTAACCTAACCTAACCTAACCTAACCTAACCTAACCTAACCTAACCTAACCTAACCTAACCTAACCTAACCTAACCTAACCTAACCTAACCTTACCTAACCTAACCTAACCTAACCTAACCTAACCTAACCAAACCTAACCTAACCTAACCTAAACTAACCAAACCTAACCAAACCAAACCTAACCTAACCTAACCTAACCTAACCTAACCTAACCTAACCTAACCTAACCTAACCAAATCTAAACAAACCTAACTCAACCTAACAAAACCTAACTCAACCTAACCAAACCTAACCAAACCTAACCAAACCTAACCAAACCTAACCAAACCTAACCAAACCTAACCAAACCTAACAAAACCTAACTCAACCTAACAAAACCTAACTCAACCTAACCTAACCTAAACTAACCAAACCTAACCTAACCTAACCTAAACTAACCTAACCTAACCTAACCTAAACTAACCAAACCTAACCTAACCTAACTTAAACTAACCTAACCTAACCTAACCTAACCTAACCTAACCTAACCAAACCTAACCAAACCTAACCAAACCTAACCAAACCTAACCAAACCTAACCAAACCTAACCAAACCTAACCAAACCTAACCAAACCTAACCAAACCTAACCAAACCTAACCAAACCTAACCAAACCTAACCAAACCTAACCTAACCAAACCTAACCAAACCTAACCAAACCTAACCAAACCTAACCAAACCTAACCAAACCTAACCAAACCTAACCAAACCTAACCAAACCTAACCTAACCAAACCTAACCAAACCTAACCTAACCTAACCAAACCTAACCTAACCAAACCTAACCAAACCTAACCTAACCAAACCTAACCAAACCTAACCAAACCTAACCAAACCTAACCAAACCTAACCAAACCTAACCAAACCTAACCAAACCTAACCAAACCTAACCAAACCTAACCAAACCTAACCAAACCTAACCAAACCTAACCAAACCTAACCAAACCTAACCAAACCTAACCAAACCTAACCAAACCTAACCAAACCTAACCAAACCTAACCAAACCTAACCAAACCTAACCAAACCTAACCTAACCTAATCAAACCAAACCAAACCAAACCTAACCTAACCAAACCAAACCTAACTTTTTTGTTCTGCGCATGCGCCAACTGAGACAGGTGTCTCAGTTGGCGCATGTGCAGAACAAAATAGATACGAATTAATTAATTTCCCATTATATATCTAATATTTGATTCCCATAGACATATAATGGGAAATTAAATAATTCGTAACTTTTTTTTGTTCTGCGAATGCGCCAACTGAGACAGATGTTAATCGACTTAGCTCCTCAAGGGCTTTCGATTGATATATCACATGACCATTTTTATTGCGTACGTTAAAGTTAAGTCCCATTATATATCTAATGTTTGATCCCCATATACATATAATGGGAAATTAAATAATTCGTAACTTTTTTATTCTGCGCATGCGCCAACTGAGACAGGTGGCAATCGACTCAGCTCCTCAAGGGCTTTCGATTGATATATCACATGACAATTTTTATTGCGTGCGTTAAAGTAAAGTCGAGCCCTACGGGTAATGAAGTGTGCTTCAAAGCTGTCAAGGATTTCCTTATATGTATTTGGAGCATTACGGAATTGGACCATTATTTCTTCTGCTTGTTCTCCCATTACATAGATTAAGATATTTATTTTTTCTTTATCTGACTTCTTATCTTGTCCTGAGACTGATATGAACCTCTCAAAGCGCTTACGCCACTGGGGCCATGATTGGGGCGAATTAAAATTAAATTTTTCTGGTGAAGGCACCTGAATGGGGATGTTATGATTACTAACATTAACGGTTGGAATATCATCTGAATCACTCATTTTGATGCTTTTATATCAGGGATGGTTCTTCCGACACCTGGGCTTTCGTTAAACCGCTGCCACCATGTTAAGTTACGAATAACAAACTCGCAAACTGTTATTCTCAAGTTATTAAAAAGAACATTCAAAAAAATATATATCAGTTATCTGCCAAATTAGCGACAACCTTTCAAAAAATGACATTTCTAAAAATCTAACAACTATCAACTATATCTAATATATGTCTAACAGTCAGAGCGCTACTTACCTTTCCGAGTAATGTTCCAAAAATTATGAAAATGTTGGAAATGAATTTTGGAAGGGCTGAGTGGATTGTTTTATCTCTTATTGATAAGGTGAAAAAACTTAACAACGTTAGAGAAGATAAATTAGATTCATGGATACAAGGATAAATTAGATTCATGGATAACAGAAGATATTTCTGAAGCCTGGTTCAAATGGTTAAAAAACCTGAAAGGTATTATTTTCCTAGACCGATAAAAGTAAAAAAAAGTAGATCTGCATTTGTTCTCCGATGCCAGTGATAAGGCTTACTCTGCAGTTGCTTTCCTATGAACAGTGACAAATGATGAAATAAACACTGCTTTTGTATTGTCGAAGTACAAAGTAGCACCTAGGAGTCAACAGGCCATTCCTAAACTGGAGTTACAGGGCGCAGTTCTTGCAAACAGGCTTGCCAAAACTGTACGATCTGAAATCGAAGATGAAATAGAGGAAATACACTTTTAGACAGACTCTATGGTAGTTCTACAACAAATTCAATCCCAATTAAAAAGATTTCCAATGTTCGTAGCTTGCAGATTAGGAGAAATTCACGAAGATACAAATATTTCACAGTGGCACTGGGTACCGTCAGAGATGAATGTCGCTGACCAAGCTACAAAAGAGAAGAAAATTATTGACTTGTCGCAAAATAGTGAGTGGTTCTCCCGGCCTGCTTTTCTGAAATCAACCAAAAAAGATTGGCAGTGGTAGAATCGAATTGTTTAATTGAATTTGAACAAATATTACATGTGAAATTGGATGATGCTGAACCCCTACCAATGGAATTTCCAGATATATCCAGATTTTCAATATTCAACAGACTTATACGTTCTACGGCTTGGATATTGCACTTTAAAAAGATGATCAGAATTCCGAAGCAGTTACGAGCAGAGAGGATGAGTTTGGGAGTTAAAGAAATAAAGGAGGCTCAGAAAGAGTCAGAGAGAATGTTTTAAAGAAGAAATGTTGCTTCTGAAGAAGGGAAAATGTTTACCCAAATCCAATCGTCTCTATAAGCTCTCAGTATTATTGGATGAAAATGAAATATTGAGACTAGGAGGGAGAATTCCAGATAGTAAGATTCATCAGGAAGCTAACCATGTTGGTTTGGAAACAGTCATAAACAATCTTAGATTAAAATTCTGGATCCTGAACATTTGAACAGCAGTTAAGAAGAATTTTAAAAAATGCCAAGCTTGCAATAATAGAAAGTGTAAACCTTAAACACCTAAAATGGGAATGGTGCGACCAGAAAGATTGAGTGCATTTACGTTTCCATTCACCTTTGTTGGAATAGACTTTTTTGGGCCCATGAGTGTGGCAAATAGAGCGAAGAGTGGAAAAAAGATATGGGGTATTGTTTACCTGTCTGACTGTCCGAGCAATACACATAGAATTGGCAACTTCTTTAGAAACTAGTTCTGCCATAAATGCTATTTGGAGATTCATGTGCAGAAGAGGGCAGCCAAAAGAATTTCGAACTAATAATGGTACTAACTTCGTAGGCGCTGAAAGAGAACTGAGAGAGTGTATTAAGCAATTAGATCATAATTTAATATCACAAGAATTATCATTAAAACATATTTCATGGAAATTTAACCCGCCAGGTGCTCCACATATGGGTGGAATATGGGAGCGCATGATTTGTTCCATCAAAACTGCTCTGAAGATAAGTTTGAAATCCATTAATCCCAAAGAAGAGGTGTTAGTTACTCTGTTGACTGAAATAGAATATATCGTCAACTCGAGACCATTGACCCACATAGACCCTGTAGATCCGAACGAGCCAGAAGCTTTAACTCCTAACCATGTTTTGCTGTTGAGGCCTGGTGATGTAAATTCATATGGTGACTTTCAACTTTCTAGTCGAAAACAATGGCGAATTGCACAGGCATTAGCTGATTCATATTGGAGGCGTTGGGTAAGAGAATACAGACCTACTCTCATTAGAAGGCAAAAATGGCATGACAAAACTGAACCCATCAAAATAGGAGATATTGTATTGGTTGTTGATGAGAAAGCTCCTAGAAATCAGTGGATGATCGGACGAGTAGAAGAAACATACCCTGGCAGAGATGGTGTGATACGAGTTGTCCAAATAAAGACCCAAAAAGGAAACTACACAAGACCAATTTCCAAACTATGTATTCTTCCTGCAAATCATTAGTGATTTGGTTGTGCATGTTTTCTCGAGGGGTGGAGAATGTAAAAGATAAATGCGTTTTAATACGGGTTAACTCCCTTTCATTTGTTACATAATATATATGTTTTTTTATATTGTTTTTTCAAAGAAAAAAAATGTCAAGTCGCATTGTATTTGTCAAATAATAAAGTTGAAAAGTTTAGATATTCTACCTATTTTGTGATGTTCTTATATTAATTTTTTGAACAATCGGTAGATTTGAATAAAAACAACCATTCTATTTAAAGGACGAATTTATTCTATATTGTTTTCTAAACTATAATTGATACATGCCCTCAAAATACACTTAGCTTAGTTATGCTGAATAGGTATAATAAAAATAATATAAATAATATAAATAATAAACTAAAACTGAGTAACCTCATTAACAATTTAAATTAACAATTTATACAGGGTGATATTATCATATCACACCTCCCCCGTAACAGAAAAAAAAAACAAATTCAATAATTTTTTTTTTTTTCGTTACTGGTGGAATGGTTTTACCCTATTTTTGTGTACTTTTAGTCTTTTATTTTCTACGTCAATTACTACATTTACAGACTCATTTTCTAAAATTTTATATGGATCTTTATAAATTGGTTTTAATTTAGAAGCGGTCTCATCATGAAGTAAAACTTCATCCCCTACTTTATAGTTTGTCTCTATCGCTTGTTTGTCATATTTAATTTTTCTCTTATTTTTTGAAGCCACTAAATTATTTCTAGCATCGTTTAATGCAACTTGTAACCTATATTTTAGTTCTAACGGATAATCCTCAAAATTATACAAAGGTTCAATTTTTTCCTTTAAATTAGAAGGTAAGACACAGGTTTTCCCAAAAACTAACTCGTAAGGAGTATACCCAGTTGCGGAGTGAACACAGGTATTATACGAGAAACACCAAAAGGCTATCCAAGAACTCCAATATTCTTTATAATTAGAGGTTTGAATTCTAAGATAAGCATTTAGATGTTTATGAGTGTTTTCTAAGGTTCCGATTGTTTCATGGTGATAAGCTGTAGAGTTAAGCCGCTCAATTTTTAATAATTTACAAGTTTCGCTAAATACGTTTGCCATGAATTCAGTACCCTGGTCTGTTACAATAGTTTTAGGAACTCCATAGCGTAAAATAAAATTTTCTACAAACGCTTTAGTTACTGTGTTGGCTTCCTTATTTTCAATAGGGTAACCTTCTACGTATTTACTTAGTTCGCATTGTAACGTCAGTATGTATTTATTGTCATTGTCATCTGATTCTAACGGTCCTACAAGATCTAAAAAAATTGTTTCAAATGCAGCATGTGCTGTCGTTGTTATAGTTAAAGGTTGTTTCAATTGTGTGTTATGCTTGCACTTTTGACAGTCGCTACAACGATTTACAAATTTTTCTACGTCTCTTTTTAAACCTGTCCAAAAATAATATTTTTTAATGTTATTGTACATGCGGTTTATACCCGCATGACCATCTGTTGGTAACATGTGAAAGTCATTTAAGATTATTTGTTGCAAGTCTTTGTCATTAATACGTTGTTTATCCTGTAATATACATAATTTAATACCCTTTTCTTTAAATAGATTAATATTACTTAATAATTTGCTTATAACTGGCCAGTTAAATTTATTTTTAATTATCAGTAACTCGTTTATTTTACTCAAAGTGCACATTTTTACCAAGTCTCTCAGCAAAGCACCGAATGCGAATGCTGATAGAGGATCTTGATTAATATAAATAGTATTTTCATTATCAAAAATTATATTACTTGTTATATGATATTTAGGGTATTTTTTAACTAATTGTTGAAATTTCTTATTTTCTATAATTTGCAATTCGACTATATCAGAAGGTCGTTTCAGTAATTCAACTATGTCAGGTTGATCAGGCCCGGCATTATTAGAAGTATTTACTTTTACCTCAGATTTAGCTGACTGCGCTCTTTTTATTGCAAAAACATTGTTATCTTTATCTTTCGACATGTTCTTTAAATCATCTGAACTAATTTCTATACGCGATAGTGCATCCGCTGTTACGTTTTCTGAACCTTTCACATAAAAAACATCGAAATCGTACTCCTCTATTTTTAACCTAAACTTAGTTAATCTACTGGAAGGGTTTGTCATGCCAAATAGATAAATCAAAGGCCTATGGTCGGTCAAAATGGAAAACTTTCTATTATAAAGGTATGGCCTAAATTTGGATATAGCCCACACGATAGCTAGTAATTCCTTTTCGATTACAGCATAATTCCGTTCCGCTTTATTTAAAACTCTACTAGCATACGCTATTGGTTTATCATTACCGTTTGATAGTGTAGCTCCAAGTGCGATTCCTGAAGCATAAGTACGTAGTATAAATTTATTTTGTTCCGAAAAATCAGGAAATTCTAAAATTGGGGGGCTTACTAAAGCTGATTTTAATTTTTCAAACGAATCTTGACATTCGTTAGACCATTCAAAGGCAACTCCTTTTTTCGATAGCCTATTAAGAGGGGCGGCAAGTTCTGCAAAATGTTTGATGAATTTCCTATAGTAATTAGCAAATGCAACAAATCGCTTTGCTTCATTTGAATTTTTAGGTATCGGATAATTTGTCAAAACATTTATTTTTTCGGGATCGGGTGCACCACCCTTTTCGGATATTTTGTGACCCAAGTACAATAATTCCTTTTTTAAAAATTCGCACTTAGTGGGATTTAATTTTAAATTTACCTTCCGTAACCTTTCTAAAACTTTAGTTAAATTTACGTTATGTTCTTTTATATTATTACCAAATATAATTAAATCATCAAGATAAATGAAACATGATTCGTAGTTTAAACCCGACATAGCTAGTGTCATAGCTCTAGAGAAAGCATTTGGAGAAATTTTTAGTCCCATAGGTAACCTAGTCATCTGATATTGCGCTCTATCAGTTGTAAATGCGGTATATGGCCTAGATTGTGGATCTAATTCAATTTGATAATATCCCTGATATAAATCTAAATGTGAAAAATAGGTAGCGCCCGCTAAGGAATTTAAAATATCATCTATACTAGCCAAAGGAAATCTATCACATTCGATTCTGTTATTAAGTTGCCTATAGTCTATAACAACTCGCCATTGATTTTCCGGATTACCTCCTTTTTCTTTACAATTAATAAGGAGAAGACCACTCAGATGTTGCTGGTTCTATTATGCCTTGCTTTAACATTTTATCCAACTGATTATATATCTCGTTTTTCTGCGAATAAGGTAATCTATAGGGCTTTACATATGAAGGGGTGGTACCGGTTTTTAGATGAATCTTTTGCTGACAAATATTGGACACTGTAAAGGGATCGTTTTCGATATAAAATGTATCTGCATATTTCGCACAAATTTTGTCTATTGACAATTTCTCTTCTTTGTTAAGTGATTTAGTATTAATTGTATTTAACAACTTATCTACTCTTTCTACTGTTATAGGAACGTTATTAAAGGAATGTACATTGTAATGAAATAATAGTTCTATTTTTGGTTTAAAGTTTTTCAGATTTATATCCCTATCATTCGTATTTAAAATGCGTATGGGAATTTTATTATTAACTGGCTTTACTACTGCACTGGCGGTTATAACTCCCTCACAAATTTCTTTCGAAAAAGCGATATATTCTTCCGAATGACTAACATCAAAATATTTTATAATTTCGCACCTAGCAGGAATTATAGTATACTCGTCATAGTCAGCATACAACGGTATTTCAATTGTTTCATTCTTTATAAAAAGTGACAAGAAAAAATGTTCATAATTAATGTTAGCTTTATATTTAATAAATAAATCTCTTCCAATTACACCGTCAATGTCACTGGAGAATTCATGTAATACGGAAAACTCATTGTGCTACCGTACAGTTGTATAACACAAAACAAAAATGTTAACTTCATATATTTTATTCCCAAACACTTAATCCTATCTTTACAATAATATTCTTTATAGACCTCGAATCCCCAACCGATCCCCTCGAAACTAGAAACAATAATTACCCATTACTCATACATTTAACTTAACTTCTAATATTCAAAACGACACACAATGAATCACTCTTGTTTGCGCTGCCACAATCCCTCCATCTTTTTCAGCTTCAGTGGTGGAATCTTCCTTGGAGCTATCTCCTGGGCATCTGTTGATGGTAGGGCGAGAGTCTCTGTAGATGGCGAAACAGAGGTTTGATTTGCGGACTCTAGAACGGTATCTGGTTTGTCACCTTTCTCACTTGTTGGTTTTGGTAGCTGTTTTAAGTGACTTATATGTCGTTTTAATTTTTGTCCATTATCACTGACTATGATCACTTCATTTCCTTTTCTTTCGATGACTGTGAATTCTTCGTTATGAAACCGAGTAGTGAGTTTATGTGGTTTTATCAGGTTTTGCACCAGTACCCTATCCCCTGTCTTAATATCGTATTCTTTGGCGTTCCTAGCACAATCTTCTTTCTCTTTCCCTTTATGTTTATTTAATAAGTCATTATCATAAGTTTCTTCATCTTTGGTTTCATGTATTAAATCTGAAATGTCTGGAATTTTATCGCGCATTGGCCTATTAAATAGTAATTCTGATGGAGCCTTTCCCGTTGTTCCATGGGGAGTAACATTATACATTAATGTAAACTTCTGGAGTTCAGTTACATAATTTAATTTATTTGTGTGGGCTATCTGAAGTCTTTTTAAAATAGCCCTATTCATGTTTTCGACTTCTCCATTAGCCTGCGGCCAATATGGCGGTGTATTTATAAGCTCAATATTATTGTGCACACAAAAATTTTTAAATTCTTCACTGGCGAATTGTGGACCATTGTCTGCTCTTATAGATCTAGGTATTCCTAGGCGCGAAAATATTTCTGATAATTGGTTTATTATAACACTTGAAGTAGTGCTCTTTAAAAATTTTATTTCTTGATATCTAGAATAATAATCTATAATGACTAGCAATTGCTCATGATTTGGTAAAGGACCCATAAGATCTATCGCACGTATTGCCATGGGCCTTCCGGAAATGCGTGCCTTTTCATTGGTGGTGGTTTATTTGGTATTGTAACTAATAAACAATCTCGACATGTCTTTACGAACTTTTCCACTTGTTTGTCTAAACCAGGCCACCAGACTTTGGCCCTTAATCTTCTCTTCATAACTGTTTCACCTGGGTGGCCTTCATGAGCCAAATTTAACACTTGAAATTTTAGATCTTCTGGAATTATTAATCGGTTACCTCTTAACAGGATTGGCCCAATGGTCGTTAATTCTAGCCGAAATGGAAAGAAGATATTTTTGTCTGCGTTGTCCCACCGTTCCATTTGTATTTTTTCAACTGCTTCCATTATTTGTTTGTCTTTCTGACTCTCAATAAAAATTTGTGAAATACTTAGTGCTTTTGGAGAGTTTCTTTCTAAGATTGATAATACGTGGAGTTCACTATTATTATCAAATGATGAAGTTTCTTTAGTTTGACATAATCTAGACAATGAGTCGGCTATGTTCAGTTTCCCTGATTGGTATATGATTTTAAATTTGAATGACTGAAGTCTCAACACCCATCTTTCGATACGAGCCGGAGGTTTGGACGTTGGTTTAAATATAGTCTCCAGGGGCTTGTGATCCGTGACTAACTCAAATTCCAGTCCAGCTAGGTAGTAGTAGAAGCGTTCAACAGCCCATACCAGTGCCAAGCTTTCTTTTTCAGTTTGCGAGTACCGTTTCTCAATACTTGATAAACTTTTACTGGCAAAAGAGACGACCTGCGGTTCTTGCTGTATGTTAAATTGCAACAGAACTGCTCCTAATGCAACTGGGCTGGCGTCGGCAATTAATCGCGTCCGAAGCTTTGGATCGAAGTACGATAGGGTTGGTAGAACTGCTAGTGCACTTTTGAGTTTTTCGAAACTCTCTTGTTGGCTTGTAGTCCATTTAAATGACTGATCATCTCTTGTTAGTTACCGAAGTGGTTCGGTGGTAGTACCTAGGTCAGGAATAAATTTTCCTAAATAAGTAACCAAACCAAGGAAACTTCGAACTTCCTCTTTTGATTGCGGTGACCGAAATTCCAAAATAGTTTTTACTTTCATATGATCAGCTTCGATACCTTTATTAGATAGTTTATGCCCAAGAAAATATAGTTCTTGAACTCCTTTAATACATTTGCTCTCATTTAGCTGTACATTGTTTTTAGCCAACACTTCTAGTACTTTTTTTAAGCAATCGTCATGCTCTTCCTTCGAGGTCCCATAAACAATCACATCATCAATATAGTTATAACAATTCCTACAGGACGAAAGTAACTCCTCAAATATTCTTTGAAAAATTTCTGGGGCGGAATTCACCCCAAACATCAATCGTTTGTACCGGAACATACCTTTATGGGTAATAAACGTTGTGATTGGACGGCTTTCCTCGTCAAGTTCCAGTTGATGATAGGCACTGGCTAGATCCAGGCGTGAGAAATATTTGGCATTTCCAAGTTTTGTCATGAATGACTCAAATGTTGGGAGAGGGTAATTTTCTCTTAAAATGGCCTCATTCGCCCTGCGCATGTCTACACAGATACGGATGTCGTCATTAGCCTTGAAAATAATTACTATCGGTGAAATCCATTCGCTTGGCACTGTTACTTTCTCTATGATGTCGGATTTTAATGCTTCTTCCAATTTATTTTCTACTTGAGCTTCCACCGAAACTGGAACTCTTCTCACCGGTTGTCTCACTGGTTTTACTTTGGGGTCAATTGTTAGCTTGACCTGAATACCTTTGATCTTTGGGAAGGGTTGTTTGGAAGCTATGCTGTACATTGAGGGGTTGACCAGCTGCATATCCTTTAAGTACGTGCTGACAATTGGTATTGATGTCCCATGTGATAGCTTTCATTTTTAGAAGTGATTGCCAGTCATCACCTTTTATTATATTTACTTAAGATCCCGAATCAATCAATAAAGTCACAGGAACTCTACCCACGTTACATATGATGAGATCGTCCTCCAAATCATTCTGTAGCTGATCACTAATTTTGAAACATTCAAATTGTCCTATATTGTCGGTGTCCTTCATGTTCCTTGACTCTTCATCTACAAAGTTTACTCTTGAACCAGTCTTTCTACGTTTGTTTTGAACTTCCCATCCTTTATTTCTAAAGAATCGTTTGGTTCGTTGATTGGTTTTACAGTATAAAGCGAAATGACCTAGGTATCCACATTTATGACATTTTGCATTTTTAGCTGGGCATTCTTTACCATTACCTTCACGATTGCTTTTTCCGCATCTTGTGCACTGGCTATTACTACTTCGTTGTATTTTGTTGACAGCAAGCGATGAACTAGATCCATCATTTGTGGACTCCATGATCTTTGACTGACTAGTAATTTGTTCGTGAATCTGGCATAGTTCGATAATTTCGTTTAGTGGTCTTTCTTTTTCTAAAAGCTTCTTTTTTAGCTCTAATGGAGCCCAACTATCAATAATTTTATCTTTTATGTTGATTTCTGTTGCTTCTTGGGCGGTTTTACCAAAAAAACATTTTGCAGCTTGATGTCTTACTTTCAAAATAAATTTGTTAAAATTTTCACCACAGTCTGGTGCAATACTTCTAAAAATGTGTCTTTCAAAGGTCGAGTTTTGTGTTGGTGAGAAATATTCAGAAAGTTTTTCTACGAGTATTTGAAATATATCATTTTGACCATCTGGTTTACCACTTTCCAATGCCCCTGGTAAGTTATACGCTACCTCTTGCAATTGACTACCTCCTAAATGAAGTAATTTATTTCTCTTCTTTGTGACATCCGTAATGTCTTCTGACGCCAGATACAGTTCCAGAGAACGTAACCATTTTTCCCATTCTCCCCTAATTAATGACTTATCTATTCCCTCGCACAAAAACGGTTTAATGGTGTTTTCCGACATTTCTTTATTTTCTCTAACCACCTACAACAAGGTAAACAGTTTAAAAAAAATTTTCCCACTGCCCTCAAACCGAGGGTAACAGTTTATTTTTAATTTTCACTGCCCTCAACTCGAGGGTAACAGTCTTATTTCGTTTTAATTTTTTTTTCTCACTGCCCTCAAACCGAGGGTAACAGTTTTTTTTTCTTTTTTTTCCCACTGCCCTCAAGCCGAGGGTAACAGTTTTTTTATTATTTCATATTTTTCTCACTGCCCTCCAACCGAGGGTAACAGTGTAATTTTACATTTTTTTTTCCACTGCCTTCAACACGAAGGTAACAGTTTTTTTTATTTATTTTCTTTTTAAAAAGAAACAATCAGAAAAAGATAATATTGGCAGGTGTTAAAACAATTTATTTTATACTTACTTTTTCAATAAAAAGAAGTAAAAACAAGTTCCACTTCTCGTCGCCAATTGTGCTACCGTACAGTTGTATAACACAAAACAAAAATGTTAACTTCATATATTTTATTCCCAAACACTTAATCCTATCTTTACAATAATATTCTTTATAGACCTCGAATCCCCAACCGATCCCCTCGAAACTAGAAACAATAATTACCCATTACTCATACATTTAACTTAACTTCTAATATTCAAAACGACACACAATGAATCACTCTTGTTTGCGCTGCCACACTCATATTACAAGTTCCAGCAGTATATGCTGATCCCGCAATACCATTTATTCTAATTGTTTTATTTTTATTTACTTTAGTTTCATAATCTAAACATCTACTAAAAATTACACTTAATGACGCGCCCGTATCAATTAATAATTTTAACTCTTTATTATTATAACCCACTTTAATATAATTTAACCCATTCATGTTAAATAAATAATCTAATTTAGTGTTCTCGAAAAAACTGCAAATTTTCTCGATCGCGGGGTGATTGATTAGCTGTTGGGGTTACATTATTTTCCATATAATACGCATTATGTTGTCTACCGCCTTGTGCTCCTCTATTTCCTCTACTTCTATTACTATTATAATTATTATATCTATTATTATATGAACTAAAATTATTATTATTATTATATCCATTATTATATGAACTAAAATTATTATTATTTCTATAACTATTATTATTTTTAGATTCGAAACTACCCCTATTACTAAAATTTCTAAACTGATTACCTCTACCCCGACCCCGAAAGTTATTGTTAAAATTTCGGCCTCGGCCATAAAAGTTATTTCCTCGTCTGTTATTCGAATTACTCATCATATGAAAAACTTGTAAGGAACTAGCCGTTCTCATAGTTTCCTCATCCTTAGCTCCTACTATTGCATTAGCCAAACTATTATAATTTCTAGCTTTAATAATTGTTTTAATTTGCTCGTCTCTGAGTCCATTAGTAAACACGTTAATAGCTATTTTCTCATTTACGCCCGTTAGAGTCCTTTCTACCACGTTATTACCTTCCGCTTGCGATATTGATAACTTTACCATTAGGTCTTCAACTTTCTTTCCAAATACGTCAATTGGTTTATTACCTTGTTTTAAATTATGTAGTTCTACTGAAAGTGCCGCTACCGATTTTTTAGTAATAAGTTTATCTTTAATATCTTTAATAAGGTCTTCATTAGAATCATAAGTTTGATTTAACCTAAGCTTTGCACCGTGATCAAATGCTTCCCCCATTTTCTCGTTCTGTTCGACTCTGGGGATACTACTTAGATTTTGCCCTAATCTATCGTTTAAAATTTCCTTAATTTGATATACTAAAATGACTATTCCGTCAACAATAACCTTTACCTTATTTTTGATTTTTATATCATGATTTTCCTCATTAAATTTACTTCTAATTAAGTTAAAATTACTTTCTATCCTATCTACACTATCTAATAATTTGTTAGTTTTTTCTAAGTTAACAAGCCTATCTAATGGGTCTTTCTTAATATTTCTTAAAAGTACCGAAAGTTCTTCATGAATTTTTTTAAATGGTTCGTCTGACATTTACTATTCAATAAGTACACAAAAATATGGTAAATAAAAATTACTTACATACATTTCATAAGAAGTACACTTTTTTTTTATATATATATTTCATCATCTCGTAACTTATGCTATAATAATTAGGTCACCCATCAGCTTTGTGTAAAATGTCCAACTCTTAATAATACCATACATAAATTTACCTAAAAAAAATATACCTAAAACTAAATGTTTCTTCCGTTAAACAAGTTGTTGGGAATTGGTTATCTCTTTTCTAATCTTTCTTTCCAACGCCTTTTTGCACCGCTTATAAATTACAACAGCAATAATAATTATGACCAACACAAATGCTGCAACTCCAATCACTTCAAAGGTAGAGACTCTGTTTTTCCCAGCTGCTCCAGAAACGCCACCACTGTTTCCAGCCTGTGCTATTACTATTTCCTCTTTGGATTGATTAGTTCCCATAGTTTTCTTTCCTTATTTCGTATTTAAATAATCTATGTTCTTCTTGATACTGATATGAGTACTAAACCATCTTAAAATTTTACTTAATAGTTAGTTCTTGAGTGGCAGGATCGCCATGTGATGTTCTTATATTAATTTTTTGAACAATCGGTAGATTTGAATAAAAACAACCATTCTACTTAAAGGACGAATTTATTCTATATTGTTTTATAAACTATAATTGATACATGCCCTCAAAATACACTTAGCTTAGTTATGCTGAATAGGTATAATAAAAATAATATAAATAATAAACTAAAACTGAGTAACCTCATTAACAATTTAAATTAACAATTTATACAGGGTGATATTATCATTATCACAATTTAATTGGCAAATAAAAGTTACAGACACTAATCGGTGCATATCTTTTAATCAAATTTTTTGAATGTTTAATATAAATTATTAATATAGTAAATTATATTAAATCGCAAAGAATACGATGGTACGGACATGTATGCAGAAGAGAACCGGATGCAGCAATTAAAAGGGTGAGCAATTGGAGACCAGTAGAAAGCAGACTAAGGGGCCGACCAAAAATAAGATGGGAAGACCAAATTATAACGGATTTAAGAAGGATGGAAGTACGGGACTGGACTGAAATCATCAAAGAGAGGAAGAAATGGAAGTTAGTAGCGGAGAAAGCAAAAACGGACAGCAGAATATAAAACGAAGGAAAAGAAAAGCGGAGTGATTCGCCGCAATCTACGGATCAGTGAGCTCCATTGGAGCGGTTACAATTCCCTCGGGAATGTATAACCTATATATATATATATATATATATATATATATATATATATATATATAATTAAATTTATGTTCTTTGCCGACTAATAGGTATTAAACCAGAATTCTTTGGGGTATACGGCAATGTGTTTTAAGAAAACTCTTTTACTTGTTTTCCAAGCTTTCGAAATATATTTATTTCATTATCAAGGAATAAGCACGAGTATAAACAAAATTGGTGTTAAAAAAATGGTAAATATAACATAAAAAACTATTTTAACTTTAATTTTGAATTTAAAAAAATTTTTTTAAGTCAAATTATTTATAAAACAAAATAACGTCATAAAATTAATAAACAACTTAATTGCTTGAGATAAAATGTAATAATAAAAGAGTAGAAAATAATAGGTTATAATTTTTAATTTCTTCTTTAATTCAAAACTAAAGTTAAAATAGTTTTTTATGTTATATTTACCATTTTTTTAACACCAATTTTGTTTATACTCGTGCTTATTCCTTGATAATGAAATAAATATATTTCGAAAGCTTGGAAAACAAGTAAAAGAGTTTTCTTAAAACACATTGCCGTATACCCCAAAGAATTCTGGTTTAATATATATATATATATATATATATATATATATATATACAATATAAATTTTATATAAACATACTAATTAACAAGCTAGTTATTTGTACATTATACCTTTGTATGTAAACTAGTATGTAAACAAACAAGCGTGTTTTAAAAAAACAACTGAACAATGTTATGAGTTTATAATGTATCATGTTTTGTAATATTGAAAAGTAACTGAACTTGTTCGGATGATAGGGAATAACCCTGTAGATTCCGCCTGTGACGAAATCTCGTAAGAGGGGAAGGTGTGGTGTGAACACCGCGTATATTTCGTATATTTAATTAAATTGTTTATTAGAAATATCGATGGCCTAGACCACCGTAGTTTGTTTATAGTATGGCACGTTCAATGTCACATCGTGTCTGTGAGTAAACAAAAGATAGAAATAAATACACAGCAATGCATAGACGACGAGTTCAATGTATGATATTCATGATCAAATTCACTATGTTGCTGATACAGCATTAATATAATTTATTTATAGTAATTAAGTGTTGTACTCTAATCCAGTCATAGAAAATATAGTTTAATGTCTTTAGTGTAAAAGTGTTATTCCATACAACCCCCAATATTAAATATTACACACTATCGATCGAATGAGTTCATTATGCAATAGTCGTGGATAAAATAAATGTTTGATAAATAAACGCATTAGGCATCTACTTCTAGAAAATCAAATGTTTATTTAATTGCTGGGATATCTACGAACAGAACTATTTATTAAAACATAATTATTGCAGACAAATATCTGAAGATACAAGCAATTTAAATTTTTTCTTATGAAAAAACATTTCCAAACAAAATATTATCAAACTTATGCAAATTCCAATTCCAAATATTAGATAAGCTGCATAACAATCTGAAATTGCCGCACTTCCGAAACTGTTGCTATGACCAGTACATTTTGGTTTTTTGCTATAAATTCTATTTATTGCCCTTTTCTGAAGTCCAGTTTCCATTATTTTTCTTAATCTACAATTACACAGTGGATTTTTTTTATTTGCGATTTAAAGGAGAATTTGAACAAATGTAGGAGAAAATCACGGAGAGGATATCTACAACTGCCATGTAAGGTTTGTTCTTTATTGCTGAATAGAAATGTAAATAATCACAACAAATTATAAATATTTAATTAAAGGTGTATTCATGCAAGTAAATATTAAAACTAAGATTAATTTAAACGTAAAATTAAGAACATAAAACCATAAAATGTAATGTAGATGTGTGCTGGTATTTGAGAATTAACAAGTTCCCTTTAATTAATCTTCGAGGATGTGGACTGTATTTTATATTAATAATATCAACTCGTATTCAGTATAATTTATTACAATTTACAATAAACTTATATTGCAACCGTAACAGCTAATAAAAGCGAAAACAATCATTGTTTAATGTTATATACTTAGGTGCGCTATACTGCCATAACTCGAATGTTTTAAATTGCAACAAGATGTTTATGCAACAAACTGAGAAATAACGTATTGATTAGTTTTAGTTTTAATCATATTTTCTGGCATAAACGTCTACATTCAATTACATGGTTTTAGATTGTGAGTTTTACTTTTAAATTATTCTTAGTTTTAATTTTTGCTTGCATAAATCCGCCTTAATTTACAAAATATTCTAAAAAAGAGAATAATAATCTATTTAAGTACAGTTATTTATTGTTTGTAAATATAAAATAACCTATTAAATATTAATCTAAGGTATTTAATAAATAAAATTGTATTTATAATCAAACCAATGTAAATTATTTACATTATACAAAATATAAAATAATGTTTAAACTTAATACATCAGCTGAAAGTAAAGTCATGTTGATTATTATGCGTTCTTTATACCTGCTGACAAATTACTATTTCTGCTTGCAGTACAGTATGAACTCAAAACAGCAATAAAGAACAAACCTGTTGATTAACCAGAGATCACCAGCTGCTGTCTCCCTTAGTGTGCAATAAAACAGAGGATGGATTTTGTCTAAGACAAGCCAACCGTTGCACATGCGTTGCACTTTCTACAAATTAGCACATGTGATTTGTTGAGTTTTTTACCACCATACCAGTGAAGCATATACAACCATGAGTACGATTATAGTTTGACCCTGTGTTTCCAAATATCTTGTGTGCCAATTATTCTAAATCTCGTCTACATTTGGACACGATTTTTTCAATGTAATTGTTCTAAAACAATTTTTGATCCAGGATCACTTCTACTTACAAGGTCCTTGGAAAGGTGTAATTTGATATTTTTCTGTGTTAGAAAAACTATTGAATTTATGATTTCTAGTGAACATTCATAACTCTATTGCCTGACACCTGGCTTGAGTTGGACTGCTTCCCTCTGGCACCATTTGCCATAGTTTTGAAATAACTTTATTACACTTACTCTTTATACTAAGGACAAGATGAAGCTTTAATGGTTCGCTAATAACCAAGGACCACAGCAGAGACGATAGCACTCCTCATTGGGGACACCCTTACCGATTCCCCTCCCACATTACTGTAATAATTCTGCTCCTAAACATTGACTGAATTCAGTTTACAAGTGAGGCTTCAGTGTTCCTCTTTTCTTATTCCATTTTAATTAATTTAAAAATTTATGTATGTATAAATTAGTGGTGATAGGTGCACTGCGACCTATAGGATCTATTGTGTCCCCCCTTACTTGCCCTGTTCTGATGTTTTCTCAGATTTATATCAGCTCTTCGAGTCCTATTTTCCTGAGGAAGTTTAGGACATCGTCGGGCTTCAAATCAGGTAGATCCCCCTTTTCTATTTCATGTGCTCCTAGGTATCTAGCCCTAGAATTCTGCAAGGCAGGGCATTCTGAGAGTATGTGTATTGAGGTTTCATCCTCTTCCTCACAGAATCTGTACTTTGCTTCATCTGCTAACCCTAGTTTTTTCATGTGGCTTCTTAACCGGCAATGCCCGGTTAATATTGCCGTTAGAATTCGGAGCCTTTTTTTACTGAGGTTGAGGCAGCTAAGAGATCTCTTCTGGTCATAGTTCCCCAGTAGTATCTTAGATTGCCTCAGTCCTTCCAGCTGAATCCAGTACTTGGATTTTTCCTTCTCCATTTCTTCCCTTAGTTTTCCTAAGATTACTCTACTGCTGATCCCACAAGATGGTTCTGGTCCCAAATGTAGGGTTTCAGCTCCTTTTTTTGCCAGCTTATCTGCTGTTTCGTTCCCCTCTATTCCTATGTGTCCCGGGACCCATAGGAGGGTGACAGTGTTCTTCTGGCCTAGTTCATTTAGTTTGCCTAGGCATTCCCAAACCACCTTCGAACTGATAATATTTGCGCTCAGCGCTTTGATGACTGCTTGACTATCCGACATGATCACAATCTCTTGTCTGCGGTAGTTTCTTCCAATATTGAATTCCACACATCTTTCGATGGCGCGGACTTCTGCTTGAAAGATGCTCGGGTAAGTGCCTAAGCTTTCTGAGTATTTGGCTCTCAGTCCAAAAACTCCTATCCCAGTTCCCTCGTCTAGCTTGGTTAGGTTAGGTTAGGTCCGTATACCACTTTATGGCATTCTGGTTTAAATTCTGTATGGTGTCTTCATCCCATTCAGATTTATTACTCAACTTTGTGATGAATTTTCTCACAAACTTGAATTTCTTTGGCATATCATATTGGGGCATTTCCCAAGTTTGATCAAATTGAAGTGATCGATGTTTTTCCCTGATAATTCCTTCTTTGATCATTCTATATATTGTTTTCTTCCTTATACTTTCTAGCAGAATGTGCAGTGGGGTCAAGTTTAAAATCACCTCCATTGCAGCAGTAGGGCAAGTTCCCATTGCTTCAGTGATACATGAACAGGCTAGCCTCTGAATCTTCGAGAGATTTTTATTCGTCGTACTCAGATTAGCCCTTGCGCCCCAAGCCACTGTCCCATATGTGATTAATGGTCTCACTATTGCTGTGTACACCCATTGCAGAATACGTGGGTTACATAACCAGTTCTTCCCTGCAATGTTCCTGCACACCATGAGGGGCTTGCTTGCTTTGTGTATTACTTAGTCCTTGTGTTTATTCCAGAGTAACCTGCTATCTAGGATTAGCCCTAGATATTTTATCTCTGTTTTCCACTCAACGATGTTTTCCCCTATTTTTATGATTTTTAGATTAAGTTCCTTTTTCCTTGTAAAGGCTACTAGTGTGGTTTTGGTGAGGTTAATGCTGAGTCCCACAATATCACAGAGGACATTTTCATACTTCCCTTTTGCCAGGAAAACCAAAAACCAGATGGAAGCCGTTCTATACCACGGTCTCTTTTTTATTCAGAGCGTCTTGGATTTCGTCAGTCAATTGTGTTAAAGCGGTTTCCGTGGACTTTCCCGCTGGGTACGCATGTTGACGGGGGTGCAATGGCACCTGTTCCAAGATTTCTGTTCTAATGTAGTTGTCTACAGCTTTTTCCATCGTTTTGAGAACAAACGATGAGAGGCTGATCGGTCTAAGGGATTTGAGGTGCGTAGTGTCCCGTTTCCCTACTTTTGGGATAAAGGTGATTTTGGCCCTTCTTCATGCTTCTGGTATGTATTGTTTTTCCCTACTTTTGGGATAAAGGTGATTTTGGCCCTTCTCCACGCTTCTGGTATGTATTGTTTTTCCCGAAAGGACTATTCCTCCGGGAAAGTGAGTTTCTAACAGGAGCAGGGTTCGTTCTTTTTAGCTTTCTGTGAAGCTTCTATCTGGCTTCCGTAATGCCTTACAGTGTCTACTTTTCCTTTTGCCAAGACTTTGTGTAGCCTTGCTGCAGAGGGTGTAGCGTCTATTTCTTCGCAGAATTTTCTGAAGCTATTTCTTTTAGCTTTTCTGATCTCCTTATTATATGTTGTAAGTTTCTTGGTGTAGCTCTGCCAATCTCCATTACGTTTGGCTCTATTGAAGAGCTGTCGCGTCTCGGATCTTAAGTTTGACATATCGCATCCTTTGCTTTTCTAGTTCTCTGTTCTTATGTAGTATTCTTTATATAAAAAGATCCATGGAGGTTTTCTGTCTTGGATATAAAATCACCTGTGCCTTCCTCCAGACTTTTGATTTATGTGTCCTAGGAAGTATCCCAGCTGGTTTTGGAATCTCCAGCTATCATTTGCTATTGTCCCCTGTAAGTTCCACTATTTGCAGCCTTAAGTTCAATACAGTCACTAAATTGCTAATCTTGTTGTGGCCAGTTGAAAAAGAAGCCTATGCTTAAGAAGTGGCGGCATTATTTGATTGGAAAAAAATTTACCTTGATTACTGATCAGAAATCTGTTTCTTTCATGTTCGACATGCAGCATACAAGCAAAATGAAAACTGAAAAAATCCTGAGATAGCACCTGAAACTTTCTTGTTATATCTTTGATATTGTTTATAGACCAGGAGTTGGTAATACTGTTGCAGATACATTCTCTAGAATATGTGGATCGGCGAACAATAACACTATTTGATCTTCATCAAGTCTCATGTCATCCTGGAATCACACGTATGTATCATTGGATTAAATCCAAGAATATGCATTATTCTATTGATGATGATAAAATAAAATTTATGGTACTAACCCTTACTGTGTTTATTGTTCTGAATGATAAAATAAACTTATCAAAGCTACTCAGCCCTTTGAGCGACTGAACATGGATTTTAAAGGCCCTCTACCATCAAATTCCAGAAATGTATATCTTTTGACGATTGTTGATGAATTTTCAAGATTTCCTTTTGCATTTACATGTACCGATACATCGTCTAGTACAGTCATATCTTGTTTAAATCAATTATTCGCTATTTTTGGAATGCCGCCCTCATACATACATACAGATCAAGGATCTTGTTTTATGTCCAGAGAACTTAAATCATTCTTATACGACAGAGGAGTAGCGACCAGTCGTAGTACCCCTTAGGAGGTCAAAAAGAATGCTACAATGGTATAATTTGGAAGACTATATCATTAGCTTTAAAAACAAAAAATCTCAAAATTAATCAATGGGAAAAAGTATTACCTGAAGCCCTACATTCAATAAGATCATTACTTTGCACCGCCATTATTTGTACTCCACATGAAAGGTTGTTCAATTATGCAAGAAAATCATCTTTTGGAACTACTTTACCTAGATGGCTTACTGAACCAGGACCAATTTTAGTAAGGAAACATATCAGAAACAACAAATATGAACCACTACTGAAAGAAGCAGAACTAATAGAAGCGAATCCTGAGTATGAATTAGTACGATTGTCTGGCTATTAGATAACGAGACTGCTTATGAATATATCTCTTATCTATGATTCCGTATATATGTCAAGTTCTTGAGTTTAATAAAACCTAATTTTGGTAGGTATTTTATTACAGGTAATATCCGTAGAAGTCAACAAAAAACGTGTAATATATTTAATAATTTATATCCTAACCAAAATCCTGTAAGATCTACTGTGAGTAAGTTATTAAAAAAAATTAACCAAACTGGTACAGTAAAAGATTTCAAATCAGGACGCAGAAAAACTGTATCAACTGAATAGAAATCATTAGATGTTTGTGTCAAGTAAGAAGAAGATCCTCATGTAAGCACTAGACAAATATCCAGAGAAATGGATAGGTTTCGCAAACTACTGTAACGATCCAATTTTTTTAAATATTATGTTTAGCAATGAGGCTACAAATTTTATGAACAGAAACGTAAATCGCCATAAAACCGTTCGACATAATGAATTGTCGAATTTTATTTTCATTCTGTCATGTCTCTGTCATAAACACATACAGTTGAAACGCTGAAAGATTACCCGTGCGTCATTGTATGTAAGCATACGAAATGGATAGAGAAGACAACAGTTTATAATTTAATATTATCGTTTGATATTTATAGAAAAGGACAGCACATAGAAATGGTGTCGGTTATATGATCGTTGAATCGTGACGCACGGGTAATCTTTCAGCGATTCAAGTGTATATAACATATAAAAGTTTTAATGTTTTCTTGATATTTTATTTAGTTACAATGTATTTTTACTACGTGTTAGTAGTATTTAGTTGTTTGTTATTATTTATTATTTTTTTCGTTAGTATAACTGTTTACTGTTAATTTCAAAATTAATCCAAACAAAGCATTAGGAGAGGCAATAGAGAACTTGGAAGATAATGCTCCCAGACAAATTATGAGTGATTATAATTTTAAAAAGAATTTCAGATTAACAAAAGCTGTTACCCACGAGTTAATCGAATTTAATTGGAATAAGCGTATACGCTTATTCCAGATTATTTTTTTTAACTGAATTGACGAGGTTTTCACTTGATGAAGATCCACACTGTTTTTTAATTTCATTATATTATTTCTATTCTCCCTATACCAAACAATAATTTTTCTTCTAATACAGTAAATGTGACACTTGACGTAAACAGAATCTTGTTTATGGTATCCCGTGTCAGAATAATACGGTGTTGCCACTTAATCTTTCGACATCAAATGTCAATTGAATTTCGAATGTCGATTCGTACTGAAGAATAAGTCCCGTACAAATCGATCGACATTAAAATGAGAAATTACTAATTCGACAAATTTCGGTCTAGATTGAAGAATCGAGCTCCTGGTTGGATGCATTAACACCACACCCAGTATCCAGTAAAACTTAATGTAAGGGCTGAAATCGTAGGTAACAAAATAATTGGACCCTTCTTCATTCAAGGAAACTTAAATGATGCGAGTTATTTAATCGAGCCCCTGGTTGGATGCATTAACACCACACCCAGTATCAAGAAAAACTTAATGTATGGGCTGGAATCGTAGGTAACAAAATAATTGGACCCTTCTTCATTCAAGGAAACTTAAATGATGCGAGTTATTTAAATTTAGTAGAAAACAGCATTAGGTACACCAGAGTTGGTTTGGTTATTACCAAATCCAAGTATTTTCAATTGGCTTTTAATTTAGAAATTTAAAACGTTTAGATCATAACAATACCCTAAACACCTATTTTTGGCTGCAAAAGGACCTCACTATATGCACGAGGTAAGGCAATACCTAGAAGATGGATTGGAAGGCGTGGTTTTATCGAATGGCCCCCGCGATCACCCGATATGAATCGTCTAGACTATTCTCTGTAGGGTCACTTAAAAACACTTATAAGACCAAAACCTGATAATATTCAGGAAATAAAAGACAGGATTACCGTAGAGATAAGAAAAATTGAACAGTCAGGCATGTTGCAAAATGTTTTGTTTTAAAGATGGAATGGCATGTTGCATTGAAGTAAACTGATAACATTTTGAGCATCTAGTGTAACAGCCTTTATTTTATGTTTTTTATACTTGTTTACCACTTAAGCGTAGACCTTCTCTTAACATGATGCAAATATCTAAAGATTTGTCTCCAGTTTTTGCAATCTTTCTGCGCCATGGTTTGGATAAACCTTTTACTGCACCAGTTTTGTTAAATTTTTTACTAATATACTGAAAGTAGATTTTGTTATGGGATTTTGATTAGGATATAAATTATTAAAAATTATTAATATTAAACGAGTTTATTCCATTTTTGCCATCAATGTATTATTTTAACTTGAGCGGATATAGTAGAAAGTTAGCTATACCTCCGAAATTATGACATTTAGGTATACAAAATATTACAAAAAATATTCAGTATTTTTCAAGGGCTTCAAAAACAAAAAAATATACAGGCTGATCCGTTTGAAATAACAAAGTTCATTAGATTTCCAGAAAAACGGAAAATCCAACAATGTAAACACTACGATAAGCTCGGCCTTATTACAAAATCGTCAAATTTCAAAATTTATAAAAATCGTGCTAGCCGTTTCCGAGATAATTGAGCCGTTCCATACATATAACTCACCCTGTATAATAATTTCGTATATGTTGCCTTTCATTTTAAGGAGCTACTTATTCATATGCCTTACTGATGGCATTTTGAAACTTCTCTGAGGTTCTCTCTGGTTCTCTTCATTGAGTTGTAGTTCTATTTCTTCAAACTCCTAAATAATATTTATATAAAACCATAGTATTAAACTGAATTTTACATTAAGCGGTCACGCGATTTTCTCCTACATTTGTGTATGTTTTAAGATTAAATACTTGCCCAACTTTAATAAATTCCTTATAAAAAGATTTCTTTTTTATAAATATATACGGTTCGTCTATATTAAAAACGGCAACTTCTCTTAAATTACATTTTTCATATTCCTGATACGTTTCAGTTATTAATTTGTAGGCCGACGAGGCATCCGTTTGAAAAGCAAAAAACTCTTTTCGAATTCTACTTATACCTTCGTCAATTGTCATGACGTTGGGTTTAATATCTTTAGACAATATTTTATTGTAAATAGCAAGTTTTGTTGGTTCTGTCGAAGACTAAAAATAAAGTTTAAATAAAAATCATAAATCCTCGACAAAATTTTGCTTAACCACTACTTAATAAAATTTTTACATAGGTACCTACCTTGAAGAGATGATGAACGATTGAAACATTTCGCATCCCCAATGTTATAGGATAATTTAACAAATCTTCCGCTTCTTTAATATTATCCGCGGTACTTTGTAACAGAGCTACAATGTTTGCCGAATAAGCAGTGAACAAAAACATGAGAGATATAAAAGTTACGAAGGTAGCAATTCTTCCGGAAAAACTCTTCGATTCTGATTCGGCTCCTTGTTGTGTTATAGCTCCTAATTCCATAATAAGTACATTAGATATTCTCGGTTCTAGTTTTGATGTTAAACTTCGATAATCCTTTAATTTAAAAATTGGAACTGAATCTTCCCAAGTCGATATTAGATACACTAAGAAAGAAACGGTGTTTTAAAATGTTAACAAATTTTATCTAAGATCGTTTACTAACCTACAACGAATATAGCGAAAACCAATCCTATACAACTGTACCAAACGTTTATTTTGAAAGGTAAAATAAAAATATTGGATACGTAAGATAATGGAGGCGCTCTAAAGATAAATCTTAAATAAGTAGGACAGCAAGGTGCTACATAGTCCACAATCGATATTCCTTCGCTTAAAATTAAATAAGCACAACCTGTAAATACAAATTTAAAATGATGTAGGTATAGGCAGCATTTATTACATGGCTGTAATTTATTTATATAATAGTCAGTAGAATTTTTATCCAATGATTCTAGTTTCATTATTGATTCAAGTGGTCCAAAATATCATACAGAATTTTACCAGGATTTTTCTTTACTTTTTACAATGTTCTATGAGAAAGCTAAAATAGGAAGTCGAATACACTTCCATTTTTGTATCTTATAGTAAAAAACATTAACTTTACAAAAAGCAATGAAACATCTTATAAAAGTAGGTACACTACTTTCTAAACCAATTAAAGCAATTATAAATCTTCATATTCATGTTTCTTTAGTTTTTGGGCTAATTCCTAAAATAATTCTATTATCTTTATAATGAATCGTTAGGTACATAAGAGTTTTGTTCGGGTTTTAACAGTTACCGTTCTCGAACCGTCTTCAAACTGCTATAAGCATGCGCACAAGGAAATACGAAAATAGTTATTTGTATGCTAAGGCCGCGAAATACCTCTTTAACGTACCGAAAGAACAGTTATCGCCGAGGCCGCTTGCGGCCGAGGCAAGATAATCTTGAGGTCGTTAAAAAGTTTCGCGGCCATGGCATACACACTATTTTTCGTGCAATCGTTAAAATTATTAAAATAGATAGTTGTAAATAAATATATTATTGCTCTAAAATCAACAGCATCTCAATTCATTTAACAATATCACCGTGTGCTATGGAAATGATATGTTTCAATATATATTTTGACAGTTCTTGTCAAAACGCAAAATGTCTGATACTGATAGCGATATTTCAGTACCTTCCACTCCTCCGGAACTCAAAAGCGTTGTAAATTCGGCGCTTTCCGTTTTAATACCCGAAAAATCTAAACGGCAGTACGAAAAATGTTACGGCGAGTTTAAAGATTGGTGTGACAAACAGAATGTTAAGACGATGTCTGAAAACATTTTATTGGCTTATTTGATTCAGAAATCAAATGTTGTAAAAAGTTCAACTTTATGGAGCATTTATTCCATGCTGAAGTGTATGCTGAACATACGAGACAATATCGACATCAAGCAGTTTTCAAAATTAGTACCATTTCTGAAAAGAAAAGCAGTAGGTTATCGAGCAAAAAAGTCGGGTAAATTCTAGAATAGTGCCCCCAAATGAATTTCGACAATTTTTTGCACAGCGTATGTATGGGTGGGGAAATGATGGAAAACCTGCAAATTTTTCCGCGGAAACGTTTTTCACTACATAATTTTTCTTCTTAAATAATTATTTTTAGTAGATGACATCCATGTTCACTACTACTTCTGCGCATGCGCGAACTGATTGCTCTTGTTTAAAACGATGAGTTTTTATTAATTTTTCTGATCGAGTTGTCACGATGTGATCGTGAAAAAGAATTTTTTTCTGTCGAATTTTTTTAGTAATTAAATTGTAAAATAAAATCCCGACCCTGTTGATGAAACGACGCCATTTTTTTGTTTATCTATTAGGCTTTCCAACGATCTGTCAAAAATTATTCAACATGGCGGCTGTAGGCAAACAATAGTATTGTTTTCTTAGACTAGGAAAGAGAGAGGACAGCGCATGGCAATGAAAACCTTATGCGTGTGAGTGAAGCCAATTTTCAAACGTTTGGTGGCAAACAAATTTGGAACATCGAATTGTATTTTTTTAGTTTTTTTATTAATTTTCACCTTTTTTAATTACCTGAATAGACATTTTAAAATGGTTAATTGTGCAGTTTATAAGTGCAACAGTCAGAGTGCTAAAAAAGAGGAAGGAATTTCATTTCATAGGTAAAAAGTATTTTAAAACTATTTCCTTGAAATTTATTTTTATTAATATTACAGCTTTCAGGTAATAGATGTTTAACTAAATCACATATGTTATGTATGATAACTTAAATTAATTGTACATACATTTTGAAAATTGTTTTCATTCAGTTTTAAAGATTATTTTTCATTTAATTGTTATTATTTGCTCATAGATTGAATAGTTTTCCAGTGGCGTGGAACAAAAACATATATTTAAAATAGATAAAATTGATTAAAATTGTAATATTTATTAAATAAATATGTTTTAAAATGATTGTTGTTTTTTTTTTTTGGAGCAGTACATATTTAAAGACTTTTTTAAATTAGATTTGTAATACGAAATAATGAAAGTGATTATTTAATAATCGTATAAGAAAAATCGTATGATACGCCTATGTCAATATTGTCCGCCATTAGTTTGGTGGTAATTGGGTTACACAAATTCATTCCAATGCGCAGTCCTCTCTCTTTCCTTGTCTAAGATTGTTTTGTATTGTTGTCATAGTTCTTTCTTTATTTAAGTTGGTGTAGAAGTTTTTATTGTTGAGAGAATATAGTTTTTGTGACCTTATAAAATAGATTTTATATATTATTTGGACTTGTTAACGTTATAAGTTGAAAAATGCCTGTTACATGCCTTGTGATTGGTTGTGAAAGTAGATCAAACAAGGATGACTGACAAAAACCACGTATAGAATGGTTTATGAAACTTTGATTATATGCGGTCTGTGACTTTGACAGTGTTATGTTCTAAGGTTTGCCCACAGACGCCATCTTTATGTCACGTTATTTGGAAAGCCTTATTGAACAGTTAACCTATTAACGTTTTACATTTTATTATAATTATAATTATAATTCATAAAAATGGATTGTGCGTCGACATCATCGTCGTCATCTGCTTCTTCTAGTCCGGTAAGTGAAATTTGTTGAATGATTGCAAGTTTTATTTCATTTTTTATGTATTTAGGTCATGAATCTACTGCGGCTAGCTGCAATTTTAGGAAACCTAGATGAATTGCCACAGCATTTACAACGGTGGGGCTTTATTCCCCAGCAAGGGAATTATAAATGTCCAGCGTGTGGCAATTCGTTAACTTTGCAGAGGATGCAGGATAGGTAAGACTTATATATTCACTATATTTGTTGATTGCTTACTGTGTTGTCATTTTAGAACAGATGGCTGGATTTGGCAATGCAACCATAAAATATCTGTCTGGAAGCAAAAATTAGGCGGCCCAGGAGTTGTAGTCGAGATAGACGAATCCAAATTTGGGAAGTACCACCGGGGACATCGTATCGAGGGGCAGTGGGTTTTTGGAGGTTTCGAGAGAGGCTCCGGACGGGTATTTATGGTGCCAGTGGAGCAGAGAGACACGGACACCCTCATCCCCATTATCAAGAAATGGATTGAGCTCGGGACAACCATAATCTCCGATTATTGGAAAGCCTATGATGTCCTGGGTCAAGAAGGGTATGAGCACTTGAAGGTAAGCTGTAGCGATTATAGAAATTTTATAAAAAATGAATACGGTGAAATTAGATAGTAGTGAGTAAAGCTGCCATTATTTACCTGGTCAGACAGAGGTTAGGTTAGGTTAGGTTAGGTTAGGTTAGGTTAGGTTAGGTTAGGTTAGGTTAGGTGAGGTTAGGTTAGGTTAGGTTAGGTGAGGTTAGGTCGGGTCAGGTTAGGTTAGGTCGGGTTAGGTTAGGTTAGGTTAGGTCGGGTTAGGTTAGGTTAGGTGAGGTTAGGTGAGGTTAGGTCAGGTTAGGTTAGGTTAGGTTAGGTTAGGTTAGGTTAGGTCAGGTTAGGTTAGGTTAGGTTAGGTTAGGTTAGGTTAGGTTAGGTTAGGTTAGGTTAGGTTAGGTTAGGTTAGGTTAGGTTAGGTTAGGTTAGGTTAGGTTAGGTTAGGTTAGGTTAGGTTAAGTTAGGTTAGGTTAGGTTAGGTTAGGTTAGGTTAGGTGAGGTTAGGTTAGGTTAGGTTAGGTTAGTTGAGGTGATTTTAGGTGAGGTTAGGTTGGGTTAGGTTAGGTTAGGTTAGGTTGGGTTAGGTTAGGTTAGGTTAGGTTAGGTTAGGTGAGGTTAGGTTAGTTGAGGTTAGGTTAGGTTAGGTTAGGTTAGTTGAGGTGATTTTAGGTGAGGTTAGGTTGGGTTAGGTTAGGTTAGGTTAGGTTAGGTTGGGTTAGGTTAGTTGTGGTGTGGTTAGGTTGGGTTAGGTTAGTTGTGGTGAGGTTAGGTTTGGTTAGGTTAGTTGTGGTGAGGTTAGGTTGGGTTAAGTTAGGTTACGTTAGGTTAGGTTAGGTTAGGTTAGGTTAGGTTAGTTGAGGTGATTTTAGGTGAGGTTAGGTTCGGTTAGGTTAGGTTGGGTTAGGTTAGTTGTGGTGAGGTTAGGTTGGGTTAAGTTAGGTTACGTTAGGTTAGGTTAGGTGATTTTAGGTGAGGTTAGGTGATTTTAGGTGAGGTTAGGTTAGGTTAGTTGTGGTGAGGTTAGGTTGGGTTAGGTTAGGTTAGTTGTGGTGAGGTTAGGTTGGGTTAGGTTAGGTTAGGTCAGGTCAGGTTAGGTTAGGTTAGGTTAGGTCAGGTTAGGTTAGGTTAGGTTAGGTTAGGTTAGGTTAGGTTAGGTTAGGTTAGGTCTGGTTAGGTTAGGTTAGGTTAGGTTAGGTTAGGTTAGGTTAGGTTAGGTTAGGTTAGGTTAGGTTAGGTTAGGTTAGGTTAGGTCAGGTCAGGTTAGGTTAGGTCAGGTTAGGTTAGGTTAGGTCAGGTTAGGTTAGGTTAGGTTAGGTCAGGTTAGGTTAGGTTAGGTTAGATCAGGTTAGGTTATGTGCCATCGTATGGCTTGGTCTGGCCCCGCTGTGCCCTACCTTTTCACTGTGTGGCCCGGACTGGCCCCGCTATGCTCTACTTTGGCACCGTTTGACCCGGTCTGGCCACGCTATGCCTGGCTTGGCATCATGCGGCCCGGTCTGTGCAAAGTTATATGGTTTGATTTACCAATGTTTGTTTTTTATTATGCGCAGGTTAACCACTCCATAACCTTCAAGGATCTGGAGACGGGTGCTCATA
Source organism: Ophraella communa (assembly GCA_035357415.1). Taxonomy (NCBI): domain Eukaryota; kingdom Metazoa; phylum Arthropoda; class Insecta; order Coleoptera; family Chrysomelidae; genus Ophraella; species Ophraella communa. The sequence continues at coordinate 15,957,112 of CM068985.1, read as the reverse complement.
CCAACTCCATTGAATCTTCTTGGCGAGCTGCGAAGACATCGATGACAGCCTCAGGTCGCATTAAGACACATGTGCCTGGCCATTTGGCCAGGTACATGTTTCTTAAAAGATGTCGGGTTTTACAACTCGATCGTACAATTGAATTTTTCCGATTGGCGAGCGAGTTGTATAATCCCTTGGTTGGTAGAGAAGATTTGGACGAAGATCGGTCCAATGATGGGGATGATGAAGACTTCTAGATGCGTCCCCATTTAATTTAATTTTTTTTTTAATTTCATTAGAATTACTTTGATTTTCTTTGGTTAGAATCATTTTTATTTTGTTATCATTATAATTTACGTTATCCTCCTTTTTTTCTTAAAATTATTATGTATCTGAAATTATTTATACATATTACTTCGAATGTTTTTATGTGTATTAAATAATCCGTTTTATTTTTTACAATTACTGTAAATTTGAATTCAGCGATTGAAATTATCACTGTTATTTTTTAAATGACTTTTTTTTCGTACTTTACTATCAATAAACACACCTCACATTATATGTGTTTTTCCTTTAAATGCCTACATTTATTGATATAGTCGTTGGCGTTGTGATATAGCATTTATGTAGTTTCAGTACGTGTCAATAAGTGACCTTGAACCTATCGGATATCGCACATAACCTCCAAATTTTGAAAATCTTTTTTTAATTTTTCCGCAAAAATCGGCCTTTCCGCGCGGAAATTTTGATGTCATTCCATTAAAAATACCTCAAAAAGGCCCTATGCAAAAAATTGTCGAAATTCATTTGGGGGCACTATTCTAGAATTTTGCCAAAAAGTCTAAAGTATTAACGCGTGAGCAAATTGATACATTCCTGAAAGAAGCTAATGATGAAAAATACTTATTGTTGAAGGTAAGTGTTAAGAGATGTTATTTACAATTGTTTTATTTATTGTACTGATTTTTGTAGGTAGTTTTGATAATGGGAATATCTGGTGCCTTGCGACGAGATGAGTTAGTAAAAATGGCCATTGAAGATATTCAGGAAGAGAATGCTGTATTAATAGTAACCGTTCCTGATACCAAGACGGATAAGAAGCGTGTTTTCACTGTTACTAATATTGATTTCATAAAAATTTATCGTAAATATGCAGCTCTTCGGCCAAAACATATTGTTAATAATCGTCGTATATTCTTGAGATACGTAAACGGAAAGTGCACCGCACAAGTTGTTGGAGTGCATACCATTGCGAAAATGCCTAGTATGATTGCTAAGTATCTCAGATTACCAAATCCTGAAACATACACGGGTCACTGTTTTCGGAGAAGTTCTGCCACGCTGCTTGCCAATACTGGGGCTGATATGTCAATTCTTAAACGTCACGGTGGATGGAAGTCCACAACAGTAGCGGAAGGATATGTAGAAGACTCTATCGAAAATAAGAAGCAAATTTCCAACTCAATTTCTGGCGATATGGTATCTGGTTTGAATGTAGGCAATAACCATTATTCAGAAACACTAGATGTAGTTGCTTCAACTTCTGGAGTAAATATAAGTAATAATACAAACTGTACAATTAATGTAAATATTCATCCTAAATAATATAACTTATGTATTTGTTGGTATTCAATAAAAAATAATCCTTGTCTTTGTAGTATTTTAGAAATGTCAAATTTGGAAGTGACGTTTGGTTTCGCGGCCGTTGCTATGGGTAACGGCCGCGAAATTAAATTTCGCGGACTGTGCTGAGAACGCGAAATACTGACTTCGCGTGCGATTGCACGAAAAATAAATTCTTAGTGCGCAGGCTTCTGACAGTTTGAAGCAACGATTAAGGACTAGTCATAATCGTTGGGTTTGAGGACGGTTCGAGAACTGTAACTTCCGAAACCCTAACATAGTTATTATTCGCCATGGTTTATAAGGCACTGTTGATTTGGAGTTTTGTCTAAATGTTTAAATTTAAATTTTACAAGTAGTACCTGCTATTTCGGCTGTTCCAGTTTGAATCTCTCCTAGCAATCCATCAAAACGTGATGAATTCAAAATCCTTTTACCGTAAGATGTTTGAATAATTTTATTGGACGTCATGTTTGCCATTTCCATAACATAATTTATTAAGAACCAACTAGCTTTTAAATATGGATCTAAATGTGTGTCCCTAGCATACAAATCAAAAACATAATAATATAAAGAATAGATAGATATGTGAAAATATTCGTATTTTTTTGAAGTAAAAGACCATTATAGTGATGTCAGTTGTTTACTGATAATTATTAAGTTAGATTCTTCTTTGAGTTTGAGTGATCTAACGTCTAAGAATTTCTTTAACGTTCGAAATGATGGACCATAGAATAATTACATGTAAGGGAGGACATGTTAGTATGCGAAAAGTTGACAGAATATTTAGTGTAAAAAACAAAGTTGTAAATTGTATCGCTATATTTCTGTAATAAAATAATAAAAATTAATCCAAATGTGTTACAAAATTGGTGTCAAGTGTGAAGTAACTAGAATAAAACAGGATGTCCAGTAAGAAATTAAGCCAGTTATTGGTTGTCGAGCTCAGAAAAGAGCAAGAAGACAAGGATTTGGAAGCCAAAGGAGTCAGTGAAGTTCCAAGAATTTGCTGTGGTTGGGCCTAATAGATGGACGGCTCGAGAAAAAGACGTATTTCTTATTGTATCTCTTCGAGGCATTCGACGTGTAGCATGCAATCTTTAGAGTCAGACGAAGTAGAAAATTTAAGTTAACTGACTGGAAATGCGGTATGGCCATGCCCACCTAGAGACGGTCTTCAAATCTCAATTTATTACTCATAAACAAAAAGTTGGAGAGTCTCGGTTTCACAATCGAGAGTTAACTAAACCAATAGAAATTTTTTTTACATAGAATAATAAAAAAAGTCTTGCTCTATGTATCATAGAATTATAAGCTGTTAATTTATGTGATATAGGATGATTTGAATGATATGGTATGATACATAGAGCATTTTCCATTCCAATGAACAAAAATAATTTTAATAAAGAAATTGAGATTATAAAACAAATAGCTACATCTAATGGCTATCCAATACATTTGATAAATAAATTAATTAATAAGAAAGAATAGAAAATGTCAGTACAACTAATTATTCCCTCAACAAACTAAAGAAATTAAAAGTTATAAAAGTATTACATATTGTGGAATTATTTCTAATACAATTTCAAAAATAATATCTTCGGCAACATCTGCATTAATTTCATTCAAATCACACAATAATGTTGGTACAAAATTGTTAAATGTAAAAACAAAATTACCTAAATTAAAAAAAATCTGGTGTTTACAAAATTGTCCAAAATGCAATGCTGTATAATATGTAGGTCAAACACAAAGGAATTTTGAAATAAGATTCAATGAACACTTAAGAGCATATAGATTACAACAACCAGATAAGTCAAACTATGCAAAACACGTTCTTGAACATCCACACTCACTCATACACACCAATGACATTCAAATACTACATATTTGTGATAAAAAACAAAATTTAGATTTCCTCGAAGAACTTGAAATAAAAAGACATCTAGCAGATCAACAATTTAAAGTAGTGAATGAACAAATAAATCTTGGAAGTTCTCCACTATTAAACTGTTTACTTTGATTGAGTCTTCATTTTATACATAGATAAGACGTAATTGTAACAGAAATATATTAAGTTATTGTAAAGATCAGCATGATATAGTTTTTTCCTGGTTTTTCTATATCATTGCACAGTTATACTGATCTTAGAGGAAAATACATCCAGGATAATCCCTTAGGGCTAATAACATCTGCTAGGTTTTAATATTTTTATGTCTTATTACTTTCATACTTGGTCTAGCCTTACCTACTTAATCAACATCAGGTATAGTACATTCACACTTATACCGTTCTGACTTCTTAAGGCGAATAAACGACCCTTTTGTCCTCTATTGTGGGCCGGCGTTTTAGCCAGGTGTTACCTGCTATAAAATTTGAACGGAACAGGGTGGAATTTACTTTTTTTATAGGAAAAAATGGAAACACATTGATAATCACATATTTTATTACATACCTAGGGATACTATAAATTATTTTTCCTACGACCACATATGAAAGTGCTAGTTTGCACACTTATTTGTACTTAAGAAAGTAGCTAATATCAATACACGTATTGAAAAGTAAAAAAATATAGTTCTATGATCTGTGACATTTACGTCAAATTTATCAATAGTAAAAACACATAAATGTCAAAGCAAGGACCATTTAATTTTTTTTTAAATCTTCCTTCTGTCAAATATTGTATTGTAATTGCCAATACAAATTTTTCTGTATAAAGTAAGAATAAAGAAAAAAGTTTCTTATAGGTTTTTAAATTTTTAAAAAATAAACATATTTTGATTCAGTATTATTATTTTTATAAAAACACTTTTAGATAGAAGAACAGTTTATTCTTCTTTTTTATATTGTGTTTATGTTCCGTGCATGTGTCGAATGTGGATTTTTGAAGTTATGTTTGTGTTTCTGTTCACAATTATCTTTGTGTCTATTATTATTACATTACTTTTCAATTAATTTCACCGACTGACCATTTTACTTTTAATTTTTATAGAGCCCACAAAAAAAAATTAAAATGTCATTTAGCTAATAAAGAATTTTGATGTGAACTCCTGAGAAAGGTGGTTATTTGATTTTAATTAATTATATTTCCATGCAATATATAAACTCGTTTAAATCCTAATTTTCAACATGACTAACAATTAAAATAAATTTTATAAATAAATTTAAAATATTTATTATAATAAGAAATATTGGGGTCGTAGGAAAAATCGTGTACACAACGCGTTAGAAAGTGTATTTCTTGCACTCGTTACGTTTCCGCACTCGCCACTACGCGGCTCGTGCTAAACTTCTCTCGTGCGTAATACTTCACTTTCCACACTCGTTATGTAATATACTATTTTTAAACATTGTCGTTTAATACTTGTCGTTGATCATAGCGTCAAAAAGTCACGTGATGGCATTGTATAAAAAAATAAATTATACCTACTTAGTCATTTAAAAAAATATATAAATAAAAAGCTTTTAAAAATACAATATACAATATAAAATGAAAAATATCTAAAAATATTACAACTTATAATTATTATTAGGACCTATTCAATTAAATCAGTGTCACTATCACTATCATCCCCTAACTGTATAATTAACTCCTTAACATTACTTGAAAGTGTGGTATATGATTGTTCAACTTTAATTACGTGATCTACACTGTTGCTCCAATTATTTACTGGTATTTTATCTATTTCCCTGGTGATAATGCCTAATACAAAACTATTTAAAGTCGGTGAACTGTTGTTACGTCTAACTTGCGATTTCAATTGATGCCAAATATGTTCTATAGGGTTAAAAATGCAGTGATATGGTGGAAGCCTTAAAACTGAATGTCCCATGCTATTTGCAAACTCATCACAAACATATTTTTTCTCTATATTAAAACATTTTAATACTTCCAGTAATTGTTTTTTTGAATAATTTTCATGAAAATAAATATAATTGGCGTGCATAAATTCTTGAATAATTGCTTTGGTGTCGCTTGAACAAGGGTGTTTGTTTAATTTCCTACTATGATAGCTAGCGTTATCCATAACAATAACACTTTGAGGAGGAATATTGGGAATTAACTTATTTTTAAACCAGTCTTCAAATAAATGTGCAATTGTGTCGTCATGGTAGTCAAGAGAAGAGTCTTTTATATTTTTTGCACTCAGTGATAAAGCATTTGGAACCCATCCGTCTTTTGATCCAGCATGTATAATTGTTATCCGTACCACGTTTCGTCCAAATAATTGATCGACCTTCCTTGACTTCTATACATATATATTTTCCAAAGTCGTTGCGATTCCATCAGCACTTGTTTTTTGTCTATCTTCTTAAATTTAAATCCTAGTTTTTTCACAATCTTCCACAATGTTGTTCTGCCACACTTTATGCCACTTTCGTCCATTTCTAGTCTCTTCATTAAGATGTCCAATGTTGGTGCATTTTTTTCTTCATACATTTTATAGATTTTTTGTCGATTTAGGTCTTTATCACTTACTTCAAGTTTTGTGGCAGTACCAGAATCGCATCTTTTCTTTCTCTTGACTATCGGTTTTTTAACAATATCGCGTATGGTAGACTTTGGTATTTTCGTTAACCTGCACGTTTCTTCCAAAGCCGCTTGTATGGAAACATCGTTTCTTACAGTTGAATATACATTCTTTACAATTTCTTTAGGATCAACAGAAAGATGCTTTCTCTTGCTGCTTGCTGTACTACTTGCTTGCTGCTCGTTGCCACTTGCTTCATCGTCAGATTCACTCCACATTCGCCACATTTTGGAAAATACCAAGCCATTTACTGTTCTAAGGGCATATATATATACCCAAACTCCTTTTTAAAACATTCAGGTAGGTATAGGTACAATAAGGTATGTAGTAAGGTAATTAATGTATATTGTAAGGTAGGTAACCATATTATTCATATTATTTCCTTAAAAATTCAAATTGTAATCAAAGTTACCTAGTACCCAAAATTATGTATAGAAATACTAACTACATACCTGTTTGCACATTTATACATATTTTTAGACAATTTATATCTATCTATCAATATTTCAATTGCTTCTCAATGTAAAAGTAAAAAGTCCACTCCGGCCCTGCCTGCAGGTCGACGAAGTCTGCCAGCCGGTAGGAAGATTTATTGGAGGCAATATAATCGAAGTCCTTAAGTTAGAACGGTATAAGTATGAATGTACTTTACCTAGCTACAAACAAACAAAATGTAACTTCACTATGTCAATCTGACGATGCTAGTTATATAGGGAAACCGCTGTAATTGTAATTTTAAACGTAATTTGTTCAATTAAACTTGGAATTTGAGTTAAAACGAGAGTTTTTTATTATTCTTCGTAAGATGGACTTCCAAAAAGTAAGGGTTAGTACAATAAATTTAATTTTTGACATGTTTGACAAATTTTGATATTGGTCGGTTTTTGGGTTAAATCTTAACCTGAAGTTAACTCTCGATTTTGAAACCGGGCGTAAAATAAGTATATCCATCAGCTTCAATAGACAGCGATATGTCGCCATAACAAAATCGTAGCACTGCAAGTCTCCGTTAACGAGAAAGGTAGAAAATGCCGATGGAACTGAAATAAAGAAGCAGCTAGTAGTTCCAAAAAATACCGTCCCAAAAATCATTAGAAATGTAGCTATAGTTCTGGAGGTCGTCTCGGTGTTGTGAAAATACATCCACAGTCTGATAGAATGGTGGAACGAATGAACCGTACTTAAGCCAGTTATTTGTCGAAGGTTGTATCGGAGTGCCAGAAAGAATGGACATTTTCTTAGATCCTTCCAGTTTAGTAGAGAAATGCGACTTGGCTTTTTGCTGAAAGCCATTTAAGGATAACCATTCTAAATACGAGTAAGTTAAGCATCTGAGAAATGGAGGCTGGATACCCATAAGTGGCCATAAAATAGTCATGGTGATCATCATTCCAGGAGGAATGAATTTCAGTAGGGGCAGTGTTACAAAGTAAGAGGCCATTTTAGTGATGTCAGTTTGATAGTTATTAGGTTACATTTTTTTACATATAAGTTGAATAGGGGATTTCGATTTGCCAACCGACAAAAGTTCATATTTTTATAGGGGAATCTTTCAAAACGATTTTGTAATGTGAAGATTCGTATTATTTATTAATATCCGTAAACGAAGTCTCGGCTATTCAATTTTATGCAAATATCGGTATTTGTGAAAGTCATGTCTGATTGACTGAAAGTTTTGTTGCAGCACCCATATATACCTTGTCCAGTATAAATATAGGTGCACGGGACTATGTTGCTAAGCATTTAAAATGGTATTAGAATCTAGTAAATATCAAAAGAAAGTTTCTCTAATATTCTTCTTTTTATTTGAGTAGAAAATTAAACTAAGTTAGTTATAAAGATAATTATAAAAAAAGGTTATGTGTGATAGCCCAAACAAAACTTATTTTAGTGTGATTTTAGTTATTAATAATTTTATTTTTGTTTCATTTTTTTGTCATCTTTTTTCAACTTTAAAACAGACTACTATAATCTATAATTTTAGCAATTATTAATATAAAATAAAAGTAATGAAAGAAATGCGAAAAAAACAACCTCTTGTCTAAAGCAAAGTATCTAAAAGTAAAATTATCTCATTCTAGTACATGAAGAACAGGTGGTATTTCCGACATTCTCCCACCTAAGAAATTGTTTGTTAAACAAAACTATTTCACAAAACAAAGGAAATACAAAACTATAATCGATATCACAGATATCTTTTAGGAATTTTTATCAAGCGACCAATTTGCGTAAGTTTCACTGTATCGGGTACTCTGCTATATTAGACACACCCGCACTTATTTCCGCACTTATTTCTGTTGGATAGCCGATTGGAAGTTTTTCTCGATGTTCATCAGGCTGCTCGGCTAGCTGCTCTTGGTTAATTCCAGCTTCTTCGAATAAACATTCCAGTGGATATAGGCGCTGTACAGGACGTAATAGTTCGCCTCCGGCCATCTTAATTCGCACAAGCCTCACCAGACCGTCTTTTCCAGGTATAAGTTCGGATATACGACCAACAGGCCAGTCTAAGCGTTTTGTATTGTCATTGCCTACTAGTACGACATCACCCACTTTCAGATTATTGGTTGGTTTTTGTTTGGTCAACAATTTTAATTGACTCGAATATTCCAATCGAAATCTCTTTCGTAAAGCTTCCCTTAGCGGGAACGACAATTACGGACAATTTTTGATAGAGAACTACGATCCATCTGATCACAATCGGGTATGTTATCATCGGATAATTCACGTAAAAACATAACCGGTGTAAGAGGTAGTAAGTCACAGGGATCGTTGGAAAAATATGTTATAGGGCGTTCATTAACTACAGATTCGTAGTCACAAAGAATAGACATCATTTCTTCATAACTCACACAGGTACGACCTAATATTCGTCTTAACAGATTCTTCACAATGCCAATCAATCTTTCAAAAAATCCACCCTACCACGACCCGGTTGGAGGATTAAAACGCCAACTGATTCGTTGGGTAGGTTTCCTGCGAAATTTTAGACCAGTCCAAAACATTAAATGCATTATTACTTTGGGCCTACTTCTTCTTGCTATGAACCAGCGTAAAATTTGTAAAAAAACTGCGTGTGGACAAAAACAGCGTCAACTCAAGATGGATTACACGATAAACCGCGCATGTAAATAGGCATACCCATGCTTTTTCCCCTGATCTAAGGAAGAGGGGCCCAGCAATATCAGACGTAACACTCCAGATTCATCATAAAATGGATTCAACTATATAATGCTTTTGTCATCATAACCAGAAAAATGCTTTACCTGTATTATCTTCAATATAAAATTTTCTGCAATCTGCAAATACTTAACTGTATTCAAACCTATCTTTTTTGCGTTAGGATGACGTATATTGTACTTATATAAATCTAAAAACCAAAGCAATCATCTTCACTGTTTTCGAGAATTTACTAAATTTTTCAAGGTGCCAAAAATTGTTCAACAGTAGTTAATGTTGTTATTGGTATTTTTCTTCGTTCAGTGGCAATTTCCGCTTCCTTAAAATCCATCTCTCCAATAGGCCAATTTTCTTTCTTCAGATACAACCATTTAGGACCCTCCAACCATTTGGAATCCAACAGCTGTTTTGCAGAGCATCCTCTTGAAGGCAAATCTGAGAGATTTAAAATTCCAGAAAGGCGGTGCCACTGTGAGGAAGAAGTTAATTGTCGGATTTCACTAACTCTATTAAAAACAAATGTTCCCATTGCTCTTCGCGTTACAGTGAAGAAATCGCTCCAAAAAAATAATGCTTCACAGTCAAACTCCAAGATTTCTGCAACCTGATTATAGAGTCTAGCAGCAATATTGGCCCCCAACAGCTTCAATCTGGGAATCGATAATTTTTTAATTGGAGCGACTCTAGACTTTGCAGCAAGTAAATAAATTGAAACTTCTTTAGCTGTTTCGACTCGACAAAAAAATATAGCTGCATAAGCTTTCTGACTAGCATCACTGAACGTATGTAGACTTAGATCTACGACATTTTTGGAAATTAAAATCCAACGAGGAATCTTTATTTTGAATATATGAGATAAATCGGACAACCATGCACTAAAAATATTAGCAACATCTTCATCTACTGGAACATCCCATGGAATTCTCTTCTCCCACAACTGCTGCAACAAAAACTTAGGCGAAATAGTGACGAACTGTGAATCCAATTGGATCAAATACTTTCTGAGCTAGCAACAGTAGACGACATTTCGTTACAGCTGTGTCTTTAATTTCCTCTGAAAGAAAATCAGAATTTATGGCCAATACGTCAAGTCTAGGATACCACAATAGACCTAGCAGAGGTACCTTATGATCTGGAGTACAATTTTCACTGGAATACTCCCACCCTCGTAAATCAAATTGTCCTTTAACTATCACAACTACAGCTTCCTTAATAAACGCCTCAAGTTCTTCAGAAGTAGAAAGACTAGTTACGCAATTGTTTACATAAAAACTTTTTGACAATTTTTTCACTGTAGATGCTGTAAATGATAGGTCTTCTGAATTTTCTGCCAAATACTGGGATAAGTGATACTCTATAGTGGAACCAAGTAAAAACGGACTACAGTTAACACCGAAAACTACTCTTCCATGTCTATATACAATATCCGAATCAATCTCATCTGCCGAGAGGAATTTTAAGAAATTTCTAACATTAGAATTAATGCTTATTTGGAGAAATGCCTTTTTTATGTCAGAAATCACACCGTACTTTAATTATCTGAATCGAACAAACAAGGAAGGAATTAATTCAATCATGTTCGGCCACTTTTCAAGATAATGGTTCATTCATAATGAAGGATTGTCCTTTTCTCTACAGGATGCATCAAAAACTGGTGTCATAGCCGTTGCAGAACCTTCTTTTAAAACAGGACGGTGTGGTAAAAAATGTCCGCACTGTGTGTCTGGTTCAACCTTTCTAATAATATTTAAAATTTCCCATTCTTTGCAAACGCCATTATACCTACTTCGCTAATTATCTTTTTCCAGTTTCCGTAAAGTGTTTTGTAACCTTTTTTGTGCAACTCGGTAATTGGTCGGAAGCGGATTATGCCCATCTATCCATGGCAACCTTACTTCATAACCTCCTTACTTAGCCACAATAATAGTATCTAAGAATAGTTTCATAGTGGCAGAAGCTCTTTCTTCCTTAGATTTTTGTTCACCAGGATCCGTAATACCCAAAACGTCCAATTCTCATAAGTCTGTGAGGCACTCACAAACAAAGACAAAGCAGAAGTTGATAAATAGGAATGTGAAATTTGACAAGTTACTTTTCCCATAACAGTCCATCCCATGAGCGTTTCCATTGCTATCAACTCACACTCTAAAGTATGTTTATTTAAAGTATATAAAATTCCTGCAACGTCTGCACCTAACAAAAGTTTAATGGGATATTCACTATTTAAATCAGAAATAGCGATATTAAGTTTGCCCAATTCACTTATCCAAGGCCCATTAATAAGAAGTTTAACGTTGTTACAAATTTTATATTGATCTAATACCATGCCCTGGGCACTGAGAGTTAGGTTTATTAGAAGTCAAATTAGGACACATAATAGGGTAATGGGTTTTTTTACAAATTATGCACTTTAAACGGCCTCTGCAATTGTTTGCATAATGACCAATCCTAAGACACCGATAGCATCCCTTTTTGCCCGATACAATATTTTTCTTCTCTTCCAAAGACATTTCTGGTCCTATAAAAAAAGAATCTCCATTATGTGACCCACTACAAAAATACAAGTAGAAGGAAAATCTTTGTCATTGTTTGTGTTCAGTAAACCAGTGGCGGTAGGTAGAGCAGACTCTTGGTACGATTTTTTCTTTCCACAGCACGTCTCTCCAGATTTCGACCTTTTATTGCAATCAGATGTCAGTCCGAAGCCCTCACTTACTAATACAATTCTTTGTTCATTTTCCACATCAGAACAGAGAAATTATAAAAGATTTTCTAGCTTTTTCTCTAGCGTACAGTCAATATTAAAATTTTCAGAAATATTGCTGGCATTACTAAAGTTTGTCAAAGCAAGAAACTACACATAAAGTCTACTAATGCCTCTACCAATGCATGTACTGAAACCAATGATAATTTACTAGCTGCTGCACCGAAGTGTTTATCTAAGTCACTTGTTAAAATAAAAGTCAATAATTTCGAAGCCTTATTAGATGCTTTAATAGATACAGGTAGTTCCGAATCCTACATTGATCAACACTTTGCTTCCGTCCATCCTAGTTCCGGACACATTTCTATGGCTTCTACTACCTTGCAGTCTAAAATTGAGGGTCATTGCTTTGTAGATTTAATAATACTTGGACATGAGTATAATGGAATGAAAGTAACAATTCTCTCCGAACTCTGTGCTGATCTTATCATTGGTCATGATGTTCTTAAACAACATAAATCAATAGAGGTACATTTTGGTGGACCAAAATCTTCTTTAAATATTTGTAGTTTAACATGTGCCAAAATTGAACCCGTCAGTCTGTTTTCAAATTTAAGTCCAAATTGTAGGCCTATTATTACAAAATCTCGCAAGCAAACAAGTGATGATGCAAAATTTATATCGGAAGAAATCAAGAAACTCCTAAGTGAGGGAATAATTGAATCATCTCAATCACCTTGGCGTGCACAAGTTCTGGTGACACGAAACGAAAACCACAGGAAAAGAATGGTAATAGATTATTCTCAGACAATTAACCGTTTTACTTTTCTCGATGCTTATCCATTACCCAAAATTGAAAAGTTAGTTACTGAAATTTCGAAATATAGCGTTTTTAGCACTGTTGATTTACGCAGTGCATACCATCAGATTCCAATTAAAAATTATGAAAAATCTTATACGGCTTATTTTGAAGCTGAAGGAAGGCTCTATCAATTCTGTCGTATTCATTTGGGGTAATTAACGGTGTTGCCTGTTTTCAAAGAGTGCTTGATAATATTCTAGTCTCTGAAAATCTTGCAGGGGTTTTTTGTTACCTCGACGACGTGACAGTTGGTGGTATTCATCAAGCTGATCATGATAAAAATCTCAAACGCCTCCTGGAGGTAATTTCAAAATACAATCTTACTATCAATAAAGAAAAATGTTCTTTCTCAAAACAATCCATCAGTCTGTTAGGTTACCAAATAGAAAAAAACACCCTTAGACCTGATCCGTCAAGATTAGAACCTCTATTAAATTTTCCGTTACCTAATAATATGGCTTCTTTGAAACCAGCATTGGGTATGTTTGCTCACTACTCGTTTCTCAGAAAAAATCTATCGTCTAGTACAGACAAAAACGTTTCCTCTGACGTCTTTGGCAGCAGATTTTGAAAATCTTAAATTAGAAATAGCCAAATCAGTGGTAACTACTATAAACAATGAAATTCCTTTTGTTGTTGAAACAGATGCATCGGAGCAGCTACTTTAAGCCAAGAAGGACGACCAGCCGCTTTTTTTTCAAGGACGTTGTGTAAAAGTGAACAACGCCACTCATCTATTGAGAAAGAAGCATATGCGATCGTGGAGGCTCTTAAAAGATGGCGTCATTTCCTCATCGGAAAACACTCTAGAAACTTGCCTTATTCAGTAGAGGATGTACGGAGAATAACTTCGTCATGCCCAATTTATGCACAGCAACAAATTGCACACCTCACGAGCGAATGTTCGCTTATCCCAGAAAATCCAAAAATGGAACATCACTACCATCCTGGCTTCTATTACCTGGTCCTGTACTTTTAAAGAAGTTTAACTGGAAAAATAAGTATGAACCACTGGTTGAGGTAAGCCTCATAGATGCCAACCCTGAATACGCTACTATTATGTTTCAGATGGAAGAGAATCAGTCGTTTCAGTAAGACATCTAGTGCCAAGGGGCGATTTAAGCATAATTAATAACGACAAAGATGACGAGTTCGTTCAACAAACACGTGATGGAGACATGGATCTATCAAGCGAAATAAGGATTGCTGACGAAATTGTAAAGGACGAGACATCTTCTAACAATATAACGAATGCTGAACAGTCTGAGTCAAATTCTGACAATAGAGATTCTATTTCTCACAATTCCCAAGAATCCGACACCTTCTCAAGAAATAAAAAAATTTTTGAAACGTCATTTTCAACGACCAAAATATTTAGAAGATTATATTTAAATTAAAAAGGTGGGGGTGAATGTGATACTATTTCTACTGTTTCTATATAACCGCTTTAGTTGTTATCGATATATAATTATTTACTTCATTATGACAATGACATTACTATTGTAAAATATCATTGTAGTTTTTAGTTCATTAAACCTTAAAAAAGAAGTATATTTCATTTCAGTAGTCCCTCCTGTATTAAATGATGAACGCTGCCAAATTCTTAGCAGATCATATGGCATACAGGATTCTATTAACGAAAATAAAATTTCAGCATATTTGTCCGCTGTAATGCCTAAAGTACCTAAAGCGCGTAACTGGGTTTCAATTAGATCATAGAGTTTAGAAATTTCAAGTTTTTCTTTACTAATTGTAGTATGGTCCTGTTTGGTAGGCAACCATACACATAGGTGTGGGGATTATGGGTATTGACATCAGCTGTCAATGAATAGAGAAATTCGTTCATTTTTGATGTTAAAAAGTTATTGAATATAGCTTTGAGTTATTAACGTTTAAATACTCTTTTATTTACAACCCAGCACACTACATCGTGTCAGGTGTGGGGTGTTTCAAACATAAAGAAAAGACTTTTGGAAGAAAATCTGTTAAATCAGCCAAATTGGGCCAAGATCTCCGAAAATAAGAAAGTAAGGTTAGAAAAACCAAATGGAGAAACAAATAACCGACTTAAAGAAGAAAATTAACGAACTAGAAAAGTGTTTGGAACAAAAATCTCAAAGTTTCATAAATACCGTACCGTCACCGGAAATATTTTCGTTCGAAAAAGAAGAATGGGAGACGTGGATCACTCATTATGAGAGGTACCGCTCGGCAATCAAATTTGACAAGGTAACCGAAAAAGAACAGATCAATAACTTACTCCTATACATGGGACCCAAGGTCTCAAAACTTTTGGAGACTTTAAAAAAAAAGGAGACCGAATTTAATACTTATATAGAGTTGAAAGATTTCTTTAATAAACATTTCACTGGTATCAAAAACGTCATCTACGCTAGGGCAAAATTCAATCTAAGATCACAAAAAGAAGGCGAACCAGCCCAAAGTTTCATCAGCGAAGACGAGCTAATTCGGGACAGACTCGTCGTAGGCATTAGAAATTTCAAACTCAGCGAAAATCTACAAATGGACGGTGAATTAACCATGGAAAAGGCAATAGAAAAGATACTACAAAGTGAGAGGATAAAAGAAGAAAACAGGGAATTGAGAAAGAAAGGAGATAACATTGACAGAGTGACTCAGAAAAAGAAACCTTACAAAAACAGTAGTAGACAACAGAACAATAATAGTAGACAACAGAATAAATGTTTTAAATGTGGAGCAACCCCAGGACACAGTAAATTAAAGTGTCCAGCAAATAATATGAAGTGCAAAAGATGCAAATTAGTCGGTCATTTCGCAGCTCAATGCCGCACCAAAAACTGTTCCGAGGTGTTAGATGAAGAAGAAATCAACGACAGAACCTCTACCGACGAATCAAGTACCGAATCCATAGGTGAGATAGTTAATCTAAACAGAGTAACAAAAAATGAACCATGGAAAGTTAAACTTAAAGTAGGGGAACAAAGAATTAAATTTAAATTGGATACGGGTGCGGACGAATCAGTCATAACAAAGGCCACATATGACAAGAAATTAAACCAACTTAAGTTGGAAAACACTTCAACAAAATTAAGGGGTCCAGGAAGAGGTAAAAAAGCTGAACTAAAAGTTTTTGGAAATGCTACGTAGCTAATACTAGAGAGAACCTGCTAGGTCGTCCAGCATTAAATAAATTAGATTTAATAACTTGGAAGAATAAACAATTACATGCCAATTTACGTCCACAAATAGACGAAATTATAAACGATGGTAGCTCCCTAGATAACACCGAGTTCTCCGTATCTTTCCCAAAGTTGTTTTAAGGGCTTGGTACTTTAAAAGATTTCGAGCATAAAATAAGAATTGTTAAAGAATCCAAGCCATATGCCTGTGCGTCACCACGCAGGGTGCCTCTGCCACTTTTGAAAAAGGTAGAAATAGAAATCAATAAAATGATAAATGATGGAGTAATTGAGCCGATTGAAGAAGCAACAGAGTGGTGTGCCCCAATGGTCGTAGCGGCAAAGAAAAATGGCGGCGTACGTGTTTGCAGCGACTACACCGAATTAAACAAGTTTGTAGTAAGAGAAAGATTTCAGCTGCCTGCAGTAGATGAAACCTTAGCCAAGTTGAAAGACGCTAAGGTTTTTACTAAATTAGATTTTAACTGTAGATTCTGGCAGTTAAACTGGACAAAAAGTCACAAAAATACACTACTTTTATAACACCATTCGGTCGTTTCGTTTATAATCGGCTACCATTTGGGATAACGAGTGCCCCGGAAGTATTCCAAAGAAAATTAAACGATGTTATCATGAAGCTAAAATGTGACGGCGTATTGGTACATGCTGACGATATCCTAGTGACAGGAAGAAACACTCAGGAACATGATAGAAATTTGAAAGAGGTATTAAACTGCTTAACGGCGAATGGTCTTACGCTAAACCTACAAAAATGTGAATTTAGAAAATCAGAAACAAACTATCTAGGCTATGTCATTAACGCTGAAGGCATAAAAGTGAACCCTAAAAGTATAGCAGCCATAGTAAATTATCCAATACCTCAGAATAAAACTGACGTTCGTAAGTTTCTGGGCCTTGTAAACTATATGGCCAAGTTCATAAGAGACTTAGCATCCAAAACCCAAAATCTTCTAGATCTTTTAAAAAATAATACGGCGTTCATCTGGTCAGAAAACCACAACACTGAGTTCGAAAAACTGAAACAAGATATCGTCTCGTCACAAACCCTGGCTAAATATTAAGCTACAAGAAAGACTAGAGTATCTGCAGATTCAAGTCAGTATGGTTTGGGGGCTGTTCTTGAACAGCTACAAAATGACAGTTCATGGAAACCTGTATATTTTTGCTCCAAAACTTTAAGTGACAGCGAAAAGAGATACGCCCAAATAGAAAAAGAAGCGTTGGCGGTAACTTGGGCATGCGAAAGATTAGAACAATTTTTACTGGGATCAAGATTTGAAATCTTGACAGACCACAAACCATTGACTGTCATCTTGGCCACAAAAGAAATTAATAAACTATCAAATCGCCTACAACGGTTTAGAATGCGATTATTAAAATTCGACTACGAAATTAAGTACATTCCAGGTAAAACATTTTTCATACCTGATGCTTTATCTAGAGCGCCAATCAATGAAGGTTCACTGGATGAAGATGTAATTAACCAAGACAACAATTTATACATGAACGCAGTTATTTCCGAAGTGTCCGAGGAAATAATATCGCTAGAACAAATACGCCAAGAGCAAAATAAAGATGACCAGCTCTCACAATTAAAAAATTATATCGTATTCGGCTGGCCAGACAAGAAAAAAATTAAAACTGGCATGGAAATTTTTTTTAAATACCGAACTGATCTATCAATTAACGAAGATTTGTTATGTTATAAAGATCGTATACTAATTCCAGAGTCATTAAGAAAAACCTGCCTAAGACGCATCCACGACGGACATTTCGGGCTGACGAAATGCATAGCTAGAGCCAAGCAAACAATATGGTGGCCATCAATTAATCGAAATATTGAAGACATTATAACATCTTGTGAACCATGCTTGAAGAATAAAAACCATATTGTTGAGCCTATGATATATTCTGAAGTTCCCACACGACCCTGGTCAGTACTAGGCATGGATCTAGCAGAATATAAAAGGAAGACATACTTAGGGATTCCAACACATTACCAGCAGCTCGCACTACCAGCAATCAAATGGTCAAGCAGAGTCAGCAGTCAAACTCTTAAAAAAGATCTTGAAGAAAAACCCGGACAATATTGAGCTGGCGCTCCTGTCCTACCGAAATACACCCCTTGACCGTGGTTCATCACCCGCTCAATTGTTGTTCGGCAGAAGACTGAAAGACAGAATTCCCTCCATCCAATTTAATACCGAACATTCCCAATCACCAGGAGGTAAGAGAAAAATTAGTAAACCAAAAAGAAAAACAAAAGAAAAATTACGACGAAAGACACAGAGCAAAAAAAGAAAAAAAATAATTAAATATAAACGACAGAGTGTGGATTATCAATGGTGAGAGAGAAGGAAGAGTACTGAAAAAGTTGGATAAACCCAGATCTTATATTATCCAAACAGAAGACGATAATCTAGTAAATCGAAACAACTGTCATCTGCAGCCATTACCTAAAATCGATGCCCCAACCGAAGAGGGGGCAATGTCCTCAACACAGCCCAACATCCCACCTCAACCAAACCAGATCAATCCAGAAAGAACCAGACGAAATAGAAGACAACCCAGTTATCTAAAGGACTTTGAATTATATAATGATTAATAATATTCATACTTTTTAGTAGAGTTAGAATTGTTAGTTGTTTTTGAAAATTGTTACAAAGGGGGATGTAGTATGGTCCTGTTTGGTAGGCAACCATACACATAGGTGTGGGGATTATGGGTATTGACATCAGCTGTCAATGAATAGAGAAATTCGTTCATTTTTGATGTTAAAAAGTTATTGAATATAGCTTTGAGTTATTAACGTTTAAATACTCTTTTATTTACAACCCAGCACACTACACTAATAGCATTATTTAAAACAAGTTTCAACAACTCACGTACGTAGACCTCGATTTGAAGATCTTCTCTACTAAATCTGGACTGCATACATTGGATATTTTTTTCATAATTCTCACTCATAAAGGGAAAACTTTCTACTAATTGACGTACTCTAGTACCTGGAACTGTGGCTTGTAGCAAATATTCTATTTTATCATAATTTTCAATATCACGATCTTCATGAACATTTTTAAATTGTGACCAAAAACTCAACCAACCTTTGATACTGTCATCATAACATTTAAATTCGATGCGCGGCAACTTTCTTTTCATTAAATTTTCATCAACAATTGCAGAAGGCATTCCTATTGTATCAGATTTATGATTAGAAAAATGGGTGTATCTTACTTTTAGTTCGGCGTATCTTTTATGATAAGCATCACCTTGTTCCATATCCAGTATCATGTCTTCCTCTGATGCTGTCTCTACATGAGCTTCATAGATACGTTTTTCACATACTTGCAAATCTTCATATTTTGTTTTCAAAATATCCCAAGAAACCTCTAAATCCAGCAAACATGGTGCTTGAGCACGTAGAAAACCTTCAAATTCATTAGCTACTTTGGAAAAACTACATCTCAGCACTTTACGTGACTTCTTCAAGTTGCTTAGTATTTCTACGTCAACAGACATCCTGATATAAATACTATATCTCTGACTTAAAATGTGCCATAAGTCCTGTCACGGTCGCCAAAATATGTCTCGCCATAATGAACAAACTACCCGTTATTCCCGGTCTAGACGATTTAAATAATACACCTACGGCACTTTTATAACCTTTTATTCAAAATTGTTGGGTATTTAAAACTAGTAGTTTGTTAAATAAATATATTAACGTTGAAAACTGTATTTTATATATTTGACATTTACATTAATTACGTGACATTAAAAAAACTAACATGCCAACTTCCTATATAATATAAATTAGTATTAATACCAGTGGTACTAAATCAGTTCAAGCCACGGTTTGCTGCTTTTTCGAATTCCAGCAAATTGCACCACCTTGACTCAAAAATACGTAGCCAATAACTGATTGGCGGTTATCCATATCTCCAGCCCAATCGGCATCAGAATATCCAACAATATCTGCATTACTGTCGTTAGAATATTGAATTTGTTAGTTCCTTTTAGATATCTAAATATTCGTTTAACAGCTTTCCAATGCGCTTTGCCGGGATTATTGTTGAATCTGCTTACTAGACTTACCGCATACGCAATATCAGGCCTAGTACCCTGAGCTGCATACAACAAACTTCCTACAGCTTGTTGGTAAGGGATCCTTTCCATTTCCAACCTTTCGGAAGCAGACTGAGGACACATTTCTTTAGATAAGACTTGATTAGGATCTAATGGTGTTGAAACAGCATTACAATCAAACATCAAACATCAAACAATCTAACCTAACCTAACAATCAAACATGTTAAAGCGATTTAGAATTTGGTTTATATAGTCTTTTTGATTTATCCATAATTTTCCTTGATTACGGTCTCGTGTAATTTCAAAGCCTAAAACGTTTTTGAAAACACCCAAGTCTTTCATTTTGAACATTTGGCAAAGTTCACACTTAACATTATCCAGTAAATGGTTGTTATTTGCAAATATTAAAAAATCATCCACATACACTGCTATTATTAGTATATCCTGATTGTTTATTTTGAAATAAACGCATTGATCACTTGGCGAACATTTAAAATCCATTTTTATAAGTACCGAATGGAGGTTTTGATTCCAAGCCCTACTTGCTTGTTTAAGTCCATAAATGGCTTTATTGAGTCGACAAACTTTATTTCCATCTTCAAAACCTTCTGGCGATTCCATATAAATTTCTTCTTGCAGATCACCTTGCAGAAACGCTGTAACTGCATCCATCTGGTGGATATCCAAATCATATTTCACAGCCAATGACATTAGATAACGTATTGAGGTGTATCTAACAACAGGGGCATACGTTTCCTTATAGCATTGTATAATTATAGTCTATACCCTTAGACTAGGAAAGAGAGAGGACAGCGCATGGCAATGAAAACCTTATGCGTGTGAGTGAAGCCAATTTTCAAACGTTTGGTGGCAAACAAATTTGGAACGTCGAATTGTATTTTTTTAGTTTTTTTATTAATTTTCACCTTTTTCAATAACCTGAATAGACATTTTAAAATGGTTAATTGTGTAGCTTATAAGTGCAACAGTCACAGTGCTAAAAAAGAGCAAGGAATTTCATTTCATAGGTAAAAAGTATTTTACAACTATTTCCTTGAAATTTATTTTTATTAATATTACAGCTTTCAGGTAATAGATGTTTAACTAAATCACATATGTTATGTATGATAACTTAAATTAATTGTACATACATTTTGAAAATTGTTTTCATTCAGTTTTAAAGATTATTTTTCATTTAATTGTTATTATTTGCTCATAGATTGAATAGTTTTCCAGTGGCGTGGAACAAAAACATATATTTAAAATAGATAAAATTGATTAAAATTGTAATATTTATTAAATAAATATGTTTTAAAATGATTGTTTTTTTTTTGGAGCAGTACATATTTAAAAACTTTTTTAAATTAGATTTGTAATACGAAATAATGAAAATGATTATTTAATAATCGTATAAGAAAAATCGTATGATACGCCTATGTCAATATTGTCCGCCATTAGTTTGGTGGTAATTGGGTTACACAAATTCATTCCAATGCGCAGTCCTCTCTCTTTCCTTGTCTAAGTCTATACCATATTGTTGAGCACATCCTTTGATTACTAGTCTGGCTTTGTATCTGATTTGGTTCGGAGATACTTTGGTTTTGAAGACCCATTTACATTTTAATGGTTTTTTACCTGGCGGTAGATCACACAGAGACCATGTTTTATTCTTCATAAAGGGAATCGAACTCGTTTTTCATAGCATTACGCCAAAAATTTGCATTGACAGAATTTAAAGCATCGGAAACAGTTTCAGATTCCACACAATTGGAATACAATGCTTGGTACAGGACGTAATCAGGCATAGCTATGGGTACACGTGTTCATCGTATCCTACGTATTGATTGAGTTTCATTATCATCTAAATCAGGATCGTTTTCGTCATCAATAGATTCATGAACAGCTTCTTCATTTATTAAATGATCTTCCATAACTTCCGAAACCATATCTGATGTTTCTCCCACTTCTTCGGTACCTAGATCTAAATCTAGTAAAATCGGTGATAAGTTTTCTTGAAACTTTTGATTTTCGAAGAAAACGACATCACGGCTGATATATGTGGTTTTAAGTTCAGGATCATAGAGTCGATATCCTTTAGTATCAAGGCTATATCCAACGAAAATGCATGTCTAGCTTTTTACGTTTGGTTTTCGGAACGTGCATAAAAGCTTTGCATCCAAACACTCGGAAATTATTACAATTTATAGATTTACCAGTCCAAATTTCTTCAGGAATTTTATTATTCAAAGCTTTCGTCGGCGTTCGGTTAATAATGTAAGCAGCAGTTGCTACTGCTTCCGCCCAGAATGGTTTGGATAAACCTGCCTCAAACAACATACAACGAACCTTTTCAATGATGGTGCGGTTCATACGCTCAGCTACTCTATTTTGCTCAGGCGTATAGCTTGCTGTTAACTGATGTTGAATTCCATGTTGTCTAAAATATTGGTCCAAATATTTAGAGCAGTAATCACCCCCATTATCAGAACGTAAAATGTTGATTTTTACTTCTTTTTGGTTTTCCACATAAGTTTTGAAATTAATAAAACATTGTCCAACCTGACCTTTTGTTATGTACTAATACATGTTGTATTTCAACGTTTCGCTAGACTTAGCGAAACGGCTGTCATTAAAGTTAAAAAAGCAATTTTTTAAATAAATATTGGAAGTTTTGTTAAAACGAAGAGTTTTTATTATTCTTAATAAGATGGAATTCCAAAAAATAAGGGTTAGTACAATAAATTTAATTGATATAAAATTAATTACTTAACTTTTCTTATGTTTTGTGCAATAACTTGCGGCCTACGAATTTCAATATTTACCAAATTTACAGTGAAAAAAGATACTGATTGGCAGTAGCAAACGAACAAAGGAAGTCAAACGAACAGTCTACATGCGAGAGAGCAAACGTTACATTTATCTGTTTCACCCTTAGAACAAAAAGATACAGGAAGGAGTATATGCAAAATGACCTTGAGTCCAGAAAGCAGCTTGCATATGGCTGCCAAATGTCAATTTTAATTTCCGTTTCCATTGACGTACCGAAAAAAAATAAAAACTATATCAAGGTTTTTATTTTTAATAAATTTCAACCAATCAAGTGTGTGAATACAATTAGTGTTTTCAATAATTTAGTATTTATAAGAATCAAATAATACGCCTATGCGCTCATTTTTGACATTTATATGCAAATATTGCTTTGACAGTATACTGGAAACATAAACAATGAGTCATACTAGAAGCTTCAAGATGGCCGATTTCCGTCGCAAATTTTCCTTAAAGTTAATATATGACAGACTCCTTCCTGTTTCTTTTTGTTCTAAGGTTTCACCATGTCGGAACACCTTCCACTTATAGAAACTGTCCATATAGGAGTATTAAAATATATGACAGCACCTGATTTCACGTAAATAATCCATGATACAACATGTAAATTTATTGTATCTTGTCAATAATCTATGTCATCAATTCCCGTCTACGGCTCCATCAATTTTTCATGTTTTGATTATGTTTGTATGATTGTGCCTGAGATTTGAAACACAAACAAAACATCAAAAATCAAAGATGGATGGAGCATTAGCATTGATGACATAGGTTATTGACGTGATACAAGAAATCAAGAAATGTACATGTATCATGGATTATTGACATGAAATCAGGAGCTCCAACAAAACATTCAGCCAATCAGACATGACTTTTACAAATATCGATATAAGCATCAAATTACCCAATTTGAAGAACCGAGGATCCGTTTACGAATATTAATAAATAATACAATCCTTCACATTACAAAATCCTTCTGAAATTTCCCTTTCCCAGTGGTAAAAAAAATATGAATTTGTTTTGGGTTGGACAGAAGTCCCCTATTGTTGAATGTTAGTTGTCAGTTAGACATGTCAACTTGGAGTGCGTTCACAAATCGCTACATTGTACACATTTCTCACATTCCTATGCCAAAGTGCGTTCCAAAAACGAAATAATGTTACCGTGGGAAAAATGTCCGCGCGTTCCAAAATGTGTTTTGACGTTCCCAAAGGAGTACATTTCGTACCGTGCTTTAGACTGCGGTAATATTTTACCGAGCTTGCGCAGTTCAAAGTCTGTCAATAGTACACACAGAACGAATACTTATTTTTAAACTTTTTTGTTGTGTGGTTTGCTTGTGGGTAACCAGTAACCACCAGTTATAATATATATAGGAGCATTTTTCATTTACAATAGTTTGTACAATGGATGAATACGTAATCCTTACAACTTTCTTTTTCTATATCATCAAATAGATGATATTTAACAACCAATAAAACCGTTAATAGAATACAATTATTATAATTATTCATGTTATTCTAAAGATAAACAATTTTAAAACAATACAAATAAAAAAGCTAAGTTATATCATATAATATCTTAAAAGGTCGTTCCAAAATAGATGTACAATGTAGTATTTTTCGTCTCCAACCAAATGTCAGTTCAATCACATTACATTGTAAAGAAGTACTTTTCCATTTTATTTGTGAACGCACCCCTGAAGTTATGAAGGGAATAGTTAGTTAAGGGGTGTGTTCGGGGAGCACGCTTTCGAGCTATGTAGCGCCAAGCGCCATATAACGCAAACGAGGAATTGTACTAGATAGCGCCAATTGGCGCAAATAGCGTGCTCCCCGAACACACCCGAGATGTACAGTGATGTACAGCGGGAGAAATTTCTGAAATGTTACCTGAAATCTCCCAAATGGTTGTAAGAATCGTTAAATACGGCAGCATATGCAACTTTAATGCGGTGACCCATTAAATTCGATCTATTTCTTGACCCTAATTCGTTATACATCAAAAAACCATTTTTTGTTTGCCATTGGGCTACATCATTTTCCAAAAATACCAAAGAATTTTCTGTTAATTTATAGTAGGATTTAATTTGATAAATTTCCTGATTGTTAGATTTCATTTTTGTTATTACAAAAACTTCACTATTAACAGGAAAAAACAAGTGTCTGAATGTGTGATGTTCTGTTTCACCCCAAATGACCCATCTATATGGATGATTGAATAGTTTCAATTGATTTGCCTAAAATAGATTTATATAATAAATTGAAAAATGTAAGTAAGGACCCTGCCCTCCCGAAAATATTTCATATATACGCCACTGTTTCGGCGGTGCTTATCTTGAAATTATATAAATTACTCATTTTACCAAGACAACATAACAACCTTAATAAAGTTTCATCTTACTTGTTGTAGTACAATATTGGAACAATTACAATCTGCATCTACCAAAAATAAATTATGTTCGGGTGGAAAATAAATTGGAATCTTTCCTTCATAACTACCGATCCGAAAACCATAGTTTTGCATATTCAACTGTTTCCATATTGTTACCCGTTGATCTACAATTTAAAACATTAATATTTAAATCAGTTTAATCAACCAGAATAAAACGTTGTAAATCAAATAGTGTAATAAATGATAGTATAAAAAACTAATGAAAGTTACAGTTCCTTAAATAATAGACTATTGTTTTATATGACGAGTATATTTGATGGAACATAATATATTTGTTTTTCAACCCTTATTAAAATATTTTTATTGTCACGTATTACTTAATATATAAAGAAATGCACGTATTTAGTTAAGGACTTCATTGGCGACTTCATTCCACTTCATTTGCAGACTTCTTGCTTATTGATTTTTGTAAACGATAATTTTGTATTAATAAATAATTGTTTTGTTTTTAAAAAAGTGTTTGAGAGTGAAGAAACATAATTGGCGCAGTCAGTAGGATAGTCAAACGGTTTAGTGAATATAATACCGGTTCGTTTCAACGATTTATTGACTATAGAAAGCTTCAAGACCACGCGAGTGTCCTAACACGTACTAGTCCTTTTCAATAGTGACTTTTCGTGAAAATAATAACTCTAACGTTTCATCGTTTTAAGTGTGAATTTTGAACTTGAACATTTTTGTGTGTGAAAGGAAGAAGTTGCAGAAGTCCGGAAAGAAATCAGGTACTCCAGATCAACTGTAAGTGCCAAATTTCTTTTGCCTTTCCTTACCTATTATTTAGAGTTTTGGAAAGATATTGTGTTAAGATTATTGTTGTTTTGAAGAATTTCGTTCTATTTTCTATACTAAATAAAATAATTATTTTTAATTTTATATGAACGAAGTAGAAAATTTATTAAGAAAGAAAGAAAGAATTAAATATTGCAAACGATCTAAATTCATCTGATAAATCAAAAATGGCAACCGCAACTCAAGAGTCACGTCCAATTAATTGGAATTTATTTAAGTCAAAATTAGAAAATATTAGGCCATATGATGGCGATATTAACACATTAAACATTTTTATTTCACGATGTGAAAGTTTAATAGCAACGTATAATTCTTATAATGATAAAGAGTTAAATGATCATATTTTTGAATGCATCCAAGGAAAATTAGTAGGTAACGCTGAACTAATGGTAGGAAATAGGGCAGAATTAACTAGCTGGAATGCTTTGATTCAATATTTTTCGGATAAACGTAATTTAGATTGTTTAATACAGGAATTAATGAGAACAAGACCATATAAAAATGAAAAGCTTTTAGAATTCGGTA
The DNA here is from genome assembly GCA_035357415.1 of Ophraella communa. NCBI lineage: Eukaryota > Metazoa > Arthropoda > Insecta > Coleoptera > Chrysomelidae > Ophraella > Ophraella communa. The sequence goes on along the minus strand of CM068985.1, from coordinate 15,930,372 downwards.
ATAAGCTTCAACTCTTAAGAAGTAGCATTGTTCAAAGAATAAGTAATGATACTAGTTTTAATCAAAATGAAAAAATATGTCATATGCACCACTGCGACAAAACCGCATTAAATACATTTATTGCGGGTTGTACAGGAGTGCTACGAAATAATTTACATTTAAAGCAACCAAATTCTTTAGAACATGCCTTAGCATATGTTAGTGAATATGAAAAATTTGAAAAATTGTATTCACCATCAAATGAACCCAAATTCAGTTTTTCTAATCCAAATCACTTTCAACAAAATAAACAAAATTATCAGAAATATAATTTTTCTCCTCAACAAAATAATCAACTGAGAAATGATTTTCCTTCTCAGGCTATAAATATTCAGCCGCGTCCATTTATTCGGAGAAACTATCCGACTAACGCCTAAGTGTTTGGACCACCATGCAATGTTTTCAGTCCAAACCAAACCCCAACAAGTAAATTATCCAAACCAGTACCTATGTCGACATCATCCACTAATTTTACAGATAAAGTAAATTATAATAATCGTTTTATTCCTTCGAATCACAGACCTCCTCACAATAATTATTATCAATTTAGAAATAACAATCAAAAACCAAACTTTATATCAGAAGAATTATACGCTAACAATTATTATGAAAATGATTCAGATGAAAACGAAGAAATTAATGATACTAATGAATGTGAATATTTTGAACAATTAAAATGTGGAGCATGTTCAAAATTTTCGCAAGGTACCCGTGAAAAAACAAAATGAAATAATAGAAGTTAATATTATTACATCAAACAATCCATTACCGTATATTCAAATAAAAAATCCAAATTTAAAACTTTTAATTGATACCAAAAATTGCAGAAAAATATTCTAATTGTATTTATTATTCTAACATAGATATTAAAACATCTTTAGTTAGCAAACAAATTAAATTTCAAGCTGAGATACCAGCTTTTAAAGAGTTCAAGTACGATGGTAATATAAACTTTATTTTATATGATTTTCACGATTTTTTCGATGGAATCATAGGCGTAGAAGAGATGATAAATATGAATGAAATATAGATTTTACAAATAAAAAATTATTTAATGATCATGTATCGATTCTGATAATATTTAGGTCTCCTACAGATATTAAATTTGAATTTTCAGTAGGTCCAACAGAAAAACTCTTAAAATCGCTTCCTGTAAGTGTAGCTGAAGGAGAAATATTAATTAAAGAAACTTATTTAAATAAACTTCAAATACCTGAAACTTTAACTATAGCTAGAAATGGATATGCAGTGCGTGAAGTAATTAATACAACTCACGAAACAATTTCAGTAATTTTAAATAAACCTATTGTTGCACAAAAACTTTTTTCGTCAAATTCTGAAATACATAATTTTAACTATACTAATCAAAAAGAACATGTAAAAAGTAAATCTAATTTAGCTGCCGATTCCCTATTACGAATAAAATTAGATAATGATATATTTAAAAGAGAAATTGATAATTTAACTAATACACCAATGTCAGAAGAAAACGTTGAAACATTACCTTACCTAGACGACTTGGATGATATTTTAAATGATAATAAAAAAGATGAAATTTTAAATGATTCTGTTAATGATACTAGAAACATTAACTTCATATCAGATATTCAATTAAAAACCCCAAACGAAAATAATATCTTACCCGGCAATTCAGATTTAGAAACAATACACTCGTCTATAGAAAATCCCATAATCAGCATTCCTATTACAGAGAAGGCTTTAAACTCATATAAAAATCAAATATTATTAACATGCGGAGAAACAAACGAGATTAAAATTAAACGTGAAAAGATTTTTGAAAATACACGATTATTTGTTGTTTTATCTCAAAGAAATTTAGAACAGAACATTATTCAATTTATAAAAGAATACATAGATCATAAACGAGTTTATGCTATTTATTTCAGAACACCTCTGACACCCGAGTTATTTGTTATAACTGTTCAAAAGTATTTTAAAAACTCAGCATTTAAATTAATCCATAGTACAATAATATTAGAAGACGTTCTCACATTAAAGAAACAGAATGAAAAATTAAAAAAAAATTATCAATTAAGTATTTTTCTCAATATTTCAATGTAAATATTTGTGATCCTTGATAAATATTCTCAGTCGGAAAATGGATGAGCTGCTATAAAATATGTAAATGTGAATTAGATATGTAGTTTCATTAAATTTTAATTTTGAAATTTTATTTTAGAACAATTTGATATTCACCACTATCAAACGCATTTAGAAAATGAGAATATCTCATTTTCGAGTAATATCGGTTACTTATATTAAATATTTTGACAGTTGTTGTTAATTGTAGTAGGTAGTTTAAATATATGAACAAATCAAATTTAACATTCAATAGATCTTTAAAAAAATTTTGAGTTTTTCTCGAAAAGTATTTCTTTTGTGTATATTCTATCAATTGATGTTCAAGCTAATTACTTCAGAAAATTTTCTATCCCTTATTAGTAGAGTTTATGTGATATGTAAATGGTCTCTTTAATATTTTTATTAATTTGGATTATGACCGAAATAAAACTTTTATTGCAGTAATTTTAAAGTATTGTAACTGAATTCTACCACACATACACGAGACCCATTAAGTTAATTTTAGAATACAGTGATATTATACATAAATGTATTGCAATTCTAAAAACTGTAATCGGGATATTTTTGATTATAAAATGGTTTTACCACCATAAATAAAATACTCTTCTTATTTTAACCTTATCCTATATACGTATGAAAATATAGCTTGATTAATTTTCACATTTATGGGAAATTAAATTAAACTAATTAAATAACATTGCTCGATTTATTATCAAATATTCTATACACATTTATAACAGATATTTCACTACGCTCCTGCCCTAATCCATATAAAATTCATCTGTACGCAACGGTGGTACTGTCGGCAGGTGATCTTTGTAACCTGAGAAGATGGGGTGTTTTCGTTGCAGCAGTCAAACTCAGTTTTCAAGGGTAGTAGCAGGTAGTAATATATTTGAAGCCGTTAAGAAAGGTTATTCGCATCGCTTTACACTCGTGTATTACGTAATAATCCTTTTGTATTATTTTTCCAATAAATATTTACAAACGTTGAAACTGTTATTTCGAATCGAACCCTTACTTGGAACTTGGAATAAACATATTCTACACTGACGCCCATCGTTGTGCCGAAATAACGTGTTGTTTGTGAATTTTGTTGCGAAAATACAGAAATTACGCGAGTTTTGTTTTATACCAATGCATTAAAGTTCCCGGTTTCGCCGATTTCGGATTATAAAGTGCATCTAGCTTGTCGTTTGTCGCGTTTTCAGCTCCCGGTTTTCCGATTTTGGACTGGTAAATGCACATTTTCATACTGAAATTAATTTTCAGCTCCCGGTTTTCTCGATTTTTGGACTGAAAATTTAACATTTCACGCGTAGACCGTTTGTCAGCTCCCGGTTTTCCGATTTTGGACTGGTAAATGCACATTTTCATACTGAAATTAATTTTCAGCTCCCGGTTTTCTCGATTTTTGGACTGAAAATTTAACATTTCACACGTAAATCGTTTGTCAGCTCTCGGTTCTTCCGATTTTGGACTGCACAAGTGAAAATACGTTCTTTGTTTCGTAGAAAAGTGGTGTAGGTAACTTGGTTTTCCTTACACACAATAAAGACGTTTCTTAACATCCCATATTAATTGCGATTGTGGACTTGTTACGTATATACTAAAAAAAAACGTGTCCGTATTTCGGTTAACTAGTGTTTAAATTCTAGAAAACTCTAGTCGGATTCTTCCCCCTTTTACATTCAAGTCGGAGAATACCGCTGAGGAGAACGGCGAAAGCGCTGCGATCTCTTGAGCGTTGGGGTAGCTGATGCCGGCACGTCGGCCGGTTGTGAAAGCTGCCGTGGTGTGGTCCACATGTCGGGCGTCGGCTGAAGCGGTCGTGTAGTTGTCGGTGTGACAATCCGTTGTGGTGTGGAAATCCGTTGTGGTGTAGAAGGCTGTGGTGAATTTGGTGCGGATACCACCGGAGGTGTGCTGATTCCTGGTGTAGCAGCCTGTAGTTCGTTCTGCGTGGCTTGCGATGGTTGTAACAATTGATAGCCGTCATCCAGACGTACTGTTGTTCGGGTAGGGCTGATGACTCTAGGCGGAGTGTTCCGACTGGCTAAATCGTTTGGAACTACTGGGCGAGATTCAGGCTGGTAGGCTGGTCCAGAAGCAACATTTTCAAGTTTTGCTGCATTATCTAGGTCGCTCCTCTCACACCTTCTTATTTGGTCAATATGACGCTTATATCTTTTACCGAAGAAATCAACCTCGTAGTGGAGGTCTCCTTGCCGCGCAACAATTGTGCCTGGGACCCACTTATCCATTCGTGGGTTTCCCGAAAGGAAATAGACCGCTTGTGACGGCGCAAAGGTACGAAATGATGGTTCAAAATTAACTTGCTGTTTCTCTGTCATACGCCTGTGGAAACTTTCCGGCGCAACCAAATCCAAGCGGGTGCGTATGGAACGTCCAAGAAAAAGTTGCGCAGGCGATTGGCCGGTAGTCGAGTGCGGTGCTTTTCGATAATGTCGCAGAAATTCGTTTAGGTTGCAGTGTAGAGACCCTGGAGTGGTTGCCATAATTCTGAGGTGATCTTTGACTGTCTGAACACTTCTCTCCGCTTGTCCATTGGTCGATGGGTGATACGGAGCTATACATTTGTGAAATTTAACACCGCTGTTTTGCAAAAATTTTTTAAACTCCACAGAAGTAAATTGAGGTCCATTATCGGAGACGACTACTATCGGAACACCGTATGCTGCGAAGAGTTCATCGAGAATTGCAATGGTTGCCGAAGCTGTCGAAAATGTTGTTACTTTCACTTCTAGCCACTTGCTGTACGCGTCCGAAATAATAAAGAGCATCTTACCAGCAAAGGGTCCTGCATAATCGATATGAATCCGCTCCCATGGCCCACGAGGATATTCCCAGTGATGTTCACGAAATGCCGGAGGTGCGTGCGCATGCGCCGCACATTGAGCGCACGTTTTCGCCATGTGGGCAATATCTGAATCAATACCGGGCCAGTACACAAAAGATCGTGCGAGACCCCGCATTTTAACGATACCCAAGTGAGCGGTATGAAGCTCTGCAAGAATCCTGGGCCGAAGCGCGGGCGGAATAACAACGCGATGTTCAAACACCAAGCAGTGAGCTGTTGCTTTATAGTCCAATTCGGGTGCTCTATAACCCGAGCGTGCAAGACTTTGTCCGGCTTCTATCAGACGAAGAATCTTGCCAAGATTAGGGTCTTTTGCTGTTTCACGAGCAATGTGTTCAGCACGAACTGGAAGTTGCTGAATTTGTCGAATGATGAAACAGTCAAAATCGTCGTAGTCCGCTTCCTCCGGATGTATAGAAAAAGGGGTGCCGGCTCGAAGGTGGTGAACGGCCGTTTCGCTATGCATACGAGAGCAATAATCGGCATTGACGTTTGCCTGCGTAGGTTTAAATTTTGTATCAAAGTTAAAGTGAGCGAGGTAATCGGCGTAATTAGCCATCCGACTAATACAGAGCACAGGAAGTGATTTGTCCGGTTGAAGAATCTGCGATAATGGTTTATGGTCCGTATAAAGAGTGAAGTGCCTCGCGTATAAATAAAAGAAGAAACGTTGTACGGCCCACACGATGGCAAGCGCTTCTTTATCCATTTGGGGATAACGTCGTTCAGTAGGGGTCAACGCTCGGCTGGCATAAGCAATGGGGCGTTCACGCCCATCTGGTAGTCGATGAGACAATACGGCGCCAACCCCGTTGAGCTGGCGTCAGTGGCTAGGAGTAAAGGCAACGACGGATCGTAGGGCATCAGAACTTGAGGTGAAATCAGGGTCGTTTTCAGATCACAATAGGCTGCTTGAGCGTCAGGAGTCCAAACAAAAGGAGACTTGCGGAGCACTTCACGTAGAGGACGGGCTCTTGTAGAGAGGTCGGGAATAAAGGAATTGTAATATGTAGCTTTTCCCAAGAATAACTGTAATGTTTCGGGTGTCGTTGGCGTAGGCGCGTCCCGAATCGCCTGAATGTGTTTATCGGACTTATGAATGCCTTGAGCATCGATGCGATGGCCCAGAAATTCGATGGATGTAGACGCAAACACACATTTATCGCGATTTAACCGTAGTCCATAAGAATGAAGGGTTTCTAGCGTCCTGCCGGTAATTTCGAGGAGCTTCTCAAAATTGTCGGCGTGTAGAACAATATCATCGAAGAAGTTACGTACGTTTGAGAGATCTTGTAGGATAGACTCCATACGCCGTTGCCAAATAGCGGGTATGTTGGCAGCGCCGTAAACTGCACGTGTCGGTCGTACGAGTCCATGCGTAGGTGTGTTGAGGGTCAGTGCTTCGCTAAAATCGTCATCGATAGGTAGATGAGAATAAGCGTCGGTGATATCTAAGTGACAAAAGAAGGTGGCGCCTCGCATCTGATTGAACAAGTGTTCCGGTTTTGGAATAGGATGCTCGTCGATGATCATGCGAGGGTTGACGGTGGATTTATAATTGCCTGTAATACGTAGTTTACCGTTCTTTTTAATGACTACATGAGTCGGAGAGGCCCACCTGGAACATTCCACTCGTTTGTACAATCCGGTGGCCAGCTTGGTGTCAATCGCCTTGGCATATGCGTCGCGCAAAGCCAGCGGTACTTCTCTTGCTTTTGCAAAGACCGGCGTAGCTCCGGGCTTAAGATGTAGGGTAGCAGCAGGCCCCTTCATTTTCCCAGCAGAATCACTGAATACATCTTTATGTTTCACCAACAACTGCTCCATCCGTTGGTTCTGCTCCGCGGTAAGTCGCGGAGTGGTTGTTAAGATTGTACGGATCTGATCTGGCACTGAGAACAAGTCGATAAAGTTAATCTCGGAAGCAAAATGTGCGATCCATTCTCTCCCTAAAAGAGTGTCAAAATTGCCATCGATAACATAAAGATTAAGTTTCCGTGTCTTGTTTCCAATCGTCGCCTGAACAGGAATGCGACCCAGGCACCTAATTTTGTGATGGGTATAGCTAACGAACTGCCGATCCGATTTATAAAGGGAAAATCGTGGTTTAATCTCACGTAGAGTGGCAGCGCTGATAATTGTACACGGTGCCCCCGTGTCTAATTCCATTTTTATTCTGCGACCATCAATTTGTACATCAATTAAGCGACGTTCGGATGACGTCAAGCACCGGACTTCGTTAACCTTCCCAAAATACTCGACGGGCTCATCTAGTTGTTCGGGTTGTTCTGTCGTGGAGAGCTGGAAAGTGGTTTTTAATGATGCTGATCGACAAACTCGACTAATATGTCCTTTCTTGCCGCAAGCATGGCAAGTAACGTTTAGAAAGCGGCATTCATTGCGTTGGTGGAGGCCTCCACAACCGTCACAACTTGTCTTGTCGGAAGGGTTGGTTAGTGGAGTGGTTCTTTGTTGATCTGAGCGTTTTTTGAAGGATGTTCGTCGATTAATAGAATTTTGTTCCCGCCGGTTTTGAGACGCTGCATATCCTAACTTGTTGGTCTCTTCAGCTCTAGAGGTCATCCCTGACGAGTTTAGTTCGTTGGTCGTGGTATGCGTCACTTCCATGGAATGGACAATGTTGTAGGCGACGGTAAATGCTGCAGGTTTCTTTGCAATGACTTTATCGCACATTTCACGAGAACGCAGTCCAAATAGGAGCTGTTCCACAAGCATTCGATCCAGAAAATCTCCATATGCACAATGTACAGCACCTTGTCGCAGACGCAGAGCAAATTGGGCAACGGTTTCATTTTCTTGTTGCTTAATTTGTCGAAATTTGATGCTTTCCGCGTACTGATTTCTTGAACGATCGAAATGTGCAACGAGTGTAGTTTTTATGTCCTTGTACGTGGCGTCTTCCGGCAGACGGGGACTGATTAACGATTTCAGGGCGCTGTTCAGTTCTGTTCCCATATGAACGCGGGCATAATCACCGTGATCAGCATCGTCTATTTGCGCTAGTTTGAGGGCCCAGTCGAAATGCGTGAAATAATCTTCGACAGATACTTCTTCGGACGAGTGATACTCACGTACTGTGAACGTTGGAGTTCTTTTTGGTGAACTAGTCGTGACGGCGGCCGGGTTAGTTGCAGGCGTTGCATTGGCCGCTGCAGCTTGAATCGCATCAGCAAACATACTCGTAAGGGTTTGAAGGAGTTCAGGGGTTAACTCAAGTGGCATTGTAACTTTTTTTTTAATCCCACTTCTGACACCACTTTTGTATTCCACTTTTATTGTCTTATAAAAGTTACAAATACGTAACTAACTATAAAATACATTTCTAAAATACACAACTGACAATCAAAATTCTATTACAGAAAAAGTGTCAAAAAACTAAAGTACACACGTCACCTCGGTAACATAACACGGATTTTTAGTGACTACGTCTACATCACGAGCATTACAAACCAGGATAACAAACTGTAAGTACGTAGTTCTAAGACTTTTGCACATTCTCAAGCTGGACCACGGGTACTTCTTGCGTTCTCGTAGTAAACGAACCAGAAGTGATTCAGACAGATTATCGGAGTGTTCGACTAGTTCTTTTGAGAGTACTTTCGACGAGACTGAAAACATGTCGGTTACGCTAACAGATGATCAGTTTCAGCAGCTTTTGCAGAGACTTACGGTTGCAAATCAGCCAGCCGCGGGTGCTTTACCTGTTTTAAACGGAAATTTCGCGAAGTGTACGTCGCGTTTTAACGGGGCAAAAACTTCGGACGTTAACGCATTTATTGACGCTGTTTTGATATATAAAGACTGTACGCAAGTGTCAGATGACAATGCATTGAAAGGGTTGCCAATGTTACTAGAGGGCTTTGCGGCTACCTGGTACCAAGGGGTAAAAAGTTCGGTTATTGACTGGAAAAGTGCTATTGACCTGTTGCGCGATACTTTTGGACCAAAAAAACCAGCTTATCGAGTTTATCGGGAACTTTTCAAAAAAGAGCAAGATAGTGGCACTCCTACAGACATTTTTATTTGTGAAGCTAGATCTATTCTTGCACAACTCGAGCCAAATATGTTAGAGTATATTATGTTCATTAGTAGGCTATTTGGTTGTTATGCATATATGTTTTATTGATTTGTAAGAGATTACTTTTGTCACTGTTACGTTTATATTAAATATACAGTTTTTTACCTAAAGCTAAACATTTTATTTAAACTGTGGAATTAGCTCTGCTAACAGGTTACGGGCCCAGAAGAATAAATTGGTTCTCGCTTCAGAGGTAATAAAAAATGGCAACAGAAGAAGACTTTAAAAAAATGCAAGTCGAAATTGCATTATTAAGAAAGCAATTAGAAAGAAAGACAAATGGAAATAGCTACGAGTGTATTGCTACCACATCAGTTGGAGGTTTACCGGAGTCCAAACATTTAGATGGTAAAAATTATTCTGAATGGAAGTTTTGGATGAAAAATTATTTAATAGATTGTGGTTTATGGCGTTGTATCGAGTATCCTGCTGGTATTATACCTGATAAAGATTTAGATAACAAAACCCTTGCCAAAATTAATTTATCAGTCAAATCAAATGTTATGTGTGAGACCAAGAAGGCAACTACAGCACAAGAAGCCTGGCTTAATTTACAAAAAGCTTACGAAGATAACGGCATTATTAGACGTATAGGTCTATATTCGTCAATTTTTAAAACCAGATTTGAAGATTTTAGTTCGCTAAACGAATATATAGATCGAATTGTTAATATTGCTGAGCAGCTTGAAAGCATTGGAAAACCATTAGAAGATGAAGTAGTAGGCGGTATTATTCTTGGCGGTTTCCTGAGAAATTTCAACCTTTAATTTTGGGAATTCAAGGTTCAAACCAGAAAATTTCAGTAGAATTCGTTAAAAATCTGCTGAGCCAAGAAAATGTGTCAAATACTTATAGTAAAACTTCTGAAAAAGCATTTACAATAAAAGAAAATCAGAAACCAAATAAAGGTCCACGTTGTTACCAATGTAATCAATTTGGTCACAAGAAAAATAATTGTTCGAACCAGAAAAAGAAGAAATCATTAAATTTTAATTCAAATTCAAATAAAAAGGCTTTTTACACTAACTTGGATGAAGAAGGAAGTAAAGTTCCAAACATGGATTGGTTTATAGATTCTGGAGCTACGTCGCACCTGACCAGTAACAGGAATTTGTTTTCAAATTTCGAGAATAACAGAAATCAATGTGTGTCGATTGCAAATGGTACCAAACTGTTATGTCAAGGAAAAGGAAATATAGACATACGTTTAAGTTCAAATGAAATAGTAACTGCAAAAGATGTACGTTTTGTTCCCGAATTGAAAATTAATTTACTATCTGTCGATCAAATGGTCAAAAAGGGAAATGTTTTACTTTTTGATAAAACTGGCTGCAAGATTTTAGACAAAAATTTTAAAATTAATTCAAAAAGTATTATTGGAACTGCAAGTAATATAAATGGCATGTTTCGTTTGGATACAGCTTCTGAGTTGCAAGCAATGGCAGTTGGAGATTCGCAGAGTATGTGGCACCGTCGATTAGGCCATCTAAATCGAATTTCAATGAATCTGTTAAAAAATGGTATGGCAACTGGAATTAATTTTACCCTAGAATCTGGAATGGCTAATTGTATCGAATGTTTACAAGGAAAACAGCACAGAATGCCTTTTAAAAAGACAGGTGGTAAAAGAGCAAAGGATATTTTACAATTAGTTCACTCTGACCTATGTGGACCCATGCAAAATTTGTCAATCGGAGGAGCTAGATATTTCTTAACTTTTACAGATGATTTTACAAGATTCTCGTTTGTATATTTTATAAAATCAAAAAGTGAAGTTTTAGAATGTTTTAAAGAATACAAAGCCTTAGTAGAAAACCAAATTGAAAAAGAAAATTAAAGTTATTCGAACCGACAATGGAAAAGAATATGTAAATAAAGAAGTCAAAAGTTTCTTAAGTCAAAATGGGATTGAGCATCAAACAACGATTTGTTACACTCCAGAACAAAATGGTGTAGCAGAAAGACTTAACCGAACACTTGTTGAAAAAGCAAGATCCATGTTGCATGATTCTTCTTTAGGCAATGAATATTGGGCAGAAGCAATAAATACTGCAAATTATTTAAAAAATAGATCTCCTACTAAAGCACTTTGCAAGAAAACTCCTGTAGAAATGTGGACTGGAGAAAAGCCAGATCTATCGCATTTAAAAATTTTTGGTTGCAATGTTATGATTCATGTACCTAAAGAGAAGAGACAAAAATTGGATTCGAAGTCAAAGAAAGCAATATTTGTAGGATATTGTGAAGAAAGCAAAGGTTACCGGCTCATAGATCCTGAAAATAAGAAATTGATAAAATCTAGAGATGTAGTTTTCTTTGAGTTTCCAAATTCTAAAGAAAATTCAGTTTTGGCCGAACAACAATTTTCTAAAGATGATAATCACCAACAATTCATCATTAGAGAAGTTGCTGTTGAAGAAGGGGAAAATAATGAAAATTGTAGTGAAACATCGGATTCAGAAGAAGATTTTATTAATATACCTGAAAATTTTTGTGAAAATATTGAAAATGATGCAGAAGTACCAGAAGCAGAAGACGTAGACGAAGTTCGCAGGTCTCAAAGAACGAAAAGTAAAAATGAAAAATATTTTAATTCAGATTTTATTACATATGAAGCAAATTTATGTAGTAAAGAAGATCCAAAAACAGTCGCCGAAGCTATGAGTAGTCACGATGCTGAGCAGTGGAAAGCTGCCATGGCGGAAGAATTAAATTCTCTTGAAGAGAATAAAACTTGTGTTAGTGTTAGCAATTCACCAGCTAATACCACCTAATACTATGTTCTAAAATAAAAGAAGGTGTTGTTATGTATTATATATATGTCAGTTTTAAAAAAATAAAATATATTTTCACGTTATAAAAGTTTCTCTGTGATTTTGTAACCCATTTCAACGAGTAATTCATCAGGTTATGGGCCCAGATCACCGTTATCACTGTTAGTTGTGTACAATTGTTCGAGTTTATTAACGCTATGGCAGACGAAGACATCAAATTCAAAATTCGGGTCCGCTGAACTTTGAGACCCACGGAATTTCATGATGATTTTTTTTTTATTGGAAAGCCCTATTGCTATAGAGCATTATAAGAGAAAAAAATTCTTGGATGATGCACATTTGAAATAGAAAATCGCAATTAAAAGTACTAAAAATCCGCCATTTTTTTTTAAATTTTGACAATTTCTGTCAATTATGTCTAGATATCAGATGGTCATAAATCTTAAAAAGAACGGTGGATGGACAATGTTGCCAGTACTTATTTCTGTAAATCGAATCCAATGGATTATTTAAAACATTGTTTTATTCAATGTTAGTTATATTTTATATTTATATTGATATTATTTTATAATTGATAAATGTTTACTTGAATAAATGAAAACATTTAGTATTTATAAATGGATCGAAAAATATAGCTAAATTGTTCCATAGACCAGGCCTCGTAGTTTTAAGAGACTAGTGAGAATCAAGTATGTGACCTTACCATTAGATTGGTGTGTGTATTATGAGTTGTAAAAACGATAGAAATTAGATACAAAAAATATGTCTATATTTTATGTAATCTTACAACTAATCGCATCTCACTAGTCCCTTGAGAATACGGCCACAGCAAAGCCAAGGCAAGGAAAGAAGAAGCTATTACTTATAACCTAATGTTTAAATTTTTAATAACAAAGGAAGTAATGTGATGTAATTTAATTTTGTATTTTTTTTGTTTCCTCGTCGGTAAAATTGAGTGTACATGTGAACATGATGAATTTCCAATAAAATTGTGCAATTTATCTGATATAATAGTATCTCTATTATATCAGAGATTATAATATTCTATTTTATCCAGTAATTTTTGTCACCTCTTGGAAACTTGCAGATTTTTTAATGTCGGTTGGTTATAATAAAAGGTAAGGTATCTTTTTTTTTCTCTCTTAATTCAAATAAAGTAATATTCATTGAAAATATGAATGAAGCAATTAAAAAAAAACTTTATAAAATGGCTAGGAGAGATATTATGCATTCTGATTATTGTCTTCCTGGTTCTGCAAATAAGCATGATTCAGACAAGGTTTTTCTTGAAAATAAATATAATTTGAATGTAAGTCTTGCTGTTCCTTGTACATCTCATTATACTTAGTTATTTAAGTAAGACTTCTAGTTCAGATTCTGGATACATTCTTATTGATTCTTCAAATTTTACTTTCATATGAATTCTTGATTATAATATTAATAATAATGCTTTAGATTACCTTCTACAAGGTCTAAAATCATTCCAACATGAATTACCACTGGACAATTGAAATAGATACAATTTTCTCTGGAAAATCGGTAACTAAACAAATAATTAATATGGAAGAATCAATATTTCAGTAGGTAACTTTATCTTGTGTGTCAATGTACTGATGTGGAGAAATTAAATCAGGATCTTGAAGATTGGGAAAATGTCTACAGTGTTGTAAGTATTATATAATTTGACATTAAATTTCCACTCTTTTTGTCATTGTTTATTTTTATACAAATTTTTTTTATAATGCAAGTTAATGAAATGTTTTAGATCACTGAGAAGGAGCAGCTATGGTTTTATAAGAAGTACAATGAGGATTATATATGGATTATCTAACTGAACGGTATAGCTGGCTAGGACTAATAGCAAAATCTATTTTCCATAATTTTGAAATGGCCCAGCTTTTTATAAGTAAGAAGTATTTACTTATCCAGAGTTTGCTTACATTGATTTTAATCTATAACAGAAAAAGTTATATAGTGTAAAACATTTAACTAAAATGGTTGTCGATAGAACTTATATAAAACTTTTTTCAAAAAATGGCTTTTTTTTAAATAAGCAATAGATTTTATTGTTGAAAATTAATTAATATTACCTGGGAAAAATTTTATTAAAATAAAACTTAATATCTTATAGTTTTATTTGTTAATATTTACAAAGTTAGCTATAGGATTATGTAACAGAATTTATTATTAGAAAAAATAATCATAATTTAATATATTTTAGAAGCTGGAATGACACTTAAAAATGCTGACTGAAAGGAAGTTAATATTGCAACATCCGAGGCAACATCATTGATTAAAAATTGCTGCAGATAGACTGAAAACTAAAAAAAAAGTTTGTAATAAGAAAAGATCCCTAAGAAGAAAGGATGTATTTTTTGAGAATATACTATTTTTTTTAAATGTAAAATATATTTTAATAATTTATGAAGATATTTCATTTTCATACCTTAATGACAAATGAGTATGATTCATAATGGCATTCTAAATATGAGTTTCAAGATAGTTGCTAATGTGCCAGCATAATCTATAAGGAATAAAATGTACATATTGAATACGTATACACCTTTTGGACCATCAGAAGTGGTGAAGATTATCCTAAATTCATAAAAATATTTATTATAAATATGTCTTTAAAACATACATAATTATATCTAGCAAAAGATGTAAAAAATATATCTTAAGTACTTACAAATTATGTTTTAAATTCGTATTTAAAAGGTAAGTACATTGTTAATTAGGTACATTGTAGATTGCACAACATATGTCTTATGACTGGTTTTTTCAAAGTCACATATGTATCAATTAGGCTTATGGGTTCTATAAATAGGGATTTTGTGTTTCTAGTGGCCAGTTTCTTGAAAATACTCAATAACTATTAGTATTCCATCACTTTTATGGAACCAATAAATAAATTGATACATATGTGACTAAGAAAACTGGCTTTTAATGAAATACTTTTGTACAAAAATATGTATTTTATACATATCATACCTACAGTTATAAATTACATCTGAGATTACATCTTAACTATATGTTTAAGATGTACTTATTTACTCAGTTTTACTAAAAAATGTATAGACAGAAATCCAAAGACCAATATCTAGACATATTTTATAAAAAAATAGTTAAATACTTTATAATCTATATTGATTGTGTTAAACTTTACTTTATGGAAGTTCATCTTACTAAGAACAATAAATAACTGAACGGTTAAACTAAACTTCCATTATTTATTCGAAAAATTCGCTTTAAATTTCAATTACAGCTGTTTCACTAATAACTAGCATCGTCAGATTGACATATTGAAATTACATGTTTGTTTGTTTGTAACTAGATACTTGATGTTGATAAGTAGTTAAGGCTAGACCAAGTATAGAAGTAATAAGACATAACAATATTAAAGCCTAGATGTTATTAGCCCTAAGGGATTATCTTGAATGTATTTCCCTCTAAGATCAGTATAACTGTGCAATGATATAGAAAAAACCAGGAAAAAACTATATCATGCTGATCTTTACAATAACTTAATATATTTATGTTACAATAAACTTGTAATTTGTCTTTTACTGTTAATTTCATTATGAATGGGGGTCATGATTGTTAGAATTAAAACGATCGAGTGGATTAATCAATAATCTATAAAGAAAAAGTAAAGCTTTTTTGAACCTAAAAATATCAACAAATTTTTTAAGTACTTTATTTCAAATCATTTATTTCGGATGAACTTGTGTGATCAGTTATGGAAAAACTGTAATAAGTACCTAGTAACCAAAACCTCAAATCAAATGGCGAGGAAATGCGCGGTTGCCGAGTTGACACCACTTATTTCATTTAGCCAAAACCAGTTGTGAAAAAAATGTTATCATGGTACCCATTGTTGTGGTAACGAGTAAAAAAAAATCCAAATCGTATATAATGGGAAAGTACATAGTTGTCAAATTGTTTACTTAAAATAATCAAATGCTAACTTTTGTTTAGCTAAAACCAGTTGTAAAAAACTGTTGCTATGGCAACCAATACCATGGAATCGCGAGCGAAGCGAGCGCGCCTGGTCGACTTTTCGCAATTCGCGCGCAATTTTCAATTTATTGATAGCACTAAATTTTTCTATTTGCAAATTGTGCTCAAATAGGAATATGAAGTTGTTAATTTGGCAACCGCGCATATCCTCAACATATGTTTTATTGAAAGTAAGGTATAAAACATAACAGAAACATAATATTCTAATAATGTTTATTATTGCAATTTTCATAATTATAAATACAAATAATTTTTTATATTCATACAGCTAATCTTTTATAATACAAATAATAACCCTTTCAAATATAAAGTAAGAATTGCATCATTTGTTAGTATTGATAAATTAACCTAGATATATCAATCTAAAATAAAATTCCTAATAAAAGAAAAATTGTCGTATAAAACTAAATTTAATATTTGTTTTATTTAAAATAAGACATAAAAAAAATCTATGTCAAAATACAACGCCCTCTGGTTATGTTTATTGTTTTAAATTTTTATTATTATACGTGCAAATAATACCATATAAAAAATCTTATACAATATAAAATTAATGTAACTAAAAGAAAATAAGCAGCACTGACAACGCCGATAAAAAAATTTAGATGTCAAAACTATATTAATTTGTGACCTTCTCTCTCTAGACACTCTAGACATTTAGACCATTGTAAAGTGTGATTATAACCTCTAAGGTGTCAACTGAAAGTAGTTTTGCTCAAGAATATTTTTAAAAAATAGTAAAATTTAAGTATTATTTCCCGGTTTTTTAAGTGATACAGATTTTCAATTAGTTTAAGATAATAACCTTTATAGTTTACAGTAAAAACATTTATCGCAATATAGAATTACAAAGTGTTAAATCAGTGCTATTTATTGAATTAATTTCGTGATTTTTTAAGTATTTAGTGAATGATCCAAGGAAATTTTTGTTTTAATCTACATTATTTAAGGTAAGCTATCAATCAAATTTAAAATCATCATGAAATTCCGTGGGTCTCAAAGTTCAACAGAACCCAAAATTCCGTTATTTGATGGAAGTAACTTCAGTAACTGGAAGTTTCGTATGGAAACACTGTTGGAAGAGTTAGACCTGATAAGTTTCATACAACAGTCATACAAGGACATGGTTACTCTGAAGGAAGACGATAAACCAGAAGTTAGCAGAGAAAAAGAAAATAAACTCTTGTTGCTGAAGAAAGGTGATAAAAAGGCCAAATCCCAAATCATTCAAAGAGTTTCAGACAGCCATTTGGAGTATCTGCGAGATCACGAAACTGCATTTGATACATGGAATGCTCTTGTATCTACCTTTGAACGGAAAGGGGTAGCGAATCAACTGCTTCTGCGAAAGTCCTTACTAACTTTGAAATATAATAGTTCGAGAGAATCATTAGCAAACCATTTTCTGAGGTTTGATAAACTAGTTCGGGAGTTACGTTCCAGCGGAGCCACCTTGGAGGAGTCAGATGTAGTTTGTCACTTACTTTTGACGATGCCTCCAGAATATGAAGTCGTGGTAACAGCATTAGAAACTTTATCAGTCGATAAACTCACCATCCATTTTGTTAAAAATCGTCTTCTTGACGAGGAATCCAAACGTGAAGAAATAAGGAGGAAACCAAAACATGATAATCAATCCCCAACTGTTTTTGCGGCATCCACCAATAAAAGACCTTGCTCAAGCTCAAGAAAAACGTTTCCATCTTCGAGCAACCAGAAAAAGGATGTGTTTCGATTCAAATGTTACAACTGTGGACTCAGTGGTCATAAAAGGTCGGAATGCAAGAAACAGAGCAGTAATAACTATCGACGAGGACTCAACGAAGCTAGAACGGCACATGATGTTTCTGACGAAGAGTCGAACGAACAGTTTTGCTTTCCAGCTACAAGTGATTCTCATAATGTACTGAGTTGGTATTTGGACTCAGGTGCTTCCGAACATATGGTCAAGGAAGAATCAGTTCTAGTTAATATTCAAGTACTAACAGATCCTATCAGGATAAAAAGTGCCAAAAATGGTGAAATTTTGATGGCTGAAAAATGTGGGGACATCAAAGTGAAGACAGTTGTTGGAAAAGAAGTGAGAGATATCACGGTTGAAGCAGTTCTCTTCGTACCTGGTCTTGAGTTCAACCTCCTGTCTGTTCGTAAACTGGAAATGAATGGTTTTGATATCCACTTCGGGAACGGAAAAGGAGTAATCAGGAAAGGAGAAGTTGTCGTAGCTGAAGCATATAGAAAACACAAACTGTATGAGCTTCATTTTATCCTAGATGCTGAGGCAAATATCTGTACTTCAACAGAAAATATTGATTTATGGCATAAGCGTATGGGCCATATCAGTTATGACAATTTGAAAAACTTAAAAAATTGTCACATGGCATGAATTTTGAAGACAATGAATGTTCCCGACAACTCTGTCAGATTTGTGTTGAAGGAAAGCAGTCCAGAAACCCTCACAATCAAGAAAGAGTTCGAGCAACGCGACCATTACAGTTAGTGCATAGTGATCTTTTCGGTCCCATTGATCCGGAATCCCATGATCGGAAGAAATATGTTCTAACGTTTATTGATGATTTCACCCACTTCACCGCTGCATATACCCTGAAATCTAAATCAGAAGTATTCCATTACTTCAAAATTTACGAATCAATGGCAACGGCACATTTCAACCTAAAATTGAGTCGTTTTCGATGTGACAATGGTCGAGAATACTTGTCAAATGAAATGAAGGAACATTTCGAGAATAATGGTATTCAGTTCGAGTTCACAATCAGATATACACCACAGCAAAATGGAGTGGCGGAAAGAATGAACCGTACAATAATAGAAAAGGCAAGATGTATGTTACTAAATTCAAAACTGGATAAAACATTTTGGAACGAAAGTGTCCTGACTGCAGTTTATCTCATAAATCGAAGCCCGACCAGAGCCCTGGATAACCAGGTACCAGCAGAATTGTGGTACGGAACAAAACCGAATATTCAGAAACTTAGGATTTTCGGTTGCGTAGCTTATTTACATGTCCCAAAGGAGCTGAACAACAACAAATTCGGAACAAGATCATTGAAATGCATAATGATTGGATATTGCTCAAATGGTTATAAGCTATGGAATCCCGACGAAAGGAAAGTCTATTATGGTAGAGATGTGATTTTTGATGAATCCAAATTCACATACGAGTCTGATGATTTTTATAAGACTCAATATCGAAATGAGACAAATTCGAGGGAAAAGTCATTCGAAAATGTCAAGCCAGGCGGAGCAGAAATCTATGAAGAAAGAGAATGTGAATTGTTTCCAATTCATGTGGATGAAGGGGAAGAAGAGACAACTGTTCTGAGAAGAAGTTCACGAAAAATGTCTAAACCCAAGTATTTGGAAGATTATTGTGTCATGGCAATGAATGCAGAATCTTTCGTAGATAATGTTCCACAAACATTAGAGGAAATTGAAACGAGAGATGACAAACAAATGTGGTACAAAGCAATTGAAGAAGAATTGATATCTCTTGAGGCCAATGCAACCTGGACTCTTGTCAAACTACCACTCGGAAGAAAAGCAATCGACAATAAATGGATTTTCAAAGTGAAAAGAGACGAAAACGGTGACGTCGAAAGATATAAGGCACGTTTGGTTGTAAAAGGCTGCTCTCAAAAGAAAGGATATGATTATACTGAAACTTACTCTCCTGTAGCCCGACTAACAACTTTGAGGACTCTTCTGGCAGTTATAAATAAAAGAAAACTCTTCGCTTATCACATGGATGTGAAAAATGCTTTTCTACATGGCTTGCTCACAGAAGAAATATACATGAAGCAGCCTCATGGATTCGAAAAAGGTAGAAATCTCGTTTGTAAACTCCAAAAATCCTTATATGGACTGAAACAGGCTCCCAGAGCTTGGAATATAAGATTTGATCAATTCTTATCAAGTATTGGAATGCAAAGATCGAAAAGTGATAAATGTTTGTATATGAGCAGAAATGAAAATTCCGAGGTATTCCTGCTACTTTTTGTAGACGACATCATTTTGACAGGAAACGTCAAAAGTGAAATAGATAAAATCAAAGTGAAATTGAAATGTGAATTCAGCATGAAAGATTTAGGAGAATTGAAACATTTTCTGGGCATAAAGATCAAAAATACTGAAAATGGGATGTTCCTGAGTCAGCCAGTCTATACAAGAAATCTTCTGAAACGGTTTCAAATGGAAGAATGCAAATCGTCAAAAACACCAATAGCAGTAAATTGTAATGAAGAAATGAAAATCGAAGAGTCTTCTGAATGTGTGATAGAGAAAAAGCCTTTCAGGGAATTAATAGGATGTTTGATGTTCCTTATGCTCAATACTAGGCCAGACATCAGCTATGCAGTAAATTTTCTCAGCAGATTCCAAAGCAACGCCACAGAAATCCATTGGTCAGGACTAAAACGAGTTCTGAGATACCTACAAGGAACTCTTGAACATGGACTACTTTATCCGAGTCATTCTGAAGTTCCTCTAATAGTTTATGCTGACTCTGATTGGGCTGCATCTGAAGACAGAAAATCCACCAGCGGATACTTATTTCAAGCGTACGATTCAACAATATGCTGGGTAACTAGGAAACAGAATACAGTTGCTTTATCGTCAACAGAAGCTGAATATGTATCCTTGGCCACTGCAGCGAGTGAACTAGTTTGGTTGAAAAATGTATTTTTGGACTTGAATATGAATTTGGAGGAACCTGTTACAATTTTTGAAGACAACCAAGCTTGTATCCATTCTTTACGAAAATGGGAACACCGTCGCCTTAAACATATTGATGTCAAATATAATTTTGTACGAGATCTCTACAATAAAAATGAAATTGACGTCAAATATGTAGAATCCAGAGAGCAGAAAGCAGATATACTGACGAAGCCACTAGCAATGGATGCATTCATGAGGATGCGCAAAGCCATAGGAGTTCTAGATTCTGCTGAATTGAGGCGGAGTGTTAGTGTTAGCAATTCACCAGCTAATACCACCTAATACTATGTTCTAAAATAAAAGAAGGTGTTGTTATGTATTATATATATGTCAGTTTTAAAAAAATAAAATATATTTTCACGTTATAAAAGTTTCTCTGTGATTTTGTAACCCATTTCAACGAGTAATTCATCAACTTGGATAATTTCCGATGTGCCCCCTGGTCGTAAAGCTGTTAAGTCGAAATGGGTATTTAAAACAAAATATAATGCAGAAGGAAAAATTGAGAGATATAAAGCACGCCTAGTAGCAAAAGGTTTTTCTCAAGAGTATGGTGTTGACTATAAAGAAACCTTTTCTCCTGTGGTACGTCATTGCTCAATACGATTTCTGTTAGCAATTTCAGCACAGTTAAATTTGGATATTCAACAAATGGATGTCGTTACAGCTTTTTTACACCCAGAACTAAAAGAAGAGATTTATATGGAACTGCCAAGTAATGATAGTAAGAATAAACGGACTTGTCGACTTCTTAAATCTATTTATGGTTTAAAACAAGCGAGTAGGTCTTGGTATGAAAAATTGGACTCTACAATTCTTAATTTGAATTTCAAAAAATCAAAGTATGATCCTTGTGTTTATTTTCTGGTCACTGGACACAAAATATGCATCGTTGCTGTTTATGTTGACGATCTGCTGATTCTGTCAAATGATGTCAGTTTGACTTTTAAATTTAAATTATTGTTTGGGTATGAAAATTGAACGAAAAGAAGATGGTTCAGTTACTCTTTCTCAAGAGAAATACATTGAAGATGTTTTGGAAAGATTCAAGATGAGCGAATGCAGAGGTACATCAACTCCTAGTGATGCTAATCAAATACTTACCGCTGATATGTGCCCTAAAAATAATGAAGAAATGAAAGAAATGGAGAACATTCCATATCGTGAAGTTGTTGGCTGTCTCCTTTATGCTTCAAACGGAACTAGACCAGATATAGCACATGCAGTAGGTGTGGTGAGTCGCTTTTGTAATAACCCTGGAAAGGTTCATTGGCAAGCAGTGAAACGAATTATGAGATATCTCAAAGCCACTAAATCTATGAAGTTAATTTTTAAGAAAAATGACGATGATTTAAAAGGGTTCTCTGATTCTGATTGGGCTAACGATAGAGACGATCGTCGGTCAACAACGGGTTTTGTGTTTATTTTATCTGGAGGAACGATTTCATGGAATTCAAAGAAACAACAAACTACGGCTATTTCAACTTTAGAAGCTGAGTATATGGCTGTTAGTTGTGCAGCTCAAGAACTGATATGGTTAAAAGGTTTACAAAATGAAATAATTGGAACTTCTACAAGAAAATGTATAATACTTTGTTATATATCTATTTAATACTCTTGGGTTCAAGAAATACCAAACAATTCTACACTTTATTAATGAATATTAAATCATAAACATGACAGGAATGCCAAAGTATATCTAATCATTACCAGGGTTACCCGTCATAGAATATTAATAAAATGCAAATATCTAACAGTCTTCCCCACTAAAAATGAAAAGTCATAGATTTAATCTAACTACTGGTTTCCGCTTCCTGGACGATCTCCTAGGTACCTGGATTGCTTGATCCGCTACAGGTGTTTGTATTGCATGGTCCGCTGTTTTATACGTGGATGCAGCTGATTCCATAAGCGTACCAGGTCTCTCCGGAACGTCTGATTCCAATGCAGAATCATCAGGTATATCCATAATTGATGTTGAAGTGGATATTTTCGGATCGTCAACTGGTGTCATCTCTGATATATAGTTTCGAGGGTTTGGAATGTAACGATTGATATCAACATTTGTAGATCTCATTTGATCAACATGCCTTCTATAATCTGTGCCGCCAACATCTACTATATAGTGTAACTTCCCATCCTGTTTTTTTACTATTCCAAATATCCATTTACAATCGTGATTTTGATAGAGCCTTATTTGAACCTTCTCTCCCTCTTGAAATTCTCTAATAGGTTTGTCTTCATTATCATCGTTATTCTTACTTGGCTGATCAGACACTTTAACTAAATCTATTCTAGTTTTTAGATTAAAGTTGAGTACCATTTCAGCTGGACTTTTACCTGTCGCAGTGTTGACAACTTTTCTATACCCTTATCATCCATGGCTGATCTTAATCCATCTTTAACCGTCTGCACATATCTTTCAGCTTGGCCATTTGTCGATGGATGTGCTGGTGCAGTTCGTTTGTGATAAATATTGTTTGATCTTAAGAACGATTGAAATTCGTGTGATGTAAAATTAGATCCGTTGTCGCTTACGATCGTATTAGGTAATCCAAATCTAGCAAAAATCTCTCGTAGAGCACGTATTGTATGATAACTGGTAATCTTCTTCATTATAACCACCTCCAGCCATTTTGTTCTTGCATCTACCACAATCAAAAAATAATTTTCCATGAATGGACCGGCATAGTCAATGTGTAGACGATGCCAAGGATATAATGGAGATTCCCATGTGTGAATTGGTACTCTAGATGGTTCTTTTAGTACTTTAGCACAACCTCGACAACCCTTTGTAATATTTTCAATGTCATTGTCGATACCTTTTCAATATACATAGCTTCTGGCAAGAGCTTTCATTTTTACGATTCCAATATGACCCATATGTAATTCGGTAAGTATTTGATTTTGAAATTTATAGGGAACCAAAACGCGTATACCTCTGTAAATACATCCATCATGTATCATTAGTTGATCTTCCATACCTTTATATTCAGTTTGACATAGGCTACTTCCAGTTTGTAATGCGTTATAAACTTGAATTAATTTTGGATCTTGTCTTGTTTCTCTTGCTATCATCTCTGATGTTACAGGTAAAACTTCTTCAATAAGCTGGTTAACTTGAAATTCTTCATGATCGACATCTACTTGTAGTGGATGTCTTGAAAGATAATCAACGTTAACATTTTCTTTGGAATTTTTATACTGGATTGTATAATCAAATCCAGATAAAAATAGAGCGTATCGTAATAATCGTTGTGCTGTCAGTGTTGGTAAACTTTTCTCAGGATGAAAAATTGATGTAAGAGGTTAATTATCAGTTACCAATGTGAACTTTCTTCCATAACAATAATTAAAAAATTTATGTAATCCCCAAAATATCGCTGTAGCTTCTTTGTCTATCTGGCTATAATTACATTCACTTTTGGTTAAACTCCGAGATGCAAAAGCGATAGGTCTTTCACCTTCCGCTGTTTTATGGGACAATATCGCGGATAATCCATACGGCGATGCGTCCGTAGCAATTATCAACGGTAAGTTTTCATCGAATGGTATCAAAACTCTATCGCTCATAATGTCCTCCTTGATTTTTTTAAAAGCAGCATTGCAATCAGAATTCCATATAAATTTTTTATCTTTTTGTAACAGTTGGTATAACGGATGTAGCTTAGTAGATATATCCGGAATAAATTTATTGTAATAGTTTACCATACCTATAAACTGTCGTAGTTGTGTAACATCTGATGGCCTTTCAATTGATGCTATTGCTGTTACCTTTTCTGGAGTTTTCTGTAGATCTTCTTTACTAATTGTATGTCCAAGATACGTGACGCTCTTTTCAAATAATTTACATTTGGATTTATTTAGGTGCAAATTAAATTTTCTTAATTTATCCATGAGAAGTCTAATTCGGTGATAAGTTTCATCTAGTGTACGACCCATCACTATAATATCATCAAAAAAGCAGGCAGTGCCTTCCAAATCATTGGTGATATTCTCGTCCATAAATCTCTGCCAAATATTTGGTGCTGTTTTGATTCCAAACATAAGTTTATTTACCTTATATAAACCCTTATGCGTACTTACGGTTTGTAACAGAGCACTTTCGTCTGACATTTTCATATGTAGGTAGGCTTTAAATATATCAAAAGTACAATAATACTGGCCATATTTTAATTTCTGATACAGGTCGTCAATTTTAGGAATCGGATATTTGTCATTCACAAGAAACTTATTGAGCGTAGTTTTATAATCGCCACATAGCCTAACAGTATTATTAGATTTTAGAACTGGAACGACGGGTGTTCCCCAATCTGAGTGCATTACTTTTTCATATGACCCGTCGCGTACAAGGCGATCAATTTCCTCTTCAATTAATATTTTAATCGCATAAGGAGGATCTCGATATTTTACGTACACTGGTGTAACATTCTCACGTAATTTGAGTATACCTTGTATATCAGGAATTTCACCAATTTTCTCTTCAAAGACGTCTTGATAGTCAGCGTAGATTTGATTCCTAAATCTTTTTATTTCTTGTGAAGCATCATGGCAATCTATGATTTGGACTGGAATGGAGTTCTTATTTATTCTCATTAAACGTAAAGCGTTTATCCATTCTCTCCCTAATATAGAGTCAACGTCTTGATTAACTATGTATAAATCACCTTTAATTTCTCTATCTTTGTATTGGACAAATACTTTACTTATACCTTCTATTGGAAACGTTTGTTGGTTGTAAGTTTTCAATAAAACATTTGTAGGACAAATTTCTGCAGTAGGCCACATTTTCTTAAACAATTTTGAACTCATTGCACTTATAGCTGCTCCTGAATCAAATTCCATTTCAATTCGTTTCTTATTTATCTGCACGGCAATAAAATATTTTCCCGCTTGATTTCCACAAGATGATTTTGTATATAAATCCAAATTTTTTATCTCGATCGTAGTTGATATTTGGTATTCCTCATCCGAATTTATTTTTGAAGCAGTTTTACAAATTTCAATAGTATTGATGTCATATAATGAATCTACAGAATCTGTATTAACATTTACTGTATGAGCAGATCGGTTTCCGGAACTATTTTTCTTTTTAAGGCATGCTTTCTCCAGATGGCCACGTATTTTACAAAATTTGCATTTTAAATCTTTAGCAGCACACTCGGATGCACGGTGGTTCGGTTCGCCGCAGCGAAAACAGTAAATTGTCCTTTTGTTTGAATTTGACGAATTTCCATTTGTATTAACTCTTTTAAAATTTTTGCCTGATGAAACTTGATGCACATTATTTTGCTGTATTGTATTACTCTGAAACTTCGCTGCTTCTATAGAATTTGCAATTTGTACCGTTTTAGTGAAATCTATTTTATCTTCTCGAAGTAGTCGTTCACGAATTTCAGCATCACGAATTCCCCGTATAAATTGTGATCGTAAATGTGTATTTAATGTTGAAGTGTGACAAGCTGAACATTTAAAATTACAGTAAATGCTTAGTTTTTTTAGTTCAGCCACATAATTTGAAATTGATTCCCCTTCATTTTGCATCCTTTGTAAAAACTTATGCTGTTCTGATATTTCGTTGGGTACTGGACTAAGATGATCTTTTAATAACTGAATAAGTACCATATAAGACTTTTTATTTGGTGTATCTGGTGCAGTTAAACTTTGTAAGAGTTGATAGTATTTTGGTCCAATGCAGTTTATAAGAACTTGAACTTTTTTATTGGGATCTGTAATTTCTCGCAATTCTAAATAATTTTCTAACCTTTCAATATAGCTAGGAAAATTTTCTTCATTCTCATTGTACACATCAAAATGTAAATTCGGTGTACTTGGTCCTGGTTTATTTAAATTTTCCAAAGCCTTTATTAGAGCATCCAGTCCTTGTACGTTTTCGTCTGGCATTTCGAGATTTTTCTTAATCTCACAACCTCGTCGCCACTGTTATATATCTATTTAATACTCTTGGGTTCAAGAAATACCAAACAATTCTACACTTTATTAATGAATATTAAATCATAAACATGACAGGAATGCCAAAGTATATCTAATCATTACCAGGGTTACCCGTCATAGAATATTAATAAAATGCAAATATCTAACACACTTTTCTGTGATAATCAGGGGATGATGAAATTTGCAGAAAATCCCATTGTGTCACAAAGAGCCAAACATATTGACGTTAAACATCATTTTATTCGAGAGAAGATCGAAAATAAAGATTTTGAATTGAAATATGTTTGTTCTAAAGAAAACGTAGCTGATTTTCTAACAAAGAAGTTATTTAAACAAAATTTTGAAAATTGTGTAAGAAGAGTTGGTTTATTTTTAGAAGAAAAAGAAGAAGCCTAGAATAAACATAAAGAAGGGGTGTTAGAGTATATTATGTTCATTAGTAGGCTATTTGGTTGTTATGCATATATGTTTTATTGATTTGTAAGAGATTACTTTTGTCACTGTTACGTTTATATTAAATATACAGTTTTTTACCTAAAGCTAAACATTTTATTCAAACTGTGGAATTAGCTCTGCTAACAAAATACGTTATCTGAACAAATACAGTTAGACATGGTGTACGGACTGCTTAATCGCCGTATTCGTGAAAAAATACCCCGCGATAAAGTAAATGACTTTAACGAACTGTTACAACAAGCTCGGCAGCTTGAAGAGACTTTTGAGCGACACGAAAAATTTAACGCGAGTGAAAACGACAAAGACAATCGTCCACGTTGTCAATATTGTCGGAATGTTGGTCATTGTAGGGAGGAGTGTCGAAAACTTCAAAATAAACCTAAAAAGGAACAGAAAAACACGGAAATGTTTAGTACAAGACCAAGTCAAAGTTTGCCAAAATCGACACCTAGTACGATGCCTACGTTAACGTGCTATGGTTGCGGTAAACCTGGCTTTATTCGGTCTAACTGTCCAGTGTGTCAAAAAACTGAAACAGCCGCGATGGAATTTTTTAGTTTAGACTCTTAAGTGTGTCCGCGCGCGAGACCTGTGTTAAATGTTAAGATTTTGGGACATTTTGGACAAGGGCTAATAGATACAGCTGCCAAACAAAGTGTTGCTAGCCATACACTGTTTAACCTTTTAAAAGGTGAAGGACAACATTTTGACCCTGAAACAATCACAGTAACCTTAGCTGATGGGTCAAGACAGACAACAGAAGTATTTACTACACAAGTTAATGTAATTTTGGAAAAAAATAATTTCTACAAAATTTATAACATTTCCTGGAACAGAAACTAAAACTCTGTTTGGCATTGATTTTATTCAAGATGCTAAAATCATTTTAGACACTGCCAGTGGAAAATGGCGTTTTTCAGACAATCCAAAACAAGAATTTTAATTAAAGTATGAAAGCACTATACAAGAGGATTTAAGTGAATTTTCCATGGCTAATTTAAGAAGTAATATAAATACTGATGGCCTAAGAGCAGACGAAGGAACTATGTTGTCAGAAAGTGAAAGAGATACGTTTAGTCTGGGGGGAGAAGCAATACCCCACGTAGTCCACTATATAAAAGCCAAGGAGTTACATGAAAAGCAACAAGATCGTCAGAAAGCAAATGCAGATACCAAAAGAAGAGATGTTCCCAAATTTAATGTTGGTAACAAAGTCTGGGTGAAAGTTCACGCCTCAAGTAATGCAGCTAAAGGAGTCACTTCCAAGTTTTATCCAAAAAGAGATGGACCATATGAGGTAATTAAAGTCATTTCACCAAATAATTATCAAATTGCCAATGTTAAGGATTTGACAGTGCCATTGAGGGTTTATCATGTATCTTCATTAGAACCCGCAAATGTTCTAGACGAGGACGAACAACCAGTTGTGGCCATAAGAAAGAGAGGAAGACCTAAGAAAAAAAAACAACAATTAGCTGGTCTCTTCTCATTCGCTCGAGACCAGGGGGGGAGAGTATAACAGATATTTCACTACGCTCCTGCCCTAATCCATATAAAATTCATCTGTACGCAACGGTGGTACTGTCGGCAGGTGATCTTTGTAACCTGAGAAGATGGGGTGTTTTCGTTGCAGCAGTCAAACTCAGTTTTCAAGGGTAGTAGCAGGTAGTAATATATTTGAAGCCGTTAAGAAAGGTTATTCGCATCGCTTTACACTCGTGTATTACGTAATAATCCTTTTGTATTATTTTTCCAATAAATATTTACAAACGTTGAAACTGTTATTTCGAATCGAACCCTTACTTGGAATAAACATATTCTACACATTTAATATTAGAATTTTGGGAAACAATCCGCTTCATTCGATATTTTCAACCTCTTGAATTATTCTGTGAAGTTTGAATTATATACAATAATTCGTATTATTCATATTCCTTTAAAAAACCTATTACTACCCATAAAATTAGGAAGATGTAGATTAACTTATACTAAGCATACTTTTATTCATTATATAGATTTAAATGAAGTAGTTAAGCAAACTAATATTTTAAGAAATAACTTTTTAGTAATTAAAAATAGTATATTAAAAATAAATGCTTCAAACCCTATCTCTTATCACAGTTTAGCTGAAAATATGTTGAGAAGTACAGAATTCTGAATTAATACATTAATGAAAAAAATAGAAAATATACCTCATATTCGAAATAAAAGAGGATTAATAAACAGATTAGGCAAAGTTAATAAATGGTTATTTGGAAATCTTGACTCTGATGATGGTATCAGATATGAAAATGCTATTATATTCTCAAAATTAAATTCACTTCATAATTCAATAATAACGAGTCAAGAAATTTTAGATATGATTAATTATTTAAATGAAATTTATAAACAAGACGAAATTCCTCAATTTAAGAATGTTTTAACATATTATTTGTTCCTCGCTACTCAGGTAACCTTTTCAAAATCAAAACTTATTTTTGCTATACATATTCCTATCCTAAAACCAAAATACTTAGAATTTTACCACATTTATCCTATAATCCAAAATCATAAAATATTTACACCTGTTTATCCTTATTTGGCACGAGAAGATCAAGAAACTCAAGCCCAAAAAGAAGAATGTCCGATATTAGAAGATGTATATTACTGTAAACAAGATTTCATAACAAGAGATAACTGCACACTGCAACTTTTAAACGGTGACTTTCCAGAAAACTGTTTAACTAATGAAATAGACGTCCAAGAAACAATTATCGAACAAGTAACTAAATATGAAATTATAATTATTCCAATTAAATCAGAAAGAATTATTTCAAACTGCATTAGAGATGAATTTTTAGAAATAAATCGTCCGAAAACCTGCGAAATTACAATTAAACAAATGAAATTCAGCAATAATCAACAAATAAAAGAAGGAAAACCACTAATTTTACCAAAAATTGAAATTTCATCTCTTCAAACACGGAAAACATTCCGAACTTCAAATATAAGTAAAATCAATTTCGAAAGACTTTACGAAATAAATCAATTATCAAAACAATTAACACCGATTAAAGAAACCAACAGTGGTTCTATTATTATATCAACAACAATTGGATGGTCTACAACAATATTAATTGTAATTTTAATAATAGTAATAATAACAACAATAACGTTCAGAAGAAGATGAAAGAAATGCAACAAAATCAAAATTCCCACCGAAATAGAATTGGAAGCCCTTCAGAAGAATATTCCTGAAGAAAAACGAAAAACTACCTACTTCCTCTATTTTTTCGTCTTAGGGATAGAGGAGTTACAGTTCCCTAAATAATAGACTATTGTTTTATATTACGAGTATATTTGATGTAACATAATATATTTGTTTTTCAACCTTTATTAAAATATTGTTATTGTCACGTATTACTTAATATATAAAGAAATGCACGTATTTAGTTAAGGACTTCATTGGTGACTTCATTATTTGCAGACTTCTTGCTTATAATTTCTTGTTGATTTTTGTAAACGATAATTTTGTATTAATAAATAATTGTTTTGTTTTTAAAAAGTGTTTTGAGAGTGAAGAAACATAATTTGAATGAATTGAATTATTCCACAGAGTAATAATACTTGTTTTATCACTCTGTGATTATTCTTTCAATAACTTAATTTTTTTACAATTTTATTTTTAGGTGATTAATTATGATTTATTGGTTGACCTTCTACTGCTGTAATATGAATTCTTTGTAATTATTTTATTTAAAGCTTCATATCACTGTTAAATGCGGTTTTTCCGGTTCTTCATTGTACAATATTTACATTAGAAATTTCTAACTGAAAACTTATTAATCCTAGTGGCTCTAATGAGGATAATGGAAAACTGTTATCAAATTATTGCATTATCATCCGACCTTGATACATGTGCAATGTTTCAAATTAATCAGACCTCTAGAAACCGGTGAAAATTAGGCCCAAAGATTCAGTTACATAGATACATAGTTACAACCAAAGCTAATATTAAAGCGCGTTAATAAATAGGCTTTCATTAGCAAAACGTGTACATAATGCATGTGTTTGGCGGAAAAAACACTCGAAAGAGCTTGTAAGCAATATAGCGATGTCATGCGTTTTTTTCCGCCTAAGCGCAAGCAATGTTTGACCATTTTTTAACATCTACCAACTAGAATAAAACGTTGTAAAAATATAATACAAGAATTTTTTTTCACCACTAGCCTATATACCTAACTTTATTGACTTTTGTTGAGGTAGTAAAGTTGTTCATTTTTAACCAAGGTAAAAAAATGACAGGGACTACTTAATGAGCACTAAATCGCAATCCATTTGACATAATGTGACGTTAACTGATACAAAGACAAAATGAAAAAATATTAGTCCACCTAGTTATTTAAAAATGAAAATCAATTAACCTATCCATGTATTTTTATAGCGATTTTAACCATACAATACAATACTCATTATCAAATCAAAACAAAAATTGAATTTAATATGTTATTGATTGCCTTGTCACTGTCATGTCATGTGAAACGGGAGTGACTGTTGACCCTTCCAAAATTTATAATAGCTTTAAAAACTAATTTAAAAAAACTAGAGTGATTGTATATAGTAAAAAAAATGCTATATTAGCCACGGTAGAAAAGTCTATTGTTGCCTCGACAATAATAACCCACTTTTTTACCTTGGCGCATAATTACTATTACCCTTCACAATGTTATTTAATTAATAATAATAATATTTAATTACAGTGATGAGATACACAAATTCTTACCTCCAGACCAACAAATAAAAGCGGTTATTTTAAAACCAAAATTGAGCTTTGCTAGAAAGTTGCTTAATAATTCAATTATATCTGTGTTGTTGTTTTGAACGGAGAGATTTAAAATGGCTGCAAGAAACGTGATTAACGTATTCAGTTTCATTTTAGATGTGTTTAATGTATGGGAAGTAAGCTCAGTTTATATGAGAAGCATGTTATCAGGGAGGTATTTGGCATCAGTAATATTGCGAATTAGTTTTGTATGTAGGTAAATGTAACTGTGTGTAAGAGTAACTGGCAAAACATGTTAAACATGAACGCAAACAAAGTAGTAAATAGTATCAGAGTAATAAGTAAACATAGAGTAGGCATATTCCCTACTACTTGTCGTCGAGACAGATTTGTTTACCAGTAGAGCATTGTCAGACGTTGTGTTTTGTAAGTACAAAGTAGGAAACAAAAACGTAATGGTATAATTTACAACAATTTTATTTTACTTTTAAGAGGAGATTTTTAGTCAGAGAAAATATTCTTTAATGCATTTTAATATTCACTTTCTTACCTTTCGATAATACTGATAAAAAAGCTCTGCATCAATTGTATCAAATACCCACACCGAAAATTTGGCATCAGTGCCTTTGTTTGTTATTGTCTAGAGGTGATTAGCGCTTTGTTCGATTTTTCCTGAATTTTTGTGTATTTAAGTGAACTTTATAAAGTGTTTTATTTATTTTTAATATTGAAAATGGTGAAAACCCGAAAAGCGTGTATAATTTGTGGTACTTAGCAAAATGATAATCTAACCTATCACCGGTAAGTTATTCACTTCATTGGCGTAGAATTAGCAACTTCAATTTATTAAAATTAAGAAAATCAAATTAATAATGAAATACATATAATATCCTTTTAGATTTCCTTCCGATAATAATATGTTAGAAGTATGGTGCCATGCCATAAGTATAGATATAAATTTCTTACCAAAAACTAACATTTATATATTACGGTGTTACTCTAACCAATTATACGCCACTGTACGGCTGTGTTTACCTACACCTCTAGATGTCAATTTTATTTTCTCTCTCAATTATAGGTTTATTGCTATTGACTACAAACTGTATGTTATTGTGTTGTTGTGGCACCTTTATGTTTACTTATTACTCTGACTCTGAGATAGTAATTATGCGCCTAGGTAGAAAAGTGAATTATTATTGTCCAGGTCTTAATTGGATCCGAGGCAATAATATACTTTTCTACCGTGGCTCATATAGCATTTTTTTCACTACTGGCATTATATTTTTTTAAATATTAGCACTTCCATTTCACATCGCATGACAGTTGTGTACTTAGATTATTAAATCATTTTAGTTTTGATTTGATAAGTATTGCTCTCGCTATGAGAATGCATGGATAAGTAAGGAAAAATCTTTTTTCATTTTTTCTTTGTATCAGTTAACTTCACATTCTGTCAAATGGATTGAGATTTAGTTTTAATCAAGTAAGCCCTGTATTCTTCTACCATGGTTAAAAGCGAACAACTTTACTACCTCAACAAAAGCCAATACCTAATAAGTTATTAGGTTTTACAGTTAGTAATGAACAAAATTATTTAAGTTATTTAGAAAATGAAAAAAGAAGATATTTTCTATAAATATTTAGTCTATATTTCAGAAGTGCAGCTGTAACGTTAGTTATATACCTATTGAAATTTTATTTTCTTAAATCCATCCCTGATAATAATGTATTCTTCAAAATATCGTCTTTTATGCAATAAGTATCATTTACTGTGGACATTTTCCTAAGCATATTATTTGCCATATGCTATGGGATTTTCCTATTTAAATTTAAAGTTTGAAACTTAACTGCATTATTATTAAATATTCCTGTTAGCAGATTCTTTAAATAAGTAATATTTTAAGCAGATATTTGTAGCCTAAACCACAGTAATTTGTAAGCTATTCGTATTCATTACATTTAGTTTTTCAGGTTCAGGTTTCAGTTATGTATGATTAAAATAAATAAATTATGCTACCTGCTAGTTGTATAATACAAAGACAACTTTATTACACGATATATTTTTATTATCAATTATTTAACGATATGTTAACAACAATAAACTTCTCAGATTTTTAACATCCACTATTCAACTCGAAACAAATAAATCCTAAATCACTGTTGATGGTGAACCGGATGTGGTTTGTCACTTATCTCCAAAACACTTTGGTGGATCTGGTAACCTTTTTAATTGACTGATATCGCGTTTTAATGTTTGTCCATTTTTATTGGCTTTGGTCACTTTATTTCCTTTTCTTTTGATGTCTGCGAATTTTCCTTGTGTAGTGAAATTTGAACAAATTATTATTTTTTTCCATTTCCCTATATAATTCCTTAAAACAGTACGCCACATTATTGTGACGTCACTGTCGCCATAGCATTTTATCCAAACAACACCTGTGGCCTGTGGCCTTATGGTAGTTAGTTTACATTGAAGTTTTTTGTATTGCGCATTTTGTTTTTTTTTGTAGAATTTTTGACATTATAGTGCTATATAAACACATTATTATAGTTAAGGAAAAGTTTGAGTTATATTTGAAAAAGTTTTATTTTGTTCTAAGGTGAGAAAAAATTTGAATAATATTACTTAATCTCAAAAGCAAACTTTTTCATATAAAACAAAATAAAACTTCTTTAAAAACGACTTCAAATATTCTTTAACGATAGTAATGTGTCTATTTAGCACTATAAAACTCATAAACAAGAAAATACATAATATAAAAATCTTCAATGCAAATTAACTACTATAAGGCAAAAGTTTGTTTGGATAAAATGCTTTAAACTAACTCTAATAATGGCGACAGTGACGTTTCTAATAATGTGGCCTTAGACAAGGAAAGAGAGAGGACTGCGCATTGGAATCAATTTATGTAACCCATTCACCACCAAACCACAGAGTATATAATACAAACCAGAGTATCGACTCGCTGTCGGCACCTTTGATGTTTATAAGACAAGAGCGGCCATTTTTTGGGAGTATAAACCACAAAACAGAAAATTGGTTTTCTGTTTTGTGGTAACCAATATTCTGTTTTGTAGTATATGCTCAGGGTGGTACTAAAAGAATTGTAATTATAAATAAGACCCGTACTTGAAATTTTTCTTTATTGTTGAGATAATTGTTATTATCAGAAAGTTTAGAAA
Source organism: Ophraella communa (assembly GCA_035357415.1). Taxonomy (NCBI): domain Eukaryota; kingdom Metazoa; phylum Arthropoda; class Insecta; order Coleoptera; family Chrysomelidae; genus Ophraella; species Ophraella communa. Next base: position 15,895,366 of record CM068985.1, on the reverse strand, counting down.
AATAGAATTTGTTGTCAACAAGATTAATAATATTAACTAAACGTAGATTTATTTGTTTTTAAAAAAAGTAAAATTGGTTTTTTAGGTTAAATAATTACATATAAATAGAATTTCTACGCAAAATAAATAATATGTATGTCTTACATGCAATTTTCCTCGTTAGTAAGGAAGGATATAAAAAAACACATCAACAGCTTTAAAATTTATTTGTTTCTCCAAATTAACAATTTATCTTTATTTTCATTACTTTTAAAATTTCTGTTGATACATTTAATGGTAGTGTATAGTCTTAACCTAAAATATAATTTTTTCACATACAGTAATGGAAAATGTGTACAAGGATGAATAAAAGTTTCATTACTACTAATATTTATTATAGTTTGCAGAACACGATCTTTTATTGCCAATTCTTCAAATAGTTTTTCAAAAATGTTATTTACTTTAGCAATAAATATAATAAAACTATTACCTGGCATTAAAATATTTCCATAGACACCATTATCTTTTTTTCTATATGCTTTAAATAAAAAAAATAAAGCTGAATCATCTAAATTTTCAATGGATTTAGAATAATGCTCACATTGTATGTTGTTGTAAACATTTTTTTATTAAATATCCACTTACAGAACACTGAGAAGTAGTATTTATTTTGTAACGACAATGTTGTTATATGTACAAACGAGTTAACTGGAAAAGAAATTATGAGAAGATACGACGGACAGTTGAAACACCGGCAGAAAGATGGCAGTTTTATATGCTACCGACTCGGTATGAATGATTCGATACATAGGTCAACGCAGGCGAAGCAATCGGCAGAGTTACTCCGACATGCAAGTAAGTCGTATCGACTAGCACTCGCAAACAGGAACTCTCACTGGTGGTGGAACACCAATTTCGACCTACCTTAGACAGGTATTGACTGTCTAGTTTCCTCGACGGGGTCTTAGACGAGTATTGATCGTCGACGACACCGCTCCCTACCTGGTGAAGGGTATTGACCTTCTCCGTTACCCAATCGGAAGGAGTACTGATCCTCTCCGATTTATCCGTATACCGGGTCCACGGGAGTATTGATCTCGTGTGACTTATCTTAACCCTGTAAAGGATATTGCCCTTTACAACACGATATTTCTCCGGAGTATTGATCCGGAGGGATAACCCCCCATACCTAAATACCTTTACGTCGATCTAACCATTTATTACAGAATCAACGGATGTCCATACGGCCAATGACGGAAGATGGTTTCGGCTGGTAAAAGAAGACTCTCGAAGATATTATATATATGTATATAATTGTATAAATCTGTGTTTGTTTTGTATCGGACAATAAATATCTAGTAACACAACCCGTATCTTTGTTCTACCATAGCTACCCTAAGCGGCAAAAGTAACTTAACGCCTTAGCCACTCTCAGAATAAAGGGTGCGCGACGAGGCAACGTTACATAAACTGGCGCCCGAGTAAAAATACTAGATACGTTAGGCCGCATAGATAAAAGAACAAAGAGTTCTAATAAAGGGTACCTAGACGACGAAGGGTTGTTTAATTCGTATATATTTTTTTACCGATTTAAAATAGTTTGTACAGATACAAAAATGTCAGTTCAGGAAGAAGGGGCTACCGCTGGTTTAGAAATCGCCGACACAAAAGTAGGATGGATTTACAAATTAAGAAAAGAGGACCTTATAAAGGAATTAGAAAAATTTAATTTAAACGCAACAGGGAACTTAGACACATTACGGGCAAGGATGTCTAAATTTGTAAGAAAACTACATGACGACAACGGAAAAGATCAACTAGAAAATCAACAACAAGAAGAACAACAAACTGCACACGATTCGTCGGAACATAAAGAGGCAGATGACACACAAAGAAATCCAGTACACCCGCAAATAGACTGCGCAGAAGTTGAAAAAATCAGAAGATGGAACTTACAATTTAACGAGCATAAAGACCCTATAGAATTTATAGAAAGAATTCAGGAATTAAAAGAAATATATCAATTAGGAGACGAGACTTTATTAAGGGCATTACCCGAAATATTACGAGGAAAAGCGATCCTGTGGTATCGGAATAACAGGCACCTATGGGAGTGTTGGCAAGACTTCATAGAAGATTTTAGTTCTTTCTATATACCGATAGATTTATCGACGCACTTAGAAGAGAAAATTATAGAAAGAAAGCATAAAGACAACGAACCGTTCAAACAATTTGTCACAGACATACAGACACTAATGAGACGACACACCGGTTTTAACGACAGCCAACAATTGGAAAGAATATATAGAAATATGAACGCAAAATACAAGTTACACATTCGTAGGAATGAAATTTACTCAATTAGACAGCTAACACGACTGGTAGAAGAAATTGAAGAGATAAAAAAGGAAATTAAAGACGGAGAGAGACCGAAGTTCGAAAACACGGCCAATTATTATACCGGACGGGACACCCACAAAACAAATAAAATACTAAATTACGACAGACCAAGCTGCTGCTGGAAATGCGGGAAAAGAGGACACAGCCGTGATAAATGCTACGCAAAACCGATACGATTCTGCAGTCATTGCGGAATGATAGGAATAACTGCTATCAACTGCCACTGTCAGAAGCAGGGAAACGGAAAAAGGACAGACTCTTCAGGAGGCAAGACGAAGCCCTCAATAAAGACCTCTCTGACCATTAAAACGGATTCAAAACCAACGGATGAAAGACCGCATATCAAAATTTCCACAAATGATGGACTTACAGTAAACGCTTTAGTAGATACGGGTTCGCACTATTCTTATATAGGGAAAACTGGACTGAAGAATTTAAACATGTCCATACACAGAGGTACATCGGAAACAACCTCAGCAATATTAGCAAATGGTGCAAAGTGGAAATAAAGAGGAGTATCATCATCCCATGTACAATAGCCGGGAACTACGGCAAAACCAAGTTTTTCTACATACCAAACCTACAATCCGAAGCTATTTTAGGAGTAAAAGATATTTCAGACAGGAAAATACCTTGGGAAACGTTATTTCGGAGCGAGCAAACAGAGTTAGAGGAACTAGAAATTTATAACAAATTGATACACATAGACCTCAGTCAGGTGAACAGGCAAAAAGACGCAAAACTTGAAACAAGCGTAAAAGAAATTACGGAACCGGTCTCCACAGGAGAGACAGATTTAGAATTACGAAGACGTTTCGAAAAATTACGCTACGAAAACAAAAACCAAATTGCATTAACCATTGGCCCAGAAAACCGAAGCAATAAAGACGTAAGCTGTTATAATATAAACAACGAGCTGCCCGAAAAAGAAAAAGGTACCTTAAGCAAATTTCTACTCTGGGAAAAAATAATTCAGTTAAGCAACTACTTTTGGGGCATATGGTTATTAACTGAAATTTTAAAGTGTCTTTAACTTTAAATATCTTAACTGAAAGTTTCGATTAGACTATGATGTCATTAATTTACCATTGCCCAACGTACATTTTGTGTTAAGCAACTGTAAAGATTTTTGTTGAACATCCTCGGCATAGAATTACTTAACTGAGATGTTCGCTTAAAGTTAAACGTACATTTTAGATGTATATGCGATTCTTTGGATTATTTAAGCCGAATTTTTAGTTAACAATTGTTAATAGTGTAGAAAGTATAACTGTACATTTGAGTACTCATAAAGTAGCTTTTCACTTATGTTAATTGAAGTTTCAATATTTGTTAACACTTCTTTAAGGTTTAGTTTAATCCAGAATCCCTCTTAATGTTAACTGTATTTTCATAATTAATGTAATCATAATAGAGAATATTTCTTAACCGATTTTATTATTTACCTAATCTAAATCATATGTTATTACTTTGTTTTAATTTTTACCCAAGTATATGAAATTATAAAATTTTCAGCAAATGCGTATATTGGAAATTTACATACTTATTTTAAAAATAGCAAAGATATAACATACGAATTAAATTAAATATCGATTTGGTAAAATTTTTTCTTTGTGTGAGAATCATAAAAGGAGAATAAAAATACACAAATTGTTAACAATGCATATAATGTATTTACATAAATAGACATAATATAAACAAAATAAAAAAACGCTTCCAATAAAAACAAATAATAAATAAAATATAATGATCCACTTTTCACCCATGCTTCTAAAGCTCGTCTAAATCTCGACCGCATGCCAATATTAGTAATTAATTGGGAAAGCTCATTTTCACTAAGCCCTTTCATGGTTTCTTCATCAATTGTTTCTCCTAATAGCAAAAAAGCACAGTTTTTAAACCGTTTAATGAAGCATTTGCAAATATTTATATATAGTAACGTTAAAAAGAAATAGATGAAATACTTACATAGATAGTACCTAACAAATTAAAGAAATTTAATCTTACTGTTAAATTTGAATGAGCTCCTCAAATTCCCACTGTTTCAAAAGTTCTTCCATTCTGCGGTAATTTCAATAATTGTCTTTTAATAAATAGTTATTAATTAATTGTAAAGATCACACTAAATTTTTCACCAATTTTTAGAAGACTAGGTTACACAATTATAAAGACCAAAACTTAAACACACCCTAGGTAAATAATGAATAACTTCACTCTTTTGCTGGCCTGATACAGAGTTGCCAGATAAGGATAAAAAAATACACCGCTAATTACATAGCCGAAAACCGCATTCACATAAAACGAGGTAAACTAGTAACATTACATTATGAATACCCGATAAAAGTAGGCATTAATATTTTACCACTTTTGTTTAAATTAATGTAAATTTATCGGAATAAACTATAACATTTATAATGGAAGCTGATGAATTTCAATACAACCGACAAATTTGAAAGAAATTGTTTTGATCGTTAGGTACAGCTTAACTGAAAAGTGTTGTTGCTTAATCGAACAGTACGGTCTGCGTAACCATAAAAATTAGTTGTATAACTGAAGGGGATGATTATTAACCGAAAATCAAAGTTAGGTAACCGAAAAGTACCGTTGCGTAATCGAATAGCAGCGTTATTAAAGCATAAAGCAGATTTACCTAATTGTAGAGGAGAATTAAGTATTCGAAAAATCACTATTACTTAGTCGGAAAATACAATTATTGTAATTGGACTATTCAATAGGTACCTTAATAGAAAAATAGGTATGGTTTTTTTAAGTGAAAAATATTTGCGTTTTTATATAATACTAATTAATTTTACACTTTTTTATTTGCATTAATATATCTTATTTCCATATTGTGTGGTTATGTAATGGATTAATTTCGTTCTTTTATCTCATAATCAACTAACCATTTATTTAATAAATAAATGAATAAAGATTTTTCCTTTATCTCACTTTCTACGTTGTTTTTTCCATATACCTACTTACTTGTTTCCATTGCTTTATTGGTATTATTAAAATGAAATTAAAGTTAACTACTCCTAAAATAATCTTAAATATATTTCAATTAGGCGAATTATAATTTCGATTACCTCAATCTAAAAAGTAGTTCATTTTACTAACCGTGACTTTGAGTTAACAATTGTAACATTTATGACGTAGGATGCTAAACTTACTGCTTCAGTTAAGCTTAAAAGAATATTTCAAATATAACCGAATGTAGCAGAATTTCGAAATCAGTTATACTACGCAACTTTTCGGTTATTAACATTATATTTCGATTAATTTTCCTTAACTCAAAGTCATGAGTGGTTAACTAGGTAAAAACTTACGAAAATTTTTTCCAGAGTAAAAGACGAGATGAAAAAATTTGAAAACATTAAGGGAACAACACCTTTAGTGGAACATACAATAAAACTGAAACATAAAGTACCAATCAAACAGCGACATAGACCTAGAAACCCAATGATGCAGAAAGTGATAAACGAAGAAGTAGACAGAATGCTAGAAGAAGGAATAATAGAAAAATCAAACAGTCCTTACAGTTCCCCGATAGTGATGGTACAAAAGAAAAATAAGAGTTATAGGTTTTGCATAGATTTTAGGAAAATTAACGAGATTTCGGAAAAAGACGCATATCCACTAACGTTCATCAACAACATATTGGAAAAATTAAAAACTGCAAATTACATATCAACGTTAGATCTAAAAAACGGCTATTGGCAAGTACCTTTAGCTAAACAAAGCAAGCCAATAACGGCGTTTACGGCTCCCGGAAGAGGATTGTTTCACTTCAAAGTACTACCTTTTGGACTCCACTCTGCGGCGGCAACGTTCCAACGATTGTTAGACTCGATAATAGGTCCAGAAATGGAACCACACGCGTTCGCTTATTTAGACGACATAATAGTACTCAGTAAAACCTTCAATGATCACCTGCAGCACCTCAAAGAAGTCTTTAATAAACTTAGAGAAGCGAATTTAAAAATAAATATAGAAAAATGCAGTTTTGCCAAATACGAAATCAAATATTTGGGACATATTGTCACTAGGCAGGGAATTAAGACGGATGAGGACAAAATTAAGGCAATCGTAGATTACACTCCGCCGAAAACAGTCAACAACTTAGAAGATTTTTAGGGATAATCTCATGGTACAGAAGATTTATAAAAGATTATACCACGACAACAGCACCGCTGACTAACTTGCTTAAGAAAAAGCAGAAGTGGACATGGGGTAAAGAACAAGACGAAGCATTTCGCAACATAAAGAAATTATTGACACAAGCACCCATACTAATATGCCCAGACTTCACAAAAAGATTCTACCTGCAAACGGACGCGTCGAATTCAGGATTGGGAGTAGCCCTAATACAAAAAGATGAAAACGGTTTTGACAGAGCAATAGCATATGCTAGCAGATCACTAACAAAACCAGAAAAGAATTACAGCGTCACAGAAAAAGAATTATTAGCAGTGGTCTACGGTATCGAAAAAATGAGACCGTACCTAGAAGGATACTCATTTTCAATAATTACCGATCACCAAAGCCTACAATATTTAAAATCCATAGACAAGCCGGCAGGACGAATAGCAAGGTGGGTAATGTTGCTACAGCAATTCGACTTCGACGTTATCTATCGAAAAGGTTCGCAGAATACACTAGCCGACTCTTTATGACGGAACCCAGTAGAAAGAAGTAGAAGCTCAACCGCAAAAATTCCCAGATTTTGCTATTATGAACGGTAGATTACATAGACATTTCTGGGACAGATACGATTTGAAAGAAACAGAAATGTCAACGCCATGGAAATTGTGTATTCCAGGTGATAAACAAAAGGCTCTTATTGAAGAGAACCACTGTTTGACAACAGCAGGGCATTTATATAGGGATAGCAAAAACCATAGACAAATTAGCAAGAAAATATTACTGGCCTGGAATGTTTCGAGACACAGCGAAGTTTGTCAGGAACTGTAAAAACTGCCAACAGTATAAACCGTCGCAACAGTTGACACCCGGAAAAATGCAAGCAACTACAATACCGGAAAAACCATGGCATACGATAAGTTCCGATATCATAGGACCGTTACCAACCTCAAGCAAAGGAAACAACTACTTAATAATTTTTCAAGACACATTCACCAAATGGGTGGAAATGACTCCGGTTAGGAAGATCTCAGCAAACGTCATAGCTCAACAACTAAAAGATAAAATAATCATGAGATTCGGATGCCCAGAAAAAATTATAACCGACAATGCAAAATCATACGACAACAAGATCGTAAAAGAATTGCTAACCGATTTTAAAATAGAGAAACGAGACATACCTCCGTATTCACCCCAGACAAATCCAGTAGAGAGAGCCAATAAGGTAATAAAAACAATGGTTGCTCAGTTTTGTGAGGACAACCACAAAAAATGGGACTCACATATACCGGAGTTAACATTTGCGATTAACACGGCCCGACACAGTTCAACTGGATTTTCACCAGCGTTCTTGAATTTCGGACACGAACTAAGACTACCTAGTAAAATCATAGACGATTCTAACATAGACGATTCAATACCAACAAATATTAAATGGGGAAAACTCAAGGAAACTTTTAATCTAGTAAAAATAAATTTAGCAAAGGCATTCACCACACAGAAACATTACTACAACTTAAGAAGGAGAGAGTGGACACCAAAGCCCGGAGAATCAGTAATGAAAAAAGAATATCATTTGTCAAACGCAACTAAAAGTTTTAACACAAAATTGGCCCCGAAGTTTTCAGGACCCTATATAGTAAAAAGTAAAATCGCTAATAACGTCTATCAAATAAAAAACAATAACAGACAAGTTTTTAACGTACATGTTAAAGACCTAAAACCGGCGTGGGGAGAAATCACAGAAAACAAGTAATTAAGAAAAAAAACGCCCCACCACAAACAACCAAAACGAATATAAGAGACTACCAGGACCTAGAGACTTCAGTTTCAAAAAGTTAATAGTAAGTTAAAAATGGAAGACGTATTAGTGCTGAGTGAAAGTTATGACCTCTCCGAGGGGGAAGAGAGAAGCCGTCCGCCGACACCGGGAAGAGGATTGGAAGAGTATCTTCAGGCAATAAAACAAACACCGTCCCTCCAAACAAAGATAAATTTAATAGATCTGGTGCCGGTGGAACTAAGAAATAAGCCAACGAGCAAATCACGAAAATATAGACTAACGTTACCAGATGGAAAGAAATTGAAGATAAAATATTAAAACAAGTTTTTTTGTCGCATATATGAACGTTAAGTTTAGTTACTTCAGGATTTTAGTTTTGTTTTCCTTTTTATCTAAAAAAAAATTGCTTTTCATTTCATTCAAGAATTATTTTTTTATTTATTTCCCTATATAAGAATAGTGCGAACCAGTATCTATTAAGGTGTTTAATGTAAGTCCATTATTTGTGGAAATTTTAATATGCGGTCTTTCGTCCGTTGGTTTCGAATCTGTTTTAATGGCCTTTATTGAGGGCTTCGTCTTGCCTCCTGAAGAGTCTGTCCTTTTTCCGTTTCCCTGCTTCTGACAGTGGCAGTTGATAGCAGTTATTCCTATCATTCCGCAATGACTGCAGAATCGTATCGGTTTTTGTAGGAATCCACTTCTGCATTAGTCATAATTTCATTTATATGATCTATACTTTATGTACAATTATAAAATAAGTTAATGTCAATGTCAATATATTTGTTCATTAATTAATAAATATCTTATTAAAAGAAGTATATTCCTAGAGGTTATAGGCCCAGGAAAACTCTAAAATGAGCCAAACGAGTTATAGAATTGAAACTCTTAAAAATAATAACTACGACACGTGGAAGTTACAAGCTCAGGCAATTTTAACTAGAGCTGGTTTATGGGACTACGTATCAGGTAAAATACCTAAACCGAATGATTCCAGTGATGTAGAATCCAGAAACTTATGGGAAAGTGGAGATCTAAATGCGAAATCCGAACTTATCCTCATTATATCACCCAGTGAATTAAAACAAATTAAAAATTGTGAAACGTCAAAAGACATTTGGGACACTTTAAGAAACATTTATCAAAGCAAAGGCCCTGCACGAAAAGCATCATTATTAAAGAGTCTAATCTTACATAAAATGAATCAAAATGGTAACATAAGAAATCATTTAAACAGTTTTTTCGATACGGTAGATAAATTATCGGAAATGGAAATTACCATTAATGATGACCTATTAAGTATCATCATGTTATACTCTTTACCATCATCATTCGAAAATTTTCGAATTGCTATAGAATCTAGAGACGAATTACCTTCCCCTGAAAATCTCAAAATAAAAATACTAGAAGAAAACGAATCTAGAAACAAAACAAATCCAAGTAATGAAGAAGAAGCATTTATGGGACAAAACAGTCAACAATACCATTCAAGAAAATATAAACAAAATAGAAAATATGAAAATCGAAATTACAGTCAACAAATGCACCAAACAAATTGCAAAAAATGTGGAAGAAATAATCATAAAACCGAAGATTGCAGAGCGAAAAATAAAAATTATAGACCCGAATCATTCAAAGTAGAAGAAATTTGCCTAACTACAGAAATAATAAATCAAAATAAAGAAATATGGTGTCTAGATAGCGGATGTACATCACACCTATGTTCAATAAAAGAAACATTCAGCAAAATACAAGAAGAAGAAAACGAATCTAATTATTTAAAATTAGCCTCCGAGAATCAAACTACTCCGATAAAAGGAAAAGGTGAAGTAACATTAAAATTTCCAAGTACTGAAGTAATGGTAAATCTTCCAAATACATTATATGTGCCAAATTTGTCTACAAATTTAATGTCTGTTAGTAAAATAACAGAAAAAGACTATACAGTGATATTCAGAAAACATGATGCTATTATAAAAAATAAAAATAACAACGTGATATTGAAAGCTAAGAAAAAAAATGGTTTATATTATATTGAAAGCCAACAACCAAATCATGAAGAAGTTTCGTATTACTCAAAGAATATTATGATGTGGCATAAAAAATTAGGACATATAAATGAAGCAGATTTAAAAAATGCATTAAACAATAAAACTTTAAATGGACTAGAGTTCAACTCATCTGAAAAATTACCCAATTGTGATACTTGCATAAAAGGAAAAATGACAAGATTACCATTCCCTCAAAGAGAAACTCAAGCAAATTCTTTACTCGAAATAATACATTCCGACGTATGGGGACCGTTTTCTACGAAATCACATGGTGGATCTCGATACTTCGTAACATTTACAGATGAATATTCCAGGTACTGCAAAATTTATTTCTTAAAAAACAAAAATGAAGTTTTAGAATACTTTAAAATATATAAATCCGAAGTCGAAAATGAACACAACACAAAAATAAAACATCTACAAACAGATAACGGAAGAGGCGAATATTGTAATAAAGAATTTGATGAATTTTTAAGAAAACACGGAATAAAAAGAAGACTATCATGTCATTACACACCACAACAGAATGGCCTAGCAGAAAGAAAAAACCGAACTCTTTTAAACAAAGCAAGATGCTTATTAATTGAAGCCAACCTACCTCTAGTATTTTGGGCTGAAGCCATAAATACAGCCAACTATTTAATAAATAGATCACCGTCCAGATCAATCAACCATCAAACACCGTTCGAAAAATGGGTAAATCGAATCCCATCCGTAAGACATTTACACATATTTGGATCCAAGACATTCGTCCTAAACAAACAACCAAACAAAGGAAAATTTTCACCTAGAGCTAAAGAAGGTATTTTTATGGGTTACTCGGAAAATTCAAAAGCATACAGAGTGTGGCTTAAGAACGAAAGACAAATAGTTATTTCCAAAGATGTAAGGGTAATAGAAAACAATGATAATCAAAATAATGACCAAATAAATTATGATGAATTAGATTTTGATATTGATAAAAATGATAATAGTTTTGAAGTAAATAATTTAGAAAACGAAATGGAAATAGAAGTACTAAACCCAAATTCACAAGAAGATAATCAAGAAAACATTATAAATCAAGATCAAGAGCCAATAGAAGCGCAGCAAAGTAGACCTAAAAGGAATATACAACCACCAAAATGGACTGAAGATTATATATCATATTTTATTGGAGAAATAGATGCCGATGAAATAAGGAGTGATATATGGAATGATGCAATAAAAAATGAAATTAGAGCACACATTAAGAACGAGACTTGGATTATAACAAACAAAATACCAAACCGAAATGTAATAGGTAATAGAATAGTATTAAAAGAAAAAATAAAAGCAGATGGCACACTAGAAAGAAGAAAAGCAAGATTGGTAGCAAAAGGATTTACACAACGCCCAGGAATTGATTACACTGAAACCTTCGCACCAGTAGCGAAATTAAGTTCAATAAGACTACTTCTTGCGTTAGCTGCAGAAGAAAACTTAATATTAAATCAATTAGATATAACTACAGCTTACCTAAATGGAGAAATCGAAGAAGAAATATATATGAGCATTCCAAAAAATTTAGAGAAATATATCCAAGAAATAATTTTAGAAGAAAGCCTAAATGAAAACCATGATTTCCTAATAAAGGCAAAAGACATGTTAAAAGACCTTAAAGATAATAATAATGAAAAAGTATGTCAACTCAAAAAGGCATTATATGGACTCAAACAATCCGGCAGACAATGGTTCAAAAAATTAGATAGTAAATTAACAGAAATTGGATTTATAGCATCAGAAACTGATCCTTGTGTATACATATACTGTAAAGGAGGAGAAAAAGCCATTATTACAGTATACGTAGACGACTTAATAGTAGCAGCATCCAACCACAACTTGCTATCCCAAATAAAAGAAGGAATTATGTTAAATTTTGACATGAGAGACTTGGGAGCCCCAAATTACTGTTTAGGAATGGAATTCAAGGAAGAAAATGGAGTAATAACAATAAGCCAAGAAAATTATATTAAAAAACTACTGGAAAAATTTGAAATGAAGAATTGTAAAATTGCAAAAAGTCCCATGGAAGAGAATTTAAAACTTGAAAAGGCAAACGTTGAAAATGAAAATTTATCAAAATTACCCTACCAAAATTTAATTGGATCGCTCATGTACCTAGCAGTAGCAACTCGTCCGGACATTTCCTTTGCAGTAAGTTATCTAAGCCAGTTCAATAACTGTTATAATAACGAACATTGGGTAGCAGCAAAAAGAATACTAAGATACCTACAAGGCACTAAACACGCAAAATTGTCATTTACAAAATTAGGCCAAAACTTAACTGGTTACGCCGATGCAGATTGGGGCTCGTGCACAATAGATAGAAGATCCTATACAGGCTACTGTTTTATTTTTGGAAGTGCTGCGGTAAGTTGGGAGTCGAGAAAGCAAAGAACAGTGGCATTATCTACAGCAGAAGCTGAGTACATGTCCCTGACTGAGGCTGCAAAAGAAGCTATTCACTTGAAGAATTTAATAAATGATATGGGATGCCCACACGAAAAAATTATAATTTTTAATGACAATCAAGCAGCACAAAATCTGGTGTATAACCCAATGGTAAACGCAAAATCAAAACATATCTCCATAAAAGAACACTTTATAAAAGACGTAGTTAGAAGAAATGAAATAGCTGTTATTTACATGCCAACAAGTGAGATGTGTGCAGATATGTTAACAAAATCTCTTAATGGAAATCGCCATACACATTTAGCTAACATGATTGGACTAAGCAGTTCGTGAGGAGGAGTGTAGGAATCCACTTCTGCATTAGTCATAATTTCATTTATATGATCTATACTTTATGTACAATTATAAAATAAGTTAATGTCAATGTCAATATATTTGTTCATTAATTAATAAATATCTTATTAAAAGAAGTATATTCCTAGAGTTTTGCGTAGCATTTATCACGGCTGTGTCCTCTTTTCCCACATTTCCAGCAGCAGCTTTGTCTGTCGTAATTTAGTATTTTATTTGTTTTGTGGGTGTCCCGTCCGGAATAATAATTGGCCGTGTTTTCGAACTTCGGTCTCTCTCCGTCTCTAATTTCCTTTTTTATCTCTTCAATTTCTTCTACCAGTCGTGTTAGCTGTCTAATTGAGTAAATTTCATTCCTACGAATGTGTAACTTGTATTTTGCGTTCATATTTCTATATATTCTTTCCAATTGTTGGCTGTCGTTAAAACCGGTGTGTCGTCTCATTAGTGTCTGTATGTCTGTGACAAATTGTTTGAACGGTTCGTTGTCTTTATGCTTTCTTTCTATAATTTTCTCTTCTAAGTGCGTCGATAAATCTATCGGTATATAGAAAGAACTAAAATCTTCTATGAAGTCTTGCCAACACTCCCATAGGTGCCTGTTATTCCGATACCACAAGATCGCTTTTCCTCGTAATATTTCGGGTAATGCCCTTAATAAAGTCTCGTCTCCTAATTGATACATTTCTTTTAATTCCTGAATTCTTTCTATAAATTCTATAGGGTCTTTATGCTCGTTAAATTGTAAGTTCCACCTTCTGATTTTTTCAACTTCTGCGCAGTCTATTTGCGGGTGTACTGGATTTCTTTGTGTGTCATCTGCCTCTTTATGTTCCGACGAATCGTGTGCAGTTTGTTGTTCTTCTTGTTGTTGATTTTCTAGTTGATCTTTTCCGTTGTTGTCATGTAGTTTTCTTACAAATTTAGACATCCTTGCCCGTAATGTGTCTAAGTTCCCTGTTGCGTTTAAATTAAATTTTTCTAATTCCTTTATAAGGTCCTGTTTTCTTAATTTGTAAATCCATCCTACTTTTGTGTCGGCGATTTCTAAACCAGCGGTAGCCCCTTCTTCCTGAACTGACATTTTTGTATCTGTACAAACTATTTTAAATCGGTAAAAAAAATATATACGAATTAAACAACCCTTCGTCGTCTAGGTACCCTTTATTAGAACTCTTTGTTCTTTTATCTATGCGGCCTAACGTATCTAGTATTTTTACTCGGGCGCCAGTTTATGTATGACCTCTCCGAAGGGGAAGAGAGAAACCGTCCGCCGTCACCGGGAAGAGGATTGGAAGAGTTTCTGCATGCAGTAAAACAACCACCGTCGCTTTAAACAAAGATAAAGTTAGTAGATCTGGTGCCGGTGGAACTAAGAAATACGCCTTCGAACAAAACACGCAAATATAGAATAACATTAACAGATGGGAAGAAGTTGAAAATAAAATATTAAAACCATTTTTTTTTCACATATGATCGTTAAGTTTAGTTAACTCAGGATTTTAGTTTTGTTTTACTTTTTTTTATCTAAAAAAAAATCTTTGCTTTTCACTACATTCAAGAATTTTTTTTTTTTTTTTTGAACTGAGGGGGGTGTAACGACAATGTCGTTATATGTACAAACGAGTTAACTGGAAAAGAAATTATGAGAAGATACGACGGACAGTTGGAACACCGGCAGAAAGATGGCAGTTTTATATGCTACCGACTCGGTATGAATGATTCGATACATAGGTCAATGCAGGCGAAGCAATCGGCAGAGTTACTCCGACATGCAAGTAAGTCGCATCGACTAGCGCTCGCAAACAGGAACTCTCACTGGTGGTGGAATACCAATACCGACCTACCTTAGACAGGTATTGACTGTCTAGTTTCCTCGACGGGGTCTTAGACGAGTATTGATCGTCGACGACACCGCTCCCTACCTGGTGAAGGGTATTGACCTTCACCGTTACCCGATCGGAAGGAGTACTGATCCTCTCCGATTTATCCGTATACCGGGTCCACGGGAGTATTGATCTCGTGACTTATTTTAACCCTGTAAAGGATATTGCCCTTTACAACACGATATTTCTCCGGAGTATTGATCCGGAGGTATAACCCCCATACATAAATACCTTTACGTCGATTGTATATACGCTAACCATTTATTACAGAATCAACGGATGCCCATACGGCCAATGACGGGAGATGGTTTCGGCTGGTAAAAGAAGACTCTCGAAGATATTATATATATGTATATAATTGTATAAATCTGTGTTTGTTTAGTACCGAACAATAAATATCTAGTAACACAACCCGTATCTTTGTTCTACCATAGCTACCCTAAGCGGCAAAAGTAACTTAACGCCTTAGCCACTCTCAGAATAAAGGGTGCGCGACGAGGCAACGTTACATAAACAAACAAAGATAAAGTTAGTAGATCTGGTGCAGGTGGAACTAAGAAATACGCATTCGAACAAAACACGCAAATATAGAATAACATTAACAGATGGGAAGAAGTTGAAAATAAAATATTAAAACCATTTTTTTTTTCACATATGATCGTTAAGTTTAGTTAACTCAGGATTTTAGTTTTGTTTTACTTGTAATATTATTTGTGCGTTGGGCGACAATTTGTAATACGAGTTACCTGTTGATAGTGAATTTATAAAAATATTTAGTTAACTTTTTTGAAAAAATAACAATATACCAAAAGAAAAAATGTAATTTACAATAAAACAAACATTAAGCTTAATTTCGTCTTTAATTAGTTGTAAAAGATACTTCAATAATTAACAGAATTTATAAATGTTTATCACACAAAAATTATGATAGTTAAATACCTCGGCTAGGGGTGAGTAAGTTCATTAGCTCTGACTATTGTACAATATTTGTTTCTTTAAGAAATTATAAGGGTGCCACTGAAATCTTTTTATTTTTTATGATACTACTAAAGAAAGTTGTTTTAAGATGAGTTATTTAAATAAGTATCATAAGATGACAGAAAGATGTCAGAAAAAACTGTCTATGAAGATAAAAAAATGATTTGAAAATGTACAAACATCTAAAAGATAATAAGATTTCCTTGGTGCTGAAATTAATGAGGTAGAGAATACGTTACAACAAAATAATCCGCAAACAGTTCTTTAAAAATACTTATTCTAATACAGTTGACGATATAGATAGATATACACGGAAATAAAAGAGAAAAAATATGGGAACAGTAAACTTGATAGATCACAATAAACTTATCTGTTACGATAGTGGACGATCCTTCGCCGCACCTTGGGGTCGCTACGGCACTGTCTAGGTGGTTCCAAATGATTATAGAAGATCACTAGTGGAGGGATGATCTGCCCCAGTTGTAGAGATAATCCAGTTAAGAATGTGCATACGAGAGCTTACAGGTTACAAGTTATTCAAGTTTATGGAATCTCCAAATTCAAGAGATGCTTCTAGTTTACAGAATCTTCAATTAAAGAGTTACCTCTAGTTTACTGTATTATATTCCAACTTTCTGAAAATTACCAGTGTCAAACACGTGTTACATTTACTTTTCTGGCACAAAAAGTACAAATCAGCATAGTCCGAAATCTACAGTTAGAACGTATTTTAATAGATTACAAAAGATACATTTTTACATTAAATTTACTTTTTAATAATCTTACACACTAATCAAAATTCCAGAAATGTACTTTTACAAGCCTTTTATAAAAAATTATCATTAATACTTTTAATTACCATAAAAAGATTCTTTGAATAATAATGAAATATGTTGAAATTCTCATCTGATATAATCAAATATAATATAACTTTCGATATTTTATAAATATTTTAACAAAAAGGAATTATAAAATTGGAAAAAAACATACCTGTATATGACAGTAAATCACTAGAAGAAATGAGACTCGAATAATTATTAAAACCTATTGAACTCGATAATGCCAACTCATTAGTACACCTCGTAGCGTAGCTACTTTGAACTTCCAATTATAATTATAGAGACTGTATTCATTATTTTATTATTAAAAATGTTTTAGGATAGATGGAGCAGCTAGCGGTACTAATTGAATTTAATATTTAGGATACCAGGTGCTTAAAATGTTAACAGGTACTGTTACATACTTTTTTTATCTAAAAAAAAATCTTTGCTTTTCACTACATTCAAGAATTATTTTTTTTTTTGAACTGAGGGGGGTGTAACGACAATGTCGTTATATGTACAAACGAGTTAACTGGAAAAGAAATTATGAGAAGATACGACGGACAGTTGGAACACCGGCAGAAAGATGGCAGTTTTATATGCTACCGACTCGGTATGAATGATTCGATACATAGGTCAACGCAGGCGAAGCAATCGGCAGAGTTACTCCGACATGCAAGTAAGTCGTATCGACTAGCGCTCGCAAACAGGAACTCTCACTGGTGGTGGAACACCAATTTCGACCTACCTTAGACAGGTATTGACTGTCTAGTTTCCTCGACGGGGTCTTAGACGAGTATTGATCGTCGACGACACCGCTCCCTACCTGATGAAGGGTATTGACCTTCACCGTTACCCAATCGGAAGGAGTACTGATCCTCTCCGATTTATCCGTATACCGGGTCCACGGGAGTATTGATCTCGTGTGACTTATCTTAACCCTGTAAAGGATATTGCCCTTTACAACACGATATTTCTCCGGAGTATTGATCCGGAGGGATAACCCCCATACCTAAATACCTTTATGTCGATCTAACCATTTATTACAGAATCAACGGATGTCCATACGGCCAATGACGGGAGATAGTTTCGGATGGTAAAAGAAGACTCTCGAAGATATTATATATATGTATATAATTGTATAAATCTGTGTTTGTTTTGTATCGGACAATAAATATCTAGTAACACAACCCGTATCTTTGTTCTACCATAGCTACCCTAAGCGGCAAAAGTAACTTAACGCCTTAGCCACTCTCAGAATAAAGGGTGCGCGACGAGGCAACGTTACAATTTTAATGTCATTTAATATAAGGAACATTTATTCCGCATCTCTTTCGCAGTTTTTTGTACTTGAATTAAATAGTTTAATTCACTATTCCACACAATACACACGCTACCACTGATTTATTCACATACAACCAACTGCTTAAGAATGATAAACATTTTACCAGGATTGCTTAATCCGATAAGACGTACGTTCGCCAAAAAATCGATCGCACGTGACGTCACTGCAGTCCTCGGCCGTATTAAAACGATTTTATGAGAATATTTATTATAAGTGTTTAATCCTAAAAATCCAAATAGTGGTACGTTAGTATTACAGAAATCATAAAAATACTGTCTAATTCCTATTATTTCCATGCATTTATATGGTAAACTTTATAATGAAGGACTGCAGTGACGTCACACAGCTGCGGACAAATCAGCCCGATTAGGCAATCCTGGTAAATGTTTATCGTTCTTGCCAACTGCCTACCTTAACCAAAACTAAAGGGGACGGCTATGGATACTCCCAAAGTGTCATGGCGATACCTGCAAATGGATGCTTACCCCCTCCAAATAGAGTCGATACTCTGGTTTGTATCAAGAATGATAAACAATTTACCAGGATTGCTTAATCCCATAAGACGTACGTTCGCCAAAAAATCGATCGCACGTGACGTCACTGCAGTCCTCGGCCGTATTAAAACGATTTTATGGGAATATTTATTATAAATTATAAGTGTTTAATCTTAAAAATCCAAATATTGGTACGTTAATATTTCAGAAATCATAAAAATACTGTCTAATTCCTATTATTTCCATGCATTTATATGGTAAACGTTATAATGAAGGACTGCAGTGACGTCACACAGCTGGCGGACAAATCAGGCCGATTAGGCTATCCTGGTAAATGTTTATCGTTCTTGGGTTTGTATTATATACTCTGTGACCAAACTAATGGCGGACAATATTGACATAGGCGTATCATACGATTTTTCTTATACGATTATTAAATAATCAATTTCATTATTTCGTATTACAAATCTAATTTAAAAAAGTCTTTAAATTTATACTGCTCCAAAAAAAAAGAACAATCATTTTAAAACATATTTATTTAATAAATATTACAATTTTAATCCATTTTATCTATTTTAAATATATGTTTTTGTTCCACGCCACTGCAAAACTATTACATCTATGAGAAAATAATAACAATTAATTGAAAAATAATCTTTAAAACTGAATGAAAACAATTTTCAAAATGTATGTACTATTAATTTAAGTTATCATACATAACATATGTGATTTAGTTAAACATCTATTAGGTACCTGAAAGCTGTAATATTAATAAAAATAAATTTCAAGGAAATAGTTTTAAAATACTTTTTACCTATGAAATGAAATTCCTTCCTCTTTTTTAGCACTCTGACTACTGCACTTATAAACTGCACAATTAACCATTTTCAAATGTCTATTCAGGTAATTAAAAAAGGTGAAAATTAATAAAAAAACTAAAAAAATA
Organism: Ophraella communa; assembly: GCA_035357415.1. Taxonomy (NCBI): domain Eukaryota; kingdom Metazoa; phylum Arthropoda; class Insecta; order Coleoptera; family Chrysomelidae; genus Ophraella; species Ophraella communa. The sequence continues at coordinate 15,875,759 of CM068985.1, read as the reverse complement.
CAATTCGACGTTCCAAATTTATTTACCACCAAACGTTTGAAAATTGGCTTCACTCACACGCATAAGGTTTTCATTGCCATGCGCTGTCCTCTCTCTTTCCTAGTCTAAGAATGTGGCTTATTCAAATGATTGCACTATGTCACGTAACCAAAATGTATCCATTTTTATTGCGCGTACAATTTCTCCTATAGTTCTCATTCTCTATAATGTTGGAGTCAATCAGAGTCAATGCTCATATGACGGATTGTCAAACGCGCATCTAGTAACTTTTTATTAGTATATCATTGACAGCAACCAGTTACAACATTTTTTTCCTAAGAAATAAATTATTTTATATAGATACCTGCCAAAATTGTTTGTGGCAAATGCAAGAAATATTTCTTATTCTTCTATGTTGAGATAAAAATTATAGGAAAGTGATTTTAAAATCAAATACCTAACCAGTAAATTTGTATGCTGTTACGCCTCTGTGATATAAGCAAACCCCGTCTTCCCCTTTTACATGCTGTGTTTTACTTATTTATTTTATTTTTCACCTGAGCATAGTTTTTTAGGTTATCTATGGTTTCTAGAACCAGCATGGAGAGAACGGTATACACGGGTATCAAAGAATAATAACCTACGGTCATGATACAATATATAATATATGATACAAGGTAGGCGGTTCAAAACTCCTCAGATCTGCGCATGTGACGTGATATTCTATAGCGCGTTTCAACGTTAATATGGGTATAGCAATTTGGTATTTATTTGGTCAATTTATTGTTTAAAACTTTTATTTGTTGGTTATTCAACATTATTTATCAAAAAAAAATTCAAAACATACATGTATAGCTTAAAATTGAGAATAAATAAATTAAGAATTGGTAAATTATATTTTTATTCAAGATTTAATTAAAGGGAACGATGGTAGACGGAGACTAGGTATAATAATTAAGTAATTAGGCAAGGTATATTTACATATTTATATATAAAAGATAGGTCTATTGTTTTTTAGATTGATAGTTAATTCCAAATAGGACTTATCAACGTTGTCAACACCATCAGAAACATCCACTCTACAAAAACAAAATACTACCTATTTTATTTATCCATAATACAATCATTCTATCATACAACTTAAAATATGATTTAATAATATTATGATACTGTCTTAACTTAGGTACTCTTTAAAAACAGTTTCTATTAACTTTTTTTCACTATTATTGTGTTCTTCCCTACGAGATGCACTTTTTTCTTTATTAAGATTTTGAAGTGAAATGTTTTGAGCAAATACGGGCATTTTTAACGTTGAAATTGTTAACCCTCTTACATAAATATTCCATTTTGAACTTTCTTGTGTCTTTTGGAAAGCTAAAGAACTTTACACCCCGAACACACCCCTAGTATATTTGCATATTTGTATTATGACATGACCTACGGTGTAACTGGGTGTAGTGTAACCCACTCTGCTTCCAATAACTCCATAGAACATGTGTTTTTGACAAATGACAAAACTATTATTTTGAAGTTTTATAGATATATTTGTTGTGTGTAGTTTTGTTGAAGAAAAATGGCAGAGCCCGAGTTAAATGTAGACAGTTTAATACAAAGATTATTAGAAGGTAATTTTTAGATCCTCTGAATACTCCATGTATCTATCTAAATGTGTATATGAAAATATTACCCTGTTTTATGTAATCGCTCATTAAAACGATGCCAGCAAATTTCTAATTATTGACCTGTCACTTCCATATTTTGCACTTAATTTCTTAAAATATCACAACTGTTACTAGTTTAATTTATAATTTAATGATTTCATCTAGCACAGTTATTTAATGTAGACACATGTTAGAATTGTATTAAAAATATTAGTGTGGTATATTATAAAATTTTTATGAGCTACTTTGGATTTATGAAAGGAAATAGCATTTTCAATTCAACAGAAAGCTGATTAGAATAACAATTTCCAGAAAAAGTTTGAAATGAAAGATATTATTTCTGTTTTATGCTTTCTTTTATCAGTTGCCATTATTGTTAATTAATAAAACAAACAAATAATAGTATCATAATTATATTATAATATAATACTATTAACATCTTCTCATAGTAGGAGAGACAATGTAGAAGTAGAAAATTCTATATTAGTTTTAGCAATAAAAAAATAAGTAGCTTTTAAATAAAGGCACATTTTATTAACTGAAAAGTGCAATATCATTGATAGTGAAGACATTTGGTAATAAACATAATTTTTCTTATATTTTTATGATTGCTCTTATATATTTATGATTCTTTTATAAATGTCACAAAGTGAGATCATATATTTTTATCTCTTGATATCTGATAACTGAATTATTTTATTAAATCATTTTTGAAATTATCTGTAAGTTATTATTGGTTATAAATGTCATTTTGTTATTTTCAAGTATCTTATACTAATTTAAAAATAAATTTTAAGATGCCACCAAATTTTATTAAATAATTTAATAAAATAAACAAACTACAAAAGTTAGTTAATTACTAAGGTACAATTGCTTTTTTATTTTCTCTCTAAAGTTTGGAAAATATCCATAATTTAACAAACATTTTAAAAGTATTTCTTAAGAAAAAACTACTACTTTCAATTTTATGTATGTATAAAAAATTAATATACAAAAGATTTGGAACTAAATCAACTTTTTTTTAATTGAAATTTGATTTTATGACATTTAATAAAATATTTAATAAAAATAACATTTTTTTGTAGTAAGGGGAATGCGTCCAGGAAAATCGGTGCACATGACCGAATCGGAAGTACGAGGTTTGTGCCTAAAATCTCGTGAAATATTTCTACAACAACCCATCTTGCTTGAGCTGGAAGCACCACTAAAGATTTGTGGTGATATTCATGGTCAATATACAGATTTACTGCGTCTTTTTGAATATGGTGGTTTCCCACCAGAAGCCAATTATTTATTTCTTGGAGATTATGTTGATCGTGGCAAACAATCCCTAGAAACTATTTGTTTGCTACTTGCCTATAAGATTAAATATCCAGAGAACTTCTTTTTGCTCAGGGGCAATCACGAATGTGCATCTATCAATAGGATTTATGGATTCTATGATGAATGTAAGTTTTTAATGTTTTTTTTACACTTTATCATTATTATAGATTATCAATATTTTTAAAATACCAGAAAATGTTAGTACTAATTAGGGATGCACTGCAATTCCGGCGGAACCACTAAATCCGGTCGATCCAGACAGTCTGCCGGAATTTTTGGAACTTGTTGAAAATATTTAAGTTTTAAATTTTTAATATAATTTAAATTCAAATATATGCAAAAATAAAGAAAATATTTTAAGTTTTTTAGTTGGTAACTACTTACCTATTGTTGAGCCTAAGTATTGTTAAGTCGTTAATTAATCACAAATAATTTTTTTTGTGCATAATATTTTATTTCCGAAAATTAAAAAAACATAAATAGGAACTAAAAACATTATTAACAGCCAAATTCTAACAGCAAAATTCCCTGTCACAGATAAATCTTATAAGTAGGTATACATGAAAAATTATAGTGAGAAACTTAGTATTCATAATTTATTTTTTTTGAGATTATGGTGAATAAACAAGATACTTTAGCTAATTTAAAAAATATTTAAATCAGCCTCAATATTTTTAATGCTTTACATTTAAAAATAGGCATGCACATACATTTTAAATTTAGGCCCCGAGCCTGCAGGAATTCCGGTGCACCCCTAGTACTACTGATGGAAGTTAATGCAAAAATGTATTCTTATTACAATATTTCATTAAAAGAATCAATATAAGATTGAAGACAGAGAGGCATTCATTATATTGTGATTTATATCATCTATTTAGTTATAAATAATGTAATTAAATGATTTATTTTCTTTATTGGTTTAATCCAACTAACTCCTGATATATGTATTTGTTTTATCTAGAAACTTACTACCAAAACTATTTTTGTTTTAAACTATTACTTCACAGAATTATTCTAATCACCCTATTGTGTTTTTAGGTAAAAGAAGATTTAATATAAAATTATGGAAAACTTTTACTGACTGTTTCAACTGCCTGCCAATATCAGCAATCATTGATGAAAAAATATTTTGCTGTCATGGTGGGCTAAGTCCCGATTTACAAGGAATGGAGCAGATTAGAAGAATAATGAGACCTACTGATGTACCAGATACAGGTAGTTGTTTTTCCTGATTAAATGATTTAATTTCAGTATATTATTTTACTTGTAATTTTATATTGTACTCATTTCTTTTATCCATAGGTCTATTATGCGATCTCTTATGGTCTGATCCTGACAAAGATGTCCAAGGTTGGGGCGAGAACGATCGGGGTGTTTCCTTTACCTTCGGCGCCGATGTAGTAAGCAAATTCCTAAACAGACATGATTTAGATCTAATATGTCGAGCCCATCAAGTTGTTGAAGATGGATACGAGTTTTTCGCTAAAAGGCAACTAGTCACGTTATTTTCTGCTCCAAATTATTGCGGCGAATTCGACAATGCAGGAGGAATGATGAGTGTTGATGAAACTCTAATGTGCTCCTTCCAAGTAAGTAATGTGTATTTCTAACAATAAATCCTGTTCTACTTAAATGTCTGTAGTAAATTATAGTACAAATAGATAGATAGAACCATACATTTTGGAAAAAACATTGCAAACTATTCCTTCTTTTTTTTTGCAAGTTTAGCCAATGCAGTATGTAGAGGGAAAAGTAGTTTTTATTAGAATTTCTAACAAGAAGAAAAATTATTAAAAAAAAATATTTACGAGATACTTACAAACAAAATAACAAATCATAAGTGCACTAATTTAATATTTTTGTCATATTAAAGTGGTATACAATTTGGCAATGCAAATAATCAAGTCAATAATATAATGGAGGTTTATAGATGTGACAACCCTAATAGCACAAATATGTCCTTTGGACGTCCATTGGATTACATCCTCCCATCAGTGACAACATCCAATGTACAACTAAAATATGTACTGCATATGTACAATGGATATCCATAAGATAATGAATTTCTGCAAAAATGGACATCCATACATTAGCCATTTCAAGACATCCATTGACTGTCCTGAGATATCCATTGGATGTCCTGGGATATCCATACATTTTATCATGGACATATAGTTATGGCCATTGGATATCCATACATTACACAATGGACTCATAACTATGTCCAATGGATATCCAGAGAGAACTGTCCAATGGATATCCAGAGAGAACTATCCAATGGATGCCTATTAGCAGGTCTACACTGTATGTCCATAAATAAATGTTCAGTATAAAAAATAAGAAATGCTATAGAAAATTCTCAGTCTTTGCAAACCATTCTTTGAATAACTACTAATCTGAATCAGTTATCTGAACAATGGAAGTACTCCCAAAACTTGAATTATTCTTCAAATATTTGAATGTTCTACAATTTTGAAAATAAAATCTTTTAAATTAAGGTATGTTTGTAAGGAGAACAGAATTCAGACTGAAAAGTTGTTCATGGAAAACTTTCTTTTAATAAAATTAATGCTGTTATAATAAAAATACAAAAAGTATTCTATTCATTTGTAGGCAAACACATTTTTCGCACTTCTCGTTCCTGAGCCCTTCGTAAATATTTTCTAATTGCTTCCTCTATTTGTTTTTCTGTTGTGTTGACTCCCTGTTCTGCACCCTCTAAAATAAAAAGCAAAATTAAAATGACAATAGAACATAACAGAGGAGATTCTATAAAATGGATTTTTGAGATAAGTTAAGTTTTGTCATGTGTACATTTTTATTTTACTCTAAAACCTAACAGGTTTTACTGAAACTCTACATATAATTTACACTATAAAAATACATTCAATTAGTAGAATTTAAAAAAAACAGTGCTCACAAAAAACGAATCAGCTTATAAGTGTTCTGTTTTCATAAATTTAAATTTCAAATTATACCACAATTATAAAAACATACTGCATACTTATCAAAAAAATGTAACTTACTCATAATTATGGCAGCTAATTTAGTGTGCTGAAGAGCTTTTTTAGTTTTGGTTCCCAGCCAAGTGTATTTTGTACACATTATATTTGTCATAAAATGTTGAAATGTCCTTTTGACAAAATCATAACATGAATTTCCTCCTATTTTTGAAACATATTTAACCTGAAAAGAAAATTTAAATTAAGTCTACTTTATACTATTTTGCAGATGCATATAACATATGCATCTGATTCTGTTCAATATCTTTATTAACATGTAGGTACTCTGTTGTCTAAAAGGGATTACAAAATCCCAGTAATGTGAAATTTTAAAATATGAACAAATACTGAAGTTATTAGAATAAATGCTTAATAATTACTTGAATTTTTTGTTCTGTCTCAATATTACTTACAGTTGCATTAAAATTGCTTTCCTCCTCCCAAAACTTTTCTGCTTCAATAAACTTATTATCTGTATCAATTGGGAAATCAAAATCTTTTAATGGATCTGGAATCCTTGTAACATTTTCATCTAATGGTACACGCCAATTTGTTAGTTTCTCCAAATTTCCTGCAAGATCTGTCAATATGTTTAAAATCAGTGCTTGTTTACGTGTAATGTTGTTTACTTTCTCCATTAGTTCATGTACATTTTGATGCAGCAGATCATAATCTATAATAAATAATTAAAACATTAAAATTTCTAGAGTGAGTAAAATATATTATAGTTTCAATGAAAAATTAAGAAGTAATGAATAAAAGTACATAAACCTATTTCAAACTCATACAAAAAATTGCACTTAGAAATTTCATGCGGTTTATTAAACTTTGGGTTTAATTAGTAAAATTGTTTTCTATATGAAAGGTATGTGGACAAAATAATATGTCTAAGCTCAGAAATGATAACTTATCCTACATCATTTAAAAGTATTAAACTTACCAATGATTTTACCATCTTCCTCAGCATTTTTATAGGAATTCTTGGGATTATTTTCCAAAATAATTGTGTTTCCTACAACCTTTTCTAAAACATAGTAGTAGAAATATTTGTCAATATCTACTTTTAGAAATTATTTAAAATAATATTCCTAAGCTAAACTTAAAAAAAAGCATAAATAACAAAAAAGGCCAAAAGTATTATTTTTATACCTGTTTAAAAACAAACCATTGTTCTGGAAGAATAAATTAAAAAGTTGGTTTTGTTTTTATATTATAGTATGTATTATTTAAATATAAAATAACATCTACAACACTCTACCTAACTATAATTTTTGAATAACTAATGAATAAAGACAAGTGAATTGCACAGATTCACTGCCATCAACATTTCTTTGCAAAATTATTGTTATATTGTTACCTTCACTATTTATTGCAATTTTCATACGAGACTTTGATGCAGTTCTTTTTGGAGGATCATCTATCAAATTCTCTTCTTCAGATGATGATGATGTACTCATATTTTTCTTCTTTCGAGAACCCCTAGTCTCCTTTTCACTTCCCTCATCAATTGCACTTTCTATATCCACTATTTTGTTGCAGAATTTTCTTGCTTCTAAGTAAGTTTCTACAAACAGTTTTTTGTAACTAAGTAAAATTAGGTAAATGAATAAAGACACTTACGAAATGTTCCATTTCTGTACAGTTTCACAGCATGTACAGGCCAGCAAGTATTGCATGTTTCATGCTTTTTTATGGCAGTTTTAATTTTTTCAGAGGTATAGGTTGGCCAATGACAACTTTCTCCTATTAACCAGGTTGTGGGCACTGCTTCAACTGTTTCTTCAGCTGTAAATTTTACAACAGTCCAGCTTTTTTCCAATGTTTCATTCATTATAATATATATTTACACTGTAAACATATAAAAAGTTTTTCAGAAAACACAATTTCAATTTTAACATGTTTCTCAGGTTACCAAAATATACACAGATGTGCAGGAATACATACATACAAACATAGGATAGGTAACTAAGTAAAACAATGTACAATACTTCATAACTTTTTAACCTTCCAAGTGTAGCAAAGGTATTAAAACTAATTTATTTTTGTAAGGCAACTTCATAAATTTAGTAGTTATTACATTTATTGGCCATAACTTTAATGTTCCCAAATCTTTGCATGAGTAGATGCCCACATCAGACGACTTACATGGAACATCATAAAAGTCACTTAAATCTATAAACTGTTTACCTACAATATATACATTTTGCTCAATGGCTATTATATTCAAGACTATAATTGCCACTCCTTCATATCCACAACAATTATTTGGTGTTGTACAAGTGAGTTGATAATGTTGAAAAATAATTTTTTTATACTGAGTACAAATTCGATTATCAACTAGAGGCCCATCAGTGTGCTCACCTAATAACTGTGGAAAGTTTTCATTTATTGTAGAGCTTCTAGAAATATTATCTTGTTCATAAATTCTCTTAATAATTTGCTGTAAGGGTTTATCTCCCTTTCTAACAAGTTTTTTAAATGATTGCATATAATTTTCAAAAGGAAATGTACTGAAATCATTTAAACTACCAAATATGTTTACATCACTACTAAGATGTAATAAATTATGAATATTGTGGGATAAATGATGTTTGCCATATAAAACAGAAAAATTTTTAACAAAATAATGTAACAGCTTATCAGCATAATCAATATCACTTTTAACAGTAAGTAAAATTACAGCAACATGTAGGCTTAGAAAATGTTTATACTGATCATTACTAATACAATTTCTTAAAACAAGAATTCCAGTGTAATATAAGAACAAACGAAACTCAGTAGCCTTCCACCTAGGAGCTTCTCTAAGTGTTCTAGGCTTACGATTAAATTCACATGGTATATGGTTTTTCAACTCTGATGAAATTCTTGATATTTCAGTGACTTGGTAAGCTGACAATTTTCCTGGTGGCTTCCCATACAACCAAATGTTAACCAACAATTTTTTTAAAACCCCTAACAGTATCAAATGCATGTAATCTAATGGGAAACTTTTAATCATATCGATATTAGGAATTGTTTCTAAAATAGATGTTCCTGTGTGATGATGGGGTTGTTTTTTTGAAACAAAATCTTCATGAGTTCTTAATTCAAAATGTTTAGAATATGGAAAATATACTCTTCTTTCTCCATATTCACCATTAATATAGCATTTGGAACATGATTGATATCCAGTGTGACCAACACAATATTTGATATAACACTTAGCTGGAACATCACATATAATTGCTTTAATAACAATTGTGTAACATCTACCATTGTAAATGAAACCATTTGTCAAAATGTCAATTGCTTCATTCACAAAAGCCTTTAAAAATTCATTGGCATTAAGAGGTTTTTCATTTCCATGATAAATGCCAATAATAGCCACTACATTTTTATTTCTAAATAAATTGCACAATATAGGATACAATTCACTGCTAGAACTTTTGGTTAACGGCAAACCATCAATGTTTATACAAATTTCAATTATATCTGTATTTAGTAGTGAAACTGGAGCTAATTTAAAAAGTTTGTTTAAACCACTTGCAAATCCCAGATGGTAATACTTTCCTGGTTCTATATTTTCAACAGAAATATATCTGGGAGTTTTTAACAATGTTCTAGATGTGCTTGGTAAATCAGGAAAATTGGGCTTTAACAAATTAAGTAAACTGTCCAATGTAGAATGTGGAATATTGTAATCTATAGCCCACTTGGCTAATTGATCTGGAAATGTACAATTTAAAGCAGGTTTAACAAACAATTGAATATTCTCAGCTTTTTTGTCCATTAAGTCCAACACACTATCACTATCATTAAGTTCAGAACTGCAATTGTCACTAACATAATTCAGTATATGCGAATCATTAAACCCATCAGATACATCTCCACTGCCATTGTTATTTAGGTTATTACTACATTCACCATTATCATATTCACTACTGTAATTATCCCTACAAAGATCCGCGATGAGGGGTACATTATTCAATTCAGGCATACAATTATCGTCACTTTTAATGTCATGACATTCAATAACACCACCCCTGGCCTTTTTATAATATTTGCTGAGGAAGCTGCGTTTTCTTTTTGGGTCCATTATAGCTATTTAATCAAAGCGTATGTACTTACTGCGTTGAATACTCTTAACAGTCTACACAGTATACAGCTAACCAAAAACTTGATATAAGATGCCGAATGCCGATATTCGTCACAAAATATGATATTCGTTTCAGGCTCCAGGATACACAGCACAGCCGACACACATAACCTTTACAACATGCTCGCTATTCCGCCCGCGCCCGCTCAAATTTCAGTCATGCCAACCTACCAACATTTCATTAGTCCAACCACATAAAGCAAAAGTTCCCTATATACCCATGTGGCAAACTGCCACAACACAACCACCTATATAGCTAACAGGCCTTGTTCTGTTCTTTATAAGTACCTTAACGCAAATTCCTTGGAAGAATTTATTTATTTTTGTTTTGTTTATTCTAAAACTGCATTATATTATATGTGGGTAGCATTGGATTCATTTTGTAGATCTTATGGATGTATATTGGATAAATGTCCATGGGATAGAAAATTTTAGATGCCGCATGTATATCCGTAATATGCGTAATCAGCGTAATGCTTCTAAAAGACATTCGATGGACAGCGGTTTTTAGATATCCAGTGGATAGGTAACTTTAGATGTCATATGGATGTCCAGTTTTGGTCCAGGGACATTCTGGACATGAATCGGACATAATGTGTATGTCCAATGGACATTTTGTGCTATTAGGGAATTTGTAAGGCTTCTAAACTTCTACCAGTTTAATAGAAATTTAGTAGAAATAAAAAGGTACAAACCAAAAAGAAATAGAACACAAAAAAATTGTTTTCTTTACTACATAAATTTACTTAGTACAAATTCATAGTTGGATTACTAGTAAACAATTAACTATTGCATGCTTATCAGAAACTTGACCCAAGATACAAAAAACAATGAAATTGTCTATACATGGATATAAGATAAAGATAAAAAAGTGGATAGTTGTATGTCATCATACTGAAGGGCTTTTAATGTATGTTATAGATAATAGTGGCATTTCTAAAATTACAACATTTTCAGTGAATAAGGTTCTTATAATGTTATTTGTGTGTATAGATCACCTAGTAAGATCCCAAGGATGCTTCTTGATTTTTTTGAGCGCTGGGGCAATGAAAACATTATAGATCAAAGTAAAATAGTAATTATGCGCCAAGGTAGAAAAGTGAGTTATTAATGTCAAGGTCCATCAAAAACCGAGATGCCAAGCTTCCAGATCTTTAATGAATCCAAGACAATAATACACTTTCTGGAAGTAATTTTATCTAAAATCTAATTTACAGTATTTCTATAGCAGATTTCTGTTTATTAACAGATAAATATTAGGTTGGTACACATATATTAAGATTATAGGGTAGCAGATTTAAATGTAAAATATCGCTAATTGTTAAATACGTTATTAGAAATTTACAATTAGACAATTCAAAATAACTCACTACCATCTAAATTGGTGGAATGTTGTTGTTCAGGAAGAACCAAATTTCGAGATGAGTGGTATAAATTGTATGAGATCACAAGAAATGAGGACAAAGAATTCTTCAGAAAGGTTTGAGATAATGCCATTAATGAATTTAAAACTTCAAAAAGATTATGTCAACAGAAAAAGATACTAAGATTTAATTAATTAATATTGATGATAATTAATTTTACACAGAATAGGAATTTAAACAAATTTTAAATTTTTAGTTTGTAAAAAGTATACAAAATATCAGAAATTAAATTGATATGGTCTGTATACACTATGGAGAGTACAGTAATTTTCATAAATGTAGTATTGAGCATCTTTCAAACGCTAACAGAATTAGAACTTAAAAAATTACTTTTTGATTTGTCCAATAAAAATAGTCCTAATGGTTATGCCAATCCCTAAACTAGCAAATGCAATAAAAGCTAGTGATCTTCTATGTCCTATAAACATGTCTGCTAACCATTTTTCAGTCTGATTTTTGCCATACACATAATTGTGAATTAGCTATTCAATTTGTCATCACTAATTCGGAATTAAATGTCGCAAACAACCAATTTACGCTGGTAATATTTTTAAATTAACAAAACTGTAAGTAGGAGTGGGGTGTGTCTTATTGCGAAAATTAAGGTCAGTTGGTGTGGATGGGATAGCTTTGGTGTGGATGGGATAGCTTTGCAGTGAATGGCAAACTATCTGGATAAAAGTTAAAAGTATAGGGAATCTATAGGGAATCTCCTGAAATAGCAAGTATATATAGGAGTTCTGTTAGGAACAAGTCACTCCAACACCTAATTGTTTTTCAAATAATCAAAATTTGGAAAATTTATATATATTGCTGAGGAAATTGATTAAAGATTAATATACAAAAGACAAAGTGGATGTTAATAGGTCCAGCTGGTGTGTCAGGATTCATGAAGTAAACAAATATAAATACCTTGGAGTTAAAATCGAAATCCAGCAAACTTTTAAAAATCACTGCAATTATGTCTACAAAAGAATAAATTATTTAAATAGATGCAATAAATATATAACTCAATCAACAAGACACAATAATTTATAAAACATGTATACTTCCATATTTCAATTACTGCCCAACAATTTTGTATCTTTAAAACAAATGAAGTAAACAGGTTACAGAAGTTGCAGAATAGAGGTATGTTAGATATATTAATGTATTCTAGGCTTACCAGTTTCTGAAATGTTGAGTACATTGAGGTGGCTGCCTGTGGGAAGATGTATTTAGTTCTGCACTTTTATTTTTAATATTATAATAGGCCTTGTTCTTAATTACCTGCAAAGTATGTTGTTATATAACCAGTTTTGGAGGGGATCTACACAGAACAATCTATTTTTTAAAGGTTTGTGCGAGTACAATAATTTACTAGTTAAAGTAAAAACCTCTATATATTTAAATGTTTTCAAAGTTTTAAACGGCATTTTCAAAATTTTTAATAAATAGTTTACGATAAATCTTTCTTATATATGTATATATATATATATATATATTTGTAAATTTAATATTTTTATGTATTATGATTTTATTTCTACCTTATATGTATTTTGGTCAATGTATTAATTTTTATACTAAATAAATGATTAATGAATACTAATGGCCATCTAGGTAGATAAGTTTCACTTAACATTACCATTATCAACGCGAGTCTTAATTCAATGTTTTCATATGTCCCAAGTATAATTTTTATTTGTGGAAACATTTTATTAGATTTGTCATAATGTGACAAGTATTGATGTTATATTGTTATTGTCTATATTTTTGCAGATTCTTAAACCGTCAGAGAAGAAAGCAAAATACCAGTACCAAGGGTTGAACTCTGGCCGCCCATCGACACCCCAACGAAATCCTCCTCCCAATAAGAAGAAGTAGAGCTAAAACCTACTAAATTATTTTTATTTATATACTATTTATATACTATTTTTTTGTAATGCATTTGTAAGGAATCACTTCTTAAAGCAATGCCCCCACAGAACAGAAGCAGAAAAATGGTCTAAACGTGTCAGGAATATTGTATATTATTTAACGTTTATTATAATTTATGTATATTGACTGATTTTTTGAATTAGTGGACTGAACTGCTTTGTATTATTTTTTTCTAATATCGTTTATCTATTGTCAAACATCCGATATGAATGAATTGACTCAAATTCGAGTAAAAATTCTATAGTGTGTTAATTATTCAAATTTTATGTTAACGAATATCTGGTGTCTGTCAATATTGTTGTAAATAAATATTTACTTTTCGATGGTTTTGAACCACTTGATTGACTAAGATGTACCACAAGGTTCCATTCTTGGACCTCTATCGAATCGCGTTTTCTGTACAAGGTTTCTTAAATGTTAACATTAGTTTTATAACCAATATACAATTGAAGCAATATGTAAATTAAAAGGTATTTTTTTAATTAGCCAAAAATTGGTGAATGGTGCAATAAATTTGTGAAATTTAAGGTATCTTGTATAGAAGAAACGTTAGAAATTGCAAGAATGTTTGTTTTAATTATAAAGTTCAAGGTTCGTATGTGGAGCCCATTGCGTCTGTTTTTGGTCATATTTTTGTGTTTTCTTGCTTTTCTTCTTAATTACAATTCGTCTTACTCATGTACTCAAGCTTATCAAGTTTATGCGCCAAGTAAATTTGGTATAAATTAGAAACGATTTTGGTGAATAAAATAACATTTTTAAATATATTCGACAAATCTCAGTGAATAGTTTAGTTTCAATATTTTTAAAAGTTTGAAAACCGATACGTTTAATTACATTGTTGTATCTGAGCAAAGCTAATTCAATTCGAAAATGCCACGTTTCCAGAGAAAAGTGAGAGAGAAGTACTTACAAAGTATAGTAGAAAAAAGAGGACTATTAATTTGCAACATACTAAAAGTTATTCTTAACAAAACGACAGCGACTAACAAAGTTGGAACAGCTTCTGCAAGAAGAAACTAAAAGATTAATTTTCTTGTTGATCTCTTCTTATTTGCTTAAATATTTAATTTGTTAAATCCATATTAACAGAAACATACAAAAAAAATAACAAACAATCTAGTAATTGCTTTAGGTATAAATCAAATAAAAATACTTCTCTTGTGGCATTTATATAAGTGACATTTTTGTGTGAATACAGATATAATTATATATGGCTGTAATTATAATTTTACGTTGTTTTTTGTGTCAAACATTGTAATTGAAAAAGGTTGTAAAACAAAATTCATGATTATATAAATATAGTTTCCTTTAGTTTAACGATTTTTTATACAAACTTTAAATCGAAATTTCATTACAAAATAAAAAAGTTTAAAGTACCTATATACTGGGATTTCTGAATTGGTAAAATAATGTTACAATTATTTACATTTTAGAATTTAAAAGCACATTGTTGCTGAATTAAACAAGTAACAAAAATAAAAAAAATACAAAAATTGATACCTGCAAAAGACAGTATTTGTCTCAGAGTAATAAGTAAACATAGAGTAGGCATATTCCTTACTACTTGTCGTCGAGACAGATTTGTTTACCAGTAGAGCATTGCCAGACGTTGTGTTTTGTATGTACAACGTAGGAAACAAAAACGTAATATAATTTAAGTATAATTTACAACAATTTTATTTTACTTTTAAGAGGAGAATTTTAATCAGAGAAAATATTCTTTAATACATTTTAATATTCACTTTCTTACCTTTCGATAATACTGATAAAAGAGCTCTGCACCAATTGTATCAAATACCCACACCGAAAATTTGGCATCAGTGCCTTTGTTTGTTATTGTCTAGAGGTGATTAGCGCTTTGTTCGATTTTTCCTGAATGTTTGTGTATTTAAGTGAACTTTATAAAGTGTTTTTATTTATTTTCAATATTGAAAATGGTGAAAACCCGAAAAGCGTGTATAATTTGTGGTACTTCGCAAAATGATAATCTAACCTATCACCGGTAAGTTATTCACTTCATTGGCGCAGAATTGGCAATTTCAATTAAAATTTATTACAAATAAGAAAATCAAATTAATAATAAAATGCATATTATACCCTTTTAGATTTCCTTCCGATAAAAATATGTTAGAAGTATGGTGATATGCCATAAATGTAGATATAAATTCCTTATCAAAATATGATTATTAAATTATTTAACTAACATTTTACGGTGATACTCTAACCAATTACATGCCACTGTTTACCTACTCCACTAGATGTAAATTTTATTTTCCATCTCTCTCAATTATAGGTTCATTGCTATTGATTGTGAAACTGTATGTTATTGTGGCACCTCTATGTTTACTTATTACTCTGAGGTATTGGGTACATTCAGGAGGTCCCAGCGGCTGAGATCGCTTAGTAAGGAGTCTCTCTGAATGTAGCGCTGCTTGAAAGCTATTCAACAGCGGCTGACTGTTTTGCTCAGCGTAGAAATTTGTCGCTTTCTAAAAAGCGCATTGCGATTTTGACATTAATGACATATCGAAATTGGGTTATGTAGGTTTGTGTTGATCTTAATTATATTCTAAGGTGTTGATTGTTGGGATAAGATTTATCCAATTGATAATTGAAGATAATTATTGTAGTTTTGTACATGAACACAATAGACATATAAAAACCAAAATAAAAATTGGGTTATGTTTTCAAATGTTTTGACTTTTGTTCCGCTGTTAGTGAGCCACGCATTCAGGCGAAACGAAGGCGCTTATTAACAGCGGCCACAGCATGCTGAGTGGCTAGATCTAGCCGCTGGGACCTCCTGAATGTACCCATTGATTAGTATAATATTTAGCATCAGTGCTAAAGTAAAGCCCATCTGAAGTTTTTTGATTAAATAATTGAATTGCAAACTATCTAATCAGTCTTCATTTCAATATAATTTCGAATTATTAATGTATACAATTTTCATACATTAAAGTTTATTGTGGACTAACTGACATCACATATGTAAATAAGTAAGTTTGAATCATTTGCATGTTTGGGAATTGTTTGATATTTAGAATAACAGGAATATAGTAAGTATGAAGGTATTTTTAACAGGATTATAAACTCAGTGTTTCAATGTAGCTAATGAGCGTTCTGGATTATAAGGTTAAGTAAATGAAAAATCACATTTTTTAACAATACTGAACATTAGTGTTTTTGAAAATAACTGACTGGTAAACTAAAAAATAAAATAAAATTCATGTTTTTTAAATTCTTAGTATGTTAGTTCACCTGAGTTTTAAACACAAGTAATTTTTAGCATGGTATACCTCTGCTATAATATAGCAGATTTAAGGATCAGGATAGCATTTAAAACAATCCAATGTCATTTTAATGATTTAATAAATGCACTCTTATATAGGAACATATGTCTATCCAAGAGAAAATTTTGATAGGTTTAATGTCTTTCTGTTGGTTAGGTTAGGTTAGAGTAATCAATTAATGACAAGTGCAGAGCTACGCAAATATGTACCTAATGAATTTATTTTGGAATTCCAGACGATTTAGGAATCAGACTATCAAATAATACTCTGGAACTGCTATAAGGAAATATATATATTATTCTGATCGAAACACTATTATGCAAATATCTTAAAGGTTTTGATAATAAAATGTAGCATGTTTTGAAAGCTCCACATCTGTAGCTAAGACATGTTCTATCCTATTCTATTCTATTCTTCTGGGGTGCGTTTCATGCATGTACTGGAGCTCTAGGCTCATTGTACCCCCCTGAAGTAATCATACCAGGTTCGTTTCCTTCATGTATTCTAGAATGTCCCTGATATTCGCTTTCACGATTTCCTCTGGCTCAGGAAACTGAATGCCAAAGTGTCTCTGTCTAAGCCACTTAAGGCTCGGACAGTGACATATTACGTGAAGAGGAGTTTCGTCTTCCTCACCACATTTTCTGCATAATGGGTCCTCAGCGAGTCCCATTATGTTCATGTGTTTTCGGAGATGGCAGTGTCCTATAAGCAGTCCCACTGCCTTTCTCAATTAGGTTCTACTTAGGCTGAGTAGTTCTGTAGTTTTCTCCCTGGATGGACCTGTTATGAATAATCTGGATTGCCTGAGTCCAGGCAGTTCCATCCACAGTTTCTTATGTTATTCCCCTAGTCGTTCCTCTATTGTTTCCCTTACATGTTGGTATGAGACCCCACATGTGGGAAGAGGTCCGATCAGGGTTCCTTCTGAAGCTTCCCTGGCTAGGAGGTCAGCTTTTTCATTTCCAAGAATCCCTGTGTGTCCTGGTACCCATTCAAGGATAACCTTGTGGCGTTGTGCCAGTTCAGCTACAGTTCCTTGGCAGTGCTTCACTGTTCGTGACGCAGTGTGTACGCTCTCTATTGCTTTGAGAGCTGCTTGGCTATCACTTCTGATCCTGACAGTCCTGTTAGGGACTGTCTCGTTCAGGATGATTTCCGAGCATGTGTTGATGGCAACCACTTCAGCTTGCAGGATAGTCTCTACTGAACCCAGGTTGAGACTATACGTCTTCCCTGTATTTTCATTGTAGATTCCAATCCCAGTGCTGGTTTTGGATCCGTCTGTGTACCAAACGGATTCATGTTGTTTCCTAGTCTTGGTACGAGCTTCGTCCCTATCCAGAATATGAACCGTATATGGTTTGGAAAGGTCGTAGCAGATAGGTATTCTATCTGAGGGCATGCTCAGTAATTGATTATGTTCAATCTCTTTCGAGATTGTGGAATGGTACCTAGGGATCGCCCTGCCCCATTCGTTGTTTATTTTCAGCCTGTAAGCAGCTGCCAGTGCTTCCCTTTCCACAATAAGATGTAGTGGAGGTAGTCCCAGCATAGCTTCCAGGGCCGCCGTGGGCGTTGTTCTCATCGCCCCGGTTATGGCTAGACAGGCTACTCTCTGTACCCTGCCTAGCTGTCTAGATGCTACTGAGCATCTCGCTTTATGCCACCACACAACAGAACAATAGGTTATGATGGGTGCCACCACCCTCGTATAAAGCCAGTGCATCATACTGGGTTTAAGCCCCCACGTATTGCCCACAGCTCTTCTGCATGCCCAGAGAGCTCTTAGGCCTTTATCTGTTGTGTTTCTAATGTGGTTGGAAAGGGTTAGTTTGCTATCTAGGGTTACCCCTAGGTATTTGACTTCCCTTTAAACTTTAGCGTTTGGCCCCACATACGAAGTTCCCTCAAGTCAAGGTTCCTTCTGAGGGTGAACGCTATCACGGAGGTTTTTGCCGGATTAGTTGACAATCCCTCTTGTCTGCACCATTTTTCGGTAATCCTCAGTGCCAGCTGCATTCTCTCAGACACAGTGGCCCCGAATCTACCGTTTACAACTATGCTGACGTCATCAGCAAAGGCTTGGGCATAGATACCCTCGTCATTGAGTCTACAAAGGAGCTCGTCAACCACCAGGTTCCACAGAAGAGGAGATAACACCCCTCCTTGCGGACACCCCTTAGTGGCTGAGACCATCCTCGTCTCCCCAAAGAGCGTACCTATTATTGTTCTTTCCCGTAACATATTACCAGTCCATCTTACAATGTCCTGTTCTATGCCACGGTTCTGCATGGCCCTAAGTATGGAATCGAAGGAGGCAACATTAAATGCCCCTTCAATATCCAGAAACGTACCTAGGGCTATCTCTTTATTTAAGAGTGCCTGCTCCGCTTTCAGGAGCAGCTTGTGTACCGCGACTTCGCAGGACACCCCACTCTTATACGCAAACTGGTTTCGATGCAGAGGTTTTACCCTCAAAGCACCGTCCCGTAGGTACCTGTCCACCAGTTTTTCTAAAGTTTTAAGAAAAAAGGAGGTCAGGCTGATAGGTCTGAAGGAGCCCGTCTCAGCATACGTGGCCTTACCAGGCTTCGGTATGAAGACTACTCTTCCAGACCTCCAGTTCATAGGGATATAGCTCAGTGCCAAGCTAGCCCTGAGTAGTCGGCACATTGGTCCCTCGATGATTTCCCTGCCCTGTTGCAACAGTGCTGGGAAGATACCGTCTGGTCCCGCAGCTTTGTATGGGTGAAAGGATTTTATCGCCCATGCAAGTCTGGTTCTGTTCACGATTTTGTTGGCAAGGGCCCAGCTGTCCTTGGATGCCTTCCTACGGAGTGCCCCTGAACAGATGTGCCCCTGCTCCGTGACAGGTTCACATCCCGGGAAGTGTGATTTTAGAAGATCTAAAGTCTCCTCACCGGTCGTTGTGTTTTCATTCTTCAGAGATCCTACCCTACCCATGGTGTCCCTCTGGAGAGTTTTTCTCAGCTTGGAGCATTCTGGAAGACTGTCAATGTCCTCACAGAATTTTCTCCAAGAGTTTTCTTTGGCTTTGCGAATCGCATAGCCATATTCTCTCCTTTTAGCCTTATAGGCTTCCCAGCCATTTGTTCTTTTGGCCAGGTTGAAGAGTCTTCTCACTTCTGTCCTGAGACTCGAGAGGTCTTTGGTCCACCATACAGTGTCCCTATTAGCCCTCTTCCTTTTCTCTGGGCAGTTTCTGTTATAGGCCTTCATAAGACCTCCAGTCAGTTGTTCTGAGAGGAAGTCTATTTCAGCCACATTCTTTGGGGCTGGGAGGCATTCGCTTAGACCCTGCTCAAGGTGCTCCCTCCCAATCACAGGTTCTAGGGTTGCGATATGTGACCTCCTCCTTCCCTGTTTCACAGGTTAGGTTGTAGAGGACATGCCTATGGTCGGACATAGACATCTCCCTAGAGACATGCCATCCGTCCACCCACCTGCACACCTCTCTTGTACCTACTGTGATATCAATGACCTCCTCCCGCGATTCGATCACAAAAGTGGGGTCATTCCCAACGTTAGCCACTTCTAGATTATTGCAAGCAATGTATTCCAGAAGTGACTCCCTTCTTGAGTTAATGTCTGTGCTCCCCCATATGATATGGTGAGCATTGGCGTCGCACCCCAGAAGGAGTTCGATCCCTTTGTCCCTACAATGTGTAACCAGTTCTCTCACCTCTTTGGAAGGAGGGGAACCTGATTGGTCGTAAGGTAGGTATGCCGAGCCAATAACAATCTGCCTCGACATGTTATTTCTTTTAATCTTGACTGTAATTGCCACTAGGTCTCCTGTGCACCGGTCCCATTGTGGAAAAACATCAAGATTTCTTTTGGCTACTATGCATGCCCGAGGGTGGCCATTCGTCGAATAGATCAAGTCGTAGCCTCCCGCGCATGGTAACCCTTTGACCGCTCTCCCAACGACATAGGGTTCCTGCACAAGAGCAAGATCTATGTCTTGTTTGAGTAGACATCTCTGTAATACAGCCGTGGCTGCCTACATAGCCTGTGTCGCCGGGATTGCTGCCTTCGCAGGCAGGTCATCCGTGGCCACACGGCTCGGTCCCTCCTTACTGCAGGGAGTCTCCTCCAACTCCATACCCTCGGAGGACGGCCCAGGCAACTCTCCAGCCCTCACCACGGGTGGTTGGGCTGTCGGTTCCCCAGTCGTTCCTCCAGTGTCCGGAGTTTCCCCTTCGGGTTTTTTCCCCAACTCTTTCAGCGTTATGCTTCCCAAGTTGAGGTATAGTTTTTTCTGTTGTTTTCCTGACACGAAGTCCCAGGAAGCCCTGTCCATTGCCAGGAAGAGTTGGCATGTTAATTCTCCTCCAAAAATAAATAGTATGGGATTTGCTAATATTCATGAGTCGCACCAATCCACAATTCTGTTAAGAATCATTTGGATTGCTTAACAATCTAAAATGGATTCAAAAGTCGTAAATGTTTAAATCATCAACTAATTACAGAATGTGCGGCATTAAGATTTAATTCTAATTTAGATAGATATCTTTATAGGATACTAGCTTGTTTCATTTATGTCGTATTTTGTATCAAATTTTTTACGATAATCAAATATGATCAATTAAATTAAATATCTATATTACTACTTATCTTTTTTTGTATTAGCACTGCCCTTATTCTCGATTTCCACTGATTGAAAGGATTTGGGTGAGACAATTGAAAACAACATTTTAAGGCACATTTTATTTAATTTAAATAAAAAGTTTACCTTCATAATTTTACATATCTTTAAATTCTCCAGTCTTATTTAGTAACAAAATATCCGGATTTTCTTTTTCAAATTCACTGGGCTCTCTGTCCCTGTCTTCTTGGCCCCACTCACCTACAGAACTCAACACATTAGGCTGTTTCTTTTTTTCAAATTCTTCTCTCTGTAATATTTTTGTATATAAAGCATAGCTATACTTTAAACTGACATCATGAAACAAAATTAATCAATCAATTTTGGAATTTTATCATTGTAACATCAACTTACTCATAATTATGCAAAACTAGTGGTCACAATTAACTTTTAAATACCTCGATCATGTACATTCTGATTAAAAAAATATGACGCCCATTAAAGTTTTCTTGTAATTTTATTATAACTTACAAAAACAATGAAAGAATCCTTTGCAATCCAAAACTCACAAATGAAACTCAACAACTTAATAAATTTAATTTATTCGAAAAAACATCCAGATATGTGGTTAAAAAGTAAATAATTAGTTATTTTTCACCTGTGTATCCATTTTTGCAAACTTATCGAACATATTTGCGTAAATCTTCTTTTCTTTTTGTAACAACTCCTTCAATGTCTTTGCACAAATTGCAAGTTGAGCCTGGGCAGCAGAATTATTTGGATCTATTTCCAAACACCTGTAAATTGTATTATTGATGCAATCCTTTACTAAAATGTATTTAGCATACATTTTAGTTAAGGACTACTTTTATTTAGCAAAAATCTAAAACAGTGAATATGTAAACCCAGTATACAGAATCTAATAATTTTAGTAAAATGCATTGCTACATATAAAGAATACAATTTTTGTCAATTAAAAAAAGTAGGTTTCAAAACTCAATAAATCAAAGTATACTTATGGTAATTTATTAGTGGTAATACTAAAGTAATCAATTATATTTGGTTTACCTTGTAAAATCTTTGTGTGCTAATTCAGGCTCTCCTAACTGTATCAAAGCTTGTCCTCTTCTAAAAAGAGCTTTTTCATTATTGGGATCTATTGTCAAAGCAGAAGTAGCAGCTGAACGTGCATCAAAATATTCTTTGAGTTTCAATTGACATAGAGCAATATTCAAATGAGAAGCTAGCAAAAGGGCATCTTTATCTTCTTTAAAATCAGTATCTAAAAATTTATATTAAAGAATTAACTGTATCATGTAGTTAAATGAATAATTTATAAACATTTATAATAGTGGTAACTTTTAGACTATAAACCATGGAACTCATTTAACAACAAATAAACATATTTATTTTCTTTTGATAAAAATGGCCTAGAAAATTTTTATCCATATTAAAAATTGTTTTTAGAATATTTTCCCCTTCTATTAATAAAAATTGTCTTCATACCAGTTTGATTGTCTAGATAGGATTGAATTCTTTTGTAGAGTTTAATTGCCAAATGATACTTTCCAGCTTTGAAATAATATGTTCCTTTTTCCTTACAAATCTTTGACTGTTCTATTTTTTCCTCACAATCCATTGACCAAGTTTCTTTTAGCTTTTCAAATCTTTTTAATGTAACTGTGTATTCTACTGTAGTATCTGGGGGAATGTTGAATTCCTAAAAAAATGAATATAAATAAAAACCTCTTAAATAAACACATATATATTATTATGAATTTATTAATTTTTGTTGTTGTGTTCTGATGGTTTTCCTTATTTGTTTATTTTAATTTTAATTTTTTTATGTTTTAATTGGTATTTTTGCAAACCCACGTTAGTTGTGACAAAATATTATGAGTTCTTTGTTTCTATTTTGATTTGATGTAATTGTTGAAGTTTTTTACTACAATAATGATGTTTTTAGCCCCTTAAATAATATGTATAATGATGACTAGCTCAAATAAGATTAAATGTTTCTGCGTTCGTTTGTCTAATTCAAAATAAATACTATCGTTATATCGAAAAATTATATCTCAGGTCGTACAGGTTTTACCACAGATTTACTCTCAAACAAAATTATAAATTTTCTATCAAAATGAAATTCAAAAATCTTTACAATAAAGTCGTATAAATGTCCTCTAGCGGCAAATAACTATTATCGCTTTAAAACAGTTCATACGTACACTTAATACAAATTAAATAACGGTACCTTTTTTAACTTTGTCTCTCGAGTGTTCGCCATTCACATGTAGGTGTCGCTGGAACTGGTGGTCTATCTTCTCTTCTGGTAAACACGTGGAATGTAGAACTTCAATGGTTTAATTAAAGACAGAAACTCTTACGATGTAGAATTTATTATTGTTTACTTGTGGATTTATTCATACAATTTACTGGTTGATAAGACTCCCTTTTGACAAGTGGTGTGTTACAAAGTTTTATACTAGGATTATTTCTGATATAAGGTAAGTCAAGCTTCTTAGGTATATTTGATACTAACTTTTGTATCATTAAATTTACAGTTGGAACTATTAGCTATGTTCGCGGGTCACATTCCGAACCAGTTCAGGCACTATTCGCATGCGCATTCTGAAAAGTGGCGTTCGCGGTTGGTATAATTCTGAACTTTTAGTAATAGTTCGGTGTTCGCGGATCATATCGAATTGGTTCGTTATCGATTCGGAATCAGTACTAATGGTTCTTAGAGGTGTTTTCGGGCGTTCAATCGTATTTGAGCATGTATTCAAAAAGTATTCTTAGTGACATCATTAATAATAAAATTCGCCAGAATAGAATGATTCAATCTGTGTCAGATGTCATTCATTTTATTTGCGATTTCCAGCCATAAGATATTTTTACTAGTTTTTTTGTCATCTAACTTATCATTCACTGATTTCTGTAAAGATAAAAAAGCATAACAAGCTTGAATATCTCGATCAGTAGGTTTTTTTGAGGAGGTCCATATAATTTTCGAGGAGTCTGATGACATTGAGGAATCTAATATTAGTAGTGTGTTTGAGGGTTTATTTTCACAATTATCCTTTCCTGAAAACATTATGATAGCAAAATCTCTAAAATAACGAATAATTTTCAATGCACACCTTGTAATCTCTGGAAAGTGTCAGAATCGACATCCAAGTAAAAATTTCCCAACTTTATTTTGTACATCCTTGCAACATATTTGATAAAAAGTTTTTAACACTTTATAAACTTTAACGATCAAATTAAATCAGAAACCATAGAACATAAATAAGGGGGAAACGTAACGTCAAATTCCGTTTCAAAACCATCCTCACGCTAGTTTTGAATCATCATAAATACGTTTCGAATCATAGTTGATGTGACGTCACCGTTTCGACGACAGAATGAATGCATTTAAATCACAGACGAATACGTTTTGAATACATAAGCGCCAGAAAACGCCTCTGATTTTGGTAAGGACTGAAAGTTCTGTTCGGTTGCTCATGCGCAAATGATCGATATTTCAGCTGTTTTCTTATTTTACATAACCTAGTTACCTGTTGTTTCACTTATTTATTGTTTGCTTTGTCGTGTTTTAACGTTGTAAACAAATCTCAAACTCTAACTTAACTGTCCAATCCAAGTGTCGTATAAGGTAAAATTAAATATTCTATTTATTGTTTAATTTTGGTTTTTATATTATATTTATTTTTAGTGTATATTTTCCAGTTGCCATGTCCGAAAGTGTTTTGCCTAGATTAATGATTGTTAGGTTAGGTTTGGTATTTTGTTTTCGTTCAAGTTTTGAAAGGCGACCTGTGGTTCTTAATCCGTTCGCGGTATAATTTATAATATTTACTGGTTCGGAACCAAGCATGCGCTCTAGACATTTTATAGTTAATTCTAAACTGGTTCGGAATCAGTTCGAATTGTGACCCGCGAACATATAAAGTCACTCTGCTCGATTCAACAAACCTATTTTCTATTCAAAGTCGAATACTGTTAACTTATAAAGTTAATAAAATTTATGACTAATCAAAGTCTTTTTTAAAAATGTAAATTACGAGTTGAATATTTTAATAACTGTTGTTGAATGCTTTGAAAATGAGTCTTGAATTTTTTTTTAAATTAAACTTGAGTCGTGAAAGTTTTTTAAAATTAAATATTAAATGTTTGTTGAAAGTTTAAAACGAGGCTTGAATATTTGTATAAAGGGTCTTGACTGTCTTAAAATTAGGCTTGAATATCTTTTATTCTTCCTGACTGGTTCTTTTACGTAAAAACTGAGATCCCTCTCTCATTATTCTCTGACCAATAAAAATGCTTCATTTAAAAACTCCACGAGAACCAATCAGAAGGAACTATTTCTTAATTTGCTTATTTCTAACTAACTACTTATATTTTACAAACAATTTTTTTACATAATATATACAATAATCATTTCTAATGTTCAATAATTTTTTTATAATTCATTATGGTCGAAAAAGCTCTCAAATTATATCAACACTGAGGTTTGAAAGTCACAAATTCGACCGATATACTTCCGAGTAACTCATACGTCACAACGTGCAGGTGTCCTAAGCTTTTGGAGTTCGAGGAACCAAACATTTCAAACACACAAAGTTTACGAGCAGTCTAATTCGTGTTAATTTGACGTCATACGGGCACAGGTGCGCTTCTAAGGTTTTGGAGTTTGTGGAAACTAAACATTTCAAACACGCGATGTCGTGTACGAGCACTCGTAGAAGAACTTTTATTATACACTTTTGTAGATTTTTGAAAATCCTTTTATATATTTAACAGAAAAATATTTTTAAAAAATTTATAATTTGTTCGTTTGTTTTTTTTTACATTTAGAATTATATTTTCATTATTATTTTTTTTATGGTGATTTTGATTACTTTTATGTAATTTGATAACTTTTTTATTATTTATTTGCATTCAATTGACTTAATAACGATTTTGTTTTTGATTTAATCATCATAATACATATTCTTATTGAAATTAATCTTTTCTTTAATGAATAAATTTTTTTATGATAATAAAACTTCGTCTCAATATATATATAAATCATTACCAGAAAATGAATCCTTTTTACTGCTTTTTCTGTACTTTATATTACATATTTATTTTAGGTGTTTTATTTGTTAAGTAAAATACCATAACTTAACATTAGAATACCTAGTTTTATTACCAAAATATTGGTCATTTCAATTCATTTGGGATGTATTATTATTATCTAATAAAACATTTAACTATTTTTAATGTGCATACCTTAGATCCTTCAGGGCCAAATGCATACTTTGGTTTCACAATCAATTTAGAAGTTTCATTTTTTTTAAACTTTTGAATGGCTATATCAATTCCTGAAATTATGTTTGCTTCTGATGCTTCTCCTACTGAAAATGTGACATCTCTCTCATCAAAAACTTTATTATCGTATTTTCCAACAATGTGTACTGCAAACATAAAAAATAAAACCAGATAAAACCTTCAGAATAATTAATGTGTATATCTTCCTTACAATCAACTTGAGCCCCTTCATTTGGTGTTGATAGAGCCTCGCCAGGATTTATGATAATTCTCTCAATGCCACCATCTGCATTAGGGCTTAAATCTTCATTTTTCCAGCTCAATACTTCAACCTAAATGAAAAGTTTAATAATCATTAGGGTAAACTTAAATCATTAAATTTTTTTATAATACATTGTTAATAAAAAGTAATAATTACATCAAATTTAAGTGTGGCATTTGGTGGTATAGTTGGAGGGCTTCCATTTGCTCCATATGCATAATCTGGAGCACATGTCAAAATAGACCTTTCTCCTTTTTTCATACTTGCAATACCAATATCCCAAGCTTTAATAACATTACCTTAAAATAAAACCAAAGGGTTACAACTAAAGTTGATCTATTTTTGTAATTTTTAAATACCTTTTCCCAAATCAAAAGTAAATGGTTCATTTCTATCTCTACTAGAATCGAATTTGGTTCCATCAGTTAAGGTTCCAGTATAGTGAACCGATACTTTACATCCTAGTGGTGGACATTCCTCTCCAATACCTTCCTGGAGGACTTCCTTCAATACTCCACTATCTTTGTTGGGCGATATATCAATTGGTGCAGCCATGTTAATGATTCAAATAATATGAAAATTGTTTATCAACGTGAATATGATTCTAGAACATTACACTTTTAGGTTATGCGGCAAATTTTTAAATGGTTAATAAATAAAAATGTACCTAATATGATAAGAAAATTGTTATTATAATTATTAAATTGTTCTCCAGGTAGTTTAAATTCAACAAGAACTTTCTATTAGTATATATCTGTTTTGATTTAATTAAAACTCGCAATTATTTGTACCTACTTCACCTTATACCATCAATAAATTCCAGATGATTCTAATTGGTTATCTTCCAGTTTAACCATCCGCTAAAAATTCTCTGCGCATGTACAAAATTTGAAGTATCAAGGATAATTTTATTGGTTGATAAGGAGCGGCAAACTTTAAATCTCAAGCTGCGTTGCCACATATGTATGAATAAATAAAGTGAGTGAATAAACATTGGAAAGACGAAAATTATAGACATTATTTAACAGATTGCGCAACTTAGGTTATGTAATCAGTTAAATAAATCTATGAAATAATGCATGTTGAACGTACAGTATGCACATTTTGCAGATAACGTTAATTTATTATAACAAGGAGATTCAATTATAGGGCTGATTTTGGATTTAAATTTTATATGCATGTAAACATAATATGCCTTAAATAAATCAGAAGACGTAATATAATATTTTAATTATATATTATTTAATTTTAATATAATTATTTAAAATGTTTTTTCCTTATAGTTTTTACTGCATTTATTGTGGTAGTTTATATTTTTCATTAATTAAAAAAAAAACCACAGAATACCATGAAAACGTGAGATT
Organism: Ophraella communa; assembly: GCA_035357415.1. Lineage (NCBI taxonomy): Eukaryota > Metazoa > Arthropoda > Insecta > Coleoptera > Chrysomelidae > Ophraella > Ophraella communa. Next base: position 15,847,471 of record CM068985.1, on the reverse strand, counting down.
TTTATATTCGCATATTACAATATATTTAATTCGAAATAACGAAGGGAAGTACCTACCTACGTTATTATTCATGTTTTCAACTGCTGTTCTTAGCATCTTAATTATTACTTGTGAATTTTAGCAGTAACTCTCCTTATTAATGTGCGTCTTTTTTATGATCTAATTTACTAAATCAAAACTAAACTATTCGCTTTCAGGAAAAAAATATTTGAACTGACAACACTGTGCGGCTGTCCCGCTGTAAATTTCAAATATTTTTGTACATGCGCAGAGAATTTTTAGCGGATGGTTAAACTGGAAGATAACCTTCTAATTCAATCAAGTTGTACTTGTACTGGATTACCAATCCTGGTTAGAGTTTTCTGTTCTGTTCTGTTTTTAGATAAGGATAAGAATTAAACCAAACATTCAATACTGTTTGTGTTTGTATAATGTTAAAATTAATTATTTGACTTATTTATTATTTTTTAATACTGTACTTCTATAATACAGGATAGGTAAACCAAATCTTTTCCGATACCTAACGATAACCAGCAACCAAAACCAAATTAATACCAGCTCCAGCTATACACTTATCGAAAATTGAAACATCCTATTCGTTTAAACGTCAATGTCTACCGAGGTAACTAAAAACAGAACAAAAATAACTAACATCAACATTAATCAATTCAATATTGACAAATTAATAGGATCAAAAAAGAAAATTTTATCATTTGAATTTTGAATTATATTTGTCATAACTTTATTTTTAAAATGGAACGGATTGGATCACAACGTAAATTATGTCGCCTCTGTTTGACCGAAACCCTTGTATATTATTCATTACTTGATGAAGATAAAGCAATTTTCTTAGAAGCTCTCACTTCAATAAAGGTATCATTATTGCTAAAATTATATCTCACATTTATTCACCTAATTATTAAATTTCATTAATAAATGTTGTAATGAATAGATAGATGAAGATGAACCATTTTCAACAAATGCATGTGTTCAATGTTGCCTTGGTTTAAAATATGCATTTCAAATTCAACAAAACATACTTGAAGTAGACAGAAAGCTACGTGCAGTAGATACTTTTAAAATAGAAGAAACTTCTGGAGGCGGCCTTCTAGAAGAAGAAATAAAATCAACCAAAGAGGAAGAAAACATTGGAAATCAAGAACACACTATTGATCATGATTATGAAGGTAAAAAGTATCTACTTTTTGTTGGTGGGTCTATTTTACTTTTATATTATGTTGTTTGTTGTAGGTCAATCTATAAATATTTTTGTGGATGGTGAGGACATCAATAAAGAGTATGATGAATTCAAAGTTGAAGAATATTTTGATGAAAGCTCTTTGGATGACATAGTACAATCAACATCAAATGACTTAAATACAGATGCAAATTTTCTTACTTTAGAACTTAACAAAGATGATTATAATAAAGTTCCATGTAAAATCTGCGGCTTGGAATTTTTAGAAAAAGAGTTATTACAACATGTACAATTCCATTATTTTTCCACTGTTAAATGTGATGAATGCAATTTATCTTGCAATAATATTCATGCCTACAGAAAACATCTTGCTGAAGAACACAAAGATTATCCAACTAATAAAAGCTGGAATTGCAAGAACTGCAATACATCCTTTTTGTACAAACCCTTGTATATTATACATTTTAAAAGGTAGGTACATTCAAATTAAAATCATATTTGCTTAAAAATAAAAGGTATCACTGAAGGTAATTGCAACTGTACATGACTAACTTGTGTTACAAATACTCAATTCATTAATTCTTTTAATTTTGACAATAAATACATTGAAAAATTTCAATGTTTTGAATTATAATATCTAATATTAAGTATGCATAGGAATCTTTACTAGTCATTGAAAATATTCATGATGTTTAACAGTTTTCATAAAATTTACATGCCAGAAATGATACCAATTATTTTGTACTTTGTAGTGCTCATCCACCTAAGGCACATGAAGAACAAGAGCCTGGTACTTATCGTTGTTTTTACTGTAAAAAGAAATTCTATAATGAAAAACGACGAGACGCTCATGCTGCTACTCACAAGAAAAAACAATGTGATATTTGTGGTGTATATATTACACCCTCAAACTTTCCTGCCCATAGAAGATCTCATTTTGAAGATGAAGTAGAGTGTCCAATCTGCGGTAGAAAATACAAAAATACAATTTCACTTAAAGGTCATATTCATTATACCCACTCTACTAGGAGTTATTTATGTGAGTTTTGTGATAAATCATTCAAGAAATCTTATGCTTTGTTATTGCATATTAAGAGAGATCATACTGGTAAGTATTTCAAACTTCTGTTAAAGTGGTTATATTAAGAATATTTCTTAAAGTGCTTACTAGTTATTTAGAATAGAATGATAGTAAGCTAATAAACTTAGATTTTTTGTATAAATCTTTAATATGTTTGATAAATTTAGCTGTTTTAATATCAAAGATAGTAGAGTGCATAGAATGGCAACTGTAATAGTAAATTTTTTGTTTTATATATGCAATATTGTGTGGTGAATACCATACAAAAAATATGGATCAATATTTCAGCTATTTCCATTGCAGCTTCTTATATTTTTTTGTATAAAAAGCTTGTTAAAAAGCTTAAAATAAATAATGAAATAACATTAAAAGTTAACCAATTTAAGTAGCAGTTTTTTGGAATGCTATTATAAAATGAATATGGATAAATTGTGATAACAAAAACACAAATCCACAATTCTAATAACAATATTCCAAAACTAAAACATTGGTTAAAAACTAATCATAGGGTTACTGGCATATCCAGTATCTAGTTGTTGAATCAAAATTCAGAAGCCACAGTAAGTTTATTATTAATATGGTATTTATTATTTTCAAGGAGAGAGATCTCATGTATGCGACTTGTGTGGGAAAAGTTTTCTAACATTCTATAATCTTAGTAAACACAAGAAGATGACTCACCAAAAATTACGACCATTTAATTGTAATTACTGTCATAAGAAGTTTTCTTCTAAATTCGCTGTTCGGACTCACGAACGTCAGCATACTCTTGACGCTCCATTTGAATGTGACATATGCGGCCAAAGTTTTCGCCAGAAAGTATCACTCAAGGGACATCGAAAATCTGTACACAATATTGAAGAACCTCTTACTTGCGCTTGTGAAGTGTGTGGCAAGAAATTTAGCAACAAGTTTGCTGTTATGAGTCATATGAGATTGCATTGATTTGTTCATTCTTTATTTTCATTTGTATTGGAACTTTATTTATTAAATAAATTGTTATCCTTTTTTATGACATATTTTTGTAGAAAAATAAAATTTTGCGATTAGGCGTTTTAATTTCAATAATATATATATATCTTTATAGACTTCTAATACCTGTTACCCTGTCACCATGCTGACTGGATATTATAAAAGATACTAAACTATGAACGATGGAATTTTTTTCAAAAAGGGAATTTTCCAAATTTTCCTGCGGACCTCAACCCGTTATATACTTTTTTTCTTGGGGATTATCTAAAATCACAACCACAGGATTAGACCAAAAATAATTGATGAATGTGAACTAATACCGTCTTTGCAGCAAGTGACTCAATAATTTATTAATAATTTGCATATTTTTAAGAAGTGTCTCATTTAAGAGGTATTAACCTGATGAATTTCGTGGAAGCGCGCAAATTACATACAAAATTGTTTTTACTATTATGTTACAATTTTTAAAATATATATCTATATTTTTTTACACAAAACTTGAGAGTAAATGTTAAAAGCATACTTTACATTTTTTAAAAAGTTTGAGTCTATTAAGAGAAAAAAAATATTGAAAAAAATGACCTTATATAGCAGCATTTTAAGCACTGTGGGTTTATTTTAAAACTAATTTTAAATTTTCTTTATGCATTTTACAAAGAAAAGACCCTTCTATAAATTCTATTAAACAAAAGTTACATTTTTTTCAGTAAATATTTTATTCGAATATTACAAAAAATAACACAAATGGGTTTATCTATGAAATTGGTAAATTTTGTTTAATAGAAATTAAAGTTAATTTTTATCTACAAAATTAAAAAAGAAGTTTTCAAATTGATGCCGAGCCTAAATCTAGCCATGAGCGGGCTTATATGGATTTTTTTCAAATTTATATATGGTATCCATGTTTAGTACTCAAATTTTAAATCAGTTTCTTCCAAAACGTTCTTCTGTTATGTAAGAAATCAAAATTCGTTTTTGTTCATCTTTTTATGGGAACCTAATATTTAACTTTAGAGGCAGTAAGGTAATATAAAATGCGATGGACTTTTTAATTAACTTGAAAAAAAATCGATAGTGAAACTCAATATAAATTAACTAATTCTTTTAAACAAAGTCGAGATCAATATTGTAGCATATTTATTCATCAAAAATGATTCTAATACCTACTAATTGATAACCCGTTATTTTAAAAAGTGTGACCTTGTTTGTAAAACTGAACGTGACATATTATTAAATATGTTAGAAATGGACACCAAAGAGTAAACCAATAGTTTCTGTGTTAGTATTCACAAAAAAAAGTGAAAATAAGTCCATTTCAAATTTTAAACGATTTGATTTTGGTTACCGGCAATAAGGGAAGGCGGACATTTTTTCCGATATGAACAAACTAAGAATAATAAACATCAGCTATTCTTAGTAAGGTGGACTTCCACAGAGTAAGGGTTAGCACAATAAATTTAAATAATTAACTGTCGACCAAATAACAAAAGTACATCAGATACATATAATTTAAAATTATAGCAAGGTACAATCACATGGAGCGGACCTACATACCAATAATTTTCTTATGAATGTAATATTTCTGTTTTTTTTCCATCGTCCTCAATAAAATTCGCCTTAATACGTTACAGATGAAAGAACAACATTAAATGTTTCTTAAGCTTGTGAAGTAGTATTTTGTGATTATCAATAATTTATTAATGAAAACATTCCAAAAAAGCAAACATCGCAACAGTACTGTCTTCAAAAGTAACTGGAAATTTACTTTACAGATAGTAAACTAGTTGCACAGTAAATGCATAAAATAGCACCATTACTTTCATTCAAGTAATTCCAGTCCCGCAGAGGATTTTAAATCCTAAATCTTATCTTTATTCCCTTAAAATCCAACCAGAAATAAAACTTATCAAATCTCAATCAACTTATTATATCCAAAGGTATCCCCAGACACCATATATCGGTTTAATAGAAACGTTCTCCGGCCGTAAATCAATATTGATTTGTATTTCTGAATTGATTTTTAAATATTTCGGCCCTTCAAGCACCGGCCCACCGGGAAATTCCCGTTAACCCGGTGGGTTCATTCAAACTCTGTACACTTTGCTCCGACAATACAGTTGCCAAGAACTCCATTTGTTGGTATTAACCATATAATCTAAATCTGCTACTTCGCCTTCTGCAAAAAGTCTAACTCCTCGAAGAATTTCTCGATCCATCTTCTTCAGCGATTCGCTTATCTACCCCGGCGCACTGGCAAGTTATAGGTTTTCTGTGGTTCCCTATAACACTTACCGAATAGCTGGAAGGGAATAATACAAGTACATCTCTGTACCCGCCTTTACCATTGTTAGCATTAACTGTACGTTTATACAGCAAGCAAATAAGAAAGTTTAAACGTTCCCATTGATTTACGTATGTTTTGGTTCTTTTTTAAATCTCACGGTAAGGTTTCAAAAAAAATTTAGTCAGACTGGAAACTTATGATATATTTGAATAAAACAAACTTTTCCTTTTTACCTGTAAGCTTATATAATGTAAATGTGTAGTGAGGAACTTATTTATTTTTTGTTAAAACTAATTAAAAATTTGTAATAGAATGCCTATAAAACTATTGTTGAAAATTTATAACATTAAACAAAACAAAAATAAAAAATTTCAAAAATCAGTACAATTCATATTTTATTTTTGTCCGTACAAAATAAACGCCAACAGCAGGTAGACGATTTTTCTGAATATTGTAAATGGGTATAAACTCAAACCGTACCGATGCCCATTACAATTTGCTTGCTGTTGTTTCCTCATCAACACGATGCCAAAAGTGGCTAGTTTTCGTTTCCCGCGCTAGAGGCAACTCATTTTTACAAAAATAGTAGGGGATCATGAACATTTTAAAGCATAGGATCCTCGTATCTTGTTATATATACTCTATCAACGCTCTTATCTTATTCCTTACATGAAATTGGAAGTGCGCATATGCAGAAAAAATTGCTACACGTTTCATGCTAATCCTAACCATTATTTATTTCTGTGTTTTCTGACAGTCATTAGGCGATTTCGGCCCGCTTTATTTGGCAGGGACTTTGGTTAACCAATTGGTAGGTCCTACTACACAGGGATGATATAAAGTAGAGGCCGTGGATTCAGAGTAGACCCGTGACGTCGTAAATAGTTGCGCACAACTGAATGGCAGCGGTGCATTAGAGAGAGACAATACGACGTAAACGGCGGACTGACCAGAATGAATCAGTAAGGGCTGGAATTATTAGTATAGTTAATAGGACAATTTTCAAACACAAATTTGTGTACTGCGCCGGTTGACGTCACAGGTCTACTCAGAATCCACGGCCTCTACCAATAACAGGCGAAATCGTTTGGTTCTCAGTTGATACAGCTGATGAAAGAACATCGCCACGAATAGAGACGATAGTAAAAGCATCATCAACTTTAACACTCGCCAATAAGAATCATATATTTGTAAAACACAAAAAAATATCAATTGGCTATTCTCACAAAAGGCCTCATGCCATTTGTAATAAAATTAACAGATTCCAAAATAAGGAAAAACATACAAAACTTAAAGATTTTTTGGAATATTTTCCAAAATAGTATATTGTTTTATTAGGAGTAAAAGTATAACTTTTTGTGGCGAGTCCGAATGTTTGATGGCCGAACGTTAGTGAGGCCGACAATTTCAGACGAGCCACAAAAAGTGCTTTTGCTCCGAATGAAACATGCTATTTTTTCCGCAAACGGCATCCAGACTATAGAACTAATTAATATTTAAATAAAAATTCAAAACAATCGCAACGAAGTTGATAAATTCAGAGAATAATAATTATAAAACTGCGCACTACATTTCCGTGGTTACTGGTTTTGTGATTGCCAAGTCAAGAACAAATTTGACAGTTCAATAATATTTTAGAATGTCAGAAATATTGTAAGTGATTTCTGTGCATTTTTGGTAAGTACTTGAGCATCAAAATTTCGTTTGTTGTACTAGTACTAAGGTGTACTGAAATTTTCTTTTAGATTATATTATGTCGGATTCAGAACCCAACTGTACACCGCCCGACGTTGTTGACATTGCTAAGGCAGCTACGAATGATTTAATTCCAACTAAGTCAATTATTTTCCCTGTTAAAAATTCTACTTTTTTGTAAGGCCGTCAGCGTACAAAAAAGTACTTTTTTGTCCGCTCTCGGCCGTACAAAAAAGTGGCGTCTGTGAAATCATACTTCAACTTCATGAATTGACGTTAATGTCTACTTTTTTGACGTTTGCGGAAAAATACAATTTTTTAAAATGACTGTTTATTACAAACACAGAACAAAACTTGCAGGTTATTATTTTGTCATACCAAGAATAAGAAAAACAAAAACTAATTTAGACAAGCATAGAAAGCTACCAATTTCAGTAAACGTGCTGCAGATCATGACTCCACACGGCAAGATACATCCAGCGCCGGATTCCGTTATGAGGTTAAAATAAGCCAATTAAAATGATGCTTGTGGGCGGAGTTCCTACCGTTGATATTTTACGTGACGTTTAAACTAGGTATAACTGAAAGTAATTTTTAAGGTTTTAAGCAGGTATTTATTATTTTAAGATTGTTTTCCTTTGATCTTGTCTTCATTTCATAGTCTTTAAAAGTAGGTAAACAAAAGGTATTGATTTTTTGTGAAAAATTTTAACTAACGTGTAAATGGAAAACTTTGTGTCTTCCTCGTTAAATGAAAAATTCATTAATGTGAGTATCAAATCAAATATCTATTTTTGGCGTATAGGTAGTAATAAGAACAATTATTAAATTAAATCTACCAATTTTTTGGTCTGTTTTGCCACCTGGCTGGGAAACAAAAATTATGGAGAAAAAGATAATAGAAGGTGAAGATAAGTTCCCTAACGTTCAGTTGCAATTTTTTGTTAATTGCACGAACAAAAAAGTGTTTGGTAAGAGAGTTTGAAAACTTAACCAATTCATCATACGTTATAAATAATACGGTTATTGAAGATAGAGAACGTATTAAACTTAAGTGAAATATTTAAATGATATATTGGTACCTATACATAATATATTGAATTGTTGAGTTTATTAAAATTATTTAGTAAACATTTAAAAAGTTTTATTTACCATATAAAGTTTAAATTTAATTTTAGATGTCATCACTTTACTCGTGCTCAAAAACTTACGAACCATCTTCACAAATTAAAACGAGAAATACCAACTGCCCTTCAAAATTAACAGTAAAAATTCAACTAAGAACAATTAATAACTGCACAGTTAAACTAAACTTCCACTATTTATTTGAAAATTCGCTTTAAAATCAATTACAGCTGTTTCGCTATCACTAGCATCGTCAGATTGACATATTGAAATTACATGTTGTTTGTTTGTAACTAGGTGCTTGATGTTGATAAGGAGTTAAGGCTAGACCAAGTAAGGAAGTAATAAGACATAACAATATTAAAGCCTAGATGTTATTAGCCCTAAGGGATTATCCTGGATGTATTTCCCTCTAAGATCAGTATAACTGTGCAATGATATAGAAAAACCAGGAAAAAACTATATCATGCTGATCTTTACAATAACTTAATATATTTATGTTATAATAATGTCTTATCTATGTATAAAATGAAGACTCAATCAAAGTAAACAGTTTAATAGTGGAGAACTTCCAAGATTTATTTGTTCATTAACTACTTTAAACTGTTGATCTGCTAGATGTCTTTTAATTTCAAGTTCTTCTAGAAAATCTAAATTTTGTTTTTTATCACAAATGTGTAGTATATGAATGTCATTGGTGTGTATAAGTGAGTTTGGATGTTCCAGTAGGTGTTTTGCATAGTTCGACTTATCTGGTTGTTGTAATCTATATGCTCTTAAGTGTTCATTAAATCTTACTTCAAAATTTCTTTGTGTTTGACCTATATATACTGCATTACATTTTGGACAATTAATTTTGTAAACACCAGATTTTTTAATTTTGGTAGTTTTGTTTTTACATTTAACAATTTTGTTCCAATACTATTTTGTGTTTTAAATGATATTAATGTTGATGTTGCCGAAGATATTATTTTGAAATTGCATTGGAAATATTTCCACAATATGTAATACTTTTTTAGCTTTTAATTTCTTTAGTTTGTTTTGGATATATTAGTTCTAGTGACATTTTTGTTCTTTCTTATTAATTAATTTATTTATCAAATGCATTGGATAGCCATTAGATGTAGCTATTTGTTTTATGATCTCAATTTCTTTATTAAAATTACTTTTGTTCATTGGAATCGAAAATGCTCTATGTATCATGGAATTATAAGCTGCTAATTTATGTGATAGTGGATGATTTGAATTATATGGTATGGTTACATCTGTTTGTGTAGGTTTTCTGTATATTGAATAATTTAATGAATTATTAACTTTTCAATTCTTAAATCTAGAAAATTAATTGAATTATTTTCTTCAACTTCTAAAGTAAAATTAATTTTAGGATGCAAGGTATTAATATAATTAAAAAATATATCTAACTGCCGTTCGCTACCTACAAAACCTGCTAACACATCATCAACATATCTATACCAAAATACAATATTGTTTTTATAACTAGAATTAAAGATTTTGTTTTCTAAATTATCCATAAATATATTTGCCAAAATTGGAGAAATAGGACTTCCCATGGGAAGACCCTCATTTTGAATATAAACTTTGTTATCAAAAGTAAAATAATTTTGACTAATGCATACATCAAATAGATCAATTATGTCTGATATTATACCTGGATGGATATTTCTTTCATCTAATAGCTTTTTAACTAGAACTATACACTCTAGGAGGTATTTTTGAGAACATATTAGTTACGTCAAACGATACTAATTTAGTATTATTTTGTAAATTACATTTATTCAATTTTTTGATCAAATCTAATGTAATTTACAAAATAATACTAAATTAGTATCGTTTGACGTAACTAATATGTTCTCAAAAATACCTCCTAAAGAGTGTATAGTTCTAGTTAAAAAGCTATTAGATGAAAGAAATATCCATCCAGGTATAATATCAGACATAATTGATCTATTTGATGTATGCATTAGTCAAAATTATTTTACTTTTGATAACAAAGTTTATATTCAAAATGAGGGTCTTCCCATGGGAAGTCCTATTTCTCCAATTTTGGCAAATATATTTATGGATAATTTAGAAAACAAAATCTTTAATTCTAGTTATAAAAACAATATTGTATTTTGGTATAGATATGTTGATGATGTGTTAGCAGGTTTTGTAGGTAGCGAACGGCAGTTAGATATATTTTTTAATTATATTAATACCTTGCATCCTAAAATTAATTTTACTTTAGAAGTTGAAGAAAATAATTCAATTAATTTTCTAGATTTAATGAATTGAATAATTCATTAAATTATTCAATATACAGAAAACCTACACAAACAGATGTAACCATACCATATAATTCAAATCATCCACTATCACATAAATTAGCAGCTTATAATTCCATGATACATAGAGCATTTTCGATTCCAATGAACAAAAGTAATTTTAATAAAGAAATTGAGATCATAAAACAAATAGCTACATCTAATGGCTATCCAATGCATTTGATAAATAAATTAATTAATAAGAAAGAACAAAAACGTCACTAGAACTAATATATCCAAAACAAACTAAAGAAATTAAAAGCTATAAAAGTATTACATATTGTGGAAATATTTCCAATGCAATTTCAAAAATAATATCTTCGGCAACATCAACATTAATATCATTTAAAACACAAAATAGTATTGGAACAAAATTGTTAAATGTAAAAACAAAACTACCAAAATTAAAAAATCTGGTGTTTACAAAATTAATTGTCCAAAATGTAATGCAGTATATATAGGTCAAACACAAAGAAATTTTGAAGTAAGATTTAATGAACACTTAAGAGCATATAGATTACAACAACCAGATAAGTCGAACTATGCAAAACACCTACTGGAACATCCAAACTCACTTATACACACCAATGACATTCATATACTACACATTTGTGATAAAACAAAATTTAGATTTTCTAGAAGAACTTGAAATTAAAAGACATCTAGCAGATCAACAGTTTAAAGTAGTTAATGAACAAATAAATCTTGGAAGTTCTCCACTATTAAACTGTTTACTTTGATTGAGTCTTCATTTTATACATAGATAAGACATTATTATAACATAAATATATTAAGTTATTGTAAAGATCAGCATGATATAGTTTTTTCCTGGTTTTTCTATATCATTGCACAGTTATACTGATCTTAGAGGGAAATACATCCAGGATAATCCCTTAGGGCTAATAACATCTAGGCTTTAATATTGTTATGTCTTATTACTTCCTTACTTGGTCTAGCCTTAACTCCTTATCAACATCAAGCACCTAGTTACAAACAAACAACATGTAATTTCAATATGTCAATCTGACGATGCTAGTGATAGCGAAACAGCTGTAATTGATTTTAAAGCGAATTTTCAAATAAATAGTGGAAGTTTAGTTTAACTGTGCAGTTATTAATTGTTCTTAGTAAGATGAACTTCCAAAAAGTAGAGGTTAACACAATCAATTTCAGTAAAAATTCATCTTATTAGAAAAAAATACATGAGCATACAAGAAAAATTCCAACTTTTACAAGAAGCACCGTGTTAAATAACTCTTATTGTAGGCAATTCAGATTATCCCTTTCCGGCCGGCCCTATACGATAGTGCGTTCAAGTTTAAAATGTGTTTAAAGTAACAAATCAAGGTTAAATTTCTGTTTTTCGGGGACAAGACGGTATCGATCGATTGTGCATAGGTACATTTGCAAGCGTAAATGAAAATATTCAGATATTTTGTGATTTAGTGTGGACTGAGTAGTGGTTAAGGATGGCTGTGTTTTTCAAAGATGGCACCGGTAGAAGTAAGTAAATATATTTTATGTTTCCACTTAATTATTGTTAAAATTTTAATGTTTATATTGCTCAACAGTTATTAAATATTGTGTTCTGGGAGCGATTTAACTATTTGTTGCCTTCTCTCTTAAAATACACACCCGTTTTTTTGTATACGCACGATAGTGACATCCCGGCTGAAATTTTACTTTTATACCTGATAACCAGGGAAAACTTGGACCCTCTAACACGTTATTTTATCATTCCAGGCAAACCTCTTACTACTGATTTAGCTCTTGAGCTATTAAATGATGGAAACGATTCTGAAATCGAGGCTTTTTCTGAGGAAGAGAATATTTTTGAGAATCCCAAACTCTTCAAGGGTATGAAAGTGAGCATCACATCGATAGTGACTCCGAAACTACAGAGCATTTGTTGCCAGAAAAGCCTTCACAGAACAGAGAGAAGAAAAATAAACGTCTAGCTAAGGTTTGGATAGAAAGCAGTTTCCAGCAATTAGAACATGATTATCCTCATGCGACTCCCAAACCTATTCGAGATGTTAAGGAGTATTTCAGGGATTACTTATCATAGAAAATAATGTTTTTTTTTTATATTGAAACTTTTTTTAATGTTTTTTAATAATTAAAGAAGTGCCTTTCAAACATGTTTTATTAAGTAACATATTGATAGTTAGTTGCAAATAAGCCCAGAACGCACGATCGTGACATGGGTTTTTCTTTGTGGAGGGGGGTTCCTGATTTTTTTTTATATTTTTGTGGGTCTCTTTAATAATAAAATAATGAGAATAGAATCAAGAAATCACGTTACTAGAAAAAAAAAACTTAGGCCTGAAAGGGTTATTTGCGGTTTCGGAAAGTTAGTAATGATGTAAGAGAACAGTTATTACGTCTCTACAAGAATGGACATACAGCAGGAACAGCATTAGAAATGATTAAGTGCAATATCCAGCTAACTTGTGATAACTACAACACAAGCTTTAGCAGATAGGAATAGATGCCCAAGTTATAAATATTTGATAAAAACTGGATTTCATTATGGATTAAAACTACAATAATTTGCCCAAATCTATGAAATATTTCAACTCTCGGAGATTGGAGGATGGAAATAAAAAATAAGTAATAAAAAATCCTCAGTATTTTTACCCTTAATTTAGTTACTGATAACCAAAACATGTATATTAATTAAATTAAACTTATTTTAAAAAAACATGAAATTATCCCCTGGCATAATAAAAAAATACACCTTTATAATACATTTTTACACTGCAATTATATATTTTTTTACTTTCTAGCCTAGAAAGCACAAATTGAAAAAGTGCGCCAAATATCCAAGCCACACCTACTAATATTTCTATTGGCCTATTTTAGCCTCATAACGGAATCCGGCGCTGGATGTATTCTCGCCTCCACACGCACACGACAAAGTAACAGTAGCCATTTTTGACTCCGATTTAATTTGCGAGGTTTGTAGGTATGACGTCAGGGTAATGGTCAATTTTTCTACTATATGTGATTTGACCTTAGAACAAAAAGAAACAGGAAGGAGTATATGCAAAATGACCTTGAGTTCAGAAAGGAGATGCATATGGCGGCCCATTGTCAATTTTAATTTCCGTTTCCAATGCCGTACCGTAAAAAAATAAAATTTATATTAGGGTTTTTATTTTGAATAAATTCCAACCAATCAAGTGGTATATGAATACATTTAGTGCTGTAAATCATTTTGTGTTCATAAAAACCGAATGATACGCCTATGCTCTCATTTTTGACATTTATGTGCAAATATTGCTTTGACAGCATACTGTAATCATAAACAATGAGTCATACAAGGAGCTTCAAGATAGCCGACTTCCGTCGCAAATTTTTCTTAAAGTTAATATATGACAGACTCCTTCCGGTTTCTTTTTGTTCTAAGGATTTGACAAACCAAAGAGGGTACCCAAGAATGATAAACATTTACCAGGATTGCTTAATCCCATAAGACGTACGTTCGCCAAAAAATCGATCGCACGTGGTGGCCTGTGGCGTCACTGCAGTCCTCGGCCGTATGATTCCTATCTTGACAATGCATTTTAGGTCGTTTTCAATCGTCGTTTTTAGATTTATTGTAAAAATATTCAAAATTTTGACTGGTATTTATTGTGGATACATTAGTGTACGTTGCATTTTTGTGAAAAATATTTAAAAAACTGTTCTTTTAAACTCCAGTTCGGACTTTTAAATTTCATGTGTTACACTGCTTGGCAGGGCCAGCTGGGCATTGCTTGGTTAGTATCGTTGAGTGTCAACGTTAACGTTAATATTCAATAGTGAATACATTTTTTATTTTACGTTTTTAGTGAGATAGTTTACTTACTTACTATTTTTTTAATATGTACCTAGTATTTTTTGTTAATTTTAAATTTGTTATTAAAAATTCTTTATAGAATACATATTATGTCGCTCCATAAAAGATTCACGGATTGTACTAGTAATATGCTGCAAATTGTTTATTATGTTTCTTTGTTTGTCAAAAAACACTAGTTTTAGGTATGATTTTGTATAATAATAAATTTATTTGAATGTATTTTTTAAAATAAAAATAGAACTAAATTTGTTTGAAGTGTTTTCTTTACTCTACCTATTTCCCAAATAATATTCAATAAACTAATTAAATGTAAGTATTAAAACAATTTTATGGGAATATTTATTATAAATTATAAGTGTTTAATCTTAAAAATCCAAATAGTGGTCCGTTAGTATTTCAAAAATCATAAAAATACTGTCTAATTCCTATTATTTCCATGCATTTATATGGTAAACGTTATAATGAAGGACTGCAGTGACGTCACACAGCTGGCGGACAAATCAGGCCGATTAGGCAATCCTGGTAAATGTTTATCATTCTTGAGGGTACCAAAGTTAGCTTGACGTCATCGTTTTTCGAAACGAAATAAATTGGTATGTATTTGACAGACCAAAGTAGTGTACCAAAGCGGGACGAAATCGCCTATTGTCAAATTAAGCTAGATTATATTAGTTGATTCTTATTACTTTTATCTGTATAAACAGGTTAAACTTATGTAAGTATGTGAATACATTTAGTGTTGTAAATCATTTTGTGTTTATAAAAACCGAATGATACGAGTAACGTGAAAACAACTAGCTTACTGCCTATAATATGAAACCACCATCATCGGCAGTGTTGACGTAAACAAAAACTTTTATTGTATGGCTTGTCCAGTATAAATATAATTGCACGTCACAGCTGTCAGAACGGGACTATGTTGTCAAGTATTTTAAATAGTATTAGAATCTAGTAAATGTCAAACGAAGTTTCTATACATTCTTCTTTTTATTTAACTACAATACTACGCTATGTTTAACCGCGGCAACATGGCGCAATTGTGCCAACATATAAACTATTTTAGCCCGAGTTATGTTCGTTTAAAGTTTATATTTTATTAGTCCAGGAGATGTATTTGATATAAAATTAATTATGTAACCCTTCTTAAAGCATTTATTTATTATTTGTAATAACTTGCGGCCTACGAATTTAAATATTAAGCAAATTTACAGTGAAAAAAGATACTGATTGACAGTAGCAAACGAACGAAGAAAGTCAAACGAACAGAGCGATTTGTTCACTTTGATGACGTGCACTTATATTTATACTGGACAAGCCATAAGTGAATAATTGTATTTAGTTTCATTCTGTTTGTAACCTCTGTAAATTCAAGTTGTTCATCAACTAATAAAAATTGTTTTTAAAAAGATATTTTGTGCATGAAATATCTTAACTAACGCAGTCAGTAGGATAGTGTCGTAGTTCGGTATTTTCGGAAATTCACGGCATCGAGTCCGATTTAGTGTAAGTATTTAAATACTAGGAATAATTAAAACAGAAAGCTTAGTTAATAATTAAATAATAATATTGATATTGAGGATTTAATAAATAAGGTATGTGAAGGCAATAACGCCATGGTGTGGTAGATCAGAGATCTACCTGTTCAAAGATTTATTACTCTGTGGTAAGAAATGTCAGTGCTACATTTTGTTTTTCTTCGGGCGGGCGTTTGTTTGTGGACTGATATAAAACCTATTGAGTGCTGTGTTACAGAAACAAAATAGGTAAGTTAGTTTTTCATGTTGTATGTATGTATGAGTTAGGGGTGATAATTACACTGCGACCTATAGGATCTATTGTGTTCCCCCTTACTTGCCATGTTCTGATATTTTCTCAGACCTATAGCAGCTCTTCGAGTCCTATTTTCCGGAGGAAGTTTAGGACATCGTCGGGCTTCAAATCAGGTAGATCCCCTTCCTCTATTTCATGTGCTCCTAGGTATCCAGCTCTAGAATTTTGCAAGGCAGGGCATTCTGAGAGTATGTGTATTGAGGTTTCATTCTCTTCCTCACAGAATCTGCACTTTGCTTCATCTGGTAACCCTAGTTTCTTCATGTGGCTTCTTAACCGGCAATGCCCGTTAGAATTCGGAGCCTTTTTTTACTGAGGTTGAGGCAGCTAAGAGATCTCTTCTGGTCATAGTTCCCCAGTAGTATCTTAGATTGCCTCAGTCCTTCCAGCTGATTCCAGTACTTGGATTTTTCCTTCTCCATTTCTTTGCTTAGTTTTCCTAAGATTACTCTACTGCTAATCCCACAAGATGGTTCTGGTCCCAAAAATGGGGTTTCAGCTCCTTTTTTTGCCAGCTTATCTGCTGTTTCATTCCCCTCTATTCCTATGTGTCCCGGGACCCATAGGAGGGTGACAGTGTTCTTCTGGCCTAGTTCATTTAGTTTGCCTAGGCATTCCCAAACCATCTTGGAACTGATTATATTTGAGCTCAGCGCTTTGATGGCTGCTTGACTATCCGACATGATCACAATCTCTTGTCTGCGGTAATTTCTTCCAATATTGAATTCCACACATCTTTCGATGGCGCGGACTTCTGCTTGAAAGATGCTCGGGTATCTATGTGCCCAAACTTTCTGAGTATTTGGCTCTCGGTCCAAAAACACCTATCCCAGTTCCCTCGTCTAGCTTGGAACCGTCCATATACCACTTTGTGGTATTCTGGTTTAAATTCTGTATGGTGTCTTCATCCCATTCAGATTTATTACTCAGCTTTGTGATAAATTTTCTCACAAAGTTGAATTTCTTTGGCATATCATCTTGGGGCATTTCCCAAGTTTGATCAAAATGAAGTGATCGAGGTTTTCCCTGATAATTCCTTCTTCGATCATTCTATAAATTGTTTTTTTCCTTACACTTTCTAGCAGAATGTGCAGTGGGGTCAAGTTTAAAATCACCTCCATTGCAGCAGTGGGGCAAGTTCCCATTGCTCCAGTGATACATGAACAGGCTAGTCTCTGAATCTTCGAGAGGTTTTTCCTCGTCGTATTCAGATTAGCCCTTACGCCCCAAGCCACTGCCCCATATGTGATTAATGGTCTCACTATTGCTGTGTACATCCATTGCAGGATACGTGGGTTACATCCCCAGTTCTTCCCTGCAATGTTCCTACACAACATGAGGGCCTTGGTTGCTTTGTGTATTACTTCGTCTTCGTGTTTGTTCCAGAGTAACCTGCTATCTAGGATTAGCCCTAGATATTTTACCTCTGTTTTTCCACTCGACGATGTTCTCCCCTATTTTTATGATTTTTAGATTAGGTTTCTTTTTCCTTGTAAAGGCTACTAGTGTGGTTTTGGTGGGGTTGATGCTGAGTCCCACCGAGTAACACCATTGTTCCGCAATGTTCAATCCTTTTTGAACAATATCACAGAGGACATTTTCATACTTCCCTTTTGCCAGGATAACCATGTCGTCGGAATACCCTAGACATGGTATGCCTTCCCTAGTCAATTGACAGAGCAGACTGTCCACAGTGAGACTCCACATAAGTGGGGATGCAACTCCCCCCTGTGGACAGCCTCTGGTCACATTAATGAAGATAGTGTCTTGTCCTGTCTCCATTTCTGCGATTCTTGTAGATAGCAGTTGCGACATCCAAATGGAAGTCGTTCTATCTACTCCTTTCTCAATCAGTGCTCTTTTGACTGCCTCATGTGGCGTATTGTCAAAGGCCCCTTCTATGTCTAGAAAGGCACATACCACGGTCTCTTTTTTATTCAGTGCGTCTTGGATTTCGTCAGTCAACTGTGTTAAAGCGGTTTCCGTGGACTTTCCCGCTTGGTACGCATGTTGACGAGGGTGCAATGGCACCTGTTCCAAGATTTCTGTTCTACAGCTGTTGTCTACAGCTTTTTTCATCGTTTTTAGAACAAACGATGTGAGGCTGATCGGTCTAAGGGATTTGGGGTGCGTAGTGTCCCGTTTCCCTGCTTTTGGGATGAAGGTGATTTTGGCCCTTCTCCACGCTTCTGGTATGTATCCCAGTTCAAGGCTGCTCCGACTAATTCGGATCAAGTGTGGAATTTGCCTCTTGGCTCTGTTGGAGAAGGGCAGGAAATATTCCGTCCGTTCCAGGGGTTTTGAACGGCTGGAAGGTGTTCATAGCCCATGTCAGCCGTTCACTGCATATGTGTTTTGCCATTGCATTGTCTTCCCTGGTAGGTCTTTTAGCTTTCTCACTTTTTGTTCCCGAAGGGACAATTCCTCCGGGAAAGTGAGTTTCTAATAGGAGCAGAGCTCGTTCCTTTTTGCTTTCTGTGAAGCTTCCATCTGGCTTCCGTAGTGCCATTACAGTGTCTACTTTTCCTTGTGCCAAGACTTTGTGTAGCCTTGCTGCAGAGGGTGTAGCGTCTATTTCTTTGCAGAATTTTCTGAAGCTGTTTCTTTTAGCTTTTCTAATCTCCTTATTATATGTTGTAAGTTTCTCGGTGTAGCTCTGCCAATCTCCATTACGTTTGGCTCTGTTGAAGAGCTGTCGCGTCTCGGATCTTAGGTTTGACAGATGACTGTTCCACCATATCGCATCTTTTGCTTTTCTAGTCCTTTGGAGAGGACAACTGGATTCATAGGCATCGAGTATTGCCTCGTTCAGTTCTATGAGATCATTTTCTAATGCCAGGTGATTCCTGGCATTTCTTTTATTCTTGAGATTTGCAAGATTAATATTCAGGTTATTGTTGTAATTTTCCCAGTTAGTTTTCCTGGGGTTTCTCCTGAGTGCTGACTCAGGAGGATTACACTCTAATCTGAACATAATCATTCTATGATCAGACAGGGATGGTTCGTTCGGTACTCTCCAATCTTTCACCCTATCCTTAAGTGTACTTAGTGTACTTAGTGTTATATCTAGTACTTCCTTTCTTGTTCTGGTTACAAAAGTAGGGGTATTCCCTATATTGTGTATAACAAGATTCCTATTAAATATAAAGTTGAAAATTTTCTCACCTCTGTCGTTGATGTCTGTGCTTCCCCATATGGTATTGTGACCGTTAGCGTCGCATCCTATGAGAAGCGGCAGCTTCTTCTGTTCACAGTACTCGACTAGTCTTTGCAGTTCTGTAGGCGGTGCAGTCCCGTCCCCTGCAAAGTAGCATGATGCTATCATGACTTCTTGACGTCTATTCTCGAACTCGAGGTTTGCTCGAATCGGAACGAGGTCTCTCGTCATGAACTCTGACACACAAAAGTGATCAATGTTGTTACTCACCAAGATGCATGCTCTGGGTATGTCTACATTACTCACTTTGTATATCAGTTTGGCTTCCCTACTTGCGAGTCCTCTCACCTGACCAGCACGGACCCATGGTTCCTGGATCAATACTAATCCCATTTGGTTTCTGATAAACGTCCTTAAAATAACCGCCGATGATCCCTTGGCGTGATGGGCGTTTATCTGAGCGATATTAATTCCCGCCATTTTTCTTACCATGGTTGTTCCCATGAGTAGCAAGGGAATGTCGGTCCACTCCGGCAGAGCCCCGCATGCCTGAGCAAGGCTACATACAAGGGGGTTTCGCCTTCGCCCGGTTCCCCCAGGGGAACGTTCGCGACCGCTTATACCCCAGCGGCCATCCATCTTTCGGCACGTTACCTTACACCTTGGAATTGGGGGGGTTGGTTCGCGGTGCGACCTTAGGAATGACCAATCTGGCAATCTTGCAGTTATCAGCTGCTCATACCATACCGTGCCACCCATATGGACGCACACCCCCAGCTTCGCCGCTTCCCTGCTCAATTGTTATACCTGCTTAAGCAGTTTAGCGGCTCTCCTGGGGATCTCCTATCCGCCACCTGGGGACGCGCCCGGTAGGCACCCAGCCCTCGGGTAGTTTTTCATGTTAAATGTGTGTTCAAGGAATATTTCTGGTTACATTAAGCAAAAAAAGTTCTTTATTCCTTTTTTTTCTTAAAGTAAACATATTGTAACGTTTATTTATTTTTACTAGTCTTTTTAATTTATTTTTATACTGTTTAAATCACTAACACTGTTTAATTTATATAACACAATTTATTTACAATATTTTAATTTATGTAAGACAAAATTTCTATTCGCATTTATCTAACAACATACTAAACTAACTAACTTAAAATATTCAATTCGGTCCTTTATATAGGTAAATATTGTTCGAGCATACTCCAGTCTATTCTGGGAATCGTCTCGATGATTCGACCGCTTCGCTCATCGGACGCCGTCGAACAAAACGTATATTCCGGAATATTCTCGCATCATCTGTCTGCCTCGCTTCTGGGTCATAGCGCCAGGGGCGTACTCGCACAACATTGCCCCCTCCTTAAGAGATAGTTCCTCCTGGAACTTTTAAGGAATTGAGACTGGATGGAGATACTTGCAACTGAGTCCTCGTCTACAATTTCCAGTTGCATGGAAATAACATGGAATGGTCTTTGATGTCAGCTGGACACGGGGCGAATGGCTGCATACCAACATTTGGACTTCGGTATCTTGAAAGATTACTTCCACCATATTTCGGATGACCCTCCAATCCAATGGGTTGCACTCTATTTTCGGCATGGCTAGCTTCCGTATGTTGGACTCCAATACGTGCTCTCTCAAGTTAAGTAATTAATATTTCGATAAGTGGGCTGGTCTTGGTAGGTATTCTTGGTAATCAGATAGAAGAGGCAACGGGAGTCATCTCTAAGAATCAAAGCCTTCCCAGTGGCTGGTAACTGATTTCGAAGTTCTGACAATCGACCAAACTTCCTTCGAAAGACAGACGCTAATCCTCGGCCGTCGCTGATAGTGGCGGAAACGCTATGGGCTAATGAGTAGTCATCAGGAAATGTGAACAATAGTTTCTCAATAGTCACGCCGTATCTAGCTTTCCTAGTACCTCCATATGCACCCATAAATTCTTCGAAAGCAAGGTCGAGTGTATCTTGGACTTGATTTACGACTTCTTCTTCCTGGTAATGATCTCCTTCAAATTTCGCCAGTCGGTTTCGATGTATTACCTTAGGTTTTCCATTCGGGATCTTTATTATACGGTATATGACGTCATTGATTCTTTTCTTGATGATGTATGGACCCTCCCAAGATTGTTGTAGCTTTGGTGAGTACCCCTTCTTTTTTTTTGGGTTATGGAGCCAGACTTTGTCACCTTCTTGGAAACATCCCTCTATAGCTTGGGTATCATACCGTTTCTTCATCCTGTCACTGGCAACTTGGAGATGGGAGCGAACCAAATCATGCATGTCGTCCATTTTTCTTCGTAACTGGATTACATAGTCTTCTCCAGCTATATCCTCTCCAGGTCGGCATCCAAACTCGAGGTCGCATGGTAACCTCATCTCACGTCCAAACAAGACTTTTGCTGGTGTTTGACCTATTGATTCATTGACGGCGGATCGATAAGCCATTGCAAAGAGCGAAAGATACTGGTCCCAGTCTCTTTGGTGATTGGATACTACTTTTGATAGATATTTGCCAATGGTTTTTTACATGCGTTCTACCATTCCATCCGATTGTGGGTGCAATGCTGTAGTTCTTGTTTTCTTCATTCCTAAATTGTCGCAAATTCCTTGAAAGAGTTGACTTTCGAAGTTCCTTCCTTGGTCACTGTGAATCTCCAGGGGCACTCCATATCGGCAAATAAACTCCTTCACTAGCACGTCTGCGACACTCTTGATTTGGAATGGCGTAGACTTCAACCCACTTCGTAAAATAATCCATTACCACCAACATGTATTTATTCTTATTCTCAGTAGTGGGGAACGGTCCAGCAATATCTAAAGCAATTCTCTCAAATGGGCTACCACCGTTATATTGTTTCATGTGAGCCTTTCCTCTTTTCTGAGGTCCATTACTAGCAGCACAGATAGTACACTTCTTACACCAGTCCTTAACATCATCGGAACTATTCATCCAATAAAACCTTTCACGAACTCTCTGCAGGGTTTTCTTAACACCAAGATGACCTCCTGATGGACTGTCGTGTAACTGTCGTACTACTTCGGCTACTCTATTCTTTGGTATAACTAATTGCTTTCTTTTAACGGAACCGTCATCATTTTCAATTATTCTCTTTAATAAATCGCCTTCCAAAATGAAAGACTCCCACTGAGCCCAATATGATTTAAGGACTGTAGAGAATTTTGACACTTCTTGCCAAGTAGGTCGACGATCTTCTATCTTCCATTCTCTCATTTTCTTTAAAACAGGATCATTGTCTTGTTCTTCTTTGATTCTAGTAGGTGCCCAGTCGTCGTTAACTACAGTTGTTCGTAGTATTGCAGTTTATTTTAATTCTGTCTTACTGCAGTGAGAACACTCTTCTGGGCACGGTCTTCTGGAAAGGGAGTCTGCATTTCTGTGACTTATCCCAGCTCGATGTTCGATCCTGAAGTCGTACTCTTGGAGTCGGTCGATCCATCTGGAAATTTGACCTTCAGGGTTCTTAAACTGCATTAGCCATTTTAGGGCTCATGATCCGTCCGGATTAAGAATTTTCTTCCATAAAGATATTGGTAGAAGTGTTCCACCGATTTCACAACTGCCAGAAGTTCTCTTCTCGTAACGCAGTAATTCCGCTCAGGTTTGGAGAGCACTTTACTAAAATATTCCAGGACTCTCTCTTGTCCATCTTGAATCTGTGAAAGGACTCCTCCAATTCCGACATTACTGGCATCTGTATCCAAAATAAATTCTCCTTCCGGTTGTGGGTAGCCTAATATCGGTGCTGCGGTTAAATGCTTCTTCAGAGTTTCAAAAGCCGTTTGACAGTTTTCATCCCAGCAGAACTCTCTCGTTTCCTCTGTAAGGCGTGTTAATGGCTTAGCAATGTCTGAAAACTTTCTGATAAATCTGCGATAGTATGTACATAGACCAAGAAAACTTCTTATTTGATGTTTATCAGTTGGTTGTGGCCATTGTTTGATAGAAGTGACCTTGTCCTTATCTACAGACACGCCCTCTTTGCTGACAATATGACCCAGATAATTAACTTTGTCTTGGAATAACTGACATTTCTTTGGATTCAGCATCAGTTGGGCAGCTTGAAGTATTTTAAAAACATCTTCTAAGTTTTTCAGATGTTCTTCGAATGTCTCCCCCAAGACTATGATGTCGTCTAAGTAGACCAGGCACGTTTTCCAAGACAACCCTCTCAGTACGTTCTCCATCAATCTTTCAAATGTCGCAGGAGCATTACATAGTCCGAATGGCATGACATTGAACTGAAATAATCCAGAACCGGTGGTAAAGGCTGTCTTTTCTTTGTCTCTTGGGTCCATTTCTACCTGCCAATAACCAGACTTCAAATCTAAGGTAGAAAATAATTTACTTCCAGCTAGAGTGTCCAAGGTATCGTCGATTCGAGGCAGAGAATAAATGTCCTTCTTGGTAACATTGTTCAACTGACGGTAGTCTACACAGAACCTCGTAGTTCCATCCTTTTTCTTGACCAAGACTACTGGAGAGACCCAAGGACTGGTAGAAGGTTCTATCACTCCATCTTCTTCCATTTCTCGAACAATCCTTTCAGCTTCTTGCCTCTTTGCCTGTGTCTAGCTGATTGACTAATTGGCTTGGCATCACCCGTGTCGATTTTATGTTTTACAGCAGAGGTACGTCTTACCTCCCTTTGGTACAAAAATGTTGCGATACCGCTGAAGAAAATCTTTCATTTTTCTTTTCTCTTCTCGTTTTAAAGATGTACCAGCAACCGCCACCATTTGTTCAAACTTATCGTTGGAATTATCGGGAATAGTTGTCTGTCGAATTATAGATGTTACTGGTACTGAGGTTCCAACTTTGGTCTCTTTCTTGATCGTAATTGGGTGCTCATTGACATTTATAACTCGTACTGGAATTTCTTTAGCAGAAGTGACCAATCCTTTTCCTATCAAAATTCCTCGACCGACCTCCTCATCATGGTTCCATGGTTCCATCATCACAGGTATTCCTTCGTCAATAGTTCCTTGCAGTCTGGCCACTATGATCGTTTCGCTTCTACCAGGTACCACAGTATCCTCCTGGACAACGGCTGGCACGGTTTTGTCCTCATATGGATGAAGGAATATTTCTTTAGAACCAACTTTGATAACTCTGTTCTTGAAATCCAGTTGGAAACCATGTAAGTTCATCACATCCATTCCTAATATAACATCTTCCTCAATATCAGCGACAATAACAGTATGCGTGAACTTTTCTGAGCCAATTCCTATTTGAATCTGGACTTCTCCAAGGATGTTAGCTCTATCACCTGTGGCAGTTCGCAGTCGTAACCTTGTTGGTAAAAGCTTTTTTCGGCTGTTTATAGTTGTTGGCCGTATAATCGTTCTGGTCGCTCCAGTATCCACCAATAGTGTATACTTTTTACCGTTGACTTCACCATCTACATATACACTGTCTTCGCGGCATTTCAAAGAGGCTATTAGTATGAGAGGGTCTTTGGAAACGTTCCGGGTCGAAGCTGCCCCCTCTAGGCCGGCTCGTTTTAGTTTTTCCTGTGGAGTAGTTTCTTGATTCGTAGTGACCCCAGGGCCGGTATTCTCAGGTCCTCGCTTGGAGCGATATCGATGTCGTTGAATGCGAGGGGAGTGAAATTCACTGCCAAATCGATTCTCATGCCATCTCCTCGCATGGATCGCTCCTGTCAAAGAGGAGTGCTTTATTTCACTCGCTTTCATGTGTACCAGTTGCTCGTGTTATAAATTTGCGAGCGGAGGGATACATGAGAATCTAGAAAAGCCATATCGCTGCCAATCAAATCACTCCCTTTTGTGATCGCTCGCTGTGAGAGGAGTGAGTTGAGAATACCGGCCCAGGACGTTTACATGAATTGCGAGCATGTCCTATTTCACCACAATTCCAGCACCTGATGGTCTTCTTCTTTTTCTTATCAGTAAAGTTCTTCATCATGTTTACTAATTGGTCTAACTTATTTTCATCTTCCTCTTCCGTTACAGACCTTACTTTACTGTATCCTCCACAAGCTTTCGAAGCCGCTTCATACTCAAGCGCGGCAGACAAGATGTCAACTAATGTTTTGTGGTGGGCTAATCGGAGTGTCTTTGCCATTTCGTGGTCACGAAGTCCATCAAGAAATGCTTCAACAGCTAAACATTCCATCATTTGTTCTGGAGCTGAAGGGTAAGCAAATCTTACCAATCTGGCAATATCTACTTCGTACTCTTGAAGTGTCTCCTCTCGCTTCTGTTTTCGAGTCTTTAACTGCGATCGGTACAAGTTCTCC
Source organism: Ophraella communa (assembly GCA_035357415.1). Classification (NCBI taxonomy): domain Eukaryota; kingdom Metazoa; phylum Arthropoda; class Insecta; order Coleoptera; family Chrysomelidae; genus Ophraella; species Ophraella communa. The sequence continues at coordinate 15,821,684 of CM068985.1, read as the reverse complement.
AAGTGTTCGTGACCATATCGCATGTTCAAGCTTTTCTTCAGTTGCTCAAAATCATCTGTGTCCTCCACTGGTATGGTCTGAAGAATATCCAAAGCGTCTTCTCTCAGAGCGATGGTGAGGTTTATTGCCTTCTCTTTTTGGGACCATCCGTTCGCTCTTGCAGCTGTTTCGAACTGTTTGAGATAATTTTCCCAAGACATCTTTCCGTCAAAGGTTGGGGCCTTAACACGAACAGAACTTTCGTTGCCTTCCAATTTCGGTTTCCGCTCCACTTTGTAGCTTCTCATTTCGTCCTTGTTTTCCTCTCCTAAATCTTCCATATCTTCTTTACCTCCTTTTTCCATCTCTTCCATTTGCTTTTCCATTTCTCTTATTTTCTCTTCAATTTTTTTTCAAATGAAGACATTTTATTTTCCATAGAAGAAATATCCAAAGAAACTTTGTTTTCCAAAGAAGAAATGTCAGAAGAAACTTTATTTTCCAAAGACGAAATATCATTTTTTAAAGAAGACATATCAGTAGAAACTTTGTTTTCCAAAGAAGAAATATCTTTTTTCAAGGAAGACATATCGCAAGAAACTTTATTTAAGGAAGAAATAATTGTAGCAGAGGAGTCGTCTACGAAAATATGATTTTCTGGATCTAAACCATCATTTTTCAATGCTTGCTTAAGTCGCTCCAACAACTCAGTCTTCCTTCCTGTTGTTTCCAATTCACGATCCTCCAGCTCTTGACGCAATTCTGTCACTTTCAAGTCAAAAAGTTTTTTCGACATTTTTTTTACACTATTTATTTACAATATCCCACTTCTGACACCAATGTAACGTTTATTTATTTTTACTAGTCTTTTTAATTTATTTTTATACTGTTTAAATCACTAACATTGTTTAATTTATATAACACAATTTATTTACAATATTTTAATTTATGTAAGACAATATTTCTATTCGCATTTATCTAACAACATACTACTAACTAACTAACTTAAAATATTCAATTCGGTCCTTTATATAGGTAAATATTGTTCGAGCATACTCCAGTCCATGGCGTTATTGCCAACCGCTGAGATTTAATACAATAATTTAAGGCCGGGCTTTTAACTAAAAATGTGTTACAGTATGTGTAACTTTCAAAATTAAAGAAGATAATTTAAATTAGACTGCGATAAAAGTTTGGCGCCATTTTAAGTCAAATATGCTAGGCCTTTAAGCAGTACTACTTTAGGCGCATTTCTCCTTTGTCAAATCTTTTTTTCTGTTGTAGTTTTGCAAAGCCTACACAGAAGACAGCTATCTGCATGACGAATGTGTAGGTTTAACTACAGAAGACATGGAGGAGGGTTCCATCTGTCCTTACTGTGCTTAGTTATCTTAAGTTTTTAAATTTTTACTAGGTAACCAAAGAATGTTTATGTTCAGTTTTAAATGTTTTAATTTTATAATAAAGAAATGTTTGCAGTATACTGTGTCGTTTTTAATCTTTTTTAATAAAAAGTTCTATGTTCTCGGAATTTACGCATATGGCGTTATTGCTTACACTGAGCTAGCAATAACGCCAATTCGCATTTGATCACAAAAAAATATACTGTGGCTCTAATTTAACCTAATTTTATCAAATATGTTTTTAATTACTTGCAGTACAGTCATATTACTCTGTTTAATATTTGAGATTTATAAAAATCAGTTATTTTCATTAAAAAACAAAAGTATAAAGCTTAAGGTGGCGTTATTGCCCACACTTACCTTAATTTTGACTAATCGATAAACCTTGACGAAACTTTAGATTCTGATTGTTGAGAAGATCATACAGTGCATAACATTCAATATAATATGTTTTTTATATTTTGCACTTATAAAAATCTTCATTATAAAACGCATTTGCGTATCGTAATGTAACTTTTACGCACGCAAATTTTTGTTTTAAATGGTTGGCGACATGAGTGAAGTATCTAAAGGCAAGACTATTGACAATGACATTTGTGGCTAATAGCAATTTATTAATTTTATATTGTTCTTTAAGAAAGTATCTGTAAATATGAATATAATATTTTACTTATATAATATATTATTATTGGTATATTATTCATTTTAAAATATTTTAAAACATTAACATTTGATAATCTAAATGTCACAACTGTCAAATTTTATAAATTACACAGTGTTGCCTACATACTTTTTAAAATAAAAATTTTCGTAATTACATAAAAATAAAAAATTTATTTAAAAATTGGTAAAAAGGGCAAAATATAAAAAATATTATAAACAACTTATTTCATATGGCTGTTGTGACACTCGTTCTTTAAAAAACTCATCGCTTCGCGATTCGTTTTTTAAACTTGAACTCGTGTCATAACAGAATTCCATATGAAATGCGTTGTTTAATATACTATTATCATTTTTTCTATTTGGAGTTTATTTTATTATTCTGTATCTGGGATACTGATGTTGATTTAGATGTCATGTAGCTTTTTGACAAATAAAAAGTTTTTGCAGTTTTTCTCAATATTCCTCAAAATATTCAAAAGGTTATGGGCTCAGTTCCATGCTAAGTAGATTGCGACCTGAAAATTGAAAAAGCCAACATAAAATAGTTATATCCAAAGATGGACAAATTTCCAAAGTTCGAGAGATTACACGGCAAAACAAATTTCCATTCCTGGAAGACAATGGTATTTGCATATATGGATTTGAATAATTTATATAAAATAGTAACCCAGGATGAGAAAGATCCAGCCAAAACACCTCCTTCAAGTGAAATATCCGAAGCTGAATGTACCCAAAGATGTGAAGATTGGAGATATAGACATTCGTTGGCACGAGCTTTCATATTATTCAACGTTGATTCAGACGTCTTCAGTCAAATTACATGTGGAAGGCACTTAATAATATTGATGACAAGATATGTGAATATTCATTACATGCTCTCGTCAAATCTCTAGTGCTAGTGGGTATCAAATGCGGAACCAAATTTGATATTCCAGATCATATCTCAAAATATTATCAACTTTGGGCTAGATTAATTGAGAGAACAGCAAAAAACTCTGAGAATAACGACATGATTGACTCTCTAGAAGCTGCTTTGTGTCCTTTAGCAACTTCTACCAAGGCGAAAGGTTCATTTTTTCTCACCACATTGCACGAAGAACTAGACAATATAGTGGATAACTTGAAAACGAAACCAAACTTAACATATGATGATGTATGTTCCCGATTGATGGAGTTATCCATGTCATCAAAATCTAAGGAGAACGAAGCGTTTTATGTCAAGCGAGGCAGAAGATCAAAAATCCCTTTGGAATGTTCCTTTTGCAAAGAACAAAAGAAATGGTATGATGGTCAAACTGTTGAGAATTGCCGCGATATCAAGAAAAAAGCTGAAAATTCTCATTTGGGTTGTGAATCTGACGAAGGCGATGTAGCATACCCTGCAATACTTTCTGACTATGATGAATCAAAGAGGATTTTTGATACCGGTGCTTCATCACACATGTCTGGAAATAAAGAACTTTTCACCAATCTCCATCCTCATATTGGATCCATTCGACTTGGAAACGATAAAAGAATAAAAGTTACTCATATTGGTAAAGTTAAGCTCCAGGCATTGCTACCCTCAAATGAAGTCAAAAATATTATTCTCCATGATGTTTTATACTCCTCTGAATTAAAATGTTCTCTGATATCTTGGGATAGGATACGAGAAAAGGGTATTACTATGAAGGATGACGAAAAAGAAATAACCCTGTGGAAAAATGGACGCATAGTTGGATGGGTAGTCTCCAACAACAAAGAACAGATATTTCAACAATCAAATGGATTCAGTTACGATGTAGCCAATGTTAGTATTGCTTTATGGCATCCTTGATTAGGCCAATTACCTGTGCCAAAACTGAATTGTGAAGCCTGTGAAAAATTGACAAGAAAAGTATCCAAAGAACCTGGAAATGTATGTACTGCAATTTTAGAGATAAGTATTATGTATCTTTCATAGATGAAAATTCGAGGTATACTGAAGGCATTCATAACTCACAAATATGAAGTTGAACAAAAAGTCATCGAATATGTTACTAAAATGGAACGACAAACTAGAAAAAAGGTACTTGCATTCAAGACTGATAATGGAGGTGAATATAAGTCTAAGGCTTTAGAAAATTTCCTTAGATCTGCAGGAATAAAAAATGAAAATTCCATACCGAGAGTACACGAAACCAATGGGTTGGCTGAACGATTCAACAGAACTATTACCACAATGTCTAGAACCAGTTTGATAGACTCACAGTTACCACAATTTCTTTGGGCAGAAGCAGCTGCTCATGCAGTTTATGTTAAAAATCGGCTCCCTCATTAATTTCATGAGAAAACACCCCATGAATTATTTTTTGGAGAGAAACCTCATTTGAGAAGTTTTGAGCATCCAGCTTACATACACATCAACCAAGAGAATCGAAAAAGTGGTGGCAAGTTTTTTCCAAGAGCTGCAGAAAGTGTTATGATTGGCTATGGTGAAAAACCCGGTTGGTATAGATTCTGGACGAATAAAAAGGTTGTAATATCAAGAGATTGTAAATTCAAACCAGAAGATGACGTAAACATATATGTATATTGTAACTATGCCAACTTCACAGTTTGCTTCTTCAACATTCCCCCTCAAACTGAGAATTATCGACTCTGAATTCCACAAGGAATCTTGGTTTGGATAACGGTTTTGTAAAAATATCCGCAATTTGATGTTCAGTAGCGACATATTCCAACGAAAATACATTTTCTTGGAATTTTTCACGAATGTAGTGAAAACGAACATCAATATGTTTGCTGCGTTTGTGAATTTCAGGATTTTTCACTAATCGTATATGCTAATGCTTCACGATCGAATTGTGAGTAACCTTGTTCCGCTGGAGTTAAAGATCTTGATGCAAAGGCTATAGGTCGCTGAATACCATCAACAATGTGTGATAAAACCCCTGCTACTCCATAGGGACTCGCATCGCACTGGTAACGTTGGATTGAATGGCATGAGTACCTGGTCACTGTCTATTTTTTGTTTTAGCTTGATGAAAGCTTCATATTTTGCTGACCATTTGAATTTTATGTTAGTTTTCAGCAATTGACGTTGAGGAGCAGTTTTGGTTGAGGCATTGGCAATGAATCTGGCGTAATATGTTACCATACCTAAGAATCTTCTGACTTCTTCCACCGATAATTGTATTGGCATATTGATAATTGCAGCAACTCTTTTCGGCGACATCATAATCGAATTGAATTTCACAACATGTCCTAGAAATTCTATTTGTTCTTGGAAGAATACACATTTACGTGAATTGAGCTGTAGGTCATATCTCTGTAGTTGATCAAGGCAAGCCTCGAGGTTTGAAGCACATTCTTCTCTGGTGATGCCGTGAACTATAATGTCGTCAAAATAGAACTCTGTTTTGGGTACCTCTCGTAATATTTGATCCATGATTCGGTTTAATTCCGATGGGGCTGTTTTTATCCCAAATGAAAGACGATTCATGCGATATGTCCATGTGTTGATAAGGTCTGGATTTCACTTGATTTCTCATCATGAAGGTATGCCTTGAATAAGTCCAGGAACACGACCAATTTTCTGATCGAAGAGGCTTGGGTATTTTTCCTTCAATTCGTCAATATTCCGTACATTAACGCTGTATTGGGGTTCCGAATTCAATGTCTGTTGCTCAAGTTGATTCAAATTTATTTTTAGACGCCGAATCCAGACGCGTCCAAGGATGGCAGCGTAATTATCGGGTACAATATATATGTCATCCACTATACTGATATTTCCATATGATACACGCATTCGTATTTTTCCATCCGGTATAAAAACGTCTTGAGTGTAAGAACGAAATCCTATGGTTGTTGGTTGAAGGGGAATATTCAGATTCATTTCTTCAAACTGTTGACGTGGCAAGAAAGTATAAGCTGATCCTGAATCGACTTCGAATTTGATTGGTTTGCCTTATATTTTGACAAAGGCGTAGTATCGGCTCATATCGTTATCATGAATGTTATGATTTTGATGAATATCAACAATATGTTGTATGCCATATTGTCGTATGTTTTGAGAATCTTCATCATCCTGTATTTGATTAGTTGAATTGGATGTTTGAAATTAGAAAATAATCAGTGTCATTTGACAGTTATATATATCAAGTAGAGATATTCCGTAACCACGTTGTTCAGTTGTTGCTATTAATGAATTGTAATTGTCAGTAAGAGAACTAATGTAACGTCTCTAAAGTTTATAAAAAGGATTTTCTTTCTTCCGATTATTCGAAGTTAACTCCAAATCATACAGTCCACAAAGCAAGGTATTTACAACTAACAAAACTCAATCCACTACAAAGTTTTGGTCCAGACGAGCCGGATTAAACGCAAGACTGTAGTTGAAACTCAACTTAGATATCGGAAGTTAAAGAAGTTTGACGGAAATTATGGTGAATGGCGCACATTTATAGATCTATTTACAACTTCAGTTCATAATGATAATTTTTTAGCAAAATCCCAAAAATTCGTATATTTAAAATCATTTTTAAAAGGGGAACCACTTTCTTTCTGATAGTAATTATGATAAGGCAATGAATCTATTGATGGTTCAATATGACAAGAAAATGCCAGCGATAAATTATCATATTAATATGTTGATGAAAGCCCATGTCATCAAAGGTTCAAACGGACTTCGTGATTTTAGTAGACAAATCAAACAACATATCAATGCTTTAGAAGCACTAGGTGTAAAAGTTATGGGTTCTTGGGATTTACTTTTGATACACATTTTTTGTGGAAAATTTGATAGAAATTTGAGAAATGACTTTGAACACGAAAGATATCAAAATAATTTGCCAACTCTTGATGATTTGTTTAGCTTCTTAAACAAAAGAATAACAGCTTGGGAATCGTCTGCTCAAGGGATAGAAATGAAAAAAGGTTTAGAAATTAAATCAAAATATTCAAATATTGGATTTTGGCTGTTTGGCTACTAATGACGTGATGCAAACTTTTGATAGATGACCTGTTTTATGACATGACATGCATTTGAGTGACGTTTGTTTACTATGATAGTATTTAGTAGCATGATTGGATTTCCCACATCTGAGACAAACGTTTTGCAATCCTAGAGTATTGAGGTTGAATTTACGATTGTGTGATCCGTGTGACAGTAGTTTGCTGGAGCGTTGGTGTGAATTACTCCTATGTCTGCCATGATCAGATTGAATTGAGCGGTTAACCTTATTGACATCAACAGTGGAAGATGATCGGGTCATTTGCTGAGCAACTCTGTACGTGCATCAATTTTTCACGATCCAATTGCGAGTAACCTTGTTCCGCTGGACTTAAAGATCTTGATGCAAAGGCTATACGTCGCTCAATACCATCAACAATGTGTGATAAAACCCCTGCTACTCCATGTATATTTTTCATACACTCTATATGTTCATTTGTAGAGAAAAAACAAATGACTAAGTTAGTTGTCAATCAATGTTGAAATAAATAAAAAGCCAAAAACGTCACACTTTCAAAAGTTTCATTCAATATATATTGTAATAAATTACAATGATATAAATGTTGTTGTTGGATAGATATTATATTTTAAGTATTATAATTATTAAGTTGTTGTTTTTATTATTTTAAAATTTAATTTTTATTAAGTTTTGTGGGGCTATAATTTATGATTATGTATGTTTTAATTCTAATTGAATATTTATTTATCCCAAAACACCTTAAAACTTCTTCATCTATACTTATTCTTTACTGTTTGCAAGTTATACGTCATCAAAATCAAAATATGTAATTTTTATCTATTATTATTTTTAGATTTAGGTTATTTAAATTAATTATTAAGCATGAGTAACTCTTAACTACAGTAGTCGGTTCAAAAATATAAAATTTAACAATAAAATTATTTATTTTACTTATTATACAAAAGAATTGATATACCCTTTACCTACACAACGATACGACTATGGGTAGAGCCTACGCGCAAGAATATTTTAAACACGTGACTATTCGAGCACCCTTACATGTAAAACAGTTACTATTGTGGCATGATAACTAACGGTTTTTAAAATGATGCATAGTGATTTTATATTCAGATCAAACTGTGTTCAAACAAAAAAAATGTTTGAAAAATGTATCGGATATTGAAATTTAGCATTCACAAAAGTTTATGAGTATTATGAAAGTGATTATAATAATTGTTGTAATAATTTATAGTGAAAAACGTACCGTTTGAATCACTCGTTGCTGTGGATGAAGATGGAAAAATTCTCATGGTACCGCTATCCTGCTCTCGGCTTCTTAGTAGTGGATCATTTACAACCACGTGTAAACTACTTCCTCGGGTGGGTTATAATTCAACCATTAGATCTTCTTCAGATATTTATTATTGTTGCAGGTTAGTACAAATTATATTTTTATATATATATTTTTTTACGATTTTATAGTCAAAATTTTATTTCCAGTTGTTTTTATTTATACATTCAATTTAACTTATAGCATAAGTGTGCTGCATGAACCACGGCCAATATAAAATAATAGAAATAGAATAACATACGAAAACAAAAACAATAAAATTAGCTTTAATACTAATTAATAGTAACTAATAACGACAAATTTATTTACACCTAATTTAAATTGAAACTCCATTGTTTTAAACACGCTCGAACAAAACAAATTAAACAAAATTGTAACCTAAGAATTTCTAAACACGGCACAGATGCAACGGTCACGAATAACTGTCGTGAATTGCAGCTCATTTCCGAGGCCGTTAATCAGTGGCCCAGCCGATTGCCGAAGCACATCGGCTAAGATCGCCGTTTGCCTAATAAATGCATTTTACCGCTGCCAGTGTTTCGGTTGTTATCGACGCGGCTTCACTGGAGCAGCAAATACGTAAAAAAATTATACGGTTTCACTAGAGGAGTAAATACGTAAAAAAAATAATATTAATCATCGTTGTTGGTGAATTATTATTAACAGTTGATGTTTAATATGATAATATGGCAGATTTGAAATAAAACTATATTAATTATTCTTTAATAATTAAGATTTGCTATGGTTGTTTGGTAGTTCTGCAGCTCAGCAGCACATAAAGAAAAGCCGCCACTGACTTATACACAGGTTATTATGCGGCCATCTTTTTTTTTAATTTCATTTGACAGGAAGTCGCCATTAAAATATAACAATTTAAAAAAAAATCAGACGTGAATTGGCCTTCGGATGAAATTAGACTGACCTATTTTCCCATTTTTCACGGGTTTTTATATGGTAACGCTGGAAATGCCAATATGGCAAACTTTCGAAAGTCTTTTGTTTTCATTTCTAACCTTTTTTCAATAAATTTTAAAAAATTAAATTTTTAATTTGGCATTTTCTGACCTTCTAATTGTTATTAATAGAATCTACATAACTTATTTCATCATAAAAATAAACTTTTCAAATTTTTAAACAAAATTTTCCTATTAAAATTGAAGACTTAACAATTCTTATTTTAGTTTATATTCGCTTTTAAAAACCTACTGCGTCATAACAATTTAACTATAAAATTTATGAAATAAACAATTTACCAACATCTAAAATTATTGAAAAACAACTTAAAATTAAATATTTCATAACAATCCACAATTTTAATAAATAATAACACTAATTAACCACTTAATATTAGGTTCATGTCTTTTCACTGCAATCACATCTTTTTAAGTTTATATTATCAGTTTGTGATCACTATATCACTATTTAAAGTGTCTTTTCACTGGATTTATCAGTCACAATGTCCTTGGTAAAGCTTTAATTATATAGTCTTTGTTTACAAAACAATTTTAATCACTTTCTTACAATTTTACATATGATAAATTTCAATATCTTTTTTAGACACTCTCAAGTTATGATCCTGTATCGAAACATGGAATGTACCAAGCTTGTACTATCATCCGATACATTGTAATATGGACTCATCACTTTGATGCTTAAATGAATTTATAAACATTGGTTGGGTAAGTCACATTTGTTTATTTAGTTATATTTATAATCTATGATACTATTTATTTTATTCTGATAGCTAATATTTGTTTGTTGAATTTTGATTTTGCTAATCTTAACATTAATTGAATATAGTTGGATATTTTCTACCCTAAATAATAGTTTGTAATCATCTATACTTATTTAATTCTTATCTTACAACTACCTATGAAAAACATTATTAAACTTATTATTAATATTAACTTTGATTATAACTTATTTATATTTTGATTAAACTAACTTAATATAACTAATAGAATGGGTTTCTTATCACTAATATTAGATTCCTATTATTCATTATTGTCATGTTCTAATGTTCATTTACTTTTTATTTTTAGCTTAAACATCATAGGATCTTGGACTTAACTATTGAATCGACTCCTGATGTTAGTGCTTCTTCTTAAGGAAGAAGGAAGATATCAAGATATTTTTGTGTTTTTGTGTTAATTGAGACTTATTAAATAGCTCCAATAAAGAAGTTTTATGGTGAATTCATCATTTAAAGGAAAGATTTGAAAATTATATCCATTTTTAATAATTTATCACAATTTTAAGTTATATTTTGGGTAAGTTATTTTTTTAATTATTTTAAAACATTACAATATATTTTCCAATCAATTATTCCACTCAAACACAACAGTATAGCACTCTGATTGTCCACGAATGAAACAGGCTTTGGAGTAAATTCATCAGAAATATTTTCAAATAAATACTTCAACCATAGAAGTTTTTTAAGGAACGAGAAAGGAAGACCAATCTTGATTAAATTAACAAAACAAAAAAAAGAGAAGCGAAATCCTCGAACTCGAACAAGTTAAAAGGCACAGAATTATGGCTAGATCAAGACTATCCACTGAGTGTACAACGAGAAAGGAAACAACTAATCCCAGAACTAAAAAACGCTAGGCAGAAAGGATTGAAGGCAATTCTGAGATATAATAAATTAGTTATTAATAACAAAATTTATACAGTAGAAGACATCAATGAAAATAAAAATATGGTATGGAAAAATGAAAACGAAGAAAATATAAATAGTATCAAGAGAACTGCTAGCCAAAGATCCCCCAACTTCGACGAACAGCTAAAGAAAATATCAAAGACCACGACAAAAAAGTAGAAGAGAAAGATAAGGATGAAGAAAATAATAAAGATGTAGGCAGGGAACACGGACATGAGTTATGCAAAGGAAAAACAGAAGCAACAAAAAATGGAACAAAAAACAGCAAAAACATAATTCAAAACAAATTAGCAAAGTAAAAAAAAACAAAGTCACAAGAACACAATACTCTTAATATATTATTTTGAAACGATCTTGACGCACAAGAACTCGAAGATATTTACAAATTTGCTATTATTGGTCTCGCCGAAACTTGGATCACCTCTCCCGAAATCAATGTACCCCAAGCGCTAACTAATTATAATGTATATCACTGCCCAGCGGTTAAAGAGAAACAAAGAGGAATAGGTAGTGGTGGAATTTTACTTCTTTTATCAAAAAACATTGTAGGTCTTAAAAATGTAAATGTAATTGCTATATGTAATATGTGGATTGTTGTAAGATTTTGCGTTAATAATATCTGGATTATTTTAGGTGTTGTATACTTAAAACCTGGGTTGGATGACTATGTTTGTATAGAATTACTAGAGGAAACCGTAAGAGATATAATAACTGAGTACCCTAACGATCATGTCTATCTGTGGTGATTTCAACGCTAGGATAGGGTGTACGACGAGTCTCGACGAATAACAAACACATGTGTTCGATGTTCCCATAGAATTACGTGACTCAATGGATAAAGTAACTAATCGCCGAGGAACAATACTTACAGAAGCGCTAGAAAATCTCAGCTTCTTTGTATTAAACGGTAGATATAGCGATTATAAAGGCAACTATACATATATTGGACAATCTGGCAGTAGCGTCATCGATTTAATTTGGGCAAGCTTTAACAGTAAAGATATTATTTCAAATTTTTTTATAAATGAAAAATTTTTATCAGACCACTAACACTATCAATATATCCTGGGATCACAAAAAATAGTATAAACAAAGAGAGTTTTAATAAATCACTAATTAAATGGGACCCTTTAAAAGTAAATTCTTATAAAAATATATTATCTCAATGTAATACAAACTTACAAATAAACTCTGTTGAGGACTTAGATAAACAAATAAATACAGCAATACGCTCTACAATAAAATTTTTAGGAATGGAAAAAAATATAAAAATTAGAGTAAACAACACAAACAAATCTAAACCGTGGTATGATAAAACCTGCAGAGAAGCTAAACGAAAACTTTATAAATCTAAAAAAAATTAATGAAAACCAAGTTTAATCAAAATACAATTTCTAAATATAACAAGCTGAAAAAAGAGTACAAACTAGTACTAACAAATAAAAAACAAGCCTATGAAAACAGTGTAAGAAGTAAACTTAATAATAACAACAATCCAACTGAATTCTGGAAACACATTAAGTTAAACAAATCAATAAACGATAGGAACGATATCGACATGAACATAATGGTAAATTATTATAAAACTTTCTATATACCACAATCAATCTTGCAAACTCAATATATAGACGTTTTGCATCCTAGCTTAGATATACCTTTTTCTAACATTGAAATTTCGCAAGTATTGAACCAAATAAAAAATAACAAAGCTCCTGGGGAAGACAATATATCTAACGAGTTTTATAAACATTTACCTGCGGACTGGATTGCTGCTCTTAAGGTTCTTTTTAATCAAATTTTTTTAACTGAGCAAATACCTCCCACGTGGTCGAAAATAAAAATGATTCATTTTCACAAAAAAGGCCCAAAAGAAGATCCAAGTAATTATCGTAGCATAGCTCTAATAAATCACAAAGTAAAGATATTCACCCAATTGATTAATAATAGATTAACAGATTTTGTGGAACGCCACGAGTTACTACCAGAATGCCAGTCAGGATTCCGTAAGAATATAAGCTGTGAAGACAACATATTTGTGCTGTATACCGCTGTAAATAACTACCTACGATTCCCCAACAGAAAATTATTCGCTGACTTAGTGGACCACAACCTACTTTGGGAAAAATTATTTACTAATGGGGTAAGTGCTAAGATCACCAGACTTTTAAAACTTATGTATAGTTCGGCTTTTATATTTATGGAACAAGATGGTACATTATCTGATAGAATTAAAGTAACAAGAGGCGTTCTACAGGGTGATACCCTAAGTCCACTAATTTTTTCAATTTTCATATCAGATATAGAAATTTATTTTAAAGAACAAGGTGCTAAAGGTGTAACTCTAGACGATGGTAATATACATATGCTCCTGTACGCAGATGATCTAGTTATATTATCTGAAACTTGAATAGATTTAATACGAAACCTACAACTTCTTGAATCATACTGCAACAAATACAAACTGGAAGTTAATTCGACAAAGACAAAGATAGTTATCTTTCGTAGAAGCCCCATCGGTCAATATCCCCAATTAATTTACAAAAACAGCCATATTGACGTTGTTAATACATATGAGTACTTAGGTGTTAACTTCTCATTTAATGGTTTATTCCTAAGTAATCTCACACAACGAGAGCAAAAAGCTAGATTGTGTCAAGGAACTCTATTAAACACTATAAAATGCTCAAAAGTTTCATCAATTGAATCCATAAAACTGTTATACAACAATATAGTAATACCTACGTTTACATAGACAAGTGCCATATGGGCTCTTCGATACCTACTTAGAACAAGTCAAAAACTCAAATCTATTTCTGGAAGCTTCTTTTATTTTTGCAAAAATCAACAGCTGCACACATAATAAGAATCGAAGCAGGTATATGTAAAATTGGGTACCACGTAATAAAACAATCTATAGAACTGCTACTAAGGTTAAAATGTAAAGACCATAACAGATATGTTCACCGGGCCCTTGTACGTACAATAAAACTACATGAGGCGGCCAATAACGGCAACCTAAAATACAACTGGGCAAGTCAGTTAGTCCACATTTTAAATGCTTACTGTGATTCGAATGTAAATATTAATAATATTAATCAAACCATAAAAAATACTCTACTTAGTAATTACCTTAACAAAAACTTTGAAGATGTAAATAGAGTATTACTCAGCACGCATCATCCATCATTTAAATATTTATTGCATGGTGATTTGAACGGTAAAAATTATTTACATACCACAATTCCTCTGCATGTTAAAAGACTAGTAGCTCAACTCCGTAGATCAAACTCCGAAAAGTTATATATTGTAATAAATTACAATTAAAATGAATGTAAGATTGTATAAATATAGCTTAAATTGTTATAATTGTTGTTTTTGTTGTTTTTATAATTTGAAATTTTTATTTTTTAAAGTTTTGTGGGGCTATAATTTATGTTTAAATTTATTTCAATTTTTATTTAATCTTTATTCAATTTAAAACACCTTAAAATTTCTTTATTTTATTGATCCTTTTCTGCTTGTAAAAAAAATTATGTTATTAAACTTAAGATATGTAATTTTATTTATTATTTATTATTAAATTTAGTATATCTAAATCAATTACTTAGCATTTGAGACTCATAACCTCAGTAGTCAGTTCATAATGTAAAATTTAACAATATTATTATTTATTTACTTTGCTTTACCTAAAAGAATTAATATACCCTTAACCTATTCAATGATACGGCTATGGCAAATTCGTGCGCATCAACCCCCATATAGAGGTACACGTGATCCTTAACGGTTATTTCTGGGGTAAAGAATGTCGAGAAGCGTGTGTTTATTAGTCGTTAAAAAGTTTCTTAATAATATAACTCTTTATTTCTTTTGTTAGCTACCTGTAGTGACCTTTCAATTACCCAATCCCCTTCTTTGAATATTGTTGGTTTCTTTAAACTTTATAGTTTTTTTTTAAATATCGTTATGCATTTCTTTTTAACTTAATATGAAATATTTTTTTAATTAAATTACTATTTTGCTCTAATTTTGTACAACTACTAGTGAATTGATATATGATTTGTTACTTCTTCGAATTATTCCTTCAATCTATAATATTTCTTATTCTCTCTTCACTCTTTTCTTTTAACTTTAATGGTACAGGATATATTTTCACCTTAAACTCCTCAACATCTCTCACCTCCATATTATATTCATGTTCGGTAGCTTCTTTTGGCTCCTTAAACATCAAACTCTATACTTCATCAACAAATCTCCTACAATATTGTAATATATTCCATTACAAACAAATCATCATTTTCAAATACATCTTCTTTCTTCTATTTACTTCATACTCATAACTTTCTTCTTTATACTTCATACTCATAACTTCCTTCTTTATACTTCATACTCATAACTTCCTTCTTTATACTTCATAATCATTTCTAATATAATTAATATCCTTCTTACTATCTTCTATTTCTTATATCATATCCATTGACATCCATATACCATTTAGTCATATCTTCTTCTCTTCTTTATAATTAATTATAGTTTCTAATTGTTCCTATATATCGTTTAATATTATCATATCACTATCCAAATTAAACACAGCTAGTAGTTTACAATTTATTATTATTTCAACATAGATTTATTTTAATATCATATTTTTTTTATTTATTTCACATAACCTTTGTTTTTAATACCAGTTACTATTATATTTGGAATTTTATTTCATTATTCTTTAATATTATTTAGTTTTGAAATTGATTTTGAATCTATTAATGATGTTTTGTTTCTTATATTAATTAAAATTTGTAACGGTTTGTCATAATTTTAATCTTGAATATGCAATAACTCATTATAATATAATTGATCTAAGTTTCATTTAAGTTAATATGATTGATTGGGGTGGTATTATAAATTTAAAATAATATACAACATTTTAAAATTCAAACAATAAAAACTTACTTACTACCTATAAATATAATTAGCAATATTATTTACACCTTACTACTACCTTACCCCTGCTCAATAAAATATTCATTTTCTTCTTCACCTTCTTCCAATTTCTTTCTACAAGTCTCTTCCTGTTTTTATATGCTTTCATTATCATGTGTAACTTTTTATTATTGGTTTGTTTTCTTATTCTTTTAAATTTTCCTATATCGGTGTTCATATTCATTTCTTCCTTTTCTTTCTTTGTTTCGATAAGTTTCCTTCCAAACAATTGTTCAAATAAATTTTTAATCTTCTTGTTTTCTTCCACATCTATGATTATTTTTGAATTAATCTTATTCTTGTTTTTATCCATGTCATATTTGATATTAGTTTGCATTAATTTATTCATTTTAATCTTCTCAATTTCAACATCTTTATCTTTGTTTCTGTCAGTTTCTTCTAAAATTTTATTATTTGCTTCTGCATATTCCTCTTTTTCAAATACTTTTTCTTCTTCATTAAATTTTTCCATACTCTCTTCTTGACTTGTGATTTGTACCTTCATATTCTCTCCTTCTTTATCAATATTTTCTATAATCTCTTCTTTTAAATATTTTCCATTGTTTCTATTTAAATTATAATCCATTTTATTCAACTCTTCCTCATTTTCATCATATTTCTTCTCAAACATCTTTTTCATTTCTTCTTTAATTTCTTGTTTTGTATTTCTAATCTCTTCTCGTAATTTACCATTTTGTTCCCCCATTTCTCCCCTTAATTCATCAAATTTCTTATTTATATCTTCTTTATTCTCATCCAGTTTCTTGTTTATGTCTCTTCTCAAATCTTCATTATTTTTGTTCATGTCTTTCCTTAAATCTTCATTATTTTTGTCCATTTTCTTTTCCAAATTTTTATTCATTTCTATTAACATTCTCATTATTTCACTCTGTTCTTCTTTTCTTTCTACTCTTCTCGTTTGCTGTATTTGTTGTTGTTCTAGTCCTTCTTGTCCTTCTTCACTTCTTTCTTCCTGTACTCCATGATCTCCAGATCCCTGGTTTCTTTCTTCTTCTACCTGGGTACCTACTTCTTCTCCTGACTTCTCTCCCACTTGTTTACCATCTCTCAATGTCATTTTGTCCATTTTAGATAATTTTTATTAAATTTTAATAGTATAAACAAAGAGAGTTTTAATAAATCACTAATTAAATGGGACCCTTTAAAAGTAAATTCTTATAAAAATATATTATCTCAATGTAATACAAACTTACAAATAAACTCTGTTGAGGACTTAGATAAACAAATAAATACAGCAATACGCTCTACAATAAAATTTTTAGGAATGGAAAAAAATATAAAAATTAGAGTAAACAACACAAACAAATCTAAACCGTGGTATGATCAAACCTGCAGAGAAGCTAAACGAAAACTTTATAAATCTAAAAAAAATTAATGAAAACCAAGTTCAATCAAAATACAATTTCTAAATATAACAAGCTGAAAAAAGAGTACAAACTAGTACTAAAAAATAAAAAACAAGCCTATGAAAACAGTGTAAGAAGTAAACTTAATAATAACAACAATCCAACTGAATTCTGGAAACACATTAAGTTAAACAAATCAATAAACGATAGGAACGATATCGACATGAACATAATGGTAAATTATTATAAAACTTTCTATATACCACAACCAATCTTGCAAACTCAATATATAGACGTTCTGCATCCTAGCTTAGATATAACATTCTAACATCGAAATTTCGCAAGTATTGAACCAAATAAAAAATAACAAAGCTCCAGGGGAAGACAATATATCTAACGAGTTTTATAAACATTTACCTGCGGACTGGATTGCTGCTCTTAAGGTTCTTTTTAATCAAATTTTTTTAACTGAGCAAATACCTCCCACGTGGTCGAAAATAAAAATGATTCATTTTCACAAAAAAGGCCCAAAAGAAGATCCAAGTAATTATCGTAGCATAGCTCTAATAAATCACAAAGTAAAGATATTCACCCAATTGATTAATAATAGATTAACAGATTTTGTGGAACGCCACGAGTTACTACCAGAATGCCAGTCAGGATTCCGTAAGAATATAAGCTGTGAAGACAACATATTTGTGCTGTATACCGCTGTAAATAACTACCTACGATTCCCCAACAGAAAATTATTCGCTGACTTAGTGGACCACAACCTACTTTGGGAAAAATTATTTACTAATGGGGTAAGTGCTAAGATCACCAGACTTTTAAAACTTATGTATAGTTCGGCTTTTATATTTATGGAACAAGATGGTACATTATCTGATAGAATTAAAGTAACAAGAGGCGTTCTACAGGGTGATACCCTAAGTCCACTAATTTTTTCAATTTTCATATCAGATATAGAAATTTATTTTAAAGAACAAGGTGCTAAAGGTGTAACTCTAGACGATGGTAATATACATATGCTCCTGTACGCAGATGATCTAGTTATATTATCTGAAACTTGAATAGATTTAATACGAAACCTACAACTTCTTGAATCATACTGCAACAAATACAAACTGGAAGTTAATTCGACAAAGACAAAGATAGTTATCTTTCGTAGAAGCCCCATCGGTCAATATCCCCAATTAATTTACAAAAACAGCCATATTGACGTTGTTAATACATATGAGTACTTAGGTGTTAACTTCTCATTTAATGGTTTATTCCTAAGTAATCTCACACAACGAGAGCAAAAAGCTAGATTGTGTCAAGGAACTCTATTAAACACTATAAAATGCTCAAAAGTTTCATCAATTGAATCCATAAAACTGTTATACAACAATATAGTAATACCTACGTTTACATAGACAAGTGCCATATGGGCTCTTCGATACCTACTTAGAACAAGTCAAAAAAACTCAAAACTATTTCTGGAAGCTTCTTTTATTTTTGCAAAAATCAACAGCTGCACACATAATAAGAATCGAAGCAGGTATATGTAAAATTGGGTACCACGTAATAAAACAATCTATAGAACTGCTACTAAGGTTAAAATGTAAAGACCATAACAGATATGTTCACCGGGCCCTTGTACGTACAATAAAACTACATGAGGCGGCCAATAACGGCAACCTAAAATACAACTGGGCAAGTCAGTTAGTCCACATTTTAAATGCTTACTGTGATTCGAATGTAAATATTAATAATATTAATCAAACCATAAAAAATACTCTACTTAGTAATTACCTTAACAAAAACTTTGAAGATGTAAATAGAGTATTACTCAGCACGCATCATCCATCATTTAAATATTTATTGCATGGTGATTTGAACGGTAAAAATTATTTACATACCACAATTCCTCTGCATGTTAAAAGACTAGTAGCTCAACTCCGTAGATCAAACTCCGAAAAGTTATATATTGTAATAAATTACAATTAAAATGAATGTAAGATTGTATAAATATAGCTTAAATTGTTATAATTGTTGTTTTTGTTGTTTTTATAATTTGAAATTTTTATTTTTTAAAGTTTTGTGGGGCTATAATTTATGTTTAAATTTATTTCAATTTTTATTTAATCTTTATTCAATTTAAAACACCTTAAAATTTCTTTATTTTATTGATCCTTTTCTGCTTGTAGAAAAATTATGTTATTAAACTTAAGATATGTAATTTTATTTATTATTTATTATTAAATTTAGTATATCTAAATCAATTACTTAGCATTTGAGACTCATAACCTCAGTAGTCAGTTCATAATGTAAAATTTAACAATATTATTATTTATTTACTTTGCTTTACCTAAAAGAATTAATATACCCTTAACCTATTCAATGATACGGCTATGGCAAATTCGTGCGCATCAACCCCCATATAGAGGTACACGTGATCCTTAACGGTTATTTCTGGGGTAAAGAATGTCGAGAAGCGTGTGTTTATTAGTCGTTAAAAAGTTTCTTAATAATATAACTCTTTATTTCTTTTGTTAGCTACCTGTAGTGACCTTTCAATTACCCAATCCCCTTCTTTGAATATTGTTGGTTTCTTTAAACTTTATAGTTTTTTTAAATATCGTTATGCATTTCTTTTTAACTTAATATGAAATATTTTTTTAATTAAATTACTATTTTGCTCTAATTTTGTACAACTACTAGTGAATTGATATATGATTTGTTACTTCTTCGAATTATTCCTTCAATCTATAATATTTCTTATTCTCTCTTCACTCTTTTCTTTTAACTTTAATGGTACAGGATATATTTTCACCTTAAACTCCTCAACATCTCTCACCTCCATATTATATTCATGTTCGGTAGCTTCTTTTGGCTCCTTAAACATCAAACTCTATACTTCATCAACAAATCTCCTACAATATTGTAATATATTCCATTACAAACAAATCATCATTTTCAAATACATCTTCTTTCTTCTATTTACTTCATACTCATAACTTTCTTCTTTATACTTCATACTCATAACTTCCTTCTTTATACTTCATACTCATAACTTCCTTCTTTATACTTCATAATCATTTCTAATATAATTAATATCCTTCTTACTATCTTCTATTTCTTATATCATATCCATTGACATCCATATACCATTTAGTCATATCTTCTTCTCTTCTTTATAATTAATTATAGTTTCTAATTATTCCTATGTATCGTTTAATATTATCATATCACTATCCAAATTAAACACAGCTAGTAGTTTACAATTTATTATTATTTCAACATAGATTTATCTTAATATCATATTTTTTTATTTATTTCACATAACCTTTGTTTTTAATACCAGTTACTATTATATTTGGAATTTTATTTCATTATTCTTTAATATTATTTAGTTTTGAAATTGATTTTGAATCTATTAATGATGTTTTGTTTCTTATATTAATTAAAATTTGTAACGGTTTGTCATAATTTTAATATTGAATATGCAATAACTCATTATAATATAATTGATCTAAGTTTCATTTAAGTTAATATGATTGATTGGGGTGGTATTATAAATTTAAAATAATATACAACATTTTAAAATTCAAACAATAAAAACTTACTTACTACCTATAAATATAATTAGCAATATTATTTACACCTTACTACTACCTTACCCCTGCTCAATAAAATATTCATTTTCTTCTTCAGCTTCTTCCAATTTCTTTCTACAAGTCTCTTCCTGTTTTTATATGCTTTCATTATCATGTGTAACTTTTTATTATTGGTTTGTTTTCTTATTCTTTTAAATTTTCCTATATCGGTGTTCATATTCATTTCTTCCTTTTCTTTCTTTGTTTCGATAAGTTTCCTTCCAAACAATTGTTCAAATAAATTTTTAATCTTCTTGTTTTCTTCCACATCTATGATTATTTTTGAATTAATCTTATTCTTGTTTTTATCCATGTCATATTTGATATTAGTTTGCATTAATTTATTCATTTTAATCTTCTCAATTTCAACATCTTTATCTTTGTTTCTGTCAGTTTCTTCTAAAATTTTATTATTTGCTTCTGCATATTCCTCTTTTTCAAATACTTTTTCTTCTTCATTAAATTTTTCCATACTCTCTTCTTGACTTGTGATTTGTACCTTCATATTCTCTCCTTCTTTATCAATATTTTCTATAATCTCTTCTTTTAAATATTTTCCATTGTTTCTATTTAAATTATAATCCATTTTATTCAACTCTTCCTCATTTTCATCATATTTCTTCTCAAACATCTTTTTCATTTCTTCTTTAATTTCTTGTTTTGTATTTCTAATCTCTTCTCGTAATTTACCATTTTGTTCCCCCATTTCTCCCCTTAATTCATCAAATTTCTTATTTATATCTTCTTTATTCTCATCCAGTTTCTTGTTTATGTCTCTTCTCAAATCTTCATTATTTTTGTTCATGTCTTTCCTTAAATCTTCATTATTTTTGTCCATTTTCTTTTCCAAATTTTTATTCATTTCTATTAACATTCTCATTATTTCACTCTGTTCTTCTTTTCTTTCTACTCTTCTCGTTTGCTGTATTTGTTGTTGTTCTAGTCCTTCTTGTCCTTCTTCACTTCTTTCTTCCTGTACTCCATGATCTCCAGATCCCTGGTTTCTTTCTTCTTCTACCTGGGTACCTACTTCTTCTCCTGACTTCTCTCCCACTTGTTTACCATCTCTCAATGTCATTTTGTCCATTTTAGATAATTTTTATTAAATTTTAATCAATATTAAATATAATATTTTGTTTAATAATAACGTAATTATTTTTATTATTATAAAACACACCTTTAAATTCTATACAATTTAAAATTATAACAGTTTTACACCTTTAACATCCAATTTCTCCTGATAACCTACCAAATTAGTTATCAAACTTGTTTATTATATTAAAAAAAAATTTAACCTTTATAACCAGTCAATTTTTTATTATAACCAATTAATTTATTATAATCAATAGTTTTTTATTTATAGCCCCACGTTGGGCGCCATTTTTGTAATAAATTACAATTAAAATGAATGTAAGATTGTATAAATATAGCTTAAATTGTTATAATTGTTGTTTTTGTTGTTTTTATAATTTGAAATTTTTATTTTTTAAAGTTTTGTGGGGCTATAATTTATGTTTAAATTTATTTCAATTTTTATTTAATCTTTATTCAATTTAAAACACCTTAAAATTTCTTTATTTTATTGATCCTTTTCTGCTTGTAAAAAAAAATTATGTTATTAAACTTAAGATATGTAATTTTATTTATTATTTATTATTAAATTTAGTATATCTAAATCAATTACTTAGCATTTGAGACTCATAACCTCAGTAGTCAGTTCATAATGTAAAATTTAACAATATTATTATTTATTTACTTTGCTTTACCTAAAAGAATTAATATACCCTTAACCTATTCAATGATACGGCTATGGCAAATTCGTGCGCATCAACCCCCATATAGAGGTACACGTGATCCTTAACGGTTATTTCTGGGGTAAAGAATGTCGAGAAGCGTGTGTTTATTAGTCGTTAAAAAGTTTCTTAATAATATAATGTTCTCAGATCAAGATTATAAAAATTGTTTAACGATACTGAAATATATTACTCACAATGTTTTATAGGAGTTATGAAAGTGATATAAGTGAATAAAGTCAAAAACATACCCTAAATCACTTGTTGCTGACGGTGAAGGATGGAAACTTTTCGTGGCGGCTTCCCAGACTCAGCTTCTTACCAGTGAATAATTTACACCACGTGCAAATGCCTCCCTGGATGGATACCAAACAGGATTATAACCACTGGATATTATTTCTCCTTGGTTTCTTCCAGTTTTTATTATTGTTACAGGTTAGTCAAAAAATTTAATTTTCTTCTTAGGATTTAATATTTATTATTCGGTACACAATTTCCATTTACAATTTTTCCAATAGGTTTGTTTGAAAATACATTATATAATTGATCATATTAATTTTCAGCCATCTTTTATTTTTAACAGTCATCGGCCATTGTTTTTATGATAATTTTAAAATTGACTGGCGTGGATTGGCCTTTTGATGAATTTAGAGTGACCTCGATTTTCCTTTTTCCTGGGCTTATATACCCTCGCCCAAAAAATCGAATAATGGCCGCCTTTTCGAGCGTATTTTGTTTTTTATAACCCCACTTACATCAAATTTTTGAAAAATTGACTTTTTAATTAGACATTTTCTGACCTTATAATTGTTACAAATCAATTCTGTATCACTTATTTGATTATAAAATAACATTTTTAGAATTTTAAAATCGAATCTTCCCTATAAAAATTGCTGACTTTATGGAGTAAACAATGTCGGCCATTTTGACAATTATCAATATTAAATTTAACAATTATGAGCTAATATCTCATCTTGGCCATTAATTTTAACAAAAACTGAAAATTTATATATCCTGATATAATCATATAACCTTATTTCTTAATGACACCGCTTACTTTAGTTTTTATTAACATTTTAAATTTACTGTGTCGTAACGATTCAAATACAAAATTTATCAAATAAACGAATTAATAACATTCAAAGTCATCAAAGAACAACCTAAAATTAATTATCTTACAACAACATATAATAATAACAAATAGTACCATCAATTAATCCTCTAATATTAAGTTTATGTCTTTCCACTACAAGCACATCTTTTAAATTTATAATCCGCAAGTTTTTTATCATCACTTCACTATTTACAGTGTTTTTCATTGAATTTATCATTCATAATGTCCTTGATTAAGCTTTTATTAAACAGTCTTAGCTTGTAAACAAAAAACATCACTTTCTTACAGATGCGTTCTTACATGTAATATATTTCAACATCTTTCTTTATTTTTTAGATTTAGTCTCAAGCATTGCATTTTATCAAAACTGAGATGTACCAGAATATAGGAATTACTGGACTTGTACTGTCATCCGATACATTATAATACAGGACTCATCACTTGATGCTTAATTGAATTAGAAAATATTGTTCAGGTAAGTAAAATTTATTTATCAAATTATAATCATTTCTATGATTTATTTATTTTGCTCTAACAGCTAAAATTAGTTTGTTGAGGTTTAAATTTTGTACCTTATATTACTAACTAAATACAGTTGAATAATCTCTATTTTATATGATAAATTTAAATAACC
Organism: Ophraella communa; assembly: GCA_035357415.1. Classification (NCBI taxonomy): domain Eukaryota; kingdom Metazoa; phylum Arthropoda; class Insecta; order Coleoptera; family Chrysomelidae; genus Ophraella; species Ophraella communa. The sequence goes on along the minus strand of CM068985.1, from coordinate 15,797,172 downwards.
TAAACCTACTTGTTCTCATTTTATAGCTACCTATAAAAAAAATTATTGAACTTATTATTTTTAACATTAATTATAACTTATTTGTATTTTAATCTACTAATAATCTTTAATACTTTAATACTACTTTAATCTTACTAATATTGTATTCTTATGATTCATTATTAACATATTTTAATACTTATTTATTTTTTTTATTTTTAGCTTAAACAAAATAGTATTTTGGACTTTGATTCTTGGATCGACTACTGGTGTTAGTGCTCATTCTTATGAACTCATTTTATCAAGATAGTTTTGTGTTCTTGTGTGAATTAAGATTTACTGGATTGGCTCAAATAAAGAAATTTTTGGTGTATTGATCATTTAATGAAAAGTTTTGAAAATAACATCCATGACTAGTAATTTATTTCAACTCAAGTTATTTATTTGGTAAGTTATATTTATTATTATTTTAAAACATTACAATATCTATGTAAATAATAATTCGTATAGGATAGATATAAACATTATTTGCTCTATCTGTAATCACTTAGTACCCGAAACCCTCAAACATATACTGCTAGTCTGTCCGATGTATAAAAACCTACGAGATCATTTTATTCAACCTCGAGGACTCTCAGACGATTTAGACTCTATATTTTCATCTACAGATCATACAGTACTCAGTAATATATACAAATTTATAGGATGAGCAATGAAGCTTCGGTCATTTATTATAAACGAATAACATATTAATAGAATTAACACAATCAACCAACCCGTGGTAGGTATGTTTTGACTGTAGTGATTATGATTTAATTTACCTGTTTTCTTTTTTTTTATTTTTCTTTACTATGTGTACCTAAATACGAATAGCCACTCACTGTTCATGTATTCTTTAAGTGCCTGACTAGCTGCTGCATGATCTGCTTCTATTGTGGATAACGAGACGCAACTTTGTTTCTGAGATCCCCATGTTATTGGGCTATTTCCCAAAAGAAAAACAAATTCACTAATTGATCGTCTAGTGCTTGTATCAGCAGCATAATCTGCGTCACTGTAGCCTCTTAGAGTTACATTCGCATCTGAAGGATATAAAATACCAAGATTTATGGTTCCTTTTAGATATTTCATAATCCATAAAGGGCTTTGAGAAGTTTACACACCCTATTGGTACCATCTTCATATCCCGCAGGTTGAGCCATATAAATATCTTCTTTCAAACTACCGTTCAAAAAGGCTGTTTTTATATCAAATTGTCTTAATTTGAATTGATGTACAGCTGATAATGCCAAAATCATCCTTATTGTGTCAAATCTGACAGCTGTACTAAAGGTCTCGTCATAATCAATACCGTATTGCTGTGAATACCCTTTGATCACCAATCGGGCTTATATCTTTCTATACTGCCATCAGATTTCATTTTTAGCTGGTATACCCATTTGTTGTTGATTATTTTTCGATTTTCTGGTAATTCCACCATCTTCCATGTATTGGTTTAAGTGAGAGATGACATTTCATCGTCCATGGCCTTTTTCCACTCTACGGAATGTTCTAATGCAACAGCTTCTTTGTAATTTCTTGGTAAATCCCTTTCTGCAACCATTGTCATAGCCATGAAGTAGTTAGCATACGTCGAAGGTGGAATTAAACTCGTTCTATCTCTTAGCTAATATGAAGTATTATTAGGATTTTGAATTTCAATGATTTGGTTCGGTTGTGCAATAGTCTCGACATTTTCATGTATATTTTTATCTTCTGTAGACAACTCTTTTTCATTTTCATCTGATATTATGCTTGTCACTTCTTGTTTGCTCCGTGTTTCATTTTCATCACTGTTTGTATCTTTTCTCTGATTTTGTAATGATTTTTCTTTGAAAACTATGTTACGACTAAATTTTATTTTTCTTTCTATTGGATACCATATCCTATAACCCTTGACGTTTTCAGAATATCCAACGAATATGCCCCTTCTACATTTATTATCCCATTTCTGTCGTTATTTTTTTGGTATAAGGGCGAACACTTCGGAACCAAATATCCTAAGATGATTTGTTCTAGGAACTTCCCCAGTCCATAACTCGAAAGCAGATTTGTCTGCTATCGTGCTGGTTCCAGTCCGATTAAGAACCTAAACAGCCGTATTGACTGATTCTGCTCACAACTCCAACTCCAACTCTTTAGCATGTATCATCGTTCTTGCTGCTTCGATGATTGTCCTTATTTCTCTCTCAGCACATCCATTTTGCTGGAGAGTATATGGAATGGTCCTCTGATGTTGAATTCCTCGATCTTCAAGTAGTTTTCTAACGTTTTCGTTTATATATTCTGAACCATTATCTGAACGTATATTTTTGACATTTATTCCAAATTGATTTTTTATGCTCCACCAACTAATATGTTCTGCATTGGTCCACACATGAATCCATGAATCCATGAACCAGTCATTATATCTGTCACAATTCCCTGATTGGCTTATAGTTAACAATTCTCCAACAAAGGCATCAACATTATCCTGCAACTCTGCAGTATTGGCTTTTCTGGTTGGTGTCTTGAATGTACTTTCTGTTCTATACCAACATTGTGATTTGTAGTGGCACTTTCTTCCGCAAACGAAGCATCTTCCTGATCGTACAGTTTTGAAATTTTCTTTATCATATTTCATCTTTTTCGAGATGAAAGCTGCTGACGATTCATCTTTTGGAACTTGGGTGGAGATTCTTGATTCTTCTAGTAACAGTCTAGATGTCAAATTACTCATGATTCGCTTTTCCTCTGGAGTAGATTCCCAAGCGCTGTAAAAATGATTGAAGTGGGGTGGTAATGTCATGAGAATTCTGGTAATAATCATCGTTGATTCTGGAACAGGTTCTCCCAATTGTCTGAGCTGCTCTCCTAAGGATTCCAGCTTAGATATATTAGTAGCCATGTCATCGCTGTCCAATTTATTATAACTGTAAAACTTTTTCTGTATTAGATGTAGACTTTCATCTGACCTTTGTACGAATACTCTATATAGTTTATCCCACATACCTTTCGCCGTTTCACAGCACATCAGATGTTGCATTACTTTTTTTTCAACTAAAGTAACAATGTATCTTTGAGCTTTTGCATCTGCTTTGTTCCATTTCGCTAGTTTATTCTGATTCTCATCTTCTTCTTTCTTCTGTTTGGCTCTCTCCTGCATATCCGCTGCTGCTTCATTTTCATATAATGGATTCTGTGGTTTGCCGAGTTCACCATTTAAGACCTCGAAGATATCTGCAGATCTCAGTATTATTTTCATTTGGAACTTCCATTCATTCCAATTGATCAAATCACTTAGCTTTTCGACTTTCAATGATTCAACCTCCATTTTTCTGTTTCCGTTTATTCTGGGCCCATAACTAATTGAATTAAAATAAACACGCAGTATTCAACTCTTGAATATTATTAGAAAAATGGAAAGACTTTTTATTAAAAGACAGTGACAACTTTTTATATTATTTTTATATAACAACTGAATAACACCAAAATAAACATATATGTATATTGTAACTATGCCAAGTTCACAGTTTGCTTCTTCAACAAGATGACGTAATTGAAATTCAACCATTCGAAAGGAAATTCTCAAGAAATATTTATTCCAAACAGTCAATTCCATGTTGTTAAGTAAAATACAGGATTAAAACTATATCATGAAGTAATTTTATTTTCTATATATCAAAAACTTGACAAAAATATATCAATAATATTTTTTACATAGCAACCAAAGCACAACCTGATAAGATTAAAAATAATACAGAATCTAACATTCTTAACACTTCCCCTTACTCCTGTATGTCGATGAATCTTACATACATGAGTACAATTTAAAAAAAACTTATCCTACAGTCTAGTCAAGACCCAAGTCTTTAACAAATTTTTCATGTCTTCCTTTCGGAAGAGCTTTTGTAAGTAAATCTGCCATCAATTCACCAGTAGGTTTATATTTAATTACTACTTCGCCATTATCAACACTTTCTTTGACAAAATGATGACAAACATCAATATGTTTGGCTCTTCTATATATTTGACTTTTAATAATTTTCTGTGTACTCTGATTATCGTTATAAATCGTAATTGGTTCTTGTAAATTAACTAAACTTAACTCAGATAAAAAATTTCGAATAAACTTAGCCTCTTTTACAGCATTACTTAAACTATAATATTCAGCTTCTGTACTTGAGCATGACACTGTATGTTGTTTTCGAGATTCCCAGTTTATTATTGATTCACCCAATTTAACTATAAGTCCCGAATATGATTTTCTATCACTAGTATCATTAGCCTAGTCAGCATCAGAAAAAATATTAATATCAATACTACTACTTTTATACCCTTTAGTAAATACAAGTCCATAATCTATAGTACCTTTTAAATATCTTAACACTCTTTTTGCAACTAACCAATGACTTTCATTAAAACCAGTATTATATTGACTTAATTTACTACAAGTGTATGCTATATCTGGTCTAGTACAGACAGAGAGATACATTAAACTACCTATTAATTCTTGATAAGGGTATTTTGTATCACAACTATTGTCTTTTTCTAATTTCAATTTTACCTCCATGGGAGTTGAAACTTTATTACAATCCGCTATTCCAAACTTATTTAAGATGTTTTTTAAATATTCTTTTTGTGATAATTTTAAAATACCTTTCTCTCTATCTCTGAAAACTTTCATACCTAATACTTGTTTCACCTGTCCTAGAAATTTTATTTCAAATTCATTACTTAAAATTTCAAATAACTCATTTTTACCATCTTTACTATTGGCAAAGACAAAAAAATCGGCTACATACAGAGCAATTATTACTTTCTTATCATTATAGTCTTTTATATAGACACATTTTTCTGACTTATTTGTCGATAACTATTTTTAATTAAAACGTCACGCACTTTTTCATTCCAAGCTTTGCTTGCTTGTTTCAATCCATAAATACTCTTTTTTAATAAGCATACTTTATTTCTTCCGGTATCATTTATTTCAAATCCTTCTGGCTGCTCCATATAAATGGTTTCCGTTAAATCGCCATTTAAAAATGCTGTACTTACATCAATATGTTCAATGTCCATATCAAATTCAACACCTAGAGCAAATAATGTACGAAGAGTGGAATATCTGACTACTGGTGAAAAATATAAAATATAAATATAAAAATATAAACCTACTGGTGAATTGGTGGCAGATTTACTTACCAAAGCATTATCAGTAGAAAATAACATAGTATCTTCACTTCTAATTTTGGACACTTCATTAGATATGGAACATGACTGCTTTGAAGTTGAAGCTTGCTGATCGATATATTTATTTGAATTTTTAAGCTTCCTATCCTTCTTGAAAAGACTACATTTTGGCTTGATGTGACCTTCTTTCTTGCAATAATGGCAAATGGGAAAAAACTTTCTAGTAGCTAAAGCTTTATCTTTCGTTTCATCAACAATGTTCTCGATTCTCTTGAATTCACCCTGTATTAATCTAGCTTTCACATATTCTGAAGTAAGTTTTGTTTGTGTAGCTTCTATTGCCATCACTAATGGATCAAATTCAACAGGTAAACCAATAAGCATTATTTCTGCAAGTTCTTCATCGTCAATACAGCAACCAATATCAGAAAGTTCTTGACTAATTGATATAATTTCACCCAAATATTGATCCATAGTCATAAAATTGGAAAATTTCATCTGCGAAAGTTTTCTTTTCAGTTGAAGTCTCCGACTAATACCAACATTTTCATAAGCTATCTTCAAGTTTCTCCATGGCATTTTTGGCGGTTCTAACATGGGGGTAACATACTGGTTTCACTAGCAAGCAAATTTTGGCATAAGCTTTTTGATCTTTGCACGCATCAAAAGTTTCTGGTGAATATTCGCCTGTGGCATATTGCCACAATCCATGATCAATCAGTATCAATTTCATTTGGAATTTCCAAGTAGCATAGTTATTTACTCCTTCTAGTTTATCTATATTTATGTTGGACCCACTGTTAATAATAAACTGATTCGGTCCGGACATACTTGAAGCTACTTCAGAGAAAGTATTTGAACTGTTATTTGTCATTGCAAAAATGAATTTCTTTCAACTAGAGCTTCAAAAATCCCGCGTTTATTCACAAATGGCCCATAACCATTGTTAAGTAAAATACAGGATGAAAACTATATCATGAAGTAATTTTATTTTCTATATATCAAAAACTTGACAAAAATATATCAATAATATTTTTTACATAGCAACCAAAGCACAACCTAATAATATTAAAAATAATACAGAATCTAACATTCTTAACACATGTCTATCTTGAAGTTTATTGTAAAATAGCCTTAGATGAACCGTCCTCATACTCGCATGTCCGGAATCTACAAGCTGGTCGAAAGCTATTGACGAAGAATTGGAATTAATGAATAAAAACCATGTCTGGGATATAATCAAGAAACCAGAGAGTGCTCGTGTTGTTGGTTGACGGTGGATTTTCAAAAATAAAATATCTGAAAAAGGAACCGTGAAATATAAAGCAAGGTTAGACTGATAGAAGATGCAGAAATTGTATGTCATTTGAAGAAGAGTATTTATGGACTTAAACAGTCTCCGAGACAATGGAATCAGAAATTGATCCCAGTGCTGAAAACAATCAGTTTGATAAATCTCCAACAGATCCCTGCATGTTCGTATTAGGAGATGGACAGCAAATAGTGGCAATCTACGTCGACGATTTGTTGGTTCTTGGATCTAAATTGGCACAGGTTCAAGAAGTTGAGGACGCTCTTAAAATAAATTTTGAAATAACTTCGTTTGGTACTCCCAGATGCTTACTTTCAATTCAAATTTCATGGTATGAAACTCGAGTCACATTTTGTCAAGAACTCTAGATTTCAAAAATTCTTGACAGATTTAAAATGTCGCATTGTAAGCCGTTGTCAACTCCCAAGCTCATCCGAATATGTTAAAACATATCTTTAGATATTTGAAAGGATCATCTCAAAGAAAACTCATACAAAAGAACAGTCGAGTCTATAATCTGTATGTATACTGATGCCTCTTATACTAGTGTCGATGCTAGAAAATCTAGAAGCTCCGAATTACCATCTATAAAGATAAGTAATCCTCCAATCAAACTCTTAGTAGATACCGGTAGTATGCAGTCAATTTTAGATCCCATTATCGCAGAAAAATATTTTCCTCACACAATTTTCCAAGAAACAACCACAATCACTACAGCGGTAGGTCAAAAAGACGCAAAATTTAAAGCCGATATTTCAGCATTTCCCGAATTTAGATCACCTGTACAATACCATTTATTTTATTCAAATTTCATAATTATTTTGATGGACTTATTGGTTTAAACGTAATAAAAAAAATAAAATTATGTATTGATTGTAATAATAATACTTTAAAAAATGATAATATTCAAATTCCGATTTTTTACAATTTTTATAAAGAGAATTATAAAATATCTATTGGTTCCCATGAAATAGCCGCCGTAAAAATTCCTGTCAGCTGTTTTACTGGAGAAATAATATTTTAAAGTCAAGAAATAGATAATCTTTATTTCCCCGAAACAATTACAAAAGCAGAGAATGGTTTTGCTAAAACTGAAATTGGCGGATCCCAGATGCGACGCCCATGGTATCCCTTCTCCGTTCTTGCCGGTAGCACCGTACATAAACAATCATTAGTTGATATAATAGTACGCTGCAGTTAAATTTGATTTAAAAATGGTTCTAACAACGGAAGAAAAAGTGTTTTTGGTAGAGCATTATTTTCGTTCATACGGAAAAGGTCGTAATGATGGTCCAAGCTTATAACAGGTGTCAATAAAATATCAACAAAAATTTAATAAAGCAGCTCCTAGTAAAAGTGTGATGTTAGCACTAAAAAAAATGAAGGACTTGTTTTTAACCAAGTTGTGCAATCACCTCAAAGAAGTCTTGTAAGAACTGCATGTAAACTCAACATTAGTGAAACGTCTTTACGTCGCATGTTCAAATCAATTGGTGGTTATCCATATCGTATTCAAGTTGGACAACGACTAAATGCTGCGGACAAATGTGCAAGAGAAATTTACTGTGGTCACATGTTCAGTTTAATTTACGAAGATCCCGAATTTTTGAAAAACATATGGTTTTCAGACGAGAGTCACGTTCATCTTAGCGGCTATATTATTCGACAAACAACCAAATTCCTTGAATTTGAACGTCCTGATATCATTGTAGAGAAACTACTCCACAGTCTTCGAGTTACCGCTTGGTGCGTGGTATCTGGTAATGGAATGATTGGTCCTTATTTCGTTGAAGATGATAATCAAAATCCACTTACTGTCAACCAAGAACGTTATAGAGAGAAAATTATTATACCTTTTGTGAGAGATCTAAATAACTTTTGCCGTGCACGAAATCTACAGTTTCGCACACAATGGTTCTAACAAGATGGTGCAACGAGCCATACAGCTGTGCGCACCTTAGACTTACTCTGTCAACATTTCGATAATAGAATAATTTCTCGGGGAACAGACTTCGAATATCCTTCTCATTCACCTGATCTGACGCCACCTGACACATACATTTGGGGCACAATGAAGGAGAAAATATTTTATTCGGAAAATCCGCCGACGAATATTGCCGAACTACGGGAAAGAATACAAAATATTTTTCGGCAGCTCCATCAACCACTTTTTATAAATACGTTTATTGACTTACAAAATCGATATGAAGCTTGTTTGCGTCGAAATGGTGAACATTTTGAACACTTACATTACAGAAATTAAAAATTATTTTTATTTTCGGTACTGTTTATTTTGGCGTATACTGTATAATCGAACACTCAATAAAACTTTACGGAGAAAACAAAATTCTTAAATTTAAAAATCCATTTAATTATTATGAGCTAGCTGGTGTACAAGTATTAATAACGAAACCGATATAATTTTCGCTATACACTTACCTATCTCTAAACTTAATAATTACCAAACTTTTCACCTTATTAGCCAACCATACCTAAATTCCATAATTGTACCCGATAAATCCTTTCTAATACTCGGTACAAGAAGTCACCAATACGAAAACGCACCATGTCCAAAAATAAACGACATCTACCTGTGCCAAAACCATGAAGACATCAGTAGAGACACCTGCATTATTCTAATAATGAAAGCCGAAAAACCAACCTGTCGAGCCAGCCCAGCAGTTCTGACTCATCCGATAATCGATAGAATCAACGAATAATTTATTCTAATCCTACCCTCAAGTACACCAACCAAAATTCAATCAAACTGCGAAAAGAAACGTATTTGGCTAATAAAACAAAATACACTGTTCAAAATACCCTTCGGATGTGAAATTACCACTGAAAATTCCACATTCAGCAATAATCAAGAAGCTACACCAATAAACCCATTAATACTCCCAACATTTCAATGGAGGTTCAACCAATCAGAAAAACTCACCGAAGAACCAATAAAATTGAACGCAATAGACCTTCAATCAATTAAAGACCATAAACTTCAAGCTGAGCTTACAAAACCAATACCAAATCAAGAAATCCATCCTGCAATATGGAAGATCTCTGGTACCTATTCTATCACTTATTGTATTAGCCACAGCAACCTTTGCAATTTGGTCATAGGTATGCAAAAAGGTCAAAAAAAGCAGAAAAAGCGAAACAACCCCAGAAAAACAACCCCTTAGACGGCGTAGTTTTTTCTTAAGGAGGGAGGAGTTACGTGAAAACAACCAGCTTACTGCCTATAATATGAAACCACCATCGTCGGCAGTGTTGACGTAAACAAATCTTTTATTGTATGTGAATAATTGAATTTAGTTTCATTCTGTTTGTAACCTCTGTAAATTCAACTAATAAAAATTGTTTTTAAAAAGATATTTTTTGTATGAAATATCTTAACTTACGCCTATGCGCTCATTTTTGACATTTTTATGCAAATATTGCTTTGACAACATACTGCAAACATAAATAATGCGTCATACAAGGAGCTTCAAGATGGCCGACTCCCGTCGCAAATTTTTCTTAAAGTTAATATATGACAAACTACTGTTTCTTTTTTTTCTAAGGTATAAACCCACAGTAACTCATATGAGCAGTTTAAGCTCATCTATCGCCCGAGCCGTTAGGGACGTTCAGCCGAAAAAACCGATTGCAAGCAATATGTGGTTCGTAAGCGGTAAGTGCTAACACTGCTAAATATCTACTATTTTCCTCTATAATGCTAAGTTTGCGGTAGCCAGGAATTCTAATCTAAATTAACACGTTTGATACGTATATAAAGTAAAGCAATGGTGTTGTCGGCAATCGCGCAGGTACGCGTGGCTTCGCTCGGTCATACGAACTTAGCCTTATTCATAGGCGTAGTTGGTTTGAGAGTTATGCTGAAAAAATAAGGTGTTTTGTACTTTGGTGTACGAATTCTTCATTTAAGGTATTATTAGTATTACTACTCTGTGCCGCAGATTTCTCTATGAAAATAAGTATAAAAACGATTTATTTCACTTGATCAATAATAAATATAGCTGAAAAACTTTGCAAAGTTGAAGTATTTACTGGCAAGTACTAAGAAGAAATCGATGATCCATCTTCAGGTCAATTTGCATAGTCGACTGTTCAGAAGAATTAAAAAACCAACTGTATGATTTATTATAATATTATATTTATTTTGTGCAAGAAATTACATATGAGTTCCAAAATGTGTTTTTGGTTAAGCGATATAGCAGATTAGTGATATTAACTGGTAACTGAATATTATTATCTGTCAATATTGGAGCTGTTAGAATGTTTAGTCCATTTTTGTTGCCATTTCTCCTTTAAGGAGTTATTGTGAAATTTGTATAAATCACAGGAGATTATTATATTGACAAATTCCCCATTTATGGCAGCATCCTTTACCAGCCGGTCAACCACCTCATTACCCATAATACCAATGTGACCCTTGGCCCAAATAAATCTAATTTTTGTTTAATATTGCAGAATATGTTATTTTTATATGGATCATTGGATTATTGTTTAATCCAGTAAGAACAGATTTTGAGTCCGAAACAATGCAAGCTTCATTTATCTGATTGTCTTCTAGCCAATCAATGCTTTTGCTATAGCCAATGCTTCAGCGGTAAATATTGAGCATATCCATGGGAGTTTAATTTTCAGTAATCGGTTTACATGAGGAATATATACTGCACATCTAGTACTGCCATCATTCATTTATAGATGATTCTAATCTGTGTAAATAATTTATTTTCCAACAAAATCACTCAGTAACGATTTGAACAAAATATTATTAATTTGCAAATTTGATTTGTTTCTTTACCCTGGGTGCAGGTGGAAACAATTTTCCACTTTTTCAGTTTTTTTTTTAATTATTAATTTGTTGTGATTGTGAATATTGGGGGAGTACGATGGTAGGTTTCATTATTACGGCTTTATACTCAATATTATAGATTGGTAACTTGTTATTTTTGAAAGTAATAAGATTATCATTGGTTGCCAGAAAAGCCTCTACTAACGGAGGAGATGTTTTAACCCTCTTCTTGGCAGGAATAGATCTAAAAACAAGATAAATAAATTCAGCGTAAATTCTGGTCAGTTGATTAAAACAAGTCATTTCTGCATATATGTTGTTTTATTTTTTTTATAATAAGTGATTTATGAAGTTGTATCTTATGGTATACATTGCCAATAAAGCTATAACTAATGTTTGTGTCCTTGAGGATACTTTGCCATTTGTGCAGAAAACCACTTACGTCTCTTAGGATACATATCGCCCGTCAACCGACGATTTGAAAAGTGTGCTTCCTCGTACACATTGCCAACATAATGCAGGTGAAAATAATTGAAAAATGACTAATTTTGGATACATTTATTTACAAAAATATAAAAGAAGTAGCCCTTCGCACTAATTAATTATATCACAGATAAATTAGGAACACTTTCTTATGATAAAAATACGATATAAAAACAAGTACTTGAGGATACTTTGCCATTTGTGCAGAAAACCACTTACGCCTCTTAGGATACATATCGCCCGTCAACCGACGATTTGAAAAGTGTGCCTCCTCGTACACATTGCCAACATAATGCAGGTGAAAATAATTGAAAAATGGCTAATTTTGGATACATTTATTTGCAAAAATATAAAAGAAATAGCCCTTCGCACTAATTAATTATATCACAGATAAATTAGGAACACTTTCTTATGATAAAAATACAATATAAAAACAAACATTAAAATTAACGAACACTAGTTTTCTTTACTTGTAACATAAAAAAATAATTAAATAAAATCACAACAACTATTTTTGTGAACGGAACAAAAATAAAATAAATTAAAAAAATATCGAACGCAACCTTTCCACTAGCAAATAAAGATGTTCTTAAGATTTTGTGGCCTAAGATAATCTTCAGGCATTATTGTAGAGTTACCTAAAGTGACTTTTAGGTATTTTTACGAATATGAAAATCCCTGAAACAGTTTCGTTTCTCTACTAAACACAGTCTCAAGTGACATTTCTCGCAAAAACATGTTGTTTGCCCTTGTGTACAATTTCTACATCTTCCCTTGGATGTAAAACTTGGAAAATGGGCGGAAGAATCGTAGCGCACTTCTTCGGTTGGTCTTGCTTTCACTGGTTTAAGAACTTTTCTCATGGGTGCAATATTTTCTTGAGAAAGACGCCCTAACGGTTTCTTATTTTTTAGAAGAAGATTATATCTAATCTGAATATTTTTAGACTCATGTACTCCTTTCTTCCCAAAAGTTGCATATCTCGTCTATATACTAGCCATGCATTGTTTATACAGATATCCAAAATTTGAGAAAAAATGCTCATATACCATCTGTGCGTCCGGAATGGGGTTCTGTTTAGAGCTACCAACATGTCTGCTAGGTCTACAAAGCCCATTGAGCGTTGTAGTCTTTCACAATTTTAGGGCAAACAACATCTACATAAGAGCTGCATAAAATTACTCCCTTTTGTTATTGTCAACGTATTGCTGGAATGAGCCTCTGCCACTTTTTTTCAATAGGTTATCTTGCTTCAATTCACAGCTTCTCACCCTATTGCTACGTAACGTTCCCAGAGAGAAAATTCGTTTTTCATTTCTTAAGTGATAAACAAGATCCGGAGAGCAGAAAAAGTTATCGAAGTATACCACAGAGCAAGCAGGTCTTGGTATGCTTTTCACCAATGCTAAAACCACCTTAGCACAGACCAAAAGAAACTTCTTCTGGCGAGAAATATATGTAACGAAAAGTGTCTTCTCCGCCATAAGGTTAAAAAAACTTGAAGCCCCATTTTTTTGGTTTTGCTTTGATATATGATATATATAGATCAAGCTTTGGTTCCCTCATAGGTAACCATCATTTCATCAATTGAACATTTGCTTTCCTGCTCTAATGAGAGGCAGTTTTGTCTTACTTTTTCTAATAAAGGTCTCACTTTAAAGAACCTGTCATCAGAGATTGTGTTGTTATCAACGAAATGAAGGTTCCTGCGTAAGGTCTGATACCTTTTTAGGGATATTATATTAGCAATCTTATCATAACGAAGTTTTCTAGACCAGTAGTATATGCATGCATTTGGGGAACACCCATCAACAATTCAATAGCTAGAAAATCACATATTTCGGAGCGTTAGTTTTCACAGAATCACCAGTCCTTTGAGTAGAATATAAATTGTGGTGTTATCTACGATTAGGTTAATTATGTCATCATCAAAAATTTTTTTGAAATATTGTAATGGACATAACGTATCATCAGGTATGGTAAAGTTGTCTTCTTTTATAGTGGCTGCATACAAAAAATCTTCATCTTTGCATATGTATGTTAGCTTTAGGTGTTGAAGCCTTCTCTGTTGCAAGGGAGACTTCTTCACTTTCAGGCACAAAGGTTGTTCATCAGAAGTAGGAGCAGATGAATCTTGCAATTCTGGTAGCACTTCAGGAAGAGCAGTTGTTTCTGGAACTGCAAGTTGCCAGCTGAAATAGTGATCATAACAGAATGTAAATTATTATTTATTTCTATATTTTATTAAGTACTTTATTGCTTTAGTTTTTTATGCTCATCTTCATAGGTAGGTATTTATGCCAACAGATCCTATATAATTTACATGCCACATGCACCTGCTTTTGTTTCTTCGTTGGGATAGCTTGTGGCAGTGTATCTCTATAAATACAATAAAGCAAACTCTGGAAGTCTGGAAATGTAAGCCTAGAGATACAAGCTTATCTTTATCGGGTACCTGGCAATGTGTACTGTAATACACATCCTGGTAACGTATCTTATAGTATACAATGTTTTGAAATGATGATAACTTTTTTTTTAACATTTTTTCAATAAGGATTGGTTAAGTTCTCAATGCATAATCCTTAAATTTTTTAATCAAATTTGGTTAAATATTTACTAGCTAAATATTCTCGACGGTTTTGAAGTTCGAGTTCTTTACTTTCAGCTAGGGGTAGGGGTTGATTTCATAAATCCTAAACAAATTCTTAGGTATTTATACTGTATACGATCGACACTTGCTAAATTACTTTTATTAGCTGATCCATAGAGAAAACACCCATAATCTAAAATAGATCGAACATAAGCCTTGTAAAACATTAGAGCAACTTTAGGGTCTCCACCCCACCTTCTATTAATAACACATTTGAGGAGTTTGATACCTTTTTCACACTTACCTTTAATGTATTGGACATATTTGGACCATAGCAGTTTGGTATCAAGAATTAGCCTTGTAAAACATTAGAGCAACTTTAGGGTCTGCACCCCACCTTCTACTAGTAACACATTTGAGGAGGTTGATACCTTTTTCACACTTACCTTTAATGTATTGGACATATTTGGACCATAGCAGTTTGGTATTCTTTGACTAACGGAATTACATATCCTGACAGATTTATATTGTCATGCACACGTAATCTGGAGAAATGGTCAAACCGTTGTTAAATATCCATGTGCTGACCAGTCGCATAATGTCTTCCAAGACCTTTAAACAATCATTATATGTATTTTTAGATGTGTAAATGCAAATGTTATATTATCTTCAGACAGCTGAATATATATTGTAATAAATTACAATGATAAATGTTGTTCTATTATTGGTTAGATATTATTTATAATTGATATAATTATTAAATTGTTGTTTTTATTATTTTTAATTTTTATTTTTATAAGTTTTGTGGGGCTATAATTTATGATTATTTATGTTTTAATTCTTATTTAATCTTTATTTATCTCAAAACACCTCAAAATTTCTTTATTTTTATTTATTCTTTACTGTTTGCAAATAATATATGATCAAAATCAAAATATGTAATTTTTATCTATTATTATTATTATTATTTTTTTTTTGATTTGGTTTATTTAAATTAATTACTAAGCATTAGTGACTCTTAACCACAGTAGTCAGTTCAAAAATATAAAATTTAACAATATAATTATTTATTTTACTTATTTTACCTAAAGGAATTAATATACCCTTTACCTACAATGATACGACTATGGTACTTTCGTGCGCATATACCTATATTTAAAAAAACACGTGATATTTTACAGTTATATCCTAGGAGTGAACGGAGTTAAGTAGCGTGCATTAGTCGTTACAAGATGTTTAAACAGTTTATTTTATTTAAAACAAAATTGTGTTAAAATAGTGTTTCAAAGATATTGAAATTTATCATTTACAAATTTTATAGGTATTATGAAAGTGATTGTAACAAAAACTATCAAAAAACATACCGTAAATTCCCTTGTTGCTGCGTATAGTGCCGCTACTCCTTTTCCAGCTTCTCACACGGAATATTTTAAACACGTGTGACCACTTCCTTGGGGATTCAAATGGATTAAACCACTGGATATGATGTCTCCTTCCCAGTTTCTTCAGATATTTGATTATTGTTGCAGGTTAGTGTAAAAAAAAAATTTATTTTTCTTCTTGAGGGTAGATATTTTATTAACCAGTGTACAATTTCAATATACAATTTCCAGTCGTTTTTGTTTTTATAAATTAATTATACAGTTCCATAAATTATTATGCTACCATCTTTATTTTTGAAGGAAGTCGGCCATTAAGATATAATAATTTTAGAAATAAACTGACGTGGATTGGCCTTTTGATGAATTTAGAGTGACCTATTTTCCCATTTTCCACGGGTTTTTATATGTTAACACCGGAACTTGCCAAAATGGCTGCTTTTTCGACCGTATTTTGTTTTTCCTAACCTCTTTGCATTGAATTTTTAGAAAATTAAATTTTTAATTTGGCATTTTCTGACCTTATAATTGTTATTAATCGAATCTACATAATTTATTTCATCATAAAATAACATTCTTCAAATTTTAAAATCCATTTTTTCCTATTAAAATTGTTGACTTTTGTGGACCTACACAATGGCGGACATTTTTACAATTAACAATAACAAATTGAACAATTATGAGCAAATATTTCTTTTTGACCCTTAATTTTAACAAAAAATGAAAATTTACATATTCAAATATGATCAGAAAACTTTTTCTTTTAATGACACTTCTTATTTTAGTTTATATTTACGTTAGAAATCTACTGCGTCATAACAATTTAACTACAAAATTTATCAAATAAACAAATTAATAATACCTAAAATCATCAATGAATAACTTAAAATTAAATACTTTACAACAACACATAGTTTTAATAAATAATAACACTAATTAACCATTTAATATTAGGTTCATGTCTTTTCACTGCAATCACAACCTTTTAAGTTTATATTATCAGTTTGTGATCACTATATCACTATTTACAGTGTCTTTTCACTGGATTTATCAATCACAATGTCCTTGGTAAAGCTTTAATTATATAATCTTTGTTTGTAAACAACCACATCACTTTCTTACAGTTTTACATGTGATAAATTTCAATATCTTTTTTAGACTCTCTCAAGCATTATCTTGTATCAAAACATAGGAAGTACTAGGCTTGTACTATCATCCGATACATTGTAATATGGACTCATCACTTTGATGCTTAAATGAATTTATAAACATTGGTTGGGTAAGTCAAATTTGTTTATTTAGTTATATTTATAATCTATGATACTGTTTATTTTATTCTAATAGCTAATATTTGTTTGTTGAGTTTAAATTTTGCTAATGATATAATTAACTGAATATAGTTGGATATTTTCTACCTTAAATAATAGTTTGTAATCATCTACACCTACTTAATTCTTATCTTATAACTACCTATAAAAAAACATAATTAAACTTATTATTATTATTAACTTTGATTATAACTTATTTATATTTTGATCAAACTAACTTAATATAACCAATAGAATGGGTGTCCTGTCACTAATATAAGATTCCTATTATTCATTATTATCATATTCTATTATTCATTTACTTTTTATTTTTAGCTTAAACATCATAGGATCTTGGACTTGGCTATTAAATCGACTATTGATGTTAATACTTCTTCTTATGGACTCATATTTTATCAAGATAATTTTTGTGTTTTTGTGTTAATTGAGACTTATTGATTAGCTCTAATAAAGAAATTTTATGGGGTATTCATCATTTAAAGGAAAGATTTTAAAATTATATCCATCTTTAATAACTTATTACAATTTTAAGTTATATATTGGGTAAGTTATTTTTTAATTATTTTAAAACATTACAAATTTCCCCCAATTTAATTTTAACAAATTATTACTCGGTAATAATTTTTAAAATTTAATTCCATTTTATTGTCTCTAAATCTATTATGATTCAAATCCTATTTGGTTATCTTTTTATTTCAACATATACCTTTTATTGTACCTCACAAACAAAATTCAGTAATATTTAACATAAACTCCAATTTATTTAATTTTTAATATAACCACTAACTATTTATTGATAATTCATATTTCTAATTGTTAATTCTAACTACAATATAATATTTACTTATTCTAATATTTACATCTTAAACTATCTTATTTCCTAAATTGAGCTAGATCTTTAAAATGTTGTTCTATTTGTGATATGCATATAAGTTTTTAACGTTTACCTTACCCCTTAACAAATTGTTATATGGATTTTTTAAAACATAACTATTTTCATAAGCTTTTTCAACTATAAATGGTCCTATAAATGGTAATTTTAATTTTGCACATTCATTATTTCTCTTGTTAGCTACCTGTAATGACCCTTCAATTACCCAATCCCCTTCTTTAAACACTGTTGGTTTCTTTAAATTTTATAGTTTTTTTTTAAATATCGTTCTGCATTTCTTTTTAACTTAATATGAAAATTTTTTAATTAAATTATTATTTTGCTCTAATTTTGTACAACTACTAGTGAATTGATATATGATGTGTTACTTCTTCAAATTATTCCTTCAATCTATAAGATTTCTTATTCTCTTTTCACTCTGTCCTTTAACTTTAATGGTATAGGATGTATTTTCACCTTAAAATTCTCAACATTTCTCACCTCCATATTATATTCATATTCGGTAGCTTCTTTCGGCTCCTTAAACATCAACTTCTATACTTCATCAACAAATCTCCTGCAATATTGAAATATATTCCATCACAATTTAATCTTCATTTTCAAATACATCTTCTTCTTTCTTCTTTATACTTCATACTCATAACTTTCTTCTTTATACTTCATACTCATAACTTTCTTCTTTATACTTCATACTCATTTCTAATATAATTAATATCCTTCTTACTATCTTCTACTTCTTCTATCATATCCATTAACATCCATATACCATTTAGTCATACCTTCTTTTCTTGACTATTGATTATAGCTTCTAATCGTTCCTATGTATCATTTTCTATTATTATATCACCATCTAAATTAGGCACAGCTAGTAGTTTATAATTTATAATAATTCAATATAAATTTATTTTAATATCATATTATTTATTTACTTCACATAGCTTTTTGTTTTTAATACCATTTAATATTATATTTTGAATTTTTAATTTCTTTTTATTTTATATTATTTAATTTTGAAATTGATTTTTGAATCTATTAATGATGTTTTGTTTCCTATATCAATTAAAATTTGTAACGGTTTGTCATAATTTTTACTCTGTATATGCAATAACCTATTATAATGTAATTGATCTAAGTTTCGTTTAAGTTAATAAATTGATTGGGGTGGTATTATAAATTTAATATAATATACAACATTTTAAAATTCATAACAACAAAAAAAACTTACTAACTACTTAAAAATACAATTATCAATTTAATCTATACCTTGTTACTACCTTCCCCCTGCTTAATAAAATATTCATTTTCTTCTTCACCTTCTTCCAATTTCTTTCTATGGGACTCCTCATAGTTTTTGTAGCTTTCATTATCATGTGTAACTTTATAGCATTGATTTGTTCTTTAATTCCTTTACTTTTTCCAGCATCGGTATTCATATTTATTTCTTCCACTTTATTCTTTGTTTTCATAAGTTTCCTTTTATTTAATTGTTCGGGTAACATTTCAATTTTCTTGGTTTCTTTTACATTTATAATTACACTCGGATTAATCTCATTCTTATTTTCATTCATGTCACATTTAGTATAAGTTTTCATTAATTTATTCATTTTAATCTTCTCAATTTCAACATCTTTATCTCTCTCTTGGTCAGTTTCTTCTAAAATTTTATTATTTACTTCTGCATTTTCCTCCTTTTCAAATACTTTTTCTTCTTCATTAAACTTCTCCATATTCTCCTTTTGGCTTACACTTTGTATCTTCAAATTCTCTTTTTCTTCATCAATATTTTCTACAATCTCTTCTTTTAAATCTTTTCCATTGTTTCTATTTAAATTGTAATCCAATTTGTCCAACTCTTCCTCATTTTCATCATATTTCTCCTCAAACATCTTTTTCATTTCTTCTTTAATTTCTTGTTTTGTACTTCTAATTTCCTCTTGTAATTTTTTATTTTGTTCCCCCATTTCTTTCTTTATCTCCTCAAATTTCTTGTTAAATGTATGGTTTAAGTCTTCTTTATTTTCTTGAAATTTCTTATCTAGTTTCTGGTTTATATCTCTTCTTAGATCTTCATTATTTTTGTTCATATCTCTTTTAAATTCCATTAAAAACTTCATCATCTTATCTTGTTCCACTTCTTCCATTTTCTTGTTTGGTTGAGGTGTCTCCTCTTGGACTTCTTCATTTCTTTCATCTTGTGTTACATAATCTCCAGATCCTTGATTTCTTTCCTCATCTATTTGAGTACCTACTTCTTCTCCTGACTTCTCTCCCACTTGCTTTCCATCTCTCAGTGTCATTTTGTCCATTTTAGATAATTTTTATTATATTTTATTCAATATTAAATATAAAATTTTGTTCGATAATAATTTTATTATTGTTATTATTATATAACACACCTTTTAAAATCTATATAATTTAAATTATAACAGTTTTACACTTTTAATATCTAATTGCTCTTGATTACCTATTAAATTAATTATAAAACCTGTTTATTATATTAAAAAAAAACTCTTTAACTTTATAACCAGTCAAAATTTTTTATTATAGCCAATTAATTTGTTATAACCAATAATTTTTTATCAAAGCCCATCAATTTTTTATAGTCAAATAACTTTTATAGCCAACTAATTTTTAATAGTCAAATAATTTTACTTTAACCAATCAGTTTTTTATAATATCCAATCAATTGATTTAGCCAATCAACTTTTATAGCCTATTAATTCTTATAGCCCCACGTTGGGCGCCATTTTGTAATAAATTACAATGATAAATGTTGTTCTATTATTGGTTAGATATTATTTATAATTGATATAATTATTAAATTGTTGTTTTTATTATTTTTAATTTTTATTTTTATAAGTTTTGTGGGGCTATAATTTATGATTATTTATGTTTTAATTCTTATTTAATCTTTATTTATCTCAAAACACCTCAAAATTTCTTTATTTTTATTTATTCTTTACTGTTTGCAAATAATATATGATCAAAATCAAAATATGTAATTTTTATCTATTATTATTATTTTTTTTTTTGATTTGGTTTATTTAAATTAATTACTAAGCATTAGTGACTCTTAACCACAGTAGTCAGTTCAAAAATATAAAATTTAACAATATAATTATTTATTTTACTTATTTTACCTAAAGGAATTAATATACCCTTTACCTACAATGATACGACTATGGTACTTTCGTGCGCATATACCTATATTTAAAAAAACACGTGATATTTTACAGTTATATCCTAGGAGTGAACGGAGTTAAGTAGCGTGCATTAGTCGTTACAAGATGTTTAAACAGTTTATTTTATTTAAAACAAAATTGTGTTAAAATAGTGTTTCAAAGATATTGAAATTTATCATTTACAAATTTTATAGGTATTATGAAAGTGATTGTAACAAAAACTAGCAAAAAACATACCGTAAATTCCCTTGTTGCTGCGTATAGTGCCGCTACTCCATTTCCAGCTTCTCACACGGAATATTTTAAACACGTGGGACCACTTCCTTGGGGATTCAAATGGATTAAACCACTGGATATGATGTCTCCTTCCCAGTTTCTTCAGATATTTGATTATTGTTGCAGGTTAGTGTAAAAAAAATTTTATTTTTCTTCTTGAGGGTAGATATTTTATTAACCAGTGTACAATTTCAATATACAATTTCCAGTCGTTTTTGTTTTTATAAATTAATTATACAGTTCCATAAATTATTATGCTACCATCTTTATTTTTGAAGGAAGTCGGCCATTAAGATATAATAATTTTAGAAATAAACTGACGTGCATTGGCCTTTTGATGAATTTAGAGTGACCTATTTTCCCATTTTCCACGGGTTTTTATATGTTAACACCGGAACTTGCCAAAATGGCTGCTTTTTCGACCGTATTTTGTTTTTCCTAACCTCTTTGCATTGAATTTTTAGAAAATTAAATTTTTAATTTGGCATTTTCTGACCTTATAATTGTTATTAATCGAATCTACATAATTTATTTCATCATAAAATAACATTCTTCAAATTTTAAAATCCATTTTTTCCTATTAAAATTGTTGACTTTTGTGGACCTACACAATGGCGGACATTTTTACAATTAACAATAACAAATTGAACAATTATGAGCAAATATTTCTTTTTGACCCTTAATTTTAACAAAAAATGAAAATTTACATATTCAAATATGATCAGAAAACTTTTTCTTTTAATGACACTTCTTATTTTAGTTTATATTTACGTTAGAAATCTACTGCGTCATAACAATTTAACTACAAAATTTATCAAATAAACAAATTAATAATACCTAAAATCATCAATGAATAACTTAAAATTAAATACTTTACAACACATAGTTTTAATAAATAATAACACTAATTAACCATTTAATATTAGGTTCATGTCTTTTCACTGCAATCACAACCTTTTAAGTTTATATTATCAGTTTGTGATCACTATATCACTATTTACAGTGTCTTTTCACTGGATTTATCAATCACAATGTCCTTGGTAAAGCTTTAATTATATAGTCTTTGTTTGTAAACAACCACATCACTTTCTTACAGTTTTACATGTGATAAATTTCAATATCTTTTTTAGACTCTCTCAAGCATTATCTTGTATCAAAACATAGGAAGTACTAGGCTTGTACTATCATCCGATACATTGTAATATGGACTCATCACTTTGATGCTTAAATGAATTTATAAACATTGGTTGGGTAAGTCAAATTTGTTTATTTAGTTATATTTATAATCTATGATACTGTTTATTTTATTCTAATAGCTAATATTTGTTTGTTGAGTTTAAATTTTGCTAATGATATAATTAACTGAATATAGTTGGATATTTTCTACCTTAAATAATAGTTTGTAATCATCTACACCTACTTAATTCTTATCTTATAACTACCTATAAAAAAACATTATTAAACTTATTATTATTATTAACTTTGATTATAACTTATTTATATTTTGATCAAACTAACTTAATATAACCAATAGAATGGGTTTCCTGTCACTAATATAAGATTCCTATTATTCATTATTATCATATTCTATTATTCATTTACTTTTTATTTTTAGCTTAAACATCATAGGATCTTGGACTTGGCTATTGAATCGACTATTGATGTTAATACTTCTTCTTATGGACTCATATTTTATCAAGATAATTTTTGTGTTTTTGTGTTAATTGAGACTTATTGATTAGCTCTAATAAAGAAATTTTATGGTGTATTCATCATTTAAAGGAAAGATTTTAAAATTATATCCATCTTTAATAACTTATTACAATTTTAAGTTATATATTGGGTAAGTTATTTTTTAATTATTTTAAAACATTACAATATTTTAGAGGATGGGATTTAAAACTGAGCCCTGTGGAAGAGTTACTCTGGGACCATGCATTTGATTAAGATAATCTCTAATGTAGATGGTTCTATTATAAAAAATATTAACAATGTTACTAGATACTTTTCTGAATATACCTATATCTGATAACTGATTGTAATAATCAAAGCTCAACAGAATCATAAGCCCCTTTAAAGTCCAGGAATAAACATGCTACATAACCATTTTTAGAAAAATTGCATTAGATATCCGTTACAATACGCTTTACTGCATCAGAAGTACTATCGGCTTCAGAATAGCATATACATTTTCAAACTCAAATCGCTTACAATGAATTAATTTTTAGGGACGGCCTTAATTTTAAGGACGGCCTAATTATTTTGTATAACCAATCACCTATATAACCTAACCTAACCTAACCTAACCTAACCTAACCTAACCAATCACGGTTTAAATAATAATAAATTTGAAATCAGTTTAACAGTTGTCCACGCCCACATCTTTAATGTTTGCAGCATAAGGTATTTTATTGACAAATTGCCTGTCTCTCTGTCCCTTGTAAATAAACTTAATCCCCAAAAACTATTTAATGTAGGCGTTTAAAGGGCGTTTTTGTAACTTCGGTAGGTAAACGAAATTCACATTTAACATGTATATGCTATTCTAAAGCCGACTGTACTTAAACCCATTTAGTCTAAGAGCCAGCGACACTCGATCCTACGTGATAAGGAATTGTGATAAGAGTGGTTTCATGATATAGTTTACAAAGGGCCGAATGCAAAACCGCATTGTCGGCCAAGCATATCCTGTGCTTTTGCACTTATAAAAAATTATTAACACCTTTTTTTTAAGAAAGTTACGTCATAAGGAATTGTAAAACAAATTACATGGTAATATAGCTGATATCAAGGAGATTAATAAAATATATGTCGGCCAGCACTTATCCTGTGCTAAATTCTTGTCGGCCAGGGGCAAAGGTGTTATTTTTCATTATTGCGCTTACGTCATCAAGAATTTCAAATTTTTTTTTTATAAATAAAATTTAGGTCATAAGGAATAAAGGTAAATATGTCGGCCAGGCAAATTCTTGTGCCTAATATTATGTCACCTAATATTGCCACGTCTAATTCGTCAGTATTAAAAGGCTGTTCAAACATTTTGTACTTACGGGGTTCATCTTTAGCTAAGGAAAAATTAATCTGATTGCCACAGACGACGGAGCGTATTGATTTAAGAGGTCTTCTATTAAACTAGAAGATAAGTTGTATTTCTTTGGAAAATTATTTTTATTGGACAATTTATTTACATATTTCCATATCTTACCTAAGGGAGTATTTTTATTAAGAGTATTTACAAAACTTATCCAAGAATTTTGTTGTTTTTTTGTGAAGCTTTGACTTGTATATTTTTAAACTTAAGATGATTAAGATTTGCTACTTTTTATATTCTTGAAAAGCTCGTTTCCGTAGCTTAACTATTTCTCTACATTTTAAATCCCATCATATCGGAAGAGCGTTTTTTAATTGATAAGGTCGTCATTGACAGCATCATTTACTATACGAATTAATACGTCAAAATAATTAGAGGACGATATATTTTCAATCGATGATTTAACGAAGGAGTTTTCTATATCAAATTGGGGTCAAGGTGTCGGCTACAGGCCACCGACACCAGGGTTGTAAGTTGAGGGGACCAGGCAAATCCCCGAGGAAACTTTGACCAAGACCGTCTGTGCGCGATCGCATCCTGCACGAGGTGACCCTGCTCTTACAAAACACAGCGGATCTAGACAAGGTAAGTCGATAAAATCCCCCAAGTCAGAGGTGTTACGCGACCCGTGCCTAAGACTGGATGGCACCGGGGTTATGGTGTCGTGAACGGAGCCTTCGGGATACCAGGCAACCTCCCGTAAGTATGTAGCCTTACTGCGATAATGCGGGGCTCTGTCGCAGTGGACCTTTATTTCCCTTGCTACTCGTGGGAACAATATGAGTAAAAGTAAAGAAATCGAAGACAATGAAACAGGCCACAGGGGGGATAACTCCCCTGTTCACCAGGGTACTGGCGGTACCATGGAGGGTGATAATCCCACTGGTCGCCAGGTTTCTGGTGAAGCAATGGAGATCACCGAGGAGGTGGAAAGGGAGTTGTTATCATCCCCTCAATCCTCTAAAGGTGAAACCAAATTAGGCGAGGACGAAGCCGTGAAAGCGGTCAAACGCCTCGACCTGAACAAAAGGGCAAGGTTCTCCGGTGCGACGAGAAAACGTCTTAGCCGGCTACTGAAGAGCGGCATCGGATATGATGTCGCGTTGGCCCAGATCCTGCGGGAGCTGGACGAGAAGGGAGGAGATAAAACTCGCCCCAAAACCTCGTCTGATCAACGCTTGCCGGAGGTGGGGCAAGAAGGGAAAAAGGATCCCCCTGCCTCTTCTTCTGGTAACCGTTCTCGCTCGGATGGCAGCACCCCGGAAGCGAAGGTGAAGAAACCTCGTATCGGGACTGTATCCGGGCAGATCACTGAACGCTCGTTTAGGGACGTGGCACAGGGAGTCAGAGTGGGCATTATCCACCTCGATCACCCTAACGTCCGTCTCTCAAACGAGCAACTGCGTCTCGTACAGCGGTCAATTATGACCGCATTAGACGAGGTGCCGGACGACGGACCCCAAGTCCGTTTCCTGGGTAGCACAATCCGCCCGGGAATGCTCATCCTTGAGTGCGCCGATGCGACGACGGTTAAGTGGATGGAGCAAGCCGTTACCGACCTGCATCCATGGCACGACGCCAAACTCAAACTGGTGCATAAGGAGGAAATACCCAAACCCCACATCTGCGTGGTCTACATCCCCGAAAATGGGAAAACACCGAGATTGGAGGGGAAAGTGGTACTTAAACGTCTACGGACAATGAACCGAGGCCTGAACACTCCGGAATGGAGTGTGCTACGTAGGGAACCTACGGGTTCCGGTCAAACGTGGGCGTTTGCAATCGACGAGGAATCGATGCAAGAACTGGAGCGGCTAAATCTCCGCCCTTTCTACGGGTTTGGTCGGATTCACTTCCGACGCAGGGCCCGGGGAGGACGAGAGGAAAAGGCCCCCAAGGAAAAGACCACCGCGTCTACCGCTGTTGACACCTCGGTAGCCTCCGTGGGGTCAAAGGAGGGGGTTAATCCTCCTGCTAGGACTCCGGTAGAGGACTCAAGGAGTCAGCCAACAGCTGCCTCAGTAACGGCCCCGAAGGACAAGAAGGGAAAAACCCCTCTGTCCGGAAAGGCGCTGAAAACGAGAGCACCAAAGGGGGGGAAAAACCTAACCCAGGGGTAGAGGGGAAGAGAGATCCTCCTCCTCCTCCTCCAACGGTAAAATAAAAATGCCGTCCCAAATTGGTGTTCTTCAGGCCAATATACAACATGCCAAGGCGGCGTCATTCCTCCTTGGCAGGGTTTTTGGCCGAGAAAACATCGACGTGGCAATGATTCAGGAACCCTGGATCTCCAACACAGGCCGAATTAGCGGCCTTGGGAACTGTTCGGGTAAGCTGGTGGTCCGCTCAGGCGGCAAGCCTAGAGCTTGTCTACTTATTCGAAATAACATTAATCATTTTAAGTTAACAGGGTTTTGCACAGCAGATGTAGTTGCGGCGCAACTCTCGCTCCCGGTGGGAGAGAACAGGCTCGAGCTAGTAGTCTGTTCGGCGTATTTCCCGGGGGATGAACCAGGACAACCTCCTCCAGCGGTAGTGCGGGACCTAATCGCCTTCTGCAAGAGGAACAACAGACAACTGATCATTGGATGTGATGCAAATGCCCACCATCTGGACTGGGGAAGTACCAACACCAATGTAAGGGGTGAGTCACTCTATAATTATATATTAGGGGAGGGACTTTCAGTTAACAATGAAGGTTCTGAACCAACTTTCGTGACTAGGGTCCGTAAGGAAGTTTTAGATATAACAATTAGCACTCAGCTTATGAGCACCAAGATTGTTAACTGGTGAGTCTCCACCGAACCTTCCTGTTCCGACCACAGACATGTGAGATTAGAGGTGAAGGTCGGGGAGAGGCCTATAGTCCAATTCCGTGATCCTAAATGCACGGACTGGAGTGGATACCGAAGGTCCCTCCGAGTGCACTTGGAGGGGAGGATTGGGTCTATAAAAAACAAAAATGATATAGAAGCAGCGAATGAGCATATGCGGAACGCAATTCTATTATCATACCAGAAGAACTGCCCACTCAAGGAGAAGAGGGACAATAGAGGGTCACCTTGGTGGAGCAGCAGCCTGGACAAAAAAAGGAAAGAAGTTCGATGTCTCTTCAATCGAGCTAAAGAAACAGGGTGCTGGGATATCTACAGGACTGCTCTAACGGAATATAACAAGGCCATCAGAAGGGCAAAAAGAGATTCTTGGAGGAGGTTCTGCCAGAGTATCTCTGATGTACCTGCCGGAACAAGAATCCACAAGATTCTCTCTAGGGATCCAGCACAGGAAGTCGGCTCGATAAAACGACCGGACGGTTCCTTCACGGATTCCAAGAGACAGACGTTAGAGCTCTTACTACAGAACCACTTTCCTGGCAGTCTGCTTCTGGAAAACCGGCAGCAGATCCCCCTTCCTCTTGGTTCGCTGATACGACCAAACAAGGAGGATTGGGGGCAGCAACGAAAATGGTTACCCCATCAACGGTGAAGTGGGCGATGATCGCGTTCACCCCATACAAATCACCCCATACAAATCACCGGGAGAGGATGGCATTTTTCCCGCGCTGTTGCAAAACGGTGAAGAGGAGTTGCTACCTCTGCTAACAAAATTATTACGGGCGAGTCTAGCGTGGGGTCGACCGCTGAGCTAGTCGACCACAAGGGTCGTATATATACGTAAAGCGGGGACGGTGAATAACTCCCTCCCTAAATCCTTTAGGCCGATCAGCCTCACATCGTTCGTACTAAAGACTCTAGAAAGGATTCTAGATAGGCACATTAGGGAGGGGAACCTAAGGAATTTTCCTTTGAATCCCCACCAATATGCTTACCAGGTTGGGAAGTCCACGGATTTAGCACTTAACAACCTCGTAGGAAAAATCAGCCACTCTCTTGAGAACAAAGAAATTGCGCTGGCAGCCTTCCTAGACATTGAGGAAGCATTTAACAACGCACTACCTCACTCTCTGTGTGCTGCTCTTCAGCGCAGGGGAGTAAACAGGATTATCTGTAACTGGATAAAAAACATGCTTGGTAATCGGTACGTAGTGTCATCACTGCAGGGAGAGACTGTTCGATTCAGGGCGGCTCGGGGATGCCCACAGGGGGGTGTTCTATCGCCCCTTCTGTGGTCACTCCAGGTTGACTCGCTTCTGGGGACTCTCTCCCTGCGGGGAGTGGATTTCCAATGCTATGCGGACGATCTGGTTATAATAATAAGGGGAAAATTTGAGGCGACCATCTCGGAGATCCTTCAAATGGCCCTAAATATAGTATACAAGTGGTGTGAGGAGGAGCAGATGTCGGTAAACCCCCACAAAACATTAATTATTCCGTTCACCAAAAGGAGGAAGCTGGATAATCTGCGACAGCCGACTCTTTACGGTGAACTCATTCCTTTTGCGGAGGAGGTAAAATATCTGGGGGTAATCCTAGATAGAAAACTTACCTGGAACTCCCATCTGGAGAGAACAATAAACAAAGCCAGGGTATCCCTCTGGAATCTCAGAAGGGTCTGTGAAAAATCGTGGGGGATGTATCCCAAACAGATTTACTGGATTTATCAAACGGTGATAAAACCAATGGTCACGTATGGCTCAGTGGCGTGGGGGTCGAAAGGACTACAACAAGCTGCTGCAGCGAAGTTGTCTGGTCTGCAGAGAACTGCATGCTTGGCCATTACGGGCGCTATGTCCACCACTCCGACGGCGGCAATGGAGAGACTTCTAGGTTTAACTCCACTCCCCATTCTTTTGGAGAAGGAGGCTAGGATGGTCTCTTACAAAGCCAAGTCGATAGGTAACCCGATAACGGGGGAAGCACTTTGGGACCACGTGGGACTGGTGGGGAAGTTAAATTCCCACCAAGTCCTTGGAATGGTATCAGACATGCTTGCCACACGTGTACACGTGGAAAGGGCCTTTAACGTCCTATTCCCAAGTAGGGACGAATGGAAAGGAGGCGCAATCTCCTTCTCTGGGTCCGACTGCGTTTTATACACGGATGGCTCGAAAAATCCACTGGGTGTGGGAGCCGGGGTGTATAGCAGAAATCCGAGAGTTGACATTTCAATAAACCTTGGTAAGTACGCTACTATCTTTCAGGCGGAAACGTTTGCTATAGATTTGTGCGCAAGGGAGTTGATTACCCAACCCCTGGTAAACAAATGCATATACATAATTTCGGACAGCCAGGCAGCGTTAAAAGCACTGAATTCTACCCGGGTTGATTCAAATCTGGTGTGGAGCTGTATCGAATCCCTTAATAACCTTGGAGCAAATAACAGAGTAACGCTACTCTGGGCTCCAGGGCATGCGGGAGTGGAGGGCAATGAAAGAGCCGACACTCTGGCAAAAAAGGGAACGGAGTCGGCGTTTATTGGACCGGAACCATTCCTTGACATAGCAAAAAGCACTGCCTAGGACATTATCTCCAGCTGGGCAGCGAGGGAAACCCTTCTGCACTGGGAGAATATACCGGGGCTTACCCACTCGAAAGCGTTTATATCTCAACCTTCGAGCAGAAAAACAGCACAGCTCCTGGAATTGAGTAGAAGTAACCTACGCATTCTTACTGGACTGTTGACTGGACACTGTCGTCTGAGAAGCCACCTGAGGAAGCTTTGTCTGAGCAATACGTCGGACTGTCGCTACTGCAGTGTGGCAGACGAATCGGCAGAGCACATTCTTTGCTATTGCCCCGCGTTAGAAATGATTAGGCTCCGCTCGTTTGGCCTCATACGGCTAGAGTCTACCGACTTTAGACAAGTCTCGCTAAAATCGATCTTGGACTTTGTTAAGAAGTGCAGACTGGATGGCGAATTGTGACCCTTGGGGGTGAGCCACAATAGGCCCTAGTTTGGCCGCAGTGGAGGGGTGGGAAACGCCCCGCTCACATTGAACCTAACCTAACCTAACCTAACCTCTATATCAAATTTAAAAGTGTCCCAGTCGGCGCTTGATTCCTTCCATTTAGTAGAGCTCCCCTCTATTGTGTATGAAGAATGATGCAGATTTATAGTTATGAATTGGGTTTAGTGAAACTAATATTGGATTTCACTCAGTATGCGAGATAAGAGTGGGAGATATAAGAGAAAGATCCAATCATTGAAGGACGCTCATTGGGTCTAGAAACTTTAGTTGGACGACCATCATTTAAAACAGTTAGATTAACGTTATCCAGTGCATCGGCTAAAATAATTCCTTGTAGACTATCCCATGATGAACCCCATCGAATATGATGTCCGTTAAACTTCCCACCTACAAAAACTTTACCATCAAATTGAGAGAATAATAAAAAAACCAACTGTTATATTAAATTTAATTCGATATTTGTTATCGCTGTTTCACCCCTACGCCATGAATATTGACAGCGAACCAGTCAAAAGAATTATTCCCCAACCTTCATTTAAAAAAATGGATATTTTTCATATTTTGCAAATTAGATCCCATACCACCTTCATTGTGGTACGCCCATGGGATTTGGTAACTTAATGAAACTTTATTGCGCATGTCCTGAAGGCTCACTGAAATTTTGTAAATGGATGAAGTTTTGTTATATGGGATTAGCAGTCTAGTTTAAGATGATGGTGGCGATAACCTGATGCGCCAGATGGTGACTGAAAAAATCGAGGGAAAAAGACCTAGAGGTCGAGGTCTCAAACTCCCAAACGATGCACAGTTAAAATTCCAGGGGCACTATTCTTGACAGTTCCCAAGTTTGAATATTGCGAACACACCGAGAGTTTTGCTCTTCTTGACCGTTCTTACAATTTGCGATCATTGTCAATTTACTACGAGTGGTCTTAGCTGTTCGTAAATGAGCTGCGAACGAATTTTGAAGTGATCCTCGATTCATAAAATTGACGATACCGTTTGCCTATACCTTTGGTCGATTGCCGATGGATATTGAATTCGAATTGGCATAATTAATAAAAAAAGTGTGTTTATTGTTCTAATGCTTTATGATATACAATATTCTTGTTTTTTTTTTCTTGTGCGTATATAAATAATTTTGTTGGTATTCGAAAACAGGATCAGGTCCATATAACTGTCCATGTGAAAACCATGGATTTTTAAGATTGATGTACCCTCGTTTTATATTTTTCTTAAATAGTATACCCTTGTATTAAATTTTTGTTAAATAATGTCAAGGGTGTAGTTGTTTATTATTGTTAATAAGATGGACTTCCACATAGTAAGGGTTAGTACAATCAATTTAATTGTATACTTGTAGTTTTTTTAATTATGAGTGATAAGAGCAAAGTTTGTACCACCTTGAAACCCATACACATCGATTATTTAGCTCGTCTTGTGGTACTAAAGATTACCTTTTTGGTAAAAAATTGAATGATTCCCAAGTCCAACCTTCATAAAGTTATGTTTAAAACTACACCTTATATAAAACACCCTGCATATCCCTTAACTATTCTATACATCCCTTCAAATTTAATCCAATCGACGAATCGAGGAGTCACGGAACCCTGAGTAAAATCTATTAATAAAAAGTTTAAAAATTAAAATTCAAAATACATTACGTATTATTTGTACAATTAAAATTAACAATAATTATTTATTTAAGTATTAACTATTCATAAATATATTCCCATAAAAATAACTAAATATTACTAGATAGACATATTCCCATTTTCAAAAAATAGCACGCCACTGATGACAAGCATAACTGAATAATGATAGAGCTTTGCCAGTACGAGGAAGTGTTATATAGTCATGCCAATTAGAAATTGTTTAGTTAGGATTATTGTATGTTTTGACAATCAATGTCAATATATATGTATGTGTCAAATAAAAGTAAATCGAATCTTAGCATTAATTTGATATAAAATATATAACAAATGGCGACGAGTACGGCCGAATTAGCAAAAATGCGTTCCGCAATACGTGGACAAGTAACAAGAATGTTAAATACTATACAGAATACCTCAGAAATTACCAGACAAGAAGCAGCTATACGGTTAGAAAGATTGAAGATGTACAGTAGCCGCTTTAATACAATCCAAGAGCAAATAGAAGTAGCAACAGACAATATCGATAAAGAAGCAGACATAAGACATCAAATAGATGAAGAAATAATCAAGGTCCAAACGATTCTTGAAAACTACGCCAGTGCTAGTGCCAGTACCAGTACAAGTAGCATAACCCCTACTCAGTCCCAGATCTCTACAAACGTTAAATTCATACCTTTTCAACCAAACGAATCTTTCAAAAATTTTATTCAACGTCTTGAAATATATTTCGAAATGAACAACATATCTGATGAGAAAAACAAGGTATTTACGCTGTTAAGTACATTAACGACAGAAATGTTTCAAAAATTATCAAATATCTGCCTACCCGACGATCCAAAATCCAAGGGGTATAAAGAAGTCGTCGACATACTATCGGAGTACTTAGATCCACAACCCACTATTTGGGCTAGGCAGCATAAATTTATCACTAGAGTACAAAATGAAAACGAATCAATTACAGATTATGCTTCAGCCCTAAAACTTTTGTCTGCAAATTGTGAATTCCAATGCCCCAATAATCAATGTTTGAAACCAGTTACTGATATATTTTTGGCACTACAATTTATCAGGGGTTTAAACGACGCACATATTCGAACTACATTGCTTCAAAATAAAACAAAAAGTAAATTTAAGGATCTCTTCGAATTGGCTATTACCATGGAACTTGCCAAACAGGATAGTATAACTTTAACAAGGTATTCTAACAAGTCAAACAACATTGAGAATTACAAAATTACTCAACAAGAACCCACAAAAATTTCAAATGAAGCATTTTCAAATAAACCAAGTACTTCAAGGGAATTTAAGAATACTTTTAAAAACATAGATGAACTCAAAGGCCGTTGTTTTCGTTGCGGCGATAATAGACATAGGTCATCTCAGTGCAAACACGCCAATCAAACATGCACAAATTGTAAAAAAACGGTCACTTAGCAAGAGTGTGTCTACAAAGAATTTTTAAAAATAAAGAAAGAAAACCAGTTTACGGAGTGGATGAGGCAAATGACGATACTTCTGAAGACGAATATGAAATCAACGCTATACGCCATTCGAGCAATCAAAAATTTACAGTTGATATCCTAATTGAGGGTAAATATTTGAAAATGGAACTGGATACTGGAGCAGCAATGAGCTCCATTAGCTTTTCTGATTACAAACGACTCAAATTGACAAACAAGATATTCAATACTAATATCCAAATGCGAACGTATTCCGGGGAAATAATTAAGCCAATGGGGGCTATTTACGTCAAGTGTCGCTACGGCAAACAATCGTTCAATGGAAAACTATACATTTTTAACCTAGACGTTGAACCAATATTTGGACGAGATTGGATGCGTGAAGTGGATCTAGAATGGGCAGACATTCGAACCTTAGAATGTAACAAAAGCATAGATGATTTGTTGACTGAATACAAAGACATTTTCGAAAGTGATATAGTACCTATACCGAACTATAAGGCACAACTGCAGCTCAAAGATAACGTAAAACCAGTGTTTATAAAACCAAGAAGAATTCCATATTCACTAACAAAGAAAGTAGAAGAAGAAATAGATAGATTAGAGAAAGAAGGAATTATTACGAAAGTGGACAATGCTGAATGGGGAACTCCAGTCGTGCCACTTGTCAAACCTAATGGCTCAATTAGACTATGCGCAGATTACAAGGTAACATTGAATAAATACCTCAAAGATGACAACTATCCAATGCCAAGAATCGATGATATCTTAACAAAGATGAACGGAGGTAAATTATTTTGCACTTTAGACGTCAGACAAGCTTATCTACATATGGAGATGACAGAAGAGAGTGCATACCTTCAAGCATTAAGTACACATAAAGGCATTTACAAAGTAAACCGACTGATGTTTGGAGTCAAAGTAGCGCCAGCGACATGGCAAAGGTTTATGGACAAAACCCTCCAGGGTTTGGAAGGAGTGGAATGTTTCTTTGACGACACAATAATTCAAGGTTCGAATTACGAAGATCTCATGAACAGATTACGAATGGTTTTTCAAAGATTACGTGACAATAAATTGAAATTGAGCAAAGAGAAATGTACATTTTTTCAAAATAGTATCAATTATTTGGGCCACAAGATAGATCAACAGGGAATACATAAATCAGAAGAAAAAGTAAAGGCGCTGGTCAATACGAAATGCCCAGCGAATGTATCTGAACTTCGAACATTTTTAGGTCTTGCAAACTATTACAACAAATTTATACCTAACTTGGCAAGGATCCTACATCCACTTAACAGGTTACTACGGAAAGGTCAAAAATTTTTATGGTCGAGCAATTGTGAACAAAGTTTTCAAAATGTCAAGTCAGAAATAGCAAGTGAAAGAGTGCTTACACATTATGACGATAAGTTGCCTTTAATATTAGCGACTGATGCATCTCCATTTGGACTGGGAGCTG
Source organism: Ophraella communa (assembly GCA_035357415.1). Lineage (NCBI taxonomy): Eukaryota > Metazoa > Arthropoda > Insecta > Coleoptera > Chrysomelidae > Ophraella > Ophraella communa. The sequence continues at coordinate 15,762,205 of CM068985.1, read as the reverse complement.
TTCTAAGCCATAGATTTCCTGACGGTTCAGAAAAGCCTATAGCATTTGCTTCCAGGTCGCTGTCTAAAAGCGAACAAAATTATAGTCAAATCGATAAAGAGGCGACGGCAATATTGCTTATTGTTATGGGCGGAAATTTACCTTGATAACAGATCATAAACCATTAACATCAATATTCGACCCATACAAGACATTACCTTCAATGAGTACCTCTCGCCTTCTACACTATGCCTTGTACATGTCCGGGTTCGACTACGACATTGAGTACCGCAATAGTAAACAGCATGCTAACGCAGACTATCTATCCAGGTTTCCAGAAGAGATTGTTTCAATCAAAAAGATCGATAAACATTACATATATCAATTTAATCAAATTTCAGTTTTGCCTATATCAAGGAATAAAATTGCTTCGGAAACAAAACGAGACGAAATTTTATCAAAAATATGTACATCTCTTCAGGAAGGCGAAAGTATTAAAAAGTACGGCTACGTAGATGGGGAAATCACCATTCAAGAACAGTGTTTATTACGAGGCTCCAGAGTAATCATTCCAGAGGCTCTTAAAGAAAAAGTTTTACGAGAGTTACACCTCGCACACACGGGGATAGTAAAAATGAAACTACTGGCTAGAAGTTACTGCTATTGGAAAAATATGGATAAAGATATAGACGATTGGGTAAATTCGTGCCGACAGTGCCGACTGAAACAAAATGAAGATAAGAAAGTTACACTACATCCTTGGGAAGAAGCACAAAAGCCATGGCAGCGGCTGCACATTGATTTTGCGGGTCCAATAAAAGGCCATTACTTATTTATATTGGTCGATGCCTATAGTAAATGGGTTGAGATTAAATCTACTAAAACAACGACAACGGAGTGGTGTATAAATACACTATCGGAATTATTCAATACATTTGGGTGGCCAGAAGTTTTAGTTTCAGATAATGGAACGCAATTTTCATCAGGAAAATTTAAAACCTTTCTTAAGAAGATGGAGATAATTCACAAAACATCAGCCCCATATCATCCTGCGAGCAACGGACAAGCTGAAAGATTTGTACAAACGGTTAAAAAATCATTAAAAGCGATGGATGGTGAACCCGGCTCACAGCATGACAAAATAGAATTACTGTTACATCAATTACGATCTACTCCAAGGCCATCACTAAATTACACCTCTGATAATAGGTCTATGGTACTAACCTAACATGACTAACAGTCGGTCCGATTTGTGTACTCCGATATTAACACTGATGAACAATGATGATGTCATATTACCTATGAACATACATCGTAAATGCTGTAAGTGTAATTCGGAACGACTTTAAGCGTGCTGACACCGCCTTGAGCATGAATCGGACCGCGGCCTATTAATGCTTTGATGAGTTTCAATGTTTTTAATTTGTAACGGCATCGGAAACCGTGTCGTCAAACGGTATCGTCAAGTTTATGAATCGAGTTTAAGATTTGCATATTATTTGACAGTTGGTATTTTTTTGTTGTCACCGATAGAGCCTTAAACTAGACCTCTAAATTAATTTACGAAATTTTAGTCTTGAGAGCATGCGCAATATTTCATGACGTTATCAAATCACATGGCCGTGTCGCATGTAAGAGGTATTGGATCTAATTTGCATCTAGTAGTTTATACACTCAGGTGTAATAAAAAGTTTCCAACAAATATTTTATTTTATTTGAATTTTCCTCTGGGATACAACATTCTTAGTATGAATTTGGTCCCACTTTTCTATCCACTTTAACTTAACCAACACACCCATCATTCTCTTTATCTCTTTATAACTTCTGAAGTTCCTTTTTCCTCTTCTTTTTTATATAATAACTCTCATTCATCCATTATTCTTCACTTATTCATGAATGTTTAAGTTTTAAATTTGAATTATTTACAATTTCTACGTTCTGCACATACAGGTGAGTTTATATTGATTATGTGACATATTTAACTTGCTGTTTTGCCATAGTTTTACTTATTACAAAATCAAGTACCTCTAACTTTTTACTTTAAACTTGAATTTTACTTCTATTTGTAATTATTTGTCATATTTGAAATGTTTTAACTTTAATCATTGATGTAATCGGACAACCGACACCATTCGCTCTTTTTATAACTATTTTTGATTCTCCTGATACCATTGTTTTCTTTATAGCCTGATGATGGTCTGAAGACCGAAACATGTTGCACTAATTTTTGAACCTTACTATTAAACGTTGTGGATAGACTTTGAGTTTTATTACTACGATTATCTACATCATCCACATTGGAGAGATGGATTTCCTTTTCAAATATTTTAAGGTTTAACAGAGCAGGCACAAAAACTGTGCTCTAAATTCTATATCTAGTAGTCTTAACGTCATAAGCTTCTAAAAAACCAAAGAAAACAATACAAATGAAGTAGATGGGTATATTTATTCACAAAAAACAGCTAATGTTTGAACGCAACTCGAAAATTCAAAATTATATTTAATAAGAAACACGAGCGAGTTATGATTGTTTAGTATGTGCTGTCAAAGCCCCCCCTTCTACAGAGACAAGGTGGGTACGGCCTGCTAATGATATGCTGCCCATATCATAATGGAGCTTCCATTATGGCTTACTTTTGGAATAAACGTACAAGCTGCATACCGTTCACCTGCCCTTTTCCACACTCGTTGTCGACCATCTGATGAATATAGGCAAAACCTTGATTCATCTGTGAACAGTACAGCACTTCATTGCTCCAACGTCCATGCCAAGTGATTATGGGCAAATTGTATGCTAGCTGTTCGATGACGCGGTAGCAATTTTGGTCCATGTGCTGGTCTACAAGCAGTTAAACCTACCTCCGCTAATCTTCTGCGAACTGTCCACACACTTACATCAACGCCGCGAACCTCTCTAAGTTGATTTCTTGCTTCAACAGACGTAGAGGTGCGGTTTCATAACGTACGTAAGGTTAGGAAACGATAATCAACGGCCGTTCTTTTTCGTTTCTTGCCAGATTCTGGCCTTCGTGTATTCCTACCAGTTTCTCTAAACCTTTGCACACATTTTCGAACCGTTGTGTGGGTACAATGAAGGAGTCTAGCAACATAACGCAAACTGCGGCCATCTTTCACAAGAGCTATAGCTTTTGCAGAATCTTCGGCATCAGGAGACGTATAAAAAAGGACAATATCCAGAATAATTAAAAAAAAACTACGGTACAATCACAAAAACTGACACACAGCAATGTTTATCTGTCAATGAAATTGATACGTTAGTCACATGTTTTTGACAAATGAAAGAAATTGCACACCGAATAATCCAATAGCACATGGAATCAATTCTAATGGTTGATATACATTGAGAGGATAGGTGGTCATTGTTTTATATTCGGTTAAATCACGTTAAATGTTACAAATTTCATGAATTTATTACTTACTAATAAGTGGAAACTTTTTATTGCACCTGAGTTTATTATCGCGGAAGGGTAGCAAATGAACCAAAAATCCCCTTCTGCGCTGTGATCATGAGTGTTTGAACGAACTCTACTTTGTTACGGTGTTACGCTGTTAGGCAGTGCTGTTCAGACTTGTTACCTTGATACCAAGTTTTGCTCTATGTCTGTACACACCTTTAGGAGGTTACGGTTACATTTGTAGGAATTTAAATAAAACTGCATATTGAACAACGAAATTGTTTTCATTAGATCAAACGTCAAATATACATACAATCATAAATATTGGAGGGTATAACAGTTCTTTTATTAACATAACACAAAAATAAATTTTTAAATCTCTACATTGTTTTTAACATCCTTGAAAGGCACTTATTTGGTATAGATAAAATATATGTACATTATTAATAAAAACAAACACATCAAAAATTAAAACCATATAAGGAGAAACTAATACACAAACATATATATGTATAACAGGCACTTCATTTTAATTTTCTTATGCGATATTATTCAATTTTATAGTATTGTATATAGTATAGTAATTGTCAGGTTTATAATTTTAAATGTACATTTAACATTTGGTAACATTACTCTAACAGCTCCGATAACCTCGCTATGAGATTTTAGAAGTATTTACTAAATTTTTATTCTTATTGGCTTCCTTATAAACGAATTAATGAATATTTTTGGCAAGATAAAAAACTAATAAATATTTTTATATTGGAGAATTCCAAAATGCGGCAGCTTTTTTGAAACTGTCGCTTTTTGGTTTATCTTTCCTACTCATCGCAGGTGATTTTGGTACAGAAATAGATTGCTCTTGTTCAATTTTTCCATGATCGTTAATGTAGCATTCATTAGTTTGTTCCTTAGCTAAAATAGCCTGGGTCTTTTTTAACACAGCTGGCGATGGACTTCTGTAACGTACGGTTGGTAAACCTGTAGAGAGGGCGTTTACTTTATCGTTGTTAGTGAATTTCTCCTTTATTTGTTCTACTCTGGATCTATGCTGATTACTACTCTGATCTGATAACTTATATTTAATTCCTTCATTATTAATAGATGGTGAAGATATATAAGAATTGTTATTTGTGTTGTTAGTATCTACGATGTCGGATAATCCGAATTTTTTTATTGTACCTGCTACTGTTCTAGATGTGTATATCGGAAGTCGCTTTAAGCTGCCCGCCGCAGTTGGCGTTGTGGCTGAAAAAAATATGTAAATTAGTAAAAATTCTGTTAATTTTTTTTTATATTTGTGCAATAGTTTTACTGAATCTAACTTGTAAACAGTTGGAAATAATATCTATCAAGGGAGACTAATGTCAATTTCATTACTTAGGAGATATCATTAGGATATTTGAAGTTAATAAAAGTTTTAGAGTCAACAACCAAAAGTTAACAAGAATTAGAACAAAAATAAAATACTTAGGCTCCCATAAAGTCCTTTGGTACAGTATCCGCCAAAATAAACAGTACCGAAAATAAAAATAAAAATTTATTTTTAATTTCTGTAATGTAAGTGTTCAAAATGTTCACCATTTCGACGCAAACAAGCTTCAAATCGATTTTGTAAGTCAATAAATATACTTATTTATAAAAAATGGTTGATGGAACTGCTGAAAAATATTTTGTATTATTTCCCGTAGTTCGGCAATATTCGCCGGCGGATTTTCCGAATGAAATATTTTTTCGTTCATTATGCTCCAAATGTATGCGTCAGGTGGCGTCAGATCAGGTGAATGAGAAGGATATTCGAAGTCTGTTCCCCGAGAAATTATTCTATTATCGAAATGTTGACATAGTAAGTCTAAGGTGCGCACAGCTGTATGGCTCGTTGCACCATCTTGTTAGAACCATTGTGTGCGAAACTGTAGATTTCGTGCACGGCAAAAGTTATTTAGATCTCTCACAAAAGGTATAATCATTATCGAAATGCTAACGAAGTCTAAGCTTGGACCATCATTACGACCTTTTTCGTATTAACGAAAATAATGCTCTACCAAAAAATCTTTTTCTTTCGTTGTTAGAACCATTTTTAAATCAAATTTAACTGCAGCGTACTATTAAAATATATCAAGTAATGACAATTAAGTCAAATATGACAAAACCATATTACATAAACAACTCCACAGCACTCTCTGTTCGGTACTGTTTATTTTGGCGGATACCGTATTTTAGGCAGAAATATACTTCATAGATATCAGTGTCCAGGTGAGTCTCTGAAGTGCAAAAATATACATTATTATAGTCAGACAGCTTTAAAGACCCTGAGTTGTTGAATCAAAAGCTTCTCTAGGAATGTAAACAATCCCTTCAGAAACTGACAGAAACTATCAAGCTTACCTTCATGTGAGTTATCCGTCACAAAGGGATAACACAAATGAGATTTACATCTCATTTCATCTTCTCAGTACCACCTACCAGCATGCAGATCAGGAAAGATAATCAACAGAAACGCTGGACGAAGTAGTTCACAAGGTCAATCACTCCGTGATTAATGAAAATATTGCTCTTACCGTCTTCCTTGATATAAAAGGAGAATTCAATAATGTATTACCTAATTTTCCCTATAATGCAGCTGCATCTAGAGGGATATCCTATACAATATGTAACTGGATCAGAGCGATGCTAGAGAACAGGATAATCTCTGGAAGGCAAGGAGAGAAGAAAGGCTGCTAGGAACTGCCCACGGGGGGAGTACTTTTCCTTCACCTGTGATCGGTACTGGTGGACGACCTTATCTCTGACCTCGACAACCAGGGGATAGAGGTACACGCTTACGTAGACTATCTGGTGATATTGGTAAAAGGAAAGCATGAAGAGGTCATCTCTAAAGTGACTCAACGAAACTTAACATTGTTACTAGGGGGGTGTGACCAAGAACAACTCTCGGTCAACCCTGGTGAAGCAACAGTTGTCAGTTTCACCAGGAGGAGGAAACTGGATTAACTCCAAATGCCCACCCTCTATGTAGAAACTGATAAGGAAGCGAATGAAGTCAAATATCTGGGGGTTAAGCTCGATAAAAAACAATGGAACGCTCATTTGGAGAGAATTTGCAATAAAGCAAAGCTCTCCCTTTTGACATGCCGTAGAATCTGCGGCATGAATGAAACCCCAGCAAATGTATTGGCTATATCTGACAGTAATAAGGCCTATGATTACGTATGGTGCTTCGGACTGGTGGATTTATTGTCAGCAGAAGACCAGGGAGAAGCTGAATAAGTTTCAACGGCAGGCATGCTTAATCATAACGGAAGGTATGGCCACCACTCTCATCGCTGCCATCGAAATATTAATAGACATTCCTCTACTTCACATCTGGTTGGAAGGGGAGGCAATGGCGGGTAGAGCGGTGTCAGAGCCAGGGCTGGAGAGATAATAAAAAATCATCCGATACTGGAGATGGTACCAGATGCACTGCAACCTAAATATAACTACCACAAACCATTTACCGTCCTATTCCCAGGAAGGGACGAATGGGAGAGGATTAGATCGAATCTTATAATGGCTGACCAGTGTCAGGCGGCGCTAAATTCACTGGAATCAAATCGGAGCGACTCCAAGTTAGTTTGGAAATGCCTTAAGGATCTAATAAGTCTAGGGAAAAATAACAAAGTAAGTTTACTTTGGGCACCTGGGCATACCGGAATTAAGGGGAACGAAAAAGCGGACTTCTAGCCGGAAAAAGTACTGAAGGAATATTTATAGGCCCAGAGTCATTCCTAGACATAGCGAATAGCGTAGCCAGAGGAATAATATCGAACTGGGTAGATCGGAGGAGACGTTCTTACTGGTTCGAGCTAGAGAGTTTAAGACACCTAAATGTATTTGTATGAGATCTCTCTAAAAAGAAAGATCTCTGCTGAATATAAGTAGAGAGGACCTACAAAGTATGATAAGACTACTGACTGGACACAGTCGCCTTGATGGATATATGAAAACAATTGGACTGATAGAATGTGCGCACTGCAGATTCTGTCAGATGAAATGGCGGAGCATATTTTGTGTAGTTCCCAAGGGCTCGAGAGAATAAGGATCAATAGATTTGGTAGATATGAACTGGAGCCCAAGGACTTCATGGAAGTATCGCCAACGACCCTTATGAGCTTCATTAGAGTCACAGGGCTGATAGAACGACTATAACCTTGGTGTGAGCCTTAATAAATTTTTCAGGTCGTAGTTGAAGGGACGTGGAATGACCACTAAATAAACAATAAAAATAACTGAATATTGCCAGATAGAGATATTCCCATTTTCATAAAATAGCACGCCACTGATTACAAGCATAGCTGAATAATAATACAGTGTTGCCAATACGAGGAAGGAACAAAGAGAATCGATTAGTATTCCTTGTCATACTTATAGACACCCTCTTGTAATCATTGCGACAAAATAAACAGAGTTTTATGAATGGGACGTAGCGTTTTAGCTCTATATTTTGTTCTCTCTATATTAACATGCGAACATGTACCCTTATTTATAAAGGGCTCAAATTCCTAGGAACTTGCTCTCTAGCGCAAGTTGTTGAGTTTTGCTACCAACATTGCACGAAATATCTAATCTGATACATGCTTATATACTTTTTTCAAATAAGCCAATAGTAGGCACCCTCACCTAATAAATTCCTTTGAATTGGGAGAGGAGAATACAATAGACAATAGCGTTTATTATGTCAACTATTTGGTTTTTTAACTTGCTAGACACAAACATTAACAAAAAACTAACACGTAAGCTGCGAAGCTTTAAAATTGCGACTTACCTTTAACCGGCGCCTGATTAGTAAAATTTTCAATTTTCTTATTCAATCTATAACCTGTATTTGGTTTTTTAATATCTGTATCAATTTCTTCATTATCACAATCTTTCGTTTTACAAATACTTTCAACCTTTTCGTTATCGATTTTATTTTTATAATTTTTCATGATCAACATTTTTGAAGAATTGTAAATTTGTTCATCGTCATCTTCACATTCGTTTTCCTCGTTGATACATAAATTTTTACTTAAACGTGGAGTAGAACAGGAACTGCTCAGTAAAGTCGAACAATCGCTCACACCGCTATCGCTTCTATCGCTACACGCTCTCGATTTTACAGTCTTGCTATTTTCGTATTTGAGATCTTCAATTGATTTTAAGGGAAAATAGGTTTGTTTTGAATATTCTCTACCTTTTTCGCCATCAATTAATATTTTACTAGTGATTTCTACCAATTCATTATCTTCGCAATTTTCCTCTTTGCTTTCTTCTCGTATTAATTGGTTAATTTTCGTCATGTAATCTTCTGCTTCACTATCTATTCTGTTTTTATCGACACTATTAACATTATCTTCTTCGTTTACGCTCGACATTCTCGGTATAGAGTTACCTGAAATCGAAGTTCTGGGAGTGCTTGGCGCAGAGTTAGCAGAATTTCTTCTGCTAGCCGATAGAGTTGCCATTCTGCCAAGAGCCCTGATAGCATTGCCCGTTTTCTAAGCAAAAAAAACAAAAAAACATGCAACAGCAAACAAAACTAAAAAAACGCATGCAGGAGATTGTGCTCGATTTTACGAGTTATGTATTATACATATCCAATAAAATGTAAAAAATTATATTATTTGAATATGTATATTAAATAATTCATAAATAAAGTATAATACTGATTTCTTTTCGTAATTTTTTTATAGTTTATTATAATTGCAAATGGTAAGCATATTCTTTTTCCTAATTGTACGATCTCTAGATAGATGAAAAGGAATTTTAGTGCCAACTAATAAAATTTCTTGATCACGACGTAGTCACTGTTTTAGTTTTCGAAAACATCTATTAATAGATATCTATTAATAAACATTAAAATGAGTAAACTTTAATTATAAAAATTGATCTTTTGGTTGGGTAACTTATTTAAACTTTATTTTTAAATTTTAAATATAAATAATTTATAAAAAATATTAGTTGATGATATTGGTAATTTAATAATAAAATCACTATTACAGTTACAGTGGCGGTTCAGTTTTATTATACTTAATAAGTTTTTACATTTAATGTATAATTTAACAAAGTGGAATATTTTATTTACGAAATTTAAGTTATACATATTTAGAAATGCATACAAAAGGTTTCTTCTACGATTTAACTTATTAATTATGTTACATTATGTTTTATAAGATAACTATTTGATTTCGACTAAATAGTAAGTATTATATGAATAAGATATTACAATATTATAGATATTAGCGTTAAGGTATTATACTAGATGTATTTCCCTCTAAGATCAATACAAAAGTGCAAAATAAAAATCAGAAAATATAATACTAGATGAATGAAATTTGGTCTACAGGGGTTTTTAATACTTCTGAATTCAAATAAATTATTTTCAAATTTATAGCACTTCCAGTTATACTGGAAATTTTACCAATTTCACCATTTTATATTATATTTGTTTTTTTTAGTAAGACAATTAAATTTATGTAAGGTACCGGGTACCTAAAATTTATGGTTTGTATTTACTTTCCTATATCAATTTTTATGTGTTTTTTTGGGAATCAAAATTGTATTTGGATTTCCTTAAGAACAATAAACAAGGAAACTTTCATTTTTTATCGCTTTAATGTGGCCATGGGCATCACACTTTGGTATTAATGTAGTTTTGAAAATATTCTTAGTATAAATATTAAAACTTATCATTAAATCTATTTGATCTTAAGGTTATTTTGTTACTGAAGCGTACCCAATAAAACTATTTAAATAACAGCCTTTTTAAATGCAATTATACAACTATTTTAAAAACGATTTCTCTTAGTTAAGTGGTTTTAGATAAGAGTAATTGGATTTAAATTTGACAATAATAAAACTAATGTATCCCCTTTCATGTTATAATGCAAATATGATATTTTGATGTGAAACATCAAACAGTGGTGTAAAATTTGTGCGGTTTTGAGAAATATTTAATAAAAACATATTATTTATTCGAAAAGCTGCGTATTTAAGATGGAGGAAATTGGAATGAATTATTTTAAAATAAAACGCACTGGAAATTAGTAAAAAATAAAAAAGGAAATTTTAAAACGAACTAACGAAAACTATAAAACCACCCATTCAAATTTTAGAATATTTAGTTTCTACCAAACGGCATTTGTTCTAACCACATTCAGGCAAACCAGTTATAATGAGACGAAAATCCGAAAATATTGTCTATTTGTTCTTGTTTCTTTGGAATAAGAAAAGCAGATTTAATTAATTTCGGAGGTCATGTTTTAATAAAAACTTGCGGCCGAGATGGAAGTTATTGAAGGCACAACAAAAAAGTTAATTTTACCAACTTAAAGGGCTATTTCAAACTCTACCAAATTGTATAGGACCAAAACATCAGCAAAATAGTATATTAAACAACGCAGTTCATATGGCTTTCTGTTATGACACGAGTTCAAGTTTAAAAAACGAATCGCGAAGCGATGAGTTTTTTAAAGAACGAGTGTCACAACAGCCATATGAAACAAGTTGTTTATAATATTTTTTATATTTTGCCATATTATCATCTTTTAAATTAATTTATTATTTTTATATAATTACGAAAATTTTGATTTTAAAAAGTATGTCGGTAGCACTGTGTAATTTGACAGTTTTGACAATTAAATTATGAAATGTTAATGTTTTAAAATTACTAATGTTGTATTTTTTATTTTAGTTTTATTTACTTTGAATTTTTACGTAAATGTTATGATAATTTTGATTGTAAGATATATATTATATTAATGTTATGTCACTGTCAATAAAAGTCAGAAAGTAAAAAAAATTGTTCTTCGACGCGGATATTCTAAAACTTATATTTACAGGTTTGTATCCCAAACATTGGTCCTTCAAGCCGGATTTGTAACCAAAAAATGGAAACTACTTCACTGCCGCAGCTGACGCAGCAGTCGCGTGAACAAAAAAGTGCAATCTGTGAAAGATGAAAGTGCTCTTCAGGAGACGACGATGAACCCGACAGATGTTCAACCTAAGAGTACTTTAAAGTCGACAAAGGAGATGGAAATTCAACCTAAGGAAGACAACACAGAAACGGTTCACATGAATATCAATTTAAGAGACAATAAGACGTCTAGTAGAAAAACAGGCAAGAGTAAGAATAGTCAAGCATCTAAAGTTAGAATAGCCGAAATTCAGTATGCTATAAAGAAGAAACATTTAGAACAAGAAGAGCTACAAAAGAAAAAAGAACTTATAGATGTAGAACTAGCTCTACAGTTGGAGGAGCAATTGGAGTTTGATGAGTCGTTTGAGTCAAGTTCGGTACATGAGTCACTTAATTCGGTTCAACCAAATGTAGAAGTATGGGTAGAAGGTAAAAATCCTTGGAAAGATGGGGTAAGACCACAAGTTAATCAAAATGAAATGACTCTTCCTCAAATTTCTAATTTTCTTACAAGACAGTCATTACCAAAGGAATTACCATTTTTTGATGGTAATCCAATGGATTGGCCAAATTTTATTAATCAATATAAAAGTTCTAATTTGCTTTGTAAATTTTCAAATGAAGAAAATCAATTTCGTTTACAAAAGTGTCTTAAAGGTAATGCTAAAAAAATAGTTCAATCTCTTCTTATCATTCCTGAAAATGTTGAAAAGGCTATCCAATTATTAGAATCACGGTTTGGACGACCTGAACATATTATGTTTGTACTTTTAGATAAAATTAAAAAGTTTCCTTCATTTAGAGAAGATAAACTTGAAATTTTTATAGAATTTTCTGATGAAATTAAAAATTTTGTTGCCACTTTAGAGTCTTTACAGGAGGAAGATCATTTGCGAAATCCTATTCTAGTTTCTGACATAATAAATAAATTGCCAATGTCATATAAACTGTCTTGGTTAGAGCATATCTCGAAAATTGCCAAACCAAAGCCAAAGCTGGTAGAGTTAGCATTATGGCTAGACAACAAAGCTAATATTATGTCACAACTACATTTTCCTACAGTTTTAGACACTACTCAAAATCAAACTAATTATAAGTATTCTAAGAAAGCCATTACAATGACAACAAAAACAATAACTTCCAAATGTTTTTGTTGTAATGACCAGAATCATCATGTCTCTAATTGTGATAAATTTAAATCTCTTTCTACTAACGAGCGATGGTCATTGGTAACTTCAAAAAAGGTATGTTTTTCATGTCTTTTACCTTATCATAGCTTAAAGACTTGCAAAAAAAGGAAAATTTGTGGAACTAATGGATGCTCTAAGCCACATCACGAATTATTGCATCACCATTTTAATAACGACAACTTGACCATTACATCTACTTCCAATTCACCTGCCTCTGAGACAGTAACAGGCACCACTTGCCACATATTGATAGACAAATGTGTTCTATTAAAAATTTTGCCAGTTTGTATTTACTTTGGTGGAAAAAAGGTACAAACGTATGCACTGCTCGACGATGGATCACTATTAGCCTAATAGACCAAAGATTGGCTGATTCTATAGGTCTTACAGGTCCAATCCAACCTTTGTGTTTACAATGCACTACTGCAGATACTGTACACCATCAAACCGACTCCAGAGTAGTTAGTTTTACTATAACTGGAATACATGAAAATCCTAGTTTTCAGTTAAGGCATATTAGGACAACTTTACTTTCTTTGCCTTATCAGACGATAGATGTAGACAAATTGAAAACTAGGTATCCTTTTATCAACAATAAAATAGTTTCAATGACAGACGCACAGCCTACTATTATAATAGGACAAGACAATTGGCCTCTTTTAGTTACTCGACAACTAATTACAGGTTCTTGGGGTGGTCCCGCTATTAGTAAGACACTGCTAGGTTGGGTTATGCACGGTAACTTAGTAAGACATTCCAAAATCTACTAGGAATGACGTTCTTTTTCATATCCAGAATATAGACAGAAGTAAAGACGACTTGGATGTTTTAAATAATCTGGTTAAAGAACAGTGGAGATTGGAAACCATTCCTAGCAAAAAAGACAATCTTTCACCACAGGACAGACGAGCTCAAAAGATATTAGACAGCACAATGACAAGAAAGGACGGCAGGTATGAAACAATTCTTTTATGGAAAGATGATATGTTTACAATGCCAGAAAGTAAAAGTAATGCCTTTAAAAGACTCTGTTCTACCGAAAGAAAAATGGATAAGAATAAAAATTATGCTGAAATGTACTGCGAAAAATTTGAAGACTTCATTAACAAAGGTTATATTAGAAAACTGACTAAAGAAGAAGCTGAAATTACATCCAATAAAACATGGTATTTACCTCATTTTGGTATTATAAATACTAAAAAACAAAAATTGAAAATTGTCTTTGATGCCTCAGCCACTAGCAATGGAGTAAGCTTGAATGATTTTTTACTGACTGGTCCAGACTTATACAATTCTCTAACAGACATACTCTTGAATTTTAGGATAAAGAAATATGCCTTTACAGCTGACATAAAAGAAATGTTTTTACAAGTCCAAGTCAGAAAAGAAGATCGACAAGCCCAAAGGCTATTATGGAGAAACAAAAACAGAGATAGAGAACCGGACATTTATGAAATATGTGTCGTGTTCTATGGATCTACATGTGGGCCTTGTCTAGCGCAAGAAGCTAAAAACCGTAATGCAAGGGAATTTGAAAATATACTTCCAAAAGCTTCATATGATATAATTAATAATCATTACATGGACGATTATTTAGGGGGTGCAGATACGGTAAATGAGGCAATCCCACTAATAAAAGATGTAATTTACATCCACAAAAATGCAAATTTTACTATTTGCAATTGGATCACCAATGACAAAGATATTCTGGAGAGTATTAGTCCTGATTTAAGAGCAGAGGTAAATAAAACCTTTACCAATACTGACGAATTAACCACAGAGAGAATATTGGGAGTATTTTGGAGTCCATCCGAAGATATTTTTAAATTTGAGACTAAATTTCATAAAATTAATTTGGATTTACTTGAAAATCATAGACGACCTACAAAAAGGGAAGTTTTAAAGATTATTTTGATCCAAGGCAAGGTACTTTTGCAGGACATATGGCGAAGTAAAATTGGATGGGATGACGAAATAAGTGAGGTTATGAATGAATGCTGGATGAATTGGTTGAAAGATCTAAAAGGCATTTATAATTTCAAAATTCCCAGACAGTACTTTTCTTTGGATAGAGATGAGAGTCTAATTCAACTTCATGTTTTTGTTGACGCTTCTGAGAAATGTTACGCCACAGTTGCGTATTTGAGAATTCAAAAAGGAGATGAAGTAGAAGTAACATTTGTGTCTGCCAAGACTAGAGTCGCTCCTTTAAAACCTTTATCTATTCCTAGACTGGAATTACAAGGAGCTCACTTAGGAGCACAATTAGGAATGTACCTTAAAAAATCTTTAAATTTAAAAATCTCCGAAATCTTCTATTGGACTGACTCCAAAACAGTTCTATATTATTGGATAAGATCAGAAGCGCTCCGATTCAAGATGTTTGCTGCTCATAGGTTAGGAGAAATTCAGGAATTAACCAATGTCTCAGACTGGAGATATATAAATTCGGCTGATAATGTTGCAGATGAAGCAACAAAACGAAAACCATCCACTAGCAGTAAGTGGTTACAGGGTCCTATCTTTCTTTTGAAACATCAAGGTTCTTGGCCTAAAGAAACCTTTAGTACTATCAATATTGATCCTGAGATACTGGAAAGTAGACTTATTCAAAGTACAAAAAAAAATATTGAAAGAAATGTTAAAAGAAAAACACCCACCCGAACACATTCTTAAAACTTTTTTTGCAGAAATAAAAAATATTTTAAATTCACGACTACTGACTCATGTATCTCTTGATTCGTTCGACTCGGAAAGTTTGACTCCAAACCATTTTTCGATTGGGTCTGACTACGCCGCACTTCCGTGCACCGAATCGTGTGAAATAGACTTAAATCTGATGTCCCACTGGAGAGCAACTCAAAGATTGGCGGACTTGTTTGGACAAAAGAATATTTGCCAACTTTAAGCGTTCTAAATGGCACAAAAATCAAAGAAGTATTCAACTTGGAGATGTTGTTATTATGGTAGATCATCATGGTCCACGAAATAATTGGCAGAAGGCAATAATAGTTGTACGTCTTTATCCTGCCAAAGACAAGATAACCCGGATTGTCGATGTTAAGAACAGTACTGGAACAATATTTCGCAGAGCTGTTTCCAAACTTATAGTGTTGGATATTAAAAACTCTTCATAGTTTTGGCTGAAACCCAAAACTAGGGGGGAGAAATGTTGTATTTTTTATTTTAGTTTTATTTACTTTGAATTTTTACGTAAATGTTATGACAATTTTGATTGTAAGATATATATTATATTAATGTTATGTCACTGTCAATAAAAGTCAGAAAGTAAAAAAATTTGGTCTTCGACGCGGATATTCTAAAACTTATATTTACAGGTTTGTATCCCAAACAACTAATACACCAATAATAATATATTATATAATTAAAAGATGATATTCACAAAAAACGAAAATTTACAATAAATGTTCAAATTGTTCACCATTGACCGCTGGACAATGACTGAACCGGGCATTACTTTCGTCTCTAACATTCTGTAGCATAGCGGGTGTTATGCTCTGTATTTCTTGTCTGATGCGGTCTTATAGTTGAGGGATATTTCCAGATCTGCTTAAGTAGAAATAACTCCATAAAAATAGGTCAAATGGGCTCAGATCAGGTGATCTAGCAGGCCATTCCACTGATCCCCTTCTCCCTATCCACCTTTGTGGAAACGTTGTGTTTAAAAAATCGCGAACAGCTACTGCCAAATTTGGCGGTGCGCCATCCTGTTGAAACCAGATTCTGCGGTCTACATTAGTGGGTATTTGAATATCAAGAACAAGCTGGATCAGATCAGGAATTAATGTATTTTGTAGGAAATCCAGATATAAAGCTCCTGTTAAGTTTTCATAAAAAATATGGACCAATAATTGTATTTCTCATAATACCAGCCCATATGTTAGTTTTTTGTCGTCTTTGCGTATGGTACTCTTGCATCCAGTGTGAATTTACATCAGACCAATAACGGGTGTTTTGCCGGTTAACATAACCGCTCAAAAAAAAGTTGTTATTTTCGTTCATCATATACTCGTAGAATTCAGTTCTTCGGTCAAAGTCGTCTTCAGCCAATTCATGGATGAGACAAACTTTATAAGGTGGTATTTTACCTTTTTGAAAATGTTTGATACTGAAGACTTTCCAAAACCAAAATCCCTAGATAATCCTCGCACTGTACCCTGTGGATTTTCTACAGCCGACAAAAGTATGTCTTGTTGAATATTTTCATCAATTTTTGGTATACCTTGTTTTGCTGCATCCGTCACATGTTATAATTCTTCGTATATTCGCTCTATTCTACTTAACGTAGATTGTGATATAGGTTCACGATCTGGGTGCATTTCATGGAATAATCGGCATACCTCTTTTTGAATCCGCATCTTATAGCCAATACCAATTAGCATTAATATTTCAATCCTGTCTTTTGGTTTAAAGCATTTTGTAAAAAAGTTCACGAACGTACCTTCTCTAAAACGTTAACAATACGAAATTAATGTGCTTCAATGTTTTTGACATGTTTGTCAAATAAAAATATTGGTAAAAAATAATGCCAAACAAAAAGATTTTTATAGTCCAGGGGCTTGGATCACTAATAAAAGCTGTAAGATACAGTTATTAAGAATAATGCTGGATGTTCTTGATAGTTTATCAAAGTAGTTGTATAACAATACGTAATTTCATTTAATGTGTTTATAATGTTTTTTCATTATTTTCATTACTTTGTAAGTAAATTTTAATTTAAATCAACATATTAAACATTTTTGGAATTAGCTCAGCAAAGGCAATTGGAAATTGGAAATTTCAATTGGAAATTGAAAAAAAAGGGGGGGTTCCATTTGAAAAAAATGTATATTAGATTATGATTTGAAACAATAGTAAATTGAAATCAAAAATAGACCTGTTTTGGGAATTTCTAATTTTATTGTTCATTTAGCCAGTAATGAACACACTATATTTGTGTTACAATTACGTCTTATCTATGTATAAAATGAAGACTCAATCAAAGTAAACAGTTTAATAGTGGAGAACTTCCAAGA
This sequence comes from Ophraella communa, assembly GCA_035357415.1. NCBI lineage: Eukaryota > Metazoa > Arthropoda > Insecta > Coleoptera > Chrysomelidae > Ophraella > Ophraella communa. The sequence goes on along the minus strand of CM068985.1, from coordinate 15,744,642 downwards.
TTTATTTGTTCATTAACTACTTTAAATTGTTGATCTGCTATATGTCTTTTTATTTTATTTGTTTATATTAAGATAATTTTTGTTAAAAGTATACATTATGCTAGCACTTTTAAATTCAACTCAAACATTAAAACATATAATGTGGATTTAAAAGTAACTTAATAGCGATCCTAAAACAAGTTTTTTTAAGTAAACGGTTTTATTACGGTATTTATTTACATGCGACCTTAAAACTTCCTTTAAGATCAAATAGTTTTAATATTAGTTTTAAAATATAGTTTTAAAGCATCCTTGAATTACCTAATAAAACAGTTTAGTGTTACTTGAGTATTACTAAATTTCTTTTGAGACTTCGAGAGTCTCGTATAAATCTTTCCAATATTAATTGCTAAAATCCATTTAAAAGTGTCATACAGACTACCAGTCTAGAGAGAGCTGGGTTCCGACGATACAGAGTGGATGTTTAACGGGAGAAATATGTCGTTTCATACCATTCTTTCTACTTTGAAGCCTAATAAACTAACTCTCTCTGTATAACACTTTTAAATGGATTTTAGCAATTAAAATTGGAAAGACTATAACATCGGTTTCGGTCTCGAAAGAAATTTTAATTTTAAAGTTTCGGTCTTGGTCTCGCGAATCACCAGTTCATAGCTTCCTAGTTATAAAATTAAGTTAAATCGTGGAAGTAACTAATAAACTCTTGTTTATTTTGTATTATAAAAATTTTATTCGATAGGTACTCCTTGTGTTAACATACGAAATCAGAATTATAATATATAAATTATTAGAACAAACAGAAAACAGCATAAAATATTTATTAATACTTACTTGCCATTTGCGGCGAATAATGAATTTCTTTAATTTGTCTGTACACAGGATGACAGTCTGTTGGTGAGTTTCTGGGTCAAGCCAAATATGTTTTAGACATTGTTCTGCGGACAAGCGATCTCTATAAAAGATAATAATTTTTACAAACTTATCAAGTGTGTTTATAGATTAGTATTCAAAAAATATCTGTCATATCTGTCATACTTACTCTTTTCTTTTTACTAATAGAGCTCCAATGAAATCTCTGGCATTTTGAGATACGGTGTTAAATGCTTCGTCCTCAAAATCATAATCCGCACGTGTAATATTAGTAAACGTTTCAGAATCGGTATCGCCCATAAAAGGTGAAAGTCCAGATAATCTAAAACGGAAGATGTTAAATATATGTATCCAGATATGGCTCCCTAGTATAGACAATCATTATTAAGAGACATCGAAAATATTTTATTCATTAGAAGTTTTACTCAGGTTCATTTATATAAGGTGAATTATGAAGGGAGTAATTTTAAAAAAATACTTAGCAGGAAGTAACAGAAACCGAAATTGGTAATTGGCTCGGTCATCTAAGGATCCTGGTAAAATTTCTTTGGCATCTTTGAATCAATCATTGAACACCACAATGTCAGATTTGACTTTGACATGCGCCGTTTGAAGTGGTGATAGAAAACACCATACTGTTGGAGAAATCGAAACAGATTTGGTGGAAGAGGATTCACTCGTGCGAGTAATGGGACCGAATTACCTGTTATATATTTGGGCATTGCCATTTGAATTATGACCTCAAAAGCGCTATGTAGCTATGTAGCATTGCAAGCGTCCGAAGTTCCTGGGAGTTGCTCTGACATCCTATCAAATTAGGAATATGCTCGAGATTAAAGACACTAAGCTAGAATTTGGGAACCAATTAATGTCTGCCTAAGTAACATACAATGCGATCCATATATGTATGTAGCACTGCCTCAAAAATATTAAATAACAAATGGGATTGTGTAGCACATTGTTGGAAATGGATTTTAATCCACTGTTCACCACTATAATTTTGTTAACCTAACCTAACCTAACCTAACCTAACCTAACCTAACCTAACCTAACCTAACCTAACCTAACCTAACCTAACCTAACCTAACCACTATAATTTTGTTTTAAATTTGTGCTAGCACTATAAAGTTTTGTTTCAATTTGTCCAATCATAAGTAAGAAAATTATTTTTTATAATTAAATTAATTGTTCAAAATGACCACCACTATGCACTTCCTGACAACAACCGAGGCGATTTTGGAATTCTCGTACATTTTGTATGACATCCTACTATCAGAACTTTTTAATCGAAAATATTAGCTGATCTATTAATATATACTTTAGAAATAAACAGGTATTTTCGTATCTGTTTAGCTAATCGTCGGGGAAAAGTCTTTTCCTACGATCACTACCCAAAGTAGGCTTTTGTACACTCCAATCTAACCGCAAAGTTGATGTTTTCCTTGATCGGTCATAATTTGACGTTATTTCCGATCTAGAGCCTGTTTTTATTCACAATACACTAAAGAACAGTAGTAAATAATAGGTGTATTAAAACAAAATGTAGGACAGTCTCAATATTTTAGTTTACATATTAATATTTGAAGTTATTTCGAACGGAATTAAACCTGATTTATAATTTAAAACTTACTTAGTAAAAATAAAACAGTTAGAAGGAAGGCAATACATTATATATTACTTGCAGATACTTTTGTATTACTGTTTTAATATGTTTTGTTATTTTGTTCTATGTGATTTGCTTTTTTTTTAAACAGCTTTGTCCCCAAATTTTAAATAATTTTTTCGACAATAAAGCTTATTATTATAGACGTAGATGCAATAGTGATTGCATTTAAGTACTATTTTGTAAAATAGTAGACTATGAAATTAAACTTCATTATTTCATTTTTAGTTTATAAAAGTCTGAAAAATGGATAATGAATTTTTAAGCATATCAAGATTAGCAGATTTTGCTAAAAATATTGCTCCTAATCTTTGGCCAACTAAATCTAGAGGTAAATACCAACAAAAATACAATATTTTCATTGGTTGGTGCCTCTCAAAGAAAATTAAAAAATATTCGGAGAATATATTGCTGAATTATTTTGGCGAAAAATTCAAAACTAAAATCTTCAACCTTGTGTTGAAATGTTGTAAAATGTTGTGTGCAATTAGAGCATAAAGTGCGTTGCCGCGAGGCGTAGCGGAGCGCGGCAACTCTCTGCCTCAAGCGGAAAAGTATTACTTTCGCTCTTCATACACAAATAGCTATTTTAATGTAGGTATTACAAAGTTAATAAAAAAATCTAGATAAAGAATTGATATGAATCAAGTAGGCTACTATCATTTAGGTATATAAAGTTACTAAAAGACGTCAGTATACCTACTATTTTTGTGCGTATTAAATTTAAGTAAGGCTCATTTTTTGTCCGAGACTCAAAGAGTAGACAATTTAATGTTGTACGAGAATACCCAAAATTGCTTTGATTATAATCAAAATTTTGAACATTTAATTTAATTGTAAACTAGATTAAAAAATAGATTCTAAATATTCTGTGCGACATTATTATCTTCCTTTTACACTTGAGTATTCTAAGTAAAGTTTTGTGATGAGATATTAAAATTTTATATCTTATGAGCATACAGCAGTGGCCGCGACCGCCAAAAAAATGAAAAGTGGAACTACATACAGCCTTAGACATTACTTTATTTAGCTTCGATTTTTTTAAGTGTCTATTTTGACCTACATCAAGTCGCTCTCTACTTATTTTTTTTTAATAAATAGTTTCTATTTTTTTTCGTTTTTTTTAATAAATAAAAAATAAGGAGAGAGCCACTTGAAATACAACAAACTGAATGATTTTTCTTTTTACAGTTTTTTAAAAAATTGTATATTTTCGGCGTAATTCGAATGATGAAATTTAATTATTTCTGTTCATAAATTCCGATACCCTGGATCGTCTTTTATGTTCTGCAACATTGTACAAAATAAGAGCGAATTTTCTCTTACGCAGTCTGGTTCACAAATATAGCAAATAACTACAATATCGCTTGTGAGTTGTTAGTCATATTCACATCTAAGATTTTTCATAAAATATTTTGATATTCACCGAAAATTAGGAAGGAGGTGTCATTCGATCCGGATTATTATCCAATATTAGTTAGCTAAAGGGTTTTTTGACATATTAAAAAGTCTGTAAGATAAATGCTTGGATATATCCAACACTATTTTCTCAGCGGCCACACATAAAAATTTGAAGTTTGCACTTTATTTTGCCCTAATATAACCATAGAAATTGATTGTGTTAACCTTTACTTTGTGGAAGTTCATCTTACTAAGAACAATAAATAAATGAACGGTTAAACTAAACTTCCACTATTTATTCGAAAAATACGTTTTAAAATTCAATTAAAGCATCGTCAATCTGACGATTATTATAGTTTTCCACCTGTTGATGTTGAAAATTGGTTGATTAATATTGATTTAGCTGCAAGTGTGCAACAGATCATTGTTTATTAATTAATCCCGCTAAGTCAAATATACTGCTCTTTGTGTCCAAAATTAATCGTAATAAAATTAAAAATAAGATAAATATCATCAATGATCATCCTTTAGAAAATTTTAATGAAGCCAAACATTTGGGAATTGTGTTAGACCCTAACTTAAGGTTTGAAAAACATGTCAATAAATTATTACAGCGAGCATACACATCAATAAAAATAATATATGGAAATAGACATTTGTTTCCACTACATGTTTAAATAATGTAATGTCAAACCTTCGTATTTCCTATATTTGACTATGCTAATCCCGTATATGGTCTTCATTTAACTAGCCAGTATAAAAAAAAGATACAGAAGGTACAAAATTCGTGTTTAAGAACATATGGTATAAAGCGACGTCAAAAAGTATCTCACAAATGAGCGGATACTGCGTGGCTGAGAATGGAACATAGGCGATTACATCAATCAGCTGTTCTCTTTCACAATATAATTATTAGTATAGTTCCTGAATATCTATATAAAAAGATAACATTTAGAACAGATGTACACAATTTAAATTTAAGAAATAAAGGCATAATATCGCCACCTAAATTTAGTACAGAACTCTTTCGAAGATCCTTCAAGTACCAAATATTTTATATACACAACTCTATTCCTGAGACGTTAAAAGACATAAATCCTATATAATTTAAAAAATATCTTCTCGGCCAACAATAAAATTAATGATTTTTATTTCTTCCCGTTCAAATCTCAAATTTCTATATAACTTTTTTTATTATTTAATACATTTATAATCAAACAAGAAACAATAGTATCGACATATATATCATTATTAGGGTTAAGTGGATTGTACGATTGTGGGTTGTACGATTTTTCATAAATATTTTGAATATTCACAGAAAATCACGGTGTCATTTTATCCTGAATATTATGTAGATTATTTGAAGAAAGGTTCCAAAACTAGAATTTTCCAACTAGAAAAAAATTAAACAAAACAAATAAAAAATGAATGATTTTTTTTATAACCAAAAGAACAATAGAACTTATGAATTTTAGAGAAAAAATAGATTATTAGTTTATTTAGTTGCAAAAATTGAATGTTAATTAACAAACGCATTTTTTAGGAACAAATAATTTTTTAAGAAACCGTTTTTACACTAAAAATCATAAATTGTATTACCCAATAAATTATGAAAAAAAATTAGCTCATAAAAATTACATTTTTTTACCAATTTTCAAAACAATGGTGTAAAAAAATAAAAAAAAATTATGTAGCATTAAACATTCGAGATATTGAAAAATGCATATTTTTGAATTTTTCGAACAGGGATCTATTTGTTAACCTATTTAGAATAACTCAACGAAGTAAAAAAAAACTTCAAGGCTTTAGTTAAATAATTATCGCGGTTTTTCTATTAATATTTAATGCAGAAAAAGTTCTTAATAATTAGCAAAAATATCTAATGAAAAAGTTTGGATAAAAATTTTTTAACCGCGGATAATTGTTCATTCATATGTTTAAATATTTTTTTTAGTTACTGCGTTAGTGACGCAGCGCGCCTAAAAATCAGACTACCCGTTTTTTTCGGCCTCTTTTGGAACCTTTCCATAAATGATCTACATAATAGTCCGGATCAAATGACACCTTGGTCGTAATTTAGAGAGAATATTCAAAATATTTATGGAAAATCGTACATGTGAACCAAACTAACAGTTCAAAAGGGAAATTGTAGTTATTTGTTATATTTGAGAAAAATAAACTGCAAACTGCCAACTATTATGTTACAGACTTTTTTATTTGTCAAAAAACCCTTTAACTAACTAATATTTGAGAAAAAATACATATTTTCTGTCCGACATTGATTCATAAAATAAGTACCCAGACATTTATCTATTATCAGTTAATTAAATTCAATATAATATGTACCTATCCCACTATCTGTAATAAATCAATAAATTATTACGGTGGTCGGTCATAGTCATAAGATCATAGTCCTGAAATTAAATACGATATCCATAGATGATTTTTACCATGGTGTGGTTTCTTATATGGACCAAGTTGAGCCTACAAGCTTAGTTCGAGACCAATTTGTAGGCGTCGCTGAAGTAATATGTAATGTTATTTTTATATTTTGCAATTATAAAAATCTTCATTATAAAACGCATTTGCGTATCGTAATGTAACTTTCACGCATGCAAATTTTTGTTTTAAATGGTTGAGAACATGAGTGAAGTATCTAATGACATTTGTGGCTAATAGCAATTTACTAATTTTATATTGTTCTTTAAGAAAGTATTTGTGAATATAAATATCATTTTTGCTTATATAATATATTATTATTGGTGTATTATTCATTTTAAAATATTCAAAACATTAACATTTGATAATTTAAATTTCAAAACTGTCAAAAGTCATAAATTACACAGTGCTACCTTCATACTTTTTAGAATCAAAATTGTCGTAATTTACATACAAATAATAAACTAATTTAAAAAATGATAAAATGGCAAAATATAAAAAATATTATAAACAACTTATTTCATATGGCTGTGGTGGCACTCGATCTTTAAAAAACTCATTGCTTTGCGATTCGTTTTTTAAACTTGAACTCGTGTCATAACAGAAATTTATATGAAATGCGTGTATGTGATACATAATATAAATGGAAATACTTCAATGCTTATTAAATATATAAAAAGAAATAAAGAAATTGGATCGTTTTAGAATATTCCTTTTTTTATATATTAAGAAAACATCCAAGAGTTTAACTTTAGAGGTCCCTTATAAATCTCAAAATTTAATACAGAAGATTCACATCTGAACCAGTATTTATCTATGATTTTTACCAAATTTTACCAACAAAAAAAATTTTCTCAGTTATGATTGCATTAAACTCTATTGCTGAATTTAGGACTAAAATTCCTCTCCAACCCCCTTTGTTATTCAAAATTTTCGAGGGGGTGCTTATCATTCAGAAGGGGTGCTGGAAGGGGATAATATTTTCATACTGTAAATTGTCAACTTAAGAATAAAAATTGACCTGTTTCAGGTTTTCTTCACATTGTACATAATTATGCTACAAATGAATTTATTGCATACATATGGACTGAACTTGAACTTATGGTGAATCATTAGAAACTACAGTTTAAATTGAGAGCAAGAATAAAACCAAAAAGAAAATATTACCCAAAATATCATTTTTCTACCTTAACCTTAACCTCTGCCTTAAAATCACTTTATGTGAATTGTCAGATTTTGAAAGCAAACGTCAAAATATTTATATTTTGTTTATTAACATTAATATTAATAGTACAATTTGACAAATTAATTTCTGGCTAAGAATGATGCGTAGAAATAATTGAATTTCTAGTCGAAGTTGCTTTTAAAATTTAATTCAAACTGTATAATTACTTTATTTGAACGTTAGTAGAAAAAATACCTTTTAAGGCACTCATGTGAATTGCAGAATTCGCGTGCCTTAAAAATGTACTTTTAACACATCATAGATAACTATTTAGTATAAAAAAATACTTACAGAACATAACAAATCACTCCGATAGACCACATATCAGATTCGATTCCAATTGGTTCGTAGCTGATTATTTCAGGAGGAATAAATTCCGGAGTACCAAATAACACCCTAATCGGTTGCTTAGGATCAATTTTTTGAGCTAAGCCGAAATCAATTATTTTAATTTCGTGCGATGTTCTCGTGTGACACATAATGTTTTCTGGTTTCAGATCTAAATGAACGATATTTTGCGAATGCATGTAGGCTACACCTTCACATATTTGTCTCATAAATAAAATGCAGTCTTTTTCAGTAAGCGTAAAATCATCAGCTACCACTCTCTCGAAAAGTTCACCACCAGATATACTAAAAGATAACAATTAGAAAATTTGTTTCTAAACTTTTTCCATTTTGTATTTTAACTAATCAATTGTTTATCTTTTATTTTGACTATCTGCCTATGCGCGTGCGCCAATTTAAATATTCCAAAATAATTTTATTGGTTCGATTAAGAGTGGCAAATTTTAAATCTCAAGCTACGTTGCCACATTTGTATGAAAAAATAAAATGAGTGAATAATTTTTTATTTTATTAGTTTGAGTATTGTAAATAAATGACAAGTATTTTTAGTATATAAAGGTAAATCATCGTCCAATCTTTTATCTATTGCATCTTAGATCAGAGAATATTCTTTATAGCTGAACTCGTTGCACTAGTTGCACATAGTGTACGTGTTCTTATAGTGTTAAACCAATTTGCATTACTGATATGTAATAGTTCATGAACTACTGCTATAACTTCAGCCATAAAGAACAAACCTACAATTTCTCTGGCAATTATTGTTGTAATGTATGTTTTTTAATTAATTTTAAATGATAATAAACGAAAACCACAGAATAATATGAAAACATAAGATTTTTATATAGGCCTTTAAGGTTGCAGCGCTACGACTTTATTTTTTTGTATTGTAAAAAACTGGATAGATTTTCTTTGGTGTAACGAAAGTGTTTTATAGAAAAACTATTTTTTTTGTTAATAGTTCCTCAAACATAAATTGGTTTCATAGGTGCATAGGTGGATGGTCAAAATACAAGATTACCAATCAATTACTTACTATTCCATGACCATTATCATGTCTCTGGGATTTTCGAAAGCAGCGGCTAGTTGCAAAAGTTTTTGGTGCCTGAGGAGATTCATAATATCAATTTCGTCTTGTACCTTATCTCTATCTTTGGAAGTTCTACACTTAATAAATTTAGCTGCAAGCTTTTGATTCGTTTCCTTATCTATAACTTTATGTACGACCCCATAACGTCCCTTTCCTAATTCTTCCAAGACTTCGTAACGAGTCTTAAATTCGGGACCTGGTTCCACTGACACTATTCTAGGTTCAAAATAACTACTCTCATCTGAAAGAACAAAGAAAATTCTGTAAATTACCTAACAGGGTATAAAAAGATATGATAGAAGAAAAATAATAATGAATAGTAAGAATAATAAGAAGGAAATGGAAGAATAATCAACTTACTATGCTCTTCTAATTGTACTATATCCGATTCAAGACTAGGTCGACTATATCCATGGACATTAAGTGCTCGTATCCTGAAAACATACCGCCCACCCGGCTGTAATCCTCTGACAACGTAGCTTAGAGAATGGCATTCTTCCACAGCCGTCGTCCAAATATCACTGCCGACCATCGAGTATTCTACGGCATATCCATTTACTATTTTTCCACCGTCGTATGGAGAGCTGCTCCAGGTTAAGGTTACATTATCCAAGGATGTCGTTATACAAGGTGTGCCGCTTGGTGGATCTGGTGGTCCTAAAATCAAATACAAACTTTTACTTTTTCAGTGGAAGCACCGAAATGCTTGAAAGTGGTGGCGGGTTCATTCGTTTTTTATTAGACAATGATATATAGATGTTGCAATAAATTCTGGCAGTATTAAAGGCGACTTTATTTTAATAGTGACTGGCATTATTCTGTGATTAAATACAGAGATACTACAAGTTTCATCACTTGGTTGTACTTATTAATAAAACTCGATTTTAAAATTCCACTAATAACAGTTGTACTTATTCCAGATTCACACTGCGCCCGAGTACATGTCCAAATAAAGACGATTTTATTTGTGCCTGGCATTATTGGTCACTGGAATATCTCTCTAATGTCTATTTATTTGTTTGATAATTTAATCAGATGTTTCCGATCTAATATTAAACAGTTTTAATCTTTATTTTAGAAATTTCTAAGTAACAATTTTTTAAATAAAGAAAGTCGGAAAACAAAAACTTAATTACTTAATTAATTTAAAAAACACGCCATATTTTACTAAGTGGGGGACACATTTTTATATAAAGGTGATACCCACAAAATTAACTGTAAGCTGCCCCCACATCTTCTTAAATAGCAATTCAATGCACGTCAATTGAAAGGTAACTTATTAATATACAAAATATGTTTTTGTCAATTTATGTAATAACTGTAAGATAATTTTGTATTTTGGAAAAAACATAATTTTTCCAAATTAACCACTTAAATCAAAGTAATTATCCATATCTCTAATGTGGCAGATTCCAAATCAACTCCACAAAAAAATTAAATTTTCTTACAAAACGTAATATTTTTGCTCGTATTTTTGTAATTTTTCTTTACTATTTGACTATTTCATAATTTAAAATCTATTTTTATGCAATAACGATTAAAAATAAAACTCGAGAAGAAACGTTAATATAATATTTATTTATATTTTTAAATGCATGAAATTAAACAAAGTAATTAAGTTTTGAACAAAATTGTCTGGCAAATTGGTCCATCCTTCAATTAAAACATTTTGAAGTTCATTTAAGGTAGTGGGGCGAACTGGTCGATTTTGCACCTGTTTTGATAAATTGTCCCAAATATGTTATATTGGATTTAAATCGGTCTTTGAGCTGGCCAATTCAATATGGGGACACCAACTTTAGTAAAGTACTGGCGAACAATTAAAGCTGTATGTCGACGTCCGTTATTTTGCATAAATACAAAATTATCTCTTATAAATGTACTGTAAGGAACAACATGAGGTTCAAGAATGTCCCTAATATATCTTGCAGCAGTCAAATTTCTTCCAATTATTGGCACTAACTCTGTGCGAGCGACTAGAGAAATTCCTCCCGCATATCAGGGTTCTGTTTCTCTGATGGTACACTAAAAATATCGTTCACCATCACGTCTATAAACAGGAATACGTCGGTAAGATGAAAACAGATTAAATCTGGACTCGAAAACAAAACATTGGACCAATCGTTCATATCCCAATTAACATGATTTCTGGCAGATTCCACAGGTGCAACACGATGCTCTCTCTGGTAAGACGGGTATACTCAAGTCGGGCACCTTAGCACTAATTCTTTCTTCTCTAAGACGATTCCTAATGGTTTGCAGAGAAATTCTTATTCTGCGGAACAACAGCCAGTTACTTTGCAGCATTCGCGCTGTACAGTGTTTAATTCTAAGAGCGGTTAATCTTAAAAATCGCGTGTCTGCTGCTGTTGTCCTGTTTCCCTAAGGGTGAAAACATAGTAGAGTGGCGAGGCTAGAGTGTAGCGGAGAGCGTAGCTGACAGGGTTAAAAATAGTACATGTACTCAGACGCGCCAAAATATAGTGGAGCGGGAATGGTCGCTGGTTCCCGCGTCGACCCGCTAGACTCTCAGCTCCGATATTCTACCCCGATTTCTTTACCTCGAGGGTTCAGTCGAGCGTAGCTGGTTGAAGTGACAACATACTATGGAGACGAAAAGTTTCATTTTGTCTGTTCGCGAACGCCTTCCTGTTTGGGACCAACACCTATCCGAACATCATAATTGGTACATCGTCGACCGTCTGTGGAAGGAAATCAGTAAGGGAGCTATAGTCTATCCTAGTGTACTGGAAAAAGCGATCTGCGTATTGTTTTAACTGTAGAAACAAGTGGTGATACTCCCCAAACTCTATACTTTCCCTATTTACCAGGTCCACTGTACATTTTCAATTACCACCTAAAACAACCATTTTTAGCGCACTGCTGTCATACAACACATCGTGATCACTGTCCGACGACATTTTGTAAACTGTACCCTCTTGGCTCGCCACGTGTTACCAGACGCGGCAATATGTGCATATACAGCGCCGCTACCATCGGGGGTCAAAACCTTCTCAGCTACGCTCTCCGTTACACTCTAGCCTCGCCGCTCCACTATGTTTTCACCCTAAATCGACTACCAACTTTGGAAATCGTCGATTGTTGTACATTGAACAAACTTACTACGTAACGTTGACTCGTCCTTCTTCAAGTAATGTAATAAACCGAACAATCGAAATATAAAAAAGTAGCGAAAGCACAGTAAATACTTAAAAGCAGTAACAACAGTTTTAAAACACATTTAAAACTGATTGGCTTTTGATTCTTTATCAGAATCAACAATAAAAAATTTTGAAATTGTTAACTAGTTAAAATATGAAACCGGTCTATCGACACTAGAACTGATCCATGGTCCTTCAGTCAATTGATCAGCTTTTGATTCTGTATCAGACATAGCAATAATTTTATTGGATTTTTCGACCCAGACCAGCCATAACTTGCAACCGCCCTGGTGGGCAGTATACAGTAGATCCGACCTATGGTCCTTCATAAAATATGATCAGCATTTCATTCTGTTGACATAAAAAACATATAAAACCATGTTGCCAAATTAGAAGAACATCGACCCACGCTTTCGATAGTCTACCATTTAAACTTGAGTACCCATAATCCCAAAATTTACATCCCAGCCACCGTAATACGCTACTGAATGACAATGAGGTTTAAATTTTCTACTTTTCCCCGAAAATATTTACAGTTATCCATATGCCATTCAATAGAGAATTTCAAAAAATGTTTACCCAGAAAATATGGTTAGGGTACCTCAAAAACTGTAACGGTTATGTATGATGTAGTTGAATTTGAGAGATCAAGTTTGGTTTCCAATAGACAGCTAAAAAATTATTGCACAACACAGGAAGAATGTAGAGTGCTGCCGCACATTTGTAAGGCAGCCTTATAAAGTATGCAATTGTGTTATATTTATACCGAAAACCGTTTACACTACCACTACACCAACACACACTTTTATATGCCTGACGCCCGTTTCGATAACCAAGTTATCTTTACTCAAGGACCTATGGTCCTTGAGTAAAAAATGATCAGCATTTGATTCTGTATCAGAAACAGCAATATAATTTTTTTAGAATTTTTGACCCAGACCATTCAAAACTTGCAACCGCCCTGGCGGGCAGTAGACACTAGAACAGACCCATGATCCTTGAGTAAAAAATGATCAGCATTTGATTCTGTATAAGAATCAGCAATAAAATTTTTTTGGAATTTCTGACCCGAAATCGGTTTTTGACCCGCCATTCCGGGTCAAAGGGCATTCGCATAAAGTAGCTTTCGCTACTTAATAACTCTAACCACTTCATCATGTTCCAAATTCCTTTTCTGATAATCAGGATTGTGCATTTTAATATTTTAATTATAAATACAATTTATCAAACACTATTAGAATTGTGTTACAATTCGAAGGCAACTAATAATAAAATATGGTTTTATTTTTGTAGTACCTACTCGTCACCAAAACTTTTTTATTTATTTTCAACAAAGGCGCGATTAATTTTATCTTAGACTATCTTCAGACTAAAATGTAAAGATACAGGTAAGAATCTCAAAGACTATACATTATAAATGTATTAAAGATAAATGAAAAGGGTGAAATACATGAAGTAAAGCAAAATTAAGCTTACCTGATTATGAAGACTTAAATGCATCAAACCATAAAATTATTATTGATTATATCAGTTTAAGGTAATATAGGAGTTGTGTTGAAAATATCAAAAGTTGAAAATAGGGATGTAGAATGTTGGGAATCAATTTGATAAGTTAAGTAGTGAAAATCAAAATTAAAGTGATTATTTCCCATACTTTATATTAACCAATGAAATGCCAGAATTTTTGAAATTTAGGCCAATCGGAGTCAATTATCAACGACTATTTCACTAGACCTATTATCAGCGACTATCTCCCAAGAGAAATAGTCACCTCATAACGTCATATAAAAATATCAAATACTACTGTCAGTGTTATTATTATTTTAGTTGTATTTCTGATGTTCTGGTTCTGTTAATAAAGTTTTGTTCTTATTTACTTATCTGAAATTAATTTAAACTTCGCCGTAAATAATCTTCCTAAATATAACACGACATTGATTACTACTCTGCTATTTTTGTTGTTGCTACATTTCTCGAATATTTTACAAATTGTTTCGATATAATTTCAGAATTAATAATTATTGTTAATGCCAAAATTATGTCTCATCAAATTGATATTAAAATATTCTCGTAATTTAGAAAGTTGAAGGTATTTAATTAGAGACTAACAACTATTAAACACAAAGGAAAAGTAGTTTAAATTTTAAATAAACAAAATTGGAAATCCATATTTTCATATTCCATTCATTCATATTCTTATTGTTGTTTTACAACGGTTCACCCTCACTTTATTAATCTTTAAGACATATAAGCTACATTCACTCTCTTTGTATATGCCCTTTTTCATTGTATTTGTATTTTAGCCTGATGATGATCTGAGACCGAAACTAGTCGTTTTTCAATAATGTGAATAAAGTTAATGGTCTGACTTCGTGTTTCATTGATATATAATAATAATTGATTTATTGCTTCTAAAACTCTTAGTGGCTACACATATTAATATATAAAATGCATATAGTGATAGTAATATGATGAAACGTAGTACTTAATGGTATTGTCTATCATTGACCCAAAACTAGATTCTCTATCTACAACACTTAATTTTTGACAATTAATGCCATAATTAAGTGCAATGTTTCCTGTTTACAAAATATAGATACTTTAATTATACAAAACATAACAAATGAAGAAGCAAAGGGGATAAGCCAATACATCTGAAATATACTCAAATTGCGAAATGAATGAATTGAATGAATTAGTTTTGAATTGTTCTATTATCATTTTAAGGCTGGGAGTGGAGAATAGGTACCACTCATTTTTAAAAACAACATAATCGTGATCTCCATGACTAAAAACTAATATATCATGTAACTATCTATATGTTTTTATTTGTTTTATATTATGAATAATATATTAAATTAAACAATTTTCTTTTCAAACATTTTACATCCTAATATAAACTATATTTTTTTCAGTCTTTTGATATTGTCAGTTTTGTTATTCCCAATTTTTTTTTCTTGATATTGATTACTCATTAGTTTCTCGTCACTAAAGACAATACTGTTTCATTCCTGATCCCAGAGTGACCGTTCTCTGCACCACTCAAGGCGATTACGTCGGTGTTCTGGATTTAAAGGGAGGACCCAGTGTGGTCGGTATGAAAACAGGCCAAAACGTATTATTCGTCGGTAACACTCCGCATGCCGATCCGTCTTCTGCAAACCATTCATTTGCAATGGACCTGTTAGTGGAGAAACGGTCCCCTAAGGCCAATAATCTTAGGCGGCGATCTTCACGGTCTGTTGTTCTACGGGGGCGTCCAGAGCCCATACTCTTTGCGTACGGCCTTCTCGAAGCCATGCCTCACAACACCTAACCTCGGTGTCTACACTTCTTTGCACTCTAAATGCAATTTCCCGAAAAGAAAATCCAGCTTTCCGAAGTCCCACTATACGACCCTTATCAAACTCACTACAGGTCTCCGTACCCTAGGCATCGTAACCAATCGTAAAGAATGTCAAGAACCAAAATCCGCAAAATTTGGATCTTTAGTATAGCTACAATATTCATTTTTGGATTGATAATGGATTTCAAAAAAAAAACAGTATAAAAACCGGAATCTTCAACTGATAAGACTAAAAATTTTATCAATTGTTTATTTCAGTAAAATCAATAAATTCACCAAATTTTATTAAAATAAAATCATTTAAATGTTTTATGTCACTTAGTATAAATATTAACGTGTTGTGGTTTGTCTTTTGTTGATATATTTAACCATACATAAATCTATTTTCAAAGCCTCTTAGTACCTACGTTGAAAGATGATAATAATCTTTCAGAGGACGAAGTAACATTCCAACAAGACATAAGTCACCACCCTTTTCTTTTTTCTTGGATTTCTATTTGTACGAAGAGGCTTTCAAAATAGATTTACAGGCCACTTCTGCCATTCTAACTCCATAGAAAACATTGGTCCAAATATTGTCTAGCTCGCATACCACAAAGTGGAGGTGCCTACTGCCTAGTCCTGTTGGACTGCTAGGGTACGGACACAGCGGGGACCCTCGACTGTACCATAGTACCCTCAACTCTAGCTCAATAGATGATTCCAGTAATCCATTCAGTTTTGCCACTACAAAATTTTCAGATCTTTTTGGGTACGATTCAAACTCGAGAAAGAGATTTCTAGATGTTTCCGAATATCTGAAGGGCTATTAATGTTTTTATTGGAAAAAATAAATAACCTAGGCGATTCGAACTTTTACGATTGCTGCATGGACAAAAAACATCAATGTCACATCTCCTATTTTTGACATTTGAACTTAGGTTTTGGTTTTCTCTAAAACGTGCATTTAATCTGAGTGAGAAATTTTCGTGTGTAATCTAGTTTATTTTGTGGTTAATTGTCGTCTCATTACAATGTCTGTTCCCGTGCAACTATTATTACCAGAAGATGCCCAGGGGCCTTATTGGAGAAGTTATTTCGACAATTATTATAAATAGAATAATAAACCATTTTCAAATAAGCAAAATCTCAATATAATCATGTACACACCACAGTTGAAACACAGCACGTTTGAAAAAAAAAATAAAACTACAGAGTTATATATTATTCTATAATTCTGTGAACAAAGCCGACGTTTAAATCAGTTTAAATGTCAAAAATGTGACATGTGACGTAGAATTTACAGGTTTCGTGCATGCAATGAACGTAAAAAGTTCGAATCCCCTAGTTTATTTTTTTTTTCAATAACATTAATAGCCCTGTTTGGATTTTCGATAACATCTAGAAATCTTTGAAATTTGAAAAATTTTCTCTTTGTCGAGTTTGAATAGTATCCAAAAAGGCCCAGAAAATGTCAGACATTTTAGACCTCACAAATTTTGTAGTGGCAATGCCTACTGGAATCATCAATTAAGTCAACCTTAAACTAAGTGCCCGACCTTCGTCCCACTCCCTGCACGGAGCGGTTGTCGGTGCTATAGTCAAGTGTTTATTGTCCCTTTTGTGATCGTACCTAGATTCGTGCTCTAAAACATTATTTTCAACGATAATTTGTCTCGTTCCTCCACTACAAAATATATTTTTTTAAATTTTGAATACAAATTTTTGGTTTCCGAGTTTTTGTGGAGGTCAAGTTTTCGTTGAAACACTGTGTATATATTTTTTGTGATATGTAATATCATTATATTATATACTTTCTATACAACTATTCTTACCTAATTTAGCTAAATACTAATTTGTAATTAACTAAGTCTGGTATTTTTGATTTATATTAATGTTCTCGTTCAAAACTAATTATGATGCTATTTTTATCTGTTTGTAAAATGTACAAATTAATATAACATTTTATTGTTTTAGAGTGCGCAGTTTTTACATTATTATAAGTTAAAATTGTATTTATAATTCATTAAATAAATGATTTTCCCAAAAAAACAAAATATAGTAATAGTATAAAGTGAGTTTAATATTCTTTAAAATAAAATAGGTTATGTTCATTTTAGTATTAAACGTATTTGTGCAGTTTTCGATAACATTAAAAAATTCGCAATAGGTACAATACAATATATTTCGAACAATCGTAATAATTAATACTTGCCTTCAACGGCAACGGAAGCATAATCGGAATCTTCTCCATGTATATTCGACACAGTAACGTCATATTTTCCACTGTCGTCAGTCGTGATGTTTTGTAATAGTAGACAAGAGACTCCGTCACCGGATGTAATGCTTGTACTTTCGTCATTTTTCAGCTCTCGGCCCTGAAATGAATTCATGTTAATAAATATTTAACATTTAACGGTATGCTCTTCTTGTAAATATAAAAATACATACATACAATCAAAAACATTGTATTAGAAATAAGTACAGTGTATTATGCCCAAACATTTACTTTTTATTCCAACACCTCAGATTTTCGCTCCTCCCTTATCGTGTTCTTCCAATATTAGCCCTTGACCTACTGTCTTTGTAGTAATAAATATATAACAATATTCACATGCACATCAATAATTATGTCATTACCAAAAAATGATTATGTACAAAATTCCATTGAATTAAACACCAAGTACCTAATATACATGAATTATTATTGTCATGATAGGTATAATGTAAGATAAAGGCTGAAAGAATAGTAATTATGCGCTAAGGTAGAAAATTGAGTTATTATTGTCGAGGTCCATCAATGGCTCCGAGACAATCATGCACTTTTGTAAAATTAATGAAAATGTTTGATGGATCAATAGTCACTCCCATTTCACATGACATGACAATGACAAGGGAACCAATAACACATCCAACAGTTTTTGTTTTCATTTGATACTAAGTAGTGTTTTGTAAAAATCGCTATAAAAATACATTGATAAGTCAGTTGATTTTAATTTTAGAATAGGTAGATGAACTACTAAGTAAGTAAGGAAAAATATTTTTTTCTACGGCTGCTATGGAATGTGGTGCTTTTGACACATTTGACAGAACTACAAAGTAACGTATTGCTATCAACTGTGGGAAAAAATCTACCTCACGGGTCTTTTCCCACACCACGTACATTTAAATGGGAATTCAGCCGTGAGGTAGATTTTTTCCCACAGTTGATAGCTGCTGTTACAAAAAAATGAATCACCAGGAATCTCAATACAAAATTGCAGTAATGTAACAATTAATTACAATATTAATTAAATTAGTTTTTTTTTTGTATTAAGTATGTGCCGTTTATTTTATAACCAATAATAATAATAAAATGTTATGAATTCACTTCTTTATTTTTAATATTAATATGCAGCCGTAGGAAAAGTATGGTGTGCAACACGGTGAAAAGACACTTTTCTTACTCGTTTGTTTAGGTAATCGCCTTTCAGGCTTGTGTCACAAACTTTCACAGTCGTGAGAAAAGTGTAACTTTTCCACCTTGTTGCACAATATACTATTTTTTTATTCCGTGTTTGCATCAGTTAACTTCACATTCTGTCAAATGGAGATTTAGTTCTAATCAAGTGGAAGTTGTGGAAGAGTGGTTTTTCTCCCACTTACGGTAAACCTAACCCCATGTAACCTGGGGCAAAAGGTTTTATGTAAAGTTGGAGCAAGATATACCGAAAAAACTTATTAATTTTTCTTTTATCTATGAGTAAAACTATTGAAGGGCAACGGAATACAAAAAAAGCAAATAAGCAAAAGGAGAATAAAATATTTGCAATAAAAAGCAAATATATAAACGAATGGAATAAAATAGTAGAAATTATTAATGTATATACGAATATAGGATGGGTTGGACTCTCATAATAGTAGTTTTTGCAAGTATGTGTACAATCCACACGAGTCGAACAGTATATTTTTTCTACTACCCACTTAAGGAAACCTCTAGAAAGTAAACATTTTATTAAACTATAATATAAGTTCAAATTAGTAATTTTCTATAATTTTAATTATTATTTTACCAGTTCAATTTTAAATTTTTGCTGATGTTTTATAGTAAAATAAAATTAACCTTTAAAAACATCCTACACGGGGACTCGAACTTTGGCCTACCCCGCGAGAGGCCGGGATACTTACCACTGGACTACCTATAACGTCAAATGTACCTATTGCAAACTTTTATAAAAACTGAATATTTATACATTTTATTCTGTTTTTAGTATTTGTTGTCAATTTGTATGGATTATTTTATTTAAACTGACTTTTGTAAATAAATATTCTTGATCCGTCATTTTAACAGTTAAAATATTAGTTGATAACTAATATTTTTCTTATGAAGTATAAAAATATTTTGACAAGTTATTTTGACGTTTCTTTCAAATTGAAAAAATGAGTTGACGGGCACTAAACGCAAATGCGATATCCTATCAGTTAATCGGAATGGCCTACATTTCCATTCTGTAAATTTCGCAGAAAATGGATAATATACATTTGGGTATAGAAAAATAGTATATTGTGTAACAAGCATGGAAAATGGATATTCTATGCTTGGAATTTTCTTGCGACTATAAAATAAAGAAATATTTATAAAGAGAAGGAGGTTTTTATTTACTAACAGCTAGGTTGAAATTTCGGTTCTTGAAGTAGATGGTTTGTTTGTTAAATTTTCAATCCATCCTAATCATCATTTGCGGCTTCAGAAATATCAGGCGGTGTAAAATCTAACTCACTATAACTATTTTCTATATTATTTTAAGGACAAAAGTCACTTATGTTATAATACTATATTGATTTTTGTAAGCTATACTGACAAGCTAAGGAAGTTTATCGTTTAATGAGGACGATGATAAAAATTGTTCTGAGTCCTGGTGAGCAAAGTACTGATGACATTGACCTAGTAGCAATTTTTTTAAATCAAAAATAAGTTTTTTTCTGTATCTGTGCTATATGAAATAATATTGATAAACATATTAAATAATTTGGTAGGTTACCGTTTTATAAATTTCTTTAAAAAATGTAAAACAACTAAACATTAAACATTTATTTTGTAGGTATTTATATGCAGTTTCGAAACATTTTTAATTCATATACCTACTAAGTTAACAATTCAAGGTTATAACGTGACTTTACTGATAACTTATTTTTATAATAAACAATGCACGAACCTAATTTTTTTATAATGCATTTCTACGTTGACAAAACATATTGATTATACAAAATATTAAATATGAGGATCGATAAATCTTAAAAAAAGTTTAATGGTCGTAAACCATGTTTTATTCAATGCGACAATTCTCAAAAACAAACTTTTTTCTTTGCTTTCAAATTGAACCGCTGTTCTTTGCTTGGAAAAAAACGTGAAAATGAGAAGAAATCGGAAGTCGGAACTTTGATGTCAAGAGATCTACAGTTTATTGGGTACTCTGACAGCGGGAGACACCGTGTCTGCAAACCAGTACCCAGCGGGAAGATTCGAATGAGACTGGAAAATTTTTTTGTTAGTTATTGGTCTTGTGGTAGTTTGGTACATTTGACTATAAAAATTTACCCAAGGGAGTTTATTTATACAAATAAGCTGTTTTTGTTCTAAATAGGGCAGTTTAAGACATAAAAGTATAATAAAATATCTAAATAACAACTTTCAAAATGCTTAGGTACAACTGCACAATACCAAAGAAGATTTTCGTCCCAATTAACCGAATTTTTAACTTATACTATACCTATCTAAGATACATTCTGTATTTTAGAAGTTACATTCCATACCAACATGTATAAAAAAGATTTGCTTAGATAATGTAATAATATTACATATTTTAATCAACTTTTTAGGAACTTATCTATAAATTGGATAAAAAATCAGTGAATATTAAACATTAAAAGTTAGTTTAGAAATAATTGCTACTTATTTACAAATTAACTGTATGCTATAGAAACGTGATAAATGCACTGTTACCAAAACAAATTTGTGTTTGCAGTAGGTTCTATTTGTTGCACTAATTTTTGTACTATTTTACACAAAATACTGTAGCATATAGATATTTAATAAGTAATTCAAACTAGTACATTCGTTCAATTCACCAAAGCATTCCACTATAATAAGTAAAATGATTAATTTTACCTTGGGTATTCTACTGGTAATTTCAGATTTGCCGTTCATGGTAGAAAAACTATTTTCACTGACACTTATAAGGAAAATGGGGTTTTATTGTTATTTAACTACAAATTTATCGACTACGTTTTAGCTCCTAAAACTTTCAAACGAGTTTTGATTAAAATCTTTTTGTGTAGTCGTTAAAAAGAAAACCAATAATGGCGTTTTAATGTGATCAGTATTTTAAACCATAGACGGTCAGGAAACTTATTAATAAGAGGAGCAATAAATAAAATGTTAATAAAAAATATACAATATATTAGAAATTATATACTTCCAAAATCTGAATAAGAAACAATTGTTTACGGGACTGTATTTTTCGACAAAACGGATCAGCAATTAAAATCCGCAATGTTTTGCAAATAAACAAGATAATACGGGAAATGAACTAAAATTTCAAAGCAGTAATTACAGGAAAATAGCAGATTTTTAACAATAAAAATGTAAAATTTTCAATTTTACTAAAAATTTCACATCTTTTTTTTTAACCAAGAAGATGCCTTAATTTTATCTAGTTACTATGGCAACTAAAAAAAATATTAGAAATTTTTTCGTGGCGCCTCGTATTTAAGAGGGGCGTTTCTAATTTGGTAAGACTGCCTGAATTTAGTGAAAAATCTGGTTATTTTTAAATTACAAGAATGTAGAGTAGATGGCGATAGTGGTTTCAAATTAGTATTTTTATTATAAATTTGAATATTTTTAGAGCTTGTTGACTTTCTTTATCTTAGACAGAGATGAAAATATGAATTTTGCTTCGTAAATCTTTGAATATTTTCACGACATACACATACATTTGACCTTGAAACCATAAACAGATGAAAAATAACTGTATATTTTTATTAATAAATATCCTATTTGGATATATTTTGGAAGTTAGCTGTGTTTCATAGGCGTAACAAATTAATTATTTTTAGGATTTAAAATAAAAAAAAATAAAATAAGATTTCGGCATACCTAACAAATAATTAATAAATGAAATTTATTGTAGAGTTGGGTCGGATACTGAAAAAAAGTATCCGGATACCGGATACTCAAAATGTATCCGGATACTTTTTTAAAAAGGACATAAATTATTAGTATTAAAACTATGTGATGTACATGTATTTTTTAATGTAATATATAATAATAAAAATACATTTACTGATGAGCTAACGAAAAACTTTTTCGTGTCACTGCCTGAGCTTTTGATATTGAATTTGGCCAGCGTCGGACCAGCCGAGTTTTCAAACTTTTTAGGGGGTGTACTTATTTGTACTTGTAGGTACACTAAAATAAAAATATAAATATTAGGATGTCCTTTATTATAATCCGAAAAAGAATTTCTTCTAATAATTATAAATACAGGGTACAAAGGGGTTCTAACGTACTTATGAAACTTTATAACTGATTTGTAGGTAAAAACAAAGCTCCATTATAATATAATAATATAGGTATTATAACGGTGATCAGCACAAAAATGGGATTTAACATATTAGACACATCTGAATTAAAGGAAGGGCAGTGTTGTGCCTACGTTAGGTGCATTATAGGAGGGCGATAAATAATATTTAAAAGTATCCGAATATCATAAACAGTATCCGGATACCGGATATTTTAAAATTTGGTCACGGATACGGATACCGGGTACAAAATTTAAAAAGTATCTGGATACAGCTTTCGGATACATAAAAAGTATCCGTATACTACCCAGCTCTGGTACTAACCCTTACTAATTAAGGTATTTATTAGAATAAATATATTAAATATAATAAAAACATATTACGGTTTCTGAATATACACACATCAACATGGTCTAAAGAAAAATTGAAATAAAGTGGAAAGTATGTAATTATACCTTTTTTAAAATTGAGATTGAAATGTATTGGCATAATATCTATGATTGGCAGCAATTCAAAATTAAACGAGGTTATAGTTTGATCAGAGATTATTTTATTTACTTTCTGATGGATGTATTATTTGAAGGTGTTGAAGTAGATGTAAATTTTTAGAATATATTTTGTGGGGAAAAATTTAAATACTTTTCCAAAACGTTTGATGATTATTGCAAAAGTGTTACTATAATGTTTGTAAACATTAACAGGTTAGTCTGTCTTCAATATGACTTCAAGTAAGTACCTTGCTAATTATTTACTGCCTAAATAAATAAATATCATTTATTTTTTAGAGTATTGGACATTCCTAAATTACCACCCAGATCCATGATTTAATGAAAAATGGAGTACAAAATAAAGCACACCCTACAATAAAACTTACCTATAGTTTATTTTTATTTTGAGAATGTGGTGCAAGAAAAAAATATTTCCATGTTTTCAATAACCTACGATAATAACTAACCAATCTAGTATCTATAGAAATACACTTTGTGCACCTGTTTTCAAGATACCTAAAGAAGTGGGATAAGCTGACTATCAGCGATTGGCCAACAATACTCTTGCAAGTACTAAACATAATTGTTAATGTTATGGGTATATCTTAATAAAATTAATTGTATCATTAAATTATGGCTATTAATTATATTCCAAAAATGTCAACCCCATACTTTGTGCAATCAATTGAAATTAAAATGTATCCAATAGGATTGTAATAATTTTTTAACTGGTATCTTTAACACAAATGAAAAAATCTTATTTATTTTATAAAGATCCATATTTTATTTACATTTGAAAGCACTCTCCATCTAGTAATCAGAAGTGATAAGAGGTAAGTTTTAATTTGTTTATTTACTGGTTTAATTTTTTTACAATTAATAGGTAGGTATTATTTATTTTATTATCTATGATTGAGATCTAAATATCAAATTTAGTTTTAAAAGGTGTATTGATATAGGTATTTTGCATATTAGATATATGAATTTTCTTCTTTTTGAGTACCTATACCTTTTTGAGTTCATACAAGAGGCTTTACTAGGGCATCTCAGAGAAGTGTTAATGCTACTCGTCCTTTGTGCCATCCTTTGTCTACTTTAAATACTAGGATAGACCAGGAAGAATATTAGTATCTTTTTCTAAATCAAAACTATTTGATTAATTTTTGAGTATTTTATTAGGTGGAGTATGCTAAACAAAATATTTCTACAAGATTCAATAGGTTACTACTTTTCTAAAGTATTTCAAAAATGTCCTGAAAATACTATTTTTAGCAATATACTTTTTCTGGCAACCATATATGTTATTTCATCTATGTTTAGATAATTAAATTTTTGGAGAAATAAATCAATAGTTTTCAAAATATATGCTACTGTTTCCTCAAAAACTTTAGACCTCAAGTAACTGCCTACACTGGTTATATTTTGTTGATAGTAAGAAGACTGACAAAGTTTGTAACTTTCAATGGTAAAGGGGATATGTACCCTTTGTGAGTATAAGTTTGAAAAACCAATTATATTTTGCAAACTTTTTGTTTTGTTTTGAGGATATGCTGAATGTAAAGATGATATTGCCATGGATGATATAACAGAAGTATCCAGCATCCAACCCAAATTTGTAAAACTGTTTTAATAAAAATTTTACATATTTGACTGTAAATGTGTGACTGTGTGTGTGAATTTCGTACAGTAAAGACGTATAAAAGAGTGCTCTTACAAATGTGTATATAACTATTGTTAAAGGTGGCTTAAACAGAATAAAAGTTGAACTGCACCAAAAGTAAGAAATCCCGGTGAGTTTGATGTAAAATAGATGCCTTAAAAAGTATAATTATATTAGTTATCTTGATATTTGCATACGATAAAATTGGAAATATTTAAATAAATATATGGTCATTATAATTATCAACAACTACAAAAACTAGTTATCGTTCGCCCATTAGTTCAGGAATAGAAGTTGAATGTATTTTACAATATATTAAATATGAACGACTTCGAAGATTTAAAAAATTTCATCAGACAAGAAGTTATTGGAGTAAAGACAGAAATTAGTGAATTAAAAACTCTTTTAAAGGATAACGGCAATAGACTGGAATCGCTGGAAAAAGAAAACACATGTCTAAGAAATAGTATTGAGCATCTGGAGAGGAAAGTTAAGGAAAATTCAGTTTTAATATTTAACTCGGATTTTCAGGGAGGAGATATTTTATTCTTTACTTTGAACATCTTGAACACCAAACTTGAGTTAAATCTGAGCGACTGTGATATTAATAAAATTTACCCGATTGGCAATTCAGACAACCGAATAATAGTGGTAACTTTTGTGAGGTTAGTAACGAAACAAGTAATCCTTAGAAATTGTAAGAAGTTGAAGGGAAGTAAATTAATAATTTCCGAAGATTTAACTATCACACAACGAAGTGAAAAACAACTGCTTATCAAAAATTTAAAGTTAGCACGTGACAAAAAGCTAAAAGCCCATATTTTTAAAAATAAATTGTATGTGGAAGGTAAACCGTTTTCTTACGAGGGTTTAATTAAAGAGCCGCAATCTATTAGTTCCATAAATTCCGAATCAGATAACATTTTTGAAGATTATACACCTGGAAAAAGAACCTTAACTTCACCTGCTGATCCCAATAAAGAAGGAAATAGTAAAGTCACCAAATTGGACCCGAACTCCGCCTCTACATCAGGATATTCAAGACTCACAAGAAGCAATTCGGTTAAGCAAACCAAATAACACTTATTTGTTAATATTTTAATATAATTTTTGATGATTGGATACTACATGTTTATTGTAAAAGTTTTTTTTATATATAATCCATTTTTTCTGTTATTAATTCAATGTCTTTAAAATTTTGTCATGTCAATGCTCGATCTTTGACTTCCGATTTTGGTTCTTTTAAAGATATATTTCACAACAATTTCGACATTATTACTGTCTCCGAGACATGGTTAAAACCAGCTATTCCTAATTCTGTTGTCGCTCTAGATAATTACAAACTTATTAGAAAAGATAGAATTTCCAGTAGAGGAGGGGGTGTCGCAATATATCTTAGGAACAATTATAAATCCAAGATTATAAATTTTTCCACTGGTAAAGAGCTGGAACAGCTGTGGGTAGGTATTAAACATGGGGATAAATCGATTGCTATTGGTTCGTTTTACCGTCCTCAAACTTGTCCCGAGACATTTTTCTTAGAATTGTTTGAAAGCACCTTGAGCGAAATTTCGCCTTCTTATGATTATATTTTGTGTGGTGGTGATATCAATATAGACTTTTTAAACTTCAATTTAACGTATGTCAACAAGTTTAATGAGATGCTTGACACATTCGCTCTTCATCAAATAATGACTGAACCTACCCGTAAAACTAGGCTTTTGGATATTATTATCACATCTCTTAATCTTAAAACAACCAATGTACTTGCAATGGATTGCTACATTTCTGATCATTCCTTTGCAAAATGCACAATAACCAAAATTAATAAAAACGTATCCCCAAAATTTGTTACTTTTCGTGACTTTAGTAAATTTAATTGCCATCTTTTCGAATGCGATTTAGTTAATTTAAACTATTCTAATATAATTCACACTAAAGATATTAATGCAAAGATAGCATTGCTTAATGATATGGTTTTATTTTTATTTAATATTCACGCACCTAACCGAACTATACGGGTTACACGAAAGAAAGCTCCTTGGCTTACTTATACAATTAAATTAATGATAAAACTAAGAGATAATGCTCATAATAAATTTAAGTCTACTAAGAGTAATAGAGATTGGAAATTTTATCAAGAACTAAGAAATGAAGTTAATCATGCCATCAAAAGAGAGAAAAAAGCGTATCTAGAATTTCAAATTAATAATAAAAAAAATATGTGGCGTTAGTTAAAGAACTTAAACATAACCACTTCTTCATCAAATCGCCTACCTCCCCACCTATTTTCATCTGAAAGTGTCAACGACTATTTCATCTCATCTTCATCTTCTGAAGCTTCTACAACCAATGCAGACTTAATAAGCAATTTTCTTAGGAATTCCTCATTGGACAATGCTTCTCCTAAGTTTAAATTTTCACAAACTTATGACAGCGAGGTGTATAAAATACTATTATCTATTAAATCGAACGCTACTGGTGTAGATAAAATTAACATTAAAATGTTACTGTATTGTTGTCCACATATCTTACCTATTATCACGCATATTTATAACTTCTGCTTTGAACATAACGTTTTTCCAGACTTATGGAAGGAAGCACTGGTGATTCCATTAGCTAAAAAAGATAACCCTGAACAATTATCTGATCTTCGTCCCATCAGTATCCTTTGCACTCTTTCTAAAGGTCTCGAAAGGGTTATGCACAATCAAATGAAGATATTTACTACCCTCAATAATATTATCCCTTCGAATCAATCAGGTTTCCGTTCTGGCTACAGCTGCTCTACTGCCCTTGCTAACATCACTGATGATATTTACAGAGCAGTCGATGATAAAAGAATGTGCATTCTTATTCTTATTGATTACAGTAAAGCTTTTGATAGAGTTCTTCACGATTTGCTCGTATCATTATTACATTACATCGGCTTTGATCATTCGTCTTTGACACTTATTAAAAACTATCTATTCAACAGACTTCAAAGTGTTGTTATAGATAAAGTATTCTCTTCAAAGAAACGTTTAATTAACGGTGTGCCTCAAGGTTCTATTCTTGGCCCTCATCTATATACTTTATACACCTCTCAGATTTATCACTCATTAAAACACTTTACTTCACACTTTTATGCTGATGACACACAGCTTTTTATAAGTTTCACACCAGAAAGAATCCCAGAAGTCCTTGTTAGTATGAACGAAGACTTAGTCTCCTTGGTAAATATCTCCAATAAATACAACTTGGTAATTAATTCTACTAAATCAAAAGCTCTAATTTTTGGTAATAAATATGCACGCGAAAAATACACACCAGAAATACGCCTTTTTATCAATAACGATCCACTCAACTTTACTACATGTGAAAAAAATTTGGGTTTGTGTATTGACACCAATCTCAGATACAAAAATCACGTTGCTAATTTAATAAAAAAATCATTTTATTCTTTAAAACTGATATACTGCAATCGGAAAATACTCAACCGCAAATCTAAAATGATCCTTTGTGACTCCTTGGTACTATCACGTCTGAATTTTGCTGATATCGTATATGGTCCAGCTTTGTTGCAAACGGAATGTAAACGTCTTCAGCTTATACAAAATTCGTGTGTTCGGTTGATTTGTGGTGTTCGTCGTCGCCAAAAAATATCCTCATGTTTTAGTGATATAGGATGGCTCACTCTAAAACAAAGACGTTTTCTCCACTGCTGCGTATTTTATCATAAAATTATTACATCTAAAACACCTTCATATCTTTACGACAAAATAGAATACAGACATCAAGCTCATTCATTAAACTTAAGATATTCAAATAAATTATCCATTCCCAAACATAAAACTGTTTTTTTTAAATCATCATTTTCCTACAACGTTGTTCATATTTACAATTCTTTACCTGATACAATTAAATCCCTATCTTTAATTAACTTTAAAAAAAGATTAAAAACACTGATTTTAGATAATAGTTTGGCTTCTCAATTGTGACATTTTGGCATGATTCTTCGGGTACTAAGATTAATTTGGTTTATAAATACATTGAATTTAATATTAGAGTTATAGTTATTGAGCATAGTTAGTAATATAGGAAATTTAATTTATGTATTTGTATAAATTATTTATGGTTAAGTGGAAGAACGCTACTCGTTCATTAAGATCTCTTGATGAAAGAGAGCGAACTTTGCCTTTTGCTCTGCAGTTAATGATATTATGTATTACAGCATACTGTTCTTTATTTGTATAATTTGTTTTAACTGTATCAATAAAAACGATATTATTATTATTATTAAATTTTAATTCTTCACATTGTCTAAAGACAAATCTATTATATTTATACATTTTGAACATGTAAATAAATATTGTAGAAACCCTTACTTTGTGGACATTATTATCCTGTCTATTTAGAAAAACAGTTTAACACTTAGCTGTTAATATTTACATAATATGTGGTTTTAATTTATAAATGTAAATCCCTTAGGTTGGGTTTATGTTATTTAACAAATAAAGATATAAGATAATGATTAGGTAACTTAAAGATGAAAAAAAGTATAAAGAAAAATCAGGTCTCTCAAAACTCACATTTTTACCAATTCGACTAAAATAAGACAATTGTGTTTAAGTAAAAAGTAATTTAGGAAATAACAACGGTTCATAACACTAAATTCCATCAACAATAACACTGCACATATCAGTTGGATAATGCTATAAACGATGTAAAAACCAACGCAAATTGTGAAAATATACTTTGAAATTAATTTTTTTTAACTTCTGGTAAATTATAAACGAATATTAATATAGACAATTATATACTTAAAATCAAAACACTAAAATTAATATATTTTGACGTTATAAACGAGAAATAAGGTTAGGTTATGTTAAGTCAAGTTTGTGTTTGGACTTGGAGAATTAGAATAGACATACGTTTTTGAAAAAAGCGCCACCAAAACTGTTGAACTAAATTGACAGATTAGTGCAATGTTCAAATTTTGCGTGCAACAAATCTCAAAAAATATACCTTTCTTTAACTTCATATTTTGCTAGTCGCATTCTCTATGCATTCTTTAGGAGTTAAGCTTCTGGCGTTAAAATTCGTGATCACAAATTTTCAAACTTTTTAAAAACATACCATCACTTAAACACCAATATCTCTTTTATTACAATATAAAACTTAACTAAAAAACCTTATCTCCTAGAGAAAGGTCTAAGCTATATCCTGTTAAAATTTGAATACGTAATTTAAAGGCGTTCTTTAGATTTGTTGTTTACAAAATGATTGAAATTTTGGGTACAATTCAGGCATGCCACCCGTTTTCAGCTGTCACATTTTTGACGCCCCTCTTAAGTGGAAATTTTTTGACAGCTGAAACCATAGAGAACGCTGAAACACCTCAACGTACAGACCATAGACAAATAAAAATATTTTATATTTCATTTAAACTAGTAATTATTAAGCTATGTGATGGATGTCAGAAAGATGTCATTTGTCAGACAGGATGAAATTTTTTTTCCAAATTATGGTGTGAAATTTTCTTAGCTTAAATTATTCCAGGAAATTTTCCTTCGGGCACGAACATTTTAAGAAAATTAAAAATAATTTTCAAAATATTCGTGTTCTCAAAAATATTTCCGGACATAATTTAAGCTCTTGTGATATTATAAGTAAAATCTAGTAATATTACCAGATTAACATTATATATTAGATACTATTATAGCAGATATGACATGGCAATAATGGTTGTATAACAAAAAATTAAGAGACCGGATCGTTCTGGTGTAAATATCTGGGAAAATATTACTTTCACAAAAAACCTGATAATAAAAGACAGACGACAAAAGACCAACTAGAACCGTTTAAAATAATCAGAAAAAAAGTCCTTTTACAAAAGGTCAGGACAATTGTTCTTAAATATATGTCCAGTGATTTTTAGCCCTATTGGGTAATTATTGTTTATGTGCTGGATTGATAAAATTAGATCAGATTTTATATTTTGTAAGGCATTTTCAGTTTTTGGCCAATAGCGTTAACATTATTCATTTTAAACATTCAATTCTATTATCATTTATTACAAGTTATTTGTAAATTAATTTTTGGTTTAGTTTTTCATCTGTAAGAAGATTTGTTTATATGGTCAAGAAATGGTCGGTCCAATTGGCATTTTACATATCACATGAAATCAAATGGTTTATTGTACATCTAGTTATCATTAGCCAAAAATACTTTTGTTCAGCAAATAGGGTAGTTTTTACAAGGGTGCTTGAGAAATTTCTGACATTAACATAGTGACCCAAAACCCCCCCGGTACCTATGCTCACGATAACTAATTTAATATTGCCCGAGATATTAAATATTTATTTATTTTTGACAAAAAAAACAGTTTGGCCAGTAACCAAACTTGTTTACTCATATACTTGACATATTTCAAAAAATTTCTAGTTGATCTGATTTGCCTGTAATTACTGCTTCATTTTACAAAAAAATACCTCCTTTCCTGTATTAAGAATGTATTTCCGTATTTCGTATATAAATAATTTTATGACAAACTGTTTGGAAAGATATCCATGAAACAGGTCATAAATAATTGTCTATAAAAATGAAAAAAATTATCCTATTTTCCAAAAAGCACAATCAGATCACACCAACAGAAGATGCATTTACTGTCCATAAACTCTTTTTTCGAAATTTGTCAAGCCAAATCTAAGTTAATCTATAAAATAGACTTCTAAAACGGCCAGTGAGATAGTTACTATTATTTAATTTTCGACCTACGTTTGACAGGAATTAAGACGCTTGGTATATACTATGGTTGATAAGGAAAACTTACAATATTGAATTTACTGATCCAGTGGGTTTTAAGTTAATATGACCTACTTTATTAACATGGGCTGCAAATAACTGTGGTACCTACCTACTGTTTTTTCGAACAATTTATAAGTTAACAATATCGTTAATTAAAATACCTAGCATCTCTTTTAATTTTGCTGTTATTTCAGTAACTATATTAGTGATATATTATTATTACAATGTAACGTTAAAACTTTCTTTACATTAATGTTTATGTCGGTGAGATCATCTTACACATACGCAACGAACATATGGTTTTTATTTCAAATTTTAAAGAATTAAATAAGTTGGTGCAGATCCGGATTTTTTAAATATGTTCAATTTTTTTTGTTCTTCATTTAAATCTAGAGAGTTGTATTGTTAGTTCAATTAGTATACATATTATTTATATTTCTATGTGACTGAAAATAAAGCAATTGTAATTGTAATTGTTATTTCTTTTGCATTTGCTAGTCGCACCCTCTCTAATTTTTAAAACCAATATTAACAAATTGAAAAAACCTTATATTAAATGATTCTTTTTGTTAAAAGTTTAATGGACACCGATGGAAGATCTTTAGTAGGAAATTAAAGAAATGAGATAAACTAACTTTGCACAATCGAATGGATAGAGAAAATGAAGAAGAAATAGACTCATATGATACAAATAATTTGAAATGAGAAATGGGAATAATGCTTTTATGTTATCTAATACTGTCAATAATAATAAATGTCAAACGAAGTTTCTCTAATATTCTTCTTTTTATTTGACTACAATACTACACCATTTTTAAACGCGGCAACAGAGCGCAATTTTGCCAACATCTAAAACATTTTAGCAAGAGGTATGTTCGTTTGAAGTTTATATTTTATTAGTCCAGGAGTTGTATTTGAAATAAAATTAATTACGTAACCTTTCTTAAAGCATTTATTTATTATTTGTAATAACTTGCGGCCTACGAATTTCAATATTTACCAAATTTACAGTGAAAAAAGATACTGATTGACAGTAGCAAACGAAGGAAGGAAGTCAAACGAACAAAGCGATTTGTTCACTTTGATGATGTGCACTTATATTTATACTGGACAAGCCATAAGTATCAGTAGATGCTAATAGTTTGAACTTAAGTTACAATTTTGCCGGCGCTGTTTATACACCTTTGGCGTAGGGAAGCGAGCAAACATTTTTTAAAGATTTCCTGTATAACTTGTTCTCTCAAACACGAGTAAATTACTAATAAAATTAAATATAAGCATAAAGAACATCAGACTTATATAGAAGATACTTATTACGTAGCTGATCTATCATCAGCGTAGTTATAACATGCTAAACGTGTCCGTCTGTCTGTCTGTCCGCACGTTAACTCGAGAACGCTTTGACGTACAGACTTCAAACTTGGTATGTACGTAGTACTCATCTAAGGCATCTCTAGGAATAACTTTGGGCCTAATCGGTTGACCCTAAGCGGGTCAAAGGTCAATGTCAAAAACTTTTTCAAATGGTAACGTACGTCATTGGGCATATCAATCAAAAGGTACCTTCGTCCTGACTACATATATTACCTAAATCGATTATCAGCTACGTTGCTACACGCGTACTTACACGCGTTTTATTTTCTTAAGTATATACAATTTTTTATTAATAGTACTTTCAGCATATGCTTAAAACATTATTAATGATGGGCTTTTCAGTAAAACCATCTACTGATACTACTAGGTTAAGTATCTACTTACATTTTATTAATATATTTAGAAGTATATACTTATAAAATTAGTAGTATCAATAGATACTAGTCTTTATTAATACCACCCATTAACTCGTTAATGGCTTGCAGAAACAACATGCTGGGTAATATACAAATAAAAATATTCAAATAACAAACATAAACTAACAAATAATGGATGTCTTAATAAAAGTCTTAAGATCAAAACAAATTTTATTACTGTTTGTTTATAACTAAATTGTGGTCCGTTAAATAGAAATGAATTTCTTTTTATCTGTAACTTCAACACCTTTAACAGTAAGGAAATAATTTTGTGCAAAAGAGTTTTCGATTAAATCTTGATTCATCACTAAACATTAGAAAAAGTTAGTGGAACCCAATCAAAACACACCAAAGATATACAAAATTCAGTACTAAGTCTAAAGAAATCTTGGTTTCTTGGATTTTTAAAATTCTATCCAAGACAACCACGAAATAAACGAAGCCAGATGTATGATCAATAGGCATAGCGTTACTTGACATCATTCGAATCCCAAGTCTTCTATTAGTTCTAGCAATCGAGTAGTATACACTTGCCATTATTGGACATATTTACAGATAAGTATTGACTAATTGGTAAACTAGTTTTCCAATATAATATGTTCACGTAATTAAAGAGTGTTTTACGCGTTTTATTGTTTTGTCTGTGTTTACCTTGAAAGTGTTCAGAGGACACTTAACTACTCAGTTGTACATATACAAAGAGGAAACCATTAAATCACCATTATTAGAGGATGAAATTACAAAAAATAAGCTTAATTACCGAAGTTGTACGTTTTACCCTTCCTCATTAACAGTATTCTTCAGAATTGGTCTTTAGCAAAACTATTATATTATGTGCTGTCAAAATTGAGGTGACTGAATTTTAATCAAACAAAGGGATCAAATGAGAAACTGACAAACATTTTGAAGGGTTTCAAAAATTTTACTAATCATAAAGGATAATACATTAGAAAATGTATATTTTACATAAAACTTATAATGTTATTCTACATATTTACTTAATAAACATTTCTGGTACAGTTATCAATAATTATTATATATATAACACTACCGACAAATTCGCCTATGCCTTGAAACCTTTATGAATCATTTAGAAGGTCACTGAAGGACATAATCGTGCACATTCCGGTCCTGAACTCTACATACCATCACAATTAATTACTCATTGCTTTTATTTCTCCAGTAGTTAAAGTAGTACGCACAATGATTCAATGAATGAACAAAGATGATAGAAAAACTATTAAGACGTCACACATATCAACATTTTGTTGTCCAGGTGCTTTAAATCCTGTTTGGTGTATACATATCCATATTTCTATTTCACATAAAATAAGAAAGTGTTTATGTATCAGTATTCGGGTTAGGAAGCAGAACGATTTTTGACTAGGATAAATGATATAATTATTCAACTTTTACGCAAATTGTTTCTATTTTTGGTATATATACCATGTCATCTGTTCATACAAATTTAGATTGAATAAAGTATTTACAACTAGTAATGTTCAAGTAATGTGTTTTTTTTTTCTCTCTAAAAGTATTCTGAATTTTTATATGGTTGCCTAAATTGTTTTGTGAACCAGAATATATGTATAAGTAAAGAAATAAAGTGATAAGTGCCACTGCAAACGGTTACAATAATAAAGATAAAAGCCGGTTGCAAACTCAAGGAGTGAAATAAAATAACCGACATTAAAAACACTCATGTAACGGTTTATTTACAGAAACAGAATGGCACTTTATAATTGCACAAGAAAGATCAGTAAAAAACGAGTTAGAAAAATTTTACTTTTTAGAATTCCATTGACTTGTAAAAAAGCGAACATAAGACAAACGAAAACGAACACAAAGGCATTGATGAATTTTCCCCGTTGATCTTTAAAACTGAGTCAGAAAAAGGATCGTCGAACCATTAAGTAACACGCATTGCAGGATCAAATGAACAACCAATGAAAAACCTTCGATCTTCTGTTGGCACTGTAGCAATTATTGCCAGCCTGACAGTAAGTTGCAATGATTGATTATAATGAATATCAAAAATACTATTTACATAAATCGTTATAAGATAATGTCATTTATGCAGGAATTTACTTCAATGGTGCATAATTAGAGCGAGTAAAAGACCTAGAAGAGCGAATCATTGCTGGCTAGGATCACTCCATGCATTGGGAGAATTGAAGAATTAAAAAAAAGTGTTAAAATCTTTTAACACGAGTACTTTGCACCTCTATTAAGACAAAGAAAATATATACTATTCTGCATCTTATTATGTAAGGAAAAATTGAGTTACTGGAATAGTAAAGGAAGAAGAACATATTGGCTTTAACACCTGAGACAGTAGTTTGGCAAGACTTCGATATCACTCTTAAGATCTACTGCCAACAAGAACTTTATAACCAACATGATCGCTGACATTAAACAGGCATCAGATTGTATTTTGAAGTAATAGATAGTAATAAACATCTAGAGTTCTTTAACAAAAAAGAAGAATTAGTGTGTAGTTTGTGATTTTTATATTCAAAAATTTTAATAACCATCAAATTTAAAACAATACACGAAAACAAATAAGAAATCTGCAATTAAGTAAAATATTTTAATTTTTTCGTCAAGAATAATACTTCGACCACACCACGTAAGTCGATAACACAAGATGGCTTGCAGCTGCAGTTAAAACTGAGAAATTACCAAAATAGGCCACATCAATAAATCATTTAGCAATATTAACTCCGATCGTGAAATATTACACATTTCAATAAAATGTTTGTAAAATCTTTGAAAACTGGATACATACTTGACTGAATCTAGAATGTATTGTGCTATTTTTCCTGTGTTTCGGTTTTAATCCTTATATTAATTAGGGAATATGGGGGACATCAACATCACCATATCCATAATGTACCAATTTTCTACAGAATGAGCAAGGTACTCACAAACATTAGCCTACAGCAATGATGGTTTTAAGCCCTTCGTTTCTCTTTTTATTTCAATTCCCTGTATTTTCTTAATTTCTGCCCCCCTTTTCTTCTGAATAACTTCTTCCAAATTTGTTTCATGAGATGAATATGAAATAATTGCTGTTCCCCGATTCGATAATTCTGGAGAAAACCCCACTTCGTTAGCACACAACATAACAATATTCTGTGAGGCAAAATGAGGTAGCGTCGTGCCTACCTTTTTCACCTAGTTTACACAGAAAATATAATTCAAGTGATTTTTATAAAAAACAATTACATACTTAATTCTGTAGATAAATTACTTGAAAAGTTCAAAATACCTGAACACAATCACAGTTAACTTTTGCTCAACAAGTGTACCTTCTACTAGGGCGACCTAGGGCTATTGAATGATGTGTAGGTGGCACTGGCGACTTTTATAATAACTGAACATACTATGTTGGCCGAATCTAATCGTGAATTTGGTCAGATACCCTATCTTATCCGATATTTCTTCTTATTCCCTAAATCTATATTTGTATCTGTAAGTTTGACAATAATTACTATTGAAGTGTATTTGTGAGCATGACCTGCAATTTGCTACTATTACTCCTCAAAGATATATAGTCCTACCTTCAAAACTAACATATTATTTGTATCTACATAGTTTTAAATTCTGCAATTTTTATTCCATCGCCAAATCTATTCGCCGCGGTTTACCCCAGATAAATCTATCTACATGTCACACTTGATACTTATCGCATGTGGTTTTATTCCTTAAAAAGTCATATAATTAGCGTGAAATGTGAAAATTCTTTCGTTGTTATTCACCATCACCGTTATTGTCACCCGGAACCAAAACAGAGACGTCCGTAAGGGCTTTTAAGTTACATTGACTTTTTTATTTTTAAAATAACGGTTACCTGAAAAAAAGTTAAAACCAAAACAAAAAAATATCTTTTGTTAGTGTAACATTCATTTTTTTATCTTTATTCAGGTTTTCACCTGAATCAATTAAGGGTCGGTTGCATAAACGCTTTTCCAACCTCTGTCACTTAACAACGTTTTAACTCTATGTTAAATTGGTAAAGGTTACATCCCCCTGAGGCGCATGCAGTTATTTGAATTTTTACGGTTAGTTTATCAAAATTACAGATTACTATTAAAACAAGAGATTTTAATACGGATTACTATTAAAAGAAGAGATTTTAATACGGTATCCGCCAAAATAAACAGTACCGAAACAGAGTGCTGTGGAGTTGTTTATGTAATATGGATTTGTCATATTTGACTTATTTGTCATTGGTTGATATATTAATAATACGCTGCACTTAAATTTGATTTAAAACTGGTTCTAACAACGGAAGAAAAAGTGTTTTTGGTAGACCATTATGATGGTCCAAGCTTAGAACAGTTGTCAATAAAATATTAACAATAATTTAATAAAGCAGCTCCTAGTAAAAGTGTGATGTTAGCTGTTGTTGAAAAATTTCGTCGCACTGGTAGTGTATTGTGTCAACGTAAAGATTCTTCATCAGGTCGTCGAAAAACAGTATGCACTAACAAAAATGAAGGACTTGTTTTTAACCAAGTTGTGCAATCACCTCAAAGAAGTCTTGTAAGAACTGCATGTAAACTCAATATTAGTGAAACGTCTTTACGTCGCATGTTCAAATCAATTGGTGGTTATCCATACCGTGTTCAAGTTGGACAACAACTAAATGCTGCGGACAAACGTGCAAGAGAAATTTACTGTGGTCGCATGTTGAGTTTAATTTACGAAGATCCCGAATTTTTGAAAAACATATGGTTTTCAGACGAGAGTCACGTTCATCTTAGCGGATATATTAATCAACAAACAACCAGATTCCTTGGATTTGAACGTCCTGATGTCATTGTAGAGAAACCACTCCACAGCCTTCGAGTTACCGTTTCGTGCCCGGTATCTGGTAATGGAATAATTGGTCCTTATTTCGTTGAAGATGATAATCAGAATCCACTTACTGTCAACCAAGAACGTTATAGAGAGAAAATTATTATACCTTTTGTGAGAGATCTAAATAACTTTTGCCGTGCACGAAATCTACAGTTTCGCACACAATGGTTCCAACAAGATGGTACAACGAGCCATACAGCTGTGCGCACCTTAGACTTACTTCGTCAGCATTTCGATAATAGAATAATTTCTCGGGGAACAGACTTCGAATATCCTTCTCATTCACCTGATCTGACGCCACCTGACGCATACATTTGGGGCATAATAAAGGAAAAAATATTTTATTTGGAAAATCCGCCGGCGAATATTGCCGAACTACGGGAAAGAATACAAAATATTTTTCGGCAGTTCCATCAACCACTTTTCATAAATATGTTTATTGACTTACAAAATCGATTTGAAGCTTCTTTGCGTCGAAATGGTGAACATTTTGAACACTTACATTACAGAAATGAAAAATTAATTTTTATTTTTAAACAAACATCTTTCATTCCTATTTTTAATTTCGTTTTTTAATTCCCTATGTATTTATTCTAGTACTTATATTTTTTATTCATTTAAAACCATATTAAAAAATTATAATCATAGTTTACCATCAAAACAAGAAAATCATTTATTATTTATAGATTTTGGCAGTAAAAGTCTATTAATTTATTAATTTAAGGTTAGTTTTTATATAAAAAATAAACTAAAATCTAGCTATTCGGTATCAGGGAAAAATTATTAAAGCGCACAACACCGCTCCGTCAACTTCATCTAAAAATCAGTAAATTTGAAATAAAAAAGATAACAGAATGTTAGCTAACAGAGGTTTAACCAACGCTTATGCAACCTGCCCTAAATATATCTTTTTAGTTTTTTTTTCTTAAAAGAATGTTCTCTCACCTAATCTAAATGTTTTAGTAAACATTTAGATTAGGTGTAATTCAACATTCTAACTAAAATCCAACTTTTAACTTCATACTCAAAAGAGATATGGTTTTTATATAGAACAATGAAATCCATTAATCAGTTCTTATTTATCTAAATTCTGCAGAATACCTAGCACCTTATAAGTGGGGAGCGTAAATATTTGTTTGTTTTTTAATTAAATTAATTATCAACAAACAAGAGTTTGCTACTGATTTTTCTTAATCGGTGTACCTGTACTAGACGTTTTTGCTTTTAGTTAATTACAATTTGTTTTTTGTAAATAACTTAAAAATCTGATGAAAGAACAGAGATTGGTTTTTAACTTCAAGCTGTGGGCTTAAAATTTATTTCTATGATTTAAAAATCTACTTTACATGATATTTATCGTGTAGGAAAATTAATTAAAAAAAACTACTTAAGTACATAAAATAGATTACTAATAATTTTTATACTACTATGTGTGCCTAAAAGGCTGGAATATTTAGTAATATTTAACTAAAAAATGTAAGAATATGAGAAAAGGTTGACATTTATTAAAATCTAAATTAGTAAAATAAATTTTTCACTTGGCAACTGCGCATGTTTAGATATGTGACATCACAGACACAGTGATGGTTATATGGTTACGGTCCGTATGCACCAACAGTGTGTAAAGTTGATATGCACCAACCGTTGTTTCCGATCGCCCATATTCGGCTGGTTAATAAATTCAAGTTTTATAACCTCAATTTACTGGATATTGTAAATATATGTTCTGTGTGTTTTTTAAATTAATATATTACCCTAGATAAATGGGTATTTATGGCCATAGAAAATACAGTAAGATTTTGCAGTTCTTCTGGTAGAATACAACATTACGATTTACTTTGTAGATAAAATAAAAGTAATTTAAATTGCAGAAAATATGGATCTATCTTCTGATTTTACTTTTATTTTAAGCATCATACTTCAAAAATTTCCACTCTTTCTCTTTCCGAAAAATGCACCACACGTTCACTCACCATTTTTAAGAAATAAAACAAGCTTTTATAATTGTGGTGTACTGGCTATACTCACAGAACACCTATAGTGTAGTGGCTATACTGTTGGTTCACGACCCAGATTGCTATAAAATGTTAAAAAATTGCTATAATGTTGGTGCATACTAAGTTTATTATCGCTGGCTGAAATTGTCACGTAATAGCTTCAACAAGTGGTTGGTATGATAGTTGTT
Organism: Ophraella communa; assembly: GCA_035357415.1. Classification (NCBI taxonomy): domain Eukaryota; kingdom Metazoa; phylum Arthropoda; class Insecta; order Coleoptera; family Chrysomelidae; genus Ophraella; species Ophraella communa. The sequence continues at coordinate 15,703,782 of CM068985.1, read as the reverse complement.
GCAAACGGGCCTTACCAAGAGATTAGGTAGGCAACACATCTTGCAATACAGAAATAACAAATTAACTGACGCTTGCATTTTGCAAAGTTGTTCTTTATGATTTTGTAATATCGAGCAATTAAATAATTTAAAAAAGTATGTTCCGGGCAGTTTTAAAGTCTAAAATTTTGAAAAGTGTATTTTTTAGTCCAAAGTTTTGCTGAAAACGTTGACGTACATTACTCAAGATTTCTGGTGTAATTTGACGGCATTCATTAATAATCCGAGCTTGCAAATGATCCAGTGACTCAGGCTGGGTAGCGTAAATCTTTGGATTTTATTGAAGCCAGATCTGGTGATCTAGGTAGCCACTCAATGTTTTTGTTAAGAACTGAATGACGTGGTGCACCTTCTTGTTGAATAATGATAGTTTGATGATCATGTGCATTCTCAAATACTTTTTCGAGGGCTGGATAAATTTTGCCATTGAAATTCCCTCATTCAGTTTCCAATCGCATCTTATAAGGATGGAATTTATGTTGTTTCAGGGTTCTCATGATTATAGTGCATGAAATAAGAGATACATAGGAAAGTTTCTTAGTTCTCAAGGTCGGATCCATCGCTACATAATCTAAGACAGCTAGATCCCTCATAACGCAAGCAGTGGATACATTTTTTCCAAGATGTCGTTCCTAAAATATAATTTTATCATTTCCACCCTTTCTTTAATTCTACTAAAAATTTACAATCGCTTTGACACACCTGTAACGTTCTTAAAAATCCCCGATAATCTAAAGTAAATCAAAAAGATGGTCTGTATATTTTTTTGGATGAAAGGGTAATACTTCTTTGGACGAAAGGTAATTAGTAATTACCTTTTGAATGTGTCGGATACAAATATATTTTCGACATAAATTCCACATTGCCTATTTCACCAGCTGTTTCATTAACATATGGATAGTTTGAAGCGAAATTTTCAGGATCAGATAGTACTCGATAATATCTTCAAAACCCCTCAGCCTTATTCTCACCCCCGGTAGGGGGTTGAAGTTACGGGGATGCAAAGAGCGGAAAAGTAGTTCTCCCTCGAAATAGAAATTGACGGGTAGGAGCGATTATCCACATTTTCATTTTTAAGTCGGAAAATCGAGGTGTTATGATTTTGTTGCACCACCTTATATATATAAACAAGGGATATGGCTCCCATAGATGGAAACAAGTCACCGCCTCTGGTGTATGAATATTTTTTTAAACGACGTGATACACACATAAGACAGAGACACGTTTCATTTCAAAACAAAATTCCTTGAAGTCACTCACCTGAAAGCTAGTTACTCCTTAAAAGTAAGAAAGAATACATTATGTTATTATGTTATTTTCTGATACACAATATGGAATTTAAATACAGAGTGGTCGCCTTTAAAACCATAAGATTGCAACTCCAATTACCTTAAGCCAAGTGCTTAAAGCTTTTAGAGTTTTTAAAACAATTGCAAACTGTTGCTCAAAGCTTAAATTATCATTGGTATAGTATTTATTTTTCCGATTTATGTTTGTCATGGCCATAAAAAGTCCTTTCAGCGTGAAAAAAATATAACCATATTTTATATTTAAAACTTTACGGTCAATGACGCAAATTACAGTTAACGTACATAAATTATTATTGAGAAAGGTAAGTATTTACGCAATTATTTATCAAACGAGGTGAATCGAGAATTAATTCGCCCACTAATATTAAAAAAATACAGTAATATGATAATGATGTACTTTATTTATGGGATGTCATAGCTTGAAAGTAAAAAAAAAGTGGAAAAAGAAAAATGTTAAACGTTAATATAGCATATGCTTCAGAAAACCAAAACGGATGCTATGGTCAGCATCCGTGACTTGTGTCGTGTGCCAGGCATTACCATAAAAAATTACATTTGTAGCTGATATTTAATTTATCTGTATAATATATAAAATTGAATGTACTGACTGAATAATTCACCAACGCACCCACTTAAGAAAGGATTTTTTTATTCTCGATCCTGAAAGGGATAAAAAAGGGGTTTGAAATGTGTATTGTTCTTAATTTTTTACGCATTCCGCTTCTAACTTCGTAATATGACTAGTACGAGTAGAAATAACAAGCATTTTTGGAAGTTTCAACCGATACAGGGTAAAAGAAGGATTTAATAAATTAAGAAGAGTAAACAACTGAGTAAACAGAGAGCGGATCCTAAAACGTAGTTCTGAAGGTGCTTCAGCAAAGCAGCTAGTAGAATAGGCAACAGGTGATCTAGATGCCTACAAAATTCATTTACGAATGTCTGAAGAGAAATTTGAAGAACTTTTAAAAAAGTGTCACCTTTTATTCAGAAAAAAACTACTCTACTTAGAGAATCTCTTTCGGCAAAACTCAAATTACAAGTAGTTTTAAGATGTTTATCTACTGGAGATTCTTTTTCACCTCTGGGTGCACTGTACCATCTGTCCAAAAACACAATATCACACAAAATACAATTTTCTGTCTCTTAAAAGAGCAAAAATACATTCATAAAAACACGAGAGCAAAATAACCACAACGGTCTAAAGTTCGGTCAACCACTGTTCAATTTCATTGAATCAGTCCCGTAGAACCACGAAAAGTAGAAATGCGTTTCACTTTTACTGAAACGCAAATGTATAGAGCAATATGGTTGAAGGCATGTTCACATTAGACTATTTCACTTCAATGAGATAGATTCAATGATACTGATCTATGAAATCGACTAATGAGATCGCGGCCATAAGGGATTATCCTCGGGATTATCCTGGATGTATTTCCCTATATCAGTATAACCGTTGAGTGATAAATATGTATAACTGAGCAATGATATAGAAAAAACCTGGAAAAACCTATATTATGCTGATCTTTACAATAATTTAATATATTTATGTTACAATTACGTCTTATCCAGGTATAAAATGAAGACTCAAATAAATAACAATAATTTAATATATTTATGTTACAATTACGTCTTATCCAGGTATAAAATGAAGACTCAAAGTAAACAGTTTAATAGTGAAGAACTTTTGTTCATTAACTACTATAAATTGTCGATCTGCTAGATGTCTTTTTATTTCAAGTTATTCGAGGAAATTTTGTTTTTTATAAAAGTGTGTAATATTTGAATGTCATTGGTGTGTATGAGTGAGTGTGGATGTTCAAGAACGCGTTTTGCATAGTTTGACTGATCTGGTTGTTGTAATTTATATGCTCTTAAGTGTTCATTGAATCTTATTTTAAAATTTCTTTGTATTTGACCTACATATACATTACATATATTATATATTACATTTTGGACAATTAATTTTACAATTTTACAACCGTTTAGTTGCTAATTGTTCTTAATAAGATGGACTTTCACATTGTAAGGGTTAGTACAATAAATTTCAATTTTATCAATAAATCGTCGTATGTCAAATAAAATCGTTTTATAAATCAGTTTCTGTGGAGAGTACCTATTTGTCGTAAAGTAAACGGTATTGAAAATATTATTACTCAAGTTTGAAAAATCACGTACATTCGCATTTATTCACCTTAAGGATTCACTTATGGTGCCACTTGTTATAAATATTTATATAAAATATCAGAGACAAAAAATGGTAAAATGTTTTAGCTGGTTAGAACCAATCGCATAGAATTATGTTCTGTTTAAATATTAATATAAATATTTAGTTTTAATAACTTTTAAGGTGTACATAACAAAATTATAAACATAAAAAACATTTAACACAACAAGAATATTCCCAAAGTGAATTAGATCAGCGATCTAGAAAATGGCAAATAATTATATTGTAAAGTCGGAATATAAAAAGTAAGTTGAAATGACTCATAGAGAATCCTAAAACACAAAAAAGCCAGATATGTTGTTAATGAATATAATAAATAAAATCAACATATTGATGATTAATCAGCCTTGAATTATTAAAATTCCAACGTTTTATTATTTTCTTGAAGACAATAAAAAATATATATTTAGAACAATTTTTTAGGTAATAAATGACAGCAGTTTTAGAATCAACGTAATAACATTTTTTGTTGGAACTGGATAATATTTTTCTTTAAAGTTTACCTACCTAAAATATTTTATTAAAAATTTAACAATAATGTAAATGTATGAGATAAGATAAGAGTCAAACCTATGTTAAGTGTGTAAAGAAAATAATAAAGGAAAGTAGTCGTGATTATTTGAATAAAAATGGATTTCGCGAATCTACAAAACTTTCAGTTACTGATGTAATTGTAATTCTATGTCTGACTGGATATGTGAGAAGAGGAATACTGATTACTGGAATTACGGAATAATCTAAGATTACCATTTTGACAGGTCTATAAGCTACAATATAATTTCATGGTATATCTAATAACATTTTTTTAAAATGGTTTTTTATATCTAGAAAGAGATTAATGAAATTACTAAATTAATGTTTATTTGTTTCATCTTTATTATGTGTATAGCTAATAGTCTATAATAATAATTTATAATCATACTGTATCGAGAAAGTAAAAACTATAAAATGAATTCATATTTATACAATAAAATATATCTATCTAATAAAATTTATAGTATCAACCTTTAGAAATATATAATATTGAAAACACAAAGTAAACAAAACTTTTACCATTTAATTGGACAACTTAACTTTTTCGTCATTGATAGCTGTTTCGAAATGACTTTCATCGTCAGATTGATAGATTGAAGATACATTTTGTTTTCTGAGATAACTATATTTGATGTTGATTGAGAATTATTTAGACTATACCCAGTATTGAAGGAAATATCTATTTTTTATGAATAGGTAATGTTTTTATTGTACTCAAACAAAATATCAATCGTTTCTACTTCTTAGTTCTCTTAGGGAATACTATTTCTCAAATTCCAATAAACATTTTCTGTCAAATAATAGTCGCGGAAGAAAGACAAAAGAATTTTCCTTTCTTTACTCCTTTACTATAATTTAATGTGAGTACGTTAATTTTTCCTTGATTGAAATTAATATTTTTTTTAATTTCATGTCCAGAATATGTGCAATTTTAACTATTTCTTAGAAAAATAATACAAAAAACGTAGTAATCAAATGGTGATTTATATTCTTAAAAAATAATTTTCTTTCATTAAGCAAGTACTTACCGCTTTGCTCCACTTGACCGTAGGTTCCGGATAGCCTTTGTAGGTTACTTTGAGCAGTACTCGATCTCCTACAAGCGCCGTAGTATCCTGGGGTCCTCTAAGAAGTATTGGAGACGTTTCTTCAATTTGTCCGGTCTCCTCCATAGAGCCTCCACTGTCACTACCGCACTCTCGACCGAAACTCGCGAGATTTTGGGTACGCCGCGCTATCGCAATCGACGGTACTGCCTGTTGTGATGAGACACTTTTGATACTGGTATTAAATTGCGAACAGTCGCTTGGACTTGCATCTGATCTCGTCGCCCCCACGTTGCGAAGAATGTTCGCGTCACAATCTTCCTCTACCTGAACACAGAAATTTAATCAGCGGCGGATACATCGAACGGATTGAAATTTGAAACATTTTTTTTTATAAACATAGCCTAAAGTGAGCAAAAACATGCATTCCTTGTGTTTACGAATTAAATACTGAGCCGTAAACTTAAAACTATATTTGACAACTAATTAGTGATAGTAGTCAGGATTTAGAAAATTATCTTGAAAATGAAAACTAGTATCCTATACTAAAAAGAAAAAAATGTACAACAAGGAGATATCCATCAGAGAGGTTGATTAAGCATAATCTACTTTTGCTCTTACTGCATATGGGTAAAAAACCCTATCAAAAATATAAAATATACGTAGGTATTATTTTTTAATTTTCTTATTGTACAGTGATTTTGCTAATATTGGATGGTCAAACAAAAATCTTTTATAATGTCTGTCCTTAGGCAGATATAAATCTAGCTTTAAATTATAAATAAGTAAAACGGTTATAAAAGAAAATTAATATCATATTGTACTTGTGTCTATCAAGGAACAAATTAACTTTTAATTAAGATACACTCTATCTAACAGAATTGGATTGAAATAATTTTTATTTTTAATAATACACCAACAGAATTGGATAATTGTTATTCCACGCTTTAGCTTTTGTCATTTCATTTCAATTGTAGGTAAGCCACTGTTTCTTTCATTTGTCGCAATGTAAATTTACGTTTCCCACATTTTATTTTATAGATGAGGTTGTTCGAATACACTTCTAGATTTTAATGGGATTGAATAGTAACAACAACCTTCCCGCTTTTAGTTAAAAACCATAAGGAAATTAAAGGTCAAATTAATAATTACTTTCCGTTGTGAATGTATTTATTGTGGTGTTTACGCAGCATAAAATATATTATCAGTCGAAGCATTACGAACAAGAAATATTTATAGCCTTTATTCAGTTTATACTCTTAATTACGCCGCTATAAATCAGTTATTAATTAATTTAAAATTAGTAAGCAATAAAAGAATTTTTTCTGCGAAATTACTTTGTGACATAGAATTTTAAAATTATAACAAATGTTAAATATTATGAATAGCTGCTGTAGGAAATAATATTAGACTAGCAATAAGCAATAGATTTGTGAAGCTCTACTGAAATATAAAATCTTTGTGGGAGTCCATTTTAATAGTAATATATCAGAAATGATATAATATTTGAAAAATAAGGTACTGTAATATTTTCCTAGTTTACTAATAGCGTATTCCATTGGGAAAAAGTTTGACACTGGAGACAAAACTGAGTTTTAAAACTGTGGGCAGTTAAAAACCGCATTGGTGCATGTCAATGGATTGTGCATAAATATTTGGCCTTGAAGGTTAAGGGCTAAAATTTTTATGTTGACGTGAATTTTAATTTACAATTAGAAAATGAACCTGTGGATGGTTCAGATCATTTATTCAAATTAACCAGTAGTATATATTATGTTGTGGTTTTATTTATTTAATTTCTATAACAATAACTTCTTGTTTAATAAAAATAGCCTATTTTGTCCCATTTCTTTTTACTAATAACAGGGAATAATATTCACTATCACAGCTTGAAGAAAACAATAATGAAACAAATTAAAAAACAAATTAAAAAAAAAAAATCAAGGAAACAATACAATTCTACTCTACCCGCAAAATGTTCACTTATAATATTACGAGAGTTTAAATTATTCCCTGACATTTTTTTGAAAGCTAGAATATTTTTAAAATTATAATTTTTTAAAATATTCATGCCCGTAGTAAGAGTAAGTGTCACAGGACGTTACAAATAGTAGAAAAGAAAAATTTGTCCAGTGATCGGTAAGTCAAAATTAATTGTTAGAGTAAGAAACGAAATTAAATTAAATTTGACTATGTAAATAGTTGAAATTTTAAATACTAAGTAGATACTAGTAGAGTTCGCTATTTACATCCGACTAGTCAGAATTGTCAAAATCTTTCGGTTACGGTTACTATATCTAGATGTAGGGGAGGTAAATCTTGACTGTTCGGCAATTTTAATCGGGGGAATCGGATTACCTACGATCTTTTAACTTCGGTTATTTTGGCAGATAAAAGAAATTAATCTGAGTTTGTGAGGTTAAGTTTTATGTTTAATAACTTGTATTTTTTTATAATGGATCTTTTTGATGTTGAAGAACAAAAATAAATTTCTATAATGGTCGCAAAAGTGCAATATCAGAATATTATGGAGAATGAAAGTAGGTAGAAATGGTTAACTTGGTACTTAACTTTTAAATATTTATCATGATTTTATTTTAGATTTTACTCTTGCTACCACTTTGCTTAAGATGCATCAAAAACAAACTATAGAAAAAGAAAGTTTTGCTGCAGCTTTTAATGTAGTGCGAAATTCTGCTCTTCCCTCTTCAGCCTCAACAAGTATTATTATGGTCAATAAGGCAGGGGAAATACTAATTTTTTTTTATAAATTTAATGCAAAAATCAAAAATTTGATTATTTCTTAACCTCAAATTATCGCACACTCCAACAACAAAAAAACAAAAATAAATAGGTATGACATTTGACACTTTTGACTGTGCCGTTGGTTTAATTCAATTAATTCCTCTGATCTGTAGTCACGTGACAAAATAATTCATCGCATATAATTACCGAACTCGCTTATTGCATAATTTTTAACAAGTCACGAAAAGCCAGCGTACTTCGCTCTGCTTATAACCTATCGAGTGTTACTAACTTCATGTTGCCTTTTTACTCTTCTGCTACTCTCGCGCCATCTACTATTTGCTGCTTACCGCTGTACAGTTTTTCGACATTATTCCTATACAAGTTGGTCCTCTTTCGTTCTACCCTACATAGTTAAAAAAGTAGAGGTGTGAAATGTTCTCTAGAAATTCGTGCCGCAGGACCATGAAACCTCATGCGGAACTTGCACTCAGAGCAGAAAATGTCGCACTGACGTCCCAATGGATTAAAGGATCCTGTACTACATTTTCCAATGGTTTGTAAAATTCACCCTGGTAGCGCACTCGCGCTACATTTTTTCCCCAATGGAATACGCTATAACTAAAAAGCTTGGAGCCAAAAGCAACTAAAATAATTATACAAACAATACTAATTTAAGAACAAAGACAAATTAAATTATGATTTTTAAAAATTTATAATTTATCTACTTTTTGTCTCGCCATTTCAAGTACGTTCACTATAAACAAGAACTTTCCTAAATATATATGAAGAAATGTTTTTCTTGGTATTATCTGTGTCAGATGAAGCTGGAGTATATACAACAAAAGTTTGTTACTAAATGGTGTAAACAAAAATTTAATTGAGTAAAGACTTAAAAAAATCGCCTACACGCCACATAAAATAAACAAAATTATATCAGTGTTTTAACGTTTCAAGCTACAATATACACAATTTGTTTATAATTTAACATAAATAATTCGCCAGTGTACTGCATAAACATTACATTATTACTATTTTTGTCACAGCCTTGCTTGACTTTTATGGCCAATCTCATGTCTAAATACGAAAGCGATCCTTATAAAAACCACAAGTTTTCTTTTAATTCAGTTCGTCATTTAGGATTTATGTTTAATGACGCCTATCAACAGTGAGAGCTCGCAGAATTTTATTTTTGGGGTAGATCTCTTAATATTTATATTAAAAACACAAATTTATGATCAAGTGTATTAAAAGACGAAGAAAAACTTACTGCAAATTCATCAGATTTGATTTTAGAATGAAGCTCAGCAGACAAATTAATATTTTTCCCGAGCCCAGTTTGATCGAGACACGTATCTGCAACACAGAAAGAAGAAATAAAAAGTGTATATTTCATTTCGATAATTTTTTTGAAATATTAATTGGTGTTAAATATACAGGAGTAGGTATTTTACATTCCGTGTTTTATTTACTCCGCGTTAAATATTATATTTACGTCTTAACATTTTCTGATGCGGTATACACATGGTCAGTGACGAATATAAGTTTGGATTTTACCCAAACTCTCGTCCAACAAGAGTATGGCGACGATCTGGAAATGTGAAAACACTACTCAGCAAACACAAATGTATATGTTACATACAAATATATAACAGAGAAAGAAAGATTTTTATATAAAGCATTTATATATTTTTTACATAGTATTTATGTAACAAAATCTTTATAAACTTTGTTATATATTCTCAATATTGACATTACAAAATATTTTATATATTAGATATATTTAATTGATTATGTATTCATGATGTAAATTCTGCTACATAAATAGAAGAACAAAATTATATATATTTAATACGTAAAATTTGCTACATAAAATATTTTATATATTTCGCCTCGTCTAATATACGTCTTACAAAAAAAAAGAAAATTATAACCTATTATAAATTGTCACGAGTCGTTCGAGTGCTACAAATACCCGTACAAATTATTAATAACAAAGTATATGCTTACAATAATTTTTTTTCTGGGTGTCTTTGTGTTGAGTATTGGAGAAAACATTATGTAAGTACTTATTATTATTTATATACTTATCACACTAAAGTAATTTTTAAGTATAATTGATTTACATTCAAATAACTTAATTATAAATTTTAGACAAAATATTTCTTTAAAAACAAAAAAAAATGGATGACTTTTGTGACTTGTCAATGAGAAAGAAAAAGAAATGAATAAGTAGCTCAGTTTTACAATTTTTCAGTGGTTATGGTGAACCATCATCAGAAACGAGATCAGAAATAAACTTATATATTACATAGTAATTTGGACATATTTGAGATGTATCATAATATACATAATAAATATGTAATATAAATACGTACATATTATATCACTATTGTTCTCTAGCTGTGCTGGCCTTTGTCAGTATTCAATACATAAATATTATCTAGTTGTGACTTCAGTTTTATATAACTGTGACTTTTATATTTCAAAAATTACATAACATATATATATATCCAATATATTTTTGTGTTTGCTGGGTAAGACATGTTTAGGAACTGAGCAAATACAGAGGTGGCACAATCATGGTATTGGGTGGAATAATTATAGGAGGTAGGACCGATCTCGGTTTTCCTGATTCGTTCCTAAGAGGTGAATTGTATTTAACTACCATTGTGCACCCAATTGCAGGCGTAGTTGGTAAAAACTTTTACTTAATGCATGATAATGCCCGTCCACATACTGCATGTATTGTGATCAACTGGTTGGAAAGCGAATGAGCATGTATGGAATATGCTTCATCGTAGAATCAATCTAATTATGGGTAACATTTATGGACCAGTTCAATTTCGAGGGCTTCTGAGAACATAGTACGCGAGTATACCTCAAAGTGATTTTGATAATATTATTTTGTCTAGGAGCCAAAGATGAAGAGCAGTAATAAACCAACGTGGAGGTTTGTATTAATTTTGATTTTTTCCTTTTTGGAAAGATTTTACAAAGATCTTAAAATTGGCTATATTGAATTATTTTTTGTTCATGTTTTTTAAAGATAATATTTTGGTATATGAAAAAATAATCATTAATTAATATTAAACAAGTATTATTTTTGACCCTAAATGTACCCAAGAAAAACTGACGTTTATTTTTAAAAATATCTCTTGACTTTTCCTATGCGAAGTAGTTTGGTGTAAGTATACAGAAATTAACTTAAATTAGAGTATAATGTATTAAAGAGGATCTGAATGAAATAACTATAATAAGATTTTGTTTTGAATAACTTACCTTTCACTGTTAAATGACAAGTAGTAAATGCATCTCCATATAAATTATAAATTTCACATCTATAATTACCAGCGTCGTGCGAATACACATCAGGCAGTATAAGTTTAATGATTCCATTATCATAAATTTGTTGAAAATCGCCACAGTCAGGTAAAATGCAGCCATCCTTCATCCAAACCACATCTAAAGGTTCGGCTCCAACAACATCCAGCTCGAGAATAGCGGAATCACCTTCAGTAACCTTCAGATTCTTTGGAAGACTCTTTAAAATTTCTGGTCGCAGATAGTCTTTTCCGTTTGGATCAAAATCTTCTTTTGAAATATGGTTCATTGTATTAACTTCTGCATCTGAATTGTCTAGAATTTCGTATTTACATCTTCTAAAGTTATTCAATGTAGATCTATAGTCGGAATGTAGTGAAGGTCTGCTACTGGCTCTTGAATATGCTCCAATAAAATTTTTAGAATAATAAGGAGCGGGTTTGGGCGACAAACTTCTAGCTCTTAGCCCTCTTGATGACTGGATTCTATGGCCTATAACGTCTAGTTTAGCCGAAGTTTCTACACGACCTACATCGTTTTCTAAAATTATTTTATAGACTCCGGAATCACTTGGAATAACATCAGTAATTTCCAATGTTCTAAGATCATCTCGTTCCGTAATTCTTAGTCTAGTAGATGGGACAATTACTACTCCGTCTTTTTCCCATGTTACCCACGGATCCGGATGACCAGCAACTGCACTCTGAAACCTAAGCACAGATTCACAGGCACATAAAGAAAAATATATTAGTAATATAGTAATTTCCACTATGGACATTTCCTTACCTTACTGTTTCTCCTTGTTCAGCTACTCTACTGTGTGGGTAGGCATAGAATTTAGGAGGTGTTGCCCTAATTCTACTAGGTCTGAATTCTGTTACACCTCTTTCTCTATAAAGAGGTAAATGCGTTATTGATCTGTTGGGAGTAGTTCTTGGTGAAGTTTTCAGAGTTGATGTGTCAATGAAACCCGTAGGTCGCTTTAGTTGTTGACTGACTAGATTTTCTTTTTCTTCTGGTACTAAAATTTAAATTCAACAAAAGTTTAGTCAGTTATTATAAACCATTAATTAACTTTGCCACTCTTTTCGATCTATCACTCAGTCCGTCAGAAAATTGTCTAAAACTTTAATATGATCTTTGATGACCAACTTTTTACTAGATTTTATAAAACCGATTAAATAAAAATAAAGTTTTTTGAGTAAATAAATGTATAACTCTTGCTTAGGAAATATGAGGAGTAATAAGTGAGAGAAGTCTAAGAGCCTGGCTTGGTAGCATTAAATTTTAGACAAAACTATACTTACAATCAACAATCAAACACGCCGAACTGGATGCTTTTCCTAATTCATTATAAACTACGCATGTGTATTCACCTTCATCTTCGGGGTATACACGGTTTATTGATAATTTAGCTATTTCTCCATCGAACTCTGCCAGGAAATCGCCTCCCAAATGTACTAACTACACATGAAAATATTAGAAGATAATATTCGTCTTGTAATGTTAATAAATGCGAAGTTAGATTTACACTAACACAACAAATAATCTAAAATAAATAAATTATAACAAAGAAAATTCTTTCTTGATGTACTTCCGTAAGATATTTTAGGTGTGTAACATTTACTCTGATAAATATGACCTCATGAAAACATTTAATGGGGAAGCTTCCTCCTATTAAATATCAACACAGTAATTACAGTTATGAAAATAAGGTACCAAAATAACCCTATTGCCAACTTTTTATATAAAAAATTGATAATTAAACTAGGGCATTTAATTTTTAAAGCGCTCTGTTCGTGTTTTCAAAAGCGGCTACAGCGCATTGTATATTTCCTTTATTATTATGAATCAACACTAAAAAATCAACTCATGGTCTTACTAATATAGCATTTTTATTACAATATGAAACAATATGCCACAAATTATACAGAAGAAAAAGAAGATTAGTTCGTTTACGTTGGTGTTTTAGTTGTATTTTTTATATTCTATTATTTTGAGTAAAACACAAAAAATACAACAATTTCAAAACACAGCTCCCAAAAAAATAAACAAAACTATGCACAAGAAGAATGTGTATTTACCTTCACTGTTAGTGCGCTGTTGCCAATTCGTAAAATGCAAACTATTCAATTTGTTCGCATTTTACGATTAAAATCATTACTTTATGAAGAAATATTTCAAAAATTTTAAAGAATTTGGCAGTGTCATGAATTAAACCTTAGTTTATTAACTATTAGGAATTATCAAAACGAATAAAAAAATAGAAGACTTCCCCATTGTCTTAAAGCCAAATTCAGTGAATTTTCTCTCCAAATTCTCAATAACATCAAAATAAAAATCATATTTTCAGCAGTTTTTGGGTTGGTATTAAATCTAGTTACATCTGTGAACCAACAACAACCATATGTTTTAATAATAAGCTGTCAGTAAGTATCTCTTAAAAATCCAAAATAAATTATAGCGATTAAAAAATCAGATATTCTCATGTAGACAAATATGGCAACTAATAATTTGCAGCCAAAAATCCAGAGAGAAATATGAATATAATTTCGAAAATGTTATGAAAAAAGAAAAACATAACTTTGTTGTATCATTCCTTTCTCAGGTCAGTCGTAGAAAAATTATAGTGCGCCTCTCGAGGATTAAGCCACCCAGACTACGCTTTAATATAACAGCAACAATAACGCGTACCATACATTGTGATGAAAACGTTCACACTATACTGTACTATGTATATTATTGGTACACTAGTATTATAGTGTAGTGTGAATGCCGCAACGAGCTATTACATACCCGTAGTTATTTGAAACAAAACAAAAAAATGCTACCGATATGATGTTATGTATAGGAATATACAGTGCGTTCATAAAGTAACGCATAAACTCAATATTGGCTGAATGAACAATAAAATTAGAAATTTCCGAAACAGGTCGATTTTTGATTTCAATTTACCATTGTTTCAAATCATAATCTAATATACAGGGTGAACCACTTTCGTGTAATGATGTCATCACCATTTTTTTCAAATGAAACCCCCCTTTTTTTCAGTTTCCAAATTGCCTTTGCTGAGCTGATTCCAAAAATGTATAATATGTTGCTTCAAATTGGTACAGGGTGGGCAAAAATAAAAAAAAAATATGAAAATTGTTTATGAAAAGTAATACGTTACTGAATGTAATAAACAAATTAAATAGAATTATGTAGTTATGCAATTAATGTGATACACTTCCAAAAACAAACATACGAAAATTTACAATAAATGTTCAAATTGTTCTCCATTGACCGTTAGACAATGACTGAATCGGGCATTACTTTCGTCTCTAACATTCGCATAGAGGGTGTTATGCTCTGTATTTCTTGTCTGATTCGGTCTTGTAGTTGAGGGATATTTCCACGTCTGTTTAAGTAGACTTTAGGTTTTAAATAACCACATAAAAAGAAGTCTAATGGGCTCAGATCAGGTGATCTAGCAGGCCATTCCACTGGTCTCCTTCTTCCTATCCACCTTTGTGGAAAAGTTGTGTTTAAAAAATCGCGCACAGCTACTGCGAATTGTGGCGATGCACCATCCTGTTGAAACCAGATTCTGCGGTCTACATTAGTGGTTATTTGAATATCAGGAAAAAGCTGGATCAGATCAGGAATTAATGTATTTTTTAGAAAATCCAGATATAATGCTCCTTTTAAGTTTTCATTAAAAAAATATGGACCAGGCCATACGTTAGTTTTTTGTGGTCTTGCATCCAGTGTGGATTTTCATCAGACCAATAACGGCTGTTTTACCGGTTAATATGACCGTTAAAATAAAATGTTGCCTCATCCGAAAATAAAACGTTATCAATGAAATTGTTATTTTGGTTCATCATATACTGTAACCATATTATGACGTTGGTCGTCAATTTGTGATATGATTTACATGTTGAGATTGAATTTATAAAAATATTTAGTTAACTTTTAAAAAAATAACAATAGGTATACCAAAAGAAAAAATGTAATTTACAATAAAACAACCATTAATCTTAATTTCGTCTTTAATTAGTTGTAAAAGATATTTCAATAATTAAAAAATTTATAAATGTTTATCACAGCAAAAATTATAATAGTTAAAAACCTCGGCTAGGGGTGAGTAAGTTCATTAGCTCTGACTATAGTACAATATTTGTTCTTTAAGAAATTATAAGGGCGTCACTGAAATCTTTTTATTTTTTATGATACTAATGATGAAAGTTGTTTTAAGCTGAGTTATTTAAATAAGTATCATTAGATGACATAAAGATGTCAAAAAAAACTGTCTATGAAGTAAAAAAATGATATGAAAATGTACAAACAGATAAAAGATAAATAGATTTCCTTGGTGCTAAAATGAATGAAGTTGAGAATACGTTACAAAAAAAATAATCCGCAAACAGTTTTTTACAACTACTTATTCCAATACAGTTGACGATACGAAAATGATTTTGATATTACGTTTAAGAAATAAAGAAAAACGAGACAGCTGTATAATATTATAAATGCATTTATTTACGTTGGTCGACTTATCAGGAATCGTTTATAATAATTAACATGTTAAGAACTCTATACAATAGATGGTGTTAGTGTTAGCCATATAATTAATGTAAAAATACTACGTTTTTAGTTAACATATCATGTTACAATACTCGCAGAATTTAGTTCTTCGGTCAAAGTCGTCTTCAGCCAATTCATTGATGAGACGTACTTTATAAGGATGGTATTTTACCTTTTTGAAAATGTTTAATACTGAAGACTTTCCAATACCAAAATCCCTAGATAATCCCCGCACTGTATGACGTCATTACACGAAAGTGTGTATATTAGATTATGATTTGAAACAATAGTAAATTGAAATCAAAAATCGACCTATTTTGGGAATTTCTAATTTTGTTGTTCATTTAGCCAATAATGAATTTATGCGTTACTTTATGGACGCACTGTATAAACATAAAGTTACTAAACAGCAATTACGTTCACATAATTGAGTTTTATTTATTTTAGTTTCAGTAAATTAACACACTCACTCCACTTTTTATAACTAAAATTTTGAGGTCTGGAATACTAATTTGAAAATGACAATAGGTCTTTATTCAGTGCCATTGGAATGTAATATGTGAAACTAATTGTAGTTTTACTTAGATTTTTTAAGCAAGACGATTACCCTTACCAAATTTTATTTCACACTAAGGTTTCCAAAAGACCTATAAGTAAAAGTGTGTAAATTTGTTAGCTTAACTAACACTTACCTTTCCACTTTTCTCCCAACGGATATCAGGCGGAGGAGTTGCCAACACTTGACATTCAAGTGTAGCTGAATCACCGTCACAACATCTGATACTGCTTAATTCTTTTACAATTTTCGGAAATGTTTGAATTTCACTAAAATTAAAAAACAACATGTAAGTATAAACTTAAATACTGGTTTAAAATCCATTTTACACACTAACGGACTATTCTAGGAAGACAGGAAAAGAAAATTGTTACAAATGTTGTTTTCAATAAGAAAAAAAAATATTAGTTAATCCCAAGAGGTATTTAAAAAGATACAGCACAGTAAGTGAAGCCTTCGATTGAACAAAAATTACAAAAAAGCTAAAAATTTACGAACAGGTGTTGAAAGTATAAACTTTGAAATAAAAAAAGGTCTGTACGGAACGAAGGCGTAGAACGGCCAAGAAATTTTTTTCTAATCAACAGTTGCATCTGTCGATTAGTACTAATAACATTTTAAAATTAGTTACAATCTTACAGGGTGTTCCATAAGATGGTGGCACACCAAACATAAGTGTTTTTAAATGGAACACCCTGTATTTTATTTTAAATTCGAAATCTGCATCACTTCCACATCACAACAATGTAAAATTTTTTTATGTTATACCGGGTATTAAAAAAGTTATAACCAATATTACCTGAAAATCGTATCAAGTTTAACTCCCTATATAATTAAAAAGGAGTATAGGAGCATTGATCTATTGCAACTATAGTTTTTTAATAATTGTTAAAAATTATAAAACATATTCTTTTTTATAATATTCGTTAAATTAAATACAGGGTAAGTCAAACTGCAAGTACATTATTTTCTTGGTAATTTTAAATAGAACACCTTGTATTTTATATCACTATCGAAAAGTACTAATGTCATACTTAAAATTTTATCAGTTTTCTAGATATTTTAATTTTTTCATCAAAGTATTAACTTGGTAGATATTATAACGTTTACCAATAATTATTGTGAGTTGGCCATGATTGGTTTGTCAGAAACTGATAGTTTGACATAATTTTTTATTAATTCAGTAACGAAATAGCGTCACTGAAAAGAAAACAATTTATTTCAAATAAAATTTATAAAAAATAACCGACGGAAATTAAAAAAAATAACAACACATAGAAAAATAAAAAAAACAACAGTAATTTTAACTTATCTTACTTAGGTAAGATGTTCAAAATGACTTCCCAAATGTTAGTAATGAATTTTTATTGCATTCCCCTAAAATCCAGGTCATATCTACAATTTCATTGCTAATTTAAATTAAATTAATTACTGAATTACTAAATAATAATTGTTGCTGATTAACGATGTACCACAATATTGAATTAACAAACAATAATGTCAAACTGTCAGTTTCTGACAAAACAATCATGGCCAACTCACAATAATTATTGGTAAACGTTAAAATATCTACCAAATTAATACTTTGATGAAAAAATAAAAATATCTAGAAAACTGATAAAATTTGAAGTATGACATTAGTACTTTTCGATAGTGATATAAAATACAGGGTGTTCTATTTGAAATTACTAAGAAAATAATGTACTTGCATTTTGACTTACCCTGTATTTAATTTAACGAATATTATGAAAACGAATATGTTTTATAATTTTTAACAATTATTAAAAAACTATGATTGCAATAGATCAATGCTCCTATACTCCTTTTTTAATTATACAGGGAGTTAAACTTGATACGATTTTCAGGTAATATTGGTTATAAATTTTTAAATACCCGGTATAACATAATAAAACTTTACATTGTTGTGATGTGGAAGTGATGCAGATTTCGATTTTAAAATAAAATACAGGGTGTTCCATTTAAAAAAAAACTTATGTTTGGTGTGCCACCATCTTATGGAACACCCTGTAAGATTGTTACTAATTTTAAAATGTGGAGTTTAAAGTTGCCTACAATGTTTGTCAATAACTTTTTTTTGTATTTTTTACTATAACAGATCTACTGAGCTTCCTCACACAAATCAATCACCCTGTATATTGTGAACAATATCAAACAGCCTCATACTTTTTTATGGGTTTGTGTTTACTTATGGTTTTTTATATCACTCTTTAGAAACAAAATGGAGGAAGAATCATTGGAATCGTTTTTGAGAAAGAGGGGCATTGATGAATCTATAATAAAGAAAATAAATGAGGAAAAGGCAAGGCATATAAAATTATACTCTTGTAATAACATTAACAGATGGCGTTACTAGTATTCATTTCCTAACAAGTAATATAATGGTTATTCTGTAACAGTGTGTGAATTTTAGGTAATTCATGGTAATTCTATATCTAAATGCCATTTCAAAATGTTGATATTGGGCGCGTTCAGCCAACGGAACTGTTACGTAGCCGCTCACTAAATCTTGCCAGTGGTAGCAAAAATGTACATGAACGTGTTCAGTTGTTGCAGAAGATTTTTGCTACCACTGGCAAGATTTAGTGAGCGGCTCCGTAACAATTCCGTTGGCTGAACGTGCAAATTCTAACTGGAGTCTAAAAATGTATATGTGCGCCTCTCGACCACGGCTAGCTTTTGTCGTTTTAACGCACAATGCTGGCCGTGGCTGACTCCCAACGATCACGGCTAGCATTGCCGTTTTAAATATTTTAAAACGACCAAAGTTAGCCATTGTAAACAGTTAGGGTTAAGTGTTTCGTTAGTATATTATTTACATCATATTAGAAATAGCCCACATCCTTAATATTTAGGGTCGTTAGATGTGGTTTTATTATGAGTATAAACTTCGATTTTACTACCATAACCATATTTTTTCACGCTTTTACTGACCCACTGCAGTCAAAACCAGCCACGGCTAGCTTTGGTCGTTTTTCTAGGTAATTCAAACGCTTAATGCTAGTTGCTATGTACTAATTTTATTAGTACTAATCGACAGATGCAACTTTTTGTAAATTTTTACGATATTTTTTAAAATTTTTGTTTTTAATATAATAATAAGTAACTACTATAAACCATTTGAAAGAATTTGTGAAGTAAACGATGAACACATTATTCCAGATTTTTGATTATTCTGAGCAGGTACTAGGTGAATTTTATTTGTTGTCTTTCCAAACGCAAATTTTGTAATTTTTTTATTAATTTAAAAAGTTTACTTACGCTATTTTCTTTTTCCCCATTTCTTCCACATCTGCTATTGGATCTAAAATAAGATAAGTAAATAGAAAAATCTTTCAGTACTGATAAAGCAGGGAAAAGCTTCATTAAAACCATTAAACTATTTTTAAAATAAACTTTGAATTAAAAATAAAACAGTAGACTTTTTCATTTCTATAGTTTATTTTGTACAGCATGCTTCTAGATTTAATCAAGGCAAATACGCATTTTGTATGAACAATATATTAAACACGAGTGTAGGTACCTACTATAAAAATGTACACAGAAATGTAAATAATTATTAACAGTTAAAAGAATTCTTTTACAAAAAGGGTTTACTTAAGAATGTATGCAAGGATTGTATTGTAGACAAAAATACATACCTTTTACTTTTATCTGAAGCGATATAATAGCTTTGGCATCGCCATAGCAATTTTTGGCGTAAATAGTGTATGTTCCAGTGTAATCTATTTTTGCATTTGGTATTTCCAGTCTATATTCAGGCGTGTTTTCTATCTGATGAAAGTGAGAAGCATCTCGATAATAATCAGGCTGTAAAAAATCACAATAGTTGTTAGTACTGTTTTAAGTAACCTAAATTTACTACGCACAATCAAGCAAAAGAACGATATTTATGAAACTTTGCATGTAAGTACAGTGACGCATAACACATCCGATGCTTTTCGTTAATACTCCACCTTCGGTTTTACCGAAAACACCCTCAACTACTGCAACCTGCAACTCTCTAGATTGCAGATTTTAAAACAATTTGTTATTCCCTAATTCGAACGTACCAAGTTAGGAGGAAAAATATAGTTAAAATGAGAAATACATTACTTTCCAGCAGAAGAATTGGTAAATTTATTTCCGTTAAAGATCTCCTAAGAGAAGGAGGAAAGCTCGATTGGAAGCGCAAGCTACCACGAGAGTCACCTACGACTTTAAAGCTAAGCACACATAGAAAAAATCCGATTTGTGCGCAAGATAGTTCTTTCTCCACAAGAGGCAACGAATATGCCATTCCCAAGGATAAAAAACAATGCAATGAAGGTTCAGCAACAGAGAGACAGCCGCCTGGCACCTAAAAATTTCAATAATTGATCAGGAAAACCCCTACGGCTAAATAACTGCCGAAAGGAACATCCAAGTGAAAAACGGAATCCAGAAGGAATTGTACAAGACTATCATGTCTGCCTCCAGGAACCGTACCAAATAACTCACGTTCCGGTCGTGATTACACTCTGGTGAAATCATAGTATTCTGCACCGCGACCAATCGCTGGACTGGTTCAAAAACTTAGTATCTACTCTAAAACCATGAACAGACGCTAAATTTAGAGTTGTAGAAATTAATGACCTTCCAAGACTGACCAAATCCACCCTTTGGATTTCGACTGAAGCAGATGAAAAGGAAGATATGCTATGTCAGTTGGAGAGACAAAACCCACATCTTCAGTTGGTGTAAGTTCTATTATGAGGCCAAAGCAGACCACAAAGTCCTCCTCTTCGTCTTCAGGATCGAAAACGAAGACCTGAGCGCCCTATAAACGGAATCTATGAGGATGAGCTATGACTTCAACTTTTTGTTCCTGACGGTAAACTCAAGTAAAAAGAAAAGGCAAAAAGCGAAAACAAGGGTGCAACTTTATGCCGCCGCCTTGACAGGATACTCTAGCATTAATTCAAAAACCTTGGCTTAGACAAGGCATGGTAACAAACTAGGTCTAACAATGTCAACTATAACTAACCTAATTAAGTCACACTACCTTCTATTATTTAGTTAGAGAGTTAGTTAGATTGTTAAAGAAAAGTTGAATAATGGACAATTCTCGATATCTTTTGACAGATAAAAGCAAATAAAAAAAATTCACTCCCCAAAATTATCATTTTTTCGATCTATATCTCAATAACTATGACGATAGTTAAAAAAATGTATGGGACAGGTAGATCGAGTAAAAAGTAACAACAAAGTATTTTAAGAAATATGTTCTTATCTTATCGTTGAACCGAATTTTAATTTGTGAAAACGACGGTTTCTTCTTCTTTTTTTTTAAATTGCAATCCCCTTTTTTATATCTATTTTATTTCTCATAGAAAAATAAGATGAGTTTGTAATTATTTTCCTATATCAATTTTTATGCGTTTGTAAGATATGGTAGAAATTAGTTTTTTTGGATACCAAAACTGTAATTTAGATTTCCTTGCTTTATTATTGCATTATGGTTGATTTTAGTTTTTATTGGGTTATAACACAACATAAAATCAAATACTTAATTTGTAATTTTTAATAAATTTGTTACAACTAAATACAAATAACTTTTATTATTTTTCTATATCGAGTGCTTTGGACCTTTCTGGTTATAATATTTGTATTTAGTTCTATTATTCGTTCTCCATAAATTTCTATGTGAAGGTCGATATGGGCCAGGTGTTTAAGTAAAAATTTAAGACCGCATTTTTTTTTCTGAAACTAGAGATAATATAATATTGAAAATATATTTTACTTTTTTATTTTCTTCTAATTTAACAGAAAAAAAACGATAAAAAAAATTTACAGAATGTATGCAACACTACGTACAAATACGTCACAAGGGTAAATTAAAAGTAGCTGCAGTAGAAGAATGGGAAAATTTGGATTTAGATTACATAAGTGACCTGATAAGAAGCCTTTCATGGAGAATGTGAGATGTTATTAGAGCCAGAGGTGACAATACCAAATACTAATATGTTAAATTTATCGTTTAAATTTTTTATTTTGTTACTTTGTATTAGGTATTTGATTTTTCTAGAATAATTGTTATTTTTATTATTTATGCTCATTATTTTTTGGTTTTTAATTTTAATTAAATAAAATACTTTGAAACTTTGAAAAACTTTATTCATAAACTTATGCGATACTTTTTGTGACGAGTGTATATTCCTTTTGAGTATGTTCGGTAAATCTTACTACATGATTAGTCATTGTAGGTACATTTTGGTAGTGCTGATTATTCCCTATTAATAAAACATCATTTATATTATTTTTCGGCCTACCTTACCAGAAAACCAATCATATGAACACCGAAAATAGGGCGGAAAGCATTGTTTATCAACGTAATTCATAACGCCACCATTTTTTTATTCTAGAAATGAAAAACTGTGCCTTGGATTTGACATTTTTAAATCAGACATAATATAAATTTCGACAAAATTTTACAAAGTGAGAGCATTTCTCAACCAAAATTCTATAAATTATAAAGCAAAAAAATTTAAAACACTATCACAAGAAGAGGGCATTCGATTTTTAACAGCCTCCGATTCCGAATGAAGGCGAGCAAATACGTATTAGTATAAATCCTACAATATGAGCCTGATCGTGGCGCAGCGATATACGTGCTTAACTCTCACGCAGAGGGCTCGAGTTTGAATTTCAACCATAACATTTATTTTTAAATTTTTGTTAATAGTTATAAATGTAGGCAGAAAACAGTTGTGTGTCATATTCAGTAATGCATTAGGCATTAGCACCCCTTAGCTGGTATATGTAACAAGTCATGCAACACGCTTAACAAACATAGATAGTTATAATATATATAACATTAGGTAAGTGTAAACAAAATTGTCTTGTACCCGCTAACGTACAAAGAATGTTCAACTTACATACAACATTAACTATAATAATAAAGAAATCGCAGTAAGGAACCTTAGACTTTGTCTGGATTTCATTACTTTTTAGAAATAAACAAGCAGCTCCATTGAGACTTGGCTAGTTTTTTACATAATGTTTTGTGCGATTTCACTTCTTTTTGTAGACACGTGGGCTTATTGATTTATTTTATTAGATTTTCTTATTTGACACAGTTTTTTATTATTACAAATCTTTATTTTCTTTCTATCGGTAAGACGTAAATATTTTTGGCCACCATCACCAAAAGAACCTCCTGTACACGTCCCCACCAGCATCACACGTGTACACTTGCATTTCGTCCCAATCTTCAGCAACTATAGCAGATCTGATACTAGAAGTTGAGTCAGTTCTACCATATACCAAGAAAGATATTGAATGGAAGAGAAGACCCGTCTTTGGGCATACCAACTACTTGGTAGCCATTAAGTTTATCGACGTCTTTTAATTGTATCGACATTTTATTATATTTTATAGAATAATATTTATCATTATAACTAAACAATAGTGGTAGGTAATAGCAAATAGTATAAGTAAATATATAACATATTATAACAATTCTCGCCCTTCTAATAAATACGGTAATACACTTCAATATTGTAACCTTTTAAGTACGTATGTATGCATGAAGTTAGGGCTGATAGTTACACTGCGGCCTGTAAGATCTATTGTGCCCCCTTACTTTCTATAGGTCTGATGTTTTCTCAGACTTATAGAAGCTCTTTTTGTCATATTTTCCGGAGAAAGTTTAGGACTTTGTCGGGCTTCAAATCAGGTAGATCCTCTTCTTCTATTTCGTGTGCTCCTAGGTATATGGCCCTAGAATTTTGCACTAGGTATCTGGCCCTAGAATTTTGCAAGGCAGGACATTATTTAGCACTTCCAAATTATAAATCAAAAAGACTACAAAGACACAGAAAATTGCCGAGAATAGCATGTAAATCAAAGATCATTTAAAATATTGCAAATAAACCGGGTTCCTTGTTCGTGTGTGCTTCCCGCCTCAAATTATATGCCACATATATTACATATGCGTGTACATAACCGTGCTATCATTTTATAATTACTAGTAAATTTTATTTGAAAGTCTTGGACAAAGTATAGTATTTTACTCGCATATAATGGCTATTATTCACTCAGATAATTAACGACACTCATCTACGGCTCGTGTTGTAAACTTCATTTTCCTGGATAATATAGCTACCATTATATGCTTGTTGAATAATATACTATTATACTATAAGCTACATTTACAATACTAGGTATGCAAAAATGTTTCACTCCCTGACCTAGCTTTAGCCATTATGGTTATTTATGTATTAAGGGTATAAATAGATGTTTATGCCCTGAGGGCGACGTCTTACGAATGTAACTAAGCAATAAAAACACAATAATGAACTAG
This sequence comes from Ophraella communa, assembly GCA_035357415.1. Taxonomy (NCBI): domain Eukaryota; kingdom Metazoa; phylum Arthropoda; class Insecta; order Coleoptera; family Chrysomelidae; genus Ophraella; species Ophraella communa. The sequence goes on along the minus strand of CM068985.1, from coordinate 15,679,091 downwards.
TGTGGCAAAATTAATAAAAATATCCTTTGTATAACAAAAAACAAAAAGTACAAGTACCTAATGACTACAAAATATTTACAAGAACTAGGAAAGAAAACCTGGATATTCAGTATCTATTTACTTAAAAAAAATTTTTTAAGAAGAGTCTGATTATTGTAATTATTAAATATGGTTGAAATTTTATTCTAAGGGTTTAGGCTAGTTGTTTTTTCGATTGATTTTAAAATCAAAATACACATGGATAAAACATTTACAAACACAATATTTTATCTACAAAACCAGTAATTTCAAAAGAAAAAAATTAAATAAGAATTGTCGCCCGAGGGTATACACATCTGTTTATGCCATTGGTACATACAAACTTTTATGTCATACTAGTTCGTTATTGCAATCCAATCTCAATACAAATCAGTATTTTAAAAATCCGGTTTGAATTAATAACATTGCCACTTTCTCATAGTAGGCAATATCGTTGCTAGATGAATGTTGACAATCGTAAATGTCATAAAATCGCAATATTTGTTACATGTGTCAAAGTAAGAAGTCAAAATGGACGAAGATTTTGGAGTTCCTGACGAAATTATTAAAAAAGCAAAGGAAGCAACTGAAAATCTCTTGCCACAAAATTTTAAAGAAGTTTACGATATGGAATACCAAAAATTATTAAATTGGCTACAAAGCAAAGGAGTCTAAAATTCTGTCTAGAGAAGATGTTTTAAAATTTATTTATAAGGCATCGAACGAGACATTTTTAATGAAAAAAGTTAATATTAATATTTGGAATATTTGGTGGATGTCGACGGCAAGAACTTGTGAACATGTTAGTTACTCATGTAGAAGATAGAAAATCGATTTTTGTGGTAAATGTACCATAGACAAAGACCGATAAAAACGCATTTTTACCATTATAGATGAGAGTGAAATGAACAGTTTAAAGCTAATAAGAGATTATATGTCACTACGGCCACGTGGTTGCTCAGAAAAAAGGTTTTTTCTGACCTATAGACAGGGTCGATGAACTGTACAACCTGTAGGAAAAAACACGTTTGGAAAAATCCCATCTATTATAGCGAAATATCTGAGTTTAAGTGATCCTGAGAAATATACAGGTCATTGTATGCGTCGAACGTCAGCAACTCTTCTTGCAGAGGCTGGAGCCAGTATGACCACGTTGAAGCGTCATGGTGGATGGAAGAGTACGTCGGTTGCTGAAGGATATTTAGAGGATAGTTTATCTTCAAAAAATGAAGTTTTAAGAATGCTGGCAGGTGTACCTTCCAGGTTTGGCGTTTCGGTACCGAAAGTTGATACTCAAACAATGAGACATGAATCTTTTGCTGTAGGCAACTTAACTATCTGCGGATCTTTTCAGAACTGCCAATTTTATGTTAATTCGTCAAAATAATGTTCATCGAATATTTACATAATGTATTACTAGAATTCCTTTTTTAATTATAATTAGTAAAGTTTATTAAATAAATTAAACAAAAAATTATTTCTTTTTATGCCCGTGCATAAAGTGCATAAAGTACGACATTAGATAGTTGGTAACTAAGCAATAAAAACACAATAATGAACTAGTATGACATAAAATTAATAAAAATATCCTTTGTATAACAAAAAACAAAAATTACAAGTACCTAATGACTACAAAATATTAACAAGAACTAGGAAAGAAAATCTGGATATTCAGTAGGTACCTATTTACTTAAAAAAAATTTTTTATTAAATATGGTTGAAATTTTATTCTAAGGGTTTAGGCTAGTTGTTTTTTCGATTGATTTTAAAATCAAAATACACATGGATAAAACATTTACAAACACAATATTTTATCTACAAAAACAGTAATTTCAAAAGAAAAAAATTAAATAAGAATTTAATAAGAAATGTTTTGAATTAACTTCTAACGTTTCTGAGATTATTCTTACTGTTTTGATCACCCGAAAAAGGTAGTTAACTGTTATTAAACAAATATTAACGTATAAATACGTTTAAAATATTTGAACCCACCTTGTATAATTATTAAATTTAATTTTTATTGTATTGTGTATCTTCACTTGGGCGGTTACATTAAAATTAATTTGCCGTTTTCTTTAAATATTACACAGATGCGTAACTAGTTTGGGGTCCGCTTTCTTTCGGGTAAAATTAATGGTAGCTGTTTATATCAGTTGAAAAAGCTAATTGGGAATTGTATATGTAATAATTAAAACCAAATAAGGCTCTTGTACTGTATGGGGTATTTTTAAGTTGGATGATTCTGAATTAAAATAAAAAAAGTATTGTAAACAGTGTGGTATTTAGCGATACGTCCGGCCCGAGATGATTTTTAATAAGTCAGTATAAATAATTGGGAGTAGATTTATCTAACACAAAGATAAAAGACACATTCAAAGACTTTTTTAAGTTTTTTTTTAGTTTTAAACTTTGTATACCGGGTGTCCCAGACTAATTTATCCAGGCTATATCTCTTAAATGAATAAAGATTCTCGAAAAACTGATCTATTCCATTTCTAATACAATTTAATATGGCGAAAAAAAAAGTATTCCCTAAATATTCATCCCTTAGTTACAACCCCTAACTTTAAATTTCTTAATAGCACCCTGTACATTTTTTTATAATTTTGGATTTGGTTTTCCATCGTCTATTCAAAAAATTTTTTAAAAATAAAATGGGTAATCAAGGAAATATCAGCTTATTTTTTATTTTTGTTAAATTAATCAAGAAATCCTTAAAGCTTAAAGGAACCATAAAAATAACAATTAATTAATTAATTATTACATTAGATGTTCGAGTTGTAGTCCAACTGCTGCAAAACACAGTTCGAATCTTGCTAGAAGATTTCTTGTATAAATAAAAAATAAACTAATATTTTCTTGATTACCTACGAACCTATTTTATTTTTGAAACATTTGTTGAATACACAATGAAAGACAAAATCCAAAGTTATAAAAAAATGTACAGGGTGCTATTAGGACATTTAAAGTTAGGGGTTGTAACTAAGGATGAAAATTTAGGGGATAATTTTTTCCACGCCATATTAAAGTGTATTGGAAATGGAATAGATCAGTTTTTGTCCCATTCGAGAATCTTTATTCGTTTAAGATATATAGCCTGGATAAATTGGTTTGGGACACCCTGTATATACAAAAGGACAAAGTACGATCAATCATTTTAAATTTAACAACTATTTTAAACCATCATTTCATATACAACCGTTTGTGAGTCCTTTCTACTCCATGACTATTATCTATTTTGACGTATTATGTTTATTTTTCCAGTGAATGAACCTTTTATTTTATTTTTATTTTTAGAACTTGTTCAATTTGTTCCATACATCTAAATTTGGTCGTCCTCCAATTTTTGTAATACTATTCGGTTATTAACATCAAGGATAAAGTTTCCCCAGACATGATTTTCAAAATCTAGTGTATACCTTGCCCAGTATAAATATAGGTGCACGTCATCAAAGTGAACAAATCACTCTGTTAGTTGGAGTTCCTTCTTTCTTTTGCTACTGTCAATCAGTAATCAGTATCTTTTTTCACTGTAAATTTGGTAAATATTGAAATTGATAGGCCGCAAGTTATTACAAAAGATAAATAAATGCTTTAAGAAAGGTTTCGTAATTATTTTTATATCAAATACAACTCGTGGGCTTATAAAATATAACCTTCAGATGAAAAAAGCTCATACTAAAATATTTTATATGTTGGCAAAATTGCGCTCTGTTGCCGCGTTCAAAGCTATCGTAATATTGTAGTAAAATAAAAAGAAGAATATTAGAGAAAATTCGTTTAATATTTACTAGATTCTAATACTATTTTAAATGCTTGGCAATACAGTCCCGTTATGACAGCTGTGACGTGCAACTATAATTATAATGAACAAGCTATATATTCGTATCCATGCTCAGATACGTAAAATGAACACAAAACAAATAGTATTGCACACACAGTAGAAAAAATTGACCTTTACTCTCACGTCACTAACAGCGAACAGTAATCAACACTACACTGAGAAAAATGAGGCACTATAAACTATTGTGCATGCACACTTTTTTCAACAATCGTGCCTACACATAAAGTTATTCTGCCGTGGTGCACATAAAATTATGGTTCCTCCGCCAATTAGCGACGTCACAAACTTATTTGCTGCTCGCACTATAAGATATAGGTCAAGACATCATATTGTATAACTCTAATGAACGAAAATATAAAGTGCACTGTTTAAAATACGTAATTGACAGCATTTTATATTATAATGCATTCATAATCCTATTATGTGCCTTTGCATTTTACTTTTTGATGCGTACCAGGTCGTACCCTATAATATATCGTGCCTGCGCATGATATTATTTGCTGCTGGAAGCATATCTTTATATGCGACTGCACTAAATTTCATAGTGCTTTTTTAGCTGGGCATGATCCTTTTACGTGCCCTAGTATTTTTTTCCGCACTATTTAATATCGTGACGGGATTGATATTTTTCAGGATCAGCACTTAATCTCTACACGGTGTTTTCAGACGATTAAATAAATAATAAAGGGTGTAAGAGACAACTTTCCGAAAACTTTAACAATGTCTTCAGATCATCGTCCTGATTTTTTTGTGGGAAACAAAAAAAAACTTTTGGCTCTTCATACAAACTGATTTGTTTTATTTGTATGGAGAGTCGATTTTTTTCGTTTTCGACAAAAAATTCTTGCTGTACGTTGTTTGGGATGATGGCCTACTAAAGACATTGTTAAAAATTCGAAAAGCTTTCCCTTACATTACACTCTGTATAATCAAATAAAGTGTTCTGTGTCAGTCAGAAAAGATAGGTAAAACAAAAAAATTTGGTAGTTTTTTTTGACTTCACCGAAAAATACTCGTAGTGAACGATTTGTTTAAGGAGAGTCAAAAAACGCCCGATTTTTTGTGTAAAATTTTTTTTTTGTTTGGACTATCAATTTTGACTGAAGATACCTACCTGTCCAAAGACTAATCTGATTATGAATATAATTTCACCGTTTAGAAACACCGTGCAAATATTTGTTGCTAATCCTAAAAAATATCCACACATGTCACAGTACAGTGCAGAAAAAAGTGCTGAAATTCACATAGTAATAATCTAATCACACAGAGTCTAGAGCAGGTATGTATGTACTATGTAGGTAATTTAAAAAATCTTAAAATCATACAAACATTTATTTTCCATAAGAAAGTTAATCTTAATCTAGATTAAACATAAACTTAATTAAATATAACTTTCTCAGTAACTCGTCCATTTCACACAACACAACACAGCAAAATTTAATATAGAAGTATTGAACGACACTCACGCGCGGAGGTCACAGCACAGAATGGTGTGTGGTGTTTGGTTGGATCCGGCGGCGCGGTGGTGTCGATGTCGGCGCGCGCGGGGACAGATTCCCCCCCGGATTCCCCCGATTTGTTGCATGCATGTAATGTTTATATGCATACGCACCATATTTTTTTATGAGTTCTCAAAATGCACGTAATGTTTAGTGCATACGCACAATACATTTTAGTGAATTTTCAAACATTTTTGTGCTAAGCAATAATTTTTTCAACCTGGCACGATTCTTCAACGTGCATACGCACTAAATTTTATTGTTCCTCAGGAGTAATGTACTTATTATGCAAATAATCGGGAATGTCACTATAAAATTTTCTGCGTAGTTTTAAATATATACATGCATTGCATCGAATTTTATGGTGCAACTCTTTGCACCGTAATTTTCTATGCAAAAAACTATATTATATGGTGAATTTAAGACGTCATAATTTATTGTGCTTTGATAACTGTAAATTATGATGTTAAATCCATAATTTTACTATGCATAAGAGTTCTTGCACGATAAAAGATACGACATTTGAACATAAAGTTTTGATGAGGTTTCTTGCACAATGAAGTTTAATGCCCTGCAGAATAAATATACATTCCTGTCACTATTTAGAGTAATGCGCACTATTTTATTAGTTGTAAGCAGAGTATTTCACAGTGTTTGCATAATATTTTATTACGTCGACTTCAATCCATTTTTCTCAGTGTAACTTTATATACCTCATCCTTTTTTACTACTAGTAGAAACACATCAAACAATTTATGCGTACACTTGTCTATCAAGCAATGACATACGTTTTTTTCAACTATAATTATGACCTTCGAATGTTGGAAAGAGATAGCACCAAAAAAGTATAAATGGTTGAAGAATTTATTTTGACCTCTTATGACAATTGTCATTATTTTGATACATCTAGTTTTGTCCAAAGCGTTTTATCATTTGCATTCAAATAAATTCTATAAAATAGGTTTTTTTTTGTTTTACGGTAGGCACAAAATTAACTTTAAACAACAGTTATATTTAGTTATATAAAACACAAAAAAATACTGACAAGATAAACAAATAATGAAAATATTTACGCACAAGACAAAGTAACAGTAGCCATTTTTGACTCCGATTCATTTCGTGAGGTTTTTAGGTGTGACGTCAGGGCAAAGGTCAATATTTTCGACTACAGATGTTTTTTGTCGACCACATTGTAGAAGCCTTTAAAGTTTTAGATAAATGTTCAAAATAAACTAAAAGAACGTTTTCAGAAAAGGATTTCACTTTACAAGTTTTCATATTTTTTATATTAAAATTTTTGTAAAAACATTTGGTTTTAATTTTTTTAAATATTTTGAATCTTTTTTTGTAACGCATCAGAGTTTGCACTAATAAGTTGTATATATTAGCACATTAAAATGATAATCGTACTAAAACCGCTACATTTAGATTTACAGTTTTAAACCACTAAGATTTTCAGATAATTAATTTAAAGTTAAGAATATAGACAGGATACTTTATCATGTTTTTTTAAGTGTAAAAAACGTATTTCCATATTTATGAGTATTTATATTACTTTGCACGAAAGTGCATGTTTATATGTAGATAGACTTATCTTTCTATCTTGATTAACGTTAATGAATATAACAAAGTTGAACTAGTTTCTCGGTTTGATGTATTTGGTGTGTATGAATATATTAACTGCTACATTTAGTCAACCAATTCTGAGTATACTATTATGTTTTTTGTAATCACATTGTAATTGACCAAGTACTTAATTTAAAAAAAAACTACCGAAAGATTTCGTGAAGTATTTTATCTGTAGTTTATTGAATTTAAACAGCGGTTACTTTTTTTAAAAAAAGGCCGACGTTCAATTACAAAATTGTATTAATGCCTCAATAAAATACAAGAAGAAAACGTAGATGTGTAGAATCCAGTGTAGTACTTAATTTGATTATTAAGTGAATATAGATAAGAGACATAATACTTCCAAGTTTATTAAATTATATTTATGAAGTAAAATATATTCAGGTGTTATTCTACTATTTTAATCAATGTTAAAAGTTATTCGGTTGTTTCATCCGTTATTTTGTTAATGAAACCATGAAGATTGATTAGTAACTATGAATAATATAAGTATATATACAATAATTCAACTTAAATGATGTTGGTATTTTTCTTAAAACTGTTTTTTCTAATTACTTTTCTACAGTTAGCTAGATTGCATTAAACGCAATGTCTAAAAAATTAGATAGGCAGGGAGCAGGTAAACGTAGTATACAAAAATATTTAGTCTTTTGACATTGCGTTTATAAAAATAATTGCAATTAATTTAAGAACGTGATTCCTTATTTCCTTCTATAAAATGAATACGTATATAGGTTTGATTGCTTCCCCAAAAAGTGGCGCATTCACTTAAAGTTGAGGAAAATAAATTATTTTTTATCATATCATTAATCAATGTTCAAGTTTTATCGTGAAATAAAAGTCAAACCGACTTGATAGCCGGCTACCAGTCATTACTTAATTTTTATTATGAAAATTACGGAACAACCCGAAAATGCATGACTGTAAATTTTAAGGATAATAAAAAACTCTTCGTTTTAACAAAACTTCCAATATTTATTTAAAAACTGCTTTTTTAAAAGACTCAATGACAGCCGAACGGCTTTTGTTAAAACGAAGAGTTTTTTATTATCCTTAATAAGATGGACTTCCAAAAAGTAAGGGTTAGTACAATCAATTTAACTGTAAATTTTATTTATTTACTTAAAAACCACAAAGTTTATGAAAGAAATCAAGAAGAAAAATACATATTTTTTTTATTTTCAAATTGTGTTCTGTTAAAATGTTCTGTAAAAAGAATTGTTAATGGTTATAAATTTCAAAGTATCAAATTTAGGTATTTCCTAGCTTAGAAATTAATTAAGTAGGAAGTACCTAAAATCAAGTTGGTGAAATCGGGTATGTGTACTGGTTGAAGGTATATTATTTTCATCGATATCCTGTATTTCCACAGATTTAAGAATCTTCTCTGAAGTTGTAGTTTTATTTTTGATAGAATTATCCATGCATGCCTACACAGTAGAACATTTCCATCCTCCGTGTCTTTTCAGAGACATTAAGTCACCTCTTGCTACTAAAATGGTAGCAGAAATGTTTTAGTTTTAGTTTTCAGTATTTTAATAATCAAGTTTTTACCTGATTCTTCAATATCAGAAATCTTTATATCATTTAATTCTTGCTTTTAAAATGCACCACTAATTCCTATTATGAGAAATGTTTTCGTTAACAAATGCTCTAAGTCTGGAGCAGTACTAAAACTTGTTAATTTCTTCAGGTGTGAGTGTTTTAGATTTTTTACCAGTGAAGCCATCTGACAATCTCTTCAGAAAAATGCACGTAATTTTGGATAATTTTCTATATTTACCTCATGTTTGATATTGATGGTTGACCTTAACATAGATTCAAATGCCCATAGATACGATGGCTTATACTTGTCTAGTTGATCAGAACTTTATCGTCTTTGTCTTTTGCGCCATTGCATAAATTTTGCAACAACCCTTGGAGGTTCTAAAAACTCATTATACACTTGTATAAATAGTACAACTAAATCAAATTAAAATGACATTAAATAATACTTTAATTTTTTTGATATTGAATTTGATAATGCTATATTCATGAATTTTAATATCAACTGATAAGTAATTTTACCGGTCCCCCTGAGGCGCATGCGGCAATTTGAATTTTTAAGAATAATTTGTCGATAATCCAGGTAAGCTTTGAATTTCAAACTACGTTGCCACAATTGTGTGAATAAATAAACTAAGTGAAAAGTGTTTGGAAAGACGAAAATTGTTTTATAATTGAAACATAGTAAAATATCATACGTAGGTACAGTATATTTATTTTGCAAATAACTTTACCTATTTTATTATAGGAGGTTCAATTAGGGATTTAAATTTGACCTTCATATGAACATAATATCGTGGGTGTACTGCGAAAAGTGACTTCAAAAGATCATATTAGTCCAGGCGTGCTGTACTTTTAGACGGAAATTCTGATACCTGGAATGTAACAGTTGGAGGTGGTAAAGGGGCTTATAACACATGAAAAAAAAATACCTTAACTAATTCAATTATGATCATAAACTTTTTAGGGGTGAAAAAGGGATAAAAAACTGAAGTATTGCTGTTTGCGGCTAAAATTGACGTCAAAATGAAAAGTGCCCAATAGAAAAGTTGTAGATCATGTAAAAATCTAAAACTTTTTTTCTGGTAATTTTCTCACATAACCTCAATTTTTCGAGGAAAATGAAAAAAAAAACGATTTTTCGTTTTTAATTTTTAATTTTCCAACGGATTCGTCAATCTTGGTAAAACTTGGTGAAAACTTACCTTTTTATGTCCAAAATAACCTCGAATTTTTTCAACCGTGTAACATAATAATTTTCCGAGAAAATTGATTTTTCTGGAAAAATCTCTTTTTTTTCAACTGTAAAGTTTGCTCAGAAAATATTATTGGAAAAGATTTTCCTGGGGCTCATTTTTTTCGTTTTTACGTCTACTTTCACATGAAATAAAAAAAATACACCTCTCATTTAAAAATGTGCTCAAAAATAAATAAAAAGCAAAAAATAAATTTTGCAACAGCTAAATTTGCAATAATTGTTAAATTTTTGTTATAAAATATTAAAATATGCAAAAGCCGACTCTTGCATTACATTCTACGAAAAAAATTACAAAAGAAAATGTATTTCATTATTTAGTCGGATTTTTATTTCATTTGCACTCAAGTCTATTAATGAAGTTAATAATCCGAGCGGGGATTTAATGGTTTTTACCATTGTTGTATGCTGATTTGTTTATATTATTTTGTTTTTCATTTTCCTCAAAAAATTGAGGTTATGTGAGAAAATTACCAGAAAAAAAGTTTTAGATTTTTACATGATCTACAACTTTTCTATTGGGCAATTTTCATTTTGACGTCAATTTTAGCCGCAAACAGCAATACTTCAGTTTTTTATCCCTTTTTCACCCCTAAAAAGTTTATGATCATAATTGAAATAGTTAATGTATTTTTTTTCATGTGTTATAAGCCCCTTTACCACCTCCAACTGTTATATTCCAGGTCTCAGATATTCCGTTTTTTTTATTTTTTTGGTACAGCACGCCTGGACTATATCTTTATCTAGAAAAATTGACCAAGTCAAATTTTAATACATATTGACAGTAATAAGTCACTTCTTAACAGTAAGTCGAATTTAAGAAAACGTGACTTGGTCACTTTTCGCAGTATACCCACGATGTTATCTTTTAATATAAAAACTAAGCAATGAGGGTAACACCTATCCCAAGTTTTGACATTTGAGACAGTTCTGTTTTAATGTTTAAGTAGTTAATTTAAAGTTAGGTTAGTTTAATCATTCAGGGGCGTACATATATGCAACTTATTTAAATTTTATAGTCCAATAAAAAAACAGACGCAGACAAAGTTATTAGAAAGTTCTCGTGTCAATTTACGCTACGCTAATACGGTACCGCTATGAATACGGTATTTTAAATTTAATTTAGGGTTCTTGAGGTAAAATCCGCTATCCGCTAGCTTTTTTTTACTTTTTAAACCTGATTTTTATTTGATTTCCTAGCAACGTTTGTTTTTAAACAATATGGAAGGGATATTAGAAAATAAGGTTTTTAAGGCTGTTCTACAGTTTTTCCATCGAGCGCAGTTGAGAGGTACCGCATCTATCCCATAACACTCATATAACACTGGCTTTAGTGTTAATACCTACACTTAAACGTCAAATAGTTCTCTCTTATTTCAACGCTCAATGACAGTCCTCTCGCACGTCGTGTGCAACACGGACTGGCCCCAAATGTGTGTTATTGCGTTGACATAATGTCACTTTTTTTTATCTATAAATATTAACGTCTAATTTATAATCAAATTTTCTAAATCAAAATCAGACTATCAGGTTTGTAGAGAAAAATGATTTGAGCCGACAACACCGCGCAGCCAACTTTGTATAAATTTAAAATGGCCGCGCATACGCCTCAGGATGAAGGACAGTTAAAATACACCTTTACCTATATTATTTACTATTTAATAGTAATGTACCCAATTATTGAAAATAAATTTAAATATGTGATCCCATAAATATAAAAAATTGTACGCTAGTGGTAAAATATTTTTCTTTACAAAGAATAGCATTGCTCAAATTTTTGTTCGGTTACGAGGTATAGTTGTGTTTTAAAAAAGTATTGTCTTTGTCTTGGATCGACCATTTCGTAAATCCGTACATTCATTAAGTTTTTGTTTTTGAGTGGACGATTTACGACAAAGCTCCTAAGTACCATTGAATAACCCTTCAACAAAACATAACATAAATAGGTTATTTTTAAAATTTTGTCTGTAACTAGACGTGACTCGAATTTAAATCGAAAGTACTTATATTTATTATTATCCAATCAGTGTTGAACTTATTTTTCATTAAAATTGGGTGATTTTATTTGAGTTGTTTGTTCGTTTTAGTACAACTAAAACAAATGTACAATTCATATCATTCAAATTGTTGGATGTAAAAAAGGCTATTTAAATAAATAATAAATACCCACAGCTCAAAAACTCCGGTACTTTCTTCAAATTCTATATTTTTAAAACTACTGCAATTTGAATACTCACACCTTCGACCAGTGAGATAGATTTAGATTAGGTTGTCTTAGGTCGTATAAGCCAGTTAGACTTCTCTGCACTTCGACCTACGAAGATCTTTTGTCTACCTTAATCTACTTGAATTCTAGAACGCCAATACTTCTAGCGAAGTTCAGCAGCTTTATAGAGGGTATATTCCTAGTCCGCCTAGTATATATTCTGCCGTTTCTTTAGCGCAAACGATAGTTATCACTTTTCGATTTGCTCTTTATTTTGTAGTCGGTCCTCTTTCCAGGAATGGGGTTCCTTTTTGTTGTAGCTTTTTGTAAGACCACAAAAGAGCTCCGGGCGAAGGAGACCCTTATCCTTCTGTGACCTGGCACTCACATCAAGTTTCTTAAGGGATTGTTTACATTCCCAGACTAATTTTAACTCGTAAATAAAAGACCTCAGCGCCTTTAAAGCTGCCTGACGGTCTGTAAGAATATAGTTGATGGTCCTTCTCTACGTAGTAGATGGTGTCTCTACGTAGACACTCCTGGAGACTGGCGTTTATCCTGGAAAGATAGTGGGGGCATTACAAAGGAATTTGGTAACCATTGAGATGATTTTTAAGTAATTTTACACAATTGTTGTCTTTAATTTCAATATGTTTAAGGCTATGCAATAGTAATGGGTGACTCACAGTATCAAAGCCTTTGGTTAGATCAAAATATACAGCCAGACATGTTTCACCTCTATCTAGGGTTTCTTGTATTTTATTGATTAATTTCAAAATGGCGTCCTGTATATTTCTTCCCTCTATTAATACATTTTGTCTGTTGGATAAGATTTTATATTTCTTTAAATAACTTTAAATTTAATTTTATTTCTATAAGTTGTTCAACTATTTAACCAAAATATTATTAGTGACAATGGTCGATAGTTACCAAAGTTTTTTTTTCTCCTGATTTGTAGACAAAAATATATTAGTTTAGTCTTTTTATTTATAATAGCTTTGTTCGGGTTTGCCAATTCGGTGTTTTCATTACAAATAAATCAATGAAATTCCTTTGTAATCATATAGTAAATTATAAATATTTAATCCTAAACTCATTACAACGCAACAATTCTGGTTATTTTTTATATAATATTAAATTGAAAGTAAGTTAAAATCCATAAATTCAAATAGAGAAGTCGAAACGGTCGTGACGTCAAAACTCGCATATCGATAACAGTTTGTTTACATTTAATGTGTGGTAATTGAGAGAGTTGGACTTTAAAGGCCGGTTCATGCAACGTTCATTATAATTACATTATCATTAAGAAAAGTTGAGGTACTTGCTTCGGCAGTACATATACTAAAATTGGAACGATACAGAGAAGATTAGCATGGCCCCTGCGCAAGGATGACACGCAAAATCGTGAAGCGTTCCACATTTTTAAGTAACATGATCTGTCCTAACCTAAATGTTTATCCATCCCTATCCTGGGTTTTATTACCGAGGTAACATCCCCATGGGTTGTGCAATGCTCCGCCGTTGCCCCGGAGCGAGAAAAGTTCATTCCTTTGTTGTTATGTTGAAATATTAACATTAACTCACCAATCTAGTAGTTAGAAGTTTACGAATAAGTAATTTGTGTAGATTATTCGCAAGTTGAGCTCGTTAGTAGTTTACGCTTTTATGGCTATATAGTTTTATATTGCAGAAGAAGAACTACACTGCATAATTGCAACAGGCAAGACAATATGCAGTGTTCCCAAATGTGCTGGCAGATGCACTAGTATGCAAGCCAATAATCGAGAAAGAAGAAGAAGAAGAAGAAAAGTTGAGCACCCAATTTATAGTGGAGGCGTTCATGCAACACATTAAGGCATTACAATTATATTAAGCCCACTAAGAAGTTGGGAACTTTTAACTTTTCATTTACATTATATTATATTATTCTTAGTGGAAACAGTAAAAGCGCATGCCCAGTACGATAGCATGGAAATAAGAATTCGTATTTATGTCAAAATTCCTATGTTTAGGTTATGTTGATATTGAAGGCCGGTTTTGTGTTTGTGTTTTAATATTCTGATTTTATTGATTCTTTATTTTTTAATTTTTTTCTTTACTTTTAACTTCTATAAGTTGGTACTTCGCATAACGGAAAAATATCAATAAATCTATTTATCGCACTTTCTCCGTTTACTGTAGAATACACTTCATGCCATGAGGATTCTAGTAAACATTTCTCTAATTTATTTATATTTCTTTTACATTTATAAAATATTTTGTTTCATTCTTTGTTATCAGTTTTGTTACTAAAGAATATTTGTATCATAGTTGTAAAATGATCACATTGGTTCGGATTACTAATGGAATTATATTACCTTATAAATATATGATAAAAGCATGTTTTAGCATTTTTTGCACTCTGTAAGGAACATTTATTGCTAAATGATAATCAAATTCACTTAAATCTTTAAGCATTCATTTGATACATTCGTTAACTCGAGTAAATGTTGATTTGTTCAACAAAATGATACGAATAAATTGTGAGCTAAAATAATATAGTTACCATTCAGTTGTGTTTAGTTTATTGACCCATGATCCATTAACTTTTTTAGTAAGTGACAACAACAAATATCTGATTTCACAAATACTACAACTACATCACACTCATTAATAATTCCTTCGTTATAAATCAGTCTATATCCATCTAATACAAATAGGTAGATATATGCCAGCAATATTCCACTTTTCCGCGTGAAAATAATACACTCAAAAGTTGTATCAATTTGTACCATAAATTTTTAAAAATAAACAAAAATTCATGTTTTTAGCTAGACTTCTAATGTTGTCTAATGTATATACCAATTTTAAGTTGTTTTTTTCACTACTAGCCAATATACCTAACTTTATTGACTTTTTTGAGGTAGTAAAGTTGTTCATTTTTAACCAAGGTAGAAAAAAACAGGGACTAAATCTCAATCTATTTGACAGAATGTGACGCTAACTGATGAAAAGACAAAATGAAAATAGAATATTAAACAACGCATTTCATATAGCTTTCTTTATGACACGAGTTCAAGTTTAAAAAACGAATCGCAAAGCGGTAACTTATACGCAGATTCATAATCCTTTCTGATCCCAAGGGAAATTATTATCCAGTCTGCGCAGGTTAAAGTTTCATTCACAACCAGCAATTTACAATTAGTACTTAGAATTAGTAGTAAAAGCTTGGTATATGACTAACAATATGATCATTGACAACTTTTAAATTTACATAGATATGATTTTATTTTATAAATAATTTGACTTAAAACTTTTTTTTAAATTCCAAATTAAAGTTAATTAAAGTTTTTTATGTTATATTTACCAATTTGTGAACACCAATTTTGTTTTAACTTACTTATTCCTTGAAAATGAAATAAATATATTTCGAGAGCTTGGAAAACAAGTAAAAGAGTTTTCTTGAAAACATTGCCGTTTACCCCAATAATTCTGGTATAATATATATTGTGATGGTTTGATTTTATAGATTTTTATCTTAATTATGTTATTAAATGAAGTGTTTGTATTATTAACTGATATATACTTTATTTTTAAATTAACGCCCTAATAAAAATATGCTAGCTCAATAAATTTTGATTTATTTAGACACTCGACTCTTTATCCTGGATAGGATTCAAGTAAAACTCAATTGAACTACTCTATAAAACATCCAATTATAATTAAAAAATTAATTTAACACATGAATTTTATAAACTATAATTTTTTTATCAAAGATTTATTGCATGCTATGTACTACCTAATAAAATGGAAATACCCAGTGAAATATTTAATAAATGCTAATACATGATTTTAACTATAGTCATGCGAAAACACAAACAATGTTATTAACGAATGTACCTCAAATAACTGTTTTTCCGTTGGTAACGATATCGATGCTGCTGGTCCCTGCTAGTTAGATAATCCGCAAACACACCTGCTTGGTTGTATGGTAGACAAGATGTCCACAAAGGTTAAAAGAAATTTTATTAATCTTACCAAAATTCAGATTGATATTGATGAATCACACTATTTAGTAAGTATACTTTGACTATATTTAATTACTTTGATTCTAATATTTTTGCTAAATAATATAATTAAATTCAACTTTTGTTAAAAGTGACCTTATGATACCAGTTTTTACTGCATTCAAGACGTCGTGATCAATTTCAATTGCGAATAAGAAAGCGAAAACCAAAATTCACGGCCTTTTATACCTTTTCCCTAATTATGACACTAATGACATTAAATTAGCAATCAATTGTTTCAATTTGCAAAATTTAACCTAAATTTACATAAAAGGTTAAACATTTTTAACATATTTAAATGTTCCTTTAATAATATATAGAAAATCTGCATTCTTACATTTATGAAAAAGCTTAATATATTTGTGTTACAATAACGTTCTGGATGTTCAAGTAGGTGTTCTGCATAGTTCAACTTATCTGGTTGTTGTAATCTATATGCTCTTAAGTGTTCATTAAATCAGCATGATATAGTTTTTTTCTGGTTTTTCTATATCATTGCACAGTTATACTGATCTTAGAGCGAAATACATCCAGGATAATTCCTTAGGGCTAATAACATCTAGGCTTTAATATTGTTATGTCTTATTACTTCCTTACTTGGTCTAGACTTATTACTTATTACTTCCTTATTTGTTCTAGACTTTGCTACTTATCAACGTCAGGTACCTAGCTACAAACAAAATGTAACTTCAATAGTCAATCTGACGATGCTAGTTATTAGCGAATCAGCTGTCATTGCATTTAAAATCGTATTTTGCGAATAAATAGTGGAAATTTAATTCAACCGTTTAATTGTTTATTGTTCTTAGTAAGATAGACTTCCACAAAGTAAAGGTTACTACAATCAATTTCTTTAAATAAGGATGTACCTAAATCAGGTGCTTGAGTGTTAATTAATTTGGTACTGGACATTGTGAATGATCATAATTCTTTAATTTAAATTTAAATTTTACTAATTCTAAGAACTAAGTGTAATTGTAATTTGCTGGTTGTGAATGAAGCTTTATAGTGTTATTACTGAAAGATTAATTTTAATAAACAAGCTCACCGATTAATTTTTCTACTTATTTTTTTTTTAATATTTGGTATAGTCTATATATAAAAAACTCAAAAGCTAGCTCAAAAATCAGTTATAGGTACCTAATTTTATTTGTAAAAACATTACCATCCCAATAGAACTTTTATGAACTTCGCGTTAATTACCAATATTATCTAAAACCTAAACAGTACACTACCAATATTACAGGAGCGCAAATGAAACACCATAAATACAATGGTAAACATTGCTGAGAATGAAATGAATTCTACAAATAGATGCGATATCTCTGAAAACAATAAAAATTTAAGATAAACAAAATTCATGATATAAACAAACATAAGCTGAAAAGCAGGTACCTATTTTAGTTTTTTGTCTAATATTGAAGAAATGATGTGAAGAATTTCTTTAAATTCACTATATTTTATGTGAGTTATTTTGTTCATACCTTACAAAAGCTTTGCTTTTAAAATGTATAAAACAAATAAAACGGTATAAAAGGTATAAAACACTTTTTGTTTGAGTTATGTTTCTCTTAACTACCTTAGCAAAGAAGTCATAAATACCTATTCAGTATACGTGGGCTCATCAACTAATATATGATTTATTGATTGTTGATATCTGTCGACAATAGCAAGTTATATTATTTGTTATTTCAAATAGAAAGTGTATTATTGATAAATCGTTGTCTTGTTGCAAGGAGATTCCATCGATAAAAAACAAGTGACTCATTGTGCCAAGTTGTTCGACCTTCGACAAAAAAAATTTATCTTACATCTTATAACAGTCAATTTATTATGAACAACTTTCTTCACTCCGCGATAGTAGATATATATATCTACAAGATCCACTCGGAATGATTTTTGTTATTTTTATAGTTTAGTTCATTTAATTTTGTTTTCTATTTAATTACATAACCTGTGTAACATAAGCATTTACAAAACATATAAAATCATTTCTATATTTGGTAGAGACGTTTACAATAATTATTAAAAATAATCTTATGGTGTAAATAAACGAAATGACCTATTTGAATGTGATTTTTAATCCCAAAAATAAAATTAATTCCAAAGTTTTCAGTCTACAACCCTGCCTTGCCTGCCACACAGAAGACTTCGTGATTAGAGATACATCAGAAAAACCGTGGGATATAGTATATATAGATGCAAGAGGTCCATTGGTAAAAACAATAAATGTAATCGATATTGCATTACAAAACTATGCGAATTAATAAAATATACAATAATAATACCAGTAAAAGATAAGTAAACTAAAACCATAGGGGAATTTTTTATAATTTTATAACAAACTACGGGTTAATGAAACAAATTAGAACGGATTTAGGGACAGAATATAAAAAATAGATAACTTCTGAATATTAAACATAATTTTTCAACCGCGTATCATGATAAATCAATAGGTATTTGTGGGAAATTACAACGATCTTTGAATGAGTAAATGTATAAAAGTGAATGGGATAAATGGTGTAAAATGCTTGCTTATTGTTAAAATACTACGCCCAACACTTATAACGGTTATACACTGGATAATCTAAGAACAGAAGTACAATCATGTACAACATTGATGATTATCAGTTATCATTGTATTATCACCAAGAGTTAAAATTTACAATTTGTACATGACAGAGCTAGACACTTTTTAATAAAACATAAATTAATCAAGCAAAATATTAATAAGCAAACAGCCCTAATACAACTTTTTAAGGTAGGAGATTTAGTCTGGTTAAAGAGGGACGAAAGAACAAAGTTCGTTTCAATATACACTGCCCCATTTCAAGTTAGGTAGTTAGATGGGTAAAGTTCATGATACAAATATACAAGGTATGATATCTAGCGGTTCAAAACTCGTCAGATCTGCGCATGTGACGTCACTTGTGATATTCTATAGCGCGTTTCAACATTAATATATAGGAATATGATATTTATTTAGTCGATTTATTGTTTAAAACTTTTATTTGTAGGTTATTCAACATTATTTATCAAAACCAAATTCAAATCATACATGTATGGCTTAAAATTGAGAATAAATAAATTGAGAATAAATTGTTAAATTATATTTTTATTCGAGATTTAATTAAGGGGAACGATGGTAGACGTAGACTAGGTATAATAATTAAGTAATTAGGCACCCGCATACAGCACACCACATTTTAATTAATTAATTTTATATTTTCCTGGAGAAATTTAAAATTATAAACTGTAAACAATGGCGTCTGGTCATAAGTGACGTCACTAACCACGCCCCAAACATGCGATATCTTATCTTGTATATTTGTATCATGGGTAAAGTTAAGATATTAGTAGAGTCCGATAAAATCAAGGAGGCCCTTAAAAATCGACTGTTTTCATAAAACGACATGTATTGTAATGTAGTGAAAAAACAATACAAATAAAAACAATACAATACAGACACAGTGATAAGCGAGACTTATGTAAGGACACTTTTAATAGTATATTAAACAAGGTATTTTATATGGGTTTCTGTTATGACACGAGTTCAAGCTTAAAACCGAACCGTGAAGCGATGAGTTTTTTAAAGTTCGAGTGTCACAACAGCCATATGAAATAAGTTGTTTATAATATTTTTCATATTTTGTCATTTTTTAAATTAATTTACTATTTTTTTATTAATTTTGATTTTAAAAAGTATGTTGGTAGCTTTGTGTAATTTATAACATTTGACGTTTTGAAATTTAAATTTTCAAATGTTAATGTTTTAACATTAACATAAAATTGATAAATTGCTATTAGCCACCAATGGCATTTGTCAATAGTCTTATCATTAGATACTTCACTCATGTTACCAACAATTAAAAACAAAAATTTGCGTGCGTAAAAGTGCTGACATTACGATACGCAAATGCGTTTTATAATGAAGATTTTTATCAGCGCAAAATATAAAAAAGAACTTTATTCTATATTTATTTTATCCATGACTGATTTTAGATCAGTTTGGTGTTTCTATTCGAAAAATGCACTCAGTTTTTCGATTTTTTTAACTATGTCGAGTTCAGATTCAGATGGAGAAGACATCATTAATTATTATCGTCACCGCAAGCTATGGAGAATACAGAGAGAGCATTGGATACATCCATATATATATTTAAAAGGAAATGCCAATATAATAAGGTTATTTGTAGAGCTCTCCATGCTTCTCAACCTCCTTGACGAACTTTAAGTTAAGTTTCTGGTCATTGATTTCCAAAAATCGCAAAAAAAATTAATATATTATATTAGCACGAATACCACATGGTTAATTGTAAGTACAACGCAACTACAACCCCGGGAAACGATAGCGTACAACCAATTAAAAACTAAATTGATTGTACTAACCCTTACTTTTTGGAAGTCCATCTTATTAGGAATAATAAAAAACTCTTCGTTTTAACAAAACTTCCAATATTTATTTAAAAAATTGCTTTTTTAACCTTAATGACAGCCGTTTCGCTAGACTTAGCATCGTCAGATTGACATATTGAAGTTACATTTTGTTTGTTTGTTTGTAGCTAGGTACCTGATGTTTATTAGGTAGTTATAAGGCTAGACCAAGAATGGAAGTAATAAGACATAACAATATTAAAGTCTAGATGTTATGAGCCCTATAAGGGATTATCCTGGATGTACTTCCCTCTAAGATCAGTATAACTGTGCAATGATATAGAAAAACCAGGAAAAAACTATATCATGCTGATCTTTACAATAACTTAATATATTTGTGTTACAATTACGTTTTATCTATGTATAAAACTACTTTTAATTTTATCGCATCGTGTGCGGACACCGCAGCTATACGATACCAAAATTATAAAATAAGTGCACCCGCAACTGATTTCCAACTTTTGTCCCAAAACAGTTGCTCCGTGAGTGCAGGGCCTTATATTTTATCCAGACTCTCGTCAAAGAAGAGTGTGGAGACAATCTGAAAATATGGATCGCCTTAGGCATGACCAGATAGTTCATACGTACAGGGGTACCGTTATAGTATGTATGATGGTATGATGTATTGCAACCTTAATCCCATTGACGATATATGGAATATGATTCAAGAAATAATTAGTTCACATATCGGCAACATTTACACTCCCTTTCGCTTACGATAGTATCTGATATCCTAACGAGCAAACATACTTCAACAAGAATCGACAATATTATTTTATGGATGCACAATAGATATAGAGCAGTCATAAATCAACTTGGATGACTTTATACTAATGTATGTTTTTGTTTCATTAAAAAAGGTTTTGGTGCCAGGAAAAAAATGAATTTTAAAAGAAATTGTACCTCTGGCACTCTAGTGTTTTAGAAATTTATCAACCGTAATGTTTTTATTATAATTCATATTTTTATTTTTTTTATTTTTTTATATATTGATATTTTAAATCCTTAAGAAAATAAATATGTTCATCCACCAAAACACTAAGGTCACATACAAAGACGATATAAATAATATTTAATAAAAAGTATGCATGTATTTTTCATCTGTTTATGACCTCAAGGTCGAATACACGTGTACGTCGTGGAAATATTCAAAGATTTATGAAGCAAAATTCATATTTTCATCTCTGTCCCAGATAAAGAGGTTCGACAAGCTCTAAAAATGTTGAAATTTATAATAAAAATACTAATTTTAAACTACTATCGCTACCTACTGTACATTATTATAAAAATTACCAGATTTTTCACTTAATTCAGACAGGTCTACCAAATTAGAAACTCTTAATGTGTATCGACAAATGTTAAAATTATTTTTGATTTAATTAAATGTTCAAATCTAATAAACTCTATATTTATTGACTGATTTAAACTAAAACTATCTAATAAAATGTTTCGTTTTAAGTTGGGTTATGTTCAGTGTACTTCGTCTCGGAATCACTACCCTAGGATACTTTAAGACGGGCGGCGGTCCCTCACACACTCTCCATTTACTCTGCCACTCATAAACATTTTCTTCTCTCAACCATACTCTCCACTGCCTTAGTCACCTCCATCCAAATTTAACTAAGTTAAAGCGTTTTTAAGTAGCAGAGGTTTGTCAAGCGTTTATGCAACCTGCCCTTTGTGTGTTATTTTATAGTTTTTAACTTAATTTTAAATGGTAAGTACTCTTGTCTGTCTTTTACACACAAAATACTTTTTGACTTTACTTTTTACTAATTACCTCTTGAATGTCGCTATTTATTTAATTCACTGACTGTCTGATTGGTATTAAATCCTTTAACTATGACTGATTAAAACCTCTATTAAGAGACTGATGTTTATAGCTTCTTAGGTTGATCTGAAAAAGGACGTGTCGACGGCCGTTTAGATAAGGCAGTAAAGTGGTTTGTAAGACGTGCAGCTGTCATACTGCCTCGAATGAATACAAGTGATGATCGGCTACCATAGGCAATAGCCCCCCAAACCATTACTCCAACTGTCATGTGTACGTGTCTGTCTCGTCGCTCTCCACGGTGGAGTCTTACCCCTCTACGGCCATCGTGCATGTCTAAACAAAATCGCGATTCATCGCACCAATTCAAACGTTGATAGCAATGGTTCTGGGTCAAAGCAAGCACTATTCGTGGCCAGTATACAAACAGTCCAAAGGCTCGAATGCGACGGTATAGTGTACGCATAGTAACAGGTCTACTTTCCTCTCCACACCATTGATCAGCGATTTGACGAGTAGTAGCAAAATGATATCGCAGAGCAAGTAGCCTCTACCTTCTTTTGTCCACACACGACACATACGCATTACCGTCATTGCCGTACAACTAACACGAAGGGCAATTTGGCGATATGACAAACCCTTATCTCTATAGGCAACAATTCTACCCCTAAAATGTTGAATCTGGAACCGTTGGCGAAACTGATACCGAAAACCGTTTACACTACCACTACACCAACCCACACTTTTATATGCCTGACGCGCGTTTCGATAACCAAGTTATCTTCTTCAGAGACCAAAGGTAAACTAAAACTATGTCTACAAACTAACCTTATATAATATATAATATTTTTAGCGCCAAATGTTTTCGTGGTAAATCTTTTGGCGACAAAGCCAATTTTTAGCGCGAAAACATTTATACAATAAGTTTTCTTATAATAAACTATAAAGTGGACTATCTGGGATAGGTCCTTTGTCCTTATTTAATCTATTTTTACACTTAATAATTTCTATACTTTCAAATGCATCCAACAATCTATTGTTCGATACATTTTTTAACAATTTTAAACTATCTACATTTACAGAATGGTTTTTGGTAAAAGCATGTTCGGCAATACTAGATTTTTCTTTGCGTCCATATTTTAGATGAGCTAAATGTTCTTTAAATCTAGTTTTAACCGATCTTTTTGTTTGCCCAACATACTTTTTATCACAATCATTACAACTTATTTCATATATACCGCTTTTTTCCAGATCTTCTCTCTTATCCTTCGGATTTCCTATCAATTGTCTCAGGGTGCTACTAGTTTTATGAACTAAACCTAATCCCACCGTGCCGAAAATTCGGTCTCTGAAGAAGATAACTTAGTTATCGAAACGCGCGTCAGGCATATAAAAATGTGGGTTGGTGTAGTGGTAGTGTAAACGGTTTTCGGTATTCTACCCTGTCAAAATCGGTAACATGGTGATAATTTTGATGTATTTGAACTCGAGGCATTTTATTACACTGACTACAATTAAACTAAAGAGCAATAATTAAAAATTTTCTTTACCAACCGGTCTTCATAAATCGTTTTTTTTTTATTTAAATTTATTATTATAAAAACTATTAAAGATAAAACATTGATATTGTTATCATATCATTCTTTAAATATAGTCATTCTGTTGTCAAAAAGTTAAGATTAAGAAATTAATTATTCCTCCTGGGTGTAACACTTCTAATGTTCCTGAGTATATTATTCCATTATATTATACATAATAAATGATATTGATTAAATTATACAATAATAATATTACAATTAAATGAATGAAACTTTCCCGTATACGTTAAGCTTATTCTTTATGTGTGTGGTGGACAATAAATCCATCTATCGATCCATGGTAAAATTATTTTTATAAATTATAATATGATGCAATTTCTGTTGAATTATCTATAATTGTCTATTTATTTTATTTTTATGTGTCTCAATATATGTGGTTGGTTAGTAGTTTCCTTAGGTCTTTGAAGGAGATAACTTGTTGTCGAAACTCGCGTTAGTGGATTACACGTTTTTGTCGGTGTACTGGTAGTGTAAATTGTGTTCGGTATCAGTATGGCCAACGGTTCTGGACACATTAATAAATAAATAAATTGATTACCTAATGCGGCTTAATATGGAAAAAGGAACAAGGAAAAATAATTTAAAAAAAATAGCCGAATAAAAAAGGATCTCTTAAAACGATATTTTGTAAATGTGAAAATATATGTAAATTTTTATATATCCGTGTAGAAGCTACGCCGCTGGTGATTGACAGTAAGTTCTTTCAACATTATATTGAGCTGGCGCCAATATAAATCGGTGTTACAATTAATGAGATTATATTATTATATACCAAATACGTGTGAAATTTAAAAGTCTATTAATTATTTTTGACAATATTTAGCGTAAAATATAATTATGTAACTTGAAAGGTTGTTGCTTTACGAATAAAAAACTCGCAGAAAAAAAGAGACAATTTGAATGTAGGAATTATAAGTTGATTATTTTAAGTACATGCAAGATACCTGCATGATGTATCTAGTTGGTAAATATTGATAATAATTTTAATAAAATATTAACTTTACCTTTTTAACACAATTAATTTTTTTAATATGAATAAAATAAAAAAGAGTACAACAGGTGACGTCGATTGTGATGAAGAAGAGAATATTAAATAAAAATTGAAAAGAAAATATCTGCACTACATGTCTTATATTATTTAATTATATCTTTAGAATTACTATAATTAAACTTCCCATGGGTATGAAATAAAATATTAAAGAAAAGGTTATTTACGAAATACCAATAATTTTATGTTGTCGAAATATCAAAATGTGGAGAAGAATTTTTAGAAATTTTAAAATGTCATACTTTAAATACTATTTTTTATAGTTTTTTGGTAACTAAATTTAAAATTTTTAAACCATTTACTATCTTTTGTAAATTTTGTTTTGAAGCATTAAAAATCATCTTAAGAATTAAAGACTAGCATTTAAACAGTATAAAATTAGTGATCAGTTTTGCAATTAAGCATCAAAGTAGTTGGTATCTATTTAACAAAATATAATGAAATTCAAAAGAATACACAATATTAAGAATAATAAAAAACTCTTCGCTTTAGTACAATAAATTTAATACACAATATTGTCAAATACATCTTTCTAACCTCCTTATGTTCAAAGAAGTGTCGTTTTCCTAATACTAGACAACAAAAAATGGAAAATACTAAAAAAGTTCATTTTAATTCGGTTTAATAAATTTCAGTGCTTGTGTTTTATACACACTATGTAGGAATATAGTCGCAAATTTTAATACAAAAATTATAAATATTTATTCTGTAAGCGTTTATTTATTATCAAAGATATTTTGAGGAATAAAATATTTTGTTTGTATCATTAAATTATAATTTGCTTGTATGATTTAAATAAACAATTTAAAAACTTTAGAAATATGTAGGTAACACGTTATTCTATTAATTTCGAATTTTACTTAAACTGCTTACCTTTATTGCAATATTATAAATAGGCACAATTCAATGAAATATACCGGCGCGAAAAGCACTTATAATGATGTAATATTAAAGGTACCTACTTTACTACTACTCGACGCAATCAATGCATGATCAGTACTGATTGTATGGATACGGAGGTCGTACCCTCTTTTAGAAAAAGTCTTAAAACCTCAATAACGATGCGCGTTTTAAATGAACCCAGATGTTATGAAACTGAATTTTCCTTTCTAATTTAATAATTATTGTTTCCCCAAAAAATGTATCGTTTGTAATCATAAAAAGTGATATTGAATACAGGAAAAAATAGACATATAGTAAAATTAAAAGAAATAGCGTTGCACGTCATAAATTTCAATGTCTTCATTCGTCAGTGATAACACAATATTTAAAAAATAAAAATATCTCATTAAAAATTTACTTATTTTAGGGCGGTATTGTTTTACAAGAAAAAGCTGTTGCCAAACAAAGAATATCGAAATAAAATATCGGATACACTGTTTTCTTCGTCTTCTCCAAATATTAAACGAAGAAAACCATTAGTATTGGAAATTGTCCTTATCAGTTATAAACAACTATTGAAGGTTATTTCTTCTGATGTTTTGATATTGTAGTGGTAATAAAATTATCTCAGTTGTTCAAAATAACATAAATAATATATAATATGTTAACTTATTTAATATTTTTATCCTATTTTATTTGTCTTGCAGTCTATTTTTATGTTTATATTAAATTTTCAATTCTAAAGTAACCTTCAAAATTTGTGTTACATGTGTGTTGCATGTGTGAATCCAATTATGTTTAAAATAAATATTTTTGCAGAACATACCAGAACATACTTCTATTTTCAAAGTAATCTTCAAAAGATTAACTTTAAATGTTTTATTAAAATTGTTTATAAAATTAGCCAGCTAGTATTTATTCAAATTTATTGCACTAACCCTTACTATGTGAAAGTCCATCTTATTAAGAACAGTAAACAACTAAACGGTTGAACTAAACTTCCACTATTGACAGCCGTTTCGCTTACGATGCTGATTCTAGCGAAACGGCTGTCATTGCATTTAAAAACGTATTTTGCGAATAAATAGTGGAAGTTTAGTTCAACCGTTTAGTTGTTTACTGTTCTTAATAGTATTTATTCATTGGACTTTGTCGAATTGGTATTTTAAAGTATTTTTAATTTTAACTGGATTAAAAATAACCAAATACTTAAGGTTTTTAAAATGGCACTAGACAATTGATTGAACTGATACAAATATGTCATCGTCACTGACACCCATGCTCTGGACACTCTTATGAAATGACAGGTCCACCAATGGCGGCTTTTCTTTATGTGCTGCTGAGCTGCAGAACTACCAAACAACCATAGCAAATCTTAATTATTAAAGAATAATTAATATAGTTTTATTTCAAATCTGCCATATTATCATATTAAACATCAACTGTTAATAATAACTCACCAACAACGATGATTAATATTATTTTTTTTTACGTATTTACTCCTCTAGTGAAACCGTATAATTTTTTTACGTATTTGGTGCTCCAGTGAAGCCGCGTCGATAACAACCGAAACACTGGCAGCGGTAAAATGCAGTTATTAGGCAAACGGCGATCTTAGCCGATGTGCTTCGGCAATTGGCTGGGTCACTGATTAACGGCCTCGGAAATGAGCTGCAATTCACGACAGTTATTCGTGACCGTTGCATCTGTGCCGTGTTTAGAAATTCTTAGGTTACAATTTTGTTTAATTTGTTTTGTTCGAGCGTGTTTAAAACAATGGAGTTTCAATTTAAATTAGGTGTAAATAAATTTGTCGTTATTAGTTACTATTAATTAGTATTAAAGCTAATTTTATTGTTTTTGTTTTCGTATGTTATTCTATTTCTATTATTTTATATTGGCCGTGGTTCATGCAGCACACCCTATAGCAGATGTCACGAGCCGCCACTGAGGTCCACGCTTAGTAGTTAATACTCAGGTCACGGAAGTCGCCACTATCGAAAATAAAATTACAACCAACAGGAAATCCGTAAATTACATTAAAATTTTGAATTTAAATGTTTTCAACAATATTGTTTGACAGTAGTAGTTATATTTAGTAGTTATATTATAGTATATTATATTAGTAGTATATTATAGTTAGTAGTTATATTTTCCAGTTATAGTTTTTGCAGTTATTTAAATATGGTATTTTAATATATATTAAATATTTATTAAAATATGGTTTTTATATGTTCTGTTACCAAAGGATCCACAGGTAAGAATTTGTTTTTTTAAAGCTTCAGCGTATACCTATGCATTAAATATGATGCATATTATATTATTTTTATGTTACATTATATTTATAGATACGAAGAAAATGGTGTAATGCTTTAAATAGACCAGATTTGATTAATGTGACTGGAAAGGACCGTTACAAATTTAGAATCTGCATTGACCACTTTATAAAAGATTGCTTTTTCTCACCGAATAGAAATGTTACAGATTTAAAATTTGATGCTCTAAAACTTCCAGGTATGGAAATGATTTTAAAATTTTGATTGTGAATTAAAGCATACATAATTTTTTTCAAGCATCCACATTCCAGATTCGCATTATTCCGACCTGATCCCTTCAAAAAATAGGGAAGTTGAAATACCTACTATTATAGGTTAGTGTACCATTTTATTCTCAATTTCTAATTATGAGTTTGACAACTCATTTTTATAATATTTAATATTTCTTTTTCAGAAACCAGCATCTTTCATTGTCCTGATGATCCTCTAACAACAGAAGCTACTCCCAGGACACCAGAATGCAATAGATCCATTTTAAAAATGATTGGGGAAACAAGAAAAATAAATTTGACTCCTAATTATTGTAATAAAGTTATTTTGCAAAAATAAAGAATTATTACTTATTTTATTTTTATTTCTATGTAAGTCAATACCAAATTGTTAACAATATTAAAATATTTTAAAAAAATTTTGAAAAATATATTTATTATATTTATCAGAATATTTTTAAAATATTTTAATAAAAATATTTTAAATTAACCAATAAAATTAAAATACAATTATATAGTTAGTACTCAGGTCACGAGCGACGCTGTAAACACGTTTTTAAAAAACCCTTAGAGTCGGCTATCTATTAACTTCTCTCTAATCTATGCTGACACCGCATTAATCGAATCCCGGAACTGTATGTAATTATATGGTAATTCTTATATGGTACTAGTTGTACTAGTTTGGATATATGGCAACATCACAGTTATGACGTGCAACGCTTTTTGTTTTAATTTTACTATATGAATGTGTAAATAAACATGCCTATTTATATATTTTAATAGCATATTCCATTGGGAAAAAATTGACACTGAGGGCAAAACTGACACTGGTTACATGCAGTTAAAAACCGCACTAGTCTAGTGTCAATGGATTGTACATTTGGCCTTAAGGTTTATGTTAGTTTTTACAAAGAATACACCAACTAACAAGAACATTTAATTTTTAAGTTGACTTGTTTTGAATCTTTTTAGATATCTTAAAGCGTCCAATAAGGACACTAGTAGGTACTTTTGGAGGCTTAAGAGCTCCAAAAGCTGAAGGAACTCTAGAAAACTATTTAAAAAAAAGATGTAGTCAATTAATCATTGAACCTGTGGATGGTTCAGATCATTTATTCAAATTAACCAATAAGTATATAATATGCTTTTTAATTGCTATAACATATTTAACAAAACATGGGCTATTTTGTCCATTTATTTGTTGTTTTCTGTATCTACTGGCAACTGTTCTTTCCTCTACCAACAGGGAATAATTTGCTTCATCACTATCACAGCTTGCACAAAGCGATGATAAAGCAAGAAATAGTTCGTGCTCTTTATTTTTATTTAAAATTTTTCATAGTAATAGAATAATTAAAATTATAAAAACACAAAACATAGATAACGAAAAATACAATTCCACTTTACCCGCCAAATTTTTTCTAGAATCTGGTGCCGCACGACCCCGTGCGGAACTTTTTGCATTCAGAGCAGAAAGTGTCGCACTGACGCCCCAATGGATTAAACGAACCTGCACTACGTTTTTCAATGATTTGTAAAATTTGCCCAGGGCCCTTATTCTTGACTGAGGGAGTAGAGCTTCACGAGAGAACATATGTTTTATCTTTATTTTGCTTGGTTACTTTGTAATATGCAGTGACAAAGACAAAACATATTTTCTCTCGGGAAGCTTTAGTCAAGCTTCAGTCAAGAATAAGGACCCTGGTTCCACTGCATTTTATTCCAATGAAAAACGCTATAAAACTTGCTGACCCGCGAACCCAGCTAACGTCATATTTTTTTGTCAAAAATATTGCCTACAGTCTAAGATATTAATAATATTTTTGTATATTTTGCACTTAAAACAATGACATTTATGGCTAACAGCAATTTATCAATTTTATATTGTTCTTTAAGAAAGTATTTGTGAGTATGAATATTATCTTTTACTCATGTAATATATTATTATTGATGTATTATTAATTTTAAAATATTTAAATTTAAGTTTCAAAGCTGTCAAATGTTATAAATTACACAGAGCTACCAACATACTTTTTAAAATCAAAATTTCCATAATTTACATACAAAAAATAAATTAATTTAAAAAAAAATAAAATGGCAAAATATTTTATTAAAAAACTCGTGGCATAACAAAAAGCCTTATAAAAAGAGTTGTTTAATATACTATTTATGCATTGTAATGTACCTTTCTCGTTTTTCCTTCTGAAGAGAATAGAAATTGCATGAATGGGGTACTGAAAAATGAAGAATTGAATTATTATAAGATGTGTTTTTTATTTATTTTATACTATCTTTGAAATTTACTGCTGAAGAAATGAATTAGAAGGAACAGAACAATAAACAACTAAAAGGTTGAATTAACTTCCACTATTTATTATTTGACGATGCTATTTCAATAGCGAAACGGCTGTCATTACATTTAAAGTATTAAAGAATAAATAGTGGAAGTTAATTCAACCTTTTAGTTGTTTATTGTTCTGAATAAGATGAACTTTCACATAGTAAGGGTTAGTACAATAAATTGAATTAGAAGGAGACTGCAAATAAACCTAAATAAAATTTGTTTGAAGCTACTATAATCATAGATTAGCTTAAAGGCAAGAATATGCATATTCCAGAATTACCACTAGTACCCATCATTCTTTTGAATTCAAACGTCTTCATTTTTCAGTAGGTATCCAATACATTCGCAATTAGTGGTCTTTTATCTGTACTCATTTAAAAACTCGAACACTTTAAATGAAAAAGACGAACCTGAAATGAGTGAATCGACAATTTAATAATGCTTCACTATTATGTTCAATAAGCTTCCAGCAAGTTTAATGATTCGCAAACTTCAAAATCCTCAATAACCGTATTATTCGCCATGACCATGTCTTGATGTCACGTTTACAAGCTTACATACAGGCTGAGTCAAAATAATGGCAAAAAATTTAAGAATATTATTTCTGGTTAAAAATAAATGACTACTTTCTTAATAGACATATGCTTCCCCAAGAAGTGTTATCCACTTAAATTTGAGGAAAATAAATTATTTTTATTTTTGTTTTATCGAATTTGGGTGATGTTAGAACAAATTTTACAATTTAATCCTCTCGATAAATTTGCTATCTACAGACCTTTTTTTTATTCGTTCTCTAATTATCTCATGGGTTGAAACTTATAACCCTTAACAATTCTTTTTACTGAACACAATTTGAAAATTAAAAAATATGTATTTATATCTTGAATCTATTTAAAAAATAATTTGTCTCCTTGATTTCTTTGATCAGCATGATGGTGCTCTTGTTCACTTTAGTTTAGATATTCCTCAGATTTGAATGATATTTATCAGGACCATTGGACCACAGTTTTGGCCAGCTTGTTTGCCATATTTAAATCCTCTGGATTTTTGTATCTGGAGTTACCTCAAAAGTCTAGTTTACGAAACGCCTGTTGATAACTTAGATGATTCAAAAAATTGAATTGGAGAATCTTACCAAACAAAAACTTCCCAGGAATTTTTCACCGGATACGTAGATCAATGTTGTCACTTTTATTATAGTAATTTTGTGTTTTTATCTTTTTTGATGTGTCGTTTTTTAGTTGTTTTAATTTTGTTTTTTTTTCCTTGCTTCAGCAATATTTAAAATAAATTAATTTTATTTAACCATATTGCTTTTTTCCTAAATTATCCTATTAATAACTCATAAAAAAACATTTCAGCCACTACTAGTAGTCACTTTATTTTTATTATGAAAGTTACGGAATAACCCGAATATGCATTACTGCAAATTTTATTTATTTACTTAAAAAATACAAAGCTATAACGTACCAGATGTTTCACATAATATGTTTAACGATTCCAATCTATTAGGTTAATAAAAATTGTAACAAGATTCAATTTAGATAAACAATCATAATTTATTATTAAGAATTGGTTCAACAAAACCAAAATTGATTTTTTTTTTAGTTGGTGCTAAGGTGCTAAGGAATCTTTTTTTTTGATTCAGACTAGACGTTCTCGAGATTAACTGCATGCAATGATTTTTTTAGAGCTTCACTCCACAGATGAGATGAAAATTTATCTTATAAAGGAGTGGAGTAAAAATTCTTAAAAATACGCGTTTTTTTAACTTCTAAATAGCAATACTAACATTCATTCATTCAATACTAACGCTGTAGAAAGTTTAATATAAAAACAATTGAAATTAATTTATATTACGAAACAATTTGTTAATAAATTTTTTTGTAGTTTGACATACACTCGTAAATAGTTCACATAAAATCTCTTATTAAATTGCCTTGCGTTTTTTTAGTGTTGCGATTATTGTCAATAATAATACTCGTGGATATAAACTTGTACAGTAACACAGCAATTACAATATTTCATCATTATAACAACATTTCCATATACGTATTAAACAGAAATGTGGTTTGCACAACACAAGGCACGACTTGATTCATTATTGAGTTGATGTCTCTTTGCTCGCCGATTCAATCACACAAGAAACAAAACTCCCACTAACATAGGCGCACCCGCACACCGACAGAAGGTATACTATAGTACCGCTTTGTATAAATGACTTGGCTTTATAGCTTCATTTACTATATTTTCAGCAGGTGTACTATTGTTTCCAGAATAACTCTGTTAAATATATGAGATTCTATAATAAAGTACTTAAACTAAGTAAATATACACACATCGGAAAACTCTAGGGATAATTTTACAAAATAATTAATTATATAAAATTAATTTCTGTATCGACTAAATTGCACTTGGAATGTATATTTATATCAGTTCAATTTCTACTAATGAATATATCTGTTCGTTTAAAAAAGTTACAAAAAGTAAGACAATCCTGAGATATGGAAAAAGTAGAAATTCTACACTGTTTTAATTTTAAAATAATTTCTAATTTGATCATTCTAAGAAAAATATTGTTTAGTGACTACATATTAATTATTGTGTTTTATCATGAAAATGAGACATTTAACGTTAGACGAAATGAATCGAGCTGTAGGTCTTTTTAAAGGTGGTATGCGGTATACTCAAGTTGTTGAGCGGATGGGTGTCTCTCAAAAGCGTTATCAGTAGATTATGGAACCGTTTTAGAGAAACTGGTAGTCCAGCCGAGCAACATCCAGGATGGGAACACTCTACAACAACTCAAAATCGATTTTTAATTTAAACAGCTAGGAGGCAACCAAAAATAACTGCTCATGAGTTAGTTACGACTCTAGAAAGAATGCATAACTTATTTATTGGTAGAAATTGTCTTCTTGAAGCCAACTTGTTTAGTAGACGACCCCTGAGATGACCACCTCTGCTTGAGATAATCGCGCTTCACGACTGGAATGGTGTCAAGAATTTCAGAAATGGGCTACTTAAGATTGGGATACAGTTTTATTCAGTGACAAATCTAGGTTTGGATTTTACCCAGATTCTCGTAGAACAGGAAGTGAGCAGATACAGAAATGGCACAATGGGGTGAAATAAGGCAGAACCAATCTCGTTTTTCCTGATTCGTTCCTAACAGTTCAATTGTATTGTATTCTTCGTCCTATTGTGCACATATTTGCAGGCGGAGTTGGTGAAAACTTCCGCTTAATGCATGAGAATACCCGTCCACATACTGCACGTATTGTGATCAACTGGTAGGAAAGCGAGGGAATTGAACTTCTACTATGGCTAGCACAATCTCCAGACCTTAATCCTATTGAGCATGTATAGGATATGCTTCAACGTAGAATCACTCCAAATATGGGTAACATTTATGGACCGGTTCAATTTCGACGGTTTCTGAGAACAGAGTGGTCGAGTATACTTCAAAGTGATATTGACATTCTTATTGTGTCTATAAACCAAGGATGTAGAGCAGTAATAAAGCAACGTGGAGGTTCCACTTTGTATTAATTTTGATTTTTCATTTTTTGGACAGATCTTAAAATTGGTTATATTGAATTATTTTTTGTTTTAATTAGATTTTATGTTTTTTAAAGAAAATATTTTGTTATTTGTGAAAATAATCATTAATTAATATTAAATTATTTTTACTTACAATCGGTTAGTAATTTATGGATTTCTAACCTTTGAAGTAATCAGGAAGCGACTTATTACTTACTTTACTTTCCCAGCTAGCCAAAAAAGTACTTACCCAGCTAGCATCTGTCACTTTTCTATCTGCAAATGTCAATGTCATTTTTGATTAAAATATGGTTTAGAAAGGATAGAATCCACTCAACATTTATTTAATTAAGAAACAACAACAACAATAACAAAAAGAAAACTATTTGGAATTATAAATATTAATAGTTACATTGGAATTATGATTACTATTAACGGTTAAAGTAAAACCGTGTTGCTCAAAATAATGAGTTTCAGAAATAGACGCCGACGTTTCTGGATTTTCTACATAAGACAACGTAGCAATTTTTATTCGTCCATGTAATGACTTTTTCAACTTTAGGATGTCTCCACCTGTATTTGCTAATAATGTTGCTGAAGTAGGTACGTCTAAAACAATGTCCTTTAAACCTGTTAACATTTTCCAGCTCTAAATAAGTTGCTATTTTTTTAGGAAAACTTCCTATAGAATTACGCCCAAAAGGCTGTCCTGTAATTTTACCAAATCTTATTTGTAAAAAAAATCTATTAGAGTCAATGTTATAACGAAGGTCACAGTATTGCTTTATTATTTTTATCCATAACGATTTTGTAATACGCCACACTATTGTGACATCACTGTCACCATTGCTTGACATAAGTCATAGCATTATGTCCAAACAAACTGTGGCCTTATGGTAGTTAGTTTGCATTGAAGTTTTTTGTATTGTGGATTTTCTTATTTTTTGTAGAGTTTTTGACATTATAGTACCATAAAAGCATTAAGCGAGTTATATTTAAAGAAGTTTTATTTTGTTCTAAGGTGAGAAAAAATTAAAATAATATTACTTAACCTCAAAAGTAAACTTTTATATAAAACAAAATAAAACTTCTTTAAATAGTACTCGAAATATTCCTTAACGATAATAATGTGTCTATTTAGCACTATAATAACTCATAAACAAGAAAATACATAATATAAAAATCTCCAATGCAAATGAACTACAATAAGGCAAAAGTCGTTTGGATATAAAGGCGACAATGACTTTTCTAATAATGTGGCGTATTACAAATGTACGGGAAGACTAGGTTTTTGTAACAGGAATCACTATTATAGTTCGATTTTCTAAAATATCCAGGTCACTTATTTTCATTTTTAAAAGTTCATGGCACCTACAGGCTCCGAAAATACCAATAATTAAAGAGACCTAAAAAAATTTAATTTAATATATATTTAATATGCACTAAATAAATTAAAATTACCTTTCGAGGAAGATCGGGGCATTGTTTAAAAATGTATCGATGTCTACTTCAGAAAAAAGACTTGACTTTTTAGCTTGAAATCCCACATTCTGCATTTTCAAAAATGCCCGCAATTTTGCGTATTTACTAATATCAACATTGTGCCTAAAGTTTAATACTGCTCGCAATATATTGTAATAAATTACAATTATAAAGTATGTACAGATTGCATAAATATTGTTATTATTGATGTAATTATTAATTTTGTTGTTTTATAATTTGAAATTTTTATTTTTAAAGTTTTGTGGGGCTATTCTTTATATTTAAATTTGTTTCAATTTTAATTTAATCCTTTTTTAATCTAAAACACCTTAAAATTTCTTTGTTTTATTGATCCTTCTGTTTGAAAAAATAATTATGTTATCAAATTTAAAATATGTAATTTTGTTTATCATTTATTATTAAATTTTATATATCAAAATCAATTATTTAGCATTATAGACTCATAAACTCAGTAGTCAGTTCAAATGTAAGATTTAACAATATTTTATTTGTTAACTTTGTTTTCCCTAAAAGAATAATATACCCTTGATCTCTTTAATGATACGGCTATGGCAGATTTTGTGCGCATCAACCCCGCACATAGAAACACGTGATCCTTAACGGTTATTTCTGGGGTAAAGAAGCGTGTGTTTATTAGTTGTGAAAAAGTTTCTTAATAATATGATGTTCTCTAATCAAGATTATAAAAAATTATTCAACGATACTGAAATATATTACTCACAATGTTTTTAGAAGTCATGAAAGTGATATAAGTGAATAAAGTTAAAAACATACCCTAAATCACTTGTTCCTGACGGTGAAGGATGGAAATTTTTTTTTTTTTTGTGGCGGCTTTCCAGACTTAGCTTCTTACCAGTGAATAATTTACACCACGTGCAAGTGCCTCCTTGTACAAATACCAAACAGGATTACAATCACTGGATGTTATTTTTCCTTCGTTTCTTCCAGATATTTTATTATTATTGCAGGTTAGTCAAAACAAATTTAATTTTTCTTCTTAGGGTTTAATATTTATTATTTGGTACACAATTTATAACCATTTACAATTTTTCCAATAGATTTGTTTGAAAATACATTATATGATTTATCATATTACTTTTCAGCCATCTTTTATTTTTAACAGTCATCGGCCATTGTTTTTATGGTAATTTTTAAAATATACTGACGTGGAGTGACCTTTTGATCAAATTAGAATGCTCCCGAATTTTCTTTTTCAAGGGCTTATATACCCTCGGTCAAATTTTCATTATGGCTGCCTTTTCGAGCGTGTTTTGTTTTTATATAACCTCTTTTACATCAAAATTTTGAAAAATTGACTTTTTAATTATACATTTTCTGACCTTAAAATTATTACAAATTAAATCTGTACAATTTGTTTCATTATAAATTAACATTTTTAGAATTTTAAAATCAATTTTTCTTTATTAAAACAGCTGGCTTTTTGGAGTAAACAATGTCAGCCATTTTGACAATTATTAATATCAAATTTAACAATTGTGAGCTAATATCTCTTTTTGGCCAATATTTTTAACAAAAAATGAAATTTTACATATTAAAATATGATCAGATAACTTTTATTTTCAATGAAACCGCTTATATTAGCTTTTATTTGCTTTTAAAATTTTACTATGTCATAGTGATTTACATACAAAATTTATCAAATAAACGAATTAACAACATCCAAAAACATCAAAAAACAACTTAAAATTAATTACTTTACAAAAACATACAATTACAACAAATAGAAACATCAATTAAACATCTAATACTAAGTTTATGTCCTTCTCATACAAGCACCTTTTTAAAGTTTATAGTCAACGTTTTTAATCACCACATCACTATTTATAGTGTATTTTTTATTGAATTTATCATTCATAAAGTCTTTGATCAAGCTTGATTAAATAGTCTTAGCTTGTAAACACAAACATCACTTTCTCACAGCTTTATTCTATCATGTAATATATTTCAATATCTCTCTTTTTAGGTTCTGTCTTAAATATTGTATTTCTATCAAATCTGAGATGTTCAGGACATAGGGACTATTAGACTTGTACTGATATCCGATACATCATACTACAAGACTCATCATTTGATACTTAAATGAATTTGAAAATGTTGTTTGGGGTAAGTAAAATTTGTTTATCAAATTGTAATCATTGTCTCTGATTCATTTAATTTGCTCAAATATTTAAATTAGTTTGTTGAGATTT
This sequence comes from Ophraella communa, assembly GCA_035357415.1. NCBI lineage: Eukaryota > Metazoa > Arthropoda > Insecta > Coleoptera > Chrysomelidae > Ophraella > Ophraella communa. The sequence goes on along the minus strand of CM068985.1, from coordinate 15,641,171 downwards.
AAATTTTTGTATCTTATTTTACTGACTGTATACAGTTAAATATTCTCTACTTCATATAATAATTTTAAATAACCTATACCTTACTTATTCTCATTTTATAGCTACTTATAAAAAAAAATATTATTAAAATCATTATTATTATTAACCTTAATTATTACTTATTTAGCTTTTGATCTAACCAACTTAATATAACTAATATGGTTGGTTTCTTACTAATATTGTATTCCTATGATTTATTATTAACATATTCTAATACTTTTTTTTTTTTATTTTTTTATTTTTAGCTTAAACAAATTAGTGTTTTGGATTTTGATTCTTGAATCGACTACTGGTGTTAGCATTCATTCATTATAAACTTGTTTTATCAAGATGGTTTTTGTGTTCTTGTGTGTATTACGGTTTATTGGATTGGCTCTAATAAAGAAATTTTTGGTGTATTAATCATTTAATGAAAAGATTTATAAATAACATCCATGTTTAATGGTTTACTTCAATTCAAGTTATTTATTTGGTAAGTTATATTTACTATTATTTTTTAAAACATTACAAATTTCCCCCAATTTAATTTTAACAAATTGTTACTCGGTAATAATTTTTAAAATTTAATTCCATTATATTTGATCCAAATCTAATAAGCTTAAAATTCCACTTTGTTATCTTTCAATTCTAACATATACCTTAATTGTACCTTACAAATAATCTTCATTAACATCTAACATAAATTCTAATTCATTTGGTTGTATATAACCACTAACTATTCATTGATAACTCATACTTTATTCCTAATTTTAAAATACAATATAATATTTACTTATTCTAATATCTACATCTTAAACTATCTTATATTCTAAACTTAGCTAGATTTTTAAAATGTTGGTCTATTGATGGTATGCATATAAGTTTTTAACGTTTACCTTTCCCCTCAATAAATTGTTATGTGGATTTCTTAAAATATAACTGTTTTCATAAGCTTTTTCGATTATAAATGGTCCTATAAACGGTAGTTTTAATTTTGCACACTCATTATTTCTTTTGTTGGCTACCTGTAGTGACCTTTCAATTACCCAATCCCCTTCTTCGAATACCGTTGGTTTCTTTAAATTTTATAGTTTCTTTTAAATATCATTCTGCATTTCTTTTTAACTTAATATGAAATTTTTATAATTAAATTACTATTTTACTCTAATTTTGTATAACTACTAGTGAATTGATATATGATTTTTTTTCTTCTTCAAATTATTCCTTCAATCTATAATATTTCTGATTCTCTCTTCACTCTTTTCTTTTAACTTTAATGGTACAGGATATATTTTCACCTTATAAACTCCTCAACATCTCTCATCTCCATATTATATTCATGTTTGGTAGCTTCTTTTGGCTCCTTAAACATCAAACACTATACTTCATCAACAAATCTCCTACAATATTGTAATATATTCCATCACAATCAAATCATCATTTTCAAATACATCTTCTTCTTTCTTCTATCTACTTCATAATCATAACTTTCTTCTTTATACTTCATACTCATAACTTTCTTCTTTATCATCTTCATAATCATTTCTAATATAATTAATATTCTTCTTATTATCTTCTACTTCTTCTATCATATCCATTGACATCCATATACCATTTAGTTATACCTTCTTCTCTTCTTTATAATTAATTATAGTTTCTAATTGTTCCTATTTATCGTTTAATATTACCATATCACTATCCAAATTAAACACAGCTAGTAGTTTACAATTTATTATGATTTCAATATAAATTTATTTTAATATCATATTTATTTATTTATTTCACATAACTTTTGTTTTTAATACCAGTTACTATTATATTTGGAATTTTATTTCATTATTCTTTAATATTATTTAGTTTTGAAATTGATTTTGAATCTATTAATGATATTTTGTTTCTTATATTAGTTAAAATTTGTAACGGTTTATCATAATTTTAATCTTGAATATGCAATAACTCATTAGAATGTATTTGATTTAAGTTTCATTTCAATTAGTATAATTAATATAACAGTTTATCATAATTTTTACCCTTGAATATTCAATGACCCATTATAATATAATTGATCTAAGTTTCATATAAGTTAATATAATTGAATGGGGTGGTATTTTAAATTTAATATAATACACAACATTTTAAAATTCAAACAATAAAAACTTACTTACTACCTACAAATATAATTAGTAATATTATTTACACCTTGCTACTATTACCTTACCCCTGCTCAATAAAATATTCATTTTCTTTTTCAGCTTCTTCCAATTTCTTTCTACAAGTCTCTTCCTGTTTTTAGTTGCTTTCATTATCATTTGTAACTTTTTATCATAGGTTTGTTCTTTAAATCTTCTAACATTGGTGTTCATATTCATTACTTCATCTTTTATTTCTGTGTCCATAAGTCTATTTTCAATCAATTTTTCAAGTAAATTTTTAATCTTCTTGTTTTCTTCTACATCTGTGACCATACTTAAATCAATCTTATTCTTATTTTCATTTATGTCACATTTGATATAAGTTTGCATTAATTTATTAATTTTAATCTTCTCAATTTCAACATCTTTATCTTTGTTTCTGTCAGTTTCTTCTAAAATTTTATTGTTTACTTCTGTATATTCCTCTTTTTCAAATACTTTTTCTTTTTCATTAAACTTCTCCATATTTTCCTTTTGGCTTACTATTTGTATCTTTAAATTCTCTCTTTCTTTACCAATATTTTCTATAATCTCTTCTTTTAAATCTTCTCCATTGCTCCTATATAAATTACAATCCATCTTATCCACCTCTTCCTCATTTTCATCATATTTCTTCTCAAACATCTTTTTCATTTCTTCTTTAATTTCTTGTTTTGTATCTTTAATCTCTTCTTGTAATTTCTTATTTTGTTCCCCCATTTCTTCCTTTGATTCATCAAACTTCTTATTAAATGTATCGTTTAAATCTTCTTTATCTTCTTTAAATTCCTTCTTCAATTCTTCTTTAGTTTCTTCTAAATCTTTATCCATTTCTCCTATATTTTCTTCATTTTCATCACATTTCTTCTCAAACATCTCTTTCATTTCTCTTCTATTTTTATCAAATATGTTAATCATATCTTTATGATGTTTGTCCATGTCTTTCCTTAAATCTTCATTAAATCTATCTAATTTCTTGTCTATCTCTCTCAACAATCTCCAGATTTCATTATTTTCATCCTCCGTCCAATGCATTTTAAATAGTTTTATTAAATTTTATTAAATATTAAATATAAAATTTTATTCTAAATAGTTTTATTAGTCAATTAATTACTGTAACCAGTCAATTTATTATTATAGCCAAATAATTTATTATAACCAACAGTTTTTTTATTAAAGCCCCACGTTGGGCGCCATTTTTGTAATAAATTACAATTATAAAGTATGTACAGATTGCATAAATATTGTTATTATTGATGTAATTATTAATTTTGTTGTTTTATAATTTGAAATTTTTATTTTTAAAGTTTTGTGGGGCTATTCTTTATATTTAAATTTGTTTCAATTTTAATTTAATCCTTTTTTAATCTAAAACACCTTAAAATTTCTTTGTTTTATTGATCCTTCTGTTTGAAAAAATAATTATGTTATCAAATTTAAAATATGTAATTTTGTTTATCATTTATTATTAAATTTTATATATCAAAATCAATTATTTAGCATTATAGACTCATAAACTCAGTAGTCAGTTCAAATGTAAGATTTAACAATATTTTATTTGTTAACTTTGTTTTCCCTAAAAGAATAATATACCCTTGATCTCTTTAATGATACGGCTATGGCAGATTTTGTGCGCATCAACCCCGCACATAGAAACACGTGATCCTTAACGGTTATTTCTGGGGTAAAGAAGCGTGTGTTTATTAGTTGTGAAAAAGTTTCTTAATAATATGATGTTCTCTAATCAAGACTATAAAAATTATTCAACGATACTGAAATATATTACTCACAATGTTTTTAGAAGTCATGAAAGTGATATAAGTGAATAAAGTTAAAAACATACCCTAAATCACTTGTTCCTGACGGTGAAGGATGGAAATTTTTTTTTTGTGGCGGCTTTCCAGACTTAGCTTCTTACCAGTGAATAATTTACACCACGTGCAAGTGCCTCCTTGTACAAATACCAAACAGGATTACAATCACTGGATGTTATTTTTCCTTCGTTTCTTCCAGATATTTTATTATTATTGCAGGTTAGTCAAAACAAATTTAATTTTTCTTCTTAGGGTTTAATATTTATTATTTGGTACACAATTTATAACCATTTACAATTTTTCCAATAGATTTGTTTGAAAATACATTATATGATTTATCATATTACTTTTCAGCCATCTTTTATTTTTAACAGTCATCGGCCATTGTTTTTATGGTAATTTTTAAAATATACTGACGTGGAGTGACCTTTTGATCAAATTAGAATGCTCCCGAATTTTCTTTTTCAAGGGCTTATATACCCTCGGTCAAATTTTCATTATGGCTGCCTTTTCGAGCGTGTTTTGTTTTTATATAACCTCTTTTACATCAAAATTTTGAAAAATTGACTTTTTAATTATACATTTTCTGACCTTAAAATTATTACAAATTAAATCTGTACAATTTGTTTCATTATAAATTAACATTTTTAGAATTTTAAAATCAATTTTTCTTTATTAAAACAGCTGGCTTTTTGGAGTAAACAATGTCAGCCATTTTGACAATTATTAATATCAAATTTAACAATTGTGAGCTAATATCTCTTTTTGGCCAATATTTTTAACAAAAAATGAAATTTTACATATTAAAATATGATCAGATAACTTTTATTTTCAATGAAACCGCTTATATTAGCTTTTATTTGCTTTTAAAATTTTACTATGTCATAGTGATTTACATACAAAATTTATCAAATAAACGAATTAACAACATCCAAAAACATCAAAAAACAACTTAAAATTAATTACTTTACAAAAACATACAATTACAACAAATAGAAACATCAATTAAACATCTAATACTAAGTTTATGTCCTTCTCATACAAGCACCTTTTTAAAGTTTATAGTCAACGTTTTTAATCACCACATCACTATTTATAGTGTTTTTTAATTAATTTATCATTCATAAAGTCTTTGATCAAGCTTGATTAAATAGTCTTAGCTTGTAAACACAAACATCACTTTCTCACAGCTTTATTCTATCATGTAATATATTTCAATATCTCTCTTTTTAGGTTCTGTCTTAAATATTGTATTTCTATCAAATCTGAGATGTTCAGGACATAGGGACTATTAGACTTGTACTGATATCCGATACATCATACTACAAGACTCATCATTTGATACTTAAATGAATTTGAAAATGTTGTTTGGGGTAAGTAAAATTTGTTTATCAAATTGTAATCATTGTCTCTGATTCATTTAATTTGCTCAAATATTTAAATTAGTTTGTTGAGATTTAAATTTTTGTATCTTATTTTACTGACTGTATACAGTTAAATATTCTCTACTTCATATAATAATTTTAAATAACCTATACCTTACTTATTCTCATTTTATAGCTACTTATAAAAAAAAATATTATTAAAATCATTATTATTATTAACCTTAATTATTACTTATTTAGCTTTTGATCTAACCAACTTAATATAACTAATATGGTTGGTTTCTTACTAATATTGTATTCCTATGATTTATTATTAACATATTCTAATACTTTTTTTTTTTTATTTTTTTATTTTTAGCTTAAACAAATTAGTGTTTTGGATTTTGATTCTTGAATCGACTACTGGTGTTAGCATTCATTCATTATAAACTTGTTTTATCAAGATGGTTTTTGTGTTCTTGTGTGTATTACGGTTTATTGGATTGGCTCTAATAAAGAAATTTTTGGTGTATTAATCATTTAATGAAAAGATTTATAAATAACATCCATGTTTAATGGTTTACTTCAATTCAAGTTATTTATTTGGTAAGTTATATTTACTATTATTTTTTAAAACATTACAATATTGACCATAATGTGGACGCCTTACTTTGCTTATTTCACAAAAATAAGCAAGAAGTACCGTCTCAGAGGTGTTCTGCACACCTTTAGCCACGCATCATTTATACCTTGTCCAGTATAAATATAGGTGCACGTCACAGATGTCAGAACGGGACTATGTTGCCAAGCATTTAAAATAGTATTAGAATCTAGTAAATTTCAATCGAAGTTTCTCTAACATTCTTCGTTTTATTTGACTACACTATTACGCCATGTTTGAACGCGGCAAAAGAGCGCATTTTGCCAACGTATAAAATATTTTAGCATGAGTTATGTTCGTTCGAAGTTTATATTTTATAAGGTCACGAGTTGTATTTGATATAAAATGAATTACAAAATCATTCCTAAAGCATTTATTTATCTTCTGTAATAACTTTCAATTGCAATATTTATCAAGTTTACAGTAAATAAACATACTGATTGACAGTAGCAAACGAACGAAGAAAGTCAAACGAACATAGCGATTTTTTCACTTTGATGACGTGCACCTACATTTATACTGGACAAGGTATACTGTACAGTTCATAGGTGTTTTCATAACTCTCCCTGCTTTTTCGAGGAATTATTCCTTCAGTAGCTCTCTCTGCAGCTACCCGCAGTTCTGGTGACGTACATTCAAATTCACTATCAGACATTTTTGTAAAATAAACACTATTTGATTATATGTACAATTAATGGCGTCGTGTATCGCCCAAATGTCAGATTCGACAAACTTGTTTTGTTACCTAGCAACGATCTCCACAGGTTACTTAAAATAATTCATCTATCACATAATTAAAATGGATACAGATATTTGAAACAAAATTATTATTGGTAGATTGTGAGTTTTAGAAATCCATAAACTACTAACCGGGAACTGATTCTAGTCTCGCGTCTGTAGTTGCTTCGCACCTCGGTAAACTACCTTGCCGCTCGGCTGAAATAGAGTACTTTCCCGTTAGGTATGTAATATACTATTTTTTCCTAAATTGACCCAAGGAAAACTAACGTTTATTTTTAAAAATATCCCTTTTCCGATGTGTGCATATTTACTTTTTACTGCGAATCTAACGCATTTTATGAAAAAAATAATAAGTTAAAAAAATAAAAAAAATAACCTAACCTTTAAGAAGTCTCTCAACCATAAAACGTCTGGTTTAGGATCACCGATTACTTCGCACAGAATTGTGATGTTGTCTCCCTCAAATGCTTCTGTGGATCTAGGCTTTTTCAAAAATCTCGGCTCCTTTGAAGATCTGAAAAGATTTTTGACAACAAATTTAGTACCAGCTAGTATTTCATAACAATTTATAATATCACATACATTTTGCTAGATTGGACAAACTCTGTTTTTTCTTCTGTCGTTAGAAATTTATCACAGACATCGATTCTAGCAGAGCTTTGCGCTCTACCAACTTCATTGCTACAAACGCAAGTATAAAGTCCCGAATCTTTTTTTGAAATACTTCCAATCGATAGTAAAATGGTGCCATCGTAAGACAAAGTAATCACAAAACGTCTTGAGGGTCGTAAACGTATCTACGAATACATTAAAATTTAAATAAATAATAAACAAATATTGGAAAGATATTGATTTTAACAACCATTTTGTTAAGAAATAGTATAGGACGGATGGGAGTGCGGTTTTTGCATTCGCTTTCAAAAATTATTTATATCATTCCTACCTGGTTTATATCCATTACAAACCAGAAGCTGCATTGCTGCAGCCAAAAATGCATTTTTTGTAGATAAGACTCGGAGATCGCTGATCACGATTATGATATTCAATTTACCCCCCAAACACCTCGAGCTCAGAAACGCCAATGAACCTCATCTCTGTGGAGCTATCCCGCCCTTCATGCAAAGAAGGATATATCCTCGCCACCCAGGGGTTTATGAAGTCGCTAAATTCAAATTTGCCATCGGCGAACACCCCACGGACACCTGGTGGTCATCTTCTTCACGCGGCCATCTTCCTTGAGAATTTTCCTGGAAATATCGACAAAAACGAACCAAAAATCGTTATGGGGGCGTTTTTTGTTCTCACCAGGTGTCCGTAACAGTAACAATTTTCGGTTCGGCTTTTTCAATTGTGTCTGGGACACGCTCGGGGATGACGTTCATGGCAAGGTTAGGGCGCACCAGGGGCGGTATTCTCAACTCACCCCTCTCCTATGTGAGCACTCCTTGAGGGGAGCGATTTAATTGGCATCGATATGGATTTGTGACACGAGCGATTCAATATGCCAACATTATTTTTTCATAATATCTTCACATGTACTTACGGATAAAAGAAGAAATTCTATCCTTAATTAATTTTTTTATATTTTGGTCTAGTGGGTCTATTCTATAATAATATATTTTCCGTCGAACTCTACAAAAAATAAGATTTTTCGTAGGTACTAATTTTAGAACGAAAAATGGCGTATTATTTAACATTTACATTTTTCGTACGCAAACCTTTTTCGTCCGCATTGAATACATCACAGAATTTAACTGTTTTTACGCAGCAATTCGTCAATAACAGGCGATTAAATAAAAATTGACATCTAGTTACCCGTTGCTGTCATGTGTCTGATTTTGACATTTTGCAGTTTAAACTCATGAAACAAGTTAGTTGCAATTTAAAAAAAGGAGGTTCATTCCGAAAGCGATAGCGATGTAAGTTAATACACCTCGCAATTGCAAGAAATGGCAAATGAAGTTTCTTTAGATTTATTACCTCAAAAGTCAAGGATATTTTATGAAAAAACAAAATTAATTGTTTTTAAAGTGCTGTGAAGAAGACAAGGTGAAAAACTTTACATAAAATTTATTTTTGGCGTACTTCTCATTTAAAGTCAAAAATTGCAAATAATCGACGTTGTGGTCTTCTTATCCAATGCTGAAATCTACTTTTTCGATTAAAGAAAATCTGGACATTAGCAAATTTTTTAAACTTCAAGAACTTTTTAAAAAACAACATGTTGGATATGGAGCCAAAAAGTCACAGATATTTATTTAGGATGAAATAAAAAGATTCCTGTGTGATGCTCCAGATAAGACATATCTTATGTACAAGGTAAAATATTTTGACCAATTTTACTGTTTTGGTACTATATATCATTATTATAAATTACAGCTTTGTTTCATTATTGGAATTACTGTGGCTTGTCGTAGGAAAGAGCTTCGTAAAATGACCCTTCAAAATATAGTTATTAACTACAGATTAGAACAGTGTACTGTACAAGTCATTGGTATTCACACATTTGCAAAAATACCCAGCTTAATCGCAAAATGTTTACATTTACCCAATGAATCAACGTATACTGGCGATTGTTACAGATGTACATCTGCTACACTGTTGGTAAATTTTCTATCATTGAAAAAACATGGCGGGTGGAAATCTTCAACAGTAGCAGAAGGATATGTTGAAGATTCTATTCCAAATAAAATTAATGTCTCGAAAAGCATTTTAACAGGTAAACTTTTACAGGAGGGTAATGGAAAAGATAATTCTTTTAATGATATTTCTTCATTATATACAAAAAATAAACATTTGTCACTTGCATCGACTTCAACAGCAGGAATAAATATTAATAATTGTACTAATTGTACGTTTAATATTAATATTAAAGAATAGTTACTTAAATTTTGTTCGTTTTATTAAAAATAAAACATAACATTAAAAAAGATATGTATAGAGGTATGTATACTTATGAATTTCTCAAATGAGCTTTTTAAACATAAATTTAAATGTACAGGGTGATACACACGCAAGGCTATATTTTAATACATCGTGCCGAATGTTTGTTTGTTTCTTGGTTTATCGTTTTCAATTGTGTCTGGAAAAGCCTCGGGGATGATGTTCAGGGCCAGGTTAGGGCGTACCAAGGGGGTCATTTTTTCATGGAATTCGCATTCAGCGCACACAAAACGCCCCCTGCCATAACAATTTTCAGTTAGTTTTTCTCTATATTTTCAGGAAAAAAAAACGACCGCGTACAAGTTATGGTGCACCGGGTGACCGTGGAATGTTCGCCGATGGCATATATGAATTCAGCGATTTCAAAAACCTCTGGGTGGCGAGTTTCTTTCCTTCCTCTCAATAAGTTCAGGATAGCTCCATGGAAATACTTTCGTTGCCGTTCCTGATCTCCAGGTGTTTGGGGGGGGGGGGTAAATTGAACATCATAATCGTGCCCAGCGATCTCAAAAACGCCTGGGTACCTGGCTTTGGCCAATTGTGACTCCTATTACCAAAAATTGCAAAAAACCGCATTCCGATCCCTCCTATCCTAAAAGATTTCGTATCTTTGGACTTTTTAATGCTTCATTGCCTCGACTATCATAGGAAATAAAGAATTAGTTATGATTATACTCACTCCGTCCTTATACCATATTAAACCTACTGCTGGGTAAGCTTCTACTCTTCCAGATATTCTTAATTCTTCACCTTCTTTTATTTTGCATTCTGATGGTTCTAGGTGATTGATAAAAACAGGAGAAATGTAAGCTTTAATACCTTTATCGACTATTAAGTTACAGTGACACGAAACTGAACCGTGTATGTTTTGGCCAGATATGCTGTATGTTCCGGAATCATCTGCATAAGTTTTTACTATTTCTAGAGTATAAAAATTATCATCAACGTAGAACGTATGTCGGTCTGAAAAATATAAACTTATAAATAAATAAAATTTTGTACAGTTTTTTTTTGATAAATAAAAACCTTCATTGTAATCTGAACGAGTTGGGGTCTCGTAAGCTTTTTTATTTACATATTTCTGTTTTAGCAAGTTTAAACCTAATAACAAATTAAGAATAATAAAGAAATCTTCGTTTTAACAAAACTTCCACTATTTATTAAAAAAATTACTTTTTTAAACTCAATGACAGCCGTTTCGCTATACAACTAGCATCGTCAGATTGACATATTGAAGTTACATTTTGTTTGTTTGTAGCTAGGTACTTGATGTTTATTAGGTAGTTATAAGGCTAGACCAAGTATGGAAGTAATAAGACATAACAATATGAAAGCCTATATGTTATTAGCCCTAACGGATCATCCTGGATGTACTTCCCTCTAAGATAAGTATAACTGTGCAATGATATAGAAAAACCAGGAAAAAACAATATCATACTGATCTTTACAATAACTTAATATATTTGTGTTGCAATTACGTCTTATTCATATATAAAATAAAGACTCAATCAAAACTTTAAAAGTGGAGAGCTTCCCAGATTTATTTGTTCATTAACAACTTTAAATTGTGGATCTGCTAGATGTCTTTTTATTTCAAGTTCGTCAAGGAAATCTAAATTTTGTTTTTTATTACAAGTGTGTAGTATTTGGATGTCATTGGTGTGTAAGAGTGAGGTTGGATGTTCAAGTAGGTGTTTTGCATAATTTGACTCATCTGGTTGTTTTAATCTATATGCTCTTAAATGTTCGTTAAATCTTACTTCAAAATTTCTATGTGTTTGACCCATATATACAGCATTACACTTTGGACAATTAATTTTGTAAACACCAGATTTTTTTAATTTAGGCAATTTTTTTTTACATTTATCAATTTTGTACCAACATTATTTTGTGTTTTAAATGATATTAATGCTGATGCTGCCGAAGATATTATTTTTTAAATTTTATTGGAGATACTTCCACAATATGTAATATTGAACTAATAACAAATATTACATGAATTGGTGTAACTGATATTTAAGTTATTTGAGCATCCTGTATTTGTATCTATAATTGTTGAAGGGTGGGTCGCCCCACTGCCCTTAGACCATATTTGGCCCATTGTTGATCCTTCTGAGATTGAGCCTACCCATTAACTCGTCAACCAACCATCATGTTTCAAGTAGGTGATAACGTCGCCAGTAGGCAGGTCCCCCAAGTTGGGATGTGTTAGCCACTTCTCGACAAACACAGAATGTTAGAGAGACTGCTTGACATTCACTAAGGACGTGTTCGACTCTCATCTTCTTGTCCACATTCTCTACATAGTGGGGTGTCAGATAAACCCAACCTGTTCAGATGTTTTCGTCCGTACAATGTCCAGTAGACAGATAATTTAGCGATTCCTTGGATAATCTGCAACCTTTTTCTTCGCCCCATCTGCCCTTAAATTTGTAAAGAAAGCTTTCCTTTACTAGTTCAACCACCGCTTGTGCTGGCAAGCTGATGATACTGTTAGGTCCTCAGGGAGACATCTTTCCTAACTAACGCGTCACGACTCTTCATCCAGCCTAGAGTAACCACGTTGTTATTGCAGGTTTCGGAAAAGGCCTGTAACATGTCTATCGCCATGCTATATTTCTTTAGTTTACCGTCCTTACGAACACTAAAATCAACCCTGACTCACCGTATATTAGACATTCCCTTACCACCACTACCGAACCTACCCCTTACAATAGAACGAACCTGAAACAAAACCCTTAAAATGAACGCAACCATCCAACCGGAAACCATTGTCAACCCTCTTTATAAATTAAGTTACACGCTCTGCATTGCCCCTTTCTCTCGACAAGAACCAGACTAGCCAGTCAAATATTTCATCTGCAATTTAGATACCATTTTTTGGGCTGAATTACAGTAAGTAGTTCATTATTTTTCATTTTATCTTATTTTCATTTCATGGTGATTCTAAACTATTTTAGAAGTAATTGTACACATAATTTCATTTTATCACGTTATTTTTTGAGGCCAAAATGAGCAATTTATGTATTAAAATTTAGGGCGTGGTGCATGTAAAAATGTTATCCAGGTAAAATCATTTATAACTAGTAAATACAAAATGTATTTTATTACTTATAAAAATATTGTTTTTTGTTGTAAATTTATCTATTTTCAATACAAATTCAGAGAAACACATTTTTAAACATGAAATATATAACTGAGTCTATGTAAAATATAGTGCAAACTTTAAGAACTCTTTTAGAATAATTAAAATCTTTTTTTTTAATAACTACAACAATTACTTTTTTAAAAAACTAATTATATCATTTTATAACTTTTTGTTTTTTGCTAATAATAAAATTCGTTAAAAACTAATCAGACAGGGTCGGCTTCACCCGCTCTGAATTTCAGTAAATTATAAATTTATTGTTTTTATTTCATTTTTGTTATTGAATATGGGACATTAATGTTGGAAAGCTTTTAATATGAATTAACTTTTTTGATGTAAAATATTTGCCGTCCTTTTGACCTAAAAGCTAATCAACATCAACGCTCATAACATTTTGATAGTCCATTTTGACAAAGTATTGTAGCAGTTCCTTTCTGTGAAGCAGATGTAACCTATTATTATTGTAGCAGTTCTTTTGAGGTAAAGCAGATGCAACCGAGTATTGTAGCAGTTCTTTTTATATGAAGTAACCACCACCAGCCAACACCACAAATACAAGTAGCAGTGAACCAACTGAGCCCACCGGACAACCAAAAGCTCAAAGATAAGTCTTTCAATTCATAGACCTCCTTTGGCAGAATTACAATTTTTTTAAACAAACAAATATTGTTTTCATATCAGTTTTGTTTATAAACCCACTGGCTATAAGAGCTAAAGGATGTATGGCGTTCGGTATTAGCAGTCTATTTGTTGATTAATTAATAATTTAGCATTCAATTTCATTCATACAAGGTGTTTCTATCTTTTACCCCTTAGTTTCCTTTTGTTTATATTCATTGTTGTTCAAACGTAAACAAATAAAAGATAGTAGCGCCCATTAACTCTTATATTCACCAATCCTTTCTGTAGTAAGCATTGACTTGGAGTCGGACCACTCCTTGAGAGAGTCTCTTAGCCGGGCTCTGCCAAGAAGGCGTTGTTGTTACATGCCTGGTGACATAGACTTAAAACTTTTAATATCTAGTATAAACTAATTATGCAAGATCACCTATAACTCCGGCTTGTATGTGCAAGAAGTACAGAGTTATTCTTCATCATATTTTTGAGAAAAGTTGTCAAAATACACAATTACATTTCTGACTAGTTCGATAACGTTTTCCATATAGAATAACTTTGTTGGTATTCAGATTAAATAGAAATCCGTCCCGACCTCCACTAGCAGAACTTAAGTACTTTAAAAATATGGAATTTGTCTTTTTTGTCCTTCATTTAGCTATTTAGAATAGGTTTTTTATTGCCAATACCTTTTAGTAAACATCCCTCTAAGATCAGTATAACCAGGAAAAAACCTATACTGATCTTTACAAAAACTTAATATATTATTATTTGTATTACAATAACGTCTTATCAATGTATAAAATGAAGACTTAATCAAAGTGAACAGATTAATAGTGGAGAACTTCCAAGATTTATTTGTTCATTAACTACTTTAAATTGTTGATCTGCTAGATGTCTTTTTATTTCAAGAGTAAATCTATATTTTGTTTTTTATATCAAATATGTAATATTTAAATGTCATTGGTGTGTATGAGTGAGTGTGGAACATTCACGTGTTTTGCATAGTTTGACTTATCTGGTTGTTGTAATCTATATGCTCTTAAATGTTCATTGAATCTTATTTTAAAATTTCTTTGTGTTTCACCTACACTTAAGAGCATATAGATTGCAACAACCAGATAAGTCAAATTATGCAAAACACTTACTTGAACATCCAGACTCACTCATACATACCAATGACATTCAAATACCACACATTTGTGATAAAAAACAAAATTTAGATTTTCTTGAAAAACTTGAAATTAAAAGCCATCTAGCAGATTAACAATTTAAAGTAGTTAATGAACAAATAAATCTTGGAAGTTCTCCACTATTAAATTGTTTACTTTGATTGAGTCTTCGTTTTATACATAGATAAGACGTTATTGTAACACAAATATATTAATTTATTGTAAAGATCATTATGATATAGTTTTTTCCTGGTTTTTCTATATTATTGCACAGTTATACTGATATTAGAGGGAAATACATCTAGGATAATCCCTTAGGGCTAATAACATCTAGGCTTTAATATTGTTATGTCTTATTACTTCCATACTTGCTCTAGCCTTAATACTACCTAATCAACATCAGGTACCTAGCTACAAACAAACAAACAAAATGTAACTTCAATATGTCAATTTGACGATGCTGGTTTTTAGCTAAACAGCTGTCATTGAATCTAAAACGTATTGTAGAATAAATAGTGGAAGTTTCATTCAACTGTTTAGTTATTTACTGTTCTTAATAAGATGGATTTTCACATAGTAAGGGTTAGTACAATAAATTTCACTTATAACTTCTTACCATTCTCAACAACTTGTTCATTATCTTTAAACCATTTGATACTTGGGGTTGGGTTGCCAATAATTTGACAAGTCAGTCGAACGGGATACGTCATTTCAACTCGTCTGTCTCTTAATCTCATAGTAAATTGTGGTGGCACGGCATCCGTTGTATTCAAATTGTTAACACTCCTAAAAAATGAGATTTTTTAAAAAATCTTGAAAATACTAACACTTCTATACTTACAGTCTTAATCCTGCATCGGCAGATAAAATTCTAGGATCTTTAACTACATATAATCGTGCAAAAGTTGAGACCCGTCCAACTTTATTGCTAGATTCACAAATAAATCGACCATTATCACTTTCTTGAAGATTTGATATGGTTAACCGACAAATATTATTTTCTTGGAAAATGGTATATCTGTCGTCTGGGTATACTTCCTGAGAATCTTTCATCCATCGGGCTGTTGGTATCGGTTCCCCTAGAACCTACATTAAAAAATCACGAAGGATGAATTCATTACTGCACATTTGAAATAATGTTAAAACCAGTAGATTGTTAAGTCGTTTTGTAATACTGAATTATGTTAAAGGAAAATTTCAATAGCTTTGTGCTTGCAGAAAAGAAGAGAAAGAGAGGGAAGTAACAAAAAAAAAGAAATGAGAAAAACACAAAAATGATCTACAATGCTTACAAGTTAGGATAATTGGGTAACTAGATTTACTTCACTTCTTACAATAAATGATACTTGAAAAGCCCCTGAGAGAAAAAAAAACATTCTGAATATACCCAGTGTAACAATATTAAAAATTAGGATTGATTAGGATTGATTGATTGATTAGGATTTACCCAATAATATTTATCCTTTGAATCACTTTGGATTACAGAATGTACATAGGTGGGGTGCAGTTGGTCTAAAAAATAGGTAGAACTATTTATCACAGTGACATTAGAATTGTTACACCCAGAACGAATAATTTCTTAATCTTAACTTTTTGACAACAGAATGACTATATTTAAAGAATGATAACAATATCAATCTTTAATAGTTTTTGTAAAAATAAAATTTTATCTTAAATTTTGATTTCGAAAATGTTAAAATTGTCTCTAAGGAAAGTGATTTAACCAAACGAAATTTTCTGGAAATGGTCGAAATAAAGAGAGATTTACATAGTGGTAACAGCCACACTGATTTGGAGTATTTATCACCAATTTATTTTCCTTTAATTGAGTACCTAATTTGTGTGGTCTTGTCTCTTATACCTATCTTGATTTTGATTTGAATTTATTTAAAATAATTATTACCCACCTATGTGATAGTTTTATATTTTTTACTTTTTTACTGTTTTGTATGCTTTTACAATTTTGTGCACTTCGATTTCTTCAAATATTTTAAAATATAATTTTAGATGTATGTTTAGGGAGTGATTTTGTAAGTTTTTGAAAACAATTTTATTTTGCATTGTGATTTAATTAAGAAATCTTTTTAGTTTTTTCTTTATATACCTGATGATGGCCCATGGCTGAAACGTTGTGATTCCAGTTTAATATTAATAAAGATATATTTTGACCGATACCCAGGAAAAAAATTTTTTTTATCTAATGTCACTGAGCGTACTTTTTTAAAGTCATTTGGAATTTAATTTAGAAATGGTAGGTATTTAGTAGCAAATATGAAAAGTTCATGTGACTAAAGGTTTGTTGAATACCTTCCTAGCTATCTTCACAAATAGTCAAGCAGTGCAAAGGCACTAGATTCTGTAGAGGTCAATTCTATGGAATTGTGTGCTTGCTCTGACTACTCTGGAAAAGGGAACAGAGTTACATCAATGGAAAGGCATATGAAATGGCCAAACTAGGTTGATCAATACCATTCATTGAACCAGGACGTTTATGCGGAATTGCAAAAAACACAATCAAAACAGTCAAAAAACGTGGGTAGCACAGAAATCACTGGGGTGGTGGAGACAGGAAAAGTCAAGCAAAATTAGAACATTTGCAAACGTTCACAGTAGACTTAATGAACGAAGATAGAAAAACGGTCAAAACTGTAAGCTAAGTAGACATCTTAAGCTGATGAGATTGATGCAGACAGAGGAGGACCACAATAGATCTAAAAAGGTTGTACATATTATATGTCGACTTTCATCTAGAAGTTTATGGGGAACGAATAAATACTAGATGAATGAAATTTGGTATACAGGGGTTTTCGATTCTTCGGAATTTAGCTAAAATATTTTCAAATTTACAGCACTTTCGGTTATACCAAAAATTGACAGCAACTTCACTATTTTAAATGGAATATTACATTTTTTATTTTTTTGGTTAAACGTTTAATTTTAAGGACCCTTATATATATATGCATATCCTTTAAAATTAGTAAAAGAACCAATATCGTTGTTAGAATTTTAATGGTAATAACTGAAACTGTATTTACTTTACAGAATGATACAGACTGTCAAATCACAACGAGGAAGTTCCAAAGCACTCTATTCAATATAGAAAAATTATAAAAGTTATGACATTTCTTCTATTAACCTTTATTTTGTGGAAGTCCATCTTATTAAGAACATTAAAAATAAAATCAATGACAGTGTGTTTTTAGTTTAATTTTAGCGAAACAGCTGTCATTGATTTAAAAAAAGCAGTTTTTTGAATCCTAAAAAGTTTTATTAAAAAGTTTAAATTTTAATGTTCGTAATAAAAGCTATTTCTATTCAGTTATATTTAGTATTTATTTTATGAACTGAACACCAACTTAATTTATTTAAAGATTAAAAATGGGGGTTGCAATTTATAAAAAGAAGACATCGTCGTTTCCTCAAGTTGAAATTTAACTCAATGTTGTGAGCACCCTGTGTAATTAATTTCTTATTTTAAACACTATAACTTATGATTTAGGCCCAGAGGTGCAAAACAATCTAATAATTTTCAATTTTATCAATTAATTATTTGAAATAATTATCATAATAAAAACTTAAATTTCTCTAAAACTGTAAATTTTAGATATCTGGTACCTTACATAGAGTGGCCCTTAATTTTAATCGTCTAACCAATAAAAAAATGTAATATTTCTTTTAAAATAGCGAAATTGATGTTAATTTCCGGTATAACCGAAAATGCTGTGAATTTAAAAAAATTTTTGTTGAATTTAGAATTATGAAAAACCTGTTTATAGCAAAATGCATCCGTTTCCCATAAACTTCTAGGTGAACTTCGATATGGGATATCCATAAATATCTATAGGTTTTGTTCAAGCCGCTTGCTATCAAATTGTTAGCAACGCAAACCGTAAGCACGTTTCAAACATACCAAGCCTGACTACTGCTTGAAGTATTATTATCGACAAATTAAAATTGATTATACCTACCTCACACTCCAAAGCAACTTCCGTTCCTATTAAAGCTTTCAATTGACCAGGTAATATTTTCGTGAATTCAGGCAAACAGGTGGGTTTACCTAAAGTTATAACACCGCTTTGGACGCTTTCACCCCAACCATATCTGTTAAAAAACAGAGAATTAGGGTACATACACAACGTAGCCGGGTATACCCTCTGGTAGCCTGGTTGGTCGCTTACTCGCTTACTGCGAGGTAGAATTAAAGCACGCGCTGAGGCGGGGTATTGCACTACGGACCCTGGCCGGTAGCCGGGTTGGTAGCAGTAAGCTAGGCGGAAAGCTAGGAGAATTGGGTGTTTTCCATTTTTTTCAAAATCAAGCAGGAAGACAGAGCAGCATTCAATTACCCCAAAAACCAAAAAAACTTAAATTAAAAAAATTTTGTAGCATAGTTATTCCATCCTCAAATTCAAATTCAAAAATTTGCCGCGTAAACGACTGTTGACGTCACTACTTATATGTGTCATTGAAAGCGCCATCATTTTAATGTAAACAGTGTATCTGCGAGATTGTGCGAAGTTTTTTATTTATATTTATTCTCTCTTTTCTTTATTTTTTGTTGATTTTCATAAAAATAAGTCAGTTAGACATTTTTTAATGCAAAAAGCACAATATAAGTATTTACGCTGTTGCTTTTACATTTCGAATTTCAGCTGCATTGAAACCTAACCTAACCCAACCTAACCTAACCATGAAAATGTCTAAGGATGGTAAATTGTGTGACAATTTGCTACAATATTCAAAAAGTTCAAGTTGTTATACTACTATTCTATTTTTGATTTTGTTAAAATATTTTTTATTGCTTGTAAAACCGGCCTTCAATATCAACATAACCTTAAACATAGGAATTTTGACATAAATACGAATTCACATTTCCATGCTATCGTACTGCGCATGCGCTTTTACTGTTTCTACTAAGAATATAATGTAATGTAAATGAAAAGTTGAAAGTTCCCAACTTCTTAGGCCTCCACTATAAATTGGGTGCTCAACTTTTCTTAATGATAATGTAATTATAATGAACGTTGCATGAACCGGCCTTTAAAGTCCAACTCTCTCAATTACCATACATTAAATGTAAACAAACTGTCATCGATATGAGTTTTGACGTCACGACCGTTTCGACGTCTCTATTTGAATTTATCGATTTTAACCTACTTTCAATTTGATATTATATAAAAAATAACCAGAATTGTTGCGTTGTAATGAGTTTAGGATTAAATATTTATAATTTACTATATGATTACAAAGAAATTTCATTGATTTATTTCTAATGAAAACACCGAATTGCCACTGTAATTGTTTTAAGTCGATCTAGGCGAGTAGGCTCGTATTCGCGCATGCGCATTCACCCATTTTCGTACCAGACAGACCACGTGACCACCTATTGTTGAGAGGCTCCATTCCCTATAGCCCGTGAATCCAGCCCGCATCATTTTCGGGCAGTAGTAGTTGTGTTGTTTGTATTGCTTGTGTTACTGTTTGTTTTTACAATGGACACAAAAAAGCTTATTTCGGAGGTGTATTCGAGAGCACCGTTGTAGAACCAGGATCATCTTGATTACCAAAATCGGCATATTCTTACCGGTCTGTGGAATGAAGTGACTGGAATCATGAATGGTTCCATGACATTATTTAACAGTGGGTAGGCATCATCGGCTAAAAATACGTGAGGTACTGGTTTGTTTGTCAATGGAAGGCATTTATCACCTGGAATTTTTAGCCTTTTTATCTAGAAACATTTGGTAGATTCCTGAAGTGCGAAAAGTTCCTCCATCACTGTTTTCCGTAGCCACCAACATCAATAGTTATAATAGTTATAAATCGGTAGTTGGCATCAGCCACACCTTGCAGCATCACAGGGTAATAATGCTTGTAGTTGTAGAACAGAGTGTCTGAGTTTGCCGGAGAAATTATTTTACATGTTTTCCATCAATACACCCTATACAGTTAGGATAGTTCCACTTTTGATTGAGCTCTTGAGCGATGTCCTCAAAGTCCTTTTCAGCCGGTACCGGCATGTGTAATGGTTACAGTACATCCCATAAGACTTGCACGGTTTCCTTTACTATTTTACCGACTGTTGACGTGCCCATCCGAAATGCAAAAGCAATGTGCTTGAAAGATGTTCCGGTACTTAAGTAACGAAGTGTAACTACAAGTCTCTCTTCTTGGAGAATGGGATCGGCATGATAATTTTTCCAGTTTTTCTGGAGTTTAGGAGCAACTAAATCAAGAATGTAGTCAAAAGTGGACACGTCCATTCTGAGGTATTCAAAAAATCTTTCAGGATAGTTCCTGAGCTTTTTATATAAATGGTGGTACTCACCGTGGACCTTCCGTTCAACATTAACAGGGTGCACATGACACTCTCGAACACTGCTGCTCGCCATCTTGCAAACAGGCGAGTGTGCTAAGCGTTGTTGTGTGTATGTACAGCGTTCATGTTAAGCCTCAAGTACACGGGGCGAGTTTACAAACTAACAAGCCGGCTTGTAAAAAGCCGGCGAGTCGGCGAGTGCGCTAGTAGTCGAGTACACACAAAATTTCTCACTTGCTCGGTAGCCAACTAGCTGGCGTGTGGAAACCACGTGTTGTTGTGTGCTGTTAGGTTAATCCTCACAGGTTATTGCCACTTGTGCACAAGCTACTGTGAGTACACGTGGCTAGTTTACAAGCTAGCTCGCTCAAAAGCCGGCGAGTGGCGTGTAAAGTCGCCGGCAGTTCAACTTTTAAGCCTCAAGTACACGGGGCGAGTTTACAAGCTAACAAGCCGGCTTGTAAAAAGCCGGCGAGTCGGCGAGTGCGCTAGTAGTCGAGTACACACAAAATTTCTCACTTGCTCGGTAGCCAACTAGCTGGCTAGAACCAACTTCTCCGACATCTTCAGGACCAATGATACTAGCCACTTGTGCACAAGCTACTGTGAGTACACGTGGCTAGTTTACAAGCTAGCTCGCTCAAAAGCCGGCGAGTGGCGTGTAAAGTCGCCGGCAGTTCAACTTTTTCCAGAGCGTTTTTACAAGCAGCTAACGGAGCGAGTGCATCGAGTACACTGGACTAGTTTACGAGCTGCTTGTAAAAAGCCGGCTTGTTAGCTTGTAAACTCGCCCCGTGTACTTGGGCCTTTACCAGAGCGTTTTTACAAGCAGCTAACGGAGCGAGTGCATCGAGTACACTGGACTAGTTTACGAGCTGCTTGTAAAAAGCCGGCTTGTTAGCTTGTAAACTCGCCCCGTGTACTTGGGCCTTTAAGCCTCAAGTACACGGGGCGAGTTTACAAGCTGACAAGCCGGCTTGTAAAAAGCCGGCGAGTCGGCGAGTGCGCTAGTAGTCGAGTACACACAAAATTTCTCACTTGCTCGGTAGCCAACTAGCTGGCTAGAACCAACTTCTCCGACATCTTCAGGACCAATGCTACTAGCCACTTGTGCACAAGCTACTGTGAGTACACGTGGCTAGTTTACAAGCTAGCTCGCTCAAAAGCCGGCGAGTGGCGTGTAAAGTCGCCGGCAGTTCAACTTTTTCCAGAGCGTTTTTACAAGCAGCTAACGGAGCGAGTGCATCGAATACACTGGACTAGTTTACGAGCTGCTTGTAAAAAGCCGGCTTGTTAGCTTGTAAACTCGCCCCGTGTACTTGGGCCTTTACATGCGACCAGCGAGTAAGCGACTATGCGAGTATTCCCGGCTCCGTTGTGTAGACACCCTTAGGTTTTTCATACTAATTTCATGTTCCGATGACCAACTTTTATTTTACGAGGCTACAATCTAATTTATTTGAGAATTCTAAAATTATTCTATCTAATCATAAATACTGTTCCCTTCCAAAAATATTCTTTTTACCACTATAAAAGGGTTACTTCTTACTTTTCTCCTATGGGTCGAAAAAAGTTGTTCTTATTGGTTAAAGCTCTGCTAAACCACAAAGTATTATAAACTTTATGATTGATAACTCTTAAGAACACTAAACAAATAACTTTGAAATTAAATTTTTACTATTTTATTAGAATATTATATGCTGTAACAAGAATAGTATGAAAAATTGATGAGAGTGGAAAGTTACGAGCGCGAGCCGAAGGTGACTGTAAGAAATCACGAGCATCACACATTTTCATTCTAACCGAGTAGCAGACTATATTTTCTCCACGGTCAAATATTTTAAATCTATGAACAGTTTGTGATTATTTTCATATATTCATTATTTGATTTTTTTGGCAGTAAATTTTCCAGTATATTATTTACACTCTTTTTAATATCAGGTAGTGTATTTTCACACTCTAATTCTGAAAAAACTCATTATCTTTCATATATTTTCTAATCGAAACGTGACAGCAACAATTTTGACAGTTACTCAAATCTTGCACACATTGACAATCAATTGCGTCAAGAGATCAAGAGACAGAATGTAAATACATTTAACTTGCGTGGGGGCAGAGGTATTGCAGAGTATTTTTTTAATCTCAAGAAAGAGAATTTCAGCATTCTGTAATCAAATTTGATTTCAGAATTGGCAATTTATGTGATAATCGTGGAGAAAACTTTTTTCTCAATGACAGCTGTTTTACGCACCACTTTCATTTCCGTTGTTTCCAATATTTGTTTCGTCTTCGAGGTTTCTGGTCTAGTCTCTACTGTATATGTTAATATGGGTCTAATCGCTGCTTTGTAGATTCGTGGTTTTGTTCCAATTTCCTCTATATTGCTCTATATTTAAACAACGCTGTTGTATTGAACTAGTACAAATCGTCTTCAGTCTCAGCCATCAGTGAAGTCCCCCATTTTGTACCCTTTTAATTTACGCACTTGTTTAATCTACTCGCCCATGACGATGTTAGATAAAAAGGAGTGCCATTATTTACTTGTATTTTTTGGATCAATTCACCGTTCTCCATTCATCTGGGATTTTGTACCGGTATATAATTTTTTCTACACCTATGGAATAATATGTCTATTATTTATGGTTTTTTTTTTAAATAATAGTAGTAGTTATATTTACCTGTTGGCTTATGAATCATAAGCCAACGGTATTTTGACCAATCACAGGTCACGAATTTCATAAGCCACCAGATAGGTATTCTAAGGTTTTATTAGTTGTCCATGGCAACGAAAAAGGTTCAATGATGTTCAATAATTGTACTAAATCTAATACTTTTTGATAGTAAAGGCATATTTAGTACCTCTTTAAAACATTTGGATGAAATTTTGATGAAATAAAATTGATAAATAATCTTTGTATTACATAATTACACAAATTACAAAATTTTAATGCAAATTAATGTAAAATTGTTTATTTAAATAAATTTAATTTAATCTGGTTTTTTATTATTCCATAAGTGTAGAAAAAGTATAGTATTATACTCGCGATTATGGCCATTATTCACGAGTGGCTCAATCTTCACCCTTGTGAATAATGGCCTACATAATCGCTCGTGTAATAATATACTATTATTGATGAGAGTTTTTAGTTGTTCTGTCAGACTCCCTCCTCCGTATTTTAGCAGTTCGTTGTTGATTTCATCATGTCCTGCACTTTCGCTTTCCTTTCTTTTTGAAAACGTTTCGCAGTACATATTTTTAACTTGTCTTACAAGTATATTGGTGATATTTCCGTTTCTCTTGTATTTTTTATAATCTTCCGGAGACTGCGTTATTTTACTTTTCCTTGGTTTGTTTTTCGCGTTCCAAGTGCTTCAGTGATTGCTTCGTTGATATTCTAGTTTAGTTTCTCCCAGCTGTTAATATCATCTTCTTCACTTATCGGTTTGTTTTCTATTTTGTTCCTTTAGTCGCTTTTGGTATAATTCCTTAATAGATTTTTCCCATATAACAAATCTACATTTATTTTTTTTTCCTGTATACTAGATCTTGTGTTTTTGTTGACTTTTATTTTTATTTTTCCGAAGAGTAATAATTCATGGTCGCTACTGATGTTAGCCAGAATTAAGGGTTAGTATGTCTAATATATGAGGTGATTGAAAGCATCTGTTGGTTTATAGTCGATCATTGATAGTGATCCTCGAGTGTCACTGAAGGTATATTTGAATTGTGGTTTGTGGTTCTTGATTCTGAGTTCATTATTTGCACCTACGTCAACTAGGACATCTCCATGATACAATACATTTTCGTTGAACCGTTTTTTAATTCCCAATCCGAGCGTCTGATTTTTAAATGATTTTTATCCAAAAAATTGTTATGCAAAATAATGCAAATAAATTTTTTTCGAGAAGGAATTTACAAGATGTATCAACATCAAGAAAAAAAATTGCCGTTACTATTTAAAAAAATGGTCAATGACGTCACTGCCCAAGATGAATGGCAAGAAGAGGAAACTTAAATTCTTTTTGACAAATTTCGCTTTTAGCAGAGATAAGTTACCAAACAATATGTGCATATTTAATGGAACATTTCGAAATATAGTCACGCGATTAGTTTTTGGTCATATCTATTGTAATAGATGGCACATTATATAAAAATATAAAATTAAGATGTGAAGTTAGAGCTGTGACTACAAATAACCTTGATGACATTGGCTATGTGATTATTATTAATACATGATACAAAAAATTTAAAAGGTACCTATGATCTTATGCATATGTGAAAATAGCCGTGACGTAGTTCAGAGAGTAAACAACCACTCGTAAACGTGCATAGGTTGTAGGCGTATAGTTGGTGCAAAACAAAATTTGATTCACGTCACTAATTTCGTCTTAATTGCCAAGCATCGTTCCCAACTTTCAAATTAAATGTTCCATTCAATAAAACAATATAAAATACTTAAATTTGTTTAGAGTTGGTAGATGTGATTTACAAGTCGCGTCGTTGCCGTTGTCACCGATTAGTATATTTATTTTTGTTTTTGTCATTTTGTTTGTGGTTTTTGTGTTATTCTTTTTTGTTGTTATTTTGAAATATAAAAAAACTGTTCTTTTAACAACAAAACCAGTGTAATAAGTGAAAAAATGCCAAAACAACTAAATAGTCGCTGCAAAGAACTGGTAGCTCCATTGACAAATTTTTTTGAAAGAGAACGAGACAATGGTAGCCCTTTCATACCTGTGGCTAGACGAAATATTATTTAATTTAAATAATAATACAAATGTTTTCACAATATCCACAGTATATTGTGGATATCGTGAAAACATTTGTGTGTTTATTTAACTTAGTTATGGATATCCATCAAGTAACAGCCAATTCAATCAAAAACATTTTATTTTAGCGTGTGGCAGCTGCACTCAACTTCAGTATGACTACAGTTTCCAGTATTTCTGAAACTGTGAAAGACCATGGAATATTAAAGTCTCCAAAGCCTCCAAAGAAACATCGGTATGAAAGAAGAGTAACTAATACCGATGTACTAAATAAAAGTGGAATTCGAAATGTAATCAACAATATGTATGAAAAAAGTAAGCCTTTTACCTCTGAATACAGCTATTTAAATTCTTTTTAATTGTAAGACCAGAAAAAATAATATTATTTTTTTGTTTTCAGGAGAGGATGTAACTTTAAATTCTTTACTTGCCAAATTAAAAGTAAGGCACTTATTTCAAGGTTCTCGAAGGTCTTTACCAAATTTATTAAAGGAAATTGGTTTTAAATGGAAAAAATATGAACCAAGACGGGGGCTCATAGAGCTTCCTGATATTGCTGTAAAACGGGATAGATTTTTAAGGAACTACATATATATAAATTTGTTTTTATAAACCGTTCATGGAGGGTCAAAACGACTAAAGTTGATGGTAAAAGGTAAACTCTCCGGTTATTTTAGTATAATTAATAGTATATGTCTCTGTACCTATTTACATGGTAATTTTAAATGTTTCTGTTCAATAATAAGTTTTATTTTTCGTAGATATATCATACTCCATGATGGGAATAAAAATGGGTTTATTGACGGTGCGAAAGCATTATTTCCTCAAAAACCAAATTAAGCGATTGCCATGGTGAAATGAATTAGGATAATTTTTTAAAGTGGTTTGAGAACCAGTTGTTAATTAATCTCACAGGACCCAGCATAATTGTCATGTAAAATGCTCCATATCACAGTGTTTTACTCCATAAAACACCTAATACAAGTTGGAACAAACCACGAATTAAAGAATGGTTGACTAGTCAAAACCTTGATTCAACAGAAAATATGCTAAAAGTTGAACTTCTGAACATTGTTAATAGGTAAGAAATGAAAGTAATACTTTGAATTTTAAACTTAACTTTGGAAATTTCCTTGGGATAATCATTTAATTTTAAGAAATAAACCACCAGTCATATTAATGGCTGACCATTTAGCCGAGCAATATGGACACAAAGTGCTACGTTTACCCCCATATTGTATTTTCAATCCCATAGAACAGATATGGGGTACATCAAAACAATATTATAACAGACACATTGGCAGAGACGGAACCACTGAAACACACTGTTTAAATACGTGGTCTAAAGCGTTTGAAACGATTACATCAGAAATTTGGAAAAAAAAACTATCCATCATACTGAAGAGGAAATTTTTAAATGGTTTGATACAGAGATTGTTGGATACACTAGAGATTGCACCTATAATTATAAATCCCAATGAAGAAACTGAAACTAGTAGTGATGAATCTAATTATAGCAAATAAAAGCAAATATTATTATACTCTTTATTTTATTAAACCCATATACCCAAAAGGAAAAAAAATATAAAAATTATTTTGGTACTTTGATTGATGTCACTTCAAATAAGTTGTTTTGGATAGTTTTATTCGAATCGATCTTTAAATCTTGTTAACTTATAAAAGTCCGGCAACACTGTCTATACCTGTCGACGTAAAGTTATGCTGACGTGTATCAAATTTTGTTTTACGCCGACTATATATTTACAATTTTGAATAGATTTTTCTGGGTTTTAAGCACTTTTAAGGCTTTTTTACGAGTTTATTGCATTTTTTAATTTTCATTAATATCGGTTCTGAACGATGTTTTTAAGAAATTGTGTGCCGTTAAGACTATTTTAATTTAAATATAGCAAGAATTTTTTATAGAATTTTTCAGAAGATTTATTTAAAAGGAATCTTCAACATATTTCCTTCCAAAGAAGGGAACAAAGTTGCGACCGAATACTGTTCCAACGTTATACTACCAAAAAAGTATTGCTAAGTACTTAATGAGACCTTTTATTTCAATAAAAAGGTACACGTAGTAAATGAGCAGAAAAAAGAGAAAACAAAAAGTTGGTCCAACAAATCATTCAAACAAAGTGCAAAAATCTTTTGAACTTATACTGTATATTTTTTATTGATTTAATTATAATCTTAGATAACTGGGGTTAATGATTATCAGTTTTATTCTCTATAGTTTCTTCTAACTTCTTTATTCCAATCATTTGGATACAATCTTGGTTAAAAATATTATTGTTAGCTTCACAGCAAGATTAATAATAATTACAGGAATAATACAATGGAAAATCATTCTATCAACAAACGAAGTTTTAGTTTGATGTAGTAACAGCATAGGGTAACAGAGACAAGATTATCTCTGATAATAAGCTTCCACTTCAAATCACTCTCTGAGCTACGTCATTAAGTTTCTAAATAATTGAATACATATCAACAAAGAATAAAGAAAAAATGAATGAAAAAGACAAGGATATATTCTTCGTTTTTTGCGGTTCATGATCTGCAGATGATCAAGCAGCATTTGGAATCAATGGCCATAGTTCCATATATGGGTTGATTCCAGAACCACAAAAAAAATATTTCCAATTTAGAGTATTGACGTTCGCATCTTATTTAGTTACTTATCTTTGCTTTTAGTAAACAAACTTGACCTTTCCGAACGTTTTTTCGAAAAACCAACCAATTCAATTATAATTCCCTTCATTTGTGCCATACTGTAGACGTACACAGCATTGTATGCTGGACATTTAAGTTTGTAAACATCAGATTTTTAATTTAGGAATGTGCCGTTTTGTATTATTTTATTATTGAAGTATTGTTTAATGTTATTTTGCTATTCCCTCTAAAGGGTTTTGATTTTAACAAAGTTATCTTGCTTTCAATGATTTTGTTAAGGTAACTATGTATAATTAATATCACAAAAAAAGTTAATTAAAGGTCATCACTAATCTAAAATTAAAATTTATATAAAGTGGGAACAGAGTTTTAATATTTTCCCAACATTTGGCGACCGTGACTGTATTTAAAGTATTTTAGTTGCTGTTGACGAGTTTACAAAGTCTTTTAATTTTGCTCAAGATAATGTCGAATATCAATTCAAGAAAAAAGGAACAAACTGTCCTCCGATCTTCATTCACAAGGACTAATGCGAAGATTTGTGAGTTACTAGAAAGAAAAGATGTATCTCGACCCGATGTTAATGAACTTATCTCTCTCTCATGGACTTTCTAGAAAAAAGACACGAAGAGCTTAACAATATAAATACCGTTATTTCTCTACTGTTATTTGAAGATGAGTTGACCAATGAATCTGATTTGGAAGAAGAGCAGCAAAGAATTGATGAATATACACTAGCTTATTATCGAACAAAGCAATTGGTTAATAAGATGGTTTCTTCACTTAATAATGATAATTTAGACCCATCCTCTGCTTCTGTTAGCGGCATTTCCATGAAGTGTAAATACAAATTACCGATTTTAAAATTAAAAGAATTTAATGGCGAATTAAAAGAATGGTTACCTTTTTGGTCTCAATTTAAAAAGATAGATGAAGACCAACAAATGGACGCTGTTGACAAATTCGGTTATTTGATTATGTCTATGACACCTGGATCACCTGCTAGGGAGCTCGTGGATAGTTATCCCGCAACTCAAGAAATGTATCCTCTAGTTGAACAAGCTTTGAAAGACCGTTTTGGAAGAGATGATTTGCTTACTGAATTTTATATCCGCGAATTGTTAAAACTGATTTTGCAAAATACCACATCGAAAGAAAAACTAGTTGTGTCAATTCTTTATGATAGACTGCAATGCCATTTACGCAACTTAGAAATGTTAGGTGTCACGTCAGAGAGTTGTGCTCCGATTTTAATGCCTTTTGTGTCGTCTAGCTTACCTGATGAAATACTAAAGACTTGGGAAAGAAATAGTGTACCTCTCATTAAATCAAACATACCTAATGCGACGTCAAAGGATTATTTAAGCAACTTAATGAAATTTCTGCAGACGGAGGTATAAGGTGCTCAAAAGATTGAGATGGCGAAATCAGGATTTGGAATTTCAGAAAACGGTCAAGTTTCCTCATCAAGGAAACCTGAGTGGAAAAAAGATCGCAAATCATCTACTCGTATTTCAAGTTTTGAAGGATGTCCCACTGCAGCTGGTTTGCTAAATGGTTCTAAAGATTTTGTTGAGAAAAGTTGTATATTTTGTTCATCTAGTCATAATTCCCAAGACTGCAAGAAAGCTTTAGATTTGACACTTAATCAACGTCGTGAACGGGTAAACGCTGCTAAAGTTTGTTATTGCTGCCTGCTACCTGGACATTCTGCGGCACGTTGTCGAAGAAGACCTAAGTGCATTATTTGTTTGAAAGGACACTTTGGTATTATGTGCAATCAAGAAAAAAACAATTTACCAAAGAAAGAAATTATTAGTTCTGTAGAAAGTGTAGTTAAACCTACAAATGATGAAATGCTGGCGTCGACTGCTAATCGTTGTAATGTACTGATGCAAATGCTTTTGGTATACATAAGAGGAGACGATAATCGTGCCAAAAAGGTCAGACTCCTGATATTCGCAACGATCTTCTGTTTTGGCAAATACCGCTATTGAAATGGGATGCAAATCATTAGGAAACGAACTTATACAACACTCATTATTTGGAGGTTCTACAATGGAACCTACTGATCACCACTTATTTAGACTTCATCTTTCAAAACTGGATCAGTCGTACCATTGCAATTTTGAAGTTCTAGATCAGCATAAAATTTGTGGGCAAATCGCAACTGTTCCAGAAGGCCCATGGATTCAAGAACTTGCTGAAAATAATATCAAGTTGAGTGACGTTGGTTCCCTGGCTAACATTGAGATATTAATAGGAGCTGATATTGCAAGTAAATTGTGGACTGGAAAACGAGTACCTTTAAGCTCTGGATTGGTAGCAATGGAGACAAAGCTTGGATGGACATTGTCAGGAAAGGTACCCAATATACCAACTATCAAAGAAGAAAATTTAGCTACCGTTGTAACAAGTATGCTAAATCGTGAAGCCACTATTACAGATTTATGGGCACTCGATACATTGGGTATCACAGATCCATCTGCGAAAATGACTAAACTAGAAATTGAAGCCACAACTTATCAACATTTCCTAGATACTGTTTCAGTCAATGAAGAAAATCGTTTTGAAGTTCACCTTCCATGGATTCATAACCATGCAGTTTTGTCAAATAATTATGAACTATCCCTAAAAAGACTTCAGACCACTGTAAAGAAATTAAAAAATGAGGGCTACTACAATGCTTATCAAAAGGTTTTTGATGAATGGATCCATGAAGGTGTAATAGAAGAGGTACCATTAGAAGAAATTTATGAGAATTGCCACTATTTGCCGCATCGTCACGTAGTGAAACACGGTTAATCGACTCCCATGCGTCCCGTTTTTGACGCTTCTGCCAGAGAAAACAACAAATCAAGTTTAAATATGTGTCTTGAAAAGGGTCCTAACTTGATTGAAAGAATACCTTCGTGTTTGGCTCGTTTTCGCGAGAAGAAGGTGGGTATAATTGGAGACATTAGGCGTGCTTTCCTTCAGATCAGTGTGTACAAAAAAGACAGAAACTATCTCAGATTTCTATGGCTCGACGAAAATGGAAATATGAAAACCTACAGACACTGTCGAGTTGTGTTTGGAGTATCGCCAAGTCCTTTTCTTTTGGAATCATGCATTAAACTACATCTGGATAATGTTTTGCAGCAATGTTTGCAAGGAAACTCTCATTGGTCTGTGTCATTTGTTGAGTTACTCGCTAAAAGTTTCTATGTCGATAATTGTGTAGTTAGTCTGGATGATGAAAAACAAGCTGAGGAATTTATCGAAACAGCCTCCTCTATTATGAAAGAAAGAATGTTTGATCTTCGAGCATGGGAGCAAACAAATGAAACAGACTCGTCTATTCCTACAAATGTTTTAGGTTTATTATGGGACAAGTCCGATGATACGTTGTCAATAAACGTGAATAGTTTGCTTTCAATGAATATGGACAAGATAACGAAAAAGGTCATTTTAAGTGCTGATCATCGCATTTTTGATCCGATTGGTATAGTTAGCAGTTTTACATTGATTCCTAAGCTTCTTATTCAGCAGACCTGGGAGCTTGGTATAGCTTGGGATGAAGAGGTTCCTGATAATATAAAATCTCAATTTAATGAATGGAAAAAAGATGTTCCTCTTCTAACCCAAATGAAAATTCCTCGCTGGATAATGCAATGTAAAGGTGAAAGCAGTCAAACTTTACACATATTTTCTGATGCCTGTAAAACATCGTATGCAACAGCTGCTTTCCTTCGCATTGAACATAATGGCGAAGTCATCGTGCAGTTGATGGCGGCAAGAGCTCGGGTTGCTCCAACTGCTAAATCAAGAAAACGCATTACTATACCCAGACTGGAGTTATTAGCAGCATCTATTTCATCTCGACTATACAAATCTATTGTGGAAGATTATGGATTGAAACATCTTAAAACATTTTTTTGGACTGACGCCACAACAGTTTTAGCTTGGATTCTACGAAATAAACCCTGGGACATATTTGTTATGAACAGGGTAAAGGAAATACGTTCCCTGACGGGTGATTGTGAATGGCGTCATGTACCTGGACTCATGAACCCGGCAGACTTACCATCGCGAGGATGTTCCATAAAGAAATTATTGCAATGCCGTTGGTGGGAGGGCACCGAATGGCTTAAAGGGCCACCAGAACAATGGCCAAAATTTGATGTCTCGTATAATGATGAGGAAATTAATTTTGAGAAGAAAAAGCATATAGTTTCTTCAATGATTAGCGTTACGGAAAAAAAAGGATGGTATTATAAATATTTTTCACAATACAAGAAGCTTGTGAGATTAGTTGGATGGATACACCGCTTTGTTAATAATATACGTTTTAAAAAGAGTCAACGCATGCAGGGTGATTTAACAGTCAAAGAATTTGATCTAGCCGAAATAAAAGTATTATTATGGATACAAGAAGAAGCATTTAATGACGTATATGATCAAAAACTTAAGAGTTTGCTTCCATTTATTGTTCAGAATGGGTTAATTCGTCTTATGACCAAAATATCTAATCGTGAAGACGCAAAGAATTTTTGTCATCCCATAGTACTACCCAGTTCTGATCATCCAGTAGTACATCGCCTGATAATGGATACACATCGAAACAACAGTCATGCTGGAACTCAAATCCTGTTGTCGATCTTGAGACAAAGATTTTGGATTATTGGAGGAAGACAAACGATTCGTTCAGCTCTCAATACTTGTGTTATTTGCAAGAGCTTTACTGCAAAGAAATTAGAAGCAATTCCAGCACCTTTACCCGAAAGCCGTGTGAGAGATGCAAAAATATTTGAAGTTACAGGTGTTGATTTAGCTGGTCCATTGTATCTGAAGGCTGATGATGGATCTTCAAAGAAAGGTTGGATATGCTTATTTACCTGCGCGGTTTACCGTGCTGTGAGACTAGAACTTATTTCATCGTTATCGACAGACTGTTTTTTACAAGCTTTTAGGAGATTTTGCAGTAAATAAGGAAGACCACAAATCGTATATAGTGATCAAGGTACTAACTTTATTGGTTTCAACAATGCATGTAACAAATTAGACTGGAACACCATTTCGAAATTTAGTTCAATTAGAAAAATTGATTGGCGTTTCAATCCACCTGCTTCACCATGGTGGGAAAGGCTTGTGGGTGTACTTAAGCAGCTACTTCGACGTATTTTAGGTCGTTCGTCTGTTAATTCAGAGGAAATGCAGACTATTTTGTGCGATTGCGAAATTGTTATTAATTCACGCCCGTTGACATACATGTCAGATAATGCAACAGATTTGACAGCTTTAACGCCGAATATGTTCCTACACGACTTAGAAGAGATTGGTACACCTGATTATGATTTAATTGAAGCCAATGATCTTCGCCGAAGAGTTCGTTATCGTTTAGAATTAAAAAAGAGACTACGTGAAAGATTCAGATTAGAATATTTAGGACAACTACAGTTATTTGCAAACAAAAATTGATTAAGAGATATCCGCTTGGGAGAAATCGTTCTGATTGGCAGGGATGATACTAATAGAGTTGATTGGCCCCTTGGTAGCGTTGTGGAATTGATTAATGGACCTGATGGTAATGTACGAGTCGTGCGTATTGTTACCGCTTCGGGAGAATTAGTTAGACCTATTCAAAGAATATTTCCTCTGGAGCTTGATATACAATCAAACGAAAGAAATGATTTACTTGGGCATTCAGACACCAGTGCTCCCCTTAAAGATGATTCACAACTATCAGGATGTAATGAAGAGGCTCAAACTTCACATTTCAACTCGACTCCTTCAGTTGACGAATAATCTACCGTTCCAAGTGGTAATACACAAATAACACGTCGTGGACGATTAGTAAAGAAACCACAAAGGATGAATTTGTAAATTGTACGTTTGTTTTCTGGAGAAGTCAAATTTGTTTAAATTTCGAAATTTGACTTGGTGGGAGGATGTGCCGTTTTGTATTATTTTATTATTGAAGTATTGTTTAATGTTATTTTGCTATTCCCTCTAAAGGGTTTTGATTTTAACAAAGTTATCTTGCTTTCAATGATTTTGTTAAGGTAACTATGTATAATTAATGTCACAAAAAGTTAATTAAATGTCATCAGTATTCTAAAATTAAAATTTATATAAAGTGGGAACAGAGTTTTAATATTTTCCCAACAAGGAAGTTTTATTTGTTTAGTGTTCTAAATATGATGGACTTGTTGTAAAAGGAAACAATACACAATTTTAGTCGCATATATTTATATAATAAACTTAATTATTTATTTCTTCACCTTAAAATATTTTCTGCAATAAATATTTACTTCAAAATATGAATACGAACCTGTTTCTTGGAGTGATTCTAAATTGGTATTCAGTTTCTGGCTTCAAATTGAAAATGTCATACGAGGTTAGGGGTGTGATTCCAGCTTCCGACCATCTCGCACCTTCAGCTCCTCTTGTCCACATTTCCACACGATATGCCAATATGGGAACATGAGTCTGCTGAGGTTTCTCCCAAGATAAGCAAAGCCAATTTCTACCACATTCCGCTACGTTTGGTGGATTAGGAATTGGATTAGGAACTTCTACAATGGGATTAAAATTTGTAGTATTTATAAAAAGCAATAATTGAAGCATCAAATGTTGACTTTTCCAAACACATGCATAAAAAACAGAAATAATCATTAAATAATTATGTAACATTGTTGTTATGGATATCACATAATTTTAAAGTCTCAATATGGTAATGACAGTGTAAGGTGTGGTAATCCTACTATATAAAAAGATTGATTTAAAGTATAGTTATTTTTATTTTAACAGTAAAAGATGCAATGTGGACATTTTCTACAAGAAGTTGTCTAAAATAGTTACCTTGATACTTGACAAGATATTGTAGAAAATCTGAAATTTGGGATATTTGTTTACACCATTTTTCTCTAAGCTTCGTCAGAGTTAAATCATATAAATTTGTATTTGTATCATCAAATTTATCGAAATATGTTTTAACTCCCATAATTTTCTTGTAACAATGAAACTCTATCAAATAATTTTGATTGGTTTAAGATGCGACACATACTAGCAGGCTCAAAACTGCGGTTTCTAAAATAAATTCTATGCAACATTTTTGGCAGATTTACAAATAGTTAAAATAAACGTTGGGAAATTGTTGAATTTCTTATCACGCTATTATACACTAAAGTTTTCTATTAGTTGATTCATATAGAATCAATAAACAATTATATAGTGTAATCCACAAACTGAAGTACCTATAGGTTGATTTTTTGCCAAACCATTTAGATATTACAAAAAACATTTCCTCGGAATTACATAAAAGCAAAACAAATCAAAAAAGAATCCTAAATAAAGAAATACATGTTTGTTAGATGTAAACTTATTTTCGACTCTTTTAAATGAAACCCTTGTCATTTTAAATATCCAGTTAAGTTGTTATTTAAAAAATTATGTTCAAAAACAAGACAAATGTTAATTATTGTTCAAATATAATTTTTAGTAAAACTGGCAATTTGACATGCTGTTATTTTTCGTAATAATATCAAAGGACGTCACGAACAATTTTTTGAGCAGTAACGCTTCCATACTACTTACCAGTTTCTCTGTACATGTCATGATACGATTGAAATTCTAATAGTGCTTGGTTCCGTATTGGGGTTAATGATCTGGCTCGATCTCTTAATCTAACTGTAAAGAAAGCTCTATCGCATCCGTACCGATTTTTGGCAAGTATACAATAAGTTCCAGCATCTTCAGCTGATACTTTTTTTAAAGTCAGTCTCATATAATCGTCTGATTGCTCTTTGTAGGATCTCATACTGGTAGTAATGTCTTTGAGACCTTTCATCCAAGTTACTAAAAATATTTAACTGTTTAAACTTAGTTCAAGGACGTATTTTTTTATTTTATACGAGTTTAGTGCCAACGTTAAATATATCAAAAACTCAATTTAGTTTTAATATAAATTTTTTTTAATTAAAATATCTCCGTATATTTTTTATTTTTACAAAATCATATGCAAACTGGTAAAACCTTATGTTTAGTCAGAAATTCTAAGCAATTTATATTTTACAAATCAGCCTTACCGCATACAAAATATGTAATTTTTTTTAAAATAGAAAATATTATGAATTTCGTACATTTAATAGTTTAATACAATTTATAGTTTCTCAGCATAAAATTGTTTGTATTTGCACTTGCATATCAAAAACAAACTACTTAAAATAATCATAAAAAATATAAATCAATAGTTTAAGAAGATGTCTATAGCTTATAGTATAAAATAAATTGACCAAATGAAGTAAGGCATAGCCTTACATCCTATTGCACTTGAATTTCATGTACTTATAAAATTGATTTTTGATGATTTAAATTTTCCGCACTTGAGTTCTTATATATTTTCAGTTATTGTTCTACTAAACTAGTACGCTTACGAATACATTTTTAATGTTTTGATATAGGTATTTCTTAATGAAGTAGATCTACATATAATATGGTGTAATGAACCAATAATTACATTTCAGTCAATAGACACGTTAAGAAGCCAAATCAGCGGCTTATATCAAAACGGAAAACACGTTTCAATTTTGCAGCTTTAATTTTGAATATTTCTTAGTTAGTTTTGGTATGGTTGTATTTGGCATAATATAATGAAGAATGGCAGAACAGAGCCCAATTTGAGAAATATTACTAAGAAAAAAAATACACTTTGTGATCAGGTTATTTTAAATAAGAAATAAGTTAGATACGATTTTATCGACTAGTTATCCTAGATTATAAAAAATGAAGGTCATATGTAATGTAGAAGCCGATATATTGCAAATTCTAGCAACAGCGCTAACTTTGTGGCGTATAGGCGACTCAATGTAAATATTAGAGACATAAAGCAAATCTAAAAATGTATCACGGATCCTTATCCGTATACGTAACGTAACGGAGATACGTAACTAATCAAAAAGAAGTATAAAGAAAATGCGTTTTTAACGTAACGTAACCATTCTTGTGTTTTAATTTTTAACCTAAAAAATAGCCCCGATATCTCCCTTAACAAAATAATGTCGTCATTGCCACTTTAAAATAATCTTTTTCTTTTTAAATCCACTATCGCATATCACAGAAATGTTTGTTATGATTTATGATAACAGAAAATAAGGTTATGATTTTTGAGCATACAACATACGGTACGTTAGGTACGTGTGACGGATTGATACATTTCACGTAACGTAACGAAACCCACGTATCGCTTCTGCACATGCGCATTACGATACGGATACGGATAAGTAGTGATTTTTAGAATTGATTTATGTCCCCATTTTCGTTTTAACTTGGTAACACCTCTCTCTCCTACTCGCTTTAGTGTTTACAAGCTTTTTGGGGCATTCCTTTATCGACGAATTTTTGTTGTTTCGGCTTGTGAAAATCATCAGGTTATACATTTTTCATTATCCTTGAAGTATTTCCTTTAAAATAAAAATAAAAAATAGCCACGTTGGAGAATGTCCAGATGACGGTTTTTTACAACTTTGTAGCACTCACCCTACCTTAAACTGACATGCTCAAGAATTTCTGAGAATTTTTTTTGCTAATCTGATCGTCCTACGGACTTGAGGTGTTTTCAAGACACTTAGTTTCGTTTAGAAGTAAATCGACAGACCTCGTCTTAGACAAAAGGTGCCCAACATATTTAATTAGAATTTTAGTTTATTATTAATCACTCAATACTGGTGACGTACTGTTCGCTACATCTACATCATATGTGATGACGATTTAAAAATTAAAATTAACCTGTTTTTCGATTTTTTCAAAGGTAGGTTATTTTGGAAATAATGAATTTATTCCATACATTAGCGACATACTTTTATACATCCGCCAGGACTGACACATTTAATTTATATTTTAAGGAAAGAGATAAAGAATATGCAAACAAAAAGAATCCCTATATTTGATTATCGGTACGCAAATATCTATCGCCTCTCGGCTATAGTTCGACAAGGTTCGTGATTGTCAATCGGATAGCAATAATTTGACTTAACAAAAATGAAAAATCTTACACATGGAGTAGATTAAGACAGAACGATAGGTCTCTTAAATAGAAAGACCCTTGAAGTTGTCAGTATTATTCGCTTTTGTCATATTCGGTCATATTCAGTTAGGCTCGGAAACCACCGAACTTAGTTACAGAGAACGAAATAGCGAAGAGAAGGAAATTTTTATCGCTATTTACTTTACAGAGTGCCAGTCCAGGCACATCTTTATTAGAATTGTTGCAAATATAATTTTAAAAAGTCATGGGAATCTATGAAAGATGAAACTTTTCTATAAAATCAAATTTTAGATAGATATAAAAAGTAAAAACATTTAATAATCTTATAAAAGATCTACGAGGAATGTTTTGTGAGTTGAATATAAAAAAAAGTATCAAGTTACTGTAAAATTATTATAATTTTTAGTAAAATTTGAAAACTTTATGACAACCACTTTGAATTTTTACATTTACAAAAAAAATGATTTTCTTGCACTTCAAACCACTATTGGGTTATCGTTTGACCTTCATAATCTATAATTCACTGTTAACTACAGGCTTTTTAAGTTTAAATATTCTATACATCATCTCTTTGTTTTAAAGACATTTTTGCTGTAAGGAGGTTCACAATAAAATGCCAAACAAACGTAAACCAGATTAAAAATCCACTGAGACAATAAATAACTTAAT
Source organism: Ophraella communa (assembly GCA_035357415.1). Lineage (NCBI taxonomy): Eukaryota > Metazoa > Arthropoda > Insecta > Coleoptera > Chrysomelidae > Ophraella > Ophraella communa. The sequence goes on along the minus strand of CM068985.1, from coordinate 15,602,063 downwards.
TTTTAACTGAAGATGAAAAAGAGACAAAAGCCATCGGAGTCTAGAGCTGGCAGCATTTTCATTCACAACTGTTTTACACGGTTATGGAACATACAGTTAACAGAAAAACACATGAGCCCTGGGTGGGCGTGTCCATGTCGCTGTAGTTGTATTTTCGTAGTAACAATCGATATTTTGAATCGAAAACCAAATGTCGATACCGTAAGTGTCATGTGTCAAAATATATGTAAACAAAGTCAAACTTACTTTACTATGTTAAGAGTTAAGATAATTATTAAATTAGTCTTAAAAAACTGATTTTTCTGCAATTTATGAATCAAGTAATAAAATAACTTTTAAAAATATAGAAGCGGATTATAAATGACAGCTCTGAAATCAACTAGAAAACAAATAACAGAATGTAGTCCAGTGTTGCGGATGCAAAAATAAAAATTATCCGAACTTACATTCCAAATTATTAGAATTTGTCAAAATTTCCAAAAGTAGTTGTCTAAGTAAAATGTTCGACCCTAGTGAAATTTTCAAAAACAATAGCCACGTTATATATCCCTTCCGCAAAATATTCGAAAAACTATTCGTCGGCTTAACATGCAAATGTCGTAAGTCCACAATTGGTCAAAAGTAGACTTGAAATGTTGTAAGTCCCAAAAAAACCAAAAAAAAAACTTTTTTTGTTAATTATTTTCCATAATTTGGTAAATTAGATATGTTTAAACATTTGGTAAAAGTTTTTGTTTAAAAAAATTTAATATACCAATATATATAGGAAGTTTTTTAGCTCTCCTGTAAAATTTACAATTTAGGACTTACTACATTTACATGTTAAGCCGACGTATTGGATTCAAAAACTATCCGGTTAGCAAAATTGTCTAAAAATCAGATAATTATCCTCACACTAATGATAATAGACTACCTAAGTCGTGACGTCACTGGGCGGAGTTTATTTTTCCAAACAAAACAAAAAATTTAAAGCCCATGCATTTAAACCACCTTTACTCTTTTTCTTTTCAATTTATTTCTTATTGTGAATTAAATAAGAGAGGTTGTAATTTGTTCTGTTGAGTGTGTGTGTATATTTATTGAAAACCTCAAGAATTTTTAAAGGTAGGTGTTTTTCTGTTGTTTTAACACTAAGAAGCCTTTTTAGGTTATATTATGGATTTGAATGGTTTTTAATAATAAAGATTTTAATTAAAACATTGAATTATGTATAAAATTATAATTTATTTCTAGAAAGAGCCCTTTTCGCAATGGTTATGTGTTTTGTACCTTACTGTAAGCATTACAGTGAGCAGAGAATATGCAAATACTTTGCTTTTCCATCTCATCCAAAAGAAAAATGGATCTCTTTGATAAGGTAGGTAACTAATATATAATATTATTAATATAATAATATTATAATATAAAATTTTAATAAAATGAAAAAATATTAATAGGAGACAAGATAGAGAGCCATCAAAATTCTCATTAGTTTGAAGTTGTCAAAAAAAATTCAGTCACAAAAAAATGGGCCAACTTTAAAACTATAAGGAGGTTAATCTTTGATTCCCCTGAAAAACGGTATGTAGTACATTTATATTTTTACAATAATATAAAGATATAGGTACTCTTTCTACCTTTGATAAGGTAGGTTTGTTTTACAAGTACTTTTTTTTGCAGTAAACGAAATCTACCGTTAGCTGATAATAATGGAACCAGCAGGACCTTCAACTTCAGTGCCAACTTTAATTTCAGAACCATCCACTTCTAAACACCCTCCTGCACATTATTTCTTAAAACAAGAACTGGAAGAAGTTACCAAAAAACTGAATAACTTAAGCACCCATTTCAGTTTTGAACATATAAAAAATAATGATTCACACATACTTATGTATACTGGCATACACAGCAATGGTTTATACATGATTCTATTTGAATTAGTGGACAGTTCGAAAATAATTATGCTGGGTGGCAGGTAAAATTATTGCCAAAAATTGATAAAATACTAATGACGTTAATGAAATTATGTTTAAACTTGTCACATGAAGATCTAGCTATGCACTTTAATTGCAGTTCATAAAACATTTTTTGTTGTATTATTTTAAATTAATAAAACAGACCTTATGAAAAATATTATATTTTACACATGTTATAAACAGTATAAATTTTAAACTGAAAAATCATAAAAATAATTGTATACATTGTCAGAACCAATATATTTATAATAAATAAAAAAATGTTTAATTTATATATACTACAAACTACCTATTATTTCTGTTACATACTAAATTTAACCATTTAATAGTTTTGGGAGGTAATGATTTACATAAAATGTTTCCAATAATAATACATATTCTTCCCAAGAAGCATCATAATCTACATCATTTTTAAAAGAATATGGGCACTTCACCTCAACAATGGCATCATCACCAACCAAGCCATCAGGACTTGCATCTAATATTCCTGAATTTGTCAGCCAAATACCTGTTGGATTAACATCTAAATTGAAATTTTCTTTTAAATATTTCAGAGCATGCTTCTCATGACTTCTTCCTCACTGAATAGCCTTAATGCCATCGAGAGAATGAGCACCTACAATAGCAAAATAAAAATTAATATAAAAGGATATTAATGTTTCATGATTGTTTTCAAAAGTTGTGAATGTAATTATGTAGCAAATGTATATACTCACCAATTAGAGTTTTATAAAGACTGTCTGGATACTTATTTCTTTTGCATGAAGAAATAACTACTCCAAAATAACTAGCAGTAAGTCTAATTTTTCTGATTAAAATCCAGTGTTCATTGGTAACTTGTGCTACTGTTAGAGCAGCAATATTTTTAATGTTTATTTAAGGCCAAATTGAATTCTGTAGATGAAATGATATCTTCAATAATGGGCAAATTATTTTGAGTACCTTGATCTGCAGCATCAACTAGAGCCCACAGTATTACCAAATAAACTTAACTTGTTTTTAATGCAGTCATTTGCTCTTGACTTAAAGGCTCTTCAACAGCAGTATATGTTTTTTGAGGATATAATTCTTCTGTAGTTTTTACTGCTCAATATTTTTGTTTTGGCGCATTCCATGTACATTCTCTATCTGTTACTGAAATATTATAGTGTCCAAATAGAGCCAATGCAGCTATATGGTGACATTTTATTCCTCTAGGGCAAGCACAAGTTGTGGAAACAATATCACCCAATTTATTCAATGTAATCTGAAATAAGTTAATATTTAGTATATATATATTACCATCATATAAAAAAATCCAAACCTACCTCAGCTTTGTAAGTTTTATCTTTCATACTGGCATATATATCCCCTCTGATCATCATCAAATTAGCATCAAACTACATATTTTTTACATGGTTCGACTCCAATGAATTTTCACCTCTTTTAATTATTTTATTATCATTGTTTAAAAATTCATTAATATTTGAAAGCTTTAAAACATGTTTAAAAGCCATATTTTAATCACAAAATCTAAAAATATAAAAAATATTTCATAAATTAAACAAAACTTAACCTTAATTTTATGAAAATAGTATTAAAACACCTACCTTTAAAAATTCTTAAAGTTTTCAATAAATATACACACACACACTCAACAGAACAAACTACAACCTCTCTTATTTAACTCACAATAAGAAATAAATTGAAAAGAAAATTAGTAAAGATGATTTAAATGCCTGGGTTTTAAATTTTTTGTTTTGTTTGGAAAAATAAGCTCCACCCAGTGACGTCAGACTTAGGTAGTCTATTAATAACTCATATTATATCGATTATATTTACAATTATTAATGTACAATCGTTAATATTGGCTTGCGATTGGATGGTTGCGATAGCCTTTCATTTAGTTGGCATATTTTCCAGGTCTCATGTTTGCTTCTGTCGACTGTAGCTGGTTGCCCACCTTAGCTATAGTCCCAATATTTTCTTCCAAATTAAATTACATTAATTTAAAATAAACCAACTAGAGAAATGAGTTAGTTACAGATGTATACTTTCATCAAACAGTTTGTGATTATTTTCCATTATAATTTGAAATAATTTTAAAAGTTACAATTGTGAAATAAAACTTTTTTATCAATAGATCTACCTTTCATTTGGTTTATACCTATACCTCAAATACAAATTGTTTACCTGTAGGTTTAGGTTCTCCAGATATTCGAAAAGACACAACAATGTCGTCTCCTTCTCGAAGACTTAATATCTTATCCGGCCGAGACTGAAACAGCGGGGGTTTTCCATGTGGTAAAGTTTTTTGTACGATTTGAACGTAGGCAGAGGTATCAATTGGACCTTCGGGATACACTGCTCTACAAGTATATTTTCCGCTCTCGTATTCATTTACATCGGAAATGAATACCGTGTGAATGTTACGTTCCGTAAAAATTTTATGTCTTTTCGATTCTTTGGTTAATCTCACATCTTCTTTATACCAAGAAACATTTAAAGGACTACCTTTTACTTCTACTTGAAAAGCCATAGTACCTCCACGAGGAACATAGGTATCTGTTAAAACATTCCCAAAATACGTTCTATTTGGTCTGCTATCACGGAGTTTTTGGCGTCCCGATTCATTTTTTTCAAATTTAAAATCATAAGATAGTTGGTCGTTCCACAATTCAGTTTCCAATCTACAAGAATATCGCCCACTATCGATTACGTCAGGTTTTGCAATTGATAATCTACAAATTCCTCCTGGTAAATAAGTTTGACCATACTTGTCTCCTAAACTTAATTCTCTTCCATCTTTATACCATTTTATACGTGGCTCTGTACGACTTTTTACTTTGCATTGTAGAGTAACTTCATTATTTGGCTGTATGTAAGTGTTCGTAATGATAGAAGTGAAAGTAGGATTTAAAGATTGTGTATCAGCTTCTTCGTTACAAACTTTAACTTGCGCGAATGTAACACTTTCTCCATTTTGGTTTTTAGCTACACAACAATATTCACCAGAATCGTCTAAACTAACGTTAAAAATATCCAAAGTGGCTACATTATCGGTAAAGCTAATACGATAATTAGGCATGTTTTGAAGTGGGTTATTGTTTTTTAACCAAGTAATGGTTAGGGTATCATCAGGTACTAGCCTACAATTTAAACGCACCTCGCAACCAATTTTAGTTAAACAATTTTTTAAATTAGATATAAAGAATGGTTTTTTTCCTGTATATATATTTCTTTGGTACGTGGAAGGCTGACACATTTCTAAATTATCAGTTAATACTTTCGTTTCGTTAGTTACTCTAGTTCTATTTACATCACGTATTACATCCCCAACTCCATACTGATCTACCCTAACAAAGTCAGTTTTTTCTTTGTTTATTATTTTGTCCATATTTGTTTCTTCCATTCTCTCCTGTGTTATTGTTTTACCGAATTGCCATGTATAGTGATCTTTGTTTTCAAATGACTCTTTTTCTGTTTTCTTTTCGTTTGCATCCGTTTTTAATTGTTCTTTTTCTTTAGGAGTCTTCTTAATGCTGTCTTCTATGGCGCTCTCAACAGATTCGTTTTGGTGTTTATTATTAAGTTCTTTCATTTTCAAACTATTCTGGTCTTCTTGTTTTTTTACGTCTTTTTTAGTCTTCTTTTTCGATTCCGGTTCTCCGTCTGAATTAACTTTGCCTTTGTCTTGTTGTGTTTTATCAAACTGTTTCTGTAGGTTGTTATCTGTTTGATTCATTATTTTCTCATTATTTTTCTCCGATTGATTGATTTCATTTTCTTTACATAATTCATTTTCTATTTTTGTTTCCCCCATTTCATTTTCTAGTTCTGCTATGACTTTTTGCTCTTTTTTTAATTCAATCGTATCTTCTTTATTAAATTGTGTTTCATTAACTTTACTGTTTTCTTGTATACACAGTTTCGGTTCACTATCTGGTTTATTATGTTGATTGTTTAATACTTCTGTTTTATCGGCTGTTGAATCCTGATTCTCTTTATTTTTTATCACACGTTTATTCTTCTTTGAACCAATTTTCTTCTTTTTCGTATCATCCTCTCCTAGATCAATTTTCTTTACTTTCTTCTCTTTTTCTTTATCACCTTCTTCATGATCTTTTGCTTTAGCTTTTTTATGAATATCTTTGTCATCAGTATACTTAGTATCTTTTTCTGTTATTCCAGATTTTGTTTGTTTATTTTCTATGTCAATCTCGCTATCTTTATGTTCATGTATTTCTATGTGAACATCAGTTTCTTCCTGTTCTTTTTTAGTTTGTTTTTTAATGTTTTCCTTTTCATTTTTTTCATTAATTTGTTCAACATTTTCAGCTTCCTCAATTGTTTTGTCAATTACACACAAATCTTGTATTTTACATACTAAATTGCACACATCTTCATAGAGAACATCCAATGCTAAATTTATAGGTTTAAATAATTCCAAAGTATTTGTAATTGTAATAGTATTTTGTATGCTTATTTTCAATTGTTCCATATTATATAACAAATCCTTTAATTCACGTGAAACTATTGATTTACAATTGATAAATATATTTGAAATATTTATAGCATTAAATACTGGAATAGGTATATCATTTTGAGTTTCTGTAATTACTTTTTGCTGGTCACTTATTGTTTCTTGAAGTACATTTAAACTATTTAATAAGCCTTTAAGATGTGAATTCTGTGTTTCATTTATAGATAATTTCAAAACAGATATGGAATTTTTAAGTTCTTTTAATAGTGTTACATCATTTCTATGATCAAAAACGTGTTTAGCAATTTTGGCTTGTACTTGAATGACATGTGTATTGAACATATTAAGTGATTGTGAAAGGATCTCCATTTTCTCGTTGAGGCTTACTACAGAATAAGACTGTTCCAAAGCAAATCGTAGGTTTTCTAAAACTAATATAATTTCTTTTTCCGAGTTTCTTAAATTCCCGGGTGTCTCATAGATGTCATCCAAAATTATGTATAAAGATACTATTTTGTCACTTACATTACTTAGTTTTTTTGTGTAATCTTTGGAAAAATCTGTAGTATTAGATCCTATGTCTTGGGCTAAACATAAATTGGTTTTTAATTGTTGAATTTTGTCATGTAATTCGACTATGATAAGAGGTATTGGATCTTTTATTTTAGTTTTTATTTTCCCGAATATATCCTCTAACTCTAAAAGTGTAGTGTGAAGCGTTTGTATAATGATATAATCCAGCCTCATGCTATTGATTTCTTCCAAAATCTTTAATAGATTTTTGTTTATATTATTAAATTCTTCTATAATTCCCAGTTTTCTGGTTATAGCAACGATATCCGGTGAATTTGTAACACTTAAAACAAAGTTGAAATCTTCAGTTAATAAGGGTAATTCAAGTTTTAATATATCCATATCTGTCATTATTACGTTGACATTTTTAACTATGCTAGATAGTTTTTGGAATGGAAGGTTTATGGATTCTTCCAACAATTGTAAAAGTTCTAGTTCAGGTGTTTGACTTTTATCTTGCAAAAATTCTATTATTTTATCTAATGGTTTTTCCACTTTAGATAATTCTACAATAGCCTGACAGGGATGTGATAGCAACTTTAAATCTTTTTTTAAAGTATCTACTTCCCGTTTAACCATAACAAAGGGTTCTAAGTATTTTTTCATTTTCTGTTTTCGCTCGAAAGCAGTTTCTAAGTCAATTTTTTTTCCGAATTCATCAACGCACTCTGAAAATTTACTTAAAGATGCGATCAACATGTTTGAAGGATGCGATAAAGAAGTTATTCTTTTAATATGGTTTCTGATGGCACTTAGAGCTTTTCTTGTTCCGCTGTATTCATTTGGCACGGACTTGTCTAGTTCAGAATTACTTTTGACAAATTCGATGAGAAGATCTTCTAAAAATGGTCCTAGATCTTCCAGAGAAGGTAACAATGAACCATCGATGTTTGGTATTTCCAATAAACTAGCTTTTTCTAGTTTAATAATAGTGTTATTAACTTCGGTTACAGTTTCTTTAAGATTTTTTAAATTGTGAATAAATTTCGAGTTTTTCGATAACTTCTTGTTTATTATGGTTAATTCTTCAAGTAGTTGACTTATTGGTAATTTTAATTTTTTAATTGAATTAGTATCTTGTCTATTAAAACATGAATTTTTAGAACTTTTATAAAAATCGTTAGTTATTGAAAGTAATGCAGCTACGTTATTTTTTAAATTAGATTCTTCAAAATTCTCGATACTTTCTTCCAGAAGTTTGATCGACCTCTCTAAAATATCTAATAACTCAAAATTTACAGAAAATTTCATTTTACCTTCACTAGTTTTATTTAAATTTAACATTTCTGTAGTATTCTCTAAACAATTAATAATTTTCTCCAGTACTACAGAATCATTTAAGTGTAGTTCGTAATTATTAATAATTTCAATCAAATTAAAAAGTGGTTGATGAATTAAACTGTAATTTTTAATATCCAAGTTGGTACCACTGTCTAAATGTACATCTTTATAAAAATCGTAAAGTCTACAGAGAGGAATTTTCGTAGCATGTAATTTCAATATTGCATTTTTAACATCGAGTAATTTTTGCAAAAAACTTTCAATTTTCAACACAACAAATTCTAAAGGAGAACTAATGTCACTTGGTATAGACTGGTCTAATTTATTAAACGTTACTCCAAAATGATAAAACAACAACTTCGTTTGTTCATAAACAGCATCAATATCACAACTTTTGAAATTACTGCTAGCAATAAAACTGTTTAATGACATAAATAGCTCCATAAGTGCATTTATTTGTTCAATTAATACATAGTTTCGAATAATCACTGGTACCAGATCAGTAAATTTATTTTTCAAAAGAAACACAGTACCAGAAATTGCCAGAAGGTCAGAAAGAGCGGGTTTAAATAAAATTGGGATAGAAGATATATTTTCATTTAAACTACTTAGTAAGGATTCTGTGGTTGACAATATATCAAAAAATGCTTTAGCATTTAATTTATTCTTGTCATCAATTACTGACTTCTCATCGAGATTTGGTAACTGGTATTCAATGTATTCAACTGTTTCTAAAACTTCTTCAGTTAATTTATTTTCAGTTTTGTCAACAAAAATTTCTGAAAATTTGTCAAATACATCTTTAAGTTTGCCGCTAAGAGCTTTTAAAGACATTTCTGTGGCTTGCAATTGTTGTGCTTTAGGAATAATATCTCCTAAGATGTAATCAATTTTGTGTTTAACAGACAAAACTGCATTTTTAAATTCAGGTTTTTGGGATTCAATTATTTTTGGCTTTTGTAAATTCTCATTAGCTTTTACAACTAATATGGTTAATATGTCAAGGTCTTTTTTAATATCTTCTGATGCTTTTAACGTATCTGGTGATACATCACTAATATTACTGTCTATATTTTTTTCCGCAACCTTTAAAGAATCAACCAAGTCTGTTATTAAAACTGCAGATTCTGCTAAAGAAAGTATGCCCTGATCGGGAGCTTTTTCTGACTCTACTTTAACTCTCAATGTAGTAACTTCAGTTGCCAAATTTTCTACGGGTCCTAAAATTTCTTTGACCCATTTTTTGTCATTTCTTTCTTTTGGAATATCTGACAATTTTTCTACTACATCTTCCAGTTTGCCGCTAAGAGCTTTTAAAGACATTTCTGTCGCTTGCAATTGTTGTGCTTCTGGAATAATATCTCCTAAGATGTAATCTAGTTTTTGTTTAACAGACAAAACTGCATTTTTCAATTCAGGTTTTTGGGATTCAATTATTTTTCGTTTTTGTAAATTCTCATTAGCTTTTACAACTAATATGGTTAATTTGTCAAGCTCTTGTTTAATATCTTCTGTTGCTTTTAATGTATCTGGTGATACATCACTAATATTACTGTCTGTACTTTTTTCCGCAACCTTTAAAGAATCAACCAAGTCTGTTATTAAAACTGTAGACTCTGCTAAAGAAAGTATACCCTGATCGGGAGCTTTTTCTGACTCTACTTTAACTTTTAATGTAGTAACTTCAGTAGCCAAATTTTCTACTGGTCTTAGAATTTCTTTAACCCATTTTTTGTCATTTCTTTCTTTTGGAATATCTAATAATTTTTCTACTACATCTTCCAGTTTGGCGCTAAGAGCTTTTAAAGACATTTCTGTCGCCTGCAATTGTTGTGCTTCTGGAATAATATCTCCTAAGATGTAATCTAGTTTTTGTTTAACAGACAAAACTGCATTTTTCAATTCAGGTTTTTGGGATTCAATTATTTTTGGTTTTTGTAAATTCTCATTAGCTTTTACAACTAATATAGTTAATATATCAAGCTCTTTTTTAATATCTTCTGTTGCTTTTAATGTATCTGGTGATACATCACTAATATTACTGTCTGTACTTTTTTCCGCAACCTTTAAAGAATCAACCAAGTCTGTTATTAAAACTGTAGACTCTGCTAAAGAAAGTATACCCTGATCGGGAGCTTTTTCTGACTCTACTTTAACTTTCAATGCAGTAACTTCAGTTGCCAAATTTTCTACTGGTCCTAGAATATATTTGACCCATTTTTTGTCATTTCTTTCTTTTGGAATATCTGACAATTTTTCTACTACATCGTTCAGTTTGCAGCTAAGAGCTTTTAAAGACATTTCTGTCGCTTGCAATTGTTGTGCTTCTGGAATAATATCTCCTAAGATGTAATCGATTTTGTGTTTAACAGACAAAACTGCATTTTTCAATTCAGGTTTTTGGGATTCAATTATTTTTGGGTTTTGTAAATTCTCATTAGCTTTTACAACTAATATGGTTAATTTGTCAAGCTCTTGTTTAATATCTTCTGTTGCTTTTAATGTATCTGGTGATACATCACTAATAATACTGTCTGTACTTTTTTCCGCAACTTTTAAAGAATCAACCAAGTCTGTTATTAAAACTGCAGATTCTGCTAAAGAAAGTATGCCCTGAACGGGAGCTTTTTCTGACTCTACTTTAACTCTCAATGTAGTAACTTCAGTAGCCAAATTTTCTACTGGTCCTAGAATATATTTGACCCATTTTTTGTCATTTCTTTCTTTTGGAATGTCTGATAATTTTTCTACTACATCTTCAAGTTTGCCGCTAAGAGCTTTTAAAGACATTTTTGTCGCTTGCAATGGTTGTGCTTCTGGAATAATATCTCCTAAGATGTAATCTAGTTTTTGTTTAACAGACAAAACTGCATTTTTTAATTCAGGTTTTTGGGATTCAATTATTTTTGGCTTTTGTAAATTCTCATTAGCTTTTACAACTAATATGGTTAATTTGTCAAGCTCTTGTTTAATATCTTCTGTTGCTTTTAATGTATCTGGTGATACATCACTAACATTACTGTCTGTACTTTTTGCCGCAACCTTTAAAGAATCAACCAAGTCTGTTATTAAAACTGCAGACTCTGCGAAAGAAAGTATACCCTGATCGGGAACTTTTTCTGACTCTACTTTAACTTTCAATGCAGTAACTTCAGTTGCCAAGTTTTCTACTGGTCCTAGAATTTCTTTGACCCATTTTTTGTCATTTCTTTCTTTTGGAATATCCGATAATTTTTCTACTACATCTTCCAGTTTGCTGCTTAGAGCTTTTAAAGACATTTCTGTCGCTTGCAATTGTTGGGCTTCTGGAATAATATCTCCTAAGATGTAATCCAGTTTTTGTTTAACAGACAAAACTGCATTTTTCAATTCAGGTTTTTGAGATTCAATTATTTTTGTGTTTTGTAAATTCTCATTAGCTTTAACAACTAATATAGTTAATATATCAAGCTCTTTTTTAATATCTTTTGTTGCTTTTAATGTATCTAGTGATACATCACTAACATTACTGTCTGTACTTTTTTCCGCAACCTTTAAAGAATCAACCAAGTCTGTTATTAAAACTGCAGACTCTGCAAAAGAAAGTATGCCCTGATCGGGAGCTTTTTCTGACTCAACTTTTACTTTTAATCTAGTAACTTCAGTTGCCAAATTTTCTACTGGTCCTAGAATTTCTTTGACCCATTTTTTGTCATTTCTTTCTTTTGGAATATCTGACAATTTTTCTACTACATCTTCCAGTTTGCCGCTAAGAGCTTTTAAAGACATTTCTGTCGCTTGCAATTGTTTGGCTTCTGGAATAATATCTCGTAAGATGTAATCGATTTTGTGTTTAACAGACAAAACTGCACTTTTCAATTCAGGTTTTTGGGATTCAATTATTTTTGGGTTTTGTAAATTCTCATTAGCTTTTACAACTAATATGGTTAATTTGTCAAGCTCTTGTTTAATATCTTTTGTTGCTTTTAATGTATCTGGTGATACATCACTAATAATACTGTCTGTACTTTTTTCCGCAACTTTTAAAGAATCAACCAAGTCTGTTATTAAAACTGCAGATTCTGCTAAAGAAAGTATGCCCTGATCGGGAGCTTTTTCTGACTCTACTTTAACTCTCAATGTAGTAACTTCAGTAGCCAAATTTTCTACTGGTCCTAGAATATATTTGACCCATTTTTTGTCATTTCTTTCTTTTGGAATGTCTGATAATTTTTCTACTACATCTTCAAGTTTGCCGCTAAGAGCTTTTAAAGACATTTTTGTCGCTTGCAATGGTTGTGCTTCTGGAATAATATCTCCTAAGATGTAATCTAGTTTTTGTTTAACAGACAAAACTGCATTTTTTAATTCAGGTTTTTGGGATTCAATTATTTTTGGCTTTTGTAAATTCTCATTAGCTTTTACAACTAATATGGTTAATTTGTCAAGCTCTTGTTTAATATCTTCTGTTGCTTTTAATGTATCTGGTGATACATCACTAACATTACTGTCTGTACTTTTTGCCGCAACCTTTAAAGAATCAACCAAGTCTGTTATTAAAACTGCAGACTCTGCGAAAGAAAGTATACCCTGATCGGGAACTTTTTCTGACTCTACTTTAACTTTCAATGCAGTAACTTCAGTTGCCAAGTTTTCTACTGGTCCTAGAATTTCTTTGACCCATTTTTTGTCATTTCTTTCTTTTGGAATATCCGATAATTTTTCTACTACAACTTCCAGTTTGCTGCTTAGAGCTTTTAAAGACATTTCTGTCGCTTGCAATTGTTGGGCTTCTGGAGTAATATCTCCTAAGATGTAATCCAGTTTTTGTTTAACAGACAAAACTGCATTTTTTAATTCAGGTTTTTGGGATTCAATTATTTTTGGTTTTTGTAAATTCTCATTAGCTTTTACAACTAATATGGTTAATTTGTCAAGCTCTTGTTTAATATCTTCTGCTGCTTTTAATGTTTCTGGTGATACATCACTAATATTACTGTCTGTACTTTTTTCCGCAACCTTTAAAGAATCAACCAAGTCTGTTATTAAAACTGCAGACTCTGCTAAAGAAAGTATGCCCTGATCGGGAGCTTTTTCTGACTCAACTTTTACTTTTAATCTAGTAACTTCAGTTGCCAAATTTTCTACTGGTCCTAGAATTTCTTTGACCCATTTTTTGTCATTTCTTTCTTTTGGAATATCTGATAATTTTTCTACTACATCTTCCAGTTTGCTGCTTAGAGCTTTTAAAGACATTTCTGTCGCTTGCAATTGTTGGGCTTCTGGAATAATATCTCCTAAGATGTAATCCAGTTTTTGTTTAACAGACAAAACTGCATTTTTCAATTCAGGTTTTTGGGAATCAATTATTTTTGTGTTTTGTAAATTTTCATTAGCTTTTACAACTAATATGGTTAATTTGTCAAGCTCTTGTTTAATATCTTCTGTTGCTCTTAATGTATCTGGTGATACATCACTAATATTACTGTCTGTACTTTTTTCCGCAACCTTTAATGAATCAACCAAGTCTGTTATTAAAACTGCAGACTCTGCTAAAGAAAGTACACCCTGATTGGGAGCTTTTTTTGACTCTAGTTTAACTTTTAATGTAGTAACTTCAGTTGCCAAATTTTCTACTGGTCCTAAAATTTCTTTGACCCATTTTTTGTCATTTCTTTCTTTTGGAATATCTGACAATTTTTCTACTACATCTTCCAGTTTGCCGCTAAGAGCTTTTAAAGACATTTCTGTCGCTTGCAATTGTTTGGCTTCTGGAATAATATCTCGTAAGATGTAATCGATTTTGTGTTTAACAGACAAAACTGCACTTTTCAATTCAGGTTTTTGGGATTCAATTTTTTTTGGCTTTTGTAAATTCTCATTAGCTTTTACAACTAATATGGTTAATTTGTCAAGCTCTTGTTTAATATCTTCTGTTGCTTTTAATGTATCTGGTGATACATCACTAATATTACTGTCTGTACTTTTTTCTGCAACCTTAAAAGAATCAACCAAGTCTGTTATTAAATCTGCAGACTCTGCGAAAGAAAGTATACCCTGATCGGGAGCTTTTTCTGACTCTACTTTAACTTTTAATGCAGTAACTTCAGTTGCCAAGTTTTCTACTGGTCCTAGAATTTCTTTGACCCATTTTTTGTCATTTCTTTCTTTTGGAATGTCTGATAATTGTTCTACTACATCTTCCAGTTTGCCGCTAAGAGCTTTTAAAGACATTTCTGTCGCTTGCAATTGTTGGGCTTCTGGAATAATATCTCCTAAGATGTAATCGATTTTGTGTTTAACAGACAAAACTGCATTTTTTAATTCAGGTTTTTGGGATTCAATTATTTTTGGTTTTTGTAAATTCTCATTAGCTTTTACAACTAATATGGTTAATTTGTCAAGCTCTTGTTTAATATCTTCTGCTGCTTTTAATGTTTCTGGTGATACATCACTAATATTACTGTCTGTACTTTTTTCCGCAACCTTTAAAGAATCAACCAAGTCTGTTATTAAAACTGCAGACTCTGCTAAAGAAAGTATGCCCTGATCGGGAGCTTTTTCTGACTCAACTTTTACTTTTAATCTAGTAACTTCAGTTGCCAAATTTTCTACTGGTCCTAGAATTTCTTTGACCCATTTTTTGTCATTTCTTTCTTTTGGAATATCTGATAATTTTTCTACTACATCTTCCAGTTTGCCGCTAAGAGCTTTTAAAGACATTTCTGTCGCTTGCAATTGTTGGGCTTCTGGAATAATATCTTCTAAGATGTAATCCAGTTTTTGTTTAACAGACAAAACTGCATTTTTCAATTCAGGTTTTTGGGAATCAATTATTTTTGTGTTTTGTAAATTTTCATTAGCTTTTACAACTAATATGGTTAATTTGTCAAGCTCTTGTTTAATATCTTCTGTTGCTCTTAATGTATCTGGTGATACATCACTAATATTACTGTCTGTACTTTTTTCCGCAACCTTTAATGAATCAACCAAGTCTGTTATTAAAACTGCAGACTCTGCTAAAGAAAGTACACCCTGATTGGGAGCTTTTTTTGACTCTAGTTTAACTTTTAATGTAGTAACTTCAGTTGCCAAATTTTCTACGGGTCCTAAAATTTCTTTGACCCATTTTTTGTCATTTCTTTCTTTTGGAATATCTGACAATTTTTCTGCTACATCTTCCAGTTTGCCGCTAAGAGCTTTTAAAGACATTTCTGTCGCTTGCAATTGTTGGGCTTCTGGAATAATATCTCGTAAGATGTAATCGATTTTGTGTTTAACAGACAAAACTGCACTTTTCAATTCAGGTTTTTGGGATTCAATTTTTTTTGGCTTTTGTAAATTCTCATTAGCTTTTACAACTAATATGGTTAATTTGTCAAGCTCTTGTTTAATATCTTCTGTTGCTTTTAATGTATCTGGTGATACATCACTAATATTACTGTCTGTACTTTTTTCTGCAACCTTAAAAGAATCAATCAAGTCTGTTATTAAAACTGCAGACTCTGCGAAAGAAAGTATACCCTGATCGGGAGCTTTTTCTGACTCTACTTTAACTTTCAATGCAGTAACTTCAGTTGCCAAGTTTTCTACTGGTCCTAGAATTTCTTTGACCCATTTTTTGTCATTTCTTTCTTTTGAAATGTCTGATAATTGTTCTACTACATCTTCCAGTTTGCCGCTAAGAGCTTTTAAAGACATTTCTGTCGCTTGCAATTGTTGGGCTTCTGGAATAATATCTCCTAAGATGTAATCGATTTTGTGTTTAACAGACAAAACTGCATTTTTTAATTCAGGTTTTTGGGATTCAATTATTTTTGGTTTTTGTAAATTCTCATTAGCTTTTACAACTAATATGGTTAATTTGTCAAGCTCTTGTTTAATATCTTTTGCTGCTTTTAATGTTTCTGGTGATACATCACTAATATTACTGTCTGTACTTTTTTCCGCAACCTTTAAAGAATCAACCAAGTCTGTTATTAAAACTGCAGACTCTGCTAAAGAAAGTATGCCCTGATCGGGAGCTTTTTCTGACTCAACTTTTACTTTTATTCTAGTAACTTCAGTTGCCAAATTTTCTACTGGTCTTAGAATTTCTTTAACCCATTTTTTGTAATTTCTTTCTTTTGGAATGTCTGATAATTTTTCTACTACATCTTCAAGTTTGCCGCTAAGAGCTTTAAAAGACATTTCTGTCGCTTGCAATTGTTGTGCTTCTGGAATAATATCTCCTAAGATGTAATCTAGTTTTTGTTTAAGAGACAAAACTGCATTTTTTAATTCAGGTTTTTGGGATTCAATTATTTTTGGTTTTTGTAAATTCTCATTAGCTTTAACAACTAATATAGTTAATATATCAAGCTCTTTTTTAATATCTTCTGTTGCTTTTAATGTATCTGGTGATACATCACTAACATTACTGTCTGTACTTTTTTCCGCAACCTTTAAAGAATCAACCAAGTCTGTTATTAAAACTGCAGACTCAGCGAAAGAAAGTATACCCTGATCGGGAGCTTTTTCTGACTCTACTTTAACTTTCAATGCAGTAACTTCAGTTGCCAAGTTTTCTACTGGTCCTAGAATTTCTTTGACCCATTTTTTGTCATTTCTTTCTTTTGGAATATCTGATAATTTTTCTACTACATCTTCCAGTTTGCCGCTAAGAGCTTTTAAAGACATTTCTGTCGCTTGCAATTGTTGGGCTTCTGGAATAATATCTTCTAAGATGTAATCCAGTTTTTGTTTAACAGACAAAACTGCATTTTTCAATTCAGGTTTTTGGGATTCAATTATTTTTGTGTTTTGTAAATTTTCATTAGCTTTTACAACTAATATGGTTAATTTGTCAAGCTCTTGTTTAATATCTTCTGTTGCTCTTAATGTATCTGGTGATACATCACTAATATTACTGTCTGTACTTTTTTCCGCAACCTTTAATGAATCAACCAAGTCTGTTATTAAAACTGCAGACTCTGCTAAAGAAAGTACACCCTGATTGGGAGCTTTTTTTGACTCTAGTTTAACTTTTAATGTAGTAACTTCAGTTGCCAAATTTTCTACGGGTCCTAGAATTTCTTTGACCCATTTTTTGTCATTTCTTTCTTCTGGAATATCTGACAATTTTTCTACTACATCTTCCAGTTTGCCGCTAAGAGCTTTTAAAGACATTTCTGTCGCTTGCAATTGTTGGGCTTCTGAAATAATATCTTCTAAGATGTAATCTAGTTTTTGTTTAACAGACAAAACTGCATTTTTCAATTCAGGTTTTTGGGATTCAATTATTTTTGGGTTTTGTAAATTCTCATTAGCTTTTACAACTAATATGGTTAATTTATGAAGCTCTTGTTTAATATCTTCTGTTGCTCTTAATGTATCTGGTGATACATCACTAATATTACTGTCTGTACATTTTTCCGCAACCTTTAATGAATCAACCAAGTCTGTTATTAAAACTGCAGACTCTGCCAAAGAAAGTACACCCTGATCGGGAGCTTTTTCTGACTCTAGTTTAACTTTTAATGTAGTAACTTCAGTTGCCAAATTTTCTACTGGTCCTAGAATTTCTTTGACCCATTTTTTGTCATTTCTTTCTTCTGGAATATCTGACAATTTTTCTACTACATCTTCCAGTTTGCCGCTAAGAGCTTTTAAAGACATTTCTGTCGCTTGCAATTGTTGGGCTTCTGGAATAATATCTCCTAAGATGTAATCCAGTTTTTGTTTAACAGACAAAACTGCATTTTTCAATTTAGGTTTTTGGGATTCAATTATTTTTGTGTTTTGTAAATTTTCATTAGCTTTTACAACTAATATGGTTAATTTGTCAAGCTCTTGTTTAATATCTTCTGTTGCTCTTAATGTATCTGGTGATACATCTCTAATATTACTGTCTGTACATTTTTCCGCAACCTTTAAAGAATCAACCAAGTCTGTTATTAAAACTG
Organism: Ophraella communa; assembly: GCA_035357415.1. Taxonomy (NCBI): domain Eukaryota; kingdom Metazoa; phylum Arthropoda; class Insecta; order Coleoptera; family Chrysomelidae; genus Ophraella; species Ophraella communa. The sequence goes on along the minus strand of CM068985.1, from coordinate 15,583,869 downwards.
CAGACTCTGCTAAAGAAAGTACACCCTGATCGGGAGCTTTTTCTGACTCTAGTTTAACTTTTAATGTAGTAACTTCAGTTGCCAAATTTTCTACTGGTCCTAGAATTTCTTTGACCCATTTTTTGTCATTTCTTTCATCTGGAATATCTGACAATTTTTCTGCTACATCTTCCAGTTTGCCGCTAAGAGCTTTTAAAGACATTTCTGTCGCTTGCAATTGTTGGGCTTCTGGAATAATATCTTCTAAGATGTAATCCAGTTTTTGTTTAACAGACAAAACTGCATTTTTCAATTCAGGTTTTTGGGATTCAATTATTTTTGTGTTTTGTAAATTTTCATTAGCTTTTACAACTAATATGGTAAATTTGTCAAGCTCTTGTTTAATATCTTTTGTTGCTCTTAATGTATTTGGTGATACATCACTAATATTACTGTCTGTACATTTTTCCGCAACCTTTAAAGAATCAACCAAGTCTGTTATTAAAACTGCAGACTCTGCTAAAGAAAGTACACCCTGATCGGGAGCTTTTTCTGACTCTACTTTAACTTTTAATGTAGTAACTTCAGTTGCCAAATTTTCTACTGGTCCTAGAATTTCTTTGACCCATTTTTTGTCATTTCTTTCTTTTGGAATATCTGACAATTTTTCTACTACATCTTTCAGTTTGCCGCTAAGAGCTTTTAAAGACATTTCTGTCGCTTGCAATTGTTGGGCTTCTGGAATAATATCTCCTAACATGTAATCCAGTTTTTGTTTAACAGACAAAACTGCATTTTTCAATTCAGGTTTTTGGGATTCAATTATTTTTGGGATTTGTAAATTCTCATTAGCTTTTACAACTAATATGGTTAATTTGTCAAGCTCTTGTTTAATATCTTCTGTTGCTCTTAATGTATCTGGTGATACATCACTAATATTACTGTCTGTACATTTTTCCGCAACCTTTAATGAATCAACCAAGTCTGTTATTAAAACTGCAGACTCTGCCAAAGAAAGTACACCCTGATCGGGAGCTTTTTCTGACTCTAGTTTAACTTTTAATGTAGTAACTTCAGTTGTCAATTTTTCTACTGGTCCTAGAATTTCTTTGACCCATTTTTTGTCATTTCTTTCTTTTGAAATATCTGACAATTTTTCCACTACATCTTCCAGTTTGCCGCTAAGAGCTTTTAAAGACATTTCTGTCGCTTGCAATTGTTGGGCTTCTGGAATAATATCTCCTAAGATGTAATCCAGTTTTTGTTTAACAGACAAAACTGCATTTTTTAATTCAGGTTTTTGGGATTCAATTATTTTTGTGTTTTGTAAATTTTCATTAGCTTTTACAACTAATATGGTTAATTTGTCAAGCTTTTGTTTAATATCTTCTGTTGCTCTTAATGTATCTGGTGATACATCACTAATATTACTGTCTGTACTTTTTTTCGCAACCTTTAATGAATCAACCAAGTCTGTTATTAAAACTGCAGACTCTGCCAAAGAAAGTACACCCTGATCGGGAGCTTTTTCTGACTCTAGTTTAACTTTTAATGTAGTAACTTCAGTTGCCAAATTTTCTACTGGTCCTAGAATTTCTTTGACCCATTTTTTGTCATTTCTTTCTTTTGGAATATCTGACAATTTTTCTACTACATCTTCCAGTTTGCCGCTAAGAGCTTTTAAAGACATTTCTGTCGCTTGCAATTGTTGGGCTTCTGGAATAATATCTCCTAAGATGTAATCCAGTTTTTGTTTAACAGACAAAACTGCATTTTTCAATTCAGGTTTTTGGGATTCAATTATTTTTGTGTTTTGTAAATTTTCATTAGCTTTTACAACTAATATGGTTAATTTGTCAAGCTCTTGTTTAATATCTTCTGTTGCTCTTAATGTATCTGGTGATACATCACTAATATTACTGTCTGTACATTTTTCCGCAACCTTTAAAGAATCAACCAAGTCTGTTATTAAAACTGCAGACTCTGCTAAAGAAAGTACACCCTGATCGGGAGCTTTTTCTGACTCTACTTTAACTTTTAATGTAGTAACTTCAGTTGCCAAATTTTCTACTGGTCCTAGAATTTCTTTGACCCATTTTTTGTCATTTCTTTCTTTTGGAATATCTGACAATTTTTCCACTACATCTTCCAGTTTGCCGCTAAGAGCTTTTAAAGACATTTCTGTCGCTTGCAATTGTTGGGCTTCTGGAATAATATCTCCTAACATGTAATCCAGTTTTTGTTTAACAGACAAAACTGCATTTTTCAATTCAGGTTTTTGGAATTCAATTATTTTTGTGTTTTGTAAATTTTCATTAGCTTTTACAACTAATATGGTTAATTTGTCAAGCTCTTGTTTAATATCTTCTGTTGCTCTTAATGTATCTGGTGATACATCACTAATATTACAGTCTGTACATTTTTCCGCAACCTTTAAAGAATCAACCAAGTCTGTTATTAAAACTGCAGACTCTGCTAAAGAAAGTACACCCTGATCGGGAGCTCTTTCTGACTTTACTTTAACTTTTAATGTAGTAACTTCAGTTGCCAAATTTTCTACTGGTCCTAGAATATGTTTGACCCATTTTTTGTCATTTCTTTCTTTTGGAATATCTGACAATTTTTCCACTACGTCTTCCAGTTTGCCGCTTAGAGCTTTTAAAGACATATCTGTCGCTTGCAATTGTTGGGCTTCTGGAATAATATCTCCTAAGATGTAATCCAGTTTTTGTTTAACAGACATAACTGCATTTTTCAATTCAGGTTTTTGGGATGCAATTATTTGTGGGTTTTGTAAATTCTTATTAGCTTTTACAACTAATATGGTTAATTTTTCAAGCTCTTGTTTAATATCTTCTGTTGCTCTTAATGTATCTGGTGATACATCACTAATATTACTGTCTGTACTTTTTTCCGCTACCGTTAAAGAATCAACCAAATTTGTTATTAAAACTGCAGACTCTGCTAAAGAAAGTACACCCTGATCGGGAGCTTTTTCTGACTCTACTTTAACTTTTAATGTAGTAACTTCAGTTGCCAAATTTTGTACTGGTCCTAGAATTTCTTTGACCCATTTTTTGTTATTTCTTTCTTTTGTAAATATTTTTTCAAGTATTATATTTATTGTCGTAAGAGCTTGTTCAAAAACTAAAATTTTTTCATCTTGTGTGGGTGTGTTTTTTATTTGGTTGATAGTGTTGCTAACTGCACTAAATAAATTTTCTATAATCTTATGAATATCTATCATCTCTTTTAATATTTCCTTAGAAATTGTAAATTTATTTGTAGTTATCTCAATCGCATTACGTAGTTCCCGAAACATATTAGAAATTTCTGACGGTTGCAAGATCGATGCACATTTACTTGGTAACTCTTTATTTGTTTCGATTTGTGCGGACAAAGAAATGAGGGGACCGATTAGCTCTGTTAATTTACCTAGTAGTTTTACATTTTCAGTTTGCTCTCTTCCTTGTAACTGTGTATATAGATTTTCCAATTCAATTCTTAGTGATATGGTTTCATTATGGAACTCATGCAGAAAATGTGGAAGGTTTTTTTCTACTTTACAGGTGCTTGCAACGTTTTTTAGTTCTTGGATTATATCTTTAATTGTTATTGTCAAAAATTTATTAGGCTCTGATAAGCATTGTAATAGTTCGTGTTCTTGAAAAACTTCAGAAATAGTTTCGGAATTTTCTTGAATCTGTATTAAGTGCTTTAACACGTCTCCTTGAGCTACTTTGTTGGCCTCTAAGACATATACAAATTGTGAAAGAATTTCAGTCTGTTTAATTAATAAAGGATGATTTATTTTATCAGGAAAATCGTATAGAATTTTTAAAATTTGATCAATACTAGCGTCTAAAAATTGTAGAGGCGAATCTAACCTTACTGCTATTAAAGATATATCACTGTTATCACTTTCAAGAGTAATGTCTGATAGTTTTTGTCGAAGTTCTTTAACCGTTGTTAAAGTATTATGCAGCGGAGTTTGGTTTTCTGTTAGTAACTGTTCTGTGACTGTGGTTGCACTTAATATAGCAGACAAAGGTGTCTGTAACAGTGATTCTAGCAATGGCATACTTTCTAAAGCTACGAGAACTTTTTCTGCTTCAACTTTTATGTTAGTTGCTTGAATGTATACATTTTCTAATAAAGGCTTAGTTAAAGGTGTTTTTACTGTTACTAGTAATAAGCGTACGTTTTCCAAACATACTCCCATCATTGACAAACAATGACTCTCTTGAACATTAAGTGGTAGATCTTCTAGGCGTTCGTTGATATCTTCTAGATACTTTATTGGTTCGTACATATCTAATATGGGAATTAAAATTTTGTTTGGTTGAACGCGTCCTTCGATTATTTCATTTTGTAAATTTAATAGATCCTCTTTTATTTCATTTACATTGACTGTAATTGTTGGTTCTTCTTTTAAATCTTTAAGTAAAGATTGGAGAGCATTATTAAATGAAGTTAATTGACTTGCTGTTATTTCTGTTGATATAAAGTTATTAATTGTATTGTTTAACACTAATAGGGTACTTTTAATAGCTGATTGCTGTTGTTTTTTAATGGTTTCCGTTAATGTAAGTGACAAATTTGTAATGTGAGTATCAAGAATTTCAAATAATTCTGAATAACTAGATAACTGTTGTTTATTTTGAAGTGCATCGTAAATATTAGTCAACGGTATGGCTAAATTTGCTATTTCTTCGGTGCCATGTTTCCTGACTAGGTGGTTACTAATAGCACGAGATTTACCTTTTATACTATTCTTTATATTGTTAACATTTTTAATAATTGATAACTCACTTTGAACTTTAATTATCGCTTTACAAATTTGTTCTAATGGTTGAAAGATACTTTGCAATAATTTATTTTCTTGTTCACCCTTATCCGTAGTTAAAACGGCTCGCATACAAATATTTATTAATTTATTTTGTAAATTATCAAGTTCCTTACTATAATCATATATTTGAGTAGTAGCTACCTCTTTAGAATATAACAGTTTAAAACTATATTCCAAACTGTGCAAAACACTTTTTTCTTCTTCTGACGGATCGATATGTTTAAATTTATTCAATTCTATTTTTAAATTTTCTATGGGTTTTTCAAGAATCGAAAATAAGTTTAAGTTTTCATTATTGTCGTATTTGACTGTAACAATAAATTTAAGGAATTTTATTAAACAAGAATTCATACCTTGTATTGCGTTGGAAGTATCTGAAGACGAAGGGTCTATTAATAAATATGCGACATCGATTCCGTCTGCCATAAATACTAGATTGTCTTTCACACAATCGATTGTTTTGTGTTCGTGGTCATGACTTTGCAATTCCACAACAATACGTTCAAAATCTGGTATTGAAAACTCATTTATATCTTCAAATAGCGTTGAAATACTATCAGCCACTGCTATTACAATTTTCATATCGTTTACAGATACATTTTCTATGGGAACATTTTCAATAGATTGTTGCACATTTTGCAAGGGGTGATATACTTTTTCCAATAATAATGGTTTTAAATCTGGAGGAATAATTTCTGTTATAGTTGCATGTATCATAGATGCTGTTTTATTCAATCGATTTATAGATCCGTGAATTTTATCTTCTATTTCTTTGTTAGTTGTATTCATTTTATTCAATAGTTTTTCGAAACATCTTAGTATATCGTTTAAGGGATCTGAAAAGTCTTTTAATTGCGAATCTTGATTTATGCTATCTGAAAACGTACCTAATTTATCCGAAAATTGTTGTAATACGTTAATTTGGTTTAAACTCGCTGGAAAAACTAATTCTTCGAGTATCTTTTTGAGATCAACAACTAATAAATTTGCCATTGATAAATTTTGAATATCTACGGTTGATAAATTCATTTTCTTATCTTCCAAAATAGTAACACCAATAAAATTTAAAGTGGATAATGGACGGCGCATTTCAGATAAAAACTGCGTGGGACATTCTTTTCTCGATTCCAATGAAACTACCAAATCTTGTAATTTTTGAATGGATGCTTGAAATTCTTCTAACGGTTTACAAACAAAAGCTTTATTTATAGAACTCAATTTTAAGATGTTGTCTCCGATGTTTGTTACTTTTGACGCTAAAATTGTTACACCGTGATCTTTAGGTAGACTTACAATTTGATTACTTAATTGTTGGTTCTTTAGTTTAGCGGTTTTTAAAACATTCTTATCAACTGGCTGATCAAATTTATTTTCGTACTCTAGAAGTCCAATAAACTCACTTAGAGATTCATTTATTTTAGCAAGTAAGTTTTTATCTTTTTCTGTATCGAACACCAAATCATTAATGCTCATTTCAGTAGATTTTACAAGATTTTCCGTCTTCTCTATCAAAGCAATACTTTCTTCATTGGACTCCATTTTTCTTATTTCTAATACGTCTTTTAATTTTTCTAGTGAACAAAGCGTTTTAAGTTGTTCTTCTGTCCTTAGAGGAATATTTTCGACTAGATTTATTACATTCTTTACAGTTTCCTCTAAATGTTCCATAGCAGTCTTTAATTCTGAATCCACAGTGATAACTACCACAGCTAATCTTAACACTTCTATAGCTGATTTTACGTTTTCAGATGTCAAAGGTTCTGTGACGAATTGGTTTTTCTGGATGGAAGTTATGTAATTATTTAAAACATTTAAAGTATTATTAGCTTCTATAAAAGCAATTTTTTCAACTTCTGTGCGAATAGTGGCCAATTTTATTGTTTCTTTAAGAGCTTTGACGGATTTCTGGAGATCATTTATTGCCATTTTTTTTAACTCTGGGACAGATTGAGTTTCTATGTCTACCAAAATAGTATAAAGTCTATTCAATGATTGTAGAACACACTCTATGTAAATAGAAACTTCTGATTGCAAGGTACCAACTTCAGTAGCATGAATTATAATATTAGTATTATCAATAATTGCATCTTCCACGTCTTGTTCCTTTTTTGTTTGGGTATTAATTTCTTTTAAATCGCTTTTTGGTTGTTCTATGACCTCCTCTGTTATTTGTTCACATTTGATATCATCTTGTGTTTTTGTAATTTGTTCATTGTCTTCGATAACTTTTTCTACAGTATCTTGTTTGAATTTTATAATTTGTTCAATTGTTTCTGTTTCTGGAATTTGTGTAATAACTACTTCTGTTTCTTTGACAGTATCTTCTTTTGCTACTCTGACTTCTTCTGTAGCCTTTGCATTATCTGTTTCTACTAGTGTGAGCGCTTCAGCTAGTCTTTCCGCGTTTTCTAGCATCACTGCAATTTCTATATTATCTTGTGGACTTTGCTCTATTGCATTTGTTTCTGTGCTTACAGTTTTTAAATTTTCTTTTTTAGCTTCTGTAGTTGGTTCTGGTGTATATGTTTCTTCGATATCAACTTCTATTGTTTGGGTAGTATCTCCTACTACTGTTGTTACTTCTGCTTCTTTAGTACTGTCCTGTGTATCTGTAAATGATGCTTGAGCTTTGGTATTTATTGTAATAACTCCGCCTGTTTGATCTCCAACTTCTTGTATTTCTTTAGTTACTTTTTCAGTTTGGGTAATATCTTGCAATTCTTCATCTGATCTGATTGCATCTGTTTCTGATTTTGGTTCAACAACTTCTTCTACAGATTTGAATGTATCTTCATTTATATCCATTATTACTTCTGGTGTCTTTGTTCTTGATTTATCTTCAATAACCATTTCTGTTGTTTCAGCAGTATCTTCTTCTTTTACTATAATTCCTTCTATTATTTGCATTTCTGGTTTACCGTCGGTACTTGCATCTTCTACTACTGTCAAAATATCAGATGCTATTTCTGCGTTTTCTTTTATAACTGTAATTACTTCAGCAGTATCTTGTAATTGTGTAGTTTGATCTATTGGTTTTGGTTTTTGTTCGGAAACCCCTTCTACGGTTGTTGTTATAAATGTATCCTCCATACTAATATCTGTTATTTGGGCAGTATCTTTATCTTTTATTGCCATTACTTCTGCTGCTTTAACTGCATCCTGCGTTTCTGTAATTGGTTCAGGCTTTTTTATGTCTGCTTTGTCTTTATTACCTACATCTGCATCATTTGCATTATCTTTTTCTATTATTGTGGCTACTTCGTTTGCTTTTACTGCATCTTCTTGTTGTACTGTAGTTACATTCACAGCTTGGGTAATATCTAATTCTGTATTCAGTTTTATTATCACTGTTTCTGGATATGGTTCAAGTTCTTCTACAGATTTGGATGTATCTTTATTTGTATCTCTTATTTCTTCTGGTGTCTTTGTTATTAATTTATCTTCGATAACCATTTCTATTGTTTTGGCAACATCACCTTTTTTTAGTGTAATTATTTCTGTTGTTTGCATTTCTGGTTTACCGTCGGTACTTCCATCTTCTACTACTGTGAAAATATCAGATGCTATTTCTACATTTTCTTGAACAACTGTAATTACTTCAGCAGTATCTTGTAATTGTGTACTTTGGACCATTACTTTTGTTTCTAGTTTTTGTTCGGAAACCCCTTCTACAGTTTTTGTTAATAATGTATCCTCCATACTAATATCTGTTATTTGGGCAGTATCTTTATCTTGTATTGTAATTACTTCTGCTGCTTTAACAGCATCCTGCGTTTCTGTGATTGGTTCAGGCTTTTTTATGTTTGCTTTGTCTTTATTACCTACATCTGCATCTTCTTGTAGTACTGGAGTTACTTTTACAGTTTGATTAGTATCTTGTAATTCTTCATCTGATTTAATTACCTCTGTTTCTGGTTTTTGTTTAGCAACTTCTCCTACAGATTTTAATGTATCTCTTTTTGTCTCTACTATTTTCTCTGATGTATTTGTTATTGATTTATCTTCAATAACAATTTCTGTTGTTTTGACACCATCTTCTTTCTTTACTGTAATGCCTTCTATTATTTGCATTTCTGGTTTACCATCGGTACTTGCTTCTTCTACTGTCAAAATATCAGATGCTATTTCTGAGGTTTCGTGTATAACTGTAATGACTTCAGCAGTATCTTGTGGTAATTGTGTACTTTGGACCATTACTTTTGTTTCTGGCTTTTGTTCGGAGACTCCTTCGGCAGGTTTTGTTATTAATTTATCGTCTATTTTCATTTCTGTTATTTGGGCAGAATATTCATCTTTTATTGTAATTACTTCTGCTACTTTAACAGCATCCTGCGTTTCTGTAATTGGTTCTCGCTTATTTATGTCTGCTTTGACTTTACTTTCTTCATCTGCAGATTTTTCTACTCGTGTGACTACTTCGTTTGCTTTTACTGCATCTTCTTCTATTACTGTAGTTACTTTCTCAGTAATATCTTCTAATTCTGTATTTGATTTTATTGCCTCCGTTTCTGGTTTTTGTTCAACAAGTTCTACAGAGATGGATGTATCATTATTTGTATCTGTTATTTCTTCCGGTGTCTTTGTTATTAATTTATCTTCAATAACCATTTCTATTGTTTTGGTAGTATCTTCTTTTTTTTCTGTAATTATTTCTGTAGCTTCAACACTATCCTGTGTTTCTGGAATTGTTTTTGGTGGTTGTATTTCTGGTTTTGCAGCTTTTAAAGCATCTTTTTCTGTTACTGTTATCACGTTGGCAACTTTATCGTCATCGTCTTGGATAGCTGTAGTTACTTCCACATCTTGTTTAGTATCATATTTTACTGTAACTACTTCAGTTTCTGTTATCACATTTTCTTGAGTTGTTGCAATTACTTTAGCGATTTCTGGTGCACTTTGCTTTATTGTCACCGTTTCTGGGTTTTGTTCGACAACTGCTTCTAAGGTGTCTTTCTTTGTTTCTATTAATTGTTCTGATGTCTTTGGTATTAATTTATCATCGATAATAACTTCTGCTGTTTTGGCAGCATCTCTTATTACATTTATCACTTCGTCTGCTTTTGTGGCATTTTCTTGTAATACTGTAATTGCTTCTACAGCTTGTGTAGTATTTTCTAATTCTTTATCTGTTTCTATAGTCTCCAATGTTTGTTCGAGTTCGATATCTAATTCTGTTGTTTTCCCAGTATCTGTTTGTATTTCTACGATTTGTTTTGGGGTCTTTGTATCTGGTTTTTCTTCGAAATCTACATCTGCAGATTTTGTATTCCGTATTTCTCCCATTGGTTCTACTGTTTGTGTTTCAATTTTATTTTCAAATACTTCTGCTTCTTTTACATTATTTTGTCTATCTGAACGTGCTTCTGGTGTGTTTATTTCTGTTGTACAAGTAGTACTTTCTCCTTTAACTGCAGTAACTACTTCGGCTACTTTTAGATCTTCTGGTATAACTGTAGTAATTTCCATAATTTGTGAAGTATCTCCTAATTCTATGTTTATTTCTAAGTTCTTTGTTTCTAGTTTTGATTCAACAAGTACTTCTACAATTTTTTCTCCAGAATCTTTGTATGTTTCTGTAATTTGATTTGGTGTCTTTGTCTCCAGTATATCTTCGATATTCATTCTCGTTGATTCTGTAGTATCTTGTATTTCTCTAATTGGTTCTGCTGTCTGTGTTACTGTTTTCTTTTCAATAACTACTTCAGTTTTGCTAGTACCTTGTTCCAATTCAGCAACAACTGCATTTGCTTGTGTAGTATTCTTTATATCTATAGTTTCTACTATAGCTTTTGAAATATTGTCTTGTACTTCTTCCATTTGTTCTATTACTTTTTTTTCTGGATTTTCTTTAATAACCATATCGACATCTTCTTGTGGGTCTATTATTTCTTCTGGTGTCTTCTTGTCTTCGGTAACTACTTTTGAGGATTTGGTTGCACCTGTTGCATTATCTTTTGTATCTGCTTCCACTACGTTTCTTTCTGTATTTTCTTCAGCTTTACCTATGGCAGTATCTTCTCGTATTTCTACAGCAGTATTCGCAGCATCTTGTACTTCTCTCATTTTCTCCAATTCCTGTTCGACAACTACTTCTGCAGCCTTAGAAGATTTATCTAATGATGCCTCATTTAATTCATTTGTAATATTTACTTTTTCTTTTAAAACATTGTCTTCTAAAACATCGTTTCTTTCTAAATTATTTCTTTCTAAATTATTTTCGGCTCGGAAATCTATTGATTCAATAACCTGTTCTTTGGATTTTGCTTGTATTAATTCAATAACATTCAAAATGTTAGTCAACAATAACCCTACTGGTGATTTAATATTTAGTACACGTTCTTTTAAAACTTTGTTAGTTAGCTTCTGATCTACCTGAATATTTTCAATATAAGCTTTTGATTCCTTTAATAAACTCTTTTCTTCTTTAGATAAAGCTAGTAGGCAAAATTCTAGATAATTGTTTAGAGAAGAGTCTAAAATTGGTAATGCTTCTTCTAAACTGGTGGTATTTTTTGTAATTGGAATTATTACATCTTTGATTAGTGTATCTGCCCTACACGCTTTGACTTCTTCTGAATAAGATTTTTCCAGTTGTTTTAGAATGGTTGGCAATAATTCAATGAAGGTGTTTAGTAAAGGTGATAAATCCATAATAGCAGAATTTTGATCTATGCTTTTCGAGGCTTCTTTTAATATATTAATAAAAATCAATACTTGGTTAAACTGTACTTGGGCACTACTATCAGCTGAGAGTTTTTCGTTAATAAAAGCATCAATTTCACTAAAAATTTTAGTTAAATTTTCCAAAAATTTATTGTCGTTTTCGCTTAGAGGTTTTTCTATTAAATCGTAGATTGTTGTTTGTAATGCGTAGGAGCATTTATGAAGCTTAATAATTTCGTCTTTGTCGACCGTCCTGTATTTTATTGCTGCTATACTTTTAGTCAAATTTTGCATTGACTCCGACGCCAGTTGTATATTTTCCAATTTAATTTTCTCGTATTGTTTCTCTATCTCTCGTATATCTTTAAGAACAAAAAGACTCTTACTTATCAAAAGTTGGAGAGTTTTTACAAAGGGGGCAGAAGTATTCAACTTATTATTTTCCAAAAATTTAGATGTTATTGAAATATACTGGTCTGTTAAATTGTATTGTTCAGAAGTTATAAAATCGCTTATTGTATCAATCATTGGTAGCCCATTCTCGATAAAGGCTAACTCAGTTTCACTAATATTAATATTGCCAGCTTTGGGAATATCTTCCAGAATCAATGGTATCGTGTAAGATAAACTGTCTGGTAAAATATTTTTATAACACTTTTTAGTTTTGTATTTTTCACAGATGATCTGCAGCTTATTTAAATCGTTAGTTAATTCATCGATTAATGTATTATAACGCTTAATTTCAAAAAGTTCCATCGCTACATTTATAGACGTATTGACACAAGCTGACAACTGAGGCAAATTTTTTAAACATCCTATTATCCGTTCTTTTAATTCACTTAAGTCAGATCTACCTTGTGTATAACTATTATCGATGGGATTGTACTTCAATAAATAATTTACAAATAAATTTAGATCATTTAGCAATCTTTCAACGTTTGTGGTGGAACTACCAACTTTTAATACCTCTTCTGACATATGTATTACTGTTTCCAAAGCTTCTTTTAGATTTGGATTACTCTCATCTATTGTTTTCATTGTTTCCAATAATGAATTTACCTGTATTAACTGCTCTGTCTCTTTGGGTCTATTTACTGAGATATTTCTTAGTAATTTATTTATACTTTTTATTCTTTTGGCAACTTCCTCTTCGATATCCTTATTCGTAGTGAGATCCAAACGATCAATCAATTCAGAATTTCCTTGCTTTACTATATCAACTATAACTTCATTTAAAATCGCTGAATATTCTTCCAAAATGTATATATATTCATTGTTTAATCTAGGTTCTTCTAGTTGTTGCATAAGCTGTTTTATATTGTGCGAAATGGAATCTTTTATTTCCAAATTCTTTAGTTGATCAATGTTGGTTAAATTGTTTTTAAAATTGTTTAAACTTTGACTTATCGATTTGATTTTGTTAATTTCGGTTTTTAAATATTCTACGTTGACTTTCACGTCAGTTTTTTTGTTTTCAGGGATGCAAGTGTTTCCTAGAATTAAATTTAATTTTTCTGCACTTAACTTAAACTCATTCAAAGTATTCGTATTTCCTTTTAACAACAATTTTTCTAACGATGTGTTAATATTATTTAACAATTCACGTATTGTTTTTGACGTAACACTTTTTTCAACTTCGGGAACAATATCAACAATGTTGTTTAATAAATTTTTCGTCTCATTAATTAAATTGTTATACAATTGACATTCCTTAGCTTGAGGTAACTCGATCAGTTCTTTTATAAAATTTAAATACTCTATTGATAATTTTTGGTCGACTATTTCTTCGTTTAACTGTTTAAGTGATTTAATTATATCGTTTAATATTTGTATTATATTTTCTTGGGCATATAATGAATTTGAAAGCGTTTCAGTTAAGTTTTCAGTGTCCAAAACAGTAACTAGTTCATCCTGTAAGTTGAAACAAGACTGTTCAACTATTTCTTGTAATTGTTCAACTATAATTAAAGCAAATTCGATTGTTTCATGATTATTGTTAGAATCAATAACTTTTTTTTCTAAGTTTAAAAGATGTTCATAAGTATTTTGAATAATAGTTTTTTGTATAGATCCTAATGCAGTATCTTGAATTCTTAATAACTTAACAACTAAATCTCTCAGTTTCGTTATCATCTGCATTCTATGCATTTCTGCATTTACCAAAATGTATTCGCTATTTAAAGCCTCCAAAAATTCTTCTGAAATGTCTTTTTCTAGAGTAGAAAGTTCGTTTTTCAATAATAATAAGTTGTCTTCTAAAATGTCTTCATTTAAATTTGTTAAACCACATATAATATTATTGGTAACATCGATAATTTGGTATGCTTGCTGCGGCTGTAATGATGTTGAACTTAATGGACAACACTGATCGCTTATAGTTTGCAAAGCACTAAGTAACGGCTGTTTAATAGCTGACGAAGAATTCTCAGAAAATATTTTTACGTTATTCTTTAAAGATATTAACATATCTGATATTTGTTCTTCCATACTAAAGTTCTTTGATTTTATTTCTTGAATATTTTCTCTATAATACTCTGAAATATTTGAAATAACACTTCTAGCTGTTTCAGCAAAAAGTATATCTAAATCAGAGGTTATAGTAAAGTTATCTGTAGATTCTCTTAATAATCCCAATGTAGTTAAGTCAGATGACAGGAATTCATTATTTGAAACATTTTCTAAAACTGCATTTAATTGCTCCAAAATGTTTTCTGCTTGAGTAGTAGAAACATTACTGGAACTTTCTTTCAAATATTTCGAAAATAGAATTTGGCATACCTCCAACATACCTTCTAATTCTTTTTCAATATTTTCCGGTATTCTAGATTTAATTATGTTTATGTTATTTCTTAATTTTTGAAGGTGTTTATTTTGACAAGTTTCCGATTGTTCATCGCACAAATGATCGTGTAATTCCAATATAGCTCCGACAAAATCTACTAAAGAATGTACAATGTGTTTCAGTCTATCATTTTTTATTTGTTGTAAAAGAGTAAGTAATTCACAAGCGGTTGGAGTTATATCTTCAATTACTGTAGTTAATTTACTTATGTCAATACTAGAAGGAATTGAGGATCTTATTGTGTGCAAGAATTGCGAAATATGTAAAATATCAGAAAAATCGCAAGGTTGTATATCGTAGTTAAACAATTCTAAAGATATGATTTCTATGCAGTTACTTAGTGGGTTGTATAATGTAAATAACTTTATTTTGAGTTCATCAGGAACTATTTCCAAAATTTGATTAATAGAAATTAGAGGGTTTCGAATAGATGCAAATGTTTCTTTTCTGTTAACTTGTATTTTTTGTATATTTTCTAAATTCTTTCGAAGCATATCTAGTGACTCAACCAGATTATGTACCACATTAAAGTGTTCTTGTTTTGTAACTTCGGCGCTGTCGTACAATGGACTATTTTTTATATGTTCAATCTGATCTAAAATTTGGGATGTAAATTGATAAACATCAGAAGGAATTTGCTCATTTTGTTCAGACATGCTAGCTTCATAGAAAATAGCTAAAGTTTTTTCTAGTCCGTTGATATTTTCGATTATTTCATTAGTATATTTAAGGGATTCTTCTGTGGTCAATAGTTTTTTCAAATTCTGAATATTTTGTAGCAAATCTTCAATGTTTTGCTCGCCATATCGTACTAAAACTTCTAAATGTTGAGCTTCGTCTAAAATCTGTTGGTGCATAACGGCCACATTATACTGCAAATGTTGAAGTGTTTGGAATAACTCTTTTTTTACCTCGTTATCTGGTTGGGTAGCAAGAAAATCCAACGAGCCTATAATCAAGTCTTCTATAATTTCTAAAGGAATAATGTGCTTTTGTAAAAGAGCTCTATCATTTATTGTTAAATCCGTTTTTAACTTACTAACAAGTTCATCGTTTATTACTACTTCAAGATCATTTATTCGGAATAAAAAAGGTTCTAGCGTGGATAAGTGCGGTTCTACGCAATATTCATTTAATTTTTGAAGAGTAATTTTAGTGTTTTCGAGTAAGGAAGTTGGAACAATTGTCAAAGAGGATTCTTCCAATAAAACAACCATACTATCTTGTTGAGTTTTATCTACAGTATCATTGTTTTGCTCTAAGCTGGTTGTAGGTTCTATTAAACTATTAATGTTTTCTCTTACTTCATAAATTTTACCTCTTAGTACAGAGAATAAGATACACAAATCCATACTTTGTAAGATAGTATCATCTACTATTACTGAATCTTCTAGTATATTTAGTAAATTAACACCGTCTTCTAAGATATATTTACCAGAAGTCGGAGTTATACTTCTGATTAAACTGTTAAGTAAATGAATGGGTTCGTTTAAATTTTCTAAAGCAGTCACCGTTGCGTGGGTCTGATATTTGCTTGCTTCGTTTACAGTACGTTTAAGGTCTTCTTGTAAAGTAGTTAAGTGTCTTAGGCCCTCTAATATAGTAACATCAGAAACACTTTTTCTTGCTGTTTCAATGCTATCTAACAACTCTTCAATAACTTGAAATATATTACTAAAAACGAGTTTAGTTACTTTATCTAATACCTCGATAAAAACTTCTTCTGATGAGCTTGAAACTTCTGATTCTGTTTCTTGTTTTATAGATGCTTTAATTCGTCTAATTGAAGTTATTATTGCTTCTGTGGGAGCAAATAAGGACTCAAGAATATTTAAATTGATTTTGGCAGAATGTTTGTCAAGGGGCTCTTGAACTTTTATAACGTTTAAACTTTTTGAAATATCATCTACCGGGGCACTAACGTGATCTAAGAGCGCTCTCCGAACCTCTTGTTGCAAAGACTTTTCAGCTGTATGTCTCTTGGCTTCTTTTTGAACTATTTTTATTTCTCTGATTAGTACCTCTACGGGATCTTGTAGTTTGTCCAGCATAGTAGCTCCTAAAGTAATATTTTGTTGTTCTGAAGAATCGTTTACAACTATTTCTTGTAAATTTAAAATGGTTTCTTGTATATTTTCTGCGGCTGCCATTAGTTTATCGAGAACGTCTATGTCTTTGCTCGACGAGAGTCTTCTAGAACTCTCCGATGATGTTTGCGTTTTTTCTGCTAAAAGTACATTCATTTTATCTAATTTAACCTGCATTTCTTTGATAGTAATGCATACTTCTTGTATAATCTTAGAAGGAGTCATTCTTCCAGTGGCTTGTGTTATGTTCAGTTCTTTTTCTAGAACAGCAATACTTTCTACATAATTTAAAGCTTGCTTAATATCACACCCCGATGTTAATAATATGTTGAAACAAGTTTTTTGTATTAAAGTGTGTTCTTTTCTTTTGACGTTGATACAATTTTCTAATATTATTAAGGATTTTTGTAAATCGAATATTGGTGGGGCTACTAACTCAACGACATATATGTCTGGACGCGATTCTCTCTGTTGAAATGTCTCGAAAATGGTTCTAAGGTCTTTAATCGGCTGACTGATTGTATTTAGTATTTCCATACTGGCACCCGCATTCGGCGATTTTTCTTTACAAATATTTTCTTCAACGGCAGTCAAACCTAAAAGTATTTCATTCAAAGTACACTGCAATTCTCTGGTTATTTTGTTTTCGGCCTCTAACAATTCTGTTATTTTATTCGCGGTTAATTTGGGATCTATTATTAAGCCATCGCCTTCTTCGCCTTGTGGATCCCTTTGGAATGCTTCGGAGATTTCTAGACTAACCGATTTTTTAACTGCTCCTCCACCTCTTCTAAAACCATCTTTAGATATTTCGTCTGAACTTTGAGACAATTGTCGTTTTCCTTGTTTGATTTCTTGACTTTCACTTCTATTGACTCTTAAATCCGAACCAATTTCGTGGGCTGTGTGAGGAGTGAGAGGTCTCCTATCATCATCTTCTGGTAAACTTGCCGTTTCCGTGATAGCAGCTTGGAGAATTTGGTGTTTATCGGAACCAACGGCGCTTTCATAGTCTCCATAGGATTCAGTATCTAATTCAGCTGCTGCCGCTAAGCTTTCATCGCCTTTCTCTGAATCTATTGATAAATTTTGGGTTAAACTATAATACGAATTACTCTTTAAGGAATCAGATTTCCTGGGTGGCCTTTTGGGGGCATCTTCGCTGGAAGTTAATTCTATTTTTAACTTTTCAGAAGTAAAAGTAACTTCGTTAGTTATAGACAATATTTCCTCTACGTCCGCTTCGGTTCTTAAATCCTCTTCCGCTGTGTGGAAGTAATCATCGGAAACGTCTACGAGCACAGCTTCCATCAGGAGATTACCGGACTGCGAAGATTCCTTTACGAATCTTAAAGGTGGTAATTCTACGACGTTGTGTTCTAAAAATAATCAGACAAAATTGAGTCTAAATGAACTAAGCTATTCAATTTTAAAGAATAACTATTTTTTTACTTTTGTATTAGAATTTTAATTGTATTAGAAATGCTGTTTTTTTACTGTTAGAATTTTGCTTAGTTCACTGTAGACTATTAAATATAAAATTAACTTACCTGAAAAATGTTCAGAAAGTTGTTCTGCGTACATTTCCACGATCTGTATCGCTTCGTCTTCAGTTAAATCAGGAGTCTCGTATAAAGAAACTGATACTTCCTTGCCGTCAAAGGAAAAGGATACTTCACCATGATCGGCCAAAGTAATAGATTGATCTCCTGCTGTATCGTACATTTGTGAAGTTCTTTCTTCATGAATCGTAGAAAGAGACAATTGACGTGCCAATTCTGGTCGTTGGTTTCTTGGTTTTTGATCTTCAAATCCCAATAAAGATGCTGAACTAGCCACAGTACCCATACAATTTCTGGCTTCGCACGTGTATGTTCCCAAGCAACACGTGCCATCCTATATAATTATAAATAAAGGTGAAGATATTACACTGTTTGAAATTAATTAAAACGTAATTATCTAATAAAAATACCAACATTGGTTTTTAGCTTATTTGTAGCTGATCTGCTAAAACTATTATGATGATTCGTAAGAAATTAACGATGATTCTCCAAAACTTTATTTTTACCTTTCAACCAGGTTTTTGACAATTCTTTCTGACATTAAAAATATCCCCTACATACATGATAAAAATACATGAAGAAAAATATAAAAGGCTAACAACTAACTAACAACTAACATTCTCCCCCTCTTAAATGAATTTTTCATTTACTTTTAATTTCGAGAACACATAACTTAGAGGTGGTAAAATACCATTCATGGTTCTAACATCTGTAACTGGAACTCGCCCATCTTTTCTTGGAAATGTAGCTACCACAACTCCTTATGGCCACGTATTCCTAGGGGTTTGATCGTCGACAACAATTACTACATCTCCAATCTCGATATTTCTCTTTTCTTTTAGCCACTTCGATCTGTTGTGTAGAGTAGGTAAATACTCCCTTATTCATCTCTTCCAAAATTTATTGCTTAAATCCTGTACAATTTTCCACTGTTTGCGGAATAAATCAACATCAGGGGAAAAATTCTTTAAAATATTTAGCTGCAATGAGTTATAGTATGGTCCAAGTAAAAATGGTTAGGAGTAAGTGCTTGCTCTTCAGAACTGTCGAGAGAAACATCCGTCAATGGTCTAGAATTTATAATATTTTCAATTTCTAAAAAAGAGTGCGTAGAACTTCTTCTTGAAGAACTTGTTCTTCAAGTATTAATTTTAGCGATGTCTTGACTGATCTTATGAGCCTTTACCATAACCTGCCCATGTGGGAGGCTGTTGGCGGGTTAAAATGCCATTGTATACCTTCTACAGACATTTCTGTATTTAACTTATCCTGATCAAATTTTCGCAAAGCTAACTGCAACTCCTTGTAAGCACCTCTTAAATTTGTTCCATTGTCACTAAATAAATCTGTAGGAAAACCTCTTCTGAAACACATTCTTTGAATGGTCATAATTGTCGAAACCGTACTTAAGGAGTTAGCTATCACAAGATGTATTGCACGTATTATAAGACACGTGAAAACAACCTCCAGGCTGATTCGTATCTCTATACCTAATAACTTTCACTTGAATATGAATTATAAAAAAATAAAAATACTGAATTCTGGATATTGTATATTGGATACTGGATACTATTTACCTTTTACGGCATAAAGGTATTTATTTGCCATCGTATACTTACTACATACACTGATTTTAACAGAAAATCGTCTATTATATAGGTTTTTCTTGATTACGGCATCGAAGCTTAATAACAAGTATAATGTAAATTTAAATGTCAAATTTCCAGTTTTAAAATCCAAATTTATTTCTTATTTTAAAAGTTTTGAATAACTTTTCTTCCTGTACACACAAACTGTGGGGATATTTATATTATTTATATTTATTTATTCTGTTAATTTCTTTGGGACATTAAACCACAATCCTTTTTTATGGTAATAATGGAACAAATGTCTGGTTATTTGATGGTATAAGTATCAAATAATTGATTAAATAACTGAGATTAAGTCAAGAAATCACGTATATTTATCGATTAAGGTACATCAATGTATCAAGAACAATAAACACCTAAAAGGTTGAATGAACTTTTACTATTTATTCGTAAAATACTTTAAATGCAATGACGGCCGTTTCGCTATAGAATTAGCATCGTCAAATTGACATATTGAAGTTACATTTTGTTTGTTTGTAGTTAGGTACCTGATGTTGATTAGGTAGTATTAAGGCTAGACCAAGTATGGAAGTAATAAGACATAACAATATTAAAGCCCAGATGTTTTTAGCCCTAAGGGATTATCCTGGAAGTATTTCCCTTTAAGATCAGAATAACTGTGCAATGATACAGAAAAACGAGGAAAAAACTATATCAAGCTGATCTTTACAATAACTTAATATATTTGTGTTACAATTACGTCTTATCTATGTATAAAATGAAGACTCAATCAAAGTAAACAGTTTAATAGTGGTGAACTTCCAAGATTTTTTTTGTTCATTAAATACTTTATATTGTTGATCTGTTAGATGTCTTTTTATTTCAAATTCTTCGAGGAAATCTAAATAATAACATCTAGGCTTTAATATTGTTATGTCTCATTACTTCCATACTTGCTCTAGCCTTAATACTACCTAATCAACATTAGGTACCTAGCTACAAACAAACAAAATGTAACTTCAATATGTCAATCTTACGATGCTAATTCGATAGCGAAACGGCCGTCATTGCATTTAAAGTATTTTACGAATAAATAGTGTTCTATCTCTTAAAATACTCCCCTTACGCAGCAAAGCTCTTGCTCCTATTTATTATAAATGTTATATAAGAGTTCGATTATATTATACACTAAAAGATAGCAAAAATTTCAAAAAAGATAATAAGGACAAGATAATAATTTGGCGTTACATTTTCTCAAATGTAATCTAAATTTACTATATTATTTGATTATGTACTTTAACTATTTTTTTGCTCATTTCGAGAAGACACTTTGCTTTTTTAGGTAATATATCTAAAAATCTTTTAGCTTGCCTATATTCAGGAGTATTCATCCAGTAGTGAGATTGCAGTCGATCCTGTGTGCTTTTTGTGAGACAACATAAGAGCTCCAGACCAGGGAAAGTTGTATTAGCCCCTTCTTTTATGAGTATATCAGCTTTCCCATTATTAATTATTCCTCTGTGACCTAGCACCAAGGTGACGATTTTTCTAGCGAGTTTCTTATTAGATTTATCCTAACATCAAGGCAAGGTGAAAAAATAGGGGCAAAGTGGACCTGATCATGTACATTAGCAATCAAGAGATAGAGATCTACGCGGATAAGCAGATGATACCGGTTAGAAAAAAAGCATAAAGAATTATAGTGGTTCAAAATACACCTAATATTTTTATTGGTGGTGTGAAAAGACATGTCTTGATGAACCCTAGTAAAACACAACTATTATTAGTTTAACTAGGAGACAAAAACTGGATAAACTGCAATTGTCCATCTTGCCTTATAGAGAAATTATTATGAAAGTGAACAAGGTGGATCGGAGAGTCTAATACGAAATCATTCAAACCAGAACTCTGTAAAAACAGATATCAAGGGCCACTGGCTAGGAAAAGCCTAAGAAATGTGCTAAGGCTACTGATTGGGCACAGTCGCCTTAACTGCCGTACGAAAACAATCGAACTGGCAGGAAGTGCAAATTGCAGATTCCGCGAGGTTGAAAATGAACTCATTTTGTCCACCTACTGAGAGCCGAGCACCTAAGGATTGATACATTTGGGCTGTCTCAAATAGAAATCGAATTGAAATAATATGATATATATAAATATTATAAAAAATTAAGAACTTACTTGTCCAGACGTAATTCTGTGTATATCACCAGGTTTCAGCTCGATACCGTCTTTATACCATTTTAAAACCGGTTGCGGTACACCTATAACTTTACACTCTAAATTAACGGCGCCCTCTTCCGACAACACCGCACGTAAGCATTCCAGAAATTTCGGTTTCCGGAAATGCTTGGGAATGCTAACTTTTAAAAAGCATGAGGTTACCGAATGTCCAAATTCATTCGTAGCAACACACTTCCATTCTGCTTGATCGTTGAGTTCCACTTGCCGAAAATCGAGATGGCAGACACCGAGATTTTCACGGAAAATTATATATTTCTCCGGTTCATTCGTGATGGGTTGGTCTTCCCTATACCAAGATAGGTACGGTAAAGGAGTAGTCACACTCACTGAAACGTAAACATGTATTTTAATGGCAAATGAGTAGGTACTTATTTATGAAATAATTGGCTTACCTTGAACGGTGAATCTATAAGGTTCATTAATTTTAGTTTCAGTACTCTTGAGACCTTGAATAAATTTAGGAGCTTGACTTTTGGTGATAAGTTGTTCTCTTTCTTCTTCGTTTAGCTGATTTTCGATATCTTCGACTGTCAATTCGGCTGAACTTCTGGCTTCTCCCATACAATTTTTTGCAATGCAACAATAAGAACCCAAAGAGTTGGTACCTATAAATAAATTGAAATTGTTAAATTAATAGTTTTACTTAACTTTAGGTTTTAAATTTTTAAATCAATAATTTTATTAAATGATTACCTGTTAACTGATACACATCTCCAGGCTTAAGTTCTTGTCCATCTTTGAACCACCTTAAAAGCGGAGTTGGAGATCCTACCACTTTACATTCAAAGGAAACTAATCCTTCTTCTGTCAATACAGCTTTTAGCGTATCCATAAACTTTGGTTTTCTAAAGTGTTTTGGAACTGAAAAAAAACAACAATAGTTTCTGGTTAAGACATATTTAATTCTAATATAAATAAATAGTGTAAAAATAAGCCTGTTTTATTATTACTATTTTTCTATGGCGTAGCTGTGGAACCAACTAGAAGGAATCATCTTGTTAATAAACCAAAACATTTATTAGTTAAATATAAAAATTGCTTAAAACAGTTATAGATCCAACAACTGCATTCTATGGAAACTTTTGTTATAAAGACGAATTAAATTAAAAGCTTACTTATCATGTCGATATTACAAGTTGAAATAGAAACGACGCCTTTATCGCTCGTTGCGACGCATTTCCATTCTCCTTGATCTGCAGCTTCGGTCGGTTTGACTTCAATCATATACCCTCCAATACCGTCTGCCATTTGTTTATACCTACTTCCTGGTACTTGATCATCAATTTTTCCTTCTGAATTATACCAGTGAATCGATTTTGGCCATGGAGGTACAGACACTGTTAACAATTACTTAAATTAAACAACATATTTAACTACAATTTAAACAAATGAATATTTTAGTTATTCTGAAAACTCAATATCATAGAACGCTGGTGTAAAGATCACTCACTCTCAATAAGTTCAAACAAACAAAGATGGTCCTTTTCACAGGAAAAAGGAGGTTGTGAACCTTCAGGTTCCAAAACTCCTAGAAAATATCCAAATATGAAATATCTTTGACAAGTTACCATGGAACTATTATATATGAACATTGTAGAAGAACCATCGGTCGTACCTAGGGATTGTCACCAAGGGTTACTGCGTCAATTTACATTGCAATCATAAGACCCTTGCTAACCTACAGCGTGATTGCCTGAAGAGTCAAAACAAACCAACTGGACATAACAGAAGGCACGAGCGATCTAGGTGATCCTTGGTGTCGCCTTTCTTGATTATATATTGAGATAGATTTGGTAAAATTAATAAAATAGAGCTATGAATAAAATCATATAATCACATAAAAACTTTCACATTTCAAAACAATTTCTCATAAAATAAAACCAATAGACCAGGATTCCTAGGGAGAATTCTTTGTTTTGAAAATAAGTAAGAATTAGTTTCATTCATAGTTAGACAACAGATAGATTATGATTAATATTAGTTTAGATTGAGTAATCAGTTATTTATAATAAAGATATAGATTAGTAGTTAACCATTGCAAAGTCAGAACAGGTTGAAATGACATTTCCTTAGTAGGTATATGAATTTTGGTATTAAGCGAGAAATGCTTGAATAATTGTAAAAAATCAGCATTTAAACCAAAAATCTATAATTTGGTAGATGTAAAAACAAAAATGTATAAAAGGAACCATAATAGTAATATTTAGGTATGGATTTGGAGTATAAAATATAAATTAACAGATGAAGAATAAATGTATACGTATTAGAGTTTCAGAAAATTAAGAAATTAGATTTTAAAAGTATAATTATAATCTCGACAAGTCATCTGTTAAAAATGTAGAAAAACATTAATGTTAGCGATAGTAGTGAACATCCTGTGAGCCTCAAGTTGAAATGCTAATAGGATTCAATTATTTTTCGATATTTGTCAGTTTTGACAGAACTTGGTTTTAAATTAAAATTAACATTGTTTCTAGTTTAAAGTATTAGGATTTGATACTAAAAGTATGTATATTCATTTAGTTAGTAATCCGTTATTTTTGTAATCCTTAATTGTAGGAACTTTATAACTCCGACAACTCCAATCCCATTTTTGTGAACTATACTTACTGAAGGGATCATTAAATGGTAAACGGATACTAAGGGTGTTTTGAATTCTGAAAGAAGATCCAATTTGAAAAAACTAGTAACAAATTTTATAAAATTCTTTTAACCAAGCAAATTTGTGGATAATGTCAAACAAAACAGAAGTTTCTTCAAAGCATGGAAAAAAGCAAGGTAGAGAGTTCCAGATGCTATCACACAACCACTTCATAATCCATGTGCACAGTCTCTTCCATTGTGTGAAAATGCCGCTAATACGACCTACATCAATGAGATTTCCCCGCACCAGCTGGCAGCCAGACATGCCATTCCCAAAGAACTTCCAATATTTTCAGGGAATCCTGAAGATTGGCCATTATTCATAAGCATGTATGAAAGCAGTACCCAAACTTGCGGATACTCAAATGGGGAAAATCTTATACGTTTACAGAAATGCTTAAAAGGAAAAGCTTTGGACACCGTTCGCATGTTAATGCTACTGCCTCAAAATGTACCGGAGGTAATTAAAACTCTACGTCTATTATTTGGAAGACCTTAGCAAATTGTCCATAACTTACTTGAAAAAATAAGAAACCAATCTGCTCCAAAGGCAGACAAGTTTGATACATTGGTAGATTTTGCACTTTCGGTTAGGAATATTACTGCAACAATGGAAGCTTCTGAGCTAGAATATTACATGAACAATCCGTGTCTATTACAAGAACTAGTGAATAAACTACCAGCCAATATAAAATTAGACTGGGCAGTTTTCAAGCGGAGTCAGGAAACTCCAACGTTAAGGGATTTCAGCAAATGGCTATATAAACTTGCAATAGCCGCCAGCGATTTAGTTCTTCCATCATATACAGATACAAGAAAGGAAAATCAGAAGAACAGGGGATTCATTAACATGCATTCATCCAGTGAATCAACGACTGGTTCAACAAAATGCTGTGTTTGTAAAGGTGACTGCAGATCTGTAGAAACATGCAATAGATTCTTGAGTTTCAACCATAAAAAAAGGTGGGACATAATAAAAGAAAACCGTTTATGCAGAAAATGTCTCAAAAATCATGGTAACTTCAGATGCAAATTACAAAAATTGTGTGGAAAAAATAACTGCACATATAAACATCATTTTCTCCTGCACAATGACACTAAAACATTCCAGAACAGTAATTCTAGCAGCAATTCCGTAAATGTTCATCCAGAAACAATACAACATCCTCATCAAACTCACCAAAACACTGGAAGTGACAGCAAAAACATCCTTTTCCGTATTATACCAGTCACTCTTCATGCAAATAATCGTTCGTTTGATACCTATGCATATCTAGATGACGGATCTTCAATCACACTAGTAGAGGAAACCGTCGCCAAGCACTTGGGACTCGAAGGCTGCACAGAACCACTATGTTTAAAATGGTCACAAGATGTTCACAGAATGGAAGAAAAGTAGAATATCTCTTAAGATTTCTGGCAAGAATCAAAAGCAATACCTAATCCAAAATGCTCGTACTGTTAAGATTCTGGACTTGCCAAAGGAGACTATAGCTATGGATGAAATTGTTAGAAGTTATCCCTATTTAGATGGAATACCACTTTCCAGCTACACTAATGCCAAACCCAGCATCTTAATCGGTTTAGATAATTATAAACTGTCTTTACCTCTTAAATTTCGTGAGAGAAATCCCAATCAACCTCTCGCAACGAAGACTCGTCTTGGGTGGGTGGAAGGTTGCAATCAGAAATATCCTCAAGTTCCTGCACGACGAATGAAGAAAATTATTCGTGTCATATTTGTGACTGTAATCAACATGAATATAACGATGAACAGTTGCATGCTTTGGTAAAAGGGTATTTTGAAATCGAATCATGTGGAGCTCAGTCGCCAAGAAGAATGCTGGAGGGCAAAATGGAAGAGCGCGCAAGAGTAATTATGGAAAATACAACAGTGAAGCGAGAGGGTTATTATGAAACTGGTTTGCTATGGAAGTATGATGAATTTAACTTTCCAGACAGTATGCAGATGGCTCGAAAACGTTTGAAATCTCTGGAAAGAATAATGGTAAAGGATCCATGGCTGGCTGAAAACATCTCCCAACAAATGATGGAATATGTCGAAAAAGGTTATGTCAGAAAACTTGCTGATGACGAAATTTATAGAAATCCATGTCAAGTATGGTATCTCCCAATTTTCCCAGTTTTAAATCCTAATAAACCTGGCAAAGTTAGGTTGGTTTGGGATGCTGCTGCATCAGTTAATGGAGTATCTCTTAATAGCATGCTACTGAAAGGGCCTGACCAAGTTTCTTCTCTTCTGGGCGTTCTTATTCGGTTTAGACAAAAGCGAATTGCAATACGTGCTGACATCAAGGAAATGTTCCACAGAGTTCACATAAGGCAGGAAGATCAGCATTTCCAACGATTCCTTTGGCCATCAAAAGAACCTAGTGGTGAACCTGATGTATATGCAATGCAGGTTATGACCTTTGGAGCAACATGCTCACCTAGCAGTGCACAATATGTGAAAAACAAGAACGCACAAGATTTCGAAGAGAAGTATCCTGAAGCGGTTACAGCAATTCTCAAAAATCACTATGTAGATGATTACCTAGACAGCCTTGATACCATTGAAGAAGCAAGTGAAATAGCAAAGAATGTGTTCTTTATACATCAGCATGCAGGATTTGAATTACGGAACTGGGATTCTAACTATAAGGAGGTTACTGAAGCTCTTGGACAGCAAGTTAGCAGCACTATTGTTAAGGTTAAAGTACCACCAGATATGAATAGCGACAAGGTTTTAGGGTTGAATTGGAATATAATATCTGATAGTTTTTCCTTTAGCTGCTCTCATAAAGCCGATAACAAGATTTTATCTGGAGAAAGACGCCCAACCAAACGCGAAGTCCTGAGATGTCTCATGAGTATCTTCGACCCTCTGGGACTACTTGCACATTACATCATACAAGCAAAAATCCTGCTTCGAGAAATTTGGAGATCAAATATTGCTTGGGATGAATGTATTAATAACGAACAATATCAAAAATGGTTAGAATGGACAAACAATTTGCAAAGCATTCAGGAAATGGAAATTCCTAGGTGTTACATTCAAAAAACATTGTTTAGCTGCTCACAGAACACTCAATTGCATACATTCGTAGATGCAAGCGAAGATGCATTCTGCTCAGCTGTTTATCTACGAGTTGATCACGGATCAGTTATCGAATGTTCTTTGGTGGCTGCTAAGACACGAGTTGCACCCATGAAACCACTCTCGATTCCTCGCCTAGAACTTGAAGCTGCTTTGCTTGGTACAAGATTGGCTAAAACGGTTTCCGATGAACTGTCTATAGTTATACATAGGAAAATTTTTTGGTCCGATTCCAGAACGGTCTTATGTTGGATACGATCCGATCACAGGAAATATCGACAGTTTGTAGCGTTTCGTGTAGGAGAAATACTGGAAAATACGGAAGTTACAGAATGGAGATGGGTTCCAACAAAAATGAACGTAGCTGATTCAGCAACTCGATGGAAAAAAGTTTCCTCATTCCACAGCGATAATGAATGGTTTACTGGACCAACGTTTCTGAAGCAAAATGAAGATGAATGGCCGAATGATCCAAAACCGAATATGACTACCACCGAAGAAGAAATCAAATCCAACGTAGCAATTCATTTTTCACATCAAGTAGTTGAAAAGGGTAATAAACATGGAATTATAGTGGACAGATTCTCATCTTGGATCAAACTTTTGCGAGTGACTGCATTTGTTTTACGATTTGTTCATAATCATCTGCTGGTAAATTTCAAAAATGTGAAAAACGTCAAGGTAACTTGTCTCAAAAGGAATTAGGAGAAGCAGAAAACTATTTATTTCGACAAGCTCAACATGAAGGTTATCCAGAAGAATGTCATGAACTATCTAACAACAAGGACGTGCGAAAAACGAGTACCCTCTACAAAGATTATCCATATCTTGATGATAATAGCGTTATGCGATGTAGAGGAGGTATTGATGCAGTTAGAAATGTTGATCTGGATTTTAAAAGACCAATAATTCTTCCGAGATATCATCGAGTTACTCATCTTATTATTCGGTTTTATCACGAAAAATATCATCATCACAACCATGAAACTGTTGTCAATGAAATTCGACAACGATTTTCTATAAGTCGTTTGAGATCTACAGTGAAAAAAGAAATCAACAGTTGTCAGTTTTGCAAAAATATATCTACCAAACCTAATCCACCGTTAATGGGAGATCTGCCACCGGAACGCTTGGAACCATATACAAGGCCTTTCACTTTCGTTGGAGTAGACTACTTTGGCCCTATTACCATAGCTATTGGACGGCGAAACGAGAAACGCTGGGGTGTGATATTTATATGACTCACTGTACGAGCCATACATCTCGAAATAGCTCATTCTCGTTCGACCGATTCCTGCATAATGTGTGTAAGAAATTTTATGGCAAGAAGAGGAACACCACGTCAGTTTTTCTCGGACAACGGCACTAACTTCAAAGGATTGAGTAACGAACTGAAAGGATATATTAAAAATATTGACCAAGGTCATATGGCAAATGTACTTAACACCCCACAGACAGAATGGAAATTCATTCCACCGCAATCACCTCATATGGGCGGTTGTTGGGAACGGTTAATACGTTCTGTAAAGAAAACCCTTTACAGAATTAGCCCACGTCGACCACCTTCAGATGAATTATTACAATCTATGTTAATTGAAATAGAGAATATTGTAAACTCCAGACCTTTGACTCATATTCCTATATGCAATGAAGATGATGAAGCTCTTACCCCCAATCATTTTCTTCTGGGTAGTTCGAGTGGTTGTAAACCCTTTGGACAGTTTACAGATGAAGGAACGTTACTTCGTAAGAGTTGGATGATTTCCCAACAACTTGCTAATACATTCTGGAAAAGGTGGTTGATTGAATATTTGCCCACCATTTCTCGACGAACTAAATGGTTTCGGCCTTCATCACCATTGAAAGTGGGTGATATTGTAATAATCGTCGATGAGAGAAACCCTTTAAATACTTGGCCCAAGGGTAAAGTGATCAAAACTTATGAAGGAAGGGATGGCCAAGTGAGAAGAGCAGCTGTACAAGTGGCAACTGGAAACATTTTCGAACGTCCAGCAGCAAAACTAGCAGTGCTTGATGTTCAAAATAATACAGGTTAATCTACCACTTAGGTAGATTTACCGGGGGGAGTGTTAGCGATAGTAGTGAACATCCTGTGAGCCTCAAGTTGAAATGCTAATAGGATTCAATTATTTTTCGATATTTGTCAGTTTTTACAGAACTTGGTTTTAAATTAAAATTAACATTGTTTCTAGTTTAAAGTATTAGGATTTGATACTAAAAGTATGTATTTTCATTTAGTTAGTAATCCGTTATTTTTGTAATCCTTAATTGTAGGAACTTTATAACTCCGACAACTCCAATCCCATTTTTGTGAACTATACTTACTGAAGGGATCATTAAATGGTAAACGGATACTAAGGGTGTTTTGAATTCTGAAAGAAGATCCAATTTGAAAAAACTAGTAACAATTAATGTTACTAAATTTGGTTTAAAATGTACTTATATTTGAATAAAATCTTATCGAAAGATGTTTATTTAGGAAATTAATGAGATTCAAGGAGTATTTGCTCATAATTAAAATTTGTTGGAAAATGTTAAATTGACGAAAAGACGTGCTTCTTTTCCGATCTTTTTCTAACGATTAGAATAATTTTTCCACATTAAAAAGGGTTTTGGATTAGTGTTAAGATATCAGTTTTTGTTTACGGGGGAAAAATTATTCAAAATCATTAAATTAAAAGAGAAATTTGGATTGTAGATTGTAGAAGGTAAAAAGACAAAAAGGCAAATTTAGATTCTCTTTCAGTCAAAAACTATCATCTATCTATCTATCAATCAATCTATCATCTTTTGAAATTCTTTTTTTAATTTTGTTTGAAGTAGTTTGAAACGGCACGATTTTAATTATAAATTCAGTGTGTGTGTAGCGAGTGTGTCAGTGAGTGTGTCAGTGAGTGCTGCGAAGGAAAATAAATACCTTTTACCAAAAAAAGGTAAATTGAATCCAATATCCAATATACAATATCCCGACAACTGTTTGTATTGTTGGGATATTCCGTAGCAGCCGTAGGTTGGTTCAAATCATTATAATCGGCATTTTGGAGTTTCAAAATTCATCATTAACTGACGTCACAGGAGATTTTGGTATGTGAACAATTTAAAATTTAATAGTGCACTAACATGTTTTGGCCTTTTCAATCTTGTTTAAAATGTATGTGTATGTATTGTAGGTTTGTCAGAAGAAACTATCGAGGTGGATTATGTTTTTAAAATTGATTTTGACAGATAAAAGTGGTCCAAAGGAATATTTGAGGTTATTTTGTTAGGCAAATCATTTCAATTAATTGATCATTTACATTAAAGGTTATTTTCATTTAAATGTTTTTTTTTATATTCAATTGAAGTATTAGGTGTAGAGAGTATAGAGTATTAGGTATAGAGACTACCCTGGAGATAATAAGATTTTATATTGAGCTATCAAGATCAAGAAAGAATATGTTATTCCTAAACGACATTTTTCAGAAAACATTTTTCAGAAAAGTAGAGCAACATGGACAGTGATAAATAAATTAACAAAGAAGGAATCAGAACAGAAAACAGTACTTGAATCCTTTTAAGTCAGAGGGTCAAGGAATCACAGATAAGGATATCTTAAATAATGTAAATAGACATATGATGAATGCATGCTCGGACATAAGAGGCGATATGACACCAAATCTCAACAAGATAAACCATAATCATAGATCAATATTTTTACGACAAACTACAGGACATGAAGTATTTAGATGTATTTTGGATCTCAAGAATAAAATATCAGTTGGGGAAGATGAAATACCAGTCTCACTACTAAAAACTGTTGCTGAACTTATCTCGGAACCTTTGGCCCATATTGTGAATCTTTGCTTCCAGACGGTCATTTACCCTTCAAACTCAATAACTGCTTTAGTTAAAGCTATCTACAAAAAAAGGGAGAAGTTACTAACCTTAAAAATTACCGTCCAATATCGCTGTTGTCCAACATAAACAAAATATTTGAAAAACTTTTATATGAAAGAATAATGGATTTCATTGAGAAAGGTAAACTGTTAGTGAATTGCCAACTAGAGTTTAGGAGAGGAAGTTCTACAGTAAAAGCCATAAACTTGGCGCTGGCAAAAATATTGGACTCTTTGAACAAGAACATACTGCAATGGTAGCCCTGGACTTATCCAAGGCCTTTGATAGTGTTGACCATAAAGTGCTAATTGAAAAACTGGAGAAATATGGAATTAGAGGAGTTGCACAACAGCTAATAAAATCATATTTGAGCAGCAGGTTTCAAAGGATTTGAAAAGAAAGAAAAAGGAGCCGAAGTTGTTTCAGATGCCATGATGGTCGAAAGGGGCGTTCCACAGGGATCCATCCTGGGTCCTCTTTTGTATATCCTTTATACCAATGAGCTACCAGAAATAATAAAGGATCAAATGTTGATGTACGCTGATGACACAACGCTCATAATAACAGAAAAAGAGGAAAAAAAAATCGAGAGCCATCTTGGAGAGTCTCTTGTTGAATTGCAGCAGTGATTTTGCACGAATAATCTACAAATGAATGTTTAAAAGACAGAAATAATAAAATTCTCTGGTAGACAAACTGATACTTCAACATACAGCATCTCTAACAAAGACTTTACAACCACCTCTAACACAGACTTTACAACCACCTCTAATATAACTTTCCTGGGAGTGACCATAGATCAAAGATTGGATTGGAAAAGTTATATAAAGAAGCTGACAACTGGACTGTCAAGGTATTTGTATGCGGTGAGACTGTTGAAAAGTGCGTATCGAGGCAGCACTGACTGTGTACCATGCACACGTACTCTCCAGAACTAGATACGGTATTATTTTTTGGGGGAATGCAGAAGATATCTCTTTTCGGGCTCAAGCCAAGGGAAAGTTGCAGACCACTATATGTAACCAACAAGTTATTAACAGTAACAAACTTGTATATTTTTTAATCAATTAAGTTTGTATACAGTGTGTAAAAGCCAAATGGAATAAATTCATTATTTCGGTTACTGTATATATTTATAAAAAATCCCGAAACACGACATGTTAATTTTTGCATCAAATTTAAAAACAATAACATTTTTGAATAGAGAATGAAGAGACCTTTCAAATGATATATCACAAGCCTATACTTCCCATTTAAAAAATTGGGGGTTGTACCTGTCATTCTAAGGGGGTTGAAGGTAGGGGTTGCATTTTCACGTTAAAGAATGTCAAGTTATAATTTAAATTTGACGTGTTTCGGGATTTTTTTATAAATATATACAAAAACCGAAATAATGAATTTATTCCATTTGGCTTTTACACACTCTATAAGAATAGGTCACTTTTTGATGATAGCAATAAAACTCATAACTATTTTTAGGCAAAAACGCCTCATTTTAACATATTTTAACATCTGTTATATATTGTCATGTACAAATTCCTATTGTAATGCATTGTTAGTGGATTTTTATGTTCTTCTTAGTATCTGGTTCTTTGTTATAAATGTTTTTTATTTTGATGCATCGATTAATTAATTAATATTATTAATATTCATTGATTTTATTTAAACTTAACATTTTTGTTTAATTGTGTGACACGTTTTACACCTCTATGAGGTTATACTGTAATTTTACAAGAACAAATTAATTTTATTATTATTATTATCATCCAAAATTCAATATTCGGGCAAATAAATAAATTTATAGCAGAATTCTGTAAGGCCCGTCAGCAAAAATCTGTAAAAATTAACATGGTAAACCCTATATTTTCTGTAGCTATAGGAAATGCACAAAATTCCACCATTAATAAAATATTTATGTGTTTTTTGTGTATAATATTTAACATTTAAAATATAAATCTAATTTAATAAATAAAATCCAATTAAGAACAATAAACAACTAAACGGTTGAATTAAACGTTCACTATTTATTCGCAAATACGTTTTTGAATGCAATGACGGCCGTTTCGCTATAGAAATAGCGAATAAATAGTGAAAGTTTAATTCAACCGTTTAGTTATTTATTGTTCTTAATAAGGTGGACTTTCACATAGTAAGGGTTAGTACAATAAATTTAACAAAATCCAATACTATTAAACAATTTATCAATATTAAACAGTATATCAAAGAGGTGGCTCTAATGAGGATGCTACCATTACCAAGAGATAGTTCAAGATCACGATTACCAAGCTAGAAATCACTTATTGAGTACTATCTGATCCTAAAATTTCGCTTCAAAATTTCCAACGATGACGAAATTACAGAAAAAATAGTTTACTTGCTTTTGTGATTACTTTATTAAATGCCGAAATATGGTCACCATTCACTTGATGTAGTGCAGTAATATAAATTTTGCTGAATACGTTGATGTACATTACTCAAGATTTCTAGTGTAATTTGACGGCATTCATTAATAATCCGAGCTTGTAAATCATCCAGTAACTTAGGCTGGCTAGCATAAAGGCCGAAGCAGACTTGTACGACCCGAAGCGAAGAGAAGCGAAGCGCAGCGCATTTTAAATGCATTCAGCACACTTAAGCGAAGGGAAGAGAAGCCCAGCGTCGTGTTTTGCGCGGATTTGTCCTAGTAGTAACCCATCGCTACAGAGATGAATTCTTCCTCCTCGTCCTCCGATTCAGATATAATAATAATAGGTTCCATTATATGTGAAGAAGAAAATGAGCGGAGGCGGAAACACTGAAGGGCATATCCCATATGTAAAAAACGAGCTACAGAAAGCGAATTTAGTACCCTTTTCCCTGAATTAATCGATGATCCTGTGAAGTTTCATCAGTATATTATATTATACTATATATTAATTTTATTATTAATAAAGTTATTTTACTTGTAATTTCCATTATCTCGCTTATTTCTCTCGAGCAACTGTCTTACACTTCTAAGTTACTATATATAACTTTTATTACTCATATTTCTCATATTTCTGAACAAGCTAAATACATTTTTCGTATTTTACACTCATTTTTATTCGCAATAGGCGACGCGTTAGGTGGATTCTGATTTGTATGGTTTGCTCTGCAGCACTTGGTCCACAGTTCGGTCCATTCGGGGTAGTTCGGGCATTGAAAAAGTCGCAAGTGGTCGTAAAGTATCGCACACTACGCGGAACCATGCAGAGGCGCGGCGCTACGAACGAAAAATATTCCCTACTAGACATTTCTGTTCGGTCGTGGCGCTTCTCTTCGCTTCGCCTCGCGCAAGTATGCGTATTCCCATAAGAAACAATGATATATAAAATTGTCGCTTCCCGTCGCTTCGCTTCGGGTCGTACAAGTCTGCTTCGACCTTAAATCTTAGATTTTAGGTAACCCCATACAAAAAAGTCCAGTGGAACGAGATCTAGTGATCTGGGTGGCCACTCAATATTTCAGCTTCTTTAAATCCAGGTTCGAGTAAAGTTTTCATTTAAAAACTTACGTATCGGTTGAACGGAATGAGGTGGTGCGTCATCTTGTTGAAAAATGATCGTTTGATGATCATCTGCATTCTCCAATACTTGCACCAGAGATGGGTAAATAAATGTTAAGAAATTGCTCGAGTGAGATACAGATTTATACAAGGTATAAAAAGGCCGATTATGTGATTTCCATTATTACCCGCCCAAACATTTAATTTTTGGGGGCGCTGAGTATACGCCTCACGAAATAATTATGGATTTTCATATGACCAATATCCCCAATTATGCTGGTTTACAATGCCGTTAAGGTAAAATAAACAGATATATCAAACATGTCGGGATCATCCTCATTCAGGTCCTGAACCAATTGCATTTTATAAGGATGGAATTTATGTTTTCTCAGGGTTCTCATGATTGTTATGCGTGAACCACCAGGCACATTAGACAATTTCCTAGTACTCAAGGATGAATCCATTACATAGAGGAGTTAATGTTCCGGACAGAGGAAGGATGCAACCTAGTCATCGATTGGACCGACAGGCATGGACTTAAATTGGCCGAGCACAAAACTGAAGCAATAATATTAAAAGGACCACGAAAGAGACTGGGCGTTTTCTTCTACTGTGGAAGAGCCAGGATCAATCCCAGCAAAAAAATCAAATACCTAGGCATTACACTGAGTGACAACGGAAATTTTGGGCCTCATATCAGGATAGCGACGAGGAAGGCAGAAGAAAGAGTGGCGATGCTTTCCAGAATTATGCCAAACATAGCAGGCCCAAGAAGCGAGAAGAGGAAAGTACTCCATGGCGTGGTGCAATCAATACTGTTGTACGGGGCACCAATCTGGTATGATATTAGGGTAAAGGCACATAAAGCAGAGATTACCAAAGCCGACAGAAAAGGGTTGCTAAGAATAGGTAGCGCATACAGAACAGTATCCACAATGGCTCTGTACGTTGTAACCGGAGTGATACCAATATACCTAATGGCTGCAGAAAGGGCACGTTTATATAGTAAAAAGGCGGAAAATGACTTGTCGAAAATGGAGGAGAGGCAGAAGTCAATTGAAGAGTGACAAGGAGAATGGTCCGTGACAGAGGAAGTAGCCCAGTGGACAAAAACGCTGATCCCTGAAATAAGACCTTGGCTGGAATGCAATCACAGGACACTGGATTACTTTTTGACGCAGGCTCTAACCGGTCACGGATGCTTCATGACCTACCTAAAAAGAATTGGAAAGAAAGA
Source organism: Ophraella communa (assembly GCA_035357415.1). Taxonomy (NCBI): domain Eukaryota; kingdom Metazoa; phylum Arthropoda; class Insecta; order Coleoptera; family Chrysomelidae; genus Ophraella; species Ophraella communa. The sequence goes on along the minus strand of CM068985.1, from coordinate 15,547,657 downwards.
TAACGACGTCTGCATGTACTGCCCTGGGCGCGACGACGCATGGCATACTTTATTCGAATGCGACCGATGGCACGCAAACCGCGTGACTCGAAATGATACTCGCACATAAAGTTAACGAAAGGAACATCGTAAACCTGATGATAGAGATGCCAGAGGGGTGGAGAGCGGTACAGACTTTTATTAGAGATATTATGGAAGCAAAGGAAAAGGATGACAGGGCAGGAGGATAGAATTTGGATAATAAAAAGGCAGAAAGGACCCTAAGCTCCGATGAATGTCTAAAAAAGACGATACCGGAGCTTAGCCTGGACGCAGGTGGAGGTTTTTTAGTGGGTCGGGTGAACACCAAAACCCACCCCCACACTACCCAGTTACCCTAAGGAGCCGGGTGTCCGCAAGCGGATTTTTCCCCCACCACAAAAAACCTCTTTTTGTTTCCGACTGAACCACTAGCGTCAAATTTGGCAACCAGTTGCACAACGTAAGCATCGGATACATTTTATCCAGGATGTCGTTAGTTAAATAATGCCGCTGTTATTCGCGAGCCGATATAAGTACCTAAAATAAAATTTCATAATTTCTACCCTTTCTTCTACGGAATACACCATTTTAATTCTACTATAAATTTACAATCGCTTTGACACACGTGTAACGTTCTTAAAAATTCCCGATTGACTAAGGTAAATCAAAAACAAGGTCCCTATATTTATTTTACCAAAAAAAGTAATACTTTTTTGAATAAAAAATTATCAACAAATTATTCATTACCTTGTGTCGGATACGAATACATTCTACTATCTGTTCCATTGCCTGTATAGTTTAAAGCGAAATTTCGGGATCAAGTATAGTACTCGATAATATCTTCAAAATGATGTGTCGCAACACCCCTCACCCCTATTCAAAATTAAGTTGTGCTAACCCCCAGCACGGTGTTTAAGTTACGGGGGTGCCAAAAGCGGAAAAGTACTTCCCCCTCGAAACAAATTGATGGGTCCGAGAGATATTTCACATTTTCATTTTAGTCGGAAAATCGAGGCGTTAAGTTTTTATTGGACCACTGTGTATTATAAATGAATGTAAACGTAAGGTGCTTAAATAACTTACCTTGGCAGGTTAAAAGTATTGAATCTCCAATTTTTATCGTTTCGTCTTGTAAATCTCGAATAAATTTTGGTGGAGCTCCAGTCGGTAAACTGTTAAAACAAAATTTTAATAATTGACTGCAATATTTTTAATATTTTTTTAATACATAAATCTTATTTACAGTAAACAAGATGCCCCAATACTCTTAAAAACTGGCTAAGAGCAACAAATTTCACCTGCTGTGGGTTCCTGGTCACCAATCTTGGATTTTAAACTGTGTAAAGGGTGATGATCTAGAATCTATGCATAATAGATCTCCTTGGGGAGATTGAACAATTAAACATTGGTAAGCGAGTTTCAGAGTGATATTGTTTTAGGTCGTACAAGTCATTTACAGTTACTGCACACGATTTTTTATGTCTAAATTAAAATTTATATATTAAAAATGAATTTCGAAGGATAGAAAAGTGAAAAGTATATCATCATCCAAATAAGAAAGAGAAATTATACAACTGATATTACCAAACTAGTAGCAAAAACTTGTGACAAACATAAATAAAGCATGGACGTATAAACACAGATGGACTCAGCAATAAGATACTTTAAGGCTGTTTTATCGGTGCACTCCGAACAATCTGTAAGTTTTAGATTTTTATTTTAAGTTTCTGTTTAAAAAAAAAATTAAAAACTAATATTTAATTTTGTCAATTTTCAAAAATCAATATTTGGAAACCTACAGATTGTTCCTAATTTTTTTCAAATTTTTTTCTATTTACAATTTTTTTTAAATTAAAACATAGTTGAGTTTTGATGGAAATAATTTCGAGAAAATAATATACAGAACTATTAAAAGTATCTCGCGTTCTCTCGGCTTCTTGCTACTGCTAATGCGCTACGCACTAGTAAGAATCCGCCAGGGTCGAACTCAAGGATTTGAGTGAAACTTTTTTGTTTCAATACCTTTTAAGATTTAAAAAAACAGCTAAACGAATTTTTACCAAAAATAGAGTATATGAAAATTTCATCAAAAGTATTTAAAAACCAAAAAAAAAAACAGAAAAAAGAAGAAAAAATACTTGATTGAAACAAAAATTATTAATATAAATAAATGAGTCAATTATTATACAAAATATTAAAAGCTTTTTTAATAAGTTTAAAAATTTTATAAGTAAAAATGAATGTAATGTAATAATAATATAATAAATTTTTATGACTAATGGACCTGTTTCATCATACACAATAGTAAAGGGGGTGACCAGAAGATTCGAAAATCAAAATAAATACAAAAGTTTAAACGTTTAAACGACAAATTTCTAATATATAGGTGAATTCAATTTATTTTTTAAATAAACTCACTGGGTTCAGCTTTTGAAAATTATTAATTAATAAACTCATTATTAATTAAAACTCATTGGCGACATTGGCTTTAGGTAAGAGGGTTTCTCAAATAAAATGCTTACACTTAAAATTTATTGCACAGCAAAGGTTCCATTATGTTTTAAATTTAAATCTCTAAAAATAAAATTAAGGCTGTTTATTTAATGCACTCTTTCAGTTCTTCCCTAATATCTCCGTTATTTTTTAATAAAATAATTTTATTCTTTGCATAGGTATTGAAAACTAAACTCCAAACCATCTGTAGGTTTTAAATTTTTATGGTAAGTCCTCGTTTAAAAAATAAAATAAAAACTAACATTTAATTTTGTCAATTTGCAAATATCAATTTATAAAAACCTAAAGATTGCTCCTTATTTTTTTAGTATTTCTTTAATCATAGTTTATTTTATTCTTTGCCGTTACGTCATACATGGTCCAACTTTATCTTTTATTCATGAAATGGATAAAGCGGGATTATGACGTCATTAACGTATTCCTTATTTAATGTCGACATGAATTTTATTTGTTAGTTTTGACAGTTCAGTTGTCATATTGTGATTTATTATATACTGTAATATTAGTTGTGCGTTGGGCGCCAATTTGTAATATTATTTACATGTTGATAGTGAATTTATAAAAATATTTAGTTAACTTTTAAAAAAAAAATAACAATATACCAAAAGAAAAAATGTAATTTACAATAAAACAACCATTAATCTTAATTTCGTCTTTAATTAGTTGTAAAAGATATTTCAATAATTAACAAAATTTATAAATGTTTATCACAGCAAAAATTATAATAGTTAAATACCTCGGCTAGGAGTGAGTAAGTTCATTAGCTCTGACTATAGTACAATATTTGTTTCTTTAAAAAATTATAAGGGCGCCACTGAAATCTTTTTATTTTTTATGATACTACTGAAGAAAGTTGTTTTAAGCTGAGTTATTTAAATAAGTATCATAAGATGACAGAAAGATGTCAGAAAAAACTGTCTATGAAGATAAAAAAATGATATGAAAATGTACAAACAAATAAAAGATAAATAGATTTCCTTGGTGCTAAAATGAATGAAGTTGAGAATACGTTACAAAAAAATAATCCGCAAACAGTTCTTTAAAAATACTTATTCTAATACAGTTGACGGAGATAAAAGAGAAAAAAAAATGGGAACAGTAAACTTGATATACCACAATAAACTTATCTGTTAACTATAGTGGACGATCCTTCGCCGCACCTTGGGGTCGCTACGGCACTGTCTAGGTGGTTTCAAATGATTATGGAAGATCACGAGTGGAGGGATAATCTGCCCCAGTTGTAGAGATGATCCAGTTAAAAATGTGCATACGAGAGCTTAAAGTTTACAAGCTGTTCAAGTTTACTGAATCTTCAAATTAAAGAGATGCTTCTAATTTACTGAATCTTCAAATTACAGAGATGCTTTTAGTTTACTCTATTATATTCCAACTTTCTGAAAATTACCAGTGTCAAACACGTGTTACATTTACTTTTCTGGCACAAAAAGTACAAATCAGCATAGTCCGAAATCTACAGTTAGATGCTAACGTATTTTAATAAATTACAAAAGATACATTTTTACATTAAATTTACTATTTAACAACCTTACACAGTAATCAACATTCCAGAAATGTACTTTTACTAGCCTTTTTATAAAAAATTATCATTAATACTTTTAATTACCATAAAAAGATTCTTTGAATAATAATGAAATATGTTGAAATTCTCATCTGATATAATAAAATATAATACAACTTTCGATATTTTATAAATATTTTAACAAAAAGGAATTATAAAATTGGGAAAAAAAACATACCTGTATATGACAGTAAACCAATAGAAGAAATGAGACTGGGAATAATTATTAAAACCTCTTGAACTCGATAATGCCAACTCATTAGTACACCTCGTAGCGTAGCTACTTTGAACTTCCAATTATAATTAGAGACCGTATTCATTATTTTATTATCAAAAATTTTTTACTAATTGAATTTAATATTTAGGATACCAGGTGCTTAAAATGTTAACAGGTACTGTAACAATATGTTATTAATTTTAATTTTGATGTTAAGAGTAATATATATTAACTTTGAGAAAAATTTGCGACGGAAGTCGGCCATCTTTAAGTTCCTTTTATGACGCATTGTTTATGATTACAGAATACTATCAAAGCAGTATTTGCATATAAATGTCAAAATGAACGCATAGGCGTATTATTCAGTTGTTTTAACCACAAAATAATTTACACCACTTATTTTATTGACACACTTAATAGGATGCATTTTATTCAAAACAAAAAACCTAATATAATTTTTATTTTTTTATGGTACGTTAATGGAAACGTAAATTAAAATTTATTATTTTTTTAACGTTTCTTAAAACCAATCAAATGCTTCTTTATTTGTCACAAGGGTAAGTTTCAACCAATTATGTCATTATTATAGTGGGAATAAATCTCTTGTGATTATTGTCGGGAATAATCACTGTAGCTTTTATTTGCCTAGCAACTGTCAGATACTTTTCAAAATAATTACTTAATTGTGTCAACGCGAAAATATTGTAAGTAATAATTAAATTAAATTTTTCAATAATTTTATGATAGTTTTAATGATCTTTTTTTTATTAAAGAATTTCAAAATCAAAAAATTAGCTTGTCAACTACAACTAGAGAGTTCCATAAATTAGAAAATAACTTGACAGATTTTGTTCAATCTTGTCATTTTGCAATAGGCACTCGAGCGCCACAAGTTTTCAAACAATCTCTCAAATTATTTTCAATTTGTTCTCACTCTCTTGTTATATTATTACTCACAATTGGCCGCCATATGCAAGCTCTTTTCTGGACTCAAGGTCATTTTGCATATAGTTCTTGCTGTTCTAAGAACTAATATAAGAAAAAGGCAAAACGGCAGAATACGTCACCGATTATGACGTTACGGCAAAGGATGGTCAAACAAACTATACAATTTTTTTAAATCTAAACCTATATGAGTTTTGTGTAACTATAACTTACCTAATAAAAAATATCTGAGTTATTTAGACTAATAAAAAATAAGATTGAATTAGCCAGCCTGTCTCCTGGTTTTGCGTGATGAGAAGAAGTGTTGTTTATTTATATCTGTTTTTTACTCTTTACAAAAAAATTTTGAAGTAAGTCAAATTATGCAAAATACCGATTTCAACATCCAACCTCACTAATACACACCAATAACATACAAATACTACACATTTGTGATAAAAAACAAAATTTACATTTCCTTGAAGAACTTAATATAAAAAGACATCTAGCAGATCAACAATTTAAAGTGGTTAATGAAAAAATAAATCTTGGAAGTTCTCCACTATTAAAATGTTTACTTTGATCAGACATAAATGATTCACAAATATATTAAGTTATTGTTAAGATCAGCGTGATATAATGTTGTCCTAGTTTTCTATATCATTGCACAGTTATACTGATCCTAAAGGGAAATACATCCAGAATAATAACTTAGGGCTAATAACGTTTAAGCTTTAATATTTTTATGTCGTATATAGTTGTTTATTATTTTTAGAGAATGTGACTATTGCACTGATATATTCCAATAAATTTGGCTTCACAATTTTATTTAATTAAATAAGTCCATCTGTCTTCATATGTCCCTATGTTAACATCTAGGGTTGCGTTCATAAAGTTTACTCTTCAACTCAGAGTTAACTCTATAGCGTTCAGAAATCTGAGTATGATCGGAAGTACATTCAGAGTACGGCGTTCATAAATTTAACATAGTTAACTCTAGACTTAACTCTGTTAACTCATATCAAGGAGGTGAGTAGAAATTAACTCGACATCCGCAGTGATGAGGATATACTTATTTTAACGAAAACAGGAGATACAAATTTGTGTTCTGTGAGGTATGAAATAACTTATAGATAGAAAGATTCATTATGATATTAAGCACAGATATTAAAGCATTATATAATACTTACCTCAATATTCAGCAATAAGCTTTTGGCAAAAGAAAAAATAGAAAAATAAATTGCTTTCTTCACGTTTTCTGCCATTTTTCTAAAATTAGTTTTTATAGTTTCAATTTTTTGGTTATAATTTTAAAAAATAATGGTCAATTCAACTGTTTACCACTTTTTATTCCGATCGTTCATAAAGACACCCAAAGTAGTATACTCATAGAGTTAACTCTTACTTAACCCGACTCTTCTTTACTCGGAGTAAAATTTTATGAACGCAGCCTAGGTAGTAATTACCTACTAATATATCTACAAGTTTTAATAACTGTAGCTGTAGTTAAAAGTAAACGTTATAATATTTAGACTTACTTCTCTGCTGGTTTAACCGATGCGTCTCCAGTATCCACTACATGCACTTTCGAACTGGAAATAGCTTTGCCCATGCAGTTGACAGCTTCGCAGACATAAACTCCCAGAGATGTGGGATCGTTTGGATTCGCAGTCAATGCAAATACATCCCCGGCATGAATTTCGTTACCGTCTTTGAACCAGCGAAGCGTTGGAGTCGGCACTCCCACAACTTTGCACTCCAACGAAACTGTACCTTGTTCGGTGAGAAGAGCACGAAGTTCTTCCAGGAACTCGGGTGCTTTATATGTTTTTGGTACTGAAAAAATATTATTATTCACCTATGTCCTTCATTAATAGTTTTATGACAGATTTATAAATGTTTGTAAAATGATATTGGTACTGACCGAGTACGTTGAGATGGCACGAACTGGACGCTTGGCCACATTTGTTTTTCGCCGTACATGTCCATCGACCGATGTCTTTAATTGTAACAGGAGCGACATCTACGCAGTGGAACCCTCCTTCGTTAACCAATCTATATCTTTCTCCTTCATTGATTTTAATTTCGTTTTTTAACCATTCAATCTATAAGAAAGAAAAGCACATTAAATAAAAAACAAGAAGGTATAAAGCAAAAAAAATAAGAAAAAGAAATAACGGCATGATTATAAATACTTACAATTAATTCACTGTTACTCTTAATTTCTACCAGGAATCTAGTTCTAGTTCCAACTTTAACTGATAAATCGGTAAGTCGTCTAAGAAAAGCCGGAGGTTCATCCCCGTCCTCATCGTAAGCTCCTACCCTTAGTTCGACATCTCGAGAAGCTACACCTAACGGTGACCTGGCTGTAACTGTGTAAAGACCAGCGTCTTCTTTGTGGACGTTGTCCAACGCCAATTGAATAATGTTATTATTGATTCTGAGTTGTCTTCTTCTTTCTGGTACGATGGGTGCGCCTCCATCTTTGGACCTGCAACAAAATTTAGATCTAATTAGTTTATCATATTAATTTAAAATTATTCTTCAGTTTAAAAACAATGTTCTACCAGACATCCTGTAGTTATGCCAGACAAAATATATAGGGCAATCTTAAGTTATACAACGGTATTACAACAAGCCTAAAATAAATTAATTACATGTACATGAAGCCGCCTAAATAGTTTTACCCATTATCATCACTAACTATAGACTGGATACCAGCCAAAATTGTCTCAGTTTTTTTTATAATGTGATTTATAATAATACAATTCTTTATTTTCTAGATAAATAATCGTGGATGAACGAAGGTTGATGATTTATAAAAGTCTTCAGGAATTTGCATTTTTATGAATAACAAAAATTCATTTAGATTTATCAACACTGGATAAAGTTATCTAATTAAAAATATATTTTGATATATTATCTTAATTTTTAGCTTTAAGATTCTCGTTTTTTTTGGCAAATATTGTGGAATTCAACATTATCAATTTGTACTAAATTTTAAATCTTGAGAACATTTTTCAAGGTTCGATTAGTGTTCATTAAACATACAATTTTTAAATTATAGAACATATTAAGCAAAAATATACAATTAAAAAAGAGCAAAAGTCTTGACGTCAACTGTCAGGTTGATAGTCCTGACATCATAAGTGAATTTTTGAATTTGTTTAGCGTTTATTCTGTAAAAAACAAAACCATTCTGATATAATTCTAGAGAGAAATCTAGCTTGGAATTAGAATTAGAAACGGGTAATACCAGTTAAATAATTTGAATTAACACTTGTGGTGAAGTGAGTGAAGTGAGGTTATGTCATTAGATGTATCGCGATTTTTTTAACTTTTGGTGGACTGATCGTCTCGCCATAGTTTTTGAAGTCTTCGATTTTCTGTGCAGTCAAGTCTCTCTCAGTCCATCTGTGTATCTTTGGGGGATATAATTTTCTGTCACATGTTGGGCGTGGTGTTCAAATATAGACAAAGCTGCCATGTGACGGGACATAAACCCTTGGGTAATTTAATCTGAGAATAGTGATTCCAATATTCCAATTGTCTCTAGTTAATATATCATATATCTTACCTCTACTTTGTAAGTTTTATAATGCATACTAGCGTGAACAGTAACTAATCTCGGAATCGAATATCAAATCACACAACCTCCATTGTTTTCCAAAATATTTCATTTGAATTTTATAGCTATTCTAACCTGTTTCTATTTTTCATATATTATTACTTTTCTCGTCTTCACAAATATATTATAGATATTCGATAATTTTTGAATATACTGTAAATACTGGAGTTTTAAAATATTCTTATGGAGATTAACGTGTAAATAAAATTTCATTGGAAACACATCAGGACTACCAGCCTGACAGTTGACATCACATTTTTCCTTTCTATTAAAAACATTGTATCAAGATCCAAACTAGCAAATGTTTTTAATTTGATAACGATGAAATTGTTATAAGCTTTTGCCATTGAAGTAATAGATAACTTCAGAACAAGATTTTATTTTATAAAATTTTTTCTAATGGGCATGGAATCTTAACAGTAAGTATTTTAGGTTATTCTAGTGGAGAATTATTCTTACAATCTAGTAGTTTTAATACTTGATACATTAAAGTATATATAAACGAAAAACAAAAAGTCATAGAATTCATAAAAGTTAGTTCTTTTAGCCGTATTGTTTTTTAAGAAAGCACAAACAAAAACTGAGGTTTTAAAATATCGCATATACTGTTCTCATCGTCTGCTCCAAATATTAAACGAACAAAAAGATTAGTATGGAAAATTGTCATTAACAAGTTGTAAATAATTATTCCGTTCATTGCGGTGTAAATAGTTAAATTAAAAAATTCTGTTCTTATTAGAACAACATGGTATCACTAAACTTTGAAATAATACAAGACAACAGGTACAAATAATTATGTCATCATCACTGGTATCATTTGGTGTATTATGAGTTACCTGATTATTAAACTTGATAAATCCCGACTTAGTTTTTAAATATGGCATCATCACAATTATGATGAGCACAGCTTTTTTGCGTTTACTCTAAAAACATTATTAAAAAATATTTTCCCTAATGCTGCCTTTTTGTACATAACTTATGGCGTCTTTCTAAAAACATGGTTATATTCAATTGAATTCATTTTACAATTATTACTTATTTTTGAGAAGAAAAGTAATTATCCACAACAAAATAAATACAAAAAAATGAAATTAATAGCAGTAAAAATAAACCATATCCATAGTGGCTTAAAAGTGGAGAGGAATTATTTTAGATGCCTAAGTCATACAAACTAATAAACTTTCTCCTTTCTTGGTTAAAACACTGGAAAGACTGGTAGACAGATGCATCAAGGGTAAAGTGCTGAAGGCAAATCCCCTCAGTGACGCCAATATGTAGTCAACGGACTTGCTTTCAAAGTCCTTAGAGGATAAATAAACAGCAATAGCTTCTATGCTAGACGTGGGGGGGCATTTAATAAGGTGGCTCCCGAATCAGTGTCTGAAGCTATTAAAAGGAAAGGAGTCCCTATCTTTATAAGCTCTAGCAAGTAGAACTATCATAATAATAATTATTTAATATTGTAATATTTATAATAATTAAAATTAAAATGATTCCCTTGTATATTTTTAATTTAAGCATTAAATCAAATACCTTCCCTGAACTTTAGAAAACATCAATTACAACTCCAATACATAAATCTGGAAATAAAATGGAGGTTGAGAACTGCAGGGGTATATCGGTTATGTGCAGTCCATCCAAATTATTTACTTTAAATTATATACAAGAACTGCATGGTATTCAGACTCAACGATCTGTAAACACAAACTTATTTATTTTTGCTAATAATGCATTTAAAACTCTATAGTGCAAAATTCAATTAAATATTATATTAACTGATTTTCGTAAGGCATTTGATTAAGTAAACAATGATATTTTATTGGAAAAATTTGCACGGTTTGGTCTAGCAAATGACTTCCTAGAATTGCTAAAATGCTATTTACAATTTTACAAAACATAACGGAAATGCTTCGGGAAAGTATCATGCCATTTCTGGGGCACCACAAGGATCCAATCTTGGACCTCTTCTCATTTTGTTATTTATAAATGATCTCCCATCGGTATTGCAATATTCAAAATGTTTACTATTTGCAGATGAATTAAAAATATTTAAGCGTATACAATAGGTGCGAGATTGTGTGTCTTTACAAAAAGACATAAATAATTGTAATAAGTGTAGTTTTGGTAATTTACCATTTTTTAATGTTAGAAAATGCTGTACATTGACAATAACCAGATTAAAAGAATACATTGATTTTTCGTATTAAATGGGGAATGATGTCCTAGAGAAGAAAGCTGAGGTAATGGGTTTGGGCATTGTATATAACCGATTATTCTCATTTATAAATCATATTGCATATTGTCAGATTTGAGAACCGTCAACTTGGATACATAATGAGAGAAACTTTTGAATTCAATAATGTTAACACAATTAAATTACTCTACTACAGCTTAGTTAGATCTAAACTTGAATTTGGGTTAGTTATTTAGGGTGGGGAGTATATTACAATATTAGAAAAAATTGAATAAATAAAAATTAATGTCTTCACTACTTATATTACAAAAAAAAGCATAAATGGCCTGATTATAAACTTGTAAGAACAATACAATTGAGGAAGGAATTTAAAATTCTAGCATTGGAACAAAGACGGGACTCATCAACTTTATTATTTCTTTATAAAGTCATCAATAACAAGATCGATTCTCCTGAAATTTAAAACTGATTGCGTTCAATGTACCGCCTCGTAGTACTAGGAATAATCCATACCTATTTAAAACTCACCGTCAACTTATGGATGCACGAGATCCCTTTGCAGCTATGTTGCGACTTGCAAACAACTTCAATCAAGTGATTGATTTAGATTGGACTTTATTACAATCCATAAGTTCCATAAGATGATTTTCAATCATATTATTAATATAAACTGTTAGTGTTGATTCCCTTCAGTTCTGTTTTTGTTTTTGTACTTTTTTATCTTAAATATGAACTATGATAATTGTTTCTCATATTCATTAGATTTTAGTTTAAATATATTAATTTTTCAGAGATATAATCCATGTAATTAAGCTGAGTAAGCTTGATTGTGTTAACCTTTACTTTGTGGAAGTTCATCTTACTAAGACCCTTAGAACAAAAAGAAACAGGAAGGAGTATATGCAAAATGACCTTAAGTCCAGAAAGGAGCTTGCATATGGCGGCCAATTGTCAATTTTAATTTCCGTTTCCATTGTCGTACCGAAAAAAAATAAAAATGATATCAAGGTTTTTATTTTTAACAAATTTCAACCAATCAATTGTGTAAATACAATTAGTTTTCTAAATAATTTAGTATTTATAAGAACCGAATGATACGCCTATGCGCTCATTTTTGACATTTATATGCAAATATTGCTTTGACAGTATATTATAAACATAAACAATGAGTCATACTAGGAGCTTCAAGATGGCCGAATTCCGTCGCAAATTTTCCTTAAAGTTAATATATGACAGACTCCTTCCTGTTTCTTTTTGTTCTAAGCTAAGAACAATAAATACCTGAACGGTTAAACTAAACTTCCACTATTTATTCGAAAAATACGTTTTAAAATTCAATTACAGCTGTTTTGCTAGTTATTAGCGAAACAGCTGTAATTGAATTTTAAAACGTATTTTTCGAATATAATTATTCGAAAAATACGCTTGTGTTGAGTAAGCTTGTTAGGATTGATAAATAAATAAAAAATAAATAAATCATGACCCCATTGATAGGACCGGAAACCGTCTCTGGAATTGCAAGTACACTTCAAAAACAGCCATCGGTCAATGGGAGCTAAGAAAGTCTTTTAAATGGTGAGAAGGTACCTACACTTAGATAGAGACAGGCCAAATAAGGGGACATTCGGCAAACTTCACGGCAGACCTACTCTCACACTGACGAAAGACAGTAAGAATGATAGTAGGACTGTTAACCGGACACTCTGGTCGCAATAGGCACATGAGTCTTGTAAGCTAAACGGAAAAAGACTTATACAGGTACTGTCTGAAAGAGTACTATGGTTTCTAGAACTTGGATAGGAAGAACCAAACTGATGAATGTCATTAGAAGGGCAGGGCTAGATAAGCTTTCAAAATACAAAGAGCAGCACCAGATCTGCAAAGACCTCTGCTGTTACAGCCCAATTTGTAAACTGTAATCTTTAATATTTACCTAGCATAATATTTGTAATATTTGTGTAAGAACAAATAAAATACAATTTAGCATTTTATCATTGCAATATTTTATTATTATTAATTAAAATAGTCTAATTTTTATCAGTGTTTATCGAATTCCATTCCAATGACCTACAAATTTTTCAATTTTTCTGGTTTTCCATAAATAACTATTATAGTTGTGTTTATATAATTCTTCAGCGACAGTTCTCTAAGGTGCCTAATGTTTTGTTTGTCTAAAAACTATAATGACTGTTTTAATGTCTGTTGGCGTTGAGCCACTAACAGGTGTGTCGAAACAGAAAGGAAATATTTCCAAATGACATAGGTACCTACTTACCTAAATCACTTCGTAGTGCTGACCGACAGAAAGAAGTTCATTACTGGTTAAAATTATCTTTGGTTGAAATACGTAACAGTTACTTAAATATATACTTTGTTTTTCTCCAATCGTAAAAATTGATGAAGTAGGTACATCTTTGTTTACAAAATATATAAAACGAGTACATTTATTGATTCTATAATACATTCTAGTGGTTTGTAAGTGAGGATATAGCGTTGGGCACTTAAAAATTAACAATTTATGTTGTTTACACCTTGAGTGAATATATTATGTACACACATCAACATGTTCTAGGGATATATTAATAAACTTTATTCAGGTTCTTTATATAATGACAATTTATTTAAATTTTATATAGAACTATAGCACACTATGCCTTAATAAAATAGTATAAATTTTAACAATAATCCTTATTGCTACTAACAAAAAACCGAAGCAATAAAATATCGATATTGAACTACTTTTTACTTTAAGGGTTTTTAAAAATTTTATTTCAAAATAAACACTGTTCGTGTTTGGTTTGATTTAAATAATCCTGGAAAGACGACATTTAACAGAGGAGCAAATGTAAAGGGCTGTAGGAATGCTACAAACTGGTGCTTCTCAAACCTCTGTGTCGGAGGCCATGGGTACAAGTCAAAGTGTTATTTGTAGACTTTGACAAATATATCGTAATACAGGCAGTGTTTGTGAAAAGCATTTGGGCCCACAAAGAACGACAATACCAAATCAAGACCGATTTTTAACTTTACGTGCCAGAAGAAATGTAACGGTAACAGCGTTTGAGTTGGTTTCTGACCTGCAGTTAGTGCAAAATGTTACAGTAAATGCTCAAACTGTTAGAAGGCGTTTACATGAGTCTAATTCCCATGCTAGAAGACCAATAAGAGTTCCACCATTATCACGTGACAATCGCGCTTCAAGATTAGTTTGGGTACAGGAGCACGAAAACTGGACTAGAGAACAATGGTCAAGGGTATTGTTTACTGATGAATCCAGGTTCGGTCTTCTTCTAGACAGTGGAAGAATAAGAGTTTGGAGACAACCAGATCCACTGCAAACCACTCAGGAAGTACACAATTATCGAGATGGTCAGTATCGAGCAATTTGCTTGGGCGGAAGAACTGATCTCATTTCGTTACAAGATTTTTTAAGATCAAATGATAACTCAAATCTTATACTTCGATCTGTTGTGCTTCCATATCCTGCAGCAATCGGACCCCAATTTTTGTTAATGCAGGACAATGCTCCTCCTTATGTTGCTGAGATAATTTTGAAAATGAGTCAATCGATTTATTAGAGTTTCCCGCTCAATCTCCCGACCTTAATCTAATTGAACATGCTTGAGATATGCTACAAAGAGGGGCAATTCGTCAAGGTTCTTGTTTTAACAATCATCAGGAATTAATCCCTAGTTTTTAAAGAGAATGTGCAGCTATTAAGCAGGGCGAGATAGATGAATTCATTTTAAGTATGGGAAGAAGATGTAAGGAGGAAGATGTAAGGAGATATGAAAACGTAATTTTACTAAAGGATTTTGTTTAATGAAATTGATTGTGTTAACCTCTACTTTTTGGAAGTTCATCTTACTAAGAACAATTAATAACTGCACAGTTAAACTAAACTTCCACTATTTATTTGAAAAATTCGCTTTAAAATCAATTACAGCTGTTTCGCTATCACTAGCATCGTCAGATTGACATATTGAAATTACATGTTGTTTGTTTGTAACTAGGTGCTTGATGTTGATAAGGAGTTAAGGCTAGACCAAGTAAGGAAGTAATAAGACATAACAATATTAAAGCCTAGATGTTATTAGCCCTAAGGGATTATCCTGGATGTATTTCCCTCTAAGATCAGTATAACTGTGCAATGATATAGAAAAACCAGGAAAAAACTATATCATGCTGATCTTTACAATAACTTAATATATTTATGTTATAATAATGTCTTATCTATGTATAAAATGAAGACTCAATCAAAGTAAACAGTTTAATAGTGGAGAACTTCCAAGATTTATTTGTTCATTAACTACTTTAAACTGTTGATCTGCTAGATGTCTTTTAATTTCAAGTTCTTCTAGAAAATCTAAATTTTGTTTTTTATCACAAATGTGTAGTATATGAATGTCATTAGTGTGTATAAGTGAGTTTGGATGTTCCAGTAGGTGTTTTGCATAGTTCGACTTATCTGGTTGTTGTAATCTATATGCTCTTAAGTGTTCATTAAATCTATCACATAAATTAGCAGCTTATAATTCCATGATACATAGAGCATTTTCGATTCCAATGAACAAAAGTAATTTTAATAAAGAAATTGAGATCATAAAACAAATAGCTACATCTAATGGCTATCCAATACATTTGATAAATAAATTAATTAATAAGAAAGAACAAAAAATGTCACTAGAACTAATATATCCAAAACAAACTAAAGAAATTAAAAGCGATAAAAGTATTATATATTGTGGAAATATTTCCAATGCAATTTCAAAAATAATATCTTCGGCATATAGCATATAGATTACAACAACCAGATAAGTCGAACTATGCAAAACACCTACTGGAACATCCAAACTCACTTATACACACTAATGACATTCATATACTACACATTTGTGATAAAAAACAAAATTTAGATTTTCTAGAAGAACTTGAAATTAAAAGACATCTAGCAGATCAACAGTTTAAAGTAGTTAATGAACAAATAAATCTTGGAAGTTCTCCACTATTAAACTGTTTACTTTGATTGAGTCTTCATTTTATACATAGATAAGACATTATTATAACATAAATATATTAAGTTATTGTAAAGATCAGCATGATATAGTTTTTTCCTGGTTTTTCTATATCATTGCACAGTTATACTGATCTTAGAGGGAAATACATCCAGGATAATCCCTTAGGGCTAATAACATCTAGGCTTTAATATTGTTATGTCTTATTACTTGCTTACTTGGTCTAGCTTTAACTCCTTATCAACATCAAGCACCTAGTTACAAACAAACAACATGTAATTTCAATATGTCAATCTGACGATGCTAGTGATAGCGAAACAGCTGTAATTGATTTTAAAGCGAATTTTTCAAATAAATAGTGGAAGTTTAGTTTAACTGTGCAGTTATTAATTGTTCTTAGATTTTGTTTAACTATAAATTTCTGTAAAATTATTTTATTTCATACTGTAGTCTAAAACATAACTTTACATACTCGATTTCAATATGCTACCCAACCAGAATCTCTGGATGATTTACGAGAGACGAAAGAAAATGAATGTCGAGCAAAGTCAGAGAGGCATTTTAAAATAGATTATACCATTGTATGGAAGTGAATGGTACTCATTTTAAACACTTATTGTAACTTCATAATAAATAGCACAGTTAAAAAGATTAAAGAGTTTAAACTGTTGTACAACCCATTTTATTACAGGGAATTAAGTGAAAGTAAAAAATAAGTAAAATTTGTGCTATTAAAAGAAAAATTGTTTATCTCAAAAACTAACCACTTTAACCTACAAGTATAATACATTTTTGAAATCAGCTCAAAGAGGAGTATCCAAATTTTACATAAAAAATATGAGAAGTAATTAAAAAAAAGGGATGCTGCTAGGGGTGAGGGGGTGGCTTTTCCAGTAAGTTTAAATAATCCATAATGCTTGCCCTTCCAACATAAATTGACGTGTTTTTGGATTTTTTCTAAATACCAATATTACAAAAGTTATTAAAGGTGGTTACTTTTATCTGAATAGCACTTATTTCATTACATGCTACTATTTATAATTTGACCTTGAGAGGCTTCTACATATTAAAAACTAATAAAAACTCACATTTCAAACATATACTTTTTTAAATTCAATAGCAAAACAATAAACAGAACTTAGTTATATCTTCGTTCCCAAGAATGGATTTATCTTGAGCCATTTCGTGAAAATCGGATAATTACAATTACTGACAGTATCATATTACATATTTTAAAAAAATAATATTATGTTTCTACATGTAGTTACTAACTACATGCCAGCTATATTGGCATTAATCGTAACTTTTAAAAATAGCAAACGCCCTTAAATATTTTAATAAATGTTGTCGTCACACATTCTGTATACTTTTACAGTACTAATTTCGAATTCCTCGTACTTACAGTGTACTTACCGGATTAGTAACGTAAATATCTATTACATTAAAAATTAAGAATGTCTACCCAAACAACAACATAATATCTGTTTAAGAAATTAAAAAAAAAAATGAATGAAATCTAATTGAGTAATCAGAGGTTCAATATGCTGTAGTTCATGAAATTTATTGTACAAAGCCTCACTACGTAAAAGTACATCTTATTAAAAATAAATAGTGGAAGTTAATTCAACCTTTTAGTTGTTTACTGTTCTTAATGCTGTAGTTCAGTAACTGGACGAACGCGAAAGCTCACAAGACAACCACTTCGCTTTCTGGCTTATCTGCCACTTAATTTGGAAAGGTAGGTTTATCGACATCAACCTAAATTTTATCAACTGGCAGATAAGTCAAATAGCTACAGGACAGCCCACAATACCATACGATTTGGGTCTGAACTTGAATGTTTTGTGACACATAACATATTTTCTCCACGATCATCACAGAATTTGCCAATTATGAAATCAAATTTGATTATTGATAATTATCTCTGAAAAAATATTCTGCAAAACCTCTGCTTCCATGCAATTTTAATGTATATACATTCTTTGCCCGTGGAGAAAGTATAGTCTGCTCTAAATCACAGGTTTAAAATGGTGATATGTCCTTGTTTGTGTGCAGAATTCCCATTGGTCGCTAAAAACCATGAAAAAAAGACATCCAATAATTCCTTATATGTCAGTTAATCAACTAGAACTAGATCTGCAACTAATAAACCGGCCCTTAATGTCACTTATCCTTAATAAACAGTAGAAACGTTGCAATACTGTTAAGCGGGAACATAATACCCCGTCTAAATTTTGAAAAATCATATCTTTCAAACCGTTAGAGATTAAGGCTTCAAATTTGGGGATGTTAAAATAGGGGTATTTTTCTAGGGCTATGTGTATGCATAGCAATTAGTCTTTTAAAATAATTGAAATACAAGCTTGAAGATTGTTAAAAAACACTTGTTTATAAAATCCATACGCACAGCCCTAGATAATGAAATAGTGAACACGTCTGCTAAATTTTAGCTCTTAATTCCCATTCGTCTAGCTATAGATTTTTTTTAAATATCAGTAAATTTAAATCCGTAATGTGGCACCCTATTTACCACCACTCATCAGCGTACATTCAGAGCAACAAGCTCGCAGACAGACGCCGGGGTAGTTATTGCGCGTTTTTCTTATGGTTGTGTCAACCTATTCATTTACCCTTTGCGGGTATTGTGTATGATATTCAAGCATCCAGTGGGTATTTCTTTAGCCCAGTACCTAGTATGACCTTTATTTACCAAAACCTCGCACGGAACTAACCAAAAGCTCTATTTTTTATAACGCTAAGAAAATGTACAACAATCTACCCTTTGAAATAAAGTCCATCTCTTCAATAACCGCATGTCGTAACGCTTTAAAATTATACTTGGTAGAGAGTGCTTTGTATGCAGTTGACGACTTTTTTACATAAAATATTTGGAACCATCTCACGCACTGGAAGGTTAATTTATAAAATTTATTTTGTTGTTTGTTGTTTTTTTTGTTACTTTGACAAAATTAAAATTAAATTTAAAATTGTTTATTATTATTTTTCTCATTGTATAATGTATGCATAAAGTATACATTTATTTTTTTAACTGACCTTTCACAATGTTTATATTGTGAAGTTTTATTTGTTTATATGTTTTATGTTATATTACTTGTGGATACTTTTGTATTACTGTTTGTTCTATGTGATTTGCTTTTTTTTAAAAAGCTTTGTTTTAAACATATTTTAAAACATTTTTTCGACAATAAAGCTTATTATTATTATTATTATAAGATCCGTTGATCTCGTAACTAAGATCCGTTGATATTTTCGTAGTAAATATCCCTTGACCTTTTCGTAATAAAAAGCCGTTGACCTTTACGTAATAAAGATCCGTTGATCGTTCCTAATAAAGATCCGTTGATCTTTCATAATAAAGATCAGCTGACCTTTTCGTAATAAAGATTCATTGATCTTTTCGTAGTAAAGATACATTGACCTTTTCGTAATAAAGATCCATTGAACTTTTCGTAATAAAGATCCATCGATCTTTTTCTAAGAAATATCCGTTGATCTCTTCGTAGTAAAGATCCGTTGACCTGTTCGTAATAAAGGTCCATCGATCTTTTTGTAATAAATATACGTTGATCTTTTCGTAGTTTCGTAGATCGTCTCATATTTCATAGATTGAAACTTTTCTTATCTTAAATTAGCTACGTCAGACCTATTTATGAATAGTAATTCTTAGAAGGATGACCTTACCCTTCAGGGTGTTGAAAAATAATCCAACGTTTGATGTTGTCAGCAGCAACAACCCTTTTTAATACCTTTCATATTTATCCTTGAATAAAATCTCATTAACTTAGGAAGCAACTTATGACTTCCTCCAGTAGCTGGTTCACTTGTGATTCTCGCCATTACTAGCTCACCAACAGAATACTTGGTAACTACTCGTCTTGACTTGTCATATCGTTCCTTTTGTTTTTTCTAATCCTTGTTAATATTATCAGATATCTTCTTACGTAAATCTTGTAGATCCAATCTATGGAGGTCTTTTTGGATTTCGTTTACAATGCTAGAGTCAAAAACATACTTGTGATTATACTCTACTAACGCTTCGATCGGCATAGCCTTGATTGCCTTGTTATAAGTAGTATTTATTGCACTTTGTTTACATAAATGTCCCATTCGTTAGTTTTTCACCAGCAGATGTCGTAGCTAATGAGTTTAAAATTGTTCCATTATAACGCTCACATTGACCGTTAGCACGAGGTGTTGCAACTGTGAGGTGATTACAGATCCTCGATCACTAATTATACGACTTGGAACTCCAAAAATATGTATCATATTCAATAATGTGTTAACAACGTACTCAGTTTTTTGATTTTTTACAGATTAGATTAAACAAACTTATGTGAAGGGGTCAATTATAACTAATATGAATTTATTTTTATTTTTACTTGTTTAAAATGGTCTCATGTGATCAATATCGATTATGTGGAATGGAATTGGTTGCTTTTCGATGGGATTTAATTTACATCCTTTTCTACTCGATGCGTTACTTTTGTAATAAGCACAATTTAGACAGGCACTTACATACTTATTAACGGATCGTCGTAACTTCGGGAACCAGTATTTTTGCTGGATATCTTTCAATGACTTTTCTGCACTTAAATGTCCTGCATCATCATGAGAAAGACGACATGTTTGCATTTTAGCCATCTTTCCATTATCCCATTTCCTATAAATCTTATTGTCTTTTTGTCTTATTGTCATTTGCTAACGCTGCTTTTATTTTTTCACAAGCGTTTATCTGAACATTTCCCCATAACTATTTGGCATCTTTTCTGGTGAGCTGTGTGAGGGGTGCTACTATGGTGGCATATTCAGCAATTAATTTTCTGAAATAACTGGATATTTCTATGAACTGCCTTATCTGCCTTACATTAGTGGGTGGTGGCATATCTAAAACAGCTTCTTTTACTTTTTCTCTTCCGGGTTTCACACCTTCGCAACTAATTTCTGGTCCCAAATATCAGGCGGGTTAGAAGTGATAGAAGGAACACTTAAGAAACCTGAAATCCCTACGAATAAAACTACTAAATCTGATTATGAGAAGAAATTGGATTATTATATGAAAGCGGAAACTAGTGCGTTGCTAATACTAACCACAAATATGACTAAAGAAACTCTCCAGAAGGTCATGAGGTTTACGACAGCACAGAAGTCCAGTTAGAGCTAAATAGCTTATATGATGGCAAGACGGAAGACAAAACATATGATTTGTGTATGAAATTTTTCAGTTATAAAAGGCAACCGGAACATGATATTGCCACACATACTACAAAATTGAAGAACTTGTGGAATGAACTTGAGCTAGACATTTCCAAAGACAAGTTGAACATGAAAAATCAATGTAGCTGTGATCTTCCTGAACTTCTGTTATTCTATAAGATTCTATAGGGAGCTGTGTGAGAGCTGCTTATATGGGAAAGCTCATCGTCTAAAATTTGGTACCAGAGAACGTGCAACAAGACCTGGTGAACTTATACACTCTGATGTATGTGGACCTTTTGCTAGATTTTATTGAATCGAACAGAAGTATCAGGCGTAGAAAATAAATCTCCGTTTGAGTTGTGGAAATGAAAGAAACCAAATCTGAAGCATTTAAGAATAATAGGATGTACTCATTATGTACATATTCCCAAATTGTGCAGAAGAAAAATGGACAAGAAAGCTGTCAAAGGAATCTTACTTGGTTACGACAACAATGATGGTTATCGTGTATGGTGTCACGAAACCAATAAACTCATAAGGTCTAGAGACATAATCTTCAAGGAACAGCCCCTAGTTAGATGGAATGATTATTTGATAAGTCAGGAAGAGTCTAAAAAAGGGAGAAATGAAGACGAAATTTATGTAAAGACTCATAGTGCAACTGGAAGTCCAGAAAATTTAGATCTGCGAGAATTATTAGAAGAATCGGAAGAGAATGAAAAAGAGAAAGAAAGTGAAGAACATCTAGATAAAGACGACATACAAGAAGAACCTTTAATCGAATCAAAACAATTAAGAGTATGGGTACAAAAGTAACGGGTATTTCGAGCAACAAGTAATGGGTACTTTGGGTAATAAACCAATACCCGTTACTTAGTATTGGGTAGGTACTTTTTTTACATCACTAGTGTATTCTCTGTCCTCTTTAGAAATTTACGTATTTCTCTGACAATGATTTTATTCTGAGGTACTATGTTCCTCTTAAACGTTTTGTAAAATAGCATTCCATTAATTTGTTTTGCTTGTCATAAAGTATTTTTATTTTTATTGAAAAATGTTTGTTAAATGTATAAAATGCCTACATTATTTATCAGAATATGTTGGGCCTCTCATTTCTATTTTATAAATTGAAATTAGATTTAATTAATTTGTAGTGAATAGGTATCAAAAGTTTATTGATTTATATTATGCCCAATCATGCAAGTTTTCAATTGTTGCACCTTTTATATTATTAGAAATTGGCTATTAAAAACAAGTGAAATCATGACCACCGTTATTACAATCATAAAATTTTATTCAAATTGTTAAATTTTATTGAAAATTATGTTTACTGCTGATACGTATGATGTTTTTTGGCACAAAACATTGTAAATAATCTGCAATTCAGTATATCGACGTATTGATAAATTAAAATATTTATTAAATTTGAGAAAATATCCAGATCCGTTTTTAAAAATATACGAGACTTTTGATGAAGATATTATAGACCACAGGTTTTAAACAGTCACTTTGTCATTTTAAATATGAAATATCTAGAAGTATGAAGCTAAAATTATCATTTTGGTTTTCCTGTATATTGAAATCGGCCCCTCTTCTTGCTTATCCCCATCCTGAGGGTAGACTCATTCTGGACACTGGTGCTAGCAATGTGGGAAATTGAGCTAATCGCAACTGCAGGACGAAAAAGAAACAATTCTTGAATATGTCAGCAAGACATTATCAAAAGCTGAAAAGAGTTAATGCTTAACTAGAAGTTGAACTCCTCGAAGTTGTAAAGTCTATGAAACACTTGTACAAATACTTATGTGGGGACGGTCATGGGACTTTTCCTCTGGAATGTATTTTATGATCCGCTTCTGCACATGAAGATACCGGACGGCGTCAAATCAATTGGGTAAAAAAAGGAAGGTCCGTATGTTGTCAAAAAGAGGATAAAGTACGTGATCTATCGAATTTCTAAAGTTCCTAAGGGAAAACCCGACATAGTCCAACAAGATGGGTTGGCGCCACATCAAGACGACCACGGTAGGAAGAGGCAGCAACTTCGGAAAGATGGTTTGACTAGCTAGAGGTATGACCAAGAAGATCACATTCCGGGATGAATGAATTTATAGAGGGGGCAGTGTAACGGGTTGGCAAACAGGATATAGACCTTAAAAAGAGGAAAACAATCTGACGGTTTAGTGACATGAAATTTTATATTTAGTAGTTAAGATTCAGGTAGGTTATATTTCTGGAATATTCTGGTCCGTATTGGTTGAACTTGAAATATCGAGTTTGTTTTATTTGTTAATCTGAAAATTTCTGGAACATTTCATTTATATATAAATAGGTTGTAATTCTCAGTTTGTGAAGTTTGTCAAATAAATACACAACATAATTTGGCGACGAGTCAATACGAACCGTAAACGTTGAGAATTCATATTAATTATATTAGTGTTGGTAGTATTCACATACCACGTGTGAAGGTATTTTGTCTGGAATAAAACTTGTCAAAATGGCTTTAATAGGAGCCATAGAAGCATTCAATTATAAAACCACGGACGTTACTTCATACTTTGAAAGGTTAGAACAACTCTTCCAATGTAATGAGATTGGAAATGAAAAGAAAGTGTCAATGTTGATAACCCTTATGGGAGGAGAAGCTTATGGTGTTCTGAAAAACTTACTAGCACCTGCCTTACCCAGTACAAAGACTTATGAAGATTTAAAAAAAGCATTAATACAACATTACAGCCCTAAACGCTTGGTTATAGCAGAACGTTATAATTTTTATGTAACTAAACAAGAACCTGAAGAAACCATCAAGGACTATGGGGAGAAACTCAAGAATTTATCCAAATTTTGCGAGTTTGGTAACTTCTTACCTGAGGCATTACGTGACAAGTTTGTGTGTGGGTTGAAATCTGAGTCAATCAAACGTAAGCTTCTCACAGAAGAAAACTTAACTTATGAAAAAGCGTTCCAAATAGCGGCTAGTCAAGAAGTTGCAGAAGGCCAATTAAAAGTGATGACTGGCACTGAACAATTTGTCTCTAAATTATCAAAAGGTAGTAAAAATAACAATATACGGCCAAAACAAATACCATCCACTTCGTCAAAGCAGGTTGATTCAACCTCAGCATGTTATCGTTGCGGAAGAAAGCATAGTCCAGTTACCTGTCCAGCAAGAGAATGGGAATGTTTTTCATGTCACCGTGTAGGTCATACCCGAAATGTTTGTCGAAGAAGTAAGTCTGTTCACAAGTTAGAAATAGGGCAGTTCAGTGAGATTGAAGATAAAGAAGAAGTGAAATCTGAAGATGAAGATTCCTTAGTGTTGGGCCAAATAAAATCAAAAGTGGACAATTCTTTGAAAACTAAACTAATGGTAGAAGGAAAAGAAATACTTTTCGAGATAGATTCAGGAGCCTGTAAGACTGTTTGTCATAAATCTGATTATAAAAAATACCTTTCTTTTTTAGAAATATACAAAGTTGGATATAATTTGAAGGTTGTAACTGGTCAAAATGTCCAGATCATGGGAGAATGTATAGTTAATGTCCAGATTCATAGAAAAAGTTTTAAATTGCCAATTGTGGTACTGGATGGTAATGTTAAATTTTCACCATTAATGGGTCGAAACTGGTTGGATATTTTGTACCCAAACTGGAAAAATAATTTTAAGGTAAGCTCTCTGAATAACTGTAGTGATAGATCTAGTCAGTCGATTAATCAGGTTGGAACAAGCCTAAATTGCAAACCTAAAATTGAAATATCAAAGCTAGTACAGGAATTTAAGCATATATATCCAAATGTGTTTGAAACTCAGTCGAAATTAGGTATACAAAAATTTAAAGCAGAAATTAGGCTAAAAGAAGGAGTTTCACCAGTGTTTTACCGCTCATATGAAATGCCATATAGCCTTAAACCAAAAGTTGAGTCTGAAATTAGTAGATTAGTCAATTCAGGGGTACTTTCAAAAGTTACTTATAGTCAGTGGGCCAGTCCAATTGTGGTGGTATCTAAATCAAAATCGAATGATATCAGACTGTGTGTAGATTTTAAAAAAACAATAATTAAATATATCGAAACTGATCATTGCGTGTTGCCTTTACCTGATGACATTTTTGCAAGTCTAAGTGGAAGTAAGTATTTTTCAGTAATAGATCTTTCTGGAGCATTTCAGCAACTAGAATTAACAGACAACTCGAAGGAACTGACCACGGTGAACACACATCTAGGTTTATTTAGGTTTAATCGTCTACCATTCGGTGTTAGTGCTGCCCCTGGAATTTTTCAGGCTGTTATGGATGCAATATTATCAGGGATACCAAGGACAAAATGTTATCTCGATGACATATTGATTTCGGGACGAGATTTACAAGAGTGTATCCAAAATGTAAAAGGCGTGTTAACAAGATTAAATGAATTTAATGTCAAAATAAACGAAAAAAAGTCACAGTTCTTTGTCACAAGAATAGAATTTCTAGGTCACATTATAGACTCAAATGGAATTCACCCCACCAAGGAAAAGACTGAGTGTATTGAGAAGACACCTTCTCCATGTAATAAGACACAGTTGAAATCATATTTGGGTCTTTTAAATTATTATAGGAAATTTATAACTATGTTGTCTGCTACCTTGAAACCTTTGTATGACTTATGTGGTTTGAATTCTGAATTCAAGTGGTCAGATGAATGTGAGAAAGTTTTTCAGCATAGTAAAGAGTTGCTAACCTCTTCAAATGTTCTAGCTATTTACGACCCCTCTCTTCCCATTTTTGTTACGTGTGACTTCTTAAAAAAGTTAAATTTTACAATTTTAATATTAGTGGATAGCAAATCTAAATGGATTGAAGTTAAACTCATGAATAACACTACATCCCAAGAAACAATAAGCAAGTTAAAGGAAATTTTTTCTGTTATGGGTCTCCCTGTTGAATTAGTTTCGGACAATGGTCCTCCTTATAACTCAAACGAATTTGTGTCCTTCTTGCAATCCAATGGTATTAAACCAGTCAAAAGCCCTCCGTACAATCCCAAAAGTAATGGGCTAGCTGAAAGGGCCGTCCAAACTATTAAGAAAGGGTTAATAAAAGCCCTTTTCCTTGAAAGTAAGGAAATAAATAAAAAAATTGTAGAAATGCGTTTATTAAATTTTCTTTTCACCTACCGAAATACTCCTGTAACGACTACTGGATTATCACCAGCACAATGTATATTCAGGGAGCGCCCTAGTACTAGATTTGACTTAATTAAACCAAATAATAATTATAAGAATTGTAAGAATCCAACAAATAATGAGATTAGACTATATACACTCAACCAAAATGTATTCATCAAAAACTTTCAAACAAAATTATGGCAAAAAGCTAAAGTTGTTAAAATTATTAGCCATTCTACATACTTAGTGCAGTTGTTAGATAATACAATAAAATTTGTACACTGTAGTAATATGCGACCAGTTTTGTGTGAAGAATTACCTGACGTCACCATCAGATTAGAAAAAAGAGATAATTTTGTTAATTCATCAGATAATAATTATCCGAAGTCGCCTATTACTGCATCAGAGTCTGTTGATATATTAAGTCCAAGGGTAAACAATGAAAATGTGAACACAAGCGAAATAGTAAGAGTACCTAACGAAACGGGTTCACCTATTAGTGCATCAGAAACACCAGAAGCTCTTACTAATTCGCAACGTACTCGATCGGGACGAATAGTAAAAAAACCAGATAAATTGGATCTGTAATTACTTTCATTCTTAGTTATTTTGTATTCTCATTCGTTCATTTTTTTTATTATTATTTTTTAATCAGGGGAGGAACTGTGATGTTCTTGAATCATGTTGGCATGTTGGGTTATGTCAGTTAATGTCAAGAAAATACATAATTCAAAGTAATCAGAATTGTTTTATTCTACAACCAACTACACAACAAGTTGAGAGTCAGTTTTAGTTGTCTTCGAATCGTACAGTTTTTAAGTTAATAATTAGTCAATATTTTCCAAATTCTTTTAAATAATTACAGTTTATTAATACATTGTGTTGAAGTCCCAAAAGTGTTTCAATACTTCATCACATCACAAACGATCTTGGTGTTTTATATCTTCCCCAATTTGGTCCCACCAACTTTTTCAGGGTTTTCCTCTGCTTTTTGTATTCGGGGAGTCCAACGCGCTACTGCTTTTATCATTTATGTTGGTGCTCCTTCCATTGTATGTTTACTCCATTCTAGAAGTGTTGCTTTTTCTCATTTCCACTTCTAATTCTTAGTTGGATTTTCTTCTTGTTTTCCTTCATTTTGGTCAAAATATTAATATTGTTTTCATTAATTTTCTATTTGCAATTTTTTATGTGTTCTTTATCGTTTTTGATAGGGTCCATATTTTTATCTAGATCTTATTTTGGAATCAACCAGTTTATTATTCGGGATAGTACCTAAATAAGTTGTTTACATAATAACTGCGTACATAATAAGTGGTAAGATAAATTCAATGCGGGTATCATTGGGAAGATCATTAAGTTGATAAGCAGAGACGACCGTTGAGTTATGTATATTGTATGCTTTATTAAAGCGACAACCAAGGCATTTGTTGTCACAAAACATGGAAGAAACAGGAAGGAGATACTGACCTAGAAGGATATGGGTTCAGGAATTGGAGGAAGATCCAATAACATTTAGTGTTAATAATTAGAGAGAAATCGTAGGAAATAAGATCGATGGAGGCGAGTATAAGCAAAAAGGAAAGACCAGTCTCACATGTTGAGCTACGAAAGTAAGATAAATATCTTGGTATACCTTTTATACACACCCTGCAGCAGTATTTTAATATGTAAAAAAGTAATTTTTTACTTTCTAAAATAACTCGTATTTCATTTAAAAAATCATAAAGACAAAAAGTAGTAGTAGTAGTTGCATTACCTAATGTTTATAAAATTGAATAACTTATGCAATTATATGCACCAGAATGTGCATCCAAATTTTATAGAAACTTGTTATAAAAATAAAATCATTAAATACAGCGTAAAATTATTGCACTGTTTATTTTGGCTAGTACTCAGTTTTAATTGAATAACATTATGCCTTTAAGATTCATTCAAAACTAAGAAACCTTCAAAAAAGTGTGTTAAGGCCCCTTTAATTTTTTATTTAAATTTCCAATACAAATTAATGCATAAATATATGCCCACGTAAATACTTTTTAACAGACATAAGCTTCTGGTAGATATAATGAAATGTCTATTTTTATTTTTGAGTAGATAGAAACAAACAATTAGTAGCCATGCAGCCAAAGAGTCAAAATTAATGGGTCCAGCTTCTAAAAAATGTTTTTCTCGTTAATGCGTCGATTAAACATTACAAGTTTTAATTGATTTTCAATACTTATATATAATATAACATTTGTTTATGAGAAATAATAATAATAATATATTTATTGCTTCTATTGATGAATACAATGATCAAATGTTAAGAGTTCCGACAAGTACAATAAGAAAAGATAACGAACAAAAACGATCTCCACATCAACCAAGCATGCTGAGGACTGTAAATGGATCTTAGCAACGGATATTACCTCAGAGGAGGAAATAGAACTTTAAGGTTCTCCTAACTGCCTAACACCCACAGCAACCAGCATTAACTATTTCAAAATCTTTATATCGCCTAGAATGGATGAGAAATTTCCAAAGCCGCACGGAAATACTACTTCCTTGCTTACTAAAAAATATTCAGAACTAGTTTAGCCTGTGGAGTTTGGGTGGTTCAAACTGTTCCTAAGTTCCTAAGGCCAATTAAAACAAATAATTTTCTGCTGGTAGGTTTTGGAAAATCCAACCCCCTCAGTGTCAACCAGTATGCCTAGAGTGTCCGTAAAAGACGTTATCTCTACTCCCCTATTGTCCCTTCTCTTATATGTCCTCCTGTCATAATCTCACTTTGGGAGGTTGACCTACAAGCGTATGCTGAATAGTGAAATAACATCTCAAGGTAAAAGGAAAGAAATGTCGATCAAACTACGAAGAATGGCCATTTGTAACATTTATCATATAGAGGAAGCTGGATGGTTTAAGACTACCAATTCAGGGTGACGTCATCTAATTCAAGGAAGAGGCAAATATATTAGACAAATCTCGTACGAAACCCTCACCTAATCAACATCTTAGGAAAGTAAGCGGTAAACCATGAAGGCTTTCACCTAAACGTGTATATTGGCTTTAATATAACCGTTTATACTGCCTATGATCGCTTGCAAAGAAATACTTTCTGGATTGTTATAAGGGGAAAATGGGCAACATAGGATGTACCAAATATTCTTAAAAACCGAAAGCTTATGCAGAGGACACATAGCTATGTGGAATAATTTTATCCCACTGAACTTTTAACAACTTAACCCCCCAAGGGACGCAGTAAGGCGAGGGATGTGTGTGGTTGGAAGGCCAGCTATCGTTCAAAAACCACATGTTGAAGGCAGCGCAGAAGGCGAAAATTCAGGTGACATGGCTGGGGAGATTGATGTGTAATATGAAAGGACCGGGTGAAATAGGAAATTAGGCGAAGTGAACTACTTCTTGACACACATGCTAACTGGGCATGGGTCAAGACTGTCAAGAGCATGATATCTTCACAATATTGGGAAAAGAGAGACTGGGGTGTGTGAAAGGATGATGTAGGACAAGCGTTTAGGTGCTGGAAGAATGAAGAAGTGCTAAGTAACTCGGGTAGGTGGTGTATTGGGAAAATATGGTTAATAATATGGTTATTAGAAGAGAATGTTTCTAAATGACAGATTAAAAGGAGAGTGTGTGAGGGGCCACCGTCCGTCTTGAAGTATGCTAGGGTAGTGATTCCGAGACGGGTACAACGGCGAGTTTTAAGGTGGTTGTGGTTGGTAAGCATCATCCTAGTGGTAATAAGTCCAACACTGTTCGGGTCCTGAGGAGAATCCGTTCGAACAGTTTTTCCATCTCAGCCCGAAAAATAAACCCGTTATTCCATTGGAAAGGAGAGGCTAAATGGAAAAGGAATTAGAACAGAGAGTAAACTGACAGCTCAAAAAATAATGAGGGTGTTAACTGGTATATTAGGCCATGAAACACAGAGGTTATCAAAATGTGAGATTCTTTGTAAGTGACATTTAACAATAACAGGTCTCATAACATACAGGGGCATTTAGATCCACTTAATAGAATATGTTTTCGTACTTCTATTTCTTTGTGTTGTCTTGTGTCATTATTATATGACCTTATAAAGGCCGGTTCATGCAACAATAATTATAATTATATTACCATTACATTATCATTAAGAAAAGTTCAGCAACCATTTTATAGTAGACACGTTCATACAACACATTAGTGCATTGCAATTACATTAAGCACACTAAGAAGTTGGGAACTTTCAACCTTTCATTTACACTACGCATTATATTTTTAGTGGAAACAGCAAATGGGCTTGCGCAGTACGAAGGCATGGAAATGTGAAATGGCACTTATAAAAATATTCATTATAAAAGCATTTGCGTATCGTAATGTAATCACCCGTAGTCTCAAACTTTTCAACACATTTTACTTATGGCGTTCGGTAAAACAGGAGAAGCAAAAATAAATTTTACATTCGCTGCATTTTGTTGATACCTTCCTGGTTAATTTTTGTGCTTCTGCTCTTCCTTTTACGTTCTTAATTTTTATGTAGCATGTGTGGCAGCGGTTTCTTTTTTTTTCAATTTTCAGCTGTCCTTTCCTCTGTATCAAGTAGTTTGTGGTTCACTACAAAAACTTTCTTGGTGACATCATCAACCAATATTGCCAAAATTATTTGCTCTCTGAAATTTGTGATGTCTTTTTTTATTCCCTTCAATTTCTTGTAAATTATGAAAGAAAAATATGGGACGAAATATTAAGATAAAACAAATGAGTTTTATTAGTCACTCACCGCTACCTGATAACCTACAAAATAATTTGATTTTTATTATATATACCCTTGAATCGCTGAAAGATTACCCGTGCGTCACGATTCAACGATCATATCACCGACACCTTTTCTATGTGCTGTCCTTTTCTATAAATATCAAACGATAATATTAAATTATAAACTGTTGTCTTCTCTATCCTGTTCGTATGCTTACATACAATAACGCACGGGTAATCTTTCAGCGTTTCAAGTGTATGTATGTATATATATTTTCACCAATCACAATTAAAACAACATAAAAATATCTTACAAATACAAACTAAACGTATATGACTGTGCCAAGTATAACTCGGAATTAAAAACTTAATAGGGGCAATACTAGATGTCGCCGATGGTTTTACAACAACACATTGTTTACAAGGTTAGGCCACGACAAAATTACAAGCAATTCCTAAAGAGCCATGGTCGAATACATTCAATTTACTTTAGTTAGTGCTGAGACCCACGGGTGATGCTCATGGCGCACAACGGAACTATTTTTGAGCATTACCGGTAATGCTCACGGCAGCGAACGTGTTAACGGAGAATAGTTTTCACCAATATAATCACTTTTCTTGCTACTAACTGCAACAGTTTGTATGCAATATAGAAATATAATAATATAAATTTGATTCTTCCATAAATATATCTATGTAAAAAAGGACTACATCCGATGCCAACCATATCTGAATGATTTTGCTATTTTCTTTGAAACTACAGCAAAAAGATCTTATATAATTTTTAATTGATCACAAGAAAGCGACTGTTGATGCTACTAATCATATGGGGAAATTCTGAGCATTTTCTTTGTTCCAGAAACTGTAAGGTATGGGGTTTGTCATGTTAATTTTTACAGATTTTTGTTTATAGACCTTACTGGTGTGCTTAAAATCCCACCTTTAAGTCTTATTGTAATAAGGCTATTAGGTTTGTTTTAGCGTCAATATTATACTGGTATTATAGAAGAAATAAAACACATGTTTTAGGGTGAACGGCAAACCGCACTCTGTACAATTCCATTGGTTATTCCAATTTTGCATGAGGTGGTTTTTGAATATATTTCTTGGATCACTGTTTACAGAGCGTGAGAGTATGCGAATACTACTCTGCGTGATAGCTTCTTTCGCATTTTTATCAGCTGTTTCATTACCTGCTGTGCCTATATGTGAGGGAACCCAGAGAAATTTTATTTCGTTGTTTAGGTCTTGAGCTTTCTTTATTTCTTTTCTTATTAATGTTACCAGAGGATGCTGAGAGTAGATTTTTTCTAATAGTTGGATTGAGGACATTGAATCTGTTATAATTAGCAGCATAGATTCATTGGTTATATTTGCGTGTGAAATGACTTTGAAAATTGCATATATTTCTCCTGTTAGAACTGAAAGTTTTTATCTAAAAATCTCTACATCAGTAACTACAGCGGCTCCAACCCCTTTTTCCGTTTTAGATGCATCAGTGTAGTATGTATTATAGCTCTGATATTGCTCATGTATATTTAGAAAGTGTTGTATGATTATTTTGGGATTAGTGTTGGACTTTTCAAACTGCATTAGTTCAGTAAAATAATTCAGTGAAATAAATATTTGTTATTCAAAAAATTTATTTTACAAACTCCTTAGATTTAAAAAATAAACTGTATTAAGTATATAAATCACAGCTGTTTCAAGTCGTGATGATGAATTAAAGGTGAGTTGTTATGGTGTACATAATTTTGCTGAAATACTAAAAGGCCAATGTACTGTTGGAAGTACAAATAGAAAATTATAATTTACCCCTGTATGGTATCCCAAAAGACGTATGACTTTTATAATAATTATAATTTAGATAAACATATTACTTTTTAAGTATCACGTGAGCATATGCCTAGCTTTACAAGATAGCAAGTAGCAGCTCAAAGTAAATTGTGTCAAATTTCCAGAAATGTTCATTTATCCAAGCAAGAATTAAATATTTATATTAAAAACGATACAATTCAATACAAAGATAGTAAAATCATGAAAATTTGAGAACTACCTATACTGCTTTGTGATTTATTCTTAAGGCTGTTCTACCGCTTTTCCGTCGAGCGAAGTTGAGAGGTCCATCATCTATCCCATAAAATACATCTGCACGTAATACTCGCTCACTGCGAATACGTACAATTTAACGTCAAATAATTCTGTCTTATTTCAACGCTCAATGAGATTGAACTTCGTCTCGCACGTCTTGTGCAACACGGACTGGACCCAAATGTGTGTTTTTAGGTTGATATAATAGGGAGTTAAGGCACACAGGGTACGTAAACGTATCTTTTTCGCGTAAACGTACCAATTCCACTTTACGTCGTCGTTACGAGGATGAGAAATATAACAGTTAAGGCACAGATCAAAAGGTAACGCAACGTATCCAAACGTCATGTTTTGTTTTTGTCAGCTGACAAATATTTGTTTGGTTTTTTGGTTAGAATAATTTGTGTTTTTGAATGAAAACAAACCCAGAAAGATTAAATGTGTACACTAGATTAAATGTGTAATGAAATTGTAATGTCCTATGCTTGTCTATATATTTCTTAACTAAATGTTTCACCCTATCTTTCAAGATTCTACTTAATATGAATTTCCCCATGATTTTCATTAAGTAACTTTGAATTATATTCACTTGCATTGTGATTATACAGATAAGAACATATTATGATGGTCATATTTTTCTTCGTTTTCGTTTCTTTATTTTGCAGTTCGGGATATCTAGCAGCGTTTCGGATATCGTCGGCGTGTATCGGGTCGATACTACCGCGTTCTTGGGTCCACGTAGGAATCCGTATCTTTACGTCGAACGTATCTCGTATCGTAACGAAAATTTAAACGGCGCATGCGTAGCTGTCATTAGATACGTTTACGTATGTATGTGATGTGCAGCCTTAACTCCCTAATGTCACTTTTCTTTAAATTAAATGACAAGCAAAAAAAACTTTATAATGTTTCTGTAGAAACGGGAGTGCGACGTCACCTGTATCATGAAATGTTTGACTTTTAGGTTCCATGAATAACAAAATTACAATTTAGTGACCGGAAAAGTGACAAGTTGAACTTGGAAAGAGACAATTAAAAACCAATAGTTCTAAAACGAGTAAAAAACTCAAAACCGGGAGACAGGTTGGCAAAGTCACTCATTTTTTTTTATTAGCCTAGTCTTTGATGTAGATTTGGTAGTGCCTAGTAATAATAGAAAGAGCGATTGATTTACTTCAGCTCTAAATAATAATATTTCGAAATTAATTATCTTAAAATAATGTCGTTTTAATTAAAAAAAATGCAATCAAGATTTAATTACAAAATATCAGGAACAATCTCAAGTTTTCTAAAAATGGATATTGGATAAAAACTTTAGTTATAAATTAAATTTATCGAATTTATTTATTGAAAATTAAATGATGTTGTATATGAATATAACTCTGATATTAGGTAACACAAACAATTTTAGAAATATATAGTAGAGTGATGTAGGGTGAAAGCAGAAATTTGAAATATGGCAATATATTTGTACCCATTTACAAATTATATTATTATTTCAAAACGAATTACCTCAAAACTCACATAGTTTTAGATATTTAAAAAAAAATTGTACACTTTGTTTAACCAACCTCAGCTCTTTTTGAAGAAGAGCATAATATATTATAAGAAAATAGGATGATTCAAATTAGAGTACATTTTTAAAAAGAAAAATAAAGAATAGTGATGATTTGTCTTTGACAAGAGGAATATCACATTGTTTCAGAATAACTAAAGTGTTACTAACAATTAAATCAAGAAATCTACCTACCTTGTTTATTTGGAACGTTATTATATTGATTAGTGTTTATCAAGTTTATGTGGTTAACATAAGTTTTTTCAATGGAGGTTAATTTAACTCTCTGGTTTTTTCATTTAAAACTAGGGTGTGTCAGTCGCGTTCAAAAGCTCTTCCTTATTGTCAAACATATCTTCGTATGTCTACAAATTCATACTATCTGGTACATATAAAGCGTTAATAATTACATTGTTACCCAAAAGATTAATCTTAATCCAAAACATCCTCTACATTGTTAATTTTACAAGAATATTTTAGTAAATGACATTCATAGTTAGTTTTTACTGCAATTAATGTACTTCCACCTCTCTTCTTTTTAGTTTCTTCCATATTTCTGTCTTTCCTAAACATTAAGTAATTATCAATAAACAGTCTCGGTCGAAAACACCAGAAGTAAGCCACGTTCTGTTAATATAATAACATCATAATCGAAAGCATTTAAACTCAATAGAACCTCTAAGATCAGTATAACTGTACAATGATATAGAAAAACCAGGAAAAAACTATATCATGCTGATCTTTACAATAACTATTAAATTGTTTACTTTGATTGAGTCTTCATTTTATACAAAGATGAGGCGTAATTATAAAAGAAATATATTTAGTTAGAAATACATCTAGGCTTTAATATTCTTATGTCTTATTACTTCCATACTTGGTCTAACCTTAATACTACCTAATCAACTTTAGGTACCAAGATACAAACAAACAAAATGTAACTTCAATATGTCAATCTGACTATGCTAATTCTAGCGAAACGGCTGTCATTGAATTTAAAACGTATTTTTGAATAAATAGTGGAAGTTTCATTCAACCTTTAGTTGTTTACTTTTCTTGCACGTTTTGATAATAAATATTTAATTTTTTACATGGAAGGTTACTGCACATCACTTAAGTTGGATACCGCTTTTATTAAAAATATTTTTGAGTTTTCTGTGTATTCTTTAAGAAAATATTACCATTTTTCACCCATAAAAATGTTACAATATTTTTCTTTTTAAATTCTCTGCACTTTCCAAACAATATCATGTTTTGGACAGTTAGTGCCTCATTCATGTATATTGGTACCTATCCTAATACTCCTTTTAGATTAGAATATATATCCTCCACACAAAAATTGCATAGTAACATGTAATTTTCAAAAATTTTAATCCTGATTATTTAATATTATCCAAATGCTATTCAGTAATATTATCAATATTATTAGCTTTTTTTTTAAAGAAACTTGGATATCGAACAGACTACCATAGTAGATTTAAAAACGGCACCAAAATTGTTTTCCGATATTCTCTGTATCAAGATATTGCAATGTTTAACAAATCAAAGCTATTAAAGATTATTGTATATAGTGCAAAATATCAAATATCTGAACTAAAATGCGATTTCCACCCCAGATGACCCCAGATGATCAGATCAGGTGGTCAAGTAATCTATAAAAAGAGCATTTCCGTTGTTTAATGTTTTTAAATAAATTTTCATATGTTTTTAAAATTTGTAATAATAAAAATTATATTTTTATATTTTGCACTTATAAAAATCTTCATTATAAAACGCATTTGCGTATCGTAATGTAACTTTTGCGCACGCAAATTTTTGTTTTAAATGGTTGGCGACATGAGTGAAGTTTCTAAAGGCAAGACTATTGACAATGACATTTGTGGCTAATAGCAATTTATTAATTTTATATTGTTCTTTAAGAAAGTATCTGTGAATATGAATATAATATTTTACTTATATAATATATTATTATTGGTATATTATTCATTTTAAAATATTTTAAAACATTAACATTTGATAATTTAAATGTCACAACTGTCAAATTTTATAAATTACACAGTGCTGCCGGCATACTTTTTAAAACAAAAATTTTCGTAATTACATAAAAATAAAAAATTAATTTAAAAAATGGTAAAAAGGGCAAAATATAAAAAATATTATAAACAACTTATTTCATATGGCTGTTGTGACACTCGTTCTTTAAAAAACTCATCGCTTCGCGATTCGTTTTTTAAACTTGAACTCGTGTCATAACAGAATTCCATATGAAATGCGTTGTTTAATATACTATTATATGTTTATACTTATAAAAGAATATATTTGTAATTACATTCGATTGAAGTAAATAAACAGGATAATAAATTTAAATTAACACATTAAAGCGAAAAACTAACATTTATTAATTCACACAAAAAAAGGGGATTAAGAGAAAATAGAACTGACATTAATAAAAATAGGTTTATTGAAGAATCGCAAAATATTATCAGAGAAGTATATAAGACTAATTCCATCACTTTGAATGCAAAGCAGTATTATAATTAATCTTTATTTCATTCGTGTAAAGGTACAGTGGAAACTTTGTTTAATATTGTACTTATTAATTCTATTAATAACAATTAACATTAAATAGACACATTACACAAAATTCTAATATGAATATTGGCCTCCTTACCCACTAGAAACAGATCCATAACATCCTTGGGCATGCTTTCCAGCAGAACACGAACAACAACTGCTTATATTCTGGCCCATCACATCAATCACACAAATACCATAATAGCATTACATATTTAAACAATAAACAAATCTTCAGCGGTTGTACCAATATCTGGTCTTTCGGTAAACTGAAATTTTACGCTCGAGAAAAACTCAGATACCGAAATAGATTCGGTTTATTATTATGTCAAGGAGTTTATATATTAAAAGCAACAGAATCGAATGTTTGTCAATTTTTCACAGATGTTAAGAAGAAAAAGGGAAACCACTACTACTGGCGTTAACGCGGCCACCTCACCGACTGTACGAAAAGTTGGAAAATAATTTTCTGTATGCCAAGGAGTTCTGTTGTCCTTACGATTATTTTTACCGACTGCCATGAATGTGAACCTGGTGTGTATATATGTTAATGTTAGTTAAAAATATTAATAGTTGTTTGTATACCATGTGATGGTCTCTCATTATTTTTGTCGATTTCTGACTTCAAACAAAACCAGTATTTATACAATCCTCTTAAAAAATAAAGCGTTTGCTAAAATGGATAAATTTGTACAGAACATTCAAATTTATTAGATAATATAGTTTAACCCAATTTTTTAGGTTAAAGTTGTAGATAGAGCAATTAGGTTATGTCGGGAAATACTACAGATCTAAAATAAGAATTGTATACTGCTAATGCTTATTTTAAATTGCAATTTGATAATAAGGAATATTTTTCCCACATATTTAGGGAATCTGTAATACTTAGATTAGATTAAATTAGATTAGATCCCACCAAAAACATTCTTTAAAAAACGAGCTTGTTGCTTGTTGAGCTCTAAAGAGTATAGAAATCGAGACAGTCGTGTCAAGTCTAAGGTTCCTTACTGAGATTTCTTTATTATTATAGTTAATGTTGTACAGGTAGTTGCAACAGATATAACATTCAACGGCCAACTCATACAATATGTATATATATAAAGTTTATTCAAAAGAATTAAATATCTTTCTGACAATTCAGGCAGCATAATATACAAAGGATACCTTAAAAAAGAATGTATAAAAATTTTAAAAACTTATTGTAAAAAAGAAACGTAATTACCATATAAACGGTTATTCAAAATACAAATAGAATAAGTATTTTACACATTGACTCCAAACTAATTTCAAAATATTTGGATCTAACTTAAATTTTTTACAAAAATTAACACAAAAGTTCGTAATTGTATCCCGGGCGTCTATAAATAATCTAATCTCTTTTATATTTTTCTTTTTAAAACCTAACCGTGAGGTTGTAAATCTTCTGTTTTATGGCTACTGGCTGATTTAGGTACATCTGACTCGAATCTTTCAGTGGGCTTTATTATGTACCCTTTTCTATTATCTTGCTTATGGCCATAATATCTATTCTTCGAGTACCTACTTCCATAGTCTCAAAGCCCATGAACTTCCTCGTAGACTTCATAACCAGACCTCTTCCTACACTGTATCACAGTTCTAGTTCTAGCAGGAATCGCTCTAAAAGCTGCGACATTTCCAAACATTTTAAAAGTAGTTTATATTCTGTGCTGGTTAATCCGTCTCAAATGTGAAGCCGTATGTTTGACTTACTGAATTCCTGAAATAGTTTAACACATTTACCTTTAGTTTGCAGAGAACACCACATATTAAACTCTTTTTCTCTTAAAATTTCCAAGTTCAATATATCCAAACATGTTGGCTTTTCAGCATCAAAAATGAAAAATTTAACTAAATTGGGATTAGCAGCCTTTTTTAATACTTCGCATTTAGAAAATTGATGCAAGAACGCTTTCCAGTTTGCTTTAAAAAACACCAAACCACGGTCTTTACGAGATGAATAGAGCATGTGGTTAGGAATGTCATTGGGCAATTCTAAAATTTCCTTTACTGCTGATTAATTTATCGATGTCACTTAAAAAATTAATTGTTCATTTACTTAGAGGTGCCATTTGCAAAGAGTATATTGAAGATGGCCAAAAGTATTAAGGACTGTCAATTTCTGGTTATCCCTTAGAAAAGGGGAAGAAGTTAACTTTTCAATTTTGTTTCGTAACTGTCTTAAAATATGTTGAATCTTATAAAATGTATAAAATATTTATAAATACTTAATTATAAATAATGTTTACTTTTTATTAACAATTACATGATATTTAAATATTTTGTGCTTAATAATTTATTTTCAATTGCTTATAAATTTAATAAATAAAACCCGCCCGTGTAGTTTAAAAACTGTAGAGCGAAAAATATTTATCGTATTATAAAGCACATCTTATTTATAGTAATTATTCTTAAATAAATGAAAAATAATAAACAGAAATACAATTTTAAGGAATATTTAAAAATAAATGGAAGAAAAATAAGTTCTAATATCAATTTTCTTCTTCATCGTCGCAGCCTAAGAATTTTAAGGTCTTTATCGTCTTCATCATCGCCTTCAACGATATTTGTGTCTAATCTGGATCAATCTTCATTAACATCGGTGTCAAATGGTACAGCATTGAGACAAGCTTGCCCATTTGAATTGACCAAAAGCTATAGAGCACTGCATCCCCGCTTTCCCGTATCCAGTGATCTTAAACCACAACCACACCAAAATATTGTGTTCAGTAATTCTTCTGGAGCAGATGGTAAAATTGTTGTGTAACAGGTTCTAGGAATTCGTCACGAAAAGTCCTACCCCATTATTAAGCACAAAATATTTAAATATCATGTAATTGTTAATAAAAAAATGAAAATTATTTATAGGTATTTATCAATAATTTATAAACTTTATATGAGATGATTTCGATCGGGACTACCAGTAGATTTCAAATAATATTCTAACCGCGCGCGCTCTGTCGTTTACCTCAAAAACGATTCAACGCATAAAAGAATGTTTTGAACAAAAGTTATAAGAATTTAATTTTCTACGATATTAATAATAAATACAATTAGAGATTTTTGCCAAAAATACGGAAAAAAACGACCTATGACCCCGATTTTTGAAGTTGGAAACATATGTGAGTTTTGAGAACAGTTTTAGGATGCCAAAATATAAGTTTATAGGAGTTTACAGCTGGGATTTCGATCTTACGAAAGTGACTGGACTACAAAGCTTGTATGGATAAAATGCTATGACCTCAAGCATTGGCGACTGTGCGTTTCTAATAATGTGGCTTATTGTAAAACTTCCATTCTGAGTGAAAATAGTCGAAAGGGAAAATTTTTAATAATATTATTATAAATATTATACCTTAGTTGTATTATAATTTAATAGTGACGCTTAACTCTTGTTAGTTGATGCCATTAAAAATAAATAAAAAATTAGTATTACGGTTACATTATATTCTGTTTTATAAATAATTCAAATTTGATTTTTTTCATTATGCCGACATAAACTTATCTAATATTGGTTATTCAATGTATTTATTATATAAGTCAGAACTTTCCTTCAAAATGCATATAACAAAAATAACTTTTGACGTCATTTTTATTCTATTTTTGTACGTAGGAAAGCCACTAATACTAGAGTAGCTGATTTTATTTCACATTTCAAAAATAATTAAAAAATAATTTAATTAATAAATTCAATTTACAGTTGGCTGTAACTTTGTGGGGATATAATGTTAAGTATATTCCGTTATTTACACCCAACAATCAAAACTATTATCAAATAAAAAAGATTAAAGTTTGATAATAGTATTTAAAAATGATTTCTTTAATTTGAATTTTATTTTGATACAATAATTTAAAATTAAACCACAGTCGTTCTTATAAGGAAAATATATCCGAGTGTCAGTTGTTTTTAAAACACTAGGTAGATATTCATAAAAATAGCAAACGCAATTATGTACATTTATTAATTTTTCAACATAAATTCACAGATAAACTGAGACCAACTGACAATTTGAATGGATTAAGCATTTATTTTTGAAATGCGTGGGTTGTAATGTACGTTTCCTTGCTTATTTTAAAAAATACCTTACCGTTTTTTAATTATTTAGATTAGTAGAACATACTTAAAAATATTGGTTTGCTGTCTAAATTTATTTTTCTTATGTAAATATAAGGTGTAATCCTCATTTTAATCAGAACATTTTCATAAATCAATATAAATACACGAGCTTCTGTGTTAAATGAAAAGAAACTGAATACCGTGTGTATTAAAAGTACAGCACGGCGGATTTAATAAAATTCTACGAGTTTAACCAGTTTAATAAAAAAACATTTAGGTATTCAGGAAAGACTGCCAGATAAAGAATATTGGGCACTAGAAATGGAAGATCTAATAAAATATGACAACTTCAGCATTATAAGGGGTCAAAGCCCACACTGGAATTGTATACAATGAAGAAGTGGATAAATTGACAAAACAGAGCATATCTACCGGCAAAAAAACTACCTGCTGGCCAACATTGGACGAAAGAATTTATTTAACCAGGACTAAAATGTACACAAACTGGAGCAAACGATATTAAGAATTTTGTATTTCAAAACCTACCCGTTACACATAACTAGTACCAAAAATTGAAAGACGATACTGGTTTGAAGACTATCAGTGCCCAAGGAAATATATAACTACCATCAGTCGTATGAAGTTTGGTCATGCT
The DNA here is from genome assembly GCA_035357415.1 of Ophraella communa. Taxonomy (NCBI): domain Eukaryota; kingdom Metazoa; phylum Arthropoda; class Insecta; order Coleoptera; family Chrysomelidae; genus Ophraella; species Ophraella communa. Next base: position 15,505,509 of record CM068985.1, on the reverse strand, counting down.
AGCTATCCTGCACGCTTACACAAAATCAATATATTGGACAGCAACCTAACAGGTCGGCTGAAAAGTCCCCGGTCTACCATAGTAAAACACAATATTTTGACAAAATTCATTTTTTTTATTCAACATAGTTGCCTTCAAGGGCGATACAGCGATTATAGCGACCTTCCAACTTTTCGATACCATTTTTGTAGTACTCCTTCGGTTTGTCCTCGAAATAGACTTCAGTTTCGGCGATTACCTCAGTATCAGAGCCAAATTTTTTTCCCGCGAGCATTCTCTTCAGGCCAGAGAAAAGGAAAAAGTCGCTGGGGGCTAGATCTGGAGAATACGGTGGGTGAGGAAGCAATTCTAAGCCCAATTCAAGTAATTTTGCTATCGTTTTCGATGATTTGTATGACACGGTGCATTGTCTTGATGAAACAAAACATTTTTCTTCTTCATATGGGGCCGTTTTTTCGCGATTTCGGTCTTCAATCGCTCCAATAATGCACAGTAATAGTCGCTGTTGATTGTTTTTCCCTTTTCCAAATAGTCGATGAACAATATACCGTGTGTATCCCAAAAAACTGAGGCCATAACTTTGCCAGCTGACTGTTGAGTCTTTCCACGTTTGGTGGCAGTTCACCGACCGCAGTCCACTCAGCTGACTGTCGATTGGACTCAGGCTTGTAGTGATGGAGCCAAGTTTTATCCATAGTCACATATCGACGCAAAAAATCGGGTTTATTACGACTTAACAGCTGCAAACACTGCTCAGAATCATCAATTCGTTGCTGTTTTTGGTCGATTGTGAGCACGCGCGGCACCCATTTCGCACAGAGCTTCCGCATACCCAAATATTCATGAACGATATGTCCAACACGTTCCTTAGATATCTTTAGAGTGTCAGCTATCTCGATCATATTCACTTTACGGTCACTCAAAATCATTTTGTGGATTTTTTTGATATTTTCGTCGGTAACCACCTCTTTTGGGCGTCCACTGCGTTCACCGTCTTCGATGCTCATTTCACCACGCTTGAATTTTGCGTACCAGTCAATGATTGTTGATTTTCCTGGCGCAGAGTCCGGAAACTCATTATCAAGCCAAACTTTTGCTTCAACTGTATTTTTTCCTTTCAAATAACAATATTTAATAAGCACACGAAATTCTTTTTTTTTCCATCTTTTTGAAAATAACAAAAGTTGCTTCACTAAAAATGCAATATCTCACAAACTAATAGTCCGACAGCTGTCAAATTTTTACACGAATCTTTTGAAGGTTGATACTGTCTAAAAATGAAATGGATTTAATTCTAGTGTCGTCATCTATAGGTCAGACCGGGGACTTTTCAGCCGACCTGTTATGTATCACTTGCAATGTTACGTCCAACTTAGACCACATATTTTTCAATTGCATTTTATACAAAAACTGAAGTCAAAATAATGTGGCGTATTTAAAAATGTTGCATCCCTAAATGTCTATCCTACTGTATTATATATCCTACTTTCCATGGTCTACCTTGTATTTGTTGTTTCAAAAAAAATGCCCTGACAGACCCCTGGGCGAGAAGAGAGTGACCCTTGTGACCTAATCCTTTGTTATAGATTTTAATTTTGTTAGATTTTTAGTTAGGAAAAATAGGCGTTAAAACATTTTGTTGTTAATATTGTCTGCAGAAGGTTTACATATTATTACAAGTGTACACGATTGTCCAAACATTTTACTACATAGCGTCTGGCTGCATGGGCTATGCCTTAAAGCCAAAAAAAATAAAAAAAATAAAGGGGAAATAATAATATATATGTCCTCGTACATTATAAATACCATTAGTTAACAATATAACTCCGGAGATTGTGAACTATCGAAAAATTGTGAACCGAACCAAACAATTTATTATTTAACTCATTATTATTCGTCAGTTTATAATCTGTCCGTAGGAAACCGTCGTGAACAAAACTACAAAGTTCACAATCTTCCTGAATTTGATTACCCGTAAAATTGTGAACCATCCCTTATTGGTCTGTTTATTCCTATTACTATTATGTACCATAAATTTAAGAAATAAAGAGAGCATTGAATAAAGGAAATAATACCCATTGATATAAATGTAGTGAAGCTTTAGTAGTAATATACAGGGTGATTGATTAGTGTGAGGAAGCTCAGTAGATCTGTTATAGTAAAAAATACAAAAAAAAGTTATTGGCAACTTTAAACTCCACATTTTAAAATTAGTTACAATCTTACAGGGTGTTCCATACGATGGTGGCACACCAAACTTATGTTTTTTTAAATGGAACACCCTGTATTTTATTTTAAATTCGAAATCTGCATCACTTCCACATCACAACAATGTAAAGTTTTATTATGTTATACCGGATATTTAAAAAGTTATAACCAATATTACCTGAAAATCGTATCAAGTTTAACTCTACCAAATTAATACTTTGATGAAAAAATAAAAATATCTAAAAAACTGATAACTTTAGGTATAGGGAGTACTTTATAAAATTTGAAGAATGATATTAGTACTTTTCGATAGTGATATCAAATATTCTGTTTAAAATTACCAAGAAAATAATGTACTTGCATTTTGACTTACCCTGTATTTAATTTAACGAATATTATAAAAACGAATATGTTTTATAATTTTTAACAATTATTAAAAAACTATGGTTGCAACAGATCAATACTCCTTTACTCCTTTTGAATTTTGTTTAATAAAATTATATTTTAAATTTCCTTATTTATCATAATTCGAGAGGCGCGTTAAAATTTTATCATAATTGTACCATATAATTAACAGTAAGTTTAATTTCGCAGCCACATCTGCTTCATGGGTGAATTTTTTTAAAATTATTAAGTACTTTTGTAGACTGAATCAGCCATTTGTTTTATATTTGCTACCACATATTAACAGATTTTGTATGTCATCCACAGTAACTAAAGAGGCTAATTGCATATTTAAAAACAATTTTGTATAAATGGGAATATTAAAACAACATTTTTATTTTGTAACTACTGTCGCTACTAGCAAAAGTGCTAAAGTTGCTAGCTTTATAAAACATTTTTAAAACAGCTCTAAAAAGTTCTTTAATTGTCTCATTTCATTCTAGTAACAGAGCCGTTATAAAACAATTTTATAATTGCTTTTTTAAATTCTTATTAGACATTTATAAATGTTCTAAAAGCTGTTTTATTATAGCTACAAACAACATCTACAGAGCATGTCTAACAGGCGATTTATTTTATAATCTGCGCCAATTCCATTCCATAAAACTTAAATTGTTAGTTGGAAATGAGTCTAATATCAACAGAAGTTGTTTAATATTACCTTAATCAAATAACTTTTATTATATTATATTATTATATTACTTTGTGTATTTGTAAGAAAATTTTAACTTAGAAATAATTTTTATTATGTAATATATCAATATTTTGTACATAAACATGTTATTTAAACCTACCAGAAATTTCGACAAATTAATTATATAATGTGTAAAAAGAAGACAGATATATTTTTGTGAACTAGAAAGATCGACAGTAGACAAAGTGAGTATGTCTAGTCATATATAGGAACCAGAGAGATGCACGTTCTTAGAAAATGGTTAAATTATAAAACATTCACGAAGTTTCTGGAGAGTTACAAACCTATAAAAGGACTTGAGCAGAGGTCGTTGGGGAAGTATATTATTGGAACTCAGACATAGAAGATCGGTCATAGTGAACAGTCAGTTTGAAAAAAGTGAACAAACAGTTTTTAAAACTATCAAAAATAAAGTGTTAAATAGTAACATTAAGAAGATAACTAAAAAACAAAGTATTACTAAAGTGATCAAAAAGTAAAACAAAGTGTCATTAAAAACATTTTCAGTGTATAAAAAAGGAAGAAATTAAGTACTTACTATCTATAATAACATTAAAAGAACTATAATCCAACAAACACTGAACTATATCCATAAGTCAATTTGGAGGAACAAACAAAGAACAAACACAAGAAACCAAACGTCTAAAAATCACAATATTTTGCCAAAGTCGGAGAATCGACGTATACCTTCGTTGGTTTCCGTTTTTCACAGAGCGACTACGGTTTTTTTTCCACCAATCAGACAGTAGGACTCTACGTATTAAGGTCAGATAACATGGTAAACATTTTGAATTTTGTAGTAATTAGTTAAGTTATATAATTTAAAACGAAATAATTTATTTGATACTCAATAATTACTGTATTTCGATAGTAACTTATTTACCGTTGCATAAATAATAAATAATAATATTTAATTTAGCACTATTTCAAAATCAAGTAAGTTCTTTTCTAGTTAATAAAAGGTCTTTTCTTTTTTCTACTAATTATTATCATTATTCAACATTCAATAGATTACTGTTTTAATTTAACTCTTTTATAATAAATTTGTAATTATAATTAATCAATTTTTCATTCATATTCCTACCTCATTATCCAACTAGAAGCTTGCAGAACATAACCCCCTTGAGAAAAAGAAAATCTTGCCACTATTAGAACATTTAAATAATATTAATCAATCGATATCAAATTTATAAATAAATAAATTAAACTATAATCATTAAATCATAATATTCATTACAATATATAATATACTTTATATTTGAGTTTTGTTTTTATTTATTTGTTTTATTTCTTTCCAAATGAATATTTTGTTGTTTTCAATTTGTGTATTATGAATTTTAATTAACCACACGAAATATTATATTATGATGCGAGTCTCCTTTTAAAAGATTGTTACCGCCACCACTGGAGGTTGTTTACGCTGCGGACTACCGACCGGCGATCCAGAAGCTTACCGTAGAAAGTTCACGAACGTATTATCTCTAAAGCGTTAACAATACGAAACTGTGCTTCAATGTTTTTGACATGCTTGTCAAATAAAAAGAATGTAAAAAATAATGCTAAACAAAAAGTTTTTTATAGTCCAGGGGCTTGGATCACTAATAAAAGCTGTAAGATAGATACAATTATTAAGAATAATGCAGGATGTTCTTGATAGTTTATCAAAGTAGTTGTATAACAATACGTAATTTCATTTAATGTGTTTATTACGTTTATTCGTTATTTTCATTACTTTGTAAGTAATTTTTTGCCCACCCTGTACCAATTTGAAGCAACATATTATACGTTTTTGGAATCAGCTCAGCAAAGGCAATTTGGCAATTAAAAAAAGGGGGGGTTCCATTTGAAAAATATGGTGATAACGTCATTACACGAAAGTGGTTCACCCTGTATATTAGATTATGATTTAAAACAATAGTAAATTGAAATCAAAAATCGACCTGTTTTAGGAATTTCTAATTTTATTGTTCATTTAGCCAATACTGAATTTATGCGTTGCTTTATGGACGCACTGTATATAATCTTATACAGTGCAATATACTTATGGTGAGGTCGTTTAAGTTGGAATAAATTAAATATTTTCCCCCGACAACATAGGAATGTATCACTTAATACCATTAAAATAAGTGACCTTTTTCCTTACTGGTGAAAGTTACTTTACGCCCTAATGCGGAAAGTACTCCCTGTCAATAAGCAGTCACATCCATGAATGAAGAGAAAAAAATGTTGATGCCGAAAATCGAACCCACACCTTTCGGTCAAGGGGTCAAGTTACTTAGGATCATCTATCATGTGCCAATCTAGCATATGTTTAAGGTATCAGAAATTTGTACTTATATCTCGAAAGTCGCTTGACATTAATCTAATTATACGAGTAATATTATTAATTTTATTAAAACAAAAATTGGCTATTTTGCAACAAAAACTTAAAACTGTTCATTTATAATGATTTGTAATTTATTTCAGTTGTTTGTTTTGATACGAACTACCTGTATCTAAGATAGGTCACCATAAACCCAGAATCATACTTTGTACACTACACAATAAAACATAAAATTATTCAATATACTAGATAACATGTTTCACAGGTGATCATAGGAAAAATAGTATACATTACTAGGACGAAAGTAATTTTTACTTTCCGCAATAGTAATGTAATATACTATTTCGTTTTAACAGTTTTTTTTACAAAAATGATCTGATAATTCAATTTTTATTTCACTTACTTGTATATTACTGGTGATGTCAGCACTTTTGTGTCATCATTTTTCTTAAAAAGAACAACATAGTTTAATATTTTTTCCGCCTACCTTACCGAACACCAAAAATAGGGCAGAAAGTATTGTTTATCAATCCAAGGGCAGAAAATTCGTAACGCCACGATTTTTTTATTCTAGCATTGAAAAGGTGTGCCTTGGTTTTGACATATACGTGCTTTCCTCCCAAGCAGACGGCTGGGGTTCAAATTTCAACCATAACAGTTTTTTAATTTTTTTTTTAATATCAGTAAGGTAGGCGGAAAACAGCTGTACGTCACACGTGCATAAATGCATAAGCACCCCTTATCTGAAAAATACAACCGCGGGCTGCTAATGCCCACTTTCCGCACTTGTGACACAATATACTATATATTCTATTATATATTATTATTAGACGATTACAAACATGTATAATAGGCAATAAAAATCACGGATTTTCGAGTTCTTTGAAAATTAGAGACGAAGTTGTTCCTGAGTTGGCCAACTTATATCCCAACGCAATAGATTCGAACCTATCGGATGAAAATATCTGGTTCCAGCAGGACGGAGCAACACCCCATTATGCTTTAATTCATGTACAAAATGTGTAATAGTGTTTTTTGTGGGATTAGAGATGAAAACAATGTATTATAAAATATTAGAATAAAAAAAATAAATAGTCGACTATTGTTTCCTAAACTCCAAAATTGTTTAATGCTACGTGCGTAAACAAATCAAATGGGAGGACTTGGTGGAATGTTCAACATAAAACTAGAATTTACCACCATCTATTGGTTCATGATGCATACCATCTTATGATATATTTTAATTTTTACTGAATTCCTGTTTTCAATATTGAAATATATTCCAAAGTATTTTATTATAAAAATTTCCTATAAAATAGAAACTGCATTTACCTACCATAATATTTCAGTATCTTCGCTAAGATCATACAACTCAACAGAAAGGAGAGCGCATGCATTTTCCGGTACCGAGACGCATTGGGAAGGATCGTCTCTAAACCTCGGGGGATGACTTTCATAGGAGGTTAAACTTTCTGAAACCAAATAAAATACAATGATAATTTTAAACCCAAAAATTTGGGACTTACAAAGTATTACAAGTAAACATACCACGTAGAAGTATTTTTGTATCGGAGATTATTTAAACTATATATTAGTGTTTGAAAGATAATCTTTGGTTTCCTTTAATTTTGGCAAATGTAATAATTTTGCTACCTTTAGAAATTCGAAACGTAATATATAGGTACATGTTTACAATATATTTTTACACTATTTACTAGTTTACTGCCTTGTTATTCTCATTTCTAGATTTAGTTCATATGTATTTTTATGATATACTAACTCGACTCGATAGAACAGACGTTGTCCTGTCTAAACTATAAATATTCAACTCGTATTGATATATATTAAATAAAAACATACAAACAATTTTCTTTATTCTAATTGTAATGTACATATATACACACAACAGTTTTGTTGATATTCTGACATAAAAATAGGCAATATACAACTGATCATGTGAAAAAACAAGAATTTTCAAGATAATAGCAAGCAATGGCAATAATCTTAAAAATTGTAATATATATCTCGATTTTGCGAATGTAGCCTGAGGAAAGTAAAACCGTAAGTATATTGCTCTGTATTTGATTCAGTAAAGTGAGAAAAATTGTACCTACCCAGACTACGAAACAATAATTTTGATACCAATATCGAGAAGTTGTTTGAAAAAATGTTTGCAGCATAAGGTATTTTATTGACAAATTGCCTGTCCCTCTGTCCCTTGTAAATAAACTTAATCCCCAAAAACCATTTAATGTAGGCGTTTAAAGGGGGTTTTTATAACTTCGGTAGGTAAAAGAAATTCACATTTAACATGTATATGCTATTCTAAAGCCGACTGTACAAACATTAAAGATGTGGGCGTGGACAACTATTTAACTGATTTCAAATTTATTATTATTTAAACCGTGATTGGTTATACACAATAAATAGGCCGTCCTTAAAATTAAGGCCGTCCTTAAAATTAATTCATTAAAAGCGATTTGAGTGTGAAAATGTATATGCTATTCTGAAGCCGATAGTACATGTACCTTTCGAGTAAGTCGTCAGCTAACATCCCACTCAATTTTCAGTTGATTGAATGTGATTCAATGAAGTGTTACGTTATCACGGTGTAGTACACCGGTGCGAGTACTGAAGTGATTATTTTGTATAAAAATTCCAAATATATATATAAAATCGGTAAGTATTTAAAATTTTTAACCTTCTTTTATTTTCTTTTTACAAGAAATAGTACTAAATATAAAAATTTGATAATTAAGTAACTAAGAAAAACTTTGATACCTATTTCCATATTCAAGTTTGTGTTTCTTTGATTGTAATGTTTACGTAATGTATTCATTTGTATTGTAGATATGGCATATGAAACTGAGCAGGCAAGACTGTTGAGGTTGTTTGAGGAAGTGGAAGTTGATAAAAATTATGGATGATGAACAAGGCGAGAGAGATGATATCGAGCAGACATTGGAAAGTAGTGACACCGAGCAAGAGTTCGATGATGATACGGTTGATTATGTACATCCCGTTGTTACCAGAGGACCATTTTTTATTGGTAAAGACAAGATAACAAGATGGAATAAACATTGTCCACCAAAAAATATTAGAACACGTAGTTGTCATACAACTGCCGGGGGTAAAACCTTATGCAAAATCCAAAAAGTCTCCTCTTGATATTTGGATGTGCTTGTTTGACGAGGAAATGCTCAATATTATTGTTGAGTGCACCAACATAAAAATAAATAGCATTGCTGAAAAGTTTAGTGGGGAAAGGGATGTTAGACCTACTAATTTGGTAGAGATACAAGCACTGATCTCCTATACCTAGCTGGCATCAGAAAAGCTAATCATATGAATTTAGGGGACCTTTGGAGAATGGATGGAAGTGGAGTTGAAGCTTTTCGTCTTGGAATGAACAGAATAAGGTTCCAATTTCTAATGAGATGTGCACTTTTCGATGGTATACGTACTAGACAAGAGCGAGTACAAGTTGATAAATTGGCCCCAATAAGACTATTGTTTGAAAAATTTAACAGTAATAAAAAAAATGTTATTCTCATTCTACTCAAGTAACCATAGACGAAAAGCTTGAAGCGTTCAGAGGTAATTGCAGCTTTCGACAATACATACATACCAAGTATGGCATCAAAATTTTCGCACTCTCCGATTCTTTCATGTATTATACCAGCCACATGGAAATGTATGTTGGTAAACAGCCAGAAGGTCCCTTTCAAAATGAAACAACTGCTAAATCAGTGGTAGAAAGACTTTCTCACCATATTTATGGTACAAATAGAAATGTCACCACAGATAACTGGTTTACCAGTATGGAACTTGCTGAAAGTCTAAAAAGTAATAATCTGACTCTTTTAGGGACCCTCAGAAAAAACAAGAGACAGCTTCCTTTAGAATTTGTACAAAATAATGGCCGGCCTATTGCTTCCTCGATGTTTGGTTTTTCTAATGATGCAACTCTAGTTTCTTATATTCCAAAAAAAAATAAAAATGTACTGCTTATTTCATCAATGCATTATGGAGATGAAGTCGATCCTGCTACCAGTAAACCAGAAATGATAATGACTTATAATACCACCAAGGGAGGCGTAAACATGGTTGATAAATTATGTGCTCAATATAATTGTGCCCGTGGTACCAGACGATGGCCAATGGTTCCTTTTTATAGCATACTAAATGTAGTGGGCATAAACGCATTTGTTGTATATAACGGAAATAATCCCGATTCAAAAAAGCCACGAAAAGAATTTCTCCTAATGCTTTCCATGGCCCTACTCTATGATTACCAAAAAGAAAGAGCTGTTTCTACAAATTTACCAAGAACCATAAGAATGCGGTTACGTGAAGTGTGTGGTATACCAAATGAAGAAGAGCCTTCCAGGACCCCTGGAACCATCGGTGGCTGTGCACTGTGTAATTGGCAGAAAAATAGAAAAACTAAATATTTTTGTCAAAACTGTGCGAAATATCTGTGTTTAGAACATATTTGTCCTATGTGTAATGCATGTTATGAAAATTTATTTTAAAATTTAATTTTTTAACAGCCTGAATTTTGTTTTTTTTTAGAAAAAATTGTTAATTACAATTATTTTGTACCAAAGACATAAAATAAAAGTCATAAAATAACAAATAAATAAATAATATGACCAAAAATATCATTAACGAGTAACCTAGATCAAAAAACGGACGCGAGTAATGGAAGGTTAAATAAAGTTAATTGCCTTACAATACATAAGAGTATAAAGAACAAATAAAAGAGTAGCATTAAAAAATAAAACTTTTAACAAAACTTTTTTACTTAAACTCTTTTAACAACTTTTTATTTAAAAAATAGCTTTTTTAAACTCAATGACAGCTGTTTCGCTAAAAATAACATCGTCAGATTGACATATTGAAGTTTTATTTTTTTTTCAAAGTAGCATGCCTGACGCTGATTTAGAGTGTAGGCGCAAAATTTTAAGCCAATTTATTTTAAATACAATTGTTTTTTTCGAATCCTGAAAACACCTCTTATTATTTTTAAAAAATTTAAACTCAGAAATAAAGGTCTCTATAGTACCGAAGGCAGAAAGTCAGTAAAAATTCATAAATTGTTTATTTAAATTAGTTATATGGTTAGGTTAGATTAGTTATAGGGGTGTAAAGTTACAGAAAAATGAATGTAATTTTTATTGCATAATAACTTATTAGATTTAAATTTGTTTTTATTCTGAAGGACTTTCTGCCCTTAGCAATAATATTTATAGAGATTTGTAAGAAATTATAAAAATATAAACGCACAGCACTACTTGTGATAGGAGTGCGTGACTAAGCTGAGGTTGCTAATAAGGAGCAGGTAGCGGACAGTCTTACGATCTTGGCTTGTTAGAATTATCAGTTCAGTTATAAAGTTATTTTGAAAGTATTAACTTGTTTTATTTGGTTGCTTACATATCAGAAGTGGAATAAATAACTAAAAAACGATTACGCGGCCTAATAAAATGGGAAAAACTGACAAAAAGAACAGAAAATCGAGAAGTAGTCGCGCTCGAGTGTCTTGTTAAAAACGTGTGCGTGAATCATATTAGTAATAATTGACGCCTTCACAAAATTTTGTTTAATCGAATCTGTGAAAAATCATTAAGCTAAGTATGTTTTTAACACATTATTGAATATGATAACTTTTTTTGGGAGTTCCAAGTCGTATAATTAGTGCAATCACCTCACAGTCGCAACACCTCGTGCTAACGGTCAATGTGAGCGTTATAATAGGACAATTTTAAACTCATTAGCTACGACATCTGCTGGTAAAAAGACTAACGAATGGGACATTTATGTAAAACAAGTACAAAGTGGAATAAATACTACTTATAACAAAGCAATCAAGGCTACGCCCATCAAAGCGTTGATGGGGTATAAGCCCAAGTATGTTTCTGACTCAAGCATTGTAAACGAAATCCAAAAAGACCCCCATAGAATGGATCTACTAGAGTTACGTGAGAAGATATCTGATAATATTAAGAAGGATCAGAAAAAAATAAAAGGAAAGATATGACAAGACGAGAAGCTACCAAGTATTCTGTTGGTTAGCTAGTAATGGTGAAAATCACAAGTGAACCAGCTACTGGAGGAAGCCATAAGTTACTTCCAAGGGACTCTTTCGAGTTTATTACGAAAAGATCAACGGATCTTTATTACGAAAAGACCAACGGACATTTATTACAAAAAGATCGATGGTTCTTTATTACAAAAAGGTCAACGGATCTTTACTAAGAAAAGATCAACGGATCTTTGTTACGAAACGGTCAACGGATCTTTACTACAAAAAGATCAACGGATCTTTATTACGAAAGATCAACGGACCTTTATTACAAAAAGATCAACGGATCTTTACTATGAAAAGATCAATGGATATTTATTACAAAAAGATCGATGGATCTTTATTACGAAAAGGTCAACGGATCTTTACCATGAAAAGATGAACGGATCCATATTACGAAAGATCAACGGACCTTTATTACAAAAAGATCAACGGATCTTTATTACGAAAAGGTCAACGGATCTTTATTACTAAAGATCAACGGACCTTTATTACAAAAAGATCAACGGATCTTTATTACGAAAAGATCAACGGATCTTTATTACGAAAAGGTCAACGGATCTTTATTACTAAAGATCAACGGACCTTTATTACAAAAAGATCAAAGGATCTTTATTACGAAAAGACCAACGGACATTTATTACAAAAAGATCGATAGTTCTTTATTACAAAAAGGTCAACGGATCTTTACCATGAAAAGATCAACGGATTCATATTACGAAAAGATCAACGGATCTTTATTACGAAAAGGTCAACGGATCTTTACCACAAAAAGATCAACCGATCTTTATTACGAAAGATCAACGGACCTTTATTACAAAAAGATCAACGGATCTTTATTACGAAAGATCAACGGATCTTTATTACAAAAGATCAACGGATCTTTATTACGAAAGATCAACGGATCTTTATTACGTAAAGGTCAACGGATTTTTATTACGAAAAGGTCAACGGATCTTTATTATGAAAAGGTCAATGGATCTTTACTACGAAAATATCAACGGATCTTAGTTACGAGATCAAAGGATCTTCACTTGAAGGGATCGAAGGATCACTAATACACAAGTTTAACGAACAATTTATAAAAATATAAACGCACAGCACTGCTTGTGATAGGATTGCGTGCAGGTAACGGACAGTTTTATGATCTTGACAAGGGTGTTAAGATATCCGTTTAAGAATAGTTTTGTTCGAATTATTAGTTTAGTTATAAAGTTATTTCGAGAGTATTAACGTGTTTTATTTGGTTGCTTACAGATTCTAAAAGAAAAAAATTTAAAAATTCGAACAGGAACCACAGGAAAAGAAAAAAATAAACACCATGTCCATTGCAAAATTTTATAACTAGAGAATCTTTTATCTTTGTTGCACAACTCATTCCATGGCATACGTTAGCAACCGATGTGTAAATCGGTTTCAGGTAAAGTACGTTTCACAATAATTCGTTGACTTGGTACCTGCTCCTAACTGCTCTTAAGGGATTACTAAACACCATGTCCATTGCAAAATTTTATAACTAAAGAATCTTTTATCTTTGTTGCACAACTCATTCCATCGCATACGTTAGCAACCGATGTGTAAATCGGTTTCAGGTAAAGTACGTTTCACAATAATTCGTTGACTTGGTACCTGCTCCTAACTGCTCTTAAGGGATTACTAATAAAAGGTGGTTAATATTTCTTCGAACATTTACAGAAAGGTATTATTTATTTTTGTCCAGGAAGATATATTTTGGATTTTTTATTTTTCAGGTAAAATTTTAAATTATTATTACTGACCATCAATAGTAAATCATTAGTAAATGATTTTTGATTTTCTTAATCATCTTGGAAGAGAAAGTGGGAGTTTCGGGGTAATTTGTTTTTAAAATTCTCTCCTATAATTTTAGTTTGTACTAAACATTATACTCTGAAAGTAATTTTGTGTTTATAACTAAGTATGTGGCGTCCTTGGGCAAAAAAAGTGCATTTATCGCCGGATGCGAAACAAATTGTGAAAAATGTGTTTGAAACATTGAATAATCGAGGTTATAGTGTAACCGATGCAGCAGAAGTAACATGTAAGTTAACCAAAACCCCAATATCCACAGTAAAAGATATTATCAATAAGCCAATAAGTAAACAAAAAAAACGAAATGACGTTAATAATACCAAATGTGTTGATGAAATACAAAAAGATATAATCCGACGAACGATATATGTCCTATACCAAGAACAAATGATACCAACCCTAGATTGTATAAAAAAACGGTTACTTAAAGACGACAAGGGAATTATTTGTAGCCGTACAAGTTTGTGGAGAATTATTTCTCAAATGGGATTTAAATATTGTACCATTAATAAAAGACAAGAGATAATGGAGTCATATCGTTTACGAATGTGGCGTTGTCATTACTTACAAGCTATTCAAAAATATAGAAGTGAAAACCTTTCAATTATCTACCTCGACGAGACATGGTATGACACCCATGATACTCCAACGAAGGGTTTTGTTGATTCATCGGGAAATTGCAAAACAAAGGCTCCATCAAATAGAGGACAAAGAATAACAATAATACATGCCGGATCAGAAAGAGGTTGGGTTCCAAACGCTTTATTGTTATCAGCAAAGAATATTAAAGATTCAAGTTTAGATTATCACGAAGATACGACAGCAGAACTTTTTGAAGATTGGTTTGAGAATTATTTATTGCCGAATATACCGGAAAAAAGTATAATTGTAATGGACAATGCAACTTATCATATCCGTCAATTAAATAAAGTACCAAATAGCAACAACAATAAATGGGAAATTCAAAAGTATTTGTTAAAAAATGACCTTTATTTTGAAGAATCGTATACAAAACGTGATCTCTTACAAGTTGTAGCAGCGTTCGGTATTGAAAAAGAATACGTTTGTGATACTATTACTAAAAATATGGGCCACGCAGTGTTACGGCTTCCCTCATATTATTGCATGTTCAATCCTATAGAACACATGTGGCATCAGCTAAAATCCAAAGTTAGATCGGAAAACGTTTCACCCACATTAAACTTAAGTGTTATAGAGTTAATCAGAAATGTGACAAGTAATATTCCCATTGATAGCTGGAAAAATTTGATTCAGCATGTTATTAAGGTTGAAGGTACATATCGAAATGTTAATGTAACTGTAGCACCCTTAGCTATTAATTTAAATGAAGACGATAGTGATACTGAACTACATTTAGATTAAATAGTTGTAAATAATGTAGAATTAGTTCATTTGTTTAATCGCAATTAATAAATAAAGTTAAAATTTATTTTTAAAAAATTTCGTGATTTTTTTTTACAAAATAAATTTAAGTTTTAGTAAATGTTAACTTAGTTTTATTTAAATCAATTTTTTGGGATACCCTGTAGTACAAAATATTTTTAAAATGTGGCCATGATTAAACTACATCTTTTTTATTTGAAACATTTTTTGACAACATCTTCCAATTAGTTGAAATAGACCAAAGCGTATACGTATACGTAAGTTTCAACAGTTTTGTTTAATTTCAATTAATAAATAAACTTAAAATTTGTTTGTTTGTTTTTAAAAAATTTACAAAATAAATTTAAGTAAATGTTACTGTGTTTTATTTAAATCTATTTTGAAAACCGGATTAGTGAGAAATTTATAACCTTTCATTACTAATCCCCTAAGGTCAGGTACCGAGTCAACGAATTATTGTGAAACGTACTTTATAATTTGGGTCTTGACATGGTTTTTATGGTTAATGTTACTAGTAATTTAAATGCAGAAATATTAGTTTTTAAATTTAGTACTTTTTAAATCTTGTTATTTAGGGTTATTTATTATATTATAACATTAAAATTTTGGAATTCTTTAAAAAATCTTCCCATTTATCAATTACCTATACACATGACATTTCACAAATTTTAAACGAAATAAACTAATAAGTTTGATTTGTTTTTTTTTATAGTCACTTACCAAAAAATGTATAAAACAGGTTATATAAAAATATACAGTGCAATTACAATTTGGTTTTTTTTTATGTTTTTAATACAGACAAATTTTACGTTTACGGAAGATTATGCAACATGTTTTAGGAATACATTATAATTATTAAAATAATTAATTGTATGTATAAAAACCAAAAAAAAAATGTAATAAAAAATATTACCTACCTAGTGAAGATTTATAGGGTGTACGGTATTTGCAATAATATAGTAAAATAGTATTTTTTTTAGATATAATACAAAAAAATCTATAGAACATTTAAATTGTTAACATTCTTTGATTTTTTAACGGTGATATATCATAACAATGTATCATAAAACTATAAATATTTTAAATCCTTACAGAAACAACAATAAAAAAATGCAATAACAACGGAACACAAAACTTTTGGTCCGATTCCGACTCTATTGGCAAAACATACCTGGCTGTTAAAATTTTGCGCCAACACTCTTAAGTAGTGTTAAGACTAGGCCAAGTATGAAATTAATAACAATAATAATAATAATAATATTTATTTTATTTTATTACTCATTCTTTACATTTTTCTACACTAAAACAATACATAATTAAAAATATAATAAAGGTAAATGAAGTAATAAGCTTAGGTTTCGTTGAGACCTGTCTGCGATAAATCTTTTCATCTCTTTCATTTCATTTCATCAATAGAATAACTATGCTATGTTATAATGAATAATATTCACAAACAATAAATAATAACAATGACAATATAATAACAATAAAAATAAAAAAAAAAAAAAAAAACAATTTTAAAAAAAAAAATATGCAAAAAAAAAAAAAAAAAAAAAAAAAAAAAAAAAAAATTAAAATAATAAAAAAAAATTAGAAATAAAATTAAAAAAAAAAAAATTTAAAAAAAAAAAAAAAATAAAAAAAAAATAAAAAAAAAAAAAAATAAAAATAAAAATAAAAATAAAAATAAAAATAAAAATAAAAATAAAAATAAAAATAAAAGTAAAAATAAAAATAAAAATAAAATTAAAAATAAAAAAAAAAATAAAAATAAAAATAAAAATAAAAATAAAAATAAAAATAAAAATAAAAATAAAAATAAAAATAAAAATAAAAATAAAAATAAAAATAATAATAGTAATAAGATATAGCAATATTAGAGCCTAAATGTTATTATTAGCCCAAGGGATTATCCTAGATGTAATTCCCTTCAGTAAAACTGTGCAATGATATAGAAAAACCAGAAAAAAGCTATATCATGCTGATCTTTACAATTACAACAACTTAATATATCTGTGTTACAATTACGCCTTCTTCTTTATGTTAAAAAAAACTCAATTCAAAGTAAACAAATTGATAGTGGAGAACTTTCAAGATTTATTTGTTTATTAACTCTTCCCTTAAATAGGTATACGATGTTGTATACTGATATCTGGTCACAAATGACCAATTATCAGTTATTCTCTGACCTAACTTAATAACAACAATTACTTAAATCTAAGGGCATACCCTATGGCTTACTCTTATTATATCTATCAACTAATGCACTACAACCAACATGCAATACCATCACAGCACCATGCTCTACTTTTTACACTAAACTGTTACACATTTACACTAACTCAAATGGTTTGGTTCTCATGAGTCTTCTCTTTAGTTCAGTGTTGTCAAGAAGCTAGATTGCCTCGACATTCACATGACTATGCAGCCTCTGCTCGTGAATTGCTGCTGTTCTCTTGATTACTTCGGTCACAGTTTCCATATCCAGGTCCTGATGGAGGTTGTTGTTACGGATATACCAAGGAGCATCAACAATGTTCCTCAGTACTTTGTTTTGAAATCTCTGGATAATATGTAGGTTACTAGCCCCAGAGTTGGCACCCATATACCCATACTAGCCTCAGTACTTGTTTGTAAATGGATAATTTGTTATGAATGGATAATGTAGAATTTTGTCCAATCATCCAATACAATTTCTTATACCTCATATCTAGCTCCCCTCTTTTCTTTTTGACATGTACTTTCAGCGCAGCCTCGCGTCTAGGGTGATGCCCAAGTATTTTGCTGATTTATTCTAATTGGGAAATTTTCTATTTTTTTATTTGTGAAGTTAATGTGTGCCGATTTAGACTCATTTAATTTTATTCGCCATTTTCTGGTCCAGGTATGTATTGTATTTACTGAGAGTCGCTTCTTCTCTAGCGCTCCTATCGCTAGTTTATTTACAATTTTAAAATATTGATCCGCTGGACGTCTTTTTATTTTAAAGTTCTTCAAAGAAAACTTAATTTTGTTTTTTATTACCAATGTGTAGTCATTGGTGTCTATGAGTGAGTGTGGATGTTCAAGTAGGTGTTTTTTAATCTTGTATATAAGCCAAACACAAAGAAATGTTGAAGTAAGATTCAATCACACAAACATATAAGAGCATAGTAACGGACGGAGGCTGTAAACCTTAACTTTACAATTGTCATCTGAATACCGTTAAATCAAAGTAACAGTGTGGCATTATGAAAATACCTTTAAATAAAAGATATGTGGGCCACCCAACCTGTCAAAGTCACGTGTTCTGGAATGGTTAATAAAATTATTCCAGCACGAAAATAACGTTCACAATATTTTCTCGAAATAACAGAGAAATTGAACAAACAGTACCAACTCTTGACCCAAGCCTGTTAGATATGACATTCGACTCCAAATACACATGGAGAAATCACATTATAGACCTTGTGATAGTATGCAAAACAAGATTAAATATTATTAAAGTTCTTACAACAGTGGGGAGCAGATCAAGAAAGCCTTATAAGAGTGTATAGAAGTTTTATCAGTCTGGTCTAAAAGTAGCCTAAGAGTAGATTAGTCTAAGGGTATTGAGAACGACGCCAGTGCCTAGCATGCATAGGAAAAACGTCTTAAATTTAAAAGAATGAAGCTTTCTATCATATATGCCAGCAAGAACCGGGCATCGCTTCTAAAACCAATGTACCTCTACACATAGTGCAATAAATCACATCTACGAAACACACCTAACACTTCCAAGACCACTTAAAATTAGGCTACCGGGCTATCTATCCTTAATTTGGGCAGAACTAATTCCAATCTACAGTAGAGCACCTAATCCGTTACCACCATTATGGAATTATTACACTCCGACAGCAAAAACACAGCCAACAGTACAGACAGTTCCTCCTTGAAAAAAATAGTAAATACGAGGGTTGCCAGTTATATTTGAAGTTATACGTACTCTGAACGTTTTCGCTATTTGTGTTGTTTACAGTAAATTAAAAGATTCATCTCGCCCCAAAAATAGAATTAAATTATGAACATTTTCGTCCAACATCAGTTGTTCTTCCGAAAACCATTGATGCTGTGCGCAAACTGATATTGCAAGATCATCATGTGACCTATCGCGTGAGGTTGAGACATTAGTGGGACAGCGTACATTCAATATTGCATAAATATTTGACGGTCAAAAAAATTTGTTCGCGTTGGATCCCACACAATTTGTCAATCGCTCAAAAAAAGGTTCGGTCGATTGATCGAAGGAAATGCTCAAAAAATACGATCGCGGTGCTTCGAAACACATCTATGACATCGTGACAGGTGATGAATCGTGGATTTACGCGAGTTAAATTTTTAAAGTAGAAAATATACTTTTTAAAAATTTTATTTTAACTTAGGTGACAACTTATTACTACAATCGTTAAAAGTGAACTGAACTAAAAAATGATATAATTACAAAGAATAAAAATGCTGATTTTGATTAAATACAATATTCGTGTAAAACAGGATGTTAACATGAGTACAAATGTTTTTGATGACTTTAATAATATAGTATTACAAATAATATAACATCTTCTCGTGGGAAGCGTCCAGTCAGCAAATACATAGTTATGTGTCTATATGACTCGCGTATGTAAACAGCAGTCGACTGTATGGGTGTTTCAAGATGAGCCCAATCCAACAAAAGTTGTTCGCGCACGAAGGACTTCCAAGCAAATAGTCGCCTGTTTTTTCGGAAAAACTGGACATGTCGCAACCGTACCACTAGAACAACGCAGAACAGTCAATTATGAGTGGTACACAACCATTTGTTTGCCAGTTGTCTTCCAAAAAATCAGGAAAAACTACCGCCGAAGACGGATCACTCTTCACCACGACAATGCGAGCTCCCACACATCGGCTCAAACAACTGCATTTTTGAGCACCAAAAATATCGATTTGATAAGTCATCTGCCGTATAGTCCTGAATTGGCACCGAATGACTTATTTTTATTCCCATACGTAAAAAAGCAAAATAAGAGGTCAACGTTTTTCGACACCTGAAGAAGCGGTTGCTGCATTCAGAATACATGTTTTGGAGATACCTCAATCAGAGTTGCAGAAGTGCTTCGACATTTGGTTCAAATGCATGCAAAAGTGTATAGATCTTCATGGGGAATATTTTGAAAAACAATAAAGTGATTTTCGATTATTAATATATGTTTTTGTTCTCTAATCCCGAAATATAAAAGGCAACCCTTGTATGAGGACAGAATCTTCTATTGACGAGCAAGCGGAACGGAAGACTGTGAGTCTGATACCGTCAAATAGAAGATACCAGTGTACAATTACCATTCTTAGAATTGGAACATAAATGCCTCACATGTCAACCGTATCACCAAAGAAGATCCAAAAAATGTCAACTTTGTGGGTGCAACCTGATCGTGTTCCATATCCTAGAGGAATGCAGACACATCTCACGCCAACAAGAAACCAGTTCAACATTCCAGGATTTATCAATATTTTAGAATCAACGGACAACTGTTTAAAAACCTTTAAATTCATCAAAGTTATTATTGCATGTCAGTATATATAATGAAACTTTAAAAATTAATAATGTTCTATTTACATCATTATACAGTATGATGCAAATGTATGGAATAAATTCATTATTTCAGAAAATCTTAAAACACGTCAATTTTAATTTTTGAATGGCCATCAACTGCTATAGATGTGTTGGATATTACGTCATTATGGTGTAATGACGTCATTGAAGATTTTTTTAATTACAAATCTAGGTCACGTGACAGCTCATTTGAAAGGTTAGGTTAGGTTATTGCCTTTGCAACATTTGAATATTTATTTCTACAGGATTAATCAAAACTGTTGGTTTATTAATACAATTAACTTAGAATAAATGTTTACTTAAATACAATTAAATTACAACAAATGTTCAAATTGCCGACCCTCAGCAATGATACAATGAGAAAGGTGAGCAGTAAATTCTTTCATAACGTTTTCGAGGACTTCAGGTGTTATTTGTGCAATTTCCGTTCGGATTCGCTCCTTCAACTCTTCTACATTATTCGGTCGATTTTAATATACTCTGCTCTATAAATATCCCCACAATAAAAAAATCGCCATAGTGTGGGGGAGCCCCATCCTGTTGGTACCATAAATCATTTATATTTGAAAATAGCTGATTCAGCTGTGGCAACAGATATTTTTGAAGAAATTCCAGATAACTAGCAGCAGTTAGGTTTTCCTCAAAAAAATATGGCCCTACAATTTGATCGTTTATATTGCCGCCCAAACATTCACCTTCTCGGGATATTGTGTCCTATACTCTTCCATCCAATATGAATTTTCACTTGCCCAATATCGACATGTCTGGCGATTTACGTGACCGTTCAGCATAAAAGATGCTTCATCTGAAAAAAGTACCGGCCATTCTTCCGCAAAGTGACTCACCTTGTAAATGAATAGAAGACCCATTATATATACTCTATATATTTAAATATATTGTGTCTAGTAACAATTAGTGCAAAAATAGCGATTTTCTTTCAAATTTGTGATATTGGAAAATTCACTATTTTCACATCAAAATGTGAGTATTTGGTTAAGTTAGGTTAGGTTAGGTTTAGTTTAAATATGTTTTAAAAATTAAAAATAGCGATTTTCTTTCAAATTTGTGATATTGGAAAATTCACTATTTTCACATCAAAAATTAAGTATTTGGTTAGGTTAGGTTAGGTTAGGTTTAGTTTAGTTAGTGTTTTAAAAATTTTCTTCTTTTCTCGATTTTCATGCTTATTATTCATTTTTCCTCAAAATAAAATCTCGATTCGTTCTGTTTCTGTTAGTTTCATTTTTGTAAATGCTGTTATTAATGTCGGTAAAAAACTCGAAGAATAAAAATTTGACGTCTATTATTTGACATATTCACAGATCATTGACGAATAAAGACCAGTCAATGACAATATTGATTTAAATATTTTTGTAAAAATAATTCCGAGTAGATACTATATTAGTATCTAACCTAATCTAACCTAACCTAACCTAACCTAACCTAAAATAACCTAACCTAACCTAACCTAACCAGTCAATGACAATATTGATTTAAATATTTTTGTAAAATAATTCCGAGTACTTACTACAATAATTAATTTCAAATTATAAGCATTGTTTTTATCAATGTATTTTTTTTCGGAACCAACAATAAACATTATTTTGTTCTATTCCCAGTGGTGGTCCTTAGTGTATTTTAGGTCAGTGAATGAATATTTATTGTAATTCCATGTTACTTAACAAAGTTCATAATTTTGGTTAACCCTGTAGAAATAAACATTCAAATGATTACATTGTTGCAAAGGCAATAAGGAGACCTCGATTTGTAATTAAAAAATCTTCAATGACGTCATTACGCCATCACTAATGACGTAATGTCCAACACATCTATAGCAGTTGATGGCCATTTAAAAATTTAAATTGACGTGTTTTAAGATTTTTTTTAAAGTCGTCTGTTTCTGAAATAATGAATTTATTCCATACATTTGCATCATACTGTATAATTTTGTATCATAAAAACCAATGCTGTTATAAAGCGACTTTATCTAAATCATTAAAAAAAAATAGTAATATTTTACACTTTTTATTTGCTTTTGAATAATTTAAAAAAATTTCATTACTCCTGTGTCACGCTTTATTAACTTTCATGTTGAAACAATAATAATAGATAAATTTTCTTAAAGAACTGGAAATAAAAAGGCATCTAGCAGATCAACAATTTAAAATTATTAATGAACAGATAAATCTTTTACTGTTTACTTTGATTGAGTAACATAAATATATTAAGTTATTGTAAAGATCAACATGATATAGTTTTTTCCTGTTTTTCTATATCATTGCACAGTTATACTAATATTAGAGGAAATTACATCCAGGATAATTCCTTAGATTTAATAACATCCAGGCTTTAATATTGTTGCCTTATTACTATCTACTTGGTCTAGTCTTAACACTACTTAAACAGCAAAAATGTAACTTCAATATGTCAATCTGACGATTCTCGTTATAGCAAAACAGCTGTCATTAGAGTTTTTAAAAAGCAATAAAAATGTAAGTTTCGTTAAAAAGTTTAATTTTCTTAGTAAGACAAACTTCCACATAGTAAGGGTTGAGAAAATAATTTTCAACAGATAAATCTTTTTTTCTTAAAAAAAATTTACCCTTAGGTAATTTTATACTTAGGTTTAAACAGAACACATTTTTATGGAAACATTGGGATAAAAGAATTTTATTCCTAATAGAAAATTTCACTTGTTTTTTTTTGGTTAAAATAAATATTTAGTAAATAGAACACTTGACTGTGAAATTATTATATTTAAAATTAGAATGCTTTTAGTATTTAGGTTTTTTTGCCCCATTTATTTTATTTAGTGAATTATTGCCTAGATACACAAAATATTATTTCACTTAAACAGAATAATTCAAAAAGGAAATAAAGTTATTTTGCTGACAACAGCTAATAACTTACATTTACAAAGCAAGGCCTTAAGCAACAAAAAACTATAGGTAAGCTTATCTACGAAGAAATCAAACTCAAAGTACAATAATGTATTTAAGATATTGATAACTAGCAGGTTTAATTTTAAATAAAAGAGGGCCACAGAAAACAAATACAAAACTCAGGAAATATTATTTGTCGTTTTTAAAACGTATTTCGGTACTATATTTATTCGTATTTATTAGATATTAAAAAAATAAAGAAATAGTCTAATTAATAATTAAATATCAAAATAAATATAAATTTCCATTACTCTCTTTTCTCAAAATATGTACTTATTTTTTAGGTAAGCACGATTAATTTAAGTGCGTAGTTAATAAAGGCCAAAAGGGTGAAATTGACACATCAACAAACCATCTTAGTTATTTTTTGTTCGAACGGCACTGACCTTTGTGAAATTTCATAATGTGAGGTCGACTTGCAATGTTGCCATCAGATCCTTCGCACCTGCACCGCACGAAACAAGCTACTGGAGGTCCCGTCGACGATGGCGTCGTGGTGCTAAAACAGGAACGACGTAAGCGTCAGCATACTAGGAGTCCCGTTCAGTTCGTCACACATATTCTGCCTCCACCAGTTTTGCATACCGGGAAATGCCTCACTGCCAATTATATTGCCGAGTAAGAGAGTGGCACATTTATATAATTACGCGCAATATGTACTGGGTGCACCATACTATTATAAATGTAAATGTTTTACAACCTTCGGTCAGCTGAGAAATTATGATAGTGAAAAATACTAAAGTTAAACAATTTCAGCATATTAAAGTAAATAGAATATGAATAAATATACTCCAAAAATGTGCTTGATCGAAATTTTAGATCTCTCATATTATTTTCTATCCATTGTGTCAATTATAACTTATAAAATAAACAAAAAATTATCTTATAATACATGTAATTCCTTATTTATTTCTTTGACAGTATATCTCCTTGCTTAACGACCATTCAGTGTATTTCAAAGTGTGAAATTCAGTCAATAGTATCGGAACTACAATGAAGATATAGCTTCTCCATTGAATACGGCAAAAAATAAAGCAATTCCACAATTTTTGCACTAACAGGGGTTATTTTATCAATGAAAATACCACAATTGCGAAGCTGGCAGATATTTTGAAAGATTATGCCTGTAATATGCGGAAATTGGATGATACAGACTATAAAGAATCAAATCAAAATACACTGGAATACTGCAAGAAAGTTGTTTGAAAAGTTATGGAAAAAAATTTATTTGATGACCTACACTTTAAAGGTGCAAGGAACTAACGAGATTGCAAAAGAAAGCAGTTACAACAGAAACCGGATAAACGTAATGCTGCTTTTACTAAGGAGGAACGGTCTTCTCTGCAAAAATGTCAAAGATTTACCTGCAGGCATGCAGAAGAAGTTTTTCAATATCGTTGCTACCGTTGCTACTGTAATTTTTCTTGTTAGTGTTCACAATCCCAATGCAAGAAAATACAACTCGTTCTGCGGACGTGTGAGCACAGTAACTACTCACGTACCAATACAATTTGCTCCTTGGTTTATAAATCTATCAGACACTATTTTTTCAAATAATGAAAATAAATTTTTAGATAAGGATTTAAAATATTGCATAACGCCCATATTTACTAATAACATAATGAAGATTTTTATAAGTGCAAAATATAAGAGATTCTGAAATAGCTTTGTGACCTTATTCAAAGAATTTTATTCATGAGTAGTAATTTTGATAATTTGACTAAGTTAAAAATGTTATTTTTGAATTAATAGATCATTTTAATTGGTTAAAATAATTGATTTTATTAAAGACATTGAAAATAAAACTTTTTAAACAAAACTTTCACTTTTAAAATATTGCTTGTTAAACTCCATGATGATATTGATTAGGTAATGTTAAAATCATACCAAGTATGGAAGTAATAGACATAACAATATTATACGTTTTTAGAATATTTATCCGGAAAAGTGAATAAATGGTTAAAAATAATAAAATTACCATATATAGACCCATTGTTTTCATTGAAAAACTTTCCACTCCTCTGTTTATATTAACAAGAAGTAGATAGATACTTAGACTTCAAAAAAAATGCAGAATTAATTTTTTAACTCTTTATTGAGTAATTCATGCATCTTATTATAATATTACAATATTCACAACCCTAAATAAAATCTTCAGACTTTTCGCCACATATTCATAAAAATTTTCAGTGAAATCTTCAACGGGAAGAATGTTTGTAAGTAGTAGATAATATGTTTTTCTCCAATAATTTAGCTCCTAAAAGGGTAGAAAATGAAGTTCAAGAATTTATAAAAGTCTACACTATTCTTCCACTTTGAACTGTCACTGAAATATTTATGTAATTTTTACGATATTCTGTAGAATTTAGATTTACCAATGACCGGCCCAGGCACCGTGTCCCCATCCACCATGACCAGCCCAACCTCCATGACCGAGTCCCCAAGCACCAACGACACCTGAAAAAGATATTTTCAATGTTTACTTAACTAGAGATACAAAATAGATTGATAAATGTTTCTTACCAACAGCTGGAGCGGCGACGGCAGGAGTAATAACAGCGCCATGGTTTACAGGTCCGACAACAGCACTTGGTCCAGCTACAGGTCCAACAACAGCAGCACCAGCGTCACGTGGCCCTACAACCACACTTGGTCCGGCTACGGGTCCAATTACTGCAGCGCCTCCAGCATGGGGGCCAGCTACAACGGCTCCATGAGCGACAGGTCCAGCTACAACGGCTCCATGAGCGACAGGTCCAGCAACAACAGCTCCATGGGCAGCTGGCCCAGCAACAACAGCTCCATGAGCTACTGGACCTGCGAGTATACCTCCATGTCCCCACGCGCCATAACCCCAGCTAGGAGCAGCAGTAGCTACGGCCAATGTGGCAAAAAAGGCAATGACCTTAAACAAATAAATTCTTTATAAATTTGCAAATATGAAATGGTAATAAAATTAAATTATCAATAGAAAAAATTAGATACATAATTCATTTCACTATTAAAAAAAAGAAGATTGAAAGGAATTAAGGGGTAACCTACTGATTAATCTCAACTTAAACCTGTCAAAATAATTTTTATAATTTGATGTAACTGTACTCTGTATTTTCAGTTTTTTGTTTAGTATTCTTACTATTTTTTATAAAATGAAAAAAATTAAAAAATTGTGTTATTATAAGAATAATAATAATTTCTTACCAAAGTGTTCATGTTGAGATCTGTATGAGAAACAGTACACATACAGTACCATTCACCCCGTTATATATACATAGTACTCGACCTTCCCTGCACCTTTTTTAAATTAATTATTGCTTTAAGTATGTAAGAGAAATGATAAAAAATATTACTGGTTACGCCTAATACCGGACATGAAGTTAATATATTCTATTGTAGCAATCAGTATTTGTTGTTATTCACCTATAAAAGCATAAATGTGCATATTACACCAAAGAATATTTTAATTTTAGGTTTTTTCGCCTATAAAAAATTTGACATGTGTTATCAAAAATTCACCAAGTAAACGTTTAAAATCCAGGATAATTAATATACTACTCAGACCACTTCTTATTTCTCATTCCCTTTTAATTTAAAACCTAATGTTTCAAATTAGTGTATTTACTTACTACCACTATTTTTTTTATAACCACTGCATTTTGTATATTTTGATTATATATTCAGTTTTAGAAAATACAATATGCATCCCTTAAATCTAAAAATATTTTAACAAAATTAATTTGGCGAAGTGCTCTTATTTCAATAAATATCAAAAAAATCATTAAAAAATATATCAAGGTTTAAAGTCAAGCTCTTTTAAATAAACTGTTGTATACAAGATGTCACTTAATTTAAAACATTAGAAAAATTTCTCCTACATGGCCGTGATTTCAAATCCTTATTTATTTTTTAATGATGATCAATTTTTTCAAATAAATTTTTTTTATATTTACCGAAACAAGGACACTTTACTCGAAATCGAAATAAAAATGTTTAATGCTCCTACTAGTTCACCCGTTTTCGCCACATTTTATTATTGCATTTTCAGTTTTAAGGGATGCACAAACTTTTTTATGAAGAAAAATTTTTTTATATTCATAATAAATAAGTTTCCCATGTGGTGTGGATTTTGGGAATGACGCAATATGTTGTAACTTGATGATACCTTTAGAATTTAATATTAATTCATAGGTCTAGCAAATAAAAAATATTTTTGATTTCTTATTTATTAAAAAGGGTTAGATCTACATCCTGCTATTTGTGCTCTAGCCTTGAATTTTTTAATGTGGAACGACCTTTATTAATGTTAATTATTATCTGTACACTAGTATATCACAAGACTGTTATACGCACATAGGTATTTAAGTTAATAAATTTCAATTCAATTCATGACGTGTGTAAAATTTTACTATAAAAATAGGTAGATATTAGAAAGGAAATATGATTTCAACCTGAATTAACTAAACATTCTGTATAACGTCACATTATTGTGACATCACTGTCACCATTGCTTGACCTAAGTCATAGCATTATATCCAAACAAACTGTGGCCTTATGATAGTTAGTTTGCATTGAAGTTTTTTGTATTGTAGATTTTCTTGTTTTTTGTGGAATTTTTGACATTATAGTGCTATATAAACACATTAGTATCATTAAGGAATAGTTTGATTTATATTTAAAGAAGTTTTATTTTGTTCTAAGGTGAGAAAAAATTAAAATAATATTACTTACCCTTAAAAGCAAACTTTAGTATATAAAACAAAATAAAACTTCTTTAAATACGATTCTAAATATTCCTTAACGATACTAATGTGTCTATTTAGCACTATAATAACTCATAAATAAGAAAATACATGAAAATACATAATATAAAAATCTTCAACACAAATTAACTACAATAAGGCAAAAGTTTGTTTGGATATAATGGCGACAGTGACGTTTCTAATAATGTGGCATATTAAATATTTACCTGTATTCTAGTGAATATAATCCAATATTTTTCAACATACAGAGAATCAAATACAAAATATGACGATAAACACACAAAAAGTGTCACGTTCCTTACCTGAGCGAGCAACCGCTAGAGGCAAGATTGGCCCAAATGTCAGTTTCGCCTCTTCGTGCTGTGCCTGTATCCAGTTTGCAGAATTATCAGATGATACAGCTTCTTCCAGGGTCATCGCATCATCGTGTGCAAATAAATATACATGTTAGATTAGACTTGAAGTGGCTCATTGTCTTATCCCACTGGGACCTTTGCAGATATATTGTGGTCCTCCCTATATTTATAGCTCGCTATGTTTATAGCTCCCTATATTTATAGCTTTACCCTTTTTATTAGACTTATTAGCCGCCTCTTTTGCAAAGCTCTGTCCTCAGTTTATCTTTTCCGAGTAGGTGAAACATCACCTTTACTAGGCATTCGCACTTACAGAGTATGTACTCCGCTGTTTCGTGTTCTTTCTGGCAGAACCAAAAGGGCTGTCATCTGCCAGACCATATGCGTCCTTAGCCTACAATGTCCAGTCAGCATTCCCACCATCATTCTCGTCGTTTTTAAGGAATAGTTTAGCTTGTCTTAGTCCTGAGATTTCATGTCACCAGCGCAACGCCTCTTTGTTTATCCATTGCTGGATGCTCTCTTTAATAAGGCATCTGGCAATTCCACAAAAAGGTTCTGGTTCTATCATGCTCTCTGCTTGGCTAATCCATCAGCCTTTTCATTACCTTTTATTTCTATATGGCCTGGCACCCAGACTAGGGGGTCTACCCAGTATGTTGAGGGTCTTGCGACACTACCACGCCAAACTTGACGATGTGTGAAATGAGCTTATCGCTTTTAGTGCTGCTTGGCTATCAGGTAGCTGACTCTGGCTTTTTGCCTTCGGTCTTATCAACTTTTCTAAACAACATTGCAAAAGACATGTCTTCCAAGGCTCAGACAGATCGTGATCTCTTGTACCCCACATTTTCCGGCACCTACTCCAGAGTCTGTTTTAGAACCAAATGTGTACCAGTTGAGATTCGCTGTCAAAGAAAACCCTGCTTCCCAGTACTTTCTCTCTGTAATGATTACAATGTATTAATTTTTAAACTATATTGTGGGGTAATCTGATCCATTGGCATTCCCAGTATTGGATCTGTCCTTATTTTTTCATATATCTTTTTGTAGACCTTACCGTGTAATATGCAGATATGCAGTGGTGGTAGCCTTAGTATTACCTCCAGGGCTGCAGTTGGCGTCGTTTTCATGGCCCCTGTGATACTTGAGAACGGTTGCCTTTGGATACCACTTAACTGCCTCTTCGCTACAACCTGCAGTGTCCTGGACAACCAGACTGCTGATCCATATGTCTCACATTTGCCTGCACCTTCCCAGGCCCTGGCTTTGTGTGTGAATATTTCGATATGAGAATTCCATCAAAGCTTCTGGTCAAAGATTACCCCTAGGTATTTAACTTCAAGGCTTAAAGCTGTATAGGAATCTATTTTGGAAGCCTTGGAAAAAATTCTAGAGGATGGGCCACAGGTGAGGTTAAACAAATGTACCCATACACCAGGGTACTTGGTTATAGCGTGCCCGGATAGCTACAGCGCATAATGGCTAAGAGACGTAGTTCCGAGTCTTGAACCTTGTAAAAACGCAAGCCTCCAGGCTAAAGTTGAGAGAGAAATCCCAAGGCCGTGCGCTTGCACTGTCTACATTTCAGATGAGCAGGGCAAGAGTTTGGAGGCTGAGAGGATACTTACTCGATAAAGAGCTAAACACTTCTGTGGACAGTCTGAGGTAAGATCTCTTAAGTGTTTTGAGGAGCTCAAAAAACTAGACATATGTCCCTACTTTGAAATAGGAAATATCAATTTCCGGGCCAAGGAGGAGGAGCAGTCAAAAGGGAAGGAGGAGACTGGGACCTCTGGGACGCAAGGTGTAATTGCCAAAGTCCCTGGGACCAAGACCAACCGGAGTCGCAAGGTCAAGTCGAGCAGTGCTCCGAAAGTGGGGAGGGCGCCAGTCCGCTCAAAAGGCTTAAAGCCAAAGAACCGAAGGACATCCCCTCTATGGAAGGGGTAGAGGTCACGGACTGGAATTCCGCACATTCAATCCGATAGATTTAGCTTTATTGCAGGAACCTTGGCTCTATAAAGGGCAAGTTACAGGTCTCAAACCACAACAAGGTAAAGTATTATATAATGTAACCAGGATGAAACCACGATCATGTATAATATATGGAAGTAGGTTAAACTGTAAACTAATTCCAGTGCTATGCACCAGCCGGGCACGTCAACGGGCTTGGTCCTGGACGACCTTAATAGATTGCTTTCAATACCTTCGAGATGGTTTCAAAACCGTTGCGTTGTTACAAGGGCTGAGGTATACGGCCCAAAGCCAAGGACAGAAGTCCAGCTATGCATAGGGAAGTACGCGACCACTCATCGACTAGGTACTTTGAAGCCTATATTTTGCAACTTGTGGGCAGTAGAAATAATCATATTAACATACTCTTCTATATTCGAGCAACTATCTATGCTAGTATTAATCAAACCTTTTGACAGGCAACCTTTCTCGGTAACCCGGAGTATTCGAAAGTTTTTTGCAACCTTGTCCACACTTCCTTCGCAGTTTTAGCCTTTCCATATAGTTGATTGGATCAATGAACAGGATGATTTTAGTGCGTACCTTTTTATCCTTCTTCTCATCAACTAGGATTGAGTCGAGTTTCATATATGACCATAATAATAACCTTCATGTTTTAAATTTGTCTTCACCAACTTCCAGCATGAATAGTTCTTGCGGCCGATCAGTTTTTCTATGTGGACGTTACTCTTTTATACAGAAATGACCGGGATTCACCATAAACTGAACTTTTCTTAATAGTGTTTATATTTTCAACTGAGCTTTAAATTTGTGTTTATCAAGTTTTAAGATGGGTCAGTGCTACCGGCCATAAAGAAAGGAAAAATTAAGTTTTTCAAAATATGGTAGTTTGTTTCAGACCTTTCTAGAGAGTGAGCATTCCTTAGTTTGTTCAATCTGAACAAGAAATATGATCTTTCTGTAAAAAAATGTCAAATTAAAACTTTTATAAAAATAATTGTATGAGTTGCATTAGTCTTCTATATTACTTATAGAAGTGAGTTTTTAGGTGTGTTATGACTGAATTATTATTTTCTTAAAAATTGATGTAAAATTTTAATAAGTGCAATTTGAGTATAATAACAGAAGCAACAAAAAAAGGAAAATTACTGAATATTATAATATTACATATTAATAAGTATTACTACAAGAATCTGTTGCACGCCCGTTGGCCACTGAATTGAATTATTTGCGTGTTTAGCGCTAGGAGTTGTACATAGTGGTGATTGGCGCATATAACAATAAGAGTTAAACGTAAATGAAATAACGTTTCTAAGTTTCAATTAATTTCACCAACTCTTCCAATGACCATTTTACTTTTAATTTTTATGGAGCCCATGAAAAAAATTAAAATGACATTAAGCTAATAGAGTTTTTATTTCCTTAAAATAATTAATTATACTACATGCAAGATCTAAACTCGTTTAAATCCTAATTTTTAACAGGACTAAAGTTTTACTGGTGCGTAATATTTCACTTTCCATACTAGTTAAGTAATACACTATATCTGGTTAGGTGCGACTAGCGGGGGAAAGCCCCCCGAAAATATTGATAAAGTTTCAAATATGGAATTTAGTAATACAGAACTCCCAGAAGACTCCCTGGAAGACGAATTTATAAAATTCGAAAAAGAACAGATAAGATCCATAAATAAAGATGCTGAAATAAACTAAACTAATTCAAACAAAAAAAGTACAACAGAAATTACTCAATTAATTCTGCTGATAAAACGGTCGCAAAAAATAAGGTGCAATATTCATACCAAGTAAATGATTTAGGGTCTTTCCACATTTATTTAGAAAACAACTCTCATGAATTTAAAGGTATATATACAAAGTGACATAAAAATCTGAACACCAAGATTAATTGATTTTATTTTTATAAAATTTTGTATAAGTACTTACTGAAGCATAATAAGTAAATGATAATTTCAAAATGATTGCATTGCTTTAAAGCCCTTGTACCTTTAATAATGTGTGGATGCACCCCGATGTGTTACGCATTCTCCAACGCGCCTAGGCACGCTTCTGATCAGGTGTTCAATGTCCTCCAGGCAACCACCAACTCCTCTCGAAATTCTTCTAGAGTCTGAGGAGGACATTGCAAACCCATCATATCCCACACGTGCTCAATTGGGGATAAGTCGAGAGATCTTGGTGGCAAAGGTAACAATGTGACATCATTATGTTGAAAGAAGTCAAATTTATTGTACTAACCCTTACTTTTTGGACGTCCATCTTACGAAGAATAATAAAAAAAACTCTTGTTTTAACTTAACTTCCAAGTTTAATTGAAGAAATTTGGTTTAAAATTATATTATGTAATTTTAAACCTAATTTCTTCAATTAAACTTGGAAGTTGAATGAAAACAAGAGTTTTTTTATTCTTCTTCGTTGAAATAAGTCTATTGCGACAAGATGGGGTTCTAGAACTTCTTGGATATAACGCTGTGCGTTCATGTTACCTCTGATGAAGATTAAAGGTGATCTCGAACCATTAGCTATAGCACCCCAAACCATAACTCCAACAGTTTGATGAACATGCCTTTCAACAAAAAACCGTGGATTTCTCCTTTCACCACGTCGTCTTCTAACTCTCGCTCAACCATCGTGCATGCCTAAACAAAATCGAGACTCGTCACTAAAGACAATACTGTTCCAATCCTTATTCCAGAGTGCACAGACTGCACCACTCAAGACGATTACGTCTGTGTTCTGGAGTTAAAGGGAGGACCCCCGTGGGTTGGGCTACCTATCGGGCGCGTCCCCAGGTGGCGGATAGGTGAACGGCCAGGAGAATGGGGGCCCTGCCCGGGAGGCCAATATGGCCTCACGGTTGTGATCACCGGACTCTTGGTCAGTGGCAAAATGAGTAGGGTGAGGGGAACTCCCCAAAAGCCTTTGCTAAATATGCCACCGCGGACCAGCCCACCCAAGCTAAGGTGTAAGGTATCGTGCCGAGAGCTGAGTGGCCGCAGGGTGATATGCGGTTGTGAACGATCCCCTTGAGGAACAGGGCGAAACCTCATTGTAACTAGCCTTCCTCTGGTAATGCGGGGCTCTGCCAGAGGTGACCAACCCTTTCCCCTGCTACTCGTGGGAACACATATGGATAAACAACAAAAACAACAAACAAACAAAAACAATCCCGAGGATGGACAGAAATGCTCACCTCAATCTAAAGCGGTGACTGGGGATGGTCAGAAATGCCCACCCCAACACACTGCTCAGAACGAGGCTGGACATCGAAGATCACCTCAGGATGAAACACAAAGACCAAGGCGAAAACGCATCTGCGGCGCCGAGGCCAAAAGGAGGAAAAGGGCAAAGGAGGCAGAGGTTGCAACTATAAATGCAACCACCCCACCTCCAAAGGCAGGGGCACTTCCTGAGGGGACACCAAGAAGGTCAAAGAAGCTGCGCAGCGATAGAAATGTCGCTGCACCCTCCCAAACCTTTGCGGAAGCCGCCTTGAGACACCTCAAGGTGGCTATTATAGACGAGACAAACCCGTACGGTAAAATTACCGCAGAACGGGAGAGCCTCGTCAAAACTCAACTGCTGGAGGAACTGGACAAGTTTATCTTCTTCGCCTCCAGCAGCAACACCAAAGAGCCCACGTTTAAATCGTGGACACACTCCGGTGAAATCATCAGAGTGGTCTGTGATGATGACGCTACAGTGGCTGAAAAAGGCCACAAAGACCTCAAGCCGTGGGAGAAAGCATCGCTGGCTGTCATCGGTGTGGATGAGCTCCCAAAGCTTACCAAAGCCTCGCTCTGGATCCCGGAGGACGTCCACAAGACGACATCCGGTGAAAAGGAGAAGGTGCTGGGAAGGCTGAAGGCGCAGAATCCGGACTTGAGGATAGCGAGGTTGTGCACCTTCCACCAAGAGGTAAAAGTTAACCCTTCAGGACACCTCTTCGTCTTCGGAATCGGAGACGAGGATATGGCGGTCCTCAAGAAAAAGGCAATGAGGATAAGCTACACGTTTACCACATTGGCCATAAAGGTTAAAAAGGAGGGTACCTCTGAAGACCCATAGTCCTCGGAAGTCGAGCCACCTAGAGTAGATACTGGCACTGAGATCACCAAGGGTCCCGAAAAGGAGGTCGAAACATCTGTAAAGATGACAGACGACGACCTGACGGAAGAGGCCCCTGACAACAAAGAGGCCGTCGCTCCCATACCGGAGGAGCAGATGGACCTAGAATAGAGTCTCAACCCGAACGACCTCGCAATGGGCAACACTATGTCGCCGCCTTGATGTGTTGGAGGATGCAATAGCTTTGATCCAGGAACCCTGGATATTTAAGACCAGAATTACTGGTTTCGGTAACTTGACTGGTAAGATTTTTTGCTTACCAAGCAATCAGCAATCCAGGACAGCCGTTTACGCTCCCAGGAAATACAGATCCTTTCTGATGGCACAATTCTGCACCTCAGACCTGCGGTTAAAGTGGAATGTCCAGACGGAAAGGGCAAATATACGGCGTTGATACTCGCATCGGTGTACCTCCCCTCAGATGCAGCCACTCTACCACCCACAAGAGAGATGGAAGTGCTAGTGGACCACTGTCTAAACCAGAGAATGGAGCTGATTTTGGGCTGTGACTCAAACTCTCACCACCTGGGCTGGGGCAGCAAGGATATCAACGCCCGAGGTAAGTCTCTTTACGAATACATATACATTCAAGACTGGCAAGTGTCTGATCATATTTCTATGTTAGACCATCGCTGGTTGACTTATACGATAAACCAGGATCTCAGGACCACTGTGAAATCCCGCGATCCGAATCAGAATCGACTCTTAAAAGGAGCTCTGCGGGATATAGAGGCCCTGACTCCTGGCAATCGTGAAGAATTGGAAAGGTACACGTTACCTATACAAAACAAAATAGACATTGCCTATAAGGAATCCTGTCCGATGAGGATGGTAGACAGAAGGGACAACCAATAAATGGTGGTGCCCTGAACTGGAACACCTCAGAAAGACAGCGAGAACAACCTTTAATAAAGCAAAACAAACAAAACTTGAAGAGGACTGGGAAATATATAAAGCCAACTTCAGAGAGTACAAAAAAGTCTGCAGACAAAAGCAAAGAGAAGCCTGGAGAGCCTATTGCGAGGTTATTGAAGACTTTCCGCAAGTCTCAAGGCTACAGAAGGCACTCTCAAGCGACCACCATAGGAGTATCGGCATCCTGACGAGGGAGAATGGCGACAAAGCCGCCAACCTCCAAGAGAGCGCTGAAATCCTTATGGAAACTCACTTCCCAGGTTCTGTCTTCCCGGGAACGACGAACCAGACGGAAGTACCAATAACACCCTCACAATACGACTGGCAATTTGCTAGCACCATAATTGATGAGGACAAGATAAGGTGGGCCATATCGGGCTTTTCCCCCTTCAAAGCACCAGGACCTGACTGTATAAGACCAGCCCTACTACAATGGGGATTGGATATTCTTATGCCGCACCTGGTCGGAATATTCAGAGCTTCATTAGCTCTGAGGTATGTTCCCGGTAAGTGGAGAGAAGTACGAGTGGTGTTTATACCTAAACCAGGAAGGATGGACTACACCTTACCAAAAGCATTGCGACCAGTTAGCCTCACATCATTCTTTTTGAAAACAATCGAGAGGCTGTGCGAGCGGTATATAAGAAATGAAGTCTTAGTTCACAATCCACTTCATCTAAATCAGCATGCATATACTCCGGGAAGGTCCACTGATTCGGCCCTACACCAAGTGGTTAGCAGAATCGAGAGATCACTGGATAATAAAGAATCCACCCTGGGTATATTTATAGATATCGAAGAAGCGTTCGATAAAACGACTTTCCCAACAATCACCCAGCAACTTAACTCCAGGAATATACCCCTGGTGGTAGGAGAATGGATACTCAAGATGCTCTCTAGTAAAGCAATAAGTATAAATGTAGAAGACATTAGTGTGAGTGGACTGGTCATGAGGGGATGTCCGCAGGGAGGGGTCTTATCACCCCTTCTTTGGAACATAGTCCTGGATACCCTGATTAATCACCTCAACAGTAATGGTTTCTACACTTCTAGTTATCTTGCAGACCGGCAAATTTGTGAATACACTGTGCGATAGAGCGCAGAATGGCCTCAAATTAATAGCAACATGGTGTAAGGAACACTCACTTTTCACTAGGAAAAGAAGCTTATCGGGCTTGAAACCCCCCGAAATCTTCAAAAGCAAACTAAACTTCGCTGAAGAGGTGAAATACCTCGGTATTACCCTCGACAGGAAGTTAACATGGAACTCGCACATTCAGAACAGAGCAAAAAGAGCATATGTGGCCTATGAGCAGTGTCGGAGGACAGTAGGACGCACATGGGGTCTCTCGCCCCGTGTAGTCACCTGGATCTACACAGCAATAATAAGACCTATGCTAACGTACGGAGCTATTGCATGGGGACCTAAAACTACAAGCAACGGCTATCCAAAAACTGTATAAAATACAACTAATGGCTTGTCTGAACATCACAGGAGCCATGAGAACAACACCAACCGTGGCAATGGAATTGGTTACTGGTCTGACACCTCTCGACCTGCACGTCAAGGAGGTTGCGTTAATGGCCATGCTACGATTGCGCACGGCTGGTGTAAACCCCGAGGTAGGAATGGGTCAACTGAGGCTGGGCCTGTGGAGGGAGGCACTCACTGCGGTGCCTCTGCTACAGGCGGCCGGTGACGCAATTGAACCCAGGTTTGTGTTTAATAAACCCTACAAAATACAAATAAAACAGAACACTGAGGCGGATGCTGCAAATGCAAGACGCATATACACAGACGGCTCAAAAACCAAGGAAGGATCAGGATGTGGAGTCTACTCCAGATCACTTAGCCTAAGGATTAAATGGGGAATGGGAAAAAATACCAGCGTGGTTCAAACAGAACTGGCTGGTATCTCAATCGCCGCAAAAACATAATAATCTGCACTGATAGTAGACAAGCCCTACTAAATTTGAACAGACAACGTTTTATCTCAGGTTGGGTGAAAGGGCACGACAGGAGCAAAGGTAACCGTATTGCTGACTCTCTGGCCAGGATGGCGGCTGGACTGAAAATTTTGGGACCAGGTGACACCCATGGTTTGACGACATCGACAATTGCGGAACTAGCCAAACGTTACACCTGTACTCAATTCCTTAAGAGATGGGATGAAACCAAAGAATGCAGTCTTGCCATGATTACCCTGGGCGACCCTGAGAAGCTGGATACGAATAAATATTTGGCGATGACCTGGAAGAACCTACGTTTAACAGTGGGATTTCTGACTGGACACTGTCAACTAAGGAAACACCTCCATATTATGGGGCTAGTGGACATACCTCTATGCAGGAGGTGTGTGTGAACAGGAAGATGAAACTGTCAGGCATGTCTTATGTGAATGTCCGGAGCTATCGTCGATAAGAGAATGTGTGTTCGGTGAGTCTTGGCCTACACCTGCCGACATTAAGGAGATGTCCTTATTCAGAACAATAAACAACTAAGGTTGAATTAACTTCCACTATTTATTCTTTAAATGCAATGACAGCCGTTTCGCTATCGATAGCGATAGGCAGGATGGACAATGTCCTAGGAGGGCGACTCCTTGGGAGGATGTACAATGGGCCATATTGTGGCCTCAGTGCTGTGAGTCTATACTCACCCTTTCTACTCTACAGATACAGAGATAGAGGGAGGACCCAGTGTGGTCGGTATAAAAACTGGCCAAAACGTCTGATTCGTCGGTAAACATTTCGCATGCCAATAGGTCTTCCGTGTTCTGCAAACCATTCATTTGCAATGGACCTGGTAGTGGAGAAACGGTCCCCTAAGGCCAATAATCTTAGGCGGCGATCTTCACCGTCTGTTCTTCTACGGGGGCATCTAGAGCCTTCTCGAAGCCATGCCTGACAACACCTAACCACGGTGTCTACACTTCTTTGCACTCTAACTGTAATTTCCCGAAAAGAAAATCCAGCTTCACGAAGTCCCACTATACGACCCCTATCAAACTCACTAAGTTGACGAAATCGTACAGGTCTCCGTTCCCTAGGCATCGTAACCAATCGTAAAGAATGTCAAGAACCAAAATCCGCAAAATTTAGATCTTTACTACGGCTACAATATTCATTTGTGGATTGTTAGTGGATTTCAAAAGAAGCAATTGAAGTTTCAGACACACACCCCGTTTACGTCGAGGATTATAGAGCCAGCCCAATTCCCCAGGTTCATTAAGTGTTTCCTGTTGCTCGTGAGTCGTAGTACCTTTTCATCCGGTCACTGGAGAGTTGTAGTTTGTGGCGCACCAGTTCATGAATATTTTCGATCTTCTTCTGAAGATCTCCGACGTATTCTTCACCGGTCGCTATTTCACCAGGTTTGCTCCCATATATCAAGTCGCAAAGTAATCTACTTTCCCTACCAAAGAGGACTTTCGCGGGTGTCTGACCCTTAGATTCATTGACAGCCGATCGGATAGCCATTAAAAATAGCGGAATATGTTTATCCCAATCTTTCTGATGTTCTGAGACTACTTTCGATAAATAATTTGCAATGGTTCGGTTCATTCGTTCAACCATTCCATCAGACGGTGGATGCATCGCTGTAGTTCTAGTTTTATGGATTCCTAATCTTTTGCAGACTTCTTGAAATAGTTTGCTTTCAAAATTTCTTCCCTGATCTACGTGCAGCTCCAACAGTACCCCAAAACGGCTAATGAACTCGTTCATCAGAATATCGGCCAAGATAGGCCAAGTTACATTTCTTAACATTCAATGTTAGATTGGCCTTTTTCAGTCGTCGAAGGACTTCTTCTAGGTTAGTCAAATGTTCTTTAAAATCCTTACCCATTATAATGATGTCATCTAAATAGACCAAACAAGATTCCCAGGATAAACCTCGAAAAATAGTTTCCATCAACCGCTCAAAGGTAGCAGGAGGATTGCATAAGCCAAATGGAAGGACGGTAAATTTCCACAAACCTGATCCACTAGGCGGTCTTCTCATTGTCAGAAGGATCCATTTCAATCTGCCAGTATCCGCTCTTTAAGTCTAACGTAGAGAAAAGGGTAGAGCCACCTAAGGCGTCGAGAGCATCGTCAATCCTCGGAAGAGGATAACTATCCTTCTTCGTAACCTCATTCAACTTCCTATAGTCAACGCAGAACCGCATTGATCCGTCTCTTTTCCTTACCAATACAACGGGTGAAGCCCACGGACTATTGGAGGGTTCAACTATTCAATCCCGAATAATTTCTTGGAGGGCCTTGTCCGCTTCTTTTTAACTTGAGGCAATCGTCGGGGTATCTGACGAATCGGACGTGCATCGCCAGTCTCAATCTTGTGCTTGACTATGTTGGTCCTTCCCAGTTTACTTCTAGAACCGAAGACAGGTTTATAGCGGTAGAGTAAATCTCTTACCTGCTTCTTTTCTATTTTTGACAAAGATGGGTTTAACCCAGTCATTAATTCCTATATTTCGTTGGTTTTGTCTGATATTCGTGGCTGATATCGATGAAGATGCTATCCTGGGTATGGACGTAATGCACAACTGTTGTTTCTGCTTGGATTTGGGACGAAGGATACTTCATACGGAAAAGGAAGAATTGCTTCTACATCGCAAACATGAAGCTATCGCCCCGT
Source organism: Ophraella communa (assembly GCA_035357415.1). Taxonomy (NCBI): domain Eukaryota; kingdom Metazoa; phylum Arthropoda; class Insecta; order Coleoptera; family Chrysomelidae; genus Ophraella; species Ophraella communa. The sequence continues at coordinate 15,465,179 of CM068985.1, read as the reverse complement.
TGAAACTATCTGACGACATCGAGCTTCCAGCGACGTGCGAATATGTTGTAACGGCACGACTAGAGGAAGTGGAGCCGGATGGAACTCCAGCTATGGTAGAACCCAAGAACCATGATCAGCTCTTGTTAGATCAGCCAAAGAGGTATTTGTTTTATTATCTCATTGATTACAAGGTTTAATTGTGCATAATATATATTACTGTTGAAATTATAACTATATTTACTTAATTACATTTACAATTTCTATATTGTTCACGTGCCTGATTGCTTGGTTGTTTCGAATCTGATGTTCAATTCTCTCGCTGACGGCGCTCTCAACAAGTAGGAAGGCTGAAGCTATGTGGTCTGCATTCCAGGCCGGAGTGTTGTCGAAGTAATAGTGAACACAGTTCTTCTGAGAAATATCACCGAAATCGGAACCTTGGAACCGGTAACGGCCGTGATTCACCAGGTAGGAGCCTTTGAGTTACGAAGAAGGATAGTTATCCTCTTCCGAGGATTGACGATGCCCTCGACGCCTTAGGTGGCTCTACCCTTTTCTCTACGTTAGACTTAAAGAGCGGATACTGGCAGGTTGAAATGGATCCTTCTGACAAAGAGAAGACCGCCTTCACTAGTGGATCACGTTTGTGGCAATTTACCGTCCTTCCATTTGGCTTATACAATGCTCCTGCTACCTTTGAGCGGTTGATGAAACAAGAAGAACTGGTCCATCAAATCCGTGGAGTTGTCAAGCTATGTTTTACAAAAAATATCGACCTTAAGAAGTGAGCAATCCCAGCAAGTAGCCGAACTACGCAATGAAGATACCAAAATGGATGCGATCAACAATGAAACCTCCTATCTTCGATGGAACAACTTCGTGGTCCAACTGCGTCAAGCAATTCGACGCTGCGGCCAGGGCGAACGGATGGTCATCCAGTGAGAAGGCAATATCGCTAACCATAGCGTTGCGAGGCGACGCTTTGAATGTCTTGCATTCCCTTAAGCCCGACGAAGCTGACGACTATGAGCTACTAGTACATCGCCTGGAGATGAGGTATGGTTAGACCCACCTACAACCCGTGTACCGAACACAGCTGAAGAACCGTAAACAGAAAAGTGGAGAATCTATCCGGGAGTTTGAGGCAGAGGTAGCTAGAATGGTTCGATTTGCTAATCTGACAGCAGCAGAAGAGTTCCTGTCAAAATCTTCTTCCTCATTCACGGACTCTACCCTTTATAACAAGCAGCTACATCAAAATACATGCATTCCTCTCGCATCTGTCACAATCATCCGTCACACATCTGTAACACCACCGAATACGGAACTACGAATAGAAATGAAAGCAAATATACTCCCGCCAAAACTTATTAATATTTTTAACACAACCATAGGATGGCGCTGATCGTTGCATCTACTCATTTTAATTGTTCTATTTTTCGGAAGAGGTCTCTCTACTAATACTATTAACTAATACTATTAACAGACTTTAAATTATAAAGACTTGTCAGTTGAAGACATTTATAAAAAATATGTATTTTGTGAGGAACATTTTTCTAGTAACTGTAAAGTTTTAGGTACCAAAAGTGATCTTATAAGAACAGCAGTTCCAACTTTAAATTTACCTGGAAAGTGAATAAATCAAATTGTAATTTATAAAGAAAGAACAACTGTACTAGCAGATCATGCAAACGTTTTTATGCTGAAAGGACTGTATAAACAGTGGAAGCAACCATTAGCTTTTACATTTAGTGAAGGACCTCATAAATCCATGGCATTAAAAAATTTGCTGAAGGTTCTAATCTGCAAATGTCAAAGTATAGGTTTGAAGGTAGTAGTATCGACAGTTTGTGACCAAAGTCAAAATGTCGGAGCTATTAGACTGCTAATGAGTGAAACGAAGGAGGAATACTTAAAAAGAAAAGAGAATAGAAATTTTGGTTTTGTGATCAATGACCAAGAAATTATTCCCATATTTGATGTCCCTCATATTTTCAAGTGTTTAAGAAATAATCTTTTGAAACAATAATCTTTTGAAGCAAAATAAATAAATAAATGATCATTTTTTGATTGTAAACATATATATTTACTTTAGTTTCGTTGAAATGTAGCTGTCTATTTTATCGCAGAGTACTTCTTATTGACAGATAGATGGCACTAGATATAAATTTAAGGAATCTGTATTATCGACAATACTTTTTAACACAACCGCTGCTACTCGATGTCGCATACGGATCTAGACAGTTCTTGCCATATATTATCTTTGCTTGCCATTCTATTCGTAGTTCCGTATTCGGTGTGTAACACGTTGCAATATTATTTCGTAATAGGTATATACATTTCAGAAATTACCTATGTAGGTAGGTACCTATCTACCTATTATGATTTTAATATTCAGCTCAGCAAATGTTCATAAAAATATATTTATTGCGATTTTGTGAACAATTATACAAAAATGTACACATGCAATAGGGAAAGAGAGATTTATTCATCAATTCGGGACCATTAGGAACCTGTTCGGTTATTTTCGTAATTGTTTTCGGTTTTCTCATTCTCCTTCAGCCTGAAGACTAGTCTAGTTGTTCAATGCATAACATAGTGAACATGAGTTTTAAGTAACGAATTGCTTATGCAGATGACCTAGTGATTCTGCAAACGGGAAGGTTCGAGGAAACACTCTGTGCTAGAATGCAAGAGGCCCTCAATATCATAGAAAGCTGGTGCAAGGATCACTCACTGTCATTAAACCCACAGGAGACAGAGATGGTCCTTTTCACAAAGAAAATGAGGCTTGTGAACCTTCGGGCTCCAAAACTCCTGAATTAAACTTCTCTGCAGAGGTGAAATATCTAGGGATCACCTTTGACAGCAAGTTAACATGGAACTCTCATCTGGAAAACAAAGTCAAAAAAGCATATATTGCCTATGAACAGTGTAGAAGAACCATTGGTCGTACCTGGGGATTGTCACCAAGGGTCACGGAGTGGATCTACACTGCAATCATAAGACCTATGCTAACCTACGGCGCGATTACCTGGGGAGTAAAAACAAACTTGACCATATACAAAGAACAGCATGTTTTAACATAAAAGGAGGCATGAGAACTACACCAACTAGAGCGATGGAGGTGATCCTCGGTCTCACCCCACTTGATATATATATCAAGGAGGTGGTTTTGATGACCATGCTACGGCTCCGCTCTACTGGTACACAACTTGTAGCAGAATCTGGTGAGTCGAGGTGTGGTTTGTGGCGCGAAGCTATAAACGAGCTTCCAATGCTACAAGCAAATACAGAATCGATTTCACCAAGATATGCCTTTCACAGGCCCTACAAGATAATCATTAATGACAACGCTCAAAATGCATTGGCGACAGGTACTATATGTATCTTCACCGATGGATCTAAGACAAAAGAAGGTTCAGGATGTGGAATTTACTCCAGATCCCTAAACCTAAATATAAAATGGGCAATGGGTTGTAATGCAAGTATAGCTCAGACAGAGCTAACTGCCGTCTCCATAGCCGCAAAAGAGATTACCATAAGAGGAATCACTGGCAAAAACATCCGTATCCTTACGGACAGCAGACAAGTACTATTAGCCCTGAATAGGCCACGGATCACAGGACTAGTATTAGAATGTCACATGGCCCTTACGGAAGCCTGCTACAACAATGTACGAGGGCAGTCCAGAAAGTCTGTCACGTTTTGCGTTGTAGCCGCTAGGGGCGGGGCTATCACGGCTATGTTGGCGTCAGGGCGTTCCTCCGTTCAGTGGCTATCCAGCCGTGCTAGCGGGAGGTTCGTGTCGATCTTCGTTGTTTTTCAATAACAATTTAAAATGTGTGCCCCAATTCAAAATCCCGCGAGGAAAGAAGTTCTTCTTGTTGATTTCTTGGAACGTGGAACAACAATTACCTCTGCGAGGTATTGTGAAACACTTAAAAAATTAAGAAGAGCGATCCAAAACAAGCGCAGAGGAAAGTTGACTTCAAAAATTCTCTTTGTCCACGACAACGCCCGACCACATACGGCAAATCGAACACGAAAAGTCCTGGATGCTTTCAAATGGGAGGTTTTCCCACATCCGCCATACAGTCCAGACCTTGCACCCAGCGATTATCACTTGTTTCCGGGAATGAAGACATGGCTTACTACGCAAGACGGCGTAACCGACTGGTTAACGTTACAGGCGGCAGACTTTTATGACGCCGGCATTTCCAAATTAGTTCATCGCTATGATAAGTGTCTCAATTTGTTTGGTGATTATGTTGAAAAATAGTATTTTAGTTGTACTTTCAAATGTATATAATAAACATGTTTTCTTGCACTTAGTTCTTTTTTTATATCAAAACGTGACAGACTTTCTGGACTGCCCTCGTAGTTACTCTAGGCTGGATAAAAGGTCATGGAATTTCTAAAGGCAACCGCATAGCTGACTCGTTGGCTAGAAAAGCTGCCTCCCAACGGCTCTTGGGACCCGGTAGTCTTGTCAGCTTGCCGGCATCAGCGGTGGTTGACCTAGTAAAGGAACGCTCCCTTGACAAATTCAGGGGAAGATGGGATGAAGAAAAAGGTTGCATACTATCCAAGGAACTTCTGAAATATCCGAATAGCAAAGCAGCCAAGAAATACGTGGCCATGACCAGAAAGGACCTGCGGTTGGTCACAGGTATACTTACTGGCCATTGTCATTTACGAAAACATCTAAACAGGTTGGGTTTATCTGACAGCCCACTATGTAGAGGAAGTGAGCAAGAGGATGAGACAGTTGAGCACGTCCTTTGTGACTGTCCAGCACTCTCTCTAACAAGACTTTCTGTATTCGGCGAGAACTGGCTAACACATGCTAACTTGAGGGAGCTGCCTACAGGCGACGTCATCACCTACTTTAAACAGGTAGGATGGTTGACGAGCCAATAGGTTAGGCTCAATCTCAGAAAGACGTTTTCACTCAAGTTAAATTTTGTCTGCTTTTTATCTAAGCTTCATTTCTTTCCCATACACATCCTTATTAGTTAGTAATTCTGAATAAGGCGTGTACCTACAGTACAGAACGGTTTCATAAAATAAGTTAAGATTTTTGAAGTTATTACTATCAAGTTTTGCTTTCAAAAAGCAAGGGAGAAGAAAGATTTGAACACCTGACCCTTGGCTTATGAAACTGATGGGCTAGGTTAATTATTCTTTGGATTTGAGCGATTTATAAATATGGGCTACCTCATAGATAATATCGGTCTCTTACAATTTTGGATAAATAATTTATTACTGGTACATTTTTATAGAACCAAATTAAAGCAGTCAAAATTAAAAAATGACGAATGGTTCACAAAAGTAGCTTATTTAGCAGATATATTTGAGGACCCTAACAAGATCAATCTTAAAATGAAGGGAAAGGATGCCTCCATTATACAGTTCAATGATTACTTAAAATCGTTGGTGGAAAAAGTCACAAACTGGAGTAGGAAGATAGCACATAATGTACAAATGTTTCATAAACTTAGCAGTACACTAGAAACCAAAAAATCTTGATTTTAACGATTTGATTTAAAAAATTGATTGTTAACTTGAATTATTTGAAGCTGGAGACTACTATATACTTCCGTGGTTTGGACAATATTCAACTCACACCAATTCGGAATCCATTATCTGCTAATTTCGATGTTTATTCTGATTTACCTGATAATTTTCAAGACGAATACATTGATCTGAAAAATGATTCTTTCGCCAATGATGAGTTCAGAGAAAAAACTTTTTTGCCACCAACTTAGGATAAGAGAAACCTACCCTTTCGTCTCAACCTACCTTTGCGAATCTGGACGTTTTACCTTAGTGAATATCAAGACCAAGTCAAGGAACAAATTGAATGTCCAAGATGAAATGAGATTGGCCCTCTCCCAAACTAGTCCAATAAATAGTGAACTAGTTGCTAAGTGTCAACATCAAGTGTCTCATTAGTAAGCCAGCCAATAAAATAGTCAATTTTACTTTTTTAATTGGTTTCATAATAAAATTTGAAAAAATAAAATCTCGCAGATTTGTCATTTAGTTACTTTATTAAAATTGATTAGAATTTTTTTCCAACAAAATATAAATAGTAGGTATCTATACCGATTTTGAACTTTGGGTCGGAGGATACTGGGTAAAAGGTAAATTGGGTTGGGAAACACTACTATAAGTATTATACAAGCAGAAGCAGTAGTTCCACCACTTGAAGACAACTGTTAAGACTAAAATCTCAGCAAAGTATCATAAATTAACAGGATACAATTATTAACACTTCAGGTCCTCACCCATAAATACTGGCACTCCAAAAAACTACACTTAAAAAGTGGGTGTTCTTACCAAATATCAAATTTAAGATTACAAAAGTACATCTGCTTCAAAAGCAATGAAATCTTTGTCTACAAATAAGCAGATTAAATTGAAGGTATAGCACCATAAAAAATAGCTCATACAAAACTTTGTTGTAAGTTTAAAAGTATTGTAAATTACATTACTACAACCAGACACCTAGATTGACACTACAATCATGTCTGGTACAAAACATTAAAACACAAAAAATTAAAAAATAATGTTTAATGCATCAATTTTCTAAATACATATTGTTACATTTTATTTTGTAAATAATAACTTCTTAAGCTAATAGAATCCCACAAGAAACTGTGTTCAATAGTTTCTTATAGAAGGGATTAAAGGCACACAATATTGTGATATTAATGCAGGATAATTAGTGGTGATTGATTACATGAAAATATTGTAATATATAACATTAAAATAAACTAATTTAAACAACAACTTTGTAATATAGCAATAAAAAGTAAAAATTATGGTTTTATAACAAGGATTGAAAATAAGCAAAATGAAATAGATATAACTATAATTTCTGCTAGTAACATGTATACTTAAAAGGAATAAATAGATCAAATTAAAAGAAATTAACTTTTCAAGTTATTTATTTGTAGAGGTTCAAAGCATTGAAATACTGATTCTAATGTCAAATTTTAGAATATTGAGATCTTAATGGCAAACTTGACAGATTAATATATAGTACAGAATAATATTCAGTACTAATTGTTATAAAACAAAATCAAATCTGCGTCTTTTATTGACTGTTGCGGCCAAAAAATAGTAAAATAAAACCAGCTTTATTAAGCCAATACTTTCTGTTATTAGTGCACCTTATGTACTAAACATATACAGGTTAAATAAATGCATTCATTTTAATGTCAAAAATCATGCTTAAACATAAAAAAATTACAGTTGTTAAAAGGTTACACCCTTGCAAAGTGTATATAGTTTAGTTTAACTAAGATTTCTTTGAAAGATACCTAAATAGAAAATCTTCATTTGTTTCAAAAAAGTTTTAAACTCTAAAAATAATTAAAATGATTGGTTTATAAACAAAAGTGAAACTGATTGCCACACCATTATGGCAAATGCACAATCAAAAGTGGAAAGAGACCAATCAGTTATTTTCTAAATACTAGTTTCTTCTACCCCTTGGTATACTCACACAATACAAGAAATATGTTTTCTACAATACCTTAGCACTGCATCATTGCTTTAATTTAACAGCATCTAGTTCAGACATTTTCAAATAAATATTTTGATAAAACAAAAAACTTGAAGATTAACAAATTTAATACTGTATAACAAAGTAAAATAAGTGATCAAGATGCAGTAAAATCAATTTTAAAGTTGCTAAACAGAAACAAGCACTTGCAGAATTATTTGTTAATCTAACAAAAATTATGACACTATTTATAAATTACTTTCTAAATTAAAAGCCATATAATCTAGTTGAGGAAAATATGTAGATTATTTGAATTCATAGAATATATATATGTATAATATATTTTTTACAACTATGTGTTTTACTAAATATAAATATTATCCATTACATAGAGCAATGGATTTTTAACAATAATTATTAACCATTTTTATTAACTGTTAGATGAATACTATAATGTCCATTTTATTTGCTAGATCAACCATTTTTTAAGAAAAAGTTTGCAAAATTTAATTTCTTTAAAATTTCACCTTAAAAAAATTACTTGCTATATAACATGTCCATTTTAGATATTAAAACATTAATATGATTTTTAATTTTCATACATCCAATATGAAAATTTGGTTTTATTCCATTTTGGTGACACAATTTTAAGGTCAACCAATGGAAGTATTATTCAGCTAACATTTGATGTCTGATCTAGCAGAATTTAACTTACTGCTGTGCAAACTTGCGTTTCAGCAGCAGTACATAACCAACATTATTATCTTGCTGGATAATTTTAATCGAAAACATGGCTTCCTCTTTAATATGCTTTAACACATCATCATCCAATTGTACATGGATAGATTGTGGTCCTTCCATGTAAACATCACAAACCTGATTTCTTGGAATGCTTAATAATTTCACCAATTTGTCTACCAATTCCTTGCTAGTATGGGAGGATAAATACACTGCATTGAAGATTGGCGAATTTTCTTTGCAGATGAATAACTTTAACTTTGGTAAAATTGTTCTTAAACAAAAATGATAAATAAACATAAATATGAAAAAAATCTTGATAAGAAATTTCATTAATTAACAAAATATTTGTAGTTAATGCCTAAAATAGATAAATTGTGTAATTTACTTACTTTTGATGAATTGCATTGTGTAATCTAATGCCGTCAGCATTACCACAAACTTGAATAAAATCTTCTCTAGACATCCTCAACATATCATCTCCAGAAAACTTTTCAAATGTTTCTAAATACTTTTCAAACCTATTTAATGTCAACCATTTTGTAGTTTCTTCTGTTGTAGAATATTGGGAAATTTGGATGTTGTTCTAAAATATATAGTCAAATTAAACAATTTCTTAAACTGTTTAAATAGATGAAACATTTAATTCAGAATTTTAAAACCAAAATAAATGATAATATACATAGTTTGTGAAAAGGGAAAATGAGAAAAGCTAATAACTCGGCATGGAGGCTGAGTAACTACTGCTGGACTTTATTCTGAACTGTTGTACACATAAAGTTCTAAACACACACCCACACCTCCTAAATCAACTTGTCATGCAGCTGAAGATCATTTCTAGATAAAATATGATTAATTTGTTGCATTTGGTTGGTATACATACTTACATTAGAATTTGAAATTGCTTTAGTTTCCACTGGATGATTTTGAACTTGATTTTTGCTAATATTTGTTGAAGTATCAGCTTTTGCAATTTGAAAGTTATTACCAATATGTGGGCTGCTGAAAAAGAAAAGAAATGTTAAATTCCAACAACATGGAGAACTAGAAACACATATAAAATAACCAGCATTTAACATGGACATACATTTAGAAATACTTTTTAAAAACAAATATATTTATTGCACTAACCCCTATGTTATTGAAGTTGTTAATATTTAGAACATAGAATAAATTACAGTTTGTTATTAGTGAAAGAAAAATTAATAAACTGTTATTAATTCTGTTTTTTATTAGGCTAGTAGTACTATTAAAAATTAGCAATTAGCAAAAGTTTACCATTATATAAAAACTACTATATATAACAATATGTTCAAGTAGGATATATCTATACTTCATTTTATACAACTGCTATCTTTTTGGTTTTCTTTATTTTCACTGCTTAATATACTCATGGAGACAAACCAGTGTGTGGCAAATAAAATTAGAGCATGACCTATGAGCAAGATCAGACTCTAAAACTGCTTACAAAATAAAATTTAGAATTTAGTAATTTATTCAAAATACATTAATCAACAATATTTATACCATAGTAATAAAGTATTACAGATTATGAGAACAATAAATATTTTTTTATCGTAATTTAATGATACATAAAATATAACATGTCTTGAACTGTTGGTTCAAACAAATTTCAACAATAAAGCAAGACCTAATCAAAATTATAGACCTCCTTCCTGTTTATGACAGTATATTTTTAGATTTTAAGTGGTCATATGAATGTTAAAAATAGATTAATTTATTGAATATTTGTGAATGGTATGCCGGGAGTGTTACAACAACCTGGAATCAATCTATTATTTTTTTTAAATCATGATCAACCCTTAAAATTCGATTAAACAATGAACTTAAATTATTAATATATAAATAATAAATTAAGAAAATTCACCAAATTAGGAGTATTTGTAATCAAATTTACAAAAAATGTTGTTTAATAAACAATCATATAGGTTAGAATAGTTTTTAATAATTAAATTACTGTTTTTTTGGAGACAAGTAGGTATACAATAGTATGGTTTATTTTGATAATTTTGAAAGTTCTTATGACTCATGTGTGGAGAAATAATGTGGAATGTGTTAATGAAAAATTTTACAAAAATGAAATCTAAGAACATATTTTAGATCATTATAAGATTAAGATGTAACATATAAATCAGAAATACCTACATTTGTACAGTCCTCAGATGATGTTTCACATTAGCTGAGTTTTTTTTCATTAAACAACGCAGGTTTGGTGAATTTAATAATTGCAAGTTTGATTTACTTCTACTCCTTAAATGTGGGTGAACACGTAGACTCATCCTTTTTCCAACAAGGGTAAATTGTTCCAAATTACCAGAACAAGCATGGAAAAACTGTGCCTGTACAACACAATCCGTTTGAGTAATAGTCATGGTATGTATTAACAAAAAATAACTATTTTCTTCCCCCATGACAGTCTCAGATTAGGGCTAAAGATGTTCTTCCGTGACAAAAATACAAATCCCTCCGTTTTATAGCCGCTTGGAGGCTAAACTTGTTGTCATCTAACGAAAATGTCCTGCACAATGGTGAATTGGCATAAACGATATTTTTGAAAATACTGTTTTTTAGTGGCATCAAAATATATAAAACTTGCTGCCACCATTCCTGTACCATCAAAATGTTTTAAAAGACCGATCATGAAAACCTTAACACACTTTATGTTCACAAATTCACCAATTTTGTATTACTTTTTAACGCAAGATCATACTAGAAAAACACTGATTTAATTTCAGTAAGACCTTCAAACGCTATTAAATTCACTTATCTATGTTCTCTAAATAAACTGCGATTCAGGCTGTGATCGGATACGGTTCGAATTAACCGGTTTTAGCTAGTTACGCCGGCTTTAATCGGTTAATTGCGGAATGTACAATGTACCATAACACACAGTCTCTGACATCGAACGAATATCACAGAACACTAATGTTGTACAGATATTTTTTTGTATCTCCTTCCCCCACATAGGTAAATTTATTCACTGTCCCAAGATAAATTTCGATACCTGGCTGATATTAGTGTTCTGTGTTGGCCTTCGTATTAAGCACGAACTTCGATGATAACTATCAGAGACGTATTCAAAACAAATTAGCATGAAATTAAAATATTTACAAAAAAACGCAGTTTAAAATGTTGTTTATATACAGGGTGGTAAATTAATTAATTTCAATTTCTTCATAATTTTACAATTGTTTTATTTGCAAAATACTTTTGCCACTTCTCTCAATTTTTATTTCTCGTAAAATTTCTTCTCCACGCTATCTTTTTGTTCGTTTTTTTGATGGTGCCACATTAGTTTTGCAGAGTTAATAAGAATTGATTTAAAGGTGACCGAATGTTTTGTTGGTGAGTCAATGTTTTTCAAATCTATTGGATGTTTTACCAATTTTTTTTACTTTTTTGGCAAATTTTATTTCGTTTAGTGTGTAATGTATGTAATACATACAAATTCTATGTTTTTCAGCTTCGTCTTTTTGTTTTCCTCTTTTACTTTTCCTATTTTTATCTTTGCCAGTAACAGATAATGGTCACTTCCTATCTTAGATCCTCTTCTCACTCTCACATCTTGTAGTTGTTTTCTATTTTCCTTCCGTATTAATTAATAATCAATAATTGAGTTTTCTCCTCTGCTCAGTTCTGCTCTGGTGTACAAATGTAAATCTTTATGGTTATACAGAGTATTTGATACAAAAAAGTTAAGCATTAGGCAATATTCCAGTAGTTTTGTTATTGTTCCTTATCCTTTGTCCATATTTACCTAGTACTGTTGGATAATTTGCATCTTTTTTGTCTACTTCCCCATTAAAATCTCCTATTATATATATAGCAATTCGTTACTCTCATCCATGGCCTCTGATATTTTTTTACAAAACGTATCTTTTTTTGTACTGTTTCATTTTCATTAGGATTGCTCACTGCATATTATACTTCTCTTTCATATGTACAGCCAAAGACAAATGAAACGCACAAGGCAACCACCAAAATTCATAAAAATTCAACTAGTTTCATTTACTTATTATATGCCTGGCAACGCCGATGAAATGTATTAGAAATACGAGTACATCAATTGTGACCGTAATAACGTAAATCTATCTATTTGGAGGGGATAGCAGACGTTTCAACGATACATTTAGGCAAATTTGGTTGATTCCACAGTTTTAGTATTAGAAGTGACTATAACAATAATTATTGTTATAGTCACTGGTATTAGTCTATGGTTAATTGTGCATATTTAGAGAACATTGGGCCGAATATTAAATAATACGTCTACTGTGTAGTTTTCATAGTTTCTAAGGGATTTTTACATATTCATTTTCTGGTTCAACTATTTTGCATTGTTATAACAATCAAAATTTTCGTTGCCTGGGATTTAGTAAATAGATGTTGAGTTGAGGGTGTATTAATATTTACTGAATAGTAACTCATAAACCTTATTCTATGATAGTAATTAATAGCTTTATTCGGGTTCATGCAATTACTGTTCTAGGACTGTCCGGAGTTTGCGCAGTCGAAATTGGCTTGTTCGGGTTTTAACAGGATGGTTCTGACACCCGCAGTTTGACGTTCGGGTTTATTTTAGAACAATTCTTGGACGGTTCGAAAATCGTCTATACCAGTTCCCAGTCTCGAGCAAGGACGATTTTCGGATTATTTTTTACGCATGCTCAAATCATTAGCAAAGGAGGAGTGTAGTAGCTATTTTAGGTTAGATTGTTTATTTCACAAATCATATCAAGGTTTATTTATTGACGGATTGTGTTTTTTTGTATTATTTAATATTTATGAAATGGATATTAATTATTTCATGGAATTATTTGAGCAGAGTTCTTCATCATCATCATCATCATCATCAAGTGAAGATGATGTTCTTGTTAATGTGATTAACAATATGATAATTCCAGAAGTGTTACAAGACAATGCCAAAAACGAAAACTTTGTGGAAGATACTGTCCCTCATTATAATGAGAAGCAGTTTGTGCAACATTTTAGGTAATTTTTTGATAATTTATCATGAACAATTACTATTTATTACAAAGTATCAAAACACTGACCTAACTTGTATACATTTTTTTTTCCTTTTTAGGCTTTCTAGACATTCTGTTGAAAAGCTAAGGATAGCTTTTGAAGAATCTGAGTATTTTCCAAAGAAAGATACTGGTTTTAGAAGAATCAGTAGTGAAAAATGCATACTGTCCTTCTTGTGGTTTGCCTCTAATGAAGCGAGTTCCTTTAGAGATATTGCTGATCGTTTCAATTTATCTGTAAGCACGTTGCATACTATAGTTGAGAATGTGTCAATGTTTTTGTCAAACATGTCTCACCAAATAATTGTTTGGCCTTCTCAAACAGAGTGTATAAGCATTTCAGAAGAGTTTTCAGAGATGGGATTTCCTAATGTAATTGGATGCATTGATGGAACACACATAAGGATAGATGCACCATCAGAAGATCCTGAATCCTACTTAAATAGGAAGAAATTTTATTCTATACAGGTAGACCTACTTAAAAATATTTACAAAGGCTTTACGCTATAAAAAGGGTTGTGTCAGATCAAGGTTATAGTGAAATATCACCATTTTTTTAACCACTACTGTTTTGGTGCTGTTTTGCTGAAAAATGCCAGTTTGCCCATTTATAAATACTTTTTTAAGCTAAATTTTATTCTCAAATTAATTGTTTTAACACACACAACAGAAATATAACATTATGTATGTACTTGACTCCTTTTACAAATTACATATTTGCATCATTAGGAAATATAAATTATAGGAATTGTTATAAATAAACAAGTACTTATGACACCTCATTTTAATATTTAATGTAGATATTTCATGATCTAAGATATCAGACAGTTACAGTATGTATTAGTATAAGGAATATTCTATTCAATGCAATTACAAAATTATTATCAATTAATAAGTGTATATACTATGTTTCAGATGCAAGTTGTTTGTGACCAAAATAGAAAAATAAGGGATACATTAATTGGTTACCCAGGCAGTGTGCATGATGCCAGAGTATTCCGAAATAGTCCATTGGGCCAAAATCTGGCTGAAAAATGTCAAGATTTTGTTCTTTTAGGGGATAGCGCTTATCCTTGCTTAAGAAACCTATTGACTCCTTATAAGGATACAGGGAATCTTACAAATGTGCAAAAAAATTTTAACAAAAAGCTAAGCCACTGCAGAGTGCTTATTGAGCACACAATAGGGCTTCTTAAGCAGAGATTTAGGCAACTTTATCATTTAAAATCAAGAAGGATTACTTTTATTTGCCATTTTATACAAGCATGTTGTGTATTACATAACATGTGCATAGATGATGGGAATGAAGTACAGGAATATGAACAAAACAATGTAGATGTTCCAAATGATCCAATTCCAGAAGATGGAGTGAATGAAGTTGGACTCAATTACAGAAATTATGTAGCTGCAATGTTAAATATTTAAACACCAAAAATTTGTTGGAAATCTATTTTTTTTTTTATTACTATGTTAAGCACTAGTAGAAATGTTAAAGAAAATATACTGATTAGAAATTGCTAATTTTTCTACCTATTACTTTACATTACCTGTTTCTGTAATATATATATTTTGTAGAAGGTACCTACTTTGTTTTATTAGTAAAGATTGACAAAATGTAAAATAAAAAATAAATATTAATTAAAACTTCTTGTTTGTCCCAATAACATTATTTATTTTAAAATGTACACAACAAAAACAGTCTTATCAAATCACAAAAAAAATGTTGAAATCTCAACATGAATAAAAATAAAACAAATTCCTAACAAAAAATCAATCTCAGTTTGTACTTGTAAATTGAACAAAAAAGAAATACAAATGGAACAGTTAACACCAAATAAATTGAAACTAAACACAAAAAGTTAACACTAAAAAATAAACAAAATACAAATAAAACCACAGTCAACACTTTAAATATAAAAATACGAATAAACGTAATTAAAAAAACTATATTGAACTAGTTCCACACTTAGTCATTTCACCTTTATTTTTTTTTTAAGAAATCCAAATACTCCCTTGCCATTTGATTTCTTTTTTCTAGTTCTAGCTGCCTTTTTTTGGCAATTTCTAATTTTTGGTCCTCCCTTTTTTCTTTTTTATCATAGTATGATTTCAAATCATTTTTTATGTCTAACAATATATCATTCCTTTTTTTGTATGATGATGAAGGGCTTAACCTTTTTTTTCTTTTAACCCCCAATTTTTGAGAGGTTGTATCAACATTTGATGTTAATTCCAAGCCTGCATAAGAACAAGATGGTTCACTCTCTTCAATTGTAATTACAGGCACTGGAACTTGAACCTGTGTTGGTATTGTTTCATCATTTGCCTGTATGTGTGAACTCGATAACAGTAAAATTGGTTTCAAGCTTTTCTTTTTTTCAAAAATCTCATCTAATTCGTCTTCAAACTCACATGTCTTTCTGCTTCTGCCGGTTTGATTATTGTGGTCAACTGTTTTTTTATAATTTCTTTCTAAAACCTTAAATTTATTTTCGCATTTACTTGGAGGTATTGTCAATTGATACTCATGGGAGAGATCCTTGGCAATGACCTCCCATAGCTTCTTTTTCGACTTAATTTCATATGAACCCAATTTTTTATTATATTTCTTATACAACTCTAATAATTTCAAAATTTTTTCTTTGGAAAAATATTTATCATCTTCTTTGTCTTTAAGAGAGAATTCCTCCATTATTAAACCTAAAACCAAAAAAGGTGTTAATTATTATATTGTAAATAATGCAAATAACTGCTTACCGTTTTTATCAAGACTTTTTAATATTATTATCACCAAAAAATTCAACAAAATCAAAGGATACACCATAGAAAACAAATATAATACCCTCTAAGCGAAAGAAAAGTCAATTGTCAAATTGAAATTAGTTAGGTTAGTAATAGTTCAGTTCTACAGACCATGAGGCACGTTCGGGTTTTTTCCAACTATGTCCAGTTTCAAACCATCCCAGAATAGTTCTTAGGACTGAATAAAGTACGCAACTAGTTCTGCGCAATTCCAGAATCGTTTACGGACTGTCCAGAAACAAAAACCCGAATAAAGCTAATATATACCGTAGGACGATAGTTAACTTTCTAACATTTTTGTGTTTGTGCTGGTGGAAATATGTCGAATATAAGTTTCGATATATTTTATTTTTATTTTTTCGACTTTTCGGTAATTTTTGATGGTTTTCGATTTTGTCGATTTGTTTTATAAAATTAACTAGTGTAAAGATGTTTTTGAGCGATTCGTCTTTATTGGTCACCGAATTCGACAAAAGTTACAACGTATATGAACTCTTTTAAAATAATTTAAAATGAGGTAATAGTCTGGTCGAGAAGTCATTTACTTAAATCGGATTTGGGTTACACCTATCCGAAAAATCTGATTTTGGTATCAATCGATTCGAAATGTCAAATATAAAAATGTTCCTGAGCATCAAAATCCTATTTTCCTATTTTTATTAACAATTTAAGGTTTTAAAAAAAAGGGGGTTTACATTTTTGCTAATAACTCATAAAATATATTAGCTAGAACAAAAAACTGAACGGATTTTTAAAGGGCAGGAAATTTCCAACAAAAAAGTCCCAACTCCCCGAGTTGTAGCTCAATTATTTGTAGGTCTAAATTAATGTTGAAAATGGCATAAAAAACAGGCGGCGCGTCACCGTCGCAACGACCAAATGACATAAATTTTTTTTCAATAAGTAAATATTAATAAAAAAATTTTTTTAAATTCTAGCACTAACAGAACATATCAGAGAACAAATTTCTGTAATCAAAAAATTTTTTCGTTATTTTTCAGATTTCTATCCATTTGTTAATTAAAAAATTACATCTTCATTGTTACTAACTTTAAATTCGTTGTGAGTAAAATAAAAACACAAGAATTTTTTTAACCCTTGGAATCCTTTATCATAAAGCTACTGAACAAAGTTAAATAATAAATTTTTTTAAAATTGAAATTGTTATTAACAAGCAAAGTAAACAAATGCGATTTTAGATATGAAAAATTTAAATTTTTGTGAACAACTGTTTACAGTAGTTTTTAATACGCTATAAACAATATAAATCCAATTTTTTTAAATGTTTGTGACCAATTGTTTAAAAAATTTTTATAAACAAATGGCTTATTTAATAATTTTAAAAAAATGTTTTAAGAATCCGATCAGTTTTTTGTTCTACCTATTATAGTTTATGAGTTATTAGCAAAAATGTAAACCCCCTTTTTTTAAAATCTTAAATTGTTAATAACAATAGGAAATTTTTTAAAACGGATTTTGATATTCAGGAACATTTTTATATTTGTCATTTCGAATCGATTGACACCAAAATCAGATTTAAATGACTTCTCGACCAGTCTATAACAAATGTTTTTGTTGTGAACATTATCCCGAGTCGAGGATGAGGGATAATATAATTTCTGAAATCAGTTCATCAAAGAAATGTAGAAAATCCCGAACTGTATAGGGTGTTCCATAGGTTGACCAATGGGGGGAGCGGATTATATAATATGTATTGAAAATGAATTAAAACACTGTGACTTTCATTACTAAAGTTCCGTTCCTGTGATTGGGAACTTTCTTAAAGTTTAAAATGAAATTAAAATACATCGATCGTTTGCAATACAGACAATAAAATTAAAAAAAAACATATAAGTAATATATAAATAAAATCATTTAAATAGTAATTAAAATAACATTATTTATATCTACATTAGTTGGTACTTGATTCATACAACGAGTTTGACGATATTATAAATATAAACCTTTTTTAAACTAAAGAGACCTGGTCACAATTCTATTCGCAGCGTTGCAACATGAGGTCAGCAACTAATCCCACCTGAATCTAGTTGTGCGTTTCATTTGTCTTTGGCTGTACCTACTAATAATAATCTTTCCGAAATAACTTTCCATTTGTACAATTTTTGTTACGTCTGTAGGAACTCATTGTAATATTTAATTAATTTAATAAAAAATTTTAATACATTATTTTTTTTTTATTTTTTGCTTTTAAATTTATTTAAGTTTCATAATTTAGGTACATCACAGCCGTTACTTCATCGAGTTTTTACACGTTGAATAATATTGGATTATAGTATTATTTATTACCATTACAGCTACAGCATTTATAATAAATTAGATAAAACTAAAAATAAAAATACTTGCTCACTACTATACTTATACCTAATAATTATCAAACGAAGTTCAAACAAATTATTTGCCTAAAATTTGAAATTTCGTTCCAATTGATTTCCATAGCTCACATTTTATATCACGGTTGTGGTAAGCTTTTAACCTCTGGTCCCACATACGAGTTTCATCTCTAACAAGTTGTAATAACAACTCCCTGTCTATTTTTTCCGTCATTTTTAAACAATTTTTAAAATTTTCAACTTAACTTTTTAATTCCTTCACCAACTACGCACGCGTCGGACTAGAAACGTTGGACTGGAAACAAACATGATTGATCGGCCGTCGGATCGGATAGTGTCGGAGGCCGTCGGGACTCGAGAAATCGGGAGATTCGTTTCAATTGTAGGCACTAACATTAATATCAATATGTTTTTTTCCGACGTCGTCCGACTATTGGACAACGTCGAGTCGGATCGGATCGGAAGAAATACGGATCTAATGTAGGTGCGGCCTTGAATTCCTAGGAGTTGCTGTGACTAGTGTGACTCCGTATCAAATTAAGAATGTGCCCTTTAGAAAGCTGCTCATGCAAGTTTGCTACAAGTATTGACGTTTTAGAGTTTAAGTAGATTAAAGTAGGCACAAAAGATCTTGGTCAGTGGAAGTGCAACTGGCTAACTGGCTAACTGGCTTATACGACCTAAGACAATCTAATCCTACTCCGGATGTTGCAAGTACTGTCGCGGTTACTCCACTGTAAATTGGCAAATGGTCATGATCAAACTCAATTATTCCCTGTTTCTTCTTTTCTGTTTCTGTTATTGCGAGTACGTCCAATTGCACGTTTTCAAATTCTGTTACCAGTTCATTCTCTTTTCCATTAATACTTCTAACATTCCATGTTCCCATTATTATTATTAGTACAATAAATTGAATTATTATCAACGGTAAATAGTCGGTTATTTTTGTTGTGTCTAAATTACGAGAATATTTTAATATCAATTTGATGAGACATAATTTTTGGATGAATAATCCGAGAGCTTTAGCTCGAGGGCTTTAATCAATTAATTATTAATTCCAAAATTATAACGAATCAAATTGTAAAATATTCGAGAAATTTAGCGACAACCAAAAAAGAACGTCGTGTTATATTTAGGAAGATTATTTCCCGCGAAGATTAAATTAATTTCAGATAAGTAAAGACTGATGTTCGGTCTATTTTCATCGATATCTGTAGATGGTAGGTAATATCATGTAACGTTTTACTTTAATTTTTACTTCGGTTGTCATACTTGAAATGCTTTAACTTTGTAGCATTTAAATATTCGAACCATGAATATATCCCTATAAGTTAAACGATAGAAAATCTACCCGCCTTCACACCCGGATCCCTATTCTTGACGGTGATAGAATAAAACAGCCAATAGAAAGTGGGCGTGGTTCTATTGAAAATGCTAAAACCGTATTCTTGAAATTCGTTCTCTCATTGTACCGATAGAAGGGTTGCTCCTCGAGAGAACAATTACTTCTGTTGGTTATTTTTGAAGGAACCGCTATAACACCAAGAGAAGGTGTTAGGGATTTTTATTTTCGAACCAAAAATAGTATAGAAGTAATTTCTTTCATGGTTATATGATGTATTTCGTTGTTTCGTGCATAGATAATAAAAAATAATTGTCCGTTCGTTATCAACCTTTTATTTATTTATTTTTTTAATTAAAAGTAACAGTTGTAAACATATATAAGACATATATAGTGTAGAGAAAATGGCAGAAAATAAAAAACAAAAGAGTGCTCCTATGAACAACCAACAAAAGCAGATTCTTGTGGACTTTATTTCTGCAAGAGAAGAAATGTACTCCGGCAAATTAATGCAGTCCTATACAAAACAAAAAATGGAAGCCTTATGGACAGAGTTGTCAACTTTATTGAACAGTATACCTGGGGACTCTTCCAAAGATTGGAAACACTATAACGTCGCGACAAACTTTCTTGTTCAATCTGAAAAGCCTTCTAAACCTATAATCTGTTAATTCATCAAATGGGTTTACCAAGGGTAAAACTTCTCTTCTGATATTGATATCCTCTTTTGCTTCTCGTATATCATTTTGTATAGCGTCGTAAATTAAAACATTATTCAAATCCATTGTAAATTGTAAACACACCGGTGACACAAAGGCAAACAATATTAATACTAAACTAAATACATACAAATACTAAAAACAATGCTAAATAAAAAAACTAGAACTAAATATTATGCTATGAAATAGAATTAAATGTAGAAATGAAATAAAATATAGCTCTTGAAACACTTTAGAGACCGTAAAAAATAAACAATAACCACGTTTGCATGATCTTCAATTGTCAAAAATTCTTTATTCCGATTGGTTTAACTGTTTGGCAACCCTGCTCAAACATTCTTATTAATCTGCTTCTTTCTACAGCGACTATACTTCTTTCTATCGAACTCAAGAATACAGTTTCATGTAACCAATAGAAAGGTGATAGAATGAAGTAGGGAGTGCTCCCTAGGGAGAGTTCTATTGTATCACCGTCAAGAATAGGGATCCCGGTCGGCAACAGAAATTCCTAGTTACAAGTATCTTCCTATCCTTCACGAGCTATTCTTGTCTAGCACGTGTACTAGTAAAATATTTTTAATTTTTACCTTTGCATAAACCACGCTCTGACTGCGATCTAAGTTCGGCCTTGGAGTCTGTCAATCAAGAGCGAGCCGGTAAAGACAAAAAAAACCGACCCCCTTGTAATGGTACGAGAAACGGTTAACATAGGAGGACAAGGGGGAGACTAATTTTGTTTTTCGTCGAGTACGAACTATTTAAAAAAAGTAAAAACCGGCCGGCTAATGCCATTTTTAAGTGCCGTAATAGTATATTAAACAACGCATTTCATATGGAATTCTGTTATGACACGAGTTCAAGTTTAAAAAACGAATCGCGAAGCGATGAGTTTTTTATAGAACGAGTGTCACAACAGCCATATGAAATAAGTTGTTTATAATATTTTTTATATTTTGCCCTTTTTACCATTTTTTAAATTAATTTTTTATTTTTATGTAATTACGAAAATTTTTATTTTAAAAAGTATGTCGGCAGCACTGTGTAATTTATAAAATTTGACAGTTGTGACATTTAAATTATCAAATGTTAATGTTTTAAAATATTTTAAAATGAATAATATATCAATAATAATATATTATATATTATATAAGTAAAATATTATATTCATATTCACAGATACTTTCTTAAAGAACAATATAAAATTAATAAATTGCTATTAGCCACAAATGTCATTGTCAATAGTCTTGCCTTTAGATACCTCACTCATGTCGCCAACCATTTAAAACAAAAATTTGCGTGCGTAAAAGTTACATTACGATACGCAAATGCGTTTTATAATGAAGATTTTTATAAGTGCAAAATATAAAAAAATTTTTTTATAAATTACACAGTGCTGCCGACATACTTCTTAAAATAAAAATTTTCGTAATTACATAAAAATAAAAAATTAATTTAAAAAATTTTAAAAAGGACAAAATATAAAAAATATTATAAACAACTTATTTCATATGGCTGTTGTGACACTCGTTCTTTAAAAAACTCATCGCTTCGCGATTCGTTTTTTAAACTTGAACTCGTGTCATAACAGAATTCCATATGAAATGCGTTGTTTAATATACTATTATTTCAAATAGTACTCGTATTAGTTTTTAATTTTGGAGCTTATTCCTGTTTTGATTTAGTTGAATTTATATTTGGTTGTTAAGTAAATCAAAACCAAATTCAAGTATAGTAGTTCCTTCTAAGTTTTTGAAAAGTGATCTGTAAAATCAGCTATCCAGAAAGCTGCAGTTCGACATCATTGAGAAGATAGCAAACTGTAAGTTGTTTTATTTGATTAATTAATCGTCGTAGAACAATAACTTGGTGAATACCGAGGCGTTTCCTACATCATTTTTTCTATACTAGCCTCCATTTGGCACCGGTGTGAAGTTAGCAGCCAATTTTACACAGCCTCTACAAGGCTCCATTTTTACCTTGAGACAAATGTAAACAAATCTTTACACATTTAAACACATTTGTAAAGATTTGTAAAGTCGTCTATTTTTTTAAAATTACATTTCACTTGTGCGTCACTGAAAGTTAAAATCCAGCAGCTCCCAACATTTTTGCAGCTAAAATTGACTGCTAACTTCCCACCGGTCCATTTGGCAAGGTGATATTTGAATCAGTGTGCGTTCATTTTCGTATGAACAAGTTATGCGTTTCAGTCCGATAAACTAATTAACACCCGGTCATTAGCGAAAAAATACCCAGTGCCGCGAGGGTAACGTTTTTTAATTTTATAAACTGTACCTATATGATACAAATTTATTTTTTTTGCAAAAGTTGTAATGCTAAGTAATTTAACATTATCCTAATAAAATATATATCTCGAGTGTGATCACATTCGGTAATTTCCGGAAATCCAACAGCCCAATAAGAATATTTTTATTTTATTTTTTATCCAGGTTGGTAAATTCTTAACATTTCTTAACTTCATTTAAATTTTTTTATCACACTTACAGGGTGGTGGATGAAAGAAATAATATCTAATCACAGATATCATTACATAAACAAATGTATTGCGTTGCATGATATTATGTCCGTATTTTAACATTGTTTTTTTTGTTTGTACCAAATAGTTTATTTTTCAAATAAACTCCGGTTATTTGTTATATTCAAGCTTAAATAAATAACCCTTCCCAAAAGTAAATGTATTTCTAAAAGCCATTAAATAATTTAATTTTTATAAAACGATCAGATATATATTGTAAAATTTTAAGCAATCAACTGACACCTAGATTGTCACCAGTTTCCTTATTTCTCGTAAAGAAAAAATAAGGTGGCGCCCTGTTTTTTATTCAAATTTATTTTAATATTTTAATGTTTTATTTTTTTAAATTTTCGAACGACCCACTTCCCGAGCCTCACCGTTTCACTGAGTGCCGTACGCTGTGCGCCCCAGCTTTCTGTACGATTCTCTATTATATCTTAACAAATATTTATTTTTTATTTTAACAATTTACTTAAACTATAAAAGCACAGAGTTGTGGGTACAACTTTAATCATTTAATGTAATCAGACAACCGACACTAATCGTTCTTTGTATAACTTTTTTTGATTCTTCTAACACCATTGTTTCTTTATAGCCTGATGATGGTCTGAAGACCGAAACATGTCGCATTAAAGTTGTGAACTTTGTTATTATTGTGGATAGATTTGAAGTTTTATTACTACGATATATCTACATTTGAGAGATGGATTACCTTTTCAATTTCATTATAAAGAAGAAAATAATCACTGAATAATCATTAATTTGTATAGAATAAAGAATAAGTTTATTGAAAATTATAAGTAGTTTTTCAATAAATTAACATTTATTTACAATCTTAATTTAAATTATTTGTTTACTTAAATTATTATAATTATTAATAGTAACATTTAATAATAAAAAATATTTATTAGTAGTTAAAATATTTTTTTCACTACTAGCCTATATACCTAACTTTATTGACCTTTGTTGAGATAGTAAAGTTGTTCTGCCTACTTGATTAGCACTAAGTCCCCATCTATTTGACAGAATGTGACGTTAACTGATGTAAAGACAAAATGAAAAATATGTTTAATTATTTATTTAAGTCCAACTACTCATTCAAAAATGAAAATCAATTGATTTATCCATGTATTTTTATAGCGGTTATAACAATACCATACTTATCAAATAAAACCAAAAATTACTGCATATGTTATTGATTGCCTTGTCACTGTCATGTCATGTGAAACGGGAGTGACTGTTGACCCATGCAAAATTATATTTTTAAAAAAATAGACTGTATTAACTCACTTTTCTACCTTGACGCATAATTACTATTTTGTCTTTGCATCAGTTAACCTTACATTCTGTCAAATGGATTAAGATTTAGTTTTAATCAAGTAGTCTCTGTATTTTTCTACCTTTGTTACAAATTATGGAGGGTAGAAGGAAGGAGGAACAGGAATAATGTCGAAAAACTGTCCAGCGCAGCAAATAGTAGATGTCGCGAGCGTAGCAGAAGGGTAAAAAGTGAAGTCAGTAACACTCCATAGGTTATAAACAGAGTGAAGTGAGCTTAAACATAAAAATTGGCTGCAAGACTGAAATAAAATGGAATCAAAACAGTAAACAAGTTAAAATATATACAGTGTGGAAACCACTTATGGAATAAAATTATTTGTGGGGTTAGTTTACAAGATTATAAAAAACGCTGGGACCCGTCAACTTTGAAATTTAAATATGAGCTTTTTAAACATAAATTCAAATGTACAGGGTTATATCATGTAGGATTTATTCCTCCACTCCACCTTGTTGTTGGCAATAACACAGTCTCCTCCGAACTTTGTTTAAAGTTTGAGGTGAAATAGCCCGTATTTCTGTAGTTATCGTTTCTTTGAGGTTTGCAATGCTAGTTGGCTGTGTTGCATATACTTTGTTCTTGAGCGTAAGGTCCGGCGATCTATCTGGCCACTCGATAGTACCTCTTCGTCCAATCCATTTATTGGGGAAAATTTCATTCAAGTAATTTCTTACATAATGGGGTGTTGCTCCGTACTGCTGGAACCAGATATTTTCATTCGGTAGGTTCGGATCTATTGCGTTGGGATATAAGTTGGCCAAATCAGGAATAACTTCGTCTCTAGTCATGCTTAAATATTTTTCACCTATGATACCTTCCCAAACGTTCAACTTTTGAGGATACTGAGTATGTGTCTCACGCATCCAATGAGGATTCTCCTCTGACCAATATCTACAGTTTTATCTGTTTACTTCCCTGTTCAAAAAAGAATTGTTCCAACAGCTATTTCATTTCTGTTCAATTTATTCATAATTCTTTCGCAGAAAACCATTCTACGATCTGGATCGTCTTCTATTAGTTCTTGCACAAAAGTCAATTTATATGGATGAAGTTTTTCTTTATGGAAATACCTTAGGACAGTTGTGTGATTCACATTATTTTGACCAGAAATTTGACGTGAACTTGACGTTGGATTCTCCACGACACTTAAGATAATATTTACTTTCACATCATCTTCAACGAAGTGCGGTTTTCTCTTTAATGGTTTGACATGAGTAAGTTCTCTGAATTGTGCATGAATTTTAGACACAGTACCTTGTGAAATATTAGGCAACTGAGGATACCTCTGATTAAATAAGTTTGCCACTTCAACTTGACTTCTGCAATTGTAGTCGTAACCAATCATCATTCAATCCGGTGAGTCTCAGTTAAATATTTCATTATTACTTCTCAAGATATTAGTCTTTGATTAAGAATTGACAACTACGATATTTAAATGTCAACACATCAACAACTGACAGACATTATTTACCGATTTTGTTTAATTATATTGGCATAGTTACCTATACCGTTTTTACCTATTCGTGACAAAAAATGTTAACAAAATGCAAAATATTGATACTTAGTAAAACATTATTATTTTCACAATTTTATGTATTTACTATCTTGAACAAAATTATAAATAATTTCAAAATTTCACCCTGTATATAGACACTAAATGGTATAATTCGTTGAAATCATATTGTTAAGGAGCGTTTAAAATCATAAAAATATACAGGGTGTTTCCCTAGATCATGGACAATGAACTTGCGTGTATCACCCTGAACATTTAAATTCATGTTTAAAAACCTCAAAGTTAACGGGTCCCAGCGTTTTTTATAATCTTCTAACCTCAATGAAAGCCGTTTCGCTAGAAACAATGGTAATTATTCTAGCGAAACGGCTGTCATTGAGATTAAAAAAAATTTCTCACTTTTGTGCTTTACCTTAATAAGTTAACGCTGTGACTTTATTTCGGTCACGTTGACTCAAATAAAATTAGTGAAAATACCTTAATTTCTTCTTTTCCTGTGAAGTATCAGAACGTGATGAAGAAATAAATTATTTTGTAAATTAAATAATGTTAAGGAAAGGCAATATCAAACTCCAGTGAACATTTTTCACATAGGTATCACATGTAAATATAAACATTCAAGTTCCAATTATAGATATGTACTTGTATCGAGACTTGTATCTGGGTAAAATATTGAGACTTTTTCAATTTAACGTCACTGCCTTTAAAAGACAAATACCATTATTATTATAGCTGTTATATTTTTTAATTTTATATGTTAAACCATAACATCACTATATTTACTTCTAAAATTTAAAATACCACAACTATACAAAACCAATAATGTTTGAGAGTAGAAGTAGGCCCAGTTGACAGCAAATCGGGGGCGTGCTTATTAATTTTTGAGAGGGTTAAGAATGAAAGAAAAATTCTTAGTACAAGTATTTCTAATATTCATACACATTTTTTATTTATTTCATTGAAACTTTGCAATATCGTAATTTACACACGTAGAATTACAGCACACTTATTAGCACTATTACTTTCACCATTGTTAACACAACACGTCGATCCTGACTAACTTACACCTGTAAAACGTACAATTTATACTGTATAATTCACAAAGCAAAGATACTCTCGTATCTTGCATTTACATTACTGTGGCCTGCGACGATGTGATGGAAGTTACGGTAAAGTGACAAAGACAGAAATATTGTTGCGTACAGCGTACACTAGACATAAAATAATGAATTTTAACTGATGAGTAATCAGGAAATGTATAAGTATTACTCATTATAAATAATACCTTTTAATCGTACTAGTATTGTGTATTATCTATAATTTGCCACAACTCTACTGCTTACTATATTTTGATTCTGCTAACGTAAAATTCTGATAACGTAAAATTTAGATATGATAACGCGCTTTACTCTCAATCATTATTGGTTTCAGTATAAAGGTAATGGATTTTGAGATTAGCTATGGCCTTGAAAATAGATGCGCTGTAATACAAGAAAACAACGCATTAAATTCATAAAATGAAAACTAAAAACATTGGTTTGGTTTTATGATAAAGCCATAGTATATTTATAGTCCCGTCAAATGATGTTAAAAATACCATAATTTTATTGCAAAATATAATATAATATTTGTACCAATAAGATTTAGTTAAATAAATAAATGAAATAAATACATTGCCTTACACTTCTGATTAATAATTCTTAATATTTATAAATTATTTCTTAAGAAGTATAATTATATTTAAATATCTAATTGCGGCCTTTATTAAAATTTAAAAAAGCTAAAATAATAATAATAATAAATAAAAGTGTTTATTGATCATGATCACTTTTATTAAAGTCACGCCTAAGAAGAAATGTTTATTTAAGATGGAATTTTGTACATTAAGCAGGTCCTTCAATTGTTACTTTTTACAATAACTTTTGAAGTCCTTAATTTTTCCGAAACAGAAAAAGTTGGGGATAGAACATGGCTGTTTCACACTATATAGATGTTACAAATAAAAAATGTTTGTTCATCTTTAATTTTAAGAACTATGCCTTCTAAATTAGTAGTTATAGGAAAAATACTTGCTTCTAAAGTATGTTTAACTAACGTTGCCAGTCCTTGACTTGATGTGCCACCAATTAAACAATTTAAAATTATAAGTTTTCTAAGAGTTTATGTTTTCTATAAAATGTCTGGAGTTTATTCTGAAATGAGGAGTTGAACCATAGCTAGGGGATGGAAGAATCCACTAATATTCCACTGAAGAGAAAAGTGAATTTTATATAATTGGGTGTTAAAAATCTAGTTTTGAAGTAACTGGGGAGCGTTACTGTCAGCGTCTGAGGTGTAGTTACTAAGTTGAGCAAATAACTTTTTGAAATTGAAAAGATAATCCATTGAGGATCGTGAGTTTACGTTTAATTGATTTGTCCCTTTAGTAAAGATATATGATACTTTGCATGTTAATCAAGCATAACATATATTATGTAGTATATTCTTCTATGATAACATTAATAGGCTATGGAGAGCCAGAAATATTTTTTAACTATAACACCAATAACGTGGATTAAAATTAAGTACAAACGGCGATGATTGATTTTTAATAAAATGTTTGGCTGGTTAAACCAATTGGATCAATGTTGTATAGGAACTTTTGCAATTTTACGAGGAGCTGAGTTTCAGTTTCTTTGTTTTGGCGTTAGTTTTTGGTACAGTAAACTCATAGGCCGGAAGATAGTGACACAATATATTGAGTCATTTCCCAACTAGCAATTATAGTGCACCAGAACTTTCAAAGTTTTTGCCACTAAGTTATAGTTCCTGGAACCACGCTGCTACTTAAAATATAACTTAATAGGGAATGGTCACTTTATAGTATATCTTAGGAGTTTCTGGTTGGTCCTTGCCTACATAATTGGTGGAAAATAAACACCCACATTTGAAGTGGCAACAATACACCTACGAGAAGAATCCGGAACTACCCAAATCCTTCAAAATATTACCATAAAAGACCAGAAACTATATGGTAACTTTTCTAACTGCCGGTTACTTACAAATGCTACTATAAAGCTACCTTCAAGTATTTGCCACTCTATACTCTATAGTAACAACTTAAGTGGCGGGGTCGTTCCGGCCACAAGAACTAATAACTTTTAATTAGGTAGTGGCATTTAAAGGAGCAAAGTGGTAATTGCCACCCTTATAGGTCACCATAAAGTTGCCGCCTCCAATTTTTGACCACTAAGAAGTCACGGGGTTTAAAATAGGCGACTTTATGGTAGCGATAACTTGATACACCCTGGCAACTGTAGCTTTAAGAACCGAAAAACTTTTAAAACGGGTTTTAAACGCAGATACTTGATGGAAGCATTTGGAACTATGAAGTGTTTGTCAGCTTTAACGGCCATATTTTTTTGTAAATAATCAATAAGATGAAATAAATCTTTTGGATTTTTGTAGTAAATACACTCCAAAGCTAAATTTTTTTAAGTATTTTTAACAACGGTCCAATGTTTGAGGTTGTTTTGTTTTTGTTTTGTTCGAATTCGCCACCAGGCATCTCCGTGCCGCCATCAGGGTGTCAATTGATAGTAGCCCAACATAGTAACTTTTTTAGTGGCCGATCCTACACAAAACACTACCCCGCGACCCAAAATCTTTCCCCATTTTAGTCGCAGTTACTTATCAGCTACGAATATGCGTCTAAGGTCGCCGACCACTTTATAGTAGCTTTCAAAGTGGCTGTTTCGTTCCTTAAATGCTAGTTGGGTGTAACAGTTCGTCAGGGGTCTACTAACTAAAGAAAATTGATGGTCCTACCGCTGGCGCTTTTGAACGAAAAAATTGGTGTAGGTACTGCGAATTAATAAGATTTGAATTCATTTGATTGAGTTTGAGATTAACATTGTGATGAAATAATTTTATTAATATTCAATTTGTTTTCGAACAATACTCCAGCTCTATCGCCTGATAAAACAGTTCTCTGGGCCAGTGATAATTTGTTTTCTAAATGGTTCCTACCACATACTTAAAAACAATATACCGAGTAAAGTCCTACTGCGCATTTTACTGCACATGGAATAAAAGCAGATAGACAATGCGACTAGTTTGTTTTTTAGTGCAGATCAGAGTAATATGTGTAACACTCTTGCCTGTGTCAGCCAATGATAATTTAGCAAACTCGTTCTGGGGTTTGCTTGCTTTAACCTCAAACAAAGTAGTAATTGTGACCATTTATCTAGGTTCAAGACCGGCTTATGCGATTGTGATCATTGACCATCGTGCTTATATGATTACTACAGCAGCTTATAGTGATTTTGGAAAATTCGGTTTGTGTTGTGTTTTAATTTTAGTGACAGAGATTAGGTACGATAATGAGTTGTTTAGTGAAATAGTGTAAGAGTACTAAAAGTCGGATGACAAAAGAAAATTCAGGAATAACATTTCATAGGTAATTAGTTAAGTATAAAGTATATGACTTGATTATAATTACTGTACAATTTAGGTTGTCCAAAGATAAGGTTGAAAAGTAATTGGTGTTAAATACGTGTGTTCCAAGCATTTTAATGTAGAAGATTTTGTCGAAAATCTTAGCATAAAAGTATTGAAATTGTCTGCAGTTCCCAGATTTTGAGTATGCCCTACATTTGGGGTATATTGAAGGATTTTATATTTTGCTTGGAAAATCCGCCAGAAAGTGGTGGAGAACTACGGCAAAGAATAATAGTTGTTTTCAACATTTTCAGCAACCACTATTCTTAAATATTTTTAATGATCTTTAGAAACGTTATGAAGCTTGTTTGCAACGGCCATGGTGTACATTTTAAAATTAATTCAAAAATCTTTTTTTATATGTGGTACTGTTTATTTTGGCGGATGCTGTATTATTGATGTTCTTAACATTTATCAATAATTTACATTATTACTTCAATAGTTGGTCTAGTCTTGACACTATTTAATACATCAAAACAAAATGTAACTTTAATATGTCAATCTGACGATGATTTTGATTAAAACATCTGTCATTACCTTAAAAATATTAAATTTTGTCAATATACTGTGGAAGTTTGTATTTTGTATTAATTTGTTTGATGTTAATGTATTTGAAGTTTGATAAACTTAACTTTAACTGGTAGTAAAATCATATATTATTTAATTCGGTGTTTTCATTAGAAATAAATCAATTAAATTCCTTTGTAATCATATAGTAAATTATAAATATTTAATCCTAAACTCATTACAACGCAACAATTCTGGTTATTTTTTATATAATATCAAATTGAAAGTAGGTTAAAATCGATAAATTCAAATAGAAGTCGAAACGCACCTTCATTGGTCGTGACGTCAAAACTCATATCGATGACAGTTTGTTTACATTTAATGTGTGGTAATTGAGAGAGTTGGACTTTTATTTTTGAATTTATTGTGAATTATTGGTTTTACATGTGTTATGCAATCATAAAATGTCGTCACAGAGGCGGTCCTAGCTTATTTTTTAGGTGGTGCGAGATTTCATAGCGGCGCCTTTCCTCTCCTAACAAAAAATAAAGCTCTTTCTTAGGTAGATAGGGTACTTAATAGGTAAGGGGCGCCTCACCTAGAAAAGATCGCTTGCAACGTAACGATACACCAAATAATTTTTCGTGTCAGTATATTTTTTGGATTTGAAAATATATTATGTTTAGTCATTTATTTGAAAAAAAAAGGGTTAAAAGCTAGCAAATTTTTTCACCAAGTCTGAGTAATCTAAGCCTTGGGCAATATCGTTTTCAATAGATAAAATGGCGAGATCTGATAACCTTTCTTGAGACATAATCGAGCGCAAGTACGTTTTAATGAGTTTCAGTTTACTAAAACTTCGTTCGCCTTTTGCTACAGTCCTCAAAATCCGAAGGGCTGTCCACACATTAGGAAACATATCCTGTCAATCATTTTTCTTTATGAGTTGAAGAACTTTTAGTGGCCCTTCTATTTCAAAATTACTTAATAATGAGTTCAGGCTCAAACGTTCCTCAATCAGTTCGCAACTAGTGACATCACATTTTTTCCCATCAGTTAACATAATGTGTCCCGTTTCCCTGCTTTTGGGATGAAGGTGATTTTGGCCCTTCTCCACGCTTCTGGTATGTATCCCAGGCTGCTCCGACTAATTCGGATCAAGTGTGGAATTATTGCCTCTTGGCCCTGTTGGAGTAGGGCAGATAATATTCCATCCGTTCCAGGGGTTTTGAACGGCTGGAAGGTCTTCATAGCCCATCTCAGCCGTTCCTCACTGCATATGTGCTTTGCCATTGCAGTGTCTTCCCTGGTAGGTCTTTTAGCTTTCTCATTTATTTTTCCGGAAGGGACTATTCCTCCGGAAAAGTGAGTTTCTAACAGGAGCAGAGCTCTTTCTTTTTCGCTTTCTGTGAAGCTTCCATCTGGCTTCCGTAATGCCATTACAGTGTCTACTTTCCCTTTTGCCAAAACTTTGTGTAGCCTTGCTGCAGAGGGTGTAGCATCTATTTCTTCGCAGAATTTTCTGAAGCTGTTTCTTTTAGCTTTTCTAATCTCCTAATTATATGTTGTAAGTTTCTCGGTGTAGCTCTGCCAATCTCCGTTACGTTTGGCTCTATTGAAGAGCTGTCGCGTTTCGGATCTTAAGTTTGACAGATGACTGTTCCACCATATCGCATCTTTTGCTTTTCTAGTCCTTTGGAGAGGACAACTGGATTCATAGGCATCGATTATTGCCTCGTTCAGCTCTATGAGATCGTTTTCTAATGCCAGGTGATTCCTGGCATTTCTTTTAGTCTTGAGATTTGCAAGATTTATGTTCAGGTTAGTGTTGTAATTTTCCTAGTTAGTTTTCCTGGGGTTTCTCCTGAGTGCTGGCTCAGGAGGATTACACTCTAATCTGAACGTAATCATTCTATGATCAGAGAGGGATGGTTCGTTCGATACTCTCCAATCTTTCACCCTATCCTTAAGATTCGGTGTACTTAGTGTTATATCTAGTACTTCCTTTCTTGTTCTGGTTACAAACGTAGGTGTATTCCCTATATTGTGTATAACAAGATTCTTATTAAATATAAATTCTAAAATTTTCTCCCCTCTTTCGTTGGTGTCTGTGCTTCCCCATATGGTATTGTGACCGTTGGCGTCGCATCCTATGAGAAGCGGCAGCTTCTTCTGTTCACAGTACTCGACTAGTCTTTGCAGTTCTGTAGGCGGTGCAGTCCCGTCCCCTGCAAAGTAGCATGATGCTATCATGACTTCTTGACGTCTATTCTCGAACTCGAGGTTTGCTCGAATCGGAACGAGGTCTCTCGTCATGAACTCTGACACACAAAAGTGATCAATGCTGTTACTTACCAAGATGCATGCTCTGGGTATGTCTACATTACTCACTTTGTATATCAGTTTGGCTTCCCTACTTGCGAGTCCTCTCACCTGACCATCACGGACCCATGGTTCCTGGATCAATACTAATCCCATTTGGTTTCTGATAAACGTCCTTGAAATAACCGCAGATGATCCCTTGGCGTGATGGGCGTTTATCTGAGCGATATTAATTCCCGCCATTTTTCTTACCATGGTTGTTCCCACGAGTAGCAAGGGAATGTCGGTCCACTCCGGCAGAGCCCCGCATGCCAGAGCAAGGCTACATACAAGGGGGTTTCGCCCGGTTCCCCCAGGTGAACGTTCGCGACCGCTTATACCCCAGCGGCCATCCATCCTTCGGCACGTTACCTTACACCTTGGAATTGGGGGGGTTGGTCCGCGGTGCGACTTTAGGAATGACCAATCTGGCAATCTTGCAGTTATCAGCTGCTCATACCAGACCGTGCCACCCGTATAGACGCACACCCCCAGCTTCGCCGCTTCCGTGCTAAATTGCAGTGTTATACCTGCTTAAGCAGTTCAGCGGCTCTCCTGGGGATCCCCTATCCGCCACCTGGGGACGCGCCCGGTAGGCACCCAGCCCTCTGTCTTCCTGCATGATTTTGAAAAAAATGGAAAACACCGAATTATGTATTTGGATTGGGATTTAATTCTTTTGGGTATTAATTTAAATTATTTAAAAACACTAAACACAACCCTTCCTTTAATTGTACTTTTTTATTTAAAATGATATGTAATTCCTATTTTTAACAAACACTTTGTAAGTGTAATTAATTTTATACTACATGTAATTAAATTTTGTGTTTCACTATTATTTTCCTCTTTAATTAATAAATATTTTTTCGCTATTTTTTGGAATTTAAAATTTAAACATAAAAATTTTAATTTGGATCCTTCTGGGCCAAGCCGGTGCTTAAAGGTAGTCTAATATGGCGGCGCCCTATATTCCGGCTGTCGGACCTCTCTCTTGCGCGGTATATTGTTTTTAAGTATGTGGTTCCTACCTATAGTTCCAGGAACTATAGATTGGAATAAATTTTCCTATACGACTGGTACTGTAGATTACAATGTTGCAATTAATATAAAAAATGCACTTAAGAGTCAAATGGCCGATTTCACCAACCAATTCTTAAATTATGAAATACATAAACTGGAAATGCAATTTGCAT
Organism: Ophraella communa; assembly: GCA_035357415.1. Taxonomy (NCBI): domain Eukaryota; kingdom Metazoa; phylum Arthropoda; class Insecta; order Coleoptera; family Chrysomelidae; genus Ophraella; species Ophraella communa. The sequence goes on along the minus strand of CM068985.1, from coordinate 15,430,756 downwards.
TTCGTCATGCACTAAGTAATACTTAAAAGCATTAGGAGGCTCCTAATGTTACAATACCTTGCTGCGTCGAACTAAATCATTTAAGATATTCTTAACCTAAAAAATAGTTTGTTTTCGTCCTTGTTTGCTGACATTGCGTTGAAAGTCCGTAAAATAAGTACCATTAGTACTACCCAATGACACAACTAAATACAAGGTATGATATCTAGTGGTTCAAAACTCGTCAAACCTGCGCATGTGACGTCACCTTGTGAGTTTTTATAGTGTGTTTCAACGTTAGTATATAGGAATTTCACATTTTTTGGTCAGTTTATTGTTTAAAACTCTTATTTGTTTGTTATTCAACATTATTCATCAAAAACAAAATTCAGATCATACATGTATGGCTTTAAATTGAGAAGAAATAATTATTTTACATTACATTTTTACTTGAGATTTAATTAAAAGGATTATGGTGGACTATAATAATTATGTATGTATATATAAATTATTGTTTTTTAATGTTTTCACATTTTTTGTCCAAAAATGTTAAAAATTATCTGTGCACAACATTAATCGCATAACAAACACTCACAAGGTGAAGTCAGTAGAACACGCCCATACATGCGCGATATCTTACCTTCTCTTCTTTGTATCATGGTACTACCCCACAAAACAACACTATGAAATTATAATACAATGACAACTTTTTATTAAAAATGCAACGATTAACGATAATCATTCGGTTTTCTAATTTTTATTTAGGTATTAAGGTATTTTTTAGGTTGATGAAATTAGATTTAGATAAGTATCCGATTTAAGTATTTCCTTTCTTAGGAATTTCTTACTTAATCAGTTTGGTGAAATTGGGCATAAGATTGCCTTTCACAAGGTTACACATTAGACGTTCAATAAAATAGCTTACTTTTTTGAGCCCAACTTAAACACAGTTTCTATGTTTTCAGGAAGGACCGAACTCGATTTACATACTTCTTTGAAATTTGAAAAAACTGAAGAGGAATTAAAACACATAATCAGATAGAATCTGTCACAAACTGTTAAAATGTTTTTCTTTTATTTTCAGTACCCAATTAAATATTTATAATAGGTACCAAAATATTTAATTAATTAAGAAATTATTATTGGGGATTGTTACATCTTTTAATATAATTTAATACGAGGCATGTTTTTTAAGTAAGTACCGTTTTGGAATTAAAAAAAGACGTGTAAAGATATCACAATAATTTTATTTTTACATGAAAGCCAGTATCTTAATCTACTTTTCAACATAATTTCCGTGAACATTGACACACTTGTCATAACGTGGCACCAGTTTTTTGATACCCTCCTTATAAAATTGTGCCGCCTTGTTACCACTTGTTACTTGTTAACAACTGTGTCACAAATGTTTTGACTTCATTATCGTCTTGCAGACGCTGACCGCCCAGGTGTTTCTTCAAGTGCAGGAACAAATGGCAGTGCCAGATTAGGGCTGTATGGAGGATGATCTAGAGTTTCCCAATTAAAAGATTTTAGGAGGTCTTTGGTCCGATTAGCCACATGTGGACGGGCATTGTCATGCAGCAAAACGATACACTTACTCAACTTGCCACGTCTTTTGTTTTGGATTGCACGACGCAGATTGTTCAAAGTCTCACAATAAGACGCTGCATTAATTGTCTCATTACGATGCAGAAACTACACTAGCAATACTAAGAAATCGTATAACAGCACGTAAAGTACGTTTCACAATAATTCGTTGACTCGGTACCTGACCTTAGGGGATAAGTAATGAAAGGTTATAAATTTCTCACTGTACCTACAGTAAACATTAACAGATCCGTAATCCGGTTTTCAAAATAGATTTAAATAAAACTCAGTAACATTTACTAAAACTTAAATTTATTTTGTAAAAAAAATCACGAAATTTTTTAAAAACAAACAAACAAATTTTAAGTTTATTTATTAATTGAAATTAAACAAAACTGTTGAAACTTACGTATACGTATACGCTTTGGTCTATTTCATCTAATTGGCAGATGTTGTCAAAAAATGTTTCAAATAAAAAAGATGTACATAGTTTAATCATGGCCACATTTTAAAAATATTTTGTACTACAGGGTATCCCAAAAAATTGATTTAAATAAAACTAAGTTAACATTTACTAAAAGTTAAATTTATTTTGTAAAAAAAAATCACGAAATTTTTTAAAAACAAATTTTAACTTTATTTAAATTAATAACTAAGGGTGCTACAGTTACATTAACATTTCGATATGTACCTTCAACCTTAATAACATGCTGAATCGAATTTTTCCAGCTATCAATGGGAATATTACTTGTCACATTTCTGATTAACTCTATAACACTTGAGTTTAATGTGGGTGAAACGTTTTCCGATCTAACTTTGGATTTTAGCTGATGCCACATGTGTTCTATAGGATTGAACATGCAATAATATGGGGGAAGCCGTAACACTGTGTGGCCCATATTTTTAGCAATAGTATCACAAACGTATTCTTTTTCAATACCGAACGCTGCTACAACTTGTAAGAGATCACGTTTTGGGTACGATTCTTCAAAATAAAGGTCATTTTTTAACAAATACTCTTGAATTTCCCATTTATTGTTGTTGCTATTTGGTACTTTATTTAATTGACGGCTATGATAAGTTGCATTGTCCATTACAATTATACTTTTTTCCGGTATATTCGGCAATAAATAATTCTCAAACTAATCTTCAAAAAGTTCTGCTGTCGTATCTTCGTGATAATCTAAACTTGAATCTTTAATATTCTTTGCTGATAACAATAAAGCGTTTGGAACCCAACCTGTTTCTGATCCGGCATGTATTATTGTAATTCTTTGTCCTCTATTTGATGGAGCCTTTGTTTTGCAATTTCCCGATGAATCAACAAAACCCTTCGTTGGAGTATCATGGGTGTCATACCATGTCTCGTCGAGGTAGATAATTGAAAGGTTTTCACTTCTATATTTTTGAATAGCTTGTATGAATGTATGAATGAGTTAGGGGTGATGATTACACTGCGACCCATAGGATCTATTGTGTCCCCCCTTACTTGCCATGTTCTGATGTTTTCTCAGATTTATAGCAGCTCTTCGAGTCCTATTTTCCTGAGGAAGTTTAGGACATCGTCGGGCTTCAAATCAGGTAGATCCCCTTCCTCTATTTCATGTGCTCCTAGGTATCTAGCCCTAGAATTTTGAGAGTATATGTATTGAGGTTTCATCCTCTTCCTCACAGAATCTGCACTTTGCTTCATCTGCTAACCCTAGTTTCTTCATGTGGCTTCTTAACCGGCAATGCCCGGTTAATATTCCCGTTAGAATACGGAGCCTTTTTTTACTGAGGTTGAGGCAGCTAAGAGATCTCTTCTGGTCATAGTTCCCCAGTAGTATCTTAGATTGCCTCAGTCCTTCCAGCTGATTCCAGTACTCGGATTTTTCTTTCTCCATTTCCTCTCTTAGTTTTCCTAAGATTACTCTACTGCTGATCCCACACGATGGTTCTGGTCCCAAATGTGGGGTTTCAGCTCCTTTTTTTGCCAGCTTATCTGCTGTTTCATTCCCCTCTATTCCTATGTGTCCCGGGACCCATAGGAGGGTGACAGTGTTCTTCTGGCCTAGTTCATTTAGTTTGCCTAGGCATTCCCAAACCATCTTCGAACTGATTATATTTGAACTCAGCGCTTTGATGGCTGCTTGACTATCCGACATGATCACAGTCTCTTGTGTGCGATAGTTTCTTCCAATATTGAATTCCACACATCTTTCGATGGCGCGGACTTCTGCTTGAAAGATGCTCGGGTATGTGCCCAAGCTTTCTGAGTATTTGGCTCTCGGTCCAAAAACTCCTATCCCAGCTCCTTCGTCTAGCTTGGAACCGTCCGTATACCACTTTATGGTATTCTGGTTTAAATTCTGTATGGTGTCTTCATCCCATTTAGATTTATTACTCAACTTTGTGATGAATTTTCTCACAAAGTTGAATTTCTTTGGCATATCATCTTGGGGCATTTCCCAAGTTTGATCAAAGTGAATTGATCGAGTTTTTTCCCTGATAATTCCTTCTTTGATCATTCTATATATTGTTTTCTTCCTTACACTTTCCAGCAGAATGTGCAGTGGGGTCAAGTTTAAAATCACCTCCATTGCAGCAGTGGGGCAAGTTCCCATTGCTCCAGTGATACATGAACAGGCTAGTCTCTGAATTTTCGAGAGGTTTTTCCTCGTCGTATTCAGATTAGCCCTAGGTAGATAATTGAAAGGTTTTCACTTCTATATTTTTGAATAGCTTGTAAGTAATGACAACGCCACATTCGTAAACGATATGACTCCATTATCACTTGTCTTTTATTAATGGTACAATATTTAAATCCCATTTGAGAAATAATTCTCCACAAACTTGTACGGCTACAAATAATTCCCGTGTCGTCTTTAAGTAACCGGTTTTTTATACAATCTAGGGTTGGTATCATTTGTTCTTGGTATAGGACTTATATCGTTCGTCGGATTATATCTTTTTGTATTTCATCAACACATTTGGTATTATTAACGTGACTTCGTTTTTTTCGTTTACTTATTATTGGCTTATTGATGATATCTTTTACTGTGGATATTGGGGTTTTGGTTAACTTACATGTTTCTTCTGCTGCATCGGTTACACTATAACCTCGATTATTCAATGTTTCAAATACATTTTTCACAATTTGTTTCGCATCCGGCGATAAATGCACTTTTTTTGCCCAAGGACGCCACATACTTAGTTATAAACACAAGATTACTTTCAGAGTATAATGTTTAGTACAAACTAAAATTCTAGGAGAGAATTTTAAAAACAAATTACCCCGAAACTCCCACTTTCTCTTCCAAGATGATTAAGAAAATCAAAAATCATTTACTAATGATTTACTATTGATGGTCAGTAATAATAATTTAAAATTTTACCTGAAAAATAAAAAATCCAAAATATATCTTCCTGGACAAAAATAAATAATACCTTTCTGTAAATAGTTCACGGGTTTACGGCCAAAGTTCGAAGAACTTAAGAGCAGGTACCAAGTCAACGAATTATTGTGAAACGTACTTTACTTCACAATCGGCGGGACTCACGATTGTCGGAGGCATCTTAAACACTCAGTAAACAACGTATACAATGAAGAATCAGACTGTATGGGCGTCAGTGCGTAGACAAGAGATGTAGGTAAACAGCGCGCATGCGCGGAACGCTGACCGTAGCGCTACGGCGGCGGAATCGCAAAACGGTACTTACTTAAAAACAGGCCTCGTATTTAAATTTATTTTGGTAGGTATTATAATTATTTATACTATTACATGGGCATAAATGAAGATGGGTTAGAAATCAAAACTGTTTAGTTAGAGACTTCTTACGTTATGCGCATTTTAAATTACTTTTTTAACCACTACTAGCCTATATACCTAACTTTATTAACTTTTGCTGAGGTAGTAAAGTTGTTCATTTTTAACCAAGGTGGAAAAAGACAGGGACTACTTGATTAGCACTAAATCTCATCCATTTGACAGAATGTGAGGTTAACTGATGCAAAGATAAAATGAAAAAGTATTTTTCATTACACATTTAATAGTCCTACTTATTCAAAAATGAAGATCAATTAACTTATCCATGTATTTTTTAGCGATTTTAACAATACAATACTTATTATCAAAATCAAAACAAAAATGATTGGATATGTTATTGATTGCCTTGTCACTGTCATGTCATGTGAAACGGGAGTGACTGTTGACCCGTCCAAAATTTTTAATAGCTTTAAAAACTAATATTTAACAAAAATAGACTGCTATTAGTGAAAAAATGCTATACGAGCCACGATAGAAAAGTATTATTGCCTCGGATCCATTAAAAACCTCGAAGCTCTGCTTGTCGGTCTTTAATGGACCTCGAAAATAATAATTCACTTGTCTACCTTGGCGCATAATTACTATTTTTTTTATCCAAAAAAACTCATATTAACTTACATTCGTATTTTTATGTATGTCTGTTTAGGAAAGTTTTTACTAATAAATGAATATAAATAATAATTTAAATAGATAGGTACAGTTTTTTCAGTAATGAGCATTCGTGTTTTTTGAAGATTACAGAACTTACCATTCAGCATTGACGTCTGTACTAATTGGAGACGGTGGCGGAGATGGTAAAATAACGTCACTTATCTACAAAAAGATCTTTAGTATCATAAAAAATATATGTAATAAGCAATGGTGCAGCTTACATCATTCAGAACGGTACAATCATAACTGGGTTGGTATTTTTCCTGCTCAGACATTGACCTTTTCATTATCTTTTCTCTATCTTGTTTATGTTTTCTATCTGCTCCTTTCAGTTTAAATACTTTTACTTGACAGGCTGCCGCGTGCAATATCTTTTGACCACTGGGAGAATTTAAATCGGAATTTTGATACGTTTCGATTTGAATTCGAAAAGGTACGCCTTTTTCACCACCATGTTTCTTTGCAGTAAATTCGGTGCTGATACAATTGACCTGCAAAATAATGATAGGCTTATAATTCATTTTCATTTAACAAATATATTACCCTAAAACAGGATATAATACATAAAGATATTTCGTCTTGACTTCGGTTTACAACACGATTTTACAATAGGGGGTCAATAATCCGAAAGAATTACTTCAGGGATGCACTTAGGACACAGGTAGATATTGTGCTAATGCCGTACATATCAATTTTAGTTGTGTAGGTAAGTCATGTACTTAAGATTATTTATTTATTTATACATATATTAATGGAGGTTTTGGTATAATTTCATATTCATATTTCATAATTGCCAAACATAAAAGTGCTCCGTAAATCTCACTTATCAGTCCATTTATATTATAGTTTACTTTAAAATGAACAAATTACAACTTTTATTTGCAATCGTCATAGCTTAGGTACTCAAAACGAAATATCTTGTGATGGACTATAGTAATTGAGTTCGAGGGGTTTTGTTTCTATAGAGCGGGTCACAGTTATTATGCAGCGTGGCCGGAATAGGCCAATGTAAATCTTATGGGCGAATATTCAACACTGTTGCCGCTTTGGTTACGGCTTGAACCACAATTAATTTAGCCAATTTATTTTCGTAAAAACGTTTTATTATGAATTTTGCAAAACAGATGTATTCTATATAATAAATATTATTAAAAAATGGACTTCAAATCTATTTATGTAGATTGTAATCAGTATATACCTGATCACTTGATGGATTATTTAGGTCTCTACTAAATCTTTCAGACAAATCCTAATCCTATTGCCAGTGAAAATATTATTTAATTACAAAGATGCTAATTATTTTTACCTGTATGATCCCTTGATCCTCGTAAACCGTTATGTAATATTCCTGGAATGTAGAGGTAAGTAAATGTACAGGTAAGTAATAACATACGGAGGTACCTATCTGTTTCTGCTGATAAACGAAAGGGCATTATTGAAACAGCCATGCAGTTAGCAGCACCGTTTGAAAAATTTAAACAAGGTGAAAATCTTCATCGTCAAACCAAGAGGTTTTTATTGAATATTTTAACGTATACGTTGAATACAAAAGATGACAAAAGTGTGACTGATTTCTGAAATGACTGGCCTTAGTGTGAGAACAGTGTATAATCTGAAAAGCGAAGCCGCTACTGGACCTTTGACATCGCCAAAAAAACGAAGACGGAACAGCAGCCAGCCGAATTCAAGACTGATCACCTACGATGAAGGTATCCAATCGCAAATACGAAAAGCTGTGCATGAATTCTACTCCGAAAATATTCCACCAACACTGGCAAAAGTTCTTGCTAAAATAAATTCAGACGAAAATGTACCAAATTTTTCTAAAAATACGCTAAGACGCTTGCTTAACGATATGGGGTTTGTTTATGGAAAGAGAAGAAGAGACTCGATTCTAATAGAAAGAGCTGATATAATCGCCTGGAGGAACAAATATTTAAGATCAGTGAAGAAGTTCCGCGAAGAAGGATATAACGTAATATATCTGGACGAGTCATGGATTAATGGATGTAAATTTTAAATGGAAAGAAACTACCATAAAAAATGCCCGAGATGCATTTGTCAAAGGACTGACAACAGGACTGAAGGCTCCAAGTCAACGAGGACCGAGATTTGTTCTTCTTCATGCAGGCTGGAAAGACGGTTTTCTTGAGGGTGCAGAAAAAACTTTTCTGGCAAAGAAAGGTGCAGACGATTACCACGACGAAATGGACGCAGAAGGCTTTGAGGCCTGGTTTAAAGATCAATTGATCCCTAATTTGCCGAAAAACGGATCAAAGAATGTTGTAGTGTTGAACAATGCGTCATACCATTCGGCGAAGTTACCTTTTCCAAAGACAACTTGGAATAAGGAACAAATAAAGTACTGGCTACTGGAAAAAGAGATTTACTTCGAGGATGATTATTAAAAAACAGAATTATTGGCTACTACAAACGCGTTTAGAGAGCAGTACGAAAAATAGACGACATTGCCACGGAACATAATATAACAGTCCTACGATTACCACCTTATCATTGCGAATTAAATCCTATTGAAATGGTGTGGAGCCAAGTGAAAAGATATGTGGCTCGTAATAATAGTACTTTTAAAAAAGAGGATGTGGAAAAACTTATAAAAACAGCGTATTCGCAAGTAACCCCAATGCAGTGGTCTAATTATGAAATAAAGGGAAAAAAGACAGAGGAAAAGATGTGGCAAACAACTCATTTAATGGAAGACATTGAGCCAATAATAATAAATCTAAATGAAGACGATGAAGATGAAGACTTGGATGACGATGAAGATCAGTAATATATTTCTTAACCCTCAAATGTTCCATTCAATTTTCATTTATTTTAGTTATTACCTGCTAATCATTGTCATTTTTAAAGTTTAATTTTAATTCAAGTTAAAATACGTAATTATTAATTCATATACTTATTCTATATTTTGTTTGTTACAACAACCCGCCAGAAGAAGAAAAATCCTCGGAAAAATCATGGAACGTCGGCAAGATTTCATTAGCTTTTCTCTGTTAATCGTTCTCCCTTAAAATTTAGATGACAGCTGACTTTTTTACCACTCGTCTTGTAATTTATGTATATATTATTATTATTAACATATTTTTATTATTAATATTATTATATTAATATTTCATAATTTGACAAAGATCTTTTGTAAGGCCGCTGTATTTATTTATTTCTTTATACGTGATAATTAAACGTATAAAATTTGAATATTTTAGCGGATTTACAATATTTTCCTTTAAACGCGTTAAATTTATCTAAAAGCATAATTATAAATATTCTTAATTACTAACTAAACGATTTTCAAATGAATAATTTAGTCAACATTTAAATCATAATAGTAACACAATGGCAAGTTATATTCCCTAACCAAATTCGAAGAACATGCCGATATGGCAACGCCGTCGTCCATAAACGCAATGCTGCATAATAACTGTGACCCGCTCTATAGCGCAGTGGTATACGTGCTTGCCTCTCACGCAGACGGCTGTGGTTCGAATCTCAGCCACAGGAGTATTTTTATTTTTTTTTTAAATATCATAAAGGTAGGCGGAAATAACCTTTGAATGAAAAAAATTCTAGAGATTTTTTTAGCTACATCTCTTGTCACTTAGTGAACCATTTTCCGTGCCAACAAAATGTCCTATAACTGCCCACCCCCTCGGATACTGTTTTAGTTTCAGTATTATTTCTTGGAAATTTGATTTCTGTCTCCAAAAATAATACAAAGTATTTCAATCATGAACAGTGGATTTATTAAAGCAAACAGTTCAAACCTGCAGAAAATCGAATGTTATACAGTCGTCAATTTCTTCGTATCAAACAGTAACTTCTGCTCTGCTGAAATTGGAAATGTGAAGGTAATATAAAAAAATGTTATTTTTGCCAACCATATCATTCGGCAATTAAAATAAAACAAAGGCACTGCCTTTAAGTTAAGTTTGTTTACACGCTCCCAACTTCAAAATTATAATGTTACATTTATATGACTGACAAATAGCTACTTACTGAAGAATAATAAACTAATAGTATCATCAGTACCTCATCAAAACGATCTCAAAAATAGATTTTGGATTGTGTAGACTCATGCACTGGATCCCTGCAGACAAGCTGCTATTTTCCGAATGGGGTTAAATAACTTCTCAGGTGATTTTTGATCGTAGTACTTTTACACTGAAGCACTTAATAGAACTCATTATTGTAATCAGAATCGACAGAAAGTGGGGACCACTCTATCAATTAACTGGTATTTGGGAACAAGTGACGTCATACCGATCTCGTGACAAACATAATATGTCTGTTTTAAAGCATATCGCGTTAAAAAAATAATTAATATTGACGGCCCTATAGGGATCATATGTACGTTTTAAAAATAGTCAACATTTCTACTGCATTTTTACGTTGGTTGTACTTAAAATAAGATCATATCATATTTCAATTTTAGATCAATATTTTTATTCAAAACAGTTAACATTAGTTACCTTAATATAGACACCAACTTCTTTCGTTGGATCCCAATTGAAATTAATCACGTTTACGGCATTTGGAGGCTGAGTAATGTCAAATGCTCCATAAGAAAGAGGAACATCCACTTCCAGAATTCTGTCGCCTGGTCTGGAAGACTGCCATGATTGCATTTGTTCTTTTTCCATGTACTGAAGACGTCTTTCGTGGAAACATACACGTATAAAAGTCTAAAATAAAACATTTTCTATTAAGTGTAATTTATAATAGATATATGTTATAATTAATTTTTATATTCTTAACACCCCATCTCTCGGTACCAAATTTAAATATGCCACTATTTAGTTTTAAAACCGTTATTTTTTGTAAAAGATCGCATACAGTACAAAATAAATTTTATACTTGGTAACGAGATGGGATAGTAGTAGGAATAGGGTTGGGTCGTAAAAAAATAAAGGATGATGATGAAGCTAATATTAGGGGTTGGAATGTCGTTCGATGAATATGATAAGACGCATAAAACTTTGTTAATAAAACAAAATTAGTGATTAGTTCCTGTATTTCAGGTAAATTGAATATTTTTATTATCATTGTCTAATATTTGAACATTAAATGTCTGTTGTCTAATTTTTTTGTAATGTATCTACTCATATTTACTTGTTGATTCACAATATTCATGTTAGCCATTTTCTTTTATGAACTAATGTATATTAGTTGATTATAAATTATTTGAGTTATATTAATCATTAACTCTTCTGTTATAACTTTTCCCATAATAATTCTGGCTAATTTTGAGTATTATGTTACCTCAATAAGTTATTAGTAAAATTTATAGATTTTATAAGAGTGCTGTGTGTGCTTTATTTCATTTTCAAGTTTAAATGAGCCTTGAAGTATGTCTAACATTTTATAACCTTGAGGAGAGAAATCTGCCACCATAAAAAAAAAGAAATAAATGAAAAGAAGTAGATTCTCTCCGCCCCTACAACTATAGCTGGGTAGCCTCCTGTATAGGACCTTGTTTTTAAGTATGTGATAGGACCTCAGTACCTTCCGACTATGTCGGCTAACCTTCTTCGGTTTTGTGTTTGATCCGAGTGTGTGATAAAAATGAAATATATTTACAGTCAGCACTTTGAAAACTTTTGCCATGATATTTTATAAATAAAGTGTTTGTTTATGAGATGATTCAGTAGTCTGGTGGTCAGTATTATGGAAAAACCCTATTCATATTATTTTGTTATTTGAATGTTGCTATGAGAGTAATTATTATAAATAGCGTATTTATGTTGTTGTGTTTTATTTATTATTTTTAACATTCCCCATTATAATGCTAGTAACCAGTGTTATCTGTATATTTAAAGTTAATAACTACAGAGTAAGTTATACTACAGTACCTTTAACATTTTTCCCCTGCAATATGATAAATCTCCGAGTTTTTTTAGTTTGATTTCATAACTTTGTCCTTGATTGAGATACGTCAGCGTATCTTCATTTTGTTTGGTAGCAATACTTGTAGCCGCAGCTAAAACATACTGAAATCTTTTATCTTCGATAATGTTAAAGTTGGTAGACGTAACATTGTAACTATCTTGAGAATTGGAAGATGACATACTGGCACCTACAAAAAAATATTCGTTATGCAAGAGTTAGAACGTACTATTATAGTAGCTATATTTTAGATGAAAAAGCCGGAAAAATACCAAAGAGATGCTTAAATGCAAGAAAGTAAGAACCGTAGGGCTTTTAAAAGAGACGTTTTTTGATTTGACAGTAATTAAAGCAATATAGAAAATGCATATATGGGTCGCTCTTTAATTCCCAAATTCCACCAAAAGAAAAAATCCTGCGAATACTAACTCTCCATAACATTGTGCAATCCAGCCAAACTGCTCTGATTTAATAATTGATTGATTGTATTATTGAACATTGTTTGACTTGTGTTATCCTCTACTGTACTGTTTACAGTAATATGGTTAGATGAAGAGTTCTGCTTGTTTTTCCTAACTGTCTGTAATGATGGATCACTTGATGTTGGGGAAGGAGCTTCTTGTTTGAACACTGTTAATCCGTTCATGGTTAAAATATTTTCACTAAAACAAATGTTTTAATAAAAACCAAATAAAAAAATGGACAATAACAAAATTAATAAAGTTCTAAACAATTAACTAAATATAAAAAAGGTAAATTTAACATATAAGAAATTCTTTTATTTAAAGTTTTTAATTAATTTTTCTTAATAGATAACTTATATTTATTCAGAATATTAACAGCATTTGCACAGAAATGAAAATATATAATAATATCATATAAAAACTCTATGGTAGAATACTAAATATGTGTGTTCCAAAGTATCTGGATATTAAAATTTTTTGGAGATACCTAAAAGGTAGCTACCGATTTATAAAAAAATAATAAGTTATTACCTATAATTACCGTCTAGCAACTCATTTCCAAGATTCAGAGAATTGTCAATGTCTGAATTTAAATCCCCATAATCTTCCACCTGCCAATGCTGCATTTTTATTGTACCTACAACAGTAACAAAATGTTTTATGGTATCATACAGCTTGAACATAATTTAAAATAAAAGGCATGACTATTTTAACAATTTATTAGTGTTTTAGGATAAATTTATCTTTAAAAGTTTTATCCGGTAAATTGGTAAATTCTGAACATGACTCTTTGTTCCTTTTTTTTTAAATAGCTATTTGCGTTTCCTTTTATAAGAGTTAACTTTTCAGTTTAAGAACAGTAGACAACTAAACAGTTGAATGAAACCCACTATTTATTCAAAAAATACGTTTTAAATTCAATGACATCCGTTTCGCTAGAATTAGCATCGTGGGATTGACATATTGAAGTTACATTATGTTTGTTTGTAGCTAGGTACCTGATGTTGATAGGTGATAAGGTGATAGTAGTATTAAGGCTAGACCAAGTATGGAAGTAATAAGAAATAACAATATTGTTATTATATAACAATATAACAATAGATGTTATTAGCCCTAAGGGATTATCCTGGATGTATTTCCCTCTAAGATCAGTAAAACTGTGCAATGATATAGAAAAACCAGGAAAAAACTATATCATGCTGATCTTTACAATAAATTAATATATTTGTTTTACAATTACGCCTGATCTATGTTTAAAATATAGATTCAATAAAAGTAAACAGTTTAACAGTGCATGGAGAACTTCCAAGATTTATTTGTTCATTACCTACCAGTTGCACCGTTTGTTTATTTAAACGGGATTCATCAATCGAGATTTGACCCAATGATTAGATTTTCAATGCATCGTGATAAGATTTAGCGATCCACGACGGTGGTTTGGCAACATTGCATTTTAACCAGAACTGAGAAAAATAACCCCACTCTTTTGAAAACTTGAGAATAAACAACACAACTCTAGAACGTTAGAAAGATATTTTATAATTTTTTTGGCAAAAGCAAATTTTGGTAGTTTTTTCTGCTATCGTCCCTATCAGTCATTAAGGCTAGCCCTACAATAAAAAAATAGCGACAAAGCAGCCTGAAAGGACATAAAATTTTTCGCCAGGTGAGAAAGAACGCCTTTTCAAGTTGTGTGTTCGATAGAAATATAATTTGTTGTTTTTTTAATAAGTATTTCTGAAATAATACTAATTTTTATGGTCTTGTTTTTATAGGTTATAAACCTCTAAACGCACGCTTAAACGTTCGTCATTCTAGGATCGAGTTAAACCAGTTTAATCTGTCAAAAATCAACCCGTGCATAACAAAAATTTCATTTAGGCAGGATTAAGAGGATCATCGGGATTAAATGAGTAAGGGGCATCTGGCGGTAACAACTTTAAATTGTGGATCTGCTAGATGTCTTTTTATTTCAAGTTCTTCGAGGAAATCTAAATTTTGTTTTTTATCACAAATATGTAATATTTGAATGTCATTGGTGTGTAGAGTGAGTGTGGATGTTCAAGAACGTGTTTTGAATAGTTTGACTTATCTGGTTTTGTCAAGACCGATCGTGTTTTAAATAAATATGTGTTTTACAAATATTTAAATAAATAGTAACGTTGTAGTCTAACTTTGTATTTTATTGAAATATTGGATATCAGCCACAGTAGAGATATGGATAAACTGTTTGTATTGATTAAGTATACCTTTTAAATATAGATAAAACATAAATGTTATTAACACAACATTGTTTTCCTTGTTTTATTATATATACTAATTTTAGAGGTTAATATATCCAGTATAATCTCCTATAGCTTTAATATTGTTACATCTTATTATTTCAATACTTCTTAAAACTTCAGGCATAATTTATTGTATCTCCGACATAAGCCTTTAAATTTACAGGCCCTAGATTTTAAACCCTATAATCTGGATAGAAAATGTTTGACATTTCTCGCAAAGGGGGGATGAGAAGAGCACCTACATCCAATTAAAAAAATATTCGGTTATCTTGCAGTTTAACCATCCGCTTAAAAATTCTCTGCGCATGTACGAAATTTGAATTTTCAAGAATAATTTTATTGGTCGATTAAGGAGCGGCAAACTTTAGACGAAAATTATAGACATTATTTAACAAATTGCGTAAATTACGTTATGTAATAATATTATTTAATTTTAATATAATGTGCATCATTTAAAATGTTTTTCTCTTAATTTAAAACCATAATAAATTAAAATCACTACCATTAAAACAAGGGATGTTAATATTATATTTTATTTGAATTAACTAAAAAATAACACCTGTTTTACTTCAATTTTTTAAACCATTGTTATATAAAGTTTGTTCTTTATAGCTGAACTCGTTGCCCCATTGCTCTAAAAATGAAAACCACAGAATACCATAAAAATGTCAGATTTTTATATTCGCATATTACAATATAAGTATTTAATTCGAAATAACGAAGGGAAGTACCTACGTTATTATTTATATTTTTAATTGCTGTTCTTAACATCTTATTTATTACTTATGAATTTTAGCAGTAACGCTCCTTATTAACGTGCGTCTTTTTATAATCAAATTTACTAAATCAATACTAAACCATTCGGTTTCAGGAAAAAATATTTGAACTGACACTGTGCGGCTGTCCCGCTGTCAATTTCGAATAATTTTGTACATGCGCAGTTAATTTTTCCAGCGGATGGTTAAACTGGAAGATTACCAAATATTCTGTGATCTAGATTATTTTTTCAAATAAATCTAAATATACGCCTCAATTTAAATTTTTCAAATAAACATAGAAAAATGTGTTTCTAACCTTTCTTTTTGAATCTCACACAGAACAGAAATAAGGACCTGAATATATAAATCATAGAATGTAACTATTCAGAATAAATGCGTTCGTTAACACTTAAAGAAATAATCAATTTACTTATTAAAATGTAATTTTGTATTAAAAATGTTATAATAAACATTTCGATTAAATTGCATTACAAAATAATTTGTTGTTTGTCATTAACAGGCATGATGAGGAAGTAAACGAAGTGTCTCACAATGGTCAAGAAAAATTGGATAAGGCTTTGAAGAGAATTGAAAAAAAAAACAAAAAAGTACGACAAAAGCCTCAATTTAAATTTATTTAAGAAAAGGGAAAACTAATAATTCAGTGACTTATTACTATTCATATTATGTCTTAAAATTTAAACAATTCGTGTAAGTTATACTAAAATATTTTCTAAAAGTTCGACAAATACGTGATAAGTGTAACATGTTTGTCATGGACTAACTGTTGTTACCACTTCTATAAAATTAAGTCATTGTGCGGTACAAATTAGGATCAATTTTCTCAGCACCAAAAGTTTGTCTTGACGTCAATGATTAGGACAATTGCGCGACCTTTTCAATTAGTTGAGACTCGTGTGTTAAAAGACGATTCGCCAAGTTACTGGACGAAATTGTTAAAAAACATTCCTCGTTTATGATACACGCTCAATATTCACTTCAACAGAGATTTATAGGTTTTTCTGAAGTCAAATCATTTTAATTTTTCGTAGTTCTAGAACTACTAAACAATATTTTTATAGATCCAGTATTCTTTTTATTTTTAAAGCTGTTAAGCTGTTTGTTACATTTACTAAACTTTATACACTGTTTAACAATTGAAGTGGATATTTTTTAAATTTCAGAAAATTGCGTACAAAAATAATATTTTAAATATACGTTTTATACTATCAGTAAACAAATTGTTTATGTCGTTTTTTGTTTCTTTTTATACGCTGTTATCTCTTTAACCAGAATTGTAGTAATTCTATTTCAAAATACTAACATAATCGCGTAGAAGTACTTGCAGCTTTAACATAGTTATTGCAGTCCATGAATCTGTTTACCTGAAAAGAAAATGGCGCTACGGCGATTAGAAACAGTGCAATTCGATCAATTAGTGCGTTGGATACACGAAGGTTTAAGTCAAGAAGAAGTTGCTACACGGTTTAATGTGTCCCAAAGTATTGCCAGTCGTGCATGGGCATGGAATAGATATTTGGAAACTGGGTCTGCAGCGTACAGGCATGGATGAGGACGAGAACGAGCTACAACTCCTGCTCAAGACCGCTTTATAGCTGTAACTGCAAGAAGAAACCGAACATTTACTGCATCGAGAATTAACAGCTTCTTTAGGCATGTTACCGGAAGAGTAATATCTAGTCAAACTGTTAGAAGGTTGCACGCATGTAATTTAAGAGCCAGATGGTGTAGTTCACATCTACGGTTGACTGTGGATCAGCGGGCATGCAGATATCGGTGGGCGAGAGAACACAGTTGTTGGAATTTTCAGAACTGGAGGTACTGTATGTTTACGAATGAGTCCAGATTGCGGCTGAATATGTGTGATGGTCTAATGTTGGTGTAGAGAGAAAGAGGACAGCGATTCAAATTACAGATTTTTTTATCCTCTTCAATTGTTGAGCAGTGTAGATTATTTAAAATAACTTAAATAATTATGAAAATTAATAAAATCTATTCATTTCAATTTATGGAATTTTTCTATTTTTCATCAAATTCAAATATATCTGTCCTGAACCGAAGATTACCTATGAAAAGTTGAATTTTATCAACAAGTAATTTCGAAATTTGAGAAATACCTACCCTTACTTTAAAGTAAAGTAACTTAAATCAGGTTAGTGATGTTTTCAATAATTTTTGCGAAAATATATTCTCAATAGACGGTGCAGTAAAACTTAACATAAGGGTAAACACTAAACTTTTGCATTGGCAATTTTATACAATTTTTGAGATAAATATACAGTGTTGAACAATTTGGAATAAATTCCAAAATAGATAAATGGGGGTATGTTTAAAAAAACGCTCGCACTAGTCGATTAGTATTTCTAGTGTGCTTGTTTAATCAATAATTTTTATATACAGGGTGTGACCGTGACCAATGTCAACTTTGTTTTTTCAAATACAACACCCTGCATATTATTTAATTTTTGGATTAGGTTCAGAACATTGTAGACTTTTACTATTTCGTAAGTATTAAGGGATTCAACATACAATTAATTGAACAACCCTATTTGCTACAACAAACTTAAAACGTATTTCCCATTTAACCTTAATTATAAGAAAGTAAATCAAAACTATTCTTGCGGCCTGAAAAAACTAAAATAATTACACTAAATGAAATAGTTTTGTAAATAGTTAATCTGCACATGCAATAAATGATAATGTTAAATTGACTGCTTGACTTTGAAAATACCCACATGTTTCTAGTTGAAATATTCGATGTTAGTTTTTGTGATCAAATGATGGAAATGTTAGATATTGCCGATATTGGGCTAAGGAAAATCGGCGTTGGAAGAGGGCGGGATTAATTGGAGATCGTATCGTAGCCCATTTTTCATTGATAACACTTTAAATGACAAGTATTATTTAGCACTCATCCAAAATCCCAGCTTGAACAAACTTATATCCTTATGCAGCAAACCCACAAATACCAGCGAATATGATTTGGTTTCAGGAAGATGGATTTTCAAATCGATGAATAGGAAGACGGGGACCGATGGAATGGCCAACAGGATCCTCTGATCTTACGCCATTTTAATTTTTTATGGGGATATGTCAAAAATATTATTTATAAACATAAGCCCGTCAACTTAGATTACCTAAAAAGAGTGAGGTGAGATGATATTTTTATTTTAGATTGGGATGTTGCTTAGAAGTTCGCGGCGAACATTTTGAACATTTTGAACATTTACTACATCAACATTAATGTTTTTATGTTTAACAACAAATTTTGTAAATAAAAAAGGTTCTTTAATTAATTGTTTCTTTTTACAACAAATGTTGAAATCCTTAATATTTCCGAAACAGTAAAAGTTGAGCATACGACATTGTATATAAAATATGTCTATAGAATGTTCTGAATAATCCAAAAATGAAATACTATATAGGATGTTGTATTAAAAAAAAAACAAAGTTGGCGCCGGTAACATAATTCATCCTGTATAAAAAATTTATTAATAAAACAAGTGCAATACTATTTATTTATTTTTCTACATGTCCTTATTCAACTGAATTCGAATTTATTCAATTTGGCTTTTCCACACTGTATAATATATATTACATTTTTAAATAATAGTGAAATTATTATTTGTTGGTGTATTTTTTGATGCAACCAAAAATAACAGAGTTTATTATTCTTTAATCTTATTTTTTGTTAATCCTGAAAAGAAATATTTGGGTAAAGTTATCTTTGTTTAAATTATTATAAATTGATATAAATAAACATACATCAAATAATATGAAAAGTATTCATTTAATTTTAGTAAGTCTCTTGTTCAGATGTTATTTGATATAAATAACTTTTATGACTAGCAGTGAAAATAAGTGATTCTAAATACCTAAAATCTTCCCTTTGTGTTTGTGTAAATTTTCATGCAAATCTATTCATAAACCTAAAATTTAAAATGTAAAAAAACGTTTATTATTCACCCTTAAAGTAGTTTACTTAATTACTAATAGATGTCATCCACTTCGTTATTTTCTCTAATAAATCATTTCAAAAATTAAGATTATGCTTTATACACAAAAAAACAACTGGATTTGTGGGGAACATTAAAATACAATAATTATCCTTATAGGAGATATCAAGCATTTAAAATATTTACATAACCTATGAGTAACCTTAAAAAATTATTTATTTTATTTCCAGGGTCAACTAATTACAAGGGTAAATCGAAAATATTTTTCTGTGAAATTACAGAGTATGTATTGAAAAGTTTAAAAAAAGTTTCAGACCATAATAATTCATTAGATAGATAGATAGAATCGAATTTGGTGGAGACTTGATAAATTTTATTGCTGGTTGGATTTTAAAGGAATAAAGATAAGAGCCCAGATTTAGGAATTAAGATCGTCTGCAGGACTGGGATGGGGTTGTAAATCATTCATTCAATATCTCTAGATAATAGCCAAATTTTAGTTTTCCTAATATTTAATATTTTAAAACCTTGTTAAAAAATTATATTAAAAAAAATTGAAATATAGCTCATTTTAAATCATGTAACACTATTAACCCACTTCTATGGTATAGGTATGCACGGAGCGTTCCACTGAGTATATTCCTGGCACACACACAAAATCCAGAAATATTTCATCTCGACAGAGATTGTATAATAAACGAGATCATGACTTACTGACAAAAGTTTGTGTTAACAAATTTCAGGAATATTTCAGGTACTACATATCA
Organism: Ophraella communa; assembly: GCA_035357415.1. Taxonomy (NCBI): domain Eukaryota; kingdom Metazoa; phylum Arthropoda; class Insecta; order Coleoptera; family Chrysomelidae; genus Ophraella; species Ophraella communa. Next base: position 15,410,575 of record CM068985.1, on the reverse strand, counting down.
GCCGCTATAGGATTTATCAAAGCCCATATAGGACAGGCGTATTTTGAGTTAAACTGTGTCAAGGAAAACCGTTTCAGTTTGGATATATTCTTAAAATTCGCGCCAACACTTTCTCATTCCGAATTATATAGCCTTTGCGGATGGCAGTGAAATCTTGGTTGATAGAATATACTGATAATTTGTGAGAAATCAATGAGTTTTCTGCAGTCTGTACAACAATTTTCAAACAAACCGAAGCAAAAGAAGATACGCCATGAGTTCATGATCTTTTTAAATTAATTTAGAAGATATTATAAATTGTGCTATATTTGGTGGTGGTTATAACGAAAATGTTGTATCTTTTTCTACTTCATTTGACAAAGTGAGAGGGAAATCAGATTTTATACCATCAGTGGAAAGTTGTGGCAAATTCATTATTTTGTTACATCCTGAAATTGAATTAATTTGAATTGACGAATCAAAATATATTATCAGTTGTTAATACTAAAATTATTTTTTGTTTAGCTATGAATACGGTATCCGCCAAAATAAACTGTACCGAAACAGAGAGTGCTGTGGATTTATGTAATATGGATTTGTCATATTTGACTTAATTGTCATTAGTTGATATATTAATAGAACGCTGCAGTTAAATTTGATTTTAAAATGGTTCTAACAACGGAAGAAAAAGTGTTTTTGGTAGAGCATTATTTTCGTTGATACGGAAAAGATCGTAATGATGGTCCAAGCTTAGAACAGGTGTCAATAAAATATAAACAAAAATTTAATAAATCGGCTCCTAGTAAAAGTGTGATGTTAGCTTGTTGTTGAAAAATTTCGTCGCACTGGTAGTGTATTGTGTCAAAGTAAAGGTTCTTCAGGTCGTCGAAAAACAGTATGCACTAACGAAAATAAAGGAAGTATTTTTAACCAAGTTGTGCATTCAACTCAAAGAAGTCTTGTAAGAACTGCATGTAAACTCAACATTAGTGAAACTTCTTCACGTCGTCGCATGTGCAAATCAATTGGTGGTTATCCATACCGTATTCAAGTTGGACAACGACTAAATGCTGCGGACGACAAACGTGCAAGAGAAATTTACTGTGGTCGCATGTTGAGTTTAATTTACGAAGATACCGAATTTTTGAAAAACATATGGTTTTCAGACGAGAGTCACGTTCATCTTAGCGGCTATATTAATCGACAAACAACCAGATTCCTTGGATTTGAACGTCCTGATGTCATTGTAGAGAAACCACTCCACAGTCTTCGAGTTACCGTTTGGTGCGCGGTATCTGGTAATGGAATGATTGGTCCTTATTTCGTTGAAGATGATAAACAGAATCCACTTACTGTCAACCAAGAACGTTATAGAGAGAAAATTATTATACCTTTTGTGAGAGATCTAAATAACTTTTGCCGTGCACAAAATCTACAGTTTCGCACACAATGGTTCCAACAAGATGGTGCAACGAGCCATACAGCTGTGCGCACCTTAGACTTACTCCGTCAGCATTTCGATAATAGAATAATTTCTCGGGGAACAGACTTCGAATATCCTTCTCATTCACCTGATCTGACGCCACCTGACGCATACATTTGGGGCATAATGAAGGAAAAAATATTTCATTCGGAAAATCCGCCGGCGAATATTGCCGAACTACGGGTAAGAATACAAAATATTTTTCGGCAGTTCCATCAACCACTTTTTACAAATATGTTTATTGACTTACAAAATCGTTATGAAGCTTGTTTGCGTCGAAATGGTGAACATTTTGAACACTCACATTACAGAAATTAAAAATTATTTTTTTTCCGTACTGTTTATTTTGGCGGATACCGTATTTAACTGTTTTGTAGACATTTCGCAAAAAATATCTAACTCCATGTCAGGGCCGTATCTAGGGCGTGGCAAAGGTGGCACTTGCCACGGGCGCAAAGTCCGCAGGGGCGCCAGAAAATATCAAAAAATAAAGAAATAGAAGAGCCAAGCAAAGTAATTCGAAAGACGTTTTTCGCGCGAGGGGCGATGGCGAGAATTATCTATTATATGTGGCAACACAAAAAGAAAACCCAAAAATTGTAAATAAAATTGTCTTAAATTACCAAAATTTTACAAAAACACAAAAATACAAATAATTCTCTAAGGTGTAATGTGTCTAAAATATTTCCATAAATATTTCAAATAGGTAATACCGATAATAAAATGTAATATTGATGGCAATAGAAAATGCATTATTAAGGAAAGTTTTATTGACTTTATAAACACTCGAGAAAAAACAGGTGAAGGGCTTGCAAAAGAAATTCTAGAAAAATTGGTGGCCGATGGTTTGGATATTAAGAACGTAAGAGGACAGTCCTATGATAATGGGGCTGATATGGCTGGAAAATACAAGGGTGTACAAGCTCAAATTTTGAACATAAATGACAAAGCAAAATTTATTCCTTGCACTGCCCACATTCTAAATTTAGTTGGCGTTCATCCTGCTGAAGTAACCCCACAAATGGAAACATTCTTTGCAACTGTTCAACAAATATATACTTTTTTTGTTGGATCTTCTTCAAGGTGGGAATTACTCAAAACAGAAATCAACATCACTCTAAAGGGTTCTAACGATACTCGCTGGTCCTCAAAAGCAAACGCTGTGCATTCCTTGAAGTCACAATTAGAAAAAATTCTTAACGAGCTTAAAGAATCGTCCCTGATAAATTTGATAACAACTTACGAATTTATCATATATCTTAACTTCTGGGATATTCTGTTGGCTAAAATAAATAGAATTAATCTATCTTTGCAAGAAAAGCAACTAGATATTTCTAAAGGCTCACAAATGATACTTGGACTATTAAACGAATTAAAAGCGTATAGAGAAAACTTTTTTACAACATTGATGGAACTTTCTAAAACTGAAGCAAATAAAATTGGAATTGAACCAAAATTACAGGAGTCAAGAAAACGAAAAAAACCCAAAATGTCAGGAGAACTAGCCAGTGATGAAGCTTATCTTTTTGATGCGAATGCAAAACTAAGAATTGGACTGTTACAAGTGATTGATAAAATAATAATACAAATTGAAAAAAAATTGTAGCTTTGAACGAAGTGGCAGACGACTTCAGTTTTTTGAAAGGAAGTGTTATTCAAACTACGACTATTGACGATTTAATAAAAAGTACTGCAGATCTTGCATTAAAGTATCCTTTAGATTCTAATGCACATGAATTTTCATTGGAAATTGAAAGTTTTAAATTTCAGAGTAACTTAATTTTAGACAATTTTTCTGAAATGGGATCATTACAAATATTAAATGGTCTTCCATCGTCTATTCAAAATTTTTTTCAAAAATAAAATGGGTTCATAGGTAAATATCCGTATATTTTTTATTTTTGTTAAATTAATCAAGAAAGCCTTAAAGCTTAAAGGAATCATAAAAATAACAATTAACTAATTAATTATTACATTAGATGTTCGAATTGTAGTCCACCTGCAGCAAAACACATTTCGAATTTTGCCAGAAGATTTCTTGTGTGTGGCTTGAATCATTGTAGGAGTAATTTGGCAACATACTTGTCTTATGTTTTCTTTTAATCCTTCTACATTTTGCGGTTTTGACTGATAAACAATATCGCTCCTCCAAAGACAAGTCAGGTGAGCGTGCCGCCCACATAGTTTCTGGAGAGTTGTTTGCTATTCAGTGGTTTTCGAAATGGTTTTGTAGGCAAGCATGTCGCCGAATTACTCCTGCAATGATTCAAGCCACACGTAAAAGAAATCTTCTGGCAAGATTCGGGATGTGTGTTGCAGCAGGTGGACTACAATTCGAATATCTAATGTAAATAAAATTAATTAGTTAATTACATTTATTTTTATTGTTCCTTTAAGCTTTAAGGCTTACTTGATTAATTTAACAAAAATAAAAATAAACTAATATTTGTTAGGTTTTTTCCAACCATGCTCATGTACTATTTGATTTATGTGGTTGAAATTTTCAGAAGATATCAATTAATAGGTAAGGTAAATCGTCTGCAAATATAAACTATTGTAAAATTATACTAACCTCTAGCATTATTGTTCTTTTTCAAAATTGATTTTTTGTTTAAATTTTGTGCTTCTTTGGCCATTTGTTTATTTTTTTGTGGATCCATTTCTTCCGATAAGCGCCTCTTCTTAGAAATACCATCTTGTTCGTCGATTTTCATAGCGTTCCATCCAAATAAATCTCCTGTGTCTTCCATGCTGCATTCGTTTGATAAATTCCAACAGTTTTTCGAATTTTCCGAATTCTCGTTCAACAAGATATCCGAATGTTCGTAAAGTTGATAATCCATATCAATAAAGAAAAGTTTTTACTATTTACTACTTTTTTTTAACTTTCTACTCTAAAACCAGCTAAAGTCACTACGTAATATTTTCGCGTTTTATCTCTTTAAAACATTACGAAAAAACTGTTGTATAACTTTTTCACCCCCGTCGTTTCTGGGTGTCTGATATTTTGCAAAAGGATGGACTTAATTTCGAGCATCTTTTTAAACAAAATACTGGATTCAATATCCATTTATTCAAAACAATCCAACCCTATTTGCTAGGGGTAAATATGCGATGGAAAACGTGTAGTTGATTAACACCTTTTACGTATAAAGCCGTTTTGGCGAACACACAAAATAAAAATGACGCTTTAAAAAGATTTTTTAAACGCCCAGGCACGAACAACGTTTAAACTGTAACTGCCACTACGTAGTCAAGCAGTTGAATTAGTTAAATTGATTTAAATTGGCGAACAGAGTTAAATTGTAAGACAAATTGATGGTCTCCGGGATTGTTTAAATAAGGCCTCGCTTTCTTTCCCTTTTTTGTATAAAATATCCGCAAATGCGAAGAAGTTTGAACGGATCCGCTGAAGATGGTTTCAAATTTGCAGGAGCGTAACACGTCGAATGCATTCAGATTCTGTAAAAAAACATTCAAAATTATAATTTACATTTCCCAATACAATAGTGATTCGTCACAATGTTTCTAATAATCATACCATACTAAATTAACAGACAATAAGCAAGTCATTTCTTGATAATAAATGGCGCAATTTCGTTAATTATTTTCTATTTAATTGCTATTATTTTTTTAATAAACTAAGATCTATGAAATAATTGAAGTAACGAGGATTATTATGAACATATTTAAGGGCATTCCTACCGCTGAATATTTAAGAAAAAAACAGAGGTTTTGCTCGTAGCTAATTGTACCTTTATTTTTTTAAATTTTCTACTAGAAAGGTGTTGCTAGGGATTTATAGAAATAAAATAATACATTTTTTTTAAAATGCTATTATTGACGGGAAAAATGTTAAAAATTAGGTATTTTGAGATGCAGTTCACGCCGTTATCAGAAAAAATTTGAAAAATCTAATTATATACATCTCTAGTATCATCCTTTCCAAGTTTTTCTTTTTCCAAAAAAGTTAAGAAATAAGGTCTCAGCTGAACCTCTGCACCTGCACGGTATATTTTTCGATCCATAATGTGGCGCCATCTACACTGAAATTTATGAACACCGAAACGTTTATATATGGACGGACTAAAAATTTTTTCAAGCCATTCATGAAGAGATCGTATTCTGGGTATCTATTTATTTGTAAGACTAAAAAATAAATGTAAAAAAGTTGATACAATAATTTTTAAAAGTAAAAAAATGTATTTTTAAATTTTTTTTGTAAAATTTCGAATAATATTAGAAATTCCTACAGTGTGGAAACCAATTATGGAATAAGATTAATGCTGCTCTTAGTTTACGGAATTATAGAAAACGCTGAGACACATCAATTTTATTTTCAATTCTACACTATTTGAAATAAAACATAAATAGATTATTTATATAAGATTTCAAATTATTATAAAGTTTTGCTTTATCAATTTTAAAAACGAATAAAATACGAATTATAAACCATGATACAAATAAAAAATTATTAGTATATTACGTAACGTGTGTAGTAAATAGCATTTTAGGCACGAATGGAATGGAATAGTAATTCCGTGAGTGCGTAAAATGCTTTACAGCAATAGTTACGTACTATACTTTACCTACGACCTACTTGTACCTGCATTAATAATCTTTTTGTTAATAATAATTGAACAAGAGCAACAATAGACGTTTTTAATCATTTTATTGTATAATAATTAAATACTTAACATTAGTTATATTGGGTGGAGTTAAACTCATTTCACTATCACTTAACATTTTTTAATAATTGTATAAAACTTCACGCATACAAACAAGTTATAAGAACAATAAAAAATGGGATGTTTTTTGATAATCGTTTTTTGTTAAATAATAACGTGTGCGCATGCGGTCAGACGTCAGACGCATGCGCAGACGCTCAATATGTAAAAGATTTTAAATAATATGTCTCCTTAAAATATGTACTCCTTATTGTAGTAAAACTCATTTTCGTTATTTTTGAGTGATTAATTTAGTGTTACTGATCGGTTTCTCGCATAATATTAACATTTAGTGCATTCTTAATATTTAAAACGGTTTCGTATAGTAACTGAAGTAAAATTATAGTAAAAAATGTCTTTTATAAGTTACGACTGTATCCACAAGTTGAAACAGCTTTGTAAGTATTTTTAAAAAGTATCTCGGTAATAATAATTTTATAAATGTTAAAATAATTCCGTTTCCTCTTATTTTATTTTTTTACCTCTAGAATATATTGCGGTTCTCTAATAGGCATATTTCTAAATTTTCTTGAATCGATAATTTCAGGTAAAATTTGCAAAAAACTGGTTTCATGCTTCTTCCCCACAATACAGGATCATGAAATATAGTTTCAGTTTTTAAACCGTGAGGTGTCCAAACCGCAAGTACGACCTTCTGGAAATTTGCAATTGTCCTTGTACCTGATAATACCAGTTATGCATTTTATTAATGCCATCCTTTTTCCAAAAGGAAATTTTTTTGGTTTTAATACCTTCTTCCGGCTTCATATTTTTTACCTCTTTTTTTAAAGGAAAAGGTTTACGCTTTAGTCTCTTTGTACTTTCCTCTGCGATACCTTATCCATTTCTAAATGTCTGCAAACGTCCTTAAAAAACACAACACAACACAATCACGAAAAATATCTATAAACAATATAAAAAATCCCACAGAGGACTATTAACGAAACAAATCTAAATAAATCCTGACCTGTGCTGTGTAACCCCAGAATCCGAATAGTTTCTCATTCTAACGGAAAAATAAGTGGGAAAGGGATAAATACTCAACTGACACGCCTTCGTTAGCTTTGAAATTTTTAACCGCTCGCACCCCCCTGATATTTTAAGTTCGCAACCATTTGAAGGATGAGTCTTAAAATTTCTTTTTGTTCATTCTTCTAATTCATTTTTCAAACACTCTTCATGTCATGCAAGTCCTAGTTCGTTAGGATGCTTTTTAAATTTTTAGAAATCAAAATAAATTATTAAGTACAAGATAGAAAAGATGACAACAATTTATCGAAAATTTTAAGACAAAATAATTGACTATACCAATCTCAAGTTTTGTTTTATATTCTAATAGAATTACTACTTTTTCTAAGGAGATATTTTTGTGAGCACTTTTCCCATGCATCACCTTTCGTTATTTCATTCTTATTTCCAAACAACTAGTTACCATCTGGTTGCATGTATCACCCTGTACATTGGGCGGGCATGTTTTCGACGCTAAAGTACCTGAGGGTCTTAAAAGTATCCTTGTTTTGGACGCTGCCCGAAAGTTTATCGCAGGTAAAGTGTGTTTAACAATATAGTGCCTACAATAATAAGCTTCTTGGGTACTTTTATCTCAGGTATTGGCAAGTTTGTGTAAAGAATGCAGGTCAGGATTAAATTTGCAAAAATAATTTTTTAATAGAAATGCATATTAAAGGATATTCACAATAAAATTTAAGAAAAATTTAAATATGTCAATATATCAATTCAGTTTCACTATCACTATCGCCGTCTACATTAATTATAAGGGGTTCTATGTTAGTATGAAATGCCCTGTATGAATCCTCCACTTTTATAACATGGTTTATTGTTCTTTTCCAACAATCAGCGTCTGGGTCATCTATATTTTGCCGGATTAATGCAATTACAGAAGGACATAATGTAGGTATAGTATTTTGGGTCCGCACTTTGTTCTTTAGTTTTCTCCACGTATGTTCAATGGGGTTGAATACGCAGTAGTAAGGAGGAAGATGATGTATCCTTTGGATGCTGCAATTGTGTCACACATATATCTTCTGTATGTTAAATGTCCTTAGAACCTCTAAAAGCTGCTTTTTTTATAAACTTCTTCAAAGTACATGTTGTTTTGGAGCATAAATTCCTAGATTTCTGCTTTTGTATGAGCCTGGAATCTTCTTCAATTGGCGACTATGGTAACTGGCATTGTCCATAACTACGACACTATGCGGGGGAATATTTGACAGTAAAGTGTTTTCGAAGAGTTGTTTATTGTGCTTCAGTCTTGGCAATGGTTTATGAACAACCCATGTTTTTTATCAATCGACAGACAAATCGTTTTCTTGGTTTTAAACGACCAGACACCATCGTAGAGAAACCTCTTCATAGTGACCGTGTAACTATTTGGTGCGCAATGTCAGGTAATGGATTTTTGAGCCTTCACTTTGTGGAAGACGAGCGTTGAACACCTGTTACACTAAATCAAGTGCGATATAGAGAACACATTTTGACACCATTTTTTATTGATCTCAGACAATTCTCTCGTACCAGAAATATACAGTTGAATACACAATGGTTCACTTGTCATACCACAACAGCATCCTTAGATGTTGGAGACTGCGTAATTTCCCGTAATAGTGATTTACGTTACAAGTCCGGAAAGTGACTTATTACTGTACGAGATAGATGCTTCTAATTTGATCGAGTACCGTAATAATCACTTCACGGACGTGTATGGTACTATATTTTTTAAAATTTTTTTAAACGCAATAAAATATGAAACTGAAATGACATATTTGATCATTTTATTAGGAAGTCATGTAGACTGCTGTGAAAAAATTATGGTACTTGATTAAATCAATTTTATTCTTAACATGGTTGATTTGCTTTATAAATAAAAAATGAACAACGGTTACCAAGTAACGGCAGACATATTAAATTTTTCTGCACACACGAAATATCTGCGGAGAAAATGGATCTGAAATTAGATGAAATTGCTGAAAAACTGCGAAAGCGATAGGGCAAATCAATTCAGTTAAGTCTGCGAAAAGATATGAAACACAATTTGAAAAGTAGTGCTGATAAAAATGTGATGTTGGCTTACTTTTTGGATGTGGTAAGAACAGTTTTTTCAAAAAAAAACTTCTCTGAATATTTTTTTTTAAGTTTACATTTTCAGTCAAAAACATTCAACACTTCTTCATTATGGTCCAAATACTCGATGGTAAAATCAATGATTATTGTTATTGAGAATGTCAACATATCGAGTTTCCCAAAGTTGATAGCTTTTTTGAAAATACGAAATGTAGACCATCAGCCAAACCAGTCGAAGGTGGTGACAAAGGAACAAATTAAAAGCTTCATGAGGGACGCTCCAGATAAAGAATATCTATTACTCAAAGTGATAGCATTACTTGGAGTTGCTGGAGGTTGCCGAAGAGAAGACATCTATAATTTAAAAGTTAGTGATGTAGAAGATACGGGTACTCAGCTAGTAGTTAAGATTAACCGGACAAAAACGCATATTCTATGAGCTTTCACTGTGATTAACAGTGATGAGGTCCACTATTTGGATGTGTGTAGAAAATACATGAATTTACGGCAACACGTCTCCCTAAAAGCTCTTTTGGTGGGTTATAGACAAGGAAAATGTCTTGTACTGTAAAGTACAAGTGTACCGTAAAGTGCTTTCCCGGACTCAAACGAGTCCGGGAAATGGCACTTTACCGTACAGTATAAAAAAAATGAATGTTCCTTACCCTTCTCATTCACCTGATGCTTACGTATGGGGTATGCTGAAACAAGCCATTTTTACAGAAAACCCACCGGCAACTATTGATGAACTCCGTGAAAAAATTGTGCAGCCTATTTTTAGTAACATGCTAAGCAACCTTGTTAAGCGTTATGAGTATTGTTTGGAACGCAATGGCATTATTATTTGAAACGTTGTTATTTAATTTTACATTTCTAATAAAGCTTTAGTTTTTCAGTGTCATTTGTTTTGGCGCATACTGTACATTAATTATCTCTCTAAAATTCATATTAGATTCTGATACAAGGCTTCCCGTCCCAGTTTCACCAAACGATGACTGATCTCAGATTAATTAAGCTCTACTTGATAATTACGCAAACTTAACAGTATTTCCCGTTTCACTATGCATCAACTCGTCCGAGATGATAGCGATTTATTGAATCACGATTAGTTCAGCAAATCAATTTAGCAACATTGTGGAAGGCAGAAAATTCGACTGCTCTATGAAGCTTTATTTTTCTGTAGCAATCAATGCGAATTTTTTTCGGCTTGAAAAATCAACGCGGTTTCGCATAATTATATCGTAATATTTTTTTGTGTTTACATTGAAAATAATAAAGAATAGTAAAAAGACGACTGATGTGCAAAAACCGGAAAAAAAGAGAGACCCGACATTTACAGTGGAAAATAAAAATATATTGGTCGATACCATAAAAAAATATTCTTATATAGTTGAAAATAAAAATACAGATAATGAATCAATGAATTTAAAAAATAAATATTTCAGGAAATAATATGCAGAGGACGAACAGAGGCAATAGTAGCACTGACTTGATGTCGTTTGCAAATTCTAGTCAGTCTTCAAAGAGTTCTTCAATATATTCCAGTATTTGAAGAGCAGCTCTTTTTGGAAGTCAAAACTTTGTCTTAAATGCTTTATTATCTTAATTATGGAAATAATCTTAGGCAAGATCATGAAACATATATTGAATATTCAAAAATATGTATTCCTTATCTATATCTTTATATTATCTTTACCAGATAAAGTCACCAAACGAGAGGTTTGCACTAAATCGCGATCAGTCGTTTAATCGTGATTAGAAGCTCCATTTAAGAGCTAAATCGGGATTAAAACTGTTGCACCAAACGATGACATCTCGGATTAATTAAGTTCTACTTAATAGTCAAGCCAACTTGACAGTATTTCCCGTTTCACTATGCATCAACTCGTCCGAGATGATAGTGATTTATTAAATCACGATTAGATCAGCAAACCAATTTTGCAAAGTTGTAGAAAGCACAAAAATTCGATTGTTCTGTGAAAATGTAGCTATTGTTCTGTGTTAATAATGGACTGGGAAAGTGTGACGTCAAAATTTGTGTTCTATGCTGTTGAAATGTGAAATGTCAACGAAATGATTCCAAACGGCAACATTATAAATCTCCAGAAATAACTTTTGTTGAGTTATTTTGTAATTATTATACGTTGAAATATAACAGAAGTATCATAATTAAATACATATAAGCAAAATCTTTCCAAATTCGAGTTTTAAAGTACTACTTTAGTACGTATTCTTCAAATTTATGACAATGTACAACTTTGAAGGTTATGTTATAATATTTTTACGGAAATTGTTCGTCTATCTACTTTAGTGATATGTAAATTATATGAATGAACACTTACCAATGAAAAAACAGTAATTAACTCCCAAAAATCAAGAAAATACAATAAAATAGATAATAACACCTATAAAACATACCATAAAAAAGTTGTTTGGAATCATTTCACGTACGTCAGTACTTTCCCAGTCCATTGCGATCTGAAAACGTCATCATATTCCTAAATAATATTTTTTTCCGCAAACGTCAAAAAAAGTACATTACTAACGTCAATTCATGAAGTTGAAGTATGATTTCACAGACGCCACTTTTTTGTACGGCCGTGAGCGGACAAAAAAGTACTTTTTTGTACGCTGACGGCCGTACAAAAAAGTAGAATTTTTAACAGGGAAAATAATTGACTTAGTTGGAATTAAATCATTCGTAGCTGCCTTAGCAATGTCAACAACGTCGGGCGGTGTACAGTTGGGTTCTGAATCCGACATAATATACTCTAAAAGAAAATTTCAGTACACCTTACTACAACAAATGAAATTTTGATGCTCAAGTACTTACCAAAAATTGTCCAATTGTTGCTTTAAATCACTTACAATATTTCTGACATTGTAAAATATTATTGAACTGTCAAATTTGTTTTTGACTTGGCAATCACAAAACCAGTAACCACGGAAATGTAGTGCGCAGTTTTATAATTATTATTCTCTGAATTTATCAACTTCGTTGCGATCGTTTTGAATTTTTATTTAAATATTAATTATTAGTTCTATAGTCCGGATGCCGTTTGCGGAAAAAATAGCATGTTTCATTCGGAGCAAAAGCACTTTTTGTGGCTCATCGTCTGAAATTGTCGGCCTTACTAACGTTCGGCCATCAAACATTCAGACTCGCCACAAAAAGTTATACTTTTACTCCTAATAAAACAATATACTATTATTTTGTGTTTACATTGAAAAATAATAAACAATAGTAAATAAGAGATGACTGATATACAAAAACCGAAAAAAGAAAGTTGAAGATAAAAATATATTGGTCGATATTATAAAAAAATATTCCGATATAGTTGAAAATAAAAAGACAGATAATGAATCAATGATTTCAAAAAATTAATGTTTTAAAGAACCTACAAATTTACTGGTTCATTTGAGAACCAGAATCATTCCTGAAAAAGGATACGAGCCAATAATTAATGAACTAATAGTCAACGATAGCCATCAATCATAATGATAAAATTTACAATAAAAAGTTATACAGTATAGGTACCTACTTGTCGTTTGCAAATTCTTTATGGTCTTCAATATATTCCAGTATTTGAAGTCAAAATCTTGAATCGTGTTTAATTAACAATATATCAAAGATGTATTCCTTATCTAGGTACAATCATAAAATATTGAAATCTGAACTAATCGGAGTTTACCAGATAAATTCACCAAAATGGGCGTTTTATATTAAATCGCAATGAGTCGATTTAATCCCACTTTTAAGCATGTTGAAACGTTTCAATGGGTTAATCGGGATAAGAAGTTCCCATTAAGTGCTAAATCGAGATTAAAACTGTTGGTGAAACTGGGCCTAAGAATTGTTCACGTTTAATAATGATCCGGTGAATAATGAGCAGAACCTAACCTAACCACAGAATTTTGTATTTTCTTGGTATTATTGTTCTTATCTTCTTTGGACTATTAATCCTATAGTTAAGTAAGCAAGATTCGTCATACTTAAATCTTCGTGAAACGTCTTAAAAAATCAGTATTCAAAAAGCACTTTGCGACAATTTCATAATGTTTAACACTTTGACTTTAGCACAACTTGTAACCTTTGAAATTCTTGTCAAAAGGTTGTCAAACTTTTTCCACAAACTGACATAACATTTAAATTAGGGTAAAAATAAGGTTGTTGCTTAATACTTGTTAATACACACTTTAACATTTAATGTTGTAGACCACAATATTTTTTTTAATTTACTTCCCCAATTTTCATATAAGTTGTTCAATAGAAATTAGTGAATGACAAACAGTTGAACAAATTTTAATGAGCTCTATTTAGATATCATATCAATTAATTCCTTCTGACAAAAAAAAATTCAAATCGATTCAGAGGTTTATTAAACGGTTGGAGTTACATGTTAAATTTGTAATTCGTCCATTTTTTTAAGTCGGGGTTAAAAATAATAGATATAAAAAAAGTATATTTATTTGTATAAGATATCATCCAATTTTTTACAAATATCTCTTAATAACCCTCCAAATACTTCATAATGATGATTCAAATCTTTAACTGTGTGAATTTTGCACATTGTTTCAAGGGCTCCATTTGCTGACTTTGCTCCAAAGAACACTCTTTTCACTCTACTATGAATTAACGCCATTGCACACATAATGCACGGTTCTCGAGTTAAATAAACATAATAACCTGTACACAAATAGGGACCACCAGTTGGTTCTAACTGATCTTTTAATTTGTATTCTTGAGCACCAAATGAAACATCGTTATATTTTAGTTGAAGTTGTTTTAGAAACGATTCCGGTATTCCGCTAGTTTTTGAAGGTTGATTTGGTATCTCTTCCCAAGCTCCGCCTTTTTGAGTTTTAGCAACATTATCAATGGCTACCATGGCTGCGTGTCTGCATGGCCCTTCGTTCGTTTGAGAAAAACCAATAGCTACTACAGAATCTATTTTGGGATCCACAACAACAGCGCCAATTGGCTTCTTTGCAAACTTGGCAGTGTCAACTGCTACACCCATGTATTGGGAATGTTTTTCTAGTTCTAACTGGGAAAATAACGTATTTGTTGACAATTTTTCTATGTATTTATCAGGATGAAAGTTACAAGGCCAGAACTTGTTCATTTTCTCAAACTGTTTACGAGTTTTGGGTGGATATTTGGCAACTTGCACAACACGTACATCATTGCAAAATAATGATATATCAATTTTTTTCTCTACAAGAAACTCTCTCAATTTCAGTTGTGATGTAGAAATGGAACAAAGAATAATTTCTTTGTTTTTCATGCGCTTCAAATGAGCCAACTCTAACAGAGGTAACTTTGAACTTAATTCTTTTATTACTTGACTAATCATTTTTGTATCACATACTCTGTCTACATAAACATCAACTAAAGTTGGATCCAAAATTAAATCATCTGGTAAAACGGGATATAGCACATCACTCAAGTTGGTAGTCGTATTTGGATCATCTGAATCAAGTCTGGATCTTTTTACTGGATTCATTTGTGTAATAAATTAATTCAAATAACAGTTACATTCTCTTAGCACATTACATTAATATAGTACTTGAGGATCTGAAAAAAAGTCCAGTAGATAAATGATTGCCAGAATTCCCTTCATTTAGAAAATATTTCAATTGTCAAATAATTTTTCACTATAAGATGAATTAGATGATTTCCACACCTCATTAAAATGTAATTTAAGTCAAATTCATTACCTACAAATACATATATTGCTAATTTAAGACAACCTTAAAATCTGTTTGTTAATCAATGTGAAATTTCAAATTTCATAATCACATTTTTACTGGTGAACATGTTCATAAAACCATTGTCAAATTAAATTTTATTTATTACTGATTAAAAACAAAGTTTTACACCAATTTTTCTACTAAAAAAGTAAGACTAAAACCACCTCGCCATTCCATCCAGATGAGTGACCCTGGTACCACCTTGTCAGATATTCGTTTGAGCCACCTCCCTTTACACCTCCGAGTTCCCTATCACATCCTGTTACATTATCCCTTCCTTCTCATTTTGTTTCAATGTCTCCCTTTCAAAATCCCTTATGTCCTCCCTTATGTCATTCCCTTTTCGTCATCAACCTAACCATGCTTTCCTCTTTAATTACCTCTCCTACTCTTTCTTTCACCTACCTCCTCTTTTTCGCCCATCTGGGGCCCGTGTGCCCTGAATGGTCCCTCTCCCCACAATACGGCACTCGTCATTTCCAGTATTATTTATTCTGTAAATGTAGTATATGAATCGTCCATTCCCCGTTAACACCTGCATTATATTATTATAGCCAACCCTTATATGTTTACCCCCCTCCCACCACGCCAAATCCCCTATTAGATCCTTCGTTTATCTTCCCTTATCCCCATTTTCCCACTTTATTTCTTCCTTAGACTCCACGCTCTTCTCATTTATCCTAGTCCTTTCCCTTACCAGCATCTCAAAAGGACCATCACCTTCCGATAGGCCGACAACAACTTCAATAAAATCTGTCTATGTACCGTCCACATCATATCCCTATACTTTATCCTATCCAAGATATCCTCCATCCTAGAGCCCCATATTATCGAATAGACTTTGCCACTCCCAGTATAAAACCCTCTCTATGCTACTGGTTCTACTTATATTGGGTATCAACGCCCGGACTCTTTCCTCCGCCTTCCTGGTCGTCTCTATCACATATTAACCCCTCCCCTAACTAGACTCCCAGACACCTAACCTCCTTAAACTTTTTAGTAATTACCTCTCCCAACTCCCATTCAAAGTGACTTCTCGGACTTCGTCTTCTCTGGTGTTAGTGCCATTTCCCTCTCCCACTGCCACTGTTTTACCTTATAGTCTAAGAGCCAGTGAGGATTTGACGTTAGGATTTTTGCATGGACATTAGGTATAGTTTGTTCAACCATCCTTTGCCGTTACGACGTACACTCTCCAACTTTATCTCTCA
This sequence comes from Ophraella communa, assembly GCA_035357415.1. Classification (NCBI taxonomy): domain Eukaryota; kingdom Metazoa; phylum Arthropoda; class Insecta; order Coleoptera; family Chrysomelidae; genus Ophraella; species Ophraella communa. Next base: position 15,394,340 of record CM068985.1, on the reverse strand, counting down.
TTCATTAAATGGATTAGACGGATTTTTGAAGTCATTAACGTATTTCCTATTTATGTCGACGTTAATCTTATTTTTTAGTTTTGACAGTTCAGTTGTCATATTTTGCATCATTATATGTCATTAATTATAAGTTTGAGGTTGGTGTAATATAAATCTCAACCCACGTGACAAATGTCTAAAAAAGTCACGTCATATATTGTTGCCAATAACAACAAAATGTCTGAATATATGAATTATTTTTAAACCGGAAATAAAATTTGCAGAAGTGGATTGTATATATTGTACGTACAAAAATACAATTTTCAAGAAAACAAAAAATATTAACATTACAGGGTGCGCAATTGGAAATTAATTAATAATATCTACCTCTCTAACCGCAGTCAAGGGTAGAATTGGACCATTATTATCGCGTTCTAGTGTAAAATATTGAATTAAAGAAGCTACTAGCTCTTTGCAACGACTATTTAACTTCTTATGCGACATACTGAAATTAAATTACAAAATTTTGTTCTAAAAAGAACAGATTTTACTAATAAATAATTAAAATTAATTTCGCTTGACAAATACACAAAATGGTGACAACGTCGTAAATGTAAAAGAAGTTTTACCAATTTATGTCAAAATGTTACGTTTTTTCGCATTGTACCTAAACTGCTTTCGATTCAAAAATGTTTGACAGAAACTATTTATAATCCACTTATATTAATGAAATTAGCCGAATTATGATTTATTTTCTTAAATATACATCAATACAAATCTTAAAATATAATTTCTACGTGAATATATTAAAATATGACTAGTTACTTTAGCTCCAGTGCACTCAGATTAATGGTTATACAAGCGAACCGACCTACAGACGAAATTTATCGAAATATTTTGGGTTGGTATAATTTCACGTAATTTTTTTAGACATTTGTCACGTGGGTTGAGATTTATATTACACCAACTATAGTTATTTACGTTACGTTACGGGAAGTGACTTATTACTCGATTAGATATTCTTGACTCGGCTCCTTCGTCGCTTCGTCCATAAACATCTACCTCGTACCGTAATAATCACTTCACGGACGTGTATAGTACTATATTTTTTTCATACTGCCTTTGGTTTTAAACGCAATGACATATTTGATCATTGTATTAGGAAGTCATGTAGACTGCTATGAAAAAATTATGTAACTTGATTTATTCTTAAAAAATGTTACCAAGTAACAATGTAAATAAAGGCAGACATATTGAATTTTTCTGACGCTCCAGATAAAGAATATCTAATACTCAAAGTGATAGCATTACTTGGAGTTGCTGAAGGTTGCCGAAGGGAAGAGATCTATAATTTAGAAGTTAGTGATGTGGAGAATGAAGGTACTCAGCTAGTAGTTAAGATTAACCAGACAAAAACGCATATTCGACGAGCTTTCACTGTGATTAACAGTGATGAGGTTCACTATTTAGATGTATGTAGAAAATACATGAATTTACGGCAACACGTCTCCCTGAAAGCTCTATTGGTGGGTTATAGAAAAGGAAAATGTCTGTCTCAAAGAGCTGGTATACATACTGTTGGCGGAGCATCTAAGAAAATAGCTGAGTTCTTAAAACTAGACCAACCAGAAAAGTATACAGGTCATTGCCTCAACGTTGTTGGCCAAAGGTGGAGCTGACCTTAAAGTTCTAAAACAGCACGGTGGATGAAAGAGTTCTTCAGTTGCAGAATCGATTAAAAGCAAAAACAAGATTACAAGAATGATTCAAAGGGGCGAAACTTTTGTTGAAGTGCTACATCACAGCAACACGTCTTCCGCGATTACAGAAAACACTGTAAATCCATCAACAACTCTATTAATACATATTGCTGGCAATAGCAGTTGTACAATTAATGTCAATCTTCAAAAACTAGAATAAAAGCTTAGTTTATTTTAAGAACAATAAATAACTGAACGGTTAAACTAAACTTCCACTATTTATTCGAAAAATACGTTTAAAATTCAATTCCAACTGTTTCGCTAATTACTAGCATCGTCAGATTGACATATTGAAGTTACATTTTTTTTTGAATTTTTAAAACGTATTTTTCCAATAAATAGTGGAAGTTTAGTTTAAGTTTAAGTTCAGTTATTTATTGTTCTTAGTAAGATGAGCTTCCACAAAGTAAAGGTTAACACAATCAATTTCATTAGTTTATGTTGATTCACTTATTAATTCAAACAACATTGGGAGAAATGAAGAGTACTGTAAAGTACAAGTTTACCATAAATTATGAGAAAAACTATATTTAAACGCTTTTATAAATCCCTCGAGAAATCTGAATGGAAATTATGCCGCTCCGGCGCGAGTTTCTAGTGGGATGAATCACCCCAATAGGTTGCAAAAAAATATTTTTTTAATAATTTTAGCAAAGGTGAAATTTCAATAGTTAATAGACTAGTTATTTAAATCGTATTGGCAGAACAATGGGGAGTCCCTTCATGGTAGCCAGTTTGGAAAATATATGAAAAACCATTGCCTTAAACTGTAGACATATAGATTCCTCCGTAGTAAGTATGCTGTAAAAGTTTCTCACGAAGGACTAAATTATTTGATAGTTATATGAAAAAATCTATTTTTATAGGGTATTTTCGTATGTTATGTTTTCAGTAATGAATTGTGAAAACTGGATAATTTTCAGTTATGTCATTATTGTCAATTATCATTAAATTAGGCAATCCAACAACCTGTCAAATAAATTCCAATATGGCATCCCAGGGCAAATATTGAAAGTAAACAACAACGTTTATTTATATATGACCGTGTGTGTAATACATAAATTGTTTGATTTTACGGCAAAGGTCTGTTTTCGTGTTTATTGAACGTGTTTGTGTTTGATAAAGGATAAAAGCTTAGCTTTAATTAACTTTTTGACTTTATTTGTGTGTTTTGTTTAGTAGAAAATGACTACAACTTGTATTGTGGTTGGTTGTGGAAGCCGTTCAAGATATTTTGTTCAATGATTTTTAATTAAAAGTAAAAAATAAAACAAAATTGTCTTATTAAAAAAAGTCTTTATTTATAATTACCTAGTCATTGATTTGGAGCAATTATTGCAATACCAAGGTTCATTAGGAACAGTGCCTAAATTGATACACTCAAAATGAAACCATTTTGTCTCACAATCATCTTAATAACATTAATAAGTAACAAAATATTTTGCAAATTTTCATCATTACCTTTTACTAATATCAGGATGTTCTTGTAATAACTTCTTTAAATAACTGCTCTCCATCTCAAAATAGCCAACAAATCTCACACAATGGTTTTCTACCTGAACTGTCACAAATATTTGCCCTGGACGGCCATATTGGGTCACGTGGTTTGGATTGCCTAATTGTTATTTTAATTTTTATTGCTCTGCTTTTGTTTAAATTTCATTATAGTCGCGGTCACATTTGGAAATTTGTATGTAAAACTCCGGGAAAACAAACATTTTGCCATAAGATCTTGTTTTGATAAAGTGTTAATTATTTCTTTGTTGCTGTATATTTGGTTCGTTTTTTTTTTATTTAATGCCAACAGCATAGCTTTGACATAATTGGTAAATAATTTTTTTTGTTTAATGCCACAGTGCAAGAATTATTCATCTGCAAATGTATACAGGCATTGTTTCCCAGAAACTAGCTAAAACATGGGGAATTAGAATGAAAATCAAGAAACCTCACTAAATATATTTAAGTTTGTAGTGAATTTACTTTGGAGAATTCCAAGCTTAGTAATAGTAATTTATGCAACAAGTGCATAAAGTGGTACTTTTTTTCACGATTGGGAAATTTGCGCGCACGAACCGAAGGTGAGTGCCGCAATCCCAAGAGTGAAAAAAAGGCACTTTATGCATGTGTTGCATACAATATTTTTTCGACGATCGTAAGAAATTTTGTCCCATACTTACTTTATTTTCCGTTTTGTTGCAGAATTAGTAACAGAATGTAGCCTATTAATTTGTAGATAAATAAACAGAGAGAACAATAACTTCCTTTTGCCTTTTCCACTCCATAAACATAGCATATTCTTTTTTATAAATTTCTTTGGATTTTTCCGGTAATAAATTTTGCGTAGCTTCGTTAGCCGCCTCTATTATTTCTTCGGGAGTACTACAAATATATGTTTCTTCCTCGAAATTCGAATTATTTTCTTCCATTTTACTCAGTACACGAAATACTAACTGTCAAATCACAAACAAATTACTTAGCGTTTCTAAAATGTCAACTCTTATTTGGTTTTCCATAGGTGACGTGATTGGCCGATTCTATGTGTTTTATAATGAAATTTTCTATAATTTGGTTAACAGGAATAATTTTAAATACTTCCCAGTTTTGATAACCTATCCCTGGATAGGTATAAGTATTTAATAAATAAAAAAAATAGTTCCGACGCGGGATTCGAACCGACGACCTCTTGCTTAGTAGGACCTTGTGCTTGCTCATACGCTATCGTGACAGACCACTAAATTGATGACAAAACTTCTTATAACTAGACTGTAAGCTGTCATTTTACTTTTTTTAACATGTTAAAAAAAGTAACTTTTTTTAACACGTGAAAAAAAGTGGTACTTTATGAACTAATAACTGTGAAAAAAAGTGGACTTTTTTTAACGATCGTCGAAAAAATTATTTTTGGAGGTAATGGATGTTGAGATGAGCTATGGGCTTGAAAATAGCTGCGCGGTAATGCAAGGCAACGACGCATAAAGTGAAAACTAAAAACATAGGTTTGGTTTAATATTATACTTTATAGTCCAGTCAAATTATGTTAAACATAACATAATTTTATGGCAAAATATAATATAAAATTTGTACCAATAATATTTAGTTAAATAAATAATTGCAATAAACACATTGCCTTACACTTTTGATTAATAATTCTTAATATATAAAAATTATTTCTTGAGAATTATAATTAAAAATCTAGTTGCTGCCTTTATTAGAGTTTTTGTACGTTACAGTTAAACAGGAATAAGTTTAATTATGAATAAAGGAGTGTTGTCATAACACCTAACGCTCGGGTATTGTATGATATTTTATTTCTTCCTGTTTTTATAAATTAATTTTAAAATCCTTGAATTTGTTCTTAAAGGTCAAATTACCTAAAACACGTTACTGTTATACTAATACTTATACTGAAGAGAAGATTATGTTATTAGACAATTTCTCAAAATCAGAATAATAAAGTACACTTTACCTGGAAGGATGTAATCAAGTAATAAGCTAAGAGGTCTGCATGTGTTCTGCTGTGACACAATAATTACAAACAAATAAATAATCCATTTCACCTATTTTTAATAAAACACATATTAAAAACACAATTTAATAAAATTAGGAAATTTATAAAAGCAATGTCAACAAAAAAGAAAATTTTAATAAATTGCATACTTTACTATCAAGGAAATTAACTCCCCAAACAAAATACAAACTACAAACTTTAATTAACTAAAAAATAAACTAAATTTACCACACTACTAAAATATTGGAAGCCGATCTAATCTGAACGAGAGACAGTCAAAGAATGAAATTTTAGGGCTAACTTCGCGAATAGTAAGTGACATAACCTCAAAATTTCTATGGACAGTTTCTATAATTGGAAGGTGTTCCGATATGGTGAAACAGATAATCGTTTGCTCTCTCACAGGTAGCCTTCAGTCAGTTCGCGCATATTTTGTGCGCATGTAGCGAAACAGAAAATTTCAATTGGGTAAATGTATTTTAGAGATTTCTCAAGCATGCGTTGTATGCATAAAATCTACCAACGAGAGAGAGAAAGAATTATTGTCTATGAAAAACATTTTTTCAAAAATCTAATAAATGAGATGCTTGACATTTTTTTTGTCAGTTCAATTTTTTTACCACAAATTCTATATAAACAAAGAAGAATTACTGTGTAATTGGCAGAACAATACTGCATGGCAGAAAACTTGGAAAATGATTTTTTCAGAATTTTTTTCTTGAAAAATACACTGCTAATAAATAGATCAATACAATTATAAAAAATAAGATACGTTAATATTAATTAAAGCTCAATAAATACACGCATCTGTCATCCTGCAAACGCCATCCATATTCTACAGAATTTAAAGGTGTTGAAAAGCATGGATTAATTGTTGTTCCAGTTCTATTTTATATGCTTTATTAAACAGTATTAACCATGCTTTGTTAATTATTTTTTACGCTGTACATTCAACAGATCAATCCCTTGATTTGTTGGAAAGCTGTTGAGCAACTGTTTTCATATACTCTGCCAAAATAAAATAAATTGTCAAACATTCTGTCACTAGTTATGAACTGGGAAATTGTTTTGCCAATATTTAAATTTCATCTTTGCCAAAATCATTTAAAAAACAATTTTTAGTACAACTTAATGGGGTGATTTACCCCCTTAGGAGCTCGCACCAGCATGGCAGAATTTCCATTTAGTATTCTTGGGGGATTTATAAGAACATTTAAATACCTAATGTCTATGCCAAAATCCTAAAACCAAAGCACTGGCTCTCCAACTATTACAAAAGGCTAGTTTCATGCCTGTTAATGGTTTATTTCCATAACTCTCAGAGCAAAAACTAAAACATTCATATGGACTAGAAGCATATTTCACTGTGTTATAAAAAAGACAACCATTTTCCCTTATTGTGAGAAATTCAGATAGTTAGTATAAAATGTTTACAATATAACATGTTGATCTCAAATTTAAAGTAAAAAGAAACATAAAACTTTACTTAAACAGATATATTGATATAACCTTGAACAAATTATTTAACACCAATTTAAGAAGTCTATTAGATTTTGCAATATGACAATATTTCAGAATTGTAAAAATACTTAAATATTATTAATTTACTTATTTAAAGAAAAAATTTACAATAAAAAAACTAATTTTAAAAGCAATAACAAACTAATGTAATATTATTAAACAATTTATATATTTTAAGTATTTCCTCTTTGATATTAAATATTGACAGCACCAGTTGTTGCTTTCTATTATTTTAAAAATATTAGTGTTTTTGAATAAAATAAAGCAATTAATGTCATTTATAATGTTTAATTATTTATCAATATTTGGGGTAAAATGAAATTGGGCACATTGCAAGTTTTACTTTTTTGGTTCAAAAACCAACAGCAACAGTCACTTAAAATTTAAAAATTTATATGAACATGCAACTGATATAGGCATAGAAGTTCTAATGTACATTTCTATTGTCTAAACTTAACTATTAAAATGTATTAAATGAATATATTAAGGATTTTATGTTTCAGAAATAATAAAATTATTTTATTAGTTATTTCACAATTTAATTTTTTTATAAGTCAATTAGTTAGGGTTGCCTGTTTTCCCTGTTTCTGGGGTGTCCTGGATAGTCTCTAAAGAGTGTCCTGAGTTTTTAAAGAGTCCTGTTAGGGACCTATGTTTTGAAATTCGCGGTCTATTACTCTCTTTTTAAAACAAAATACATAAACACATACAATGAAAATAAAGACTTGATTATCATATTGTTAAAAGCATAATTCCTCCGTTTGATTTTTTTTATTTAATAGAAAATATTTCAAAATATGAAGATGGCATCCCTAATATAGGTAAAACTAAGTAGGTATAATAAAACAAGATACATATTACATATTACCAATACAAATGGAGGAAGTTCGATACAATCAATCAAAAGTTACTTATAACACAATTTAAAAATTGTAGATAATTAATAAACTTACCTAGTTACAGTACTATAAATAATTACAATTATCAAATGTACACATTACGTTTAGTCTAACCCAAATCATATGTTATTCAACTCTTTTTTCCAATAACTGCAAAGGAAAAAAACAAGGTTATTCATTACATGCTTAATCTGAAATTATGAATGCTTACTTTGATTTTATCGAAAGATGATCAATAGATGTTACTTTATATTATTCGTAACAATTTGTTTTGTATTACCAGAGAAATACTTAGATAAGAATAATTTCGTATAATTTTATCTTAATTCCGAAAGTCTCTTCTTCTTTTTTAGACAGTTAGATAGAGCTATTTACAAATAAAATGCAGTTTGTATGTTTGTAAAGAATTAAGAGGTATACAAAAAGAACATATAATTATTTCAAATCAAAGATTTGAATATAATTGATTTATTAAAGGAAGGATATATTGTAAAACATGTTCGATAAACGCTGGCATGGCTTATATAAACCTTATTCTATGGGCATGGCAAAATCATGACATATTGTTGTTTATATGTCAATGGGCAAAATATATTTCTATTTTTCTACTACGTCAGTGTCAGTTGTCACACTATAAAATTTTTTGACAGCCGGTTTGTTTATCAAAAAATTAAAAAGTTTGATTTTAAATATGTCTAAAAGACTTTTATTAGCATTAGAATATCCAGAACCTGATAATTTAAATTTAAACGGTTTGTAGCTTTTTATTTACAACGCTTTTATTCAAATATGTATTTACATAGCAACATGTTTGGTTCTAGATGAGAACACATTTAGGAAAATAATTGTTTGGTTAGAGGAAAATAGGATTAAAAAAGCCCCACTAGAATTAGTTAATCAACTCAAAAATAATAGAGACTGGTATATCACATATTCTAAATATAAAGATGGATTAGGTTGCCCTGTATTGGAAAGTAGATTGGAAGAATTACATTGGATATTAGGTTATGCAGTACAACTTGAAACACAAAAAAATAGTGTGTAATCAATTTTTTGATTCTTTTTATTTTAGTACATGCAAATGTACTACAGTTAAACATGGATAAGTAAGAGTTCAAGGGAGCACAATCTAACCCAAGTTTCTTACTAATGCAGGTACATGGATAGCATTTCTCTTTTACAGAGGTATGCAGCGATAACAAGTCACAGCAATGTTACTTAGTTCTATGAAATAGAATAGGTACAACATTGATGAGAGAACAATACAAAAATAATGGTAGGAAATTGCACAACAATGAATGAGTATTAAGAAAAGCAGATGCTAAATTTGTTTTTTTTTTCATTTGTTCCTATTAAATAGTAGAAATAAATAATGCTCAATTGTGGCTTAAGGAGACCCATGAGGAAAAAATCACTTAGAGGTTTCATATTTGTTGCTAATAGAGATTTTGGAAGCATAAAATGATTGATCCTTTCTTTTACTCTCACTTATCCAGGTTTTATTTTACTTCATTATTTAGAACTTAGTATCAACAGTTAGTTTTAATTGTTTCACTTTATTGTTTTTCTGTGGTTGAATTCATGATTTAAAAATAATTTTATTTTAGAAAATGTTTACTTGAAACATGCTGTGGAAAATTTACAAAGCAAAAATGTCCCATCAGTAGTGGCTGAAAATATACTGGACAAATTAGATTGTAAGTGAACCAAGGTTTTGATTATATATATATTTTAACATACAAATATTTTTTAGTTAGCAGTCAAGAGTTTATAACTGGCATTAATGAATTAGCTAAAGTACTAAATATTGTCACTCATCCTGACCCTCTTGTCACTCTAAGAGCAGTTAGAAAGGTTGTTGTGCAAAGGATGGCTCCAGACTGTGTTGAAAATCCTGATAAATATGTTATAAAAGTAAGTGAAAGTTGTTTTTATGCAAAGATTTTAAGCTAGTTATTAAAGGTAAAAGTATTATGTTTATGATTTTTATTCATAGATTTCCTCCATATTTCAATAATATATATTTTATTGTTACAGGGAACTCCATTTCCAATTCAAGAAACTGATTTAGGTTTTGATTTAAAAGACCCAGTATTAAATCAAGCTGCCAAAATTTTAAGAATGATATATATACAAGATCTAAGAAACTTACAAACTAAAGCAAATGAATTGATAGTTGCTGTGCAATCTGTTACAGCTAATCCAAAAACAGACACTAAACTTGGAAAAGTTGGCTTCTAGATATCACATTTTTTTATTTCATCCTTTATAAGTTTTGTAGTAAGTGAAATAAGTAATCATTTTAAATAAGTAGTTTTTTATTTATACATTTAGACTTGTTCCCATTATTAAACATACTTATATAGATAAGTATGTGATAATACATCTGTAAAATTGTTTATCAATCTTTTATTAATTTATTTTTTATTTTAGATAAATTCAAAAGTTCTTTAAAACCAAATGCAAAACTTCCTAAAAAATTAGACATATAATTAATAATAGTTCAGACTTAGACATTTAAATAATGCATGTTTTAAATGTAACTAAAGCTTCATATAAGTAAAATTATAATACTTCATTAAAATATATTTAGTAGAGAACACATATAATTTTGTATTTAACAAAATACACCTAATTTCCTATAAAAATATAACTTTACCTATTCCTAAAGAGTAAATAATTAGTTTGGAGTTCTTGGGATAACTTCTTCCTGTTGATATTAAATAACCCCCAATTCCACAAAAACATAAAATGGATACAATCTGACAAGAGCTGCATGAATTTGGCATTTTAAATATTTGCCAAATACTACTCATGTGTACATAACCCAACTTTTGATTATTTACATCATAGAGATAGATCGTAGATCCATGATCTTATAGCGTTTTCCATTCGTCGCCAGTTATGTGTTCCATTCGTTGAACTTTTTTCATTTTTTTGTGATCCATTCATGTGTCACTCAAACTCCGAGCGAGCTAAGGGCGAACCGAGGGCAATAATTTGGCACTAGCTATTTGATCAAAGTCGAGGAAGAAAATTTCATTGTTAATTTTCGATAAATATATTATTATAAATATGTTAACAGTCCTAGATAAATAATTAATGTTTACAACCAAATGACAAACCACACCTAGTTAAATAAAATCTACACTCTACAAAACAAAAAATTCAAATCTTCTTTATTGTTATCAAAAAATGTCAATAAAATCAAACAGTCCGGTCCGGGTCAAATCAATTTTCGTGTTCCATTAGTTTTGATCTAGAGCATGCATATGACAGCACTGGCCTTTTGAACTCCCTACAAACCCAGTGCTGCCCGAGTGCGACGAATGGAAAACGCTATTAGACCATTGGTCTAGCATCCAGCGCCGGATTCCGTTATGAGGTTAAAATAAGCCAATTAAAATGATGTTTGTGGGCGGAGTTCCTACCGTTGATATTTTACGTGACGTTTAAACTAAGGTATAACTGAAAGTAATTTTTAAGGTTTTAAGCAGGTATTTATTATTTTAAGATTGTTTTTCTTTGATCTTGTCTTCATTTCATAGTCTTTAAAAGTAGGTAAACAAAAGGTATTGATTTTTTGTGAAAAATTTTAACTAACGTGTAAATGGAAAACTTTGTGTCTTTCTCGTTAAATGAAAAATTCATTAATGTATCAAATCAAATATCTATTTTTGGCGTATAGGTAGTAATAAGAACAATTATTAATTATTAAATCTACCAATTTTTTAGTCTGTTTTGCCACCTGGCTGGGGAACAAAAATTATGGAGAAAAAGATAATAGAAGGTGAAGATAAGTTCCCTAACGTTCAGTTGCAATTTTTTGTTAATTGCACGAACAAAAAAGTGTTTGGTAAATGGTTAAGAGAGTTTGAAAACTTCATCATACGTTATAAATAATACGGTTATTGAGGATAGAGAACGGATTAAAGTTAAGTGAAATATTTAAATGATATATTGGTACATATACATAATATATTGAATTTTTGAGTTTATTAAAATTATTTAGTAAACATTTAACATTTTAAAGTTTAAATTTAATTTTAGATGTCACGCACTTTACTCGGTGCTCAAAAACTTACGAACCATCTTCACAAATTAAAACGAGAAATACCAACTGCCCTTCAAAATTAACAGTAAAAATTCATCTTATTAGAAAAAAATACATGAGCAATATGGGCATACAAGAAAAATTCCAACTTTTACAAGAAGCACCTTGTGAAATAACAACTCTTATTGTAACACACAATCAGGCAATTCAGATTATTTGCTGTTTCGGAAAGTTAGTAATGATGTAAGAGAACAGTTATTACGTCTCTACAAGAATGGACATACAGCAGGAACAGCATTCGCATTAGAAATGATTAAGTGCAATATCCAGCTAACTTGTGATGACTACAACACAGCTTTAACAGATAGGAATAGATGCCCAAGTTATAAATATTTGATAAAAACTGGATTTCATTATGGATTAAAACTAAAATAATTTGCCCAAATCTATGAAATATTTCAACTCTCGGAGGTTGGAGGATGGAAATAAAAAGTAAGTAATAAAAAATCCTCAGTATTTTTACCCTTAATTTAGTTACTGATAACCAAAACATGTATATTAATTAAATTAAACTTATTTAAAAAAAAAACCTGAAGTTATCCCCTGACATAATAAAAAAATACACCTTTATAATACATTTTTACACTGCAATTATATATTTTTTACTTTCTAGCCTAGAAAGCACAAATTGAAAAAGTGCGCCAAATATCCAAGCCACACCTACTAATATTTCTATTGGCTTATTTTAGCCTCATAACGGAATCCGGCGCTGGATGTATTCTCGCCCGAGAATTTAACCCTGCCCAGATAGGCGCCTTTTCTCCTGCTACCCTCTCCACTCGAGTTTCACATCCTTGTTATATGTATTATATGTTATCTCTGTTATATGTATTCGTGAACAGGAGTAACAGCAAAGAATACACCACATGAATACACCAACTAACGTAACAGTATAGCCGTTTTCTTTCGCAACTCAATCGAATCATGATTTCAAGATCACGATCCGTTTGTTCAGAAGAACATGTTTCAATATTGTGTGAATATAATATTGTAGTCCGACAAGAATGATAAAAAATTTACCAGGATTGCTTAATCCCATAAGACGTACGTTCGCCAAAAAATCGATCGCACGTGACGTCACTGCAGTCCTCGGCCGTATTAAAACGATTTTATGGGAATATTTATTATAAATTATAAGTGTTTAATCTTAAAAATCCAAATAGTGGTACGTTAGTATTACAGAAATCATAAAAATACTGTCTAATTCCTATTATTTCCATGCATTTATATGGTAAACGTTATAATGAAGGACTGCAGTGACGTCACACAGCTGGCGGACAAATCAGCCCGATTAGGCAATCCTGGTAAATGTTTATCGTTCTTGGGTTAGAATATCGCGATCCGAACAAAGTAATCATAAAAATTAAATGTTCAATATGTTCTGAAATTTTCAAATCATGATCCGCCAACTGTCAAACATCAAACTGCGAAAGAACATGATCAGAGGTTAACCTTGTCTCTGACATGATAAATGAAACATAATGCGTTGTGATCAGCTGATCCGGTCCGAAAGAAAACGGCTAATGAATAGGATTATAATGTCATGTCATAAGTCATAACAATAAACAATTTAAATACTGTTCTGAGCTAAACGTATTAAATTAATTAACTTATTAATTCTCTTTATACCAATACTTTATCTATTATTCAGTCGAGTCTCCTTATCTATTTCCTGCATAAACATAGATAACACATAATTTTTACTGATTTCAATTTATTAATGACTAAATAAATCGGTAGATATCGATTTTAAAAGCACCAAGCTTATTAATAGTATTTGGATAAATTAAAGGTAAGAATATCATAAAAGTATTTGTTGAGCAAAAATGCAGTGTTTATTTTTGTTAACTTATTACAAAATCTTGCTTTATTCTTTAGTAGAATAGTACCATTCTCTGTTAATAATTAATGTTTAAATAATCTACAATTTATTAATTGCAAATAAATGATTTATTATTGAAATATGTTAATACATTACTTTAACATTTGAATAGGTACCTTTTTGAGGATATTTATTAAGACAAATCATATGTAGAAAAATAAACTAGATATATAATGTTTAGATGTAAAATTTGTTTATTTAGCAGTAGGTTATTTTTAAGAGTGGTAGGCTGATTCATTATATATAAATATTACATTCTGTATAATCTTGCAAAAATCAGTAAATAATATTGAAATATGAATTTTAAATATTTAGTTGAATTTTCTACATAAACATATACAATGAAAAAGTGGTCTGTACTTTTTTTTTCTAATTTAAGATGTCTACTAGTATTAATAATTATCATACATTAGTACCAAAGTATGGCTTTAAGTTAAAATTAGATAATGTGTATCCAGAAAAAAGAAATCAACATTATATTCCAAGATTTCGAGTTATTTGGAGTGTGCTTCCAGCAATTTTCAGGTAAGGTATTAGTAAACTAATTTTGTTACTGTTAAAGCTGGAATACTTCATTTCCAAAAACTAGCATTTATTGCAATACCCCAAGGTTCATTAGGAACAGTGCCTAAATTGATACACTCAAAAAGAAACCATTTTGTCTCACAATCATCTTAATAAAATTAATAAGTAAACAAAATATTTTCATCATTACCTTTTACCAATATCAGAATGACATTCTTGTAATAACTTTAAATAACTGCTATCCATCTCAAATTAGCCAACAAATCTTACAGAAATACTACAAAAATTTATCTAAACACAGCGAAAAATTTCGACACAATGGTTTTCTACCTGAACTGCCTCAAATATTTGCCCTGGACGGCCATATTGTGTCACGTGGTTTGGATTGCCTAATTTATTTGTCAGGTTGTTGGATTGCCTAATTTATTTGACAGGTTGTTGGATTGCCTAATTGTATCATGACAATAGCCAACAGAGAGAACTTCTAGGTTAAGTTTTCTTTACGCTGTCGAAAATGACAGCTTAAGTTAAGTGAAACTTAAATTGTGTTTGATGTCTGGTGCAACAAAAATATTTACTTAAAATCGGCTTAAAATACTCGGTGCAAAGACAAAATGAAAAAATATTTATCCTTACTTATTTAATAGTCCACCTACTTATTCAAAAATGAAATTCAATTGACTTATTCATGTACTTTCCAAACGACTTTTACAACACAATACTTTCTTTATTTATTATTATTAACTGAAAAAATATTGGATAAGTCCAAAATTAGTATTGAAAACTAATATTTAAAAAAATAGAATGCCTGCTGTTAGTGAAAAATGATATATATGCCTCGCCTCGTTAGAAAAGTGTATTATTGTCTCGGATTCATTAAAGCTTCGCTTCTCGACGACGTAAGCTGGCCAAACCATTTGTGCAATACCCAATTAATCCAAATATTCGTTAACTACGTGCGGTCGCGCCTTATCGTCCATTAATACGAAGACATCGTCTATAAAATGAGAGTAGGGAACAATAGGGTTCTGGAGAATATCTTCGATATATCGATGCTCATGTAAGACGCCGTTTTCAACCAAGAACAAATCTGTACGAACGTCCCTTGAAATTCCCGCCCACAAAATCACAGAACCCCCATTGAAATTTACGCGTTCTGAAATTGTCCGCAAATCTTTCGTTTCGACGTCTCCAAACTCGCTCCCGACCTTCAGGCGATCACAGGCAAAATCGCGATTCATCCGTGAAAAGGACTGTAGTCTATTGCGCAATCCCCCAATTTACATGGGGTCCTGTGGCTGGCCTCCCTAAAGACAGGTCGTTTTCTTTTGTTCTTCGTCGGATTGTGCTCTCACTGACTTCAATTCTACGCACGGTTTGTAGAAGATGTTGATTCTGAAGAGCTGTAGTTCTACGATTTCGTAAAGCATTCATGTCAATAAAGCAGTCTTAATTTGCGCTTATCCTCCTTTTTCTTCCAGAACTCGAGTGATCTCTGAAACTTGTTGTCTGATGCCCAACAAACCAAAGATAAATGTAAATTATTTTCTGAACGCCATACGCTCCCGACTGATGCCTATAATAGAGACTTAAAGCAATTCCAAAAATTTATCACGTATCCTTATCCGTATACGTAACGTAAAGGAGATACGTAACTAAGCAAAAAGAAGCATAAAGCAAATGCGTTTATAACGTAGCGTAACCAAAACCATTCATGTGTTTTAATTTTTAACCTAAAAATCAGCCCCGATATCTACCTTAACAAAATAATGTCGTCATTGCCACTGTAAAATAATCATTTTATTTTTAAATCCATTATCGCATGTCACAGAAATGTTTGATGAACAGAAAATAAGGTTATGATTTTTGAGCATACAACATCACTTTTATCGCTAAATCGTTGAAAAACTCGATCACGGAACACAGTAATGATTTTTAGAACTGCTTTAAGTCCCTAATGAATTTTTGCTCCCGATATGAAGATATATGATACGTGAAAAAGATTAGGTTGAATTAAATGGACAAACAAGTGGTTTCGAAATCTCATTAAGTTACTTTGCGCTTGCGTCTGATTTACAATTCCTGACAACTTCACAAACTCTTTATGACAGTTTTCAAACCGTTTGCGCACAGCACACCCTCTAGCAGGCTAACTCTTCTACTAATTATCAGATCTAATATATTAGTACTGGGCCCACCCGCCTCATGTTGCGAGCGCTAGTGTACGTGCAGCCCAGAACACAGAACTATACATAACAATACAAATTTTATTAATATTTTTGGGAAGTTGGATTTTAAAGAAAACTTCGACATTGTTCATCAAGTTTATATTAAATAAATATACATAAAAAATATATAAATAAATAAGAAATATAAAAAATTAAATTTACTTTTTTCTGTTGATTCTATTTATATAGGATTTGTGTGCCTATACTTTTATTGGGTCAATGTAGGAGGCATTCTTGACCATATTTAAATATTTTTCATATTTGGAGTCTTTCGCTGCAGCTATTTTATTCACTTGTTTACATCAAAAAAAGATACTGCATCTAATTATAAACCAGGCAGACTTATCAATTTAGAAACGCCCCTCTTAAATATCATATAAAGTAGATTTTTAAATAATGTAAATGCATTTTAAGCCCATAACTTGAATTTAAAAACAAATCTCTGTTCTTTTCTCCCAGATTTTAAAATGTTTTGTTAAAAAAACTATTTTTTCGAATTAGCCCAAAACAGCCATAATTGGATTAGATATAGTAATTAAACAATTGAGGGGCCTAGAAGTAAAAGGGTTTAAGTGTCATTTTAGCAGTTGTGAGATAAATGGCAATAAAGTGTATTGCTGAATATTTTGATACGTTCTTCAACACTAACAGAACTAACATAGAACGTAAATGAAGTTAAATCATTTTACCACCAAGTAAAAGTATCCTTTAGGTATCATTTTCCGCACTTAAATCATATTTATTAAAAAAAACTGCACTTGAACCCTTTTACTTCTAGACCCCTCAATTATTTTATAAACGCTACTTGAATTTAGGCACAATCACAATTCAATATTTGACATAACTAAAAAGAAAAAACTAATCTTTTTATCTAAACATAAACTGCAGGCTAAGCTTCTAATTTAAACATCATCATGAAACCAATAATTTTTTGAAAAACAAGTATAATTTTTTTGGCTAAAGCTGTTTAAATCCAGAATACTTGGCTTGAATGGCTATGTACATACTAAGGAGACAGAAGTTTAAAATGTGATTTTCTTCCATAGTGCTCCTTAACCAAGTTTTTTGCTCTACTCAGGGTGCTAAAATATTGCTCAACAGGAGGAATGGTTTGGTAGATAAAGAGTATTTTCCTGGTCACTTGTCAGTATTAAAAATTGTTTTTATTTTGTTATGATTCAATAGTTTAAGTAGAAGTGTTCTGACGGTGATTGAGTATTTATTTATTCATACTTGGTCTAGCCTTAATACTACCTAACCAACATCAGGTACCTATCTACTAGCAAACAAAATGTAACTTAAATATGTCAATCTGACGATGCTTCTTAGCGAAACGGCCGTCATTGTAATTTAAAACCTAATCTTTTCAAATAAACTTGGAAGTTACGTTCAAACACAGAGTTTTTTTATTATTCTTAATTAGTATAAGATTCCAGATTTTTCCGTCAATATCTCTAGTTTGTTCAAACTAGCTTAAGGCTATTTTATCGGTGCATTCTTTCAGTGTTTCCTTAATATCTCAGCTATTTATGAATAAAATCGTTTCAGAGACCGAAGGTAAAAATAATAAAATAGACACTTAATTAATTTATTTACACACTTAATGACTACTAATTTATATACACCCGGTATATCAGTCCTTATTTAATTATACTACTCCGATATGCTATAACAATATTTATAGACACTATTCGCTTGTTTTCCGCGCACTGTTCACTGTTAACTAAGACGTTCTAGTTGATAACTTACTTTCCCGCACGTGTATCGCCCTTTTATATATCATCGAATGCTCTTTTCTAGTATTTTCCTGATCGATATTATGTTCGCGAATGCATCCGCCGCATTCGTCATTTTTTAAAATCTGTAACCGATAATGTTTAACCGTTAATGGATGCTTAAATCAGCATATGCACCCATTTCTATACTTTCCGGTAGTATATAAATAACAAGGCACTGTCTCCATCGGATGGGTGTACATCAACCAGAGCGATGGAGGTGATCCTCGGTCTCACCCCTCTTGGTATATATATCAAGGAGGTGGTTTTGATGCTACAGTTCCGCTTTACTGGAACACAACTTGAAGTAAAATCTGGTGAGTCGAGGTGTGGTTTATGGCGCGAAGCTATAAACGAGCTTCCAATGCTACAAGCAAATACAGAATCGATTTCACCAAGATATGCCTTTCACAGGTCCTACAAGATAATCATTAATGACAACGCTCAGAATACATTGGCGACAGGTGCTATCTGTTTCTTCACCGATGGATCTAAAACAAAAGAAGGTTCAGGATGTGGAATTTACTCCAGATCTCTAAACTAAAATATAAAATGGGCAATGGGCTGTAGTGCCAGTATAGCTCAGACAGAGCTAACTCGTCTCCATAGCCGCAAAAGAGATCACCAAAAGATAAATCACTGATAAAAACATCCGTATCCTTACTGATAGCAGACAAGTACTATTAGCCCTGAATAGGATCACATCAGGTCTAGTATTATAATGTCACATGGCCCTTGCCGAAGCCTGCAACAACAATATGGTTACTCTAGGCTGGATAAAAGGTCATGGATTTTTGAAAGACAACCGCATAGCTGACTCGTTGGCTAGGAAAGCTGCGTCCGAAAGGATCTTGGGACCTGTCAGTCTTGTCAACTTGTCGGCATTAGCGGTGGTTGACCTAGTAAAGAAACGCTCCCTTGACAAATTCAGGGGAAGATGGGACGAAAAAAAAGGTTGCAGACTATCCTTCTGAAGTATCCGAATAGCAGAGCAACCAAGAAATACGTGGCCATGACCAGAAAGGACCTGCGTTTGGTCACAGGTATCCTTACTGGCCATTGTCATTTACGAAAACATCTGAACAGGTTGGGTTTATCTGACACCCCGCTATGTAGAGACAGTTGAGCGCGTCCTTCGTGATTGTCCGGCACTCTAATAAGACTTTCTGTATTCGACGAGAACTGGCTAACACATGCAAACTTAAGGGAGCTGCCTACTGGCGACGTTATCACCTACTTTAAACAGGTAGGTTAGGTAGGATCAATCTCATGCACGCAAAATGGGCCAAATGTGGTCTAAGTGCAGTGGGGCGACCCACACTTGAAGAATTACAGATACAGAACAAGGCACTGTCTTCATCGGATGGGTGTTGGGATATAGCCGCAGATTAATATGTTAAAACCGGTACCTTCAAAAATCACTTCCACCATATTGTGGAGATATTGTAATTTAAGGATGCATCCTAGTTAAGTACCCTGTATATAGTTTTGGTAATTAAGTAGGTTATTGTTATTAGTATAGTAAGCACATAGTTTTAGATTTAATACAATTAGGTTTATATGTTATTATTAAGTAATATTTTTGCTAGAGTAAGCGTTCTAATTTTTAATTATTGAAATAGATATAACAAAATGTAGAATAGATTCAATATAGACGTGAACGAGTTAAGAGCATTTTATTTAAAAGAACCGTGCGGTATCACATGGCGATCCTGCCAGTACATATTTTATTTTCCATATAAAGAATAAGAGTAACATGGTATAAAATTTTAACAAAATGGGACAAGGACAATCAAAGGAAGAAGTAATAGTTGCGCAAGCAGGCAATAGTGGTGGCCAGACGAGTCAATTTTCTAAGAAAGATATTTTTGAGGGATGTTTTATGGTATTGGCTGCACTTATTATAATAATCCATATCTATAAGTTTTGCGAGGTTAGAATTTAAAGTTAGTCTAGTGGTCACTCTACTTCGTCAGTTGTGTAATACCATTTGTAAAAAAAATTAATACTGTATTGTTTAACGAGTGACGAAAGTAGCATTTTTTGAAGCGAAAGAACAGTTTACCAACCGAGGCGTAGCCGAGGTTGGTAATGTTCTTGAGCTTTAAAAAATACTTTCGACGAGTAAAACACTATACTTTTTCTACAACTCAGAGTATATCATAATTATCATAAAAAATCACAATGAAACTAAATTTTATTTTCAATTAAAAATAACAACATAATTCTTAAATACTATCCTTATATCTACTTATGATTTAAATATTGATTTATGGTTATGTTTGAACAATTATTTAAAATAATAGGGGTATTACAATCTAGATTTCTATTCATTAAAGAAGATAATCCTACATCTGTTATGTTATTAACTGAGGTCACTTTAGATGAAGATGTGCCATTATTAGAGAGAATAGCGTTATCTACGGATTGTAAAATTTTGGTTTGTATTTGGTTTTTACTGTTAACCGAGTGGTCAACATATGCTTCCGCAACGGTGCTAGATTTCCAGCCTCAATTTTAGATATTGAGCAATTTGCATAGGAATTTTACTGAATTATTTATTTATTCCCACCACCTGCTTGGTACACTTTTCGTTCTGGTAGTTTATAAAGAATCTGGAATTAGATTAGAGATCTCGTAAAATAATCCAGAAATATGAAAGGATCGGGGTACTTTGGTTTTTGTATTACCTATTGTTACTATGAGTATATTGCTGGTATCTTTAACATCACTTATTTTTAAATCTCTTAATTCGTGGCACCGGCAAGCTCCCGAAATTCCAAAATGTACAAATGTTTAATAATGAGAATTTATTGTCTTAATAAAAATGTTTATAACTTACCTTACTTACTCATTAAATATTTAGAGTCGGGTGCGTTTTTTAAGAAAGTGTTTATTTCATCTGATGAAAATATTTTTGACTTTTGACTCTTAAAACCATCAGATTTCCGTTTCAAAAACGATCGCAACTTCAGATATTTACTAATTTCGATATCATTTTTAATTGATAATGTGGTTCTTAGCATAGAATAAATAGACCATAGGGTCGATGACTTAAATTTATTCGCCAAAAATCCAAAATATGCAAGCAGCACATTCTCCGAAAATGAATTTACGTGATTTTCAATTCTCCATTCCATAAATTTTGTATATATTTCTTCATACCTTTTTTTAGATTTTATTGGTAGTAAATCTAATGAAGTTTCTTCTGCTTGATTTTTTATTTCTTCGGGTGTATGACTGTAATCTAATTCAGTTTCAGAATCGGAGCTCATGATTTCAAATAAATACTTCTTGAGTAAACTGACAATTCACAAGAAACGTCAAACTAATGAAACCAGGGCACTAGATAAAAATGGTTTTTAAATCCAATTAAATTTTTTAATTTATATATTTATTAAATAAAAAGTTGTAGTGGCGAGTGCGGAAACGTAACGAGTGCAAGAAATACACTTTCCAACGTGTAGTGTACACGATTTTTCCTACGACCCCAATATTTCTTATTATAATAAATATTTTAAATTTATTTATAAAATTTATTTTAATTGTTAGTCATGTTAAAAATTAGGATTTAAATGAGTTTATATATTGTATGGAAATATAATTATTTAAAATCAAATAACCACCTTTCTCAGGAATTCACATCAAAATTCTTTATTAGATAAATGACATTTTAATTTTTTTTGTGGGCTCTATAAAAATTAAAAGTAAAATGGTATGTTGGTGAAATTAATTGAAAAGTAATGCAAT
This sequence comes from Ophraella communa, assembly GCA_035357415.1. Lineage (NCBI taxonomy): Eukaryota > Metazoa > Arthropoda > Insecta > Coleoptera > Chrysomelidae > Ophraella > Ophraella communa. The sequence continues at coordinate 15,372,399 of CM068985.1, read as the reverse complement.
AATAATAGACACAAAGATAATTGTAAACAGAAACACAAACATAACTTCAAAAATCCACATTCGACACATGCACGGAACATAAACACAATATAAAAAAGAAGAATAAACTGTTCTTCTTTCTAAAAGTGTTTTTATAAAAATAATAATACTGAATAAAAATATGTTTATTTTTTAAAAATTTAAAAACCTATAAGAAACATTATTCTTTATTCTTACTTTATATAGAAAAATTTGTATTGGCAATTACTATACAATATTTGACACAAGGAAGATTTAAAAAAAATTAAATGGTCCTTGCTTTGTCATTCATGTGTTTACTATTGATAAATTTGACGTAAATGTCACAGATAATAGAACTATATTATTTACTTTTCAATACGTGTATTGATATTAGCTACTTTCTTAAGTACAAATAAGTGTGCAAACTTGCACTTTCATATGTGGTCGTAGGAAAAATTGTTTATAAAGCTAGGGCTATGTTATCGAACAATTTGTTCCTATAGAAATATTTATTATGCAACTGTCCAGCAAGAACCAACGTGGAGGTGTAGAGCATTCTTGCCATGAAAGGGAAGGGCGGAGAGGGTGGGATTGAGAGAAATAGAGGAAAAGGGATAGGTAAAAAGATAAAGAGATATTAAATAATAAATATAGATTCTTAAATAAACTTGAAACAAATTATAAATATACTAAAAAATCAAGCCTGCGTAGAATAAGGAGTTGTGAAAAAATGTGAAAAAATATTAACCCTAACAGAAAAACGTGCGTCCAAAAAATTAAAGTTTTTTATAAATTAAGGGAGTTCTGCGATTTTTCTGTTCAGCAAAATGATTTATCACCTCGTCTATAAAAACTTTTTTATCTAGTGATTTTATAAAACCTTCTTTCTGTTGACGCGGTTGTCACTGGCAAAACAACAGCAATACATAATAATTTAAAAAGTTCTAGCATACAAAAGGTTTAAGATCATTATTATGAAAAAACTCAACATTTCATAAGGGGTTGTGCAATTTTCTTTTAGGTTGTTTCCGTATAAAACAATTAATTCGCTTTTTAATTGGTCTATATCAAAAATATTATACTGCGCCGTCAAGCTTTTTAAAAGCCCATTGGGAAATTATTTCGCAAAAATGGAAAATTTCGAAACATCCAGTAAATAAAAAAAAATTAATTTTTCAATGTCGCAAAATCTAACCTCTATTTGATTGGCTATGTCATGAATGAGTAGTTTGCAGTAAATTTCTTGCTTTAACAACATCTGTTTGCCTATTTTGTAAAATAGAAAACATGATATCAGTTTGGTGGAAAATTATTGTAAATGTTCCTAAAAAAATATGTTTTGCGGATCCTCTAAAAAAGCTTTTAAACCTACGGCTTCTCTGATTGATGTTTGATCAAAATCACGACTATTAATAATAAAATTAAAAGTTTCAATTAATTTATATTGTTGTTAACTGTCGAAACTGCGCGTGAAGTAAAATTTCAACGAGTTGCTACATTAGTAGGTATACGATTTGTTCCAAGACTTGAGTACGCTTTGTCGGTTTAGAAAAATATGATGAAAAACCTGACAGGGTTGAGAAAGATACTTTAATCTGATGAATTGAACTGCAAGCATTACTTAAAATTAAATTAAATACATGTGCATAGCAATGCCTGAGGTGCTATAGATTTAATTTTTGTCTGTAAACCATTTACTTCTCCCGACATTACAGAAGCACCGTCAGTATGTTTGAGCCACTAATTTCGAACGAAAGTCAAATTTCTCGAATTTGGTTGATAAAAATTCAAATAAATCTTGGGCAGAACGCCCAGAACTTACATCATAACATCCCATGAACCGTTCAACAAGTTGAATGACAGCTAATGTCGGTTGTTTAATCAACTTGCCAAGAAAAAAACAAGGAATTTAAAATTTCGTCTTCAATTTTCTTATTTATAATAAAAGCAATTGAATCGATTAATTCATTTTGAATAGTTTTGGATGTCCCAGAAAAAACCGATCTATTATCATTATCATGTTTTAAAAATGTTTTTAATTGTGTGTCATATTTGCTAAGAAGAATAACTAGCTCTTTAAAAACTATAATGAAACAAGCAAAAGCAATGTAATATTTTAGAAAAACCACCGAGATTCACTGCTCACCGAACCGAAAACTATAATAAAAAAGTGTAAAAGTCAAATGCACTGTGCACTTTTAACCCTCAACCTTCAACCTGTTAATCTAAAAATAGCATGTGTCAAAAGCCGGCATAACGAACGAATCTAAAAATAAATTAGACCCCCCATCCCCGAAAGACAATCGGTCAGTTTTCGTTAATTTTCGTGTCGCCTGTCGCCTATTAAAGGGCCTGCCTCTCTAATCACAGTTTTTACGCGCTATGTAAATCTAGATTCGACTTTCCCGGCTAGTATCTGTCAATTTTCTTACCTGCAAATGTCAATGTCAGTTTTTATTAAAAGATGGTTTAGAAAAAATAGAATCCACTCAACATTTATTTAATTAAGATAATTTAATTAAGAACTACCTACAATAACAAAAAGAAAACTATTTGGAATTATAAATATCAATAGTTACATTGGAATTATGATTACTATTAACAGTTAAAGTAATGAAAATGGATACAGATATTTGAAACGAAATATTGGTAGTATTGGTATTAGAAATCCATAAACTACTAACCGATTGAGAGTAAAATAGTGTACAAACCTCACGGGAACTCATTCTCATTCAATAGAGTACTTTCCCGCTAGATATGTAATTATACTATTTTCATTTTGTCTTTACATCAGTTAACGTCACATTCACATAAATTAAGATTTAGTGCCAATCAAGTGGTCTCTGTCTTTTTCTACCTTGGTTCAAAATGAACAACTTTACTACCTCAACAAAAGTCAATAAAGTTAGGTATATAGGCTAGTAGTGAAAAAAGACATTTTCATGATTTCGGACAGTTAGGCAGCTCTAAAAGCATTAAAATCCACCAGGATTGATTGAAAGCTGGTGTGGAGCTGTATTGAATAACTAAATAACCTTGGAGAAAATAACAGAGTAACGTTACTCTGGGTTTCATGGCATGCGGGAGTGGAGGGCAATGAGAGAGCAGACACTCTAGCAAAAAAGGGAACGGAGTCCGCGTTTATTGAGCCGGAACCATTTCTTTTTTTTTCGGGCTGAGATGGAAAAAACTCATATTTGAACGGATCCTCCTCAGGACCCAAACAGCGTTGGACTCACCGCTAGGATAAAGCCTACCAAACAAAACCACCTTAAAACTCGCCGTTGTCCCCGTCTCAACAGACTGATAGGCCAGTAGTCCCCTTTCCGCTTCCCCTCTCTATCCTCCTTCATTACCAGTACCACTCTGACTACTTTCCACGCTTCCGGAAACTCTTCCTTCTTCAGCACCATATTGAAAAGTTCCAAGAAATACTCCCCATTATCGTCTAACAGTGTCTTTATTAATTCCCCTGTCAAACCATCTATTCCTGGGGCCTTCCTATCCTTGATACCACGCCCTTCCTTCTCTATTTTCTCCATCTATACCGGCTTTATCCTCATTTTACCTCTCCTACTGATTGATTGGTGACCCGTCCAAAATGTGTATTGCTCTTAAAAACTTATATTTAAAAAAATACAATAACAGTAGTGAAAAAAATGCTGTAGAAAAGTGTATTATTGTGTCGTATCCATATATTAAAGACCTCCACAATAATAACTCACTTTTCTACCTTGGCGCATAATTATTATTATTTTTATTTTTAGGTACATCTTGTTTTATATAAAATCTAAATGGAAAGGACGAAAACTATTTATAGATATTATTTCACCTAGGACTCCAGAACAGATATATGGTATACTATATTTATTTATATTATTAGTAGACCAACAACAAATACAGTACCATACAACTGTAACTTAAGTTTCAATTTAACTTTATTATCATTATACAGGGTGATTGATTAGTGTCAGGAAGCTCAGTAGATCTGTTATAGTAAAAAATACAATAAAAGTTATTAACAAAAATTGTAGGCAACTTTAAACTCCACATTTTAAAATTAGTTACAATCTTACCATAAGATGGTGGCGCACCAAACTTATGTTTTTTTAAATGGAACACCCTGTATTTTATTTTAAATTCGAAATCTGCATCACTTCCACATCACAACAATGTAAAGTTTTATTATGTTATACCGGGCATTTAAAAAGTTATAACCAATATTACCTGAAAATCGTATCAAGTTCAATTGCCTGTATAATTAAAAAAGAGTATAGGAGCATTGATCTATTGCAATATTCGTTAAATTAAATACAGGGTAAGTCAAAATGCAAGTACATTATTTTCTTGGTAATTTTAAATAGAACACACCCTTGATTTTATATCACTATTGAAAAGTACTAATGTCATACTTCAAATTTTATAAAGTACTCCCTATACCTAAAGTTATCAGTTTTCTAGATATTTTTATTTTTTTATCAAAGTATTTATTTGGTAGATATTTTAACGTTTACCAATAATTATTGTGAGTTGGCCATGATTGGTTTGTCAGAATCTGACAGTTTGACATTATTGTTTATTAATTCAGTAAAGAAATAGCGTCACAGAAAAGAAGACAATTATTTCAAATAAAATTTATAAAAAATAATCGATGGAAATTTAAAAAAAAAATAACAACACGTAGAAAAATTTAAAAAAAAAACAGTAATTTTAACTTATCTTACTTAAGTAAGAAAATTACTTCCCAAATGATAGTAATGAATTTTTATAGCATTCCCCTAAAATCCAGGTCATATCTACAATATCATTGCTAATTTAAATTGAATTAATTACTGAATTACTAAATAATAATTGTTGCTAATTTACAATGTACCACAATATTGAATTAACAAACAATAATGTCAAACTGTCAGTTTCTGACAAATCAATCATGGCTAACTCATAATAATTATTGTTAAACGTTAAAATATCTAACAAATTAATACTTTGATAGAAAAATAAAATTATCTAGAAAACTGATAACTTACTTCATAAAATTTCAAGAATGATATTAGTACTTTTCGATAGTGATATAAAATTACTAAGAAAATAATGTACTTGCATTTTGACTTACCCTGTATTTAACTAAACGAATATGTTTTATAATTTTTAACAATTATTAAAAAAACTATCGTTGCAATAGATCAATGCTCCTATACTCCTTTTGAATTATACAGCAGGGAGTTGAACTTGATACGATTTTCAGGTAATATTGGTTATAACTTTTTAAATACCCGGTGTAACATAATAAAACTTTACATTGTTGTGATGTGGAAGTGATGCAGATTTCGAATGTAAAATTAAATACAGGGTGTTCCATTTAAAAAAACATAAGTTTGGTGCGCCACCATCTTATGGTAAGATTGTAACTAATTTTAAAATGTGGAGTTTAAAGTTGCCTACAATTTTTGTTAATAACTTTTTTTTGTATTTTTTACTATAACAGATCTACTGAGCTTCCTCACACTAATCAATCACCTTGTATATAATAAACTAATATAGATATATTTTTGTAGGTGTACCTATTGGAGGAATTGGCGGAGGAACAATCGGAAGGGGCTATAAAGGAGAATTTTGTCGATTTCAAATACGTCCTGGTATATATGAATGGAATACCGTAGATGCTAATCAGTTTATTGTTACTATTAAGAATGAACATAATGCTACCATTTTTCAGAGCCTGCTATCAACATACAAGTAAGAATGTTAATAAATAAAAAGTAACAAAAATTAATTGCAATAAAGAATTTATAAAAGTACTATATATTTTGCTAAATACAATTCTTTTTCAAAATGCAAACGGTTTATTATTTTTTCAGGAAATCCAGTCTTTCTTGTTGGGAGAATCTGTTGGAAGGTAGCAGTTGTACTTATACGGGTTTATATCCAAGAGCTTGGACCGAATATGACTTGTCTAAATATGGTATTAAACTTACCTGCAGACAAATAAGTCCTGTGATTCCACATGATTATAAAGTTTGTATTTCTAGAATTTTTAATCTATTTAAAAAGCATTTCAAAATGTTGACCTGATATTGTTTAACTTATTAGGAAAATCCTTGTTTTAGAATAGCTCTCTACCTTGTGCAGTATTTGTATGGAATATTGAAAATATTTCTGATAATTATAAAACAGTAACCATCACATTTACATTCAAAAATGGAACTGGAAGCAAGCAAGACAAAAAAAGTATGAATTCAAATATGTAATGATAATTTATTATATCTGATTTTACCTACTGTTTTAGTTCTATGTATTATATTGAAATATGTACTTTTATATACGTTGCAGCTGCCTGTAGTTCAGGAATATTTTCTTATTCAAATTCTGAAGGAGTTTTACTTTATAATAAAATTGATAATATGCCATGTACATATGCACTTGCTGCAAAATCTCAAAATGACCTATCTATAACAAAGTGTTTATATTTCGATCCACAATCGAACGGTTCTGAAGTATGGCGACAACTTAAAGATAATGGAGAATTTGACAAAACGAACAAATCTACAAATGGTTAGTATTTACATTTAAAACTGGTAGTTTCACATTATCAGAAAGAACCATACAAAGTACTAATAAAATTATTTGCTTGTTTTTATTATATACAGTGCTTTTCAGATAAAAGTATCCACCTTTAACAACTTTTTTTATATTTTGCACTTATAAAAATCTTCATTATAAAACGCATTTGCGTATCGTAATGTAACTTTTACGCACGCAAATTTTTGTTTTAATTGGTTGGCGACATGATTGAAGTATCTAATGACAAGACTATTGACAATGACATTTGTGGGTTAATAGCAATTTATTAATTTTATATTGTTCTTTAAAAAAGTATTTGTGAATGTGAATATCATCTTTTACTTATATAATATATTATTATTGGTGTATTAGTCATTTTAAAATATTTGAAAACATTAACATTTCATAATTTAAATGTCAAAACTGTCAAATGTTATAAATTACACAGTGCTACCGACATACTTTTTAAAGTAAAAATTTTCGTAATTACATAAAAATAATAAATTAATTTAAAAAATTGATAAAATGGCAAAATATAAAAAATATTATAAACAACTTATTTCATATGGCTGTTGTGGCACTCGTTCGTTAAAAAACTCATCGCTTGGCGATTCGTTTTTTAAACTTGAACTCGTGTCATAACAGAATTCCATATGAAATGCGTTGTTTAATATACTATTGTAATACTGGTATTTAGGAAAAATCCAAAAACACGTCAATTTATGTTGGAAGGGGCAAGCATTATGGCTTATTTAAACTTACTGGAAAAGCCACCCCCTCACCCCTAGCAGCATCCCTTTTTTTTAAATTACTTCTCATATTTTTTATGTAAAATTTGGATACTCCTCTTTGAGCTGATTTCAAAAATGTATAATACTTGTAGGTTAAAGTGGTTAGTTTATGAGATAAACAATTTTTCTTTTAATAGCACAAATTTTACTTATTTTTTACTTCCACCTTATTTGCCTGTAATAAAATGGGTTGTACAACTGTTCAAACTCTTTAATCTGTTTAACTGTGCTATTTATTATGAAGTTACAATAAGTGTTCAAAATGAGTACCATCCACTTCCATACAATAGTACAATCTATTTTGAAATGCCTCTCTGACATTGCTTAATATGGCTTTTACTTTTGTTTTTAAATACCCCCATAAAAAGAGGTCTAGGGGTGTTAAATCCGGTGACCTAGGTGGCCACTCCATCATCTGCCCTCTTCTACCTATCCAACGAGCGGGGAATGTTTCTTACTTTTATCTGAAAAGCACTGTATATTTGTTACTTTCACTATTGATATTTTTATGTATTAATAGATATTGTATATGGTGAAATGGCGTGTGGCATAGCAGCTAAAGTACAAGTGGGTCCGAAACAATCTCGAGATGTGGAACTGAGTCTTGTTTGGGATGTTCCTACAATTAATTTTCCAGCAAGTCGCAAAACTTACAATAGATTTTATACGAAATATTTTGGAAAAGAAGGTGCTCTTTTAAAAATAGTTTCATATGCCTTTGATAACTATCCTGCATGGGAAGAAGCTATTTATAATTGGCAAAAACCAATATTGGAAGATAAGTATGTATTCTTAACCAAGCATACATTTTAGTTTCACCATTGTATAAATAGACAGTCGGGCAACAAAATGCTTAATTTTCCTTCACTCAATTTGAGACCACCATCAGATGTTGTTAAGGACTCCTTATTTAAAAAAAACATGTTTACTTTTACTGCTCCTCACTATAGTGCGGTGCGCCAAAAACTGAATTCAATTTGTGATTGTTGTTGTAAGATCATGTTGTTAACAGAAGTCAAGGCGAAATCTTATCTTATTGTTAACATGAAAAATGGAAGTGCGCATATGCAGAAAAGTGCAGAGAGGGATTCTGTTGAGGGTGGTGCAAGGCAGCCGGTGTAATAGCAGCAGCTGTGCTGTCGAGATCATACCCCTTGGGTTTGATGGATAGGGCAAAGAGACGACGGTGGAAGGATGCGACAAGAGAGGAAGTTCAGAATTGGATGGAGGAGGAAATGGTGAGAAGGGTATGAAGATGCATTAAAAATAGCAATTAGGAGTAGAAGTGATTGGATGGAAGTTTGGGGAGGTGATCTACTTCTTGTACCAGGTGCTCACTGGACATGGGTCAAGGATGGGGTATCTAAATAAAATTGGGAAGAGAGAGACTGGAATGTGCAAGGTGGAGGATAATGAGGGACACGTGTTTAGATGTTGTAAAAACTAGGAAGTGTTATGGAGACTAAACTTGGAGAGGCAGTGTATTGGGAGAACATGGTAGAGGTAATGTTGAGAGGGAGGAGGTAAGCGAAGCAGTGGAGAGTATGATTAGGGGAAGGAAACATTCTTGATGACGTGAGCAGTATGAATGTTACGTGAAGAGTGTGTGAGGGACTGCAATCTGTCTTGCAGTATGCAATGATTCCGAGGCGAGGGTATCGGCGAGGTTTTGAGTTTTGGTTGGTAAGCATCCTCTCAGGGATAAGTCCAACACTGTCGGGTTCTGAATAAAGGAGCCATCGAATATGAGTTTCCTATCTCAGCCCGAAAAAAAACCTAACCTTCATTATTTATTTTTGTTTTCTGACAGTCATTGTCAAATTAGGCGTGATTGTATTGGTTCATTCTTATTTCTTATTTTATCTTATTTGCTATATAAATCCACAGATAACATAATTAGGTTTGTTCCAACCAAGCAAAGAACCGTTCTAGAACGGTAATATTACCACTCACGAGACCAAATTAGTGCACTGCGCAACTCAGTACACCACTGCGCACAAAAATTACTATTTTAGAACGGTTCTTTGCTTGGTTGGAACAGACCTATTATCATGAAATCATATATGTTTATAAATTTTGTAGGTATATAGATTTTCACGGTAGAGTGACATTTAGTTAAGGCGTTTATAATAATTAGATTACAGAAAACAGTTCATTATAATATTTTTCATAACTGTAAATTAATCCACAACATTGGAACATAACGTTTTTGCAACTTTTTTATAGTAATTTTAAGTGGTGTATATAATTTAGGTTTTTCAAAATACTCTCCTTATTTATGAACTAGGTATTCGTGGATAAAAAGATTCGAAAAACTTGATGGGCTTATAAGGGGCTATGTTGAGAAATAATAGTAATTATTATCATTATTATTACTATTGATAATTTATGCAATGTAGAAAAATGTAATATACTTTACTTGTAAAAAATCCTTTTCTTATGAATCAAGAGTAAGACCAAATAAAAATTATTAATGGTTTTGAAAGTTTTGGATTGTATTGTATAAAATATTCTTTTTTTTTAGTAAGTTACCAGATTGGTATAAGGGAGCATTGTTTAATGAAACTTATTTTATAAGCGACGGCGGAACTTTGTGGTTGTTAGTGGATGATGCTGAAGAAAAAACGCTTTCCAGAAATGACCCAAGGTATAAAGTAATCATGTGTATATGTGCATTAAGAGTAGCAAAAAACTAGAATTAAATATAATTATCAGATTATAAAGTTTTTAAACATTTTATTCAAACAATTTTCATAACACTAGAAATTGGCTAGAAATGTAGGTATAATAATTAATGTTAATAATTATCTTTTAGCAGTAGTAGCATGTGTATTTGTTTTGTCCATAAAAATGAAACATTTCTGATCAATTTTCATTATTAATTAATATCTAAATATTCTAAAGCCTATTATTTAAAATAGTCTAACTTTTTTTTTAAAGCACAGTAACATTTATACAGTGTGGTGTAAATGAAAGGAATAATTCGTTATTTCGTAAACCGGCTACTTTAAGGAAAAATCCTGAAACAGGTCGATTTTTAATTTTAAATAGGCGATTCTTAAGGATACCTTTTTATTTTTGACGTCATCTTTGTGCGCGTGATGACGTCATCGCTAAAATTTTTAAATGGAAAGGTGGGGTTTGTAATATATTATTTGAAAGGTATTTTAAATACCTATTCAGCCATATTAATATGCCTAAATAATTCATGTTTGTTTTCAGTTAAAAAATTAATACATTTTAATTATTACAATAAATATTTATTATGTATTACTTAAATACAAAGTAACCCAAATGTATTAAAGATTGGTAAGATGTATATATTGACACCCAAAAATAAATTTTGTAAAGGCCGCCACTGGTACTCTGAAATGCCTTATCTACCTACTTTTTACCTTTTTTGAAAATCTGTTTACCTTATCAACATTAACATTGATACCTAGGCATTCAAACTTGTGATTGTTATTCTAGTAAACGTCTTTAAAAGTCTTTGTATCCAGCAACATGAAACTGACTGAAACACAAAGAATTGAAATTTTAATGATGATTGCTTATGGAGATAAAACACGTACGCAGAATGAAGTATGTACTTTATTTAATAATAAATACCCCAACCGAGAACCAATTTCACAATCAACTGTTGGCAAAATTGAGAAGAAATTCAGAGAAATGGGTCATGTTAAAGATCTCCTTAAAGGTAGTAGAAAAGCAGTATCTGAAGACAAACAACTAGATGTTCTCTTAGCCTTTCAAGATAATCCTCATACCAGATCACGGCAAGTAGCATTAGATAATGACATTGACCATTCAACAGTTCTTAGGAAGCTTACGAAGGAAAAGTGGCATCCGTACAAAGTAAGTTTAGTACAAGAACTTTTTGAAGATCATTTTGATAGACGAATTGAATTCTGTGAAACTATAATGGAACAAAATAACAGAGATCCGATGTTTTTATAAAAGGTTCTTTTCTCTGATGAAGCTACATTTCTATTAAACGGTCATGTCAATCGTCAAAATTGTCGCTACTGGGCTACGAACAATCTACACTGGATGCAAGAGTACGGTACTCAATACCCAGAGAAAGTTAATGATTGGGCGGGAATAATAGGTGATAGGATTATTGGACCATACCTTTTTGAAGAAACCTTAACAAGTGCTCGATATTTAGAATTTCTTCAAAACTTCCTGCTCCCAGAATTGAACCGGTTATTTCCGCAAATACAAATGATTTATGGCTGCAGCAAGATGGTGCGCCTCCACACTATGCTCTCTTGGTCCGCAACTACTTGGACAACGTTTTTCCAAATCGGTGGATAGGTCGAAGAGGAACAATCGAATAGCCGCCTAGGTCACCTGATTTGAATCCTCTTGATTTCTTTTTGTGGGGATACTTGAAAAGCAAAGTGTATCAAAATAAACCACAAAATATCAATGAACTTAAAGAAAGGATACGCAGTTCTAGAGAAGGTTCGAGATCATTTTGAGGTACGTCTTTTTCACACTGTATTTTAGCTGAAGGCAGACAATTTGAACACTTAATTTAGGTTTCTTTGTATTTAATAAATTATAATACATAATAAATATTACCTAATTGAAGTAATTAAAATGTATTAATTTTTTAAACGAAAATAAACATAAATTATTTAGGCATATTAATATGGCTGAATAGGTATTTAAAAGACCTTTCAAATATTATGTTACAAAACCCACTTTTCCATTTAAAAATTTTAGCGATGACGTCATCACGCGCACAAAGATGACGTCAAAAATAAAAAGGTATCCTTAAGAATCGCCTATTTAAAATTAAAAATCGACCTGTTTCAGGATTTTTCCTTAAAGTAGCCGGTTTACGAAATAGCGAATTTATTCCTTTCAATTGCACCACACTGCATGTTTCCATTAAAATGTATTGTGCGTGTAGTGTCAGTTACTATATCTAACATTGTCACATATATGAATTGTTTAATTTTAGGATTACATATGGTCGATTTGCTTACTTAGAAGGACACGAATATGTTATGTACAATTCTTATGATGTCCATTTTTATGCTTCTCACGCTCTACACAAAAATTGGCCTTTTTTACAAAAGTGTTTACAGTACGATTTGAAAGATTTTGTGTCACTAGAAATTAAAAATCCCATTGAGGAGTTGTATAACGGACATAAAGTTGAAAGAAAGTATCAAAATACTGTCCCGCACGATGCAGGAAATCCCGGTAATATTTTATTTACTTTAAACCATTGACGACCTAAAATTTGTCCAGACATTTAACACTTTAACTCCCATTTGTATTAAAAGCAATACACAATAGTATATTATGTAACAAGAGTTGTAAGTACTAGAGCATAACGGGATTACAACTCGTGTAACATACTTTACTTTTTCTACGCCCATCTATTTTTTGCTACGAAATTAAGGAAATGGTATTTATTTCAATTGTATAATGTGTAATACTAATTTTTTTATGTTTTTCCATTTACTAAAAGTTTGTTAATAGAACAAATAAAGTATTATGTTGATAAAAATTTCATTGCAATTTCATTAAACAAAGAAATTTAAGTTATCTTAATTTACAGACATGGGTGTAGAAAAAAATGTTCATGTGTAAATTTTTTTGATACACAAATATTTGATGCATTTAATCTACTGTGTATTTCCTCTGATCACAGTTTTCATGCATTTATATGGTCCGTAGGCTGTATCCGTATTTTGATCAAAATTATGCATAACATCATATGCTTGAAAAGTAATTTTTAAATCAAATACTCAATTCAGGCACAGAATAATAACCTTGTTCTGTGGTTGAGGTAATATTTAATATATGAAATTTCATATGGGAGTTAAAGTGTTTTTATAGATTGGGGTACAAACTGAAACATGTAAAATATAGAATAATATAGCTGTACATAAGTTGATATTAAAAATCTTTGTGGTCACGAAATAGTATATTGTAGGCCCTAAAAAAAAAACACTGCCATGGTTTAATCATAATTTTTTATACTACACAATCATTGTTGTTAATATTTTCTCTATAAAAAATGTATTTTATAATATAAAATTTATTCTAATACACTGTCAACGGAAGAAATGAGCAACTGAATTAGAGATGGGAAAACATGCTCTTTTTGATAAGCAGTTGCAATAGTTTCAGCTATTTTCAAAAAACAATTTAAAAAAACAGATACAAAAAAGTTCCATATAGCTCACCAGCTTAACTCTGACAACCCTATTATTTTATCAATTATTTAGAGGCCTAGACTCAATTAAATTTTTTTAACGTACGTTAAACGATTTCCGATGTTTAATGAAAGAAACTGTTTGATTGCTATTAAACACACCCACTCTACTAGGAGCAATACATAAACAACCAACAAAGCAAGCACATGAAGTCGAAACTCATATATGTGTTTATCAATGTATGAATAATTTATATAAGTAGTATATCATTCAAAATTATACCGTATAATCAATGATAAAATAAAACAAGAAGCAATACTTGCTAATAATTTATTTTTATCTTACGTTTAACAGTGTTGTTTATACTTCAGCTGGTAAAATTCAACTTTTTCATAGTGTGGGATAAAAATATATTTTTTAACGGTAACATTTATTTATTGTGTATATTAGTTTCTGACTATTTCATAGTTAGCTTGAAACGCTTGCGAAACCATAGCATTTGGAGCGAAGCTAAGCAGATTTCTATTGGGTATATTCCTAATTTAATAGGGAGTAAAAGCAACTTCTTTTAGGGGAGCTGTTTTCCGAACAAAGCTTACACATTTACACTGTACATATGTTCTGCTTAGAAACGACACTTCATACAAACCTTTTGACTCAATCTTAGCATATTCATTTTGTGTGAGATTATTTCCAGGAACAGAGTTCCTTTTGGGTTTGGTTTTTTGTGAGGTTACAAAAAGGCTCGGGTCTAAGAAATGTTGTATTTGTCCCTTCCATTCTTTTAGTGCTATTGAAGAGTTTTCTTCTTAGTTTGTTACTTCTTATTTTCTGCGATGCTCTTTCAAGTTCCTCTTCATTTTAGAATGGTAGTTTTTTATAAACTTTTCAGTTTATTGATTTAGGAACCCTGTACTCTTTGATACAGACATATTTTTAATCATTCCAATTCAAATCTGATGCGTTGATGATCCTACAACTTATGAAACAGTGGCAAACCTGAGCATCATGGGAGTGATTATAACTGCCCCAACGGAAGCGTTAGAGATTTTACTAGACCACCTCTTCATATTTATATTCAAGGAGAAGCTATGTCATAAAAACATAGACTAATGCAATGTCAGGTACCAATAGGGGGTGGGGGAGCAAGATATCGACTAGGAAAAGTTATATCAGAAAATAAAACCAGACCGTGTATATGGTACAAACGCAGAAGTCCAGCTCCGCCTAGGGAAGCACACGACTGCATTTCAAGCAGAAATGGCTACTGAATTGACTACCCGAAAGGAAGGTGGAGATAGTCAAGCGACTTTAGGGACACTCGGAGATAAAAATACTCCATTTCTAGGACCTGAGTCCGACCTGGCATGCGCTAATACACTTAAAAAACAGCCATCAGCGAATAGGTGTAAACAAAGTCTTTTGAATAGTGAAAAGGTGCACCTAGAGACAAGCTAAACGGTTCAAAGGGCATAAGGGGACATTCCGCAATTTCACGGCGGATCTACTCATATACGGACGAAAGTCTGTAATAGGTAATGATAGTTAATCAGACACTGTAGGCTCAATAAGTTTTATGGGTCAGGCAGAGATAGAGCTATGCCGGTTGTCTGTGAAGGCTTGACAAGACTGCGGCTATATGAAATTGCCACTATCAAGACTAATGAACTTCATCCAAAGAACAATGCTAGATGAGGTAAATACAAAGGGCACCACAATAGATCTGCAAAGACCGAAGTGTATCAGACTGTCAAGCCGGTCCAATTTGTAATCTGTATCCAAATTATTTGACCCATGAAATAAGTAATAAAATATTATGTTATCTAATTAGCTATTTAAATGTGAGCTTCAGGTGAAGGTTACATTCTATTTACTTAGAGTAATACCCTCCTAAAATATTTTTATATAAATCTGAATTTTGGGAACTTTATATTAAACAATAACTTTTAGGGGAAGAACCATTAACTCTCATCAATGCTTACCCTGTTCATGATGTAAGTACTTGGAAAGACCTTAATTCAAAATTTATTTTGCAAACTTTTCGTGATGCTTACTGTTCATCTGAAACACCTGATATAGATTATTTGAAAGACATGTATGACTCCTGCTATTCAATTATACAAAAATGGATTAAAAATGATATTGATAAAGACGGGTTGATTGAAAATGGAGGAATTCCAGATCAAACTTATGATTCGTGGATCATGTCTGGAGTAAGGTAAATGTTTCTAATGATTTAATTATAACACAGTGGACTAAATGAAATAGTTAATTTTATGCGTTTTTAGTGCCTATTGTGGCGGCTTATGGCTGGCTTCTTTGAAAGTAATGGCTATAATAGCAGATCAACTAGGAAAAGAAGACGATAAAATGCTATACGAGAATCTTTTTAACAAGGCCAAACCAGTGTTTGAGAAGAAATTATGGAATGGTAGTTACTATAATTTTGACTGCTCAGAAAAGCAGTCTAAGTCAATTATGGCTGATCAATTATGCGGTCATTGGTATCTAAGGTGCTCGGGAATAAAAAACTACGAAGTAAATATATGCATATATTGTCAATTTTTATTTTTATCTCTACTTGGGATATTTTGAGAAAATAGATTATGAAATTTATTCTGATTTTGTGGAAATCGATCATATTAAGAAAACTAAATAAATAACTTTGCAAATAAGCTGTGGAAGTTTTGTTGCAAAGGTATTAGTTAGTTTTTAAAAGAGATTATATTATAGATATATAGAACATCAAAATGCACTTGGTCTGCCAACCTCTATTTTGTCCGAAAAAGGTTGTTAGATCTAATTAATAAGTATGGTAAAAGGTAAATGTTTGCTGTCATCATGTGCACTTTTTTTTTCTCTTAAATTGTTCTCAATTGCTCAATATCTCGAGAAGTTCTAGTTTGTTATTTTTTCCCTAAATTGAAACTCTTTTTAGATATTTCCTAAAGAAAATGTTAAAATTGCCTTAAATACTATTTTCAAAAATAACGTCCAATCATTTTGTAATGGTACTATGGGAGCTGTAAATGGTGTCATAGATGGAAAAGTCGATGATTTTACAGTTCAAAGCGTAGAAGTCTGGACAGGAGTAACTTACGCTCTCGCATCAACCATGATATCAGAGGTAGTTGTTAAAATATAAATATTTTCCATAAATTAATTAAGGTTTTAATTGTTACTTTAATGAAGTATTGCAATAATAATTGCTTGTGTTTGTAGGGAATGGTCGATGAAGGATTTAAAACGGCTGAAGGGATGTACAATTCTATGGTGTATAAAATGGGATTAGCGTTTGACACTCCAGAAGCTCTATATGCTGAGAAATACATGAGAGCTGTTGGATATATGAGACCTCTAAGCATTTGGTCAATGCAAATAGCTTGGGAAAATATCACCAAAGCAATGGATTCCAAATCGAATTCATGATAACTTTATATTATATTACTTAAAATAAAGTGTATTGCTAGTCCGCTTGTATTTTTCTTAAATATTTAAATATTAGGTAAGATGCTTGTAAATACACGTAAATAACAGTTATACACAGTGTATTTTTTAATTTAATACTTTAAATAATATATTTAGTAAAGTATGGAACGAATTCATTTTTAGCTAAACAGAAATAATCCCGAGACACTTCGATTTCTTATTTTAATTTTTTTAAATAGAACACCCCCATTTTGTTTCAAATTTTCGGATTAATCTAGCGGAGCTGATTCCAAAAATGTATCACATGTTGATTCCAATTGGTACAGGGTTTACAATTTTTTACATGATTTTATAAATGCCCGAACCGCAGCACTTGCTGTATTTGATAGTAACCCAAAAACGGTGTACAAATTCTTGTTAAACCTTGTTTATGAATTGTGTCTTGAGAAATATTGTTTATTGCTGTCCGAATTGTTTCTTTCATGGTCATTTAGGAAAATGTCTTCTAACATTAACAGATAATATGGAGGTGAACTATCCTGTTGAAACCATAAACAGCATAGGTACTTTTCTTTAATCTATCTATTTCCTAAAAAAGGAATTTAGGAATTTTGAAAGAAAAACTCAACATACTACAGTTTTTAAACATCATTACTCTGGAATTCTTAATTAACACTATTATTCAAAGTTACACAATATTTTTTAACAAAATAACTGTTTAGTGTGTTCTTCTGGGCCGGTATTCTCAACTCACTCCTCTCACAGCGAGCGATCACAAAAGGGAGTGATTTGATTGGCAGCGATATGGCTTTTCTAGATTCTCATGTATCCCTCCGCTCGCAAATTTATGACACGAGCAACTGGTACACATGAAAGCGAGTGAAATAAAGCACTCCTCTTTGACAGGAGCGATCCATGCGAGGAGAGGGCATGAGAATCGATTTGGCAGTGAATTTCACTCCCCTCGCATTCAACGACATCGATATCGCTCCAAGCGAGGACCTGACAATACCGGCCCTGGTCCAATATCCTCTATCTATATCCTCTACCCTAAACACTGACTTTTTAGTAAAAAGTCAGTGGTCAAATATGTTTACGAATTTATCAATGGATATATAAAGAACCGAAAATAACCGAAAAAACCGTTTTACTTTTAGCGGTTCTGGTTCCGGTTTCGGTTCATCTTATGTCACACATTAGGGTTCCGGTTTCGGTCTACAATAAAAAAAAAACGGTTCCGGTCCGGTTCTCGATGAATAACGGTTCCGGTCCGGGTCTCTGATTTTTGAGTATTATGTATGTATGAGTTAGGGGTGATAATTACACTGCGACCTATAGCCTATAGGATCTATTGTGTCCCCCCTTACTTGCCATGTTCTGATATTTCCTCAGACCTATAGCAGCTCTTCTAGTCCTATTTTCCTGAGATTTTGAGTATTAAGGCCGTGGCGCCTAAAAGAAACTTAAACAGTAAGACTTAAGCAGTAAGCCAATTAACCAATAGGTTTACGTCCTAAGTTTAAAGTTTCAAAATAAATGCTTAAGTTCTCGACTGTGATTGGTTGATTATCTTTTACTGCTTAGTTTTTTTTTATGTGCCACGGTCTTTAAAAAACGAGTTATCATTCTTTTGACAATTGACGATTGATTTGACAGTATTTGACACTGGCATATGATTGTCATTTAATTGTTGACGGTGATGACTATATGAAAAATTTTCATCCAGTCATAAAAATAGACGTCTTTTAATTAACAGTTTTTTAATTGTGAAGGTGAACAAAAAAGCTAGTGTGATTATAGGCTTTTGACGTGATATGTGTTGTGTGGAAATATTAAAGATATTAACACTTTAAACAATGGAAGCAATAGATTTAGATTCTTCAAGTGAAACATTAGATAAAAGTTTGAAATATCAAAAAGAAAATGTTTATAATAAGTTACTGCCTTATGCTGAAGAATTGGAAGAAGAATCTTCGAAATTGTTTGAAGATATTAAGACTAATCTAGCAAAATCACTTGTGGCTAGAGAAATGCGACCTAGTTGTGCCTTATGGACATCTAGATTGATGAAGTAAGACAAATTTAAATAATTTTATAATTGTAATTAAAAATGATTTTATATATTTTTGTGTTATTGTCTTGTCATGACAATTTTCGAGATGGTTGACATTGCATTTCCATAATACATAATTGAAAATTAAGTGGATGACTTAAAATACACCTTTACCAAAGTTTTACCAAACTTTGCATCTCATTCAAAAAGTTTAAGTAAATTTAAATATGTTTAATGATATTACTGAGACTGAAAATAAACATATCACACACAATAGATATGCAAAGATTGTAGTGGAGAGGCTCCTATAGGAGCACATAAGCCCCATATTTATCTATACATTGTAATACAAGAATTATATACTATAATGTGATTTAAGTCTACCAGAAAATCTAATATATCTATTACTTTTAGGTATATCAAAATTTATGGATTGAAATTTTCTAAGGAGAACCATATTATTTTAATTAAGTTATTCTATGAGTTAGTTATCATTCCTGACTTGGAACCTACCAGAATTAATAAATGTGCAACAACTCTGATTCAATTATTAAAGTAAGTAACATATTGTTATTTATTATATTATTTAATATTCAGTTTTCATATAGTTTATTTTTTTGCACTACATTTGTCATTAATCCAAATATTATTTCAATACTTTGATGATTAAATTTTTAGGAAGAAATATCTGCTTACCAGGGAAGACTTACAATTAGATTGGAGACCACTATATGATTTGTGTATAAAAATTACTCAAAAAAGTAAAACTGGAATAGGAATGTATAGATATACTTCTAACTTTGAAATGACCATATTTCATCTTATAAGATTATGTAAAGTGTAAGTTGTGTTTTGATTTTGTTTTTAAATGTAACCATTTAATTTACAAATTTTATATAATACTTTTAATGACTATTGACTGTTTATAGGTATTTTCCAGCTTCAGCCACTCAGGATATTTTGGATGAATTCAGACCAAGATTATGTGTCTTTAATCAAAGTGAAATGGCTGTTACTGTTAGATATTTAGAACTGTTTCTTCCTCATAGTATGAAGGTTGAAGAAGCTGATGTTAGTTACAAATTGTGGTTTGAAGAACTAATGAATCTGTGGGATACATGTCAAGATGATAGCTCTTGGGAAAATGTAAATAATCCTTATTATTTTACCTAAATCAAAGTTAGTTTTTAATCTTTTTTAGAGTATGATGTGGATAATGACAGGTCTAGCAAGATTTCAAATAGGCTGTGTAGACTGGCAACCTTATATACCAAAAATGTTTGTTAGATTTCAAAGAACTTTTCAGTTGCCTGTAGCATTCAAACAAAGACACATGGGGAGATCACATAAAATTGAAATATCTGCCATAGCAATGTGGATAGTGTGTGTTTTAAATGGAGATAAGAATGTAGCTTTTTTTCATTTTGAAAAGTTCATGCAAAGCTTGGAGTCTTATTTTTACCCAGCTAATACTGGAAGGTATGGAATTTACATTGTTTCTTAATTTATTTTTTATTTGCTATAAATCATATCTTGTGAATTCATTTTTGTTTTAGATGGACTTCAAAATTAAGAGAATTATTAAGGATGCTTTCATTCTATTTTATACAGAGAGTACATTGTGAGCGTTATAAGTCTCCTTCTTGGGATTCAGAAGTACCTGATCATTTTAAACTTACAGATGCTGACATAGACAGATTTGTAAATATACTAAAACCTTGTATAGAACAGGCATTGTATAATAGGTGTGTATTTTTTAGAACATATAGTAATATTTAATATTTTTCAATAAAACTAACATTTTTATTTACAGGATGGGATTACAGGACACTAGCCTAACTCTTCAGTATCTTTCTTGTCTAAGGCCAAACATTATTATTCCAATGACTTTAGAAAAATTGTATACATCTATGAACAGTTTAACAGAACCACATAAGTTAACTTCTTCAATGATGGCTGTTATTGCATGTGGAAGGTAATAAATACATTGTTTACCATTATAATAATATAAAATGAGGTAGAATATTCTATAATAATTTATTTTAGGTATATGGTACAAGGTAGTCGCAACAACTATCCCGAAGGTCCAACACATATTATCCCACTATTAATGGAACTTCTTCCAGGAATAGATCCCAATGATATTCGAAAATCTTATGTAACATTTAATTTCATTGTTCATTTTGTCAACATGATTCCCTTAATTGATTCATCTGGTGCAAGTACTCATTATGATTTGACAGAAGAAGAACATATAGTTTGTGAAGCTACAGCAAATTTTGAAGATTTTGTGTTACAGTTTTTTGATAAATTGTGTGTTTGGATGGAGTCTAACAGTCTAGATTTTATAAGGTTGGAACAGATGACCAACAATGATAATGTCAAAAATAGAGTTGAGACTATTTCAGAAAGTGCTCTGGGATCTGTAATTTCAGTTGTTTTGAATCAATGTTCTCCTACTATTTTCAAGGTACTTATAATAAATTTTGTATTAAAAACTACCATATAATTACTCATACATTAAATATATTTAATGTAATAACTTTTTCAATGTTCATTATCTATTTAAATATTTCAAAGAAGTATTTCTGAAATAAAGATATTTTTAATTTTTAAATTCACAAAAAAAGAAGCATATATTTTAATTTGTTCTATTTATATATGAAAGTTGCACTATTTGACATTTTTCCAGAGTGCCTTAAAGAAAATCTACAATTTTGTTACAAATAAAGTTATGGAAGTTCATGTTTCTGGTAAGATGTTGGCCATTGGTTGTCACTGTTTCGCCAAAGTCAATCCCAAAGAAACTTTAAAACTATTTTTACCATATTTATGTGAAAGAATAGACGAACTGTTAAGTGAAAATCCGAATATAGGAAATGAAGAGCATATCGACGACGAATTATTGTATAATTTGTTAATGTTATCAGAAGTAAGTAAATTAAAATCGTTGAAACCATTCAGTATTTTTCTTTTTGTTAAAAATATAGCGTTTTTTATGAGAATAAAATAACAATAGCTGAGGTTTTGTAGTTAGTTGATGGGCGGTCAGAAATATTGAACTACATGAGCACATTAACAAGAATTCTAGATAAAACTTTACATATGACCTGTCAAAGTGCTAGTCAATTGTCGGCTAGGATGCTTGAACTCATGATGGCTTCCTTATCTAACATTCAACCAACTGAAGTTAGAAGCTGTGCAACAGATTATTCAACACCTATAAACAAATTTTTGGCAATTAGGTAGGCATTTATAGCATAAGTTCAGATTTGAAACTAGTTTTCTTAACTGCTACTTGTAGCTTAGCTCATAAGTTAAAAATACTCTTAAGTAGTAAAGAGTTTGTTGACTTAATTTTAGAGAATGGGGTAAAGCGGAAGAAATAAAAGACCTAAAAATATCATGGTACGTTCCAGGATCAAAAGAAGTTGAAGCTGTTCAAAGTCTCTTGGGCAGATATTTGTTACCGGAATTGGACAAACTAGAAAAGTACTCTAAAGGAGAAGAAAGCTTAACGAGACACGAACTAAAACGGTCACTCAAGATTATCATTTCTGTATTGTCTTGTCAACCACTTTTACCAATGTGGGAAGAAGATGTAGTACCATTGTATGTATCCCATGTATTTTATTGTATTGTAAAATATATTGTAATTCAATTTTCTTTAGAGTGGAATCAGTACTCGAACCATGGACATTTAATCTTAAAGTTAGTGGATGTGGAGTAGTAACAATGCCTGATGGTTCTAACGTTAGAAAAACTATCGTTAATATTTTACATAAGTTGCAAAGTAGATTAATGGAAATAGATGAAGGTGATACTCAAAGTATTCAGAATATAATCAATGTAAGTAAAGAAAAATATAAAAAATAAAAAAGTCAATACATTCCTTTATTGACTTTAGATTTAGATCTATACATGATTAAAGCCTTAAAGTGCCTATCATTTTTGTTAGTAGTTTTTTTATTGTTTTTTCATATAATATATATCAGACTCTTAACAGGTGATATTGACCTATATTTTGGTTGCAGATTTATAATATAATTGTTTTTAACAAAACAAGAGGACAAGATTTTGAGTTCCATTGGAAAAATTTTCATATGACTAAAAAACTTCTAGAAGATCGTTTACACCAAAAAAAACTTCATTTGCGTCACGTATTGATCGATAGAGTGATGTTACAGCAAGAGTTCCGAATCGAGAGTAGGAATTGTTCTTTTACAGAAACACATCGAACGCTGATTTTAGATCTATTTGAGCTAGGCACTTCTAGATACAGTGAAGTAAAAATAATATATTTTTTATGATATTTTCAGAACAACGTACGGAATTTTTTCTCGTCTCCGGTTTTTTTCCGCACGCTACATAAAAAATTCAATTGGAATTAATTATAAGAGAAAAAAATTATTTATTGATAACATCAACGTGATTAGTATATTTAGGAATCGTTGGTATTAATAGTAACATTTATTTATTGTACAATTTGCATTATTGTAGAAGTTTAGTCCCTTTGGTGTTTCATTCTTTGGTACATTTTTTAAAACTAACAATAATTAAACTGACAGAAAATTGAAACAATGCCAATAATAAATATATCTTTGCTATGGAAATGTTAATCATATATATGATTACTAAAATAAAATATAACCTAAATCCTGTTTGCGTTGTTTTCGGATAAGTATAGTAAAAAGTATCGACTCATGAGAAATAATATTACAAAAAATAATTATAACAAACAGTATTATTTTTTTCAAAACATTCAAAATAATTGGTATTTTACGTTTATTAGGTGAGAGTAGCAGCTCAAGCAAGATTATTTTCTATAGTCGCATATTTTCCTTATTCGTATTCGGTATTAACTGAAAAAATAACGGAAATCCTTCGAATGGATTCGGAGAAAAACCATGAAAAATTTAAGGGCTGTTTATACATATTATTAGGCCCTAAAAGCGCTCCGATCATAGCCAGACACGATTGGAAATTTATTGAACAGGTTTGGCCTCTTCTTGTCAAGTCAATGCCATCTGAAAAACCCTCTATAATTAATTTGATAATGGCTCTAGGTGAGTACATCTACATATTGAAGAAAAGGCTGAATATTTTTGTAAACTATTTAGCTGTCATACAGTTTAATAAATTCTGAATCAGGCTATAATTTCTTAATGGTTTTAGGGGACGCTATAGACAAGTATTTTCCAACAATTGCGATTAATTTAGTAATACCCGATAATGTTGTAAGATTAGCTTATAGTTTTGCTGAAAGTGAACCAGTGAGTGATACGAACAAATTTGAAAAACTAGAGACAAACGGTAGGACGAATATCAAAAAAAGAAGCGAGGAGAGGAGAACTGCTTATGATGGCTTATTAAACGCTTTAATGGATTCTCTGGAATCCGGAACTTTGTGAGTGGTTTTTAATGATTGTATACCAAATTTTTTTGTCATTTTCTTTCCAAAAATTTTAATATCTAATAAATATTGTATATTTATTCTAATTGGATATTACCTAGTAATTGAAAAAATGTATTTTTCAGACATTGGCGTTACCATCAAATGGCTATTAATTTTATTAAGGATCTAGTTCACATTGATGTAAAATATAGTCCAAGGATAGTGAAGTTTTTTCTAAAATCATCTATAGACGATTCCTTATTAGTTAGGAAAACTTCATTAAAAATTCTTGTTTACGTCATGATACAAAACAAATCTCAATTTAAAAAAATTGAAATAGATCCTTTCTCGTTCATCAGCCAACCTGTACTAAATAGGAATGTTACACCCGGTTTAAGACAGGAAAATCAATGGTTAATGTATAATAGTAAGAATAATCCAAAAAATGTTAAAGATTGGGAGGAATTAAGGTGAGAAAACTTTATTTACTTTTTACTTTGTTTTACGTGTTGCTTCTTAAAGTGCCGGTTAAAAAATGAAATTATCGGAAATTATTAGTAGTAATACAGTGCGGCAGCCGCACAGTGTTGTCAGACATGTTAATATTTATAGATGAAAGAAGTTTTACTGGCAAAATGCGTAAATAATAAGTTACATGCTAAAAACAGCAATTAAAAATATAAATAAAAACGTACTTAACTTTCATTATTTCGAATTAAATTTTTTTGTGCAAATAGTACTTTAATGCATGATTTTTTACAATCTTGCATATTTTATTACGTTTTATTCAAAACAATATACATCATACTTTACGATTAAAAATTACTTACTATTTAGGCAGTTAACAGATAAAAATATCAAGTAAGAATAATAAAATAAGGATGAAATAATCAAATGAAAAACTAGGAATGTTCTCTTATCTAAGATGTAATAGATAAAAGAAAGATTGGATGATGACTTACTTTTATATACAAAAAATACTTGTCATGAGTGATATTTTGTATTTCTTTGTATTAACCAATGAAATGTCACAATTTTTGAAATTTAGACCAATCGGAGTCAATTATCAGCGACTATTTCACTAGACTTGATATCAGCGACTATCTCCCAAGAGAAATAGTCACGTCAAAACGTCACATAAAAATGAAAAATAGTACTGTTAGTTGTATTATTATTTTTTATAATTTTCGTTTACAATAGACTTCATTGTAACACCCAACGGAGTGTGGAAATGAAATCTCTTTCCTCTTTTAAAAAACATAAATAAATGCTAATTATAAAAAAATATTATGTAAAACTTTTGCCAAAATGACCATGTGTAGCACTCGCTAGCTTTGCAAAACGAACCGCAAAGCACTCGTTTTACAAAGCGAGTCATTTTGTCATTCATTTTACAAATAACAACTATTAGTTGTAGTACTGATGTTGGTGTACTGTTATTAAAGTTTTGTTCTAATTTACTAATCTTAAATTAATTTAATCTTAACGGGAAATAATCTTCCTAAATATAACACGACGTTGATTAATACTCTGCTGTTTATCAACGTCTTTTTGTATTACCGTTGACTATATCACGAACAAAGTGATGGGTCAATAATACAGCTACAATACTTCTTTTTACAAACGTCAAACTTTGCTTGGCAATCGGTATTAGTTACGTCGTTGAAAACACAGAAGACACAGCTGTGTTTGGCTTGTAATTGGTCAGATTATGTAAAAATTTCGAGATGAGTGATGTAGTCTCACATATTCTATGTATGCTATGAATTTCTCTTTGCACGTTTGATGTTTATTAAATTTAAATAAAATAAACATTTTTGGTGGGAGTTACTGTGACATTCTTCAATGTATAACAGTAAATATTATATTATAACAAAATTCACATCATTTATTATTCATAGGTACGTTCACGATCAATATACAGGATACTATAGTTGGCCAAAAACCTTGGAAGTATATGATTCTCCGTCTAAACAACTAACGGCCGCTAAAAGACTGAATAGTTTGACTGAAATAGAATCGTATATTTTAGAATTTTTTACAAATGAAGATAATCTAAAAAAACTCATTGAATTTTTGTCATTGGAAGAAAAGAAAGGTCGGGACCAGTTCAACGCCTATAGATTTTTTGTTTTTAAGGTAACCAAATACAGTTAGTTTATTTATTATTTTCATATATCTGTGAACTTTATCATGTACTTGGTATTAATGAAAATATATTTTTTTTATGTAAAACACAAACAATATAAACTTAAAACTAATTGCTGATAAAAGTAAATATTTTTGTTGTATCAATCTGCTTTTATTATTTTTCCAGAATAATTGAGAGAATTGCTGAACAAGGTTTTATTTCTGTACCGGTGATTATCCTTTATTCATAAATTTTCTTAGTATTTGTATATTTTACAATTCCAATGATCTTATTTATATTTTCAGAATTTATTCAAAATATTTGAAGACAAATTGTTACCATATTTTATACCTCATCTAAAAAGATTGGTTGAAGATAAACTTGAATCTAGTCAGAGATGTGCTGCAGAAATTATAAGTGGTTTAATAAGGGGATCTAAACATTGGGAGTACGAAAAGGTGGAAAATCTTTGGTCAATACTTATTCCTTTACTTGATAAGGCAATCGTTAACATTTCTACTGAAACACAAACCGATTGGGCTTTGTGTATTACAATGGGTCTGGAATCTCGAGATCCAAATAGACATCATTGGGTGTTGGAGTATTTCCTACAGGTAGTTTTAAATTAAAGCCTATTATATATTACTAATTCTACTAACGCATTTTTCATGTATATATTTTAGTTTTCTCATATAAGTTACAAAACACTTTAATATCAAATAATCAAGTTAAATGTATATTTAGTCATGAGGTCTTGTAACCCTTTTTAATTTAAATCTGTTGTTATACGAAAATTAAATAACTATTTTTACTAATTTGCAACTTTCACATATTATATAAATATATTTAATAAAAATAATTGCCCATTACAATGATTGTGTAATTTTTGGTTAATCATAATTTATATATACATTTTGTGTTACATTTTAGGATCCATTAAAAGACCCAACGATTTTAGTTGCTTGTACCCGCCTGCATCTACTATTCATAGCTATAAGTCAACAATCATGGCGCAATATTGAAATATCGGGCCGTCTTTTGGAGTATCTTCGGCCGCATTTAGCACATCAATTCAAAAACGTTAGAGAACGCATTTCGGCTTTGTTAGCCATTTCTTTTAGCAACGCCGTTCAAAGTGTTGACGATGGAACTGGAGATGGCTATCTAAAAATGAAGTAATTTCTTATTATTATATAGTACAGTTTATATTTTAAATCCTTAGCTTTTACATAAAATTAACAATTGACAATATAATCTATGTACATATTTACAGGAAGTTTTTTGAAATGGTCTCGCCGAAATTGAACGAATTGTTAGAAATTTCCTTATCTAAAATAGATGATGAAAATAAAGACAATGAAGTAGAATCAGATGCTAAAAACGAAGAAAAAATATCTTTAATTAGGTTATTCAAAGTAGGTAAGTTGATTTTTAATGCACTGTTGTAATTTGATTATTTTTTGGCCCACAAATGTAAAGTAATTATATATTTTTTTTCAGTTTCTAAATTTGTGATGACATACATGGTTCGAATGAACTACTTTGCGAGAAAAGAGTTCCTCGAACTAATACCTTTGGCGGCTCTTTTCCAAAATAATGAAGTTGATGAGGAGTTAGCAACACTGTCTACCAATCTATTAGTTGTATTGTCAGAGACTGGTACATCTCCAAAACACATTCCCGATGCAATCGACGTCATCAGAAGAGTTGCAAGGTGTCAATCTTGGTCAGCTAGAGCGATAATCGCAGAGTTTTTACCTATTTATACATTCTACAACATGGCCGCCATTAATTCTAACAGGGAGTGGGTTCTGGAGGTTAGTTTATAGTATGTGTGCATCTCATGAATTAATTTAACATCATTTTTTAGATACAATCAATAGTATTGGAGTTATTAGAGGATCCACAACATGAAGTTAGAGTTCAAGCTGCCAAAGATTTAAGTGGTTTATTACACTGCCAGTTTATTCCAGAACCCAGTAAATTATTGGTATGTTTCAGAACAAACGATTTGAAATGTAATTTTTAATAATATAATTTTTAGACTCAATTTAAATCAAAAGCTAAAGCTAAATATAAGAAAAAAGACGGTGCTGTTTCATCAAGTAATAATATTAAAACCAAGCATGCTGCAGTTCTTGGATTATGTGCCTTCATAGAATCTCATCCATATGACGTACCTGACGATTTACCAGAAATTTTTCAACATCTTAGACCACATCTTAGTGATCCACAACCCATTCCTGTAAGTATATAGAAAAATATGCACACCTATGGCTACTTTCGTAGCGCACTTGGGCACGCAAGTCGACACGAAATTTGCTATTCACAATAACTTTAAAATGGACTTTAATGCATACCTAAATAATTGCAATGATTCCTTCAACATAGTCAGAGACAACCCTTATGGTCGAAATCCAAATTTATAATTTGGATATATTTTTTATAGCAGTATATACTGGAGTTTAGTGGTGATGGACAATCGACAATATCAATTCAATGATGATTTTTTGTTACAGTGCATTTCCAATTACAAACGACTAAGATAAATCAGATAAGGGTTCTAAAATGTTATATCAAAAAACAAATATTAATGCGCACGTCCCATGATCGGCACGAAGTGCAAGTCGAGGTGAATGTTAGCAGCTTGCAAGATATTTCGACGACTTCAACTCTCACACCAAATTGCGTTGTGAACGATCACACCGAAATATATTTGCTTAGTTGCGTGCCAAAGAGCCATTAGGCCAGCGAATTAATTATGAATGTAGCCTAAGAGTTGTCTATAAAATAGGCCATTCCAAGAGTTGGATTTTTATGGTTGCTGTTAGGCACTTTTTAAATATTTTTTTTTGTAATTTGTAAATGTAATATTGAAATATATTACAGTTCCTTCTCATTCTACAACTTAAAACACAATAGAAGTGTGGTATACTACATTTTTAAAATATTTATTTCAGCAATAATAATAATAATAATAAACATTGACAATGTAAAATCGCGAAAAAAACTGAAATTGACACAGGCACAAGTGCGTTTTGTTTATCAACATTTGTATTTGCCTCCCTGCTACTATTATGACATAACTTTGACGGCCTTTTGGAATTCTCTATAGACACACTTTAATTCTGAAAATTATAATTTATCTTCTCATATAATATGTGTAAAACTTGATTTTGTACTTAACAATTTATTACAAAACATAAATGCATGTCTTTACTGTACTTTAAAAAATCAACTACCAGCTTAAAAGCATTCTTTATGGCATTATTAATAAAATAAATTCATTTTCAGGCAACAATTCGCAAAACTTTGGGCGATTTTAAACGAACTCATCATAATAACTGGGAAACACACAAACTTAAGTTTACAGAAGAAGAACTTTGTCTACTAAGCGATCTAACGGTACCTCCGAGTTATTATGTATAGCAATAAAACTTTTTAGCAATCTTGTTTCGTTAATTTTGTGATATCGTAATTAACAAAGACGTATTTTATTGACACAATTGGTTATTATAAAGGAGGTATTTTTTTCTTATATTTTTTTTGTTGAAGAGATTTTAAATTTAATAGACTATTGATAGACACTAATTAATTTAATTCATATGTGCTAATAACTAAATGACATTGCATATAAGTTTTATAAGCGGATTCGTTTACAACATTTAAAATAATCTCGCCAGTTCATATAAAATGTACAAATAATGGAATAAATAAAGAAGCAATATTCTATATAATTATGTTCCTTATCCGATTACGTTTTTGTTGTTTCTTATGTGTATGCTGGATTGTTCGTGTTAAACTTCTCGGCAATCCCGTATTTATTTAATTCTTCTTTTTGATGCATAAAGTACCAGTTTTAGATACCTCCGTAAATTGGTCTAATATATTTGTTTGTTAAATATTTGAGTGTTTTGTAAAACCAGATAATGGTAAAACAAAATTTAAACTGCAAAACCACGAATGCTAACATAAAAAATTAAACTTCCTATTACCAAAAATGTACTGACATTAAAAATAAAATCGTTTATTATAGTGTGCCAGTAATTGACAGACTAGCAATTTTAATTTTATCACTGACGGCTCATGTTCAAGATGGTAACATTTCCGATGTAGATGAAAGTATGGTATTGATTATTTTTAAAAACTAAGAACTTTCACTTTACAAAGCTATCATTACAGTTTCAACGTCAGAATTTGATAAAAACCGAAGGAGAAAATAAAAACTATTAAAAACCATTTAAACCGTCAATACATACAAATTAAATAAAATAGAATTGAACACACACACAAAATTGAAAAAATATTATTAAAATCAACAAATCAAATATATTTGATAAAATATGATTAAAATCAATCACCCTAAATTTAATTGTTTTGTATGTTTTTGACGATTTTAATATTTTTAAAAGTTTTAATTTTTTCTATTGCTGTTTTTTTATATCATATTTTCACATAGAAACTCTGATGATGGCCTTGCAAGCCGTACAATACATAAGCACTAAAAAACAGTTTTTTTAAATACTCTACTATTTCTTCACAGTGTATAAAAAGACCGCAGTCTTTAATCAATTTTTATTTAAGGGATTATTTTTAGTTCATGGTATTTATTTTTCTAATTATACCTTACACATAGAAATCAAATAACAATTATATTCATATTTAAATGTTCATAACACAAAAGTAATTGGTAGACATATTTTCAAAATCTCTGTTTAAATTAAGAATAAACAAATTAGAACTTTTTAAGTTTAAATTATTTTACAAAAGTTTTTTAACATATTATTATTATTTATAGCAGGTTATGGTTTTTCTTATTATATTAGGAAAATGTAATTTTATTCTAATGTTTTAATAAAAAGATTTTTTTTTAATTACCATTGTATTTTTCGAGATATAGATTCAAAAAACAAATGAGGCAAATATGCATTAAATTATAGTGACTGTACCTATACTCAGTGTGATCAATGGATAAGAATAAATCAAAATATCTTATTTTCCCACGTTTTTGTATTCTACTATAAAAAATAAAGGTTAAGATTAAAAAATCAAAGGGTAAATAAGTTAGACCAATAAACCATGTTATCAATATTCATATTTCACAAAGCCTTCTCTTAAGAATTCAAAAATAAAAAATCCAATCCATAAATTATTCCAAGGCATATATTTTCATTACAAGCAGAGTTAAAAAGATATTGTGAAATAGAACATTTCATCATTTTCTGTTATTATTTCAAATAGTTAAAAAAATAATTGCATATTTTATTTTTTTAATAATCTGAAAATTTAGGTACATACTTCCAAAGTTGGTATGATTCATTTAATAAAAATGTTTTCCCTTCCATTTAATTAATAACATTTTATTGTTTCCTTTATTTGATATCCCCATACCATACCCTTAGAATAAATTTTATAAATTAACTCAATTTTATTTGCATACTATAAAAATTTAGGGGTTCCAATAAACTTCTTTTATTATCATTTTCTTTTAAATGTTTACAGTTTTTATTTAAAGTATGTACATTTTTTAATGTTTGATGCTTTTTTAACATAAAGATCTCTCTATTTTACAAACACACCAGGACTATAAAACTAGAACAAAAAATATTAGCTACCCAATACATTCACTATTTATTAATGAAGTAAAATATTTTCAAGCCTATATACAAGGTAGCAATTTTTATAACTAAATGTTTTATAATGTTAAAAAAGTTGGCACACAAAATTTACATCTTAAAAGTAAGTTTTTAAAATAAAACTGGTCTAGGATTGTAGGATGTACCTAAAAGAAGCTAGGATCTTTTTTAACTATGAACTTATTTTAACTTCCTATAAAAAAGCTCTAAAATGCAATTTAAATCTTTTTTAACATTTATATATTGCTGTTTTAATAAAATGTATCAAATTTTATTTGAAATCAGTTTTAAGCATTATAATAAGTCATAAAAATAATCAAGTCCTTGTCCTAATTCCCATATTGAAACTCCTGTATTTAAAGATTTACAAAGTTCTAGTCTCTGGTTAATTGAGTAGAGTGTAGGATAAAAAACTAAATGTTTAGTTCCATCTTTTTTGTATTCAAAAAAGTGTTCTGCAATTTGAGGATCATATTGCAATTTATTATTATACAGGTTTAATTTTTCAATATACTCATGTGATACAATTGCATTTCCACCATTAGCAGTATAATCATTTCCATAAAAATTTAATCCTGTTAAAATCTTTTTACGCTTTTTTATATCTGTTGTTAAAGACAATATACAATCCTTGATCCAAGGTAGTGGAGCATTGGGTCCTGGTTGTGATGGATTTGAGAAATCATAAGTCATTAATGAAAAAGCAGTTACATAATCATACAAGGCTTCAAAATGTTTATTAGTGAACTCTTCTTTTCCTCTCTTTGGAGGGATTACTAATATGATTTCTACACTCTCAATGCTTAATGCATCACTTAACTGTTTAACAAAATTAACCAATATATCAAATTTTAATATTTGTGATAACTGCAACCAAAATTCAAAAACATAACCATTAAATTTATATTTTTTAGCAGCTTGAATGAGAGTTTTAATAAATTCATCCATTTCATAATGGTCTGATAAAAGACTTGAGTAATCTTGTCCAGTCCAAGCTTCAAGTAATACTCTTGGCATAATTTTAAGTTTTCTTTCTCTTCCAGCATTTTGTACAGCTACCATCCAACTTTTGTCTACATCATGTAACCCAGTTATTTCATACTTTTGTTTTCCTATCCGTTTTAACTGCAGCCAAACCGGGCTAATGTGGGTAAATTTGTTACCAAATATTTTAGCGACATCATAGCCATGATTATTCCAAGGTGTTACATAACCCAATACCAGTCCATCAAAATGATATTCATCTACTTCTTTAAAAAAAGCTTGGTAATTAGTAACTATATCTTTAGACGTAGGGTACTCTTTAACTAAATTTCTGTTAAACACAGTGTAATTTTGAGGTCCAATTTTAAGTTTATCAGTTGCAGTTTTCGATTTTTTGTCCTTATTTTTTACAGTTTTTGGTGTTAATGTACATAAAACGCCTTGAGCAAAAATTAACAAAATATAAACATATTTAATTTTCATTATGATTCACATTCAATAAATATAAATATCTCATTTATCATCTATACATTTTATTTTCTTTTAAACTTTTAACTACGTCTTCTTCGCTTTTTGATATTTTGATCTTTGATGGTGGATTAAAATTAAAAATACTCCCGTACTCTTTTTCTTTCAGCTTCAGCAACCATAGATAATGACAGCAACTTTACATGGATTTTTTGTGAAGGGTGCTGCGATCATAAGTATGAGCTACATACCACTTGTTTAGTAAATGGTTTGTGATTTGAGCGCATAGAGGAATGCACCATGCACCACTTTTGTAGATTTGATTTTAGATTTTCAGTATCTGCATTAATCAATCTATAAAATGTGTATCACCCTTTTACATATATTTATTATCTATGGTATCACCCACAGAACAGAAATAAAAGTCAAAGACAATATACCACAGAGTGTACAGGGAGTGTGAGTGTACTCTTTTAATGAGCTCTACAGTCAATATTACAGAGTTTATTAATTTATTTACTTTCAAATCGAAGATAAGTTTATTTGTCTCTATTCTAATTAACAATAGTTTTTCATCTATGTATTAACTTGAAATATAGCTTAAAAAAGTAGCACAGAACGAAAGTAGCATATATCAAATCAAAAAGAAGAAAAAAAAACATTTAGATTTAAGGTTAAGGGTTAACAAGCAGCAACAGAATAGAATATAATAGTTATTAGTTACGAAGTAAAATTATAAAAGATACTTGCCCTAGATTAATAACTGTATTGTAGCTAGATAATATTTATTAAATAATAATGGTTGGAAGTCGTTTAGAAAAAATTGGTACAATATATACTAGGTACTGTTACAAATTTCAGTTATTTATTTAATAACTTATATAATTTTAGAACAACGGGGTTAATAAAAACTAAAGCACTTAATTGGGTAGATCGGCCTATATGGTACGATGTATATGAAGCATTTCCCCCAAAAGAAGAGCCTAGGTTTGATCGTCCAACTCCAAATATGAAACTCAAGAAAATATTTTATAAAGAAGATAGGATTAGGGCGTACGTATATATAGTATTGTATATTTGTAATTATTTGGGACTTTATCAAAACCTTTATAGATGACAATTTTGAAAAAAATAGACACAGGTTATCTTCCAGTTTAACCATCCGCTAAAAATTCTCTGCGCATGTACAAAAATATTCGAAATTGAGCCGCACAGTGTTGTCAGTTCAAATATTTTTTCCTGAAAGCGAATAGTTTAGTTTTGATTTAGTAAATTTGATTATAAAAAAGACGTACGTTAATAAGGAGCGTTACTGCTAAAATTCATAAGTAATAATTAAGATGCTAAGAACAGCAGTTGAAAATATGAATAATAACGTAGGTAGGTACTTCCCTTCGTTATTTCGAATTAAATATATTGTAATATGCGAATATAAAAATTTCACGTTTTCATGGTATTGTGGTTTTCATTTTTAGAGCAATGAGGCAATGAGTTCAGCTATAAAGAATAAACTTTATTTAACAATGGTTTATAAAATTGAAGTAAAACAGGTGTTATTTTTAAATTAATTCAAATTAAATATAATATCAACATCCTTTGTTTTAATGGTATTCTGTGATTTTAATTTAATATGGTTTTAAATTGAAAATATAAACTACCACAATAAATGCAGTAGAAACTATAAGGAAAAAACATTTTAAATAATGCATATTATATTAAAATTAAATAATATATAATTAAAATTTTATATTACGTCTTCTGATTTATTTAAGGCATATTATGTTTTCATGCATATAAAATTTAAATCCAAAATCTCCTTGTTATAATAAATTAACGTTATCTGCAAAATGTGCATACTGTGCGTTCAACATGCATTATTTCATAGATTTACTTAACTCGATTACATAACCTAAGTTACGCAATCTGTTAAATATAGTCTATAATTTTCGTCTTTACAATGTTTATTCCTTAGACTCACTTTATTTTTTCATACATATATGGCAACGCAGCTCGAGATTTAAAGTTTGCCGCTCCTTATCAACCAATAAAATTATCCTTGATACTTCAAATTTTGTACATGCGCAGAGAATTTTTAGCGGATGGTTAAACTGAAAGATAACCTAGACACATTTTTAGCATGTTCCATCGAAACAATAAATATATTGGGGCAATAAATATGTTTAATAATAACTATAAGTCCTTAACTCAGAAGTTTATAGATATTTACCAAAACTTGGAGAAAAAAGCTGGAGATACTTCTTCTGAAGAAATATTGTACAAAGAAGCAATTGAAGTTTTAAAAAGAGAGAAAGATATTAAAAAGGAAAATGAAGAAGTTTCTTTAAGTAGTTCTTTTAGACAAGCCCAATCAGAGCAAAACAAAGTTAAATTGAATATATCAAATATATTTAAGGATTGAAAATCTATGTATATTTATAGAATTTTGTAGGAATAAAACCTTTAAATTTATTTTTGTATAATAATTTTTCACAACACTTTATGAGACACTTGCAAATAGGTAAATATAAAATAATGTAACTATATGTACCCTTATGTTCAAATATTTAAAAAATGTTTGTTTTTATTTAAACAGTATGGTAGGTAATATGCAGAAGTATGTTTTTATATTAAATTTGGTAAGCTATGTTTATAATTTTCATAGAAGCATTTTCAAAGTTTTCCTTTTTACAATAAATGCAGGAAATGCTACTTTAAGTAAAGTGAAATAATACACTTTAAGCTTGCAATATTTTGGAATAAAATTCCTAGATAAATACTTGAGAAGTTCTCTTCTAAGGTGAAAAAGAAGCAGAATAATGTCAATATAACCTAAGATATTTTTAAATAAAAATGAATATATTTTTACGTTGTTTAAAAAACAAATTTAAATACAAAAGTGGCTTGTATGTAAAAATAATTCTATTTAACAAAATGTATTTATCATTATATTTTTTAGGACATTCAGGTTTCATCCAAGCAAGAGAAAAAGCCATTCAGATCAAACAGATGTAAATTTTGCAGAAATTCCTATAGAGAGAATAAGAAATTTTAGTATAATTGCTCATGTTGATCATGGTAAAAGTACTTTAGCTGATAGGCTTTTAGAATTAACAGGTACAATTAAAAGAGGCCAAAATCAGATATTAGATAAACTTCAAGTAGAAAGAGAAAGGGGAATTACAGTAAAAGCTCAAACTGCTTCCTTATTGTATAAATATAATGGTGATCTTTATCTTTTAAATTTAATTGACACACCAGGCCATGTAGATTTTTCAAATGAGGTAATTTTTAATCAACAGATCATTCTAATGTTATATTTATTTAGGTTTCTAGATCACTTTCAGCTTGTCAAGGTGTTATACTGTTGGTAGATGCTAATGATGGGGTTCAAGCTCAAACAGTAGCTAATTTTTATCTGGCTTTTGTGAATGATTTAGTCATTATACCAGTGTTAAATAAAATTGATTTAAAAAATGCTGATCCAGCCAGAGTTAGCAATCAATTACATTCACTTTTTGATATTAACCCCAATGATGTGATTAAGGTAAGGGTATGAATTATTTCTAATTTAAAAGTAAATTATATACTTTTTAAAGATATCAGCTAAAATGGGAATTTCTATAGAAAGTGTATTGGAAAGCATTGTAACCCGAATTCCTTGCCCTTCTGTAGACCGAACATTGCCACTAAGAGCTTTAATATTTGACAGTATGTATGATAGATATAGAGGTGCTCTTAATTTGATTTACGTTCAAGATGGGTGTATTTCAATTAAAGATTCAATTACAACCTTCCATCATAAAAAAGACTATGAAGTAAAAACACTTTCAATTCTTAGACCAGATGAAGTGCCTGTGGACAAGTTGTAAGTTTAGATGATTTTAAAATAATATTTTGAATAATTTTCATTGAATACAGATGAAACTACTCATTAATTATATTTTTAGGCCTACTTAGTAAAAATTAAAATTCTTAGTTATAATTTTTTAAGGGTTGCTGGTCAAATAGGCCTTTTAGGGTGTAATATGAGATCAACCAAAGAAGCACATATTGGTGACACTATTCATCATTGTAACATTGCAATTGAACCATTAAAGGGTTTTAGACCATCACGCCCTATGGTTTTTGCAGGAATATATCCTGTAGACCAATCCCAACATGTAAATTTAAGAAGTGCCATTGATAAATTAACTGTAAATGATTCAGCAGTTACAGTTGATATGGATACTAGGTATTATACTACAATACAATGCATGTTTCAAATGATTATTTTGAGCTTATAAATAGATATAAGAAATAAAGTTTAGTTGTATAAAAAAATATTTACCTTAATTAAGGGTTGTTTGATTTATATTATTTATTTTTAAGTCCAGCTTTAGGCCAAGGATGGAGATTGGGTTTTTTGGGACTATTGCATTTAGAAGTATTTACTCAAAGATTAACCCAAGAATATGGAGCAGATCCAATTATAACAGCACCTTCAGTTACATATAAAATAAAATTAAAATCTACAAAACAAAACTTAAAAGATGGGACAAACATACTTTTTGTTAATAATCCAGCTAATTTTCCAGAGCACATTAAAATTGAAGAGTCTTTTGAACCTATGATTGTAGGTAAGTCTTGATATTAATGTACCTATTTTGTTGTATTAAATAATCATACTTTTTTTAAATTTAGTAGATTATTAAAAAATTCAAACAATTTGTATTTTAAAATATGGTTTTTGTTGAGTATGTAGGAACTATTGTGACACCTGATAAATATTTGGGACAAATAATTTCACTATGTATGGAAAGAAGAGGTATTCAAAGATCTGCAAACAATATAGATAATGAAAGAGTTATCCTACAATATGATTTGCCTTTATGTGAGGTTGTTTTAGATTTTCATGATACTTTAAAAACAATTTCTTCAGGCTATGCTAGTTTTGATTATGAAGATAATGGTTATCATAGCAGCAATCTTGTTAAGGTAAAAATATTTTTCCGTATTTTTATCATTTAGTTTTATGTCTTAGTACCTTTTATAGCTAGCTATATTATTAAATGGCACATTAGTAGATGAACTAAGTAACATTGTACATGCTACAAAAGCAAAAACAATTGCGCGACAGATGGTTACAAAATTAAAAGATATTATACCTAGACAGATGGTACATATTGCAATTCAAGCTACAGTGAATGGCAAAATTATGGCTAGAGAAAATATTAAGCCTTATAGAAAAGATGTTACAGCAAAACTTGTAAGTATGCAGTATATTTTAGCAAAATAGGTTAGTGTCGAATTAAAAAGTATCCCAATACTATTTATAATCATTTATATTTTATAAAACTTTTTGCTCTGAGTTAAACCTGTGAAGTGATTGATTACACAATCTGACTACATATACAAATTTTGTTTAAATCAAAGCAATGAAATAATTAACAACAGATTAATTTTGTTAATAACTATCCAAGTTAAACAAAATAAACATTATGTTTAAAAAAATTTTCACTCTACATTATGGTCTTGGGTAAATGCAGTTGATGCTTGTTATTAATCATTTCTAGTAGTTGGAAATATTTTTTATTATTTATGAATAGTATATTATTCAATAAGCATATAATAGCCATTACATGCGAGTAGAATACTATACTTTGTTCACGACTTTTAAATAAAATTTACTAGTAATTATAAAAAATCTTTATTTTATGAAGTAAAGTACAATGTCGTAGCAGCATTATCATTTGAGTTCATACTTAAATATTCCTTATATCAGAACTATCAAAAAGCCAATATTTGATTTTTATGTAAATATTGCTATTATACTTTTTTTACACAATATTGTTTGATTTTTAAGTTTTTAGCTAACACATATTTTAGGACAAAATTATATTTATTATTATTGTGCCAAATTTATTTAATCTAATAAAAATGTATTAAAATAAATTCTAACCTTAACATCAAAAATATCATATAATCTGCCATCATTAACTGTATCCTATAAATTTGGATTTTATTTTGTTAAATACTTCTTATTTAGCACTATTTAGCAAAATTACAAATCAAAAAGACTGCAAAGACAAAGAAAATTGCAGAATAGCATGTAAATAAAAGTTCATATAAAATACTCGTATTGAATAATATTCGTGTGTATCTGTGTATAAAGTACACCGTATACCAAAGTACATTCTGTATAGGCAACATTTATTACGCGTGTGTGTATTGGAGTGTATGCTACCGTGTTATGAACAAAGAATATTCTCATACCAAGTTTAGACATACGTGCTGTTTTGACGTCATACAGTGTATAATGGTTCATTATTCACTAGTGAATAATGGGTAACATTATACTTGAGCAAGCACATGTATAATTAAGGTTTTATAGCACAGTCGTGGACAAAGTATATTATGTGATCCAATTACTTTAATGCAATGTTATTTCTTTAAATGAAAACACTCTAAAATAAGTACGTTAAATTCGCATTTGTTTTCAAGAGCCATGCAGTTTTATGGGAGTCTCAACAACTTACATAATTAAATTATTTATTAATTTCTAAATTTATTAGACCACTGCCAATTCATTTTGTATTTTTAGTATGGCGGGGACATTACCAGAAGAATGAAGTTATTAGCTCAGCAGGCAGCTGGTAAAAAGAAAATGAGAATGGTAGCAAATATTTCTCTTCCTAGGGAAACTTTCATAGACGTGTTAAAGAAATAATTGTTTTTCATAAATATAATTTTATAAGTAATAAATTAATCAAATTAATTTTGTACCTCTTCAGTCAGTAAACATACATTAGATATTGACTGTATTAGGGATTTTATAAATGGGAAATGGCACACATGTAAAAAGGCACATTGGTAGGCAATGATTATCAATTTAAACGTTCTAATAAAATATATTGATATAAAAGTAAACCACTTTTCAAATTTATTGGCAATATATGAAAATTGCAAACAGTCACAATACTTTGTAAACAAGTTATTTTACAGTTTTCAGTTAAAAAAATCATAAATTAGACTTAAGAGAGTATTACTCGGGTTCACGAGTTTCTGAGGGAGGAAGCGGTGAGAGATGAGGGAGAAAATTTACAAGTGAGGGGTGTGTACATCTTTCTACTGAATAAACCCCACTACTCGTAAATTGTCGAAGAGGGTTTGTTTAAAATATTACAGCGGCCTGACCAAAGTATTTTATATTCTCTTTGGAATATAGGTGCATTCATTTTAGTGTGATTTGTTTTTGTTCTTAGTGTGTTGGTTGTGTATTGAATATTTTGCTAGTTATTTTTTGACTTTTGTGATTATTTCTGTGATTACTTTCGAATATATAGATCAGGTAAATTTGTTTTAAAAAACATGAAAATGTGCTTAATATATTTTGCGATTCAGGTAATATCTGAAATGTTTCCAAAAAAACCAATGAACCTGTTTACCGAAGAGGAAGTAAATCCCAATTAAGGCTATCGTCAAGAAGGTATAAGAGAAAGTGTTTTCCAAAAAAAAGGTCAGTTAAGTCAATTATTTACCGTAAAAATAAATATTTTACTTAGAGATCAGGATATAAAATAAAATAAAATAATGGTAAGGTATTTTTGTTTTTAGGCGAAATTTTACTTTGGTGATTGATAAAATGACTTTTTTGAACAAACCTA
Organism: Ophraella communa; assembly: GCA_035357415.1. Taxonomy (NCBI): domain Eukaryota; kingdom Metazoa; phylum Arthropoda; class Insecta; order Coleoptera; family Chrysomelidae; genus Ophraella; species Ophraella communa. The sequence goes on along the minus strand of CM068985.1, from coordinate 15,331,129 downwards.
AAGCTTTGAGCTTCGAAACATTGTTAAATGTGAAAATTATGAGATGTGGTTTATTTATTGATAAACATTTTCAGTTTTTAGGAGCAACTCCGGATGGCATTACCTCTAAAATGTCCATATTCTGCTAGAAATATGACACTCGAAGAAGGAATTCAGAGAAGAAGAATTACGTTTTGGGACAAGACGGGTAAGATCAATAAAAAACACAAATGATTTTACCAAATCCAAGGGCAATTTCGGATGCCTGCATTTTTGCCGTTTGGACCCCACTTCACTTGGACTAAAACATGAAATCGTTTCAAAGGATGACCATTTCTGGATTAATAATATGTCTATTACCAGAACTAGCAGACAGGTGTAAAGCCAGAAATATGGAGATTTGTAATCCAGTTTATGTAACGGAATCAATTATAAAAGAAATCTTTAAAGTAAAATGTTTTATTTGTTTTATTTTTATCCTCCCTATTAACTTATTTTATTTTTTTTATGTTAATTTTTGAGATAAATTTAAAAACGGTAACATTTTTCGATAGAGAATGAAGAGACCTTTCAAACGAAATATCACAAACCCATACTTCCATTTAAAAAATTGGGGGTTATAACTGTCACTCAAAGGGGGTTGAAGGTAGGGATCACATTTTCACTTTAAATAATGTCAATTTATAACTTAAATTTGACGTGTTTAGCTCTTAAGCAGTTAACAATATTTTTTTAAACGCTTAACGTAGGTACTTTAGTAACAGTAACAATTTTATTGAATGGTGGTTGAATCATAATTATATATTATATCAAATCGAACTCAATATCTATCATTCTTACATTTTTTTATATAAACGAAACATTTAATATTTGCTAATTTCAGTGTTATATAGTAGTATAGTACGCTACTGAAGGATCTATGGACACGCCTACTGGGTTGTATTTAATATATAATTTTATTTTCATGTAGTATATGCAACCAAATATACATTGATCTTAAAATCTACATTTTAAAATGCGTAATTATTAATTAATAAGTATATTTTTTTATATTAGACGATAACATAATTAAATAATGAAATAAACTGAACTAAACTTCTAGTGAACTAGAAGCAGAAATGCAAAAATAGTTAGCTTTTCTTAATAAAAATTGATGTAAAAAATGTTTAAAATGGCAATTCTAAATACATATTTTAACGACATGTAGAATTAAAATTGTTAAAATTTGATTCTATAGACAAGTATATATGTGTTTTATGTTTAAGTAATAAGAGTTTAAAAAAATCTTAAGGTATAATTGTGAGGACACACGCCCAAGACGGGATTTGGATACCCTCTTAAGAATCTAAGACCTATGTACTATATAAGTAACAATATGTAAATTTTTCAGGAGGAAAAAAAAATTATTCCAAATTTAAAATTTATTTACCTTTAAATAACATTGCTATTAAATAAAAAAGAAATTTCGTGCAACAATAAGTTACAGGGCTTTTTGCAATGTAATTTACATCAGGTGGAAAAAGGTGTTAAGTAACATTCAAATTACGTGGATAATATAACTTTCTCAAATTTTGCCTATAATTTAAATTTGAGTTCTTTTTAAAACATTGTAAAATGTGTAAAATAAGTGATAGGTACTGACAGATGACTTAGTTTACTAGGCTTCTAAGTAGAAAGAATGGCGTGAAAACGACATATTTGTCCCGTTAAACATCCACTCTGTATCGTCGGAACCCAGCTCTCTCTAGACTGGTAGTCTGTATGACGACACTTTTAAATGGATTTTAGCAATTAATATTGGAAATAATATACCTAAATACAGGATATTTTGAAAGAGTTTGAAGCTCTGAACGTCATTGTACACTATGTCTTGCATAACAGGAATAACAGAATAGTATAGCTGCAAACATTGGAAACCTTTCACATGGTGTCGATGGTGATCGTATTTATTTCAGCGGCACTACTAATGAGTCAGCTCTAATTTTGTTGTTCCCTTAACCGTTCCTCTATTATTCCTTTTACATGTCGGTATGAGACCCCGCATGTGGGGAGAGGTCCGATCAGGGTTCCATCTGAAGCTTCCCTGGCTAGGAGGTCAGCTTTTTCGTTTCCAAGGATCCCTGGGTGTCCTGGTACCCATTCAAGGATAACCTTGTGGCGTTGTGCCAGTTCAACTACAGTTCCTTGGCAGTGTTTCACTATTTGTGACGCAGTGTGTACGCTTTCTATTGCTTTGAGAGCTGCTTGGCTGTCACTTCTGATCCTGACAGTCCTGTTAGGGAGTGTCTCGTTCAGGATGATTTGCGAGCATGTATTGATGGCAACCACTTCAGCTTGCAGGATAGTATTTACTGAGCCCAGGTTGTGACTATACGTCTTCCCTGTATTTTCATTGTAGATCCCAATTCCAGTGCTGGTGCTTGTTTTGGATCCGCCTGTGTACCAGACGGATTCATGTTGTTTCCTGATCTTGGTACGAGCCTCGTCCCTATCCGGAATATGAACCGTATATGGTTTCGTAAGGTCGGAGCAGATAGATATTCTGTCTGAGAGCATGCTCAGTAATTGGTTGTGTTCAATCTCTTTCGAGATTGTGGAATGGTACCTAGGGATCGCTCTGCCCCATTCATTGTTTATTTTCAGCCTGTAAGAAGCTGCCAGTGCTTCCCTTTCCACAATAAGATGTAGTGGAGGTAGTCCCAGCATAACTTCCAGGGCCGCCGTAGGCGTTGTTTTCATCGCTCCGGTTATGGCTAGGCATGCTACTCTCTGTACCCTGCCTAGTTGTCTAGATGCTACTGAGCATCTCGCTTTACTAGGTTTAAGCCTCCACGTATTGCCCACAGCTCTTCTGCATGCCGAGAGATCTTAGGCCTTTATCTTTTGTGTTTCTAATGTGTTTGGAAAGGGTTAGTTTGCTATCTAGGATTACCCCTAGATATTTGACGTCCCCTTTAAACTTTAGCGATTGGCCCCACACACGAAGTTCCCTCAAGTCAAGGTTCCTTCTGTGGGTCAACGCTATCACGGAGGTTTTTGCGGGATTAGTTGACAATCCCTCTTGTCTGCACCATTTTTCGGTAATCCTCAGTGCCAACTGCATCCTCTCGGACACAGTGGCCCCGAAATTACCGTTTACAAGTATGCTCAGCAAAGGCTTGGGCATAGATACCCTCGTGATTGAGTCTACACAGAAGCTCGTCAACCACCAGGTTCGACAGAAGAGGAGATAGCACCCCTCCTTGCGGACACCCTTTAGTAGCTGAGACCATCCTCGTCTCCCCAAAGAGCGTCCCTATTATTGTTCTTTCCCGTAACATATTACAATGTCCTGTTCAATGCCACGGCTCTGCATGGACCTAAGTATGGTATCGAAGGAGGCAACATTAAATGCCCCTTCAATATCCAGAAAGGTACCTAGAGCTATCTATTTAAGAGTGCCTGCTCCGCTTTCAGGAGCAGCTTGTGTACAGCGACTTCGCAGGACACCCCACTCTTATACGCAAACTGGTTTCGATGCAGAAGTTTTACCCTCAAAGCACCGTCCTGTAAGTACCTGTCCACCAGTTTTTTCAGTTTTAAGAAAAAAAGGAGGTCAGGCTGATAGGTCTGAAGGAGCCTGTCTCAGCATACGTGGCCTTGCCAAGCTTCGGTATGAAGACTACTCTTCCAGGCCTCCAGTTCGTTGTGATGTGGTTCAGTGCCAAGATTACCCGTGCGTCACGATCTACGAATAAAGAATAGAAAGGAAGTAACGTTGTCATATTTTAATGTAGCAAATAATCGCGACGGAAGTCGGCCATATTGAAGAACCAAATATGACTCATTCGAATCGTGACATTTGACATGTATAGTTTTTTCATGCTGTTTTATATATTATTTTTTGATTTAAGTAGTTAACCCAACTCTTGAATGGGAATTACTTTTCATCTGTAGAGTTCTATTTATCTGAATCATTAAAAATTAACAAAATATTTTAATGACAACCACATTGTTATCATAGACGTTCCTTTATTTTTTATTTAGACCATCTAAGTCAACTATTTAATTACCTACTTAGAAGTTTTTAATCTAAATTTATATATTACTGTACATATATATTACTGTACAGATAATTACAAGCGGAAAACAGTTATTTTTTTTGAACAATTAATACGAGGCATAAGTATATAATACCCTGTGTGTGACACCACTGGTAACCGGAAACTTCAAGTCAGCCATATGCAAGAACCATTGTGGACATCGTCAAATCGTATTATGCTCCTTCCTTTTTATTCTTTATTCGTAGGTCACGATTCAACGATCATATCACCGACACCTTTTCTATGTGCTGCCCTTTTCTATAAATATCAAACGATAATATTAAATTATACACTATTGTCTTCTCTATCCTATTCGTATGCTTACATACAATGATGCACGGGTAATCTTTCAGCGTTTCAAGTATATATTGTATACAAAAATACATATAAGTTACTGTTAATTTTAACTTTTATACATACCTTTATTGCAGGTGGAAGAAAAGAAGTATTTTTATAAACAACTGTAAAGCTTTTATATAAGTATATATTACTAATGACTACGGTACTAAGCGCTTTCGGTTTACAAGGTCATCATCAGAGTTTCTCGTCAAATTTGATAAAAACCAATTAAGTGAGAAAATTTAAACTGTATAAAACATTACAACCATAAAAAATACTTAAATTAAAATTGAACATAAAACTTTAAAATTAGAATTTTACTATCATGGGTATAAAAAAAAATCGTAATGGATGAAATTTTATTGGTATAATTTTTATTCTTAGATTTTTTTCTTATTTTTCAAATGTCTGTATGTCTTTTATATGGAGAGTAGAGGTAAGGAGGAATAACTTGTACAGGAATAATATCGAAAAACTGTCTAGCAGTAAGGAGCAACTAGTAGATGGCGCGAGAGTAGCAGAAGGATAAAAAAAACAACGTGGAGTTAGTAACCTTCCATAAGTTATAAACAGAGTGAAGTAAGCTGGCTTGAAAAATTTAATATTTTTCGTGACTTGTGTAGTTAAAATTTATGCAGTATTTAAAATATCAACTATTTACGTAGTCAAATGTAATTTAATTTCGTTTCTTACTATAGCAATTCATTTTGACATAGCCGATCTCAGGATAAATTCTTCTTTCCTACTATTTGTACCGTCCTGTGACACTTACTCTTGCTACTGTGGCGCCACCAATTTGTTCCTTTTCGTTGGACACTTTTTAGTACATTAAGTTGGATCTCCTTCCTTCTGCCTATAGTCTTTTACATCTGGTTAAGTAATTTTTCAAATACCTCTGCAAATATTGATCCTAGTGTAATAATGATAATGACTAAACTTGGGGCAAATTAAATTTCCAACAACTGTGGATACTAAAATTTTTGCTCTAAAGTTGGAAATTAAAGAGTTATTTTAGAAAAAAAAAAATTGAACTTTAAATCAACGTGGCGGTGAATGCACAGGCGGGATTGCCCTGAAAATCGATATGTAGACCTCCAACCACCTCACCTGACATTTACAAAAACAAAATCGCTACCCCGAATTTTTTCTATTTTAATGTCTGTTCCAACTGGACTATAATTTTCTTAAATTACCGGCCAAGGTAAGGTTTATTGTGCATGACATTGAAAGTGAAGAACATTTTGGACGTTTGAGTAGAATATAAATGGGAACAAGGAAATGGACGGACAGTAATTGTAAACTTGGGTACAAAGGACTTAATCAACTTTACCAGATAGATCCAATACCTACCCTACCATTCAAGGAAGAAAGGAAAATCCCGCTGGAGGTTCAAAAAAGTCCGAAATTATAGACTGGCTGCACTCAAAAATATCCCTATCTAACTCCCACTTCCGTGAGTATAACTATTAGTGCAGTTTTCACTATTAGCAATATTATATTAACATAAGAAAGTTTGTGATAAATATTGCTATTCTCTTCATCTGGTGGTCGCTGGTCGTTTAGACTGTGAACTGATGTTGGCGTTTATATTTATGAAAATAATGATATCAGCGACGATAGATACACAATATGTTAGAATTGTACTTAAATGAAAGCTTTGGATGATATGCAACTTGTTTATTGCAACTCAGCATATCATTTTTCCAATATATATTTAAGTGAATAAAGGTGGATTTATTTACACACTGCTTACGTTGATAGTTGAATAATGTTAAAACGTGGAAACTTTGACTTGTATAAATGGCATATTCAGTTTAAAAATATTGCCAATAAACCCCAAAATAAAAAACACATTTCAACGGGATCTAATATATTACGGCAAACGTACAGTTGAAGAATACTACTGATGTAAAAATATCTTAAGTTTGCCAATAATAAACAAAATATTTTTTTATGGAAAGTTTTCATAATATAAATTGAAAAACGTATCGAAAAATATATGAAACTCGCGAAATCTGAAATTCCAGTTGGATTAGAAATATAAAAATAAAACTAATAAAATTGAAATAAGTATTCGAAAAAAAAAGATTGTTGTATTAAATTAGTTGTTAGTTGACTTATTTATTTCTTTAAAGAAATGGAGCGTTTCCCCAATATAACAAAATCATTTGTAGAATGTTGAAAAATCACTAAAGATAACATTATTAGTTTTATTTTTGTTAAATTTTACCATTTACAAAAAACATTTAAACAAAAATAATATATTTAGGAAAATATTTTTATAAGAACAATTTTTATTGGAACTTAAAATAAACGTAATACTGTTAGACATATGAACAGGAATATGCCATGTGTGAATAATTCATTACTGTTTTTCTGTAATAATAAATATATTTTTCTATTTTCTTCTGAAAATGAAGAAAACGAGATTAATAGACAAAAAATGGACATAACTGTTAAAATAACAAAAATAAAATGAATATATGTATATATTTTAAAAATATATCCCAATACTTGTATATTTCTCCATGCGTTTAAATAAATTATTGTGATGAAAGACAAAACACGTTTTATACTATTCGCCTTGCTAATGTAATAAATAAAGAACAGAAATGATTATTTATAATAATCAGTAATCATTTAAATTTCATAAATTCTAGATCGCTAGAACAGTAAGGCTTTAATTAGTACCAGCTAAGATACTTTTTTGTTTCAAGTATTGCATCTCTTGGATTTCCTTTGCTTCCTATTAAAACACAAGTGAACGTGTATGGTAAAATTGATGTTTTACATAAAAAAACACATTCTCCTTCCTTTACCTAATAATCTGGGCTTTGAACTTGCTAAAATTGTGAAAAAAAATTTCCATACGAAGAACGGACATCGGATTTATTTATAGTCGCTTCGATTATTAAAAAATCCTTTTGCTTCTTTAAAAATTAAACTATTCGGCGTTGAAAAACTAAATTAATTATGGGGCCGGATCTAATGTATCTTTAAGACGACGCATCATATGCGATCCAATGTCTCTTACTTCCGGCCATTGTCGCAATACAAAAGCTATTCCTACAACTAGTATAACCGTCGACAGGATCCTCAATCTGAAAGTACAAATTTTGATCAAATAAAATAAATATTAATCTTTATTATTTTACCGTGTACGAAGAAAGGGCATTATAATACCCGCTCCTGTAGCTACTAACAATAAAACAACTTGAAGTACTGTGAGCAAAACATTAATAAGTTTGACAACAAGGGCTCGAGCATTGGAATTGTCCAGACCTTCCAGAGTTACGTACTGCTGCTGCTGAAGAGCCTGGTGTTCCATTTTTTGAATCTAAAACAAATTAAATTATTATTAACAAATAATTTTTATTTATTTATGATATAACGGGATAACCGGAGTGGATTTGATAACTGCGAAAACGTTGAAATAATTTTCAAAAAAAGATCAAGTTAAACTGCGATACTTATTTAATGCTGTTCTCAGATCGAATTACTGGCCTCAAGCTCTAAAAATTGGTCAAATAATAATTCTGAAGCCTGGCAAAAACCCATCAGAAGTCTCATCATATAGGTCCATCAGCTTACTACCAACCAAATCAAAGGTGCTTGAAAGACTTATTCTAAACAGAATACATGTAGAAATAAATCCACAAAATTGAATTCCACATCAGTTCGGGTTTTGTCAAAACCACTCAACCACACAACAATGTCATTGCATAGTGAATGCTATCAACCATTCATTTGACAGCAAACAGTAATGTACAGCTACCTTCCCAAGTGCCAGCCAGGCTTTTGATAAAGTCTGGCATCCGGGCTTATTATGCAAGGTAAAAATAATTCTTCTAATAAATTATTTCAATCTATTAAAATCTTATTTACAAGAACGTCAGTTTGCAGTAAAAGTTAATGAAGAAATATCAAACCGTATGGCAATTCACTCTGGTAGCTCACAGGTAAGTATACTAGGACCAATACTATATACACTTGAAACGCTGAAAGATTACCCGTGCGTCATTGAATGTAAGCATACGAATAGGATAGAGAAGACAACAGTTTATAATTTAATATTACCGTTTTATATTTATAGAAAAAGACAGCACATAGAAAATCTTTCAGCGATTCAAGTGTATACTCTATACGTACGATGTACCTACAACCAATGAAACAACTATTGGAGTAATCACAGATATCTTTGCCAAACATTACGAGCATCCCTTAGACTTCAAGAAAATCTAAACTTAATTGAATCGTGACTGAAAATTTGGAATATTAAGATTAATGAATCAAATTCTTCCCAAATAACATTTACTCTAAGAACAGGAAATTGTCGACCGGCAACTATCAATCAAATTGGGATACCGCAAAGAAGTCATGCCAAATACCTAGGGCGTTAGTTTAATAGTAAACTTAACAAAGAACTGTACTGGCTTATTGGAAGAAAATCTCACTTGTAGAAAACCAATTGCTAATCTATAAGCTCTTATAAGACAGATTTGGAAATACGGTATTGAACTGTGGGGTTTCGCTAGCAAGTCCATCATAAAGAAGCTTCATGCAGTGGTTAATGCACTCTGTTACATATCAAACTAAACATTACATAATGATCTCAAAATCCCTTATGTAAGTGAAGTCATCCGAGAAAACATCACAAAACACCATAACAAGCTAGATGACCACCACAACAGAATACGATGGCCATTAGACTTAAAAGAAACTAAGGGAACATCACTGTATGTTTACCTCTCCACGCCATTACATGTACACTAATTAAATTAATTTATTTATTGTACTGCCAACGAATTGGCTTATAGATCGTGTATATCTGATTGTCAATAAAGAGTTTAGAAAAATGTGTGCTATATAAGTTTCTTTCAGTTTCGTAATTGAACTAATTAAAGTAGTTTTAAATGACTTACTTTAGTTTGACAGTGTTCCAACATTTCATGTATATCCCTTAGTCGTTCTTCGCTCTGATATTGAACTTTTTCTTCCATATCAGCCATTGCCTGTTTCAAATTCTCCACTTCATTTTGATGAAGTTCTGTAAGGTCATTTATTTGCTCTTCAAGTCTTTCACTTCTAAATCTTTCCTCCTATTAAAGTCAATAAATTATAAGATAATAGTTATTTATATATATATGTGTTAAAAGTACATGTTTAAGGCACGCATGTGAAGGTTTGAAGAATGAGGGAAGCGAATTCTGCAAATCCCATTGAGTGCCTTAAACATGTACTTTTAACACGTATATCATACAATATTTTTTCTACAAACGTTCAAATAAAGTAATTATACAGTTTGAATATAATTGTTTACGAATCATCATTCTTCCTTAGCCATGGAAAATGGTAAAACAGCAGTGCAAGAAATTAATTTGTCAAATTGCACAAATGTACTGTTAATATTAATGTTAATAAATAAAATCTAAATATTTTGACGTTTGCTTTCAAAATCTGACGATTCACTTTTGACAGCAGTGCCATAAACATTTTAAGGCACTCAGTGCCATAAAGTGATTTTAAGGCACTCAGTGCCTTAAAGTGACATTTTTAAGGCTTTTATGGAGTGCTAAAAATGGCATTTTTAACACGTTTGTAGAAAAACAATTTTAATGCTTAGAAAGAATGTAAATTGCTGACTTTTAATCAAAATTAAGCTTATACGATTTATCGATATTTACCTGTAAAGAGGAGTTCAGGTCATGTATCTCTTGCTGTAACGATTTAATAATATCAAACTTTTCCCTAAAATTGTCTAATTGATCTTGAACTAGTCTAATTTTCTTATTTACATCAGTACATTTGTCATGTCCTTCTCTACCATATCTGAAAATTGTAATAGAATTTAATATAGTTGCATAATATAACAAATTTGTATGCATGTTACCAGCAAAAACATTTCCGGTATATGTAGATTGAATAAACACATTTTTGAATAAATGAATATTATTTTAAAATAAAACAAGTAATAAAGTATTACTTAGAACAAACTCAACTTGTTTAAAAACTAATATATAAAATAATATTAACAAATTAAACCTTTACCTTCCTATACTATCACTTGTGACGCTAGTGCATCCACTGCCTTCATCACTAACACATTTCCCTGCAGATTGGTGATGCTGATGTACTGTGTTTCCTGCTACTCCACCTCCCATTGAGCTCTGTGATGTAGTGGCATGCAATGTTGCAGGTAACGTCGTTGAACCGTGATGATGATGATGGCTTTTATCACCGTGGTCGCTTCCTCCGTTCGTCGGACCACCATTACCCTCTGAACCGGTAGGTCCTCCTCCACCATTATCACCACTCTTGTTGACATTGCTTCCTTCGCCAGTCCCTACGTACCACGCTACGGATTAAGTGGGAGCAATTGTTAGGGTGGTGCGCATGTGTAAGTGCCAGGCTTTGACATGCAAGGTTATAAACATGCATTGTACATTGTCTAAATCTATGTTTGTTAACTGAGTATATAGTTTGGAAGAATGATTTTTTAGCAGATTCCGGATTGAAACAATAAACAAATATGTAAGACTTATTTTGTTCGGAGCGGTAAATTACTACTGCAGATTTCATGCAAAAAAATAAGGCGGAAAAATGTTCACATCAGGAAATATTTATACATTACAAAACTGCAAGATCTTAAAAGAACGTGCAAGCAATCATAACTGAATTCTTGTTTATAAAAAGATCTTTAGTGGAATAAGTCAAAGTAAGCAAGGATCATGCAAAATTATTGGTAAGCGATGATTAAAATGTAGAAATACTTGTATAATGATTTACCATACATACTAATGTGGTATTAGACAAGGAAAGCAGATATTTTTTTAAATAAAAATTAGATAGTTTAATAGACTAAATGCAAGCAAATTTTAGTAACAATTAAATAAACATGATCTACTTTCCTGGTACATAAAAAATTAAAATTACTACAAGATCTTTGTCTGGATCTTTCATATAATATTTTTATAAAAAAGTTTTAACGTTAACTTTCGTGTAAAATTATCATTTTAAAAAATATACTATGAATACTTACTTGACAATTGACTGATGTTATCTGCGCTGCCAAATTTGTTCTTTATTAAGTGGGCAAACTCTCTAGGTTTTGACATAACCGAACCACCTACATAACTAATACCGTCCCGTATATTACCACCAACATTCCTAAAACAACAAAATCCTTGTTGAGACAAATATCACAAAATAAAACATTGCAATATGTTACTAAATAAAAATAGGCCATTTTTAACTTTATATATACAATATACAAAGAAATAAACAATAAATAAGAATAATAAAAAACTCTTCGTTTTAACAAAACTTTAACTATTTTTTTTTAAATTGCATTTTTAAACTCAATGACAGCCGTTTCGCTAGAATTAGCATCGTCAGATTGACATATTGAAGTTACATTTTGTTTGTAGCTAGGTACCTGATGTTGATTAGGTAGTATTAAGGCTACATCAAGTATTAAAGTAATAAGACATAACAATATTAAAGCCTAGATGTTATAAGCCCTAAGGGATTATCCTGGATGTACTTTCCTGTGCAATGATATAGAAAAACCAGGAAAAAACTAATCATGCTGATCTTTACAATAATTTAATATATTTGTGTCACAATTATGTCTTGTCTATGTATAAAATGAAGACTCATTCAAAGCAAACACTTTAATAGTGGAGAACTTCCAATAAGTATTTATTTGTTCATTAACAACTTTAAATTGTGGACCTGCTAGATCTCTTTTTATTTCAAGTTCTTTAAGGAAATCTAAGTTTTGTTTTTTATTACAAGTGTGTAGTATTTGGATGTCAATGGTGTGTAACAGTGAGGTTGGAAATAGTTTTTTCCTGGTTTTTATATATCATTGCAAAGTTATACTGATCTTAGAGGACAGTACATCCAGGATAATCCCTTAGGGCTAATAACATCTAGGCTTTAATATTGTTATGTCTTATTACTTCCATACTTGGTGTAGCCTTAATACTACCTAATCAACATCAGGTACCTAGCTACAAACAAAATGTAACTTCAATATGTCAATCTGACGATGCTAATTCTGGCGAAACGGCTGTCACTGAGTTTAAAAAACAATTTTTTAAATAAATAGCGGAAGTTTTGTTAAAACGAAGAGTTTTTTATTATTCTTAGTAATGGTTAGAACAATAAATTTAAACAATAAATAAATTAAAATTTAGAGACTAGGATTTTAATTAAGACAAAATAATAACAAAAAAAAATTATTAACTATAAAAAATAAAAATAAATACCAAAAGTAGCTATCGAGTGTGTGAGATGATACTAAATGTGTTAAGAAAACAAGTCCTCAACTGCATAAAAAGCGCTCTCTAGTAAGAACAACTTTAAGGCTTTGCAAAATGTGGCGAACAATGTAATATACTTGATATCAAAAGGTAGATTATTGTGCATTTTTTTGCGTTGTAAAAAATGGAGCTTTTGATTAATTCTGACCTTGGTTTTGGTAGATAAAGGTCGTACTCTGAATTCCTAACTTGGTAGATGTGATATGGCCTGTCCGAGATATCTGGTAAATGTTTTTGGATTAAACAAATAAATTCAAAGATAATTAAGGATGGAACTGTTAATATATTATATGTTTTAAAGAAATTCCTACAGAGAGTTCTACTGCCAGTTTTAATGTATAACAAACAGCTCTCTTTTGTAACTTGATACGTTTCAATTTAATCGCACAATATGTACCCCATGGAAGTGCATATTGAAGAGAGCAAAGAGACTGTTCTGGAATCTTACAGGTGGAGCCCCCTAGAGACTAATCTTAGCGTATAACAGGAAGAGCTTAATTTTCTTGATAAAGCGTCAATGTGTATGTCCCATCTAGAGAGCTGTCAAGTCACGAAAATCTGAGTTCTTCATAGTGAAATTATTAAGTATAAAAAGTTGAACTTTGGTTTTCGAACAATTAAAGCACATGGTTAGAATCATACCACGATTTGACGATGGTTGTCATTCGATACGATTCTATAAAGTTCAATGAGTGGCTCCAAGTAAATGTAAGTACAATGCATGAGTACTGTATGAGAGTGAAATTACTTTTTATGTATTTATAAAACTCCAATTTTTAACTGGAAATGCACCTTCTGATAACAAATCACTGCTACACTGCCACCACCAGAACAGATAAGATTAGCTATTAAAATAATTAAAAATAAGGTAGGTGTAACTGTTAGAAAGAAGTAAAACTATTAATTTTTTGTTTAATTTGATAGTAATTTGGCATTTAAAAAATATCTATATCATACTTATTATTCGCTTTTCGTTTCAAAATAAATCCTAAGCCTAGGTTAAATGAGTTGATACGGAAATAGTGAGAGTTATGAAATAAACAAAACTTACTTTAGACCTTGTCCCATATCTCTGAGAACTTCCCTAGGTGGTCTATGGCCTTGAGCAGCGCCGTGGGTTTCTAATTCGTGGACTCGTTTTTGATAGACATCTAATTTTTTTTGTAATTGTGATATTATTTGTGCACTCTTTTGATTTTTTTTTTCGAATACGGCCTTTATCCTTTGCACTTGTTGTTTGTCTGCGTTAGCTGCCAACTTAAGGTACTCGTTTACGTTATCTAGATAATGTAATAAAAGTAACTATTAATTGACCAATAAAATTAAAACCATAATTCTTGTTCTACTTTGGTTGTTAGTGGATTGATTCCTAATTTTGCTAAACTGCTATTTGAGAGTTCCGTTGTATTATCTTACCTAAATGTTCATATATATTAACATATTTTTATTTGACTTGGAATAGTCTATGATCTGACTAGGAACTAGATCCATAATTTTTCAAATTAAATAGTGGAAGTTTTGTTAAACTGTTTATTTTATTTTTTCAACTAAATAATTGTTTTAGTGTCTTGAATAATAAGTATTCCACATCTTTGTGGGTTATACAAATTTCCAACATTTTAAAATGGATTCAGTGCTAAACTCAATAGGTAGTTTCTTAAAACTCACCATCTCTTAATTTCTGCTCCATCCTTATAAGATCTTTAACACGAATAATTTTGGTGCTCAGTTGTTCCAAAATGGCGTTCGTCTTGGGATCTAAGCTATCCGTATCATCCTCTGTTTTTAACTCATTACTACCATTAGATATGTAGGACGGAGGATAATCTGATGGATCATACTCCTGTAACAGATTTCCTCCACCGCTGTCATCCAGAAGGTATACATGATTTCCTGAGTCATCCATTTCTCCTCCTGGGACAGCGGTGGCACCACTTGGTGGACAGGTTCGATTTAAACTGGTTGTTGGAGAGCGATGCTGACGTGCTGGTCTTTGGGGTTGTACACTGCTACCAACTCCATCATGGCTCTGAAACAAATAATTTAATTATAATGATTGGTTGTGCACACTATCAAAGGTGACTTTTTTCAGCAATAAACCTTTACCTAAATGTACATAAACGATAATAACCTTACTAAGGATGCTAATACAATAACCTTTTAGTTTCAAACGTAACTGCAATCTATCAGGAATGTCCCGCATTACATTGAATGCCCTTTTTATTTCGATAAATGGCACAATATCGAGCACTATGGACTGTTCCATCACCCATCTGGAAGCAAGCTTCATCAGCAAAGAAGACATTTTCGAAATTTTTCTCAAACTAGTCTTCTTTTAAACTGCCTTCCCTGGTGTGTCTTTGACTCTATAGTCAATACGTATGTAAGCTTGATGGACGGTCGCAAGCAACGGTTTCTCAACCCAGTTGAGAAAATTGATTGCCAGTTTCCTAAAACATAATTGAGGATTTCTACGACCCATCTGTTCTTCTACCATATATGGTCTTCCAGAAATCTGTGCCTGTTCCATACACACTCCACTTCTTTATAGTTTTAAAAGATACTGTTTTCATATAACTGATGAACTGGACACCTTTTTTTTACCTGTTTTATTATCTTTAATATATTCCTCTATAATATAATATTCAGATTTAAAATGTGTTCAACAATATAGTGTCTACAATAAAATGATGGTAATAAACCACTTTTATTCCGATCGTCTGTCACGGTTTATTGCTTATGGTCAAAATTTGCACACAGGATGGGTTCTTGTATTTGTATAATTTGGGTTGAGTATAATCATTTATATTTGTGTTTCCGTAGTGAGAGTTAGTCTGTGCTGTTTAATAATTTTTGTGAAAAATGTTTCGTCCTTGGGAAACTGCATCAGCGGCGCCCTGTGTCACTGTTCCTGTTCGACGACAAGTTTTATCCCTTGATGCCAAAGAAATCGTCAGACATGTTCATCAGAAGCTGATCCAAAGGGGTTGGGCTTTTACTCCTGCTGTAAGAGAAACCATAGCGATTTGACAGGGATACTGGAATCATCAATGAGAGTTCACATTTCGAGGCCAATTCATCCGAGACGAAAACGAAATGATAGTGGTGTTTCCAGAACCACTGATGACGGTGATAAAGATTTGATAAGAAGAACTATCTACTCTATGTACGAAGAAAACTTGGTGCCTACTATCAGATCATTGTAAATAAGACTAAAGAGCTCCACTGAAATAAACCTATGGACACTTTTATCCAAACTAGGTTTCAAATACTGCAAAGTTGACAAAAGGCAAGTTATTATGGAATCCCAACGGATTAGGCAATGGCGTTTTGAATATTTTACTACCAAAAGTGATTACAGGTCTTTGCAAAGACCAATAATCTATTTGGATGAGACCTGGTATGATACGCCGGCAAAAGGATGGACCGATGGAACAGTGCGATGCCAATCAAAAGCTCCATCGAACAAAGGAAAACGGATCACGATTATTCATGCTGGATCAGAAGATGGTTGAATTCCAAACAATTTGGGACTTTCGTTGAAGAACATTCAAGAATCGTCGTTGGATTTTCACCAAGATACTACAGCCGAATTGTTCCCCCACATAGTGTCAAATACAAAAGCGAAAATCCAGGAATTTAAAACGCAGCTTTAAGAGGTTCTAAGGACATTTAACATACAGAAGACATATGTATGTGGCACAATTGCAGCATCCAGAGGACATACAGTTCTTCGTCTTCCTCCTTACTACTGCGTATTTAACCCGATTGAACATATGTGGATAATACTAAAGAACAAAGTGCGGACTCAAAATACTATACCTTCTGTAATTGCATAAATCCGGCAAAATATAGATGACCCAGACGCTGATTGTTGGAAAAGAACAATAAACCATGTTATAAATATGGAGGATTCATACAGGGCATTTCATACTAACATAGAACCCCTTATAATTAATGTAGACGACGATAGTCGTCTACATTAATTGATATATTAATACATTTAAATTTTTATTAAATTTTATTGTGAATATCCTTTAATATGCGTTTCTATTAAAAAATTATTTTTGCAAATTTAATTCTGACCTTCATTCTTTACCCAAACTTGCCAATACCTGAAATAAAAGTACCTAAGAAGTTTATTATCACCATCAGTCCCCTTTTATTGTAGGCACTATATTATTGAACACACTTTACTCCCCGTCATAACGAAAGTATTCCCCGATTAACAGGTTGTGTTTAATTTATCTAGGAATATTTGCAATATTCTTCCTCTTTACGTGTCATCTCCTCTTAGGAGGTATGCTACCATCATGGCGATTCTTGTTTTGGATGCGGCTGCTCGGAATAATTCGATTGATGTACTATCGTCAACGAAAGTAGCCTGACATGACTGGGGCGAGTTTTCGTTGAAACTGTAAATTCCATGTGCTACGTTACAAACATTAAACAATTGAACAAATGGAAATGACCGATAAATGTAGGGTTTTATGTTGTATTGGAAATGCGTTTAATATTTTATAATTTTAAATAACAATTCAAAGGCATTTAAGACTTTAAATAAGTATTTGCCTAGGAAGATTGTAAAGTCAGCAGCTTACTACGATAATTTAAAAACAGCATTAAAATGTTGGTAGACTCTTTGTAATATTTAATCTGACCAATCACAAGCCAAAGATGGCTGGTATTATGGCGATAATATCAGCTTTTTTACAACTCTGATTGTTGTTGAGTTCGGTGTTTTCAATGACGTAACCAATAGCGATCCTAAAGAGCAAAGCTAGACTTCTGCCAAAAAAATTATTGATGCTGTATTGACCAATTACTTTGGTCGTGATATATTCCACAAAATACCACTAGTGATGGAATATATCTTATAAGTTTGTCTGTTACTTCTAAATACAACTGAGTTTCTTAAAGAAAACAAGCAACTCAGTTTCGTCGTCAGACTTATTGCGAAAATTCGATCACTATTAGTATTACTGTTGAAAATTTCTGTAGGAGAATATCAATAAAAAATCAAAATTAACAAAGGATTTTTCATTACAAAATTTCCAACATTGGAATTTAAATCGCAAATTAAATCTGAACAGGTATATATATATAATAGAAGTCTTCAATCCTACAGTTTGTTCAACCTTTGCCGTTACGTCATACCTTGTCCAACTTTATCTCTCAATCATGAAATAGAGTAGACGGAATTACGACGTCATTAAAGTATTTCTAATTTAATGTCGACGTGAATATACTATACTATGCCAGTATGACATTCTATGAATTATATTAACCGAGTGACAAAGTCACTTATAAAATTTCACTTAGGAAACTTCCACATATTTTTTAGACTTACTTTATAAGGAGACATGTTCAATTCCATGCCAATCATGTCTACTCTTGTAATTAAACATTTTTAGATAAAAAATAACCTATTCAAATTCACAACACATACACAATTGAGTATAGTCCAAATCTTTATAATCATTAAGTTAAGTCAGATTAGATTATACCAAAAAATGTATACCTTCGTTTAGCAAACCGTTACGTTAATTTGGTTATTGATTACAGTCAGCCAAATAAATATCTAATAAGTCCAATAAACTGTAATAAAGATCAATGCCGTATGTATTTATTATGTAAATTGACAATCAAATTTATATTGATTTTTTAAACTAAGGAAACAATTTATTGAGACACAATACAAACGGGTGCTTTGTGATTGGTTTCACCTCATATTATTAAGGTAGTTCAATTATTAAATCAAATGAATTATTTATTGTAGATGTTTTCTGCTTCAAACGGGGCCATCGCCGCATTAAATATATACAATCAAAAACAGAGTTTTATACTAGTTGTCTATTGAATAATGTAAAACAATGCAGAAATGAATATGCTGGTGAGTGCGCCACGTGAAGTAGATTATACTTTATTCAGCTAGGTCAAAGTAGCAGTTAATAAAAACATAAGGAATCAAGTGTATTATAATGTATTCGTAATATCAATTCCTAACGTATAAAAATTTTTAACATAACCATAATATAATCTTGTAAGGGAACAATTTATAGTAAATAAGGTTCTCCACCATTGTTCGGAATATTTTCCAAGTTAACCAAATTATTTGATACATAACCTTTTGACGAAGGAAGAAATTAGTATTAAACTCTTAAACCGATAAAAAAACCCATTAGCGTCCTTGTTTATTTAGTCACAAGTATGAGTTGTTCTGTTTATTATGCTTTCAATATTATACTTTCATACAAGGTCTACATACTCAAAAAAATAAAGGCCAATCATTTTATTGACAATAACACCAGCCCAAACGTTATGCTTATAATTTAAGAATAAAAATCACATAGTACATAATAACGCTAAAAATGAATTTATTTCATACATATGGACACCATTGAATACTGAATTGCACTCTAAACGCACCGTAGAAAGATTTCCAAAACTGTTGAAGTAACAGGGAACAGTAAAACAGTCAAAAATAAAACAGTAGGTTGCCTTTTATATTTCGGGATTTGGCAACCCTGGTGTTGTAATCTGGCAACTGACAGCTATATCTTCAGAGTAATAAGTAAACATAGAGTAGGCATATTCCCTACTCCTTGTCGTCGAGACAGATTTGTTTACCAGCAGAGCATTGCCAGACGTTGTGTTTTGTAAGTACAAAGTAGGAAACAAAAACGTAATAATACAATTTACAACAATATTATTTTACTTTTAAGAGAAGATTTTTATTCAGTGAAAATATTCTTTAATACATTTTAATATTCACTTTCTTACCTTTCTTTAATACTGATAAAAAAGCTCTAGACCAATTGAATCAAATATCCACAACGAAAATTTGGCATCAGTGCCTTTGTTTGTAATTGTCTAGAGGTGATTAGCGCTTTGTTAATTTTTCCTGAATTTTTGTTTATTTAAGTGAACCTTATAAAGTGTTTTTATTTATTTTCAATATTGAAAATGGTGAAACCCCGAAAAGTGTGTATAATTTGTGATATTTCGCAAAATGATAATCTAACCTATCACCGTTAAGTTATTTACTACATTGGCGTACAACTAGCAATTTCAATTTAAATTTATTACAATTAAGAAAATCAAATTAATAATGAAATACATATATCCTTTTAGATTTCCTTACGATAAAAATATGTTAGAAGTATGGTGCCATGCCATAAGTGTAGATATAAATTCCTTAACAAAATATGCGTATTAAATTATTTAACTAACATTTATACAGGGTGAGTCATAACTATTGGGACATAGACTAAGGACAGGTTATTTGGACCAAAATATGGCTATTGGGCCAAATATGCCTTAATATAATGTGGCTGAGAAAAAAGATACAGGATGTTAAAGTTAATTTTTGTTTTTCGTTTTTTGCTAATAGTTTCCCTGTATATTTGTAAATTGATATCAAAATTGGCACAGAGGCATAATCTTAGACAAGAAATAGTATTTTATTTACAATTTTACGTTTTGTCATAGAGGGCGCCACGTGGATCATTCCTAATGATCAAATTGAGTCTAAACTTTTTCTGATGAAATTTTTGAGTAATTTTTATTAGAAAATATGACGTAAACAACATTTTTACGTAAAATTGGTACTCTTGTTTAAACATGATAATTTCAACCGTTTTCGATAAAAACGCAGTCGAACTGCTTAGAGTCTTAAAAAAGGATTTCAAATATTAATTCATTTATGAAAAGTATGCTTTGGACTGTCAGATTATTTTACTAATGAAGAAATGCGAAAAATGATTTGCGTATACGCACAAGAAAATTTTTGCGGTCGCTCGGCAGCCATAAGG
This sequence comes from Ophraella communa, assembly GCA_035357415.1. Lineage (NCBI taxonomy): Eukaryota > Metazoa > Arthropoda > Insecta > Coleoptera > Chrysomelidae > Ophraella > Ophraella communa. Next base: position 15,310,588 of record CM068985.1, on the reverse strand, counting down.
TATGGAATGTTATACGCAAACAGAAGGCAACCAAATCACAAAACTTTTGCAAGATTATATCTGTCATTGGATGTAAGAAGAAAAATGTGGTTTATGCAGGATGGAGCGCTACCTCATTGTTCATTAGCTGTTAGAAATCATCTTAATGACGTATTTCCTCAACGATGGATTGGCAGAGGCAGTGATTTTCAATGGCCACCTAGAAGTCCTGAGTACAACCCGCTAGATTTTTATTTTTGGGGACATATGAAGTCCTTAGTTTATGCCAATGAAATTAATACACGAGACGATCTTTGAAGATACATTCAAAATGCAGCTAATCTTATAAGGGGACAGAATAACATTTTTTTAACGTCCGAAAATCCTTTATAAAAAGAATTAGAATAGGCATAGAAATCGGAGGAGACCATGTAGAACATTTAGTTTGAGTTTTTGTGAGTTCATTTAAGTTAAAGTGTGTTTAGTTTTGATTTATCGTCAAAACGGAAACCTTACGTTAGTTGCAACTTTGTTTATTAGTTTGGTATTTGATAGTGGAATTGTAAATATTTATTTCTTTTCTAAGATTATGCCTCTGTGCCAATTTTGATATCAATTTATAAATATACAGGGAAACTATTAGCAAAAAACGAAAAACAAAAATTAACTTTAACACCCTGTATCTTTTTTCTCAGCAATATTATATTAAGGCATATTTGGCCCAATAGCCATATTTTGGTCCAAATAACCTGTCCTTAGTCTATGTCCCAATAGTTATGACTCACCCTGTATATTACGGTGATACTCTAACCAATTACACGCCACTGTACGGCTGTGTTTACCTACACCTCTAGATTTTTCATCTCTCTCAATTATAGGTTCATTGCTATTGACTACAAACTGTATGTTATTGTGTTGTTGTGGCACCTCTATGTTTACTTATTACTCTGAGGCTATATCGTAAAGTTGGACATTTTTGAGGTTATACGTACTCAGAACGTTTTGACATACGAGCGCTATTTGCGTTGTTTACAGTAACTTCTCTGCCCAAAAATGGAATTAAATCGTAACCATTTTCGTGAGATTATTTTTTACAACTTTCGTCGTGGATTAACTCAGCAACAGTGCATGGATGAACTTAATTCAATTTTTGAAGATGAAGCTCCATCAAGGACCAGTGTTTATCGATGATATGGTGAATTCAATCGTGGCCTAGTTCACTCCAAGACGAATTTCATGCAGGTCGTCAGTTGTTGTTCCGAAAACCATTGATGCTGTGCGCGAACTGATGGTGCAAGATCGTCATGTGACCTATCGTGAGATTGAGACAACCTTAGGCATTAGTGGGACCAGTATATATTCAATATTGCAAAAATATTTGACGGCCAAAAAAAATTGTTGGCGTTGGATCCCACACAATTTATCAATCGCTCAAAAAAAGGCTCGTGTCGATTGGTCGAAGGAAATGCACAATACGATCGCGGTGCTTCGAAACACGTCTATGACATCGTGACAGGTGATGAATCGTGGATTTACGCGTATGAGCCCAATCCAACAAAAGTTGTTTGCGAACGAGGCACTTCCAAGCAAATGGTCGCCAGTCGCCAGAATATTTAAAAAAAAACAATAAAGTGATTTTCGATTATTATTTTTTTTTTGTTTTTGTTCTCTAATCCCAAAATATAAAAGGCAACCCTCGTATAGTTCAAAGGGAAAAAATAACAAAAATAGGCACAAAAGTAAAGATCTATCGTTTACATTGAACCTTAAGAAAATCGCTTTTAATTCTTACATACATACACACCACAAAAAGGGGCTTACATCTTAAATCACAGGGGGAGTTCTTCAAGGCTCAGTGACGGGACTAATATGCCAAATTTAGTGGTGATTCCACCAAATACTATGACCGCTGGACTGGCAGACGGGCCCACGAGTCAAAGAAGGACTACAGGACCACTTTATTTCTTCTGAAAAGCACTTTTAGACCCGGATTTCTGGAGTTCACTTATATATGGATGACACAAGTGCAAAATGGATAAAGGAAGTCCTCCCGACTATAAGGTCTTGGCATAGTGCATCTCTTAGAGCACTGGCGTCTCTTTTGGCACGTATTGCCCACATGTCAATTCTACACTATTATGGGATAGTGAGCGTGGCCTGGAGATCCTGAATACCATGAGGTCGAGCAAAAAAAGGCAGATAAAATCGTCATTATTGCCATTCATTAGACTAGAACGGCATTGCAAAAAACTCAAACACGTGGCTGACATAGACGCCTCTTGAAGGTCTCATTTTTTTCGTAATGACTTTAATTTTCATATACAATAATAAAAAAATACTACTCCTAGCAAAAAAAATCGTTTAAAATAGAAAAAACTGTAAAATTCATAATTTTTCACGCGTATCTTTTTCCTACCCTTCTACACGTTATATTACTCTCAAAAATATTTCATGTACATGCATTTAATTTATCACACCTTATTGCAGTTTGTAGGATTAAAATAAAGGAAATCATGGACGTTTATATTGATTAAAAAAATAAAAAAAAATTATTTTATACGTGCATACGATGGAATTATACAAAGAAAGTACAATTTTAATGTTTCTTATTTTTAATTATATCTCGTCCTTTTGACCTGCGAATTACATTCTTCTTCCTCTTGTACTTCAACTTCATCGTCATCTTCATCATTTTCATCATCTCCGTCTTCATCTTTATCATGTTCGTCTTCATCTTCATTATCATTTTCTGATTTTTCTTCGTCAGATTCGACATTTTCTTCCTCTTCTAGCATGCGATTCTCATCTTGAAATGCATCGTTTTGGTCAACGTGTTCTGAAGGATGTACATTGGCAATTTCTGTGATTGATTGCTCGATATTAGTACAATCATTAACGCCGTAGCAATTCGAGCATAAATTCGTACACTTTAAACCGTGTTTTCGACAACTGCATCTTGAAGAACTGCAACCTTTTTTACAACTGCAGGAAATTTTTTTTAGCAGACTGTCTGGAATTAACTGTCCTTCAGTGTATTTTGGCATCAAAAATCCTTCCCAAGTTTGTTTCCAGCCCCACTCCGTAGGATTTTTGTCATTTCTAAGCCATTTTTGCAGTTGAAGGTATGCTCTAAATGTGTGTTCTCTAGCCGATCCTTCGGTGGGCGGTAGCTTCTCCAATTTAAAAGTAGCTTTAGTTGATGCCGCTCGATATATTTCAAATCGCAAATCATGTAGCGAAACACTTTCTTTCTTACTGTAAATGCCTGCTATTAATTTTTTTCAATTTTTTTCGATCAACTCCTTGTCAGCATGCTCACCATAAAAAGTATCAGCTAGATTTTCAAAGCTATTCATTGATATCAATGATTTAACTGACCTAACCTAACCTAACCTAACTAAGTTATGACAATCAGTGGAATGATTTTTTTTAAATTTTTTTAATCAATATAAACGTCCATGATTTCCTTTATTTTAATCCTACAAACTGCAATAAGGTGTGATAAATTAAATGCATGTACATGAAATATTTTTAAGAGTAATATAACGTGTAGAAGGGTAGGAAAAAGATACGCGTGAAAAATTATGAATTTTACAGTTTTTTCTATTTTAAACGATTTTTTTTGCTAGGAGTAGTATTTTTTTATTATTGTATATGAAAATTAAAGTCATTACGAAAAAAATGAGACCTTCAAGAGGCGTCTAAAATAAAAATTCGGACCTTGGGAGCCGTTACAAAATGAGTTCTTTTTTTCGAAAATCGTTAATATGTCGGAAAAAAATTGAGTTATCGTAAAAAAAAATCTACTTTTTTGGGACACAAAAAGCTATCACTGTACTGAATTTTATAACAAAATATTGATTTTTCGCTGAGTAAAAAATAAAAAACGAAAATTATGGTTCTTCGCTTTTTTAGCCTTTATTTTTAGGTTATGTGAAAAAATGTTTCAGACAAAAGTTGTCGATTTTTTTATTATCTACAACTTTTCTATTTAACTTTTTTCAATAAAATGCGTATTTACGCTGCAAATTGCAAAAAATCGTTTTCATCCCCTTTCCACCCCTACCACGCACCCCTCGCACGCATCTAAGATCTTGGATGGTCGCCTTTCGATTTGTAATTATCAAACCTACCCCTTTCCACTTAGCTACCTCAATTCGGACTTAAGTCATAAATTGGTCACTTTTTCACGTAATTCGACTGCACTAGTAGTTAAATCTACTAACGGGACATTATAAGCTGAATAGGCATCTTAAGCACATCTTAAGACCTTGGGGAATTGCAAAAAAATTATGATTTAACCCACAATCACACAAGGTACACACACCTATTTATTAATAGTTTCAGAGTTGGATTCTAGGTACATTAGCATTCGTGCAGTACAAATATTGGGAAGTAGACTGTGGACAAGTTTGCGCATTAATGAAATCCAGTACATAAGGATAAAGGATTCACTCCGCGAAAATAGATTACCTAGATCATATTTAAATATTTTACGATAATCAGCTTGCTTTATTATTTTTTATGTGGTCTTTGTATTTAAAATTTAAATAATTTTCATCCATATTATTATTGAGAACACAGAATAAAAGTTAAGTTCAACAACACTTAAATTAGTTCATTCAAATTATATTAATTCAAAATATCTGTCACTGACGGAGTAAATTTTTTTTTAAATTAAATTATAAACAGTTTTGTTAAACTGTAGTTTATTTTGTGTTTTAAAGTAAGGGTTGATACAAGAAATAATGTTTCTTTGTATAAATCTCAAATTTTCATTTACATTAATTAGTTTATAATGAAAGCTTGCAAAATACATTAAATTTATTGAATAAAAAGTATCTAACCGCTTGTTTTCATTGAAAATGCATTTTTTGTATTTAAAATTACGCAATTAGGGAAACCTAATAAGATAAAATTGTTTATCAAAGATTACACTTTAACAGAGCATGAACAGGATAAATAACTTCCATTCACTTTTCACATTTTTGTAAATATTAAAATTAATTTATATCAGAAAATTAAATACAAATAATTAAAGTCATTTCATTTTAAACAGTTGGTACCAGTCTTTAATAAACATTTAAATTTGAATTAATATAAATGCAGATAAAAATAATAGTTTAGATAAATAATGTGGTTAGTGGTTAATACTATCGGTCGTTATCTTGAAATGTTATTTATTTTTTTATTTAGTAGATTTTAGTTATCGGCTGGAGATAAAAAATACGAATGAGTAAACAGATTAACATTAAGAAAGAATGGTTGTTGACTGTCCTAAGAACGAAGAATAGGTAGATACTAATATAAATTTTCTTCTAGTACTGTTAGGTATTACAACTTTGTCGACCGGGATAATCAAGATCTTCGTAGGGTGCTTGGGACCCCATTTTTTTCAATTTTTATGTACCAACCAAAAACATACACTCACATTTACGAGGCAATTCCACTTTAGATAATTGTAAAAACAGAAAGCATTTCAACAACATTAAGAACTACGAAAAGCATTAGTCAAAACGTAACTTAGCCATTTTGTAACTACTTTCAAAGTGGAAGTAAACTTTATTTCAGTCTGATAACATTCTCATACCCAAAATTCATCTGGAGAGCTACACATAAAGCTCTACGACAGATTATCTTACTTCTGTTACCCAGTCGTAGAATAAAAATCTAAAATTAAATGGCAATTCCTTAATCGCGTGTCTTGATAACTCAGAAGCTTTTGATAAAGTTTGGTACCCTGCTTTGAGTAGCACCTTACAATATTACCCTTATATTCTACTCTACTATGCAGAAGAAAGTTGAAAGTTTATGGGAAAGTAAAAGAAATGACTGGAATAAACAAAAAAATCACTAAATAAACTAGTAGATCAAAAAAGATTCATTAATGTCGATGTTAGAGATACCTGGAGAGATACATTGAGCAGCTGTTTTACAAAGTTTTCAGAAGCACTGCAAATTGATTCCCTAACGGGTTATAGCATAATGGACGAAGAGGTGAGAGCGCCCATGAAAGAAACCAAAGCAGCAGGACCACTATACCTAAAGTTACTCGATGGGGAGATTTTAAAATGGTTGACTTTTAATCAAATTTATGACATTGGTGTTATTCCAACCCATTGATTTGGTGCAGAGTCTATCATATTTCAGAACAATAAGCAAGGCAATAATCACACTGTGGCAACTGCGCCAAGCTGTAGGAAAGAACTGGGGAATCGTTAGACCGAGGATCCAATACGGGTGCGTGGTAGAGAGACAATAGGTGACCCGCAAGCTGGAGCATGTATAGGCATGTAGGCATAGGAGTCACTGGAGCGCTAAGGACAACACCCACACCAGCGCTTGATGTCCTCCTGGGATTACCGCCTTTGACCATATGGATCATTATGAGCGCAATGGCGGCTTTCATAAGGGCGTGGCGAAGGCCACACAAGAATAGCACAAAGGACAAAAACAGAGCGCTTCCGCTCCTGGCTCACAAAGCTGTCCCAAAAGCAGATAAAGTAAGAACGGAAAACAAGTACAAGGTCGTAATACCACCAAGGGGGCAGGGGGGGTGACGAACAAGTAGAATTTCCCCAAGGGAGCATAGTATGTCATACAGATGGCTCTCGCATGGAAGAGAGATAAGGAGCGGGTGTAGTGATAGAGGACGCAGGGGTTCGAAAAAGCTATGCTCTTGGTAAATACTCCACGGTCTTCCAGTCAGAAATATTTGCCATCCTCAAAGCAGCAGAACTAATAGAAGAACGGGACAACTCAAGAAGCCCCGTCAGCATTTGCTCAGATAGCCAGGCCGCTCTAAAGGCGATTTGTAGCTGCAGGACCAGCACAGCACTAGTCCAGGAATGCGCAAATACCCTAGACAGGCTGGCCTCAAGACGGGATGTAACCCTATTATGGGTACCGGGACATAGCGGTATAGTGGACAACGAGCAAGCAAATGAACTTGCCAGGCAGGGAGCCAACAAACCCTGCTATGGACGCGAGCCAATAATAGGGCTAAGCAGAGCACAAACCTCAAGGAATGGGCGGAGAGAGGATTAGAAGAAAAATGGACCAACTGTAGTGGTGTTAGGCAGGCGAAATAAACAATCACCTATCCTGACTTTGAAGACATCTACACCTTTTGGGCGTAGTCGAAGACCCAGACTGCCCAAACTGTGGAGAGGAGGAAACTTCTTACCACTTCCTGGGCACCTGTGAGGTGTACGTACAACTCAGACAAGACATCTTTGGGGTGCGAAGAATCGAGGAAGAAGACTTGCACACCCTTCCTCCAAGGGACATCATGGCCTTCATACGAAGGTCGAGGCGTTTCGAGAGGGCACCGAACGAGTGAAATACAGAGGGGGGAGAACCTGGGGTATGGCCAAAAGGGCCTACTTGCCAGGCATCAGCCACCCCGCCCGCTACATTCATTCAAATTCATAAGCCTAATGAACCACATACTAAAACTGTTTCTAAGAATAATGCACAGAAAAATATGTAAACTATTTGAGGAACATAACACCAACTCAGTTCAGGTTTAGAATTACACTGGGTACGCGCGTTAAGAATGAGATGGTTTTACAGAGAATTAAAGAAAACTTCAATACCAATCTCATGTGATGAGAAACACTTACAAATATCGATTTCTTGTAGGGCAAAAGGGAAGAAAAAAGAAGTTTACGAAGAAGGAGAATTTCTTGGATAAAGAATCTAAGAACCTGGTATGCAGTGAACTATCACGCAAAAGTTCAGAGCTGCAGTTTATAAAGTGATGATAGGTAATATGGTTGTCAACATCCGGAACAAATAAGCACTGACACAAGAAAGTTGATGCGGTAAACAAATTTTTTTAAAAACTCTTGTTGATATTTATTTTAAAGCGTTTTTAAATGAAAATAATACTAAATTTGATTCGTTTTTGCATTAATTTGGTCATATTTAATTGATTTGGGTGCTTTCACATTATTCCAATTCTTGTTTAAATTTCATTTGAGCTGTTTAAAAATGCCCAGAGACATGATATCATATTTTAATAGGTCTAGAGTAATTGCTTTGTCCCAGAAGTGGCAGAAGTCGATGTACAAAAGCAGCACAAGAAGGGCAGATAACATTAATAGCTCGAAGAACTCGACAGGAATCTACAAGTGGCCTATCCAGAGAAATTGCTAGACTTGAAGGACTGAATATCTCAAGGCAAACAATTACACGAAGATTAAATGCGGTAAATTTGTATCGCAGAAGACCCTTACGTGTTCCCAAACTAACCTATCAACAAAAAATTGTAAGGTTGCAATGGACTCAAGAAATGTTATACCAAGGTCCTAACTGGAATTACGTGATGTTCTCTGATGAATCAAGAATTGGCTTGGTTTCTGATTCGCGAAGAACACTAGTTTGGAGGGCCCCTGGACGACAAGCCCGATTAGAAACAGCCCTACCACGTGTTCCATTTGAAGGTGGGAGTATTATGGTTTGGAGTGGTATTATGAGGGGTACACGGACGCCTCTCCTGGTTTTGGAGAGAAGAATTACTGGTGCTGTGTACATCGAGGAAGTTTTAAATTCTGTTGTGCGCCTATTCCGGGGGGCGGTAGGTGATGGATTTGTGTTTATGCATGACAATGCACCTCCACATCGAACAGCTGCAGTACAAAATTTTTTGGAAGAAGAAGGAATATCCACATTAATAAGCGAATCCCTCACCCAATTACTCTACGAGAACTGAAAGATGCTGCTCGTTAAGAATGAGAGAGAATGCCGCAAGCCCAGCTCGACCATTTAATCGATAGCATGCCACATCGCATACAGTCATGCATACAGGCCCATGGAGGAAATACTGTTGACCTTTTTTTGCTTAATTTATTTAAAAAAAATTGTAATACATTGTACATTTTTCACCTCAAAAGAATAAATCATTTTTTTGTGTGTTTATCTGACTTCGAGATTTATTTAGTATTGGTTAGAGTTGTAGCAAAATTATGTTTACTTATATCAAAAAAATTATTTATAAAAATTAATAAAAAAATGAATTATTCCATTATTCCAAACTTTTGGGCATATGTGTAGTTTAAACATTACAAAATATTTTTGCAAAATCGGATTACATTGTGTTAAAATAATGTTTGAAGTTTACCAACATTCTAATGCTGTTTTTAAATTATCGTAGAAGGTACTTTTTTGTCCTAATCATTCTGTTACCATTATTAAAACTGTGCAATGAATACAGATTTTTATTCTTTTTGACGATTTTCAATTATATTTTTTTACAACGACTTTTGGCTATTTCGGATTTTGATTCTGTTTTTCAATCTGATTTTTTACTGATTAGGTCTTATTTTACCAATATTTTTTTTCCCTCGTTGACTAGTCACTACAGAAACACTCTCCATTTTTATCTATTAAAGAACTTTTAACTCAATAATTTGCAGGATGAATGAAAATAAAGTTAGAATACCTCAGTCAAACTATTTATTAAAAAGTATTGTTATTTGAAACTTAATTTTGTCATTAAGGGTTCTAGTACTTAAAGATAATCGGACGAGTTTACATCTTAGGATTACTGGTAAAAAAATTTGACCGTACGAATTTACATAGGGGATTAATGACTAATCGTTTTAAGCAGCTGCATTAACAATCTCCATAGGCAGATACTTAGTTAAAGTCTCAAACTTAATACCTTTTAATCGCTACTTAAAAATAGATAAATAAATTACAAAATAAAAATATTAAACGTATTTTACATTGTATAAAATAGGCGTGTATTGATAACGCAAGAAAAGCAGATGTAGAATCTGTCTGGTAGGTTTATATTCACAATATCTGATGTGGCCGGTAACAACGAAAACTGGCGCTAGTCATGTCAGGCAATTTTCGTTGACAACAGTAACTATCTTTATTTCACATCAATGATCCTTAAACTACATTTGATTCTCTTCATTGATTGGCATACAGTTACCCAAGTAACTGTATGCATATAGCATACCATGTCAAGGGTATTCCGACGACATGGTTATCCTGGCAAAAGGGAAGTATGAAAATGTCCTCTGTGATATTGTTCAAAGAGGACTGAACATTGCAAAACAATGGTGTGACTCGGTGGGACTCAGCATCAACCCCACTAGTAGTTTTTACAAGGAAAAAGGAACCTAATCTTAAAATCATAAAAATAGGGAAGAACATCGTCGAGTGGAAAACAGAGGTAAAATATCTAGGGCTAATCCTAGATAGCAGGTTACTCTGGAATAAACACGAAGTAATACACAAAGCAACCAAGGCCCTCATGGTGTGCACGAACATTGCAGGGAAGAACTGGGGATGTAACCCACGTATTCTGCAATGGATGTACACAGTAATAGTAAGACCAATAATCACATATGGGGCAGTGGCTTGGGGAGCAAGGGCTAATCTGAGTACGACGAGGAAAAATCTCTCGAAGATTCAGAGACTAGCCTGTTCATGTATCACTGGAGCAATGGGAACTTGCCCCACTGCTGCAATGGAGGTGATTTTAAACTTGACCCCACTGCATATTCTGTTAGAAAGTGTAAGGAAGAAAATTATCAGGGAAAAACCTCGATCACTTCATTTTGATCAAACTTGGGAAATGCCCCAAGATGATATGCCAAAGAAATTCAACTTTGTGAGAAAATTCATTGAGTAATAAATCTGAATGGGATGAAGACACCATACAGAATTTAAATCAGAATACCATAAAGTGGTATACGGACGGTTCCAAGCTAGACGAGGGAACTGGGATAGGAGTTTTTGGACCAAGAGCCAAATACTCAGAAAGCTTGGGCACATACCAGAGCATCTTTCAAGCAGAAGTCCGCGCCATCGAAAGATGTGTGGAATTCAATATTGGAAGAAATTACCGCAGACAAGAGATTGTGCTCATGTCGGATAGTCAAGCAGCCATCAAAGCGCTGAGCTCAAATATAATCAGTTCGAAGATGGTTTAGGAATGCCTAGGCAAACTAAATGAACTAGGCCAGAAGAACACTGTCACCCCCAGGACACATAGGAATAGAGGAGAACGAAACAGCAGACAAGCTGTCAAAAAAAAGGAGCTGAAACCCCACACTTGGGACCAGAACCATCCTGTGGGATCAGCAGTAGAGTAATCTTAGGAAAACTAAGGGAAGAAATGGAGAAGGAAAATCCAAGTACTGGAATCAGCTGGAAGGACTGAGGCAATCTAAGATACTACTGGGGAACTATGACCAGAAGAGATCTCTTAGCTGCCTCAACCTCAGTAAAAAAAGGCTCCGAATTTTAACGGGAATACTAACCGCGCATTGCCGGTTAAAAATCCACATGAAGAAACTAGGGTTAGCAGATGAAGCAAAGTGCAGATTCTGTGAGGAAGAGGATGAAACCTCAATACACATACTCTCAGAATGCCCTGCCTTGCAGAATTCTAGGGCCAGATACCTAGGAGCACATGAAAGAAGAGGGGGATCTACCTGATTTGAAGCCCGACGATGTCCTAAACTTTTTCAGGAAAATAGGATTTGAAGAGCTGCTATAAATCTGAGAAAACATCAGAACTTGGAAAGTAAGGGGGGACACAATAGATCCTATAGGTCGCAGTGTACTTATCACCCTTAATTCATACATACATACATACATACATACCCAAGTACTTGCCCAAGTAAATCCTGACTCTACAAACATATAACAAAATTACACACCTACGTTGTGTCATTGGCTACTTTGGTTGGTATCTCGCCACCATTTATTATTTATTTATTTAACGAAGAAACATTATACAACCTGTTAGTTAAAAATTTATTTGTAATCTGTAAATATCGAATAATTTATTGGACGTTTTCCTCCTTTTTTAAATACGGTGGTAACGTTACGTTTTTATATTGGATTTTGTCGAGACAATTTAACAATGACCTTCAGTGAGCTGATAAACCGTTTTTAATCCGCCAATTCCCTTTTCCGATTTTATCTGAAGATAACTAATGGATTCGTGTCAATTAATTTTTTGGGAAACGTAAAATTGTTATTTTCTATTTATAGTAGTAGGTATAGTAGAATAATTGTAAAATGATGGAAAATGTTGGTCCCTCAATTGTATTTCAACCAGAAAATATAAGTTATTTTTATTAATTATTGATAGAAAGTTTTCTACGAAAGTATTAGTACGAACCATGTAAAACTGTTCAAATATATGACATTTCATTTAAAAACTTTATTTGATACATTTTCATAAACACATTGGAAAGGTGTAGGGATAATTTTAAAAAGAGATGTGGAAAAACTAAAAATGCTACACTGTTTAAATTTTAAATTAATTTATAATTTGATCATTCAATTGAATAAAGACATTGTCTAGTGACCACATATCAATTATTGTGTTTTAACATAATAAGTAGACATTTAACGTTAAACGAAATAAATCGAGCTGAAGGTAGCATGCGGCAAACTCAAGTTGCTGAGCGGATGGGTGTTTCTCAAAGCGTTATCAGTAGAGTATGGAACCATTTTAGAGAAACTGGTAGTCCAGCCGAGCAACATCCAGGACGGAGACGCTCTACAACAACATCCCAAGATCGATTTTTAATTTTAACAGCTAGGAGGCAACCAACAATAACTGCTGCTGAGTTAGATACAAATTTACAAAAAGAAAATAACTTATACAAGTAGTTTTTACGATAAATGGTATTGACTGAAGGGTTATAATAAAACCAATTAGACCCTTAATTTGTAAAATCCGAGATGCACATCATAAATGTAAAAGGACCTGATTCAGGTAATTTTGTTTCTCAGAGAGGGATTGTTCATTTTATTCTTTGTATTTCATTGGAAGTGTTCACTTGTATTACGGCGTGCAATAATTTTATAATATTTATTTGTTATTACAGACATTAATAGAAAAGATTTTATACCCCAACGTACAGAATAGGCAGTATGTGACGTCCGTGGATAAAAAGTAATAGTGCTTCTTCCAGTGGTTCGTTAAAGAAGATTCTTGATTCCATGGAATCAAGAAAAAAGCGTAAAGATTCCGGTGTCACAAAAAGTCTAGACGACTGAGAAAATGATTTGATAAGGCGAAAAAACACTATGTACGATGAGCAGCGTGTTCCTACAATCAAAAGTCTGAAACAGCGGCTCATCATTGACGAAACTCACATCAACTGTGGCCTCACTACTCTTTGGCGAGCTCTGTTTGCAATGGGCTTTAAATATCGCAAAATTGACAAGAGACAAGTAATAATGGAATCCACATGTTTAATAAACTGGCGTTCTGAATATAATGTCAATAAGAAAATACCCGTCTGAAAATCGGCCAATACTCTATCTCGACGAGACGTGGTTTGACACGAATGACACCCCTTCCAAAGGATGGTCTGATTCCTCTGATAAGTGTAAAACAAAAGTACCATCAAATAAAGAGAAGAGAACCGCAATATTACACGCAGGATCAGAAAATGGTTGGATCCCAAACGCTATGTGGCTTTTTGCCAAAAATATTAAGGACTCTTGTGTTGATTATCACAAAGATACGACAGCAGAGCTTATTGAAGATTTGTTTAAAAATAGTCTGTTACCCAACATTCCGCCAAACAGCGTAATAGTAATGGACAACGCAAGCTATCATAGTCGACAATTGCAAAAAATTCTTGGCTCAAAGAATACGAAATTGGAGATTCAAAACTTCATGGCTGCAAATAACATATATTTTGAGGAAAATTATACAAAAAAAGAACTTTTACAAGTGCTGCAGTCATTTTCTTTAAAAAAAAAACGTATGTTTGTGATACAATTGCAGAAGAATTGGGACAGTGTTACGACTACCTACTACTGCGTGTTCAATACCATAGAGCTTATGTGGCACTAACTTAAATCGAGTGTGCGCTGAAAAAATACTTCTCCAACTTTAAGTGGTAGTGTGGTAGAATTAATTAGGAACTGTATGAATGACATTTCTACCGAGAGTTGGAAAAGTTCTGTTAGTCATGTTACAAATGTTGAAAACTCGTACCTTTCTGTAAAATCAATTGCGCCAATTATAATTAATTTAGATGAGGATAGCGATAGCGACACTAAACTAAATATAAAATTTAAATAAATTACTTGTATATCTCTTATATTATGCAAAATTCAAATTTCTTAAGTTCGACCCTGCAGTACATTTGCATCTTTTACCTGATGATTTTCTACACAATGAGATTAAATCGGGTAGTTTATTACAGTTAATAAGCCAATACCATTTACTGTGAAAAATACTATATCTGTTGGTCGAGATGCAGTAAGAAATCTTCTTCATGAAGCCAACATGTTCAGGAGACGGTCCCCCCCCAATAGTGCTTCAGAATTATTTTATAATTTTTTTCCAAGAAAAGCTGACGTTGATTTTTAAAAATATCCCTTGACTTTAAATCTTTAAAATTACATTATTTATTGCCTTTCAACTATGCATAAATACTGTTTTGTAAATAATGTTAGACCAATTTTTAGATTCCCTATCCCAGTCCCCAGTTCCAATAAGAATAGCTCTCGGTCATATCACAGTATAGCTTCGGACTAGAAAAATTCGCTGGTCAGTGATATATTTTTAACAATAAAATTTAATAATTTATTAATTTTTAGAACAAACATTTATGATATAAAAATAAATCTTTGCTAGGAAAACTCGTCTGAAAGAGTTGTGAGATTTTCTCTAACGCCAGTGAAATCAAATAGGCCCTGATAAGATATAAATTTTGAAGTTTTGGATATTGATGTATTAAAACATACATACCTTGTTCAGTATAATTAAAGTGAAAAAAGATACTGATTGGCAGTATCATAACAAGGGAAGTCAAACGAACAGAGCAATTTGTTCATTTTGATGACGTGCACCTATATTTATAATGGACAAGGTATAAGAAGGACTAGCATTAATTAGAAGGCGAAGAAAATCAAGTAAGTAAATAACCTAAAAAATCTACATAAAAGGAAATAAGAAAAATAAACAAATAAGGATAAATTTGCAAAAAATGGGAAGAACAAAGTTGTACATATTGGCTACAACAAAATTTACATTGAAGAACATTGTGTGTAAATTTTGACAGAGCACTAGAAAAGCTATAACTATAATGTTGACGAAGAAGACAAAAAAACAACTGCCAAGACGATGGAAAAGGGCATTAGTATTAAACGATACATGAGTATTAAAAAAAACAGTATTTTCCTGGATAAACAAAGACTGACTGCTTAACTGGCATCATCATGGATGAAAAAAACGTAACATTTTTATTATTAAACAAAAAACTTTTTAACAAATCTTCCTCGTTCTTAAATCAACTTGAAAGTTTTGTAAAAAAGTTATTAGTTTAATGTTTTTATTATGAAGGACTTCCAAAGAGAAAGGGTTACTACAATAAATTTTATTTATTTTATTTTTGCTATTTAATTATTCCATCTAACTATAGACTAATTGGGAAAATAATTTCTAGATTTTTGCCAAGGAAACTTTTGTTTCCTTTTTCCCGAAGTTGAATTATAAACGGTTCCTGAAATATGATCGAAAGCCATTCTTGTTAGTTCTCCCGGTATTATTATGTTCCAGAAACGATTGAATATACACCAGTATCGATACCAAAAATTCCTACGTGTAGCAAAAAATAAACCACTCATCAAATGTTTAACATATTTAAAATACAAGAAATATTAGAAAAAACAATAGAATATTTATGGAAAACTTAGTAATTAAATACCAAAACTGAATCTAAAAGATCGGTAAAATTCTTTTACCTAAGACCACGCCTGTAAGCTATCAATAGCACTTAGTCCTTAGTCAATGTACAGTCGGCTTTAGAATAGCATATACATGTTAAAGGTGAATTTCGTTTACCTACCAAAGTTATAAAAACGCCCTTCTTAAACAACATAGGAATGGCAATTTTTAAAACGCCTACATTAAATGGTTTTTGGGGATTAAGTTTATTTACAAAGGACAGAGAGACAGGCAATTTGTCAATAAAATACCTTATGCTGCAAACATTAAAGATGTGGGCGTGGACAACTGTTTAACTGATTTCAAATTTATTATTATTTAAACCGTGATTGGTTATACACAATAAATAGGCCGTCTATTCAATGTAAGCGATTTGAGTTTGAAAATGTATATGCTATTCTGAAGCCGATAGTACGTTGCCTCATAACCAATAAAATAATAGTCACTAGATAGAGCTTAGAGAGACTAAGTTGAAGCCAACATAAAAGTGAGATGCAACGTGTCGAAACAGCTGATAAAAGGCAAAATAGTGCTGCATGTGTTTTATTCCGATTTTTGATATTTTTGTAGTTGTACGTATTTAATACGGTTTAAACAGTGTGAGTTAACTAATGAATTTATAAAAAAATATTAAAGACCTTTAAAAATGGTTACTTCATGTTCAGCCTATGATTGTATAAATCTTAAAACAAAAAGAAACAGGAAGGACTATATGCAAAATGACCTTGAGTCTAGAAAGGAGCTTGCATATGGCGGCCAAATGTCAATTTTAATTTCCGTTTCCAATGACGTACCCTAAAAAATAAAATTTATATTAAGGTTTTTATTTTGATTAAATTACAACCAATCAAGTATATGAATACATTTAGTGTATTATAAACATTTTGTGTTTATAAAAACCGAATGATACGCCTATGCGCTCATTTTTGACATTTATATGCAAATATTGCTTTGACAGCATACTGTAAACATAAACAATGCGTCATACAAGGAGTTTCTAGATGGCCGACTTCCGTTGCAAATTTTTCTTAAAGTTAATATATGACAGATTCCTTCCTGTTTCTTTTTGTTCTAAGGTATAAATTAGGAAGTTTTGTTCGAATAATTCGAATATTCGATTATTCTAATTTCGATTTTTTTTCGATTCGAATTATCTAACCAATAGACTATTCAATATTCGTGTTTTTCGTACAATTTTTTTGCTCATGACTTAAATTTATCTAATTTACACTCATGAACAGAAGTTCTTTTTATAAAATAAACAAAATCCGAAACCCCTTTGTACATTTTTAAGATTTAAATTAATTTAACCTCTTGGGCTGTCTATATGGAGATATACTGTGTATGGAGTACTAATAATTATCTAGGTCAGGTAGGTAAATAACTATTGATAGTCTAAATGTTCTGAAATTCTAAATTCCCGAATAAGTTGGATATCCCTACCTAGTACGTTAGATAATATCAATATTTGAAACGACTTTTTCAATACCTATTTAAATAAACGACTGTTTAAATATTTTGCTATCAAACTAACTGATTATTGGTTATTCGATTAGTTGAATAATTCAAACACTCAAATAATTGGAATAGTCGAATAATTCCAACAAATTCAAATAAATTTGGACAAATTTATTTTTTCTAATTTTCCTATACAGTATGGAATGTATGGAATAAATTGATTATTTCAGAAACAGACGACTTTTAAAAAAATCTTAAAACACGTCAAATTTAATTCTTGAATGGCCATCAACTGCTATAGATGTGTTGGACATTACGTCATTAGTGATGGCGTAATGACATCATCGACGATTTTTTAAATACAAACCGAGGTCACGTGACTGCTCATTTGAAAGGTCTCCTTATCGCCTTTGCAACAATGTAATCATTTAAATATTTATTTCTGCAGAGTTAAAATTATTGTTGCCCTATGTCACGTGACCAAATATTTACTTTAGTCTTGCGAACAATTTCTCCTATAGTTCTCACTCTCTCTAATGTTGGAGACAATGCTCAGTATACGACGAATTTTCAAAGGCGCATCTATAGAGCGGGTCACAGTTATTATGCAGCATTGCGTTTATGGACGACGGCGTTGCCATATCGGCATGTTCTTCGAATTTTGTTCCAACTGGCGCGGGAATATAACTTGCCATTGTATTACTATTATGATTTAAATGTTGACTAACCAAAGCGGCAACAGTGTTGAATATTCGCCCATAAGATTTACATTGGCCTATGCCGGCCACGCTGCATAATAACTGTGACCCGCTCTATAGTAACTTGTTATTAGTATATCATTGCTCAAAACGCACGGTAAAAAAAACTCAAAGCTGTAAAGTAAATCGCACGGCTTCCCTAGCAACTGTCAATAGACGTCGGCATATTATTCAAAATTTCCTATTTACATATTTGAAGTTGAATTTGTTACTATATATAGGTAAATAGCAAAGAACATTTATTAGTTTAAAACTGCATTTAATATTAAGAGTTTTTTGGAATTATATAGGTATTTGTTCCGTTTCCATCAACCCACTTCTTTTTTCTGTCTAAGTAGAACATAATATAATAGTAAATGTATTTAATTACGTTTTCCAGATAAATTTACGTTATTTTTTATGTAATAGAATTAATTATTTAAACATTTACAATATTTTTGTTACCGAGATACTTTTTAAAAATACTTACCAAACTAAGAACAATAAATAACTGAATGGTTGAACTTAACTTTCACTATTTATTCGAAAAATACGTTTTAAAATGCAATTACAGCTGTTTCGCTAAAAACTAGCAACCATTCAGTTATTTATTGTTCTTAGTAAGGAGGACTTCCACAAAGTAAAGGTTACCACAATCAATTTCACTTACCAAGCTATTTCAACTTGTAGGTACAATCGTAACGTATAAGTCGTTAATTTTTACTTTTTTCTGTAGCTTTAATTTCACTTCAGTCAATTTACAAAACCCTTTTGAATATTTAGAATGCACTATATTTTAATATTACGCGAGAAACTGATCAGTAATACTAAATTAGTTACTAAAAAACAACGAAAATGTCTCACTACGATATGACGTCCATTCCAAATCGACATATTTGAAATCATTTTAGACATTTGAGCATGCGTCTGACCGTATGCGTACACGTTCTTACTCACCAAGATAACGATTATATTTTTGAAATAAATGTTTTTTATGCTTCTACAAGCAACATAACCGAAGTATCATTATTATTTAATAGTTGTAATGTTATTATAAACTATAATTATAATAACTAATATTAAGTAATTAAGTATACAATAAAATTATCAAAAAATCTATTGTTGCTGTTGTTCAAGTATTACTATTAATAATAATATTATTAATACAAGTACAAGTACGTTACAAGTAAAGTATAGTCGGTAACCCGTGCTGTAAAGCATTTTAAGCACTCACGAAATTACGCACTCGCCGCCACGCGGTTTAATGCTCAACTTTGCCACTCGTGGGTAAAATGCTTCTTACCACATACGTTACGTAATATACTATTATAATACTAGAAAAGATCTTAGCAAATAAATTTTGTTGATAATATCTAAGAATCATCTTAAACAAGGTGTCCATTACACAGGAAAAATTGAAATTTGCTCTTCCGTTTGGAAACTACGAAACCACTGATAGACCAAAGTTATTACTTTTCTTTTTGGGCGGAGGATTATTGAACCAAATGAATTATTAAAAAAGAAAATAATAGATATTTATCAAGTAGGTTGTCAGTGTGAATAAAAAGGTAACAATTGAAAGAAAACACAGTCGTTGGAAAAATAAAGCATAGCAATACATTAAGATGCGAATCCAAACCACTTGCAAAAATAGAAATTAAATTCCTTTATTAAAAAATGTTCAAACATAATATATACTGTACTTGTTTTCGCATTAAATAATTGCTAGTTTTCCTTTACCTTCATATCAACAGACCTAAGATAATTAATTCTCTTCTTTCTTAAAAAGGCCCTATTCCGCGGTGTATCCTTTACTCGAATAGGCACTGCCTGCAACAAATAACAAAACACACAAAAATGATCTTTGAACCTCTATTCGCGCGACCTTGTATCCTTTCCAATGAAACGAAATACGCAAACAAATCGAGTAATTAAACTGAAACGATAATAAAAAGAAAAAGAAAAATTGAATTAAAAATATACTCACGTAAGTGGTATATATTACGAGTATATCGTCCATGATACAAAAAAATTGTTAATTATAGCATTAGAAAATCGTTCACGGTGGTCGAGTTATGTCATAAAACGATGCAACATTATATTTATAAATGTAATTAATTTTCTAATTGTACGAATATTTTTTCTAGAGTCATTTTCCGTGCGTGCATCGGTTGAAAAACCGACGCTTCCTCGTTATGACGTCGCCGCGATATTACTGCGCGCTCGTTTGTTGATTTCGCTTTAATTTTTTTTTTTGGTCGCCTGGCGATAAAACCAACAAGCTTTGACCAATTGAATTTTTTATCGAACCAATTGGATCTAGGAATAATACTAGCAAGTTAATTTTCTAATATCCTCTACCGGTGGTATTTTATCAGTAACAACTTACAGATAAAATAATAATAATAATTAATTTATCAAGGAGAAACAAAAAGTGAAAAATATGTTTTAATGTTAAATAGGATTCAGAATATAATACTTCGAAATTATTTTTCTAGCACCCACTATTAGCTATATAAAATTGAAGAACTAATTTACAATCTTCATGCCAAAACATAAAATTGTAAAATACAGTGTGGAAACCACTTATGGAATAAAATTATTTGTGGTTTAGAAGATTATAAAAAACGCTGGGACCCCTTAACTTTGAAATTAAAATGAGAGCTTTTTAAACATAAATTTAAATGTGCAGGGTGATACCCCCAAGTCTGGCATCGTCCATGACTAAATTTTTAATGAAACAACCTGTATATTTTTATGATTTTAAAAGCTCCTTAACAATACGATCTCAACGAACTATACCATGTAGGGTCTATTATGAATTGTACAGGGTAAAATTTTTATATTATTTATAATCTTGCTCAAGATAGTAAATACATGAAATACTTGACGTAATTGATTTTTTACATTAAAACAAATGCTCAAAATGTTCTCCACCTTGTTGTTGGCAATAACACAGTGTCCTATAAAAGTCGTCCCGAACTTTGTTTACAGTTTGAGATGAAATAGCCCGTATTTTTGTAGCTATCCTTTCTTTGAGGTCTGCAATGCGAGTTGGCTGTGTTGCATATACCTTGTTTTTGAGATAACCCCACAGAAAAAAATCCAAGGGCGATCTAGCTGGCCACTCGATAGTACCTCTTCGTCCAATCCATTTATTGGGGAAAATTTCATTTAAGTAATTTCTTACAATTAAAGCATAATGGGGTGTTGTTCCGTCCTGCTGGAACCAGATATTTTCATCCGGTAGGTTAGGATCTAGTGCGTTGGGATATAAGTTGGCCAACTTAGAAATAACTTCGTCTGCTTAAAAATTTTTCGGCTGTCAAATTTCCATCTACAAAAATAGGACCAATAATATGATCACCTATGATACCTGCCCAAACGTTCAACTTTTGAAGATACTGAGTATGTGTCTCACGCATCAAATGAGGATTCTCCTCTGACCAATATCTACAGTTTTGTCTGTATACTTCCCCGTTTAATGTAAATGTTGATTCATCGGAAAAAAGAATTGTACCAACAGGTATTTATGTTCAATTTATTCATAATTCTTTCGCAGAAATCCATTCTACGATCTGGATCATCTTCTATTAGTTTTTGCACAAAAGTCAATTTATATGGATGAAGTTTTTCTTTATGGAAACACCTTAGGGCAGTTGAATGACTCACATTATTTTGACAAGAAATTTGACGCGAACTTGACGTTGGATTCTCCACGACACTTAACATAATATCCACTTTCATATAATCTTTAACGAAGTGTGGTTTTCTCTTTAATGGTTGGTTATGTCCAAGTTCTCTGAATTGTGCATGAAATTTAGACACAGTACCTTGTGAAATATTAGGCAACTGAGGATACCTTTGATTAAATAAGTTTGCCACTTCAACTTGACTTCTGATAACCAATCATCATTAAAATTTCAATCCGGTGAGTCTCAGTTATAAAACTGGCACCGAATTTTACAAATTGCTAACGAATTTCGAAAAAACCATTTAATTTTTCAAAATATTCGATATTCCTTGTTGAAACAATGTAGAACTTGTAGGAGGAGGTCGTAATGAACACTTGTTGAGTTAAGGCAAATATCTTGTTTGTTTATAAATTGAAATGTAATAGTAAAGATGTTTTTAATATTTGTGAAAATGTAGTTTAAATATTCAATATTGAAATTGGCATTTTAAAGGGTGGCTGTATCTCCCATAATAAAATCAAAATAATTGAATGCAACTGTTTCCAATTTATTGGGTATTCTTTATTAGTATTTCTTTATTTGCATACATTACACCATTTTAGAGTAATGTTAGAGGCCGTGGATTCTGAGTAGACCTGTGACGTCAACCGGCGCAGTACACAAATTTGTGTTTGAAAATTGTCCTATTAACTATACTAATAATTGCAGCCCTTACTGATTCATTCTGGTCAGTCCGCCGTTTACGTCGTATTTTTGTTTTATTTGTTTGTATGTTTGAAATGAAAAAAAGGGTCACTTTGCATATTCTTGCCAATGCTCGAACCTTGTCATTTTTTTGACGTTTGTAGAAAAAAGTAATTTTTTTAAGCGTTACATATATCATCCCTCGTTTTATTAGGCCTACTTGAAATAACTCTCCTTTTAGATAGATAGAAAGATGGAATCTAATTTGGCTGGGGTGGCATTGTTATTGAGTGGGAGTCGTATTGCCCATGGTGAAATATTAATATTGTAAAAATTAAGATTGTAGGTTTGTGGTGACGTGATTAGGAAATAATGACTCGAAGCGATAGATGAGTGCTATTTGGGGGTAGCGAGGTCTGCTGGGAGGAAAGTAAAAGAATTAGTAGACAACGGGCTTAAATTTTTAGGTGAGTTGGACCTCATGGTGAATCGGGTACAAAGCTGTGGCTGTATTGTTCCCTTATTCCTGTCAGCCATTCAGTAAGTGTTATAGGGAACCACAGAAACCCTATAACCTGACAAAACAAATCTTATTTTAAAGCAAATATAATTGTTTGTTTAGTAATATCGAAACTTTAAAAATTAGCGCACAAAACTCTCAAAAACCTCCGCTGAGCTTTCAATTATAGATTATAAAAAATTTCTGGTATTTGGTAGCTTGACTTTCAGCGCGCCTATATCCCCTAAAAATTTCCAATGTAGTACTTGGGCAAAAAAGGTTGGAGCTCCCTGCTATACATCGTGGCCACCATGATTCACCATCCCTCGAACCGTTACAGCTAAAACTTTCAAAACCACGAGGTTGTTTTATAATCAAAGATCAGTATCAAATTATTAGTACAGGGCACAATAGATGAGAGTGTAGTTTAAGTTGTCGTAATGTTACGGGTTATGGTCCGCATATTCCTTCTAACCTAATTTTATAAGAGGGTTGCCTTTTATATTTCAGGATTTGGCAACCCTGGTGTTGTAATCTGGCAACTAACAGCTATATCGTAAAGTAGGACATTTTTGAGGTTATACGTACTCAGAACGTTTTGACATACGAGCGCTATTTGTGTTATTTACAGTAACTTAAAAGATTCATCTCGGCCCAAAAATGAAATTAAATAGTGAACATTTTCGTGCATTTATGTTTTACAACTTTCGACGTGGATTAACTCAGCAACAGTACATGGATGAACTTAATTCAATTTTTGGCGATGAAGCTCCATCAAGGACCAGTGTTTATCGATGATATGGTGAATTCAATCGTGGCCTTAGTTCACTCCAAGACGAATTTCGTGCAGGTCGTCCAACATCAGTTGTTGTTCCGAAAACCATTGATGCTGTGCGCGAACTGATAGTGCAAGATCGTCATGTGACCTATCGTGAGATTGAGACAACCTTAGGCATTAGTGGGACCAGCATACATTCACTATTGGGCTCGACTTTACTTTGACGCACGCAATAAAAATGGTCATGTGATATATCAATCGAAAGCCCTTGAGGAGCTGAGTCGATTCACACCTGAGTCGATTCACTCAGTTGGCGCATGCGCAAAACAAAAAGTTACGAATTATTTAATTTGCCATTATATGTCTATGGGGATCAAACATTAGATTTATAAGGTCAAAAAAACAATAGTAAATTGAACTGCAGACAATAGCTCAGTGGTTATATACCTCCCACTTCGTCTGCGACGGTGCGTATTTCCATACTATACCCGATCAGTACGCAGCCATAGGAAACTATTCAATTATACATTGTTTTGCTATTTTTAATTTTGTGACTACAATATATACAACAGTAATACACAAAAACTCTTGTATACTTTGTAGTGACTTAGGTAAATAGCTTGTTCCATAATATGATGGACTAATCGTTTATAGAACGGAATATGCGCCGTCTCGATGCCAATTCCAGTCTATACACGCACAGTTGCAGATCGCCATTTCGTCTCGATTTGTTTTATTTTTCTACTCTCTATTCTAAACATTGCATCATCTTCGTGCTCATCGGTTTTTGTGGCATACTTAATAGATAATTACAAATAAGTGAAATAGGTACATTATAGAAACTAATATTAATGTAAAAAATGATTACCAAAGACAGTTTAATACAGTTTTTACAAAGTGAATGTGGTGAAATCAAACAGCAACTTTTTGAATTTCATTCTTCTGAAAAATTTGAATTAATTGTTAAGTGTAAGTTGGGAGAACATAATGAAGACTATTCTGGATTTTGTAAGACATTCATTGAATATTTTTCTACTTTCTCAAACACGAATTGGATTGTATGTTCAACATTTCCAAAATTACAAAGACTTGCTTTTCGTAAAATATTTAAATGTCAGCACTCTGCTTTCAATAAGAAGTCACAACGAACGTCAGGGCCAGGGCCCAGCCGAGTACGATCCCGTGGTTGTAATGCGACTATAGACTTTAAGTTCAAGAAAGTTAACCGAAACACTTGCCGGTATGATGCAGATTTAAAAGAGGGCTATACAGTGCTGCTCAAAATTAATTATTCCCACTCTCATTTGATAAATGTAGCAGAGGCGTACAGCTATTTGCGGAGTACTGAAGAAACCGACGTTACTTTTCGGAAATATTTTGATTCTGGAATGAGTCCAGCAGCAGCAATGGCTTTACATGAAATGACCTTAATTGAGAAGTACGTTTATTTGGCAAATTCTCAGATTAACCCAAGTGAAAGACATGTATATTATCTTTATGAAAATTGGCGTAAATTCAAGTTTGGGGACAAGTCCGGCTTAAATATCGATGAAGTACTAGAACGCAAATTAACACAATTGCAAGGAAAAAATTACATTATGGAATGCAGAAAGAATCCAAAAATTATTGTAGTGATAAGCCCAATTATGCAAAGAATATATAACTCAGACTTTATAGAGGACATGCTCTTTATTGATACTACGTCGTCTTGCGATCAAAACAATACAGCCATAACATTTGTCTTTGCCTCAAGTAAAATAGGCGCTCTTCCAGTGGCGTGCGCTTTCCACACGTCGCAAGATGAACCCAATTATACTCTTGTGTTTTCAATGATTAAAGAAGCGTTTGAGAAGAAATATAATGAAAAAAAATGAATCCCTCTATTATAATGACCGACGACAGCGCCGCAGAACGAAATGCGTTAAAAACTATATTTCCAAATTCTCGACTTTTACTATGCTGCTTTCACGTGGCACAAGCGTTTTGGCGATGGCTCTCATCTGTAACACACCGAATTGATATATCAAAACGACAAAGTATAATGTCAAGATTTTCAAAATT
Organism: Ophraella communa; assembly: GCA_035357415.1. Lineage (NCBI taxonomy): Eukaryota > Metazoa > Arthropoda > Insecta > Coleoptera > Chrysomelidae > Ophraella > Ophraella communa. The sequence goes on along the minus strand of CM068985.1, from coordinate 15,284,970 downwards.
AATGTTTGCAAAAACTGATTCTGAAGCAGAAAAAATATTCGAAGAATTAATTTTAGACGACTACGTGAAATCCTGCACTAATTTGGTACAACACCTGAAAAAAATTTGGGAAAGAAAGATGGAGTGGTGCACAGCTTACAGGACAGACATTATGAGCAGAGGACACAATACAAACAATTACACAGAAGCTTCAATACGTATTTTTAAAGATGTTATTTTACAGAGATGCAAAGCGTTCAATGTTTGTGCTTTAATTGACTTTTTGTCTGAAATTTTTGAAAAGTATCAATACAGGCGACTCATGAAATTTGCGCATAGCCGCCAAACAAACAGTTCCGCTTACTTGAAGTTTTGTAACCGATCAAAGGACGTGACCAAGATTTCACGCATCAACTATATTGAATTTCTGGTAGAGTCTAGTTTAGATAAAAATCGCACATACGTCGTTGATATTTCAACAGCATGTTGCAACTGCGTTGATGGTCAAGGTGGTGCCTTCTGCAAGCATCAGTGTGCTGTTGAATTAAAATATGGATTAATTTTACAGACGTCTCCAAAAATATCTAGCGCAGATAGGGTAACTTGTGCAAAACTCGCCACCGATGATCCACTTCCTGATGAATTTTACCAAAGTATGGTGAACGACGATATTATCGTTGAAGAAAACGCTAACCTAATCCAAGATTCCGAGGCATCTGTAAACTTGGCCATTGACGACATTTGTACAACAACAGAACAGCCACCGAGTAATTTAATAAGCGAAGTTGATGATCCCGTTTTTACTGCTACTTACAATGAAGCACTGACCGAAATGAAAGAAAATTTCAACCAATTAAAAACTATTTTAGAAAAACATCCATCTTCGACAAATTTAAAAGCCATTTATATGTTCAATAATTCGCTTAAAAATGTAACGACAGACCAACAAGCCCAAAATTTTATATTCAATAATTTTAAAAAAGGACTATCCCGCAAGATACGTGTGCAGCCAACATCGGTATCAAGACGTACCGCCAATAACAAGGGAACGAAGAATAGAATACAAGCAGGTCGACCGTCAGCAGAAGCAACCACAGCAAAAAAAAGTAGAAAAAGGAGGCATGATCTTGCATTTAATGTTTCAAAAAATATTAATAATGCCCGTTAATTTTCGTTGTTCTCACTATTTTATTTTATAAAAATATGTTTGATAACCTATTCTTATTTATTAAATCAAATCCTACACTAATTAGTTTACACCAATCCTAAAATTTACACTAATTCTACAATTAAGTTTACCTTTAAAATTAATTTTTATCAGGTGTAAGCGACTCAGTATAGTTTGGAACCAGGACTTGGCGCGTGCATGTAACAAAGTATACTCGAATAGTACGCAAAATTCGTGTATATATTGTAATCACAGAATTAAAAAAAGCAGAACAATGTATACTTGAGCAGTTTTCTATGGCTGCGTACTAGTCGAGTATAGAGTGGAAATACGCTGCGACGGTCCGAGTTCGAGTGTCGGATAAGGAAAAAATTTATCTTACAGTTTGGATTTGAATTTAAGGTTAGGTTGGATAGGGTTAGGTTAGGTTGGGTTAGGTTAGGTTAGGTTAGGTTGGGTTAGGTTAGGTTGGGTTGGGTTAGGTTTGGTAGGGTTAGGTTTGGTAGGGTTAGGTTGGGTTAGGTTAGGTTAGGTTGGGTTATGTAAGGTTAGGTTAGGTTTGGTTAAGTTTGATTTTATTGTTTCTGTTGGGATTAGTGAATATACATTTAACGGATGTTTTAATCAAAGGTTAGGGCCGTTATTGAGTCTTTTTCGCATTCTCCATAGACTTATAATGGGAAATTAAAAAATTCATATTTTTTTTATTCTGCGCATGCGCCAACTATGAGGGGTGTCGATCGACTCAGCTCGTAGAGTACTATCGATTGGCATGTCCTATTATCATATCTATCGCGTGCGTTAAAGTAAAGCCCTACCCAATATTGCATAAATATTTGACAGTCAACAAAACTTGTTCGCGTTGGATCCCACACAATTTGTCAATCGCTCAAAAAAAGGCTCATGTCGATTGGTCGAAGGAAATGCTCAAAAATGCGATCGCGGTGCTTCGAAACACATCTATGACATCGTGACAGGTGATGAATCGTGGATTTACGCGTATGAGCCCAATCCAACAAAAGTTGTTTGCGCACGAGGCACTTCCAAGCAAATGGTCGCCTGTTTTTTCGGAAAAACTGGACATGGCGCAACCGTACCACTAGAACAACGCAGAACAGTCAATTCTGAGTGGTACACAACCATTTGTTTGTCAGTTGTCTTCCAAGAACTCAGGAAAACCATGCATGTTTTAGAGATACCGTAATCAGAGTGGCAAATGTGTTCGACAATAGGTTCAAACGCATGCAAAAGTGTATAGATCTTCATGGGGAATATTTTGAAAAACAATAAAGTGATTTTCAATGATTAATGTTTGTTTTTGTTCTCTAATCCCTAAACATAAAAGGCAACCCTCGTATAACTGACTTGTAGGAGTAGAGTATATATTTTGATATCAAATGAACAATTAACATTATTACAAGAAAAACACTTCAAAAAAGCAAATTAAACATATGTTACAACGAATTACAAGTTTACGTCTCTCATTGGTGGGGCTAAATAACAACTCGTTTTGTTTAATGTGGCTATAAACATTAATTTCATGAAATTAATTATAATATTGTTATCGAAATACAATGGATCGAATCGACCAACGAACAATAGTATTTAAACCTATTTCATCATAATTAGATAAAATTTTCGATTCCGGTTTATACTAACAGTAACGCTGATAACATAATTCATTCGGTACATTATTGCTCTTAAGATAAATTTAATTTGGCTTCAATTTCTTAATACATAGTAGTCTGTGCTGGGAAATAAGGGAGTAAATAGTGTTTTTACATACTAAGATACGTAGGCAAATAATTAACAATAGAAACTAATGAAAATATTTTAAAACAAAAATACAGTTTTATTATTATTTTTCCACTACTTTAAAACATAGTGTTGGTTCAAAAAATAAAAATACAGAGGTGCTATCAAATAATCTGATTCACAAAAGTTAAAGAAGTTTACAAATGTCATGATTACTTTAAAAGTTACAGAATTTTTCATTTGTACCTACCTTTACAACTTTTACTAGTTTTAAAAGTAAATTTTCTTTTTCAATAACGAGTTTGTTTGTTGTGTCAAATTATTGAAGTAGTCTTGATTCTTTCCATACAGATTACAGTATTTGTGAGTAGACTCATATTCGTAAACCTTATCAGCATAACCGCAGTAAGAACTTTACAATACCTACCTTAAGAGGGAGATAAACTATTCTTTTTTAATTCGAAAAAGGATATAGGATTATAAGATAATGGTCTTAAAAATGAACGGTTCATGAAAATAAAAGGTTCCATCTCTTCAAACAAAATAAAATCACTTTTAGCAGGTAATTCATACACCATTTCTTCTACAAACACCATTATACGTCCAAATTAAATTTTTTATAAGATGCATTAAAAATAAATGTGCCAGGACTGCCTCATTCCCATACTGGACATTGTTTCCGACGTTCCTCAGCAAGTTTTTTGGCGGACTCTGGTGCTAGTCCTACTACAATTAAAAGACACGGTGCATGGAAGCCCAGTACAATAGCAGAGGGTTAGATAGAAGACCAGCTACAAAGGAAACAGAACATTGTGGATAACATTGTTCTCTGCTACAAGCGTCACCAAAATGAATTCTGTTACATCTACCAATGAGACTGGCCATGGAGTTTCTTATCGTAATTGGAGTTTCACTAATTGTACGTTTAATTGAATAAACATTCCAGTCCATCTACAAATACAAATATTTTAGCACTAGTGCTAAAAATGACTTACTTTTAACATCAGTATCATAAAATGGCATTTTAGACACTGATAGCATGCGTGAAAAATTATACTTTAACTGATGTTTGTAGAAAAATATTTTTATTGTTCGGTTAACTATAATTTAGTCTTTTCACCTATGAGACTAGATCTGTAATGAAAGTCTTTCCACCTGCAGGCCATATAAAGAGGGCGTAATCATTGACAGTTTGGACAGAGTTTTTCTTTTCCGATTCTTCAAATTTTTGAAATTCTTTTTCGTACAAAGCTTTTGACGTTTATAATAGTAATTCGGCATCAGCTTTTAACGCTCTTGGATTTTTCCCTCTCCATTTCTTTTCCTAGTTATTCTAATACTGTGCTACTGCTGATCCCACAGGGTCCTATACCCCTTTATGGCATTTTGGTTTGAAATTCTTTATGGTGTCTTCATTCCATTCAGATTTACTATTCGACTTTGCTAAGAATTTTCTCACAAGTTGAATTTCTTTGGCATATCAACTTGGAAAATTTCCCAAGTTTGATGTAATTGAATTGATCGAGGCTTTTCTTTGATAATTATTCTGTATATTGTTCTCTTCCTTACATTTTCTAGCTGAATGTGCGGTGTCTGCATCTTCGAAGATGTTTCCTCGTAGTTCTCAGATTAGCTCCTCAAAACACTGTCTTATATTTCTTCATAAGCAACGACAAAATATCATTTATTTTACAATCCATTACTACATGAAGGTCCATCTTATTATGAACAGTAAACAACTAAAAGGTTGAATTAACTTCGTCAGATTGACAGTACATTTCATTAATGAACATCTTCATTTACCCACCAGATCCAAAGGATATATCCCAATTTGCGTTAAAAATTCACCTCCATTTTTTGCCTACTCGAAACGTTTGTAACTTTTGAATATACCAGATGAAAGAGAATTATTGTTTTTTCTACCTTTGTGCAAAATTTAATTCATGGACATCTTCATTTACCCACCAGATCCAAAGGATATATCCGAATTGAGTTAAAAATTCACTTAAATTCCATTTTTTTGCCTACTCGGATCGTTTGTAAGTAACTTTTGATTATACTATAGATGAAAGAAAATTGTTTTTTCTACCTTTGTGCAAAATTTCATTAATGGACATCTTCATTTACCCACTAGCTCCAAGGGAAGAATCAATAATATTTTTTGTTTACTATTAATTCAAAGATTTTCAATGTTTTTATTATTATTGTTTAAAATTTTTTTAACTTCCGACTTTTTTTAGTAATATATAAATATTAATACTAAGAATTATTAGTTTAAAGTTATATTTTAAATATTACGATAACTCCCTCGTAACCGGCGGACGGAATATGTAGCGGAGCAGAGTTGCCAAATCGATTTTACCGTTTTGGAGCCAGGAGCCCACTTCTCCCTCGTCCGATACTGTTAATTTCGTACAGTGTCAAATTTAAACAGTATACGCTTATGTTCGAACGCCAATAACACCGATTTTTATATAACTATTTTTCTATATTTATAATTATTAGGAAATTTCCGCTTAATTAGCTAAAGTTTATGAGTTTGTACCTAATGTTCAAGGAATGTCAGTTTAAATATTCCTAGTTTAAAGTGCGTCACTTGGCTAATCATAAATAATAAACATTACAAAACGACTTCCATAAATTTTATGTGAGTTAACGATACTGTTTACATAAATTATTGGGCCATTTTAAATGTTCAAGGAACCGGAAAATAATTAAAACCATTTAAGTTTTTTAATTATTGATTAAAGTTATCTAAACTTCTAAACTCAAATTTTTACTCAATTTTTTGAGAAAAGGACATAACTTTTAACTCGCATTTATGTCGAATGAAAATCTTAAATTGAGTTGTCGGTTGGTTTGTATGGATTACTGTATTTATTAGCATCAGGTAAATTAGATTTAAAATAGCCCAACTGCACTGACAAAACTGTAAGATTGGCTACAAACGATTTATAAAATTGAAATTAGATAGATAATGTGTTCTAAGGGTAATACTCTTACTATATAGGGCTGGTATTTTCAAACTCATGCAAATCAAACTCGTATGCGAAATCATCAAACGAACTAAGCAAAACCTTATTTTCACTTATATCACAAGACCTTAAATTATTTCCTGGAATAATTTAAGCTTGAGTGGTATTCGGTAAGAAAATTTTACACTATAATTTGGAAAAAAATTAATCCAATCTGACAGCTGTCTCAAAGCGTAATAATTACTAGTTAAAACGTCTGTACCATAGAGAAATATAATATACTCTCGTCACAAAAAGTATCCGATAAGTGATTTTTCTACGCCCTTACTATAATAATACACTTATATGCTCATAATCCGTTTCATAATGATATTCATTATAACACTAGTGTTATAATGATTTTCATTAAGATACTGAACAATAGACTAGTTTAGTGATTTTTTTATATTTGCATCTTATAAAATAGGTTTTTAGTGCATCAACTGTACAAATAAAATTTTTATAAAATTAATTCTCTAGCCATAATCGGCTTTTGAAATTTAAACTTAATGGTTACATACGTCATAAGTGGTAAGTGACGTGTTTCAATGAGATTGGTAGAAAATTTGCGATGTTGTCGATATGCTTTAATATTAACCAATAAACTTATCTCTCTCTCTTATTTGTTGTAAAAAGAGATAAACATATCGATATTTTTATTCTCTGATTGGCACTTTATCAAATAAGGAGTAAAACACTAAACGAAATATTCTGTCATTTTCGTTGGTTTAATTTGTTGTTTGGTTGTGTTTGGTTTATTGTTTGAGTTATTTTTTTAATTTAACAAGTAATTTTAACGTGTTATCAAAAATGTTTTCTGGATTTACCAAAGCAGATTCTAGAACTACCACTAGTAGATTTTCAAATGGTCATGGATTTTTTTTTTCTTCAAATACTCAACATTATAGTACCGAAATAAGAAATGTTAAAACAGATATATAAGATAAGATATATTTTTTTCAAAATTAATGGAGTTAACTCTTATTGAAAAGAAATATTAATAAATATATTTAAGAATAATTTAATTCATTATGTATTTTATATATATTTTTCTGATTTATTATTTATAACCAATATTACAAAAACATTTTGTACAAGTGTTTTTGGCAAAAAACAACCAATATTAAAATACTTAATATGTATCTTTTAGAACATCTAAAGAAAAATATGGAGACAATGCAGTAAGTTTTGTGTAATTGAAAAGAGAAGGGTCCATTTGTACTGTTAAGGCTAAAATAACTCCTGAACACAAAATACATAAAAAGTTATACAACGTTGAAGTCGTTATTAATGAAGTTGAGGAGCATACCACCTATATTTTACATATTTTAAGTAGGTATCAGGTAGGCGTCTCTCAAAAAGTGTTTGACAGTTCTAACTTATATCCCAAATTCATTAAATTTTCCTAAACAGCTAAGCCAAGAGCTCTAGTCTCCTTGAACTATACTTTAAAAATTAATTATTATCAAAATGTCTGATATCAGCGATATAGAAGAATTATCATCGACTCCTCCACATATATCGGAGAAAGCAGAAAATGCAGTACAAAATATTTTGCCTCAAAAATCTAAGAAAGTGTACGAAAAATTATATCAACGGTTTATGGACTGGAGAAGTACAAATAATGTTTCGATATTTTCCGAAAATGTTTTGATGGAATTGATAGAAACTATGAAATCATCTAGTGCATGGACACATTATTCAATAATAACATCGTTGGTAAATATTAACCATAATATAGACATTTCTAAATATAAAAAACTACAAGCTTTATTAAAGCGACAGTACAAGGATATGTTGGAAAAAAATCAAAACTATTTTCACCTGAACAAATAAACACGTTTATCGACGAAGCACCCGATGAACAGTTTTTATTTGTAAAGTAAGTATTCACCTAACCTTGGAATAATGGGAGCCTGTCGAAGGCATGAATTACATGGCCTAAAATGTGAAAATGTCAAAGATATAAATAGAATCTTAATTGTTAACGTTGTGGTAAAAACTAAAACCAAAGTACAACGAACATTTACAATTACGGGAAAATACTACGAAATTAGTAAAAAATATATGAATCTACGACCGAAAATTTGCCCCACCCCATCTTTTTTCGTTAATTACATTGATGGAAAATGCACGATTCAAAACATTGGTATTAATAAATTTGGTAATTTAGGGAAGCAAATAGCAACATATTTAAATCTGCCCGATCCGAATTTATATACAGGGCATTGTTTTCGAAGAACATCTGCAACCATATTAGTTGGTGCCGGTGGTGATATTACTACATTAAAACGTCATGGTGCCTGGAAATCAAATTCAGTGGCGGAAGGCTACATTGAAAATTCGGTTCAGAATAAAATCAGCATTTCCAATACAATATTGAACTCTATTGAGAGTAGCAATAATGAAATAAATGTAAATATTCCTTCCATTTCCAGATCAGTGGGACCTGGAATAAACTTTTCAAAATGCACAATAAATAATCTTAATATCTTCAAGAAATCAGATTAATTACAATTATTATTATGTTGAATATAAATATAAATAGAATGTTTATAGTTTTCCTACATCTATGGTAATACACCTCAGGTAATACCATTAATTACAATTTTGTAGAATTTTTTATAGAAATACGTGTAATTACTGTTATTATGTTCATTACAAATATAAATATAATATTTTTAATATACTATTATGAATAAAGTTTTTATTATTCTCTTTTCATTTTTTTGGGAAATTTGGAATTGTTTCGAAGTAGGTAATTTATTTAATTAAAATTAAAAATCAAAAAATAATGGGCAAAAATAATAAAAATAACAATTATTCTAGAAAAATCAAATAATACAAAGAAACAAAACAAATTTAAACGATAAATTTAATATTTTAGTATCTGGTATTGCCACTTCTGGCTCTAATAACATCTCTCATTCTCATTCTTATCAGGGGGGTTAGTTTTGAAATATTTCACCAATGAAATTATAGTATATTACATAACGAGTGTGGAAAGTGAAGTATTACGCACAAGTGAAGTTTAGCACGAGCCGCGTAGTGGCGAGTGCGGAAACGTAACGAGTGCAAGAAATACACTTTCCAACGCGTTGTGTAAACGATTTTTCCTACGACCCCAATATTTCTTATTATAATAAATATTTTAAATTTATTTATAAAATTTATTTTAATTGTTAGTCATGTTAAAAATTAGGATGTAAACGAGTTTATATATTGCATGGAAATATAATTAATTAAAATCAAATAACCCCCTTTCTCAGGAATTCACATCAAAATTCTTTATTAGATAAATGACATTTTATTTTTTTTGTGGTCTCTATAAAAATTAAATGTAAAATGGTCAATTGGTGAAATTAATTGAAAAGTAATGTAATAATAATTGACGCAAAGATAATTGTAAACAGAAACACAAACATAACTTCAAAAATCCACATTCGACACATGCACGGAACATGAACCAATATAAAAAAGAAGAATAAACTGTTCTTCTTTCTAAAAGTGTTTTTATAAAAATAATAATACTGAATAAAAATATGTTTATTTTTTAAAAATTTAAAACCCTATAAGAAACTTTTTTCTTTATTCTTACTTTATACAGAAAAATTTGTATTGGCAATTACAATACAATATTTGACACAAGGAAGATTTAAAAAAAAATTAAATGGTCCTTGCTTTGTCATTCATGTGTTTACTATTGATAAATTTGACGTAAATGTCACAGATCATAGAACTATATTTTTTTTACTTTTCAATACGTGTATTGATATTAGCTACTTTCTTAAGTACAAATAAGTGTGCAAACTAGCACTTTCATATGTGGTCGTAGGAAAAATATATTTCGATGAACTCTAGTTTTGAAATAATTTCTTACGTGAAATATATTTCGAATTCGAAATAATTTCACGACATTGATTCGAATGCTATTTAACTGGTGAAATCAAATGAAATTTTATTTTGTTAAAAGAATTTTTTTTGTTCCCCTAGTTATTATTATCAAAAAATACCCCTAGATATTCTTTATTATTATTATTAAAAAAAATTGTGAGTGTATTTTGGTGAAAAACTTTTTATATATTGTAAACACTAGGTATGGCAAATTTAGAAGAACTTTACCAAGTAATGTTAATAAAGTTGTCGAGATTATAGAGAATGATTTGTTAACACCAGGAACAGTACTTCACCATTTTAGGCAAGATCCGTTTAATTTAAGTGACTCACAGTTCATAAAAATTTATAGACTTAATAAAGAAGCAGTGAGAGATTTAATAAGAATGTTGGAACCTCATTTGATAGCTCCTACAAGAGTGTCAGAGTACCTACTGTCAAAAACTGGGAATCTTAGAAAAATATATAAATATACTTAAATTAATTTTAGGTACTGACAGCTCTTACATTCTTTGGTAGCAGTGGCGTAAATAGGAATGACATGTGGGGGGTGATAGGGGTTTGGGATTTTATGAAAATATATTTGCTAAATAGTGGTTTTTGATGCTTTTTGTACGTCAGCAAAATTTTTGTGTTTTAATTATGCCAGGCCAGACATATTTGGGTTATTCCTGTATTTTAGATAAAATAGTTGATTTTGTGTAAACGTTTAGTAAAATTGAAATTTTGGCCAACGAAACATATTTTGTAATATCCACCCGATAGTGGCATTGTTTCCCTCCAGCCGGTATTTACGCGACCACTGTTTTACTTCTCACATGTGTGTGTTAGTATGGAGCGTTTTCGTACAAAAAGAAATCCCGCTAGCTGCACAAACAACATTCTTGGACTATAAAACTGTGAATAAACTTAAAAAATGCATTAAAACTCACATCAAAACTCAAGTAGCACATGTTCATTTAGCAACAATATTTCGCAACAGTTTTTGGTTGGAGTTTTTTACCACGAATTTATTAAAAGGTTTTTAAACATGACATCAAAAATAATGATAACAAATGTTGTAGGGTACTCAATAGTCGGTAACCACTGACTATATCCCTTTTTTTGTTTTTTAATATGAAATTCGCTTTTGTTACGCAGGACTCCTTCTGCGTACGGGCTTTTTTTTAGTCTTTGGGGGGTGATAGATCACCCTGATCACCCCCCGTATTTACGCCACTGTTTGGTAGTGGTAGTTACCAAGTAGATATTGGACTGAATTTATATTCATCAATGTTCCAACGCAGTGTTAGCAATTGTGTAAGAGAAGTCACTGATGCTTTAAATCTTCCTTGTATAGCCAATAGGTACATACACTTCCCTAGAAATTATAATGAATTGGCAGTTAAACGGAGAGAGTATATAATTTGACTACTTGGTTATTGCTATAATTAAATTATATTTTTTATAGGTTTTTTGACCATTTTCGTATTCCATGTGTTGGTGTAATAGATTGCACCCATATAGCCATTGTTCCCCCTAGCACCTCTATATTCAAAAAGTATCATTCGAGTAACTGCCAGTTGAGAAGATTGTACAGTATCTAATTGGTAAACCATTTCAAATACAAGAAAAAACGTTCTTCAGATTTGTGATGCAAATCTTAAAATAATGAACATTAACGCAAGATTTCCTGGGCGAACACATATGATGCCTATATTTGGAGACACAGCAATGTAAAAAATGTATTAGATCAAATGCATCGTGGCGCCAATAGAGACAAATCTTTCTTTTTAATTGGTTTGTATTTACAGTAAATTAATTGTTCTAACAATTTAACATTTCCTTGTTGTGTATTGTATATTCACATACATATTTTATTTAAGATCACTTATGTAATCCAAATCCAAATTTTCCCATTCTTCTATTAAAACATTTTCCAGCTCATCAAGGTTGCCTGACGTATATAACAACTCGTAATTTCTTATACGTCTGTCCAGGTAGTCCCAAACATGTTCAATTAGGTTTAGGTCTGGACTAACTGCTGGCCTAACTAAAACTTGGATACCAACTTCTTGAAGGTATTCCATTGTTATTCTGGCAACGTGCGGGCGAGCGTTATCTTGCATTCGAATAAAATTCTCTCCAATGATTGGAACTAATGACACTACATTTTTCTCAAGAACCTCCCTTATATACCGATCAGCTATCAGTGATCCCCTACGAAACACAATCAACTCAATCAACCATCAATATTGGACTTGGTTTTTACGAATGACGATCAATTATTAACTAGCCCTGTTATAACCTCACCAGTGGGGAACTCGGATCACACAGTTATAACAACCCACATTCAATTTAATCTGGAACACGTTAATTTTACTGAGAATACTGTTACTCTTCAAATAGTTGATTTTGTTAATCTTAATCGTCAGTTATGTAGTGTTAACTGGGCTGAGATCTTACAAAACCAAGACAATCTGGATGAAGTTTGGCATACTTTCACAGGAGTTATTGATATTTATAAGAAACAAAATACGTCACAACGATCTGATTATAGAAATAAGGTAAAGCCATGGATTAACAGTGAAATGATCAGTCTAATCAGGCATAAACAAAAGTTGTGGCGAAAATTTAGACGTACAAATAGGTCACATGACTTGCAAATACATAAAAATTTCACTAAAGAAGTAAAAAAATATTTAAGTGAATCTAGAGCTGCTTATGAAGAATCGATAGCAAATTGTAACAACTCTAAGAAGTTCAGAACAATAAACAACTAAAAGGTTCCAAGATTTATTTGTTCATTAACTACTTTATATTGTTGATCTGCTAGATGTCTTTTGAATTCAAGTTCTTCGAGGAAATCTAAATTTTGTTTTTTATCACAGGTGTGTAATATTTGAATGTTATTGGTGTGTATGAGTGAGTGAGTTGTAAAGATCAGCAGAATATAGTTTTTTCCTGGTTTTTCTGTATCATTGCACAGTTATACTGATCTTAGAGTGAAAGTTAATTCAACCTTTTAGTTGTTTATTGTTCTGAATAAGATGAACTTTCACACAGTAAGGATTAGTACCATAAATTTCATTAACTCTAAGAAGCTTTATAAATACATCCGATCTTCTTTATCGTCCAAGGTCGCAGTTCCGGTTTAAAAAAAAATGATGGAACACTTTGCCATACCACTTTTGAAGTGGATAATATCCTTGCTAGCACTTTTTCTAGTATTTTTACCCCTGAAACCTCTCAAAATCAACTTCCAGATATTCATCATATAAGAGTTGTTAATGCACTTAATAATATCGAGTTTTCCACTGATATTGTTAAACATCATTTACTTAAATTAAAAAATAACTCATCTCCTGGATTGGATCAAATTACACCATTACTTTTGAAAAACTGTTCTGAACCTCTCGCTTTTCCATTATCACTAATAATGACTTTATATCTTTTAACTCTCATATATTACCACGAATCTGGAAAACCGCTGTAGTTACACCCATATTCAAGAAAGGCAATAAGCTTGATCCGAATAATTATCGTCCGATCAGTCTAACTCTCCCATCATATGTTAAGTAATGGAATCTATTATTACCAAATCTATTTCGAAATTTCTTCTTGAGCAATCAATTATTCCTCAACAACAACATGGTTTTGTACAAGGTCGGTCAACATTGACTAATCTTGTCTGGTGTGTTAACGAATGGTCTGCAGCTTTGGATGGGAAGCATCCTGTTGATGTCATTTACTTGGAGTTTGCTAAAGCATTTGATCGAGTACCAATCAATCTACTGCTATATAAACTGGAACACTTTGGCATCCGTGGAAATCTTTTAGAATGGATTAGCGCTTTTCTGACCGATAGAAAGTTTTGTGTTAGAGCGGGAAACTCGTTATCATCCGAACGAGAAATGTTAAGTGGTGTACCACAGGGATCCGTGTTGGGTTCACTGCTATTTGTACTGTACGCGAGTGATCTTCAATTCCATATTAAATCTAAGTATGCTTTTTACGCAGATGATACCAAAGTATTTTCAAATCCGCTTTCAAATCATGTCATTCTTCAAGATGATTTAAACTCGATGTTCAAATGGTGCACAGATTGGTTGCTACCTCTTAACACAGATAAATGTGTTGTATTGCATCTGGGAAAACATAATCCGCGTCTTTCTTACTTTATCGACGGTCAACTTCTTGACAAAGTTAATTCTTATAACGATCTCGGTATTACAATTACGGAAAGTCTCAGATGGTCGAAATATATATCAAACATAATAAGAAAGGTTATCAGTAAGATTTACCTCCTTCGTAAAGTTTTCGCGAAAATGTCGTTCCGAACTTCCATTTGTTTATATAAAACGTACGTAAAACGTACATAGAATATGGTGGTCCTGTGTGGTGCCCAGACTTAGTTCGCGACAGAGATGCATTGGAAAATATTCAGCGTAAAGCTACAAGGCTATCCTACCATCAAAGGAGACCGAATTATTCTCAGAGATTGGCTATAGCTGGATTATCCACCTTTGAAGATCGTCGACTCCGTGGTGATCTTATAATCACGTTCAGAATTTTAAGATTCAACTTCGGCAACTTAAAACATTTGTTTAAGCTGAACAGTGATGAAAGACTTCGGGGGCATGCGTTCAAATTAAAAAAACAGTCTTTTTCAGTGAAAACACGTCAACATTTTCTGTGCAACCGCGTTTTCGATGTATGGAACAATTTATCCACTGAGATTATAACGTCTCAGTCCTTAAATATATTTAAAAACAGACTGGACAGATATTTGTTTTCTCACTGACATCTATTTTATGTACTTTCTTTCTGGATACTGCATCTCGATTGTACTATTGCAGAATTTACTTAATTATTGTACCTCATTTTATCTTTACTTTTTTTTTATTAATGTATTAGTATTAATTTTGTCATAATGGGCTTATGGGTTTTCCAACCCCAGCCCATATTTATTTGTAATAATAATAATAACTCCCTGTGACCTTCAAAACAGATGCCTCCCCATACCATAATCGAACCAGCTCTATAATTTCTGGCTGCTCTTATGTTACACTGAGCAAATCGCTCACCTGCGCGTCTATAAACTGGAATACGTCTATCGGATCCAAAAAGTAAAAATCTTGATTCATTTGTAAAAAGAATATTAGCCCAATCGTTAATGTCCCAATTAACATGTTCTCTTGCGAACCTTAAACGTGCTACACGGTGTACTCTGGTTAACAATGGAGCAGTAACAGACATTCTGGGTCTGATTCCAAAATTTCTTAATCTGTTTCTAACCGCATTGATAGATACTCCAGAGAAAACATTTTGCAGTTGCCTGGCTGTAACATGACGAGTTCGCAAAGTCTGAATTCTTAAATAACGGTCATCTGCAGGATTAGTACACCTGAGACGTTCTGGAACTAGTTTTCTATTGTAACTTCCAGTTTCTCTAAACCTTATTAAGACTCTAGAAACGCTGGATTGGTTGATTCCTATGACTTCAGCAACATATTGCTGAGATCGTCCATCTACAACTAAAGCCACGATTTCAGCTGCTTGTTCTGGGGTTAAATTACTCATTTTTACTTAAAATGTTTCTAGACACTTCCAAATGAAAAATTAAACAAACGTACTGCACACAACAAATTTTAAAATATACAAATAGGATTTATCAAAATTTATTCATTTTTTGTTTTTCAACAAAAAGGCAATTTAAACTGAATATTTTGGGCTTTTATACATCTAAAAGGCACCATACACTCATATTAAAATATTCTGTAAAATTATTTTACACCATACTTCAATTTTTAAAATTATGCCATACTTTATGTGACGAGTATATTTTTATTTGTCTATGGTCTGTACGTTGAGGTTTCAGCTGTCAAAAATTTCCAATATCGAGGCCCCACGAAAAAATTTTGGGAAATTTTTTTAGTGGCCATGGTAACTAGACAAAATTAAAGCATCTTATTGGCTAAAAAGTAGTGGCGTGAAACTTTCAAACAAAATTTTCGAATGATTTTTTTCTCGTATGCGATTAATTTTGCCCTGCCACACCCTACTTCCGGGCGTGCTTCGAAAAATTCAATCATAATGTTCTTTTGCCCCTTCGTCATATGTTTTTTTGACATGATCTGAGACTGATACAAAATAATAACAGTAGCTAAGGAGAGAAGCATGTAAAGTTCCAAGATAACACTGAAAAGTAGAAAATTTTTTCTACCTGCACCCAAAGTAAGGAAACTTAATAGTTTCTATACCAAACTTGACCGTTTTCTATGAAAAAAACAACTACTTCCTGGGCTATATGCCCCAACGGTCAAGCTTGGTATAGAAACATATCTGTTATCAAAGCACTACAAAATGTTTACATGCACAATGTAAGTACTTCTACCTTATAACTAATATTTAGAGCCGTTACACATGGGACGGATGGTCCGTCCTGATGATCAGTCTTGATGGTACGCAACGCAAAACGGATGCCTTTCACATGTTGCGTATGAAACAGTTTGAAATATGTATCTGAAGCAAGCAGAACGACGCGCTGTTGCCACTTTGTGCATTAAGCGATTATTAGAGCGAAGAACAAAAAGGAAATTTTTATATCTACTTACCGGCTTCCCATTGTTTGACTTCTGTCATATTATCATAGTTCTGTACTACCACAGCGGCCACAGCCGCAAATGCCTTATTTTTCTTGTCCCGTTCTTTGTAGTGCTCATTTGAGCTTTTTCTTCTATAAGACTTATAAGCAGTTCTGTATCTATCTCGGTTTTCGCCATCGTGCTTTAAACAATAGTGAAAGTACAACGGTGTATTCAATTGTGATTTTGTACGCAACGGACCATCAGGATACGTGTGTAAAATCCCATAATATGAACAATAGCTCGTCCTGATGCGTACCATACGCTGTGCGCACGGGCTCGACGTAGGCTCCGGCGTACGACACTACGAACTGACGGTACGCTGTACATGTGAAATGTCGTATTTAATATAATGGCCCTCGCGGATGATCAGGACGGACCATCCGTCCCATGTGTAACGGCTCTTAAACATTTAACTACTTACATTACATAATTGTTTATTAAAAATATGAATTAAATGAATAGTTTTAATTATATTCTTTTGGTTTTAGATTCTGACTTTAACTTCCAGAGAAAGCTATATGAATTGGGACTTGCTTGATTGTTATGAAAGAGTATTACAGAATTCTATCCAAGATAAAATCGTTAAATAAATTCGTTCTATATTTGAATGTTTAACATTTAAGATTACTATACCAAATATTTTAAATGAAATAAAGAAAAGTGGCTGATATATTCATGAGAATTATTCTAATATCCTTTTATATATTAGGTAAGTTTTACATTATATTGAGCTCCTATTCATCTCACAACATAATATTATAGGATCCTAACTATTTTTTAATGAAAGCTACTGGTATTTACTGTTAATTGCTTACATACGATATAATCTCGGACAACTCACTATCCAGTCGTTAGTTAGGTGTAAAGAATAGTTAAAATTCTTTTTCTTTTATGGGATTTAAATTATTTTAAGCTGACAATACAGAACAACAGGTAGTCAAACATTTTAAAATTATATCTATCAGCTGCAAGAGATTATTATGAAGTATTCATTTAAATGGTAGTTTAATTTTGGTAAAATCCCAGCGACATTAATTTGTTTTTGTTTTGTTATAGAAAACGTAAAGTCTAAGATTACATTTCAAGTATTTCAGTCCAAAATTGATAACAGAATCTGGTGAACGAAAATGTGCCCAACATAGCATTTTTTCCGAACCGAAAATTTGTCCTTTTCATAGCTATAAGCCATATTTTTAGTGAAATACCATTTTTTGAAAAACTAAAATACAAATAACTATAGACAGATATATTTCTGAGAGAATAAATCGTAAATGGGATTTTATTACTCATATTTTAGTTAAATAACAGTACCTATAGTTACCCATGTATGGAAATAATTTTGTTTTTGTCAAATCTATTTGTAGGCTAAGCTAAACATGAAGTTATTATTTTAAAAGTCTTTCATATTTATTTTATAAATTAATTAATTAACTAACACTTTATGTTTAAACCTTATTAAACAGGCACATGCAATACATTATTTTCAGTCAGCTGTTTCAATTCGTTGCATATCACTCATGTTTTGCTTCAATTGCTCTATCTAGTAACTACTACTAATTTATTAAACAGTTCTAATAAGTACTTCAAATTAAAAATAAGGAGTAGTTTTATATGCTAGCAAGAATACGAGTATTGGAGTATTGGAGTACACACAATTTAGTGTTTTAAAATGTAACATTGGTTAAATAATTCATTTTGTAATTTTTCGCAGTAGGCAAGGCCACAACCTTACCAACCATTAGTCAGAATTTGAACCTAACGACAACATCGAAACGAACTTGAATAATGTATTGTTAATTATTATGAGATTATGAGCCATTAGTATTGGTTATATCTCAAATTAAAAAAAGGTTATTTGAAATGTAAAAAAAAACTAGTAGTGAACAAAACTAAAACTTTGTGCTGTAATAACATTAAGTCCAAATTCCAATTACTTAATTGTGTGTTAATGTTTTAATTATACCCTAATAATAAATAATTGAATTCACGATAAAGGTGTTCACCTAATATTTCATTTTCTTTGGTATCACTTACTTTGGAACTATCAACGGATCCGTGACTGAGTGTTTTCTTATGGTGGGGATGGAATGGTTGCTGCTGCTGTTGTTGTTGTTCTCTTGGTCTAGAAGGTGATGCACTTCTGCTAGACGTTTTACTTCCAATCTGTTGAGAACTTACATGCAGACTGTCCATCGCACCTAACCTATAAAATAGAAGTAATATTTTACTACGTTACTTAAAATAGCACTTTTGTTTAGAACATAGAACAATGGGATGAGTCAGTGGTCAAATTTCCAAAGAGATTAGATTATTTACTCTTAAGTGAATATTACCTAATTGAACTTTCTTCGCAGTCCTACGACGTAGAATACATTATTTTAATAATTAAGAATCTGCTTCTGACATTAGATAGGTTAGGTGTAATAAACCTTAATTTGTTTTTAACAAAGTCGGATAAAACTACGAAACATAATTAGGTATCACAGAAAATATCATTTCACTATTATTTAAAACCATTAAAAGTTATGAAAGCTTCGTACCACATTCGGTATATTTCGGATAGTTTATGTAATGTTTGTGACCTTTACACAGTTTACTTGATACTGTAAAAAACAAAGAAACAATTTTATGAGAAAGTTCACTGCCATCTAATTGCATTGTGTGTATATTAAAAATAAAATGTAAACAATACATCATTCTCTTTAAAAAAAAATAAATACAGTTGTATCAATTACATTATTGTTGTGTAAGTAGACTAACCACCAGATTTTAATATTTAGCATTTTGATATGGTATATTGCCGTTCAGCCTTAGCACCCCTTTAAAAATTATTTAAAAAGGGTCAAAGCTTGAAATTTATTTGGCTAGCTCATAAGACAGATAAAA
This sequence comes from Ophraella communa, assembly GCA_035357415.1. Classification (NCBI taxonomy): domain Eukaryota; kingdom Metazoa; phylum Arthropoda; class Insecta; order Coleoptera; family Chrysomelidae; genus Ophraella; species Ophraella communa. Next base: position 15,265,645 of record CM068985.1, on the reverse strand, counting down.
GAAACAAAGTTCCAACAAATCAAGCACTATAATCTTTTATTATAGTTACGATGTCCACAATTATATATGGAAGACAAGATATAAAATAATAGTTAAATAACGATTCCCTTGTAGTACTATAAGGTTTACAACACAGTAAGTATTAATCTTATTATTGTATTTTATTAATTAGTAAAATAATCTCATGTTATTTACTTATTTAAAAAAAACAAATCTAACTATGAAATATGTAGAAATTTTTAAAGATAGATTTTCTTTTTGTAGTTTAACTGGTATGGTGGTCTCTTCTGGGAAGTAATTGAACAAGATGTAATCCAAATAAAAATAAAAACGATCTTACTTGAAGAGTCGAAATTCCGAAGGTTGCAGATACTTATTTGGTAAGTCTTTCAAATGGTTTTCACTTGTCTTTCTTTGATTAATGGTAAATAATTCCTTTCTATTGTTTCACGTGGAGATGTAGATGCAGTTAAAGGTATTAGCAAGACAGAATCACAGCTACAGAGTGAACTATGCAGAAAGATAAGGCTGCAGGTACAGTTTGATGCACTCCTACATGTACATGTATAAAAATAATATTGAAATCACTCTACACTTAGAGTAAACCAAAAAGAAAAAGCCTAAAATAGCAGAAATTATACTTAACTTAGAAGTTAAAGGAGTTAAAGCAGACTTACCGATGTTGGTGGCTTATATAAGACTTTACATAAAAATCCCCCACAGGGTTTACAACACTTATTGCAATATTTATGTAATATAGTCTTATTATTTGTTAAAGTGGGATTTTCTGTTTGTTTTAGACCAGTTTTAAATCCGTAAAATACGAAAAATTAAATTAAAGCCATGTGCTTCAAAAAGGTCAAATTAACAAAAAAAAGCAAAGATAATAGGTTTGTTCCAACCAAGCAAAGAACCGTTCTAAAACGGTAATATTACCACTCACGAAACCAAATTAGTGCACTGCGCAACTCAATACACCACTGCGCACAAAAATTACTATTTTAGAACAGTTCTCTACTTGGTTGGACCAATGTCACCAAAAAAAAGTAAGTCTATAAATTGATAATTTGGTAGTTATATTATTTTTAAATTTAGTTTATTTATTTTTAAGAAGATGGTCAAATAATACGTCCTTGAATACAGAAAGAGTTCTGAACACAGAATTCTACTCTATTACTGTGGTTCTGATTTATGATTGACAATTGAATTGTGAATGTTACCATCAACTAAATAAAGAGGTTATTGTTTATGTTTGTGTATTAAATTTATTAATCGTGTTTACCTGGTGTTATACCTTCGAAAAATAGGAGTTTTATAAAGAAAATCTGCATTTTAACTTTGGTAAGTTCCTAACATTATTGAAATTAATGAAATGAAATCAACCCGTAACAGGTACCAGTAGAGGAAAATCGAAACATTTTTGACACGTGGAAAAGATGGAGTTGCTTCGGTGTTCTATGCCCGGAATCGTAGGCCAAGGTGAAGTTCGTATTCATAGCTGAAATTGGAAAGAAGAAGTAAACTTAACCCAAAGACAGGCGTCTCATTAGCAAACCCATACATGACAACCAACTGTAGCGGCAGATCAATTGAGGCTGCCCTTTTAAAACTTGTAGATAAGGTCGGAAAGGACTTGGATGGAAACACATAGCACTAGCTGCCTATGTTGAAGGAGAGTTAGATAATACTCCTACCGAAACACTATTGAGAGGACTCCTCAATAAGGAGATAGGTCCCAAATCCCAATTCAGATTTGATGGTAAAGGTAAAGGCGAGATTTTTGAAAGACACCCTATCTCGTCTCGTGTGAACTAAATGTGCGGTAGCCCATCTGCGAAATAAATAAATAATAAATAATAAAGAAAGCAATCTATCTAAAAAAAAGAGACTGAAAATAAATTCTGGTTAATGATGGTTATTATTCACGAGGTGAAGTTTACGGAAGTTTTAACAGTTTTTTAGTGCGGCAGCTGTTTACCGATGGGTGTACATTTATTTTTTATGATAATCCTTTTATAAAAAGGGCAGAATTTATTTAGATATATAGTTTTTTTTATTTTTAAAATAAAACATGTGAAAAATTGTTAAAAAAATATTATAAAATATGTACACATTTGTTGATTCATTCCGGTATTACAACAGAAGTCTTCTGTTCTTCTTCATCTAGAGATTATCATTTTATACGAGGGTTGCCTTTTATATTTCAGGATTTGGCAACCCTGGTGTTGTAATCTGGCAACTGACAGCTCTATCGTAAAGTTGGACATTTTTGAGGTCACACGTACTCAGACGTTTTGACATATGAGCGCTATTTGTGTTGTTAAGAGTAACTTAAAAGATTCATCTCGGCCCAAGAATGGATTAAAATTTTCGTGCGATTTTTTTTACAACTTTCGGCGTAATTAACTCAGCAACAGTGCATGGATAAACTTAATTCAACTTTTGCCGATGAAGCTCCATCAAGGACCACTGTTTATCGATGATATGGTGAATTCAATCGTGGCCGTAGTTCACTCCAAGACGAATTTCGTGTAGGTCATCCAACATCAGTTCTTGTTCCGAAAACCATTGATGAGATTGAGACAACCTCATAATCAAAAGCTTACATTAAAGCTAGACTCACATTTAAGCTATATATTTTCGGTTTTCTACCCAATTTTAGTCCATTTAAGACTTTCACTCTATCTTTGATATGGATAATAAGAATTTTTCATTCTCAATGTGGTCCTTTACAAAAAAGATCTATTTTGTTTTCTAATGAACTTAAGTTCTTCAAATTTTATTAACAATGCCATATTTAGTCTGCAATGTCTTTTGTCTTTTTTTACATAGTTTCCCTTAGATCCTAACATTTTAAATGTTGATGTCACGCGCCGCCCGTTTTTTATGCCATTTTCAACATTAATTTAGACCTATAAATAATTGAGCTACAATTCAGGGAGTTGGGACTTTTTTATTATTAACCAATGGGCACAAGCCGTCTCTGCTTATCTGTACGTAATGTAGATTCATTTATACCGTCAAATACAGGACATGGATGTATGCAATCCGTCACTGGAATTTTATAGTATTCCAATGTATAGTTTAGAAATTATGACAAAACAAAGGTTTTTATTTCGAAACTTTAGAGGTCTATAACTCGGAAACGATGGCTCGTATGACAAAAATTTATTTGAACTTGTAACATTATTTTGACCTCTTCTATTTGCTCCCGAATTTTTGGCATTAAGTTCCGGACACCCTGTATATGTCCAAACGTTTGGAATATTTAGAAATAATAAATCTACGCCTATGGTTTTTTAAAAACTCTTGTTGATATTTATTTTAAAGCGTTTTTAAATCAAAATAATACTAAATTTGATTCGTTTTTGTATTAATTTGGTCATATAATTGATTTGGGTGCTTTCACATTATTTCAATTCTTGTTTAAATTTCATTTGAGCTGTTTAAAAATGCCCAGAGACATGATATCATATTTTAATAGGTCTAGAGTAATTGCTTTGTTACAACAGGGCTTTGGTCAAAGTGATATCGCGTCAAACTGATATTGTTGGTGTTACTCAGGGTGCTGTATCAAAAATTAAAAAAAAATCCAAGACACTAATGATGTGAAGGATCGTCCCAGAAGTGGCAGAAGTCGATGTACAACAGCAGCACAAGAGCGGCAGAAAACATTGATAGCTCGAAGAAATCGACAGGAATCTACAAGTGGCATATTCAGAGTAATTGCTAGACTTGAAGGACTGAATATCTCAAGGCAAACAATTACACGAAGATTAAATGCGGTAAATTTGTATCGCAGAAGACCTCTACGTGTTCCCAAACTAACCTATCAACAAAAAATTGTAAGCTTCCAATGGGATCAAGAAATGTTACACCATGCTCCTAACTGGAATTACGTGATGTTCTCTGATGAATCAAGAATTGGCTTGGTTTCCGATTCGCGAAGAACGCTAGTTTAAATGGCCCCAGGACGACAAGCCCGATTAGAAACAGCGCAACCAAGTGTTCCATTTGAAGGTGAGAGTATGATGGTTTGGAGTGGTATTATTATGGTATTGGAGAGAAGAATCACTGATGCTGTGTACATCGAGGAAGTTTCAAATCCTGTTGTGCGTCTATTTCGGGGGGCGGTAGGTGATGGATTTGTGTTTATGCACCTCCACATCGAACAGATGCAGTACAAAAATTTTTGGAAGAAGGAATATCCACATTAAGATGGCCATCAAATTCCCCTGACATGAACGTCATTGAACATGCCTGGGACATTCTTAAAATACGCATTAAGAAGCGAAACCCTCCCCCAATTACTCTACGAGAACTGAAAAATGATGCTCGTGAAGGAATTAATTTTATTTAAAAACCTTTTTTTGCTTATTAATTTATTTTAAAAAATTTGTAATATATTGTACATAGGGGTGTGCGAATAATTCGAATTTACGAATAATTCGTATCGAATCGAATATTATTATTCGATTCGAAATTCGAATTATTCGAAAATTTCGAATTATTCGAAAAATCCACGAATTATTCGAAAATTTTCGAATAATTCGAAAATTTTTCGAATAATTCAAAAATTCACGAATGATCCGTGAATGGATGAATAATTTAAAAATTTTCGAACTCATCGTCAATTTTTTTGATATTTTTCGAATTTTGAGATGGGCAAACCTCTGATTTATCATGCTAAACATTTTAAGTACTTCGTAAACAAATAATAGCATTATCATGAACAATATTGAAAGTACAAATTACAGATAAATATATTATTCGTAGTTTTATTTAACCGGAGTAATGGTTGAGGATATTTAAAGCAGAAGATATTCTATTAGAAATACAAATTTATTTAACAACATATAACTACAAATTCTTGTTTAAAAACAATAAATAAGACACTGAATCAGGTGATAATGACGTACGTTTGTCTGTGACAATATCTCCAGCTGTTGAAAATAGTCTCTCACTCTCGGCAGAAGTGCAAGGTATCGCCAAATATCTTCTTGCCATAGTTGACAACCGAGGATATTTGTTTTTCTCTTCTCGCCACCATAAAAGTGGATCTTGGTGAGGACTTATAAGTTCAGAGTTAAAATAATATGTCATTTCTTGCGAAATTTCTTTTCGCAAATCTTGTAAACTTTTTTGTCGAATATCAATAGCTGGTTTTTTCATGAAGCTCCAAAAATCAGAGTATTGTCGGAAACTTTGAATTAATTCTTTATATTTACGAATTATTAATTAATTAAATAATTAATTAAAACAGAATCGAACTTTTTGAAAAATTCAAATTATTCGAAAAATAACGAATAATTCGAAAAATTTCGAATAATTCGAAAATTTAGGAATTATTGGAAAAATTTTCGAATAATTCGAAAATTTACGAATTATTCGAAAAATTTTCGAATAATTCGAATAATTCGTAAATTCGAATTATTCGATTCGAATTTCGAATCGAATAGTACTATTCGATTCGATTCGATTCGAACGCTATTCGCACACCCCTAATTGTACATTTTTCACCTCAAAAGAATAAATCATTTTTTTGTATGTTTATCTGACTTTATTTAGTATTGGTTAGAGTTGTAGCAAAATGATGTTTACTTATATCAAAGAAATTATTTATAAAAACTAATAAAAAGATGAAATATTCCATTATTCCAAACATTTGGACATATGTGTAAAATTGAATAACATTGACTTCTTTTTAAATATGACAGTAAAAGTGAGTAATTAATTATTTTATTTCAATATAATATTTTTTAAATATCAAAAATGAAAAGTTATTATCTTCCCTAAAGCAATCAGAGCAGCGTTGCTAGTCAACACATGCAACACCTGATACCGTAATATTCTACTTACCGGCGCCAAATTTATTATTGGGAAGTGTATTTACTGGACAGGATGAAATAAAGGTTTACAGTTACAGAGATGGATTTCTGGAGAAGGACAGCTAGAAGATCGAGAGATAATGGAGGTAAAACAGTCATTAGTAGAATTTGGTGTGGTTAAGTCCAACGCATGACCGAGGAAAGGCTACCAAAACAGATCCTGGACTGATGCTCAACAGGAAAAAGAAAGACCCATAAAAAGTTGGCAAGATAGGATAAATAAATAAATAAATGGAAAGAAGTTTAGTTAACGGAAAATATGTGGGCCGAGAGAGATGAATGTCAATTAAGTAGATGTCGGAAAGCGATGGAGATGGACAACGCTATTGAGCTCACTATTGATGTAATGAAGCTATAAGATTTCAAGTTAAAATTTTTATTTGATGTTAAACATAATAGTTTTCATAAGATGGACAGTAAACTTATGCAAGCGGGTATAGCTTACTAGAACACAGAAAGAAATAGGCAAATGAAAGCTAGGAAGTGAAATCAGAAAAAATCATTATTTCTGCAGGATGATCCCATTAATAGATATATATCTATCTATATATCCGTAAGGGTGGGTTTTTGCTGCATGCCCCTGAAGCTAGCAGCTGCCAAAAAAAGTGGAAACGGAAAATACGAGTCAGACAATCTCCGATCAATAATAACTAATTTCATAGTGTTCGTATCACTGTAAGACGAGCATAGTCATCTTAAGTGGACTGTTTATAATGAATTTCTTGATTTTTAATAATACTAGTAAATGCAAAGCAATTTAAGAAAATTCTTCGACATAAAAACTCCCCAAAGACTCTAGCCCGGCGATAATAATAAAAATTTGATGAATAATACGTTTTTTCTATTAACGGTAACACTTTAGAATTCATGTAGTTGTTTTTCTCGCTCGATTTCCGAATATTTACATCAATTTTGAAGTGATACCGCGATCTCTACAGAGTTGTCATGTTCTAAAATTCTTTTCGACCTGATCGCATTTGTTTTAATTATTAAGAATCATGTAAATAATCGAAAATCGAGCGAGAAAAACAACTACATCAATTTTAGACTGATACCGTCAATAGAAAAAAAGTTATTAACAATTAAAGATGAACTTCTGACTTCAGACCGCCATCTCTACAGAGTTGTCATGTTCTAAAATTCTTTTCGACCTGATTGCATTCGTTTTAATTAATGAAAATCATGTAAATAATCGGAAATCGAGCGAGAAAAAAAACTACATGAATTCTAAAGTGTTACCGTTAATAGAAAAAACGTATTATTCATCAAATTTTTATTATTATCGCCGGACTAGAGTCTTTGGGGAGTTTTTATGTCGAAGAATTTTCTTAAATTGCTTTGCATTTACTAGTATTATTAAAAATCAAGAAATTCATTATAAACAGTCCACTTAAGATGACTATGCTCGTCTTGCAGTGATACGAACACTAGGAAATCAGTTATCATTAATCGAAGATTGTCTGACTCGTGTTTTCCGTTTCCACTTTTTTTGGCAGCTGCTAGTTTCAGGGGCATTTTTGCTGCCTGCACCCTTTTCTCCATTTGGTGCAATTCTCCGCTGTTGTCTTCCATGTAGTGAAATCGACGCCTAGGGTAGAGAGATCTTTGTTGATATTGTCTAGCCATCTTAATAGGTATACCAAGTGGTCTCTTTCCATGCGGTGTTTCTTCCCATACTGCTTTAATTATTCTGGTAATTTTGACTCCTCTGTATTTGTCCGGCCCAGCGTATTCTGTTTGCGAGTTATAGAGTGGTGGTAGTTCAATGTTATTTAATATTTTCTTTGTTATTTTAAAATTCCAGCTATTAGATTGAAGATCACGCAAAATGCAGAAGTAGCTTTTGAGTGGAATATGGAAGAAATAATTCTACTCAACTACTTAAGAGAAAATCAGTTAAATAGAATAGAAAAGAGAGTTGAAACAAGTTGTTAAAGAACCAGTTAACTACAATGAGAATGCATTGAATTCAGTGATAAAATTTAGAAGGATGACCGTAAAATAGCATCGTGTCAGGCTTGTTTAGGCTCATCCTTCAAACGGTTGCGAACTTAAAATATCAGGGGGGTGCGAGCGGTTAAAAATTTCAAAGCTAACGAAGGCGTGTCAGTTGAGTATTTATCCCTTACCCACTTATGTTGCCGTTAGAGTGAGAAACAATTCGGATTCTGGGGTAACGTAGCTCAGGTCAGGATTTATTTAAATTTGTTTCGTTAATAGTGCTCTGTAGGATTTTTTATATTGTTTATAGATATTTTTCGTGATTGTGTATTGTGTTGTGTTTTTGAAAGACGTTTGTAGACATTTAGAAATGGATAAGGTACAAAAGAAAAAAGAAATTTTTTATCGTAGAGGAAAGGTCCATCTGTAGTCTATTTAGAAAGGACAAGGAGTAATAAATCATTAATTTAAGTAGATTTCAAAACGTACCAAAATATATTTTAAGAGGGTATACCGTAAGGTACATTTTGTATTGAACGAATGAGTTTGATAAAGAAAGGCAACACAGTTTATTCATAATAGAAAACAAACCAATCTGTAACAATAATTATTTTATATATTTTTGTTCTTTTTGTAAGTAGATTAATTCAAACTTTGAATATTGTCACAATGAAATATATTTTTAAAAAATTAATATAAGTCAAGATAGCAAGATATCGTTACAATTTTTATTAAATTCAAAGAAGCAAAATTAATATTTTTTATTTGTATTACTCCTATATGTAGTGTTTGGGGAATTTTTCTCAGAAATTTTAAATGGCAAGTGGCCTACTGTAATCGGCTTAATACGATTACACCTATTTACAGATTATTCGATTATTGGGAGGGATTTTCCAAACCCAGTTTTCTTAGAAACATTATCGGGAATATTATTTTAAAAGATAGTAGGTACATTAAATCATTACTTAGAATTAGTTCGTTGAGTAAAGTTGTATGAAGTTGTATGGTTTTCATAATATTGTAAACAGGAATATATTTAAAACATTTGTTGAATGTTAATTGTGCAAGTACCAAACAATGTCGATAAGCTAAGGACCATCTAAACGACCATAAAACAGGTCCATTATCTTTAAATGAAAAAACTCTCATATTGAATTGTTATATATCATTGAAAAACAAGGATCCAAGTGCAAGTGTTGATGATATTGTGGAATTAACGACTGCTATGTTGTGTGTTGCTAAATCAACAATTTATAACCAATTGAGATCGATGAGTCATTAAAACAAAGACTAAGGCGTAAAGTCCATGGATTTTACTTACGAAAGGAAATTCGAATACGACAAAATTATGACATCAGTGCAAGAATATACGGACTATACAAAATTCTCCAGAATGACATTATGCAAACTTTTGAAAGATGTGGGTTTCAGATATACAAAACATAATAGAAAATCTCTCTTGATAGATAAACCGGAAATAGTTTTTTGAACGAGACTATTTAAGAAGCATTCGACATGCCAGAGAACAAAATTTGAAAATCTTCTACTTAGACGAAACATGGTTAGGTTTGCAGCCACCATCTGGAAAAGGAAAAAGACTTATCATTGTCCATGTTGGAAGTTCTGAAGGTTTTGTGATGGTGGATTATTAACTTTTATTTCAAAACGCACGGGGGGCTATCACGAAGATATGAATGGGGATGTCTTCGAGGAATGGTTTGTTCAAATGTTGGATCTGATTCCAAAAGGGGCTGTTATTGTTATGGACAACGCAAGTTACCATTCACGGTTACAAGAAGCATTGCCCACAAGTCGTTGGCGTAAAGCAGAGCTTTTGGAGTGGCTTATTTCGAAAAATATTAAGTTTCCAAAAGATCCACTAAGGAAAGAACTTTACAGAATTGCAAAAATGAACAAGAATAAATACAAAATCTACATTGTAGAAGAAATGGCTTCTTCTCGTGGTATATCAGTTCTTCGACTTTCCCCTTATCATTGAGAACTTAATCCCATAGAATTAATATGGGCTCAGGTAAAGGGGAAAGTTGGAAAAAAATACTACTTTTAAAATAAACGATGTTGTGAAATTGTTTGAGAGTGCAGTAAGTCATGTTAGTAAGGAAAATTGGATAAACTGTATCGAGCATGTTATCAAAGTAGAGGCAAATACGTGGAAAATTGACAATATTTGTGATGATTTAATCGACCCTATTATTATTAATGTCAACAACGATTCTTCCTCTTCCGAGTCGGATATATAATAAAATGTAAGTAATAAATGTATTCCAATAATTATTTATTTCCATTTTTTATTATATTATAATTTAAAACGTATTTTTTTCCCAAAATACACACCACTGCATTGCGTTATTGCTTATCTGCTAATCCTTTAACAATGAAGAAACTCTAAACTTTGCTACAACTGAAACAAATACGGGTCGATCTACCTGGTTTTTAGATTTACGGAAGAAATGTAATTTAAAGTAAGAGATTTATCCAAAATTTCATGGTGCTCCCTGTAAAGGTTTTGCATACTTAATTAGGGTTTATTACTCCTCGTACTTTTTGTACATACTATAAGATTAAAGAGACTAAAGCGTAAACATTTTCCTTTAAAAAAAGAGGCAACAAAAAATATGACCCCTGAAGAAGGTATTAAAACCAAAAAATTTTCTTTTGGCATTAATAAAATGCATATAACTGGTATTATCAGGTACAAGGACAATTGCAAATTTCCAGGTCATATTGTGTACTTGCGGTTTTTACACCTTACGGTTTGAAAACGAAACTATATTTCATGATCCTGAATTCTGGGCAAGAAGCATAAAACCAGTTCTATGCAAATTTTACTTTGATTGTATTTTACCTGAAATTATCCATTCAAGAAAATTTAGAAATATGCTTATTAGAGAACCGCAATATATTCTAGAGGCAAAAAACCAAAATAAGAGGAAACGGAAAGAAAAACCTGGGATGTAGATAATAAAAATAATAATAGATTTCATAGTTTTAAAATTATCCGAGTTTTCGTTTTTAAGTACAACTTTGACAGGTGTCTCTCTTACGTTGTTTATCCGGTGTGCCGTCTCACCTTAATTTTTTTTATAACCAATGTTTTGTATTTTTTTAATAATGTTTATTTATTATTTCAATTATTTCATCTTTGCTTCATCTGCTAATAACCCTAGTTTCTTCATGTGGCTTCTTAACCGGCAATGCCCGGTTAATATTCCCGTTAGAATTCGGAGCCTTTTTTTACTGAGGGTGAGGCAGCTAAGAGATCTCTTCTGGTCATAGTTCCACAGTAGTATCTTAGATTGCCTCAGTCCTTCCAGCTGATTCCAGTACTTGGATTTTTCCTTCTCCATTTCTTCCCTTAGTTTTACTAAGATTACTCTACTGCTGATCCCACAAGATGGTTCTGGTCCCTGGTTTCAGCTCCTTTTTTTGTCAGCTTATCTGCTGTCAAATAGTGTAGAATTGAAAATAAAAATTGAAGTGTCTCAGCGTTTTTTTTAATTCCGTAAACTAAGAGCAGCATTAATATTATTCCATAAGTAGTTTCCAGACTGTAGGTATTTATAATATTCGAAATTTAAAAAAAAATCCCTTTTATAACCTACATAATAGTTAAGTAAAAATAAAAAAATACATTTTTTTACTTTTAAAAATTATTGTATCAACTCTTTTACATTTATTTTTTAGTCTTACAAATAAATAGATACCCAGAATACAAGTTCTTTAATTCATGAATGGCTTGTAAAAATCTTTAGTCCGTCCAAAATGTAAAACACGCCCTTATATAATATTTTCGGTTTTAATAAATTTCAGATGGCGCCACATTTTGGATCGAAAAATAGAGCGTGCAGAGGTTCAGCTAAGAGCTGATTACTAGGTACCTTATTTCTTAACTTTTTTGAAAAAAGAAAAACTTGGAAAATAGTTAAAGGACGATACTAGAGATTGGATTGGATAGAATTGGATTTTTCAAATTTTTTTCTGATAACGGCGTGAACTGCATCTCAAAATACCTAATTTTTAACATTTTTTCCCCTCAATAATAGCATTATTTTGTTTCTATAAATCCCTAGCAACACCTTTTCTCTTGTAGCCTCAACAAGCCGTTTTAAATAATTAAAAAAAAATAAAGGTACAATTAGCCACGAGCAAAACCTCTGTTTTTGCTTAAATATTCATCCGTAGGAATGCCCTTAAATCAGACGATTTCAGACTCACCACATAGCTCTTCAAATTTGTTCCAAAAATGTAAGAAGTATTTTTGGTCTTAGAGCGTTTAAAAAATTTTTGTTTAGGGAATATGCTGGACACAGGAAAATAACGCGATTTTATGAGACTTGGGAAACATGTCAATAATAAATAAAAAAATTGGAGCATGTTAAATAAATGGGAATTTGTTTTTTTTGTATACTTTTAGTTGTAGTTTTTAAAAATACTGCATTAACTGCAAGACCTAATTTTTTTTGTAAGTAAACAACTTGAATGTAACATAAACAATTAAATTTTAAAGTAAAATTAGTGCATAAAAAGAGAATGTAATATGCATACCTCCATAAGTTCCATAAAGTCAATTGTACCATGATTTTTGTAATAAAAAACAATAAAGTATTTGTCACTAACACTTTTGTACCATAAAAATACTGTTTACTTCAAATTGCATGTATCATTCATTTTTTTTTAACTCCAACAAAGACAGTTACATCTTTTTTTACACCTGGTATTCATTGAATGAAAATCAGCTGTATCTTTTTGTCTTTTACTTATTTGCATTGAACTTTGCTACACGTGCTATTAAAATTTATAAATAAATAAAGCGAAGATTTAAGCTAATCACGGAAATAACTCGAGTCGCACTGAAGCATATCGAATCGTAGATATACATATTGAATCAAAATAATATTCTCATTAGGATAACCTTTCAGAGAATTGTTAGTCAGAGACGTGACAAGTATAGATAATATAGAAGCGTATGCAAAAGTGCGAGAAATATAGAACATTACGAATCACATTCTTGCTTCTCTAGTGCGTCAAATTTGGGATTTAAAGTTATCACCTGCTATTATTAATTCAAAAAATAAATTTAAAGAAACAAAAATAATATATTGTACTAATAACATTTATTAGATATAAAATTGCATTTAATAATAAGAGTTATTTGGAATTATATATTTGTTCAGTTTGCATCAACCCACTTCTTTTATCTGTCCAAATAAGATCATAATATAATATTAAATGTATTTAGAATATTTTTATTACCAAGATACTTTTTAAAAATATTTACGAAGCTGTTTCAACTTGTAGGTACAAGGTACAATAGCATTGTATAAGAAGAAACTTTTTACGGAGAAGGTTCCGATTAACTCCCATTGGAATTTCATTACCAAAAATGACTAACCTACTATTCCGAATATGCGGAATTCAAAAATCGTGTCCAGAAGTTGCGCATGCGCATTGAATTTTTTCTACAAAAACGCGAGTTTTTTTATGCCGAATTGTCTCATTTACCCGGATATGATCTTTTCACCTAACCTAACCTAACATATTTTTTAAAACAAAAATATCAATTAAAAGAGAGCAGAAAAATAAAAGAAACTTATGCAAGTAAAGTTCAAAGTTAAATGGCAAAAAGAAGCGTTCTAGTAGCTTAAAATTAAAACTAATTTATTTCAATATGTATGCGCATGCACACTTCTTTTTTTCGATCGAGCTTCACGAGAACTATTTACCGTGTTAATTAATACCAAGGCGAAATTCTGATTTCGGAGTTAATCGAAACTACAGCCCTTTTTACTTCTTCTATAACTTTAATTTCACTTCAGTCAATTTACAAAACACTGAATATTTAGAATGCACTATACTTTAATGTTACGCGAGAATATGATCACTAACACAACTCATTTCCCGGACTCGTTTGAGTCCGGGATATGGCAACGAGTCCGGGAAATGGCACTTTACGGTACACTTGTACTTTACAGCACTCTTCAATTCTCCCAATGTTGTTTGAAATAATAACGGAATCTCGAACGGAATCAACATAAACTAAGCTTTTATTCTAGATTTTGAAGATTGACATTAATTGTACAACTGCTGTTGCCAGCAATATGTATTAATGGAGTTGTCGATGGATTTACAGTGTTTTCTGTAATCGCGGAAGACGTGTGGCTGTGATGTACCACTTCAAAAAAAGTTTCGCCCCTTTGGATCATTCTTGCAATCTTGTTTTTGCCTTCAATCGATTCTTCTACATACTTTTCTGCAACTGAAGAACTCTTCCATCCACCGTGCTGTTTTAGAACTTTAAGGTCAGCTCCAGCATTGGCCAACAACGTTAGGATGTCCTCCTGAAGCAATGACCTGTATACTTTTCTGGTTGGTGTAGTTTAAAATTCAACTATTTTCTTAGGTGCTCCGCCAACAGTATCTATACCAGCTCTTTGAGACAGACATTTTCCTTGTCTATAACCCACCAAAAGAGCTTTCAGGGAGACGTGTTGCCGTAAATTCATGTATTTTCCAAATAGTGAACCTCATCACTGTTAATCACAGTGAGAGCTCGTCGAATATGCGTTTTTGCCTGGTTAATCTTAACTACTAGCTGAGTACCCGTATCCTCCACATCACTAACTTCTAAATTATAGGTCTCCTCCCTTCGGCAACCTCCAGCAACTCCAAGTAATGCTATCACTTTGAGTAATAGATATTCTTTATCTGGAGCGTCCCTCATGAAGATTTCAATTTGTTCCTTTTTCAGCACCTTCGACTGGTTTGGCTGATGGTCTGCCTTTTGTTTTTTCAAAAAAGCTATCAACTTTGGGAAACTTGATATGTTGACATTCTCATTAACCATAATCATTGATTTTACTATTGAGTAATTCGAGGAGTAATTTGACCATAATGAAGAAGGGTTGAATGTTTTTGATTGAAAATTTAAACTTGAAAAGAATATTCTTTAAAAAAAACTGTTCTTACCACATCCAAAAAGTAAGCCAACATCACATTTTCATCAGCATTACTTTTCAAATTGTGTTGTTCACGCCAGTTGCAAAACAGCGCATATTCTTTTTCATATCGCAGACTTAACTGGAATTATTTGCCCTATCGCTTCCGCAGTTTTCTCAGCAATTTCATCTAATTTCAGATCCATTTTATCCGCAGATATTTCGTGTGTGCAGAAAAATTTAATATGTCTGCCTTTATTTACATTGTTACTTGGTAACCGCTGTTCATTTTTTAATTATAAAGCAAATCAGCCATGTTAACAATAAATCAAGTAACATAATTTTTTCACAGCAGTCTATATGACTTCCTAATAAAATGATCAGTTATGTCATTTCAGTTTCATATTTTATTGCGTTTAAAACCAAACGCAGTATGAAAAAAAAATTTGGTACGATACACGTCCGTGAGGTGATTATTACGGTACGAAATAGATGTATCTAATCGAGGAGAAAGAATGGCTGGAAGCGAGGCTGGAAGTAAGCAGAGCAGTGAAGATAATGGTTAGGGGAAGGCGCGGAAGAAGGAAATATTCTTGATGGCGCGAGCGGTGTGAATGTTATGAGAGGTATGCTATGGTAGTGATTCCGAGAAGGGAATAACGGCGAGTTTCGAGAAGGGTTTGGTTGGCAGGAATCCTCTTGAAGGTGAGTCCAGCACTATATGGGTTATATCCATAAAACATATCCCTTTAGAAAATACTCTCATGTGTTATGGAATGAAACTGAAAGAAGCTCCATCTACTGACTGCGGTCCCGCTCCATCTATTGACTGCGGTCCCCTCGGCGGTCCCGTTCCCACTGACTGACCGCACAACTATTTCATATAGTCCGCATTTAACTGGAATTTCTAAGCGATATTTTTTGTGGTTCTATCGCTCTTATTAATTGATATTTTTTTAAACATAAGTAATTTAAATTTTAATTGCAAAATAACTAAATTATAAAATTTCGAACTGTACGACTATGGATGAAAATTTAATAGATCTTTGTTTTAATTTTTGGTAAAAATCAGCATTGAACCTTGAAGCATAAGATTTGTTATTAGTATCATAAAATTGTTGATTTTACAACTTTATTAAATTGATAAACTTTTGACTGTAAACAGACATAGATGATAATAAAACATACTTGTTAATTAATAAAAATGTTTTTATGTCACCCTATTAATAACACCGGAAAACAACATTTTCATCCACTAGAATTTGGAAATAATATATTGTAAAACAAGTGTCACAAATACGGATTTTGTAGTATGAATGTATTTTGCGTAACAAACCACGAATTGGTGAGTTACGCAAAGCTCGAGTATTGCAAAAACAGTCATTGTGACACGAGTTTTATATACTATTTTTTATAATTCGCGTCCAGAAGTATTTTAAACAAACTAAAATAAAGTAAAATGCAATTAGAAATTTTAATTTGACAACTAAATTATAAATACGATTCTAATTAACTAGATCATAAAAGATACCTTATATTTATATTTTTTGTTGGCATTATTTTGTGTTCTCTTTAGAATTAAGATAAGGAATAACTGAAAATGGGAATATTGCTTGTAAATCAAATGTCACACAGCATGTGTCTGTCTAAACAGTAACACGAGAACAGTACATCGTACATCCAATTGCTGGACAAAAAAATTTCTAAACCAGTGTCAGAAAGTAGCACTTTGTGATTGTGACACTGGTTCCAGTGTTACAAGGTAGATTTTATATAGACAAATTATAAAAATTAAATAAACTATTTTACTAAATCTCAGCAATATATAGTTAAGTATAAAAGTCTCGATAAAAGTAATAGAAAAATTATTATTAGTTGCTGAATGCATACATTCCCAATTCTTATTGTGTACCTATTGCAGTTATATTAATAAATATTGGGAAGATAATTTGCTAATTCAGTTAAAACATAGTTATACACAAACACAAGGGTGTCTTAAATGAGATAACCAAATTATAATTAAGAAAGTTCAACCACACTATATAGATTGCAATGCCCAAAAATTTAAAATATCAAAAACAAATAGATCTCATTAAATCAAATCTTCCTAATTTTATTCAAGAATATATTTGTTTAAATAAAATTCATAGAAGTAGTTAGTTTGAATCAGAAAACAATATATTTATTGTATTTACTTCTATCTGTTTAACTCCATTTAAACTATAAATCAAGCTATAAACAATATCAAATAATAAAAATAAAAAATAATTACTCAATTACTCCCACATCCAAGTAATAAAAACTTAAATTATTACAAAAACATATTACTTAAAATTATTTTGTATTTTTTGGATTAAGTTTACTTTTATGTTAGTATAACTTATGTTAAAGAGGAATTTAACAAAAATTCAATCTAAAAGAAATAGTACCTAGTATATGCAAAAAGATAAAAAGTAAGAATAAATTGCAGTACATAGAAGTATCTAGGGTTTGTGGAGCAACAAACACTCAAAATGGACTACTTAAAAGAAGTTGAAAATCATTGTACCAAATTTGTTTGAGTCCAATAGAATATTTGAGAAGGTATATAACATTCTTAATAATATTTAGAAAGAAAATTATTGAAAATTGTTATTCTAATAGTAGTTCAACTATTAGTTACATAGAGGTGGATGGTATGTACTTTAATGACCTTGGTTTACCACTTTGGGCTGTGGTTTACTGAATAGAAAGGTTTGCTGATTATCTGCTGCCCACAAACCACCCTTAACCTGATTTCAGAAATAAATAGTTGGTCTTTATATTTGCATACTTTAGTGTCAATTAAAAATAATAATAAAATAAGTTACCCTTTGTTTAAGTTATATTCTAAAAATCTAAGTATTTAGATGAATAGAAAATTCATTTGTCCCTATATTTTTTTAACAAAAAATGTTATCTATATGACAACTTTAAGTGTTTAAAAAATACTTTCAGTATAGTAAAAAACCGCAATATAACAATAGTTTAAATGAGGAATTACCTTAACAAAATAGTGAAATGACTAAGTATTCTTACCTAATTAAAATTCATTGTTCTTGCTTTTGTCAACTATACAATTTCACATCATAAGTACTTAACAAAACTAGTAAATAATTTTGAATATACACAATCACGTCATAAAAACTTATTCATAGGAACTTCTGACTCACTTTACCTTTACCTTTAAATTAAATAAATAAAAATTCATAGTTCACAGATTTCCAAATGTCACTTGTCAGTCATTGTTTTTCGACATGTAGGTACCTAAGTTAGCAGCACAAAAAATTCACTAATTGCACCGAATAACTTATACTCATTATTTGGAGAATTTCATTTACTTGGATCTAAGATAGGCGATTTAATTTCTCAGCTAAAGCCCTAGCAAACGAAGTCGGAAAACTGGAACTCACTGAATTTAATAGACTATACGGGGTTTCAAAAAATGTTTCACTGTTTACATTATTTTCATCATAATTAAAACCAACTATTTTGAAACCTTGACTTGATAGCTGAATGCAGAACTTTTTATCCTCATTAGTTAAAAGGTTCAAGTAAATATAACGATCACAACTGGGGATTTTTTCCGATATAATAATCTGTTTAACGTGATCCTTAACTTCATTAACTACTGCTTCAGCTTCAAGTTTCCAGTTTTCAGAATCTAATAAATGGTCAGTCATATCTTCAAATAAATTCCTCTGATAACCTTATTTGTCTCATGCTAGGTACTTCACATCAGCATCAACTAGTGTGTCTGTAATAATATAAATATGATAGCAATCCTAAAATAAAACACTGAAATAATTCATGGCGGATATTACTGGCATTCCATTTTTAGCACATTAAAATTTATTGAATAAATTAAATTACGTCTTTAAATATTACATTTTGATTGGAGCATAATTCTTTAAATATTTTCTGTAGATTTACCTTAACAGAAATTTTAGATTGTGACTACTGCTTCATATGTCGTATTCTAACTTTCCGTGCCAGGTATATTTGATAATATATTTTTATCAAAGAACATAATATGTTAATGGTTAGCATATATTTATTTTTTCGTATTTCATTTTTAATAATTTTATTTTAGTTGCGTATTTGTTCTAGTTCTCGGCAAATCAAAATTCATTACATTTTAATTTCAATATTTATAAATACGGTTGCTGGAGCTACAGTAATTTCTTGTTTATGTCACTGTCACTTCCAGCTGAAAAGTGACATGTGAATAAATATTTATATCAGTATTTTTTTGTAGCATTTACTATTTAAGCAATAATATTGTCATTACGAACTTGTGTGTGACTTAGACTGGTTATGTACTGTGTGACACTTTTAAGAATACGAGCATCCCGATAGTTAATTGTTTACACACATAGGTACAAATTTTTCCTAAAATGTCTCAAACTTTTAGCAAAATAATTCCAGTAACTAGTCCTATAACAGCAACTTGCATTGAGTATGTACATCCCTGGACAGAAAGCTGCGCTCAAGCTACTTGTGGGCTCTATTTGTATTGCATTTATGATTCCTTAAGGATCTATGGAACTGTTTACATGGTTAGTAATTTTTTTATTTTATTTTACCTTACTATTTCACTCTATTTATATTATTTAGAACTGTTCTTAATAACAATTATTTACTGAAATATTATAAGGACTTAGAATACATTATAATCTTTATATTATCTATAAAATAAATATGTAAAGACACACCAATAGGTACTATTAAATGGGCAACTTTTGTATATCTAATTTTTCATATAAACATAAAAGATAGATATTTAGCTATCCAAAATAAAATCTAAATTTTCTTTATATCCATATATGTCCCTAAGAACTTTAATTGTGATTTCAGCACTCTAACAATTTTAGGAAAACTAGGATAAATTTTGGTAAAATTTCGGTATAGGGGAACAACTCCGATTTTAACGAATTTTTTTTTGGACACTCCCTAAACATCCCTGAGCACTACTGTGAAGTTTTTTTTTCCGGAAATGAAAACTAAAATTTTGAAAAAATTTTGAAATTTAAAAAAAAAATTTTTTTTGCTCCAATTTGCACAGGTTAGGTTGGTTAGGTTAGGTTAGGTTAGGTTAGGTTAGGTTAGGTTAGGTTAGGTTAGGTTAGGTTAGGTTAGGACACTCCCTAAACATCCCTGAGCACTACTGTGAAGTTTTTTTTTCCGGAAATGAAAACTAAAATTTTGAAATTTTTTTCCAAAAAAAGGTTAGGTTAGGTTGGGTTAGGTTGGGTTGGGTTAGGTTAGGTTAGGTTAGGTTAGGTTAGGTTAGGTTAGGTTAGGTTAGGTTAGGTTAGGTTAGATTAGGTTAGGTTAGGTTAGGTTAGGACACTCCCTAAACATCCCTGAGCACTACTGTGAAGTTTTTTTGAAATGAAAACTAAAATTTTGAAATTTTTTTCCAAAAAAAGGTTAGGTTAGGTTAGGTTGGGTTAGGTTGGGTTAGGTTAGGTTAGGTTAGGTTAGGTTAGGTTAGGTTGGGTTAGGTTAGGTTAGGTTAGATTTCAACTTACATTTTATCGGGTTCTCCAAAAAAATTTTTGTGCAAATTGGAACCAAAAATTTTTTTTTTTAAATTTCAAAATTTTTTCAAAATTTTAGTTTTCATTTCCGGAAAAAAAAAAATTCACAGTAGTGCTCAGGGATGTTTAGGGAGTGTCCAAAAAAAAATTCGTTAAAATCGGAGTTGTTCCCCTATACCGAAATTTTTCCTAAATTTTTATAGGTCATAATCTCTAACATTTAATATTAACCAGCTCTATAATAATATACCTGATTATCTTAAATCACTAAAACCCATGAACTTTAAGAAAAAACTTAAAAACCTTTTTTTAAACAAATAATTTATATTCATGCTCTTTTTCGCCATTGAATTTTGTTTATTAACTCAATACAAAATTTTGTGCAGTAGATTAAAAAAATAAAAAATTTACAGTATTCTTAGCAATTACACAATGTTTCAGTTATTTTTATATCATTTAAAAAGAGGGCTAAACTTTGAACAATTTTTATTGCTTTTAGCTCCTTTTTTGCAAAAACCTGTTAAACCTACAAACTAAATGTAAAATAAAATTATTATTATTATTATAAAGTCACTTATGCCTTTCTATATATTAATCATTTGCACTTTAATCTACTTGTTTTATAATGTCAATGCTTCTACCAAACCTATGTAACTTTCTAGGAGGCATGCTTCTTTTTCATTGCTTATCTCAATTCTGGTACTTATTGTTGCTTATCCCAAGATTGCAATTGACCATGTCTTACTGGCATGGCTATTGATAGGCCCAACAATCTTGTGGATTTTTGTCAGTTTTTGAAGAGATTGTTTATCTTTTCAGAGCAGCTTTAACTTTTAAGTAACCGAACTTGAATGGAGCATTTTAAGCTGCCTGATTATCTGTAAATAATAGATCTTTGCACTTCAGGTACATCTAATGTGGTACTTTTGGGTACTGACATAGAAGGCATGTATTTCCTTCTGAAATTTAGTTGGGTCATTACTAAGGGATTTTGAAAAAAAATTTGGCAGCCGTTAAACTTGGTTGCAAACAGTTTGAAATGTGCTCATGGAACTAATATTTGAATCTATTTCCTCACTGCACATCTTTCAAATGGTTTGACACCACATTTAACTGCTGCTTAATTTAGCAATAAGAAAATTTGTTATTTACAAAGTAACTTATATTGTTATTGTTATTATTCAGCAGAGTTAGAAAAGTATCTGATAAATAAATAATAATTGTTTTGTCATATAGGTAAGACAAACAAGTTAATCAACATTTTAATTTTAATTATACTGTTGTCTTGATAGTTTAGTTATTTTTTAATAAAGTTTAATACCAAGGTTGTCATTTTACAGTTTATGGAATATTTGGGTTTGTTTTATGTAATTTAAGAGCTGCTTTTGGCAATACTGATTTTCGATTTCTATTTTTTTTTTAATTCTATATACTATTGATAATGAAGTGCATACAATGAAATTTATTGTACTAACCCTTACTGTGTGAAAGTCCATCTTATTAAGAACAGTAAACAACTAAATGGTTGAATAAAACTTCCACTATTTATTCATAAAATACGTTTTAAATTCAATTACAGCAGTTTCGCTAAAACTAGCATTGTCAGATTGACATATTGAAGTTACATTTTGTTTGTTTGTAGCTAGGTGCCTGATGTTAATAAGTAGTTAAGGCTAGACCAAGTATGGAAGTAATAACAATATTAAAGCCTCGTTGTTATTAGCCCTAAGGGATTATCCTGGATGTAATTCCCTCTAAGATCAGTATAACTGTGCAATGATATAGAAAAACCAGGAAAAAACTATATCATGCTGATCTTTACAATAACTTAATATATTTCTGTTACAATTACGTCTTATCTATGTATAAAATGATGACCAATCAAAGTAAACAGTTTAATAGTGGAGAACTTACAAGATTTATTTGTTCATTCACTACTTTAAATTGTTGATCTGCTAGATGTCTTTTTATTTCAAGTTCTTCAAGGAAATCTAAATTTTGTTTTTTATCATAAATATGTAGTATTTCAATATCATTGGTGTGTATGAGTGAGTGTGGATGTTCAAGAACGTATTTTGCATAGTTTGACGTATCTGGTTGTTGTAATCTATATGCTCTTAAATTGAATCTTATTTCAAAATTTCTTTGTGTTTGACCTACATATACAGCATTACATTTTGGACAATTAATTTTGTAAACACCAGATTTTTTTAATTTAGGTAATTTGAATGAAATTAATGCAGATATTGCCGAAGATATTATTTTTGAAATTGTATTAGAAATTAAGAATAATAAAAAAATAATTTTTTCCAATAAACTTGGAAGTTGCATTCAAACGAAGAGTTTTTTTATTATTCTTAATAAGATGGGCTTCCAAAAAGTAAGGATTAGTACAATAAATTTTGTATTAGAAATATTTCTACAATATGTAATACTTTTATAACTTTTAATTTCTTTAGTTTATTGAGGGAATATTAGTTTTACTGACATTTTCTGCTCTTTCTTATTAATTTATTTATCAAAAAATGTTTTATAATCTTTATTTCTTTATTAAAATTATTTTTATTCATTGGAATTGATAATGCTCTATGTATCATAGATAAAAAATTGTGATAAAAAACAAAATTTAGATTTCCTTGAAGAACTTGAAATAAAAAGACATCTAGCAGATCAACAATTTAAAGTAGTGAATGAACAAATAAATCTTGAAGTTCTCCACTATTAATTGATTGGTCATTATTTTATACATAGATAAGATGTAATTGTAACAGAAATATATTAAGTTATTGTAAAAGATCAGCATGATATAGTTTTTTCTGGTTTTTCTATATCATTGCACAGTTATACTGATCTTAGAGGGAATTACATCCAGGATAATCCCTTAGGGGTAATAACATCTAGGCTTTAATATTGTTATGTCTTATTACTTCCATACTTGGTCTAGCCTTAACTACTTAATCAGGCACCTAGCTACAAAAAAACAAATTGTAACTTCAATATGTCAATCTGACGATGCTAGTTTTTGGCGAAACAGCTGTAATTGAATTTAAAACGTATTTTACGAATAAATAGTGGAAGTTTCATTTAACCGTTTAGTTGTTTACTGTTCCTCTCATGTTGTAGTAACAGCAGATAGGTCGTATGTCAACAAAAAGCATTTATCAACTGACTATTTTCATGCAAGAATTTTATCACTCTTCAGATTAAAATTGTATATCCTGAAAACTGTACTTTAATTAAGACCAATATTTTTTATTCAATAGGGTAGTTGTCAGTAAGACAAATATTAAGAGATCTTTGTGTTATATAATTGTTTTTGCTTTGAAAATCTTGAATATTAATATCATTGATTGATCGAATTAATTTCAATAAATTAATATTTCTGAGAATCAAAAATATAAAATTACTCCTACTAGTCACGTGATATTGTACACCTATCAGAGCACGTGACGTCATTTTCTGCGAAACAAAATTAACTTTGAAACTTCATTCACAACCTTTAAGCTTAGAACAAAAAGAATCAGGAAGGAGTCCGTCGTCCGTCATATATTAACTTCTTAGAACAAAAAGAAACAGGAAGGAGTCTGTCATATATTACCTTTAAGGAAAATTTGCGACGGAAGTCGGCCATCTTGAAGCTCCTTGTATGACTCATTGTTTATGTTTACAGTATGCTGTCAAAGCAATTTTTGCATATAAATGTCAATAATGAGCGCATAGGCGTATCATTCGGTTTTTATAAATAAGATATAAATAAATAAAATGATTTAAAACACTAAATTTATTCACATACTTGATTGGTTGGAATTTAATCAAAATAAAAACCCTAATATAAATTTTATTTTTTTATGGTACGTTATTGGAAACGGAAATTAAAATTGACAATTGGCCGCCATATGCAAGCTCCTTTCTGGACTCAAGGTCATTTTGCATATACTCCTTCCTGTTTCTTTTTGTTCTAAGATTAACTTTAATAAAAATTTACGACGGAAGTCAGCCATCTTGAAGCTCATTGTATGACGCTTAGAACAAAAAGATACAGGAAGGAGTATATGCAAAATGACCTTGAGTCCAAAAAGGAGCTTGCATATGGCGGCCAATTGTCAATTTTAATTTTCGTTTCCATTGATGTACCGAAAAAAAATAATATCAAGGTTTTTATTTTTAATAAATTTCAACCAATCAAGTGTGTGAATACAATTAGTGTTCTGAATATTTTAGTATTTATAATAACCGAATGATACGCCTATGCGCTCATTTTTGAAATTTTTATGCAAATATTGCTCTGACCTTAAAAAAAAAGAATCAGGAAGGAGTCTATCATATATTAACTTTAAGGAAAATTTGCGACGGAAGTCTTGAAGTTCCTAGTATGACGTCTCTGGTTGTTTATGTTTACAGTATACTGTCAACGCAATATTTGCATGTCAAAAATGAGCGCATAGGCGCATAAATTATTTAGAACACTAATTGTTATTCACACACTTGATTGGATGAAATTTATTAAAAATAAATACCTCGATATAATTTTTATTTTTTTTTCGGTACGTTAATGGAAACGGAAATTAAAATTGACAATTGGCCGCCATATGCAAGCTCCTTTCTGGACTCAACGTCATTTTGCATATACTCCTTCCCGCATCTTTTTGTTCTAAGGCTTTGACAGTATACTGTAAACATAAAAAATGAGTCATACTAGGAGCAGAGGCAACCAAAAAGACGGTCAAGTACATGAGCATTTTTGTTCGATTGTCCAATAAAATAATCCTGCTAGCTCTATCCTTGTTTAGTTCACAAGTTTATGAAATGTCACATCTCTGTCTTATTTTTGGAAAGTAAGCGCAGATGGCACTAGGAGCATGGAATTTTTGACACAACGGCAACCTTAGAACATAAAGCTTGTTTGATACTGTTGTATATGTGAAAAGTGACGTGCGAACTGCCCAAGCCCAAGTATTCAGTCGTCATTATTGTTTCGACGAGTTGTATTAACTGTGTTTTTTGTGACGTTTTTAGAATAACTTCAATAATTAGAGTTCTTATTTATAAACTGTGTAACAGTGGGTTGTAGAACAATTATTTTAGACTTTTGTTTGGTGATTAGTTTGTGTATAACTATAGTTAAAAAACGATGTGTTTTTTATGCATCCTTTTAGTCTATATCTTGTGATTTATTTGAAAAGTTAAGAACCACTTCCATATTCCACGTTCGGTATGTTTTCATTGCTCCTGTAATTTGTCCAATAGGCCATATATTATGTCGAGGACCACAATAATGTTTATGTATATGATAACTTTAATATATTGTTTACATCATTTATGTTTCATTTAAAACCTTTTTTTGTATTTCTCAATAAAGTATGTTTTTTTTTTAGTTTTGTATTTAATTTTTAATGAAAGAAATAAGAAAATAAACGAAAAAGGGTTTGCCCCCGCTTTTTTAAATTTCCTGAGAAGCACGAGCCCCATCTCAACTCACTTTCCGGTACTTGGGCGTCTCTTGGTTGTCTCTGCTAGGAGCTTCAATTTGGCCGATTTCCGTACGTCATTGGAAACGGAAATTAAAAATGACAATTGGCCGCAAGCTCCTTTCTGGACTCCTGGACTCAAGGTCATTTTGCATATACAGTCGACAGAAGCAAACATGGTCCGCGGAAAATATGCCAACTAATTTCAAGGTTATCACAATCAGCCAATCACGAGCCAATGTTAACGATAATATTAATTTTAGTGGCTGCATAAGTGAGATGAAAATACAACTACAGCGACAAGGACACGCCCACCCAGGGTTCATGTTTGCTTCTGTCAACTGTACTCCTTCCTGTTTCTTTTTGTTCTAAGCCTTTAAGTATTATACAGTATGTCCAAGGACGATTCCCATCAACGCATTAACATAACTAACCATAATAGTCTTGCAGACTGTAACGTCATTTGAGACAGCATGACCGTTTGACGTGTTAAATGAGTAAATGTCAAAATTATTATAAAAATATAAAATAAAATATAATATTTTCAAAACAACTAGAACCGGCCCTGGAAATGGTTATTGTCCCCGAGTTAACATCAATTTTGTAAGAATTTCTGATAATATTTCAAATTGGAAACAAATCGGCCATACCGAGTTAAACGTCCAAAGTGCCGATGGATTTTAAAATTCTTTGATGTTTTGCCGACATTCTTATATGTTTTAATCTTTAATATGTGACTTTGCTTCATCTACTAACCCTAGTTTCTTCACGTGACTTTTTAACCGGCAACTGCCGGTTAATATTCCCGTTAAGATTCGAAGCCTTTTTTACTAAGGTTGAGGCAGCTAAGAGATCTTCTGGTCCTAGTTTCCCAGAAGTATCTTAGCTTGTTTCAGTCCTTCCAGCGGATTTTTCCCTCTCCATTTCTTTTCTTAGTTTTTCAAACATTACGCTACTATAGATCTCACAAGATGGTTCTGGTTCCAGCTTATCTGCTGTTTTCTTCCCTTCTATTCCTATGCGTCCTGGGACCCATATGTCCCCCTTGATCCTGATTTCATGTTATCTCATTGCTTTGATGGCTGCTTGACTATCCGACATAATCATAACCTCTATTTTAAATCTTAACCTAACCTAAATTTTAAGTTTTAAATATATAATTTTATAAATGATAAAAAGTGTATTCTTAATTTTAGTTTTCCTTTGTCTTATTTTTATTCAGACTAAATTTATTTTCAAAACATGTAATGCTTTAAAGAATTTACGCTGTATGCTTTTTATTTTCATAGAAATTTTTATTTTCAGTTAACATTGTTGATGAAGGGAAAGATACCTTCAAAAGAAGATTTGAAAAAAACGCTTTATGGTATAATTCAATCTACTGCTTTTCTAAGTTTCACAGGATTTGGATATTCATTTTTTTTGTGTCTATTAAGGTACTTTTTATATTATTTTAGAGCAAAATGAACAGTATTATATTAAAATACAGAAGTACCTAAACAGTTTAACAAGGAAAGTGGTTATCACTTTGGTTTATCTAGTAGGTATCCGTTAATTATCAAATGCTGTTATTTGTTAGTGCACTTTTTAAATCTTGATTTATTAATTTAATAATCACCTATAGGAAAACCCAATAGATAACAAATACTTGAATGTTGAATGCATTCAAGTGTCATATTTTTCTTGTATTATCTTAATGAAAACCCAGATTTTGATGTATTTGAAAAAGGCTTACTTGTCACATTCACGATTGCTTTATCTGGTTTATATATTTTAATTATAAATAGTAAATTTATTTTATGCTATTTTTTAACTATTTATTGGTAATAATTTAGGAAACAAATTTAAAATAACAATACAAGAAATAATTTTCTTTTTTTTTTAATTGACTGCACCTTATAGAAATTTATTTCTTGTATTGTTTTCTTGTGATTACAGTTACCTTAGATCTGTTGGTTTTCAAATTAATGGTAGGATGGCGCTTTTACGACTTTATCATGGAATCGTTGGTTCACGGTTTATGTATTGGCGACAAAGAATCATTCTGCATCCTGCTCTGCGGGATGAGAAGAACTACTTACCTCGTACTGATGAGACACAATAATGTCGAAATCGGTCTACGAGTAGTGTTCTTCCTGTTAATTTGCAAATCGATAGAGATGGTTGCAAGTATCGACGAAGTCGGTCGCCATCACGTTTTCTATTGGAATGTAATTCAATGTCCGTTGGGGCATATAGCCCAGGAAGTAGTTGTTTTTTTGATAGAAAAAGGTCAAGCTTGGTATAGAAACTGTTAAGTTTCCTTACCCTGGATGCAGGTGGAAATAATTTTCCACTTTTTCAGTTTTTTTGTAAATTTAAAATAGTTTAATTAGGTATACAGTATAAAAATTAAAAATGGATATTGAAATTTCCAAAAATTTGTCCAATTTACAATTTCTTCCGTACGTTGTATACACAGTTTGTTTGAACGGCAATGTCAAACGATGTACTATATGAAGGACCACTTGCTTTGGAGCCAACGATAGCTCAGATCGGACTTTGACTCACAGCAAGAAATAGTAATTTATGCAACAAGTGCATAAAGTGGTACTTTTTTTCACGATTGGGAAATTTGCGCGCACGAACCGAAGGTGAGTGCCGCAATCCCAAGAGTGAAAAAAAGGCACTTTATGCATGTGTTGCATACAATATTTTTTCGACGATCGTAAGAAATTTTGTCCCATACTTACTTTATTTTCCGTTTTGTTGCAGAATTAGTAACAGAATGTAGCCTATTAATTTGTAGATAAATAAACAGAGAGAACAAATATAACAAATATATGTTTCTTCCTCGAAATTCGAATTATTTTCTTCCATTTTACTCAGTACACGAAATACTAACTGTCAAATCACAAACAAATTACTTAGCGTTTCTAAAATGTCAACTCTTATTTGGTTTTCCATAGGTGACGTGATTGGCCGATTCTATGTGTTTTATAATGAAATTTTCTATAATTTGGTTAACAGGAATAATTTTAAATACTTCCCAGTTTTGATAACCTATCCCTGGATAGGTATAAGTATTTAATAAATAAAAAAAATAGTTCCGACGCGGGATTCGAACCGACGACCTCTTGCTTAGTAGGACCTTGTGCTTGCTCATACGCTATCGTGACAGACCACTAAATTGATGACAAAACTTCTTATAACTAGACTGTAAGCTGTCATATTACTTTTTTTAACATGTTAAAAAAAGTAACTTTTTTTAACACGTGAAAAAAAGTGGTACTTTATGAACTAATAACTGTGAAAAAAAGTGGACTTTTTTTAACGATCGTCGAAAAATTCTTGTATAGCGGCAAATTAGAAATAAAACCTACTTTTCTTATTTCATCTATCTATTTCAAACATTCAAAAAATGACACTAAAAAACTGTCATTAAAAATCAATATTTCTATCTCCATAGAAGTCAATCAGGTATAAAATAAAAGTACAATTTTTAGCGACATAAGTCGAATCTAACAAATTAAAATGTAGTCATATTGGTTGGAACACAGTTGTTACACATTTCTGAGTAGTTTTGGCATAATTATTTCCCAAGTAAAACGGTTACTATGAACTCACTCACTCACTTATCTTTATTATTCGTTCCTCTTATTGTTTCGCGTATTAAATCAAAACTAAAATTTCCCACCTTACAGCTTACGTCTTTTTATATTCATACTCTTCTCCTATTTTTTCGAAAAATCCATCGAACGTTGTGGAACATTCTTTTTATAGTTGTAAATATTATACAGTGCGGTCCATATGTATGGAATAAATTCATTTGTAGCGTTATTATGTACTATATGAAAAAAACCTGAAACAGGTCGATTTTTATTCTTAAATTGACAATTTACAGTATGAAAATATTATCCCCCTCCAGCACCCCTTCGGAATTATAAGCACCCCCTCGAAAATTTTAAATTACAAAGGGGGTCGTGTGGCACCTCGTTGGAAAAGGATTTTAGTCCTCTGTTCAGCAATATAAAGTTTTTTAAGTTTGGTGCAATCATAACTGAGAAAATTGATTTTTAAGATGTCTCTAACACAAAACTTTACGTAGAATGAAGATAATAATGTCACATAATGATTAGAATGTGTTTTTCAATGTATTTGACACTTAAATTAAATGTTCAAAATGACCACCATTCACTTCTTGACAATAACCGAGGCGATATTGTTTGGTCTATTAAAATAACTTTAGAAATAATCAGGTATTTTCGTATCTGTTCTGCTAAATATTAGGAAAAACTTTGAAGATATTAAAATAATAGTCAAAAAACTAAATAAACAATTGATATAAATCTAGTAGGCTGCTGTCATTTAGGTATTTAAAGTTACTAAAAGACGTCAGTATAATATTTGTGCGCGTATTAAATTTAATTATGGCTCATTTGTCCGAGACTCAAAGAATAGACATTTTAATTATGATTGGTTGTGGTAATAAAACCAGAACTCAAAAGGAGGTTTGTGAAATTTTTAATAATAATTACCCTGGTCAACACGTTTCGCAGTCTACAGTTAGCAAAATTGAAAAAAAGTTTCGTGAAACTGGACATGTAAAAAATATTGAAAAACCAGGTAGAAATGTTCAATTTACTGATGAAAAAAAGTTAGATGTACTTCTAGAGATTGATGAAAATCGACAACTCGAGAACTTGCCGCCGACAATGATGTAAGTAAATCATCTATTTTGAGAGTTCTGCATAAAGAAAAATACCACCCTTACAAAGTTCAGTTGGTTCAGGAGTTAAATGAAGATGATCCTGATAGAAGGCAAGAATTCTGTGAATTGATGATGGATAGAATGAACGCAGATTTGCAGTTCATAAACAAAATAGTTTTTTCTGATGAAGCGACGTTTCATTTAAACGGAACGGTTAACAAACAGAACTGTAGATATTGGAGCAGAGAAAATCCTCACTGGATGTGTGAGGCTCACACTCAATATCCTAAAAAAGTTATCGTTTGGGCTGGTATCATTAACAATAAAATTATTGGCCCTTATTTTTTTGAGGGCACAGTTACTGGTTAGGTTTATCTAGATTTTTTTATTAGCTTTTTAGTGCCTACATTACAAAGAGGTTTTCCTGATGTTAATCATCCAAATGAGATAGATCGATCCATTTACTACCAACAAGACGGAGCTCCACCACATTTTGCACGTACTGTTAGAAATTATTTAAACGAGGAAGACGTGGGGCGATCGAATGGCCGGCTAGATCCCCCGATTTGACTCCTCTCAGTTACTTCTTATGGGGTTATTTAAAATCTAAAGTATATTTTAATAGACCAAACAATATTGCTGATTTAAAAGTTAGGATAACGGAAGAAATTAACAAAATAACCCCCGAGGTCATACAAAATGTTGTACGAGAATTCCAATATCGCCTCGGTTATTGTCAAGAAGTGAATGGTGGTCATTTTGAACATTTAATTTAAGTGTCAAATACATTGAAAAACACATTCTAATCATTATGTGACATTATTATCTTCATTCTACGTAAAGTTTTGTGTTAGAGACATTATGAAAATTTTACATCTTAAAAATTAATTTTCTCAGTTATGATTGCACCAAACTTAAAAAACTTTATATTGCTGAACAGAGGACTAAAATCTCTTTCCAACGAGGTGCCACACGACCCCCTTTGTAATTTAAAATTTTCGAGGGGGTGCTTATAATTCCGAAGGGGTGCTGGAGGGGGATAATATTTTCATACTGTAAATTGTCAATTTAAGAATAAAAATCGACCTGTTTCAGGTTTTTTTCATATAGTACATAATAACGCTACAAATTAATTTATTCCATACATATGGACCGCACTGTATATACAGTATTCGTATCAAAACAAAAAATGAACTGTTATATAGTGTTTTTTTTTATTTGTCCAAGTCGTATTTAACTTTACAATTAAAAAATGTACCAACTAGAATTTATAAACGCCGATGATGATGATCTCTATGATGATGATGCGGTATAAATAAATAAATAAATAAATAGTAATTTTACACGTATTTTAACTTTTTTACAGGGTACATAAAGCCTACTACTATATATTATATAACCGATACGGTTCCACATTAAACTATTTAATTTATTTATTTAAATAATTCTTTTATAACATTACACATTGGAATTATTATTATTTGTTACAGAAGAATCTTGGGAAACTTCAATATTTTAACGGTATCGGCAATACCAGTATTTCTCTCTAGTGTTTTTTCAATTTTAATAGAAAGACCAAGTCGGCGCATCCTTTTGGCGCTGTATGTCAGTAACGTAGCTACTGAGACGTTATGGAATATGGCGAAATCCAGAAATTTAGTTAGAAGTATAAAATACGGTGACGTGTTAATTTATAGTTTAAGCATGGCAATACTATCTTTATTCTACAAGGGTGGTTACCATAAAAAATCCAATGTAGAAAACAATCAAGAAGACGCAATGTTTAGAATAATGAGGTAAATTTTATATATAAGCCAAAAAACTTACATGTAATCTCCATATTTTCAAAGTTATTGTGCCGGGTGAATAAAGGAGTAGGGGGAGTATTTACTTACAAGTAAACTTTTAATATACAGTGCTTTTCAGAGAAAATTATCCACCTTTAATGACTTTTGTAATACTGGTATTTAGGAAAAATTCAAAAACATGTCAATTTATGTTGGAAGGCTTATTTAAACTTACTGGAAAAGCCACCCCCTCACCCCTAGTAGCATCCCTTTTTTTTAAATTGCTTCTCATATTTTTTATGCAAAATTTGGATACTCCTCTTTGAGCTGATTTCAAAAATGTATAATACTTGTGGGTTGTACAACCCATTTTATTACAGGCAAATAAGGTGAAAGTAAAAAATAAGTAAAATTTGTGATATTAAAAAAATAGTATATTACATAACGAGTGTGGAAAGTGAAGTATTACGCACGAGTGAAGTTTAGCACGAGCCGCGTAGTGGCGAGTGCGGAAACGTAACGAGTGCAAGAAATACACTTTCCAACGCGTTGTGAACACGATTTTTCCTACGACCCCAATATTTCTTATTATAATAAATATTTAAAATTTATTTATAAAATTTATTTTAATTGTTAGTCATGTTAAAAATTAGGATTTAAACGAGTTTATATATTGCATGGAAATATAATTAATTAAAATCAAATAACCACCTTTCTCAGGAATTCACATCAAAATTCTTTATTAGATAAATGACATTTTAATTTTTTTGTGGGCTCTATAAAAATTAAAAGTAAAATGGTCAGTCGGTGAAATTAATTGAAAAGTAATGTAATAATAATAGACACAAAGATAATTGTGAACAGAAACACAAACATAACTTCAAAAATCCACATTCGACACATGCACGGAACATAAACACAATCTAAAAAAGAAGAATAAACTGTTCTTTCTAAAAGTGTTTTTAAAAAATAATAATTACTGAATAAAAATATGTTTATTTTTTAAAAATTTAAAAACCTATAAGAAACTTTTTTCTTTATTCTTACTTTATACAGAAAAATTTGTATTGGCAATTACAATACAATATTTGACACAAGGAAGATTTAAAAAAATTAAATGGTCCTTGCTTTGACATTTATGTGTTTTTACTATTGATAAATTTGACGTAAATGTCACAGATCATAGAACTATATTTTTTTACTTTTCAATACGTGTATTGATATTTACTTTTCAATACGTGTATTGATATTAGCTACTTTCTTAAGTACAAATAAGTGTGCAATCTAGCACTTTCATATGTGGTCGTAGGAAAAATTGTTTATCTCATAAACTAACCTCTTTAACCTACATTTTTGAAATCAGCTCAAAGAGGAGTATCCAAATTTTACATAAAAAATATGAGAAGTAATTAAAAAAAAGGGATGCTGCTAGGGGTGAGGGGGTGGCTTTTCCAGTAAGTTTAAATAAGCCATAATGCTTGCCCTTCCAACATAAATTGACGTGTTTTTAGATTTTTCCTAAATACCAGTATTACAATAGTATATTAAACAACGCATCTCATATGGAATTCTGTTATAACACGAGTTCAAGTTCAAGTTCGAATCGCGAAGCGATGAGTTTTTTAAAGAACGAGTGCCACAACAGCCATATGAAATAAGTTGTTTATAATATTTTTTATATTTTGCCATTTTATCATTGTTTAAATTATTTTATTATTTTTATGTAATTACGAAAATTTTGATTTTAAAAAGTATGTCGGTAGCACTGTGTAATTTATAACATTTGACAGTTTTGACATTTTAATTATGAAATGTTAATGTTTTAAAATATTTTAAAATGACTAATACACCACTAATAATATAATATATAAGTAAAAAAATGATATTCATATTCGCAAATACTTTCTTAAAGAACAATATAAAATTAATAAATTGCTATTAGCCACAAATGTCATTGTCAATAGTCTTGTCATTAGATACTTCACTCATGTCGCCAACCATTTAAAACAAAAATTTGCGTGCGTAAAAGTTACATTACAATACGCAAATGCGTTTTATATTGAAGATTTTTATAAGTGCAAAATATAAAAAGTTATTAAAGGTGTTTGTCATCTTTCATCTATGGACAATAACGAAGCGTTTTATAGTTGTGCCATTTTAAAAACTATTCTAAATAAATTAATTTTCCTTCAAATGGAATTTTTAAATTTGCTTTATTTTTTTTACAAGAATTGACATATTTTCTAGCCTTACTTGTTTATATTTTATTTTCAAAGAATTTTTATTGTCTGAAACTATGAAATGGGAAGTCATAAAAAACATGCATTTTGTTGGTTTTAGAAAGTTTTGGTATTTTTTTTAAATTTCTATCACCTATAGCATCAATGGCAGGAGGTTTTTTTAAATTTTGAAAGCATTCCTTCTATAGTACATAGATGTTTAATCCAATCTTCTGACTTCCCTTCTATCTGGTTTAATACTTTGAAAAATATTTTGCTGGCAATACTTCTGTCCACCCTTAAATGAATAGCAACACCACTTTGTTATTCTGGAACTCTAAGTAAATATCTATCTATCTAAAAAAATTTCGAAATTCTTTATGTTATACGTCTCGAGAATCGGTGTTCATATAGAAAGTAGATCGTTATAAAAGTTACACTTTCACGCTCTTAGATATATCGAAACATAGTTTGCAGGTTTATTACCTACTTAAATTTAGGGGAAAATGTCATTACCAGTGATTCTAGGTATATCTAGTTGCATTAGTTAAAAATTGACAGTTAAAGTTAGTCGTTGGTCGTTTTACTAAGAAATTTCTATTTGCACCAATAGAAGCTACAGATGTAAAAAATACTGAGTTGACATTTTTGCAAACATCATTTCAGTTATATGTATGCAATCATCTTGATATTTTCTTTGTTGACTTTATTTATATTTGTTCTGTTGTTTTGCTCGTTATTAAATAGATAGAGACTGAAAATTATTTTACAATCACCAAGTGGTTTTATCCATAGCCTACACTTTTTTATTTTTTATTTTATTTTATTGTTACCAGCATCAACCACTCTGGGTTATTAGCTGTACTATCATTGAATACATATGGTTACTTAAGTCTAATAGTATTTTGATTATTACATAAGTTCACATTTAGGTAACAGTATCATAATTTACAAATTAGGAATGGGGTTTACAAAATGTTAACAGTGGTTATAATTTGTTTAACACATTAATGTCTTTCAAATAATTAAACAATTGTGTAAGCTTACAGTTTGGTCCTAAGAGCGCTTTTATACTGATAGGTATTGAGTGTTTTTGTCTTTCACTATTGTATTTAGGACACTCTATTAATATATGTGTTACATTCATGTCGCAATTACACAGGTCACAAATAGGGCGATTAGATTTAGAGATCAAGTAGCTGTTAGTAAGTCTGCTATGCCCTATGCGTAAACGATTTAGTTTCACAAACAGCTGGCGATTTAAGTCTATCTCACACCAAGGTTCAATTGAGGGCTTTATTGTGCGTAGAGTTGATTGCGAAAGATTCCACTCGTTTTCCCATTTGCTTATCACTTTTCCTTTGAGGAATGCTTTGTAATCGGAAACAGGCACTAAGTTCACTAACACTGAGGACGCACTGCGTATTGCTTCTTTGGCATGAAAATCTGCTTTTTCGTTTCCTTGAAGTCCAATGTGTGATGGAACCCATATAAAGCCTACTTGCTGCATCGTGTTCTTTAGTAAATGCAATTGTTCTTTTATTAAAATGCTTATAGGATTACTAGTAAATAACTGTTCTATCGTATGTAATGCACTGAGAGAATCGGTAATTATGACAGATTTTGGAATTTTTTGGATGCGAATATGAATGAGGGCTTGCAGAATTGAATATAGTTCTCCAGAGTAAATACTGCAATTAGAAGATAATTTAAACCTACACTTTTTCATTAGCTGTTTTAAGATGTTTTTAATGTGCCCCGGTCCACTAGAGGCAGCAGCATCGTTGACGTCACGTGAAAAGGCGCCAAATTTTTGACACTCACAGTGTTTATTTGTTTGTGAGCATGGTTGCAAATTAAATAACGGTCAATTAGTTTTATTGTAATAAAAATTAGTTAAAACTATTTAGTTAAATGTTGACCATAATATTTATGTTTTGTTTTCCATACGGTAAGTGCTGAAAGGGTAAGATCTAGGTCCCTTTCTGAATAATGCCCTAAAGGTATTTTTATATGCCAAAAAATTACATCTAAATAATATTAAATAAAGGAAAGAGCAAGAAAAAAAATAGATTAAGAACTTTATAGTAGGAACAAAAAGACATTGCGCAATATGTTTTTGCAATAAATTAGAAAAATAACTATTGTTATTAGGATTTTATATAACTTATGTAATTATTAATTATTTTTTATACTATGTATTAAACTTTTGTAAAATATGGCATCTAAAAAAATATTTTAGATTGATACTATGTGTTTAATAAAATAAATTCCAAAATGGATCGCTTAATCAGCTGACATCTAGCGGACAATAGGTTAGTGAAAAAATTATAAAATACAGGCGTCACCCACTAAAACTGCTAGTAGTTGGACTCAAGCCAGTAGTTGGCTCTCAAGATCGACATAAATTTACTTTAAGTACTATTCTATGGTTTTATCTATTTTCCACTTATAAAAAATTGTATTAAAATGTTTGAAATGGATCGAGTTAACTAGGAACAAAAACCTCTTATCTCAAAATATTGTAGGGCGATTTTCAGAAGAGTCTGAAACTTTACCATACTTTTCAGAGGCAACTTCTGTTTTAGAAGAATTTCAACTCAGCATTTTAAACATCTATGCTATTGGTGTAAACAGAAATTTCTTAGTATAACGATCAATGAGAACATTTACCGCTTCCCCCCTACCGCTTCCTGATCTTAATGCCATCTACATGTGTAGGAAGCGATGCAAAAAAGTTTAGATTGGAACATTTTATAACAAGCCAGGATAAATCAACTAATTGGAAGTATACCTCGATGATGTCAAGCAATCATAGACGCTAGGGGTAGCCATAAAACTGACTAAAAATTAAAATTTCCTTTTTTATCTTACTATCGATTATATAAAAATTTATACACGGTGTTTTTTCTCGATTACCAGAGGCGTGCGGTAGGGATGGATACTTTCTTTTATCCCCCTACAATTTACGCCACTGTCGTAATAATTGTTTCTCCGTCAATTTCTACGTAAACATCATTCTCTTGTCTCAATACGATAGAGTGAGTGGTTTTCGAGTTATTTGCATTTATTAATCCTTTTAGAAAAAGTTCTCCTATCCTTTAGAAATATATTGGGTTAATTCCTAATAAAATTTGCAGCATTTTCTATTTGTTACCATAATTCTTGTCGGGTATTAATTTCTTGAGCGTACACAAGTGTCTTCATATGTCCTCAAAAA
Organism: Ophraella communa; assembly: GCA_035357415.1. NCBI lineage: Eukaryota > Metazoa > Arthropoda > Insecta > Coleoptera > Chrysomelidae > Ophraella > Ophraella communa. The sequence goes on along the minus strand of CM068985.1, from coordinate 15,227,915 downwards.
TAAAAGTCTAGGGGATTAAAATCGGAACTCCGAGCAGGCCATGGAAATTCACTCCCTCGTCCTATCTATCTATGAGGAAATGTATTGATTAGATAATTTCGAACCGCTAAAGGATAATGTGGTGGGGCGCCGTCTTGCATAAACCACATACTTCTTCTTTGGTTTAACGATAAGTTTTCCAGCTCATCAAAAAGTGGATTTTGAAGTAATTCCAGATATGAACGGCCATTTAAATTTTCAGGTAATTCAAAAGGACCTATTAAATGATTTCCAAAAATTCCGCACCAAACATTTATTCTCAGTTCATGTTGAAAATGTGCCTCTTTCATTTACTTAATTCAGGATCATTAGCAATTCTTATTAACACATCATCCTCCTGATCTAGGTACTGTAATTATTTTTGGACGTCCTAGATCTCGCTTTGGACGGAATTGACCAGTTTCCGCTAATCGGTCGTAAATATGTTTGAAAGTCTTGTAATGGGGTTGTCTTCGGTTAGGATATAATTATAAATATCTTTGAGCAGCAACTTGCCCTGTATAATTTGGTTTCGACATAAACACAAACCATGTCACGCATTTCTGCATTTGAGAAATTGCTATGACGAAGTATTTTCCCAAAAAACTTTTTTATAGCAGTAACAATTTTTACGTTTTTCAATTAAAATTATCTGTCTGACAGTTGTAATGCAAATAAGTGTTATCAGCCTACTTGTTTTAAACCTTTGTCAATAAATAAGCCCTACATTGTAATGTTGATAATACCCAACAAGAATTATGGTAACAAAATGAAAATGCTGCGAATTTTATCTTATTTATTAGTATCTTATAATAAAAATCATATTTCTGGATTTTCATAAATTTAAAATTGAAAAACATTGATTTGAAAACATCTTTTGAAATGAAATTTACTGAAACTAATAAACTTTATTTATTTAGTGAAATAGTTATTGAGGCATGTGAATTTACGAAACAAATTTTGTTGTCAAGGTGGTTAGATTATTAAGGAAACTCATGTTAAATAATCAATAAAACAAAAATGGATATTTTAAACATTACCTTTAAATGCAAATAACTACTCACTCTATCGTATTGAGACAAGAGGATGATATTTACGGAGAAAGTGACGGAGAATAAAAAAAAAACATGGAGAAACAATTATTACGACAGTGGCGTAAATTGTAGGGGGATAAAAGAAAGTATCCATCCCTACCGCACGCCTCTGGTATTGCCACTGTTTAAAGTAACCTAATATGTGTAAACGTTTTGCCAAGTATGAACAAAAAATATTGGAAGGTGTCAAAAATATGGGATACAATCATTAAAATAGTTAAAATAAAACACCCTATATCTCGGTTAGAAGGAATAATTTATTGAAGTGTATTGGCTTAAATCTTCATATTTAGTGCTGAGGTTTCTCCAGTTACTATTTGGATAATTCTTAATGAAACACCCTGTATATTACTGTTTTGGGCTCGTTATATTATAAAAAATTGTCTGCAATGATGGTATTATATTTAATTTTTGATAAACTAAATAAAATAAATGTTTATCCTATTTCTAGGCTCTATCTAAAATTTCTTATATCGCTAACTTTTGTACCGCAGTATATTTACTTGTCCTGCTCGTTTCTATTTACCCGGTTTATTCTTTAAAAAAATCACTAACAGAACAAAATATGTAACGTGTATAAAAATGTGATCAAATTGAATAGTGACATTTCCTTATTTTGATAGATATTAGTCGCATTCAGCGGACGTAGTTGCTCCAAACTGTATCACTATCGCAACTGTCCCAACAGGTTGTGAATCGGTCGCCACTTATGGGTTGCGTTCATAAAGTTTACTCTTTAACTCGGAGTTAACTCTATAGCGTTCAGAAATCTGAGTATGATCGGAAGTACATAGAGTACGGCGTTCATAAATTTAACATAGTTAACTCATATCCAAGAGGTGAGTAGGAATTAACTCGACATGCGCAGTGATGAGTATCTACTTATTAACGAAAACAGGAGATTATTTGTGTTATGTGAAGTATGAGGTAACCTATAGATAGAGGATTCATTATGATACTAAGCACATATATTAAAGCATTAAGTATAATACTTACCTCAATATTCAGCAATAAGCTTTTGGCAAAAGAAAAAATAGAAAAATAAATTACTTTCTTCACGTTTTCCGCCATTTTTCTAAAACTACGTTTTTATAGTCTCAATTTTTTAGGTTATAATTTTAAATAATAGTGGTCAATTCAATTGTTTACCACTGTTTACTCCGATCGTTCCTAAAGACACCCAAAGTAGTATACTCATAGAGTTAACTCTTACTTAACCCGACTCTCCTTAACTCTACTCGGAGAAAAACTTTATGAACGCAGCCGGTAGCACAAACTACTTACTCTACATGTTGGTAGCGGAACTTATTGTCAAAACGTAATTCAATTTGGCTTTTTTTAAACAAACATTACCTAGCTTAGACAAAGACAAACATAAGTCTAAAACCTAAAAATAAATATGAATTCTTCGGGTGTCGGAGCTGCTTTCGCTAGGTATTGGTAACGGTTTGCTCTACGTCCGCTGAATGCGACCATGATATTATATAACACACTTATTACAATGTTTGTTTGGTTTCTAAAAATAAATGCCAAAGTAAAAATAAAAATGGCATTATCTTAAAAGAGAGGGGTATTTCCCCATTTGCAGACCCAGATATTTCTTAAACTTTGTATACCCTCTAGTAGTATAAAAGGATAGAGACAAGAAAGATCTCAGATCGATAACCGGATTACCCATTGCTGATTAAATTATCACCTCCGTAAGTTTGGCGGATCAAAAAGTGAATACTGCTATTATCGTAGAAGAAACGTAGAAAATTTTGCTTTAAGAAATCAAGTCATATCCTACAAGATGCTAAAGGTCCTTGAATAAATGAGTAATGCCTTCCATTGTCAAAGAGCTTAGCCTCTAGATTACTTGACAACTATGTTAATAGTTTTGGATGTGGAATAGATTAGGGTTAGGCACAAAAGGCCTTATAAGAACTGAGAGGTGGGTGGAGTTTACATCATATTTTGCGTGTTAACAATAGTTTTACCAAATGAATAATAGTTAGGCTATCTATTTTTATTATGAGCTTTTTTTATAAATACTCTTATTTTTTAGGTTTGTTGTTGGCCCTTACGAACAAAAAGGTTATAGTTCTAGTAACGAACCGAGCGGTATTTCTAGAACATTAAATACGAAAGGCGATTCTTGTTCAGGTTCTTCTTCAAGTAGTTCGCAAGTTGACAAAAAGAAAAATGCAATTTTCCATGCTATTAGTCAAACATTGCGGGTATATAGTAATATAATTAATAAAATCAAGAGCTGTGATAAAAGCAATACCTGTCCACATCCATTCAGTTGTCTGTACTACATTACAGAGGTAACCAACACCAGAATTATGCTGAAAATTACTCTGAAATTTATAAGGAAACTTTTTGTATTCTACGTTAATAGTATATTAAACAACGCATTTCATATGAATTTCTGTTACCAGCCATATGAAATAAGTTGTTTATTAGTATATTAAACAACGCATTTCATATGGAATTCTGTTATAACACGAGTTCAAGTTTAAAAAACGAATCGCGAAGCGATGAGTTTTTTAAAGAACGAGTGTCACAACAGCCATATGAAATAAGTTGTTTATAATATTTTTTATATTTTGCCCTTTTTACCATTTTTTAAATTAATTTTTTATTTTTATGTAATTACGAAAATTTTTATTTTAAAAAGTATGTCGGTAGCACTGTGTAATTTATAAAATTTGACAGTTGTGACATTTAGATTATCAAATGTTAATGTTTTAAAATATTTTAAAATGAATAATATACCAATAATAATATATTATATAAGTAAAATATTATATTCATATTCACAGATACTTTCTTAAAGAACAATATAAAATTAATAAATTGCTATTAGCCACAAATGTCATTATCAATAGTCTTGCCTTTAGAAACTTCACTCATGTCGCCAACCATTTAAAACAAAAATTTGCGTGCCTAAATAGTATATTAAACAACGCATTTCATATGGAATTCTGTTATGATACGAGTTCAAGTTTAAAAAACGAATCGCGAAGCGATGAGTTTTTTAAAGAACGAGTGTCACAACAGCCATATGAAATAAGTTGTTTATAATATTTTTTATATTTTGCCATTTTATCATTATTTAAATTAATTTATTATTTTTATGTAATTACGAAATTTTTTATTTTAAAAAGTATGTTGTTAGCACTGTATAATTTATAACATTTGACAGTTTTGACATTTAAATTATGAAATGTTAATGTTTTCAAATATTTTAAAATTACTAACACACCAATAATAATATATTATATAAGTAAAAGATTATATTTATATTCACAAATACTTTTTAAAAGATCAATATAAAATTAATAAATTGCTATTAACCCACAAATGTCATTGTCAATAGTCTTGTCATTAGATACTTCAATCATGTCGCCAACCATTTAAAACAGAAATTTGCGTGCGTAAAAGTTACATTACGATACGCAAATGCGTTTTATAATGAAGATTTTTATGAGTGCAAAATATAAAAAGTTACACTACGATACGCAAATGCGTTTTATAATGAAGATTTTTTTAAGTGCAAAATATAAAAAATATTTTTTATAATTTGTCATTTTATCATTTTTTAAATTAATTTGTTATTTGTATGTAAATTACGAAAATTTTGATTTCAATAAGTATGTTGGTAGCACTATGTAATTTATAACATTTGACAGTTTTGAAATTTAAATTATCAAATGATAATGTTTTAAAATATTTTTTATATTTTGCACTTATAAAAATCTTCATTATAAAACGCATTTGCGTATCGTAATGTAACTTTTACGCACGCAAATTTTTGTTTTAAATGGTTGGCGACATGAGTGAAGTATCTAAAGGCAAGACTATTGACAATGACATTTGTGGCTAATAGCAATTTATTAATTTTATATTGTTCTTTAAGAAAGTATCTGTGAATATGAATATAATATTTTACTTATATAATATATTATTATTGGTATATTATTCATTTTAAAATATTTTAAAACATTAACATTTGATAATTTAAATGTCACAATTGTCAAATTTTATAAATTATACAGTGCTGCCGACATACTTTTTAAAATAAAAATTTTCGTAATTACATAAAAATAAAAAATTAATTTAAAAAATGGTAAAAAGGGCAAAATATAAAAAATATTATAAACAACTTATTTCATATGGCTGTTGTGACACTCGTTCTTTAAAAAACTCATCGCTTCGCGATTCGTTTTTTAAACTTGAACTCGTGTCATAACAGAATTCCATATGAAATGCTTTGTTTAATATACTATTAAAATGAATACCACCACCAATAGTAATATATTATATAAGTAAAAGATGATATTCATATTCACAAATACTTTATTAAAGAACAATATAAAATTAATAACTTCATATTTGCCACAAATGTCATTGTCAATAGTCTTGTCATTAGATACTTCACTCATGTTGCATTACGATACGCAAATGCGTTTTATAATGAAGGTTTTTAGAACTGCAAAATACAATAAAGTTCTTATAAAATTTTGGAGAATTTTTCAATGTTATTCAAATGTTTTCAAAGGTTATTCGAATAGAATTTTTTTTGCCAATTATAGAAAAACATACAGAACAAATCGCGACATTACGAAATATTAAATATTTGAAACGTCAAAATCAAAATGTATTCTTGGCAACATACTTAACAGAGTGCCCATGGGTTATTTTCAGTGTAATTTTGTTCTGATTGATTGTGTTCAATCAAATGATCTCAAACTAACTGACATCATTGGATTTCTACAAAAGCAAAAAAAATTACTATTTGCCGTGTAAAAAAGGTCTAAGTAATTCTATTATCTTGAAAAAAAAACATTTTTTAGGGTACTGGACGAATGTTCTCTCTAGGTTTAGGTCTGCAGGTAACCTTAAAACTAGTTTTGAATTTAAGAAGGATATTTACATCACCAAAGACAATAAAAAGCATTTTATTTAGAAAAGAAACTTTTAATTTGGCCATGTTTTTAGGAGTCTACAATGGTTTATTTCGGGTAAGTTTTAGTTACTATTTGTACCGAGAGTATTGAATTACTAGACGTTATTCAAACAAACTATACTGTTTATAATGGTAATGGATTTCGAGATGAGCTTTGAATGCGTCGCAGAACACTAGTTTAGGTTTGAATAGGGATGTACTAACTATCCTAATAAAGTTAGCCCTAAAATTTCATTCTTTGAGTGTCTCTCGTTGAGATCAGATCGGCTCCCAATTTTTAGTAGTGCAGTAAATTTAGTTTCTTTTTTAGTTAATTATAGTTTATAGTTATTAATTATATTATGTTAATCGTCTAGTTAGTGTGGTAAAGACAATTTGTGGAAATATTTTGTTTAGTGAGTTAATTTCCCTGATAGTAAGGTATGTGTTTTATTAAAAATATGGACCTTGGTGAAGAATGAAGTAGCTGCTCGCAACGTTACTTTTAAATTGGATGATGTATGGAAATTGGGCGAAATAAAGTTTACCGTAGGGAACTGGAAGAAGATTTGCACTAACGTTATAAAAATAGAAAATTAATATATGGAAAAGAACATGTAAGGTTTGTTTTCACATTGGTTTCAAACTTGTTTCTAACGTTAGGAGTGTGCGCAGTCGATATTTTGTGTTCGCGCATTAGTTTGAAACTAATTTCCAATCACTAGTCGGATGTTTTCACATGGTTTCCTGACAGTTTGGTGACAGTCCAAGCAGTTTGAGAATTAATTTCCAGCAGATTGTTGGCACATGCGCGTTTTAAACCTTATGTCAATTAGTTTCTATATTTTTTGTTGTTATTTTCTCCTGTTTTTTTTTTATAATATTATAAACCTATTTAAACTAAAAAGACATGTATTCTGATGAATCTGATTATTTAATGTCATCCGACACTGACGATTCAGATTTAGAAATTATGTTGGAAGAATACTTTAATACTTTAAGGATATAATTTACTCATACACATGTTTACAGTTTTCATAGCTTTGTAAACAATAACAATAACCTCTTTCTTTTTAATCTTATTTTTAGGTAATATCATACGTATTATTTACTCATACACATTTTGTCTACTGTTTTCACATTAATCACAGATCAGATCGGGATTTATTTCAAACGAGACTTGCGCACAAGAATGGTTTGAAAATTGTAAGAAACAAGTTTGTGATTTGATGTGAAAACAAACCTGTAATGGATAAAGTGTCGGATTTAATATTATTAAACATAGAAGAACATAGTAGTGACAGTGAAAGTGAATTTTCAGATGATGAAGATTTGGGCTTCAATCCACTCGTTGAATAAAAAATGTTTCAATATTTATTTATATTTTTAAATTTTATATCCACTATCTTTTAGTGAAAAAAGGTATGATGACAGTTCTTTAGATAAGAAGAATACAATGATCTAGAATATTTTAATTTATTGTAGTGTAGGTATATTTATATTTTATTGTTACCTACCTATTTTTTTATAAAACCGTTATGTATTAGGTCTATATTAAGTTTTCATTTCTTTTAATGACTTTTTATGAATGCATGTTTTTTCTCAATCATCTCACCTTTGCGCCTATGGTGCAGTGTTTATTGGTGGACAACAATAGGCAAAACCCATAATATCGACCCAAAACGGGATAAAACTGCCTCCCATTTATGAAACGAAAGAATTTTGCGAACTTGACGGTTTACCCTGCAGTCCTTTTGAAGACCTAATGGAATTTTATTACTCTATATCTTTTCAAAACAGAGTATAAAATGTATTTTTATTTAATGCTTAATATAAACTTTTTTACAAATAAAAAATATTTATATAAAATTTGGTAGACTAAGGGCCGGTTTATTCACCTTTCAGTAAAGTGTTCGGTAGCGTTACTGAGAAGATTGTCTTCCGTAAGTGTTTATTCATCTCCTAGTAACGCCAAGTTTTCAGTAATTATAAGCTACTGAAGACTTTAACTTACAGATCGATTGGACCTGTCATTAAGAAATTACAGAGGAGATTCCAACCTAAAATTGTTTTTCGCGTGTTTTGTGTTTTTACTTAATTTTTTTAAAATTGATGTTATTGACGAAATAAATCTTTTTCTTGACCATATTAACGATCGCTGACCTTATAATAGCCAAAACAGATTTCACCAATGGGACAATTTAAACTATTGGGATAATTTCATTTAACAAAAAAATCGGTTGCACAAACTTTAGCCTTCATAGAAGAAATACTTTTACACCAATCTAAAAGGTATTTTATTGTAAACTATGTTAGAAAACCATTTAGGAAATAATGAAATTTTTTAGAAATAATCCGACTCCGTCACTGCAGTTAACCCTCAGATTTAACTAAAAACTTCTAATAATCTTTTAAAATCTCGAAAAAACCAAACAAGATACACAGCTGATGCAGAGTAAAATGTCATCTGTCAAAAAAAACTATAGAACTCATTAGTAGAGTCCTTAGAACAAAAAGATCTTTTTGTTCTAAGGTAAAGTCAGTCTCATAAACCACAGAAAATACACTGTTGCCTTATCTCCCGTAGTGATAAGTATTCAGTAACTACTGAACGAATAAAATACGTTGAATAAACACAAACTGCTTACAGGTGACCTTTAAGTTTAGTGAACAAATAACTAACGGACACTTTACTGAACAGATGAATAAACCGGCCCTTAGGGCCGGTTTATTCACCTTTCAGTAAAGTGTTCGGTAGCGTTACTGAGAAGATTGTCGTCTGTAAGTGTTTATTCATCTCCTAGTAACGCCAAGTTTTCAGTAATTATAAGCTACTGAAGACTTTAATTTACAGATCGATTGGACCTGTCATTAAGGAATTACAGAGGAGATTCTAACCTAAAATTGTTTTTCGCGTGATTTATGTTTTTACTTAATTTTTTTAAAATGGATGTTATTGGCGAAATAAATCTTTTTCTTGACTATATAAACGATCGCCGACCTTATAATAGCCAAAACAGATTTCACCAATGGGACAATTTAAACTGTTGGGATAATTTCGTTTAACAAAAAAATCGGTTGCAAAAACTTTAGCCTTCATAGAAGAAATACTTTTACACCAATCTGAAAGGTATTTTATTGTAAACTATGTTAGAAAACCATTTAGGAAATAATGAAATTTTTTAGAAACAACCCGATTCCGTCACTGCAACAGCTTTTGTTAACCCTCAGATTTAACTAATAATCTTTTAAAATCTCGAAAAAACCAAACAAGAAACACAGCTGATGCAAAGTAAAATGTCATCTGTTAAAAAAACTATAGAACTCATTAATAGAGTCCTTAGAACAAAAAGATCTTTTTGTTCTAAGGTAGAGTCAGTCTCACAAACCACAGAAAATACACTGTTGCCTTATCTCCCGTATTGATAAGTATTCAGTAACTACTGAACGAATAAAATGCGTTGAATAAACACAAATTGCTTACAGGTGACCTTTAAGTTTAGTGAACAGATAACTAACGGATACTTTACTGGACAGATGAATAAACCGGCCCTAACATATTTATCATTTTAGACTTGTCGATCCTTATTTAATGGAAATAGAATTTGTTTAATATTAAGCTATCATATCAAATATAAAATTCAATGAGGGAGTCCGCTAGCACTACCATTACAAAATTTTTAGGTCAAAAATGAGGGTCTGTTTTCTAGGGCGTTTTGTTCATTTGTGTGATATAGAATTACTATATTTTTACATTTGAAGTAATTTAAGCACTTCCCGAATACATACTTTTGCAAAATAAAGATTTTTAATTAATTTTGGGAGAAAACTGTCATTAGCAGTGATCGCTTTACTAAGAAATTTCTGGTTGCACTAATAGCGACAGATGTAAAAAATGTAGAGTTGACATTTTTGACATTAATAAGTTTCAGTTGTCGTTGTCAGTTATTATTCAGATTCATTTATCTGTGTGCAACTTGATATTTTATTTGTTTATATTTGTTTTTTTTTTGAGAAGCTGTTATTCATTTCCCACTTATAAAAATATATATCACGATGTTTGAAATGGAACAAAAAACTTTTACCGCAAAAAAGCCATATGTAAACAAAGAAAAAATCAAGATGCACACAGATAAATGAATCTGAATAATAACTGACAACGACAACTGAAACTTAATGTTGCTATTATTGGTGCAAACAGAAATTTCTTAATAAAGCAACCAATGAGAACTAACTTTAACTGTCAATTTTTACTAATGTAAATGGTGGCTAGAAACACAACTAGATATATACCTAAAATCACTGCTAATGACATTTTTTTCCCCAAAATTAATTAAAAATCTTTATTTTGCAAAAGTTTGTTCTCGGGAAGTGCTTAAATTACTTCAAGTGTAAAAATATAGGTATTCTATATCACACAAATGAACAAAACGGCCTATAAAACAGACCCTCATTTTTGACCTAAAATTTTTGTAGTGGTAATGCTAGCGGACTCCCTCATTCAATATTGATTGGCACATCTATTTTATTGTGTTAAGGCAGCTGTACTATTGCCCGGGAACGGGAACGAGAGCCAGAACGGAAACGGAAACGAGTACGGAAATATTGTTCAGATACATATACAACGAGAACTGAAATGGTAGGGATGTGTGACGTTTTCTGTGGATATTTATATGTTCTAAAAAACTCAACGTGACTAAATAACAAACTTCCGAATAGCGAATATCATTTGAAAGTTTCGATATAATAATGGTTGGTAACGTTATTAGTGATGACGAGATGTTTGCATTAAACCTCAAACGGCTGCTGCTTTCCGATTGGCTCAGCTATTAGCATTATATATCTTTGCTGTGATTGGCTCCGGGAATGCAACGGTAACGAGAATGTTAAAACTTGACTAACTTCCTAGTTCTCGTTCCCTGGCATTTTTTAGTTTTCGTTACCGGAAATTGGTTATGCATGGGTACAATAAAATAGTGTATTTTAAAAGAATTGCATGAGAACGAAAACCAGAACGGAAATATTATTCAGATATATACTGCCATCCTAAGCCCAAAGGGCGTATCTCAATTTTCGCCATATTTTGGATTTTACTCTTACTATCTTCCCAATGACCTAGTCGTTCACTTTAATAACAAATTTGGCCGGATCTCATCGTTCTAGGCCTTCTAAAACACTAGTAAAAAAAGACGTATATCCAAAATATAGCGAAATCATAAGCTATATAACGCTTAATTTCCACAACTAGCCATTTTTGAGTTACGCCCTTTGGGCTTAGGAGGGCAGTATATAGGAATCTGCACAATTCGGTGTTTTTCATTTTTTTCAAAATCATGCAGGAAGACAGAGCAGCAATCAATTACCCCAAAAACCAAAAAAACTTAAATTAAAAAAAATTTGTAGCATAGTTATTCCATCTTCAAATTCAGAAATTTGCCGCTTAAACAACTAGATCCAACATGGCGGGTGGTCTACGTCACTACTCATATGTGTCATTGAAACCGCCATCATTTTATTGTAAACAGTGTATCTGCGAGATTGTGCGAAGTTTTATATTTATATTTATTCATCTATTTTCTTTATTTTTTGTTGATTTTCATAAAAATAAGTCAGTTAGACATTTTTTAATGCAAAAAGCACAAAATAAGTACTTACACTGTTGCTTTTACATTTCGAAATTCAGATGCATTGAAACCTAACCTAACCCAACCTAACCTAACCATGAAAATGTCTAAGGATAGTAAATTGTTTGACAATGCTTTCACAAACCCTACTGACGACATTTTATGATTGCATAACACAAATAAAACCAATAATTCACAATAAAATCAAAAATAAAAGTCCAACTTTCTCAATTACCACACATTAAATGTAAACAAACTGTCATCAATATGAGTTTTGACGTCACGACCAATGAAGGTGCGTTTCGACTTCTATTTAAATTTATCGATTTTAACTTACTTTCAATTTGATATTATATAAAAAATAACCAGAATTGTTGCGTTGTAATGAGTTTAGGATTAAATATTTATAATTTACTATATGATTACAAAGGAATTTCATTGATTTATTTCTAATGAAAACACCGAATTGCCCAGGAACGAGAACGGGAAAAAAGTTAAAATACATATTTTTATTGTACCCATGCACAACCATTATCCGGCAACGAAAACGAGATTTGTATTTAAATATTTGTGTATTTTAACTTTCCTACCGTTCTCGTTCCAGTTCACGTTCTAGTTCCCGGGAAATTGTACAGCTGCATTTAAAAACAGGATTTTTCGTTTTATTAATATCGCATTGTCAGAAGACACAATCTCAAACAGATTTGGTTTTTTTCCTTTAATATTGGGAGAAAACGAAGAGTACAGAATATGCCATATTTTATCTAGATGACGGTATTTGTTTTGCGCTACTTTAAATGGATATGTATAAATTTAAAATATAAAACATTTAAAATAAGATAACTAAAAATATCGATTATTGTGTAATTCAAAACCTAGTGCCTGTCAAAAAAAAACTTAAAATGTTTGTTTTTTACTTTACATTAATTTCAACATAAATATTTACAAGAATGCTGCAATATACTGTTATCATTTTATGCATTACACTTGTATTTTGCCCCTACTTAAAGCACATAATCCGAGATCGTTTTGAAAACAAAAACAAATAGATAAGGTCACTGTATTGTAATTTCTGGTAATCAATCCATTCATCAGACAGACAAAGTGCAAACAAAATCTTGTTGAACAAGAATGTATTATCGACAGTTACTTTGATACATACTTAGGAATATAAAGAACGATAAAACTTTCACATTTTTACTAGTAATGGTTTATATCATAAATTTTTTCCAAGTAGTTTAAATACATAATTACTAAATAATCGTCTAATTATTTCAAAAGGGATAAAATTTTACTATTCTTGCACTAAAATTCAAAATTTAGAGAATTGCAGCTATTTTCCTTTAAATAACAATAGTGGATATACGTTGCTTAATTTTGTATTTTAATTTTGTTCTAATTTTTTTTTATTAGTTATTAAATTTTAAAATTAAGGATTGGGTTTAAAAATAAATATACATTTTATTTTAAATTTTACACAAAAATTGTTTATCTACCTATATATACCTGACTTAACCTAACTAGCTTAACTATCAGCAGTAGTACAGAGACAGTCACCAAGATTACAACAAAATAAACATAACCTTTCCTGAACTACTTAGGCTACCTAAAATCGTGTACCTACTCTTCTTTTAGGCGAAGAACTTTTAGTATATATAATTATTTTAACTCGGGCTCCAGACTAAAATATTTTAATTAACTATTCAGTAGTATACAGCTTAGCGCAAAAAAATTGATTTTAATTTCATGTTTTTATTGTTCTGTCTTTATCTGTAATTTTTATCATATATAGGTATTATAGGTACCTTTTAATTTTTAACTATTAGAAATTTTAACCAAATTCTAGCGATTCTAAATACCTACACAAGAAAATAAATTCTATAGATTGATTCGTTAATTAATTATGGACCAATACATACGTGATTTTGAAATGTGTCAAGTTAAAACATATACTATTGAAAACGAAAATCAATGTTCAGGAATTTTAAAAGTAAACGAAAATAACAAAAATTTTAAATTTATACAAATAAATATTAGCAGTATAAACAAAAATCTTGACGAATTTAAATCATTTTTAGAACAGATTGACCTAGAGTTTGATTGCATAATCTTGAGTGGGACTTGGAATATTAAAGATGAAACTCTTTTCCATATCACAGGCTACACTATGGTTTACAATAACAGTTGCTTAAATGAAAACGATGGAGTAGTTGCATTTATAAAAGTCCTCATTGCATTTTACTTGAGTCGATTGCAATCTTTAAAAATCAATATTAACCTCAATGAAAAAAAATCTGTTCTTATTACAGCTATATACAGGTCACCAAACTCAGACATACAAGAATTTATTGAAGGTCTAACTAGGATTCTTAGTGGATATGCTGAGAGTAAAGACATAATTTGTTTACTAGCGGGGGACATAAAGATCGATTTGGTAACTCTAGACAAAAAATTAACAGTCGAATATTTAAATACATTAAACGAATTTGGATACTTGTCTACTGTAAACGAGGCTACAAAAATCGACGGTGATAGCAAATCGTCTATAGCTTTTTTTTAAATGCAATGACGACCTAATAGAGAATATCATACTAGTGATTATTAAAACTAATATAAACGATCACTTTACAACCCTATTACAAATCGTATTTAGTAACGATCAAATGAAAACAAAAACAAATATTGTTTAACAGTTTATTAATAAAAATAAAATTCGTAATATATTTGAAAATATTTCATGGATCCCTGTGTACAGTTCTGAAAATCCGTAACAAATAATTTAATCACTATTATCACGGATGGACCAAACCGTTGTACTGAAAAACGCTCTATTCTTAGAAAACGCGACAAAATATTGCCATGGATCACAAATGATTTACTGAACTCAATTAATAAAAAAAAAATGAAATGCACAGTAATTTACAAAAACAACCTAATAGCTTGGAATTAAAAAAACAATATAAATAAATGAGAAATAAAAAAAAAATAAAGTTAACTACTACAAGCAAAAGATTGAGAGTAACAAAAATAGTTCAAAAAATTTATGGACTGTGGTAAAAGAAATAAGTAAAACAAAAAAGTGTAAGAGAAACATGGATAAAATTAGAAGCAATTGCGGTAAGATCCTAACTGACAAGTATGACCTTGCAAATGAATTCAACAAGAATTTCATTAAAATGGGAACGAATTTAGTGAAAAAAATTAAAGTAGATACCAATTTTAGGCACAAACAACCAGAGAAATAACCACTACAATTCAGGAACTAAAAAATAAAAAGGCAGTAGGTATTGACGACATTTAAGCCGAAACTATAAAATTAATGTCATCTTACATTTCTGACCCTTTAAATTATGTAATAAACCAGTGTGTCAATCAAGGAATATACCCTTCTGCTTTTAAAAACTCCATTATTGTTCCACTATATAAAAAAGGCGATGTATGTGAAATAACGAACTACCGAACTCTCTTTAATAACTCACCTCTCAAAAGTTTGTGAAAAAATAATTAAAAATAGACTGCAAAGTTATTTGAATAAATATGGTATACTTTCAAGGCGACAGTTTGAATTCCAAGAAAAAATATCAACAGAAGATGCTATCTTAACTTTAATAGAAAAAATAACTGCCTGTCTAAATAATAGCATTCCATGTTTAACTGTGTTTATCGACTTATCAAAGGCCTTTGATACTGTTAGCCATACTTTACTTTTGCAATCTCTGAGGAAATAGGAATTCGGGGCAGTTATCGTTTTAAAACCAAATTAAAGCAACACATAATATCCAATCATCGTGGTATGGTTCTTAATTTTTTAAATTATTCGTAGTTTTTGGTCACCACTTTATTCAGGTTTGTTTTATTTATTAGTTGAAGTCCGGGATTTGTTATATATTTACCTATAAATACGACGAAAAAATATAAGTTTTTTCATAGTTTAATCTTGGTTATATTTATTTTTATTGTTCAAAACAAGTGTTTATTCGCTTATCGATTTATTTTTACAGTCACCAACATACATTTTTATAATTTTTTTATAATTTTATACTTTGTATTTCAATTAAGTTAATAAAGTTATCTTCACTGACTTATAAACCGTAGTGGCCTTCTTTAATGTCAGTAACTTTTGTTAACTATTGTTTTTCCCTTCTAACCCCTTGTCAAACCGTGATTTCTAATGTCTTCAGTCTGCTACCTTTTTTCTCTCAAACCATTAAACTGCTACAGATACTTTGATCTATAATGTTTTTGATAATTTGTCTTTCTTATTCTTGTAATTTACCTTTTGGTCAACTTTTCTAATTTTAATAATCTTCTACTGCAGTGTTCTTTAATTACTGAATACTTTTCTTGATTTTATCAACTTCATTACTGACTGACCATCTTTTCTATCTCCTACCTTTCACAAAAACTTCACTTCCTATTCTATACTTTACTACTACAGCCATTTAAACATTATTTTTGACTTTGACATTTTACTTCGATTAATTAAAGGGAAAAATGGGTGCTTGTGTCCCCATATCCGAGCAATAAGAGAAAGAGTACTTTGAATATTTGTTGTATTAAAGTATTTTTGAAAAAAAAATTTTATATTTTATATTTCAACACACCTAAAATAAAAAAAAAATTAATCCTCGTCCTCAACATTGATTCGATTGAGGGTTTTGTTGACAATCATTCTTTATTAGTAATAATAAATTTGTTCTGGTTATACTTTTCGGTTATTAAAATATTTTTTTATAACAGATTTTTAAATAGAGAAATGAAATATTACACAACACTTATTGTTTTTACGTGTTTTAGGCGTGCCTATGTATTCTAAGACGAATAAGAGGTAAAGACAGCCCATTACATGCACTACCGGCAGGTATTTTGGCAGGAATAGCTTTCAGTAGATATCCCGATTCTACTATAGCTTTGTACGTTATGTGGAAAGTAGCACAGGTAACATTGAACTTCTACATTTTTTCAACATTAAACCAACACTCTTTATGGACTTTTAACAAGTATTTATTTTTTTCAGGTTACCTATAATTTAGGCATTGATAAAGAGGTTGTACCAAGTATTCCTGGTTTTACAGAATTCCTATATTGCTTTAGTACCTCTGTTCTTTTCCATGCAGCTATCTTAGAACCAACAAATCTTAGGCCAAGTTATTGGAAATTTTTACATTCCATATCTGGCGGCAGGTACGTACTTAAAATTATCTCAATTTAAAGATATATTTTTCTTTTATTCCATTTACCAAGAACAATAAACAACGAAACATTAAAACAAAACTTCCAAGTTTATTTTAAGAAATTAGCTTATGATTTTTTTTAAATAAACGTGGAAGTTTTATTTAAACGTTTCATTGTGTATTGAATATTAAATTATATTATTTATTTTTTACTATAAGTATTACATTATTTTTTTATTTTTAGGATTGCCTGTATGGCTAGGGCGCCGTTGGATATTTGGGGTCTAAATTCAACGGATTCCCTCAATAATGTTTTATTAAAGACGAAAACAGTACCTATTGTTTATTTTTAAGGAAAAAATTAGTTTGCTTAGATTAAATGTTCTTACTATTTTATTATTGTTAATTTTATTCTTGTTGAAAAATATTAAACGACGTTATTGCTATCAATAGTTAAAAGATATTTTGTGGGAAAATTAAAATTTTTTGTATACAATTTCAATTTTATTTGTAAACCTTTTCAAATAATGCTTTTGTTTAATTATCATACAGAATATTTTCTACTATTATTCAGTCTTACTGCTTTAATTAATTTTTCTATATATATACTTATTATTAATATCAATGTTACAAAAAATCCACCAATCTAATAAAAGTAACATAATACTGTGATACGCAGAGTTGATTGTAACTACCTCTTTATTTATTAGAATAGATTAAAAGTATCATGTTTAAATGAAAGGTCTTGCTAAATTTGTATAAATTGAAATAAAAATTATCAAGTGCTTCAGTTCTTAAGCATAAGTCAGATGTATGATGCAAAAATGAAACTACAAGTGAGTACCTATGCTAAAGTTAATATTTAAAATTTTGGAAAATGTAATTACCTACTTAACCCATTAAGTCCCAATGTCCTATAAATAGGACATACAACAAATCATTTTTTTATTATGCCATTTTTGTATAATTGTAGAAAGTCTAATATTTTTTGTTCAAACAAATATAGTTGTAGGAAGTGTGTAATATTTTTATTTTCTTTATAAGCCGTAATTTCGTAATTTCTTATTACAAAGCATTCGATAATATTTCCTTTTATTTGGTTCTTGAACATCACTTACCATATTTTTAGATTTTCGTGTAGTGTGTATTTTGTAAATGAAATAACTGCATAGGTTGACCTCACAGTATTTGTTACTAAATAGGTATGCTTTACAAAATGTTTTGAAAGAGCAAAAGATATACAGTGCTCTATATATGCCCGTCCTATTTATAAGACGCTGGCACTTACCATGATCAACTGTCCACAGCTGTTATGAGAAACATAACCACACAAAATGAAACATAGGTACCCTAGTTTGATTACTGATTGTTACGGCAATAACCGAAAATATATCAAACTAAACGGGCGTTAACTGTACCAAGAATTGGAAGATACAATAGATGTCCCAAAATTTGTTTAATAACTTGAATCTGCTACCATGGTCGTGCTCCCGCCAGACGCTGATTCACTGACAGATGAGGACGAGGCAGATGAAGATATAATAGGTATGTTGCACAACATAATATTATTACGTATACTTATTATACAATATTTGTTCTTTTATAGGAATAGTTGATGCCCATGATGTACCAGGCGAAGTTGAGTTGCAATACAATACCTCGCCAGATATTATTGAAGAAGAAGACGAAGTAGATGAATTACAAGCAGAACCAATAGCAGGACCTTCTCATAGTGTTCCAAATGTACCTCCGAGATTGAAGAAGAACTCCTTACAGGTATATCACCTAAGTGGCGCAAAATTAACCCTATTTACACTAAATTACCAGCAGAAGGTGGAGAAGTTATTGATAAGTTAGCCGAATTAAAAGTGTTGTTAAAAGACAAGACTCCTGTTCAAATTTTCAAAAAGTTTTTTACAGAAGACATTATGGTCTATATAACTAAAGAAACAGTTAGATACGCTGCGGCAGTAAAAAATGATACAAGTATGAGTCTTTCACCAGAAGAAATAAGAACTTTTATGGGTATCTTGATTTTTTCGGGTTATCACAAGTTGCCTTCTGAAAAAAACTACTGGTCGAAAGAAGTATATCTTGGAGTTGATATTGTACAGAAATGTATGTCTAGAAATCGGTATCTCAAAATAAAACGATACATACATTTTAATGATAACGACCTGATACAAAATAACAATAATAAGATTGACAAGGGTTTCAAAGTTCGTCTGTTGATTACTATGATCAATGAATCATTTCAACAATTTGGGATCTTCGTTAAAGATTTGTCTATTGATGAAATGATTGTAAAATATTTCGGTAGACATGGCCTGAAACAGTTTATACGTGGGAAACCGATCCGCTTTGGATATAAACTTTGAGCTTTATGTGGCTCTAATGGTTATTGCTTGAAATTCGATTTGTACTGTGGTGCTGAAACCTCTACGAACGTAGAAAAAAATCAAAACCTCAATTTGGGAACGAGGGTAGTTGTCAATTTACTAGACTGAGTTGAAAACCTTAGAAGTTATTGTGTTTATTTCGACAATTTATTCACTAGATTATTGCTGAATCCCTTCTCTGCAAGAGAGGAGATTCAGAGCCACTGGCACATTGAGGAAAAATAGACTAGGAAAATGTACAATAAAGGATTCCAAAAGCCTAGCAAAAGATCCATGGGGAACTTTTGATCACAGATTTGACAGTAATGGTGACATTCTTATCTTGAAGTGGAATGACAATAAATGTGTCTCTATATCGTAACAAATCATGACTATATAGAACCCCTGTCACAAGCGCCCCGATGGGATAGAAAAGCCAAAGAAAAGAAAAATATACCTCAACCACGGGTTTTGAAAAACTATAACATACATTCATATGGGTGGAGTAGCTCAACATGATTGGGATGTAGGTAAATATGATGTACAAATAAGGGCAAAAAAGCGGTATTGGGTACTCTTTACACGAATGATTGATATGGCCGTTGTAAATGCATGGATCGTCAACTCCGCAGGTATGAGCGTGCTAAATTTTAGAAGAGCAATTGCAGTGGCATATATGAAATTGGGAGTGAAATCAGTTATGGGACGTCCCACTATATCTTCAATTTATAAAGTCTTTGATGATGTAAGATTTGACCGAAAGGGACATTTCATGGAACGTAGGGACAAACAAAGATGATGTCAAGGAAAAGCTTGCAAATCAAAGCCTCTTACATTTTGTGTAAAATGTTTAGTAACTCTGTGCAAAGACTGCTTCAATCCTTATCATTTAAAATAAATGTTTTGTTACTTTTCTTGTAATAATTATTATATAAAATAAACCCTTTAAGTTCCAGCGTCATATTTATAGGATACCCTACAATTTTGACCCTTAAGCACCGATTTGCAAATTAAGAATATTTAGGTACTAAGTGACCTCTAAAATGAAGACTAGAGAAAATTTATCTTTTTTTTTAAATAAGTTGGGACTCAATGGGTTAATATATTAGCGAAACGTTAATTTACAAGACGCTATAGACATCAATGTTGACAAAGCCTCCATAAAGGTAACTAAAGATCTACATTCTTACAGAAAATGTGGCATATTTAAAGGCTTTGACCTAATTTACTTATTAAGGTTAGGCAGGGCGTCAAAAGAATTCCTTAAGAAATTTACCGAACACAACACAAGGTTACCTTGATGTTGGTTTGAACCACAAAAGAATAAACAGATATGAAAATATACCTACAGTTATACTCATAAAATAAAGGGCAAGGACACTATTCCCGTCCTGTCTCAACGATGAATATTGAGTTCAAATTGGTATAAATAATAATAAATTATATAAATAATAATTCCAATGCTTTATGATACCTATAAAATATTCTTATTTTTTTCTTGTGGGTATACAAATAGTTTTGTTGTTATTCTGACATGGGAATGCGACATATACCTAACTGTCCATGTGAAAAACGATCATGCTAGGCCCAGCGCTCATGGTGCAAACATTTTGTTACAAAAGTTGGAAATCAGTTGATTTTGAAACTGGTATCCACACACGGACCATGATTGATAGATCAGTTGGTGTTTCTATACGAGAAGTGCGCAGTTAGTTTTTTGAGTTCAGATTGAGATGGAGGAGACATCATTAAGTATTATCAACACTGCAAGCTACCCAAAATACAGAGGGAGCATTGGTTACGTCCACATATAAAAGAAAATGCGAACTCAAGGCTACTTATAGAAGCATAGGATAGAAAGTTTGCTGCTTTCTACAGGATGTCGAATGAAACTTATCAGGAATTAGCATAATGGTTCGCAGTTTCATGGAGAAAATAAACACAAATATGAGGGAATATATGCCTGTCGATGAAAGAATATTGATCACAATTTTATAATTATAGAGCTCTTCTTACTCTCAACCTCCTTGAGGAACTTTAAGTTAGTTTCTGTTCACTCATTTCCAGAAATCGCAAAAAACACGTGATATATTATATTAGCACGACTATGGTGAGCGCTGGGCCTTATATTCTATCCAAACTTTACAAAACATTATATTAAATTGAACTTTTAATATTAGGGGAAATGGCTCTGAACTAACCGTGATGTACACTAAGAAATTCAATATTATTTCATCCTTTTTGTGGGAAATAATAAATCTATTGTACTAACCCTGACTTTTTGTGGAAGTTCATATCTTACTTAGTGTAGTTCAAACGTTAACTTGATTATTATTCTTAATAAATTATGTTACATGTATTTTTTATCAATAAAATAACTCAGTTAAATTTTCTAATTTCCCGCGCAATTTTTCTTTTTTTTTGCCAATAACAAACAACAAAAAAATAGTGAAATCGGTCCAGTCGTTTACGTTAAAGAACGAGTGTCACAACAGCCATATAAATTTTTTTATATTTTGCCATTTTATCATTTTTTAAAAATTATTATTTTTTTAGGTAAATTACGGAAATTTTAATTTTAAAAAGTATGTTGGTAGCACTGTGTAATTTATATTATTTGACAGTTTGGAAATTTAAATGATCAAATGTTAATGTTTAATATTTATAATATTATGTAAAATATTTTAAAATAAATAATACACCAATAATAATATATTATATTAATAAAAGATGATATACATATTCACAAATGATTTCTTAAAGAACAATGTAAAATTAAAAAATTGCTATTAGGCACAAATGTAATTGTCAATACTAGGTGCGTTCGTTTTGCACACTCGGAGTGAACACGGAGTTGGAGTGGAGTAAGAGTGGCGTATACATCACGTGACTTCAGAGCTAACGGAGTGGTCTCGTAATCTCGAACGATTCGGAGCGAAAGGAGCGGAATGATTAAATTCTAACCTCACAGTTTGCAATTGCTGTACTTGGTTTATCAAAAAAAGCGTGTTTTCTCGTGTCCATATTTTTGTTTCACTGCTATGTTGGCCAGGTTCCATACTATCAGCAGATTTCATATCGCCTACAATTGCGGATATGTTTCTTTGAACCAAAGATTCCAAATATAAAATACCTTCACTTACCTCCGAACATTATAAATTTATTTTTTTATTTCAACACCACGTTTAACCTATAACCGTGCCTTCACGTAAACAAAGTTCAAATGACAGACAATGCGAGATAAGCATGACTGCGCATGACCACTCCTGTTACTCTCGTTACTCTACCTCGCTACGCTGGAACTTTTAGAGTAGCTCTATTCGCGCCGAGAGCGCTCTGAAATGTTGAAAACGAACGCGAAAGGAGTAGCTCTTTTCACTCTAAAAAGCAATGGCGAACGATTTCGGAGCGATTGGAGTAGATGGAGTAAAAGGAGTGTGCAAAACGAACGCACCTAGTCTTGTCATTAGATACTGCACCCATGTAGCCAACCACTTCAAACAAAAATTTGCGTGCGTAAAAGTTACATTACGATACGCCAATCTGTTTTATAATGAAGATTTTTATAAGTGCAAAATATAAAATAGTATATTAAACAACGCATTTCACATGGCTTTCTGTTATGACACGAGTTCAAGTTTAAAAAAGAAACGCAAAGCGAGTTTCATTATGCTACGCAAATGCGTTTTATAATGAAGATTTTTATAAGTGCAAAATATAAAAAAATAATTATAGTTGCAGACGCATAAAAAATGCACAATTCTATCTGTGGTCTTTACAATAGACCTATCTCTTTATTGAATACGCATACGCAAATATTTTTGAATTTTCCCCTTCCACTGCTAAAATATGACTTCTTCTTTCCATGGAACACAACATATTGCTACCCAGGAATACCACTACTTAAATGAAAAAAAAACCCTTGTAGCTGTCAAAAGCTAGCTTTTATTTGCCGGATAGACCCGGCAACTCAGGCCATAAACCACAAAGAAGAAGTTCCAATTTTTATTTCGTTTATTTTTATTAGTATGTATAACAATAAAAATACTGCGATGGTCCAAAAAAACAAAATACAGATCCACTCAAATAAAATAAACAATGAACTAACCTCTTATGGTCTTATGCATAATAATATACGGATTGATAGGCTTGCCAACACAATTTTATAAGGGGCACGAACATTTAGGGGGAACTACGACAGTAGGAGTTGGTTCGCGCATGAGTATTAAATTTGAGCCAATAACGAGATGGGTCTATAGAGTATAAACCAGGTACCACGTTATGTGCAAAATTTCGGTTTCGGTTCGGTTCCGGTTCCAGAAAATAATTTCGGTCCGGTTCCAATATTTTCAATATTTTTTTTCGGTCCAAAGGGTTCCGATAAGGGTTCTTCAACAGTTAACTTTTTAATGCCTAATTCGTTACTATTGAGATGGATTAGTTAATAATTCTAGATGTTCAAAATGTTTTCATTTTTTATCTATTAATATTCAACATAATTTAGAACATTAAAATTAAAAATTTAATGTTCACGTTCACCTATGTAGTTTATTTTCTACCTTCAAATTTGTTTGAACATTAAATTTCAAATTAAAATACAGCATAGGTACTTTTCTTTAATCTATCTATTTCCTAAAAAAGGAATTTAGGAATTTTGAAAGAAAAACTCAACATACTACAGTTTTTAAATATTGTTACTCTGGAATTCTTAATTAACACTATTATTCAAAGTTACACAATATTTTTTCCAATATCCTCTACCCTAAACACTGACTTTTTACTAAAAAGTCAGCGGTCAAATATGTTTACGAATTTATCAATGGAAATGTAAAGAACCGAAAAAACCGTTTTACTTTTAGCGGTTCTGGTTCCGGTTTCGGTTCATCTTATGTCACACATTAAGGGTTCCGGTTTCGGTCCACAATAAACACAATAAAAAAACGGTTCCGGTCCGGTTCTCGATCAATAACGGTTCCGGTCCGGGTCCCTGGTATAAACAACAACATTGGCTGTCTTATTTTATTCAATATTTGATTATTATTTTTTATTTTATTTTATTTCAGATATGGATTTTATCTTTCGTATCAGCAATCAACTTAGTTACTTCTGGCTATCTAACCGGCCATCACCCTCTACCGTCAAACCTCATTGCCGCTCGTAATGTTATAGGCAGTGCTATAGCCAGTCACCCTTCCTCAGGCGCCTATTCTTCTTCCCAACTCACTCAAACAATTTCGAACTCTCCTCATCAGATTCAATCAACCATATCTACTTACTATCCTTTAAATTATGATGGTAGGGAAAATTTAAATTCCTATCATAATCAGAGACGGAAAGTTGAGAATCCGGTTCCTTATTTATCACAATTTACTCCAAATCGTTTATACAATCCCAGTCAAAGCAGTATCCATAATGCAAATCATCAATCTGCGATAACTTACAGCTCCTATGACATTCAACGCCCACGAAACTATAATCAGAATCAAATATATTATCAGAGTCAAAATAATGGTTATAATGAATATATTCCGGAGTCAAATAATATTAAGGAATATTAAGCTTATACATATATTTAATTATTTTTATCGTTATAACAGAATCAATAAATATTTTATTTTTCTATATTATATTAAATCCATGTACAAGCACTCAATTTTGTTTTATTACTGTTACCAGAGACCAGAATAAATATGTTTTAAAATGATTGTTGTTTTTTTTGGAGCAGTACATATTTAAAGACTTTTTTAAATTAGATTTGTAATACGAAATAATGAAAATGATTATTTAATAATCGTATAAGAAAAATCGTATGATACGCCTATGCCAATATTGTCCGCCATTAGTTTGGTGGTAAATGTGTTACATAAATTGATTCCAATGCGCAGTCCTCTCTCTTTCCTTGTCTAAGCTGCTAACACTGATAAAAATGGATAATTCATAAATCTGACATAAACTACGTAAAGTGTAGCTGAGTGTTGTAAATGTATAGGCCTTTGAAAACTAACTTCAATATAGAGGATTCATTTTAACCTTACTTTTTTGGCGCGAAGTTAACTGTTGTCTTTCAAATTTAAAAAAAAAATTGGAGGGCAATATTTATGAAATAAATAAGATTTATTAAAATGACTAATTTCGAATATAATCCAGATACACTGAGTGATCTCCTACCTCTCTATTATAAGAGATTATTTCCTTATTCACAGTTTTATCGATGGTTAAGTTATGGTGAGTTAAATAATGAATGTAAATTGAAAATATAAATGTAATACTTTTCTAGGCAATGCTTTGATTTTTGCAAAACGAGAGATATCTTTTACATTACTTGGAGATATTTACATAAGATATCAGTCATTTGACACCCAAGAAGATTTTATGAATGAATTACAGAAAAAATATCCTTTGAAAATTGATATAGGTGCAGTATACCAAACAAAACCAAAAGATAGAGGTCCTATTTCACAGATTATACCTGTAGAGAAAGAAGTAGTTTTTGATATTGATATGACTGATTATGATGATGTAAGAACCTGCTGTTCAGGTGCTGAAGTGTGTCTAAAGTGTTGGAAGTTTATGGTTATTGCCTGCAAAATTTTAGATGCTGCTCTTTATCAAGATTTTGGTTATAAACATAAACTCTGGATTTTCTCTGGAAGAAGAGGTACCTTATTCATATATTAATTTATTATTAGAAATGTTCAAATCAAATTTTTTTCTGTTTGGCAAAATAATGAGTTGGTTATTTGACAAATTTAACTTTTCTTATCTTTAACCTTATGTATGAAAACTACTACAATATGGACTTTAATTTAACTACAACGTACAACTTATTTTTAGGAATACATTGCTGGGTTTCAGATGACGAAGCAAGAAAAATAGATGAAACAGTTAGGTCTACTATTGGGGACTATTTACAAGTGATTAAAGGAGGTGCCAATTGTTTTAAAAAAGTTCAATTGCCTGGAGACAAAATTCATCCTTCACTAGTGTAATTTTTTTGTACATATTTTTAAAATAACATACCTACATTACAAAACATCTAATTTTTGCATCATTAGATGATTTTATTTTTAGGAGAGCATTAAAGATTATTAATAATTATATTAACACCATGGTAGAAGAACAAGATATTTTGGGTACTGATGAAAGATTAAATAATTTTTTACAAATCATAGATCAAGATCTAAGACATTCATTTAAAACTCAAATGAAAAGAGCTGAAACATCCTTAGAAAGGTGGAATTCATTTATGAGTACATTTGATGAGTTATTAAGAAATGTAAGTTACCTAACATCTTTTGGTGCATAACTTGTTGTTTAATAAATATTAAATGCTTGTAATAAAAACATCTTTTTAGAATCAAATACCAAAATCTTCAAAAAATCTTAAAGAAGAAATTATACTACAGTATTTTTATCCTAGATTGGATATTAATGTAACAAAAGGATTTAATCATTTGCTAAAAGCACCTTTTTGTGTTCACCCTAAAACTGGTAAAATTTCAGTACCTTTTAATCCAAGATTAATTGATAACTTTGATCCAGGAAATGTGCCTACTTTACAGTGAGTTATTGTTAATTTTATTTTAAAAATTTTCACATATCCCTACATAAATAGTAAATTTGAACAATACATTAATATATATTTTTTAAACATTTTACTCAATTATTATGATTTAAAAAAATTGTAATTTGTTTTTTAATTGTAGTGGTTTAATTGAAGAAATCAATGTTTATGATAGAAAAACTGAGGAGCAAGAACAACACTTAATGGAATCTGATGTTGGAATGACTCCATCAAAATCAAAAATTAAAGATTATAAGAAAACTAGTCTTTTAAATACTGTAAACATTTTTGAAGAATTTCTGAGAGCTTTAGAAAAGGAAAGAAATAGCAAAGAAAAAAATATAAAAGGTACATATTTTAATATTATTATAAGCATAATTTAAGATTGTTTATATTTTTTAGATATCTCAATGGATTTTTAGTGTAAAATTAACCATAAAACTGAAATCTTATATGAGTTTCTGCTTTCTTTTAAATACTTGATTATATATAACTTATTTGTGCTTTTGCATTTGTAAATATTTTAAAAGAATAAAATTATAAAATATTTAATATTTGTTTTTTATAAATAAAACTTACTACTTTGATTTCTTAGTTTATTTGTTTTCTATAAGTTGGTTTTCTAAAAGGAGATGTGAACATCTCTATTTAAGTACAATCCTAGGTTTTGAAAAGAAATAGGTATAATTATTGAATTATTACTATAGCCATTTTCAAAGGTAATGATCATATTAAGATTTATCTTCCACTCATTTCAATGTTTTAGATACACTATAATGACTCAAACACCATGAATTTAAAATGATGCAAGAAATTTAATTAAATTAAAGACAAAAGAAATAATTTATTCAATACAGTTTACAGATATAGTTCATTTGAAATTATATATGCTGCTTGTAGAATATATACCTAGTATAAGGATAGTTATATTATTAGTAGGTACTGTTTTTGATCAAAGACGAGGATGTCCAACAATTCCATAATTATTATATCCATAGCCAGAAAATAATGGATTTAATATGCGGTGGAAATGATGGCCACGAATTCCTCGAAGACGATGAAACACGTGGGTTAATATTCCAGGACGAGCATCAATGATGCTTGGTAAAATCATAAAGGTAGCAACAAAAAGTACTGTAAAAACCTGAAAATTTAAATTATTATTAAGAAAAAAATAAGCTTTTAAAAAAATGGTGTCAGGATGATATGTTTTAGATAACTTATATTCTATTCACAGTAGTGATGTAGAATTAAAGCAAACTTAAAAATGTGAATGGAAGAAATTTCGCATTTTATATGAAAAATATGTGCTACAGATTGATTATGATTTATTGGATTATAATAATATTTACGAAATTGTGGATGATTTTGGTATCAATACTAAATATAAGTGTATAATTATAACTTGTTATAATAAAAGTTTACTTATTATTCACTCACCAAGTATTTAGTCATATTGTGTCGATTGGATATGATGAACACTCAACTTACACTTTAGCTGTTCTCGAATAAATGACAAATTTCTTACCATTTAAAAGTATTTATGCTCAAATTCATTAATAATTTGTATTGTCTTGTAAAAATCGGTTTTCCAAATATATTTCTCCTTAAGATAGGGAATTATTACTAATACTGCTATTAATATTCCATTAACAATTTCGTGAAGTGTACAATGACTGGAAATTTTCTGAAAACATGTTTTAAACTCATAGTTTAGAAGAAGGCCTACATTTGAATCGTAAGAGGATGTTATTTTCTAATAAGAAAAATGTATACAAGAAGATTCTGAAAGAATTTTAAATGAAAGCTATAGAGTTTGAAATTGAAATAAAACCAACTATTTCTTGAAGGTAGGTAGGTATATTCTTTGCGTGGAAATGATATAGGACAAAGGCTCGTGGAAATAACAATAGAATAAGTACAAATGCTTGGCGATGGACAAGTGCTGGGTTTAGTTTGGAGTTACTCAATCGAGTTATATATTTTTATAGAAGCCTTTGGCGGCGAATTTTCTTCTTAGTTGCTTAAAAGTGGTAATACATATATATAAGCCTTTCCCATTTCCAATAATTGTATAGCATTGGACATCTACCGTGTTCTATAATCGGCAAAAAGAGTCTATTTACATGTCAAATTCTACAGCATACGCCAGGTTTCCCGCCCTCTGTAGTATCACTCATTCGGTGCCCCCTGAAACGCCTCGACCTTCGTATGAAAGCCATGACATCCTTTGGAGGAAGGGTGTGTAGGTATTCTTCCTCGATTCCTCACACACCAAAGATGTCTTGTCTGAGTTGTGCATAAACCTTCCCACAGTTTGGACAGTCTGGTTATTCGACTACACCTAAGAAGTGTAGATGTCTTCCAAGTCCACAGTGACCAGTAAGGACACCAAGCGACTGGATTTGTCCAACAACCACCCTGTCCTTGCTTTGTCAGGGTAGCCGATTGTTTGTTTGGCCTTCCTAAGGCCACTGCAGTTGGTTCATTGTTCTTATAATCTCCTATCCGCCCATTCATTGAGCAGAGTTGAGGTTTGTGCCCTGCTTAGCCCTAGTATTGGATCGGGTCTTAGAAAGATTTTTCGGCTCCCTGCCTGGCGAGTTCAACTGCCCGCTCGTTGACCACACTATACCGCTACCCTCTGCGACTTGGGTCGAAGTCTCTGCATAATAAAAAGAGAAGTTTGAACCAATTTTTTATTCAATGCAGTGTTCTATACTATATTCAAATCTAAGGTATCGATAGAGTAAACAAATAACAGCTCGTGATATTCAACTTTGTTCGTGACCAAACAATAGAATTCGTATAGTCTTATCAGTTTGGCTAGCCGATATTCAACAAAGGGTTGCTGATAAAGTTGGAGTTTGTTCGAAAAGTGTTTTAATGTTGTGAAGGAATATAAAAGTCGCCACACATTATCTGTACCGAAAAAATAATATATAATAAATACTATAGGTCATTTTGTTAAGTCAGCCATAAGAAGAATGGTTCATCAATATTTTTTCCGGAATAAAATTCCTACAATTGACAAAATCCTAAGAGACGTAAATGCTAATAATAACTTGCCAAATTTTAAGAGAGCTACATTTTACAAACTCTTAAAAAGTTTTAAATTTGTGGAAGAATTAGTTTGTTGCTAGACAAAAATAAAATTGTGCTATGGCGAATAGGTTATTTGCAAAAAATAAGACAGTATAGAGCCGAAAATAGAACAATTTATTTTTTAAACGAGACACGGATAAATGCTGGCCAAACAAAATTAAAGGTTAGGTGGATGCTTCATAGTAGCTTTTGGATAGGCTGTCGATCGGCTTAAAAAATCCTTGAGGTAATTTAAATTAAAGTAACTCTTCAATTTTTAATTTTTATCTTGAATATGACTTTTAGGAAAAGGCAAAAGATTAATAATCTATCACATCGGAAGTGAGAATGGTTTTGTTCCGGATGGACTTTGGGCTTTTCCATTCTTTCCAGTGCTGTTTCGTTGGTCACTCTATCTACCATGATATTCTGAGGATCCTTCTGTACAGCCACATCTCGAAGACTTCGATCCTCTTTTGTGTTGCTTCCATGCCATATAGTACAATATGGAGAATACATAGCAGCGCTGGAGTTTTACTTTGATATCTAATTTGAGGTTGTCGCTTTTGAAGAGCTTAGACATTCTGATGTGGGCATCTCTTGCTCTTTCTATTCTGCATCTGATTTCTTGTGAGTGGTCTAACTGTTTCTATATTAACGTGCCCAGGTACACAAGTTTGGATACCCGCTCTACTGTTGTATGTATTTTAAACAAATATGTGGCAGTTTTCTTTCTTCTCTTTACTTATATGTTTTGTTGGCGTTCATATTTAGCCCATATCGTTCACATACTTTATTCACTTTGCTCATAAGCTGTTGTAAACCTTCTATACTATCTGCAAATATGACGGTATTATCTGTATATCAGATATTATAAAGACATTCAAAATTGGCTTCGTTCAAAAAATATTCCATTTTGAGGAAATTTTCAAAAACCGAATAGTGGTTGTCGCCGTAAATATTATATATCAGATATTTTATATTTTCTATGTTAATTTTTGAAATAAATTAAAAACCAAAAACATTTTTGCATAGAAAATAAAGAGACCTTCCAAACGATATATCACAAGCCCATACTTCCCAATTAAAAAATTATATAATAAGCTTTATTGTCGAAAAAATTTTTTAAATTTGTGGACAAAGCTGTTAAAAAAAAAGCAAATCACATAGAACAAAACAGTAATACAAGAGTATTTACAAGTAAATAAAACATAAAACATACAAACATATAAAACTTCACAATTTAAAACATTGCGAAAGGTCAGTTAAAAAAAAAATAAAATAAAATAAATGTATACTTTATGTATACATTATACAATGAGACTGATAAATAATAAGTAATATAAAAAAATTAAAATTTAAAATTTTAATTTAGTCAGAGTAACAACAAAAAACAACAACAAACAACAAAATAGATAAATATCACAAATTAACTTTCCAGTGCGTGAGATGGTCCAAAATAATTTATGTAAAAAAGTCGTCAACTGCATACAAAGCTCTCTCCACCAAGTATGATTTTAAAGCGATACGAAATGCGGTTATTGATGAAATGGACTTTATTTCCAAGGGAAGATTGTTGTGCATTTTCTTAGCGTTATAAAAAATAGAGCTTTTGATTAGTTCCGTGCGAGGTTTTGGTAAATAAAGGTCATACTCTGCACTTCTAAGAGGGTAGTTATGAGATGGTCTGTCTGAGACTTCAGGTAAATGTTTCCGAATTAAGGAAATGGATTCAAAGATAAGTAGGGATGGAAGTGTTAATATTTTATGTTTTTTAAAGAATTCCCTACAGTGAGTTTTACTGCTTAGTTTCAGCGTATACCGAACAGCTCTCTTTTGTAATTTAAAAATACGTTCAAATTGAGTCACACAACATGTACCCCAAAAAGGAAGTGCATATCGGAGATGTGACTCGAAGAGGGCAAAATAGACTGTTTTGGAAGTTGACAGGTGAAGCTCCCTAGATATTGTTCTCAGTGCGTAACAAGAAGAGCTTAGTTTTTTTGACAAAGCGTCAATGTGTACATCCCATTTTAGAGAGCTGTCAACGACTAGTCCCAAAAATCTCACAGAGTCAACGACCTCTATAGTAGAATTATTCAACATAATAGGTTGAATTGCAGATGTGTATGGTAAAACTTTCGTTTTAGAAACGTTCAAACACATATGGTTAGAATCACACCATGATTTGATGATGGTTAAGTCATGTGAAACGATTCTATGCAGTTCGGTGATATCCGGGTGACTCCAAGAAAAGCTAGTGTCGTCTGCGAATAAACAAATTTTTCCGCCGATGCTCAAGTCAGCAATATCATTGATAAATAGCAAAAACAATATAGGACCCAATACCGAACCTTGTGGAACCCCATATTCTATCTGCTTGCATGAAGACCTTAATTTATCAACTCGTACAAGCTGCAGTCTATCACTAAGAAAGGACTCGTACCACCTGATCGAGGTGCCTCTAAATCCATAGTACTGCAATTTTTTAAGTAGTATTTTATGATCCACGCAATCGAAAGCTTTTGAGAAATCACAAAATATTGTAGCTGTAGAGTGTTGATTGTTTAAGCTGGAGTAGACATTATTAAAAAGAGAAAACATTGCATCATTTGTGCATTTACCACTTAAAAATCCAAATTGATTTTTAGCTAGAATATTGTATTTACTCACAAATGAAAGAAGCCTTTTTTTTACCAACCTTTCAATGATCTTGGATAACGTAGGAAGAAGCGCGATTGGGCGATAGTTAGAAACTTGATCTTTATCACCTCCTTTATGCAAAGAAATGATTATGGCTGTCTTAAGGCAAGTAGGAAAAATACCAATTTGGAACGACTCATTAATCAAATTAGTTAGAAGATCTAATACACAGTCCGACAGATTTGCGAACATTTTGAGAGTAAGCCCATCTACTCCAGATGCGGATTTGTTTTTAATGTCTCGAATTGTATTACGAAGCTCTTCTGTTACCACAGGTGAAAAAAAGAAACTGTTTAAGTTTTCATTAACATTCGGTAAATAAGAAAGTGGATCAATAGTGGAAGTTATAGAATTAGTTAAGTTTTTGGCAACATTTATGAAGTAATTATTTAGGCTCTCAGGTGTAGTAGGAATAGTGCTGGGCGAGGAAACTTTATTTCTTAAATCATTAACTATGGACCATGTTTCCTTAGTAATATTTTTGGATCCACTCAGTCTCCTATTATAGTAGATGTCCTTTGCAGCTTTTATAGTCTTATGATACATTTTTTTATACATTTTCACGTATTCATGAAGAAATATACTGTCAGTAAATTTTTTTATGTAAGAGAGACAACGCATATTTTTTGAGGATGTACGCAAGCCCTTGGTAGTCCAGGGCTTATGCAGTTTGTTTTTGATAGGCCTAAGAGGAAATGATTTGACAGCTAAATTAGACAATGTTTTAATAAAAGATGCAAAGGCGGTATCGACATCAAGAGAAAGACAATCCCAGACGGTTGTTTTACAGAGATTTCTGAAGTTAAGAAAATTTTTATCCGTAAAAATTCGACAAAATTTGCGTGGAGCAATTTTTGTTTTAGAATTTACTAAAAACTTAGTTAATACTGCCTCATGGTCTGAGAAACCCGAACTAAAGACGGAACAGTCTACAAAACTCGATTCAAATGACGACACAACATAGTCAATAGTACTAGAACTAGTTTTGGTTATTCTGGTAGGAGAGTTGATATGCATGTTAATACCAAAAGAGTCAAATATAGATCGAATTGTTTCTTGAGCAGCACACACACTGGAAAAGTCAATGTTAAAATCTCCACATAAAATTAATCTGCTTTTTGCAGGCAAGGATTCAAGTAAGCCTAGTAAATTTTGACAGAATATATGCACGTTAGCGTCTGGTGTTCTATAAATACAAATAATATAAAGGTTATAAATTTTACTAAAAACGATGGAAAACTCAAATATTTTTTCCGACAAAAGGTTATCGAAATTGGTAACTGCTGAAAAGTTATTGTTATTTGACATTATTAAAGTACCTCCATGGGATAAATTACTCCTACTAAAGCGAGCTATAGTTGTGTAATTTTTTACAAATACAGGCTCACCAATATGTAGCCAGTGTTCCGTTAAGGCAACTATTTCTGGAAAACCAAGCTCTTCCAATAATAGAAACAATTCATCCGTTTTGTGTCTTAAGGACTGAATATTAATAAGAAATATACCAAGCTTACTTTCGTCCAATTTTTTAGAGGTTGCTTGATCCTCTGTTCGCGTCATTGATATTAAAAATTTTTGGGTCTACTTGGAGAACCAGTCGACATATAATTACTGTGGCCTTCCCTAATTCTCTGCAGATGAAGGACCCTCTCTGATGATATAAAGGATCTGAATGCTAAGAGATCTGCCTCAACTTCATCTTCCTCAATTCCGTAGGCCTTATGGAAACGATAATACAGCCTACGCAAGGAGTCTTCGTCACCAGGAAGTTCCTCCGATGTTAAAGCTAGTTTGACGCTTGTTTTAGTGTGGCCTTCAAAGCATATACTGGCTGGCTGGTTATGTAGAAAGGCAAGAAATAACCTAAGGGATTTTAATATGGAAGGTTCCCTTAGTCTAGCTAATAAGAATCGTCCATTTTCCACGTCTGATTCTCGTGACATCCTCACTATAGGCGGGGTCATCGGGTCCACAACTGGCACATCGTTCTTCCTACTATTTTCTACCACAAACTCTAAATTGCTTAACCCAGTAGATTTGCAAGCAACGATAGCCTCCCTGTCAGAACTAATCTTCACTGGTGGTGTATTTTCTTCGGATGTAGAAAGAGTTGGTGAACTTCGGCTTTCCATTCTATCCGCCTGTAATCCTTGATGGCTTGCGGTCGACGTACACAATTCTGTTTTAAATAAATTTGAAAAAGCAGCTTCTGATATAGTGGCATTATTAATTATTGTACCAGGAGGCCACATAGTTATATCATTAAGTAGGTTGAGTTGGGTTTTATTCTTTACTCCTATTTTAAAATCCGCATGTGAGCTAAACTTACTCTCCACCATAGGAAAGCATCGAATAAAGCCAGTTGTCCCAAGTTTTTCCTTAACATAATGCGCAAGTTGAACAGCTGTAAAGGTATGTGATTTTATGGAGACTACTACATAATTCCAGACATCTTTTATAGGTAATTTTTGAGTAGATGGAGCCAACTTCACAAGGATAGGTACTTTGGGGTCTTGCATTTCTACGTTCTCGGTCTGAGTGGATGTTGAATTATTTAATACAGACTGATGACTCTTATTGTTTAAATCAATCGTTGCAGCCAATTTATCAACTTTCGGTACTAATCTATTTACTTCTTTCCGTAGGTCACTTATTTCTTAATTCTTAATTGCGGGGGTTGCAACTTTCACTCAAAGGGGGTTGAGGTAGGGATCAAATTTTCACTTTAAAGAATGTCAATTTATAATGTAAAATTTATGTTTTTCGGGATTTTCTATAAATATGTACCGAAATAATGAGTTTATTCCATTAGGCTTTTCCGCACGTTATATGAGAAATATAACAGTTAATTCAGAACAATAAACAACTAAAAGGTTGAATTAACTTCCACTATTTATTCTATAAATACTTTAAATGCAATGATAGCCGTTTCGCTATCGAAATAGCATCGTCAGATTGACATATTGAAGTTACATCAAGTACGTAGTTACAAACAAACAAAATGTAACTTCAATATGTCAATCTGACGATGCTATTTCGATAGCGAAACGGCTGTCATTGCATTTAAAGTATTTATAGAATAAATAGTGGAAGTTAATTCAACCTTTTAGTTGTTTATTGTTCTGAATAAGATGAACTTTCACACAGTAAGGGTTAGTACCATAAATTTCATTATAACAGTTAAGGCACAGATCAAAAAGAACACGATAAAGTCTTTCAAGCTTTGTAAGAGTATATTTATATTTGTTGTAATCAGTTTAGTAAATTTCTTTGGACGATATGGAGTTCAAAGCTCATATTGATAAACTGGAGGGTGCTGCAAATTGGTCAAAATGGAAAAGACAGGTCGAATTACTTTTAGTTCATCATGATGTATGGGAGGTAGTAACTGCACAATTGCCTGAAAATCCAGGAGAACCATTTGCCGCTGACTCATCTGCTGATTCCAAAGTCAAATATGCAAAATATTTATCTGAATTAAAGGCCTACAAGAAAAATGATTCGTTAGCTCAATTAATTTTAGTTGGAAGCATGAATGATGCAAATCTTGAACTTGTAGCAACTAGTAATTCCTCGAAATCTATTTGGGATAAACTGTTATCTGTATACGAGCAAAGTTCTGGTCAAAGAGTGGATAGATTGATGGAACAGTTTTTTACTATACAAAGAGAGCCATCAGAAGATATTACAACACATATTGCTAGACTTCAGAAAAATTTTAGTTGCTGAATGATGAGTTAAAAAGATTAGTACAAACCGAATTGCCTGATTTACTTCTTATGAGTCGAATCATGTCTACTCTTCCACAAGAATATTTTGAATTTAAAAGTGTATGGGAATCTGTATCCATAGAGGAAAGAAGTGTCAATAAGCTAATTGAAAGATTAATAGAAATGCGTCTACCAAACAAAAATGATGAGTCTACTGCTTTGATTGCTAAGAACAATAATACATTTTCTAAAGTAAAGAAGCAAGAAAAGGAATTTCGAATGTTAAGGTGTTTTCGATGCCATCAGAGTGGTCATTTTGCTAAATATTGTCCAAATAATGCCAATAAGAATTCATCTTCAAGAGAAAATTGTTTTGCAGAAGGTGAGGCGTTTCCATGTGAAAATAAAGAGTTATTATTACATCAGGATGATGTTTGGGTCGCAGATTCGGGAGCATCAGTTTATATGACAAAAAACAAGAATTATTTTATAACTTATGAAGCTTTTATTTGTCCTAAAGAAATTCGTATTGGAAATGGAAATGTAATTTTGGCATATGGTCATGGTAAAATTAATGTGGAAATGAAGATTTTAAATAAGTACATTAGTAATCATCTTGAAAATGTTTGGTTTGTACCTGAAGTGACCAGAAATCTTTTTTCTGTTGGGCAAACCATTAACAAAGGTTTTGATTTTAAAGCAAATAAAAATGGATGTTTTTTTTGAAAAATGGTAAAATTTGTTTAAGTGGAAAACAATTGTCCGGGGGTCTCTATGTTTTAGATATGAAGACATGTATTCCAGAAATTCCTGCAGAAGTCTATATTGCGTCTTCTGTTGATAGTTTGCAGGTGTGGCATGAAAGAATTAATGTGTCACCAGAATAAGAAGCATGTGGAAAAGGTGCTTAAAACTCATGGAATAGAAATTGAAACGTCTGAAGAAAGTGATTTTTGTGAAGGATGTGTCTGGGGAAAACAGCACAAAGTATCGTTCAGAACACGTAAGAATAGATCAAATGAGCCAGGTGAAATAATTCATGCCGATGTCTGCGGGCCTATGCAACAGACCTCATTAGGAGGAGCAAGGTATTATGTATGTTTCAAAGACGATTTTTCAAAATATCGCTGAGTTTTCTTTATTAAATCCAAAGCTGAAGTATTTGGCAGCTTAAAAATATTCTTGGAAGAGGCTCAAACCACTGGAATAATTATTAAAGAATTTTTAAGTGATGGCGGGAAAGAATTTGATAATTCTGAGGTACATAACATCCTACAACAGAAAGGTATCAATTTTAGAGTGACAATGCCTTACAGCCCGGAGCAAAACGAAATGGCAGAAAGGGAAAATAGAACTTTGGTGGAATGTGCAAGATCAATGTTACATTCAAAAAGTTTACCTTTGTTTCCGTGGGCTGAAGCTATCAATACAGCCACTCATATTTTAAATCGAACAGGCCCTACTATTGTAGTAGACAAGTCGCCTTTAGCTTTGTGGACAAATAAAGAAATAACATCTATTGATAATTTTAAAATATTTGGATCAAAATGTTATGTACATGTACCAAAACAACAACGACGTAAATTGAACAAGAAGAGTACTCCTGGTTTCTTTGTTGGATATTGTTCTGAAAAAGATGGATACAGAATTTTGATTCAGAATGAAAATAAAGTAATCAGAAGTAGAGATGTGATTTTTGGAAAAGAGGAAATTGTTGAAAAAAGTATTCCATTGGACTTAACACTAAATTTCAATGAACAAACTATGGATAAAGTTAATATAGCTAAGGAGGAAGATGTTTTACAGGAAAATCAGTTGGTTAATGTTTCACAGGAAGATCAATTGGTTGAAAACATGCCAGAACAAATTTCTTCAGACGAAGAAATCAATTTGGAAGATGTGGAAGCATCTGGACGGGGAAAACGAAAATGTCGTTTACCGCAGTATTTGCAAGATTATATTTTATTGGCTGAATGTTTTATATCAAATGTTCCTGAGAATTTTAATCAGGCTGTGAGGTTAGAAGATAATGAGAAGTGGAGAAAAGCTATTGAGGAAGAAATGGAGTCTTTATATGAAAATAATATCTGGACTCTGGTTAATCTCCCTCCAGATCGGAAAATTATTCAGAATAGGTGGGTATTCCGAATAAAAACTAATCTAGATGGAAGTATCAGTCGATATAAAGCTAGATTAGTAGCGAAAGGTTATACTCAGAAGCCTGGGATAGATTACGAGGAGATTTTTAGTCCTGTAGCACGTTTTGAGACCATTAGAACACTTTTAAGTGTAGCAGCTTCTGAAAATTTAAAATGATTTTAATTTGATATAAAGACAGCGTTTTTATATGGTTTGCTTAAGGAGGAAGTTTATATGGCACAACCACAAGGTTTTGAAGATGGAACTGAAAGAATTTGTAAGTTAAACCGAAGTATGTATGTATGGTTTAAAGCAGTCGCCAAGATGTTGAAATCAACGTTTCGTGCAGTTTCTTCAACAGGAACATTTAAATGTCAATACGGCAGATCCGTGTTTATTTATACGGATACAAGGAAATAAGAAACTCTTGGTTTCTATTTATGTTGACGATGGTCTCATAGTAACATCTGATGAAAGTGAGATTACTTCATTTATTAAGGCACTCAAAGATTGTTTTAAATTTACTGTGGAACCGGTAGAAAACTATTTAAGTTTGCAGATAAAGAAAAAGAATAATGGTGACATCTTCATAAATCAAGAGGAATATGTGAAGAAGATTTTAACAAAACTTAATATGTTATATTGTAAACCAGTAGCTACACCATGTGAAAAAAATGTGAAATTACGAGACGTGGATACACAACAATTATTGGAAAAAGAAGTACCGTATCGTGAAGCGGTGGGAAGTTTAATGTTTTTAATGGGTGTTTGACGACCGGATATTCGATATGCTGTTAGCACTGTATCTGAGAAAGTAAATTCTCCGTTAACCTCAGACTGGTGTGCAGTTAAGAGAATTTTTAGGTATTTAAAAGGAACAATTACCTTAGGACTTAATTATAAAGCAAATTTTGAAGCTGGTGTTTTAAAAGTTTTTAGTGATGCCGACTACGCAGGGGACAAGAAGATCACGAACTGGAACTATATGTGTGTATTCCGGATCTTTAATTTGCTGGTTGTCACAGAAACAAAGAAGCGTTGTTCTTTCGACAACTGAGGCTGAAAATATTGCAGCTAGCGAAGCGACCAAAGACTTAATTTGGTTACAGCTTTTATTAAAAGAAATAACGGAACTGAAACAAAAGCCATTATTGCATGTTGATAATATTTGTGCAATTAAATTAATTAAAAATCCACAATTCCATAAGAGATCGAAACATATTGATATACGTTTCCATTTTATACGAGAAAAATTTAATGATGGTATTATGCAAGTTGCCTATGTTTCGAGTGATAGTCAGATAGCAGACATGAGGACCAAAGCCCTGCCTAGTGTTCAGTTTACTAGACTAAGAAAATGGATGGGCTTAAGATGTTTGGAAGATATCTAGATTAATTTTGGGAGGAAGTGTTGAAGATTCAAAAAATAATCTATATGACTTTGAATATTTAAATGGTTGCCAAGTTTTGTGGTTGTTAAGTCAAGTAGACGTTTAAAATTTAATAATTTTATATTGTATTCTATACATTAGAATAAAGTGTTATTGCTTTGGAATTTCTGCGTGGTTATTTAGTTTTAACTGTTATGTTTTTTTTGTCAGCTGTCAAATATTTGTTTGGTTTTTTGGTTAGAAGAATTTGTGTTTTTGAATGAAAACAAGCCCAGAAAGATTAAATGTTTACACTAGTAGGTACACATCAATAGGTAACTTACTGAAATTGTAGTGTCCTATCCTTTTCTATATATTTCTTAATTACATTTTTCACCCTATCTTTCAAGGTTCTACTTAATATGAATTTCCCCATGATTTTCATTAAGTTACTTTGAATTATATTCCATTTGGAACTGTCTTCATAAGGGTTTTGCCCCACAACCTCCCGTAATTATAAATGTAAATCGTCCTCATTTGAAAAATATACCCGTCCTGCTCCTGATAGACGATTTACATTATTCACTTGCATTGTGATCATACAGATAAGAGCAGATTATGATGGTCCTAAAAATTGTTATCAAGACAAAAAACAACTGGATTTGCAGGTTAGGATTTTTCTTTGTTTTCGTTTCTTTATTTCGCAGTTCGGGATATCTAGCAGCGTTTCGGATATCGTCGGCGTGTATCGGGTCGATACTACCGCGTTCTTGGGTCCACGTAGGAATCCGTATCTTTACGTATGTATGTGATGTGCAGCCTTAACTCCCTAATATAAAACGCATTTTTTGCGTATCGTAATGTAACTTTTACGCACGCAAATTTTTGTTTTAAATGGTTGGCGACATATGAAGTATCTAATGACAAGACTATTGACAATGACATTTGTGGCTAATAGCAATTTATTAATTTTATATTGTTCTTTAAGTAAGTATTTGTGAATATGAATAACATCTTTTACTTATATAATAAATTATTATTGGTGTTATTGGTCATTTTAAAATATTTTAAAACATTAACATTTCATAATTTAAATGTCAAAACTGTCAAATGTTATAAATTACACACTGCTACCGACATACTTTTTAAAATCAAAATTTTCGTAATTTACATAAAAATAATAAATTAATTTAAAAAATGATAAAATGCAAAATATAAAAAATATTATATACAACTCATTTCATATGGCTGTTGTGACACTCGTTCTTTAAAAAACTCATCGCTTCGCAATTCGTTTCTTAAACTTGAACTCGTGTCATACAGAAAGCCATATGAAATGCGTTGCTTAATGTACTATTATTTGTTAACTTAATTGATTTACTATTTTTATTCATAATAGAGAAAAGGACAATTCGTTCAAGTTGCTCCAAGAATACGCATCTACATCTTTATTATGACGGTTGTGAACACCATAATTTCTGCATCACCTGATTCGGTACGCAAAGTAACATATATGATAGACATTCGTGCTAAAGCTCCCAGAGAATGCGAAATTTCGTAATTTTGCTGGAAAACCTTGCGAGCAGACCAATTCTACATGTACATGTACATTTCCTCCAAACCAAACTGCATTATCGTGCTTTGAAAACAAACTTGATGGTTCGAAGCATTCGATCGTAGCAACTCTATGTCAGGATTCCCAGCCTGTTGCTTTTTTCTAAAGATCGCTATACAAAAATAAAATAAATCATTCTACTGCCGAGAAAAAGTTTTACTTCATTGTGTTATCTTGTTGAAAGCGACGACACTTCTTCATAGGTAAATCCATTACTGTTATAACTGATCAAAAGCGTCTGTGTTGTTTAGTTTGGCAGCAAACAAAAGCTAAACATGAAAAATATCACAAAGGCGCCTCGAACTAGCACCTTACAAGTATGATATAGTATTATACAGGTCTGTATAACCATTCCTAAAAGTATAAACGTCTTCTCAATTACAACCTAGTTGTCTTTTGATCAAGATTCCTTTTTGAAACTCACTAGGAGGTCCGACAGAGTTAACGAAAAAAAAGGGTACAAAAGTTGCACGGATGTTTAAAATATATCATATTAGAAAATTATAATTCAGTACATACAAATTCATTTTTAAGGTTACTATATCTCTCACTATCATACTATGGCCGTACTAGGAACATGAAAAGCAACACGATGCTTCCTGGTATACGCAGCAAAATTGAAAGGAAAAGGAAAACGTAAGCGTGTAGAAGTTACAATCCGTATGCACATCGTTTGACAACGTCGCGTGCCATGCGCAGAGCATATCGGCACCGGCAAAATATTCTCGCCTACAATACTGAAACGCTCTTTGTGTGATAGGCAACGGTGCTGGTCGGTAACAGACCGGTCTAGTGGGCCTAGTCTCATACTTTTCAACAGAAATGATATTTTTTTATCTGACACGTTCCTAGTATGGTCATAGTACGATACGTTGTAGTGGGTGGGCACCTTTATATAAATATTTTAGGCAAAGGTATTTTTGACAAAAATTGACAGATTTTATTTTATTGGACAGTTTCTATAAAAGCAGCTACACACACGCCTGCCGCAGAGGCGATCTAGGGTATAAGATGGGGTTGACCTTAAATCGCCTCCTTGATTGTAACGTGTGTAGGTAAGCAGGACCTTCCTGCATCCTAGATTGGGTCCAGCCGCCCTGCCACAACTCGCGTGTGTAGCGTGATCGGGCAGATTTTGACTCAGTTCTGTAGAGAAAGCCGTTGGGAATGTTTGTTTTTATTGTACAGATCATGTATCGTTTGCTCTCTCTCTCAGTAAGCCTCAGTCTGTTCTGCGCATATTTTGTGCGCCCAATACAGAAAAATTCAATAGGGTAAATGTGTTTTCGAGATTTCTCAAGTATTCGTTGTGTGCATAAAATCTACCAATGTGGGAGAGAAAGAAATATTGTCTGCACCGTAATATAGTGATATTCTGTCCATACAGGAGTATTAAATGGCTAAGTAAAGTAAATTTAAAGACCTTTTCTAAATTCTTTTAGAATTGAAAAATGGATAGGGAGTTAAAAAAAAGAACTTTCATTGAAATTCTTCTTTGATGAAATGAAAATGCAGTTGTCCAAACTATAATTTATCAGTCGCTAAATATTTTACAATGAATATTTCTAATGTCCTTTAACAGGAAATCCATGATGATGGTCCTCGTGACTGTGATGTCCATGTTCTTCATCGTGATTAAATCCATGGAAATCGGTACCATGTTCGTGGTGATCATGCCCATGTTCATGGTGATCATGTTCATGCTGGTCATGACCATGGTGGTCTTGTTCATGGTGGTCATGTCCATGGTGGTCTTGTTCATGGTGGTCATGTCCATGGTGGTCTTGTTCATGGTGGTCATGTCCATGGTGGTCTTGTTCATGATGGTCATGTCCATCTTCATGATGTTCGTGTTTGTCATGATCGTGAGAGTCGAAGCCGTGTTTGAGGTTATCATGATGTTCGGAGTCATGTTTCAATCCCTGTTGTTGAAATTGATGAGGTTCTAAATCGTGCTGGGATTCATGTTTATGTGAATCATGTCCATAACCTGGCGCAGCTTCAATGTATGCAAAAAGGACAGCGGCGCAAAATGCAATACAGGTCTAAAAAAATAATAAATTTATGTTTTTAAATTATTTCATTATACTTATTTAATAATACTGTTAATTTAATAACTACGGTCTTGTTTATGTAATCATTTGAATTGATTTATATAGATCTGTTTTAAAAGTAGCAATTACAAATTGAAAAACTAGTATCGTTTATATTCGAATCCAGTTTACATCCCAGTAAATTAATAAATCGATGTTGTGTTAGTAGGTATAGCTTTATAAAAAAAATCGAGTGCTTTTGTTTTTAAATTTTGTATTTTTTGTAGACTTGGGAATGCTTTTTCAACATTTTTTTTTAATTTCGTCGAGAGAGTTTTGCTCAAACCGGTTCATTCTTTGTTGACACTGACAATTTGTGTTATTTTGTTGGATTTAATTTTTACATAATTGAGTTGCTCGGCAACAAGTTAAAAATAACAGACATAAATTGTGTGATAAAAGCTTAATTCCAAAACTATGTCGAATCAAATCGTAAAATATTCGAGAAACTAAGCAACAACAAAAATAGCACAGTATTAATCAACGTCGTGTTATATTTAGGAAGATTATTTTCCGCGAAGATTAAATTAATTTCAGATAAGTAAATTGGAACAAAACTTTATTAACAGAACACGAACATCAGGAATTCGCGGAAATTTTTCCGATAG
This sequence comes from Ophraella communa, assembly GCA_035357415.1. Taxonomy (NCBI): domain Eukaryota; kingdom Metazoa; phylum Arthropoda; class Insecta; order Coleoptera; family Chrysomelidae; genus Ophraella; species Ophraella communa. The sequence goes on along the minus strand of CM068985.1, from coordinate 15,183,808 downwards.
TTGGCGCTGCAGTATCTGTCAGTGGAATGGGGATAACAATAATATCAGCCATTTGATTCAATATTAATTCAACTATTTCTGTTTTTAAATTTGTGTGGTAAAGATTGTTAGTGGAAGATGGTACAAATGTTGATTTATTTATTTTAAAACACAGCTCACAAATAACACGTAAACAAATGGAGAATGGGTTTGTTTTCCCCATTCTACCTTTACTCGTTTTCGCCAATAGAACTAAAATAATAATAAAACTGACAGTAGTATTTGCCATTTTTATGTGACGTAACGACGTGACTATTTCTCTGGAAATATTGTCGCTGATAATTGACTCCGATTGGTCTAAATTTCAAAAATTATGACATTCCATTGGTTAATGTAAAGAAAGGGAAATCATCAATGTAATAAAGGATACAGCTTTTTTATCGATCTCAAAGTTACGAAAAAATTAATTCAAATGGCATTTTATATACAGAAATTACCACATCAGATGTTTTTATTTTTTTACGAAACATATATTGTTTGTGCTTAATTTGTAAATGTCCCTCATTTTAAGAATCCTTAACAAACTTTTATTCAAAAAAATCAATTTTGATTGTCTTTTTTAGCTGTCATTGTATGAAAACAGTAGGTTTTTTATATTACAAATTTCGTTGTTTCTTTGAATGAATAAGATTTTCAGTTTTAGAAATTCAAAAAAAATTCTATGAAACATTAAATTTCCATATACCTACTATAATAATAATGAAGTGGACAACATTGTATAACAATTGATTCTAAAATTAAACAATAGTATCGATTAATATATCCTATTCTAATCAATTTGAGAAGATGAAACCTAAAAATTACATTACAGTTTTTGTGAAAAATGCTAGATTTTTTTAACGAATTTTTTAATGAACTAGTAATATATTTGTATTTAGTTATTTAGATATAAAAAGAAAATAACAACAGCTTCTACTTACCATGAGTTTTGCCATTTTATTTTAAAAACAATTATCAATTCAGTCGTTGCGTTTTATATCAAGAACTAACTGCTAATCTTACTTTAAGCTTACTTATATAGTTCTTCGTGGTGACCCTTGTAAACTTTTTATTCGGTAAATAAACAAATATAATATGTTGTCAAATCCGCAGAATTAAGATGAATTTATTCCAGGGTTTCCCACAATTTTTAACATATGCAAACTTTGTAATATAAACAAAAAACAAGAAAGAATTAGTATAATAGCACTTCTTATTCAAGGTCGGCCATAAACCCGATGAGTTTGTAAAACATGTTTTAATTTTTTTTACGTAAAATATACACAGTGCTTATGCAAACCAAAAAATACTAGAATAATTTGCAAAACGTTAATGTTTGTGGTAGACTCATCAATAGGGTATTATGTATGGTACAATTATAATTTTCAACTCAAAAAATTATGTTACAAACAATGTTACTGAACTAATTAGGTATATATATTAAGCACAAATAACTACAGAAGAGGTAACAAGAACTTCTTGTGCGTGATATGTATTTAATTAATATTTATTTCTTAACACTATTAGTAAATATATTACAAAAATATACAGATTAAAACAAATAAACAATAAATAAATAAAAAACACTAGACGAAGCAATTAAAATTTAAGAAAGATAAACCACCACAGTTCCCACAATAAGTTGAAATATACACATGAAAAATTCCTGCTTTAAGATAAAGTAATTTTTTATTGATTTTATTGATTATATGATGTATTAACTTTCTGTTTTGCTGAATGAGCCAAAATTGAAATTTACTTTTGAAAGTACTAAATACAGTAAATATTTTAACAAATGCATAGGTACATTCTGAGAGCTAAATAATCAAAACATCTTTGCCCTATGGTTTTTTTAGAACAAGGAAATAAAATATGATTTTGTCTTCTTATATTATACTAAAGTTCATGAGGTATGAGACTAATTTTACCTTATTTTATAAAGTTGCCGTAAATCAAGTACTTCTACAAAAAACATTTCTTTTATAAATAGGTAACACTTAGGTACTGACCTTTTTTTGTGCTGGTTGCATGTCTTTTAAAAACCAACCTGTGTTATCAAATGTTAAAGTAAATTCATACTTATACCGTTCTGACTTAAGGACTTCGATTATATTGCCTCCAATAAATCTTCCTACCGGCCGGCAGACTCCGTCCAGCTGCAGGCAGGGCCGGAGTGGACTTTTTAATTTAAAATTGAGAAGCAATTGAAATATTAATAGATAGATATAAATTGTCTAAAAATATGTACAAATCTGCAAACAGGTATGTAGTTAGTATTTCTAAACATAATTTTGGGTACTAGGTAATTTTAATTACAATTTCAATTTTTAAGGAAATAATATGAATAATATGATTACCTACCTTACAATATACATTAATTACCTTACTTAATTACCTTACTACATACCTTATTGTACATATACCTACCTGAATGTTTTAAAAAGGAGTTTGGGTATATATATGCCCTTAGAACAGTAAATGGCTTAGTATTTTCCAAAATGTGACGAACGTGGAGTGAATCTGACGATGAAGCAAGCGACAACGAGCAGCAAGCAAGCAGCAAGAGAAAACATCTTTCTGTTGATGCTAAAGAAATTGTAAAGAATGTATATTCAACTTTAAGAAACGATGTTTCCATACAAGCAGCTTTGGAAGAAACGTACAGGTTAACGAAAATACCAAAGTCTACCATACGCGATATTGTTAAAAAACCGATAGTCAAGAGAAAGAAAAGATGCGATTCTGGTACTGCCACAAAACTTGATGTAAGTGATAAAGACCTAATTCGACAAAAAATCTATAAAATGTATGAAGAGCAAAATGCACCGACATTGGACACCTTCATGAAAAGACTAGAAATGGACGAAAGTGGCATACAGTGTGGCAGAACACATTGTGGAAGACTGTGAAAAAACTAGGATTCAGATTTAAGAAGATAGACAAAAAACAAGTGCTGATGGAATCGCAAAGACTTCGGAAATGGAGATTAGAATATCTTACGAAAATAGATATGTATAGAAGTCAAGGAAGGTCGATCATTTACTTGGACGAAACGTGGTACGATACCCATGACACGCAATCAAAAGGTTGGGACGATTCAAGTGGTAAATGTAAAACAAAAGCACCATCCAACAGAGGTAAGCGGATAACAATTATACATGCGGGATCAAAAGACGGATGGGTATCACTGAGTGCAAAAAATATAAAAGACTCTTCTCTTGACTACCATGACGACACAACTGCACATTTATTTGAAGACTGGTTTAAAAATAAGTTAATTCCCAATATTCCTCCTCAAAGTGTTATTTCAATTACTTGAAGTATTAAAACGTTTTAATATAGAGAAAAAATATGTTTGTCATGAGTTTGCAAATAGCATGGGACATTCAGTTTTAAGGCTTCCACCACATCACTGCATTTTTAACCCTATAGAACATATTTGGCATCAATTGAAATCGCAATAAATAAATATATTAATATTCTTAAACTGTAGGTACTGTAACCTCCGCCTATGATTTTACGAGTTTTACGACCGTTTTATGACTTGGACGCACATTTTGTGCTATCGACAAATTATGAACGGACTATAAGTATTTTATTGATAAGGATTCAGATATTGTCATATCCATTCCAACAGTAGCTTTATGATAAATAATTCCAAGGGTTAAAAAAATTCTTGTGTTTTTATTTTACTCACAGTAACGAATTTAAAGTTAGTAACAATGAAGATGTAATTTTTTAGTTAACAAATGGATAGAAATGTGAAAAATAATGGAAAAAATTTGTTGACTGCAGAAATTTGTTCTCTGATATGTCCTGTTAGTGCTAGAATTTTTTAAATTTCTTTTTATATTTACTTATTGAAAAAAAATAATTTATGTCATTTGGTAGTTGCGAAGGTGACGCGCCGCTCGTTTTTTATGCCATTTTCAACATTAATTTAGACCTACAATTTAGAGCTACAATTCGGGGAGTTGGGACTTTTTTGTTGGAAATTTCCTGCCCTTTAAGAATCCGTTCAGTTCTTTGTTCTAGCTACAATAGTTTATGAGTTATTAGCAAAAATGTATACCCCTTTTTTAAAATCTTAAATTGTTAATAACAATAGGAAATTTTTAAAAATGGATTTTGATATTCAGAAATATTTTTATATTTGTCATTTCGAATTGATTGACACCAAAATCAGATTTTTCGGATCGGAGTAACCCAAATCCGATTTAAATGACTTCTCGACCAGACTAATTACCTATAAACTATAACGAGTACTGTGTCCCAAATCCACAATTTGTAGTATCTATAACAAAAATAGTCGAAACTCGTGTCGACCAAATACAACAATTCATATCTTTTTCTCTCTTTAGTTCCCTCTGGATTCGTAAATATACCTACCCTACATAGAAATGTTATTGAAAAAATACTTATAAGTATTTTATATACTTTTTCAAAGAAAAATATATATACCTATATATACCTAGGTAAATTTATTTTGATAGCCAGAATATTTTTTGCAGTCTGAAATATCACGTTCTTAACTATATTTTTATGTTAATAATATATAATTTATGCTATAAACATTCAAATTAGTAGGTAAATCTTATTTAGTTTATTTTTAATTAAAAATCTATAAATTATTTTTAAGTAAACTATTTACTAACCACACTAGATAAATAATTTATTTAACGTATTTTAAAATTAACTGAAAGTTAAATTCCTGTTATAATAACATGTTTTTCTTAATAGCGTATGTTTTGTTTAGTCAATTAAAAATAATAAACTCCGTTATCTAAATAAAAACATTACGTTTATGTTCTTTGACAAATATTCAAATCATTACGGAGAAAATGAATGCGTCCTTGTTTCGTTTCCAAAATAACATGTGTCTTTTCAAGGTTTCTTTTAGGCTTGTTTTATTCAGAGTGCTAGATGTTAATAAATTGAGCGGGCGCAAGTTTTTAAACTATAGCATTGTCAAAGCTTTTATGCATTGAAATTAGAAATGCATATTAGAAAAAAAACCTTTCCTAATTGTTTCTATTATTTTTTTGGAAGGTACAGACATTCATACTTTATCGAAATTCTCAAATTATATCTAGCGCCAGGTCAATTCAAAGGATAAAGTTTTAAAAAAGTGTTGTAATCCCTTATTTACCTTAAAATATAAAAGAAATTACTTCCAATATTTAACTTAAAAAATTAATCTGTCAATCCGTCAATCGGGATCACGTCATCATCGATGTTGGTGGAACAATCTGAATTGTAGCTTTTACTTGTCCATTATCTTTGGCTCTTTCTCCAGTTTTTCCATTTTGCGACTGTTGGTCCTACGATAGTTTATGAGGTCCAATATCTATCAGCATTGTCTGATCTTATCCAACTTAATGAGGGTCTTTACGATGATTTAGCTTTTCTAAGCTGTGGGCAGGCGCTTCTTATGTGGCCAACTTCGCCGCAGCTCCAACATCTCATGGGGCGTCCACTTTAATGCTGGGTTATTGCTTTAACCGATAATTCCTCGAACCCTAGCAGGCCCACGAAAAACTTCTGAATATCTTGAATATCCTGGGTTCTAAGACCACGACGAAAGCTTGCACTGCCAGATGTTCTATAAAAGTTCCAACTCTCCAACTTTCTGTTTTTGGGTCTTCAATTGCGACTTTTAGACCGGTTGTAGATGGGAATATCCATAAAGCTTTTTCAGTAGTTTCACTATCAGCTCGAAATCTTCTCCATCGTCTGACTGTAGAAATTGTAGGTAACACGCTCGGCTTTTCCTCGAAGAGTTAAAGTAAGGGATATTACTTTCTCTCTAACCGACCATCCATTAGCCAAAGCCGCAGTCCACAGTATTAAAATGTTTTAAATAATTCGAAGAGTTAAAGTAAGGGATATTACTTTCTCTCTAACCGACCATCCATTAGCCAAAGCCGCAGTCCACAGTATTAAAATGTTTTAAATAATTCGATAAGGAATACTTTCCATCTAATGTTGGTGGTGCGATGGTGGTTTTCATGTCTCTGGAATTCCCTTCACCCTCATAGATTCTCGGGTCTTACTGTTTGGGAATTTCAACGTAGAGCTCTGATCTCTTTGGTTGGGTAATTGCTGGGATATTTGCTGGGAGAACTTACTGTCAGTTTTGTCTTTTTTGCTCATTTCGAGGGGGTACTTTTTTTTCATATGATATATTTACAAACCTCCATCCTGGCGTATTCATCAAGGGAGATCTTAGTCTATCCTGTTCCCAGGAACGTAGTACTAGAAAGCTTATTTTAGGGGTGGTTTACAAACAATGTCTAGATTTTAGCTGCTGTACTTTGCCATGATGTCAGTCAGTCAGCCTTTGATATGATGAAATTACTAACAAAACTAAGAAAAAACAACAAATTCTCTAGTCTCTCAATTGTCACTAAGGTCTTATAAATCGTTCTTAGCTATAAATTTAAAAATGTTTATGATGTCATATTTCATTACGTGCTATCATGATACAAAGAGGAGGTACTATATCACTCATGTATGGGCGTGTCTTACTGACGTCACCTTGTGAGTGTTTGTTATGCGATTAACGTTGTGCACAGATAATTCTTAACATTTTTTGCTGAAAAATATGAAAATATAAAAGAAATTAAATAAAATGAGGTGTGTTGTATACGGGTGTGGTATTGACAATCAATCAAAACATTTTTCAAGTCATTTAGCTTTCCAAACGACAAGAAAGTGCAAGATTTTTATACATGCATAATCTGAATTTTATTTTGATAAATAATGTTGAATAACAAACAAATAAAAGTTTTAAACTGAAAACTGACGAAATAATATAAAATTCCTATATATTAACCTTAAAAAGAATTATAGAAACTCACAAGGTGACGTCACATGCGTAGGTTTGACGAGTTTTGAGCCGCTAGATATCATACCTTGTGTTTAGTTGTATCATGATGTGCTATTATCGTAATGAAATTTGATAGGCCAAATATTAAAAACTAATAAAACTCAGTAAAGTTTCAAACTTATTATCAATATACATTTATTGAAATTTAAGAGCAAAACAATAAATAGAACTTATTCCCTATATTAAAACGGTTATATTTTCATTCCCAGGAATGAATTGATCTTGAGGCAATTCGTGAAAATTGGATAATGACAAACCCTGACAGATCATAAATATTAAATATTTAAAAACATTAATATTATGCTTCTATGGTTACCAACTATAGGCCAGTTTCTCTTTATCATTTACAATGATATCGATCGTGCAAAAAAACGTTATAAGTATGTCGATCTCAGACAATAATTGGAGACGTCGCTCCGCTCCTCCTCCAAACAATTGTATAAAACCCTTACCGTTCTCCATACTTAATATACTATGTCGCCGTTCGCTATTTTTGAAACTTGCATTCAATGCCAAGGTAACTGGCCTATGACAATTGAGAGACTAGAGAATTTGTTGTATTTTCTTAGTTTTGTTAGTTATTTCATCATATCAAAGGCTGACTGACTGACATCATGGCAAAGTACAGAAGCTAAAATCTCGACATTGTTTGTAAACCACCCCTAAAATAAGCTTTCTAGTACCACGTTCCTGGGAACCGGATAGACTAAGATCTCCCTTGATGAATACGCCGGGATGGAGGTATGTAAATATATCATATGAAAAAGAAAAGTACCCCCTCGAAATGAGCAAAAAATACAAAACTGACCGCAAGTCTCAGTAAGTTCTCCCAGCAAATATCCCAGCAATTACCCAACCAAAAAGATCAGAGCTCTACGTTGAAATTAGGGCCATGCCCATCTACAACCGGTCTAAAAGTCGCAATTGAAGACCCAAAAACCGAAAGTTGGAGAGTTGGAACTTTTATAGAACATCTGGCAGTGCAAGCTTTCGTCGTGGTCTTAGAACCCAGGATATTCAAGATATTCAAAAGTTTTTCGTGGGCCTGCTAGGGTTCGAGGAATTATCGGTTAAAGCAATAACCCAGCATTAAAGTGGACGCCCCATGAGATGTTAGAGCTGCGGCGAAGTTGGCCACATAAGAAGCGCCTGCCCACAGCTTAGAAAAGCTTCTGCTGAAAATCCTCAATAGCAGAAACACGAAAAGTGGGTCGAATCATGGATTACGACATCGACGCTAAATCATCGTAAAGACCTTCCTCTCATTAAGTTGGGTAAGATCAGACATCAAACGGACAGCTTATATGTCGACGTCAAAGTTGATGAAAGAAATTATATAATGCTGATAGATAAACTATCGTAGGACCAACAGTCGCAAAATGGAAAAATTGGATAATGACAAAGTAAGTGAATTACTTACCGTCGAGTTGCTAGTAAATGTCACCTACTGACGTAAAATCTCTCACGGTAAACAGTCAAAAATGATCAATCGTGCAAAAAATAGAGACAAAGCAATTCTAAAAATTTATCACGTATCCTTATCCATATATACGTAACGTAAAGGAGATACGTAACTAATCAAAAAGAAGTGTAAAGCAAATGCGTTTGTAACGTAACATAAATTTAACCTAAAAAAATAGCCCCGATATCTACCTTAATAAAATAATGTCCTCATTGCCACTGTAAAATAATCTTTTTCTTTTTAAATCCATTATCGCATATCACAGAAATGTTTGTTATGATTGATGAACAGAAAATAAGGTTATGATTTTTGAACATACAACATCACTTTTGTCGCTAAATCGTTGAAAAACGCGATCACGGAACACAGTAATGTGATACGTTACGTTAGGTACGTGTGACGGATTGATACGTTTCACGTAACGTAACGAAACCTTACAACATAAAATAGTAAGGAAGTATTGCTCGTTCAAGGACAGGTGACCGGGATGGTTATCCAAGATGGCTACCGGAAGTTACTTTTTAACAGTGGCGTCCTATATTTTTATTTGTAGAAAAATATTGTCCTTATTGAAACATACCTATTATTATTCAGTATGGACAGTAATCATTATATATTAAAATAACCATTTTAATAAGGAAAGTAGAGGAAAAAAAATAGTATAACATTGCCTAAAATAGGGTTACTAGATTTAAGGAAATAAAACCAGTTATATACTACACAATTTTTATTAAAATTTTTCATTCTACCACTATTGGCCCTTTAAACACAATATTTAACCATTTCCGTCTAATATTTTCATCCCGTGGGAAACTGTGAATGTAATAATGTGTTAAATTAATACACAAATACATTTATTGTACAACGTTGCTTTAGAATACTCCATAGAGTGTAAATTAATGATAATTAAAATAAAATATCCTCTTTCCATTATTAATACGCCTATGTCACTTTAAATAGAAAGGTTAGGGATTAATACAAAGTATTAATTAATTTAAAAATAAAAATATAGTTTACGTATATATAATGTATACTTATTATAATAATAGCTACTTACCAATAAATAATTAATCCAAATTTTTAACAGAAAACTAAATTTTTATAACTTGTAAACAAACTATGAGTCATAAATGGTTATCCAATATGGCCGACTTCCGTCGCCAGATTTTAACATTGTAGATATAACACAAACTCCTTCCTTAATATTTTATGTTCTAAGAACGAAACCCATGTATCGCTTCTGCACATGCGCATTGCGATACGTATACGGATAAGTAGTGATTTTTAGAATCCTAATATATAATCCCTAATATATAAGATTCGTTCCAACCAACAATTCCGTTATCGTACGTAACCAGTAATTCAACTATTGCGAAGATTATCTGGGTTCATTTTGCATTATTAAAATCAGTAATATAAATATTTTTAAAACAGTTCAAAAACTAATAAGTAAAAATCCACACTGAGAAAAATGGATTGAAGTCGACGTAATAAAATATTATGCAAACACTGTGAAATACTCTGCTTACAACTAATAAAATAGTGCGCATTACTCTAAATAGTGACAGAAATGTATATTTATTCTGCAGGGCATTAAACTTCATTGTGCAAAAAACCTCATCAAAACTTTATGTTCAAATGTCGTATCTTTTATCGTGCAAGAACTATTATGCATAGTAAAATTATGGATTTAACATCATAATTTACAGTGATCAAAGCACAATAAATTATGACGTCTTAAATTCACCATATAATATAGTTTTTTGCATAGAAAATTACGGTGCAAAGAGTTGCACCATAAAATTCGATGCAATGCATGTATATATTTAAAACTACGCAGAAAATTTTATAGTGACATTCCCGATTATTTGCATAATAAGTACATTAATCCTGAGGAACAATAAAATTTAGTGCGTATGCACGTTGAAAAATCGTGCCAGGTTGAAAAAATTATTGCTTAGCACAAAAATGTTTGAAAATTCACTAAAATGTATTGTGCGTATGCACTAAACATTACGTGCATTTTGAGAATTCATAAAAAAATATGGTGCGTATGCATATAAACATTACATTCATGCAACAAATCGGGGGAATCCGGGGGGGAATCTGTCCCCGCGCGCGCCGACATCGACACCACCGCGCCGCCGGATCCAACCAAACACCACACACCATTCTGTGCTGTGACCTCCGCGCGTGAGTGTCGTTCAATACTTCTATATTAAATTTTGCTGTGTTGTGTTGTGTGAAATGGACGAGTTACTGAGAAAGTTATATTTAATTAAGTTTATGTTTAATCTAGATTAAGATTAACTTTCTTATGGAAAATAAATGTTTGTATGATTTTAAGATTTTTTAAATTACCTACATAGTACATACATACCTGCTCTAGACTCTGTGTGATTAGATTATTACTATGTGAATTTCAGCACTTTTTTCTGCACTGTACTGTGACATGTGTGGATATTTTTTAGGATTAGCAACAAATATTTGCACGGTGTTTCTAAACGGTGAAATTATATTCATAATCAGATTAGTCTTTGGACAGGTAGGTATTTTCAGTCAATATTAATAGTCCAAACAAAAAAAAAAAATTTACACAAAAAATCGGGCGTTTTTTTGACTCTCCTTAAACAAATCGTTCACTACGAGTATTTTTCGGTGAAGTCAAAAAAAACTACCAAATTTTTTTGTTTTACCTATCTTTTCTGACTGACACAGAATACCTCTCCGAACACTTTATTTGATTATACAGAGTGTAATGTAAGGGAAAGCTTTTCGAATTTTTAACAATGTCTTTAGTAGGCCATCATCCCAAACAACGTACAGCAAGAATTTTTTGTCGAAAACGAAAAAAAAATCGACTCTCCATACAAATAAAACCAATCAGTTTGTATGAAGAGCCAAAAGTTTTTTTTTGTTTCCCACAAAAAAATCAGGACGATGATCTGAAGTTGTTGTTAAAGTTAAAGTTGTTAAAGTTTTCGGAAAGTTGTCTCTTACACCCTTTATTATTTATTTAATCGTCCGAAAATACCGTGTAGAGATTAAGTGCTGATCCTGAAAAATATCAATCCCGTCACGATATTAAATAGTGCGGAAAAAAATACTAGGGCACGTAAAAAGATCATGCCCAGCTAAAAAAGCACTATGAAATTTAGTGCAGTCGCATATAAAGATATGCTTCCAGCAGCAAATAATATCATGCGCAGGCACGATATATTATAGGGTACGACCTGGTACGCTTCAAAAAGTAAAATGCAAAGGCACATAATAGGATTATGAATGCATTATAATATAAAATGCTGTCAATTACGTATTTTAAACAGTGCACTTTATGTTTTCGTTCATTAGAGTTATACAATATGATGTCTTGACCTATATCTTATAGTGCGAGCAGCAAATAAGTTTGTGACGTCGCTAATTGGCGGAGGAACCATAATTTTATGTGCACCACGGCAGAATAACTTTATGTGTAGGCACGATTGTTGAAAAAAGTGTGCATGCACAATAGTTTATAGTGCCTCATTTTTCTCAGTGCACTTCCAGTTTAAAAAGAGAATGTTACCATTGTTGTTGTGTTGTTAACTAATTTAAGAACTTTCGATACTCGCTTTCAAGCAAGAATCGTTTGAACGGTCCGCAAACAATATAGAATAGAGAACTTTTAGTAATCAAGAGTTCTGAACCGGTAATTTCAGGTGGTTGGAACGATTATTTTCAACTGCTCATGTGTATTAGTAACGTTACTGTAAATTACTTAATTTATTTTTTCACTGTTCTTTTGTGTTTTAGGATACAGTATGAAATAAAGTGTACGTCACACGTCCGGTAAACTTTTACAATACTTGTCTCACTCGTACTGTAAAAGTGTACTTAGCAGACTAGTAACTTAAATATTAATATCTATTGCCGAATACCTACTTAGATTTTACAAACTTCATCTTTGAGAAGATTTGCAGATCCAAATAGTAAAATCATTCCATTGATATCTTTGAAATCAACATTTAATGTTCTATGTTCGTTTGACTTCCTTCGTTCGTTTGCTACTGTCAATCAGTATATTTATTCACTGTACATTTGGTACATATTGAACTTCGTAGGACGCAAGTTATTACAAAAGATAAAAAATGCTTTAAGAAAGGTTTCGTTATTAATTTTATATTAAATACAATTCGTGGGCTTAAATAATATAAACTTCAATTTGTAGTCAAATAAAAAGAAGAATATTAGAGAAACTTCGTTGGACATTTACTAGACTCTAATACTATTTTAAATGCTTGGAAATATACTTTCGTTCTGACAGCTGTGACGTGCACCTATATTTATACTGGACGAGGTATACTTAAATTAGCAAAAATATTATTATTATGTAGAATTACTTCAATAATTGGTCTAGTCTTAAATTACGTAATCAAAATCAGATAGCTTCCTTGAAAAAAACAAAATATAACTTCAATTTGTCAATCTGACTATGATACTTTATCGAAACAGGTGTCATTAAGTCAAGAAAGCTAATTTTTTAAATATAGCGGAAGTTTTGTACAAAAGTTTTATTGTTTAATGTTCTTTTGTAAGATGAGCTTTCACAGTAAGGGTTAGTTCAATAAATTTCACAAAGAATAGTGCCTATTTCCAGGTCTGTTTAATCAGAAATTAATTTTTTCTACGACAACCTCTATAAATATCCATTTTATAAGCGTAACCTCAATCATAAACAAGCACATTTTGTACAGAATTTCATTTTGCATCTGCTTCTTGGCAAGCTGCTAAAAGTGCTAAGACTGCTAAGCAACAAATGCTAGGTTCACTTTAAAATCACGACTACTACGGCTTCTCAAATTATGACGACAAATTGATGAAATGACAGCAGGTCGTTTCTGTCAAAGTTTTAGTAGACAACGAGAAAAATTATAGTATGCAGCTAGCAACAAAATGGCGATTTTGCACTCGTATGAAGTTTCATACTCGGGCAAAATGGGAATCATTTAGTGCTCATTGCATAATATACTATTATAAAACAGAATATTATTTTGTTGATTAGCATAATATGACACATTCAAACAACATTTAAGTTATTAACGTTGTTAGTTAATGAGAGAAACTAATGTATTAATTACTAACTTGTTATTTGTTTTATATAAACTGCTTCCTACTTTTTACCACTAAAGCGTCAATGAATTTTCAATATTTTTGTTGGTGGGAAAACCACAGTGATTAACGGGTAAATACATTTAGAAAGTTTGATATACATTATAATTTTTTTTCCAACGTAACGTATCTAACTAAATACATGACAATTGAAAATACAAGTCCTTGTTTATTATGAATTATTAGAACTAAAATGGTGAGAAATTTTTATTAGAACAAAATAATTCAATATATTATTACAGTTGAATTCTAAATGCATTTAGAAAGTTTGATATACATTATAATTTTTTTTCCAACGTAACGTATCTAAATATACGACAATTGAAAATACAAGTCCTTGTTTATTATGAATTATTAGAACTAAAATGGTGAGAAATTTTTGTTGAACAAAATAATTCAATATATTATTGCAGTTGAATTCTTAAAAGGATTATGGGTAATAAAAATGAGTTATAAAGTTTCCTAACAACTTTTTCATATATCTAAGTAGAGTTACGACCCGATAAAGAAAATGACTGCAGGTCAATGTAAACCAGATTTAATCAATTCCATGTTCTTTAAAATAAAACTATGAATTCGAATAATGTTAACATTAAAATACATTAGTAATTTTATTTTTCTACAACCCTATATAAAATGACGTTATTTTGTAATAGTAAACGTTCAGCGAAAACACGATTTCCGTTGCAAGTGAGCCTCTAGTGACGAAAGTGACGTTTATATTTTTAACCATTTTTTTTTCGCTTGCATAGGTATATAATGTTTTTACGATTTTAAATTATTAATAAACGCAAACAAGAATTATTTTTATAATTAGAATACAGTATAATTACTCTGATAATAGTTCTTATGAATCCATTTAAATGTCGAAAAGCCACCATTAGTAAAATTTATTTCCAAAATCTTTGAAATAAATTGAAATAAAAATCATGTTTTTCAAACTAAAATAATTTATATTTAACATCACTGAGTGTAAAGTTTTAAATATTCACATATTTTATAATTAATGATGATGGTAAATAGGTTCATGGTGATAATGTTGTTGATGGTGCGAACCATGCTCGTAAGAGGAAGAGGGATAGTTATGACCATGTTGGTGTTGATTATTGAATCCATGGGAATCATGCCCATGATAATCATGGCCTTGCTGATGGTAATCGTTATGCCCGTGTGGATTATGATCTACATATCCGTGTTGGTTGTGATCAAAGTGTCCGTGTTGGTTGTTATCAAAGTGCCCTTGTTGGTTGTAATCAAAATGCCCGTGTTGGTTATAGTCAGTATGTCCATGGTTATCATGATACCCAGAAATAACTTTATCAACTTGAATTACAAAAAATATTGAACATAGAACCAGAAATACCTAAAAAAAAAGATGTTTTAAAACACAATTTTTTTGGTTTTATTTTGGTTTAGTTTGATAGTTGAACTGACTTCATGTAGAATTTGAGTATAGTTCTTTATAATTAATAATTTATTTAATAGTTAAATAAAAGAAAATAATAAATTAAAAAAAAAGTTATTTATATTATTGTACCTATCTCGTAAATGTACAGATTATATTTTTGTATATTTTTGTAAAATCAAAACTTCGAATGACAAATACTTATTTGCCAACTGTTCTGGATCTCTTTTAACATACTATAAGGCCACATTAATATAGGTTGTTTTGGAAAAATTATAAACAATTCTATAATAAAGATCATGAAAGTAACTCATAACAATATTTTAATCAAAAGTCTTTTAGATCGGATCATAAATAATTTGGCAGCTACGAGAATTGCTTCGTGCTAAAATTTTGTAGATGAGTTGCCCTTATCCTTTAAAACTTTACAAGATACCCATATATTGGAAATAAGAATATGTTCTATAATTAATGCTCGAAAATAAAGAAATGAAAGCAGCTACGAAAAGGGAATAATTAAAACTTAATAAAAAACTAATTTAAGAATAACTAGTGACTTGCTGCTTAGTTTTTAAATATAATTTTAACGTTCTGTGAATTACACAGGTCAGCTGGAATTCATAATTTGAAACAATTAAGAACTAGCATTTTAAATATACCAAAAATGTTCAGTTAATAATATTTTAACAAATTATAACAGAGATTAAGAATCGAGTGTAACAGTTTGTTGAATTTTAATAAACATTAAAATAAAAAAGTTTTACGTATTGATAAATTATAATCTTCGAATCATTTAAAAATGCATTAACATGTAATAAAACAGTACATTTTTTGAATCCCAAAAAACAGTGAATCTTTCATTAAAAGAATGAAGAAAAACCTCAAAATAACAGCTTACAAATGGCTGGTAATTTTTTAATCTTATTTCAGTGCATAAAGACTTTCCTGCCATTAAAGAAAAAAAAAAACAAATAATAATGATGAACTGTTCTTAACAACAAAATTTTCTATTTTCTAGCTTTGGGTTATTTCTTTGGTTTTCCCATCAGTAACATTCGAGATACGGTTTCTGATAAAAAAAAATTTACAATAAATAAAATAATTTTAATAACGTAACTAATATATTATTTAAAACAATATTGATCAAAATATTCAAGATTTAGTTCTTACCAGTTTTGCCATTTTGTCGAATAGAATAAAAAATTCTCATCTACTTCTTCAAGTAAAAGATACTTATAGGCTACAGATAGCTGTATTTATATAGGAGTTCTTCCATCACATCTCTTTGTTTCTTAAGAGTAAAAAACAAAACTGGTTTTTCTTAAACTTATACACTTGGTAAATGTATTTTTTCAAAACTAATATAATATTTACTTAAAAAAAACATATTTATTTAAACACCGTTAAAATATGCAAATGTATTAATTGGACGTTCACGATACTGTTGATTTAGTATCATTAAATTACATATTTCTCGATAATCTCGACAATATAATTTAAATAAAGTCGATTTTCCAACAAACATTATTGACGACCACATATTTCTTCAGGTAGTATTTCTTACCGTCTAATGTCATATTTTGAACAAATTATAATAAAAACTAAGACGTGGGAATAACTATTTTGAAATTATAAGGGCACTCCTACGGCTGAATAATTAAGCAAAAACAGAGGTTTTGCTCGTGGCTAATTGTACCTTTTTTTTATTTTTTAAAACTGCTTGTTGAGGCTACAAGAGAAAAGGTGTTGCTAGGGATTTATAGAAACAAAATAATGCATTTTTTTAACATTGCTATTATTGAGGGGAAAAAATGTTAAAAATTAGGTATTTTGAGATGCAGTTCACGCCGTTATCAGAAAAAATTTGAAAAATCCGATTCTATACATCTCTAGTATCGTCCTTTAACTATTTTCCAAGTTTTTCTTTTTTCAAAAAAGTTAAGAAATAAGGTAGTAATCAGCTCTCAGCTGAACCTCTGCACGCTGTATTTTTCGACCCAAAATGTGGCGCCATCCACACTGAATTTTATAAACACCGAAACTTTTATATATGGGCGTGTTTTACATTTTGAACGGACTAAAGATTTTGACAAGCCATTCATGAATTAAAGAACTTGTATTCTGGGTATCTATTTATTTGTAAGACTAAAAAATAAATGTAAAAGAGTTGATAAGTAAAAAAATGTATTTTTTTTATTTTTACTTAATTATTATGTAGGTTATAAAAGAGATTTTTTTTTAATTTCGAATAATATTATAAATATCTACAGTGTAATTAATGTTGCTCTTAGTTAACGGAATTAAAAAAAACGCTGAGACACGTCAATTTTTATTTTCAATTCTACACTATTTGAAATAAAACATAAATAGATTATTTATATAATATTTCAAATTATTATAAAGTTTTGTTTTATCAATTTTAAAAACGAATATAAAATACGAATAATAAACCATGATACAAATAAACAATTTAAAACTTTTATAAACATAAAAATGCGTGTGCGAGTGTGTGCGTTTTATTTTTTTGCGGTTCTCTAATAGGCATATTTCTAAATTTTCTTAAATGGATAATTTCAGGTAAAATACAATCAAAGTAAAATTTGCAAAGAACTGAAACCAGTTGCCCAGAATTCAGGATCATGAAATATAGTTTCGGTTTTTAAACCGTGAGGTGTCCAAACCGCAAGTACACAATATAACCTTCTGGAAATTTGCAATTGTCCTTGTACCTGATAATACCAGTTATGCATTTTATTAATGCCAAAAGGAATTTTTTTGGTTTTAATACCTTCTTCGGGCGTCCTATTTTTTACCTCTTTTTTTAAAGGAAAATGTTTACGCTTTAGTCTCTTTGTACTTAATCTTAGATGGACCTTATTTCCTCTACGATAAAAAGTTTCTTTTTTCTTTTGTACCTTATCCATTTCTAAATGCCTGCAAACGTCTTTAAAAAACACAACACAATACACAATGACGAAAAATATCTATAAACAATATAAAAAATCCCACAGAACACTAATAACAAAACAAATCTAAATAAATCCTGACCTGTGCTGTGTAACCCCAGAATCCGAATAGTTTCTCACTCTAACGGCAAAATAAGTGGAAAAGGGATAAATACTCAACTGACACGCCTTCGTTAGCTTTGAAATTTTTAACCGTTCGCACCCATAGAGATAGAATAACCCCTCTGATATTTGAAGTTCGCAACCGTTTGAAGGATGAGCCTGAGTGACATTTATTGTACCAACCCTTAATTTCTTGATGTAGTACCTACATTATATTCAATTGGTAACTATCTATCTGCCGTATTCACCATTGTCGGTCTTAACAACTAGATAAGGAACAGGTGGGTACCGTTAACCAGACTGTTAACGAAATATTGTATTCACGAAACGACGTTAACAGAAAGTCACTAGAAATTTATGTTGCTAGGAAATGTAAATTGACATTTGATTGAGGATTTAACCTTATTTGTTTATTTTTTATTTTGTTTATATCGAAAATACTAGTTTAAATAATAATGGAAAAAGAAAAAAAGAGGGCGTCAAATTATAAGCTGCATGAAAAGGAACTAATAACGTCGTTGGTGCAGAAATATCTTTCTATAATAGAGAATAAAAAAACCAATGTCGTTTTTAATAAACAAAAAATTATATTGGTCTCTCTTTCTATCGTTGACTGGTTCAATAATTCTATTTAGCAACTCTGATAATTCATGAAAACTCTGTTTGTTTATTCTAAATCGCCTTTTAAAATCAACTTTGTCGATGTCTTCAAATAAATTGTTACGAATTTTCACATTCCTAGCACGCGCAATTAGTTATTAAAATGAATTATATCTAGTATTTACATTTCTTTTAATTGTGAATTAATTCTTGACTTGACTAAACTAACCTCACTTTTTTAAATTAGAACCTTGTTACCTATCTGATAAATATCTTAACCAACTATTAGTCAAGTATTAATCCTTGGTGAATACGGCCGTTAGAGGAGAAGTTATAAAATGTAGTTGAATACACCCCACCCCTTTTACTATGAATTGTATTATTCTTTCAATAACTTAAATTTTATTTTGGGGTGATTAAGTACGATTGATTGTTCGACCTTCTACTATTGTAATGTAAACTCTTTGTAATTAAAAATTATTTTCTTTTTTTAGTTCGGTTAGTAATAAAAGTATGTTTTTTAGTTTTTTTAACTATTTATTTTTACTTTTTTAGTTCGATATGCATCGAATATGTAGGCATGCGCTATTTCTTACCAATCATTAGGCAATCTAATCATTATTTAAAATTGCACTTAAACCTTCTCAAAACTAAAAAAACCATTCCTAAACTTTTTATTCTCTCCCTGTCTACTGTATATCCCTTTTAACCCACCCTGTTACTTTATTTTCCACTTTAACTATCCCGAGAACCTTAAAATTCTACTTCTATATTCCTAAAACTAAAAAGAAACATTCCTTAATCTTTTATTCTTTCTCTGTATGCTGTATATCCTTTTTAACTGACCCTGTATCTTTATTTTCCATTTTAACTATTCCGAGAACCTTAGAATTCCACTTAAACCTTCCTGAAACTAAAAAAAAAACATTCCTAAACTTTTCATTCTCCCCCCGTATACTTTATTTTTTTAACCCACCCTATATCTTTATTTTCCACTTTTACTGTTCCGAGAACCTTAAAATTCCATTTAAACAAAACTAAAAAACATTCCTAAACATTTCATTCTCCCCCCGTATACTTTATTGTTTTACCCACCCTGTATTTTTATTATCTATTTATGAGGTTGGTTAGAAATAAAAGCGTGTTTTTTTTTATTTTGGTTTAAGCTATCAATACATTAAATTAAAAATTTCTGATTATAAATTTATTAATCCTGTTATCAAATTATTGCATTGTCATCGGACCTTGATACGTAAGCAAAGTTTTAAATTAATCAGAATCAGAGAAACCGGCAGGCTTATTCTGTAAAAACAGCAATTATTTTGCAACTAGCAACCATTGTACAACGGTCGCGCAATCAGTCGCAAAATGTGGTATTCTGTAAGGTAATCGCATCGCAGTTGCTAGTTGCTGTCAAGATGCACTTTTACGTCATAAAACTAGCGCCACTGCAATCGGGTAGCAATCAACGTAACTAGATTGTCTGCAAAATCAGCTGATGAACAAAACAAATTTAAAAAATATTCTGCGGCCTCAATAATCATAAATGCATGAGCCATTTCTAAATACTTAAAACAAATGATGACTATTATTTTTTCTATTACGATGGTAAGTAATTGTTATTAATTATTTGGTAAATATTCCAACGGCAGTAAGCCCTTTAAATTACTATTAGTAAATAATAAAAACATGTTTATTATTGACGATATACTATAATTTATAACTTACCTTCTATTTCTATCACCAAAACTTAATTAAATTATAAAACAACTCAACTACAACTACTATATTTGTGATTGCTATTTGACAGTTGCAATCGCGTTGTAATTGCTAAAAAATTGCTTACAGAATACGATTTTTTACATAAAACAACTGAAAAATGCACTTTTTCAGTTAACCAATTGCTCACTAGAGGCAGTTATCAAATAAATTGCGATCGCGGTCGCAGTTGCTTCTTCGAGAATACGAAACTCGCGTTTGACAGCGACAATTGCGCAATTATCGGCAGTCGCAAGTTACAGAATAGGCCTGCGGTGAAAATTATAAATAAAGTTTCGGACAAATACATAGATACATACAAACATAGTTACAACCCAAGCTAATATAAAGCTTGTGAATAATAGTATATGTTTCATTATCATCATCTGAATGAATAATAGCCATTACATGCGAGGAGAATACTATACTTTGTTCACGACTTTCAAATAAAATTTACTAGTAATTATAAAAATCTTTATTTAATGAAGTAAAGTACAATGTCGTAGCAGCATTATCATTTGAGTTCATACTTAAATTACTCCTTATTTAAGTCAGAACTATCAAAAAGCCAATATTTGATTTTGATGTAAATATTGCTTTTATACTTTTTTTATACAATATTATTTGATTTTTAAGTTTTTATGTGACACATGTTTTAGGACAAAATTATATTTATTATTATAGTGCCAAATTTATTTAATCTAATAAAAATGTATTAAAATAAATTCTAACCTTAACATCAAAAATATCATATAATCCGCCATCATCAACTGTATCCTATAAATTTGGATTTTATTTTGTTAAATACTTTTTATTTAGCACTATTTAGCAAAATTGCAAATCAAAAAGACTGCAAAGACAAAGAAAATTGAAGAATAGCATGTAAATAAAAGTTCATATAAAATACTCGTATTGAATAATATTCGTGTGTATCTGTGTATAAAGTATACCATATACCAAAGTACATTCTGTATAGGTAACACTTATTACGCGTGTGTGTATGCTACCGTGTTATGAACAAATAATATTCTCATACCAAGTTTAGACATACGTGCTGTTTTGACGTCATACAGTGTATAATGGTTCATTATTCACTAGTGAATAATGGGTAACATTATACTTGAGCAATTATCGGCAGTCGCAAGTTACAGAATAGGCCTGCGGTGAAAATTATAAATAAAGTTTCGGACAAATACATAGATACATACAAACATAGTTACAACCCAAGCTAATATAAAGCTTGTGAATAATAGTATATGTTTCATTATCATCATCTGAATGAATAATAGCCATTACATGCGAGGAGAATACTATACTTTGTTCACGACTTTCAAATAAAATTTACTAGTAATTATAAAAAAACTTTATTTAATGAAGTAAAGTACAATGTCGTAGCAGCATTATCATTTGAGTTCATACTTAAATTACTCCTTATTTAAGTCAGAACTATCAAAAAGCCAATATTTGATTTTGATGTAAATATTGCTTTTATACTTTTTTTATACAATATTATTTGATTTTTAAGTTTTTATGTGACACATGTTTTAGGACAAAATTATATTTATTATTATAGTGCCAAATTTATTTAATCTAATAAAAATGTATTAAAATAAATTCTAACCTTAACATCAAAAATAACATATAATCCGCCATCATCAACTGTATCCTATAAATTTGGATTTTATTTTGTTAAATACTTTTTATTTAGCACTATTTAGCAAAATTGCAAATCAAAAAGACTGCAAAGACAAAGAAAATTGCAGAATAGCATGTAAATAAAAGTTCATATAAAATACTCGTATTGACTAATATTCGTGTGTATCTGTGTATAAAGTATACCATATACCAAAGTACATTCTGTATAGGTAACACTTATTACGCGTGTGTGTATGCTACCGTGTTATGAACAAATAATATTCTCATACCAAGTTTAGACATACGTGCTGATTTGACGTCCTACAGTGTATAATGGTTCATTATTCACTAGGGGCAGCCTTACATACATCTTCCTGAATAAGAACCTCAAGACTAATTTCCAAAAGCCTAATCCCAAAAAACCGTGCACAGATGGGGCACCCATCTGCCTTATCTATGAAGACAACTCCCCCAAAATTCGATTCCCATCCTTCCATCCCGAATATCACAAAAGAAAAGAATCCGCATTTCCCCGTAGGGAACTCCCCTTAACCTTCAACGCCCCGAAAACTCATCACTTCCTCCCACATATCCAGATCGAAATTCTTGGCACCGCCATCCTTCAAATCTCCTAACATCGTCACACAAACTCGGTACTGTCAATCACCTCTATGGCATGAAGTGTACCATATTCAATTCAGGCAAACAAGCCCTTCTCTTCTGTCTCAAGGAGAGATCAAAACCCTTAAGTTTTGATGGATCTAGTCGTATGCACTGTCAACTGCCAGGTACTCGTAATGCTGAAATTTCACCCAGCTTCTATGGATATTAAAAATACCACATTTCATTATCGAATCCCTTCTTTCAATGCCTCATAGCTGATCGAATTCTCTATAAAGCATTAAGTGACAGGAAAAAAGTACGTCCGTGATCATTATCAAACAAGTGAACGACGAGCTGTCTAAGCAAGAGGTTCCATTTAGCATTGAAGGGGCAAAGGAGAAGCATTAACGCTAATGACAAATAAAGGGACTTTTCAGTCATAAACTACAGAAGCAGAGTCGAAAACCGAGATCGTCCTTAAAAGTCAACTGAAAGACTTTAATGATTTTAAAGTCAAATTCGAACAGCGAGACAAGTAACTGCAAAAACAAATGCAAAAAACAAGGAAACTTGTGGAAGAAACTAAGAAAGCAAAAGAAAACTGAGGAAAGAAAACGAATTAAAAAAAAAATTCAAAAACGTGGGAAGAAAAGTCAAATTCGAACTGCGAGACAAGTAGCAAAACAAGGAAACTTATGGAAGAAACTAAGAAAGCAAAAGAAAAACTGAGGAAAGAAAACGAGTAAAAAAAGAAAACAATTTAAAAATGTGGGGAAGAATTGAGAGACGAAAAAAAAGACGGGAGGACGAAGAAACCAGATCAAGGAGACCTAGAAGTCCAAAAAGAAGAATAGAATCACCGATTAACTCGATAACGATGCAGGTAAACGAAGCGATGAAAATAAAAGAGTTCCAAACAATCCAAAAACAACAAAAGAACGAGAAGAACAGCAATATCAACACGGAAGCAAATAAAGAACCAAGCATAGGAAAGAGGCCACCTACTATTTTCATAAAAACGACGAATGAATCTTTCCCTAGAATCGGGAAAAAACATAAATGAGAGGAATTAATATGACCTACAAGTACAACTAAACGTTAGGTGTGAAAGTAAATGTACAAACCTTAGACGAATATAGGGAACTGACAAAGTACCTGGAAGAACTGAGTAGACAGGGTATAAACTGGTATCCATTTATGGAGAGGAACGCCAAAATACTAATCAAAGGACTAGCACCTCAGGAAGAAATAGATGACGTAAAGGAATACCTAGTTTGACAAAAAAATGAACTAACTGCCAAAGAAAACAACCTACCATCTACAAAGGATGCCTCAAAGAAGAAACCGGCAGCTGCCGCAATGAAACCATGAGTCAGTTACGCAAACGTAACAAAAATAGAAGAAAACCAGAAGAAAGAAGAGATTAGAGATTATGAAACTCTTCAATCATATAGAAGAAATGAAAAATTTCTTCGTAAATCTCAGGAAACCATAAAGAAACAGAACGGACAAAAAAGAGGAACCACTTATGAATAAAAAGAGGGAAGGGACCGTAGTAAGGACAGGTTTAGCAAGTGGATCCACTCTTTAAGGTCATCTTTATAGAGGCAAGAGCAAGTTGCAAGGATGCAACTTTATAGAGGCAGCGAAAGACACACACTCGAGAACGTCAAGAAAACCAGAGGATAGAGGACACCTAGAAACTATCTCTAAGCCTCGATAGTGAAAAGGACCAGCAAGAACCCAAGGACTGAGGCTATCATCGGATGAGATGGGGGGGTCGATGGAAGTTCTTTCCGCATTGTTCCTTGAGGAATGCATTATGGATGGGACGGGTCAGACGTTAGAAGATTATGTTGATGTGTAGATGCATATTAAAGTGACTTCTACGTATGGATGTAAAATTTGTTACCGTTTAGAATTAAGACAATTTGACCGGAAAGTACTATATCGTTAAAATACTTTCACAATATAAACGGTTAATGTAATAATAGTGTAAGCAATTTAGTTTGAAAAACAAGGAATATAAGAAAAAAATTATAAAGTTTAGAAATTTTGGTTATGAACTCCTAGTAGGGACCCAAATACATATCCAAAGAGTTCCCACCTCTCCGGTGGGAGCTTCATCCCCTTTTGCCCAAAAAACCACCGCCAATCGTGACCTCGCGGTCTTTTTCGGCGATTTGCTCGTAAACCACAGTTTCTACGATAAAACATTGAAGGACTTTTTATATTCTCCATTAAATTCTCTATAAAAAGGTACTCTAACGTTTTTTGCGTATCTCCTACCCAACGCTCGTAAATGACCTTAGAAAATAGGCATAATTTTCAGCGCGAAGAGAAAAATGAGCCAAGCGCAGTTTTTTTTCGTCGATTTTCTCTAAAACTATTAGTCTGAGCAAAAAAATGTAAAGAATCGAGATTGAAGAGCAGTTTTTTCTCTACAAAGTGCATATACACTAATATATTTATGAACAAGTATTAGTGTTCATATGAATACTTTCTTATATTTGTGAATTTGTACTTTGAGTCCGTTTTCTTCTAAAAAATCTAATTTTCCTACACTATAATTGTCATCCGTGTTAATATTTTCCTGTATAGTTGTTTATTAAAATATGAAATATTTTAAATATGCCTATATTTACCAAACAAAGACTAATACACACTAAAATTATTATTATTAAACGCTATTTTTATTCCAAATTGCAGTCAAAATGTCATAATTGAGCAATTTTTTCATATGCTGAAAGGAAGGGTTTGGTTTGAAATATATATTCGATTGTTTTACACAGAAGTCCTTAGATTAACGACTCAAAAGGTATATGTAACAACGTGTAAAAATCTTTGTTACACCTCGGCGAGTAAAACTGGTTGGTACTTTGCCCAACCTACACCAACGTCACACAAAAAATGCAAATCAGTAAATGAAAAATTGATTAGTTATTTTAAAAGAAACGTTAAGTAGGATAGGATATAGATACTTAAAGTTTATCCACAAACAATCTATTACTTTGATTTTTCCCACAGTTATTATTTAATCACTTTCGAATTGTAGAGGATTTACTTTTTTATTTTCATTTATTACCTATTTTGATCATTTGGCCATTTTAAAAGTAAGTACTTTTCTTACGTGTCACTTGGGCTAAGTAAAGATAAATATGTTTTGTTTGTAATAGAAAAAAGTGGATTTTTATAAATCCTTTACATTGTGCACCATCTATAGGTATATTTATTTTATAAACATTTTTCGTAATAGTTTGCTTTTAATATTCGCACGACATAACATTGAAGATAGGTACGAGCTTTGGCTACTATATCAAAGGTGGCGTTAACAATGAATATTTATTACATTAAATTTATAAAAATTACTACAATATTTTTATTTAATTTACGATAACGTTTCAACAATATTTATTAAAAAAGTTTAGAGCAAAAATTTAATTCAAAACAATCTACCATAATATTGATTTGCATCTTATAAAGGTTATACTTTTTCAGAAAATAAATTTGTTTTATATTTGTTTAAAAAACTAGGTATACCTATAAATGTATTTCTTCTTTCAATTGTAGGTATCCAATGTTTGATTACATTTTACTTGGACACGTTTCTTAGGTACTAGTTTTATTTGCATTTCAACATAGGCATAGCTTAAAATTAAACCATAGGCCCACCTACAAATTTCATCAACTCTTTGAGATAATTGAAACTAATCTTGTAAATACCAATTATCTATTGTGATGCAAATAAAGCAAATTGTGAACAAATTGCGGTCGTCAAAATTGTAACAGCTCGAGTGCTGGGTACTACTGTAATTGCTTAATAGTATAATCCAGTGGCGTATGCATACCTATTAACAAATCTAATGCCTCTTGATATCTCTCCAATACAAATGAAAATTAAATTGATTGTACTAACCCTTACTTTTTGGAAGTCCATCTTATTAAGAATAAAAAAAAGCAATTTATTAAACAAATGAAAATCATACTCAAGTTATTTATGAATGTCAATAATTAATAATTTTATTTTTAAAGTGCTAAGGTTGCAGTTTTTAACCAGTTGTAAATATTCAGTACCTAATAAAAATACAATCATTACTTATTTATGAAAGGACAAAAGTTATTAATTATTATTTTGTAATGAATACATGTCTATAATAGAAATTATAAAGTTAATGTGTATTTAAGACGGTTTCTGATCTTTAACCTTTTTATAAAACGTAAATAGTAAAATAAGGAAGTACTATAAAATATTTCCATAAAAATTTCTTAAATCAAATACCTATGTGTAAATGACCTACGGGAAATTTATTTATGCAAATTATATTCCGATGCGTTTATAATAATAAATAAAAATACAAACCAATTAATCCTTGTTCGATACGACTTAATGATGAGATTAGATCATGATGAAACAAAAAAAAGTTATAGTAGGCGTGTATAGTAGGTTACTCACCTGTCAAAAGTATTTGTACCTATATTATTTTTCATAACAAATATAGCATGAAATATTTCAAGAGGAAATTACTCGACTTACAAGCATTGTGATTCAATTTATTGTTTTTTGATTGTTAACTACAGACAAATATCTTACTGTTATAGTAGGAACCGCAAAAGCATAAACACAGTTTATTTTTTTTAGACTATATGTATGGTGAACATACTAATAAATATTATTATTATATTTTCGTAATAATATTGTCTCTCAATGCAAACCTGTTTTATGTAGGTGCTCGGGAATAATAGTGAATTAACATAGGGCGTTTCAGAAAATAAGCTTTACACTACAGAAATATTTAATGTTTTAAAATTATTATGTAGGTTGTTTTATTGCAAAAGTTTGCGTTGCAATTAAACATCTTGTTTGTACTATTCGTCCTTGTGTTCTTTGATTGCTAACGGACGAGGCTAATTAAAATGGTGTAAAATCATGTCGAGGAAAGCAGACTTAAAGTTTGCGTCGTTACTCTTTTTTTGAAGTTCAAAATTTTTCTAGGATTTTTCTTCGCACTGTGTATCTATATTGGCACTACATTTTTCGGCATGTTCTCATTTTCAAATACTTTTTAAAGTTATTCATTTTTTATGTCAACTCTTCCTTTGTACAAGATCATCATTTTCCACTATATAATTAGAAAAATTAACTTTTGTTTTGTTGAACTGCTGTTGCTTTTGTGCTCTGAATATGATTTATTGCTATTTGGTTTCAGAATAATAGTTAAAAATTAATTTGAAATTTATTGTACCAACACCACATTACATTTGTGAAAGTCGTACATATCCAGAATACAGATTAAACAACACTTTATTGATTTTTTTCACTATTTTTAGTTGAAATTACCTCTGTAACTATTTAGCTGTATAATGATATATATTATAATAAACTTGGGATGATTTTTAATAGTTTATTAACGGAATACTGTATTATTAAAACACTTGTTCGTTACTGTAGAAGTTTATTCTAAATTGAATAACAAGTTAATATTCAATAAATTACTTTTTACAAAATATGACAATATAATATATTTGTTTGTATCTTCCGTTACCTGACAACATAATTTAGGTAACGTGGATGTACATAATTTATATAATACATCTCCCCTCTCAAAGGTAAATCCTGCATAATATCTAGAATTTTGGGTTTTTTAATAATTCTACCTGAAACTTTGGATTTCAATACAGGTGGGCTGACCGGTGGCTTATAGGTGGATTCGTAATTAGAGCTAGATTGAAAATTGTCAAAAGTGCTATTTACTTTAGGGTTGTTACTTATTCTAGGAGATACCTGCAGAGATACACTACGAGATGAGTCAATACCTCTATTAATGTCACTATTAGGTTGCTGCACACAATCACTGTCCAGCACGTCATAGTCTCTGTTTATAGCAGGGGCATAACTCTCTCAGATCAAACCTATTTCTAATAACTAAATTATCATCCTCATTCAAAACCTTATATGCCCTTAGATTTTTAGAAAGCTCTATAATTTTACCCGGTTTCCAAGACTTGTCAATATGATTAAATACATTTTCATTGGTTTTTAAAGGTTTTAGATCAGTGGCATTTTTGTTATAATATTTTTCATTATTCTCTAGTCTTAATTGAAGCTTTTCTTGAACATTATTACATAAAGTTGGTTTTAAAAGATCTGCTGATATAGGTAGTTTAGTTTGACAAATGCGGCTCATTAACAATTGTGCCGGCGAGTACTCTAAATATTTAAGGGGGAATTTCGATATTGGATTAGGGCATCAAATATATCCTTGCCCTCTTCTAACGATTTTTTTAATAACTTTTTGCGATATTTACTGATTTTTCAGCCAGACCATTTGACTTCGGATAAAATGGACTACGAAAGAATATTGAAATTCCACTCCTTGGCAAATTCATTAAACTGATAGCTAGGGTACATTATCACATACTAATGTGTCGAAAGAACCAAATTTCGCAATAGTATATTAAACAACGCATTTCATATGGAATTCTGTTATGACACGAGAGACATGAGTTTTTTAAAGAACGAGTGCCACAACAGCCATGTGAAATAAGTTGTTTATAATATTTTTTATATTTTGCCATTTTATCATTTTTTAAATTAATTTATTATTTTTATGTAATTACCAAAGTTTTTATTTTAAAAAGTATGTCGGCAGCACTGTGCAGTTTATAACATTTGACAGTTTGGACATTTAAATTATGAAATGTTAATGTTTTGAAATATTTTAAAATGACTAATACACCAATAATAAAATATTATATAAGTAAAATATGATATTTATATTCACAAATACTTTCTTAAATAACAATATAAAATTAATAAATTGCTATTAGCCACAAATGTCATTGTCAATAGTCTTGTCATTAGATACTTCACTCTTGTCGCAAACCATTTAAAACAAAAATTTGCGTGCGTAAAAGTTACATTACGATACGCAAATGCGTTTTATAATGAAGATTTTTATAAGTGCAAAATATAAAAAAATCATTTTTAATTTTTGAATTATCTCGTAAGCAGATTTATTTTTGATTGATACTAGTTCAAGCCAACCTGAATAGGCGTCCATTGTCACTAAATAAGAATTGTTTCCGTGAGAAAAAATGTCAGCTCTAATGCATTCCCTAGGACGGTTAGGGATAGGATAGGATTTAAGCGTTTGTTTTGCATTTTTGCGTGCATATTTTTTACAAATCTTGCATTTTTTATAAACAAGTCAAAGTTCCTGATCTATGACGGGCCAGTAGCTCGGGCTTTAACTATTTCTATTCCTTCATGAAGTGTAATTAACATGTCATTTTAAGACTCTTGGAAACAACTAATTTATGATTAAAAACTAAAAGCACACCAGATACTGATAATTCAGTTCTCAGTATTTTAGCCTTATTAGGCAACCCAGTATTAATAAAATTGATTATACTTTGTAATTGTTCATCTTTCTTTGTCATCTCTTTAAATACCAACTTTTTTTTCTCAGACATGGGTAAATAATTTGTAAGAGAGTGGACATAGTACTCCAAGTCTATGTTTTCTGTTGTTTCTGGATTGGACAAGAAAGCGCGTGACAAGGTGTCTGCTATAAATAAATATTTTCCAGGCTTATATGTAATATTTAAGTCGTAGTTAAGTAGTCTAAAGCAGCATACTTTGGTGAAACAGACGACAAGCTCCTTTTAAAAATGGCCTCCAATGGTTTATGGTCGGAACATATTTTAATATTTTTAACACCATAAATAAAGAAGTGAAATTTGTGACAACTAAATAAAATGGCCAACATTTCCCTCTCAATCTGAGCATAGTTGGTTTCACTTTTAGTCATGCTTCTTGATGCAAAAGCTATTGGGTGTCCATTTTGTAGTAAGCAAGATCCAATGCCAACTTTTGATGCATCAGTCTCAATTTAAATGGGTACTGATGGATCAAAAAGTGCAAGTACCGGAGCGGTTGTTAATAAGTGTTTTAGATTAGTTAATGATTGATCATGTTCTTCAGTCCAATTTCAGTCAATATCTTGTCTCGTTAAATTACGTAAAGGTGCAGTTATTTTAGACATATTTGGGAGAAACTTGCCCAAAAATTTGGCCATACCTAACAGTCTCAAAAGATCCGCCTACTTTGTGGTTTGGGCATATCAGTAATTGCAGAATTATATGACTGACAGGGTTTGATACCATCCTTAGAAAACACCTGACCAAGAAACTTTACCTCATTTGACTTGAATTAAATTTTTTGACTCATTAAATTTTATATCAAATTCTGATGCTCTATCTAAAACTTTTTTTTAAATTTTATCATGTTCTAACTCTGTTTCTCCAGCAATTATTAAATCGTCAAAATATATTTGAACTCCCCCAATATCCCCAAAAAGTTCAAAATTTTTACGCTGAAACACTTCAGGGGCAGAACTAATACCAAAGGGAAAATTGGTAGAGACCAAATGGTGTGCCAAAAGTACAATAATCAGCTGACTGATCAACAATTTTCACCTGAAAATATCCATCTTTCATATCAAGTACAGAAAAAATAGCTTAACTATTTAGATTACTAGCAATTTCGTCGGCTGTGGGAATTAAAAAATGCTCACGTTGTATCTGTTGGTTTAAAAACTTTGGGTCAAGACATAACCTCAAATTACAATTTTTTTTCTCCACAATAACTCAGTTGGTTTTTTTACTTTTCTTATAATTCCTTGATTTTCAAGGTCAATTAAGGGGATACAATTTAACAATATTCTCCATTTTATTAAATTGTAAACTACAACTATCAACTCTCCTAATCAAATCTAAAGCTAAACATCCTAACAGAGGAATTTGATTTTTACTATCAACTTTATATTATTTTTTTACTACAAAAAAAGGTAAGCAAGCAAATTTATCTTTAGTTTTACAATTTAAATTAATTTTATCAATCAGCTTGATTTTAAAATTAGAGCTGCCATAAGAAACTAAAGTCATACCAGTGTTTTTTAGTTCAAAATGTTTTTCAATTTTTTAAATATACTAAGAGGAATCACACTCACCTCTGCCCCGGTATCAAGCTTAAACTCAATTGAATTACCTTTAACATTTATTTGCTTGGACCACATAACTTCTTGAGTAGACTGAACACCATCGACTTTTTTAACCAGCGAGCTCACATAAAAATTGTCCTCTTCGCTCCACTCCTCATTTTCTTCAGAACTGTACTCCACTTTTTTGTTTTTTTTGCTTGCATGGCTTCATTTTCTGTACTTCTGCACATGACAGCAAAATGATTTTTGCCATTACATCTTCCACAGACTTTACCGTAAGCAGCCTTTAGCATGATTATAGCCACAATAATCACATTTCTTCTTTTCCTGACTATTATTCACAAATGTATTTCGTTCTTTTTTCTTCCCAGCTTTTACAACATTAATTGATGCTTGTACTTGTAAAGCTTTTGCTTGTACTTTGCTTGCCTCCGTAGTTCTACAGTAATTTATAGTTTTCTCCAAAGTAAGATTTGTTCTCTAAGAAGTTTTTCCTGTGTAGTTTTATCAAAAATTCCTCTTGCTATCCGGTCTCTCACCATATCCATTAGATCAGAATAATCAGTACTTTTAACAGCAATCTTCAATTCTGTCAAAACTTTGGCCTTCTTTTTGCATTATCGAATTAAAAACAAATCTTTCATAAATTACGTTCTTTTGGGGGGCACAGTGTTCTTTAAACTTATTTTATATTTCCTTCAGAGATTTCTTTTCTTCCTCTGTCAACGTAAACGAGTTGAAAATATCCAATCCATCATCACCGATGAGACTTAAAAACACAGCAATTTGCTTTCTTTCAACTTTTGATTCCAAATCTGTAGCAGTGCTAAAAAGATCAAACCTTTGTTCAAATTTCTTCCAATTATCAGCGGTGTTACCTAGATTGCTTAACGGTTCTGGCGGCTTAAATATCGAATCCATGGTTCTCTAGCTCGAAACTTCAGGGCTCAATCTAGTCTACCTGACACCATGTATTATTGAAACACTTGTTCCTTACTATAGAAGTTTATTCTAAATTGAATAACAAATTAATATTCAATAAATTACTTTTTTATTTATTTAATTTGTTATTAATAGCCCCACGTTGGGCGCCAGTTTGTTATGATTTAATTTATAGAATTTTTATAATTTATTTAATTTAGTTACTATTTATTTATTTTATTAATTGATTTAGTATGATTTATTATTATTATTATAGGTTTTATTTGTTTTATAATTTTATTTGATTTATTTTTAATAGTTTTTACTAATATAATAATTAATTTTTCTTATGTTTGATGTAGTTGGATGCCTTATAAAAGTTTTAACTAGCTCAGTCAAATTATTATCTGTTTGAATTTGAAATCCGACTCTTTATCTTGGGTAGGATTCAAGAGAAACTAAATATTTAAAAAAAAATTTTATATAATATGCTAAAATTTAATAGTTATATTTGATCACTACAAAAATTGTATAAAAAAATTGTATTAATGGTTTTCATATGCTTATTACATTAAAAATTATAAATTTCCAGTTATTGACAAAAATTAAAATGAAATACACACTATTACACAATCACAAAGAAAATATAAGTTTTTAATTGTTCAACATACCTCGTATATCAAAGACCTTTTTTTGAATTTCATCCACGTCAGGCGGAAAATGCCGAAACAAAGAGATCGGCTCTAACGGTCGTCTATACTCGGGAACCAGAACAGCTTGTAGTTCAAAAATGTCTGCCGGTTGTCCTATGTGTGATGATGGTGGAATGGAATCTTATAAATTTTATGGTAATCTGGATCTATTATTTCAAATGTACTTCTTTGGTAAGTGATTTAATATTATTACAATATTTTTATACAAATATTTTTGGTGTTAATTTAACATAAATGAACTTTTGATTAATGATTTCTTTTCTTTTAGTTATCAATCGGCATGTTCAGCTTCAATCGAACCGGAACAAGAGAGAGCTTTCCAATTTTTTTGGCCTTTTTATAGTCTCGCCAAATCATGACAATTTAGACATATAAATCAGCATTCAACTGTTTACCTTTTCAAAAAATAACCTAAAATTCCAATAATTGAGGTAATGATTTTACATTTTTGATTATATCTTTGATAATATAAAGATAGCTTATCTTTTTACATTTACAAAAAATCTATTTAAATTATTTTTATCTCACTTTTTCCCTATAAAAATTTGATTCGAAATAGGCTGTTTTTAGTCCTGTCAAACACTTTATACACTTTTTAAATTTGAGTTAAAACCATAAATTAAACCTAAATTTATACATAAATCCATTAAACTAATCCTATTACAACTTTTAAATACTAATTTAACCTCTAAGAACTAAAATTTAAACTTTTTAGGACTCTATTATTTGAACTATGTATTCACTGTTATAAGCATTGATTTACTTAATATCTCTTGATATTATCAAAGACTAACATCTTATATCTAATAAAAAAAAATATTTAATTAATTTACATATAAATTTCCTAACTAAAAAGTCTTTTATAACTGTTTATTAATTATAGTTTGATATTGTCTTTTCACTCTACACAATAGGAGTGTTCTTTATCACTAGTACAAGTTATTCATCCATAAATGCAGATATAAGATTGTACACTGAATTTAACATTGTTTATAACAAATTTGTATACTGTTTTTGTGGTTTTTTCAGGTACATATATTGTGATGGTTTGTTTAAAAACCTGTTGAGCTTTCGAAGAATCACATTGATCGACTTGTACCTTGGTAAGTCCTTTCATTTTATACATAATATTAATAAACTTAACTACTTAAAATTACATATTTAGTTACTAAACATATGAAAGAGATTAAAAGTTTTTAATTTTTTTCCTTTTTATATTTGTTTTAGGTTTCACTTTAACTTCAACATAAAACTATGTCAATTGTACATTAATACATGAATTGGGAATAGTTATTGGAATTGTACATGTTTAGATTGTTATTGATTGATTACCATGGATCCTATCCAAGATAAATTTGTCAAGTACATCCTCTATCTGTTTGAATGTTTACTATAAGAAATTATTATATTGAATACTTTTGATGGAATAAAGAAAAAGTAGCTGATGATTAAATGAAAATTATTAAGATATTCTTTTTATTATAACTTATTGAGGTAAGTTTTACTTATTAATTTTTTTGAGCTTAGTTATTCATCTCAATATATTTGTTTGTATCTTCCGTTACCTAACAACATAATTTAGGAAACGTAGATGTACATAATTTATATAATACAAATACATTGCTATTAATTACGAACTGTTAACGTTTGCGTACTAACTAGCTACATTTGACATGTCCCTCTATATATAGTATTTTTTTGATTTTTCATATCTCGAACGTCATAGAACGTTTTCGTAAACCATTGAACGTTCCTGTAAATTCTAGACGCTAAACACGTAATCTGGAATGATGCTGATCTTGAATATTTTGATGGGCTGTGATGGGCTTTCCATTGGGAACTTTGATGATACGATACTAGTTAATATTTTTTATTGATGGCGTATGTACCCTCCTAAATCCTTGGGGACTCGGGGTTAAGAATTGATACCTGGTGTGGTCTGCCTGTCATAAGAGGTGACTAAAAGATCAGACCTAAGCTAAGGAGCCTACATATGAGTGGCTGCAGGATTCAATTTACAGTCTCAAACGATGCCTTGGGGGCACCATAGTCAGCACTCCCATCCATACCTTACCGTGACAAAAAAATTTGTAAGCCAGAGTCGAACTTGCCCAGTCCAATTTAAAAGGCAAAACTGCCCGTCTTACCTTACTAATTTTCTCTAGCTTCTCGTGCTGGCAAGATCCTACCCATTGGATGTGATGGCTAGAGCTAGGAGACTGCAGTGGAAGGGCGCGATGAGAGAGTAATATACGGATTGGATGGAGGAGGAAATGAAAGTAAGGTGGAAGGAGTATAAAGGTGCGCTAAAAATAGTAATTGGAAGTAGTAGAGAATGGATGACTAGGAAATTCGGCGAAGTGAACTACTTCTTGACACAGGTGCTGACTGGGCATGGGTCAAGAGCAGGATATCTTCACAGGATTGCGAAAAGAGAGACTGGAGTCTGTGAAAGGTGCGAAGTGGAGGATGATGTCGGACACGCGTTTAGATGCTGGAGGAATGAAGAAGTGCTGAAGAACTTGGAGGAAAGACTCGGAGAGGTGGTGTATTTGGAAAATATGGTGGAGATAATGTTGAGAGGGAAGGGGGAGTGGATGGTGGTGAATAAGACAGTGGAGAGTATGGTTAGGAGAAGAGAATGTTTATGAGAGAGTAAATGGAGAGGCCGCCACCCGTCTTAAAGTATGCTGGGGTAGCGATTCCAAAACGGGAATAACGGCGAGTTTTGAGGTGGTTTTGGTTGGTAGGCGTCATCCTAGCAGTAATAGGTCCAACACTGTTCGGGTCCTGAGGAGGACCCGTTCGGACATGAGTTTTTCCATCTCAGCCCAAAAAAAGCTTCTCGTGGGATTCATATGAGTTACAAAAAGAAAAAACTTGTAAGGACAGAGTCCAGCTTGCCCAATCTAAATCAAAAGGCTCGCCTTACCATATGTAAAGCTCTGTTGCGGTGGACCAATTTTTCCTAGTTTCTCGTAGGATTCATATGGATCACAAAAAGAAAAAATTTGTAGAGTCGAACTTGTCCAGTCTAAATCAAAAGGCAAAACTGCCCGGTTCTAAGGTTTCCAGCACCAAAACTGAAAAACAAGGTTCTTGTGTCTTTCCTGGAGGATATAGAACTACTCACAGACGAAGAAGTAATATCCGCTCACCTAGGAAGAGCTTCTAGAGCTCAAATCAAAACTAGAAAGTGGTCTCGACTATATGGATGCTAAGAGGCTAGTCATAAGGGAAAATTTTCTAAAAAACCAAAAACCTAAAAAGGCTTTAAAGCAGGTAAGACAAGGAAAGCGGAAACAACGCTGCAAAAAGCACAAATAAGGTTATATTTTCAAATACTTTTGACATACAACATAAAATACTTATAGGGCGCAACCCCCTAAGACTAACTGGAGTGGAATTTTTTAAAACAATAACAATTACTTTCATAATATTTATTAATTTTAATTACATCGTAAAAAACTATAACTAACTAAAAAAACTAAACAAAACACAAAAAGTATTTCTGCCTAAAGAAAATAAATTTGAATAAATGAAAATTTAGACATGGTAAGGCTAAAAGCAATTTTTACAGTGGGGAACTTCGCACCCTTGGCAAATTGTTGTTGTTCGCTTCTCTCTTTTTAGTACATCTTCTTCTGGTGCTTCCTTCTGCAGGTAAATGGTCTACAATATTTTTAATTGGTCTGGAACTGTATTACGGTCTTACTGTGCTGCGACGTATTACTGGAATTTTTGTCGTTTCCCTTCCCTTTTCTATAATGTCTTCAGAAAGATAGCTTAGAAATTCAATTTAAGGTTCCTTTTTCTACGTACCTACATCATTAAAAATAATCCAGCTATTCACAACACTGTTCATCAAAATTCGGTAGAAGACCATTTTCCACCATTTTGCCGATTTACGATCCAGCTGGTAAACACCTGTCAATTGATCGGCTAAGTCTAAACCTCCCATTATTTCGTTGTAAAACGCAATTGCTTCCGGACATCTGACATCTACTTTGTTTCCTTCTTTTCCCCTTACGGTTTTACATTTGTTTCTGTATTAGAATGATAGTTAGAAAGCAGTATGTCTTTGGTATCACGCCATTTGGTTGCAATTGTGTTTCTTTTATTACAAAGAAATATAGAGTCACCTCGTTCCACTTTTTCCTTCTTTGTAAAAATCTTAGACATACTCTTGCGACTTAAAATAGCCGTTCCCACTGCAGGAAAGGGTAAGTTGTTCAGTAAACTTACTGATGTAAAAAACCTATCAAACGAAAGCACGACGTTTTTATCTTTTACGGACTCACACTACTTTTTCACCCAAAGTTAGCTGCTGATTCACTACCTCATTGTCTTTTCCGAAATAACTATTTATGTCGTAGGTATAGTCTGTATCTGCGTCGCATCGGGCCCATAACTTTACACCCCTTTTCACTGTCTTCATGGGAAGGTATTTTTTTAGTGCAGAACGTCCCTTGAAATTCACTTTCATCAATACTTTGTCTATAGAGCGGGTCACAGTTATTATGCAGCATTACGTTTATGGACGACGGCGTTGCCATATCGGCATGTTCTTCAAATTTGGTTCCAACTGGCGCGGGAATATAACTTGCCATTGTGTTACTATTATGATTTAAATGTTGACTAAATTATTCATTTGAAAATCGTTTAGTGAGTAATTAAGAATATTTATAATTATGCTTTTAGATAAATGTTACCAATAAATTTAACCAAAGCGACAACAGTATTGAATATTCGCCCATAAGATTTACATTGGCCTATGCCGGCCACACTGCATAATAACTGTGACCCGGAGTATAGCGCTATCACTTCTCTGTATAGTAAATTTGATTGGCATTATCAGGCTTTTCAGGATGACTGAAATACTAAATTGAGTGTACTAACCCTTACTAAGTCCATCTTACTAAGAATAATAAAAAACTCTTCGTTCTAACAAAACTTCCACTATTTATTTAAAAAATTGCTTTTTTAACCTCAATGACAGCTGTTTCGCTAGAATTAGCATCGTCAGATTGACATATTGAAGTTACATTTTGTTTGTTTGTAGCTAGGTACCTGATGTTGATTAGGTAGTATTAAGGAAGTATGGAAGTAATAAGACATAACAATATTAAAGCCTAGATGTTATTAGTCCTAAGGGATTATCCTGGATGTACTTCCTTCTTAGATCAGTATAACTGTGCAATGATATAGAAAAACCAAGAAAAAATCATGCTGATCTTTACAATAACTTAATATAATTGTGTTACAATTACATCTTATATATGTATAAAATGAAGACTCAATCAAAGCAAACACTTTAAAAGTGGAGAATTTCCAAGATTTATTTGTTCATTAACAATTTTAAATTGTGGATCTGCTAGATGTCTTTTTATTTCAAGTTCTTCGAGGAAATCTAAGTTCTGTTTTTTATTACAAATATGTAATATTTGAATGTCATTGGTATGTATGAGTGAGTGTGGATGTTCAAGAACGTTGCCATCTTATTCGCAATTGGAGTGGGGTCGGCATATCGTGAAGAGTGGGAAAGGTGTGGACCTGAAGGAGATGTCTCTGTTCCTGGATGAAGTGGCATCAGTAGCAGTTTTCGTGTGTCAGGATCGGGTCAGCCAACCCAAGAGAAACAAGAATGGTGGTGGTCAATGCATGGTGGTGGCAGCTTTGGGATGTCCCCTGAAGTGCAAAGAAGCTCACAGTTTAGCGAAGTGTCCGAACTTCAAGAAGATGAAGATGTACGATCGAGTGAGCTGTGTCACGGAGCAGAAGTTGTGCTTTAGTTGTTTGGAGAAAGGCCATCCGTTCTTTAAGTGCAAGCAAGCTAAGGAGTGCGGAGTAGATGGATGCCAACGCAATCACCCTCCACTTATCTATTTCAAGAGACGAGAGGCAGTAGATGGCAAGACTGACAACAAGAGGGTTCCTGCTGTCAATTCTAATGGTCAAGCACAGGTAATCGGAGTCGTGTCACAAGTACGCATGCCGCTTGGTAACGTACTTATGAAGATTATTCCAGTCCAGTTGGTCGGACCGAAGGGTAGCATCACAGTCAATGCGTTTTTGGATGATGGCTCATCGCTCATCGCTCATTATGATCGATGAGAAAATTGCGTAAAATTGCGTCTCGTTGAAGATTCGTGGGATTGAAGAAGAGGAAGAGCTCGAGTTGGTAAAGAAGAATTTGAATTACCGTCGTTCCACTGTCCAGCTACAGGGCATTCAAAAAATGGAAGCATCTTCGTGATGTACCTTCCCCAGAAGTTCTTCCAGACAGACCTGCTATCGTCATTGGCGAATACCACACATTCCTTCTTCTTGCCAGAAAGTTGATAGAAGGAGCGAGAAGCGAACCAGTCGCAAGTTGGACTATTTTGGTTGGGCCATCCACGGTAACAATGGAAGACCTCGGCATCTCAAGGCCAGCCATACGTTCATGATCAATGTGGAGATGTGGGATCCAGACCAAGCCTTACATGATCTTGTGAAGGAGCAGTTTCGACTGAAGTCCATTGGAGTTGTGAATTGTCCGAGACTTCCGCAGTCAAAACGGAACCAGAGAGCTGAGGCCATCATGGAAGAGACATCGCGCCGAGTTGGTGATAGAAGGGAAACCGGCATGCTCTGGAAGACAGATGAGGTGGCACTTCCAGAAAGCAAGTCAGCCGCAATCAGAAGACTGAAAATTCTTAAGAAGAGGATGGACAAGGACGAATCCTTTTCCAATCTGTACTGTGCCAAGATCGAGGAGTATCTGCAGAAAGGATTCTGTAGACAGCTGAGCAAAGAAGAAGCAGCAGAGAATAATGGAAGAGTTTGGTACCTCCCTCACTTCGAACGCACCAATCCGAACAAGCCTGGGAAGCTTCACCTAGTTTTAGATTGTGCTACAGGGACCAGATCTGATGAGTCCTCTCATCAATCTGCTTCTTAAGTTCCGGCAGCGTGAGGTTGCCTTCAGTGGGGATATTCGAGACATGTTTCATATGGTGAAGATCAGACAGGAAGACGTACCGGCATTACGTATCCTGCGGAGGGGGAAAGACCAAAGTCAACCTCCTGCTACATACACGATGGATGTGATGGTGTTTGGTGCTGTCAGTTCTCCCTATCAAGCTCAGTGGATTAAGAACAAGAATCCCGCCGAGTTTGAGGAGGAGTATCCAGAAGCTGTTGATGCCATCCACAATCGCCATTGTGTTGATGATTAATTGGATAGTTGCAAGATACCCGAGCAGGCCATCAAGAAGATTATGGGAGTGCGAGAAGTTCATCGGAGAGGTGTATTTGAAATTCGAGGTTGGCTATGCAACAATCCAGATGTGCTGAAAGTGGTCGCGCCGGGTGAAATTTGTCAAGAAACTTTGGATGTGAAGGAGGACAAGTTGGAGAGAGTGCTTGGACTTCACTGGGATCCGAAGACATGTTTTCAAGTACTTGACTTCGTTTCGTGCTATCGACCCGCATATTGTCTCCGGAGAGAAGATTCCTACGAAACGGGAATTACTCAAATTCATCATGAGCCTCTTCGACCCGCTTGGTTTCATCGATCATCTCACGGCAAGAGGAAGAATGTTGATGCAAGATGTCTGGAAGAGTGTTTTTGGTTGGGATGAGAATCTGAAGCCAGATTTGGAAGTGAAGTGGAGAGAACTGCTGAGTCAAATACTGAGGATTCCAGAAGCCATTATCAGAAGATGTTTCGCTCCAGATGTTTCGAGTGTAGTAGACATTCAATTGCACGTTCTGTGAGATGCAAGCCAGCAAGCGTTCTGTGCAGTAGCCTGTTTGCAAGTCACTGGGAGGGGGAGGTGACGTCTCGGTGAATATTGTTACGTCTAAGTCCAGGGTAGCACTAATCAATGTGGTGTCCATTCCGAGGTTAGAGATGGAAGCAGCATTAGTGGGAGCAAGGAGCTTTATTCGTAAGAATCTTGACTTGAACATCAACTCTACTCACATGTGGACTGATTTGAAGAATGTGTTGTGCTGGCTACGAGCTGAAGAATCTGGAAGGTTCAAGGTTTACCTCACACATCGTATTGGAGAGATTCTGGACCTGACTAAGGTAGAGAACTGGAGGTGGGTACCCACTGCCCTCAATGTAGCTGATGATGCAACGAGAGATGTATCGCCTACATCACGTTGGTTCAATGGACCACATTTTCTCACCGAACCAGAGTTCCAGTGGCCTACTGAGAGAGTTGTCAACGTTGAAGATGTCAAGTTAGAAGATCTTGAAGTAAGAAAAGCTTGCTGCTTAGTGATAGAAGAGAGAACAAGTTTGTTGACCGTAACCGACTTCAGTGATTAGATGAGGCTAGTTCGTGTTACAGCTCGGATCAGGCGGTTTGTGAACAGCTGCCGCAAAAGTGAGTCGGTAAATGCTACTGGAAGTCGAGCTTTATCAGTGGATGAGTTACGAAGAGCAACGCAGTGGTGGGAAAAAAATTCAGAGGGAGAGTTTTGGTGAAGAGTTGGACTTGTTGAAGAAGGGTAATGTAATTACCAAGTCATCAAGACTACCTACTCTGTCGCCGATTCTTGTCAATGGAGTTATTAGAGTGAAGAGCAGAATCGCCAATTCGCCGCACCTCCCTATAGATGCGAAGTTTCCAACGATCTTGGATTCCAAGCATCCGTGGACCAAGCTACTCGTTGCGTGGTGTCATCGTATTTACGGACATGGAATCGACCTCATCTGTAACGAGATACGACAGTCGTATTGGGTACTATATTAAATTTGTCCAATGCACCGATAAAACAAATAAATTCACGATTAAACTGTT
Source organism: Ophraella communa (assembly GCA_035357415.1). Classification (NCBI taxonomy): domain Eukaryota; kingdom Metazoa; phylum Arthropoda; class Insecta; order Coleoptera; family Chrysomelidae; genus Ophraella; species Ophraella communa. The sequence goes on along the minus strand of CM068985.1, from coordinate 15,141,788 downwards.
TGGTTTGATTGACTCTTCATTGTATGAATAGATAAGACGTTATTGTAAAGATCAGAACGATATAGATTTTTTCTGGGTCTTTTTATATCATGGCAAATTTATAGTGATATTAGAGGGAAATAGATCCAGGATAATCCCTTAGGGCTAACAATATCTAGTCATTAATAATGTTATTTCTTATTACTTTGGAACTTACTTAAAAAGTTGAGTTTTATAATAAAATAAAGGTACAAAGTTATTTGTTTAGTGTTCTTAATATGATGAACTTCCACAAAGTAAGGGTTAGCATAATAAATTTTAAAAAATGTAACTATTGCATAATCACTGGAATAATATTTGCTCTGCTTAACTGAAAGTCAGTAGCCCCTAAGATGTTTTTTAAATTATTTTCATCTTCCTATACATATATTTCTAAATATATTTGTTTACTAATGAATACAAACAAATAGATTAACCTTGATTTTAAACCCAAAGTTAGGTGACTTATCAGAATGGAAAACAAAATGTAAACTTTTTATTTCACTAAATTGAAAAAAAAATGTTTCGTCCTTGTAATACAATATAAATTTATTTTGCAGACAAAAAAAGTATATTCAAAGAGATGTGTTTAATTGAAAAAAAATGAAAAAGAATTCTTTGTTTTTTTGATACAAATAAAGTATAATATGTTTATTTGTCTGCAACAATAAATTTATTTTGATTACCTATGTCTAATTAATGTTTACTATCGATTATATAAAAATATTTACAAATCGGATTTGAACAGTTGGTGTAAAAAGTAGGTGAGTTTAACTTCTTTCAAGGTCGGATGATTATTAGACGGATAATATGAAATTGTATACCATATTTATGATTGGTAACGAAGTTTTTGTTTAAAAGCAGGTAAATTCTAATACAACAATATAAGTCAACAGCGGAGTGTGTCGATTATTGTCGGAAATTTTATAGATATTTTATGAAAATTTATCTCATCAAATAGAAAGTATTTACAATTAATCTGTATTGGGATAATTATTATTAACTAAGAAATTCTTAACATTCTTTCTTAAAGTAATATTTTATTTACCATTAATATTTACCATTTACCGCCAAATAAAAAACAAACACTACCTAATCATTATTACTGTTTTGATCATTTACAGTGGTTCCTTATATTTGTGATTATGTTTTTCACCTGTCAAAATAGCACTGTTTTGTGATTTCGTTCACTAAAAAGCTCTTAATATTCAATGATTTGTGCTAAATGCTAGCCAATCATACCGTTTTATGATTATTTTTTTCACCTGTCAAAATATTACAGTTTTGTGATTTCGTCCAATGAAAACGCTTAATCTTCAATGTTCTGTGCTAAATGCTAGCCAATCATTCCGTTTTATAGTGATTATTTTTTTCACCTGTCAAAATTTCACAGTTTTGTGATTTCGTCCAATGAAAACGCTTAATCTTCAATGTTCTATGATAAATGCTAGCCAATCATTCCGTTTTATAGCGATAAAACCACTATTCGTTTTACCAGGATCAATAAAATTATAGAACTGTCAAAATTCAATATTGCACAATCAATTTTCTTGTTTATAAGTACCTTACTATAAATCAACATTTATTTATATTATCTAAATATTCTGAAATATATTTTGTTATTATTATTATCAAAATTCAATTCATCTAAACGATAATGAAAAACCAAATATGTAGGTATTTTAAAACTAACCTGCTTCCTGGTTCTGTATGCATTTAAAACTTTTATATGCCTACAGGCAAATGTGGTCTTGTAGGTAAACTTTAAATAGATATACCTAATAATTTTTATTTTGGTAATTTTCTCTTTAATAATATAATTGTATAAATAGGTATAAAAATGAATATTTATTCAAATTATAACTCTGTTCTCACGACGCTCACGACATCTGACAACTGTCAATCCTATCTAGTGTACTTATAGGATAAGTTAATAGGAGGGGTAACGGCATTTCGTGGACCATATTGATTACGTCATTAAAGTCGGGCTTGTCAAATTTGTTATTAAAGTTATTAAAAGATCAAAACATTATAAGTAAAATAGTAAAAATTGGTAAAAAGATAACGATAAGTTATTAAATAAAGTGGTTTTTGTACATAATGGTTCAAAAAATAATCTTCTCAAATACCATTCGTCCTGTAAAATTTTACTAGATAAATTTTTATTTTCTAGACTCAAACTTTTTTATTTTAGGCAAAACTACTCAAACAAACTGAATAAGATAAAATCACTCGTCCTACGGACTCGTGATTGTATCACATTTCAGTTTGTTTTCGTATTTTTGCCAAATAAAAAAGTTTTCGTCGAAACTAAAAATTTATCGATAAAATTTTAAGGACTCGTGGTATTACCTTTGATTATTTTTTTCACCTGTCAAAATATCACAGTTTTGTGATTTCGTCCAATGAAAACGCTTAATCTTCAATGTTCTATGCTAAATGCTAGCCAATCATTCCGTTTTATAGCGATAAAACCACTAGTCGTTTTACCAGGATCGATAAAATTATAGAACTGTCAAAAATCAATATTGCACAATCAATTTTCTTGTTTATAAGTACCTTACTATAAATCAACATTTATTTATATTATCTAAATATTCTGAAATATATTTTGTTATTATTATTATCAAAATTCAATTCATCTAAACGATAATGAAAAACCAAATATGTAGTTATTTTAAAACTAACCTGCTTCCTGGTTCTGTATGCATTTAAAACTTTTATATGCCTACAGGCAAATGTGGTCTTGTAGGTAAACTTTAAATAGATATACCTAATAATTTTTATTTTGGTAATTTTCTCTTTAATAATATAATTGTATAAATAGGTATAAAAATGAATATTTATTCAAATTATAACTCTGTTCTCACGACGCTCACGACATCTGACAGCTGTCAATACTATCTAGTGTACCTATAGGATAAGTTAATAGGAGGGGTAACGGCATTTCGTGGACCATATTGATTACGTCATTAAAGTCGGGCTTGTCAATTTTTTTATTAATGTTATTAAAAGATCAAAAGATTATAAGTATTTTCTCTTAAAATAATAATATATTTATTAAATATAATTCTGTGTAAACCCATTTCCTTTCTTTCTCTTGATTATTAATGTGTTAATAAATTAGATCATAGGTAGGCAACACAAAATACACCTATTCTAGTTGGCTTGTCAAATTTGTTATTAAAGTTATTAAAAGATCAAAACATTATAAGTAAAATAGTAAAAATTGGTAAAAAGATAACGATAAGTTATTAAATAAAGTGGTTTTTGTACAGAATGGTTCAAAAAATAATCTTCTCAAATACCATTCGTCCTGTAAAATTTTACCAGATAAATTTTTATTTTCTAGACTCAAACTTTTTATTTTAGGCAAAACTACTCAAACAAACTGAATAAGATAAAATCACTCGTCCTACGGACTCGTGATTTTATCACATTTCAGTTTGTTTTCGTATTTTTGCCAAATAAAAAAGTTTTCGTCGAAACTAAAAATTTATCGATAAAATTTTAAGGACTCGTGGTATTACCTTTGATAAAACCACTACCAGTATTGATAAAATCATGTAACTGTCAAAAATTCAATAACATTATTGAACACTTAAACAGCGAAAAGTAAAATAGTGAAAATTAGTGAAAAGATTACCATTCGTCCTGTAAAGTTTTACTAGATAAATTTTTATTTTCTAGACTCAAACTTTTTTATTTTAGACAAAACTACTCAAACAAACTGAATAAGATAAAATCACTCGTCCTATGGACTCGTGATTTTATCACATTTCATAGGACTGTCAAAAATTCAATTACAATATTGAACAATTAATTTTCTTGCTTACAAGTAACTATAAATCAAAATTCTTTTATATTATTTAAATATTCTAAAATATATTTTGTTAATATTATCACAATTCAATTTTAATCTAAACGACTATAAAAATTCAAATAGGTAGGTTTTTTAAAGCTAACCTGGCTATGTATGCATTTAAAACATTTAGATAGGTACGCCTACAAGTAAATGTGGATTGAATGGAAATGCCTATACTATATTTGTTTGGAGTTGGCAGCACAGTGAATTCATTGTAAATGAAAGTCCTTCAAAGCCCAAGCAAGGGTGGTTCATGAAAAATAACTAAAAGTAGTATACATTTCTATTGAAACAGTCATAGTTGTTATTTTTCAAAGAATCCACCCGTAATTAGGGATTAACTCATTTAAACACAATAGAGACCCTAGATAATATTGTCACAACAGGTAGCTGAATAGATCCCATGACCGTAGAACCGAATGTTTTTTTAAGCATACCTAATTCAAATTAAAATAAAAATTAAAAGTAAAATAAAAATAGGCTACGTATTAAAAAGTAAGAATTAAATATAAATTAAATTTATTGTACTAACCCTTACTTTTTGGAAGTCAATCTTACTAAGAATAATAAAAACTTTTCGTTCTAACAAAACTTCCACTATTTATTTAAAAAATTGCTTTTTTAAACTCAATGACAGCCGTTTCGCTGTTATGTATTGGGATATAAACAAATCCTCAATTTATAGACTAATAACGTACCGGTTTTTGCAATCCAAATACTACAATTTAAAGTTGTTTATGAAATCTTGGAAGTTCTCCACTATTAAGCTGTTTACTTTGATTGAGTTCACATTTTATACATAGATAAGACATAATTGTAAAACACAAATTTTAACAGAAATATATTGTTATTGTAAAGATCAGCATGTTATAGTTTTTTCCTGGTTTTTCTATATCATTGCACAGTTATACTCATCTTAGGGCCCTTAGGGCTATTAACATCTAGGCTTTAATATTGTTATGTCTTATTATTTTCATACTTGGTCTAGCCTTAATACTACCTAAACATCAGGTACCTAGCTGCAAACAAAGAAAATGTAACTTAAATGTCAATCTGACTATGCTTCTTAGCGAAACGGCCGTCATTCTGATTTAAAACATATTTTTCAATTAAACTTGGAAGTTACGTTAAAACGAAGAGTTTTTTATTAGTCTTAATAAGATGGACTTCCAAAAAGTAAGAGTTAATACAATAAATTTAATAATAATTTTTATTTTGGCAATTTCCTTTTAGCATAATTATGTGAATAGGTATAAAAATAAATGTTTGTTCAAATTATAATTGTGTTTTTACGGTGCTTACGACAACTGTCAATACTATGTAGTGTACAGGTTAAATCAATAGAAGGGGTAACGGAATTCATTACGTCAATAAAGTAGCCCTGCTAAAGAATGAGGTAGATTTATATAAAACTGTCATGAAAAGAAAAAAGAAATCTATTTAAAATACAGTATCCGCCAAAATAAACAGTACCGACAATAAAATAAATTTTTAATTTCTGTAATGTAAGTGTTCAAAATGTTCACCAATTCGACGAAACAAGCTTCATATCGATTTTGTAAGTCAATAAACATATTTATAAAAAGTAGTTGATGGAACTGCCGAAAAATATTTCGGCAATATTCGCCGGCGGATTTTCCGAATGAAATATTTTTTCCTTCATTATGCCCCAAATGTATGCGTCAGGTGGCGTCAGATCAGGTGAATGAGAAGGATATTCGAAGTCTGTTCCCCGAGAAATTATTCTATTATCAAAATGCTGACGGAGTAAGTCTAAGGTGCGCACAGCTGTATGGCTCGTTGCACCATCTTGTTGGAACCATTATGTGCGAAACTAGATTTCGTGCACGGCAAAAGTTATTTAGATCTCTCACAAAAGGTATAATAATTTTCTTTCTATAACGTTCTTGGTTGACAGTAAGTGGATTCTGATTATCATCTTCAACGAAATAAGGACCAATCATTCCATTACCAGATACCGCGCACCAAACGGTAACTCGAAGACTGTGGAGTGGTTTCTCTACAATGACATCAAGACATTCAAATTCAAGGAATCTGATTGTTTGTCGATTAATATAGCCGCTAAGATGAACGTGACTCTCGTCTGAAAACCATATGTTTTTCAAAAACTCGGGATCTTCGTAAATTAAACTCAACATGCGACCACAGTAAATTTCTCTTGCACGTTTGTCCGCATCATTTAGTCGTTGTCCAACTTGAATACGGTATGGATAACCACCAATTGATTTGAACATTTGACGTAAAAACGTTTCACTAATGTTAAGTTTACATGCAGTTCTTACAAGACTTCTTTGAGGTGATTGCACAACTTGGTTAAAAACACGTCCTTCATTTTCGTTAGTGCATACTGTTTTTCGACGACCTGAAGAACCTTTACGTTGACACAATACACTTCCAGTGCGACGAAATTTTTCAACAACAGCTACATAACAGCTGCTTTATTAAGTTTTTGTTGCTCTACCAAAAGCACTTTTTCTTCCGTTGTTAGAACCATTTTTAAATCAAATTTAACTGCAGCGTACTATTAATATATCAAATAATGAGAATTAAGTCAAATATGACAAATCCATATTACATAAACAACTCCACAGCACTCCCTGTTTCGGTACTGTTTATTTTGGCGGATACCGTAGTTGCGAGTTATAATGCTCTAGCTTCCTTTTCGTTTCCCTTACCTCAGTTGCTCTCTTCTCCGTAGTACCACCTCCCATATACATAAACCTGTAACCAACCATAGCTTAGCAGAAGATATTAGAGAAGATATTATTTAGTAAATTTATTGAGGAATCAAAAGTGATGAGTATTTTCTTTTAAAACACAATGTATTTATTAAATATCATTATGTGTAAACCCACTTTCTTTCTGTCTCTTGATTATCAATGTTTTAATAAATTAGATCGTAGGTAGGTAGGTAAAATACACAAAATTTGAATCTTTATCTTTACTTTTTATAATTAAAAATGCAGTCTAACAGCGAAAATAGAATTAGTGGAAAGTGAAAAGATATTGATGATTTATTAAATAAAGTAGTTTTTGTAAAGAATGGTTCAAAAAATAATCTCAAATATACCTTTCGTCCTGTAAAATTTTACTAGATAAATTTTGATTTTCCAGACTTAAACTATTTTATTTGCCAAAACTACTCAAACAAACTCAATAAGATAAAATCACATTTCGGTTTGTTTTTGTATTTTTGCCAAATAAAATAGTTTTCTCCGAAACTAAAAATTTATCGATAAAATTTTAGGGACTCGTGATATTACCTTTGATAAATTTTTATTTTCTGGACTCAAACGTTTTTATTTCAGGCAAAACTACTCAAACAACGCACATTAGTGTGTTTTCGTCGAAACCAAAAATTTATTTTAAGGACTCGTGGTATTATCTTCGATAAAAGTAAAATTTTCCAGTTAATTACATATAAAGGTTTTAATCAAATGTAAAAGCACAAGAAATTTTTTTTATCGGATAAATTTTTATTTTTTTACGAAAACTATATTGCTTGGAAATATGACGAGAACAAACTGGCTTAGTGTCAAATTGCCAAAAAGCAATATAAAATTGAGTATAAAAAATAAACATACAGTAAAAAAAATTGAGCTTTACCCTGACGTCACTAACAGCGAACAGTGGTAAACACAAACTTTATACACCTTATCCTTTTCTACTGCTAGTAGAAATATATTAAACAATTATGCACACTGGGATTAAAAACTTCGAAATTTGACTTTAAATCCAGAAGTAGAACCAGGTAAAAACCTATAATATAAAGCAACAAAAATTGGAGAATCTTTCTGTCAGAAATATCTCGTCGACCCGTTAACAACTTTTGTTAAGGTCAATATTCAATCTTATTTAAAAGTGTTTTTGTAAAAGCTTAAATTTTATTGTCAGTGCGTGAATAAGTATGAGGTTATTAAATCCAATATTCAGAATCAAAACATACGATATCCATATCCCACAAATAGTGTTTAGTGGGATATTCTGTAGCAGTGGAACATCAGTGAATTTACGGCACAAATCGGCATTTGGAGTCATCAATTTCAATGCTAGCCGTCACAGGAATTTTTGGGGTATGTGAAAAATTTAAATTCTATAGTGCACTAATATTTTTCGGCCTTTAATAAAACTTCAATATTTTTGCAAATTGTCTTAAAATCTAAGTCTATTTATTTATTGTACGTTTGTCAAAATGAACATTTAAGGTATTTTGTGGGGCAATTAATTTTAATTCATAAATAAATTATTTTAAAGTTTATTTTCATTTAATTTTTTTTAATTAATTAAAGTCCAATAGCGTTTTCCATTCGTCACACTGGGGCAGAACTCGCGCAAGTTTTGTGTTCCATTCGTTGAACTTTTTTCATTTTTTTGTGTTCCATTCATGTGTCACTCAAACTCCGAGCGAGCTAAGGGAGAACCGAGGGCAATAATTTGGCACTAGCTATTTGATCAATGGTTCCGGTAGTGCAAAACAATAATGGCGTATAGTGAAAATAAAAAAAGCTATTATTATTACAGTTATATTTAATGGCTACTTCATAATTACCTAAAACACAATTAAATTATATAACCTACATTATCCTTTTTATTGTCTTATGTCTGATATATCAATATATTCTCAAATGCTATATTTAATCAATTAGACTTACTTCTAATTTCTTTGTAAGTTTCGTAATCATTTGCAAAGTCGAGGGAGAAAATTTCATTGTTAATTTTCATTTTGAATAAATACATTATTATAAATATGTTAACAACCCTAGATAAATAATTAATGTTTACAACCAAATGACAAACCACACCTAGTTAAATAAAATATATTCTCTACAAAACAAAAAATTGAAAGCTTTTATTATTGTTATCAAATGTCAATAAAAACAAACAGTCCGGTCCGGGTCAAATCAATTTTCGTATTCCATTGGTTTTGTCCTAGAGCATGCATCTGACAGCACTAGCCTTGAATTCTCTAAAAACCCAGTGCTGCCCCAGTGCGACGAATGGAAAACGCTATAAGTACAGAGATCACGAACTCTACCCTGGAGATAAGATTTCATGTTCTTATAACTGAGTTAGCATTATCAATTCAATATTCGGGTAAATTAACAAATAAAATTTAATAAAATATTTAGATGATTGTTTGTGCAGAATATTTGAGAAGAGATATAGGTGATTTTTCAAGAAAAATAATAATAATTTATTATAATCAATAAACTTGTTATAAGACAATCTTTTACATAGTTTACAAGTTTATTTTTTTAAAACAAGGATTTCCTGTTTATACAAAACAATCAATTTCAGTTTACTTAAATCCGACACTGGGTTATTTCCTCACGCAATGGGTGCTCCTCATGGGTAGGCGAGCACACCACTGACTCAGCAACGTGAATTGCACCAATATCAGTATATATCATGGTATTCTCATGGTAAAATGGTAGAAAGTGTCGCTGTCTGTGTCAGTCTGCATCGGGTATTGTAACGTGTTATTCGGTTATTATGATTGTTCAAAAGAAAGTGTTCTTGAATATGTGGAGTCTGCTTCCGACAGTTACCATTTTAATTCTGGTATTTTTACTTGGATTTTTGAAAGCGGAAGACAGTCAAAGTGGTAAGCAAGAAGGCCTTTAGGGGAATATATTTATTTTATGTAGGGGGATCAAAAGTTAAAAAAGTATAATAATTTTAATTTTTAATTTAAGTACAAAAAAATCCATTATATGTAATATTTTAAGGTTCAGATAGTTCATTTGTGTTATAAATTACATTACAAAAAAATTAAAATAAAATATTCCATTTTAATGTTACTAAAATAATAAAAAATAAATAATATAGATCTTAGGCTTAAAGGGTTAAAATAAGATTTTAATTAAAAGTATTTCTGTCAGTAACAGGAATTTTTTTAATCATATCACATAATTTTAATGAAAAAATTATTGTGTTAAAATTCACTTAAATACATTCTAGAAACTGAATCTGAAATTAATTATCCAAACTAATCCAAATTAATTTGTCTCTACTCCAGTGATCATTGATGCCAGGTATTGTCTGATTTAAAATTATATCATTAGGTACAAGATAAGTTAATCAACAAATATAAATGCAATATAACAATTCTTTAATTAATAATTTGATTTGATGTCTCTTAAGATATCCATGTATTACTCTCATTACCTATAAGATTTCCAATAGTTATTATTAATAGAAAGAATTGCAATTGGTGCACATGCTATTATTATCCATCATAATTGTGATTGTTTAATTTTTATTTTAATGTTAAAGCAAGGATTTTAAGATTGTCTGTATCCTTTAATTTTTTTTTAATTCTCAAAAATTCTACTTTTCAAAACACAAATTTTAAGCCTTTTCTCGGAATGGGATAATGATGGGATATCATTTTTTTATTTTTAAAATAATTAAACATCAATTTTAGAAGCATATTGCGGTAATTATGGCTATTTAAAAAAAGTTCTCGAAGTTTAAAAGAAATCATATCTCTCGATTAGCTAAATGAAAGAATTTGAAAAAAATCATAAAAACCTATTTAAAAGGGTACAAAAAGATGCCCAAATTTCAGCAAAATCGGAGATGCAAGCATGCAAGGATGAGTTAGTATGGAATGCCCCACCTATTGTTTGGATAGATATTCTAACACTGCAACCGACCTCATAGACGGATTTGGTAGCATAAGTTTAAAAAATTTTTGTCATAATTTATTGTGCAGTATTTGGAGTTAACATTTTATAAAGAATTAAAAATTGGCAAAGTTTTCTCTAGAGATGATTTAAGTTTTTGTGGTAATAGAACAGAGGCAAAAGAAACGAAAAGATGGTCGAAGACATGAAAGTGATAGATTTTGGATGATTATAAAATGAACTGTGTTTTGCAGTTTAACAGAAAATTTAACTAAATAATTATTTAATAGTTACTTCACAGTACAGTATTCTTTGGTACAGACTTTCAGCAGGAATAAAAGCGCCGAATGAAATCCTTAACCCTCAAGTATCAATTTTATATTGTATTTTAAAGTTGATTATGAATCTAATGTTGTAGCAGTAATACTTGTCCCAATAAACAATCAATTACAGGTGCATTTATTAATAATTTCAAAAATATACTTTTCTCAAACAAATTAAATGTTTGATTTGCCTATAAACCATTAATATTTGAGAAATTTGGTATTTACAAATTTATTTTTTTAATGCTCAAGTTTTCATTGAAAAACTCTTCTTATTGGTCTTGTTTATAAAATGGAAAGAAAAAAGTAGATTCATTCTGTGTCTGGTAAATTTGTAAAGAATCCTTTTTAGACAGTGGAGTATGTCATTGTTCAAAATATTAACTTTTCATTAGCTTTGTGGACAAGCGCGATTGTTTAGTTCTCTCTTGGTTTACTTAAAACTTTTTAAAAATTATTCCCAAGATGATATGTTTTTTTTTAAAGTGATTCGAAACAATGATATACTCATAAAAAACAGTTCACAAAGTGTTGCGAAAAATTATTAAATCGAATTTAATTTAACACCTACACTTCTGTAAACTTTGAACAAAGCAAGCCTAAATTAACAAACTAGGTTCATTTTATAATCTTAAACGAATAAAGATTCTCGAATGGGACAAAAACTGATCTATTCCATTTCCAATACACTTTAATATGGCGTGAAAAAAATTATCCCCTAAATATTCATTCCTTAGTTACAACCCCTAACATTAAATTTCTTAATAGCACCCTGTACATTTTTTTATAATTTTGGATATAGTCTTCCATTGTGTATTCAAGAAATTTTTCAAAAATAAAATAGGTTCGTTGGTAATCAAGAATATATTTGTTTATTTTTATTTATGTTAAATTAATCAAGTAAGCCTCAAAGCTTAAAGGAACAATAAAAATAAATGTAAATAAAATACTAATAACTAATTAATATTATTTACATTAGATGTTCCAATTGTGGTCCACCTGCTTCAACACACATCTCGAATCTTGCCAGAAGATTTCTTGTACGTGTGGCTTGAATCATTGCAGGAGTAATTCGGCGACATGCTTGCCTACAAAGCCATTTCGATAACCACTGAATAGCAAACAACTCTCCAGAAAGTATGTGGGCGGCACGCTCACCTGACTTGTCTTTGGGGGACCGATAAAAGATATTGTTTATAAATCAAAACCGCAAAATGTAGGAGAATTATTAAAAGAAAACATAAGACAAGCATGTCGCCAAATTACTCCTGCAATGATTCAAGCCAGACATACAAGAAATTTTCTGGCAAGATTCTAAATGTGTTTTGCAGCAAGTGGACTACAATTCGAACATCTAATGTAATAATAATTGATTAGTTAATTGTTATTTTTATGGTTTCTTTAAGCTTAAAGGCTTTCTTGATTAATTTAACAAAAATAAAAAATAAACTGATATTTTCCTGATTACCGATGAACTCATCTTATTTTTGAAAAATTTTTTGAATAGACGATGGAAGACCAAATCCAAAATTATAAAAAAATGTACAGGGTGCTATTAAGAAATTTAAAGTTAGGGGTTGTAACTAAGGGATGAATATTTAGGGGTTAATTTTTTCTCCGCCATATTAAAGTGTATTGGAAATGGAATAGATCAGTTTTTGTCCCAGTCGATAATCTTTATTCGTTTAAGAGATATAGCCTGGATAAATTAGTCTGGGATACCCGGTATAATGAAATTTCGAACCTTATTGACAGTTTATTCGCATATTACACAATGTAGGTATATATTTCATAAATATCCACTTATTCGATAAGCACTTGATTTTAATCTTCTTGGTGTTGGGGGATCATATTAAAAACCTTTATTTTAGTAATTAGTTAATAATCTAATTTTATTTGTTATCAAAACTTGATTTTAAAGTTTTATCATAAATCAACTGGTATATTTAAATTATCCAGAAGGAAAAGAATATTTTATATTTTTCATGTTATCATTTTCTACAATATTTTGTCTTATATCCCATTAAACAGCTTATTTCCACTAACTCTACTTTATATATACACTTCATGAAATCACTAAACAACAAAAGTGAAACCGTTGCAGTAAATTACAATTAAAGAATAAAATTTTATTTGTTTCTCGACTACTTCCGAGCATATAGATACAGATTAAACTTTACTACCTATTAAAAAAAGAAGAAAACTTTTATTCATATTACTCAGTAAATAAAAAAGAAGAAAATATTCTAATAAACATATTAACTTTGATTATAAACATTTATGTTGTTTGTTTATATATGGTTAATATTAAAGATGAGTAAAGAAAGATATATTCAGACTCGAGCTTGCCTAAAGTCGATAGTTTTATGTTAATTCGTTTTATTAATGACTATTACAACGAAAGTGAAATCAGAGGTGTTAAAGAAGAGTGGTAGGTACTTTTAGAATAACATTACATTTATTATGAGGAATAGTATTTTTTAACTTGCATTTTCATTGTAGGTCTATGAGTAAACATAAATTAATGCATTGGTTGTTATGTCCATAACATAAAGTTGGGACAAAAAATTAAAATAAACTTTATTACTTATAATGAATATTAATTTTTTTATTAAATTATTATTTTTAATTATTATTCATGTATTTATTAATATTATTTTTTAATAAATTATTCTTTTTTTTATTATTATTTCATTTATTTATTTTAAATTATTAATAAATATAATTAATATAAATAATTATGATTTTTTAATCATAACTAATAATAATTTATTATCATTCATTACATTAATTTATCCTTTGTAATTACTATTATTGTTATTATTGTCAAAAACAGACAAAGGCGTAGGATCTGCTATAGGTAGTTGTGAGAGAAGAAGTACACGATTGGTCACCTAATTCCATGACATCTGCTAAATTTGCTGAGCAGTATGCTCTTTGGCAAGCACTTCTTTATTGTACGTGTGCTATAAAAGAGAAAAAATTCCTCATTGTCAGTGATTGTTTGAGTGCCATTACAAATATTTTTAGTATAAATTCTAGAGACCCTCTAACTAATATGTGTGCATAACTGTAAAAATAATATATATGAGTGATGGAAAGGTCTCAGTTCTCTTTTATTTGGGTTCCCAACCATAAAAGTATTCCTGCCAACGAAGCAGTAGATCTGGCTGCTCGACAAGCTGCCGAAAAAATAGATGTAGATATAGATAATATCTAATGATAACGTTGGATAAATGTCAGTACATAACTTGTAAATATAAAGAATTTGGTCCATAATATATTTTCATTAAAGTCATTAAATAGAGAGGAAATATTTTAAAGAGGGAATTGCCATCACAATGTAACCGCTGTAGCAGAAATCTTACCGTGGAGCATAATATGTCAGTGTCCATTATATAACGTTAAGCATAAGAAACATAAACCAGTATTGTCAGACAATTTGTGCGAAATTAATAATATTGAAAACACATTCAAATTTTGCAAAGACATAGGAATCTTTACCAAGATTTGAAAACGTTAGCAAAAGAGGATAAAAGAGGCGAAATAACCTCGCAGTTATTTAATAATAATAGAAAACAATTTTTCTATATGAACATAACCTCAAAAAAACCACAGACGGCATGCACAAGAAACACCCAAACTTCCCACTGCAAAGTTAATTCTTGTAGATAACATGTGACAAGTACAATATGATATTTATTAGTCGATAATATAACTGTACTGCTAACCAATTTTATGTTTTTCTACAAAAAACAGAAATACCACTCTACAGCCACCGACACTACACACAGACGTAGTATGACATAAATAGGTATCTGCAGCACCACAGAATAGAGAGTTAGATCGGACACATTTATATTTACAGCCGGTATGCCATTATGTGTTATCATAGGTGACTTTCCGCTATGTTACCAGTAGATAAAGAAATGAAATACTGAAAGAAATAAAATGTTTTGATTGTATAGCATGTAGAGTAAACGTGTCTCTTTTTGAGGACGAAACACAAAAAGAGCGTTATACTCCGTGTAATATATAATTTTTTCCTTCAAACGAGTGAAATAAATTAAATTTGAACATAACCTCATTTATATAATTTTGGACTACCTGTCGGCCATCTTGCTGTTTTTGATATTTGTATGTATTGGATCAATCGAAATGTCCAATACGCCACATTATTGTGTCGTCACTGTCACCATTGCTTGACATGTCATAGCACAATTACAAGGAATCGTTTAAACCATTTCGGTTTAAACAATATGGCACCGGGTTGCGCCATGGCAACATGCATTTATATCATTAGGAGGGCAAATTGAAAAGGATCACATAAAAAAATTCAGGTGGAATAGTTTTCGGTACTCATGCGCCGATTCCTCCTGGACTAACTTGGAGTCTCCTTTTTTCATTTTAATTTTATCGTTGACTACAGCTTTAGGCTCATTTTTACGTTTTTTCCTCATAGTAACACAAGAATAAATACTCTTTTGCAATAAAGAGTTGGTCAATTCAACATAATTAAAATAATTATCGAAGTATATTTTATGATAGTTACCTACCACTGGACTGGTTAGGTCTTTTACGACTCTAAAACCTAAACTCTCTTCACCAGATTCAACTTTTCCAGTGTAAATTTGGAATTGAGATACAAACCCAGAACTATCGGCCCTTATCCAAATTTTGCAACCTCTCTTTATAGGCTTTAGAGGTATGTATTGACGAAAGTCAATTCTTCCTTTAAATTTGACCATGGATTCGTCGATACTTTGGAATTCTCGTGGTTTGTAAGAATTTGCGAAAGTATTTGTTAGTGTATCAATCATGGGTCGCAATTTTTATAACTTATCAAAATTATTTTCACCATTTCGCGGTTGTACTGAATTATCGTTCAGATGCACATTTCCTAACATCTATGAAAAACGATCCCTGGACATGGAAATAAATTGATCCCTCATTTCAAATTTGGATGACCAAGGGCCTCTGTAACTAGGTTTTTTCGTAAGTCCCATCATCAAATTGATTCTAAGGAAACACTTCTTCAACATTTGTAGAAATAAAACGTTCCCCAGATTTCTGTGTGGCATATAGATTTGTTTCAAACGCTATGTTTTCGATCAATTCAATCAGGATAATGCATAAAAACACATCTAATGGAATTCCAATATGCTCAGGAATGCTAGGTCCAACATTTTCTGTAAAGGAAGTTATTTTAGTGGCAAAATTTACATTCTCTGTCCATTTAAATTTTTCAGTGGGAGCTCTTGCTGCCTTAATAGGTGCTTCCTGGTCGCTTTCAATATCGTCATTATTATCGGCATTTGAAACTACTGGAAACTCATTTTCAAAGTTTTCATCCTTCCAATCATCTTCGGAAGGAGCACCTAAAGTTACAGACTCAATATCTGACGGTATTTCATCAAGTAAAAGCATTAGCATAATCAGAAGACAAATTTCTAAAGTCTATCACAAGTAGATCTGCAATAAAAAATAAACGGTAAAAAACATGTTCCACTGCCCTTATGGCTCCATATAAGAACCACAATTTTCGTAAAAAAATTTGCGGATTATTCAATATTTTTTCAAGAAAAATGGAATCAAAAACTAAAATTTTGTAGGTTAAACTCACAAAACATTCACTGTCCAAGGTACGTTATGTCATGCAGATACCATTGTTGCCACATTTTTAAGTAAAATATAAATATCAGGAAAATATTTTTTATATTCTAAAAATGTAAAAAATTGTTAATAAAATATGAAAACCGGGAGAATATTACTGACCAAAACTAACCATCTACTTAAAGGAAAACTATCCTTGAGATATTAAAAACACAAACACGTAACAATAAGTGATAGGTGGCGATGCTACTGTAACCTTACCAAACCTAACCTAACCTAACCTAACCTAACCTAACCTAACCTAACCTAACCTAACCTAACCTAACCTAACCTAACCTAACCTAACCTAACCTAACCTAACCTAACCTAACCTAACCTAACCTAACCTAACCTAACCTAACCTAACCTAACCTAACCTAACCTAACCTAACCTAACCTAACCTAACCTAACCTAACCTAACCTAACCTAACCTAACCTAACCTAACCTAACCTAACCTAACCTAACCTTTTTTTTTTAAAAACTCCTCCCCTTTTTTTTTAAAAACTCCTCCCCTTTTTACTACAACTAAGACCTCTGTTACCGCTTTTCACATTCCTCAGAAGCCTCTTTTCTTTCCTTCGTAAATCACTCCTTTCCTTCGCAAATCACTCCTTCCCTTGTCTTATTCTTTCTTCTTTTTCTTTAGTCTCTATTACTCTACTGATTATCATCCAGTTATGTTCTGACATAACCATAACTTTGGCTAGGTTTTCACATGACATCTCTACTCCAATTTCCTGCCTACATAATTCCCTACCCTTCGACCATCTGGGACATTTGAATAGAGTATGCTCGGCGTCATCTACAGTTTCTTGGCAGTATTCACATGTTGGATCGTTGGATTTCCCTATGCGGTAAGTATAACTTTTGAAACTCCCATGTCCTGTAAATGCCTGGGTTGTGAAGTACCCCAATGTGCGGTGTTTGCACTCTACCCACGCCCTTAAGTCCGTTATTAATCTTTTTGTCCAGCCTGCCCGATTGTTTTCATTTTTCCATTTGTCTTCCCATCTCCTCATAGTTGCCATTTTTGCCAATTTCAATCCTTCACCCCTACCGAATATTTCTATATTAGTTACAGATTTTGTTCTTTCTCTGGCTAATAGACCTATAGGCGGAATGCCTGCAAGAACTTGCACAGCCTCCGCCGATACTGTTCTATATGCAGACACCACTCTGATTAGAAGCCGTCTCTGTACCCTTATCAACATTTCCTTATATTTTTCAACCTGTAATATCTTTTCCCATATTGAGGCCCCATAAAGCATGACTGATTGAGCTGCTTGATACATCACCCTCCTTTTGACATCCCTAGGTCCTCCGATGTTAGGAAGAATTCTTGTAAGGCACCTACCATTCTGTCTGCTTTAGCTGTAGTTCTTTTAATGTGTTCGCAGAACGTCCCATTCCCCCCAATCCATATCCCTAGGTACTTTACTTCCTTTTTTGGAATAACATCTGTGTCCCCTATTTTAAAAGAAACTCCACTTTTATTCCTGGGTCCTCGCACAATCACCGCCTCAGTTTTTTCATGTGCCAATTCTAACTTGTTCCTTCTCATCCATAAGCGTATCTTTTCCATGGCCAGGTTTGCCTCATTCATGAGTTCTTCCTTATCCCTCCCTGTTACGACAAGGGCAAGGTCATCTGCATACGCGATTGTGTGGCAGTTTGCATCCAATTCTAGTCTAAGCACGCCATCATATAGGACGTTCCACAGAGTCGGACCCAATACCGATCCCTGTGGAACGCCCGCTGTGACCCTTAATGTCCAGTTCTTTCCTGAATGTATGGTTCTTTCCATAAAAAAGTTGGTTATGATGTTAATTAAATATTCGCTAATTTCCAGTTCTTCTAATCTTCTTATTATCAGATTCCAATTGGCAGTGTTGAATGCATTGCGGATGTCAAAAAGGATCAGTGCGGCCCATTTTCCTTTATTCTTTGTTGATTCGAGAACGGCAGATACCGCTTGTATTGTCGACATTCCTTTTCTAAAACCATATTGGCTTAATGAAATTTATGGTACTAACCCTTACTGTGTGAAAGTTCATCTTATTCAGAACAATAAACAACTAAAAGGTTGAATTAACTTCCACTATTTATTCTATAAATACTTTAAATGCAATTACAGCCGTTTCGCTATCGGAATAGCATCGTCAGATTGACATATATTGAAGTTACATTTTGTTTGTTTGTAACTAGGTACTTGATGTTGATAAGTAGTTAAGGCTAGACCAAGTAAAGAAGTAATAAGACATAACAATATTAAAGCCTAGATGTTATTAGCCCTAAGGGATTATCCTGGATGTATTTCCCTCTAAGATCAGTATAACTGTGCAATGATATAGAAAAACCAGGAAAAAACTATATCCTGCTGATCTTTACAATAACTTAATATATTTGTGTTGTAATTACGTCTTATCTATGTATAAAATGAAGGCTCAATCAAAGTAAACAGTTTGATAAACTTCCAAGATTTATTTGTTCATTAACTACTTTATATTGTTGATCTGCTAGATGTCTTTTGATTTCAAGTTCTTCGAGGAAATCTAAATTTTGTTTTATCACAGGTTTGTAATATTTGAATGTCATTGGTGTGTATGAGTGAATGTGGATGTTCAAGAACGTGTTTTGCATAGTTTGACTTATCTGGTTGTTGTAATCTATATGCTCTTAAATGTTCATTGAATCTTATTTCAAAATTTCTTTGTGTTTGACCTATATATACAGCATTACATTTTGGACAATTAATTTTGTAAACACCAGATTTTTTTAATTTAGGTAATTTTGTTTTTACATTTAACAATTTTGTACCAACATTATTGTGTGACATGAATGAAATTATTGCAGATGTTGCCGAAGATATTATTTTTGAAATTGTATTAGAAATATTTCCACAATATGTAATACTTTTATAACTTTTAATTTCTTTAGGGTGTTGAGGGAATATTAGTTGTAGTGACACTTTCTGTTCTTTCTTCATAATTAATTTATTTATCAAATGTATTGGATAGCCATTAGATATGTTGATGATGTGTTAGCAGGTTTTGTAGGTAGCGAACGACAATTAGATATATTTTTTAATTATATTAATACCTTACATCCTAAAATTAATTTCACCTTAGAAGTTGAAGAAAATAATTCAATTAATTTTCTAGATTTGAGAATTGAAAAAGTTAATAATTCATTAAACTATTCAATATACAGAAAACCAACACAAACAGATGTAACCATACCATATCATTCAAATCATCCTATATCACATAAATTAGCAGCTTATAATTCTATGATACATAGAGCATTTTCAATTCCAATGAACAAAAATAATTTTAATAAAGAAATTGAGATTATAAAACAAATAGCAATATCTAATGGCTATCCAATACATTTGATAAATAAATTAATTATGAAAAAAGAACAGAAAGTGTCACTACAACTAATATTCCCTCAACACCCTAAAGAAATTAAAAGTTATAAAAGTATTACATATTGTGGAAATATTTCTAATACAATTTCAAAAATAATATCTTCGGCAACATCTGCAATAATTTCATTCAAGTCACACAATAATGTTGGTACAAAATTGTTAAATGTAAAAACAAAATTACCTAAATTAAAAAAATCTGGTGTTTACAAAATTAATTGTCCAAAATGTAATGCTGTATATATAGGTCAAACACAAAGAAATTTTGAAATAAGATTCAATGAACATTTAAGAGCATATAGATTACAACAACCAGATAAGTCAAACTATGCAAAACACGTTCTTGAACATCCACATTCACTCATACACACCAATGACATTCAAATATTACACACCTGTGATAAAAAACAAAATTTAGATTTCCTCGAAGAACTTGAAATCAAAAGACATCTAGCAGATCAACAATATAAAGTAGTTAATGAACAAATAAATCTTGGAAGTTCCCCATTATTAAACTGTTTACTTTGATTGAGTCTTCATTTTATACATAGATAAGACGTAATTACAACACAAATATATTAAGTTATTGTAAAGATCAGCAGGATATAGTTTTTTCCTGGTTTTTCTATATCATTGCACAGTTATACTGATCTTAGAGGGAAATACATCCAGGATAATCCCTTAGGGCTAATAACATCTAGGCTTTAATATTGTTATGTCTTATTACTTCTTTACTTGGTCTAGCCTTAACTACTTATCAACATCAAGTACCTAGTTACAAACAAACAAAATGTAACTTCAATATATGTCAATCTGACGATGCTATTCCGATAGCGAAACGGCTGTAATTGCATTTAAAGTATTTATAGAATAAATAGTGGAAGTTAATTCAACCTTTTAGTTGTTTATTGTTCTGGACCATATTGGCTGTCAGAAATGCCCCCTTTGTGATAAATTCTTAGTTCCATGAGACGGAACAATACTATAAGTGAGGTTAACCAATGGATTATTACAATTTATTGCAATATAAATTAAATTACAATATAATACTCAATTTTCCGCATTTAATTTAAGTTAAAAACTTATAAAAAGTAAGTGCCTTTAATTTTCAGATAAGTAAATTTCGAAATGAGTGTGCACCTATAGTAGTATGAAACCACGGGGGACGCAACAATTGTATAATTGTATAAAGTAAACTTATTTCTGTTTCATGATATATATTTTATTATATCCTACCTGTCAATATGAATTAGTGACCTGCATAAGTACACAGAAGAATGTATTGAAAAAATTTTGTAAGGAGAACCTTGCTGTAAGAAGGCATACACAAAGATTCTCCAAAGCATTATTAGTTTGGTTTTTAATTTTCTTATACCTTTCAATAGTAAATAGGTACTATTATATTAAATAGGTTTATTAATGGCTGGCGAATCGGCAGATTCAAAAAAGATAGAACTAATGTTTGAACAAATATGTCAGAAATTAAAAGCCATGGATGATAAGATAGACTCCATTGTACAAGATAACAAAACACTTAGAGAAGAAAACAAAAAAATGAAAGAGTGTATCAGTAATTGCACGGTCAAAATAGCGTCATTAGAAAGGGAAATAAGAAGGAAAAACTTAATTATAAATGGAGTAGAAGACAAGAACAATGAGACTAGAGAAGAAACAAAGGAAAGAATAAAAGCACTAGTAGAAAAAATGGGAATACAATTAAATGGAAATATAGATATTGATTAAGTTAAAAGAATTGGTGGGTTCCGAAATACTAGTAATAGACCTATAGTCTTGAAACTAACTACAGGTAATAAAAAAATGGAAATATTAAAAGAGACTAAAACGCTCAAAGGAACACATATTTGGATTGAAGAAGATTTTACTAAAGATATAATAGAAAAATGAAAAGCACTTATTCCCTATTTGAAATAGGCAAGACAAAAAAAAAGAGAAAGCGTTTATAAAATACAATAACCTGGTAATAAATGATATAATGTATGAGTTAAAAGATCTAAAGATGAAAAATGAACAAGACATTGACAAAGAAAAAGGTAA
Organism: Ophraella communa; assembly: GCA_035357415.1. Classification (NCBI taxonomy): domain Eukaryota; kingdom Metazoa; phylum Arthropoda; class Insecta; order Coleoptera; family Chrysomelidae; genus Ophraella; species Ophraella communa. The sequence continues at coordinate 15,119,796 of CM068985.1, read as the reverse complement.
ATATGAAAACAAAAGAAGCATTAGCGAAAGATATCCACCTAAGAACACAGTTGAGGAGCAAACAAGAAAAGTTACAAGAAAGACAAAAAACTAATTATGGAAGATACGATCGAAGTTAAAAATGAAGAATTAAGCTTTTAAAATGGTAATGATTTGGAAACACGAATTGTACGTGGAAAAAATGATAAGCAATTCTGGAAAATTGGTACATGGAATATTAGAAGTCTGACGGGAAAGGAAATTGAATTGGAACAGGAATTTGACATGCTAGATTTAGATATACTAGGTATTACAGAAACAAAAATCAAAGGAAAAGGCAAAAAATTGATAAACGGATAACACTTGCTAATATATAGTGGAGTAGATATGAAACAACATGCTAAAGAAGGGGTAGGATTTATAATTAATCAAAAAAACATTAATCTTATTCAAAGTTGGATAGGAGTATCCGAAAGAATATTAAAGGTAGAAATGGAAATAGAAAAAACAGCGAAAACCACGATTATAGTTGCGTATGGCCCGAACGAAGATGCGAAAACCGAATTGAAGGAAAATTTTTGGAAACTTATGGATGATACGATAGAAAACGTAATAGGCAGATTAATAATTTTAGGGGATTTAAATGGAAGGGTAGGAAGAAAAGATGAAGAAACAGTGGATACAATAGGCACTCATGGGGAAGAACATAGAAATAATAATGGGAAACGAGTAATAGATTTCTGTTTATTGAATAACTTGACTATCACAAACAAACTTTACCAACATAAGGAAATACAAGGGAGGTAATAAGCAGAGGAGTGAAATCAATAATAGATTATATGTGATAATAAACAATAAATATAAAACCATTTAGTTTTATCCAAAATAAAAATGGAACGGAGACAAAATATATCTTCTAATAAATGCACAAAAAATAGAAATAACAAAGAAGTAACACCGAAAAAAATACAATATGAAACCATAAGATCCTACAAATTATCTAACAAGGAAATAGCTGAAAAATATAAAACAATATTAAATCAAAAATTTGAAAATTTCCCAGATATGACTAAAGAAATCAACGTAGAACAACTTTGGAACTACTTTAAAGATACAATATTAGCTACGGCAAAGGAAGTCTGTGGGATATTTCGCAGGGTAAAGAACAGAAAACAAACTGCATGGTGGTCAGAAGAAATAAAAAAAGTGTACAGGAGAAGAAAAAAGCATGGAAAAAATATCTAGGCAATAAAAATAATGTAAATTATGAACTGTATAAAGAAAAAAGACAAATAGTTAAAAAATTAATCAAAGATGAAAATAATCGCAATTGGATGGAATTTGGAAACAAAATGGAAGAAAACAGCAAATCAAACCAAAAACTATTTTATAGAGCATTGAAAACAATGAGAAAAGATAACGATCAATGTAACAAAAACATCAAAAACAAGAACGGAGAAATATTGACAAATGATAGTGATATAATGAATAGATGGAAGGAATATTTTCAAGAATTGCTGAGCAGCAGCAATACTCCCGAATATGAGAATGAACAAGAGAAGACACCAGAAGAACGCCGATAATGTTATAACTATTGAAGAACTACAAAATGTAATAAAGGAATTAAAAAACGGCAAAGCTCCAGGAAGCGATAAAATTACCTCTGAAGTGCTAAAAAACATGAGCTCGTCAGGAATATTAGTACTTTTAAATTTATATAATTTAATCTGGAAAACAGAAAAAATACCATATGATGGGAAAATGTCACTAATATCACCAATGTATAAAAAAGGGGATAGGAAATGCTGCAATAACTACAGAGGTATCACGCTTCTGAATACTAATATGAAAGTATATGAACAAATATTAAACAAAAGAATACAAAAAGTAATAGAAACTACGCTAGAAGAGTCCCAGAGTGGTTTCCGAAAGGAAAGAAGTATACAGGACCATATATTTACTGTAAAGCAAGTAATAGAAAAATATCAAAAACAAAACAAAAAAATATTTATAGCTTTCATAGACCTAGAAAAAGCATTTGATAGAATACCACGTGAAATATTATGGACATTACTAGAAAAAAGGGGCATTGATAGAAAACTAATAAGAATTATTAAAGACAATAACAATCTCAACTGTGTTATAAGTAACAACAGAAGATCTGAAACTTACAACAAACGAAGGGTTAAGACAGGGGGGAGGTCTAAGCCTAGTATTATTCACAATATTTATAGACGAAATAATAAAAGAATGTTCGATTCGAAGTAGAAGCCTACACACAGACATTTGCAAAGAGTGAACATATCGGAAGCGGCTTTTGTGGATGACGTAGCAATAATAACTGGAAAAGAAGAAGATCTGCAAGGAAACCTGGAAATATGGAACGAAGTCCTTAAAAAGAATGGAATGACATTAAACAAAAACAAAACTAAGGTAATGGTAATTGGAGGACAGACAGAAACTAATATAGTACTAGAAGCAGTGAAAATAGAACAGATTAAAACATTTCAATATCTAGGGGTAGAATTAGACGAAAATGGAAATAATGAAATGGAAATCAATAGTCGAATACAAAAAAGGTTAAGATTATATTACTCAATGAACACCAATTTTATTAATAAAAAGGAGGTTTCCAATAAAACTAAAATAAATGTATTTAAGTCAATATTCAGACCTGTTTTGACTTTTGGGTGTGAGTCATGGGTACTAACAGAACAACAAAAAAATAAATTACAAGCTGTCGAAATGAAGTACCTCAGAAGAGTGAGAAAGGTGACAAAAAAAGATAAAATGAGAAATCTAGATATAACAGAAGACTTACAAATAGAATCAGTATTGGACTATATAGAAACAAGACAACTAAGCTGGTGGGGACATTTAAAACGGATGTCAGATGCAAGACCGGTTAGACGAATATGGGAAGCACGAATTGAGAAAAATACTAGAAGAGGACGTCCTCGGAAAACATGGGATAGCGTAATAAACAAAATATTGGAAAAAAATATACAACATGGGTACAAGCAAAAAGTCTCGCTAGAAATAAATAAAAAGAAATGGGCCAAATTCGTGGATGGTAACAAGATTTCACTACCCGACACTGCTAATGCGGTACAAGGGTTTTTCGATTATATATATATTAATGCCCATTTGCACCAACAGATTTAATTAGCTCTTAGACATAAGGATTCCTTAATGTGTGAATTTAGTTTGCACGAACCTTAAGGACAACTTATTCTTACGGTACTTCAGTTCCCGCCAGCGACCACTTAAAGTATCCTTAATACTTCTTAAAACTTTCATGTTTTTTTTTTCGGGTTTGTGCATTTTTTCAAATAACTAATTTATAGAGTATTTAATGTATTTAGGTGATGAACCCGAATGTCTAGACGATGATATTGAGTTAGCGGATATTATACAAGCAAGTTTGCCAGGGATAGTATATAACAGAACCAATTATTATGAAACTATGGGTCTATCAATCGTTTGGCATTTTTTCGAAGGTTTCCATTGTATAAAGACATAATGCACATTCAGGAGGATTTGGAACATCCATTTGATACTTATTTTGGTATTATATTCAAACTATTGGGTACCTACATTTCAGAAATAACAGCGTTTCTCCCATGAACCAACTTTTATAATATGCTCCATTGAGATAAAAGACACAGATAGGATTTGCGATATTTTGTTCAGGTTTTCAGTATTTAAAGGTTATCATTAAAGGTTCTGGTCACTTAATTCAAGTATGGTTGGTTCGTCCTTCTCAATTTTAACATAAGACTGAAATAAATAGAATTTACTAAATTCATGCGGGGTTGCCAATGTTAAGCGAGACTTTGCTAAGGAGACAAAATTTAATGTTGCAAACGGATAGAAATTGAGGAACCCCTAATTTTTAAGGCTTCCTTAACTATTCTCTCCTTAACGTGATGTTGGTGCAATCGGACATATAACACTAGTCAAATTTAAATTGTATAAAACACAAAAGCAAATCCCATAAGTGATGGCAAAATTTTAAATAGAGATGACAGAAAAAATAAAATACTTAAACGAAAGAGGGATTAATTTAGAGTTAAGAGGGATTTGTACTCAGTGCGCATGCGATTCCCTTGAAAATACCTAGCTCTTTTGGTTTAATATAAACTTTGTTCGGGTTACGCCCAGTTACCGTTCTGGAACAGTTCTCAACCCATCAGAAGTCTGCGCACAAAAAAATTAGAACACAAAATTTTTTAGTGCTTAGTCTTTTGAGGACGAGACACAAAACGGTAAGTATAACTGACGAAACCCGAACAGAGCTAGTAAGATAGCAAATTTTTTGAAAAACTTGTAGTAAAGGCATTCGAAGAATGAGAATATGGCAGACTGATAGTCTTTGTTGCCGTGTATAAGATAAATAAATAAGACATTTTTTTGAGAAAAAGTTATAAATTATATAATTTTTTACGTTGCTTATAGAATAAATTATAGTGTTGTTTTATCTGATCGTACTGTCTATATTTCGAATTGTGGAAAAAAAATAAGCTCTTGGTTTCTGTTACAACCGCGATAGTCTACAACAGATGCTGTAAGTTACATTAAAATATTTCTTTCATGATATATAAAAATACCAAAAGAAATGCAACTTATGTAACATAATTTGTTGATATACTCGTTTGTTAACCGATGCGTAAATGAGATTTTTCTGCCGAGAGATTCGATTACGAATAATACGAAATTTACAAATTTATGTGCGCCGATTAGTTAAATTATTTTGAAACTAAAAATCTATTGGGGGAAAATAACTTATTTTGCTACTGACTTATTTTCTAAAAGTAATTATTTCTGGGTTTATGAAAATAATTAAGCTACTTTTCATATTACGTTTTCGTTTATGTTAATTTATGCACACAGCGAGGATTAAATGATGATTGGAATGAATATCTACACAATATAATGAGAGTAGAGTAACATAGAGTGTGAACTCTGTAACAGAATAGAAAAGAAATTTCTTTCTATTTTAGGAAATTGCTTGTAACGTTGCTCTGTATGTCTATTCGGAGGTTTTCGAGTAGTTTCGTATGCATATTCGGAAGAAATAGAAACATCTAAAAGGGTCTTTCTATGTCTGATTTGTGGTTTCTGTGGCGCAAAACATTAAAACTAATATTGTAACCGTAAGGTTTATGCCCTAGGTACATCATAAAGCATTGTTAGGTTATTGTTTTTTTACAAGTTTTATTTTTAATTAAAAATGAGAAGTATTTTATTAATTTTTCTTGTAAATAAGATTTTTTTCTATATAAATAGTACTTAAATGATGCTATACATTAACACGGTATCTGTGTTCCGTCTTTAACACTCAGCAATACACCTATCTCTTTATTGAATACTCATGCGCAAATATTTTTGAATTTTCCCCTTCCACTGCTAAAATATGACTACTTTTTACCATAGAACACAACGTATTGCTACCCAGGAATACCACAATTTAAATGAAAAAAAACCTTTTAGCTGTCAAAAGCTAGCTTCTATTTGCCGTATAGCCGCGGCAGCCCAGGCATTAACCACAAAAAGCAGAAGTTTTAATTTTTATTTCGTTCGTGTACGCCGCTTGCTAGTTGTTATTGTGTTTTTCTTGTCTTTGTGTATTTAATATTAACGACTTGTGTGTGTACCTAGACTTCTCTTTGGATTTACTTTACTTTGGATTACTGATTACTTTTGCATGTCATACCAACACAATTTTATAAGGGGCACGAATATTTAGGGGGAACTACGAGAGTGGGAGTTGGTTCGTGCACGAGTATTCAATTTGTGCCATTAACGAGATGGGTCTATTGGCGTTGTTTTTTAGTTTATCATGTTGTTGTCAATAAAAGCCTATCCTATTGGGTTTATTAATGTTTATTTTGATTTTACCACAACTACCTAGCTAATATTGTCTGTACTCTCAGGAAGTTCTAAGACATTTCTCGTGGATGTCTCCTTTCGATCATCTGCATTTCTCTTCAATCTTCTTCTTCTGCCTCTTCTTTAAAATTTGCAATTACCAAATCCATTTCTCTCAATTAATAGAAAAGCACAAAAAAAACAAACAACGCAAGAACAAAATAAGTAATAACAGCTTGAAATGACAATATTAACATTTATGATGTCAAAATTACTGGTAGATAGGTTAAAAATCGAAATGTTTTGAGGTTCATTAGTACACATTTCTCTATATCCGAACTTGCACGAAAGTTTTACGGAACAGACATAGAGAGTAGCGTTTGTTGATAGAAAGAAATTTTCTTTCTTTGCTATTTCTTTTCTATTTCTATCTCTATCGAGTTACAGAGTATGCGTTCAGATTTACTCAATCGTCGCTGACAAATGGGCTGAATGTAATATATAAACGGCGTCTGAGTAACAGTTGTAATATTATCTAATGAAACAACGACACGAGGGTAGTATATTAGGTTTAGGCCCATAGTTTAGGTAATTCCATTATGAGTTAATTGCAATTGTGCAAAAGTAGGTATCTTATAGACTTCATAATATAGAATATAGACATGGAACATTTGTGATCTTAATTGCCATTGGTATACCATTTTGTATCCCAATTAATAAAAATTTAATTCGTTTCATGTTTTTCTTAAATGACTTTTATGACATACTGGATACCTGCAGCAGCTGAAATATTACTACTAAACTGGGTACTTGTGTACAGGGTTTATTTTGAACGACAGTGATTATTTCTTGTTGAAACGTGCTGTAGTATAACACAACTCTACTTTGGTCTCTTAAATTTAATTTTAATCACACCATAATTGAAGTAAAAAAACAAAATCCATCAATGACAGAATTTAATAAATAATAATCAATTCTGTGTTGTAATAATGACATTTGTAATAAAACAAATAAACAAAAATCGGTATGAAATTGAAATTGTAAGAAAAAATACCTAAAAGTAAATAATATTGTTACGCAGTTGTTCCAGATGTATTTAGAGTTATCGGGATATGTCTAGAACAGTTTTAGCTCGTCTTGTTTGTTTTTAAAACATATTTTTTACTAAGAATAAAAATCAGCTATTCGTTTAAACTTAACTTTCACGTTATATTAAAAAATCGCTTTTAAATTACAATGGCAGCTGTTTCGCTAGAATTAGCATCATCAGATTGACATATTGAAGAAATTAACATTTTGTTCATTTGTAGCTAGGTACCTGATGTTGATTAGGTAGTATTAAGGTTAGACCAAGTAAGAAAGTAATAAGACCAAACAATATTAACGCCCAGATGTTATTAGCCCTAAGGGATTATCCTGGATGTACTTCCTTCTAAGATCAGTATAACTGTGCAATGATATAGAAAAAACCAGGAAAAAACTATATCATGCTGATCTTTACAATAACAATATATTTGTGTTACATTTTATGTCTTATCCATGTATAAAATGAAGACTCAATCAAAGTAAATATTTTAATAGTGGAGAAATTGCAAAATTGTTCATTAAAAACTTTTAATTGTGGATTTACCAGATGCCTTTATATTTCAAGTTGTTCTAGGAACCTCAATAAATTTAATATTTTTTTTGAAATATCCCATGTTCACTATTTTTTTTACCGGATTTTTAAACATTCTCCTATTATATCACGAACAACAATAATTATTGTATCGGAAATAATATTTATTCTATCAGTAATTAATTATGTAATTCTAATTAAAGTAGATCAGTACAATCACTTTTATTGTAAGTGAAGACCAGTTAGGATGTCTACTATTACTTTCTTTATCTAATTTATATTCGTATATTTGAAATTACCATTCCAATTTAACAACTTATCTAAGTAAATCATTACTAATTAAATTTCTATTTGCAACCAATGTTTCATTGTAAATTTTTATTATTTGCTGATGATCTAAAACATTGTTTGCCATTTGGTTCTTTAAAAGATTTTCATAATTTACTGAGTGATATTGATTTAGTAGTACTTACATATGTGGTCGACACACAATTAATTGTATGATACTTAATGTCACTAAGTGCTACTTTGTACTTTTCAATGAGCAAATGATTTTATTTAATTTTGATTACCTAGTTAGTACTAGACTTGGTTATAGTTATTGATGCGAACCCATCATTTGCACTTCATGTTTAACAAATAAGTTTTTTTGCATAGACCTTTGGTCATACAGCCAGTCACGACAGGATTGGGATTTATAGATATTTCATACCAAAAAACAAAAAGGAAAAAATAAGGGGAAAAAATAAGGACACACGTGTCTCGCTAGGGGGTATATTTTTTAATTCTTTTGTTAGGAATTGTGTTTAATTGACTTAGTCTATCCAGTAGGTCGATCAGAAATAATAATTCTTTATTGATACCGTATGATCCAACGAATTACTACTTAACCCTTTTATTCAATTTAAATACCTAATTAAACAACCTAATTGTAAACTTAACTAATCTTATCCAGTACTAACTTTAGGCTAGGTAAGGTTAGGCTCTGAGGGTTAGTTTAGGTTAGACTGCTACCTGAAAGATCTATTGTGGCTCACTCTATCTAATGGAGGTCATCGGGGTCATTGGCGACACTTCCATGAAGTCCAGTCAGTAGTCTTACCATAATTCGTAGTTCCTGTCTGCTTATATTCAGTAGTTCTTGAGATCTCTTTTTAGAGAGATCTGTGACTTACTGATACTGTTACTTTCAGTGACTTACACCATCTAGCTCGAATCTGTAAGAATGTCTCCTGCGATCTACTCAGTCCGTTACTGTTCCTCTGGCTACGCTATTCGCTGTGCATAGGAATGGCTCTGGGCCTATATACCTTTAGCACCTTTTCTGGCTAGAGGGTCCGCTTTCTCGTTCCCCTCAATGCCGGTATGCCCAGGTGCCCAAAGGATACTTTTTTTATTTTCCCCTAGACGATATATTCCTCTCCCATTCATCCTTTCCTGGGAATAGGATGGTAAATGGCTTGTGGTAATTGTATTTTGGTTTCATTGCATATGGTAGGTACCATCTGCAGTATCGAATGGTTTTTTATTATCTCTCCTGCACTGGTTCTGACACCGGCCATCGCCTTCCTTTCCAACCAGATGTGAACTGAAGGAGCAGATGACCTCTTCATGATTTCCTCTTTTATTTATTTATTTATTTACCAGCTCGTCTGCGCAAGCTTGTACATCTATCCCCCTGCTTGTCGTACTAACGTTACTTTCCCAAAAGTTCTTTATTGACTGGTCCTTTTTGTTGTCCTTGACCTTCCTTCAGCTCCTATTTATGAATCACACCAAACTATTATTTCTTCTAAAATTTGCTCCAACAGCATTTCTTTACTTCTTCTTCTTAATTTATTATATACTGTTTCGTACCAAATTTTCTTTAATTAACTACTTTTTTTTCTATAGCAATTGATTTCTTCTGTCTCACAACTTTTTAAATTCTATAATCGATTCAAAATTTTTTTATTAACTCCAATTACTTTTTTATGTTTTAAATTTTGTTTTCTTAATTTTCACTTCTTTTTTTAAAACAACTAACAACATCTCTTTTCGTTCTCCTTCAACCTCTACATCAAGGTTCGGTACAATATTTTTACGATAGGTATACATAATATACCTATCGTAAATATATAAATATATCGTAAATACATTATATAATATATAATATATTTTTCATTTCGGTTTTTTTAACCGTTTTGTTTTCTAGCCCATTTTCTCTTATAGCGTTTTCTTTTGAGACCAGAGCAATGCACTGAGTGCACACTGAGTGCGAGTTGTGTGTTCTATTGAAATGTCATTAGGGAGAGCAATCTGTCACGCATGTTCTTTTGAACAGACTGCTCGCTCTCGATGTGACCTGGGTGCCGATTCTCCGGCTTCGTAGAAGCGATCAAAGTGTCGGCGATTCTCCCTCCCTGATTTTCTGGGGAAGGTCCCTGTAGCTATTCTTGAATGGTGCGAATCAACCTCTATCGAGACTCCCCGTAGAATAAATGTTGACGATGTTGCCAGTGTTATTTGGAGCTTCAAAATAAGAAAAGAAGAATAATAATGTTTACAACCACTAATTAGTTGCGCAGTAACCGCAGTGCGTCGTTATTTGTTTTGCTTATGATTTCTTTTCTTTTGATAATTGGGTTATGGATTAATAATTTGTTGTGGATACCTAGTTTATGTATTTCAATTTAAGATATAAAACTCAGGCAAATATAGATAGGTATATAATGTTGTTCTTTGCGAATAATTAAGCTTTTTTAAAATATTTATCTTTCCTTACTTTTAAATTGAAAATACCCTGTGCATTTTTGAATACTCTTACCCTTTAACCTAAATTATATGTATCAAAAAATTTACCTTCTTTACTCTTTTAGCATGGAGAAACATTGGTTTTGTTTGGGTAAACATCAAATTTGGTTCAACTATTTCCAAAATATAGAAAGTTGAAAATAGTATTTTGTTACTTTCAGAGGCTGTAGAACCAAATCCATTTTTTAAAGTCAAATGCAAATATTATTGAGAATATTTCTAGTTCCTTTTTTTGTAAATTTAATACACTTACCTAGTCACCATCATTAATTTTTAAAGTATTTTGTTTCTTTTTTTGTTTGTAGAGTTTATATTTCTTAGTTATTTAATAAATTTGTATACATTTGTGTTGTTTATTTTATTTTTGTGTGCCTAACCCAAAGTGCTTTGTTAAATTAGTTAGAAATAAAAAAATTGGTTAGGTTGATAAAACATTTATTATTTATATAAGATGGGTTTGAATAATATTTTGTTGTATTATTCGTGCTCTTTGTAAATCTTCATTGGCTGCATTTTCTTGAATATCTGGTCTGTTTATCATTCCATCAATTCCATAACACACTTAACACGCATTTACATTAAATTAATGCTTACCGAAACATTTTAATAAACTGTGTATCTCTTAGTTCTTGAAAAGCTTGCTCCCTTACATGGTATTGCCTTCTTGGTTGACTATTTAAATCTTTAAGAACCTCCAAATCTCTTATTACTTCATGAGCTAGTAAATATTCATATATATCGTCAATTTTATATATTATAATCCAATCTCTAATTGAATTTAAAAAAAGTAACTTTCAAATCTTCCAAACAAACGAAAATTCTTGTATAAAACAAAAAATTATACCAAACACTGACTGACAACTGACTCCAAAAACAAAAACAACAATTTTCAAAGACGAAAGACAGTAAACAGCTGACTGTTCTCTTAACTTTCGTTCGTTCTACTGCTTCAAAGGGAGAGAACAATGTTCTATTAAAAATACAGGGAGGGAGCTCATCCTTTTTGTCGAGAATAAGGCACCATCAAGTTTTAATAGAACCACGCCCATCTTTCTCTCGGGGAGCGCTGTTCCCTGGCCCGAGAATTCGCACCCTGAGGGCACCAAAAACTGCTCTTACTATTCGACTCAGGGAAATACCATGGTACAACAAATTTACAGGACAGGACAATACGAATAGGTTAGGTTCAAGCGTTCAACGATCAAGTTCGAGTTTAAACTGGTAACTATGGAGGAGGTAAATAGGTCTTTGTGTAGAATGTATAAAACGTTTCTTTATTGTACTTTTTTTATTTTAGTACGCCTGTAATCTCATATTCATCTTCAGAATAATATGAAGAAAAGAGAGAATCAAAACCCCTCTATACCTTAAGTTCTCCTTCAAATTATATTCGCCTTCGGTAATTTCAGAAAAAATTTCAGTAATATCAGTTCGCACCGAGGGCGAACTCAGTTCACTTTCTACTAATCTCAAAAGAAAACGCTATTATACTTATAGGTGGTACACGATTAAAATTATTTATGGATGTTATACCAATTATTTATCTTTGATACTAATTATTAAATCTTTATTAATTCCAAACTGTAAGTATATTATATTTGTTTATTGTTTATAAATGTCAAGTTTAATTCAAAGAGTGTAAATTAGTTCTCGTGTTGATAATTATATGTGGTAAAGATTAATTAATTTTTGTAATATTTTATGTTCAAGAACAAAAGGATAACGTACACACGTGAAAGTGAATCGTTTTATGTAGAAAGCTGAACATTAAATATAAAGTTTTTATATGCTATTTTAGTTTAATTTGCTAAATTAATTGTTACGGCTAGAAGCACCAAAAAATATTTCCTCTATTTTGTTGATTGAATGTTGGTAAAACGAAGGACAACACAAGTAGAATGCGACAGTAAATGTTTTTTATAGTAGTACATGCTACTTAATACTTTCGATCATTTATTTAATACCGAAAATTTGCATATTGTCTCTACTGTTTCCTGGTAACAACATAATATCCAGATTATATTTTATTTAGATTTCCTTTTGATAATTATTGTTTATAGATGCAGAAAGTCTTACCGGATGAAAGATGAATATAATTAAGCATATATAGTTTAAACCAAACCCTTCTTACAGAGCGTCGTTAATTTTGATGTCATATTGGGCGAAGTAGAATTCAATCAAACCTCTGGCGGAAAAAAATGTAAATGTAAATGTAAAACAATTTATTTTGCATTAATTTGTATTATATGTAAGTTATCGTATTTACTGTAAATTCGTATTTTATTTGCAATTTTGTGTCAGTGACAAACTTACAACTGTGTTTTTCTGTTCAACTCGACTGTCGTTAATTTATATAATTAGAGAAATTATGGAAGAGGTTATGTTATTAAATTTTTTGGAAAGAGAAGGTCAATAGAATAATTCTTTGTTATTCCTGCAAACTTATCTTTTTTCTCAAGGGAACGATCAAATTGTAGCTGCTGAACTGAGCTGTACAATTGCAAGATACAATCCTAAAAACCATCTTGTTGTTTGTGTAACACATGTCAAGAGGGGTGATTTATTTGAACCTTTTGAAACAAGGATAACTTGTACAAAGGAAATATTAACGTTAACGGAATTACCTTTGAATCATTAAATACTATTGCGGAATTAGTAGCAGAAATGTTTCCAAAAAAAAAGAAGAAACCTAAGGGGAAGGACGAAATAATAGGTATATTAGTTTCGTGAAAGTAAAAATGGTTTTATGATATTGTCTACATTGTTTTCAGTCAGTCAACCATCATGACACTTAACTGAAGTTGGCAAAAGTTTTCCAAAATACTATTACTATCTAAAGAAGAGATTTTGTGATTAATTTTTTACTTTACATAATACACTTTTGTAGATTGTCTAAAGAGCTAATGAATTTGGTATTACATTTGTAATATGTATTTTTATTTATTTTTTATTTATTCAATGCATATACTCGTAGTACTCACAATAAAATATACAAACATATTTATTTATGTGTGCTTCGTGGCTCTTTAATTGACATTGAGGTAGCATGTAGTCAAAATAGATATTTTGCAGATTAATAAACAAACTAGTAGTAACATTTTCATCATTTATGGACAATTTTAAAAAATCTTTATTTTTTAATGAATATACCACAAAATCATACTTCATTGCCAAGGTTGCAATTTGTACCTCTTGCCATTTGCAACTAATATCAGTGCTTGAAAGTTTTTCAAAACCAGTAGCATTCTGTCTGTAACAGAAAAAAATAAAATTTATACCACCTTGAGCACAACATGAACAGTGCTGTAACATGGTCGTACAGTTTGCATATTGTTGAGTTTTCATGCCGCTCCTTTAAGATTAAAGAAAACTTAATAAAAGAACACCAAATGTTTTTAACTATGCAAAACGAAAGAACAGTTAAATTACTTAAAGACAAAAGTAAGTGGATTAAAATAATACTAACATAATTTTAGTAAAATCTTTTGTAACATACACTGATGAAAAAAATTGTATGAACACATACCTACTCAATTAAGAAATCTTTGTTGTATGCCGTTGGTTATACGAATGAAAGTGGCTATATAATTTCTTATTATTTTGAAATATCGAATTTGCGAAATAACAGTAGAATTTTTGGTTGTTTATTGCATTAATTGATTGTGGAATTTCTCTATTATTAAATATGCCGTTATTTGCTTTTTTGGTTTGAAACGAATGCGATTTCATTATTTTTTGTAATCATTTCCTTATTCTTATGTGATCTACAACATCAACATTGAAATTAAATCCTAAATATAACCTACAACATGTTCTACTGTGTGTTAATACCCTCAATTTCTAATCTTGTTTTGTTAATTTCTTTATTGTTCATTATGTTCAAATAGCTAAAGTATATAAAAGTATGTTTTGCTGTTTGATTTGTTTAAACTGATATCTTTTCAATGTTGTAGATTTATAAAGGATTTTAAACTCTTATAATTTTGAAAAAAACTTTTGTCCGGGTTGACACATATTCCTAATTGTATTGGTCTCATGTTTTAGTATTTAAACTCAAATTAAATGGGCATGTTATGTGCAAATTGTTATATTTGGTATAAGTCTCTGTAATATTACATTTTATCATTCTTTTGTACATCCTATTATTCATTCTTTCTTATTTATCTACCAATTTATTGTGTTATTTACAGCCTTCTGATGGTCTGATTGAGAACGAAACTAGTTGCAATAATTGTATTACTCAATAAAAGTCTGTGGTTTGACTTTGAGTTTGATTAAATATTATCTAAAAAAATGATTATACAAATTAGCAGCATCTAAAAAAACTTAATTTCTCTATCATCTGGAGTTAACCTAATAAATCAGAGTTTTTCTTAAACAAATATTTCTTTTAAATGTTTCTAAAGTTTTTCTATAAAAAAGTTATTATATTAGATAGTTCTTATTTATATTTTTCTACAAACGTGTTAAAAATGCCATTTTTAGCACTCCATAGAAGCCTTAAAAATGTCACTTTAAGGCACTGAGGCACTTAAAATCACTTTTTATCTTTTGCACTTATAAAAATCTTCATTATAAAACGCATTTGCGTATCGCAATGTAACTTTTACACACGCAAATTTTTGTTTTAAATGGTTGGCGACATGAGTGAAGTATCTTATGACAAAACTATTGACAATGACATTTGTGGCTAATAGCAATTTATTAATTTTATATTCTTCTTTAAATAATTATTTGTGAATATGAATATCATCTTTTACTTATATAATATATTATTATTGGTGTATAAGTAATTTTAAAATATTTGAAAATATTAACATTTCATAATTTAACTGTCAAAACTGTCGAATGTTATAAATTACACAGTGCTAACGACATACTTTTTAAAATCAATATTTTCGTAATTACATAAAAATAATAAATTAATTTAAAAAATAATAAAATGGCAAAATATAAAAAATATAAACAACTTATTTCATATGGCTGACACTCGTTCTTAAAAAAACTCATCGCTTCGCGATTCGTTTTTTAAACTCGTGTCATAACAGAATTCCATATGAAATGCGTTGTTTAATATACTATTATGGCACTGAGTGTCTTAAAATGTTTAAAAATGTACTTTTAACACATATCATAAATAACTATTGCTTTATATTTTTCTTTACTTTAAAGTTTTTAGGAGTAGTTCCGTAAAATTTTGTAACGACATTCAAAACTGATTAATTTTGAAAAATGTCACTTTACATTTTAAAATTATAAAAAACAGGTTATTTTTTTTAGTTATTGAAAAATTGGGAATATATTAAAAAATTCTATTTAGCTTCCAGTATCTACTTGGGTATAATTTGTAGCTAACTAATGACAAGCGATGCTTAGATACTTTTAAACACTCATTTGTGTTTCTGCAAAACTGTAAACATTTATAGAATTGACATTCATGAAGTTAGTCTTCCATGCAATCACTATTGTTTAAAAAACTATCGTTGTCTTTAAAATTCCTTGACCCTCTTTATTTATAATATACACCGCGGAGACAAGAAATGCGTGTCATTACAGCCATAGTATTTTTAATCTGCACCCTAAATATATCAATTAAGTACTTGTTCCTTTTGCAACGACTCAGCTAACTGTCAGTTAATTATTTCAGTTTAATTTGGTTAATAAATAATTTGTTCCATATTCATTTTCTTAGTTCCAATGAACTGTATTTCTTACTTTCCCTATTTCCGATTAAACACAGGAACTTCTTCATACTCAGATCCTCCTTTGGAATTGAATAAGACTAGAATGGTATATGTATGACTAGAATTGACAGTTCGAGACCAATCATTCTTATATTACTAACAAAAATAATAAAAATGCGACTGTATATACAGTGTGGAAAATAAGCCAAATGAAATAAATTCATTATTTCGGTTATTGTACATATTTATAGCCGAAACACGTCAAATTTAAATTGTAAATTGACATCCTTTAAAGCGAAAATTTGATACCTGTCTTCAACCCCCTTTGAGTGACAGTTACAACCCCCAATTTTTTAAATGGGAAGTGTGGGCTTGTGATATATCATTTGTAAGGTCTCTTCATTATCTATTCAAAAATGTTTTTTTTAATTTATTGCAAAAATTGACATAAAAAAATGAAATATCCGATATGTAATATTTAATTGTTCATAACGTAAAAAATATGAATGTCAATGAAGTAGATGTTCAAAGTCCTTACCGCGAAAGATAATCATGTCTTCCAACGTTAATTAACATATCAGGGGTAACCGATCTTATTCGTTCTAATTCATGCAAATGAATTTAGTATTAATTAGTAATTTCATACCGTTCGGAAGAACAAGAAAAGAAGAAGCATTGTGGGTGTGTTTTCATAGGGTGTCGTAGAAAAATATATTTATTATATTCATAACAAAAAACTTCCTAATAAGAATTTTTAAATTGCTCTTTTTTATGATCTCTTACGTTCCTAACCTATTTATTTAATTATGTAACGTATTACAATCATAGCCCGCATTAAACTAATCGAGCGTAAAGAAATATTATACCGCACGTCGAAATATTTCCAATCACATCTAATTGAAAAATCAAACCAAACAATATAGAATTATTGGGTTAATTTGTGTTTCTTAAACATAAACAGAATAAAAAAAGTTTTGTTGGTTATGTCCACATAAGATAATACTCATTTCCTTGTGGAATTATGAAAATAATGTAACCAGATTGATTTACGTTACCATATTATAAAATAAACTGTACGAAATATATCAAGTAAAGCTGCATGATAACAATTTTAGGCTAAAGCAGAAAGATACGAAGAATGTATGAGTTACACTAGAGAGTTACTGTTGGATTTACACAGTTATCTTGGTAGTTTTATTTTAATTGAAGTTTTCCCGAATGTGCGAAACATGTTAAACTATTAATTATTATACGTAGTATGATCAAAAAATGCGGTGAATAATTATTACGAACCTTACATCAAATTTGAATTAATCTCATTCAAAGTACTTTTCTTGGCTAACGATGCTTAGCGTTTCTAGAAGGCTTCCTTCGGAATTGCATTCAACTGCTCCATCGTGGCCGTCTAAATGTTGGGAATATTGTCAAAATGCTCAACTTAACCTTGACGATCGACTTTGATGTCGTGCTTCTTTAGGGCGAGAAAAGCCACTCGTTTTCGATTGGGAACATTTTTGTCTCAGGGTCATAGCCATACACCCAACTTTCATCTCCACTTATAATTTTGGCATGGAGTCTGGATGTGCATCAAGACGATCCATCAATTCCCTGTAAACTGATACACGATTTTCCTTGTCACCAGTCAAAAGTCCGGTAATAAATTTTATACTCACTCTTCTCATTTATCAGTTAAAATGGTTTGCACAGACCCGTACGAAATGTCCAATTCTTTGGAAAGCTTTCAAATAGCCAATTGTCTGTTTGAACGAACCATTTTTGCCACTTTTTGTAAGTTTTCGTCTGTTGAAGGACCTCCCGACCGTTACTCGTCTTCAACCAACTCATTTTCGCTTTTAAATCGCTCATACCACTTGTAACCCATCTTCAGACTCACCACATTATCGCCATATACTGATTATAACATTTCATAAGCTTCTTTAGCACTTTTTTGTAACTTAAAACTAAACGAGAATCAGGAAAAATCGCAGTTTGGGGAAATATACTGGGGATAGGACAGGCAAAGGCCTTGTTGAGTAGTTACATCCCACGTGAAATTCAGGTGGAAAAAGAGTTCAAGTACAATTAACATGTTTGCTTTCTGATAACCAATTAATAACCAATTAATTACCAGAATATATAAGTTAAGTTTAAAATATTACAATTTATTGTTAAAAATGTGACAAATTTAATGAAATTTTCAATTCATTCACGAACAAAATTTATTTTGTCAAACATTTTTTGGTGGCATTTGGAATTTTTTTATATTCACTGTTAACTTGAACAACATACTGTTTTTGATCTTCGTCCTTAGCCAAAGTATTAATATATTATTCAGTTAGTTTGACAGCTCGCTCTGCAAAATCATTGACCACTTTTATATGTTTTACTATTTTCAAACCTTTTAAATAATCTGGGTAATTTGACCATGTACTATCTTCTAATAGAAGAAAATTTGTATCAATACCAAACTTTTCGAAAATTTTGACAGAATCAGAATTAATGATTGTTTTTGTCAAGAAACCAATCAAAACCTTCTGTCCTGAAACAGCAGCTTTATAATTTTTCGATGAAAGTATTTCCTCTGAAAGTAAGGCAAAAAATGGTGGCGGCTTTGACATCAAGCGACGAGAATCAACTTGACTTTCCTAAACGCTTTATTTTCAATTCAGAAGATTTTGATTGGTTTCTTGACAAAAACGTTGATTATTTCATTAGTTCTGATTCAAAGAAAATTGATAAGTTATCTTTAGTTCAACTTTGAGCTTGAATAACTTTTAAGCAAGTGAATTTATCGAAAAAATTACTAAGACTTTTTTGTAGAGCATCAAATTTACTACAAAAATAATTGATTGCCGCAACTTTTGTATGAGCTGGCTGAGGAAGAACAACAACAATCAATCGCCTTTGTGGCACGGTTTATTATCAATATTAAGGGCTTATATAGGTTCGATATTTTTTTGGGTCATACATTAAAAATTTTCGGGGCGCCGCAAACTCAAAAATCAAATCGGTAAATAACGGACACCCTACTCAGTATGGAACTGTCATCAACGTCCGAAAAATTTAGCGGAAACCAACAGGGTGACACTGGGGTGGGTTCTAGGGCACATATAGGTTGCTTGAAATGAGGTGACGGACATGTGGGCTAATAAAGGTGTTGAAAGTAACTTCGTAGGCACAGAACCCATGTGTGGGGAGGCCTGAAAAATAACACCGCAACGCTGGGAAGAAACAGGGAGAAATATTAAGTTTAAGACAATAATGCGGGTCCCTTGCACAGCAATAGCATCAGATGCTCTAGAATTGAATAGAAAGAAATTGCACACATATACACTCTTTCCAAACCCGTCCTTCCCAGAATGCACTCCGGGAAGAACTTCCATCCACCCCCTTCTTATTCGATAGGGGCCTCAGTCCTCGGGCTCTTACTGGTCCTTTCCAAAATTTTAGCATAGAGATAGTGATATACACCTCTATTCTCTGGTCTTCTTTTTCTTGACGTTTTCGAGTATGCCTCTCGAAAGTCGACGGACTGCGACTAAGGCTAACCTTAAAGAGTGGATACACTTACTAAGGCTGTCATTACTAGGATCACTCCCATCTTTTATTGATGCGTGGGATCATTTATAAGTGGTTCCTCTTCTTATGTCCGGTCTGTTCATTTATGGTTCCCTGAAATTTAGAGAGACATTTTTCATTTCTTCTACGTGATTTGATAAAATTTTAATACTCTCGAATATACATCAACACCTTTATTAGCCAAAAGTGTTGCTGATGTCCTCCTGAACGAATGGCCAGTATAGTTTTCGGGATTAGGTAAATTTAAGAATTTGGCAATTTGAGAAAGCCAGCCCCCGATTGTCCCTTTCCCTATTACTTGAGCACAACATTTTCCTTTGGCGTATCTTAAGAACGATGATTTGATTTTACTTGTAATGGACGAAGTTTTATATACTTTTGCAGAATTTCTAAATATGGAATTTTAATCGTCTGGTTTATTAACGACTGTAAAATTACGCTGGATGTTCGTTTTTGTATTGGGTACTTTTACAATAATTGGATGTCATTCATAGTAATATTATCTATATAATTATATTCCCAATATCATTGCGACCTACAAATTATGAAAAAATCTTTATTATAATAATTGCGGAACACCCTTCTTCCTAAGCCCGTTAAATTTCTTCAAATTCACTTTCGCTCATATTTTAATTTGTAATAATCAAAATTGTACTTAAAATTATTGACAACTAAATAAAAACTCAATTCTTCATTGTTGTTATGCACCTTAATTACCACCTAACAACCAAAGTATCTATCTTGATAAAATGAATGAAACTAGTCAATATGATGAAAATGTTTAATTTTGTAATTTATAATGGTATCAATCGTGCAAAAAACGTTATTAGCATGTCGAACGTTAAGGGTAACCGATCTCAGACAATAATTGTCTTCAATCGGTATAAAACCCTTACCGTTCCCCATACTTAAAATACTATTTATCTTTCACCTAAAATTACTTGAAATTGTTTACAAAGTCTACCAGTACGACTTTCTTGTGTTAAACAAAAAATGGATGTACGTGGGAAAAAAAATCGTGGTCTAAGAAGGTAGTAAGGGTCGTTACTCTTAGTACACACTTGGGGCGACCAAAATGAATGGGAAATATTGGACAGCGGAACATTTGCGAAGGGAGATAGTGATAAGATATAACAAACGGAAAGAAATTTTGTGGTTCAAAAACCGAAAGTAAAGTCTGTAATTTTTAATTGAAATCGGTAATTGGGTGCTTCCAGCTTACATGACCATCATCAGAGTTACCTCCTAAAAACAAAAAAGTAAAACTTACTTCAAATAGATAAAATGTCTTCAGAAGGGAACATTACAACACATAAAAAAATATTTAAGTATCAATAAATTAATTAAATTGGCAAAATTAAAGAGTCTTAACATTTAGAGCATTTTGAGAATAATATATGGATGTGAATTAAAAGCTAATTAGAATTATAAAAACTATAAATAAAATGGAAGTAAAACCAAATAAATTTTTAAGAAGGTTCATTTACCTGTAGGGATTCACCGGAATATCGTGGAGAATAATCCCTTTTTTTGTTATGTAGATAAGGTTTATGTTGTTTTGTCGGTTTAGTAATTTTTATAAAAATATGTCTGAACGTTCTGCCGATATAATTCCAGTAAATTATAAAAGATTGATTTTGGGTTTGAAAAGTCTCAGACAAGTCCATTATTTGCCAGTAACCTTGCAGCACTACTAGCTCCCAAAAAAAAGATCCCGGCTAAGAGACTCTCCCAAGGAGTGGTTCGACTCCAAGTTAATGCTCACTATAGAAAGGATTGGTGGTATATAAGGGTTAAGGGCGCCACTATCTTTTAAACGTTACGAATAAACAACAGAAAATACACAAAAACTAAGGTGAAAAAGATAGAAACACCTTATAATTAAGCTGAACTTGATGGCAAGAAAATAAACTACATTTAATATCAACCGAACACGCTGCACCCTTAAGACTTATAGTTCATGGGTATATAAATCAAACTTTGAATAAAGAATATTGGTTTATTGATAATAAATTGTAAATTGCCACAGGAATTATAAGTGGAAGTGTGTAAACGGATTTGACTTATCTTTAGTGTTTGTGTGATCCGGTGGGCTCGGTTAATCCATCGTGGTTGTAGTTGAAGTATTGGTCGTTGGGGGTTGGTTCTTCACCAAAGGGACTGCTAACGTGGGCTATATTTCCTCAGAAGAAGGACTGCATCTATTGGCTAGATTTCTCCATAGAAAGGACTGCAACTATTGGCTAGATTTCTCCATAGAAAGGACTGCAACTATTAGCTATATTTCATGCTGGAGGTAACGTAGCGGTAATGGTAACCTAGCGGTAACCTAGCGGTAACCTAGCGGTAACTTAGCGGTAACCTAGCGGTAACCTAGCGGTAACCTAGCGGTAACCTAGCGGTAACTTAGCGGTAACCTAGCGGCTGTATCCTCTGTGATACAGCCAGATAAATGTATTTTCTGAATCTCGTGAACGACTGGTCTCTAGTGGTGGTTTGATCGAAAAGAGAACGAAGCGTGGCGTTTTGTTAATTTATAAGGGTGCTGACAGGGGCTTCCGGTTACGTTCGTTCGTTTGCAAGGGTTTTGTACGTTCTGTTGTGGGGGGTAAGTTTGACAGTGGTACGGTTGTGTCTAATAATACATTGGGTCGGAATTGATTTTAGAGTTCGGGGGGACGGTGACTTAAGGAAAGGTAGCATGGCGATAGACATGTTACAACCTTTTATATCCACAATAAGTTTTCTGTATATACAAACTTAGAGACTTTTCTGTTACAAATTTTGTTAATACAAAAATATTATTATGAGCAAATTTTGCAGAAGTAACGGAAACCATAATTTAAGTAAAAATAAAAAATATGGTACAGACAGAATATGGGCAAGTATAATTAATATAATTACTAATTCATAACATTATTGGCTTTATAAAGGTATCTTGTTCTACCATAATTAACAGTATTTAGAAACATTATTTTAAAAATTCTTTAACAATAATAAATTAAAATTATTTAATTTACGTTGTAATTATTCATGTATAAATAAATACTCACAGTAAATAGATGTGAGAAAGAGAAAGTATCGATTTATTTTTTTGATAATTTCTTTACTTTGTTTGATCAAAATCAGTGTTGTAATCACTTATTAATCACATTGGATGAACAAACTGTTACTTTCAAGCACCATTTATCATCTTATAAAATGTAGAGATTATTATATAAAATCTGGTCATAGAAATAAAGTCGGAAGTAAATACCAAAAAATTTTAATAATATAGTGAATTCTGTGTTAAAATGACTATATTTTTATAATACTGATCACAGTTTTAGTGTAAAATATAGTGTGGTATGTAAGTAAAGGACTGTAGTACTTAGTACACACTTTGTTTTGGTATAGTTTGGTATAGTTGGTGCAAAATCTTAAAGAAGTAAATTAATAAAAATTTTAAAACTAAATTTATTGTACTAACCCTTACTTTTTTGAAGTCCATCTTACGAAGAATAATAAAAAACTCTTGTTTTAACTCAACTTCCAAGTTTAATTGAAAAAATTAGGTTTAAAATTACAATTACAGCTGTTTCGCTAAATAACTAGAATCGTCAGATTGACATATTGGAGTTACATTTTGTTTGTTTGTAGCTAGGTACCTGATGTTGATTGAGTAGGTAAGGCTAAGCCAAGTATGGAAGTAATAAGACTGTTAACTATATATTTAATATATTTATGTTACAACTACGTCTTATCTATGTATAAAATGAAGACTCAATCAAAGTAAACAGTTTAATAGTGGAGAATTTCCAAGATTATTTGTTCATTCACTACTTTAAATTGTTGATCTGCTAGATGTATTTTTATTTCAAGTTCTTCGAGGCAATCTAAATTTTATTTTTTATCACAAATATGTAATATTTGAATGTCATTGGTGTGTATTAGTGAGTTTGCATAGTTTGACTTATCTGGTTGTTGCAATCTATATGCTCTTAAGTGTTCATTGAATCTTATTTCAAAATTTCTTTGTGTTTGACCTACATATACAGCAATGCATTTTGGACAATTAATTTTGTAAACACCAGATTTTTTTAATTTAGGTAATTTTGTTTTTACATTTAACAATTTTGTACCAACATTATGGTGTGATTTGAATGAAATTAATGCAGATGTTGCCGAAGTTATTATTTTTGAAATTGTATTAGAAATATTTCCATAATATCTAATACTTTCATAACTTTTAATTTTTTTAGTATGTTGAGGGAATATTAGTTGTACTGACATTTTCTGTTCTTTCTTATTAATTAATTTATTTATCAAATGTATTGGATAGCCATTAGATGTAGCTATTTGTTTTATAATCTTAATTTCTTTATTAAAATTATTTTTGTTCATTGAAATTGAAAATGCTCTATATATCATATAATTATAAGCTGCTACTTTATGTGATATAGGATGATTTGAATGATATGGTATGGTTACATCTGTTTGTGTTGGTTTTCTGTATATTGAATAATTTAATGACTTATGAATTTAATGACTTATTTTTTTCAACTTCTAAGGTAAAATTAATTCTAGGATGCAAAGTATTTATGTAGTTAAAAAATATATCTTATTGTCGTTCACTACCTACAAATAAATCTTGGAAGTTCTCCACTATTAAACTGTTTACTTTAATTGAGTCTTCATTTTATACATAGATAAGACGTAATTGTAACAGAAATATATTAAGCTATTGTAAAGATCAGCATGATAAAGTTTTTTCCTGGTTTTTCTATATCATTGCACAATTATACTGATCTTAGAGGGAAATACATACAGGATAATCCCTTAGGGCTAATAACATCTAGGCTTTAATATTGTTATGTCCTTTTTCTTCCATACTTGGTCTAGCCTTACCTACTCAATCAACATCAGGTACCTAGGTACAAACAAACAAAATGTAACTTCAATATGTCAATCTCACGATGCTAATTCTAGCGAAACAGCTGTGATTGCATTTAAAAGTCTATTTTTTAAATAAAAGGTGAAAATTTAGTTCAAATATTTAATTGTTTATTATTTTAACTTACGAATGGTATTTCCGGAGTTTTTACCGGCTTATTTGTACATTTTGGAACATCGTCAACCTGACGATGCTAGCTATTTAGCGAAACAGCTGTAATTGTAATTTTAAACCAGATTTCTTCAATTAAACTTGAAAGTAAAGTTAAAACAAGAATTTTTTATTATTCTTCGTAAGATTTTAAAACATTCCTATTTAACTGTTTTTTTGATAAAGAAGTTTCATAAGTAAATTTACTTCCTTTGCTTAGTTGTTCACTTCGTATGTAACGCCTCTCCCGCAGAGAAAATTTGGTGTTTTTTTATTCATTCTGCCTAACCATACACCTTTAATTTAAAACATTATCTTTGGCCTACACAATATTTTTTGATCATTTTTTTAAGGAATTAAAGAAAACTCGGATCTTAACATAAAAAAAGAAATATTTATTAATGGCCTTTTGAGATTTAGAAATAATAATAATAATAATAATAAGCTTTATTGTCAATTTAAATTTGTGGACAAAGCTGTTAAAAAAAAGCAAATCACATAGCACAAAATAACAAAACATATTAATACAAAAGTAATAAACATAAACCTTACAAACAAATAAAACTTCACAATATAAATATTGCGAAAGGTCAGTTAAAAAAATAAATTTATACTTTACGTAAACATTATACAATGAGAATAATAAATAATACTAAAAAAAATTTAAAATTTTAATTTAGTCAAAGTAACAACAACAAAAAACAAGAATAATCAAAAGAATAAATAAATATCATAAATTAATCTTCCAGTGCGTGAGATGGTCCCAAATATTTTATGTAAAAAAGTCGTCAACTGCATGAAAAGCTCTCTCTGCATACAAAGCTCGTTTGCTATAGTTAGAGCAGCAGAACGCCACTCTTTACGAACGGTTAAAACAATTAGTCTATATTACAGAAACAAATCCTTTAGTGTCTAGGGTTACAAAAATTTCCACCCTTGTGGGCAGACCGACCTGCCATATGGTTCCCTCAGGCTGAAGCATAACTTAATATTACTAAGATCACCGCGGATCTGTATCTGTATCTGTAATTCTGGAAGGGTGGGTCGCCCCACAGCACTTAGGCCACATTTGGCCCATGATCACCGCGGATGCTACTGTAATAATATTTATTCACTATGATATAATTTTAATTTTAATAAACTTTTTTATTTTCTTTTAAATTTATACCTAACACTTTTCCATCATTTATTTGTTTTAATCTAGCAGGTGTTGCATTTTTTCCCTTGGAAACTCAAACAATAACTTCTTTAGTTTTTTTTAATTATATAATCATTTATTATCCCAGGCTGTTGTTGAAAGAAAAAATTTAACATATGTGGCCCAAGATGATAATGACTTTTTCCTACGACCACATATGAAAGTGCTAGTTTGCACATTTATTTGTACTTAATAAAGTAGCTAATATCAACACACGTATTGAAAAGTAAATATCAATACACGTATTGAAAAGTAAATATAGTTCTATGATCTGTGACATTTACGTCAAATTTATCAATAGTAAAGACACATAAATGTCAAAGCAAGGACCATTTAATTTTTTTTTTAAATCTTCCTTGTGTCAAATATTGTATTGTAATTGCCAATACAAATTTTTCTGTATAAAGTAAGAATAAAGTTTCTTATAGGTTTTTAAATTTTTAACAAATAAACATATTTTTATTCAGTATTATTATTTTTATAAAAACACTTTTAGAAAGAAGAACAGTTTATTCTTCTTTTTTATATTGTGTTTATGTTCCGTGCATGTGTCGAATGTGGATTTTTGAAGTTATGTTTGTGTTTCTGTTTACAATTATCTTTGCGTCTATTATTATTTCATTACTTTTCAATTAATTTCACCAACTGACCATTTTACTTTTAATTTTTATAGAGCCCACAAAAAATTAAAATGTCATTTATCTAATAAAGAATTTTGATGTGAATTCCTGAGAAAGGTGGTTATTTGATTTTAATTAATTATATTTCCATGCAATATATAAACTTGTTTAAATCCTAATTTTTAACATGACTGACAATTAAAACAAATTTTATAAATAAATTTAAAATATTTATTATAATAATAAATATTGGGGTCGTAGGAAAAATCGTGTACACAACGCGTTGGAAAGTGTATTTCTTGCACTCGTTACGTTTCCGCACTCGCCACTACGCGGCTCGTGCTAAACTTCACTTGTGCGTAATACTTCACTTTCCACACTCGTTATGTAATATACTATTGTCCTACCGATTTAAGCATCAAAGGTGGTACATAGTTATTTTTTTTTCTTGTGCCATATGTATAATTGCCAATGGAAAGTAAAGTTCTATTTGTAAATTGATAGCAACATAGCTGAAAGAAGAAGCATTTACGACAATCCAGTAATTTTGTTTCTTGGTATAGTCGGTCACTGAAATAGAGTCGATTGTTATTAAGAATAATTTTCAAAAATCTTCTTTGAAGTACCTCCAGCGAGTTCAGGTAGGTTCTGCATACGCCTCCCCATCCTATAATTCCGTATCATATATCAGACTACAAAACTTTGATATACTATTCTCTTATTTGTGAGACTTAAATTTTCTGAAAACTGCTATATAGTATAGTCCTTAATTTTTTTAACAAATAATCAACGTGGGAATTCCATTTCAGACAGCTGTTTATGATTATACCCAAATATTAAATTTTTTTCACACTCAATTTTTATGTCCTTTTTCATCGCAAGCTTGAAAGTTGGAAGGGAAGATTCTTGTGAGCTAAATGGTACATAAAAGGTTTACTTAAAATTTATAGAGAGGAGCCTATTATCAAAGCACTCTTTGAGTACTTTTAAATGTTGCTCAAATTTATTTTTCAATTTGAACCAATCTTAGTCACTATAAAATATAACAGTGTCATCTACAAAACTAATAATTTTATTGCTTTCTCTTCCCCGTTTAATATTCATCATCGGGGCCGCTCTCGCAATCACGCTAGAACCAAACAGTCACAACAGTCACGGGAAGGTATACCCGATAAGATATGCTTGCATCGTAAAAAATTTGGTTCCAAAGCAACGAAGTGGGCAATACCTTGCAGTTGGAAAGATAAAATTTTCCTCATTCATGAAAAGCTTTTGTTTGAAATGCTACTATTGAACATGGGACTTATGGCTGTTTTGAACACTCGAAAGCCAAGTGCAGCCAAAGATGAGTTCTGCAATTTCCACCCATTTATCATTGTTAAAATAGATTTCTAAAGACTAGATCGGTACCGAGGTGAAAAAGCTCAAGTTGTTTAATTGGATTTATAACTCATTTCAGGACCACCTAGTGCCCCCCACCTATAGTGAAGAACTAATTAATTTATCAGATCAGTCACCAAAATATAATTTCACTGCAGTCAGCAATTAACAAAATTTTGACTCGCGGTTGCTGATAATCTGCTGGATAGTTACAATTTGTCGAAATACATTTTTTTTTCGGGCTGAGATGGGAAACTCATGTTCGATGGGTCCTTATCCAGAACCCAATAGTGTTGGACTTACCCTCGAAAGGATACCTACTCACCAAACCCACCTCAAAAACTCGCCGTTACCCCCGCCTCGGAATCACTACCCTAGCATACTTGAAATAAATTGGATGTATCAAACTAACCGAGATTAAAAGTAGCTAAAAGTAGAGTTAAAATTAAGGTCAAAACTGTAATAGTGAAACATAAGAAATAATTTCATCCCAATTAAAAGAAATTTGTCATTTATTTGATTTAGAATTGTGTATTAATTTGATTTTTTATATTTTGCACTTATAAAAATCTTCATTATAAAACGCATTTGCGTATCGTAATGTAACTTTTACGCACTCAAATTTTTGTTTTAAATGGTTGGCGACATGAGTGAAGTATCTAATGACAAGACTATTGACAATGACATTTGTGGGTTAATAGCAATTTATTAATTTTATATTGTTCTTTAAAAAAGTATTTGTGAATATGAATATCATCTTTTACTTATATAATATATTATTATTGGTGTATTAGTCATTTTAAAATATTTGAAAACATTAACATTTCATAATTTAAATGTCAAAACTGTCAAATGTTATAAATTACACAGTGATACCGACATACTTTTTAAAATAAAATTTTTCGTAATTACATAAAAATAATAAATTAATTTAAAAAATGATAAAATGGCAAAATATAAAAAATATTATAAACAACTTATTTCATATGGCTGTTGTGACACTCGTTCTTTAAAAAACGAATCGCGAAGCGAACTCGAACTCGTGTCATAACAGAATTCCATATGAAATGCGTTGTTTAATATACTATTTTATTTTTAGTTGATTAATATTGGTCACGGTAAAATTTGCTGAATTTTAGATAGATTGTAGTTGAGACAACTTTGGTAATCACCGTATAAAAGTTCTTAGAAATAATGATACTCACTACGATTCCAGGTAACCTAAAATTTGAATTTCTTAAATAAATATTTGTTATTATTAAGTACGATGTTTGAACTCTACTTGTCCGTTTTAGGAGAGGTCATTACATCGAAATATCTTGTGGTTTGCTGCAACGTCAACAACCTTAAACAATTTGGCCAAATTAAGTTGCCACTCTTATATGGCTTTTTTTAATAAATATGTTTTCTATCGATGTTTTTGTGATTAGTTGTTTAGAATTTCAAAAGTGGCATCCTCTTTATAACGCAATAAAGTTATTTTCATTGTAATCGATAAACAAATAACATATTATTATTTAATTATAATTTTAATTATATTGCTGAACTAAATAACTTCCTCACTTACGCATGCTTTTTATTATCGAGCGTGTATCTCTCTTAAGTAACAACATAAAACTCAAACCGATTAATTAGGATTCAACATAATTTCTAATTTCAAAGTTAAAATAGCATTTTTGCGTTCAGATACATCATATACGAGTGTGCTGAAGAAGGGAAGAAATAATGTAATTTTGTTTCTTACTGTTATGCAAAAACTTCTCTTTCTACAGTAAATAAATTATTAGTAGGTACTCAAACGTAAGAAATATTTAAATAAAGAGGAATAATCATCAACAATGTAATCTACATTTGTTATACCAACACTTACTTTGTGGAAGTCCATTAAATTAAAATGTTGGAAGTCTGTCATGCACTGCGAATTTACCAATAATATAATAGTCACTAGATAGAGCTTAGAGATAGATGTTGGAGTCAATGCAGTACATGACCGATTGTCAAAGGCGCATATTAGTATATTTGGTTATTTCTAAATTACAAGAATGTGAAGTAGATGGCGATAGTGGTTTCAAATTAGTATTTTTATTATAAATTCAAATATTCTTAGAGCCTGTTGACTTTATCTAAGACAAAGATGAAAATATGAATTTGGCTTCGTAAATCTTTAAATATTTTCACGACATACACATACATTTAACTTGAGACCATAAACAGATGAAAATACTTGTGTATATTTTTTATTAAATATTATTTGTATACTCGTGTGAATTAGCACTTTTGCGCACTTGTCACACAATATACTATTATTTAGTTTAATGTATAAATACAAACATTATTTAAAAATTGACCACATTGCTTAATTTTTCTATCCAAAAGAGAAAAGGAATAGTATATTACATAACAAGTGTGGAAAGTGAAATATTACGCACGAGTAAAGTAAAGTTACGGAGACGTAACGAGTGCAAGAAATACACTTTCCAACGCGTTGTATACCCAATTTTTTCTACGACCCCAACAGGATTTAAAGGAGTTTTTATATTTTGCACTTATAAAAATCTTCATTATAAAACGCATTTTCCTACGACCACCATCCAAAACACTATTTTGCACATTGGTTACAGTACGCAAAATCAGCAATTTCTCATAACAACAAAAATTGTGGGAAAACTGACATAAGGTATAGCCAAAGTAACATAAAGCATAGCCAAAGTGACATTAGGCATACCCAAAATAAATACCTGCAGTAAGTTGTCAATCTCGTTATCTGTAGTCTGTGGTATCTAAACGTTAAACCAGCAAAACTGTAATATTTAATAAATCTTTAAATACGATCTTTAGTAATTTATTTAAATGAAATGCAGAAATTTTCACCGCCAAAAGCTATGCCATGTTAGAAAAAGTGCTCATAAAAAAGTATCGTGTGCAACACGATCGTTTGTTTGTTTTCTGGATGGTGTGCAACATGTGCGCAAATGCTAATTTCTCACTCGTGTGAATTAGCACTTTTGCGCACTTTTTACACTTTTTTGCGTATCGTAATGTAACTTTTACGCACTCAAATTTTTGTTTTAAATGGTTGGCGACATGAGTGAAGTATCTAATGACAAGACTATTGACAATGACATTTGTGGCTAATAGCAATTTATTAATTTTATATAGTTCTTTAAGAAAGTATTTGTGAATATGAATATCATGTTTTACTTATATAATATATTATTATTGGTGTATAAGTCATTTTAAAATTTTTGAAAACATTAACATTTCATAATTTAAATTTCAAAAGTGTCAAATGTTATAAATTACACAGTGCTACCGACATACTTTTTAAAATCAAAATTTTCATAATTACATAAAAATAATAAATTAATTTAAAAAATGATAAAATGGCAAAATATAAAAAATATTATAAACAACTTATTTCGTATGGCTGTTGTGGCACTCGTTCTTTAAAAAACTCATCGCTACGCGATTCGTTTTTTAAACTTGAACTCGTGTCATAACAGAATTCCATATGAAATGCGTTGTTTAATATACTATTAAATATTGCATGGAAATATATAATTAATTAAAATCAAACAACCACCTTTCTTAGGAATTAACATCAAACTTCTTTATTAGTTAGGTAACTTACTAAAAGCTAAATGGTTATTGGAACATTTGGTGAAAATTATTGGAAATTGAGAAACGTTATGTGTTAGTAATGTGTTTTGAACATTTTCCTTTTACTCCTGTAATTTTTCTTTTTTTGTTGTTTCTGTTATACCCAAAGTTTGCCCAAAACCACTTATTGAAATTTCAAGGCAATTTTTATGAAAATAATAAGGCATAATACACCTAAAATCATACTTCCAAAAGTAATAAAATAAAACTGCTAAATATATACATACCTATGTGTAAATTTGGTTGCGTAGAGCGTAGATAATGCAACTCATACAATATTTTTTATAAAAGTATTAACATTTATGTTATAGTATTTTCAATATTAATTGCTAAAATCCATTTAAAAGTGTCATACAGACTGAGTTAGTTTACTAGGCTTCAAAGTAGAAAGAATGGCATGAAAACGACATATTTCTCCCGTTAAACATCCACTCAGTATCGTCGGAACCCAGCTCTCTCTAGACTGGTAGTCTAAATTTATTGTTGTTTCTGTTATACCTACCCATAGTATACCCAAATTCCGCTTATTGTAATTGTATAGCAATTCTTATGAAAATAATAATAAATTCTACACTTCTATAAGCAATAAAAGAAATACTTAGGGCTTTTTTACCTTAGAAGTTGGAACAAAACAAAACCATACCTATGTGTATATTTGGTTGCATAGATAATGCAACTCATAAAATTTTTTTTATAAAAGTATTAATTCCACATTTATTTACCAAAATATAATATTTCTTGATTAAATTGAACAAACCAAAGTAATTTATTCATAAAAATAATTTTTTATTCGTTAATCTTATTTAAATTATTGCGTTCTATGCGGTTTTAAAAAATATCACACGTATATTTCTTATTCTTTTCTTAGTTTTCCGAACACGTATCATATTACCATTGTATAAAAAGTTTGTTTATACAATGACACAGAGTATATAATACAAATCAGAGTATCGACTGGCTGTCGGTTCCTTTGATCTTCATAAGACAAGAGCAAATATTTCACTTGTGAATTCAATTTCACTGATATTCAAAACTAGACCCCCAGTACTTGAAATTTTTCTTTATTGTTGAGATAATTGTTATTTTCAGAAATTTTAGAAAAATAGAATTAGTTTTGAACAAGATTAATAATATTAACTAAACGTTGATTTACTTGTTTTTAAAAAAAGTAAAATTGGTTTTTTAGGTTAAATAATTACATATAAATAGAATTTCTACGCAAAATAAATGACCGAATATGTATGTCTTGCACGCAATTTCAACAGCTTTAACACTTATTTATTTCTCCAAATTAACATCTTATTTTCATTACTTTTGAAATTTCGGTTTATACATTTAATGGTAGTGTATAGTCTTAACCTAAAATATAATTTTTTCACATATAATGGAAAATTTGTACAAGGATGTATAAAAGTTTCATTTCTGCTAATATTTATTATAGTTTGAAGAACATGATCTTTTACTGCCAATTCTTCAAATAGTTTTTCAAAAATGTTATTAGGCATTATTTCCATAGACACTATCTTTATTTCTATATACTTTAAATAAGCAGAATAAAGCTGAATCATCTAAATTTTCAATGGATTTAGAATAATGCTCACATTTAGGACATGTATGTTGTTGTAAACATTTTTTTATTAAATATCCACATACAAAACGTTCAGCATTTTGTTTTAAAATATCCGTATTATTACGATAATCTGTTTCGTTAAGTATAATAGTCTCTTTATCAGATACAGAACGCTGAAAAGGAGTACATGCATCAGTAGTATTTATTTTAATGTCATTTAAAGTAAGTAACATTTGTTCCGCATCTCCTTGGCAGTTTTCTGTACATGAATTAAATAGTTTAATGCACTATTTCACACAATACAAACGCTACCACTGATTTATTCACATACAACCAACTGTCTACCTTAACCAAAACTAACGGCGACGGCTATGGATACTCCCAAAGTGTCATGGCGATATCTGAAAATGGAAGCTTACCCCCTCAATATAGAGTCGATACCCTGATTTGTATTATTACTCTGTGACAATGATATTACTAATTTTCGAAGTGTCAAAACTGTGTGTTAGATATCGTTTTCATGGGGGGTCTTAGGAAAAAGGTTTATACTATATACTGTTTATTTTACTTATAGTAATAGTATAGGTACCTCAACTGTCTACAAAAACTATGTGTAGAAGACCACTTATAAAAAGAAAAGTGTCCATGTAGTATTATGAACAATAATTAAGTGAACATCCATTTGTAAACAGGTACACAAAAATCGAAAGTAGAAGCCTCCCCATATAATAAAAAAATATACCTAGATATGAAATCCTAGATATGTACTTATTCTATGACACTATAATGGACTATAACGATAATGTTAAATTTAAGGAATTACTCTAATTTAGTTAAGAAGCTGTGTTTCTTTTTTATTTTATTTCTCTTACAGTTTTTAATGTTTAATGTTGCTAACATCATATTACGAACAAACGGTATTTCCTTATTTTGTCGTCTTACATAGAGAAATTTTAAATATTTGATATAAGTGGTTTCAACAGAGTGAAACTCTTCCTAGGTAACATCTTCCGCAACTTAAGCGTTTCATATTTCTGTTCTATTGACAAATCGTGCTTGCGATTTATGTACAGTAATTGAAATATTATAGACTCGGCATCAGAGACGTCCAATAAGGTGTGTCAGAGGTATTGAACTTACAGTCAACAATCATTTATGTTATTATTGCCAGGAAAATATTAAATTATTAAAGTGAAACTTAGTTGTTACACAAATAAATTTTGACTAACAGCACAAGCGAAACCCTTTTTTTTAAGGCTAAAATAATGGATTATATAAGTTATTCTCAATTAAGTGAAAAATATTAAATAAATACAATTTTTATGAAAACAATTTTGAGCAATTTTTATTTGAGCCATTTTGCAAAAAAACTACTTTTTTTTTAAGTGAAAAACAACCAAAACTACACAAATATAAATTTATTTTGCATCTCGTTTTCACAGTAAATTCCGACCACCCGAAAGTATTTATATATTTCTACATCAGAGGTGTAATTGAATTTCGTATTTCAAGCGCTTTAAAGGGGTTGAAAATTAGTAGATAGAAAATAAATAATAAGTAATAAAGAATATTAAAAAAGGTGTTTAGAGACTGAATGCGCATTTTGAAAACATAAAATGCATCATTTAAGAAGAGGCTGTATTTATAATAGGTATTGTTGTTATTAAGTTATTAATGTTATGTGTTCTTTTTATTGGAACAGAAAATTATGCTAAATGATGATTTTTGCTAGTAGGTACGTTTTTAAATTTTGAAATTAAGTTGTTTTCGAAATGAATATGATTTTTAAGATATTAATATTTTATTAAAAATTTGTTTGCTTTGATGATTTGACAAATAAATAATATACATGGTGATAAAAAAGCTCAGTCTCAGTTGATCAGTGATGCGCAGTTTATAACAAAATCTACTAAAATATTTTTACAGGCATTTACAAAACTTATATTTTATTTTCAAAATTAATGTTTTTAATCAAACACTCGATATTATATTGCATTTATAGAGAGTATGCAAGAAACAGGTACTTTGATATAAGGTATAAAATCATTATTCGGGAACTTAAATAATCTCAAACTTTTATGGGTTTCCACAAAAAAAGTTTTCATTTCAATCTTTGATTTTTTCTTATTATGCTTAGTAATTGATTTGAGAATAAGGTACCTGCAAGCACTTTGCATGAGACCAGTGGTGATTTCAAGTATCTTTTTAGTGCTTGATGCTTTTTCAAAGGGCTTGGCGCGTGGTGATCGAATCACTTATTTATAGTGCTTTGTCCAGCTGGTTAAAAATGAAGTACTTTATTACTACCTCAACAAAAATCAATAAAGTTAGCTATATGGGCTAGTAGTGGAAAAAATAATTTTATTTTCAATGTTTGTAATTAAACTTATTGGACCTCAACATCCAAGAGGTCTGCCAATAAGAAACCTACAGCCTACAGACATATACTAAGTGACATAAAAATCCGAACACCCAGTTTAAATGATTTTATTTTTATAAAATTTTGTATAAGTACCTACTGAAGCATAATAAGTAAATTATAAAAATTTCAAAATGATTGCATTGCTTTAAAGCCCTTTTACCTTTACCCGATGTGTTACGCATTTTCCAACGCGCATAGGCATGCTTCTGATCAGGTATGGTCAATGCCCTCCTGTGGTATCTCATTCCAGACAACCACTAACTCCTCTCGAAGTTCTTCTAGACGTTGCAAATTGACCAATCTCCTACCCATCATATCCCACACGTGCTCAATTGGGGATAAGTCGGGAGATTAGGGGGTCAAGGTAAAAATGTGACATCATTATGTTGAAAGAAGTCTATTGTGACTCTTGCGATATGTGGTCGGGCATTCTCTTGATGGAAAGTTGGAATTGCCAGGGTGTCAAGATAGGGTAAAAGAAGGGGTTCTAAAACGTCTTGGATATAACGCTGATGAAGATTAAAGGTGATCTCGAACCATAAGCTATAGCACCCCAAACCATAACTCCAACAGTTTTATGAACATGCCTTTCAACAAAAAACCGTGGATTTCTCCTTTCACCACGTCGTCTTCTAACCCTCGCTCGACCATCGCGCATGCCTAAACAAAATCGAGACTCATCACTAAAGACAATAATGTTCCATTCCTGATCCCAGAGTGACCGTTCTCTGCACCACTTAACGCGATTACGTCTGTGTTCTGGAGTTAAAGGGAGTACCCAGTATGGTCGGTATGAAAACAGTCCAAAACGTCTTATTCGTCGGTAAACACTTCGCATGCCAATAGGTCTTCCGTGTTCTGCAAACCATTCATTTGCAATGGACCTAGTAGTGGAGAAACGGTCCCCTAAGGCCAATAATCTTAGGCGGCGATCTTCAGAGTCTGTTGTTCTACGGGCGCCCAGAACCCCTTGCTCTTTGCGTACGGCCTTCTCGAAGCCATACCTGACAACACCTAACCACGGTGTCTACACTTCTTTGCACTCTAACTGCAATTTTCCGAAAAGAAAATCCAGCTTACCGAAGTCCCACTATACAACCCCTATCAAACTTACTAAGTTGACGAAATCGTACAGGTCTCCTAGCCTAGGTATCGTAACCAATCGTAAAGAATGTCAAGAACCAAAATCCGCAAAATTTGTATCTTTACTACGACTACAATATTCATTTTTGGATTGTTAGTGGATTTCAAAAAAAGCAGTATAAGAACCGGAATCTTCAACTGATAAGGCTGAAAATTTTATCAATTGTTTATTTTAGTAAAATAAATAAATTCACCAAATTTTTTAAAATAAAATTATTTAAACTGGGTATTCGGATTTGCATGTCGCTTGGTATACATTCATGACAAAATACCTCTTTAAAAATCATTTTAGTGCAACTATGTTTTACAACATCTAGAACACAGGAAATAGTTTAAAACTATGACAAATTTTAAATTGTGGGTTTAAATATCGTTTGTTAAAACGGCAATGCACGAATCGATGTTAGATAGTAACATTATAAAGTATGTCCCAAATCTAAAACAATGTATATATATTAAAAATGAAATTATATTGTAGAGCAATACATCTTCTGCTATAATAAGGAATTTGCAATACATATATTTGGTTAAGTCGGTCATCAATACGTTTAATTTTCTGATTTTTTTCATATTTTGCAATTTTCGTACCTATTGGTAAACATTCGTACGCAATATTAAGTATATACGACTTCTCTTTTATGTGCTTATTGAAGAGTTAAAGAAGGTTTTTGTATAAAATAATTAATTAACTCGCAAGAGATATATCGAAATTGGTCTATTAATGTTATTGCCGTAAACTCAAAAAAGAAAAAAGGGAATGAATATTTATCGTCATTGTTCATGAAATAGAAATTATACGTTGGGCAATATTGCATAAAAAATAATTAGTGCGTAAAGCAAAAATAGTTTTGTTCCTAATTGCAGTTAATTGGATGCATATTTCCTAAAAAAGTGGTATTGAAAAATAATTTGTCAAGGACAGTCTTACATTAAATGTTTAGCTTGTTGATGTAGAAAGTGTACAACAAATTTAACACAAGAAAAAATACAAAATACGAGAAAGCGCTGTAGATCACTATGTGTCGGATGCTACTCTTCTGTTTTCTACAGTGCTGTCGCGGAGAGTAATTTCGCACATTTTTTTACGCATTTCGCAGAGGAAAACTTTAAGTAGATATATGTTTTATGATCCTAACTTTATATTTTTGAAATCCGCTTAAAAATGAAAATCAGGGGCCTTTAAGCTTTTTGCAATTAGCTTTATAACTAATTTCTTTAAATGGCATTTATTGTACTAACCCGTATTCTGTGTCAGATTGACCTATTGAAGTTACATAAGACAAAATAATTTTTTAAATAAACTTGGATTGTTAAAAAATACGCGAAAACTAATACATTTACAGGCCCATTTTTTGTACACTATAAAATACATTAGAACAACTAAATGAAAAATAAAAATCGAGGAGGAGATTAGGATTACAGCCTTTAATCTGTAATAAGAATAATGATAATAACTAATTTACACTTTGAGAATTTGGGTATTTACATGTAATTTCAGTAATATTGTACATAATAGGAATCAAAACATACTAAGAACAATGGAAAACTATTCGTTTGAACTTACCCAGTCAGTAATGGAATGTAATACCTATTAGGTAAATAATCAAACTTTCCAGTTTAGAATTTCAGAAGCTTTTGATAAGTTATAATCGCTACTTAGTAGGGATTTGAGCACTGCAGTAATCTTCCATTTAAATATATGAAATATAATACACCTTGTGCAAAAACGAGATTTCTTCAGATTTTGTTTCTGTACCAATTGCTTAAAACTGTATATATAACTGGTCAAACTTGTTCAACTCATAAATTACATTTAAGTACTTCTACATTCAACATCAGTGGATCAACGTGTGCAGTTGTTCATTGTGTTACCAGTTTTTATGCTACAAAAACAAAATATGAAGAAATCCCGCCATCATTTTGAAAAGGGTGTTGTTGGAAATTATATAATAAATATTAAGAGTATTTACTTATTTTATTTATATTGAATAATATACATTGACTTTACACAGTGACATTGACAGTTTGTCTCTAGATACTATCAACAACACGCCCCCTTAATCGTTAAATGTTAATAAATCAAAATGAAATAGTTTATAAAACATTAAACGATTACAAACAAAAAATAAAGAGTAAAGATTGGAATGACATGGTGATAAATAAATAAAATTAATACAATAATAAATTATGATGAAAGTCCCATATTATCTACATATCTGCCCACATATTTTCAGTAGGTACATAATTGAGATTTATTACCTCGTTTTCAACTTGCTCCCTAATAAAATGAAACCTAGTATCAATATGCTTGGTTCGACTGTGGTGGACCGGGTCTTGAGATAAGCACGTGGTACTTGCTTCAAACTATATAGGGATTTTTGTAATAGACAAACCTTGTTCCCCGTTGAGAAACCATGAGGTTGTTCCATATAAACCTCCTCTTCAAGTTCCCCATTCAGAAAAGCTGTTTCCACGTCCATGTGACGCATCTTCATCCCCATCTGTGAAGTTAAAGCAAACAAAGTTCGTAGAGAAGAAATTCGCACTACTGGAGCAAAAGTCTCATAGTAATCCAAACCTTCTTGTTGAGTAAAACCTTTTGCTACCAGTCGAGCATTGTACTTCACAATAGCTTCACTTATCAGCATCTACAGCATTCATAGCCTCCGTGTAAGTGCTAGGTTCATCAGGTTCATCCTGTAATGCATTAACCTTATAGGATAAAAAATCAGGTGGCTTCCTATTTATTAAGGGATACCGCTTTATTTCCACATTATCCGGGTCATCTTGTGCATTAATATCTGCAGGTATAGATCCCAAAATGGATTCTGATGCCTCTACCTCATCTTCATGATTAATAGTTATGCTACATTCGTACATTTCTTGAATAGGAATACCACAGTCAAAATTATCAGAAAGTGGAAGAGCCAGGCCTGTAGAAACATCATTATTCTTAAATTTAGATATATCACTCTTAAAAAAACAATTTTCAAAAAATGTAACATCACGTGATTTTATAAGTTTTCTAGGACACAGAATATTTCTAAAACAATACACATTAGGATCTTCAGTATATCCTACAAAATATAGCTCTTCAGCCTTAACGTCTAATTTTTTCCTATTGTATGAAGGAATTTGGACCATAGCCTTGCAGCCAAACACTTTCAAGTGTTTCAAGTCTGGCTTTTTACCATACCATTTCTCATAAGGAGTTATATTACCTAGAGCACGGTGGGGACATCTATTTTTTAAATAAACAGCGGGTTCAAAAGCATCCTGCCAATAACCTTTGGATTTTAGACTACCTGCTAATAAGGATCTGGTCTTTTCAATAATCGATCTGTTAGTGCGCTCAGCAACGCCGTTGGACTTTTGACTATTAGGTGCAGTAATTTGATGCTCTATACCATGTGAAGATAAAAACTTTATAAAATACCTATATATTCCGTCCCATTATCAGTACGTAATGCCTTAATTTTCTTACCTGACTGATTTTCTACGAAAGATTTAAAATGTACAAACTTGGTTTTCACCTCTGTCTTAGATGAAATAAAATATACAAAAATTCGTCGAGTGAAGTCGTCTATAAATAAAAGCGCATATCTATTACCTTGTAAATAGACTTCTGACATAGGGCCACACAAATCAGAATGTATAAGCTGTAGCGGCTCTGTGGCTCTAGTGAAAGCAGTCTTTAAAATATTTTCTTGTCTGCTTTGCTTCGACACATGTTACGCAAGATTCCTTATCTACCTTACTAAAACTTATAATTGACTGATTTTTAAGTGATTTTATTGCATACCGACATAAATGTCCTAATCTTTCATGCCATAATCTATATTGAGATGTTCCTCCTTAAGTTAGAAGTGTTGCATCTGTTTGAGGAGTATTAACAGTACAATCTAAAGTGTACAGTCCACTAAAAGCAGATTCATGCAGTATTGGTACATCTGAAATATAAGAAGACATATCAAAAATTGTATTATAGATATTACAACCTCTTTTATCAAAAATTATAGAAAAACCATTATCAACTAATTTCTTGACTGAAATTAGATTGGTTTTCAAATTGGGAACATAAGCCACGTCTCCTATTTTATTTATAATCTTCTTTTGAGTAGAAATGGAAATATCACCATCACCGGTACAATCTAGTTCTTCACCTTTAGCAACCATAACTTTACCAGCAATGTTGGATTCAAGTGACAGCATCCAATCTGACCTACATGTCATAGGTATGTCTTGTAGCACCTGAATCAATTACCCACTTATTTATATGCGAAGCATAAGTTTGACTATAAGAGCTTGTTCACTGATCAATGTAGCATCTTTCGATTTTTTGCTTCCATCTTTCGACTTTTTACGTGGACAATCCGGGCGTTTATGACCTGGTTCTTGACAATTATAACAAATTACAGGTTTTTTATTGTTAGATTTATTAGAAAAATGTATCTTTAAAGCTGTCTCAGCTTCTCTTTGTCCCATTAATTCGTTTAACAGTTTTGTTTTCACAAGATTACTAGTAATTGGAATATTGCTATTCTCCAATCCCATAATCATTGGTTCATATTTTTCAGTTAAACCTCCAAGCAGAATTTCTGTCACTGAAGCATCGTCAATCTTCTTCCCAATGTCATCAAGATCTTGTACAATACTCAGTACAGCATTTATGTATGACTCCATATTTTCAAAGTCCCCTAAATTCAATCTGTACAATCTACGTTCTAAGTTTAATCGTCTGCCCATTCCTCTATCTTCATATGCGATTTTTAAAGCATTCCAAGCATCTTTCGCTGAAGTACAACTACGTACATGAGTTATCGCAGGGCCATCTAATGTTAAACACATTTTTGACAAAGCTTTTCGATCATTGCGCATTTTTATTTCTGTAGAAGTATTATCTCCTTCAGGGTATCCCTCAATAGTCTCCCAGAGATCTTCATCTTAAATTTCCGGGATACATATTCATCTTTACCAAGAAAATATATAGCTGGTAAATTTATACCCGAATTATTAGAGTAACGACTCGCATTGTTGGTAGCACTATCACCACTTGCCATTATCCAGCGTTCATGCTGATAACGTGTTGTAAATTATATAATAAATATTAAGAGTATTTACTAATTTTATGTTAGATATTTGCATTTTATTAATATTCTATGACGGGTAACCCTGGTAATGATTAGATATACTTTGGCATTCCTGTCATGTTTATGATTTAATATTCATTAATAAAGTGTAAAATTGTTTGGTATTTCTTGAACCCAAGAGTATTAAATAGATATATAACAGTGGCGACGAGGTTGTGAGATTAAGAAAAATCTCGAAATGCCAGACGAAAACGTACAAGGACTGGATGCTCTAATAAAGGCTTTGGAAAATTTAAATAAACCAGGACCAAGTACACCGAATTTACATTTTGATGTGTACAATGAGAATGAAGAAAATTTTCCTAGCTATATTGAAAGGTTAGAAAATTATTTAGAATTGCGAGAAATTACAGATCCCAATAAAAAAGTTCAAGTTCTTATAAACTGCATTGGACCAAAATACTATCAACTCTTACAAAGTTTAACTGCACCAGATATACCAAATAAAAAGTCTTATATGGTACTTATTCAGTTATTAAAAGATCATCTTAGTCCAGTACCCAACGAAATATCAGAACAGCATAAGTTTTTACAAAGGATGCAAAATGAAGGGGAATCAATTTCAAATTATGTGGCTGAACTAAAAAAACTAAGCATTTACTGTAATTTTAAATGTTCAGCTTGTCACACTTCAACATTAAATACACATTTACGATCACAATTTATAAGGGGAATTCGTGATGCTGAAATTCGTGAACGACTACTTCGAGAAGATAAAATAGATTTCACTAAAACGGTACAAATTGCAAATTCTATAGAAGCAGCGAAGTTTCAGAGTAATACAATACAGCAAAATAATGTGCATCAAGTTTCATCAGGCAAAAATTTTAAAAGAGTTAATACAAATGGAAATTCGTCAAATTCAAACAAAAGGACAATTTACTGTTTTCGCTGCGGCGAACCGAACCACCGTGCATCCGAGTGTGCTGCTAAAGATTTAAAATGCAAATTTTGTAAAATACGTGGCCATCTGGAGAAAGCATGCCTTAAAAAGAAAAATAGTTCCGGAAACCGATCTGCTCATACAGTAAATGTTAATACAGATTCTGTAGATTCATTATATGACATCAATACTATTGAAATTTGTAAAACTGCTTCAAAAATAAATTCGGATGAGGAATACCAAATATCAACTACGATCGAGATAAAAAATTTGGATTTATATACAAAATCATCTTGTGGAAATCAAGCGGGAAAATATTTTATTGCCGTGCAGATAAATAAGAAACCAATTGAAATGGAATTTGATTCAGGAGCAGCTATAAGTGCAATGAGTTCAAAATTGTTTAAGAAAATGTGGCCTACTGCAGAAATTTGTCCTACAAATGTTTTATTGAAAACTTACAACCAACAAACGTTTCCAATAGAAGGTATAAGTAAAGTATTTGTCCAATACAAAGATAGAGAAATTAAAGGTGATTTATACATAGTTAATCAAGACGTTGACTCTATATTAGGGAGAGAATGGATAAACGCTTTACGTTTAATGAGAATAAATAAGAACTCCATTCCAGTCCAAATCATAGATTGCCATGATGCTTCACAAAAAAAAAAAAAATTTAGGAATCAAATCTACGCTGACTATCAAGACGACTTTGAAGAGAAAATTGGTGAAATTCCTGAGATACAAGGTATACTCAAATTACGTGAGAATGTTACACCAGTGTACGTAAAATATCGAGATCCTCCTTATGCGATTAAAATATTAATTGAAGAGGAAATTGATCGCCTTGTACGCGACGGGTCATATGAAAAAGTAATGCACTCAGATTGGGGAACACCCGTCGTTCCAGTTCTAAAATCTAATAATACTGTTAGGCTATGTGGCGATTATAAAACTACGCTCAATAAGTTTCTTGTGAATGACAAATATCCGATTCCTAAAATTGACGACCTGTATCAGAAATTAAAATATGGCCAGTATTATTGTACTTTTGATATATTTAAAGCCTACCTACATATGAAAATGTCAGACGAAAGTGCTCTGTTACAAACCGTAAGTACGCATAAGGGTTTATATAAGGTAAATAAACTTATGTTTGGAATCAAAACAGCACCAAATATTTGGCAGAGATTTATGGACGAGAATATCACCAATGATTTGGAAGGCACTGCCTGCTTTTTTGATGATATTATAGTGATGGGTCGTACACTAGATGAAACTTATCACCGAATTAGACTTCTCATGGATAAATTAAGAAAATTTAATTTGCACCTAAATAAATCCAAATGTAAATTATTTGAAAAGAGCGTCACGTATCTTGGACATACAATTAGTAAAGAAGGTCTACAGAAAACTCCAGAAAAGGTAACAGCAATAGCATCAATTGAAAGGCCATCAGATGTTACACAACTACGACAGTTTATAGGTATGGTAAACTATTACAATAAATTTATTCCGGATATATCTACTAAGCTACATCCGTTATACCAACTGTTACAAAAGATAAAAAATTTATATGGAATTCTGATTGCAATGCTGCTTTTAAAAATCAAGGAGGACATTATGAGCGATAGAGTTTTGATACCATTCGATGAAAACTTACCGTTGATAATTGCTACGGACGCATCGCCGTATGGATTATCCGCGATATTGTCCCATAAAACAGCGGAAGGTGAAAGACCTATCGCTTTTGCATCTCGGAGTTTAACCAAAAGTGAATGTAATTATAGCCAGATAGACAAAGAAGCTACAGCGATATTTTGGGGATTACATAAATTTTTTAATTATTGTTATGGAAGAAAGTTCACATTGGTAACTGATAATTTACCTCTTACATCAATTTTTCATCCTGAGAAAAGTTTACCAACACTGACAGCACAACGATTATTACGATACGCTCTATTTTTATCTGGATTTGATTATACAATCCAGTATAAAAATTCCAAAGAAAATGTTAACGTTGATTATCTTTCAAGACATCCACTACAAGTAGATGTCGATCATGAAGAATTTCAAGTT
This sequence comes from Ophraella communa, assembly GCA_035357415.1. Classification (NCBI taxonomy): domain Eukaryota; kingdom Metazoa; phylum Arthropoda; class Insecta; order Coleoptera; family Chrysomelidae; genus Ophraella; species Ophraella communa. The sequence goes on along the minus strand of CM068985.1, from coordinate 15,075,084 downwards.
AACCAGCTTATTGAAGAAGTTTTACCTGTAACATCAGAGATGATAGCAAGAGAAACAAGACAAGATCCAAAATTAATTCAAGTTTATAACGCATTACAAACTGGAAGTAGCCTATGTCAAACTGAATATAAAGGTATGGAAGATCAACTAATGATACATGATGGATGTATTTACAGAGGTATACGCGTTTTGGTTCCCTATAAATTTCAAAATCAAATACTTACCGAATTACATATGGGTCATATTGGAATCGTAAAAATGAAAGCTCTTGCCAGAAGCTATGTATATTGGAAAGGTATCGACAATGACATTGAAAATATTACAAAGGGTTGTCGAGGTTGTGCTAAAGTACTAAAAGAACCATCTAGAGTACCAATTCACACATGGGAATCTCCATTATATCCTTGGCATCGTCTACACATTGACTATGCCGGTCCATTCATGGAAAATTATTTTTTGATTGTGGTAGATGCAAGAACAAAATGGCTGGAGGTGGTTATAATGAAGAAGATTACCAGTTATCATACAATACGTGCTCTACGAGAGATTTTTGCTAGATTTGGATTACCTAATACGATCGTAAGCGACAACGGATCTAATTTTACATCACACGAATTTCAATCGTTCTTAAGATCAAACAATATTTATCACAAACGAACTGCACCAGCACATCCATCGACAAATGGCCAAGCTGAAAGATATGTGCAGACGGTTAAAGATGGATTAAGATCAGCCATGGATGATAAGGGTGATTTACATCTGAAATTGCAACGACTATTAATGCAGTATAGAAAAGTTGTCAACACTGCGACAGGTAAAAGTCCAGCTGAAATGGTACTCAACTTTAATCTAAAAACTAGAATAGATTTAGTTAAAGTGTCTGATCAGCCAAGTAAGAATAACGATGATAATGAAGACAAACCTATTAGAGAATTTCAAGAGGGAGAGAAGGTTCAAATAAGGCTCTATCAAAATCACGATTGTAAATGGATATTTGGAATAGTAAAAAAACAGGATGGGAAGTTACACTATATAGTAGATGTTGGCGGCACAGATTATAGAAGGCATGTTGATCAAATGAGATCTACAAATGTTGATATCAATCGTTACATTCCAAACCCTCGAAACTATATATCAGAGATGACACCAGTTGACGATCCGAAAATATCCACTTCAACATCAATTATGGATATACCTGATGATTCTGCATTGGAATCAGACGTTCCGGAGAGACCTGGTACGCTTATGGAATCAGCTGCATCCACGTATAAAACAGCGGACCATGCAATACAAACACCTGTAGCGGATCAAGCAATCCAGGTACCTAGGAGATCGTCCAGGAAGCGGAAACCAGTAGTTAGATTAAATCTATGACTTTTCATTTTTAGTGGGGAAGACTGTTAGATATTTGCATTTTATTAATATTCTATGACGGGTAACCCTGGTAATGATTAGATATACTTTGGCATTCCTGTCATGTTTATGATTTAATATTCATTAATAAAGTGTAGAATTGTTTGGTATTTCTTGAACCCAAGAGTATTAAATAGATATATAACATTTTATTTATATTGAATAATATACATTGACTTTACACAGTGACATTGACAGTTTGTCTCTAGATACTATCAACAACAGGTACTATTCAATATTTTAATTTCCCTCTCGTTTTTTTAGCGTGACAAGCTGCGATCGTGCAGTCTAATGTCCGTCGTTCTATGCTCAAAAAGGTGTGCTATGACCTTGTGCCAATGTTTTGTACTATCTCTCGTTGTGTAGTAAGAAGCCATTCTTTTTTAATATTACAAACTGTAAAATTTCGTGTGTTTTATCACAACTATTTACTAGGACTTTTAGCAGAGAATACCGTTGGTATGAATTCTCTGGTATAACTTATTATAGACTGTTGCATTCGAGAGTTACTTGTGCCCGTTTGTGCTGTATTTTTCGTATTCAAGACAAGTATGTTATATATTTGAATAGCTAACACTTAGTTACGAAGAATAATAAAAACCTCTTGTTTTAACTCAATTTCCAAGTTTAATTGAAGAAATTAGGTTTAAAATTACAATTACAGTTGTTTCGCTAAATAACTAGCATCGTCAGATTGACATATTGAAGTTACATTTTGTTTGTTTGTAGCTAGGTACCTGATGTTGTAGGTAGGTAAGGCTAGACCAAGTATGGAAATGATAAGACATGACAATATTAAAGCCTAGATGTTATTAGCCCTAAGGGATTATCCTGGATGTATTTCCCTCTAAGATCAGTATAACTGTGCAACTGGATCAAGCGAGCGCCAGCAGTCCAGTTTAAAAAAAGTTTAAATATTTGTATATTATAAGTATATCGTAAAAATTTCAAACATAATTATATTCTGAATATCCCAAATACGTCCCAATATTCTGGACCTATAAGGGACGTCCATAAAACGCCGGTCGTCTGGATATGGACGTGTTTAAGATAAGCAAATGTTATGTATTATTCTGTTATTTTTCCATTTATTTAGTTATAACTTTAATAATTATCGAGTAATCTAAACGACGTCAACAAACGAATTGTAGGCAATTAAAATTACGAATAAAATGACCCGTCGCTCAACCTGATTGAATAATTACAGCCGAAGAAAACTGGGAAAAAGCGAAAAAATTTACGATTATTTCATAATTTCCCTTAATTTTTATTATTTATGCCTGCGGTTTGGGGAAGTAGCATTTTCCTTGATCTTTTAGTGTGACAAAGATGGACAATGTAAATTATTTTTCACGTAATTGCCATTTCAATAAGTTACTATGATTTTTTGCAAAAAGCCCGAATACCACATAGATGACCCGATTTTCATTTTTAAAACGAATTTCAAAAATATAAGATGAGCACTATAGAATGTATATCTTGAATTTCCGTTAAAACATTGCGAAAGGCCTTAAAAAGTTGTACGGACATGAGTATAATATGAACTGAAGTTGTATACTACCTTAATTTAATAACTTTCATTATATGTTTGTGTATTTTTAAGAAAATTTTAACTTATAAATAATTTTTATTATGTAATGTATCAATATTATATTTTGTAGATAAACATGTTATTTAAACCTACCAAAAATTTCGAGAAATTAATTATATAATGAGAAAAAAGAAGACAGATTATACTAATGAGCTCTAGAAAAATCCACAAGTAGACGAAGTGCGTATGTCTAGTAGTGTATAAGAAAGAGAGATGCACATAGTGTGCTAGCATATGATTAACTCTTAAAACCTTCAAGAAATTTCTGGAAGGTTAGAAGTGTATAAAAGGACTTGAGCAGAGGTCGTTAAGGAGATATCATTGGAAGTTAGCCAGAGAAGATCGGTCAGTGTGAACAGTCAGTTTAAACGTTTAAATAGAGTGAACAAACAGTTTTTAAAAGTAGTGAAATAAAGTGCTAAACAGTGACATTAAGAACAACTTTAAAATTATTACCAAAATAATCAAAAGTGTATTTAAAAACATTTTCGGTGTATAAAAAAAGAAGAAATTAAGTGTACTTACTATTTATAATACAATTAAAAGTACTATATTCCAACAAACACTGAACTATATCCATAAATCGGTTTGGAGGAACATTATATTACACAAGAAACCAAACGTTTAACAACCACAATATTTTGCCAAAGTCGGAGATTCCACGTATACCTTCGTTGGTTTTCGTTTTTTATAGAGCGACTACGGTTTTTTTTCCACCAATCAGACAGCAGGACTCTACGTATTAAGGTCAGATAACATTGTAAACATTTTGAATTTTTGTAGTAGTTAATTAATTATTATTCAATATATTTTGAATATAGTTTTAATTTAACTCTTTTATAATAAATTTGTACTTAATTATAATTAAGCAAATTTTATTCACATACCTACTTAATTGTCCAACTAGAAGCTTGCAGAACATAACCACCCTGAGAAAAATACTATTTTGCTGCTACATTATATTTAAATATCAAATATTAATCAATAAAATACAAATCAATTAATCAATAAATCATAATTCAAATCATAATATTCATTACAATATATACGTACCTCCCCTACTCGATCGACCATGTCCACCAGTTTGGCATATTCCATCGTGAATTAAATGGTGATGAACAATCTCGAATATTATATCTCTATTGTTAATCGCCCATATTAATACACTTGTTGGTTAAATAACTATAAAATTATATTTATGTAATTCATTTCAGGTAACGTTCCAGTTAATTCCAATTATGAATTTGATAAAAGAAGTGACACAGACGAATCATTCTCAGACGACACGGATGAGAAGGAAGCCAGCGAAAATTCCTATTACCCCTCGTATTCTTTATTCCAAAATCAACCTTTAGGTCATTCTAGACCCTTCTACTATAATCAACAGCAGGATACAGCTTACAGTCAGAGAACACCATATCAAAATCATTTCGACAATGCAGGAAGGTAATATAATACAAGATCTTTATTGATCATTAATTTATTTTTCTCCGATTGGCAGCAAATATTAATTTTACTGACACTACGTTCGGCTATGAATTCAGCCTCGGCAGTCAATCCACTACTTTGCTCCTTAGTTGAACAATTAACTATTATCAATAAGAAAAAAACCTTTAAGTAATGTAGTAATTCTTGGTAGTTGCTCCAGTTTTTACTAGCTAATGCTTTCACTATATAGACAGAGGGTTGTTTAAAAATTTAATGTACTAACCCTTACTCTGTGGAAGTCCATCTTACCAAAATAATAAACAACTATTCGTTTGAACTTAAGTTCCACGTTTAATTAAAAATATTAGCTTTCAAATTACAATTACAGCTGTTTCGCGAAAGCGAGCATCGTCATATTGACATATTTAAGTTACATTTTGTGTTTTACGGTAACTACCTAATGTTGATTAAGTAGTATTAAAACTGGAGCAAATATGGAGGTAATAAGACAAAACAATATTAAATCCTAGATGTTATTAACCCTAAGGGATTATCCTGGATGTGTTTTTCTCTAAGATCAGTATAACTGTGCAATTATATATAAAATGAAGACTCAATCAAAGTAAACAATTTAATAGTGGAGAACTTCCAAGATTTATTTGTTCATTAACAACTTTAAATTGTTGATCCGCTAGATGTCTTTTTATTTCAAGTTCTTCAAGGAAATCTAAATTTATTGATCCTTATTCTCTCGAGCTCTCGGCAGTTACACAAGATATGCTCCACCGTTTCATCCTCAGCCTGAAAAAATCTGCAGTCCGCACTCTCTGCCAGTCCAATTCATAGGTCCTGTCTACTCATATTAAGCAGCTATTGAGACCTCTTTTTAGAAAGATCTACAAATGCCTTTAAGTATCTTAAACCCTCTAGCTCGAACCAGTAAGAACGTTTTCTCCGATCTACCCAGTGTCGTGTCCAGGTTCCCCTAGACGTGTTAGATCTTGAAGGCACTTCCAAGCTAACTGGGAGTCGATCTAATTTGATTTTTATAGGTTTGTTCCTGCAGTCACACTTAAGCTACTCTTTTAGGCTCATCTCCAATGCGAAAACCTCCGCTTGAAAAAGTATGGATAGGTTACCTAAGTTCTGGCTCAGGTCTACCTTTGGTTTCCCTCCATGTACCCCAGCTCCAATACCTCTCTCGGTCTTAGAGCCATCCGTGTACCAATACTGGTCAGCCATTATAAGATTCGATCCATATGTCCCTTATTGGGAATAGAACGGCAAATAGTTTGTGGTAGTTGTATTTAGGTTGCATTACATCTGGTACCATCCAGTATCGGATTATTGTTTGTTATCTCTCCGGCCCTGTCTCTGCCCAAGCATCCTGACATTTCACTAGTCTTCTGTATGCACCAGCCATCGCCTCCCTTTCCATCCAGATATGGAGTGGAGGAAGATCAATCAAAATTTCGATGGCAGCGGTGGGAGTGGTAGACACACCTCCCGTTATGATTAAGCATGCTTGCTGCTGAAGCTTATTCAGCTTCTCCACGGTGGTCTTTTGCTGACATTTAGCCCACCAGACCGGAGCACCATACGTAATCATAGGCCTTATTACTACCGCATACTCTACGGCATATCCAAAGGGATAGCTTTGATTTACTGCAAATGTTCTCTAAATGAGCGTTCCATGAAAGTCTTTTATCCAGCGTAATGTCTAGATATTTGACTTCATTCGCTTCCTTAATAGATTCTCCATAGAGGGTAGGCATTTGGAGTTTATCCAGTTTTCGCCTCCTGGTGACACTAATATTTGTTGCATTACTAGGGTTGACCGAAAGTTGTTCCTTGTCACACCACCTAGTAACAATGTTAAGTGCTCGTTAAGTAACTTTAGAGATGACCTCTTCATACTTTCCTCTTACCAATATCACTAGATCGTCTGCGTACCTCTATCCCCTGGTTGTCGAGGTCCGAGATCAGATCGTCTATCAGTAGCGACCACAGGTGAAGGAAAAGTACTCCTCCCAGCCCCTAGCAGCCTTTGCTCTCATCTCCTCGCCTTCCAGTGATATTAGGATCAGCCTGCTTTCTAGCATAGCTCTGATCCAGTTACATATTGTAAAGGATATCCCTCTAGATGCAGCTGCATTATAGAGAGAATTAGGTAATGCATTATTAAATGCTCCTTCTATATTAAGGAAGGTAGCCAGAGCAATCTCTCCTTTAATCACGAAGTGATTAATATTATGGACTAATTCGTCCAGCGCCGTTTCTGTTGATTTTCCTTCCTGATATGCATGCTGGTGGGTACTGAGAGGATGTGAAAAAGTCCATCCTCCCCTGGAGATTTGTATGGATCGAAGTGGTTTATAGCCCACTTTACATTCTCCGGTTTGATAGTTTTCGCAGATATTTTACATCTTTCCTTCTTAGGTCGAGGCAACCGTCCTAGGTCTAAAGTTCGCCTCTGCGTCTCAATAATTGTGGAACCTAGGAAATGGTTTTGTAACAAGAGCACTAGTGTCTCCCTCTTGGATTTGGTATAGGTTCCATCCTGCCTTTCGAGAAGACTCGGCAACTGGTTCGGATCCTTGAAGAGAATCTTGTGAATTCTTGCACTGGCAGGTATGTCAGATATACTCTGGCAGAACTTTCTCCAAGATTCCCGTTTGGCTCTTCTCATCTCTTTGTGATATTCTGTAAGAGCGCTTCTATATTTTTCCCAGTTCCTCAATTCTTTGGCTTTATTGCACAGCATCCTTACATTTTTTCTTAATATGTCCACTTTTCTGTTCCACGAAGGCGTTAGTTTATTATTCGTCTTGGTTTGAACGGGACAGTTTTCCTGGTATGCTTCTAGAATTGCACTACTGATACGATCAGTTGCCTCTTCCAAATGAGCATTGATTTTAGCGTGGGCATATGCCCTGTTTTCTCCTCCAGACTGGTGCGATAACCGTCCCAGTCTGTACATTTTTGGTCCCTATAATTAGTTGTGGGTATTTTACCTGTTTTTAAGGTAAAGTCACTGTGTCTGTGATCCGAGCATGATGGCTCGTTAGATACGTGCCAGTTAACAATTTTTTTACTGATTGTCTTGACATTTCTTGGTAACAAAGGTTGGTTCATTTCCTCTATTGTTTACTACAATTCCTTTACCAAGTATATAATTAAAAAGGTACTCACCTCGTTCTCCGTCGTTTTGCTCCCCACGCCGCATGGTGTGAGTTCGCATCGCATCCTACGATTACTTGAAGTCCTTTCCTCCTGCAATGTTCGATTAAGTTCCGTACCATTATAGGTAGAGGATTTGCTGTCCCTCGTGTTCGCTTGGGAAATATCCGGAGCATACGACTATGCGGACAACACGTCTTCTGTACAGAAACCTGTAAGCAAACAACAGTTAATATCTTTCCTAAGTACAATGCAGTCTCTGGGTTTTCCCCTACTCCTGTAATACAGTACCTTAGTTAAGATGGATTCTAGGCCCCAATGTGACCTGCCCCGTTAATCCAAGGTTCCTGGATTAGGGCTTTATCTATGGCCTCATTAGTAAACCTCCTGCCGATGGTATATAAGGCAGCCTTGGCATATTGGAGGTTTGCTTGGCTAAATTTAATACCCGCCATTTCTACCGTTGTTTGGGTGGACTCTTCCTTCCAGAGTCCTTGGAAGGCAAGGCTTTCTCAACCTTACCTTTGCCTTTTTTGCTGGTAGAGGGGAATTTATTTCACCTTGGAAGTCCCAGGCTTGCCCTTCCTTTCTCCAGGACGTTGCTGATTTCGTGAGGAAAAAGATGTTACCTCCTTTCTCACTCCAGCTCCGCCCATGGTTCCAGAAGTGCATGGCCGATAATCCTTCCTGGTTTCTTTTTATGTTCTCCGTGTCCCTGTGGGGGTGGTTCCCCCTTCTTAGGGACTTTTGACCTGATAGTTATCTGATAAATTCGGAAGAAAGGCTTGCAGCTGAGTTGCTCCAGTGCCTTCATAAATGAATCATCCTCGGAGAAGGTCAATGTGTGTCCAGGACAGGCCTTTTCCCAGTGAAGTACTTTCCATTCTTGTGTTTTCAGGCCCCGATTTATCTTCCTCAGTCTGTTGAAGACAGCTTCAGCTTCTAAGGGGGTTTCTTTGTCTTCGTCAGGCATGTATGCCACAGATACCTAAGTTTTAGAAATATTTTTCCCCTCCATTGCATTTAGCGTTGCTCCTTCCCATGGTTTGAGTCGATTAACCACCCCAATTAGCCATTCAAAGCTCGTTTTGTCGGTATATGTTACTTGAAGCCATCCTGGACGATGTTAGCAGCCAAATAATTTTACTTCAGGTCCGTCTTCAGGTAAATCCTCGACGGCCCGTAGGATGGCTTTCTGCAGCCTTCCTAAATTTTCTGCCTCAATGGGCGCAGTCGGGTGGTCAGAGTGGATTATTCCCACTCTGTGACCACTAACTATAGCTCCGTAAGACGTCGCGTCGTTCCTGAGCTTTTTCGGAATAGCACCCTCAGAGTCGCTTTCATCTGAGCGAAGTCGTTTTCCGACGGTTTCCGAGGTTGTATCCCCTTCCAAATACTTCTTAGATTCCCTCCTTTAAAAGGACCTTCTTGAGGGCTTCGTCGTAGGGCGTTTCTAGCTTCATAAACCGTTGCAGCTGCTTACGCCCCGCCCACTTAGCCTCTTTCTTTTTCCCTTTGGCTTTTCCATCGGAGAGCTCAGGAGTTTATCCTCCACCTCCTGAGACATTTCTCTTTTAGGAGTTCGTTCTACTGTTTCCTGAACCATCATGGTTCAATGAGGGAATCAGCACCCTCATTCTCTTCATTTTTTTTGGTGCATATAGATCTCATAAGCAGCTAGGAAAGAGGAGTCCACTCGGTCAGAGCCCCGCATGACCGAGCAAGTCTGTTTACATCCAGAGGTCACCTATTATCTGGATGCAACCGTTCAAGACTGAATTTACCCATAAGCACGGTACGGATAACACAGATTGGGGATTTTTATCGCGGTTTACTCCTTGTGCATCTCCTTTAGTCTGATTTCTCCTCTTTGACCTGTTCGGCATGGGAGACCCTACTAGTAGTAAGCTACTGCATAGCCCAAAGATTCCTTGAAGTTATTACAGCTCCTGCTACGTCAAGCTGGAGATGCATGGAGGGGGAAGCTTGTATTTCAAGCTAAGCATTTTGTTTTTGAGCCAAGCTATTCTCTTGGTGGAACACTGACTGCAGTTGTGGTAGAATCTTGCATTAAGTTTTTTTCTTACTTTCTAGGAAAAATAAATTTTATTACTTCTTTGGTTTGGATTAAAATATTTCTTGCTATAAAGTCTAATGTTCTATATTTTTAAAGTCAACAATTTGTATAAACCTTGAGTTACTAAACTAATATGACCATATATGTGCTCGTTTTAATTTATACATATATTGTTGCAGATTTAGTGGATACAAAGATGGTTTCACTTATAACAATAATAACGAAGCGGCTCCTAAAACCGACCATGAAAGTATCTTGGGATCAGGCAACTTTGGAGTAATAACTGGCGGAACTTTTTACCACGAAAACGATGGAAATTCAAAATACGGAGAGTACGACTCATTTTTGCATAACGGTCACGGCAAGCCTTCATTTTACTTCGGCGCCCATTCAAAATCTAAACCATACCAACATGAACAATTCGAAAACTTTAAAGACTTCGCTGATATCAATACCCAAACTGATAGAGAATATTCGCAATACGTTGTTGTCTATGCTCCGAGCAAAAATGATACAAATAGTAGAGATATTAAAGAAGTTACTAAAACTGTCCCGAAAAACATAATCGAAAGTTTAACGCTTATAGATCTGGAACACCCCACTACCGCTACAGTTACTGAGAAAAAATTGTCCGCTTCAAAAAGAAAGTTGGCTCTGCTACAACCCGAAAAGAAACACCTTCGAAGAACGAAAACAAAAACTAGAGAATTGGAAGAGCCTCTATTAGCTTTAAGTTAGCTTAAAATTACCTATTTTAGGTAAACCTCAAACTTTATGTTCTGAAATTCAGAGTTTGTATATAAATAATTCCTTGATGAATCGAAGTCAGATAAGTACGATTGTGATTTTGATTTAATTTTAGGATAAACTTTACCTCTTAATAGTTGTTGCTGTTGAAAAGTGATCAAGGCTGATGTTAGTATTAGATTAAAAAAATCAGCTTTATGAGCAATACATCGAATTCATTCTGACAATGTACTTCTAATTTTTTCTGGTCTTGTCAAATCGACTTTTTCGTCCGTTAAACCAACATACATAATTTAATTACATTTAATCTTTGAACGCCAAATTAAATCTATTAATTGCGCAACTGATATTTTAAGTAACGAAGATCGCTACACACCTAACCAAATGCGAAAATTGATTTCTCTATTTAAAAAAATGTGACAACTTTTCATAAAATTTCAAATAGGCACTAAAAATTGTGTAACGATAACAATAAAGGATATAAATTTACATAAAACCTCTTACTTGTAAGGTACTAGCGATTCATGATACAATTATTGCGAGAACTGTGTCGTAATGTAAATGTCTTTTTTTGTTTTACTGGTGCCCATTCAGCTGTTTACTCTGTTAGAAATAAATTACGTTGACCATCTTTAACTCGGGTGATAACATGTTTTTATACGAGGGGAGATTCGTGGGTACTTGAATATGTCAGTAGTTGTAATAAAGAGTTACTGTAATTATAAATTGTTTTATTTATATTGTATCCTGGAATATTCTGCAGTTAATTGTATTTTTTCTACGATCACTATCCAAAGTAGACTTTTGTACATTCAAAACTAACTACAAAGTTGATGTTTTACGCGATCTGTCATAATTTGACACTATTGCCGCTTTAACGCAGAAAGTTTACTTCGTCGCTTGCTTATTTTTATTTAAAACAAATAAAAGAATGACAGTCATGAATAGAGATCAGCGGTTTTTTAAAACATTGTTGACCTACCTGAATATTTTAGATCAATATCTGATATATTTTAAAACATTAAAACCCATTTTCTTTTTATAATCGATAAACATATTATACCATGTCACTGTTGGTAAAAATAACTTTAATAAATAAACAAACTCTAAAACATTATAATAGTCGCAAAACACAACAATCAATAAAAAAATAATAATGAATGTTGACAGAGAAACTTTTAGGTTTGCGCTTTGAAGTAGGAAACACAAAATACTTCCGTAAATATAAACTAATAGTTATTTTAAAAGTTTCTAGACTAACCTAATAGTTTAGATCAATATCTAATATTTTAAAAAATTAAATCTTATAGAAATAATGATCAATTAATATTACATCCTTTCTGGATATAAATATCAATTTAAATATAAATAGGCAACCCAACATACATCAACCCATAGAATTTACACTTAAACAAATACTGCAAAAAACTGTGTAAAGGGTTTTTGAATTCAGTTAGTGATTGTCTACTTATTTCATAACTGTATTTTTGGTTATAGAAGCTAAAAAATGGATAGTGATAGTGAATATTCCAATACACCTCCAGATATTGCTGAAGCTGTAAGAAATATAACTTTAAATTTGCTTCTAGAAAAAAAAACTAAAATTGAAAAAGAATACAAATGGTGTAAAATGAGAAATCTCAAAAAATATCCAGAAAATATTTTATTAACTTATTTTGGAGACAAAAAATATCTAAAATCATCCACTTTGTGGTCAAAATATTCTATGTTAAGACAAACATTAAAAATCAAAAATGATATTTATATTAGTAAATAAACAAAACTGATTGCTTTTTTAAAGAAACAGTCAGTGAAGTACAAGGCAAAAAAGTCTTTAACTTTGTCCAGGGAGAATATAGAGGAATTTATTCGAAGTGTGCCTGATGAAGAATATTTATTTAGAAAAGTAAGATTTTAATGTGATTTAAAATGTATCCAATTTAATCTAAATTTATTTATATAGGTTGTCTTGATTATGGGTATTGCTGGAGCATGCAGAAAAGATGAGTTAGTCAAAATGAAACTTGATGATATAGAGAACAAATAATCTCTCTTAATAGTTCGCATCCGGATTCGAAAACTAAACAAAGTCGCATGTTCACAATAATTAATGATACAACAGAAAATGCTATTGATTACGTTAGATACTGTAAAAAGTACATAGATTTAAGAAAGCATTGCCAAAATAATAATAATATGCCACTTACATTTTCGTTATACCAAAGGAAGGTGTACAAATCAACTTGTAGGAATGAATACAATTGGTAAAATCCCCAGTGAAATTGCCAAATATTTAAACTTGCCAGATCATGTCATATACCGGGAACTGTTTTCGACGTACTTCTGCTACATTTTTAGTACATGGTGGTGGTGATTTCATACAACTAAAAAATCATGGTGGTTGGAAAAGTAGTAATGTAGCGGAAGGTTATATTGATGATTTTATTAAAAATAAAATACAGACGTTTAAAAAAATATCCGGTCAGTCAACCGCCCAAGTCCAAGAAAATTTTGAAATTACGTAAAATCTTTATAACTCTACTAATAATTGTTCTGAAACATCAACTTCTGGAGTAAATATTAAAAATTGTCAAAATTGTACTTTCAATTTTAATATTGTTAATAATAAAAATACTTCCAATTAGTTCACTTTAATGTTAATGTAAACTGGTCCTAATAAAATATATATTATATTATATTTATTTATTTACGGGCGAACCCATTTCACAAAAAGTCATTACAGATAAAAAAAATATACAAAAACACTTAACATATGAGATTATATAAAATACAGAACATACAAAAAATACAATTCGCTATAAATAAAAATTTGTAAAAAAATACGCCTATAAAAGAATACGCAAACCAAAAGAAAGCAAATATCAATAATACAACTTGTTACCTAAGTATACTTGACACTAATCGTTTAAACCTGCAAAAACTCGTGGAAAAATCAAGTTCGGGATATTGATTAGCACTCCTTAGTGTTCGTGGTATAAATGAAAATTGTGCATAATTCGTCCTGCAAAACGGAATATGAAAGGAAGTAACCTGCCTAGTCTGGCGGCTAGGAACTTCTAAGTTAATTCTGGCTAACAAGTCAGGGCACTCGATTAAAAAATTAACTATTTTGAACAACATAATCAGGTCATGCTGATCACGCCGCTGTTTTAAAGTAGCAATATTTAAATTTTGCTGGATGGTTTCATAGTCCATGTATCGACCCATTTTGAATGCTATGTGCCTAAGGAATCTGTGCTGAACGCTTTCGATCTTGTTAATATAGAGTAAATAATATGGAGACCACACCGATGTGCAGTATTCCAAGTGGGGTCTGACTAACGAACAATAGAGCACTTTTAAAGGATGTATATTAGTAAAATCAACGGTAATGCGCTTAATATATCCAAGTAGACTCAGAGATTTATTAACAATGGTTTTAATATGTTCCTGAAAACTTAGTGTGGTATCCAAAAACACTCCTAAGTCCTTAACAATATCTCGAGATTCCAAAACCACATTGTTAATAGTATAGTTATACAATATTGGGGTGTTAGTTCGATGAAACCTCATAATATGACATTTTCCCGTATTCAGATCCATTCCATTACCCAAACACCAATTATGCAGTTTATTCAAATCTGATTGTAGATTTTCAGCATCCGTACTTGATTTTATCACTGATAAATACATAAATACTATATATTTTGATTATCGTGTGATCGTAGAAAAAATACAATGTGTAATTCGAGCGGAAAGATCTTTGTCGACAGTTACAACCGCTTATTTTTTAAATCGGAAGTATAGGTTTGTGATATATCGTTTGAAAGGTCTCTTCATTTCCTACCTAAATAAATGTAATTGTTTTTAAATGTATCTTATTACCTAAATCCGCGAGAGTACCTAAACTACTAGCAAAAACCATATCAGTATTCTTTTTTAATATGAATTTAAAAAGAAAACTTTAAAAAACATAGTTTGTTTAAAAAGTCTCAGCAAGTTGGTTTGTAATAATTATAACTGCAGGATATTGTCAATAATATAATTATAGTTTTAATTTCGTTGACTGCAGTTCATAAAAATGGTTAGATTAAAAGAATAATGCATAAAATAAAATATCTTCAAAAAATCAACAAAATAAGGATACCTACTTAAGTGGCATCTATGAGAGAATCGCTAAACAACGACTTAAAATATAAAGAGTTCTTTAAACTTCTTTGAAAACGTTTTCTTTGAAGGCCGAAGATGTAGCAAACATTGAATTATTACAATAATGAATCAGGATGATTATTGTTGTTTTTGTTTCGTATAAATTCCCGTGGTTAAAGTTTATTACTATATAGCGATATGTGTTAAAAAACTTGTGGACTAATAGCAACATAGTAAGAAAAATAATATTATTTTTACAATGTAGGTATTAACAATTATGATTAAATAAAAAAATAATACATGCAAACGAAATAATTGTTTGTTAAAAATTTTGCTAAAAATTTACTGCAGCATTTATTAATATCTTATACAATAACATTAAGTTTATAGGTACCCAAGGAATTTTATAATTTTCTAAATTATTGGGACTAGAAAAATTACACATAAGTACAACCATTGTATAAAGTACAACTACAGTTTGCTGTTTTGCTATGATTATTTCTGATAATATTGAAATCTACTACAGCATCCAATTATTTTCTATAATAAAAAAGGAATAGATTCCTGCTGTTATTTTGAAACAAGTAGTATCACTATAGTGCAGTAGATGTCGCGAGAATGCTTAATAAAGAAAACCTAAAATTATTGTGAAACTTATTTTATGTTTTAATGTGGATCAAACGTCAAATTATTCAGAATAGTTAGGAAAAATCATTGCAGGTGTCATTTTTATTACTTTATATTTGATAATATCTCCTCTTCTTCATAAGTGGTAACAAAATGTTCGTCAGAAACTAGTTTGAATGGAAATAATGTCCACAATTAACAGGATATTATTACATTAATGCTTTGATTACTGTAAGCTGATGATATTGTTATTCTTGAAGGTGCTTGAAAGTTATAACCGTTCAAATTGAATTGCATTTAACAATCTTAAATTAATACATTATTAGTTTTCTCATAGTAATTTAAGACTCGAGCAAAAGTGGTAGTTTTCGTTTTAACAATTGTTGATTGATTGAAAAATATTATTATTGCAATGTACAATTTTTATAACTACTTACAAATCTCAGTTACATTATATATGCAAGTAAGCTAAACAATATTCTATAAAATCTATACAGGCGCATAAACAGTATCCGCCAAAATAAACAGTACCGAAAATAAAAATAAAAATTAATTTTTAATTTCTGTAATGTAAGTGTTCCAAATGTTCACCATTTCGACGCAAACAAGCTTCATATCGATTTGGTAAGTCAATAAACATATTTACAAAAGGTGGTTGATGGAACTGCTGAAAAATATTTTGTATTCTTTCCCGTAGTTCGGCAATATTCGCCAGCGGATTTTCCAAATAAAATTTTTTTTCCTTTATTATGCCACAAATGTATGCGTCAGGTGGCGTCAGATCAGATGAATGAGAAGGATATTCGAAGTCTGTTCCCCGAGAAATTATTCTATATCGAAATGCTGACGGAGTAAGTCTAAGGTGCGCACAGCTGTACGGCTCGTTGCACCATCTTGTTGGAACCATTGTGTCCGAAACTGTAGATTTCATACACGGCAAAAGTTATTTAGATCTCTCACAAAAGGTATAATAATTTTCTCTCTATAACGTTCTTGGTTGACAGTAAGTGGATTCTGATTATCATCTCCACCGAAATAAGGACCAATTATTCAATTACCAGATACCGCGCACCAAACGGTAACTGGAAGACTGTGGAGTGGTTTCTCTACTGTGACATCAGGACGTTCAAATCCAAGGAATCTGGTTGTGTGTCGATTAATATAGCCGCTAAGATGAACTTGACTCTCGTCTGAAAACCACATGTTTTTAAAAAATTCGGGTTCTTCATAAATTAAACTCAACATGCGACCACAGTAAATTTCTCTTGCACGTTTGTCCGCAGCATTTAGTCGTTGTCCAACTTGAATACGGTATGGACAACCACCAATTGATTTGAACATGCGACGTAAAGACGTTTCACTAATGTTGAGTTTACATGCAGTTCTTACAAGACTTCTTTGAGGTCATTGCACAACTTGGTTAAAAACAAGTCCTTCATTTTTGTTAGTGCATACTGTTTTTCGACGACCTGAAGAACCTTTACGTTGACACAATACACTACCAATGCGATGAAATTTTTCAACAACAGCTAACATCACACTTTTACTAGGAGCTGCTTTATTAAATTTTTGTTGACATTTTATTGACACCTGTTCTAAGCTTGGACCATCATTACGACTTTTTCCGTATGAACGAAAATAATGCTCTACCAAAAACACTTTTTCTTCCGTTGTTAGGACCATTTTTAAATCAAATTTAACTGCAGCGTACTATTAATATATCAAATAATGACAATTAAGTCAAGTCAAATATGACAAATATTACATAAGGTTTGTTCCAACCAAGCAAAGAACCATTCTAGAACGGTAATATTACCACTCATGAGACCAAATTAGTGCACTGCGCAACTCAGTACACCACTGCGCACAAAAATTACTATTTTAGAACAGTTCTCTGCGTGGTTGGAACAGACCTATAAACAACTCCACAGCACTCTCTGTTTCGGTACTGTTTATTTCGGCGGATACAGTACTTACTCCAATTTTTTATTATAAATAGTGATACTCTTATGTTGATCTACCTGAGGTCTCTACTAAAGTAAGAAATGAAACCTGAAAGGGCAAATAGCAAATTCCAATTTTTTAGAAAGTTCCGGTTATTTGGCTTAAAGGAGCGACCATAAGCTACGTGGTCATATTTTAGTTTTCTGAGACCTCTTCATCCCTCCTTATAGCCTAACGTAGCTTTTCCCGTCACCCCTTCATCCCCCTCCTTGTTTAAACGTGTTTTTTTACAATATCTTTTGTTGTCTACTACACATTATAAAAAAATGAATAATATAGTAATAAGTTGTTAGACCAAAAGCAGTTTAAGTCCAAAATCAGGGATCTGTATACACATAGGGTTCAGGACTAAAATCTGAATTGAACGCAGGAAACCTTAACCGAGCAATTCATATATATGCCTATGTTAACTTATTCCTTTGGGATTCTTCGTTGGACAAAAACTGAATTGAAAGTTATTAACAGAACAACAAGGACTGTGATGACCAAGTACACATATCACCATAAAATATGGTTACTGCTTAGAACAACAATTCCGAGAAAGGAGGTAGGAAGAGCTCTATGGGACATAATACATTTACTCAACAAGCAGATAAATGAATTACGAGAATTCTTAATCACCACATCACTGTTATCGAATTTACACAAATTTGTTATGGGAGCAGATAAGATTTATTCCCCTCTAAATTTAGCAGATCCTACTGTGATTAAGAAATAATTACAGATGCAGAGAAACAAGAAAAAGAGGCACAAAAAGCTCTACATCTAAATCAACCATAAATTGATAAAATTGCATCAAATAGGTGGCTTGCTGACGGTACCTTGTTTCCAGAGACTAAAGGAATTATGACAGCTATTCTGGATCAGGTTATAAATGCTAACAACAAAAATTTGTTATCAGGGACCAAACCATTATATCAAACAAGTGTAAACGGTGCCAACAAACGTCGGAAATGATACAACATACAGGGTGTCCCAGACTAATTTATCCAGACTATATCTATTAAACAAATAAAGATTCTCGAATGAGACAAAAACTGATCTATTCCATTTCTAATACAGTTTAATATGGCGCGGAAAAAAGTATCCCCTAAATATTCATCCCTTAGTTACAACCCCTAACTTTAAATTTCTAAATAGCACCCTGTACATTTGTTTATAATTTTGGATTTGGTCTTTCATTGGGTATTCAACAAATTTTTCAAAAATAAAATAGGTTCGTAGTTAATCAAGAAAATATAAGTTTATTTTTTATTTCTGTTATATTAATCAAGTAGGCCTTAAAGCTCAAAGGAACAATAAAAATAAATGTAATTAAAATACCAATAACTAATTAATATTATTTACATTAGATATTCGAATTGTAGTCCACCTGCTGCAACACACATCTCGAATCTTGCAAGTAGATTTCTTTTGAATCATTGCAGGAGTAATTCGGCGAGATGCTTGTCTATAAAACCATTTCGATAACCACTGAATAGCAAACAACTCTCCAGAAACTATGTGGGCGGCACGCTCACCTGACTTGTCTTTGGAGGAGCAATGAAAGATATTGTTTATCAATCAAAACCGCAAAATGTAGAAGAATTAAAAGAAAACATAAGACAAGCATGTTGCCAAATTACTCCTGCAATGATTCAAGCCACACATACAAGAAATCTTCTGGCAAGATTCAAAATGTGTGTTGCAGCAGGTGGACTACAATTCGAACATCTAATGTAATAATTAATTAGTTAATTGTTATTTTTATGGTTTTTTTAAGCTTAAAGACTTTCTTGTTTAATTTAACAAAATAAAAAAATAAACTGTTATTTTCTTGATTACCTATGAACCCATTTTATTTTTGAAACATTTTTTGAATAGACGATGGAAGACCAAATCCAAAATTATAAAAAAATGTACAGGGTGCTATTAAGAAATTTAAAGTTAGTGGTTGTAACTAAGGGATGAATCTTTAGGGGATAATTTTTTTCTGCGCCATATTAAAGTGTATTGGAAATGGGATAGATCAGTTTGTGCCCCATTCGAGAATCTTTATTCGTTTAAGAGATATAGCCTGGATAAATTAGTCTGGGACACCCGGTATAACATCAGGATACTCAACGATTGCCAACTAGTATTATTTACGCAGACACAACCATCTGTCTATCTTTATCCATCAAAAACTGGACTGTTGAATACATATAAACCATATTACAAAATACAACCCACAGACAGTGCTGGAGAATGCTGATTTTAGACTCTACTACGATAGGTCTATTATCATCGATAGACAGGTAACGAATATACGACCCGACATCGTGGTGAAGGTAAATTAGTCCTGATAGTCGATGTTGCTATTCCAAAAAAACTATAATGAAAAAATAGCAAAGTACACCGATCTTGCTATAGAAGTGGGGAAGAGGTGGCATCAGAACTGTCAGAAAAAAGTATCTTAGTTATTTTAGAGTTACTTTGAAGTATGTAAGTTACTATATCTTACTTCCTTTATTTTTTGGGCAACAGTAACTGGTATCTTAGAAACTTTCTTAAAAGGAAATGTATCTTGTAACTTAAAAAAGTATATTAGATACCAAAAAGTATTTAAGAGGTGATGAATGTGAACATAAGTGAGTGGACAGTTAGGAGGCGACTTCACGTTGTTGGAATGCTACTGGACCGCCTCTTGCTCGTACACACCGGATTGCTAAGTTAAATTTTGCACGAGAACACTTGGACAATAGCGGATTGGAGTAGTGTACTGTTTTCTAAAGAATCGCGATTCTGTCTCACAGGCTCAGATAGAAGTGTAAGAGTGTAGCGACGATAAGTTGAAGGATCAGTTACGATATGGAGAGGCATATCTGTTGACTCTCACGGAGTTAGTCTTTATCAACAATGGGACGTTAACTGCGCATAGGTACCTGATAGAGGTTCTACAAGACCATGGTTTACCGTTCATGGTTATTCTTAGAGAGCTCCTCACTAATCGAACAGTTACTGCGTATGTTGACGAGGTTCAAATCGATTTGTTTGGCCAAATTTAAATCCAATAGAGCATGTATGGGATGAATTAAAGAGGCATTTGCGTAGACATGTGTCGGCCCCCAGAAATTCTTGAGATATACTAATATAGGAATGGTACAAACTTCATCAGAATGTAATCTTAAATCAGATCCAAAGAATGCCTTTTCGATTGCAGGCTTTTATTACTGTCAGAGGAGGGAACCATAGCTACCGAATTTCTTAAAATTCTTTGGTATTGACGAAAAGCATATCAAAGTAAAACATGCTATTACTTTCAATAAACTTTGAACTATAAACAAAATCTCTTTTTAATCTTTTTAATCAATCAATTTGTTAGTCGTGTTACAACCGACAATCTCCGAATAAAATAAAAATATAACTACAAATTACTGGATGAGCCTAATTTTATGCTCGGCAATACATAAAAATATGTTATTCAATATCCAAAAAAGTAACTTAAGATACGTATTCAAGTTCTTTTTTTATTAAGAGTAACTAGATACCCAAAGTAACTTCAGATACTTTTTCAAAAAGTAACTTATCTTGTATCTATATACTTTTTCGAAGTATCTTTGACAGCTCTGTGTGGCATGCAGAAAAAGTGGAGGTGGTACCGATCATCGTATCATCAACTGGATTTTGTTCATTGCCAATAGGAAGACTTCAAAATCGTTTATATACTATTATGGAAAAAAGTAGATAGGCGTAGCTCTGTTGCATAGATCTAAGCATCAAGCTTGAGAAAGTTGATACATTTTTTTTTGCTGAGAATGCAGAAAAAATAGAAAAAAACAATTTATTTAATTGTAATATTTTGAAATATTAATTATTAGAAATGTCAAAATCGAAATAAAACATAATATAATCATAGAAACATAACAGAGTGAAAACATTCCATGTTTAATTGATTGGCTTTGTTCAATCAGATGTTCACAAATACACTGATTTTATTGGATTTGTATTTATTATTTTATTTTAACCAAATCAACGGTAATTTTTTCAGTCTGCATTTAATTCTTAGGATAAGAGTAAAAAACTAACATTCTGCGAAGCTTTTGATCAGTTTAAAACAATATTACATAATTATTACGAATAACTGACGCAACAAGTTGCCGAGATGATAAATATTAAATCTAGAGCAAATAAATGTAGACGTATTATTTTTTCCTGCCGAAAACCTGGACTTTAGCTGTCATCATCGCGAAATCCTGTGTGGTGATCGGGAATTTTTCTCTTTTACTCCCTACTTTGTTGCCCCTTTCTTCTCTTCGGCATCGGCGAAAAGTGATCTAGTGCACTCTGGCTCTCATAACTTCATCCGACCCGATCATGGCTCTCTCGGGACTCTATGACAAATGTATCCTTCCGCCAACTTCAAATTAGTTCCGTAGTCCATGCGTAAGAAGTGACAGAAATAAAGCTAGGGCGATCCGAGTAAATATTTGGTTATCTTTTTTTTATTGTCCCAAAAAATTGAAACTTACACCTCTAGTTTATTGAGAAAAAGTAGTGAAGGATTTTCATTAAACTCTTTTATCGAACCACTTAACTATTTTTTATGCGAAGTGCTCTAATAAAAAAAAGTGCCGAAATAGCTATTTTTTAGTTAGAGCATACGAGATAAGGCAACAAGGTACCTACAGGGAATCTTCATAATGTAATTTTTGTCTATAAACAAACAATAATTTGTGTAAAAGAATCATTAGCCTTTAAACTATAAATACCGTTACTAATTTCGTGTCAATAATTTTTTTCTTTTACATATAACAAATTCTTGCTTCTTTATATCTTCTTAATGCTTCGTCGTTACTAAAGTACCTTTCTTCGTCCTTTTTTAATCAACAGATTGTCAAGTAAACCGGGTTACAGATTTTTTGCAAACTCTAAAACTCGCTTCACAATATTTCACCCTGGACTGTAATTTCCAATCTGTGTAGATGTTTACGAAACAAGAGACCTGTTAAAAATCCCAACATCTCTCGTAGGTGCCCAGTTGAAAAGCCTCTTACTTGACAGCTAGGAAAGCAGCTTTTACAATCAAAAAGTACTAGATTTAGTATTTAGTACAATTATTGTACATCATTGAACCTTTTCCGTTGCCATGGACAACTAATAGAACCTTAGAATATCTGTTGGCTTATGAAATTCGTTGCCTGTGATTGGTCAAAATACCGTTGGCTTATGAACCATAAGCCTACTACTATATAACTACTACTATTATTTAAAGAAAAACCGTAAATAAGAGACATATTATTCCATAGGTGTAGAAAAAATTTATTAATATCAGTAAAAAACAGCTATTTTTAACAGAAACTAAATTTTGTATTAAAAACCTGACAAAATATTTTTATTTTGACAAGAAGACTTGCTATTTTTTCAGTTGGCATAAAACCTTAATCGATATCGCGTTTACCATTTTTATATATTTATTTCGTTCTTTTCAATCAGAATAAGTATTTGAACATTATAAGATTTTATATAACAAGGACGATTACTTATAATGATTCCTTATTATATTTTTCAAATTTAAATTTCGTGCTTCTGTCACAGCTGTTAAATGTCGCGGGCATGGTGTATGAAGAAGAGAGAGAGAGGCAAAAGGCAACAGGTGAACAGGCCTAACCTTAAACCTCATTTTTAATTTTAAAGTCACAGATAAAGTATATATATAATACTGAAATATATAATGCTATTGGGCATTGTTTATTGATAATTTCGATTTATTGCTTTGAAAATAAGGCACAAAAATGTCTGAAAACTAGTTTTTAAACAAATAAGGAATAGTTATTTACGTTACAAGTCCGGGAAGTGACTTATTACGGTACGAGATAGATGTTTATGGACGAGGCGACGAAGGAGCCGAGTACCGTAATAATCACTTCACGGATGTGTATCGTACTATATTTTTTTTCATACTGCCTTTGGTTTTAAAACACAATAAATATGAAACTGAAATGACATATTTGATCATTTTATTAGGAAGTCATGTAGACTGCTGTGAAAAAATTATGTTACTTGATTTATTCTTAACATGGTTGATTTGCTTTATAAATAAAAAATAAACAGCGGTTACCAAGTAACAATGTAAATAAAGGCAGACATATTGAATTTTTCTGCACACACGAAAACTGCGGAAGCGATAGGGCAAATCAGTTAAGTCTGCGAAAAGATATGATATGAAAAAGAATATGCGCTTTTTTTTTTTTTTTTGTAGTATAACAACGAAATTTTTGTAATAGTACCTAGTACAGTTTAGGTAATTTGTAGTACAAATTTCTTATTTTAATGTATCTTTTATAAAAAAAAATTGTTTTGATTATAAAAGAATTAAAAGAGAAATTGAAGAATGTGTAGTATTGTCTGATCTCGATATGAATGGCATTTTACATCACTAGTTATTATATTTTTTATAGTTGTGGCAAGAAAAAAATCTTTATTCAAAAAATATATTCCAGAAAGAGGTTGAAGGGGTAATTAAAGGATGGATTCCGTCTGCAGGAGGAATGGGTGGAAGGGATAAACGAAGAAAATATTTAAGTACACAAAAATGTTATTTGTATTTTTTGGTTTTTTTATGATTTAGATCATTTTCTTCTTTTTTTCCAAAATTTGGAGGAGTATCCAAATTTTACATAAAAAATATGAGAAGTAATTTAAAAAAAAGGGATGCTGCTAGGGGTGAGGGGGTGGTTTTTCCAGTAAGTTTAAATAAGCTATAATGCTTGCCCCTTCCAACATAAATTGACGTGTTTTTGGATTTTTCCTAAACACCAGTATTACAAAAGTTATTAAAGCTGGATACTTTTATCTGAAAAGCACTGTATGTAGTTTTAAGTTAAATTTAGGAAATAACATTATATGTGTTACTTTTCTGTTATTGATCTAAAAGTTTGTATTATATCCTTCTAATATAGGCTGTTTAACTACTTACTTGATATTCCTTTTTGATACGGACGGAATAATAATTGATAATTGTTTTAAACTTATCTTGGGATGTAAGACCTTGAGGTTGATGGAAGAGCTTAGGTCCTCGGTATCCCGCGTGGTTTATTCTAGGTAACGGAGGACCAACTAAGGAACAGCTTAAGCAAATAAGCCGCTGTTACCGGCTTCAAGGGATCTAGCGACTATATAAGGAAGTCTTTTCCAAGACCAGGGTTAGTTGTAACAAACTCCCCCAAGATAGTGGTTTTACAAGCTGCCAAAGCAAACATTCAGTTACCAGGTTTGATATGCTGGAGCTGAGACCATTCTACGTTTTTGGAAGAGAGCCGTGGGAAAGGCGAAGGTAAATGGCACTTCTCAGCAGGGACTTTCAGGATATCTAAGACCTCGATTAAGAAAAGAGATCTCCGCGTGTCCACGAAAAAATTGCTCCTAAATACGGGTGTGTTCAAGGTAGCGAGCGAGCTTCTACAACAAGCTCTCGCAGTGGCATAGCGCCCTTTCGATTTTCTTTCGCACCGCCTACAAGCGTGGATGTGCTGTGTGGAACTGAGGTGAATGCTAAATATGTGGAGAGGCAAGGATGGATTATAGACGATACAGGAGAGGCGGGAATATGAGTGATGGGAGACGGATTGAGAGTAGATGAGATAAGGAAGGGAAACGGATGGGTGGGAGTGCCAATGGGAGACATGCTGGTGTACAGCGTGTGCATTAGCCTTACTTCTTAACCCAGGTGCTCACTGGACATGGGTCAAGGGTGGGGTATCTATTTAAGATTATCAAGAGAGAGACTGGAATGAGGGACACATGTTTAGATGCTGAAAGAACGAGGAAGTATTACAGCGGTTGGAGAGGAAAATTGGAGTTTCAGTGTATTGGCAGAACATGGTGGAGGTAATGCTGAGAGGGGAGAAAGAATGGATGGAAGTAAAAGTAAAAAGTAAAAATTGTACTGCAGCTGTTCGATGTGGAGGTGCATTGTCATGCATAAACACAAATCCATCACCTACCGCTTCCCGGAATAGACGCACAACAGGATTTAAAACTTCCTCGATGTACACAGCACCAGTGATTCTTTTCTCCAAAACCAGGAGAGGCGTCCGTGTACCCCTCATAATACCACTCTAAACCATAATACTCCCACCTTCAAATGGAACACGTGGTTGGGCAGTTTCTAATCGGGCTTGTCGTCCTGGGGACCTCCAAACTGGCGTTCTTTGCGAAACAGAAACCAAGCCAATTCTTGATTCATCAGAGAACATCAGTTCTAGTTAGGTCCATGGTGTAACATTTCTTGAGCCCATTGCCCATTACATTTTTTTGTTGATAGGTTAGATTGGGAACACGTAGAGGTCGTCTGCGATACAAATTTACCGCATTTAATCTTCGTGTAATTGTTTGCCTTGAGATATTCAGTCCTTCAAGTCTAGCAATTTCTCTGGATATGCCACTTGTAGATTCCAGTCGATCTCTTCGAGCTATCAATGTTATCTGCCGGTCTTGTGCTGCTGTTGTACATCGACTTCTGCTACTTCTGCCTTCTGCCTTCACATCATTTGTGTCTTGGATTTTTTTTTATTTTTGAAATTTAAATAATAATTGGAATAATGTGAAAGCACCCAAATCAATTATTAATTATGACCAAATTAATACAAAAACGAATCAAATTTAGTATTATTTTGATTTAAAAACGCTTTAAAATAAATATCAGCAAGAGTTTTTAAAAAAGCATAGGCGTCGTTAATTTTATTTCAAAAGATCCAAACTATTGGACATATTATGTGTATATGTGGAGCTCATTTTAATCCTTAGTTTGCAATAATAAAAATTTTATACTTACTTGTCTTTTATGGATTACTGATTATTTTAACTTAACTATGAGTACAATATGTTTAATAAATTATTTCCGTTAAAATGTTTCTTTAATTAATAGCACTATACAGTCACTTTGTTTGGGCGTTCACTAAAATTCATATATTTGGGTGGTTATTTAAAGTTTTTCGTTGCATTTCTTTGTTTAAAATTATATTATTTTGTAGGAATTCTTCAAACACTAAAGATCACTTTTTTACAAGAAAGAACTTTACATTAATACTGAAATTATTACTTATTGGATATTTATAAGTAATGACTATAAATATCCTATTTGTTGTCAAACAAAAAGTAAATATTGTTTATTATTATTGTTTAAATAAACATTACTATATTTATGTTGTTCTTTAATAATTTAAATTTTTACTTATGTACTTGATAGTGGCATATTTTATTTTAATCTTATATTTTGCTTTATTCAGTCATTAAATTGATTGTACTAACCCTTACTTTTTGGAAGTCCATCTTATTAAGAATAATAAAAAACTCTTCGTTTGAAGCATAAATTTTTCAAATAAACTTGGCAGTTACGTTCAAACGAAGAGTTTTTTATTAATCTTATTCAATCATATTTATGTTAGACATTGTTTGATATTATTTAAAGAATATACCAGACTTTAATTGATTTGATTACTTTAAACTAAATAACTTATAATAGAATTTAGATTTTTTTAAAGGATGTTGTGAAATTTTGTTATGTTGTTTTAATAAATAATCTCTGTTGGTTAACCATCTCTTGAGGTTTACTTAAATTAACTTTTAGATGTAACTGTTCTAAATTCCCTTAAAACTAATTAAATGAATTACTTTTTTGTTTTATTTTAATTTATAAAGATAATGATCATAATCTTTTGAAAAACGTTGTGCTCGTCCAAGAGAATTATGGTCTCTTAATTTCTAGCATGTAGGTATAACCCTATTTTATTTACATTTCTACATTAACTATACTCTGTTTCCAAAAAGGAATAGAGTAAAAAAATCTCATTGGATATTCAAAAAGACTACAGAGTCAATAAATTGTGGCGCTTCCATAGTTTACAATGTAAAATTATTTCGTTTCACAAATGAGTCGATATTATGTATTTTGTCTGGTGCAAAGATTACTTACTGTCAATAAACCCAAATAAGACAAATATGGTCCATTTCACAAGAAAAGAAGGCTTGTAAACCTTCGAGCTCCAAAACTACTAAAAACTGAACTAAAGTCTCTCCAGAGGTGAAATGCCTAGGTATCACCTTTGACAGCAAGTTAACCCGGAAATCTAATCTAGAAACGAGTTAAAAAAGCATATATTGTCTAAAAACAGAGCCATCGGCCGTACCTGGAGATTGTCACCAAAGGATACGGAGTGGATTTACACTGCAATCATAAGACCTATGCAAAACAAACCAGTTGTCAGTCATCCGCAAACTGGAGGGTAGAAGTAAGGAGGAGCAACTAGCATAGGAATAAACTGTCCAGCGGTAAGGAGCAAATAGTGGATGGCGAAAGAGCTGCAAAAGAGTAAGAGGACAACGAGAAGTCAGTAACCCTCCATAGGTTGTAAACAGAGTGAAGTGAGCAGGATTTAAAAATTTTTGTGACTTGTGTAATTAAAAATTATGCAGTATTTAAAATCTAAAAAGCTATTTAGGTAGTTAAAATTTAGTTTGTAGCAGATGAAACACCGACCATTGTTTGCCCCTACCGTAGACGCAACCACCCTCACATCTTACTATATCCCTTCATCAGATTACGACACCGTCTCACAGATGGCGTACGTTACGCCATTATCGCATAATCCTAACATTTTTCCATAGGTACCACCGTTAAACACCATCGAGTATGAAGAAATCAGAAACAATTCTGTATTGAATGAAATCTGTATTTTTTGTTATTAACGTGTGACTTGTACTTTTTATTTATTTAATAAAATATTCTTGTTACATGTTATAGTGGCGCCCAGCGTTGAAGCCATAAATATTTTAAATATTTAGAAGTTGAAGTTGATGAGCATTCGCTGTTTTTCAATCGTCGGTAATATCTTTCAACAAACCACACTTGCTTGGTTAGTTTTAGATATTATTATCGACATTAGTAAACGGCTTTGCCATTATTGTTATCCCTAGATAATACATTCGTCAATTGTTTGGCTTTGTATCGTCGGTGTAATTAACAGACTTACTGAAAATACTCTAGACGACACTTTCGCCGAACATTGTCTTTGTTTTGTCAGGAATTAACAGTAGATAAATAAGGACAGTATTATCTGAGAATATCACCTAGTCTTGTTCTTATAAAGCAGTCACCATTCCTAGAAAAAGCAAACGAATTGCTAATAAAAACGCCATGGCGATGTCTCCAGAACAATTCCAACAATTGCTGCAGGCAGTGGCGGGTATTCGCACTGAACCAGAGGCACCGAAAAAGGGCAGTCTAAGTAAATGTACAACACGATTTAATGGAGAGAGATGTCACGAGGCCGTAGAAACCTTCCTAAATACCGTAGAAATTTATAAAGACATGGAGCAAATTTCAGATTCCGATGCATTAAAAGGTCTACCATTACTATTAACCGAAACAGCTGCCACCTGGTGGCAAGGTATTAAGGATGAGGCCACTGATTGGAAGAAGGCCACCGACTTGATTCGAGCTGCTTTTTCGCCTGCAACACCAGCCTATCAAATATATCTAAACATTTTCAGTGAACACAAAACCCAAATACTCCGATAGACGACTTTATCTGCCAAAAACGAGCACTACTCGCGCAATTACCACCAGGTAGACATAATGAAGCAACGCAAATTGATATGGTGTATGGTCTTTTAAATGTCCAGCTAAGAAAAAGATCCCGAGGGATCAGATAAAAACGTTTGCAGAACTACTGGCTAAGGCACGACAGATTGAGTTAATAAAGGAGGAGACAAAAGAGAAAGTAGCACTTCCGCCAGAGTCCCAGAAAAACCACAAGCTCAACCGATCAAAACAGATTAGATGCAATTTCTGTGGATACCGAGGTCACACCGCACAAGACTGTAGGAAACGGCAAACTAAACTTAAAGAGCAAGGGCAATCTAAAAGTAAAGAAACTACCCGACCGACAGAAACTGAACCGAAATCCGAAATAGTTAGTTGCTATGGGTGCGGTAAGCCCGGATTTTTCAGAAGTAACTGCCCGAACTGCTCAAATATTACGAGAGAAATACAAACAAACTCCATCAGTTTCTACTCGATAAATACATTCGTACGATCCACACCTAGAGTACCTACCGTCCCAGCTAGAATTTGTGACATCGAGGGTCAAGCACACATTGACACCGCAGCCAAAACGAGCGTGGCAGGAGCTCGACTTTATCAGTTACTACGAAAGAAACATTGCACTTTTTGTGAAAAATAACGCAACTGTTACACTAGCCGACGGACAACAACGCGAAGCAGAAGTCCTTACTACATGCACTACAATCTATTTAGGAGGTCGAACGCACACCATTAATTTCATAATATTTCCAGAAGCAGTCGACAATAGAACCTTACTAGGGATTGACTTTTTAGAAAAAGCAGGAATTGTTTTAAACTTACCACAGAGATGCTGGTACTATGCAACCGAGCCACACAAACACTTTGAGTTTCTCCCTCAATACACTAATCTCGTCACGCCGAAAGAAGCACCATTGATAGCTCACAAGGATTCAAACATATGCTATAAGCTACACCCTATAGATTTCGAAAAGCCAGCAGACACTGTTCAGCACGCTAAAGCCAACGAAATTAAACCTCCAATAAGTCTGTATGAAACTGAAATCATGCGAGCCACGTCACCATTTTTAGAATGTTTTGCATCTCCACTGCCAGACGACAAAGAAGAAGGAGAGTTCAAAAGATTGGCAAAGGAAAACAACCAAAATATTGCCAATGATTATTCTCCCGAGATGATTTACGACATATTCAAAGATAGCCTACCTGTATATTATTTAACTAATTCTCCTCCCAGGAAAAGGAAAAACAATAACGAGTTGTTTAGCATTGACGTTAAGTTAAAACCGAAGGAAGCAGCGACATTACAAGATTTTAAAAGGGAACAACTGAATAGCTTGTTAGAAGAATTCCAGGACTTGTTTAAAGAACATGGACCTCCTACTCCTTACGCAGAGCACAGGATTGACACCGGCAATCATGAACCGATTGCTAGTGCTCCCTATCGACTTAGCTTAACGAAGCAGAATATATTACGCACCAAGCTCGACGAAATGTTGTCCAACAACATCATAGAAGAGAGCGATACGCCGTGGACAGCTCCAGTAGTGCTCGTGCCCAAAAAAGATAATGATGTCAGAGTATGTGTAGATTATCGTCGCCTTAATGCCATTACGGTACCTTCCAAGTATCCTTTGCCCAGGATAGATGATTTATTACACGCGGCTAAATGTAAACCTTTTATGACCACATTGGACTTAAAATCAGGGTACTGGCAGATCAAGATTCATGAAGAGGACAAGAAGAAGACTGGATTTATCACTCCGTTCGGAGTCTACTGTTTTAGACGTCTCCCTTTTGGTTTAAGTAATGCGCCTTCGACCTTCCAGAAGCTGATGGACCGATTTAGGGTTAGCCTTAGTAACATTTCGCTTCTTGTATACCTAGATGACTTAATTATTCGATCTTCCACGTTTGAAGACCATTTACATGATTTAACCCAGGTATTTAAGCAGCTGAAACAATATCAACTACGTATCAACCGAAGCAAATGTAATTTTGCTTGCACCAGTATTAAGTTCTTAGGTCACACGTTGACGCAGGATGGAATTACGACTGACGATAATAAAATACAGGCGATAGTTAATCGACCACCCCCGCAGAATTTGAAGCAACTACTGTCATTTATCCAAACCTGCTCTTGGTATCGGAGATTTATAGAAAATTTCGCTTCGATAGCTAGACCGTTAACTAACCTTACCAGAAAGAATGTACCTTGGAAATGGGAAAAAGAACAGCAAGAAGCTTACGAAACTCTGAAAAAACACTTAACAACCGCACCTACACTAAGTCAAGCGAACGAAAAGGAGCCATTTATCATCAAAACCGATGCCAGTGGTTATGCCATCGGGGCAGTGCTCGTCCAGGGGGAGGGAGCCGATGAACATCCAATCGAATATGCCAGCCGCCTACTGACGGACGCCGAGCGAAACTACTCTACAACAGAGAGAGAAGCTTTAGCAATCGTCTGGGCCATTTCCAAATTTAGAGGATATATCGAAACATCTTCAACGATCGTTATCACCGACCATCAACCACTAAAATGGCTACTAAGTCTAAAAACGCCAACTGGTCGCTTGGCCCGGTGGGCACTACAATTACAACCCTACAATTTAAAGGTGCAGTATTCACCAGGTAAAACCAACGTGGTAGCAGACTTCCTGTCAAGGCCAATTTGCCTCCGCCACGAAAACTCACCAGAGCTCTGTATCTGTACCATAGAAATTGATTTGCCTCGCAGTAATGAAAGAGAAATGAGAGAAAAACAAATCTCTGATGAATCCCTCGAGCCAATAATTAAATCACTTGAGTCAATCGATGCCGAAGATCACCAGAAGTGGTTCAACAGGGGCTACTTTATGAACAGGGGTGTCCTTTATCGATATACGGATGATCAGGAGGATGAGAGTGCCCGTATCGTAGTCCCCAATCAAGAAAGAAAAGATATCCTTTACGCCTACCACGATGCCCCCACAGCCGGACACTATGGTGTTGATAAAACTGTTAACAGAATATCAAAGAGATATTTTTGGGTAGGCATGCGACGTGATGTGGCTCAACATATATCAAAATGCGCACAATGTCAACGATATAAGACCCAAAATTGGAAACCAGCTGGCCTACTACAAACTACTGCTAGTAATCAACGCTTTGAAGTCCTAGCCATAGACCTATTTGGTCCCTTGCCTCTAACTCCAGATGGTATGAGATGGATATTCATAGTTGAAGATGTGGCTAGCCGGTGGATAGAGCTATTTGCCCTACAGGAGGCCACTGCAGGGAATTGCTCCCACGTCTTACTAGATGAAGTTCTACTACGCTATGGGCTTCCACGCCGAATCATTAGCGACAATGGAACACAGTTTGTATCCGCAGTCATGCAGAAATTGACCTACTGTCTTGGCATTAAGCAAACTTTTGTGCCAGTATACCACCCTGAAGCCAATCCGGTGGAACGTAAAAACCGAGACCTCAAAACCCAGCTTGGTATCCTAGTCGGACAACTTCATCAAGAATGGTCTAAGCATATGGCCTCAATCCGATTTGCCATGAATAGTGCCCGCTGCGACAGTACTGGTTATACACCTGCTTACTTAACGTTTGGACGAGAACTCAGAACCGTACAAGACGTCACAGATGACTTGAGCGCAATAATACAAAACGAGAATTTTATTGCAGAAATTACTCCTAAACTACAAAATTTAGCACTGTCTCTTCGCCATGCTAAAGAGATTACGAAAGAACGTCAAGATAGAAACCAAGCATATGTGAATAAGGATAGACAACGAGGGCCCGAATATGCCCCAGGTGACAAAGTATGGGTCAAAACGCACTTCCTTAGTAACTCTTCAAAGGGCTATTCTACGAAACTCGCGCCCCGTCGAGATGGCCCTTATATCATTCTTCGCAAACATGGATCTACAAGCTATGAAATTGCCGAGTCACTGGACAACGCCGTACCATTGGGTATATACCACGCTAGTGACTTGACCCCTTACCAAACCCCAGGAGGGTCCGAAGATGAGACTAAGCCGACAAGGGTAATTAGAAGGCGAGGACGACCCCGAAAATCAGGTCCTGCTTCATCTGCCAATGTTCCTGACGCCTCATCGAGACGATCTCGGCGCCAGAGGGGGAGACTGTAGCAGATGAAACACCGACCATTGTTTGCCCCTACCGTAGACGCAACCACCCTCACATCTTACTATATCCCTTCATCAGATTACGACACCGTCTCACAGATGGCGTACGTTACGCCATTATCGCATAATCCTAACATTTTTCCATAGGTACCACCGTTAAACACCATCGAGTATGAAGAAATCAGAAACAATTCTGTATTGAATGAAATCTGTATTTTTTGTTATTAACGTGTGACTTGTACTTTTTATTTATTTAATAAAATATTCTTGTTACATGTTATAAGTTAAAATTTAACTTAACGTTGTGACTACTATGTATAATTAATTTCTTATTTAAAAACTATAACTTATAATTTAGGCATTTAGGTGCAAAACGATGTAATACTTTTTAAATTTGATCAATTAGTTAATTGAAATAATTAACATTTTATTAAGCGTCTTTTTGCCATTTAAAAAAATTTAAATTTCTTTTAAACTGTAAATTGTAGGTACCTGCATGGAGTATTCCATTTAAAATAGTGATGTTGGTGTCAATTTGCGATATAACCGGAAGTGCCAAAAATTTGAAAATATTTTAGTTAAATTCAAGTATCGAAAACCCCTGTGTATCAAATTTCATTTATCTAGCATTATCCGTTCCCCATAAATTTCTAGGTGAAGGTCGATATGGGACAGCCTATATATGATTACAAAGTGGGGGCTATACACTATATGATGGTATATTTTGTCTAAAAATGATAACTATAACCTTGTGCTTCGAATGTATTATTTTGTAGTCAGTGTTTTCGATTTACTTGCTAGATATTTTGTTGTGATCTTTTGTGTTAATAATCACTAAGATCATTTTTCTTTATCTGAACGTAATTTTTTATCCCGTATTTAATTCAGTATCAAAATTGGCGATAAAATACTAAAAGAAAAAACTAATTCCAAGTAAACCGCCCTCGAAGAAGAATGGGGACAATAAAAATTATTATATAATACAGTCGACGTGTTCGTGCACAACACAAATTTTACGATCATAAGAAGAAGGTGCGAGTCTCTCATATTTTGTAGTCTTTCAAATGAGAGACAGCCCGCAATAAACTTATAAATCGCATTTTATAGCTTTATAGCTTTCCTCGCGGAAGCTAAATCGAGTGAGGCAACCCTTGTGTTTAACAAAGATATTCAAATCAGTTTTATATATACTCGGGAAATTCTTGTTTGCATTTAGTATTCATCATTGTTCTGAAAATCGTTGTCAAGAATTTAGGCCAAACAGATTTTTAACATTTTCTTTTTTCACTGGAGATTCTGACATTTCATTTTTTAAGTAAAGGTGTTTTATGTTTCTAGGAATATCGTAACCACTGGGTCATCTAGATGTACGTATTTCTTAGTGTACCTGATAAACTACAATGAATTACAATTAAAAACAAACCAAGTTTTCTAAAAAATGTTTAACAGATAAATAATTTAAAGAAATAAAGTTCGGTAGTTGCATTCCATCAAGTTAAACCAGCTTGGCTTTTTTGATTTATTTTATAAATTTTGTTTCAGCTTCATTCTTTGTGTATTATAAAAAATTTCATGAATATTTTTATATTAAGAGGGGCGTTTCTAATTTGGTACGACTGCCTGAATTTAGTGAAAAATCTGGTTATTTTTAAATTACAAGAATGTAGAGTAGATGGCGTTAGTGGTTTCAAATTAGTATTTTTATTGTAAATTTGAATATTTTTAGAGCTTGTTGACTTTCTTTATCTTAGACAGAGATGAAAATATGAATTTTGCTTCGTAAATCTTTGAATATTTTCACGACATTTGACGACATACACATACATTTGACCTTGAGACCATAAACAGATGAAAAATACCTGTATATATATATTTTATTAAATTCTATTTGGATTGATATACTTTGGAAGTTTGTTGTGATATTGTTGTCATAGGCGTAACAATTTAATTGTTTTTAGGATTTAAAATATCGATATATAAAAAAATAAAATAAAATAAGATTTCGGCATTCCTAACAAATAATTAATTAATGAAATTTATTGTACTAACCAGAGTTGGGTCGGATATTGAAAAAAAGTATCCGGATACACGATTACTCAAAATGTATCCGGTTACTTTTTTAAAAAGTTCGAATACTTTCATTTAAAAATGTGTTCGAATACAAGTATCCGGATACTTCCTAGGATACTTTTTTTAAAAAGGATATAAATTATTAGTATTAAAGCTATATGATGTGCATGTATTTTTAATGTAATATATATAATAATAAAAATACATTTAATGATGAGCTAACGAAAAACTTTTTCGTGTCACTGCCTGAGCTTTTGATATTGAATTTGGCTAGCGTCGGACCAGCCGAGTTTTCAAACTTTTCAGGGGGTGTACTTATTTGTACTTGTAGGTACACTAAAATAAAAATATAAATAATATTTGGATGTCCTTTATTATAATCCGCAAAATAATTTCTTCTAATAATTATAAATACAGGGTACAAAGGGGTTCTTGAAAAGTGAGATAAATATAGAAAATATAAAAAATAAATAACGTACCTACTTATGAAACTTTATAACTGATTTATAGATAAAAACAAAGCTCCGTTAGAATGTAATAATATGTTATAACGGTGACCAGTACGAAAAATGGGATTTAACATGTTAGACACATCTGAATTAAATGAAGGGCAGTGTTGTGCCTACGTTAGGTGCATTATCGGAGGGTGATAAATAATATTTAAAAGTATCCGAATATCAAAAACAGTATCCGGTTACCGGATACTTTAAAATTTGGTCACGGATACCGGGTACAAAATTTAAAAAGTATCTGGATATACAGCTTTCGGATACATAAAAAGTATCTGGATATTGTATCCGTATACAGAAGTATCCGGATACTACCCAGCTCTGCTACTAACCCTTACTAATTAAGGTATTTATTAAAATAAATATATTAATTATAATAAAAACATATTACGGTTTCTGAATATACACACATCAACATGGTTTAGTAAAAATTGAAATAAAGTGGAAAGTATGTAATTATACCTTTTTTAAAATTGAGATTGAAATGTATTGGCAACAATGCAAAATTAAACGAGGTTAGTTTGATCAGAGATTGTTTTATTTACTTTCTGATGGATGTATTATTTGAAGGTGTTGAAGTAGATGTAAATTTTTAGAATATATTTTGTAGGGAAAAATTTAAATACTTTTCCAGAACGTTTAATGATTATAGCAAAAGTGTTACTATAATGTTTGTAAACATTAACAGGTTAGTCTGTCTTCAATATGACTTCAAGTAAGTACCTTGCTAATTATTTACTACCTAAATAAATAAATATCATTTATTTTTTGGAGAGTATTGAACATTCCTAAATTACCACCCAGATCGACGATTTAATGAAAAATGGAGTACAAAGTAAAGCACACCCTACAATAAAGCTTACCTATAGTTTATTTTTATTTTGAGAATGTGCCACAAGAAAAAAATATTTCCATGTTTTCAATAACCTACGATAATAACTAACCAATCTAGTATCTATAGAAATACACTTTGTGTACCTGTTATAAAGATACCTAAAGAATTGAGATAAGCTAACTATCAGCGATTGGCCAACAATACTCTTGCAAGTACTAAACATAATTGTTAATGTTATGGGTAGGTATATCTTAATAAAACTAATTGTATCATTAAATTATGGCTATTAATTATATTCCAAAAATGTCAACCCCATACTTTGTGGAATCAATTGAAATTAAAATGTATCCAATAGGATTGTAACTTTAATTTTTTAACTGGTAGGTATCTTTCACACAAATGAAAAAATCTTATTTATTTTACAAAGATCCATAATATTTTATTTACATTTGAAAGCACTCTAGTAATCAGAAGTGATAAGAGGTAAGTTTTAATTTGTTTATTTACTGGTTTAATTTTTTTACAATTAATAGGTAGGTATTATTTATTTTATTATCTATGATTCAGATCTAAATATCAAATTTAAAAGATGTATTGATATAGGTATTTTGCATATTAGATGTATGAATTTTCTTCTTTTTGAGTACCTACCAATAGTATTTGCCCATGTTGAAGTATTTTCTTTAGAAAATTGAAATCAGTGGTATTTTGTGTACTACTGCTACTGTGTGTCGTCCTTTGAGCCATCCGTTGTCTACTTTAAATACCTACTAGGATAGACCAGGAAGAATATTGGTATCATTTATTAGGTGGAGTATGGTAAACAAAATATTTCTACAAGATTCAATAGGTTACTACTTTTCTAAAGTTTTTCAAAAATGTCCTGAAAATACTATTTTTGGTAATATACTTTTTCTGTCAACCATATATGTTATTTCATCTATGTTTAGATAATTAAATTGTTGGAGAAATAAATCAATGGTTTTCAAAATATATGCTACTGTTTCCTCAAAAACTTTGGACCTCAAGTAACTGCCTACACTGGTTGTATTCTGTTGATAGTAAGAAGACTGACAAAATTAGTTACTGAGTTAGTAATGTTATGAATTATTTTATATTTTATTATATTTTTTAGAACTGTTTCCTCTAAAACTTTGGACCTGAAGTAACTGCCTACACAGGTTTTATTCTATTTATAGTAAATAATTAATAATTTTTACTGTTAATTCTAATCTTTTATTTTTTAGAACTCTTTCTTCAAAAACATTGAATCTGGACCCTTATAGAAGCCATGGCTACATCAATATGAAACCTATTGTGGGCTACTATGTGTTTTAAAATACAAATTTTTGTTTAGGGTTCAATTACATTTTAAACATTACCAAATAACATCTGCATAGTATTAGTAAATAACAAGTAAATGTTTTATGTTTTTCTTTTTTAGGACTCATTTTCTCAATTATATGTACCCAGTTCACCATATTATGGAAATATATGAACTTCATTCTGACATGAATATGGAACCCTTTGATCTGTCTGTTTTATCATTTACCAACAAACTTTCAATGATGAAGGAGATATAAAGATAACAGACGTACCCAGTATCCAACCCAAATTTGTAAAACTGTTTTGATAAAAATATTACATATTTGACTGTAAATTTTAATTCTTCACATTATCTTAAGAGAAAGCTATTATATTTATGCATATTGAACATGTAAATAAATATTGTAGAAACCCTTACTTTGTGGACATTATCATGCCTATTTGAAAAACAGTTTAACACTTCTTAGCTGTTAATATTTACATATGTGGTTTTAATTTATAAATGTAAATCCCTTAGGTTGGGTTTAGTTATTTAACAAATAAAGATATAAGATAATGATTAGGTAACTTAAAAGATTAAAAAAAAGTATAAACAAAAATCGGGTCTCTCAAAACTCACATTTTTACCAATTCGACTAAAATAAAACAACTGTGTTTAAGTAAAAAGTAATTTAGGAAATAACAACGGTTCATAACACCAGAGACAACCAAATAACACTAAATTCCTTGCACATATCACAGTTGGATCACAGCTTAACCTTAAGCTGTGGTTGGATAATGCTATAAATGATGTAAAAACTAAAAACCAAAGCAAATTTTGAAAATATACTTTAAAATTAATTTTTTTTAACTTCTGGTAAATTTGCCTAAACGAATATTAATATAGACAATTATATATTTAAAAGCAAAACACTAAAATTAATATATTTTGACGTTATAAACGAGAAATAAGGTTAGGTTGGTTATGTTAAGTGAAGTTTGGATTTGGAGAATTAGAATAGACATACGTCTTTAAAAAAAGCGCCACCAAAACTGTTGAACTAAATTGACAGATTAGTGCAATGTTCAAATTTTGCGTGCAACAAATCTCAAAAAATATACCTTTCTTTAACTTCATATTTTGCTAGTCGCATTCTCTATGCTTTCTTTAGGAGTTAAGCTTCTGGTGTTAAAATCCGTGATCACAAATTGTCAAACTTTTTAAAAACATACCATCACTTAAACACTGATATCTCTTTTATTACAATATAAAACTTAACCAAAAAACCTTATCTCCTAGAGAAAGGTCTAAGCTATATCCTGTTAAAATTTGAATACGTAATTTAAAGGTGTTCTTTAGATTTGTTGTTTACAAAATGACTGAAATTTTGGGTACAATTCAGGCTTGCCACCCGTTTTCAGCTGTCACATTTTTGACGCCCCTCTTAAGAGCGGAAATTTATACTACTAAGTAAAGTAACTTTAATTGTCACATAAAATATTTTAATAAATAAACTAAAATAATAAAATCAAGAATACTTTCTTGTCCAAAGAAATATTTTTTACTTGATATAAATTACTCAAAAATGATTACTATTTTAAATTTTTTAATTCCAGAATATTTAATCTACGTTTTGAACTGTAGATATCTGGACGAGTATCCTGATAAGTTTACTTACTTACTCTTGCATGTAATTTGCTTTAGCGCCTCTTCAACTACAGGGATAGGAGCAAGCCAATTCAGTTTTTAATGTTCTACAGTTGTAATCTTGTCTTCCAAGCCCTCGATTACCGAAAACTGGTGAGATGAGATGAATTCTCTCTAATGAGATTTTCTCATCTCACTTTAAAATCTCTCCTACTTCGAAAAACGGTATTCTTCAGCAGTCATCACATAAATTCACATCAACCAATAAAATTACAGCTATTTGATATTTTTACAGTGATATATTATTCAAAGTCGAATCTTTTTATTGGTTATTATAGATAAACCATAATATGGCTTGCCCAGTATAAATATAATTGCACGTCACAGCTGTCAGAACGGGACTATGTTGCCAAGCATTTAAAATAGTATTAGAATATAACAAATGCCAAACGAAGTTTCTCTAATATTCTTCTTTTTATTTGACTACAATACTACACCATTTTTGAACGCGGCAACAGAGCGCAATTTTGCCAACATCTAAAACATTTTAGCACGAGGTATGCTCGTTTGAAGTTTATATTTTATTAGTCCAGGAGTTGTATTTGATATAAAATTAATTACGTAACCTTTCTTAAAGCAAATTGATTGTACTAACCCTTACCTTTTGGAAGTCCATCTTATTAGGAATAATAAAAAACTCTTCGTTTTAATAAAACTTCCAATATTTATTCGAACGTTATTTATTATTATTTTACATTATGGAAAAAGAGGAAAAAACAATTACAAATAGACAGAATTAAGTGCTTGTTCAGTTGATGAAAGACAATGCAGGGCTTCTCGTAGGTTCCAAATTGGATGGTAGACATACTTGTAAATCAATTAAAGCTGTAAATCATTAGCTGGAAAGTTTGTTTTTGTTTATTTTTTAGTGGGGTTTTAAAATATTTACAAGATGTGGCATTTCTGGAATGGTTTACGATTTTATCCCATATGGAGGGGAAGACACATTTAGGAATCACAGTTTTTCGGATATTCAAGAAGGCCTTGGTTTTGGCGCCAAAGTTGTTATTGCGCTTTGTTCCTCAATTCAGAACAAACCATTATCAGTTGCTTATTTTGATAATTTTTTCACAAGCCCAGAACTTACGTGCTATCTTCGCGAGGAGTTGGGTATTTTAAGTTTGGGGACTATTAGGCCAAGTGAAAGCTGTCAAATGAAACCGGACGCTGAACTGCGAAAAGAGGGCCGAAAATCTTTCGATCAAAAAGTTAATAATCAAAATCGTATTGCGATTATAAAGTGGTTCGACAGCAAAGCTGTTACTTTTTGCAGTTCCTATGTAGCAGCTAATCCAACTGAAACCATTTAACGATATTCTAAGGTAGGAGGTAAAGGGCATAAAGTATGTCCGCAAGTAGTAAAGCATTATAACACCCACATGGGTGGAGTTGATCTCGCCGATATGTTCATTGCTTTGTATAGAATTGTAATATGTGGTATATGGGTCTTTTTTCGCATGTCCTTGATATATGTCTCATTAACGCATGGCTGCTTTATAGGCGGGAGCACAAATTATTGAAAGAAAATAAAAAACTGGCAATGCGACAATTTAGATTATGTGTTGCAAAAAGTCTATTTCAAACCAATAAATTAAAAAGAGGTCGCCCAAATAACTCAGAAGGTCCGCAACCGTCAAAGAGAATAAGGAATGCACTGGAACCACGACCTCATGATGATAGCAGACTAGACAAGCTAGATCACTTTCCAATATTTCGTGAAAAAGGAAACATACGTTTTTTGTAGCAAATGTAATGTTCGGTTATGCCTTGTACCTACTAGAAATTGTTTTGTTGATTTTCCTTATAATAAATAAAAACTTTTGAAATAAAAAACTGATCTTTTTTAAATAAAAGAGTGATTACTCTTGGCGATGAATCATTGAAGATGCAGGTCAAAATTTTGACTGTGTATAACAGTCTTGGCGATGTATCTCTAAAGATACAACTCAAAATTTTGACTGTTATGTGTTTTAAAAAACAAATCACCATAAAAATGCCATTTAATCAATACTTTTAAAATACTTTTAAAATTTTTGAAAGCAAAAACAATTCTTTGCCAATTTTAGGGTTAAAATTAAACAGGGGATTATTTTATTATTCTTAATAAGATGGACTTCCAAAAAGTAAGAGTTGGTACAATAAATTTAATTATCTAAACATTAGAGTTTCTTCTTTTTCTGCGCTTCAAGCGTTGTGTATTGTTTGCATGTAGCGAAATACTTTAAGAGATATCCTTTTGTCGTCCATTATTTGTACGTGTTCTTGCCGTTTCGCTCTATTTTGCTTTATTTTTTTATTCAAGTTAAATACCTGTTATTTGGCTCTGATATCTTTATTTAGCAGTTTGTTATTTGTTGTTCAGCCTTCTGAGAAATTTAATTTCTTGTGATTGTGCTCTGTTTTCTTGTTTAGATGTTGTTTTCCATATTTCACTTCCATATATTAGCGTAGATACTGCTATTGTCTGGTAAAACTTTAAAATTGTATTTAACCTCTTATTTTATTTATTTTTAGAGCAACAAGACGTTTATTATTTAAGGGTACGGTTAATATCTTAGTTGATAATGAATCGTCCATTAATAAATTTCGCCTCAGTTAATAAATTTCCTTTTAAGTGCAAAATATTTACGACCTCTGAGAGTCTAGATGTTATAAAAGGTATTTAATTGATACAAAGTAAAACACACTATGTCACTACTGTTGGAAAATTTATTAGTTTGTCATTAGTAGAAATTAAGGGGTAAATTTTTTAATTTATAATTATTTTACAGAATCATTGTGTTATACCGTTATATCGTAATGATTAATAATAACGAAACACGTGTTCATGCTTACATTTTAAATAAGTTTTTAATTAGTTAAATACCAATAATACTACAAATTAATTCTCGATCCTGTTAAAATCACTACAAGCTTAAGAATATAATTGTAAAAGAAAAAAAAAACACTCTTTTTCTTCCTTATTCGACCAATATTATGTCCCTTCTACATCTCGCTCCGACGAGCGAGATGATTTTTACAAGGGAATAGCAACGGAGATGATTTTTGCTGGGTCGAGACCCATGGGATTCCCAACCCCCTAGGCTGGACCCCTTTCGGACTCCGCCAGCCCTCGTTTCATCTCGGCCAGTGGCGGATGAAAGAATTAATACTTTTTAATGGAATTTTGTCGGGTGATAGGCTTAGTATCTTTGTTGTTTGCTGGTTTTGCAGGGGCGGCTCCAGGATTTATTTTTAGGGTAGGCACTATATATATATATATATATATATATATATATATATATATATATATGTTCGTATTTAAATACGTAATTTGCCATATATATTTTTGAAAATTTAGGGTAGGCCCGGGCCTACCCGGCCTACCCGCTGGAGCCGCCACTGTGGTTTTGGTGTAAATGTTTTGTTGGGAGAAGAAAATAGTAACATATTATAAACGGTTCTTAAAGTTAATTAAACTGATCGTGTAAGGTAATAAATATGTAATAATAATTAAATTTATTGTACGAACCTTTACTCTTTGGAAGTCCATCTTATCTATAAAAATTTCTTTTTAACTCAACTTCCCCAGATTTAATTTAAAAATTAGCTTTTAAATTATAATTACAGATGTTTCGCTACAACGAGCATCTTCAGATTGACATATTTAAATTAAATTATGTTTGTTTGTAGCTAGGTACCTGATATTGATTAAGTAGTATTAAGACTAGACCTAGTATGGAATTAACAATATTAAAGTCTAGATGTTATTAGCCCTAAGGGATTATCATGGATGTATTTCCCTTTAAGATCAGTATAACTGATCATATAAAAAAACCTGGTTAAAAGCTAATTTTTTAATTAAATGTGGAAGTTGAGTTCAAACGAATAGTAGTATTATTCTTACGTTTGTTGTTTAAATTTAAAAATGGTATGGAGTTTTCTTTTTCTTAATATCAAGAAAAATATAAATATGTTAAATATTAACTAGAGGATCACTCAATTAATTAATTAATTGAAAACTTAAGCAGACCAAAAAATAGAGCTGAATTCAAAGGAGGGTATCGGTTTTTAGGCTAATGACCGATGTCCATAAAATTTTTACCACTTCTAAATATACATCTCAAAATTTTACAGTTTAAAGTGATCCGAAATATACCTTTTTTTAAAATTTTTTATTGGTTGATATTAAAAAATCACAAATAGTACTTGACAATACTGCAAATTTCAAAAGTTGGCCTCTAACCGATGATTTCAGCCAACGCTAATAAACTTCGGATGTTCTGTAAGTATAGCCACTACACCATAATTATAAAATTTTGTTTTATTTCTTCAAAATGTCGAGTGAACGTATGGTGGTGCATTTTTCGAAAAGAGAAAGAGTGGCAATTATTGAAGTATAATGCTTAAAATACTTTAAGTATATTGACTATGAGAATAAAAATATGATTTCGATAAAATGTATTTCACTAATATTAAAATTATCAGCTATCTATTTTATATAAGTTTTTTGCCAGTCGATGAGTTCTTTCTTGTATTAAATATTTTTTAAT
This sequence comes from Ophraella communa, assembly GCA_035357415.1. NCBI lineage: Eukaryota > Metazoa > Arthropoda > Insecta > Coleoptera > Chrysomelidae > Ophraella > Ophraella communa. The sequence continues at coordinate 15,031,207 of CM068985.1, read as the reverse complement.
AATTCTCCAATATGTTAAATACTATATAAAGTAGGTTTTTAAATAATAGAAGAATGTTAAGCCCAAAACTTGAATTTAAAAGCAAATCTCTGTTTTTTTGTCACATATTTTTAAGTTTTTTAAATGAAAAAATACTATTTTCCCGCATTAGCCCAAAACAGCCATTTAAAACGATACCCCCTGTGGCAAAGGAAAGATCATTTTTATCTTTCGTTAGAGACTACTTTTTTGTACCATTTTTGTTGACATTCTTAAAGACCCATACAATTGTTCCTTTATCGAGCTTCTAATCTGGAAACATTAGCGATACTGATGCCGAACACACTACCTCAAAACCAAATGAATGAATGAATGAATGAATATGGTGGACGGGGTGGCTGATGTCTGGCAAGTAAGCCCTTCGGGCTCTTTTTGCCATATCCCAGGTTCTCCATCCGTCGTATTATCACTAGTTCGGTACCTTCCCGAAATTCCTGGACCTTCTAATGAAAGACATGACGTCCCTTGGAAGTAGGATATGCAGGTCTTCTTTCTTGATTATTCGCAAACCAAATATATCTTGTCTGAGTTGTGCGTAAATCTTACAGATGCCCAGAAAGTGGTCAAGAACAAGATTCCTGCTCCCCACAGTTTAAACAGTCTAGTTCGATTACACTCAAGAGGTGTAGGTGTTTTCTAAATCCACAGTGGCCAGTGAAGGACCACCTTGTCCTAGCTTTGTCAGGATAGGATATTGTTTGTGTCGCCTGTCTAAGGCCACTGATTATTCTTCTAATCCTCTCTCCGCCCATTTCTTGAGCAAAGCTGAGTCCTATTACTGACTCCAGTTCAGTTGTTAGCTCTCTGCCTGAAGAGCTCATCTACCCGCTCGTTGCCCACTATACCGATAAGTCCCATCGATGAAACCCATAGTAGAGTTACATCTCATCCCGAGGCCAGTCTATTTAGGGTATTTGCGCACTTCTGGATTAGTGCTGTGCTAATCCTGGAGCTACAAATCGCTTTTAGAGTGGCCTGGCTATCTGAACAAATGATAATAAAGTTACCTGAATTGATTCGCTCTCCTATTAGTTCTACTGCTTTAAGAATGGCAAATATTTCCATAGAGTATTTACTTAGAGCATAGCTTTCTAGCGTCCTCTATCAGAACACCTGCTCCTGACGTCTCATTCGTGCGAGAGCCATCTGTATAACACACTATGCTTCCTGGAGAAATTTCGATAAGGAATGACAACCTTGTACTTGTTTTGTTATTGCTTTACTTACTTTTGGGGCAGATTTGTGAGCCAGGAACGGAAGCTCTGTTTATGTCCTTTGTGCTATTTGTGTAGCTTTCGCCAAGCGCTTTTCACTATCCATTCTCCAAGCCTTATTAAAGCCGCCATTTCGCTCATAATGATCTATACGGGCAAACACCATTTCAAGGTCTTTGACCTCCTCCAGAAATTCTAGAGGCGTGCCACATATCTTTGGTAGCTTGGCTTTTTTAATATATCTTCAATTTGTGAACAAAACCATTTCGGTTTTCTTCGCATTAACTGAGAGGCCTACCATGTTGCACCATCGTTCAATGATGCTGCAGGCTACTTGCATACGCTCACGTACCTTGCCGATGAACTTCCCGGTTATTACTACCGATCCGTCGTCGGAGCTTGCTTGGTCATAGAATCCTTCTTTAGTAAGCCGTTCCAGAAGGCCATCCATGATAAGGTTCCATAGATGCAGTAAGAAGCAGCTGCATTGAGGGCTGCCGACCTCCGCGGGGCCTCTTTTATGCAGCCCTCTAGTATTGCTGTAATTTTCCTGCTGCTGAGACCGGATATTATCCAGAAAACTAGTAAGAGAGGGGTTCCCCTAGACAGCTACTTCCTTAAATTCCCTTTTCACCTTTTGCACTATGGCATGGAGAGCTGACTTTGTCGACCTGCCTTGCCTGTAAGAGTGCTGGGTGCGTGGAATGGGTGCTGCTTTACGCTTCCTTCTAATAGATTTATACCTACCATATTTTCATTGTTTTGAACAGAAATGATATGACTAATTGCTCTTAAGGATTTGACTATTGCGTAGTTTTTCTTCTCAGAACTGAGAAAGAAGATAATCTCTGCTCTTTTCCATTCTTTGGGTATCCATTCAAGAGCGATGCTGACCCGAAATATTATCCCCCGACAAGGGACGAGAATGTCCAGACCTTGCTGAAGCAGGGCTGGAAATATCTCATCCAGCCCAGGGGCTTTGTAGGGTTCGGACTCTCCCACTGCCCATTCTATGAACTCTTCTGTAACTATTCTGTCGGCCAGATCCTTCACATTTTCACATTCCTCCACCCCCTGCACCAGCTACAAGCTGCAAAGCGGCTAAGCAATACAACATGTAGTAAACTACAAGCAATGGTCAAACTACAACCAACCCCACCTCTACACCAACACACACTTTTAATTGCTTAAAGCGCCTTTCGATAACCAAGTTATCTTCTTTAGAAACCTTCGGTGTTGGCGTAGTGGAGAGGGAAAAATGCTTGGCGAACGATGCTGGTAGTGTCGCTACCACCGACTAAAAACCCTTTTTAGCTTTGTGGACCTACTACCCAGAACTACTTCAAGCAGATCAGCTAAGGTTGCGACTCTTTTTGCCTTTCTCTTATCATTATATATACGTTTGTTCCATAAGTTCCCTTCTTTTCTAGCTCATTACCTAATTCGCGTACTGTTTTGATAGTGCTCAATTTGCTCTATTATCCATAATTTTGTCAGTGATGTGATGCTATTTTTGGGATTTTACTCTATTTTTCTACTCAACTACGAATTTGAAGTATGTGTGTCATATAAATCTTATATTGGCTCTAACGCCCAGTTGTAGATATCACAGTTCAAACCAAGTTCACCTGAAGTATCAGTCTAAGTTGAATATAGTTCAAGATTCTGTAGAATCATACTATATACCTACATTCTTCTGTCTGGCTAATACCAAAGCCTTTGAATTCTCCGTGTCCCGTTAACATTTGACTTGTATTTAAATTTACTTCCCCGAATTTTCTTTTTATCCATGGCATTAAGTTCGCAATCAGGCATTTTGTCCATTGTCCTTTTTTTTATTTTCTTTCAATAATCTTTGTCAGTTATTCAGATGATGTAGTAGTAGTGCAAACGGTGTTGGTGTAGTGGTGTTCGGTAACCTTCGCCTGTGTTTATGAATGTGACCCGAACGGAGGTCAACAGAACTTTGCCAAAACAAAAAACAAATTGAACTATATTTAACTTAGACCGATACTTCAGGTGAACTTGGTTTGAACTATGATATGATAAAATTATTATTTTTTACCATTTTCAAGACAACATTCTGCCTACTATAAAAAGGTTCGAAAGAAAAAGTATTTCCGTTAGATGATCATATCTTTTGTATTTTGAACAAGAGTAACAAAAATATAAGAAAAATAATAATAGAATAAAAACAAATATCTTTAAACTTTTCTCTTCATAATAATTAAAATATTTTAATTCATTCATAAGAAATTGGAAAATCAGTTATAATTGTCCATTTATTGTATTTTTACTTGAATGAATTACTAAACTCATTATCTTACTGCATATATAAAATCTTTTCTACAAATAAAATTAATGTAAATAATGAATCACTGTTATTATTTTAATAGTTTAGGTTAATTAAGATTGCCACCTCATTTATTTGGTTTCTTTATTTCAGATAACAGATGGGAAGTGCGACAATCACCTTTTCGTTTCTGAACGGTATATATTTTTAATTACATTCTTAGTTCGCGAACAATCATGGTATCGAATGGACGTATTTTATGCCTCCTGCTTGTACAATGCTTTATAAGTGTTACCTACTGTGCAACTAGAATAGGTAAGTCCATACAGAGTGTTATACATTTAAAGGATTTTTCTTTGTTCAATTTAAAAAAGTCAAACAACTGCTCATTATTTACAAAGCAGTTCTATTTCTAGAGAGCAACACTTCAAGTTTTTTTTATAACACTATTTTCCATTCTGGAGTAGTACAAGTTTTATGCCAAATATTCTTAAAGATATATACAATATAAAAAGTTTTTCTTTTTGGCGGAAATAACGTAATTCACATAAATTATTTGTAAACTGGTTTTTGCTAAAGTAATAATTGCAACATTGGTTGTAGAGGAAACTTTAAAAATATTGTAAATCTAAATGTTTTATAATAAAACTAGCTTTTAAAAAAAAATGTGTGTTTATTATTTTAATGCTTTATGCTACAATATTCTTGGTTTTTTTTCTTGAGCGTATATAAATAGTTTTGTTGGTACGGGAACAGGCGACATATAACTGCTCATATAAAGGACATGCATTTTCAAGATTGATGTACCCTCGTAATACATTTTTTTAAATATTGTTCTTTTGCCATCTACCAAATTTTTAATGTAACCTTGTATTATATTTTTGTTAAATAGTATATCTTTGCATTAATTTTTTCTTAAATAATGTCCTGCCGTCATCTACCAACTTTTTGATGTAGCATCGTATTGTGTACAAATGTTTAGCAGGAAAGAAAGCGCCTATAAACTTTGATGATATTTCCAGAACGCATTCTGTTAACTCTATATCAAATTTCATAATGTAACATTAAAAAAGTTTACATTGTCCAAAACGTTAAGGTTAGAGAAAAGTATGCTTAAATTCTTAAGTAAGTATTCTTAAATTTTCTAATTTCCTAATTTTTTTTGCGCGTATATAAATAGTTTTATTGTTATTCCGACACGGGACACTGCTCATGTGAAAAACATGGATTGATGTACCCTCGTATTACATTTTTTTTTAATTTTGTCCTTTTACCATCTACCAAATTTTTAATGTAACCTGGTATTATATTCTTGTTAAATAGTATATCTTTGCATTAATTTTTTCTTAAATAATGTTCTGTCGTCATCTACCAACTTATTGATGAAAGAAAGCGCCTATAAACTGTTAATGATATTTGCAGTACGCATTCTGTTAACTCTATGTCAAATCATAATCTTACATTAAAAAAGTTTACATTGTCCATAGCGCTAAGGTTAGATAGAAGTATGCTTAAATTCTTAATTAAGTATTCTTAAATTTTCCAATTTCCCGAACAATTTTTAGATTTCTTTCTTTCATAAGAACCATTTTCTGAGAATAACAAATACAACAACAAAAAATTAGTGAAATCGGTCCAGCCGTTCACGAGTTACAAAAAATAGGGATTCATATTTATATAAAGAGAACACCTAGCAGAGATAACTCATCGATTGATAGTTAATCAGTAGTCCACCAGCTAGGGTGGGAGATCCAATTATATTAAAAAAATAATATTTAAAGGAACTTTAAATTATAAACTCTGAATAAGAATTTATCGTACTACAATAATAATATTTGATTGCCATCTTGCTGCCTTATTGCGGATAAGTGGATAGAATAAATAAAATAAAACTAGGTATGGAAAAATAGGGGTTGTATGAGAGTAGGTAAGTCATGACAAAATAAAAAATAAAATTCTTGCAAAAAAAGTAAATTTTTTAATTAACAAATAAAAAATAAGGGTTGATTGTAGAGAATTGAAAATGTATGGTTTTATGTAATTTTGCATCCTGTAAAATATAAAAAAATAAAAACAAAAAATTTTGTATAAAAAAATAAAAATTTAATTTATGGGTTGACCACCTTTACCATTTAGGGGGATGAAAAATAGATGTTGTCCGATTCTCCACTCTAGCCGATATGGACGATAAGTTCTAAGAAACCTAAATACATCTGTATACTGTACAGGTTATTTATGTATAAAGTTTGCAAATTTTTATGAACCAAGTATTCAATTCAACCTTTAGTGTTACCTTTAGGTAGTGGGTAAATAAATTTAAAAATAAATCAATTATTTAAAACTATTTGTAATATCTTTTATTAAAAAAATTACTAATTATTAATATCTAACTGTATGAAATAATGTGCGGTACGTGGTTTACCAGCTGTGGGTTTTTCATACCCGTTCTAGGTGATTTATACAATACCAACATTTGACATACATTGTTAACGACTTCCACTTTCTTTTAAAATGGATAAATTATCGTTTTCATTATATTAAGTGTTTAACTTGTAATTACCAAATGACGTATCCAAATAAAAACAACCCAAAGTCTATGTCACAGAATTTCTTTTAATTATAACATTTTTTGCGACTACTTTCCGCCTAACATTTAGGCCATCATCTGGCTATAAAAAAATAGTTATGTTTAATAGTGCACCTTAAGAAGAAAAAACATACCTTAGTGTAAAAATAAAAAAAATACAAATATAAAGTTACCACAATAAACTCACAGCACTCGAAAAGCAACTAACTATTGTTAGGCCGAAACTGGTCGCCAAAAATGTCCATCATAATTAATAAAATTCTGTTACATAGACTTTGGGTTTGTCATTCGGTTGAATTTTAATGTAAAGTGAAGCATTTGAATTCGGCATAGTGCTTATTTAACATTTCTTTTTAGGATGCACAATAAATGTTTTAAACAACCCGAACGAAAAATATTTACCGGTGATGCTTTATAACAAATCTTCCCAGTTTTCTTTAATAGTACCAGAACAAGGACAAATTAATCTGAGAAGCGGAGAAGGAATAACGTTTTTATGTCCGGAAAAAAATTATTTAGTACCCAGTAAGTATTAATAATGGAATTAAAATAACAAATAAATAAGACTAATAAAAAACTCTTCGTTTTAACTCAACTTCCCAGTTAAATTAAAACAATTAGGTTTTGCAAAACACGTTCTTGAACATCCACACTCACTCATACACACCAATGACATTCATATACTATGTACCTATTTATGATAAAAAACAAAATTTAGATTTCCTCGAAGAACTTGAAATAAAGAGACATCTAGCAGATCAACAATTTATAGTAGTGAATGAACAAATAAAGTTCTCCACTATTAAACTGTTTACTTTGCTTGATTATTTACTTTATACATAGATAAGACGTAATTGTAACAGAAATATATTTAGTTATTGTAAAGATAAGCATGATATAGTTTTTTCCTGGTTTTTCTATATCATTGCATTACTTCCATACTTGGTCTAGCCTTATCTATTTAATCAACATCAGGTACCTAGCTGCAAACAAACAAAATGTAACTTCAATATGTCAATCTGACGATGCTAGTTTTTTAGCGAAACAGCTGTAATTGTCATTTTAAACCTAATTTTTTCAATTAAACTTGGAAGTTCAGTTAAAACGAAGAGTTTTTTATTATTCTTAGTAAGATGGACTTCCAAAAAGTAAGGGTTAGTACAATAAATTTAACAAATAAATAATAAATTAATCCTGAATCCAAAACCATAATCGACTGACTTGTGTAGTCCCCAACAGTAGAAAACATTGACTTTTCCCCTTAAATCACTAACAGTAGTAAACACAAAATTTATATACCTCATCCTTTTCTACTGGTAGTAACAATACCATACGTTCTTTTCAATTCTAATTATCACCTTTGAATGTTGTATTCATAAGAATTTATTTTGACCTCTTGTGACAACTCTCATTATTTTGATACATCGAGTTTTGTTCAAAGCGTTTTATCATGTGCACTCAAAAAAATCTATAAAATCGGTTTTTTTCAAAACCTCTAATTTGTTATTTTTATTTTATGGTAAGTACAAAATTTCCCGTTTTGTATTTAATAAATAGTCTTGACACAATTAAAGGTATATGGTATGATGCTTTAGAACAATGTTCACGTTGTAACATGTGAGCAAGATGAGTGCATCATGCTAAAGCACTTATTAGACAGTGGTTCGAGAGAGAAGTTATTTAAGTGGAATCACTAAATATTTATAGGTAGTAGGTAACAGTTCCTTTCCAAAGTCTGATGATAATTTTATTATAGGTACTTACTTAATATATTTATAATGTAAATTTCGGAACGGTAATAAATGTATAAATAGTATATATTAAATAAAAATCTTCATTAGGTACCAATGATTTTCATTATACCAACTGCCAACTGCTTTTGTTACCCCAAATTATGTGCTGTATTTGAATAATTTATTTAAAAATCTCTACTATAGTTAATGGTTGATATTTTTTTGTAGCAGACAAAATCATTTTTACTGAATACTATATGACATCTAAATTTTCTAACAACAATAAATAACTAAACGGTTGAACCAAGCTTCCACTATTTATTCGAAAAATCGTTTTAAAATGCAATTACAGCTGTTTCGCTAATAACTAGCATCGTCAGATTGACATATTATGTCAATCTGACGATACTAGTTCAGTTATTTATTGTTCTTAATAAGATGAACTTCCACAAAGTAGAGGTTACGACAATCAATTTCATCTAAATTTTCTATTTCAAAACGGTAATACTTTACGGTATACGGTAATAATACAAAAAAAAATACTCACAAGATAAACAAACAATGAAAATATTTATACACACGACAAAGTAACAATAGCCATTTTGACTCATTGATTCATTTCGCGAGGTTTGTAGGTATGACATCAGGATGAAGGTAAATTTTTTCTACTTTAAACATCTCAAAGAAATATACAGTAATAAAAGTTAGGCCAACAACTCTCTTAAAGAATAACTAGAATGTAGCGAAAGACAGATAGATAGGTATATTTTTTAATTATATTAATACCTTGCATCCTAAAATTAATTTTTACTTTAGAAGCTTAAGAAAATAATACAATTAATTTTCTAGATTTAAAAATTGAAAAAGTTAATAATTCATTTAATTATTCAATATACAGAAAACCAACACAAACAGATGTAACCATACCGTATAATTCAAATCATTCTATAACACATAAATTAGCAGCTTGTAATTCTATGATATATAGGGCATTTTCAATTCAAATTGACAAAATTAACTTTGATAAAGAAATGAATGCCTTTAAATAAATAGCTACATTTAATGGCTATCCAATTCATTTGATAAATACATTTATTAAGAAAGAACAGAAAGTGTAACTACAACTAATATTTCCTAAACAAACTAAAGAAATTAAAAGTTATAAAAATATTATATATTGTGGAAGTATTTTCAATAAAATTGATTGTACTAACCCTTACTTTCCAATACAATTTCAAAAATGATAACTTTGGCATTAATGTACACAAAATTGTTAAATGTTAAAACAAAATTACCCAAATTAAAAAATCTAGTGTTTACAAAATTAATTGTCCAAAATGTAATGCTGTATATATAGGACGAACACAAAGAAATTTTGAAGTAAGATTCAATGAACACTTAAGAGCATAAAACAACCAGATAAATCAAATTATGTAAAACACCTACTTGAACATCCAACCTCACTTTTACACACCAATGACATCCAAATAACACACACTTGTAATAAAAAACAAAATGTATATTTCCTTGAAGAACTTGAAATAAAAAGATATCTAGCAGATCCACAATTTAAAATTGTTATTGAACAAATAAATCTTGGAAACTCTCCACTATTAAACTGTTTTCTTTGATTGAGTCTTTATTTTACATATAGATAAGACGTAATTGTAACACAAATATATTAAGTTATTGTAAAGATCGGCATGATATAGTTTTTTTCCTGGTTTTTCTATATCATTGCACAGTTATTCTGATCTTAGAGGGAAATACATCCAGCATAATCCCTTAGGGCTAATAACATATAGGCTTTAATATTGTTATGTCGTATTACTTCCATAGTTGGTCTAGCCTTAATACTTCCTAATCAACATCAGGTTCCTAGCTACAAACAAACAAAATGTAACTTCAATATGTCAATCTGACAATGCTAATTCTAGCGAAACGGCTGTCATTGAGGTTAAAAAAGCAATTTTTTAAATAAATAGTGGAAGTTTTGTTAAAACGAGATTTTTTATTATTCTTAGTAAGATGGACTTCCAAAAAATAAGGGTTAGTACAATAAATTTTACTCTCTTAAATTTTTCAATACTTTGCAGTCTTTAGAAATGTAAGTTATAACCACTTTTTGTGGCAACAAAAACTTTCAAAATTGGCAGAAATGACAAATTCTGGTCCAGTCTGGTTTTTCTGATATCTTCATAAAAGTTGTGTTTTGCAGAGCCATTTGTCCTATGAATCCTTCCATATTTAATTTAGTAATGGGCAAAATAATAGAAAATCTTTCCAGAACAGCAGAGGATGCATGCTATTCTTGTCGCCGATTCTGAAGACAATCTCCAAACACTTTTACATGCATTTAATATCAAAGCTAAATAACTAAATATGCTCATTTATACCGCCAAGACTACGTACCTAGTAATATCCAAAGACCCGATAAGATGCAAATTAGAAATCGACTCCAAGATTATGTTTTTTCCAAAATTGTAGAACAAATATATCTCTTCAAATATCTTGGAGCAGAAATAACAAGATATGGTAATCTTTCCAACGAGGCCAGGGAACAAACAATGAAAGCAGTAAGAATCTCGGGATTCCTGAAAGAAATCATCTGGAAGAATAAATATCTAAATACTGAAAGCAAATTCAAAATATATAAAACAATAATGAATTACTATAACGTGTGAGACAGAAATGAAACCAGACACAAATAGAACCCTCCAAATGATGAGAACAGTCAAAATGAGAACAGTAAGAAGCATACATGACAAAACTCTACACGACAGAATTAGAAGTGGAATACAAAATAATAAGATGGTGGGTCAGACAGAGAGGAAGATATCGGAACAAACATGTCAAAGGAATGGAGGGCAGTAGACTCGTTAAAAATGCAAAAATGAATAATTCAGTAGGAAAACGACTACAGGGTAGACCACCAAAGCGATGGCGAGAATGCTGGACGTCATCGTACGGAAAAGAGTTGATTGCAATGTACAGGCCTACTAGCATAATTTATCATGCTATACAGTAGCAGAAGAATTTGCCATTTGACAAACTCATGTATTTTCTTTTACTGTAGTAAGTAGTAGTAGTAGTTTGATAGCTTCTTACTCTAGGAGAAATCGGCGCATGAGTACCGAAAGCTATTCCATCTCAATTATTTTTGCGATTTTCTTCAAATTCCATCCACTAATTACACTAATACCTCTTAACGTAACAATTCGAGTTTTTACTCCACAATATTTTGACATTTATAGATTGGATCAGATAATCATTTAGTAAGCCAAAGCACACAATATATTTAAAAAATAAAAACTCAGCTATAAAATCTGCTAAAAAAAAACAATACCGAAAGAGGGCTGTAAAATTGCACACGCAAGTTACTTTTATTACATTTGGTTGTCGACTCGACATTACACTACAATTAAAAAAGGCAGACGAATCGGTAGAGTACATCCTTTGTTACTGTCCCGCTTTAGAAACGAACAGGCTTCGCTCTTTGGTTTCATACAGCTTGAGCCTATCGACTTTAGACAGGTTTCACCAAAATCGATCTTGGACTTCGTTAAGAAGTGCAGAATGGATGGCGAATTGTAACCCTTAGGGGTGAGCCACAATATGCACGAGTTTGACCGCAGTGGAGGGGAAGCGACCCACTCTCATAAAATCTAACCTAACCTACATTAATCATATTTGGTATACTTGTCATTACATTACAGTTAAATTCCTTGTTATTATAGTTCTTCGGGAACTTTCGGAAGAAAAAGTTTTTTTAGTAGAATATTATTTCTGCTCATACGGAGCTGGACGAAATAATGGTCCATGTTTAAAACAAGGTCATCGAAGGACAGTTTGAACAAATGGTACCTAATTATAGGAGTGTGTTTAACCAAATCATCCAATCTAAGCAAAAAAGTCTTGAACGAATATCTACAACTAGCACCTCAAATGTTTAAATTTGTTGATGGTTATTTTTGATAAAATAATTTAATATTATCTGTTCATTTCAGCACGTTCGAATTTCACATACGCCACTTGTGTTCAAGATTCGACTTTAAAATTAATAAAAAATAATTATAAGTTTGAGGAAATTCTTTGCAGCAAACCAATTCGAGGAGAAATACAGAAGTCCAATGACAGGTGTGGTGATGGAAATGGAAAAATCTTTAACATTGGTTATAAAGTCACTCCAAAATATTTTCAAAGATTGATTTTAGTGTGTTACGACGAAAATGAAGGAAAGGCTTTGTACTCCCAACACGTTATTCACGGCGAAGAAGTAGCATGTAAGTTACAAATATTTAACTCAATCTTTTTTTTTAATTACTTCTGGTGCAAGTGAGCACGATTACAAAATAAGCAAGGATGATATAATTTTGTATACATCTTTTTAAAGTAAATCACGCAAGTTATATCGAATTCAAAATTAATGAGGAAAAGAAATATTTGAAATTATTGTGCAAGATAAATTTGTAATTATATAACACCATAAATAGTCATGAAATTATCAAATTTTTTTTTTAAATGCTTTCGTTTAAACAAACCACGGTAAATATGTAGAATTTGGTGAACTCTCCGATTTTCATAAACATTTTATGAGAGGCCTAGGACATTGTAATGAATACGAATATAAAGTTTTTTTCCGCGGAAACACTAAGAAATAGTAAAAATTGCTAAAAATGTAGGTTCAAAGTAAACATAACCTATCACTTACCAGTTGTAAATCCGGCAATTATAATAAACTTGAGACCATTTTCGTGTTAAATAAACATTCCAGAGATAATTTAAAACAGAAAAAATATAAAATTACTATTTGGAAACTTATTTTCTTATCAATTTTATTGCACAGAATCTTTCACTTTATTGTTTATTTTAACAAACTGTCAATTGTGTCAAAACCTCTTATTGGCCAATTTGGTTAAAACTTCAAATGATTGGACAATGTTGCCAAGATTTACTATACATATATTGAGTATTTGAGAAGAAAACAGATATAATTTCAGTCGATTTTAATTTTTTCAAATTTTGTTTTGATTTTTGTAGTGTTGATAAGCTAGTTTTTCGTTTTGTTTTACTGTCGAATTTCAGTCGTTTTCATGTTAATTTGGTTTTAACGTTGAGTGATAAATAACGTTTATTTGGTTTTATAAAACTTTGAACTTGCTTTTAAAATGAATTTAATTATAATTTATGATTTGGTCAAAGATGAAGATAAATTAATAGAAAAATTAATTGAGTTGTAATATGAAGGTTTATTTTCTATTTATTTTCCGACTTATATTTTGTTTATGTTTATTTTATTTATTGTTGCTATTGGGATAAAACTAAGTATTTAGAGTTTTTCTTTTGGGTTTTTCACTATTTTATTTCAGATATTAAGGTGAGCGATAATAATTTATAATACACTTTGATCCGTGTCAGTTGGTCGGATTTAAATATTTTTGTTTTCTTTATATTTTATGTCTAGTTTATAATTTTGTTTAAGAATTGTTGCTTTTATTTAATTTACTTTTAAGGAACGAATATTTTTATATTTATTTTTTTATTATTCATAAATGCATTAAATTTGGCATCGTACGATATGTTAATATTTCCTACACATTTCAAGCATATATTTTATATTTCCTATGTAATAAGGTACATTTTATAATATTTGTATATAATACACAAGCATAGCTATATATGTTTTTAGTCTGGCAACATGGCAAAATCAGTTGGTGATATTTTTACTATTTTGACATATGTCCGAAATCAATAATTATGGAATTTATTTATTTAAAATTATATAAATATTAAACTTGTGGAAATTTGATTAAATTTAAAAATTATGTAATTACATAAAATAATGTATTTAGAAACCATTTGATGCTGCTGAATGTAATTCTCATATTATGTTTATTTTGGGCAGAATTTTTTAGCAATTTTTAGTGTTTCTAGTTGTTTCCGCGAAAAAAAATTAATTTTTATATTAATTATGATGTCCTAGACCCCTCATAAAACTTTTATGAACCAAATTCTACATTTTTCCCAAGCCACTACTTAAACAGTGTGGAAAAGCCAAATGGAATAAATTGATTATTTCGGTTACTGTACACACCTACTTATAGAAAATCCCGAAACACATTAGATTTAAATTATAAATTGATGTTCTTTAAAGTGAAAATTTATTTCCTACCTTCAACCCCCTTTGTCCTTTCTTCATTCTCTATCCAAAAATGTTGTTAAATTTATTTCAAAAATTAAATTAACAAATATAAAATAATCTGAAATTCGCTAGACCACCTACACTACTAATTTAATTCCCGTTTCAGTCTTTAAATAGCAAAAATCATATTAAAAAAAAACCTTTAGAAAACTATCATAGCAATGTTAGTTTGTTTTAAACGCCTGAACAAATTGGTTTGTAATAATTATAACTGCAGGATATTGTCAGTATTATAATTGTCATTTGAATTGCGTTAACTGCAATTCATAAAAATGGTTAGATTAACAGATAATTAGTTAATGGGATAACACACCTATTTCATGAAAAATTTCCGAATTTGTAGAAAATCCACATAAATCGAGTAGACAAGCACCGCAACATTTAATGTCATCCATACATGGGTAATAAACATATTGAAAGAAATTAAAATGCATCCCTAAAAAATGATACCGACTCAGGAACTCATGAAAGACGATTTCAATAGGAGAAAAAATATTTGCGAACAAATGATAGAAATGTTGAATAACAAAACGTTATCCTCACTGGATGAGAAAGGACCATACACAATATCCTCAATTAATGTTTGGGCAGAGATTGTTGAAAATCATATTATTAGTCCCTTTTTCGTTGAGGGGAATTTGAATCGCGATAATTATTTAGTACTACTACAAAATGAATTGGTTTCAAGTTTGGCAAATTTATTTCCTTATTCAGGAAACCCCTTAAGTTCCTGCAAATTCCATACGGTTCCAGTAAGATGGAGCATCTCCACATTACCAACTCAATGTCTGCCGAGGTACTTAACATTTTTAAATCGATGGATAGGGAGGTGTGAATCAATAGAATGGCCAGCAAGATCACCTGATCTTATCTCATTGGACTTTTTTTATGGAGCTATATCAAAAATATTGTTTACAAAACTATACCTACTTCATTGACATTCATATTACATATTAGATACTTTATTTTTTTATGTTAATTTTTAAAATAAATTAAAAACCAAAAACATTTTTGGATAGAAAATGAAAAGACCTTTCAAACGATATATCACAAGCTCATACTTCGCATTTAAAAAATTGGGGGTTGTAACTGTCACTCAAAGGTAGGGATAAAATTTTCACTTTAAAGAATGTCAATTTATAAGTTAAATTTGTCGTGTTTCGGGATTTCCTATAATTATGTATAGTAACCGAAATAATTAATTTTTTTCAAGAATAATAAAAAACTCTTCGTTTGAAAGTAACTTCCAAGTTTAATTGGACTTCCAAAAAGTAAGGGTTAGTACAATAAATTTAATATTTTTTTTCATTTGGCTTTTCCACATTGTATACATTACTAATTGGAAATAATTTAATACTAGAATCCTGACTTCAAATTATTAAGATTTAACCCAAAACACCTAAATAAAATGTAGCTGCTTACTTAGTTACAGGGTGTTTTGTTGAAAATTTTAAAAAATATTTGGGTTTAGAACTTTTAGACTGTTTTACGTATTCACCCCACGTATGACCCCAAAAATAAAAATCTTGGGGGTTACCTTCGGGAGTTCTAGGTGGCCACGGAAATTCGCTACCTCTGCCAATCCAACGATGAGGAAATTGATTATTGAGATAATTCCTCACTATCATCTGATAATAAGGTAGTGCTCCATTCTGCATGAACCACATGTATCTTCTTCGATTAAGTGGCAATTCCTCGAGATGTTCGAATGAAGTTGTTTCTAAAAATTGTAAATATGAGTTACCATTCAAATTTGCTGTTAACTCATATGGACCCAACAAACTATCTCTAAAGATACCGCACCATACATTTATCTTGAATTCATGCTAAAAATGTGATTCTCGGAAAATATGGGGATTTGCAATATCCCAATTGTGACTGTTTCTCCAATTAAAAACTCCTCTGCGAGTGAATGTGGCCTCGTCAGTAAAAAGAATTTTGTCAAAAAAATTTCGATCTTTTTTATTCAGCATCCACTAAGCAAAGTTCATCCTTGAGGGATAATCTCTAGGCAATAAATTTTGTATCGGTGTATAATGGTAAATTTTTTTAAAATTCGCAAAACTGAAGATTGACTTACTCCAGTCATTGCTGCTAAACGCCGACTACTTAGTTCCGGATTATTAGAAACTTGCAATAAAATATCGTCCTTCTGATTCACAGTTATTATTTTCGGCCGTCCCATACCACTATTACGCTTGAAGTGTCCAGTTTCTCCTAATCGTTGAAAAATATTGGTGAAAGTTTGCCGATTGGGTTGAACTCTGTTTGGATACATTTGTTGATATCTGTGAGCAGCAGAAACACATGAATAATTTTCTTGTACATAAACACAAAGCATGTCTCGCATTTCCAGATTAGTAAAATTGTCGTGTCGAGGCATTCTCACTTAACTCAACTTAACTTTAAATTTTACAAAAATCACAATTTCAAGTGAAATAAGCAGCAAAAACTAATTAACAGCACCCCACTATATCGAAGCAATTGATTTAGACCAGACCCAACTAATATTGAAAAATTATCCATCAAATGCCACTTATCCGATTGTAATTAAAAATAGAGATCAGTTTATTTGTTTGAAAATATTTTAAAATCATTTTAATATTATTTTAATTTTTTTGTCAATAATTTAATATCTTTATCTAAGAATTAAAGTTTCATTTGCATGTTAATGCAATTCACTGCAATTCAAATTGAATTTATCCTCATAAAAAAAGGATTACTTTATTTAAGTAAAAAATATTGGAGAATCGAAAAATTATGCTAAAGTCTCTATTCCGTCAGAGAAGTAGAATTTGGGAAGTATTAACCTGTCACTGGCCCCTGCCGTACGCCTCTGGTGGTAGCCAGAAGCGTTTGTTTATTATAATTTTGTAGGGTGTATAGTGTCTACATCTTCTGCCAAATATGAAATGAATACGTAAAACAGTCTTAAAGTTATGAACCAAAATAGTTTTTAAATTTTTAAACTAAACACCCCAACTAAGTAAGCAGCTACATTTTATTTAGATGTTTTGGGTTAAATCTTTATAATTTGAAGTCAGGATTCTAGTACTAAATTATTTCCAATTAGTAATGAATCACCCTGTATATACATATTTTTTTTCAGATTCTTCAAAGTTTAAAGATCGGCCAACGTTTTCTGTAGAAGGTTTACCTAAGGATGTCTCAGCCAACGTGGCTTATAAAAGAGCCTATCAGAAATCAACGTTCAGCAGTTTATTAGGAAGTTCACGTGAAGCAGAACGTTATATAAATACGAAATCATTTTTATCACGTGGTCATCTTTCACCAGATGCTGATTTTCTATTTGCAAGTTCCCAACTTACAAGCTATTTCTATATCAATGCTGCACCCCAGTGGTATGTCAATAATTTTTAATTTCTAGCTCTCGAAGCATTCAATAATATAGATATAAGTATACTGTTTCATAAAATTAAAAGTGTTTTAAAAAAGATTGCCTCTTAACACTTTTAACATTTACCAACAGTTATATTTACATTTTTTGATAATTCTTATCATAATCTTCTAACCGGAAGTGAATTATTATAAGTAAATTAATAAGTTTATCTTTTCACGGTACCAAGTCAAAATGTGGAAATAGTTTTATCTGTAGATTGACCAACACTAATAGGTTTTTCATCGCTTTGACCGTTAGCAGACGATAATGTAATATACAGGTTGAAAATATTTTTGTTATTTTTGTACCAACCTTACGACAAACTTCTGTATATGGGTTGCCTGTAGAAGATGTCTTTACAGTCCATATTTTGAAATTACCTTAAACTATACAGAGTGTTGTATTACTCCGTTACAAACCAAACATATGGTTTTTAAATGGGAACCCAGGTATATTATACCGAATTCGGACTGCTCACATTTTTTGAAGCTTTTGATATAATTTTTTGATACGTTATACAGAGTCCTTCAGAAGGTATGGACACGTTTAGGTATGTCAAAATCGTAGGTAAATCAACACTCTGTATCTTATTATATATTGAAGGAAAAAATATATTTTGCCTAACAGAGTTTCGTAATATGATACAATATCACCGTATTCTATTAAATATTAATTTTTTTCCCTTTTGTATACAGGGTGGACGATAACTTTTCTTTCAAATGGAACACCCTGCATTTTATATCATAAATAGAATATCTAATTATGTAACTTTCATTTTTGTTAAGCATTCCCTATACCCAAAGTTTACGAAAACGGAGTTATTTTGTAATATTTATTGTAAACCATAATTATTAACCTATTATGTAAAATGAATAAACGTTGAATTTTAACAAACAATCCTTAAAAATAATACATTTTAATAAACAATTCATTCTATATAAAACAAATCTACAAAAGTATAATTCTAACCATAATGTTAAACTAAATGTTCAAACGGTTCATCGTTAACGTCAATGCAATGCTGCAGTCTAAGTTCAAATGATTGACTAACATTTTTCAGCATGTCAACGTTAAAATATTGAAATATTGAAATGTCTCGGTGATTCTCTTTTTCATGTCGTGTCTAGTGGTCGGGGGGTTTTATAAACCTTATTTTTTTGTAAAACCACACAAAAAGAAATCCAGTTTTGTTAAATCGGGAGACCGAGCTGGCCAATAAGGCCCCTTCTTCCAAAATCCATCTGTTATGGAATTCGGTATTGAGACAGTGTTAACGGTGAACACTTTGAACATTTATTGTAATATTAGGGTTAGAATTATACTTTTGGAGACTTGTTTTATTTAGAATAAATTATTTATTAAAATTTATTATTTTTGAGGATTGTTTGATACATTCAACATAATAGGTTAATAAATATGGTTTACAATAAATATAACTATAACTTTGTTTTCATAAACTTTGGGTATAGGGAATGCTTAATAAAAATTAAACTTACATAATCGAATATTCTATTTATGATATAAAATACAGGGTGTTCCATTTGAAAGAAGAGAGAAAATGAAAGGTTCGAGTTATCGTCCACCCTGTATACAAAAGCGAAAATAATTAATATTTAATAGAACACGGTGAAATTTCATCACGTTACGAAACGATGTTAGGCAATATACATTTTTTTTCTTCAACGTACAGGGCGTGATTTACATACGATTTTCACATAAACGAAGGACTCTGTATAACGTATCAAAACCTTATATCAAAAGCTTCAAAAAATTTGAGCAGTCCGAATTCGGTATAATATACAGGGGTTCCCATTTAAAAAATCATATGTTTGGTTTACAACACTCTGTATAGTTTAAGGTAATTTCAAAATATGGACCCTAAAGATATCTACTATTTTTGTTAATAACATTTTTCGATATCTCCTAAAACAACCCATATACCGAAATTTGTTGTAATTTGTAATTGAACGAAAATATTATTTTACTATCACAATGCATACATTTGAGCCTTGTTTTTGTGTTGGTTTCCTCAAAAAAAATTTTAATATTAAGAATTCCTTATCAGGCACATTAAAGTTGGAACCACTTTGATCAGTCTAACTTAAAGTGAAACTTACAGTGAAAACATTAATAATGATGTACTAGGTAGGAATACGCCGTAGAGTGTACCTAAATGAAACTGAAATCGCTAGGGTAGTAGCATTAATTTAGGAAGGTTATTTTTGCAGAAATTCTGAATGTAAGTCAGGCCGCTATAAATAAAGAATGTACTTGCTATCCTCAACGTCAATTACCAAGGGCTACATCAGCTCGAGAAGACCGTTCATTGTCTGTGGGCGATTAAGGAACAAACCAATACAGCAAGAGCGCTTTAAAATCAGTTACTAGCTACAAAGGGGACCAAAATTTTTGATCACACAATACGTAATAGACTTCATCAATTTTAGTCAATCTAGGAGGCCGGTTATAGTTCCTCGTTTAACAGCAGAGCATCGAAGAGCTCGAAGAATTTTTGTCGAAGCTAATCGTCATTGGACAATAGAACAATGGAATAATGTTTTGTTAACGGATAAGTCCAGATTCTCTTTACATAACAACGATGGAAGGGTTCGGGTTAGTCATTGAAAACGGTTCTTTAATGGCATTACGTTACTAAGAAGACATTTTAACACTACATGTGATTCCTTTTGCGGATAATGTGGAAACAGATTTCATTTTACAGCACGATAATGTTAGGCTACACGGGGCTAGAATAATAACAACTTTTCTAAATTACCATAATTATGGAATGGCCGGCCAACAGTCCAGATCTCAATCCCATCGAATATCTGTGGCTTACATTGAGAGGAAGATTATTGGACGGCAGGCTATACAAACCATCCACCAACTTGAAGAACTTCTTATTCAATTATGGGAGCTCTACAATATTTTGGCATCTGAGTTGCATTAATAAATTGGATTAAACGTTTTTCATCAGACAGATCATTTAAAGTAAGTGTTGGCGGGGATTTATCTCTAGAAAAATCTATAACATGTGGTGTCCCACAAGCTTCGGTGCTGGGTCCCTTGTTATTCAACTTTTATACTAGTCTTTAATATCACGCCACCAACAACGTTTTACATTGTAAGTGGTATATTAAAAGTATTTTTTTTAAATCGGCATGAAAATTTTCATTTCCAGACTAATTTGAGTCTTGACAGTAAGATTTCTAGTAATTTTTACTTGCCACTATCTATAGAAACAAACACGAATAACAGGAACAACTAATAATTTAAAAACTGCATTTAGAAACAATGGATTAATTATATAAGTATATTAATATTAATGTTTGCATTTTGAGTATGGGATACATTTATCGGAGGTAAGGTAGCTCTTTTGGATAAAGAAATGTCAAAACGTCAAATTTTTATAATAATAAAATTTGGCATGACATGTAATGACAACGTTTTATAAAGTTTGTCACGTCTCTGATGGTTTATGCAAATCTATTTTTTATATAATTTTAAGCTTTTCTAATTAGGTACCGATTAAAAAACAATAAAATACATCACGAGTCAGAAAAATGTGCTTAACTCGGAGGCTTTTCATAAATTGTAATGTAATATACTATTGCAGAAAAATTGGATCTATCTTTTACATCTTCTTCTGATGATGTAATAGTTATTTACGTTACAAGTTCGGGAAGTGACTTTTTACGGTACGAGATAGATGTTTATGGACGAGGCGACGAAGGAGCCGAGTCAAGAATATCTAATCGAGTACCGTAATAATCACTTCACGAACGTGTATCGTACTATATTTTTTTTTATACTGCCTTTGGTTTTAAACGCAATAAAATATGAAACTGAAATTACATATTTGATCATTTTATTAGGAAGTCATGTAGACTGCTGTGAAAAAATTATGTTACTTATTCTTAAAATGGTTGATTTGCTTTATTAATAAAAAATGAACAGGGGTTACCAAGTAACAATGTAAATAAAGGCAGACATATTAAAATTTTTTACACACGAAATATCTGCGGAAAAAATGGATCTAAAATTAGATGAAATTGCTGAGAAAACTGCGGAAGCGATAGAGCAAATCATTCCAGTTAAGTCAGCGAAAAGATATTAAAAAGAATTTTCAATTGGCGTGAACAACACAATTTGAAAAGTAGTGCTGATTAAAATGTGATGTTGGCTTACTTTTTGGATGTGATAAGAACAGTTTTTTAAAGAATATTCTTTTCAACAGTTTAAATTTTAAGTCAAAAACATTCAATCCTTCATCATTACGTCCAAATACTCGATGGTAAAATCAATGATTATGGTTAATAAGAATGTCAACATATCAAGTTTCCCAAAGTCGATAACTTTTTTGAAAAAACAAAATGTAGACCATCAGCCAAACCAGTCGAAGGTGCTGACAAAGAAACAAATTGAAAGCTTCATGAGGGACGCTCCAGATAAAGAATATCTATTACTCAAAGTGATAGCATCACTTGGAGTTGCTGGAGGTTGCCGAAGGGAAGAGATCTATAATTTAGAAGTTAGTGATGTGGAGGATATGGTTACTCAGCGAGTAGTTAAGATTAACCAGACAAAAACGCATATTTGACAAGCATTCACTGTGATTAACAGTGGTGAGGTTCACTATTTGGATGTCTTTAGAAAATACATGAATTTACGGCAACACGTCTCCCTGAAAGCTCTTTTGGTGGGTTATAAACAAGGAAAATGTCTGTCTCAAAGAGCTGGTATACATACTGTTGGCGGAGCACCTAATAAAATAGATGACTTCTTAAAACTAGACCAACCAGAAAAGTATACAGGTCAAAGAATTAAGTTTGATACGCAACATAAAGGTAATATATTACAACCATTTTAAATAGTAGTTAGTAGTATAAGTACATCATCATAAATTTTGGTTTTCCAATATGACAAGTACTAGAAATAAAACGCAGATTGCAAGTACAAAGAGTGAAGACGAACTGCACTCTGTTGTCAAAAATCTGGTGGTCAAATTGCTTGCATCTGAAGATCTTATCTCAGAAATTACGAAAACCATTACAAGTATTATAGAGGAAAAGTATAACAAAAAATTTGAAAAGTTGATAAATGAGAATAAAATGCTAACTGATAAATTACACAATCAAGAACAGAAGATCCAACTGCTGATGCACCAGAAAAGCCAACAAGAGGTGAAAGATAGAAGTCGAAACCTTAGAATATATGGTGTTTCTGAACCCTCAAAAAATGAAAATGTTGAAACTAATATACTAAATGTATTCGTAAAGGAAATGAAACTACAGTTGGATGCATCAACTATAGAATTTGCATATCGTATTGGCAAAAGAGAAAATGGAAAAAGTAGGCCAATTATGGTGAGATTATCTACAAATTATTATAAAAATATTATTTACAAGCATAAGAAAATGTTAAAATCTACTGGTATTGTAATCCGAGAAGACTTGACTAAGGACAAATTACAAATCATAAAACAAATAAAGAGTAAAATAGGCAAAGAAGATTCATTTTGGACACAATCAGCAAAAATTTATGTTAAATTAAATAAACACCAAAATGTAATCAAGATAAGTAATATTGACGATATTAAAAAAATTTAGTGAGATGTGTAGCTTTGGCTTTTGTTTTGTATTGCAGTAAGAAATTTTTTTTTTATTTTTTTATTTTTATTTTTGTTAAAAAATTTGTAGATTTAATTGTATCTAAAAGAGTGCACGGAATATTTTCAATATTATTAGGCAGCATATGTGTAGTTGAGACATTCCTTTTAGTCAATTAGTATTAACCGGCTTTTTATTGTTTTTATTACCTACTAGTTATTTTAATTACTTTAGTTTTTTAGATTCATTTTTGTATTGCTTCCGAATTTTAAGAACCAGTACTGATTTTTATTAAATGTATGTATTAAATACAGGTTGTTGTAATGCACGATCTTTACTACCATCTTTAACAAAGCTGAAACAAATCATTTTAGAAAATTCTTTTTGACATATTCTTGGTATGTGAAACCTGGTTAAGTGCCAGTATAAAAAATGACTTGTTAAACTTAAATGGCTATAGTGTATACAGGGAAGATAGAAATTGTAGAGGAAAGGGTTTATGTGTATATGTCAAAAATAACTATAGATACGAGATTATTAATTGTAATCAAGGGTATTTGTGGGAGCAATGTTGGATTAAAATTACTGTTAGTAAAACTACTTTTGCTGTTGGAATTATATATAAACCTCATTTACAAAATACAAGTACATTTCTAGATGAATTAGAAGACTCCTTAATAGCAATAGCGCCGACAGTCGATAAAATAATATGTATGGGGGATTTTAATTTGAATGCATTAGATACTGGGGATACATGTGTTAAGAAATTTAATTCAATTATGGAAGCACTAAGTCTCTGTCAAATAATAGATGTTCCCACAAGAGTTACTGCTACGACTGCGACACTGTTAGATTATGTGATTGTTCAGAAAGGTATGGAGGTGAATAAAGGTCTTATCCAGAGTAGTATTTCTGATCATGCTATTGTTTATTGCAAGGTACAGGTAGAAGGATTGGGTAATGGTTCTAAAACTTATACTTATAGAAATTTTAAACATTTTAATCAGGAACTGTTCGAAACAGATTTGTTAAGTATTTCATTTTTTAGAATATTTGATCAAAATAATGTTAATGAAAAAATATCTTATTTGGTAAATAGTTTAAATGATCTTTTTGATAGACATATTCCAATTACTACTTCTAGGGTGACGAAATGTAGAGCTCCTTGGTTAACCGGGGTAGTTAAAATAATGATTTCCAAAAGAGATAAAGCCTTAACGCAGTATAAGCGCTCTAAACTGCCAAAACATCTAGAATATTATAGACAACTGCGCAACGTTACTAATAAAGCAGTTGAACGGGAAAAAAAGGCGTATTTTGCTTACCAACTAAAAACCTCAACCTCAAAAGAAATGTGGAAAATTCTCAAAGATCATAAATTTGTCCCAGAAAAAAAAAATAACATTCCAGAAAAGTTAAATGATCCTAATGAGATAAATAAATTTTTTATTGGGTCAATTGAATGTAAGGAACCACCTGAAAATTTATTGAATTTTTACAAAAACAACAAAAAAATAGACTCTGTATTTAAATTTCAATCAGTTAACGACCTATTTGTATATACAAGTATTAATAATATTAAAACAAATGCTCAAGGTTTAGATGAATTAAATATTAAATTAATTAAATTATGCTGTCCACATATTGTACCTTACATCACACATATAATTAATTACTGTTTGGAAAATAACGTATTTCCTGAACAATGGAAAACAGCAATTGTAAAAGTATTACCTAAAAAGCAAATCCTACAGAAATAAAAGATTTAAGGGGTATAAGTATTTTGCCAGTTTTGTCTAAAATACTTGAAAAAGCAATGGAAGAGCAAATACGTCAGTTTGTTTCAGATTTCTCATTGTTACCGGAAGTTCAATCTGGATTTAGGAAAGGATATAGTTTCACCACTGCTCTGCTTCATATTTTTGACGATATAATTAAAGGTTTAGATGAAAAACGTACAATTTTAGTCTTACTTAATTTTAGTCGAGCTTTTGATACAATTAATGTTGACTTACTAATTAATATTCTGAGTTTTAATGGATTCTCCGAAGAGGCTATTGCACTGATGACTGAATATTTAAAAGGTCGTAAACAGGCAGTTTGTATAGAAAATATAAAATCAAGTTTTTTAAATATTAAATCGGTAGTTCCGCAAGGTTCAATACGTGGTCCTCTCTTGTTCTCTTTATATACTGCTCATTTTATTGAATCAGTTAATCATTGTCAAATACATCTTTTTGCTGATGATAACCAATTGTATTACACATTCCCTGCGCAAAAAAACAGAAGAAGCTTGTAAACTAATAAATGAAGATTTAAATAAATTCGTAAGTGTTGCACTAGATCATTCATTATTAATAAATACTAGTAAATCACAATTCATGATATTTGGTCCGAAAACGCAACGCCAAGCAGTAGTTAATTCAACAAATATTAGCATAAAGGATCAGTCTTTAACTCTAGTTGATGTAGCCAAAAATCTGGGTGTCCTTTTAGATTCAGATTTGAAGTATGAGGCCCATGTAAATAAATTGTTACAACGTGCTTATTCCACTTTAAAGATAGTTTATGGGAATAGACATTACTTGTCATTCAATGCTAAGAAATTACTCTGTGAATCGCTTATACTTTCTATTTTTAATTACTCTGACTGTCTATATGGTGTAAGCTTGTCAACACAGTGTAAAAAAAGAATACAGAAGGTACAAAACTCATGCTTAAGACTGATTTTTGGAATCCGTCGACGAGAAAGAATTTCTTATAAACTTAGAGTAATTAAATGGTTAAATATGTCTAATAGAAGACTTCTTCATTCTGTTTGTTTGTATCATAAAGTAATTCTCTCTAAAAAGCCTGCATATCTATATAGAAAAATTACATATCGAACCGATGTGCATAATTTGAATATAAGGTACAGAGGAACATTATCAATTCCAAAATTTAAAACGGAAATATTTAGACAATCCTTTAAATATCAAGTTGCTCATTTATACAACTCTATACCTGATAGTATTAAGTCTTTAAATAACATAAATAGATTTAAATGTGCATATAAAGAATTGCTATATGAGTAATAGGTGTAAATTGCCCTTTAAATACCTAGATCCTTTTTTCTTGTTTTTTTAGTTTTTGATTGTTTGTTTTTATCCTATTTATATTAACTGTTGCTTGAGATTCAGAAGCTTATATTTTGGTAATAGACAGCTTGTAGGCGGGTGAAACTGTCTAATAAATATTATAGGGTTAAGTGGTAGAACATATTCTGCAATGTCTCGCATTGCAGAAGATGAACTTCGCCTTTTATTTCATGCAAATTATTGATCTTTATAAATGTAATTTAAATATATAACATTTTGTACTATACTTTATTTGTGTGAAATAATAAAGACAATATTATTATTATTATTATTATTTCTTCAGGAGGACAACGTTGTTGGCCAATGCTGGAGCTGGTGGTGCATGTCCCGGACTCAAACCAGTCCGGGAAATGGCACTTTACCGTACAGTATGAAAAAAAGTATTTTACAGCATACTTCAATAATCTTCTTTTTTCCGAAAATTTTTATAATTGTGAAGTACAGAACACCAAAGTGTTGTAGCTACACTGCAACCGGATTGCTATAAAATGTCAAGCAATTGCTATAATTTTGGTGCATATGCTTATTATCGTTGGCTGAAATCATCGGCTAGAGGTAAACCGATGATTATTCACCAACCAATGGTTGGTACGACCATTGGTGCATACGGGTCTCAGCAAGTAAGTAGATACCTAATTAGGCAACATATTTTGCTATTCAGAACTAACACTCTAACTGACATTTGGGTTTTGCAATGTTGTCAGGTCTTCATTGTGATTTTGTACTAACGAATAATTAAAAAAAATTTAAAAAGCATGTTCCGGACCGTTTTAAAGTATAAAATTTTGAGAAGTGTGTTTTTTTATAATCTATAAGAGGGAAAAATTTTGACAAAAACTTTTACCCTCCTAGTGTGTCCGCTAATACGTTTTTTTATTACTGACATGGTTAGTTTCCACATTCTTAATAAAAAAAAGTTAATGTAAAGCCTTTGAGTCACAAATAACTATTATTAATAATAAAAAAATGTTGTTTCGTTTGAAATGTACATGCACCCATTTTGTAAGTTTTTTTACACTTTTTGTTGTTTGTTTCAGGCAAACTATAAACGGGGGAAACTGGGTTCGTGTTGAGATGAACGTACGAAAAGCAGCTGAGAGGTACCTTACTACATTTACGGTAATAACAGGAACGTATGGGGTTCTAGAATTACCAAACATTAATAATAAACTGACAGAAATATATTTGGTGTCCAAGAAGAAGCTCCCGGTACCGAAGTTTATATGGAAAATTATTGTAGATGAAAACTCCGGAAAAGGGATAGCTTTTATCAGTCTCAATAATCCGTTCATCGAAGAAGTCAACGAAGACGATTTTCTATGCCCAAATATCTGTAGCAAGTACGGATGGGCTACGAAATCTTTCGATAATGTTGAAAGAGGTTTTATTTATTGTTGTGATATCAATGAGCTGAGAAAAGTTATTCATACTATACCTACATTTAAAGTAAATGGTGTTTTAAGTTCTGCGCCGAATTAAATTAATTAGTTTTAAATAGAATTAGTTTTAATTAAACTCCACCAACGATTCCTATATGAATTTATAAAAATTAAATCCCACAAAAAAAACATTTTCATGCAAAATGTTGTCAAGCTGAGACCGCATGGTTTACTCTGTCTCATGTAAAGCAAAGTTTCCAGCTAGTAGCAGCGTTTCCCGCTGTTAACCTCGTAGGTTCTAGGACTTCAAGTACCTTAAGAATTTTGATGATCATCAGTGAGCCAGTGAAGAAATCGGGGTATTTTAAATAACATTTAAATCTAAATTAAGTAAAGGACTGTAGTACTTAGCACACACTTTATATAGAGTGGAGAAAAAGAGAGAAACTTGTATTTTTAATAAGTGTGTATATTAATAATTTAAAATTTCGTAGCTAAGCTCTTTCAAACATAAAAAAGGGCATCTTCAGAGTTAAATATTTCCCAAGAGAGATCATCAAAACACACTAGGACACATCAAATACGGACATCCACAACAATTTAAAAGTTGATTTAAAATATAAATAAAATCAGAGACATAGTTTTTAACTCGCATAAAGCTCTTCCTCCCTCCTTTCTCGGTAGTGTTGTTATAAGCACTGACGATATTGGATGGTGAATATCTTCCAATTCGATCTTTGTCCATTGTAAAATGCCGAACGAGTAGGTCAACACAGGTACGGCATATGTATTAATAGCTCGGTTTAGGTTGCTTTCGTTCAATTCAGATTTTAGTACGGAACTTACCCTTTGTGAAAACTCATCCCTGATTTTGGACTTGGACTGTTTTTGGTCCAACAACCTGGCCTGTTGGAAACCCAGGTATTTGTATGTTTTCCCATTTTGCATGCCAGCGATTATATCTCCATTAGGGAGCGCCAAATCTCCATTGATAATTTTTCCCTTCTCGATGTTTAAGGTTCTGCACTTATCTAATCCACATTTCATACGTACATCGCTGGAAAACCTTTAGGTTACATCCAGAAGATGTTTGATTTGTTCCTGATTGGAAGGAAAAATTTTGATGTCATCCATATAAAGAAGGTGGGAGACGGTGCAGTTAGTATTTTTATTGGTCTTAAGATTGAAGCCAAGTTTAATGTTGTTGAGCATGTTAGAAAGTGGATTCATTGCCAAACAGAACCACAGTGGACAAAGTGAATCCCCTTGGAATATTTCCCTTCGAATAGAAATGTCGTTAGTCTTAGTATACTGACCATTAATATTTACGTTAGCCATTGCTTCATCGAAGCTTCAACAAAAGTAACTATGGTGGGGTTTATTTTGTAGATTTTTAACACGCTTATAAGCCAGGAATGAGGCACGCTGTCGAATGCCTTACGGTAGTGTACAAAAGCAGTGGAGATGTTGTGACATTGCTTTTGCGCTTGCCTTAGGATTGCAGAGTCGATAATAAGCTGTTCTTTGCAACCCTGGTGACCACGTTTACATCCCTTTTGCTCCTCTGCCAAGATATTATTTTGGTCCACATGCCTGTAAATTCGGTTAGTAATGCATGATGTTAATATCTTGTAAAGCGTTGGAAGACATGTGATTGGTCTATACTGCAAACGATCCTGTGTGTTAGCTGTATTGGAAAGTGTCACTAAATTAATGGGCATTGCCAAGTGAATAATGTTTAATTTTGTTTTCTATTTGGCTATTTAGTTTTCGTCTGGTTGCATGAATTTTCGAACAATTCTATAACTATTCAAGATAGCTGGTTTTTGTAAAGTTATGTAGGTGGATCCGTGGATTTATTTAAGGCTCTTTAGGATATGGTGAGGGAAAGTACTATTGGAATTATATATACTATATTTTGTTTCCAGATTCTAGTGACTTCTTCCTTGAGATCTGCATATTTGTTTATTTTTTCCGATATAGTTTTCTATAGGTTATGTGTGTTGGGAACTGCAATATCTATAAGGTAAGTAGTTTTATTTATTTTATCCTGTAGTATTATATCGGGTCTATTACATTGCATCGTCTTGTCTGTAAGTATGGCGCGGTCGTAGTATAGTTTGTGTGTGGTGTTTTCTAGGATGGTTTGTGGTTTATATTTGTAGTAAGGTATTATTATTATTATTTGATAACTAGTTTTATACGTTCCAAGTAACAAAATTTTTTGCCGTTGACGAATGGTCTAAATACCCGTTTTTCAATCGGTTCTTGCAAATATTTACTGTTATGTTTCAATTTAAATACATTAAACTCAAAATGATTTTGAGATGACAAAAACAGAAGTTTCTTCTGACCATATATAAAATTTCTAACCTTTAAAAGCCAAGGACAAAATACTCTTGAGACTAATTAAACTAATCTTGTAAGTACGTTAGGTTTACTGATAACATTTTCTTTTAAATGAAAAAATGACAAGTTTTAAATATCCAGTTCGTGCTTTATAAAGTTTACATTGCAATTTACTGTGTTTTACTTTTAAAAATCACAAAAAACTTTTTCTACCACGGCAACGTAAGAGAGCAGCTAAATGAAAAACCCACAACGTCATTTGATTTAATAAAGCCATCAAGCCCATAGACAATTCCAATTTGACTGTCTATAGAGCATCCCACGAGGCGAGAAGTTAAAAAGTTTACTTTTGCCGGCGTCTAATAAGCTCAAATTAAGTTTCACTAAAATGGCACCAAAGCGGAAGGAACAAAAAAAGTGGAATTTTTGCTTAGGGTGTCAGTGTTGACTTTGAAACTTGAACAATAAGACTACGGCGATGATGTCCTTGCGGGCTTCAATTACAAAATTCGACGTCGGAAATATTACATTCATTATTCATATTTTCATTTGCAAGTAAAAATGTGTATCTGAAGCCGAATAATGTGAATTAGTAAGTAGACAAGTTTCTTTTGTTTGTCGGGTATTTGTATTTATTTTATTTTTTGAAAATTTTGTTTGACGTCAAACTTTTTCCCACCTCATTTCGTCCCTAGGTCTATAGGAAGCGCATAAATAAGAAATAATGTAAATTATTATTTATTCTTGTTTTTAATCCAAATAATTTTGACAGTTATGTTGAAATTAAATTTTGGCGTTTCAAAAATGGCGAATTCACTGGCGCATCCTACAAAAGTTACGAAAGAAAATAAATTAAAACAAAATATTCAAATTGCCAACCAACAACTACTTAGTAGTAAAAATGGACCGACGGCGACATTTTTCTTAAACATTGTGGATAATTTCTGAAGTTATGAATTTACAAAGTAATTCCATTTTTAAAATCTTCTAAAGTTGGAATATATAAGGATGCAGAGATTGCAGTTAAGATTCGAAAGGACAAAACGTTACTGAATATATGAAAGAAGGAGGTGAAATAGAAGAAATCGATCTACAAATTAGAGAACGTAGCAGAACGGTTCACTACAAATACCTTGGCAGCATATTATTAGCAGAAGGGACAACAATAAAAATATTTAAAATAGGATTCAACAAAGAAGAAAAGTAACGCAAACTCTGAATTATCTATTATAGTAAAAACATGAGAAAAGACACAAAAGTTAAAATATTTTACCTATGATCACCCCTGTAAGCGGTCTATAACAAACAGTCCTCAATCAATGAAAGATGCCTTATAATGCACGCTAAAGAAAACGCACAGTTGTAAAGTAAATCGCAAGGCTTTCCTAGCAACCACTTTGTAACTGTTAATAGACATTGGCATTTTATACAAAATCTCTTATTTACATATTTATATGCGTAAAATGCTTATTACCACACACGTTACGTAATATACTATAACGAACAGCTTAGAATGCTGGCAAATGACAAAAACTATGATAAAGAAAAGATAGGTATCGTGGAGATGGACTTCTTAAGGAAAACCTGTAGATTATCAAGACTAGACCACATTAGAAATAAAGAGATACAAAGAAAAAGGAAGGGTTTTTACTAGTTCAGATTTAATCGAAAGTGGACTCATTATATAGCATAAACATGTACAGAGAGTAGACGACCAGGGATGGCCAAAAAGAGCAATTAAACTTACCCCACAAAAAAGGAAGGAAAAGAGAAAAACCCAAAATTCCATAGAATAACAGGATTAGAAATATTGTAATGAAATGCAATAAATACGAATATGGTGGTCGAAATGTGGAATGAGGTAAAGACCGTAGAAACAAATTCTTTGAGAATCCTTTTTCTGTCTAACTGCATGTTCTTCTCCATGTAGATTCAAAATAGTCTTGAGTAGGTCTGGGTATTGAAAATTCATAGCTGTCCAGAAATTAAAAGATTCAAAAAATAAAGTTCTGTGGGAATAAAAACCTTTCAGAATTCTGTTTAAACAATCGGTCCCACAATCAATAGTTCATAACTTAACATGCTTCATTTATATTCAAAATCAATCAAATAATTAACGCACGATTTTATCATTTTTATATTCTTCTTATTTTTAGTAAATTTTGTATAACTACAAGATCTTGTTTATATTCTTTATTTAATTCAAGACAATTATGGATGATATTACTATTATTATCTAAAATATATATTACTATCGAAAGTTTTTATGATGAAACGTATTTGTTAAATTTAAAATAATATTTCTCCATTTATTATTATAATTAACATTCAAACCTCCATGGTTCACCATTTTTATATTGAGATAACGAATAAGATTTTAGACCAAATTAACTGTGTTGTTCTTGTTTGGTAAGCATCACCAAAAAATTATTTTTTACTGCTATGCTAATGAATTGGGAGTCTCTTCTCTCGACCGTCGGGATAGCCTGGTGCAGCTGAATTAGTCCAGGCCCCCTCTCGTAAACCCCAAGAGGCCAAACTTACGTCGTTGACAATTTCCAAACTTATTTTAACATTCATATAGAGACACACGCCCGTTGTCCTCATTTTAATTTATATGTATATTTATTAGTCTTTGCATATTATTCTACAACTTCAGAGGAAATTAGTAAAGGGCGGAGGGCTGGTGCTTAAATGGGAGTAAATTTAAAATTTAGTAACTTTTTTCATATGCTTTTATTCTTTTATCCTAAACAAGTTTTACTACTGCAATTTTACGTATTTTATAATGGTTAATAAATTATAATAACAAAAATCCTGCCATTAAAACAATAACTTCTAATTTTGGGATATGGATAACTCCAGAGATTAGAAAGAAGTTTATAGATAGCCGACCCTAAGGTTTTTTTTTAAAGTGGATAAAATATCATAATGTATGTGATCAATTGATGGCCGTTTCAAACGACTTCTCTTATGAGAGTTTAATAAATATTATCAGACACGCAACTGAGGTTGCTTCACTTGGAGAATTATTAAAAGTTTCAAGAGTGGGTATGCTCCTCCGGCCTCTAACCTATTTGTAAGGGATAACTTAAATAATTTCCTTAACAATATCACTTCTCCTGACGTTCCTTTGAATATCAATATAAATATTTCAGATAATAATGATTTTGTGCCTATTTGCTTGGAGGTGTTGGATTGTGTTTTGAGGAATACAAGCAGGGATACTGCTGCTGGAGCTGATGGGATAGTTTACTCGAAGCTTACTCATTTACCCTTTCTGTGTAAGAAACGCTTGCTCTTGCTTTTCAATGACTTTCTGAAGGGTCTACCCATCCCGGAAACCTGGAAACTCAATATAATTTGTCCTCTGCTGAAACCATATAAGGATGCTTCTTCTATTAACAGTTATAGATATATAGCCTTGCAATCATTTGTGTTCTGAAGATTTTAGAAAACATTAAAAACAGAATTGATCATAAATTGGAGTCAGAGGGGGTTATAAGCAAATTTCAATCAGGTTTCAGACAGGGTAGGAGTATAATGGATAATTTACTGCTGCTGACTGCTAATGTTATTAATGCCTTTAATCAGGGTAATAAGGTCCTTGTAGTTTTCTTGGATATTAAGGCTGCATATGATAATGTCAGAATTCCTCTTTTGCTGAATAAGTTAGCTAAGTATACCTAATATTTCTCAACAGATTATAAATTTAATTAATAATTTATTTAGTCGTAGAAGGGTAATTATCAGAGACAACTTCACAAAAAGTGTATCAGATACGGGTGATGTTCTAAAGGGGTTGCCTCAGGGGTCATCTCTTAGTCCTCTGTTATATAATATTTTCACAAATGAAATTTTTGAATTGGGGGAGGATAGTGTTACAATTTCGGGTTATGCGGACGACTTAAATGTGATCATAACGGGTAATAACTTGGAGATGATGTGCCAAAAAATGAATGAAACTTTAAGTATTATTTTCAGTTGGCTAGAGATGAATCGCCTAGATTTATCTATTCAGAAATCCAAAGCCATGATATTTTAAAGTAGATCTAAGGGAAGGCCTATAAATATAAATATCAATGGACAAATAATAGAGTATGTAAATAGGTACACCTATGTTGGGGTTGTCTCATAAAGACAATATAGTTGTTATGGCCCAAAAAGGTATTGATGTAATGAGGTCTATTTCTGGGAACACCTGGGGGGCAGATCCTAAACTGTTGATGATGGTATACAAGGATATAGTAAGGTATCTCGATTTTGGCACGACTCTGTTTTACAAAACTTCTCTTCAAAACTTATATAGGCTAGACAAAATTCAGTACACAGCACTTAGAGTATTTCTAGGGGCCATGAGGTCCTCACCTACTGTTTATTTATTAGCAGAGACGGGGGAGCTGCCTCTTAAATGGAGGAAAATTTTTTTGGCTGAAAAGTGCATAATTAAATATCTGACTGTAGAAAATAATATTGTTGTGCGTAGTCTTCTGGATTTGTATCAGAGTTCTAACGGGGGTTATATCCCCCAGTATTTCCCAATCATGGAAGCGTTTGATAGAGCCCTGGTGCATCACCCTGTACTTAAGAAATTTGAAGAATTGCCGTGTTATACCCATAATTTTCATTCCCAAGTTTTCAATATTCCCCTTGTCTCATTTGACTTGATCTAAAGACTCGATCTGTAATGACCTTCTTTTCAATAATATTATCAAGGAAAAATGACAAGACTGGCAGATATATTTTACTGATGGATCTAAAAATACCCATAATAGAGTAGGTTTGGGAATCTATAATAAACATCAAAATGTCATTTTTACTGTCTCTGCGAGAATTTGTAATGAAGCCAATATATGTACAGCAAGACTTAGGGCTATTTCTATTGCCATTAAAAGGATAATTAAAAAAAATATTAGTCAGTTACCTTCTTGAGCCAGTAAAACCCGTTACCTTGCGTGTATTGTTTTATATTTTATTTGTTTCTCATTTGTAAAAAGGGTTAGATAAATTCCAAAAAAATCTCAATAATTACCTTTTTAAATCTGTAAATGACAACTAAACGTCATATTTTTCAATAAATTTTTTTAGGAAAACAAACCTGCGCGAACAGGGGCATTTTCTTTCATTTCCAAGCAGCTTTTCAGCATAGACCATTTTGCCCATAAAGTATTAGGGCTGAATTTAGCTGATAATAGTTGATTCAAGTAGACCAACAAAACATCTTCAGTTACCCCAATCACATTAATGTAAATAATACTACTAACTTGTAAAAATTTTGCAAGTTAACTGTCAGTTTTACAAGTTAGTGACTTGATAAAATAAACTTTCTTAATTAATATTGTGTTTTTGGAAACTGACGTTATGAGAAACAAATAAAATATTTTTCCTCATCACAGTATCGATACCGCTAACGAAAAATCTATTTCTAATACCAGTGCCGTTGTGTTAAGCGGTTTGTTAGCTGTCACGTTTTACAGCTGTAAAAGTTTGAGAGATATAGTTCGACCACAGATCTGAATTTAATCAGCCCATTACTGCCTATTGGTATCCTTTGTTCGGATTTGCATTCACTCCACCCAGAATTTTGCATATATTTGCTTAGATATGTGTACATATTTCATGTTTCCATCTCCTTATCTTAGTCCAATTTAAGTCTTTCGTATCTGCTTCAATTCACAGACTTTTTTTTAGTTTTATTTATAGACGTACCCCAGTTCTTGAATTTCTGCGCAGTGTAGTAGGTGAACGATCTTATGATTAAATTAGATAGGTCATCTATCTCAAATGTGGTTAAATCCAATAGAGAAGATTCAATAAAACACCAAGTCAAACCACAAAATTTTATTGAGTAATACAATTATTGCAACTAGTTATTGTCTGAATCAGACCATCATCAGGTTGTAAAGAACACAATAAGTGAGAAAAAAGAAAGAATGAATAAAAGGATTTACAAAGCAATTAACAGTGATAAAATGTTATATAACAGAGATACAATTTAATCATTTGAATATGTCATGTCAGTTTGAGTTTAAATACTAAAACATGAGACCAATACAATTAGAAGTATGTGTCAATCCGGACAAAAGTTCTTTCCAAATTATGAGAGTTTCAAAAAAATGTTTAAAATATAGCGTTAAATAAATCATTTATAAATCTACAATATTCAGAAGAAATCAGCTTAAAAAAATCAAATAGCGGAACAAACTTTTATATACTTCAGTTATATGAACATAATGAACAATTAAGAAAATAACAAAGGACATACTTACCAGAGTCACAGCATAATCACATCCACCCTGGGTGACGCAATCATTACAGCGGGGGCGGGAAGTGGTTGCCCGCAAGGTGGCGTTTTACCGCCCCTATTGTGGGCGATCCTGGTAGATACTCTTCTAATACGGCTCTCCAATGAAGGCATCCAGTGCCTGGGGTATGCGGACGATATTGCTATCGTGATAAGGGGGCGATTCCCAAAACGATAAGAAAGCGCACCCAAAGAGCGCTTAATATAATGAGTGCCTGGTGTAGGGAGGAAGGGTTGACGGTAAAAAAAATAAGAGAAAGTTGTAAGATCTACGAAAGCGGCAACTTTACGGTGTGGAAATTCCATTTGCGAAAGAAGTCACTGCAGAAGGACACTGCAGGTTGAAGTGCAGAGGCAGGTAAGTAGTATCCAAAGGCAAGCATGCAACCCTGGAGGTATTATTACGCCAACCACCAATACATATTTTTGTACAAGGTAATGTTAACCACAGATTACTACAGGGGCCTCCTCCGATAAGCCAAGGACACGGTAAGGTCTACATAAAGCTATATGAAGAAATAAAGGCAGATCCAATTCTGGGAATGCCAATGGATCAAATTGCCCCACAATAATAAAAAACTCTTGTTTTAACTCAACATCTAGGCTTTAATATTGTTATGTCTTATGACTTCCATACTTGGTCTAGCTTTACCTACTTAATCAACATCAGGTACCTAGCTACAAACAAACAAAATGTAACTTCAATATGTCAATCTGACGATGCTAGTTATTTAGCGAAACAGTTGTAATTGTAATTTGAAACCAAATTTTTTCAATTAAATTTGAAAGTTGAGTTAAAACAAGAGTTTTTTTTATTATTCTTTGAAAGTTACGGTATATGGTTTGAAAAAAATAGCAAATAACAAAAAAAAGGAAGGGAAAAAAGGGGGGAAATTCTACTAGATGGAGTAAAAAACCAAAAGTAGAATGAAAGGAAAGGATGAAGGGTTCCCACTAAATGAAATAAAAAACCAAGTGTAGGAAAGGAGGAAAGGTGTAGTCGCCGTGGTGTGCTGGTCAAGTGCGTTGGCTGGTATGCGAACGGTTCTGGGTTGGATCCCAGCACTGGTAAAAAATATATAAAAACATAGTACGGCGGCTACCTTTCGGAAGACCATGGCAAAGCACCGAGAGTATTCTGCCCAAGAAAGCCTCTCACTTTGCCGTTCGGATCCGGCGTAAATTGTAGGTCCCAATTATCTGTGTCGGGGATTCTTCAGATACGCACAGCACAGATAATTGCGAGAGGTCGCCTACGCTCTGTACAGAGCATGGTACGCGAAGAAGAAGGAAAGGAGGGTAGGGGATAGAGAAAGAATCACGGTACATAAAATAAGAAGAAATGATGAGAATATTCATACCAGCAGGGGAACTTAGACCATTCGTTTTAGTAAAGAGTAAAAACAGTTGTAATATGTGGTGTAGTAACCCGCGCCCTCAATATTACAAAATGGTACACATTTTTCGTATTCTTACTCTTATCCTCGCAACTAAATATCAATATTTAACGCTCGGTGCATAATTTACTATTAAATTAATGTTATGTTTAAAGAAATTGATTGTGCTAACCTTTATTTTGTGGAAGTCCATCTTAGAAGAAGTTTAGTTCAACCGTTCAGTTATTTATTGCTCTTAGTTGTGTTTAAAGATTAATGTATTGTAATAAATTACAATTGATAAATGTTTGATAGATATAATATTATTTTAATTAATGTAATTGTTAAGTTGTTATTTTTATTATTTTAAATTTTTATTATTTTTATTAAAGTTTTGTGGGGCTATAATTTTTGATTATGTATATTTTATTTTTATTTAACCTTTAATTATCCCAAAACACCTTAAAACTTCTTTATCTTCACTTATTCTTTTAACTGTACACAACTTGTATATTACCAAAGTCAATATATTGAAATTTTTTATCTATTATTGTTGTTATTTTTAGGTTATTCAAATGAATTATTAAACATGAGTAACTATCTTGACCTCAGTAGTCGATTCAAATAAAAATCAACGATAAAATTATTTATTTCACTTATTATATCTAAAAACAACGTACCTTTTACCTACACTACGTTGCGACTCTGGATAAATGCCTATGCGCAGGTATATTTAAAACATTTGACCATTTCAGTTACATTCGCTTTTAGAATAGGCGTCATTCACAATAAGTTTATAAGTATTTTGAAAGTGATTATGATTATAAGTTATAGTACACACATACCATATAATTCACTTATTGGGTGTATTCTCCTTCATGAGACAGGCGACGAGTTGATGTTTGGAAATGGAGTCGTCCCAGGAACAGCTATCTCGTCTTATTTAAAATGGAAAAACTTTTTAACCACTTCTCCAGATATCCAAATTTATTAATGCAGGTTGGTATAGATAAATTTTATTTTAATTTTTACTGATAGATTTTATTAGCATATTCAGTTTCCAGTTGTCCAATATTATAATTCATAGAACTTATACATAAGTTATTTTGCGGCCATTTTTCATTTTACAGGAAGTCAGCCATTAATTAACAATAATTTTCAAAACAATCGAGCGTGGATTGGGTTACAGGTGAAATCAGAATGACCTAATTTTCAATTTTTTTCGGGTTTTTATATGCTCACGCCGGAAGTTGCAAAGATGGCGGATTTTTCGAAAGTCTTTTGTTTATTATAACCTTTTTCCAATGAATTTTTAAAAAAATTAAATTTTTAATTTGGGATTTTCTGAATTTCTAATTGTTGTATAATAAAACTATACAACTTATAATATTACAAAAATAAACTCTTCAAATTTTTAAACCCATTTTTCCATATTAAATTAATGATTTTCTGGAGCTATATAATGGCGGACATCTTAACAATTTATAATAATAATTTAAACAATTGTGAGCAAATATTTCCTTTTGACATTTAATTTTAACATAGAATGAAAATGTATATATCCAAATATGGCCAGTAAACTTTTTCTTTTGACAACTATACTTATTTTGGTTTATATTTGCGTTTAAAATTTACTGCGTCATAACAACTTTTATGTAAAATTTATCAAATAAACAATATAACAACATTTAAAATTATCGATGAACAACTTAAAATTAAATATCTTATAATAATACATAGTTTTAATAAACAATAACCCTAAATTAAACACTTAATATTAGATTCATGTCTTTGCATTGTAATCATTCTTTCTTTAGTCTATATTTTCAGTTTGTAATCACTGTATTACTATTTACAGTGTCTTTTCACTAGTTTTATCAGTCACAAGGTCATTGGTAAACTTTTAATTATTTAGTCTTTGTTTACAAACAATTTTAATCACTTTCTTAACAATGTTACAAATGATAAATTTCAATATCTTCTTAGATTCTCTCAAGTCAATATCCTGCATCAAATCATGGATTATACCAATTTTATACTATCATCCGATACATTGAAATATGGAATCATCACTTTGATGCTTAAAATGAAGCCAAATATTGGTTTGGTAAGTCACATTATTTATTTGGTTATAATTCTAATCTATGATAATACTTATTTTGTTTTAATTGCTAATGTTTGTTTATTAAATTTAAATTATACTAATCATAAAATTAATTGAATATGGTTAGATATTTTCTACTCTAAATAATGGTTTATAAACAATTATACTTATTTGTTTTATTCTTATAACTAATTACCAAAATATTATCATAATATATTATATTAACTTTATTATTATCTTATTGATATTTTAATTGAACTAACTTTACTTTATATAACTATTAGAATTGGTCTCATGTAGTTAATATTAAATTAATATAATTCAGCATTGTCATATACTAATGTTTATTTTTCTTTTTATTTTTAGCCTGAACATCATAGGATAATGGACTTAATTATTGAATCGACTCCTGATGTTAGTGTTTCTTCATAAGGACTCATCTTTTATCAAGTTAATTTTGTGTGTGTGTCTCAATTAAGATTTATTAAGTAGTTCCAATAAATAAGTTTTATGGTAAATTCATCATTTAAAAGAAAAACTTCAAACTTCTATCCCTTTTTTTATAATTTATCACAATCTTAAATTATATTTTGGTAAGTTATTCTTATTATTATTTTAAAACATTACAGTATATTGTTGTATTTCTTTATTGTCTTTTTTATCAGTGCAATATGACAACATAGAAAACGTATAGAAAACTTGCTTTATTAACTCTCTCCCGTTTGACCTCAACTATAGCGTATCAATATAGCGAAAGAAAGTAAGAATAAAGCTACCATAAAACTCAATTATGCAAGGCGAAGTTTCAAATAAAAAAGCGTAGATTCAGCTGTAACATAGTTATGATGCATTACGTTTTAATTCAGTTCTCGCTCGTTCGCCGTAAGAAGCTATGAAAATTAAATGATATGACCTCCCCGGCGACGTAATTCTAAACACTTCTGTTGTCATAAAAGATGCGAAAAAGAACCGTTTTGTGTCTTTTGAAAAAGAGGTGACAAGGGACGCCGTTTTCAGACTTTAGAATAAAATAATATTTCTATGAGAGTTGGGACGACGGAAGGTGGTTACGATACCGATGGGACCGGAATGCTACCGTGAGGGACGCACAAATAATAAATATTATAATACAAATGGGGGGCGAAACTCCAGTAGAAACTACGCTACATTGCAACACATTGTCAGACAAGCAGTTCTGATGACAGTTTTGTTTCTTGGAAAAAGTTTTATCGGCGCGCCGGGCTCGTGAGCGCGACTTCCGGCATCACTATAATGGCCACATTTAGGGTAATTCTACGGACACAGATAAGACGTTGCCCCCAACTTTGGTT
The DNA here is from genome assembly GCA_035357415.1 of Ophraella communa. Classification (NCBI taxonomy): domain Eukaryota; kingdom Metazoa; phylum Arthropoda; class Insecta; order Coleoptera; family Chrysomelidae; genus Ophraella; species Ophraella communa. The sequence goes on along the minus strand of CM068985.1, from coordinate 14,990,150 downwards.
TCATTACACTATTACATATTCCATTGTCTGAATCTTTCCAGATACACTCCAAAAAAACTACACATAAATGGAAATGTGTTGGAATAAAATTTTAAATTAGTATTAAGAATTAATTCAAGGTATGACAAAAATCTACATATTTTATGTATTATCTTGTTTTCTCATGGAACAATACATTAAACAGTATACAGTCCGAATTAAAATAACTTCATTATTGTCAATATTAATCGATAATAAAAAGTTCTAGAAGTTTATGATGAACTTTGGCAGAAATGTTGCAACAATTATTGATAGTTATTACACCAGTTAAATTACAACTAACAATGTATGAAATCATAACATTTTCGTTAAAATAAATTAAAAATTAGTCTTCAATGTAGTCTAAACTATAACAAACATACTTTCTTCCCAATAGCTTTGGGTTTCAGCCAAAACTATACACATCGAAAAAGTCTAGGATTAAATTTAAGAAATAATTAATTATATAGAATTAATTTTTGTATATATTAAATATACCTGTTCGTTTTAAAAAGGTGCAAAAAGTAAAACTATTCTGGGATATGGAAAAAGTAGAAATGCTACACTGTTTAAATATTAAATTAATTTCTAGTTTGATCATTCTAATACAGATATTGTCAAGTGACTACATATCAATTATTCTGTTTTTTCATGGAAAGGAGACATTTAACGCTAGACGAAATAAATCGAGCTGTAGGTCATCTTGAAGGTAGCACGAGGCAAGTTGCTGAGAGAACTCTTAAATAGTTATTGGTAGATTATGGAGCCGTTTTAGAGAAACTGGTAGTCGTGCCGAGCAACATCCAGGACGTTACAAGGAGTGCATAACTTTTCTATTGGTCGAGTTACAGTGCGAAATCGTCTTCATGAAGCCAACTGGTTCAGTTGACGGCCCCTGAGATGTCCACCTGTCTAGAGGTAACCGTGCTTCAAAACGAATGGTGTCAAGAATTTCAGAATTAAGCTACTAAATCTAGGTTTGGATTTCATCCAGACTCTCGTCAAACAAGAGTGTGGCGACGATCTGTAAATGCGGAACGACTAGGAAGTTAGCAGATACAGGAATGGCATAATCATGGTATGGGGTGGAATAATTATAGGAGACACGACTGATCTCGTTTTTCCTGGTTCGTTCCTTACAGATCAATAATCTTCTCAGCGATGAGAATGTTGAAATTATAAAAATTAAAGGAAATCTGCAGGTACTTGAACAAATTATGCAAACAGTTTCGCAGCTAAATGAAAAATATTTAAATACATTAAATAAAAAAAAAAAGATATTGATTTAGATGCAGAAATGACAGAAATTTGTGAGTTGATGTGTAAATTCTCAGAAATTAAATTAAAAGAAGTAGATAAAGTCAATTCATTAAAAGCAGATTTAACCAATATACCCAGCACATCACATTTCTTGCCACTCTCAACCACTTCTAAAATATCCGCATTTAGAATTTAAGAAGTTTGGTGGTGACATTCGTGACTGGTTGACATTCTGGAGTCAATTTAAACGAATTCACGAAGACCAGGAACTTTCTAATGAGGAAAAATTAGAATATTTGTTTCAAGCAACAATACCAAAGTCAAGAGCTCGACAGATTGTGGAAAGCTATCCTCCATGCGGTGAAAATGACCCAAAGGTAATTGAATGTTTGACGAGACGTTTTGGGAGACAAGATCTACAAATTGAAGTGTATGTACGTGAACTTCTAAAACTTGTTTCAAATAATGTGAACAATTAATCAAATTTAACCCTTTTGCACGATCAGATCGAAGCACAACTACGTTCATTGGAGACTTTGGGTGTAACCTCTGATACTTGTTCGGCCATGCTGTTTCCGTTAGTCGAATCCTGTCTTCCAGAAGATATGCTTAGGATTTGGGAACGCACAACGAGTTTTAAAGAAGATGATAGTTCAAAAATCCGTCTTGAGCTAATTATAAATTTCTTACGAAAAGAAGTAGGAGAAGAACGTATAGTTCTAGCAGTATCCGGTTTTGGAGATAAATTCAAAAGAAGAAAAGTTCAGAAAGTCATTTCAACTGCCACCGAGCTGCTTAGTAATAATAAATCTCCAATATCATGTGTTTTTGTAAGATAAAAGGATACCACTGTAGCTCGGATTGTCCGGAAGCCAAGACCAAATCTCTAATTACGAAAAATTTTATCCGAATCCAAGGACATATCTACAAAATCTGATGAGAACTCGACAGTAACTAAAGGTTTATACAATACCTCTCATAATCAAGTCCTTCAAACTTTGGTTGTTAATCTAAAAGGAAAATGTAAGAATAGACCAGTCCGTGCAATAATTGATACTGGATCACGAAGATCTTACGTTAGCAGACAAGCAGTAGAAGATATGGGTTACGAAGCACTAAGAAAGGAAGAATTAGTTCACACTTTTTGGAGGTCGTAGTTCTGACGTCACCACTCATAACTGCTATCAGATATTTTTAGAAAATACCAATTCAAACTATACTTGTTATTTTAAAGCCTTAGACCAACCTGTAATTTGTTCCAATATCTCCATTATTCCAAAAGATATATGGATAAAAGAACTAATGCCGGTATTCATAGTCAACCCTCAACTTGAGCACTGAGGGAGACTTGGGTAAGGGTCCCTTAGCACTCAACCTCTTACTTGTTTCATAAACGTCACTTAACCAGTCCTTAAGTGAGTAAACACGTTTTCGGGGTTTTTAATGCATTTGTGTTGGTTGTGCTGGCTTCTTACCGTTCTATGGTTGTGAGCATGCGCCAAATAATAACATACTTTTTGATATCTTCATTATTAATTTGTCGATTGCTATGGGTGTGTTCGGGGATCACGCTTTCGAGCTATGTAGCGCCAAGAGCCATATAACGCAAACGAGGAATAGTAGTAGATAGCGGCAAATGGCGCAAATAGCGTGCTCCCCGAACACACCCTATGTCTAATCAGATGTTGTAGTACAAGTGGCAGTAAAACATTGGTGACACAGTTTTTGCTAAATCTAAATCATCTTTGGAATTCTCGTTCCTCAAACGTTTCCAAAGGATTCTGCATGTCCCTAATATATTTTTTAGGTAAACGATTTACTTCTTCAAATTCCTCATCACTCTCAAAAAGTTCATCAAATTCTTCCATTTTCAAAAAAAATGTATGCAAACTGTCTATAAATATAATAACTATTCTTCCTTAATAAAAAACTACCTAAACATAAATAACTATTTCTTATTATATATGTAATACCTATTTACTACCATAAAAAATGTCAATAATGTAATATAATAACCTATACAGAGCATAAGATATGTCAAATCTGTCGAATATAAAACTCTCAAGGTGCCCTCAAGGGTAGTCACGTCTTCACTTGAGTTAAGGGTGACTTGAGGGACCCTTAGATCTTGAGGGTTATTTATGAAACACCCAAGTGCCCTCAACCTACCCTTACCCTCACACTCATACTTAAGGGATGACTATGAATACGGCCATAAGCGATCTTGATATTCAAATTAATAACATGGACCATGCACCTATAGAAATGTTGATGGGAGCTGATATAGCAGGAAAACTATTTTCTGGTCAACAACATCAATTAAAATGTGGTATAGTTGCAATGAATACCAAGTTAGGTTAGACTTTAATTTGAAAAGTTCCAAAAACTGTTGATAACGAAAAATCCTATTGCATAACGGAACTATCACTTTTTAATGCATCAACCAAATTGTCAGATTTGTGTACTTTAGACGTGCTAGGCATCGAATATCGAGAAATTCATAAAACCAAACAAAAGCATAACCAAGAAATAGAGAAATTTTCTCTAGTCAGTCTCCAGATTACCAGATGGACGATATGAAGTCACATTACCATGGATTCAGTGACATAAACCTTTACCCGATAACCGGAACATTTGTAAGAAAAGACTTGGTAGTTTGAAGACAAAATTGATAACAGATGGCGGCTATAATGAATATAACCAAATTTTTCAAGAATGGTTACAGGAAGGCATTATTGAAAAAGTAACAGATAAAGAGAATAGTTGCAATACACCACATTATCTACCGCATCGACATGTAGTAAAACTATCGGGTAATACTGATCCTGATAATTGGAACTATGTACCAGGAACCATAAATCCAGCAGATTTACGTTCGAGAGGACGTACTACAACACAGTTAATACAACCTTGTTGGTGGAAGGGTCTCTCTACTAGAGTGACCATTATTTGCGTTGACAGAATGTTAAGAATTCAATCGTTTGTTGATTTATTATTATGATAGATTGATTGTTAAATAAAATAGTTTGTGATAACTGTCAAATAGAAGTTTTATTAAGTTTCCATTAAAACCGATAATTTACGTTTTCTACTAGCGAAAAAATTAGTATTTGGGTAGAATACTTATTATTTTTTACACCATTGATGCAGAGCAATAATAATCCAAAGTGGAGGTTACAATTTTGATTTTTCACTTTTTGGAAATATTTTAAAAAGGTTTTAAATTTGGTTATATTGAAATTGTTTGTAGTAACTTTTACTTTGTGGAAGTCCATCTTACTAAGAACATTAAAAATAGAACTCTTTAACAAAACTTATATCCCAAGACTTTTCCGATGTGTGTACAAAGAGTTTTAAACATCCCACCCTATAAATTTAAAAATAGCTTTTTGCAAGGTGGCAATTATCCCATTTGTGGCATTAAAGGTAAGTCTCGACTATTTTTACCTTAGAACAAAAAGATACAGGAAGGAGTATATGCAAAATGAACTTGAGTCCAGAAAGGAGCTTGCATATGACGGCCAATAGTCAATTTTAATTTCCGTTTCCATTGACGTACCGAAAAACAATAAAAATTATATCAAGGTTTTTATTTTTAATAAATTTCAACCAATCAAGTGTGTGAATACAATTAGTGTTCTAAATAATTAAGTATTTATAAGAATCGAATAATACGCCTATGCGCTCATTTTTGACATTTGTATGCAAATATTGATTTGACAGTATACTGTAAACATAAACAATGAGTCATACAAGAAGCTTCAAGATGGCCGACTTCCGTCGTAAATTTTCCTTAAAGTTAGTATATGACAGACTCCTTCCTGTTTCTTTTTGTTTTAAGATTTTTACACTACTAACAGCCATAAGAACCATAGAAATTACAAAACGACATTTTTTATAGAACACATTCGTATATCAATATGTGGCAAGTGGTGCCTGTTATTGTCTCAGAGACAGATAAATTGGAAGTGGATGAAATGGTCAAGTTATGTATATTAAAATTATATTATTAAGCAATAACTCATGATGCGGCCTAGAGCATCTGTCTGTTTCATACATTTTTCTTTTCTTGCAAATCTTCTATCTCTTATACTATGATAGGATTAAAGAGCATATTTTTTAAAGGGACCAATCACCATAGAGATTTAAATTTATCACAATAAGAGATATAATGGCTCTGCTCATTGCAACAAAACCATTTGGGAGGTATTGACTTGATTTGAAGTATTGTCTCACACTGTGGCAAAATGAGATTGTGACATAGTTTTAGCTTTGTACTTTAAATATAGTGTCAACTCTACCAACTTTGGCTTTGGTTTAGCAATTTTCGACATATTACGACAGGAGCACATTACATTGGCAATTCATATATTATTAGAAACTAGAATAGGTTTCCGCAAATGATCTTTTTTTGTAAAGATTTTAAAGTGGCAACAAAATTTTTAATTATCTAAAAAAAAATCTATCAAAGATCAAAGTAAACAGTTTAATAGTGGAGAACCAATGAGAATGACAACCACACCAATGACATTTAAATACTAAACATTTGTGATAAAAAACTAAATTTGGATTTCTTTAAAAAACTCGAAATGAAAAGACATCTAGCAGTTTAACAATTTAAAGTTGATAACGAACTAATAAATCTTGGAAATTCTCCACTATTAAATTGTTTACTTTAATGGAGTCTTCATTTTATACATAGATAAGACGTAATTGTAACACAAATATATTAAGTTTTTGTAAAGATCAATATGATATAGTTTTTTCCTGGTTTTTCTAGGTTATTGCACAGTTATAATGATCTTAGAGGGAATTGTATCTAGGATAATCCATTAGGGCTAATATAATAATATCTAGGTTTTAAAACTGTTATGTCTTATTACTTCCATACTTGGTTCATCCTTAATACTACTTAATCGACATGAGGTAGCTACAAACAAAAAAAAATGTAACTTAAATATGTCAATCTGACGATGCTCTCATTGTAATTTAAAAGCGAATAATAAATACGTGGAAGTTTAAATGAATAGTTGTTTATTATTCTTAGAATTGTTTGTGTTATTTAATGAGGTAGTTGTACGCTTTATAAATCATGATTGCCAGCGAAACATTTTTTCGAATGTGTGTAAGGAAGTTGAAATTACTAGTAAATGTAATACCCAAATCATTCACACGCTGACTCTTTCTAAATTTTTGTTACCCATAGAATAAATAAAGTGGTTAGGATTAGTTTGTTGACTGTAGGTCATAATAGCGCATTTGCCAATATTAAAATAAAAAATTAAATTAAAAAATCAAAAAATATTTTTTTCTACAAACGTGTTAAAAATGCCAGGCACTGAGAGCCTTAATAGTATATTAAACAACGCATTTCATATGGAATACTGTTATGACACGAGTTCGAGTTTAAAAAACGAATCGCGAAGCGATGAGTTTTTTAAAGAACGAGTGTCACAACAGCCATATGAAAAAAGTTGTTTATAATATTTTTTATATTTTGCCCTTTTTACCATTTTTTAAATTATATTTTTATTTTTATGTAATTACGAAAATTTTTATTTTAAAAAGTATGTCGGCAGCACTGTGCAATTTATAAAATTTGACAGTTGTGACATTTAGATTATCAAATGTTAATGTTTTAAAATATTTTAAAATGAATAATATACCAATAATAATATATTATATAAGTAAAAGATGATATTCATATTCACAAATACTTTCTTAAAGAACAATATAAAATTAATAAATTGCTATTAGCCACAAATGTCATTGTCAATAGTCTTGCCTTTAGAAACTTCACTCATGTCGCCAACCATTTAAAACAAAAATTTGCGTGCGTAAAAGTTACATTACGATACGCAAATGCGTTTTATAATGAAGATTTTTATAAGTGCAAAATATAAAAAATCATTTTATGGCACTGAGTGCCTTAAAATGTTTATGGCACTGCTGTCAAAATTGTCAGATTTTGAAAGCAAACTTCAAAATATTTAGATTTTATTTATTAACATTAATATTAACAGTACAATTTGTGCAATTTGACAAATTAATTTTTAAGCGAGTGTCACAAAAAATAAAGTTTTACGGATCTATTAACGTCCCTAAAGTGTATCTTTTTTGGCCGCTTTTTTACTTTACGGCCGCTGTTTTACTTTACGGCCGCTTTTTTACTTTACGGCCGCTTTTGCAAACAAAGTCATTATGAGGGCAACCTACTAGACACATTTAATTTGCTTATTTGAGTTATTTCCACGTCCGATATTAAGATTGTCAAATTATGAAGGCGGCCTACTAGACACACTTAATTTGCATGTTTGGGTTATTTACCCATAAAACAAATAATGCCCTAATTTATTAACTTCGTTATGACCCAACTTCTGTTTATCATACTTACTGTAAGTAATTCTGTACACATCTTTGTTACTTAATAATACACTTTTCATTTGGTTAATAAAAACTTGAATCTAATCTTCCAGTTTCGTCTCTGTTTAGAAACAAAATTGTAAAAAAAGTTGTTACCTATTTGATGAGACACTCGCTTAAAAAATTTTGTGTGCACCTCAGCCGTATGATCTTTTTTGGCCTCACCTGAAATTTGCTTGGCCTCGGCTACGCCTCGGCCGCAAATTTCAGATTCGGCCAAAAAAGATCAACATTACGGCCTTGGTACACAAATAACTATTCTTGCACTGCTGTTTTATCATTTTCCATGGCTAAGGAAGAATGATGATTCGTAAACAATTATATCAACAATGGTTGCTAGGGTCCGCTATATACGATGCAATTTAAAAGTATCTCCTTTGGATGTATTAATACAGGTTTTTAAAATTCAATTCAAACTGTATAATTACTTTATTTGAACGTTTGCAGAAAAAATATTGTATGATATACGTGTTAAAAGTACCTTTTAAGGCACTCATGTGAATTGCACTTCACATGCGTGCCTTAAACATGTACTTTAAACACTAATATCATAAATAACTATTATAGACCGATCATAAATAGTGTCAATATCTTTCTGTAACTGAAAGTAGTCATTTATGTCTTTTTTAGTAAATAGATCAAAGAATCAGAAGAACAAAGTGAAGGTAAATCATCAAATAACGGTAATTGCCCTAAATTGGAGCCATGAGGAATACTTGACTCGATCTTTTCGAATTTTCACCTTTAAACACTAGGCAAAAGCATTAATAAAGAATCACTTATTCCGAGAGATATCAGTATTTTAAGGAGTAAATCATGTAAATTATAACTTTATCGAAAGCCTTTGCAAAATCAGTGTATACTACATCAACTTGTCCCTTATTATTGATTACATCACTTACATAATTATTAAAAACCAACAGGTTTGTTTCAATTATTCTTTTTTTACGATATCTGTTTTTCTAAACCTGATATATTTTGGACATTAATATAACGTTTATTATACTAAATATGCGTATTCAAAAATTTTAGTTACACAATCTGGTAATGCAATTAGTCTGTAATTCATATATTCATTCTTTGAATTATTTTGTGAATGGATGACACCTTAGTCAATTTAAATTTATGATATTCAATATTTATGATTCTAACATATCTTTTATTTTTAGCCTGATGGTGGTCTAAGACCGACACTACTTGCTCATTTTTAATCTCAATTTACAATAAATATTTTGTTTGAGTTCGTGTTTTATAAATATAAAAAGTTATATTACTCTGATCTAATTCCTCTTGAAGATAGTCTATCCTTGTTAAAACCAAATAATGATTTTAGCCTAAAATACAAAATAAATACTTTCCCCGTATTCTAAAATAATTCTGTGATGCAAAATTTTTTTGCTCATTCAATTGGTCGAAAGAGAAAATTGGGTTATATTCTGAAACGTCAAGAAGTTTGATTTATACCACCTCACGAGACCATCCATAACAGAAAAGCTACCTTTCAATAAAGGAAAAAGTCCGCACTCACACCCTCCAAAATGAATTCAAATTCGAACTTAATGAAGCGATACATTTTAGTTAGATGCTTATGTATGTCGAATTATACAGGGATATTCATAAAACTTATATAAACATTAGGTACCTATTATTTTTCATTAATATCTAATGTGCCGTGGTATATTTTGTTACTTTGGCCATTACGACTACTACAAGATGTGTCTTAAAAACTGTTGGTAATTAATACGTGAAGTTATTGTCATTCAAAATTAAACTTGTTACAATCTATTGGATATAAAAGCTTTAGAAAATAAAGTTTAGATACTATCTGAAGAATAAGATACTTCGGGATAAAAAATCTAGCTCTAGCATGGCCGTTCTACTTGCTTCAGAAAAGGTAACCACAGCTTTTTCCAATAGCCCATAGATAATAACGTGTTAACTAATTATTATAAAAGGTAGTTTTTCAAATTGCCTTTAAATAGGGAAGGAAATGAAAAACAATAAACAACTAAGAGTTTGAATGAAACTTCCAAAAATAACTTCTTAAATAAAAGATGAAAGTCTGGTTTAAACGTTTAGTTGTTTATTTTTCTTAATAAGATGGACTTCCACAGAGTAAGGGTTGGTACAATAAATTTCGGGAATAATTATGAACATTAGAGGTAATGGATTTTGAGATGAGCTATTGCCTTGAAAACAGCTGCACTGTAATGCAAGGCAAGGCAACAACGCACTAAATTCATAAAATGAAAACTAAAAATATTGGTTTAGTTTTATGACAAAGCCATAGCTATTATGTTATTAGACAATTTCTTAAAATTAGAAAAATAAAGTAAACTTTACCTGGAAGAATGTAATCAAGTAGTAAGCCAATAGGCCTGAATATGTCCTGCTGTGACACAATAATTAGAAACAAATAAATAATTCATATTACCTACTTTTAATAATACACGTACTAAAAACACAATTTAAGAAAATTAGGAAACTTATAAAAGCAATATAATGTTATGTTTGTCCGTGTATGTTGATTTTAATTTTATAATAATCAGTTTGTTACGGACACTATCATAACATTTTATTTACTAAAAATAATCTCTCTCTTTCTCAGGGATCTGTGGGTTCATAGGCTCTATGTATTATCTGTTTATTATTATATACTATTGTAATTACTTGAACGCCATATATCAATTTCTATTATATTATATTATTGTTATTATGTTCAAAAATAAAAATTTCCAATTAATTTTACTGGTAAATACAAAACATATCAATCAGATTAAAATACAGTGTTTTATTACATAAATATTTTCAAGAAACACATTTCATCATACAAATGCAAAATTTCAAATTAATTAAATGTTCTTTCATTCATCACACATTCACACTAATGAGACTAATTCCATTACAGGTAAGTATGCAACTCATATAACACTTATGTATGAGTTTTGTGTTGTACAGTTGGTAGTCTTTACTCTAATTACAGTTAAACAAAAAAATGGACGATAGATTACTCAACGTTATTGAATATTTAGTTTCTCACGCACTGGTAAGTTTTATTTAACAAGAATTCATTAAATACCTTTTTAATTCTTCTTCTTCTAGTAGCGGTTGATACTGTCTCAATGTTTCAAAACAATATGAATAACCTTTATCTTGCTTTGTAGACTATGGTAGACTGCTCGTGGGAGTATCACACCTTCCCACATCGTGGAATCCGGTTCAAGATGTTACGAAGATCACTCAGGAGTCACCTTATACTTCAGGAACGTGTAAAAGGTAACTTTCACTGGTCACAAATTACTATTTTACTATCTAATTACAATTTTTAACAAATTTTATATATGACTTTGATTAATCTGTTTCTGGCACCTTTTCTTAAAGAAAAACCTTTTTTTTCCCAAAACCAAAAAAACTACTTCGCTCCTTTTTTCAAAATCAATAACCACCCAAAATTCTTTTTTTCTGTTTTATATCAAAATTCGCCCTCTATATCTCTAATTTTTTTATATTATTCATTGTCCAATCAAATTAACTTTATGGTTGTTTATAAATAAATTTAATGATATCCAAGAAAGATTTACTTTGAGAATAGGAAACATTATATCTTATATTTCTAAATTGAATTGTTTGTGTTTTATCTGTTATTAATTATTTTATCTAAATTACGTTAACATTTTTCCTCTGTCATAGTTGACATATCAAAACATCTCTTTGTAAGCTACCCTACATCAGATGACAAATGTTGTCACTGTCATAGAATTCATAACCTCATTATTTGTTTATCTTTATTATTTTTCAGATTGTATAATTAGATGTGAGCAAAATTTCAGTGAAATTCTATAAGTACTATTTTTGAATAATTTGATATATGCACCATGAATGAATCTTTGTGGTAAATCTTATATTATGTACCAGGTGATTTGTTGACATTTTTATTTATGTAAATATAATTTAAATTTTATTGCTTTCCTTTTTCTATTTAAATTTAAATAAACTACCTTTCATCTAATTAATTTCTAAGATTTTCTTGTTAAATAACTTATTTTTCTAATAAGGCCGTTTGATTACGTTACAATAAACTAAAAACAATATTTTAATAAAATACATACATTACTATGAAAAAAATTAACTAACTTAACAAAATATTTTCAAAATTGTCTTTACTACACTAATATAATTAATAACTAAAAACTATAATTAACTAAAAAAAAAAACTAAATTAACTGCACTACTAAAGTATTGGGAGCCGATCTGATCTGAACGAGAGACAGCCAAAGAATGAAATTTTAGGTCTAACTTTATTAGGATAGTTAGTACATTCCTTTTCGAATGTAAACTAGTGTTCTGAGACACTTTCATTCAAAGCTCATCAAAATTCATTACCTGTACCAATTCTGGTATCTTTAAATCATTTGCCAGTTGCTGGCCTTCATTTTTATCCATAACATTTTCTCAAATTTTCTCAATCTAATGGCCTCAAACTTAACAACTGCATTTGCTCTTTTTAAACCATTTGACTTTTTTAATCATGACGTATTGGTAGACAAAGTGGAATTTAATGGTATTCGTGGTACTTCTTTGAAAGGGTTTTACTTACAATGTATACAAAAAGTAAGAACACATTATAAAGATTCTGCAGTGATCCATATTCTGCCTTAAGACTAATCCTTTTATTTACTCTTTATGAATGACATCAAAGACAGAATTACTCTGTTCAACATCACACCAGTGTGACTTAGAGTGGTGGAGCAGATTTGGCAGCCCTACAGTCAACTACACTTACTCTAATTAAAAATGGCTGTAAATGCATGCAGTTGCTAGTATATTATATTTAGCCGCAAATAAAGTCACAAAATTTTAAATTTTCTGTGGCTTGAAAAATCTGTCAACAATTGTCTGCTATAAATTGATGTGACAATCAACAGTGACTATATAGTAATTAGCAGTTGTAAATATATCAATACATATCTTCGAATACGATTTAATTCCAAATGTAAAATCATAATACATGGAAAGAAAAATCCTAAAGGTGGATTCATTCAACTGTAACTAAACCAAAACTAATTTAAGTTTAAAATTAAATTTAAACTAAGAATATTTAGTTGTTCATGCAATATAAATTAAGAAAATTAATTAACTGACCGGACATGCCCATTACTTTCAATAATTTATAATTTGTTTGAAGTCAGAGCAAGACTAGCTAAACCCAAATTATTTTTTAGTATTTTTAGAAGCAATTCTTTTATTGAGAACATTAAAAAATAAAAATTATTAACTAACTATTAATTAACTATTAATTAGCTTTTACGACTGAATGACAGTAAGTTTTAGCGAAACAGTTTGCGATATGTCGATTTCATGTAGGAAATTAATTTATTAGATGAAAGTTGGATCTTTTTTAGCTTTAATTTAAATCTTAATTTCTTAGTTTATTGCATGAAAAGCTACGTTACAGTACATGATTTTCTTAGTTCTTAGTTTTAGTTTTAAGTTAATCTTAGTTTTAATTTTTGCTTGCATGAATTAACCTTAAGCCTCCTTTAACAAAATTTTTAAAACTTACGAAAAGAACGCATTGTCCTTTGCAGCATAACTGAGAAAATATTATAATATGGTTTGCCTGAGTTTTTGAAACTATAGAGGTATAAATCTGTTTTTCTTTTAATTTGTGCTTGTAGGTAATCATAATATAAATGACATTTATATAATTTCAAGCTTTGTTGAAATAAAGCAAACATTTTCACAGATTTGAATTTTTATAAATTAGGAACCGGAGCAAGTATATTTTTCCATACAAACAAATTGTATATTTTAACATATTAAAACTACGATCACGGTTTTCAAGGTCAAGTTTTATACTTTTTGACTTATGTTGATGAAAATAACAAATCACCTTTTCACTTAACAGCAGGTGAAATAGTATAATAAGGACTTTTAGAAATACAGTTTATAACAAGACTTTTGACTAAATATAAAAAATGGGGATTGTTGGTTAACAAATCGAAGAATTAGAAAACCTTTACGTAAGCAACGATATAGAAATAGGAACATGCAACAACTACACCTACCTAGGAACTCAAATAGACAATACGGGTAGAACCGAATGTTTCGCTAAGTCTAGCGAAACGGCTGTCATTAAAGTTAAGAAACCAATGTTTTAAATAAATACTGGAAGTTTTGTTAAAACGAAGAGTTTTTTGTTATTCTTAATACCTTGTCTATACCTAACTCCATGTTTAGAATTGTGGTATTGTATAGTTGTGGAACATTGCAATTAACGAAAAATATGGAGCACTCGAGATGGATTTCTGGTGAAGAGCTGCAGAGGGATCAAGGGTGGAATGAATAAAAAATAACCGAATCAGCGACTGAATACAGAGGAGATAGCTAATATGTTATGGCCATGTGCAACGAATGGAAGACGGGCGCTCCCCTAAAACTCTATTAAAATGTACACCACCAGAAAGAAGAAAACGAGGAAGACCCAAAACAGAAACGAGGAAGACTCAGGCTAGGTGGAATAAAAAAGGCTATGTCAGAACGGAACCTTCAACTGGAGGACTGGAAAGATAGGATTGTCTGGAGACTGAAAGGCTACTATTTTTTGTTATTCTTTCTTTACGTTTCCAATCCTACTACTTAGATTTTTATTTCAAAAAGGTACATGCTACTTCGGTTTTACAGAATTTTTATTATGAGAAAAACCTAAAAATATATAGTTTTATATTATCCAATAAAATATAAATATTTATTCAGAATTAAAAATAAAAAATAAAATACAATTAAACAATTAAAATTAAAACAAATAACTACGATTTTTTTAAAATTTGAACGCAATTACCCTGTAAATGTACGGAGTTAATACAAAGTCAAAACCATGCGTCTTTCCGTCGAGGGATAGCGTTAATTATGAGAAACAAGTCCAGTTCTGATGGAAATCCCAATGCGGACAACACAGAGGCGCGAATTGTTGGTCATATCTCTTCGAAAACAGAAGTAGAAAGCGCGCGGGATCTATCAAAGTGTACCCCATCCTTTGTCCTCTCTTTCTGCATTTTCTGACCGGCAAGTTGATTGTTACTTCACTAGGTATTCGCTGTAATAAAATAAAGTTATAATTTAAATTTGGCTACATGTCAATAACATGAGAGTGAATGTTATATTAAAATCTATTTAACTTTGTGAATGATTTAAAGACAAGAAAATGTTAAATAAAAAATGTACATCATTAAGTGATTCATTGATCTCAACGATAAACTTCATTTTTCTATCAACTCCCCATATTGATATTTGCTAAGATAGATAGTGAGTTGTGCCTTTCTATTCTTTGAAGATATAAGATAAAACTTGAAATGACTTTCTATAGAAATACTATCGCCAAAATAATCGGTTTAAGAACCATTAAGAGTTAATCCGCAGATATGGATATACACATTCGTTTACATGTAGATGATAGGCATAAGTAAAAGTAATATTTTTCAGTACAATGTATACGAAATGTATAAGGACACATTAAGAATAATAAAAAAATCTTCGTTTTAACAAAACTTCCACTATTTATTTAAAAAATTGGTTTTTTTGAGTTTAAAAAAGCAATTTTTTATTAAATAAATAGTGAAAGTTTTGTTAAAACGAAGAGTTTTTTATTATTCTTAATAAGATTAACTTCCAAAAAGTAAGAGTTAGTACAATCAATTTAATAAGGACACATTATAAAGATTTTGCAGTGATCAATATTCTGTCTTAAGTCTAATCCTTTTATTTACTTTTTATGAATGACATCAAAGACAGAATTACTCTGTTCAACATGATACCAGTGTGACTTAGAGTGGAGCAGATTTGGCAGCCCTACAGTCAACTACACGAAGAAATCTTTTTACTTTAGGGCCCTACTTTAATTACAAATGGCTGTAAATGCATGCAGTTGCTAGTATATTATTTTTAGCCGCAAATAAAGGCAGCACTATGGAAAATTCTGCCTAATATGGGAGGACCCTTAAACATTAAAAGGATAGTGTTAATTCTGCTATACGGATCCCCCATATGGAGTCCAAAGAAGTATGCAACTAAGATAAATCTTCGGGTATAGAACGGTGTCGGAAGTAGCTATCTAAACAATTACTGGGGTACCATTTATAGACTTAGTGAAGGAGAGAATCTGAACATGGAAAAGCGGAAGAGACCAAAAGGAGGTGGTAAAAGAAGAAATAAAGGAGTTATGGATAAATAGGAAAAGAAACGAGAATAAGCAAAGTGAACGCGCCGCATTGTTAGGAAGTTAGGTTAGGTTAGGTTTAATGTGAGCAGGGCGTGTGGGTTTAGAAACCCACACTGGCGGGGACTATCCTGTCTTCAGTTTTGTTGAAGATTCCCCATTTCCAAACCAAAAAAGGAAGGTTAGGTTAGAGTAGATTTTAATGCTCTTTGCGTGACTTTTATTTTGTAGTGATAAGGCTGTATAGGTGTGGTGTATTTTTTGGATTATGGGATTGTTCGAGTAGATTTCATTCAGTGAATAAATGGAGGAAAGGGAGTCAGTGCATATAACAATGTTGTTATAATGAGTCGGTATGTGCAATAGGGCTTGGAGAATAGCATATAGCTCTCCTGTGTAGGAGCTGCAGTGAGATATCAATTGTCTGGTTGTGAGGACTTGTGTAGCAATAAGTTCCATTAATGGATTTGGAAGCATCTGTGTATAATATATACTCATGAGAGATGTGGTGTAAGGTGCGGAGAAAAGCTTGTTGTATTGCTAGTGGTGTGGTATTGTTTTGTACGATATTCAGAAGTGAGGTGTTGGTAAGAGGAATACTGAGGGTCTAAGGGGGCTTGCGATTAACAACGAATGGTGAATTATGAGAGAGGTTGATGGGAGGAGGGTACATATGGAGTAAGGAAGGTAGGGAGGTGTATCTTGTAGTTGAAGAATGGGATATAGAAAGGAGAGGGTGTACCGGGTTGTTTGGATTTGAAGCTATATTGTTTGCATATTTTTGTAGTAGATATATGCGACGAAGTGAGAGAGGGAGTTCATTGGCTTCAATATGAAGGCTGTCAGTAGGACTAGAACGGAAAGCACCAAGTGAAAGACGGAGAGCGGTGTTTTGAATAGAATCAAGGGATTTAAGTAAGGTAGAAGATGCTGACATATATAGAGTACAACCATAATCAAGTTTGGCACGTATAAGGGAACGATAAATTTTAAGTAAAGTGTCTTCGCTGGCTCCCCAATGATGGTGAGAGAGCGTTTTTAAGATGTTGAGTCTTGAGTGACAAGCTGTTTTAAGTTGAGTGATGTGGAATTGCCATGATAAGTGGTGGTCAAAAGTAACTCCTAAAATGGGTTGTGAATCGACATTAGGAATTTCAATATCATTAATATAAAGTTGTGGACGGGGGGAGTTACGTTTATTAGATATTTTTAAGATTTTAGATTTGTTAGCAGACAGAGTAAGATTGAGTGTTTGGAGGATGGAGAGAATGATATTAAGGGCCTGTTGTAGGGGTCGGCAGGTAGACGGAGAGTGAGTACCATGGCAGTAGATCACTGGGTCATCAGCGTACATAACGAACTTAACGGGTCTTGGGAGATTATGGCAGATATTGGCAATAGTAAGTATAAAAAGGGTTGAACTAATAGGTGATCCTTGAGGTATACCATTGGGCTGAGAGTGATAAGTTGCAAGATGTGCATTTGCTGAAACTAGGAATGTACGGTTCTTAAGAAAATTATTCATGTATTGTAGTAAGTTTCCGGATATATTAAGTTTGGTTAATGTTTCAATGATGGCAGTTTTTGGAGTAGAATCAAAGGCACTTTTAATATCTAGAATAACTGCAATAGTTTCACTTTTGTTGTTGACTCGCTAAAGTGTGTATGAAGAAGAGTTAGGTTATCTTGAGTGGAACGATTGCGTTGGTAACCTGCTTGTGTGGGTGGGAGGATTTTGTGTTTTTCTACAAACCATAGGAGTCTTTTGTTAATCATTTTCTCTAGGATTTTGCAGGTAGTTGAAGTGAGAGAAATCGGGCGATAATGGTTAGGCGAGGTGCCGGGTTTTCCAGCTTTTTTTATTGGAATGATAGTTGCTTTAGTCCATTGAGAGGGAAATTGATGATTTTGCCATAGGTTGTTGTATACGATAAGTAACCATTTTTGGCTTGTTATTGAAAGGTTTTAATAAAAGAATACGGGATATTGTCTGGTCCGGCGGCAGAATTTTTGCATGAGGAGAGTGCTAGTTGTAGTTCTTTAAATGTAAAAGGAATGTTTAGTGCAGTGCGGTCGTCATTATAATCATGGGCAACGGTACGTGGATGGAGTGAAGATGTTGGAGATGTAGGTGGGGAAGTTGGATTTGATAAGAAGGAGTCTACAAAATGTTGTGCTAATGTATCAGATATATCTTGATCCTCAGTGATTATGTTACTGTTAAATGTAAGAGAGGGGATTTTATGATTTGTTTTATGACCACAGAATTGCCGAATTTTTTTCCAAAGTTGTGATGGTGGAGTGTCAGAGGTCATAGATGAGACATAGTTGTGCCAAGAAGTTGATTTACTCTGTTTTACTGTGAATCTAGCTTTAGCTTTGGCTCGTTTGTAGTTGATTAGGGAAGTGGGGGAGTAGGAGGTGTTCCACCAGGGAACAGTTTTTCGGTTAGGGAAAGTTGAGATTACGCCAATGTGACTAGTGGCTGCTGTGATCAGGGCTTGGTTGAAATTTTGGATTGATAAAGTTGCAGATTGTTAATGTGGTGGGGATGTTATAACAGATTCAGTTAGTGAGGAGAATTCTAACCAATTGTCTTTTTTTTAGGTTCCACGTTTTTCGTGGAACTGTCAGAGTGCGGTTGTTATTTGAAATAAGGATGGGAAAGTGATTGCTGTCAGAGAAGTCATCAGTAACGGTACATGAAAAGAAGGGACTTGATTTAGGGTCGCAAAGAGATAAGTCAATTGCTGAAGTAGTAGCATTGGAAATGTGGAAGTAGATGGGAGAACAGTCATTGAGGATAATAGAGTCAGTGATGTTGACAACATTTTCGATAATTTTTCCATTCAAATTAGTATGATTGGAGCCCCATAGAGGGTTATGTGCATTAAAGTCACCAAGGAAGATGTACGGTTTGGGCAATTGGAAAATAAGTTCTGATATTTCGAGTTCGGTGGTCGGGCGGTTAGGTGGAATGTATAAACTGCAAATATGAATTTTTAAAGGGCACCAAACAGTGACAGCAATAGCCTCAAGTTCCGTAGTTAGGGGAAGGTGTGAAGAGTGAAAGGATGACGATATGAAGATAGAGGCACCGCCACTAGGTCTTATGCAGTTGGTGCGTATGAAGTGATAGCCTTCAAAATCTTTGATTTTCGGTTGATGTTTTATAGTAAAATTGGTTTCTTGTAAACAAAAAATATTGATATTGGTGTATAAGAAGTTGGATTCTCTCGTATTTGTTAGAGAATCCGTTGCAATTCCATTGGATAAGATTGAAGGTAATTATTTGGGGGTGTTGGTTTGAGAGTGAGGTTGTTTGGTATGTGGTGAACTATCTCTATCAAGAGAACTGCCAGTACAGCTGAGTTGTTCAGTATCAAATTCAGTGGGGAAGGCCTTATTCATTTTTTTGAGGATGGAAGTTATATTTAAGTTGAGGGTTGTTACAATTTTTATAGATTTTTGTGAAGTCATCGTACAGTGCTGAAGGGTCATTGGTAAATTTATATACATCATCTCGTAAGTTGTGGTTTCCGTAACTGTTGTTAACGAAGGCGGTGAGTTGAGTGTCAGTGATTGAAAGTGAATGATTATCACTAATCTCTTGGATGATCTGGGATAGGTTAGGAATATTGCTGGAGGTGTCTCTTTTTTTTGAAGTTTTTTTTGTGGGATTTCGTGTTTTAGCATGGTTTTCTTTAGAGGATTGGGAGTGGTGGTGGGAGAGTTTTGGGGAAGAGTTGTTGGTTACGTCGGGGGTTGAGGTTGTGCTATAGTCTGTGGTAGAGTGTGACCTCTTTTGCGGAAGTGATAGGGGGGGTAAGCAGCTGGTGGAAGTATCCATTGAGCAGTTTTCGGATTGAGTGGTAGTGTCTTGGATGTTTCTTGTTATTGGATTTATTGTAGTTGGATTTTTCGAGGCAGAGTTTGTGGTTGATGAATTGTTGGAGGTATTCCGGGTGGATATGCTGGAGAGAGCAGGGGGTGTAAATTGACAGGTAGTACTAGGAGGATTTTGACAAGTTTCAGAAGAATGTCCAGATTGATTGCAAACACAGCATGCTAGTTTGTCTGAGGTAATTTAGATCCTGAAGGCGGTATTCTCAAAGTGTACTACAACTGAAGTTTGTAGTTCGAAATTTTCTCTAAAGCTTAGGACGTGCGAATATTCATCGTTTGGTGCTCCAGTGCGAACGGGAGTTATAGGTGACATAAGTTGTAGTCCAAGTTCATTTTTTAAGGCCTGTTCGATGAGATGGTTCGGAATGGATGGACTTTGTTGGAAATTAGTACTCGTTTTGATGGACTAATAAGTCTTCGGATTGGAGAGATTTCATCTTTTATCTTGACAGTTGGATGATTCTTCAGTAGATCGTCGACGACAGACGTGGAAGTAAAAAATATGCATATTCGATGGTTGGATATACGTGAGGCGTGACTTATTTTCTTTGGAGTTACAATTTCACCAATTGCTTTAATATAGTCAAATAGGATAGTATTTGGAAGTGCATTTATAATAATCGCTTGATTTCTGTTTGGATAAGTTGGAGTTGAGTTAATGTTTTTGTATTTGTTTTAATAACATCAGCAAAACTTAGAGAAGAGTGTTGAGTGAAAGTCGAAAGTTAAGTAGTAGTGGTCATTTTTTGAGTATTTTGTATAACAAAATATTTGTGAAATTTGACCAAATGACTGGTCTATAGATATTTTTGTCTTTAAAAATCAATTAATGTATAGGTTCACATACCAGATATGTTTCACAAAAACTAGTCACTTTTAATTATGGTTAATAAGCAGAGAACTAAAAACACAACGTTCACGTTCGGAGGTTAACCGTAGTAAAAGTAGTTAAAAGTAGTAAAAATAAAGTGTTTAATAGTGACATTAAGAAGTTAAACTCAAAAAGTATTACTAAAGTGATCAAAAAGTAAAACAAAGTGCTAAATAGAGATATTAAGAACATAAGTTTAAAATTATTACCAAAGTAATCAAAAGTGTAATAAAAAATATTTTCGGTGTATAAAAAAAAGAAAATAAGTACTAACTATTTATAAAAACAATAAATGAACTGTAATCCAACAAGCACTGAACTATATTCATAAATCGATATTCCACGTATGCCTTCGTTGGTTTCCGTTTTTCATAACAATTTCCGTTTTACCAACAATTTCAACATCAAGTTAGTTCTTTTCTAGTTAATAAAAGGCCTTTCCTTTTTCTTATTTTCCTGCTAATTATTTTCATTGTGATAAATTCAATATATTACTGTTTTATTAACTTTAATAATAAATTTGTAATTATAGCTTATCAATTTTTCATTCATATACCTACCTAATTGTCCAACTAGAAGCTTGCAAAACATAACCACCCTGAGAAAAAGATTTTGCTGCTATATTATAATTAAATATTAAATAATATCAATAAAATATCAATCGATGTCAAATGTAAAAATAAATTAATTAAACTATTAATTTCAAATCACAATATTAAAAATATAAACTGTACGATTTTTCTCAAATTTATACGCAATTACTCCATAAATGTGTGGAGTTAACACAAAGTCAATTATAATTATTTTTAGAAAATATATTTTATCTTAGGAGACGTAATGTAAACGTGTCAGAAAATTTATGTATGTGTGTGATGTATGAAAAAAATAAGGAATAACGTCGTTGTGAGCAGCGGAGCAGGTCCCAGGGGAAAGGGGCAGGTTAACTGGATACATGATTAATGATTGTTGTATTACAAATTCTCATCATTTATGCATGTACGGGTATAGCGAATCGAATCAATTCGGTCGATTGAAATCTGGTTATGCGAAATGAACGAGACAGCTCTCTACGTTTACCCTAAATCGTGTATATATGTTCCGAATAGAATACGTCATGTCACCAATATGATACACATCATATTTGATGGAACCGAATAGCCAAAATCGAATTAGACTTTAGGTATTAATAGTTTGCTCTTATTTTAAAGATATTTAACTATGTTAATTACGCATTTCGCATAAGGGTGCAAAGCAAACCAGCTTATTTAAATACAAAAAAGTACAAACAATTAATGCTTTACATAGAAAATATGTTTTGATGACTTTTCTGGTTTCTGTTCTTAAAATATTGTCTTTACTTAGACTATATTACTATAATCAGTCACCATATTGAATCTGGCAATAATAACTTTAATATTCTAATGAAATATATTTTCCTATGACTCCCTATGAAAACGACACCTAACACACAGCTTTGACACGAAAATTAGTAATATCATAAACGTTTGGAAAAAAGAAAAGAAGAAGTAATATCACACACATGTGATTTTTTTTAAACGCACCGAACGTAATAATTTAAGCAAAATTAATGAATAAAAAACTATTAATTTTTGTGAATAAATCAATTGGGTTTGTTCAATTTGATCAAGAAATGTAATCTTTTATTAATTTGACATAAATGTCAAATTAATACTTTTATAGAAAATATTGTATGAGTTGTGGCAATTTGGCCGATTAGCATGACCGTTAATGAAAAAAGTGCACTCATCAGAAAACATAGCGTTTTCTAATTGGATGGTATTTTTATTCAACATTTCCATAATTTGGTTGCAAAAATTTATAGGAATGCATTTTCTTTTCTTTCAATATGTTTAGTATCGATGTATGGTTGACATTAAATGTTGCGTTGCTTGTCTACACGATGTATATGTGTTTTCCTCAAACTCAAGCATTACATCTGATTTGCTATCATCACTCAGTACATTAGCAGTTGTTTTTTCATCTGCTTTACATGTCTAAATCCGCGAAATTGCTTCTCTATTTTACTAATTCTACTATGGGATATAGGGGGCAAATTCCGAAATTTTTCATAAAATAGGTAAGCAGCTTCCATTTTTGTTCAGGTGTTATCTACGTAACCAATCATCTCTAAAACTATTATTTTATGCATTTTTGTTTTTATGAATTGCAGTCAACGAAATTAAAATGACAATTCTATTATTGACAATATCCTTTAGTTATAATTATAACAAACCAATTTGCTAAGAAGTTTTAAACAAACCATCAGTGCCATGATAGAAGAATTCTTTTAAACTTGTTCTAAAAAAAGACCACAGATGGTTTTTGCTTTGGTACTGTCTTATTATAAAGACTGAAACAGGAAATTAATTAGTAGTGTAGGTACTCAATTGAATTTCAGTAATAAGATGATTTAGAGAATAAAGAGACCTTTTAAACGATATATCAAAAGCCCATAATTCCCGTTTAAAAAATTAGGAAATTATTTTCAGTATTTGTTTATCTAAAAAATTAGGGGTTGTAATGAAACAAATTAGATACAAGGGATTATTTAGCAATAGCTAAATTAGAATAATAATTTTAGAATTAAGTTAGGTAATCTCAATCTGTTACTTACCAAATTATAAAGATAAAAGGATATTAGAATAACTCTTATAAATGTATCAGCCAATTCTCTTTATTTCATGTAAAATATTTGGCATAGTAATCTTAAATGTTAAACATTCACATAAAGGAAGAATTCACTCAACGACTTTATCTTGGATAGAATTCAGTAATACAATTTCATAACAATTAAACAATTCCCAATTCAAATAGTTTTCTCTGGAAGGAAAGCTAAAATCTAAAACCAAAATAAACTAATTAAAACTATTAATTTAATACATATTTTAATAAACAGTTATGTAATGTAGGTAGTTAAGTGTTTAAATGTTAGATATAAGGTAGAAATACTTACTTTGCATGAAGATATCTTGCAGTGCTTCGATAACAGATATGTATGTAAACAAAACCTCATAATAGGGGAAATACCTAAAAAACGTATAAACTAAGTTAATAAATGATATCAGATAATGGTGTATTAACTATAAATATTACAGTGGTAGACAGTATAGCCCTACATTATTACACAAAATTTACATAGTTACTTCTTTAAATACTATTTCAACATCAGTTGATAAAACTTAATGTTAAGCGATTTAATCATAAGTAATGTATGTCTAATTTACATTCTTTTAAATCAAATCAGTATTCAAAAATTATAATAGAACTATATTAAGAGATTTATAAACAAATTAATATCCATTTCAAGTTATTTGCTCAAATTTATATAAATTTCAGAAGTAGTAACTGCTCCTGAATAGCAGATTTTAAACATTTTAAACAATTTTATATGGAAAAACTGATAAAAAAATAATTTAAATAGCTATTTCAAAGAAACATTCAAATATGTAAATTTAGGTTAAATTTTGCAAATTGACACAATTGATTGCTAATTTAATGTCATTAGTGTCATAATTAGGGAAAAGGTATAAAAGGTCGTGAATTTTGATTATCACTCTCTTATGCCGTTCTCTTATGCCTCTTGTTTGCAGAAAAACTTGAACCTGATGTATTAAAGTCAGAAAGTCAATGGTAACATAACCCTACTTTTAACAAAAGTTAATCAAAGTACTTACTGAATAGTGTGATTCATCAATAACAAATTGAATATTGGTAAGATTAACATGATTTCTTATCCCGGTAGACATTTTTTTACCGTAACCATACGACCAAGTGGATGTGTTGCGGAATTGCCTAACTAACAGGGAATAGTAACGCCGAGAACGTTGCCAGTGAAAAGTCAGTTATTCGAGATACGTTTATTTAAAATATTCTTTTGTATTTGCGCATGTGTGCATTAATAATTTATAAAATAAATATATTAAATTAATTCCTTAATTATAATCAGATATTTTTCAGAGTAGTTCAATTAACTTTCACCAGAATCCTACCCAAGATAAAGAGTCGCGTCTCTACATAATTTAAATTACTGAGCTGGCATATTTTAACTTGGTTAGGGCGCTTATAAATTCAAACAAAGAAATAAAAGATAGATTAATCAAAGATATCATTTAATAAAAAATTAAAACTAAAACACAAATAACATAAAATAACTAAAATAAATATAAACAATAAAATAAATCATAACAATATATATACAGTAACCGAAATAATGATTTTATTCCATTTGGCTTTTCTACACTGTATGCAGCTTAAATATAATAATATATAAATATTGAAATATAAATTGTTCATATTTTAAATGTTTATGTTTTATTTCCGATTCAAAAATATTTTCACGAAAACTTACTATTGACGTGCTTGGACTGTATTTTAGAGTTTGCAAAAAAATAACAGAGGAAAACATAATACACTCCTTATTGCCGTTGACATACGTTTCATAAGTCACGTTCCGACGTCGACCAGTGAGTGACATAGAATTTCAAATGTTTCATATTTCTCGGCTGGCTGAGAATTGCATGTGTGTCAGGAATGTATAATTGCGATGTTTGAAATTGTAAAACAAACACGGAATCATAAGAACAGAGGAGATTTAGCCTGGTGAAATTCTTAATTTTTCCGATTAATTTAATGTCTTGTGGAAACCTGACTAAGCTTTTTAATCAAAGGGCCACGAGGCCTTAAAATTTTATCGATAAATTTTTGGTTTCCAAGAAAAAATTTTTATTTGGAAAAAATACAAACTGAAATGTGATAAAATCACGAGTCCCTGATTGTACTTTATAATTTTCACAAGGAAATAATATACACACGAAATGTCGTTACCTCTCGTATTGACTTATTCTGTACGCTAGATACTATTGACAGTTGTCAGTTATCGTGAGCGTCGTGAGTTATAATTTGAATAAATATTTTTCTTCATATTTGCACATTTATATTATTAAAGAGAAAATTGCAAAAAGAAGTATAAGGTATATCTACGAGTATTTGAAGTTAACCACATTTGCCTGCAGGTATCTAAATGTTTTAAATGCATGCAGGTTAGTTTTAAAATAGCCCCTTTTTTAATTTTTTATTGTCTTTTAGATATATTCGATGAAGGTTTTGAATTAAGTGTTTTATGCATTTGTTCACTTATTATAAACTTGCTATAGTAATGGGATGGAAGTGAATGCGATGCGTTAACAAGAAGTTTCAAAAATAGCTGTACCATCCGATAAAATTAGATAGAATAAGTCATATTTTTGCTTAGTAGAATATCTAATTTGTTTTTAATCAGTTTATTAATTTGTTCTTAATTGTATTGTTTCCCTTCTTGTATGTCTTTTGTTTGTGTATATTTTCCATTATTTCGGGTTTCTCCATTTTTGACTGAACCAAGGAAATGAATTTTTCTAGAATTCTTTCATTAATTAAATGGTTATTTAAAGTTAGGTATATGAAGACACACGGGAGCTGTACACGTGTTTTCGTTGTAGCTCCTTGCATATATCTTATACATTTGTTATAGCTCTAATTGAATCCAACCTGAAGATCGCCACCATTGCTAGTAGCTCCCCAAGAGGCAGATTAATTCTGTAATAATCGACAGGAACTCTTCTAAACCTTTATTATTAGCTAGCAGTTTGTCAACATGACCATTCGTTGCCTCGTCCGAAAATAAAATCTTATTTTGGATCATCATATACACATCAACAATTATACTGCATCACTTTAAAATTTTCAAAATAAGCGTGTCTAAAACAAATAAATATTATCACTCTATTTTGAGATAATATTTATTTAAAAAAATTATAAAACAAATTTAGCAAAGACATTTATTCCTAAATAAAAAAACTAGATTAAATTAATTAAATTTATTGTATCAACTTTTTGGAAGTCCATCTTATTAAGAATAATAAAAAACTCTTCAATTGAACGTAACTTCCAAGTTTATTTAAAAAATTATGTTTTAAATTACAATGACGGCCGTCAGGAGGACACATTTTTATGATACACACATCTGTCATTTGTCAACCCCCCCTATTATATTATATTATATTATTATATATTTTGTCACCCGAGTTAATAATGGCCATAATCGCGAGTATAATATAATACTTTTTCTACACTTATGGAATAATTAAAAACCAGATTAAATCAAATTTATTTAAATAAACCATTTTACATTAATTTGCATTAAAATTAAATAATTTCTGTAATTATGTAATAAAAAGATTATTTATCAATTTTATTTCATCAAAATTTCATCCAAATGTTTTAAGGAGGAACTAAATATACCTTTACAATCAAAAGGTATTAGGTTTCGTACAATTATTGTACATCATTGAACCTTTTCCGTTGCCATGGATAACTAATAGAACCTTGGAATATCTGTTGGCTTATGAAATTCGTGGCCTGTGATTGGTCAAAATACCGTTGGCTTATGGTTCATAAGCCAGGTAATATAACTACCATAACACCATACCATAACAGGTAATAACAGGTAATAACTACTACTATTATTTAAAGAAAAACCGTAAATAATAGACATATTATTCCATAGGTGTAGAAAAATACATTTTCTTTCTATTGTACTTTCTATGGTACTGACCCTGAGTGACTTGAAATACGAACGCATATTTGATGTTAAAAACTATTAAGAGGAACATAATACCCCGTCTAAATTTTGAAAAATCATATATTTCAAACCTTTAGAGATTAAGGCTTCAAATTTGTTTTTGCGAAATGTTTTTAACAAAAAATTAGGCATTTCGTAACTGATGGCATAAATAGTGTTTATCTACGATCATAGCATAATACAAAATTTATTGATGTGAAAACCCCAGTGTAAATTTGCATTTTACCCATCGATAACCTAGAGAGCTTTGATTGGTTCTCAGCAGTGGGTAAAATTGTCTGGATTTTTTATCCACTGGAATAAGGACCGGATATATTGGGATTTTTATATTTTATTACGTTGGCAACAGCTTTCAGTTGCTACGGTAACATAACCAAAAATTTAAACAAACAAAATCACACAATTGACAGCAAAAACGTACAAAGTGAAATTCGTGGGTTTTAAGGTAGTTTTTAGTGGCTGAGACTGAAGAAAATGTCGACAGAAGAGAACGAGATGTCCTGTACGCCACCTGACATTCGCAATATTGCAACGACTGCAATAGAAAATGTAAATTAAGTTTAATAGTTTCATGTTTAAAAATAAACTATAACGAACTAATATATTTATTTATATACTTCATCGTAGATAAAGTACCTATAGTATTATACCCGCAAGCAAAGGTTTTTATCCATTAAAATGATTACATGCACTCGCCTGCGGCTCGTGCAGCAACTTTCATTTTCGTGGATAAAAACCTTCTTTACTTGCTCGTGTAATGTGTGGGCCACAGAAAACAGTCCACCTCGATATTTGGTAGTATTTATTATTATCATTTTACGATACACACATCTGTCATTTGTCAACCACCTCCCGTCCACTCCCCCAACCCCTTATTTTTAAACAGGGAAGGTACCACGTGCGGCATATCATTAGAAAGGTATTTAGATGGAGTATTCAGACATAACGATCTTTTACGATTTTTTTTTGATACTTGCACCGTCTTTGCAAAAAAAGTCTTAATTCATTTAAAGTACAACACCTCTTAAAAATGTAACGTATCGCCTATGGTTTGTCATTTGTGACACTATTTATCCCGCTCTTACAGACAATTGAAAATAATAATAGGTACTCAGAATATGATCTCTTTTTCCAACAAGACGGTGCACCTCCACATTACAGTAGAGTTGTAAGGCAATATCTTAATGAACGATTTCCTAGGCAATGGATTAGAAGGAGAGGCCTGCAAAATCCCCCGATTTAACACCCCTGGATTTCTTTCTGTGGGGTTATTTAAAGACCAACATTTATAAAACCGAACCCGCTTCATTGGAAGAACTAAGACGACGATTAGTACATGAATGCAGCCTAATAACCCTTCAAATGCTTCAAAACGTTCGACGTAATTTCGAGCAGCGGCTCTACAATTGTATGGAAGTCGATGGACACCATTTTGAACATCTAATTAAATAATTTAATATTAATTTAAGTAAATTGTTTAATGTATTATAACTTCTAATTTATTTAATTTTCTTACATTACAATGAATTTATTGCTTTTGCAATATTTGTTTGTTTTTATTTACTTCTGATATGACAGAAAAAATGACAAACCGTAGGAGTTACGTTACATTTTTAAAAAGTGTTGTACTTTAAATGCATTAAGACTTTTTTGCAAAGACGGTGCAAATACCAAAAAAAAATCGTAAAAGATCGTTATGCCTGAATACTCCATCTAAATACCTTTATAATGATATGCCGCACATGGTACCTTCCCTATTTAAAAATAAGGGGTTGGGGGAGTGGAAGGGAGGGAGTTGACAAATGACATATGTATGTATCGTAAAAATGTGTCCCCCATGGAACAAAAATCGAGCTGTTTTCTCATTTTATTAAAATCTAATAAAAACTGCCAAATATCGAGGTGGCCCACACTGTATAATATTGATACAATATGTAATAAAAATTATTTCTAAGTTAAAATTTTCTTACAAATACATAATCACTCGTGTAAAAATATACTATTATATTTTTCTATCTCAATCGAAAATTATGAAAAATTATTGAGAAAATCATGATTCAGAAAGATGTTTTTCCGTTTTTTCGCAATTTTAAGCAGTTTAACGATAAATAAACCACCAACTTACATATATCATTTTAAAGCAGACATTTCAATGATTAAAATGACCACTTATAGACCTTTAAAATACAAAAAAATCATCAAGACAATTGTTCATGGAAGATAAGGGTGTTTTTTTCGAAAAATGTAGTTAGGTACATAATCCAAATATAGTCTTCTTTTAAACTCGAAAAAAATCATGTTTATTTAAGATGAAAAAAGACATACTATTACAAATTTACATGCACATTAATTTATTTTTACGCAAAAAAACATTAAATACTAAAAAATCAGTTTTTCGCCATTTTGACGGTTAATTAGAGGTTAAGTCGAAAAGTGTTCTGTATAAAAGTTTTAGATTTTTTTACCATCTACAACTTTTGTGTGAAACAACTTCCGCAAGAGGTCACGTTTTGTTATAAATCGCAGAAAACCGTTTTCATCCCCGATATTGCATTCCCATTTTCGTGTTTAAATATTTTTTTCCCTTACACTACAACATTTTTCACCTGGTCCTTGCCTGCTATTTTTTTGGGGGGTTAAAAATTGGTTTTGGCACCAGGCTACAAGAACTCTCAATTCTATTGGCAGATGCGTGATTCTTAGTCTAACGTTCATGTAAGCCCTCAGATCAGCAATTACATTTTGGAAAGTATGAATTTTTCTAAATTCATCATAGAACCACTCAAATGAGCTACTTTCCTGACTTAAATATCTGCGTACCCTAGCAAGATCTTGCTTCAGATCTTTCTTATCAAATAATGTATTATATAATGCTCGTACAACAAATTTTAAATAACGCAACATAAATAACAACTAATAAGTATTAACATACAAGATGCCTCAAAAAGAATAGTCAATAATTATACCACAGATTCTGGGGTCAAAAATATGTTGATTGAACCCCACTTACCTATATACAATAGTGCCCACAAAAAAAGTTACAGGGTGCTAAAGTTAAAAATTTAAATAATTTTTTTTATTATTACTCTAAAACGGTTTAAAGTTAATGTTTGAAAATTTATAGGAAATAATAGTAGAAAATACCCAATAAATTGGAAACAGTTGCATTCAATTATTTTGATTTATTATGGATTTTCAGAGGGGATCAATACTCCTTTCACCCCTCAACTTTTTTAAGGGCTATAATTTAACAAAATATGGACCACCACTGGAATCAAACGTCTATTCTTAAACTTTTGTGTCTCTTCTGTATTTTATTATTTAAATATTCTTTTCGGGACACCCTGTATACAAACCATAAACTAAAATGGCGCAAATCACAAATATTTAAATTTGAACCGCCGCTTCGAGTTCAAAATAAAATATCCAATTTATTAGTAAATTTCCAAAAATCCCTGAATTTGTTTAACATTTACAAAAAAGTTCAAGAAGCATAGAAAAATCAGAAAGTTTCCGATCGGTCATAGAAAGGTATATCGGCATCTTTTTTCTATCTAAATATTTTGCTCTTCTCTATTTTTAAAAAGTTAGTGGGTATAGGCCTAAATTTTCTTGTAATCTTATGTTTACCGTTCATTTGGTTTGCCATAATTTTAATTATCATCACTACAACGAATTTCGTAGATACCACTTTATTTCAGATTCATTATTTTATTCTTCATATATCCTGACAATAATCTCAGAGGTATATGTTTTATGAACTAACCCAATCCAACCCCAGCAAGAATTTCATTCAATTCTTTGGTGTACAAAAGGCTTAGTACGAAAATTAATTCTTAGGCCCAAACTGCTTGATTGACTTGCTTAGTTCGAATACAGTCGATAACCGATAAGTAATGGTTTAGCCAATCTGTTATTGATAGCAGATCCATTATTTAATTAACAACAAACAACTGGTCTAAAGAAAATATTTGATTTCCGGTTGTGCTTATAAATAATTTTACTTCAAAATTTACCACTCTGATGTAAGATTTAACGGCGTTTTATGAAGCTTTTTTTCAGACAAATAATATAGAATATAATCAACAACATATTGTTAATTTTACATAAAAGTTAACTAAAAAACCGGATATTTTCACTCGAAATAAAAATAATGTATCATCGATCGACTGCAAATAGGCAAATGATTTGATTTAGTCTGTTCAAATGATATTCCCTTCTCAAAATTAACTCGCCATAATTGCGTTTTCTCCATCACTTCCACTAAATCAAATTTGTAGTGAATCAAATTCGATCGATTCGCTTGAATTTTATCCGGAAAATTGCCAAATTAATGTTTTGCGTTTGAAAAGTATGTAAATACCACCAACTTCATAAATTTTTTATGGATATGGCATAAATATTCATAATACTTTCAATGTAAATATAATAAATATATTTATGAATTAATTTTCATAACTTCATAACGTTTCTGAAGATCATTAATCATATTTAACTAAAGTGGCTGCTCCAAAGGTTGAAAATAGGTTATTATTCTTTCCGTAGTTCCAACAGTTTCTGGCGGATTTTCCCTGGGAAATATGGAATCCTTCACCATACCGTAAATGTAGGAATCAAGTGGTGTTAAATCCGGTGAATGAGGTGGATACTTAAAATCTGTGCTACAAGAAATTATTCTGTTACCAAAATGTTCACGGACCAAATTTATAGAGCGTTAGCTAAGTGGCTTGTTTCATCCTGTTAAACCATTACTAACGGATTCTTAAATTATCCGCAAGACAAATGGTCTTTAAATCTCTGCCAAAAGGTATCATTATAATATTATGTGTGTACCGCTCTTCATTGACAGTAACTGCTCATTCTCGCCTTCAAGAAAATAAGGACCAATTATCCCATGGCCAGACACCATAAACTAAATGGTTTCTCGAACACTGTAGGGAGGTTTTCTGCAATGGCTTCAGAAGGTTCAGGATTCGATTTTTTGCTGGTTCACTTTCTTCAGAAAACCATGCGTTTTTTAAAAAAATCAGTATCTTAGTACACTAAACTCTCAGCACGCTTCCACAGTAATTTTCTCTTTCAAGATTTAGTCGTTGTTCCATTTGAATTCGGTATGGAAAGCCGCCAACAGATTTGAATATTCGACATGTAGATGTATCAGTTTTATTTAGTTTACGTGCTGTTCGTACAATACTTATTTGTGGAGATTGGATGATTGGTTAAACATGCGCCCTTCATTAACATCGGTACTAACTGTTCTTCGACGACCTAAAGAGCCTTTATGTTGAAGTAGTACATTACCACTGGACGAAATTTCCCCCTGTTAAAATGTTGATATCTTTATGATATTTATTTTTAACTTGGCCCATTATTCCGTCCAAATTCCGATGTGCAGAAATAATGTTCTACTAAAAAAACGTTTTCTTTCTTATGATCAACCATAATGATAAAAAGTTTAACTGCAATGTCACATTAAGTTGAAAAACGAATGACAAATATACCAAATAAAATAAATGCAACTTGCGTGAGCTATTGCAAAGCCCTTTTATTTTCGATAGGTATTTTGACGATTTTCATGATTATTATGAAAGTTATTTTAGAAAGTAAAATAGTTCAAAAATGAAAGTATATATTTTAATTATTTAATTTTTTTTTAATTTTTAAGTAAGCCGAACCCGTTAGTGTGGTCTCTTGCGAGTACTTTTTATAGACGCTGTGCTGGGACTGATTCCATTATCCCTTGGCACAATTTTCCCCAATACCTTCTTAGACATTCGGAGTTCTTTATTGTTTCAGTCAGAGCTTTTTTCTAGTCCTCCCAGGTTCCTATACTTTTAGCTCTGTTTAGCTCTTCTTCTGAGTTTGGCTAGCTCTTTGTTTCACCAAGGCGCATCCCTTGTGGTTGCCTTTTGTTTTAAGGGGCAGCTTATTTCATATGCCTTAATTATAACATTTTGAAATGGCGATGAAGCTCTCTCAAGATCCTCTTCGTTGTCGAGTGGTAGTTATATTCCTTTAATCTCCTTTTCGAGATGCTCCTTGTAAACATCCCAATCAGTCGATTTAGGGACCCTATACTCCTCGATAACTCGAATCTTATGTGTCGGTGATCCGACATCGATGCTTCATCAGAGACATACCAGTTGTATATACTATTTGTTATGAACGAATTAGCCAGGGTGATGTCTAGTACATGTTTTCTAATTGTATTCATAAAGGTGGGTTTGTTTCCTTTTTTAATGATGTATATATTGTTTGACGACAAATATTCTAAAAGGTACTCACCTCGTTTGTTTATATCTGTGCTTCCCCATACAGTGTGGTGTGCATTACCACCATAGCCCAGAATAAAGTGCCTATTCCCTCTACTGCACCAACTCATGAGTCTGGACATCCTCTGGAGGTGGTTTTTCAGAAGAATCACCGCGAAGGGGGCCAAGGCAATAACGATCTGCCTTTTTATAATATTTTTATTTCATAGTACCTTATCTGATTTAAAAGCAATGCCTTGTATTCGTCCTTTATTGATCCAAGTTTCCTGTAGGAGTTCTATATCCAAGTTTTCCTCAATAAACATTCTACTAAGCACGCTAGTTGCTGCTTATGAATTTTGAAGGTTTTTTTGGAGATACTTTAGCCGTTGGGATTTTAAAAGTTCGTCTTCCCCTTTTTGAGGCGTCCTCTTTACAGGAGTCGATCATCTTCATGGCGAAATTTTTTTCTTGGCCCATTAATGATCCCACGAAAAGCTACATAGTGAAAGTTAGGTCACCTACGACAGAGCCTCGCATGCCAAGTTTCCACGCACGGAACATAAATCGCTTAGCACACCGACGATCTAGACTTATATCCAATCTGATCAGTCCACGGTGCGGATTAAGTTCTATCCTCCACGCTATGGTTCCTGGTAGGCAGAGCTGTTTCTTGGCTTCATTCCCACATCCCCCTTGGAAAGTTACTGAGCCACTCCCACCAACGTCTTCCATTTCACTTGCAAGTACCTACCTATTATGTTTGCATTATAGAAGGTGATGAAATTGTTTCTTTACATCTAAAAACTGTCATTCATAGGTGTACCAACGGGTTTTTTTAAATATATAACGAACGAATTAAAAACATTTTAGGTGTTTTGATTAATACAACTTTGTCATACATATCAATATATTATTTTGGTGATCATATCTATGATGAAGAAGCAATCAATGATTATTCTTTAGGACTTTTAAACCTTTGAATTATTATCCCAAAAAAATCAAATTTAAGCACGCCTATGCCCATTGAGGAACTGTCACATTCTATCTATACCCTTCCACCGCCTTTCCTTAGAAGTTTCGTGGCTTCAAAACAATACGTGTTTAAAGTATCTCATTGCTGGGTCCATATGTGTTTATAGGTCCATGGGAAAAACTAAGTACGTATCTATTAGCTCAACTGATAAGAGCATATTGTTTCGCCACGTAAAAAGTCGTATATCACGAGCTGTTGATTATTTACTCTGTCGGTACCTTCGATTTGAATATAGTTTAGTATTAGTTTATTTATATTCTACTATTGGTAAAGTTAGAGTTGTGGTGTGGTAGCTGAGATCTCATATTTCCAGACATCCATCGCTGCTAGAAAAACTGGCATCGTTTCTTGGGGTGGATCACGGCTAGTGAGCATCATAACTTCATATAAATTATAACAATTTATAATGTTATTTTATATCTTTAATATTTTCTGCATGTAGAACTAGTTTATTTTTTTTGTACATATTGTAAATTTTGTAAATATGCTTTTATTTTCTTATACTTTAAATTCTCAAATTTCAAACTTTTCATTTTTAATGGTAAGCTTACTAAACTCTTACTAAACATAACAGAAAATTCACTGGCGCCCAAGAAAAGGTTGGTCCAATAAAACTTGCATTCAGATAATACTTTAAGTACATAGACCATAGCTTTTTGACATTTTTTATTATTTATTTTTCTGTGCCATTTGGTTGACAAAGTTCAAACTGATTAAGACTCAAAAATTAAATTCATCACTACAATTTTTGTAATGTAAGTGATTCAATACCCGGTTTCAGGCATGCAAGTTACGTTCAGCATAATAGAAAGTTGATTTTTTAAAACAATTATTTCTACCGAAATAATAAATTTATTTTGGACAGGAAAATTACAAAGAGATTATACATATACATAA
Organism: Ophraella communa; assembly: GCA_035357415.1. Lineage (NCBI taxonomy): Eukaryota > Metazoa > Arthropoda > Insecta > Coleoptera > Chrysomelidae > Ophraella > Ophraella communa. Next base: position 14,954,633 of record CM068985.1, on the reverse strand, counting down.
CTAAAACTTGAACTAAACTTAAAGTACAAACTAATTAATATTCTTTCGTTTATATTTTAATTAGTACGTGACATTTACCTAAATACATATTTATAAATGTTAAGAATAAAAGTATCAGGTTATAGATAAAATACGTAAATTATAAACGTAAAAAGTAAAATAAAATAACGTGTTAAATTAATTAAGGCATAGGGTCTAGACGTAAAGTTCTGCACAATGGGGAATTCTCCTCCTATGGAATATCAAAAAATTAATTACCTTTATAAAAAGAAAGTACTAAAATAACCCTATTACCAAATGTTTAGCTCTTTATTTGCAGATTTTCTATAAAATTATTGATAATCAAACTCGGGTATTGAATTTTTAAAGCGTTGTGATATTGGTGATAAATGTGGCAACAGCGCATTTCATATTTACTTTATTTATCAACCGAAACTATAAGATCACTTCATGGTCTTACTAGCATTGCATTTTTATTATAATATAAAATACTTTCTGCTGCAACATTATTTTAAATTTAGTATTTTTTGCTTTGATAATATCAGATTGTCCACTACAGAGACAAATAGCCAAATAGATTAGCGTTTGCTTATATTTTTGTTTACTTTTGATTTTTGGTGTTTTAGTTTTGTCCTGTGTAAAATCTTGTTGGTGATGTTATTATTTTGGACAGTTTATGCATATTTAAAAAGTTCTAATTTATTTCTTTATTAAATATTATTAGCGTTACCTTTTAAGCGTGGCCTACTTTTGTGTGTGAAGACAAAAATGCCTTGACGAGTCCCTAGGCGACCTTGTGACCTTGTTTTTCTCCTTTTGTGTTAGCTATTAAATATCTATAAATATGAATCCTGACGTGACTGGCTGTATAACCAAAGGTCTATGCCAAAAAAAAGTGAAAGTTTTGTTTAAACGATTTTTTTTGTTTCATGTTCTTAGTAAGGTGGACTTCCACAGACTAAGGGTTAGTACAATAATTTTGATACCCTGTATAACATAATAGATATTTATATTGTTATGATACAGAAGTGACGAATATTTTAAATATAAAATATAATAGAGTGTGTTACATTTAAAAAAGAACATAAGTTTGGTCTGCAACTATTTTATTGAACATCCCAACTAATTTTCTAGTGTGAACCTAAAAGTTGCCCACAATTTTAGTTATTAATATTTACTGTATCTATTGATAAAGTAGATTTACTGAAACTTATTATACTAATCAACCACCTACAGAATTTATAATGACCCCTGTAAAAATGTAGATTGCTTCACACTCCTGTGCATTTAAAAACAGCTTAAAGTGCAATGAAAAAAACTATTTTCATAATAATTACCCATTACACTATTACATAGATTTGGATACCATCGCAGTTTCAGTATCACTTGATTCCCGTGGAACCACATAACCACATTTTAAATAAAAGCTCTCGATGTTGAATTACACGAAATTCATTTACTGAAATTCTTACACCACTGGGGAGATACAGACTATTAGTCATTCGTTTTAGATTTTGATGCAATCGCCAATTGGGCATCGTTAAACGGGATTATCGTCCCTATTAATTGCGCAAGTGATAGGTGGCACCACTGAGGCTCACCATAAACTACATTTTGACCCCCTTAACGAGCAATGTATAATTCTGGTCATCATAAAAATGTCGAAAATATCATTGATTCATTGTTATGTACGATTTAAACTGTTATGTGGGTTTCCAGGATTACAGAGTGGTGACTTTATGTCGGGTTGGGGTAGTACAGTTACTCAATGTAGATTTTTAACAATATATTTGTTAATTAAATTTATTGTACTAACCCTTAATCTGTTGGTTCATATTACTAAGAATAATAAAAAACTAATTGTTTAAATCAAGAATAAAAAAAACTCTTCGTTTTAACAAAACTTCCACTATTTATTTAAAAAAGCACTTTTTTAAATAAATAGTGGAAGTTTTGTTAAAACGAAGAGATTTTTTATTATTCTTAATAAGATGGACTTCAAAAAAGTAAGGGTTAGTACACTTAATTTAATCGTTTAAACTTCAATTCCAAGTTTAATTAAAATATATTGAGATGAATAGCTAAGCTTAAATATAAATATAATGTAAAAAACACCAAATTATGAAAATATAAAAGGATATTAGAATAATTCTGATGAATATATGAGCCACTTTTCTTTATTTCATTTAAAATATTTGGTATTGTAATCTTAAATGTTAAACATTCAAATAGAGGTAGAATTCATTTAACGACTATATCTTGGATAGGATTCAGTAATACTATTTAATAACAATCAAGCAAGTCCCAATTCAAATAGCTTTCTCTGGAAGTTAAAGTTAGAATCTAAAACAAAAAGAATATAATTGAAACTATTAATTTAATTCATATTTTTAATAAACAGTTATGTAATTTAGGTAGTTAAATATTTGAGTGTCATGTATAAGGTAAAAGTACTTACTTGTTGCATGTAAATATCTTGCAGTGCTTCGATTACAGATATGTATTCGGACAAAACCTAAATAACTAAAAAAATATAAAAACTGTGTTAATAAATGCTATCGGCCTATGGTGAAACCAGTGTATTAACTTTCAATGTTACAGTGATAGACCGTGTAGCCCTACTTTATTACCAAAACTCACAAAGTGACCACTTAAAAGACTATTTCAACATCAGTTGATAACACTAAAATCTAAGCAATTTAGTAATAAGAAATGGAACTGCCACATTTAGCAGATTTCAAACATCAATTTTATATGTAAAAAGTGATCAAAAAATAATTTAAATAACTATTTCATAAATATAAGATTGCAGATTTTCTATATATTATCATAGAAACATTCAAAATAATGTTAAAAATGTTTATCTTTTTATGTAAATTTACGTTAAATTTTGCAAATTGGAACAATTGATTGCTAATTTAATGTCATTAGTGTCATAATTAGGGAAAAGGTGAATTTTGGTTTTCGCTCTCTTAGTCTCAGTTGAAATCGATACCCGATGTCTTGGATTTGGCAAAATTCGGACATAATCTCACTTAAATAAAAAAGTTGAATTCATTCATATGATTTAGAAAAATATTAGAATCACAGTAATTAAATACAGTCAAAGTACTTACTTAAGTACTTTGTGTTTTTCTTTGAACCTCTTACTTAATAGTTTATTTCATCAATTTCAATTTAAATTTTGGCAAGATTGATGAGATTTCTTTTATCCTCGTGGACATCGTGCCCACAGTACTGGAAAGCAGGTGTATTGCGTACTGTCGCACTGGCAGGAAGCAGCACCGACATCGTTACGAACAAAGGACAGTTATTTGAGGTACGTTCGTTAATAACATTTTGTTTGTGTTTGCGCATGACTAATTAAAACTAAATCATGGACAAGTATTAGCAGTTATCATATATTTCATTAGGCGTTTCTATTATATTAGGTAGTAAATAGCATGTAATAAATCTTCGGATAAAATTAATAGTTTTATAATAATCATGTACAAAATTAATTTTTTAATTATAATTGAATATTTTGCCGAGGAGTTCAATTGAGTTTTACTTGAATCCTACCCAAGATAAAGAGTCGAGTCTCTAAACAAATCAAAATTATCGAGCTAGCATATCTTTATTAGGGCCTTCTTTTAAAATTAAAGTAGACACAAGTTAATGATTCAATATTTCATTTAATAATATAATAAACAATTAATAAATAAAACATTTCTAAAATAAAACAAAAATAAAATAAATAAATATTAACAAAAATAAATCATCACAGTATATGTACATTAAAAATTGTTTATTTTTAAAGTTATTTTGTTTATATTTATATTGTAAACAAACATATTTTCTTGAGGCAACTCATCCCAGGTATTTTGTAAGTCATTACGTAGATCGTCTAAGTTCATTGGACGGTTTGGAAGCAGAACTATCCTTCTACCCCTCATATCCCAAACATGCATAATGGGCGAACGGTCGGGCCACGTTAGAATATCAATATTGGAGTCTTGCAAAATCTCCAAAGTAACTGCTGTAATATGTGGAAGGGTGTTATCTTGTTGAAATAAAACATTGTTTGGTTATTCCATTTTATTTACTAGCTAATTCCACCCCAAACCATTAATCCTCTCTTGTTCCAAAGCAAACTGCAAAAGTCATATTTCGCCTCTTCGATGCCTCACTCTTCTACGACCAACAAGGGCCTAGAAGAAAAAACAGGATCCTTCTGATCTGTTGTCATTCTAGGTCGACTAGAACCTTCTCTGCCATGGTTCCCGTTGTCTTCTGACCAGCTTTTCCAACACCGAATAATTGTTGCAATATTTCTTCCCATTCGTCTGATTTCGCGAAATCCAATTTCTGCCTCATACAGACCCATTATACCACCTCTTTCAAAATAACTTAAGTGATGGTAATTTATCATTCTTCGAACTCTCTTTTTTTACCCATAAATAATTTAAATTTGACGACAAACTGATTAACAATAAATAATTAAATTCAAAGTTGGTCTTTGAAAAGAATCGCCAAAAAGCAAGAGATAGACTTTGTAGTATTAACTACAAATAAATACGTTTTTTGTGAAACTTTTAAGTTTTTTTATTTATTTTTGACAAAACCAATTATTCAAAACTAAAACTACTGACAGTTTTTATCAAAACTATAGTAACATAATATTTGGACCGCCACAGCTTTACCATTTTTTACCAATTTTTTTATCATTAATTACTTTTAGTAGCCTTATCATATATACAAAATTTAAATAATTACTTTTTACTTTTATAGGGTGATCCGATTTTACTTTCACATAGTACATATCTTTAAAAACACACGTATTACCAACCAACAAATAATTTTAAAATAATTCAGATGGCAATTTATATAAAGATAATTGAAATTGAAATTCAAACATAATTCCAGCTAAGTTTGAATTATAAAGCTGTCAAGGGTAACTGAATCGACAGGTCCTCGATTATTATACAGCAAGCATCGACCTAGACTTATGGTGCAGCAACATTATATTAGCGAGTTGCAATTCACCCCTCCGATGCCTAGGGGTAAGGTACACATGAAAAATGTACGAATACGAGGGGTTGGATTACGCCCTCTCGATATAGGTTATGTGTGTGTATACGATCTAAATCCATTCTGAATAATATAATCAATCTTGTTCAAGTGACTGAGTTTTGTTTGATATTTTTAGAAAGCTACGCCGGTTTTTAAACAAACCTAATGGATTTCTTATTTCTTACCTATTTTTTAATAAGAATAAATGTATTTAGAGCAACAATATCACTATTAATAATGATAACATAAAAATTTATTGGTCTTAGTTATATTTGCTTGAAAAATTGGATTTTGAGGAAGACGGATATAGAATTGCTAGAGGTATGGAAGAGGAGAGTATTGAGAAACTTTAAATATGATTTTGGGGTACTTTAAAACCTCAAAATCAATTTGAATTCATAACCAAAAATTTACAAACAATACCGAAACGAAAGCTTTGTCGATGTCCTTGGTCTTACTCTGTGGAAGTCCACCTTACTAAGAGTATAAAACATTGAAACTTTTTAGGACCATAAAAAAAACCTTTTTTTAATGTTCTTAGTAAGATGGGCGTCCACATAGTAAGGGTTGATACAATAAATTTAATCAAGTGGTGATAAGAGTAGACTAAGCATCGAAAGTAAAAAGACAACAATATTAAAGCCTAGATGTTATTAGCCCTAAGAGATTATCCTAGATATATTTTCTCTAAGATCAGTATAATAATTGTAGAGAGTATAATGATTGTAGAAAAAACTATATCGTGCTAATCTTTACAATAACTTAATATATTTGTATTACATTTACGTCTTATCTATATATAAAAAATAAAGACTCAATAAAAGGAAACAGTTTAATAGTGGAGAACTTCCAAAATTTATTTGTTCATTAACAACTTTAAATTGTGGATCTGTTAGATTTCTTTTTATTTCGAGTTCTACAAGAAAATTTAAATTTTGTTTTTTATCACAAATGTATAGTATTTGAATGTCATTGGTGAGGTAAATGAGTTTGTGTGTTAATAGTATATTACACAAGTGTTGTAATGATGTCATAATCGACCGGAAGCCGTAAAAGGCATCATTACAATACGAGTTTTGTACTATACTTTTTCTACTACTGAAAGTCTGAGATCTGAGTACTTTACAATTTTTATTTATTTACATTTATATTTATAGTTATATTTTGGGAGCTATTGAATACAAACGACCCAGACTTTTCGAATACACTGCCCAATTCTACTACATTAGTCGAAATCGATTCTTGAGTCATCACCGGTTTTTCTGTATTTTTGAATAATTTTCTTGTGAAACTTTTGAAAGTTCAGAATTCTTTTAATTTAAAAGCTCACTTTATACTTTCAAAGCCGACTTTATAAATTCAAAACTGTTACAAACCCCCCCCTCTTTTAGTAACACCTACTTTTTATAACAGTATTTGAAAAGTTCGATTTTCACTGTTACAAAATGGGGTGTTTTGTAAGAGTAGTAGAAAAAGTAGGTTTCTGGCACAGTTTGAGTTATATGATATAGATTCTTAACTTTTCTTAATTCGTCAGTGTTTGACCTATACATACAGCATTCCATTTTGGACCTTTTTTTAATTTGGGTAATTTATTTACATTTATCAATGTTTATTAACCAATGTTATTTTTTGTTTTAAATGATAGTAAAAATTTTTGAAATTGTGTGAAATATTTCCATAGTATGTAATATTTTTATAACTTTAATATCTGTTATTTGTTTCGGAAATATTGGATGTAGTGATATATTCTTTTCTTTCTTATTAATTAATTTATTTATCAAATGTAATGGATAACCATTACTATTACTATTTGTTTTATGATCGCAATTGCTTTATTATAGACTATTACATAACAAGTGTGGAAAGTACGCACGAGTAAAGTTTAGCACGAGCCCGGTAGCTGGGAGTAAGGAAAGGTAACAGGAGCAAAAATACACTTTCCAACGCGTTGTTTACCTGATTTTTACTACGTCCCCAGATTTTTTATAATTATAAACTTTAGTTATAAAATTTATTTTAATTGTTAGTCATGTTAAAAAAAAGATGTAAACGATTTTAAATGTTGCACGGAAATATAATTAATTATTAACCACCTTTCTTAGGAATGACGTTGTAATTTTTTGTTTCTGTTATACCGATAGTATACACATAACCGCACACTTCCATAAGTAATTAAATTAAACTGCTAAATGCATACCTTTGTGTATATTTGGTTGCATAGTTAATGCAACTGTTACAAAGACTCTTTATAAAACTATCAATTTGACATTTACGTTACCAAAAGATAATTTTTCTTGACGAAATTAAACAAACCAAAGTGATTGATTAACAAAAATTAATAATTTTTTATGCATTAATCTGGCTTAAATTATTACGTTCTGTGCGTTTTTAAAATATATCACACGTGTGTGATATTGCTTCTCCTTTTCTTATTTTTCCGAACAAGTATGATATTACTAATTTTCAAAACTGTGTGTTAGGTGGCCTTTCAAAACTGTGTGTTAGGTGGCCTTTCCATAGGGGTTCGTAGGAAAAACTTATTTTTCATTCATTCTATCATAAGTAGAGGCATGTTGGGGGATTATGAAATGACCATTAAAAATTCTTCCTATTTTGATTATTTATGTACAGATTTAATAATTTAATATTTTGTCATACCTTTTAAGTCGATTTTTCTAGTTTTTATTGTTGTCTTACAACTAACTGACTTATTTTGCACATTTTACACATTTTTATTATCTAATCTTTATTAAAAGGTTTTCAAATTCAAATTTTTATATAGGATTTTTTAGTTTTATTCAACTATTATTATTTTATTATATTTTAATACTTTGAGAATATGAGCTTATTTATTTGTTAACAGGGTACAGTTATGTTATAATTATATACATTATATACATTTTGGAATACTTTTATAGAAAAGTATCGCTTTAAATAGATGTTTTTAGCTAATCCGGAAAAATAGATTTTTTTATTTGAAAAAATTAAATATATGAGATGAAGGAAGAGAGATTTGCTTTTAAATTTAAGTTATGGGCTTAAAATTCATTTCTAATATTTAAAAACATACTTTATATGATATTTAACGAGTAGGAAAATTATTTAAAAAACTGTTTAATACAATAAAGATATCTTCGACCTGCAAAAAACTACTAATAATTTTAATACTACTATGTGTGTCTAAAAAGCCCGAATTTTCAACTGAAAAATGTAAGAATATTAGAAAATGTTTGACATATATAATAAATCTAAATAAGTGAAATACATTTTTGACTTGGCTACTGCGCATATTTGGATAAGTCACATCACATACACAAAGCTGCATCACAGATAAATAAAATTTTATGGTTATATTGTTAAGCAAGTAGGTAGATAGTTAGGCAACACATTTTGCAATATATAAATAACACTCTAACTGACGTTTGGGGTTTGCAATGTTGTCAGGTACTCATTGTGATTTTGTAATATCGAGCAGTTAAAATATTTAAAAAAGTATGTTCTGGGCTATTTTAGCGTCTAAAATGTTGAGAAGTGTATTTTATATTTTTAATCTATAAGTGGCAAACAATTTATTAACATCGGTCATTAGCCTTTCAATATTAAGAGAAAGTGACTAATTCAAAAATGATTTGAGAAATATTTAGCAATTTTCCAGTTACAATTCCGTTACTTTCACAGTAATACTCTATAGCTCATCTATTATTAACTGTTTACCTTTAAACTAAACTGACCGCCGTACTACCCTTTAGAAGTTAGAATTCAAAGATATTCAATTAGGAACCCTTCTAACTACAAAGTTTGTTATCAGTATGAGGTTTACTATATTAATGAATTTGTTAGAGTTGACGTCAGTTAGACGAGCTATTAATGTTTGTTAATTGTTAATTATCTGTAGAGTAGGATGAAACAATTTCGGAAACAAATTTGTAGGAGCACACCTATTTAGGTACATATTATTGAGTTTGTATTTTATAAGAATAAATTTCTTTTCGGAAATAATTCTGTTCTCTTTTTTATTTAGTTTTGGATACTATCAAGATATTGGATAACTTTCTTAATTCAATTATTACTGAGAAATACAACTCCATTGTATATAGAATAAATATCCTATTTTAAAAATTATGGAAACCGATATGTTAATTTATTAGAAACCTTTAAACAGGAGGCCTGTCATTTATTTAACCGAAATGTCACTTTACAACCTACTAATTCTGACAATCACTGGCGTTACTATCAAAATATTGCTGCAAAATTTAAAATATATATTTGTTAACATTTCTTTATTTTTATTTAAATATATCTAACGGTACTTAGGGTATCTTTAGTAAAGAGAGAAAATTATTTAAAGCTTAACTTATAAATTAGGTACAACTAAGGTTTTTAAAAAATTAAAATTAAAACTAAATTACTTTGGATATTCCAGTATAGTTCATAGGTATTAACATTTCACAATTTTCAACTATTTATACTTACCTTAGCTCCTTCATTTCATTACCTTCATAATTTAGAGTACAAAGATAACTCAAAAAAAATTTTTTCCTACCACCCCTTATGAAAACGACACCTAACACACAGTTATTACACATCGAAAATTAGTAATATCAAACGCGTTCGGAAAAATTTAGAAAAGAAGAAGCAATATCGCACACGTGTGATATTTTTTAAAAACGTACAGAACGTAATAATTTAAGCAAAATTAATGAATAAAAAACTATTAATTTTTGAAATAAATCACCTTGATTTATTCAATTTGAACAAGAAATATTATCATTGGTAAAATAAATTTTAAATTATTACTTTCATAAAAATAATTGTATGAGTTGCAATATCTATGCTACCAATTATACACTTACCTAAGTATATTTTTAGTTCCAAGGTAAAATAGTCCAAAATATTCCTATTCAATTACTTTTATTATATTACTAATAGAAGTGTGTTTTTAGGTGGATTATGAATGCCTTTTAAATTATTATTTTCATAAAAATGGCTTTGAAATTTTAAATGCAATTTGGTTATACTATGGGTATAACAGAAACAACAAAGAGAATTACAGGTAAAGAATTGGGTAATATAACGCTGTGTATATCTTTTGTATGTGCTAAATTAATTCTAAATTTTTGTATAATATTATATACTAATATAAAGAGATTCTTTTGCACACAGTTGACACTGAGTTGAATTCTTTGCGCACACAACAGGACTTAAACATACATGAAAATTAAACCAAATGAAAAACCCAAAGTCTATGTCACAGAATTTTATTCTTGATGAAAAAACAATACTGGCTACTAGTTTCGGCCTAACATTGAGGCCATCATCAGGCTGAGTGTAAAAATTAATACATATATAAGTATAAGGACCACAATTAAAACAAAATATAAAATTACAAACATTTTCAAATGAACCAAAAGATAAAAAAATAAATAAAAAATTATTATTATTATTATTATTATTATTATTAAGTTTATTTCATTACAGCTATTTTGAAATAATCAGATTGGCAGAATTTTCATTTTTTATAACATCGAAACAAAATAAATTGTTACAGTTAATTATCTGGGTTAAATTAAGTTTCTAAATCAATAATCAGTGGAACTTTAACTTATTTTTATTATAAAATACATGTTCCTAATAACCGGTGCTGTTTAATAAAGAAATCTGTAGGTACACAAAATTATTCTCATGTATTATATATTTGTGTATGAAAACAGTCATAGGAACAATTAACAAAAAATCAACGTCTCACTTGTAAAACCCGTTTGTTTGAATTTAAAATGAGATTGAACTTCTATTGATGTCAGTTTCATACGTCCCTCTACAACGCAACTAGCTCCAGTGGTTGACAAAGAAACAAGAAATATAGAACATAAGTCACTTCATTAGTTCCATTTAGTTTGTAAGTGTTCTGATGACAAAACTGAAGGATACATTTATATAAATTTAAGTTGGTTTCTAATTATTTTTATTAATATTCTTTTATTATAGGTACTTAATATACTATTTTTACTTATAGTGGAGTTTTAAAAAACAGTTTGTTAACTAAGATAAGGAAAAAACGTTCAACACGAGCTTCACAATATGCGGTTCCTGCATCTCTGCGAAACCCATTAAAAAACCAAATAAAAATTATACGGTTTAAAAATTCAAAGCGTATTAGCTAAAAGTGAAATACCGTAACCGACTAGCATCCCCTCGACAGAAAAATGTGGCTAATTTGAACATTAATAAAAAATCAACGAAAGAACTGTCATTCTTAAAAAGCTTCCATCATATAGTTACCTACATGCTGCTTAAAACCAATATTAATATTTAACAAAGATGAGCGAATTTGCTTATAAGGCCATTATTTATACACTCAAGAATTTTAAAAATGTTATTACGAAAAGGGAAAAGGGTTTTTTAAATATACTCGAAATAAATAAACCAAGTACTAAAACGGTGCTCTTTCAGATTTTTAGGATAATTTTTTAGACTACCAATTATTTGCCTAAATGCTAAATCATCAACATTAACATTAACAATTCAAAATCTGCTTTATTGGTATTGCAAGCAAATTGTTCTAGATCTGCAAGTTACTGGAAGTTCCATTTTTAATTGGAAATTGAAGTAATGATTTAATTGAAAACTATTTTTAAGAGTTTTAGCTATTTTCGGAGATAAAAAATAAGACATTCTTTGAAATTCAGTCGGTCATAGAGACTACATCTCCTGATTTTTTACCTGGGTTCACCTTAACTCCTTTCTTCTGGTACCAATTTTCAATGATGATAAGGGCAATTTTCGTTATCCCAGCGGCGCCTAAGTTACTGTAATCAGAATTAAGCACGTCTAGAGGAAAATAACAAAATAACCTTACTTTGAGCATCTGGGCATACCGGCCTTTTAGTCAGAAAAGGTGCTGGAGCCAGAAGCATTTTGTCTCCAGAAAAGGTGCTGGAGCACCTTTTCCGAAAAAAATGAATATACCACAAGGAACATACACCAGAAATTTATCATGCTTGTCCCTTGACGAAGGGGTAGAATAGGTCATATGCGTAATCTTGGATCGTAAGACTAAAGTTAAGCATCTTTAATAGAAGATAGTCGAAGAAAGATAGCACTCCTCTTCCTCCATGAAGAGACACATTTTTGCTACGGCCCGGATTACCGATCCCTTCCCATGTTAGCTGTAATAATTGTAGTCCTTAACATTAACTTTATTATACTAAAGAGGCTTCTGTTTTTTTTACCAATGCCTTTTTTAGTCAGCAGTGTCTTCTCTTTGCCTTAAGTATTGTAGAGCAATTCTCTTTGAATGGTAAACTACCTTTTGTAAAGATATGATCTTCATCATTGCCTAGTGACTTAAGCTTTGAAGCTTTTGATTTTACTCCAACAATCTTCCAGTTGACAACTTGGTGGATTATCTTCTGATTTTGACTGAGACCTGGGAAATTGAGTTCTATTAGACCTTTTGAGTTTTTTATTGTACTTAATCACAGTTTGTTTGTGGTCTTCCCAGGTTTCTATTTCTTTAGCTTTGTTGAGGACCTGCCTAACATTTTGTCTGAGTGTGGCTAACCCTTTATTCCTCCAAGACACGTACCTCTTGGCATTTACTTTTTTTAAAGGTCAAAGTATTTCTTATCCCTTATTTATTATAATGACATTTTAAAATTGCTTAAAAGTTTTTTTTCCTGATGCCAGCACAATTTTTTAAGAAAAAGAAGATATTCCCAACAATTTTTAATACTTAGTAAGGAATATTTGGACTTAGTCGTTCATAATGCGAAATACAGGCGATTCTGGGGAAGGTATGGAAGTAGAAATCGAAAATAGTCCTCTGGCTATACAAATCAATTATAAAGCTACAAAAGGCCCAAAATTCAACAAATAATGACAGGTGCTAAATTTTATAAAGACTCGTTTGTTTCAGAATAACTTCTGAAACTCTGAAATATTTCTTAATGAGAAAAACAACAGTTGGTGCTGTTAGACTACAATATGCACAATATTTAAAACCTGATGAACTGGTTGGTTATTTAAGGTTCCTGGAAAATATCAACCATTGGACATTATGCCAGTTAGGAAGAGGACTCAATATTCTTACATATTGTGACAAAGTAGTCAAGTTCATAATCCGGCTCTGTCCAAAACTTTAAATAATGGCGAATGCGGCTTCCCTTCGAAGCGTTAGGAAGATATATATATATATATATATATAAAAGGCGATACACGCGTGAGGAATTCATTCATCAGCTAGAAGTAATAAATAATTGAACAGTAAAATAAGTGTATATAAATAGTGTTATATTGGAGAGGTATAAGTTAATTACCACTGATATACCGGCTGTATCTAAATTAAGTAATTTAAGTGTGTATAATTTATCCCATCCGCAAAACTGTATAAATAATTTAGTAAACATTATAGCCAGGAAGTTTTAAAAGTTTTTTTACGTATGGTTAAAATTGGTGTTTATGAATAAATAATTACTTTTTAATTTAGTACTCTTTCGTATTAGATGATGTTTGATTAAATTACATATTGGTTCATCTGATGATTTTAAATTTAATGATAGAGCAGCATGCCTAGTTCTTTCACCTTATAACAATGTAGCAGAGATCTCAGACGATGCACCAATTGTAAATAAAATTAAGAAATCACGAACATCTTGCCACTTCCTCCGGGTGCATCAAGAAAAAATGTCCTTTTGGTAATAGTTTAAACAAAGAACTAAACAAGCCTTATATAGGGTGTTCCGAAAAAATTATCATACATTAAACCACACACTTACCTATATACAATAGTGCACACAAGAAAAGTTACAGGTTGATAAAGTTAAAAATTTAAATAATTTTTTTTAACATTACTCTAAAACGGTTTAAAGTAAATTTAGAAGAAATACTAGTAGAGAATATTATGGATTTTCAGCAGGGGATCAACACCCCTTTTATCCCCCAACTTTCTTAGGGCTATAATTTAACAAAATATAGACTGCCACTGGAATCAAAAGTATCTTCTTAAACTTTTGTGTCTCCCTATATTTCTTTGTAAATATGCCAATTTCAATATTGAATATTTAAACTACATTTTCACAAATATTAAAAACATCTTTATTATTAAATTGCAATTTATAAAATAATAAATAGGAGTAAAATAATAAAAATCTAATGTAATACATAATTTTAATTGATGTTATTTACAAGTTATTTCAAATCTGCTATGTATGCAGAATACACTACCTATTAATTATTACCTACATGTAATAATTGAGTAGTCTCTGATTTATTACTGTCAGCGTATTTGTGGTTGCTTTTTTGACATATATAGGTAGAAAAGTTTTTCTAGTTAATTCAAAATGAATAATTACAGTTTTTTAGAAATGGCTGATATGCACTTAGTATTAGGTAAAGATTTCATTATGAAAATAGCTTTAATTTTCTAATTAGGTGAATGTGAAGAAATAGAAATAGAAATAGGAATAGAAATATACCGGACAGGCAATTTTCCTAACCATTGACCAAAATTTTAGAGAAAAAAACAATTTCTCGGTAATAGTGGTGGTCCAAAAGACCTTGCGAATGCAGATGATATAATAGAAATTGTTGACGAACACCCGTACACGAGCATGAGAAAGATAGCGGCTGAATTAAGAGCACCTCGTATGAAGGTATGGAGAACAGTTAATGACCAGTTACTTCACCCCTTCCATATCACAGAAGTTCAAGAATTACTTCCCGAAGACTATGCTAAACGAATGGGATTTTGTAATTGGCTCTTAGAAGAAAATAGACAAAACATAAATTTTATAAATAATGTTTTATTCACTGACGAATTTACTTTCACAAGAAATGGAGTTACTACTCAAAATAACACTCATATCTGGGCTGATGTAAATCCCAAAGTTAAAAAAGTGCGTCATCATCAGGTTAATTTTAGAGTTAACGTTTGGGCTGGAATAATAAATAACTATAGGGTCAGTGTTTCTTCCAAACAAATTAAAGGGGGAACATTATTTATCATTTTTACAAAATGATCTACCAATTTGCTTAGAATATGTCCCATTAGCAATTAGACGAAAAATGTATTTTATGCAAGATGGTGAGCCACCACATTTTAGTAACACCTTTAGAGATTTTTTATTTCTAGAATATCCAGGACGTTGGATTGGAAGGGGGCCAGATGCACAAATTGAATAGCCACCGCGCGGTCCATGTTTGAATCCATTAGATTTTTGTTTCTGGGGATATATGAATTCTGTGGAGATAACCAGAGAAGGATCAACCGAGGCACCGAATTTTACAAATTGCTAACGAGTTTCGACAAAAAATTTTTTAATTTTTAAAAATATTTGGTATTCCTTGTTAAAACGATGTAGAACTTGTATACAGGAAGGAGGAGGTCATATTAAAGACTTCTTGAGTAATGGCGAATATCTTGTTTGTTTATAAAGTGTAATTTAATAATAAAGATATTTTTAATATTTGTGAAAATATAGTTTAAATATTCAATATTGAAATTGGCATTTTAAAGGGTGGCTGTATCTTCCATAATAAAATATTTACAAGGAAATACAGAGAAATACAAAAGTTTCAGAATAGTTGTTTGATTCCAGTGGCGGTCCATATTTTGTTAAATTATAACCATAAAAAAAGTTGGGGGGTTGAAAAGGGGTGTTGATCTTATCTGAAAATCCATAATAAATCAAATTGATTGAATGCAACTCTTTCCAATTTATTGGGTATTCTCTCCTAGTATTTCCTATAAATTTTCATACATTAACGTTAAACCGTTTTAGAGTAATGTTAAAAAATATATTTAAATTTTTATCTTTAGCACCCTGTAACTTTTTTTGTTTACACTATTGTATATAGGTAAGTGGGGTTCAATCAACATATTTTTGACTCCAGAATCTATGGTATAATTAATGACTATTCTTTTATTATATTGGTATAGAGCTATATAAATTATTTTTATTTCGATTTTACAAACAATTTGGAAAAAACTCAGTGAGTTTTGCTTTTGGATACTTGAATGTATTCATAAAATAATTTTTTTTGAGAAAATATACTACAGGGTGTCCCACGACGTTTTGACAGTCCAATTTCTCGAGAACTGTTCATATGACATGTATGAAATTTGGCAGATATAAACAGTCGAAACTGATGCTTATATTCATTATAAAATGACTTCCGTTTTTCCTGTCATTTCGGCTCACGTGACCTCAACATAACTTTTTTAAATGGGACAACCGGTATAATATTACAATTTTGGATACATCATTTAAAAACAAATTCAACGATACCACACTTGTCATCATTGTATTGTGCAGTAATGATAATAGGGGCTCAGACAGATGACAATGTGATAAATATTTTGGCTTATCTGCAGGTGAATCCACACACCTCAATACGATTTCTTGAACAAGAATTACAAATAAGTAGAAGTTCAATACAAAGAGTATTGAAAAATCACAATTTGGGTTAACTTTTGGAAATAACGAACAGTTGAATTCCGATTTTTATGTCATATTTGTCATTTTTCGCCGAGCCTATAAAAAGGCCTGCACAATACAATGATGACAAGTGTGGTATCGTTGAATTTGTTTTTAAATGATCTATCCAAAATTGTAATATTATACCGGTTGTCCCATTTAAAAAAGTTATGTTGAGGTCACGTGAGCCGAAATGACAGGAAAAACGGAAGTCATTTTATAATGAATATAAGCATCAGTTTCGACTGTTTATATCTGCCAAATTTCATACATGTCATATGAACAGTTCTCGAGAAATTGGACTGTCAAAACGTCGTGGGACACCCTGTATATACCGGATATCCCAGACTAATTTATCCAGGCTATATCTCTTAAACGAATAAAGATTTTCGAATGGGACGAAAACTGATCTTTTCCATTTCCAATACAGTTTAATATGGCGTAGAAAAAATTATCACCTAAATATTTATCCCTTAGTTACAACCCCTAACTTTAAATTTCTTAATAACACCTGGTACATTTTTTTATAATTTTGGATTTGGTCTTCCATCGTCTATTCAACAAATTTTTCATAAATAAAATGGGTTCGCAGGTAATCAAGAAAATTTTGGTTTATTATTTATTTTTGTTAAATTAATCAAGTAAGCCTTAAAGATTAAAGGAACAATAAAAATAACAATTAACCAATTAATTATCACATTAGATGTTCTAATTGTAGTCCACCTGCTGCAAAAAACGTTTCGAATCTTGCCAGAAGATTTCTTGTACGTGTGGCTTGAATCATTGCAGGAGTAATTCGGCGACATGCTTGTCTACAAAAGCATATCGATAACCACTGAATAGCAAACAACTCTCCAGAAACTATGTGGGCGGCACGCTCACCTGACTTGTCTTTGGGGGAGCGATAAATAATATTGTTTATTAATCAAAACTGCAAAATATAAAATAATTAAAAGAAAACATAAGACAAGCATGTCTCCAAATTACTCCTGCAATGATTCAAGCCACACATAGGTACAAGAAATCTTCTGGCAAGAAAAGAAATGTGTTTTGCAGCAGGTGGACTACAATTCAAACAACTAATGTAATAATTATTTAGCTAATACCTAGTTATTTTTATGGTTCCTTTAAGCTTTAAGGCTTTCTTTATTAATTTAACAAAAATAAAAAATAAACTGATATTTTCTTGATTACCTACGAACCTATTTTATTTTTGAAACATTTGTTGAATACACAATGAAAGACCAAATCCTAAAATATAAAAAAATGTACAGGGTGCTATTTAAAAATTTAAAGTTAGGGGTTGTAACTAAGGGATGAATATTTAGATAATTTTTTCTACGCCATATTAATGTGTATTGGAAATGAAACACATTAGTTTTTGTCCCATTCAAGAATTTTTATTCGTTCGAGAGATATAGCTTGGATAAATTAGTTTGGGACACCCTGTATAATCAGTTTGTAAAATTTCTTTGGGAAGTGGCGGTGATTAATTTAAAATACGCTTGGTGTCTAAATGAGCCAGTAAGTATAAAGCGAATAAGTATAAACTACTTTGATGTCATAAAGGTTGCTTTTTGCTTGCCTTTTAAAGAAAATAATTCAAGAGTATTTCCAAAATTAAAATTTGTAATTTTTCCTTTCTTTTATGCATGTAAACTTTTTTGTATATGAAATTTTATATTTTAGAGAAGCATTCTGTATTTTCGGTGAATGTGTTATTAAATGTTAAATGGATTCATCTAGATAGAGATATGGCAACATCAAGGTTGGTTGTGATCGGTTTAACTAGAAGGGCAGGAAGAGGGCAGGAGTCTGAATCATTGGATGAAGTTTCGTCCCTGTGGAGCCGTTACCGGCCCGACCCCGTCTCTTTCACACTCAACTTAAATTGGATACTGGTCACTTTCTATAATTCAACTCCTATATCTCATAATTTAACACACGGATGGATCCTTTCCACGATGCTTTGCCAATTTTCATAATTTCCATAACCCATTTATCAATATTTAATTTCCCAAGTTTTTTTGTGAACTTTCAACGATCGTTATCAAAAATGTTGGTGCACTGATATTAGAGAGTTGTTAAATATTTATTGGCAAAAGAAAATTGTCTACGTATATTTAAACATTTTAAATAACCCAGGCTGAGTTTTACTTCTATATCAACTCTAATGTCGATTTTATCAAATAATTTTTTATCAAAGTTGGTGATATTTGGACTTGTTTGTTGTTCTTTACAATAAATTACATTTTTAAACACCTATATTATACTTAAATTATATAAGTTTGATTTTACCCAAATGATCAACAAGTTCCTTTTTTAAAAACACAAAAGAAGATATACTTTTATAATTTATTTGTTGATTTATTATATTTCTTCTTCCATTTGTTTTATATATTTGGTCTTATTTTGGATGAGAGTGATTTGGTAGTTTGGTATTGCAAGGATAAATCAAATGTTATTCTTATGACCATAGTTACATTTTATAACAAATATGTTTTCTGTTTTCTTTTTAAAACTGAAGTAACTCACATGCTATTGAAGTAGATTTTTTGGTGAATTATAATTCATATTTCGTCTTGTTTTCTTGGTTTGACACATTTAAGCTATACAGTACCCAATATCAATTGAGTATTGGTTCTTTCTATAATTCCTGGTACTCAATTTAAAACCATCATTTTGAATTTTTATCACTTTCAATCCATGAAAGTATTGGTGTTAATACATTCAAAATAATATTTTTGTTAAATTCAAACATTATACTTTGCTGCTTCCATTTGATCTACTGGCTATTAGAGTTCTAGACGAGTAAATGTTAAGGTCCTTAATGGTGTAACTTCTGGACTCTAAAGCATCCTTGTTTCATAATTGCTAGAAGCTTGTAAACTGGCATCACATAGCATACTTAAATTAGATAAGATTATGTAAGGACTGTGCAACTAAACGACCAGAAATATCAGTCTTGAAGGACCTTTACATTCGCAAAGAATTTGTTTAGAGGTTTCCTTCTTTCCTTACAGAATCTACATAGGATTGGGTCTTTTGTGTGTTACTTTTAATGTTGCACCTGATTTCCTTGACCTATATCAATCCTGGTGATCTTGCCCACCATTATTGAAACTTTTTTTTTGTCCATTTATTAGTGTTATGATTGTCAAGCCACATAAGGGTTCTGGTCCGTTAAGAAACTTTGCTGAGCCTTCTCGGAATAGTAGATCCGCCTTTTCGTCCCCTATGCCATTGTAACTGGGTACAATTGTGAGCTTGTTTTTGTATTCCCAGGCTTGACGTCCGTTGCGTTTAAGGCCTTTATGGCCAATATACCTTTTATACCTTTTGACTGTTAATTTCTAGGGCTCCGCACTGATTTTGCTCTTTTCTTTTACCAGGCATAGATCAGATTCCGCCCCCATGGCCCTTTATGGCCTATCTAATCTTATTGGGTCTGGTTATGTCGGTTACATTTACAGTCGTTTAGAGAGCGGGCTACTTCCCTTACCTCTCTTGGCATATTACTGACAAACGACTGCTCTGCAGTACCTTCTTTTGCTAAGACTTAGTGAATTATAGAACATTGGGAAGTTTTATTATCTCCTGGCACTACTTCCTCGATGCATTTCTTCTAACTTTTCGGATTTTCTTATTGTACTGCGTCAGTTTTAATCCGTGCTCATCCCATACTTTTGTGATTTTATCTTTATTTAATAGCCTTCTTAGTTAATGGGCACCACTATATTTTTATTCGTTTACGGTTAAACACAGGAAAATAAGGTAAAAAAGGTAGAAACACCATGTATACAATTAAATTTAATGCAAAATTATTAATTAATCAAAAAATGAACTGCTAATACCGATCGCGATACACCCTTTAGCTCTTATAGCCAGTGGGTTTATAAATGAAACTGATAGGAAAAATAATAATTGTTTATTGAACCAAGTTATTAAATTAAGCTGCCGAAGGAAGTTTAAAAGGAAACTTGTAGTTCGTGAATTGAACTGAACTTATCTTTAGTTTTTAGAGATCCGGTGGGCTCGGTTAGTTCTCTAGGGATGCTTGCATCTGTGGTATTTTGTGTCAGGAAGGCCTGCTTGCGGTGGTTATATCTAATTGGTTACATCAAATGCGACTGTTACGATAATTGCATCTAATAGGTTACATCAAATAAGTCACTAAGTCTGGGTACATTGGCGGTAGTCTTACCGTGTCCTTCCATCCGGACTGTATCTTTAGTGTACAGCCAAAGGGATACGATAAATTGTAGTATAGGTGCGACTGTCTTTATCGAGTTATCGGCAATAAGAAGGACATTGTATTGGGAGTATCGTAATTTATAGATGAGGGTTGACAATGGTTTCCGGTTGGGTTGCGTTCATTTAAGAGTTTTGTTTTAGGTGTGTTCCATTGTCAAAGGTATGTTTGGTAGCGGACTTTCCGTCCTGAACTCGTAGTCTTCATGGTAGGTTTCAAGTTTGATGAACCATTCGGAGTAGACTTGCCATGAGTCTTCAAGACAGGCGGAGGTCGAAGTGTAGGGTTGTCTGTTGCCGTTGAGCTATCGCATTTGTCTTGAGATGCCAAAAGATAGACATCGACACTGTCACGTCAGACCCTTGCATCTGAACAACTACGGTCTTGTCGGATCTACTAATGACAGGATAAGGACCCGTGTGGTGTGGATCAAGTGATCCTTTGTAGACATCTGTCCGAACGAAGATGTGAGAGCAAGTCGCTAGGTCCTTGAATGCGAAAGTTGTCTTACCACCTTGTCTTGTTCCACTGACAGGGCAAAGATCGTTAAAATATCGCCGAAGGTCCTTAGAGAAATTTGAAGGATCTAGCTGATGATCGGTTTGGCTAGGTATGAGGAATTCCCTCGGCAGTCTATGAATGAGGTTGTCCAAAAACCAGTTCGGCAGAAGAAGCTTGCAGATCCTCTCGCCAAGCAGCTTTTATGCCTAGAAGCATGATGGGTAATACCTCAGTCCAATGTCCTGTTGCGTGGCACCTGATGGCTGCTTTGATATGACGGTGGAAACGTTCAACGAGCCCATTCGCTGATGGATGATAGGCAGTTGTTCGAATACGACTTGAACATAACAAATCACTTAGCTGCTTAAAAAGACTGGATTTAAATTGCCTACCTTGATCTGTGGTGATCCGCAGCGGTGTTCCAAACCTTGAAATCCAGGTAGTAAATCATATACGTGCTACGGTTTCGGCCACTATGTTTTCAAGTGGAACTGCTTCTAGCTACTTTGTAAAACGAACAACACAGGTCAAACAGTACCTGTACCCTTCAGAAATAGAAAGTGGGCCAACCAAGTCAATGGGAATGTGTTCAAATCGAGAAGATGGAGGAGCAAACGTACCAACAGAAGTCCAATTGTGACGTGTTACCTTGGATTTCTGGCAGGATATGCAGGAGCGATCCCAAGAGCTACAGTCAGACTTGATTGAAGGCCAAACACAACGTTCAGAAAATAGTTTTGTAGAAGCCCTTTTACCTGGATGGGAAAGGTTATGGAGTTAGTAAAAAACGGCTTGTCGAAAATTTTTAGTGAGAAAAGGTCAAAGATTAGGAGTAGAGAAATTACAATAGAGTGTGACATCTATTCCTGGAATTGCTACTTACCTGAGTTTTAAGTTGGTTTGACTTTGTAGATTGTGTTGTAAATCTTCATCCTCTGCATGTGACTTTGCTTGATTGGTGGTCAATGGGAATGGTAATTGCCTCTATCCTAGAAAAGGTGTCAGCAATTGCGTTATCTTGTCTAGAAACGTGCCAATGTAGTATCAAAATTGTCGAGGTGAACACTTTTCAGACTTTTGGCAGAAGGCAAAGGTTTATGGTGTGTAAAAATGGTGAATTATCAGATGAATCGCAAAATATTGCTAGCTGAGTATTAGATGTAGGATGAGACAGCATCACAGCTTCACTAAGACTTTTTTTAAAGTCTTCGAAAGCTTGTTCACTTCCTGTAGTCCAGTTAATAAGAGCGTTTTCTTTAACATTTGTTTTCAGGAAGTCATTAAGTAAACTCTGCTGCGATGCTGAATGAGGCAACAATCGCCGATAAAAATTAAGCATGTCCGTGAATCTCAACTACTTGGCGGTTCTAGATTTCGGATAATTCATAATGGGATCTACCCTGTCAGGTAAAGGTTTGTTACCTTCCCCAGAATCCTCATTTCCGAGGAAGTTAACAAGTGAAGCTCCTAAATTACACTTACTTGGGTTAACAAGAACTGCAAATGATGATACGCGGTTAAATAGCTGACGTAAGTGAATAAGGTATTGTTCTTCAGATTCGGAAACTACAAGTATATCGTCAATGTAGGCGTAACAGAAGTCAAGGCCCCTGAGTACTCTATCAATGAAACGCTAAAAAAATTAAGCATGTCCGTGAATCTCCTTAACTCCTTGGTGGTTCTAGATTTCGGATAATTCATAATGTCATCTACCCTGTCAGGTAAAGGTTTGGTACCTTCCCCAGAATCCTGATATGTTGCTTAAATTAATTTGCTAGTTAAACACTTAACTCATATTTGTTAGTGGAAAAAATATTTAGTTTACCACTAAACCAGAATATTTTTAAATTAATAATAAATACAATTGTATTCTAAACATTTTATTTATATTTTTATTACTATTTGTAAATGTCCTGTCTATTCCAATAATATGATTCAATTTGATTATAATTTACATGAACCAGTAATGTCACCACAGAATTAATAAGAAACAATCCGAGTTGATTGTCAGCATTTCTAAACCACACAGAACACGAATTAATCCAAAAGCCATGCATGGTTAGACAGCATCTCCCGTTAATATTTCATATAACTAAATTACTTCATCTAAACTCGACAGCAAGCATGGCAATAATTCCAGCTTCGACTAATATTGTTCTAAGATGTCGGTTAATTGTCTAACAAAGCTGCGTTTCCGAGTGTGTTGGCACCTCTACACCATTCTGCATATTAATCAGCTTATTAACTTTGCCATAATCTTATAGTGCTGCTTTGAAGGAATTGTTAATCTAGCGGCGGAAATTTCAAATTTAATGCCAGTTTTCATTATGTTGCCGCCATCCGGAATTATTAAAGTAACCTGTGGGACATATCCGAAGGGAGATCAATCTGCTATACAAATAGAGAAAAGTAATACATTTTTAAAATTTTCCCTGAAATAGAGCTACCGTAAATAACTATAAAAACAGTAGATCGTTTAACGCTTTATAAATGAAATTAAATAAAATTAATTGAAAAAAAGTATACAAATTTTTTTTATTTATCAAAATTAATTTTTTATAATTTTATAATTATAAAACTATAAACTATTATTTTTAGTGTTAATATCGCCTCTACAATTTATAAGGAAATTTGAAAAAAAATAAAAAAAAAACGTTTAAACAAAACTTCCAATATTTATTTAAAAAATTGCTTTTTTTACTTTAATGACAGCCGTTTCGCTAGACTTATCATCGTCAGATTGACATTAAAGTAAAAAAAGCAATTATTTAAATAAATATTGGAAGTTTTGTTAAAACGAAGAGTTTTTTATTATTCTTAATAAGATGAACTTCTTAAAAGTAAGGGTTAGTACCATCAATTTAATATTAGTTTAATTTATTTTATTTATTTATCTTATTCTGGGCTCTGATTATAAGTGAAAATTTCGACTCGAAATTGTCCGCCATGACAGTCGAAAACTTTAGCGATTCCAAGTGATTTTGACTTTTGGTAATATCTGGGGATAATTAATTTGTCATAGGCATCTCATAAATATATGATTGGTACGTATGTTGTATTAACATTAAGTTCACGAAGGTGATGGTGTAACCAAAAAGTGTCCCATCTGGATTCCATAAACAATATTCTGGGAGAGAAAAGCCGTGTGGGAAATCTTATGCATCCTGTTAATCGGAATAAATAGGACAAGAAAAATAAGCCAAAAATGGTAGCGAGTAAGTACCTAATAAGTAATATTTTTTAATAGATTTGTAATATATTGCCATTACCTGCTTAAATGTATAATAATATAGTTAACATTCTAGGTATTTGAAAAATAAAGTTAAAAGGAAAGCTAGTACCATAAAAAAACCTTAAGACAAACAGTAAGGGGCATCCTTTAAAAATTATATTAACAAAAAACAACAGAAATTATTGAAAAACAAAGCACCAGCAGTCAGCCAATTGGGACCACTTTGTTATCTGACATAAATTTATGCCCCTATTTTACTACAATAATGATACAATTTTAGGCGCGGTGTATATCGATTAAACACAAAGAAATTTTCAAGTAAGGATTAATGAATACTTAAGAGCATATAGATTACAACAACCAGATAAGTCGAATTATGCAAAATACCTACTTAAACATCCAAACTCAGTCATACACACCAATGACATTCAAATACTACACAATTGTGATAAAAAACAAAATTTAGATTTTCTTGAAGAACTTGAAATAAAAAGACATCTAGCAGATCAACAATTTAAAGTAGTTAATGAAAAAATAAATCTTGGAAGTTCTCCACTATTAAACTATTTACTTTGATTTAGTCTTCATTTTATACATAGATAAGACGTAACTTATTGTAACAGAAATATATTAAGTTATTGTAAAGATCAGCATGATATGGTTTCTTCCTGTTTTTTCTATATCATTGCACAGTTATACTGATCTTAGAGGGAAATACATCCAGGATAAACCCTTAGGGCTAATAACACCTAGGCTTTAATATTGTTATGTCTTATGACTTCCTTAATACTACCTAATCAGCATCAGGTAGATACCTAGCTACAAATAAACAAAATGTTACTTCAAATGTCAATCTGACGATGCTAGCAATTTTTTGAATAAATTTTGTTTAAAAGGTTCTACTTTTAATGTTCTTACTAGAATTAATAATTATTATTTTAGTATAACAAATTTATTTTCACGTGTGAATGGGAGTTTTCCTATACAAGTACATTTTAATCTTATTGTAATTTATGCTAAGCAACTAATTATACCACAACGCTCACGAGAGAGAGTTTGGCAGCCCCGGATCGCTTAAAACGCGGTGAATAGTGTTTTAATTTGAAATTTTAAGTACCTACTCGTATACGTCTCGGAATTTAAGCAAATCTCATGAGAATTTGTTTTATTCAAGCAAGTGATACGATTTGATTACCTAACCGCTCTAATAATACTAACAGACAAACATTTTACATAAAAAATTGTACAGGGTGTTTTGAATTGATACGTTGGCACAAAAACGCAAAACTAGTAGAAATAAGAATACCTTTTTGATTTAAATGTTCGTATTTTATTTGGTTTAAATGACGTATTTATCCTTCTTGCTTTTAACATAAAAAGTAGATACCTAAACTGTTTATACTACCACTACACCAACACACACTTTTAACCGCCTGACGCGCGTTTGGATAACCAAATTATCTTCTTCAGAGACCGAAGGTAAACTAAAGCTATGTCTACAAACTAATTTTATGTATGTTTAGCGCTAAAATGTTTTTGCGGTAAATTTTTGGCGACCAAACCAATCTCTACGCGCGAAAACATTTTTACAATAAATATTATTGTAATAAACTATAAAGTGACTATCTGAAATATGTTATTTGTCCTTATTTATTCAATTTTTACATTTAATAATTTCTATACTTTCATATACATCCAACAATCTATTGTTTGATACATTTTTTAACAATTTTAAACTATTTGCATTTATCGAATGGTTTTTAGTAAAATAATGTTCGGCTACACTACATTTTTCTATAAGAATGTGATGTATTAAGCTTGAAATAGAATAAACTTTGCTGTCCACGTATATTACACACACATTAAATTTTTCTTTAAATGAAAATATTTATCCTGCAATATGGAAGAGTGAAGCTGTTAAAGTTTTACCAAAAAAACAAAATCCAACAACTTTCAAAGAAGAATTGCAGAATTCGCTTCGTTCATTCTGCAAACCTTCACATGCGTGACTTAAAAATGTACTTTTAACACTTATATCATAAATAACTATTATATTTTACCATTTTATTATTTTTTAAATTAATTTATGTTTTGTGGGTAAATTACGAAAATTTTGATTTAAAAAAATATATTGATAGCACTGTGTAATTTATTTGACAGTTTTGAAATTTAAATGATCAAATGTTAATGTTTTAAAATATACCAATAATAATATATTATATAAGTAAAAGATACTATTCATATTAACAATAACTTTTTTAAAGAACAATTTAAAATTAATAAATTGCTTCAAATGTCATTGTCAATAGTCTTTTCATTAGATACTTCACTTATGTTGCCAACCATTTCAAACAAAAATTTGCATGCGTAAAAGTTACATTACGATACGCAAATGCATTTTATAATGAAGATTTTTATAAGTGCAAAATATAAAAATGATTTTATTATTTTAGGAACTAAAACTTACACTTACCGATTTCTTTTTGCCTGAGCAATCTAAGTAATGTATTTTTGGATTTTTTCTCATATAGAGTATATCTTTTTGTCACAGGATGGTAAATAAATAAAAATAAAAATCTTCTTATGAATTTACAAATTACAGAAATCATACCAGGTCGTAGAAACATATTAAAATAAATAGTATATTAAGTATGGAGACTGGTAAGGGTTTTATGCCGATCGAAGACAATTGTTATTGTCTGGAAAGAATATTCAATGATTGAATCCACCGTTTTTTTTTATGATGGCATTGATATTTCCAAGTTTTCAACTTTAATCGCGTATTTGAAGAGAAAAAATGTTGGCTATAGGCCTAAGAAAGCGAGCATTTTTACACGGGAGCAATTTGAAAAATTTCCGATGGAAGCACCGGATGAAGAATTTCTAATTCACAAGGTAATGTAAGCTAGTTTGGGTAAAAGAAATACTCTCATGAAGATTTTTTCATAATTTGTAGGTCGCAATGATATTGGGAATATCTGGTGCCTGGAGAAGAAAAGAATTATATAATATTACTATGAACGACATCCAACAAACCGATGGTTTAATGATTGTAAAAGTACCCAATACAAAACCGAACATCCAGCGTAATTTTACAGTCGTTAATAAACCAGACGATAAAATTCCATATTTAGAAATTTTGCAAAAGTGTATAAAACTTCGTCCATTACAAGTAAAATCAAATAATTTTTTTCTTAAGATACACCAAAGACAAATGTTGTGTTCAAGTAATAGGGAAAGGGACAATCGGGGGCTGGCCTTCTCAAATTGCCAAATTCTTAAATTTGCCTAATCCAGAGAGCTATACTGGCCATTCGTCCAGGAGGACATCAGCAACGCTTTTGGCTAATAAAGGTGTTGATGTCCTCGGATTAAAGTGTCATGGAGGTTGGCGTTCATCGACAGTGGCATAAAGCTATGTATAAGATTCTCTTCAAAATAAAATAGATTTCGCCGAAAAAATATTGTGCAATACTAGTAATACTACTAATGTATGCGATTCTGCAAAAAATAAATTAACATTAAGAGATTTTTTAACTCGACGGTAAGTGAATTACCTACCGTCGAGTTGGAGTACCTACCGTCGAGTTGGAGTACCTACCGTCGAGTTGGATTACTTACTGTCGAGTTGCTAGTAAATGTTACCTACTGAAATAAAATCTGTCACGGTAAACAGTAAAAAATGATCAATCGTGCTAAAAAGATATGAAAATTATAACATATGGAACATGTTTCAATGATGAGTTGAATAAATTGAAACAACTGTTATTGAGATAAAAACTAAACAATAAATTTTTGAATTAAACGGAGGAATCTTGTTTTAAAAATATTTGTTCCCAATTATTATGAAGTGTGAAGAAGCAATTACCACCATTAGTAACATTAATTTCATTGGAATGCATGATTCATAAAGATTTGTGCTATGTAGCATATTTTTGTTGTTTAGATCTTTCAATATAGATTTCATATTTTCCAATTATAAAAAATTATTGATTTGTTTGCAGGTAACTTAAAAAAACTTATGGAGTAAGTAGCTTAACTTATTTAACAACAGATTTAATTTAACATACACACGTATATTTCATTTTTCACATTCGTTTTGTTCTGTCACATTTTTATATCCAATATCTCCATCCTACTAAGATTATTTCTTGTAATTCTTGCATTTCGGCCATGGATTGCTGGCCAATTTGACGCTGGCTTTAAATAATTAATTTTATGATTTAATTCACTTGTTTTTCCCACTAGCTATTTTGCTTATTTCTTCAAGTTTGTACCTAGTGACTATTTTTGCCATTTTGCCATTTTGTTTATAAGTTTCTACTCCTGTTAATTGTTTTTAGACACAAGACAAAGTTAAAAAGAGTTGAAAATACTCAAGTACAAATTTATTCTTTAAAGTTTTATAAGAATGCCTATAAAAGATGAATACCAACTTAGCAGTACCTACCTAAATAAATCTATTTTCGGTATTGTTTTTGTCCAATAAGCTTGTCAACTTTGATGAGCAAAATTGCTAAAAGAGTTATTCTTAGAATTATCAAAATGCAGACATGAGAATTAAATATAATACCAGAGGAGCAGTTCGGATTCAGATAAGACCACAATACCGAACAACAAGATCTTATATACAAAATGAAGAAAGCAGGGTACTAGAAAGTAAAGGTAGCAAACATCAGATCCGCGGAGGCAACCAGGAGGAGGGAGTACCCCAGGGAGCCTTATTATCCCTACTACTATACAGTATATTAACATCTGACATACCCAAAATAGAGAACAATTTAATGGGGCTATACGCAGATGAGACTGGTATAGCAACGATATGTAGAAAAATAAACAACCTAACAAGAAGGTTACAAACAGTAGCCAGTGCAATAGAGGAATGGTGCACTACCTGGAAAATAAAAGTAAAAAAAAGCCAAGCGGTAATATTCCAAAAAAATAAGACGACCGCCAGACACAAATATCGAAATAGACAAAGCCAAGTAGCTAGGCGTAACCCTACATAAAAGACTCACCTTGATTTATCACGTCAATACTGTGGTGCAAAAGTCAAACAGGCGAGATCAGGGCTCAGCGAACCACTCGGATGAAGCAGTAAGCTTAACCCAAATACGAAGATGAGATTCCGCTTCCTGGTATATAAGGTACTAGAGATATTGGACACAATAGCCTGACGGGTAACACAGCCGAAGACTACAGAAAACATAGCAGGCCAAGGCAAAATAATAGAAAAACGATAAGAGCGCAAAAAAGAACAATCCCTACAAAAAAAAACACATAGGTAATTAAAAAAACTAACCTTGCTTGTGACTACCTGGGCACGCGACTGGTGTATGCACGAGTGACCACAGGAGCATCAAAAAATATATATAAAAAATTAAAAAAGGGTCAGGCAAACTGCGAAGAGAATCCCCTTGATACAGAGCTCCCGCTCCCCCCTCGAAACGAAGAAAGACACTCCTGAAGCCCCCACAGAATTAAACGGGGGAAAGGGAGAAAGGCATCCTTACATAATCTACTCTCATAATGTTTTTATAGTTTATTTTTCGTTAAAAAATTTGATGACTACCATCCAATCTAAGTATCTTTTCCCTTTAATTGTTTTTTAAATAAAATTTTGTTCATGAAGCAAGTTTACACAATCGAAAAAACCGACTTGTTAATCTGTAAATCCACCGTGCCGAATTGGCCAAGCGAAAATAATATAAAAAGAAGAGTGAATGATCTTTGACAAATAATTATGTTCGCCGCGGTCGCAGAAAGAGAATTATTATCGAACAAGTGTTTGTTTAGGTTTGTTTGCACTACAATGGAAAGATTAAAATGAAACGAAGCAGAAAACATAAATAAATACTGGGCAAACATAGTTCGAGGCACAATGCGATTACTGGACCAAAGAATTAGAAACGAACAGGCACTAACAGCCGATGAATTGAACGGTTCTGAATTAAAAGGGGTCCAGGGTAACGCCAACAATACAATTAGTAGATGATATTTCTTTTGGATCTATATTTGATCAGCAAAATTTCACTATATAAACAAGTCGTGACAGTTAATTAATCTATATTATTTTTCTTTCGAAAAGAAATTTCAAAAACTAATCATTTTTTAAAAAAGTAGTCTCAAAAATTGCAACTAAATGTTTATCAATGTAAAACACAAAATAATTTAAAGCATTAATGTAAACAGGCATAACAGCAAGGAGAATTAAATTTATTTTACTTACCTTTACTCTGAAGAAGTCCATCTTACTCGTTTTATTAAAAAAATACAATGACAGCTGTTTCGCTACAACGAGAATGGTCAGATTGACATATTGTTTGTTTGTAGCTACCCGATGTTGATTAAGTAGTGTTAACACTAGACCAAGTATGGAAGTAATAAAACATAACAATATTAAAGCCCAGATGTTATTAGCCCTAAGGGATTAACCTGGATATATTTCCCTCTAAGAGCAGTGTAACTGTGCAATGATTTAGAAAAACTAGGAAAAACTATATTATGCTGACCTTTACAATAACTTAATATACCTGTGTTACATTAACGTCTTTTATGTATGTATAATATTTACCAATGGAAAATTAATATCGGTAGTTTTAATAAAAAAAGGCGAGTAGTTGATGCAAACAACGAAGATCAGTTAGATATACTGCTTTATTTTGAAGGTAAGCCCTTTTATAGGTATTCTTGAAAAGTTTTTAAAACATTAGTATTTTTTAGACAATTCTGAATGTAGTATAAATAATGCAGCAGCAATATAAGTTTCTCTAAAATACGACGTACGTTGAAAACTAACAGCTACAAACCATATAAAATTTTACTCGTACAAATGGTTTGAGTTTTTTCGCCGAATGCTCCAAAAGTTAGATAAAGATCCTGATTATTGGACTAACATATTATGGACCAAAGAATCATTATTTTAATAGGAAAAATCGTAGGTCATGGGAAAACAAGGAGAATAGAAAAATATTGATGGAACCATAAAAAAATCAGGAAGAAAAACTCTTAGTGTATGGTGTGAAACAAAATTGTTGGACCCATATTTTATGAAAATTTATTATACTAACCCTTACTTTTTTGGAAGCCCATCCTATTAAGAATAATAAAAAACTCTTCGTTTTAACGTATCTTCCAAGTTTAATTGAAAAGATTAGGTTTTGACAGAAGAAGTATTCTTAGCCTATTTATCGGAACAGCCGGAAAAATATAAGGCCCCAACGCTATGGTCCAAGTATTCGGTTCTAAAAACTATGTATAAAACTAAGTTAAATTTGGATATTGGAAAATATTTAAAAATGGCCGCCTTTTTAAAATGACAAAATTTAGGGTATAGGCCTAAAAAATCTAAAGTATTTACTCAAGAAGAAATAACCAAATTCATGGAAAAAGCTCCCAACGAAACTTATCTTATCTTAAAAGTTGCTACAATCTTCGGTTTAGCAGGTGCTTGTCGCCGTGAAGAGTTGACAAAAATAACTTTAGACGATATAGAAGATAAACAGAATTTAATTCTAGTTAAAACTAGAGACTCAAAAAATCATACTGCCAGAAATTTGTTTTATTACATCTGAAGCCAATAATGGAATATACCTGCAATTATATTGTAAATTAAATTTATTGTAATAACCCTTACTTTTTGGAAGTCCTTATTAGGGCTATTAACATCTAGGCTTTAATATTGTTATAACATTACTTCCATACTTGGTCTAGCCTTAATACTACCTAAACAACATCAGGTACCTAGCTACAAACAAACAAAATGTAACTTAAATGTCAATCTGACGATGCCATTCAGCGAAACGGCCGTCATTGTAATTTAAAACATAATTTTTCAAATAAACTTGGAAGTTGCGTTCAAACAAAGATTTTTTTATTATTCTTATATTGTAAACATTTAAATATTGGCCTCTTATTACTACACATCGGCGTTTCTTTGTGTATTATAAAAACGGCAAATGTACATGTCAGTGTGTCGGAATAAACACATTCGGCAAAGTGCCATCTGAAATAGCGGCTTTTCTCTGCTTACCCAGCCCAGAGCTATACACAGGTCATAGTTTCCGCTGCAGTTTGGCGACAATATTAGCTGATAATGGAGAACAAATTACTAATATCAAACGTCTCAGTGGTTGGAAATCCATAGCTGTGGCGGAAGAATATTTGGAGTCATTAAAAAAATAAGAAAGAAATGCCAATCAAAATTTTGCAGATGTTATGTAGTACCACCACAACTAGCAGTACTTCTACAACCGTCCAGACTCACCATAATAATGTTCTAAATTCACCAGATGTTGCTGAAAATTGTTTGCAAGAAAATATTATTTCAACTCCAACTGACACCGACGGAACCTGCAAAAACAATACCAAACAAGTAATTTCCTCCATTAAAGGAACTGCATCTTCAGCAGTAACCTTGCATATCGCTTCACATTGTTTATTAACTTTTAATATAGTTAATAATAATCAAATGAAATAATTGATTCTCTAAATTTTTATTTTTATAAATGTTCTCGCTCCTAACTCTCGCTCTTCGCGTCGTTCGGTCAACTGCAACTAGCGTGCGAACGAGACTTACTTTGCGCACTAGTTAGGAAATAACTATTTTCGTGGATAAAAAAATCAAATTAAAGTCGTTATAATGATAATAATGTTTATTCAATAAAAAATTTTTTACAGTACAATTTAAATAAATAAATAAATTTGAATAAACAATGCAAAAGACATCACAGAAGTAGTTTCAACCACTTGTACGTGATGAGGGGCATATGTACAAAGGGCCACTATTCTCCAAAATGGCAAACACCAGGATAATGTAAAAAGTAAACCCTTTGTGCATCTGCCCCTACTAAAAATTTAATACATTTAATTAATTACAACGCATTTAAATTTTTTACATAGGTAATGATTGAGAAATTAAGCGTCATAATTGGGAAGAGTTAGTATCCAGGTAAACAAGTCCATCTACATCCACACAATGATTAATAATATCACTGGCTAACCTCCGATTTTGTTCTTGCATCCAAATTTTCACCTTTTTTTTTGAATGATTTATAGGGAGTAATTGATTTTATATTTGTGGGTAATAAAACATATATTCTAGGTGCTATATAATTACTACATCTTTGACCAATGGTTTTTTCTGAACATGGAAATAAAATAGCTTTTATTCGACGTGTATTGTAGCGATGTTCATGAGAAACCAACCTAATTTTAGATTGCTTTATAAAGAGTAATATGTTTAAAATATATAATTGTCTAATATCAAATATTGAGGACTCTTCGTAAAGAGAATTACTCGAGTAATAAATATTTTTCCTATAAATCACTCTTAAAATCCACCTCTGTACCACATGGACATCGCTCAAGACATTATCGTAAGCACCACCCCAACCTATGATTCCATATGATAATATTGACTGTAGGTATTAAAGAAAAATAAATAGACTTCAAACCATTTATATTCATAAAATCTCTAAGGTACCTAAATCTTGGTAGAAATCCTCTTAATTTCTTTGTAAGTTGCTTTAGATGGATGTCCCATGTCATATGTCTGTCAATAAAGATACCAAGATATTTCACTGAAGAAGATTCTAAAATTTCCATATTTGTTCCAACTTTTAGAGGTCCCAAATCTGGAAGTCCTGAACTGTACAAAGAAAATGGTAAATAGGAAGTTTTTTGATAGTTAATTTATTAAATTGGAACCATTTTATTATTTTTTTAAAATCATTTTCTACTAAAACTTTTAGGTTTTCCCATGAAGATGATGAATATGTCACGACCGTGTCATCTGCAAAAGTAATAATTTTCCCTACTATGTCCAAATTCAGTAAGCTGTTTACATACAATATGAAGAGTATTGGTCCTAGAACGGTTCCTTAAGGAACACCGAAGGTGACTATTTGTGCGCTGCACCACAGATTTAAAAGAAAAAACTTAACAAACGTTAAACAGTACATTGCTTTTTATTTTAATACCCAAAGATGGCTAAATGTTACAGAAAAAGTGACATAAGCTATCTAGTATCATCGATATTCTGAGATCGAATTCCGAGTGAATCTTTAAACAAATTAAAGATATCAAATGAAAGTCACTGCCACTTTATATATTCGTGCTTGGGGCGTATCCGTTGTTCCAGGTGAGAAAAATACATTAAAAAAGTTAAAAAAGGAACAAATAATAGCATACTAAAGGATGTAATATTGAATTTTATTGCATTGAAGCGAAACAGGCAGGAGTAAATTGCTGAATTCTTAACACTAGTAACTGGTGTCGACCGGGATGTCCCGCGGGATTCAAACTCCAACTGTTTCGATATTGTACGAGTTAGAGGGATGATTCTTCTAAGAATTACATCAGAACTTTTGATGGGGTAAGACAAAATTTAATTGAACGAAATAATTGGAAAAGATAATGGCACGCCAAAGTCGATTTTGATAAATCTCCAAAGCCTGTTGACAATACCTACTCTATTTATCTGTCAATAACTTAGTCTGGCGTAGAAAATAATAAATATGTTGGAAATAATTGTTTTTTAACTAGAACCAATTAGTATAGTGCTTGAGAGTTGTTACTAATTTTAGGTCTAAAATAAACTGTACAAATAATTTTTTGGTTTAATTTATTTCAAAATAAGTAACTGTAGTCACACATTTTTTAAAATTTAAAATTTATTTAAAGGGAGGAAATAAATTTGCAATGTACGAGAGTAACATTAAAAAACATCTACTATAAAAATATATTCATGGTAGCCATAAAACATGTCAGTGGTCACTTTACACTTGCCCATCCCCAAAGTACCTGTCTTAATTATGATTATATATGGAGCTAGAATGTCGCACCCTTTTGATAGGTGATAAGATCCCTTCTCGTGTTCGGTATGTATCATACGTCAGGGACGTCTCCTGGGGATTCGTTCTATGATGTGAGATGTAGTTTAATTGGTACGTTCAAAAGTATTACCGTCACTAGAAATTTATGGAAGTTTAACACGAAAGTATTAGACCCGGAAATACTGTGCAAACTTTATTGGCGAAGTTGGTACAAAAATTAATTTTTTTGATTTTTAATTTAAATCATATAAATTATCTATTCTCTCTCAAATTTCTTAGATGTTCTCGCATGAGGAATTTGGCAAGTTATTACTTATGACATTGAGATTTTTTTTTTTTATTGTATTGCTTTGTTTAGTAAAGTAATAATTATTTAAGAGGTTTTATTCTTTTATCTGACATTTACTGTCTTTAATATAATATCTATTAAATTAAATTATGTACTATACTTCGTTTGTTTGTTTTTGATGTATCAACTGACTTTAATACTGATCTAATGTATTTTTTTTCATTTCTTCCTAATTTCACTTTGTTTCATCCCCTTTTCAGAAAGTTTTATTAAGATTATTCCCAAGTAACACAAGTATATTCGATGGACGTCCGATGTATATCCACAATGTACATTGTGAATATCCACCAGACGTCTAGTTTTGCTGCAACGTACGTGCATCGGGCGTCCACTACAATATTGGACGTAACTACAAGAATTTTATTATTCATAGACTTTAAACAAGCTTTTTATAAGTAGTGCTTCACACGAGACGAGATAGGGCGAGACTTTCAATAATCTCTCAAAAAACGAGACCTTCTGAAAAAAATAAGTCGTTTAAGTCTCGGTCTCTTCTCGTTACCAGTTGTCTCGTCTCGTTTCGCTAAATATTATCCTACTCATTAGAGTGAAGGTTCTCGATGCTTTATAATTTTATACAAGTCTTATAAAAAAGGACGAGTTAAATATAGAAAGAGTTCACAGTATGATTGTATTACAGAAAGTAAAGGAATCTTCCAAGTAGAAAATGTCAGGTCGAAAACATGACCTTTTATCTCATAGATATACATGTACTATCGGCTTCAGAATAGCATATACATTTTCAAACTCAAATCGCTTACATTGAATTAATTTTAAGAACGGCCTATTTATTGTGTATAACCAATTACGGTTCAAATAATAATAAATTTGAACAGTTGTCTACGCCCACATCTTTAATGTTTGCAGCATAAGGTATTTTATTGACAAATTGTCTGTCCCTCTACCTCTCTACTGACTCCTTTTTTACTTCACTTAGTTTGGAACCCTCGATAATAAATGTTTGTTTGGGATTAAAATCCCTTTTTTTAGGTAGGTTGTTAAAAATAATAAATAACATTCCATAAAATGAAAGATAAAATATAAAAATATTTATTTTTGAATCTCCAACATGCAATTTCTAATCAATCTTGATGGTACTAATTTTAATTGTTTTTATGTTGAATTCAACATTCTAAAAGAATTTTTGTTAACGTTTTTCTGTTACGTTCGGATCAAAATGACCCTTACATTTATTTATTTTATATTTTATTTAGTAAATAAATAGGGTGGTAAAAATCAAAATGTAGCAATACATTTTAAAAATGAGCCGTCAACGACAGTGTGAAAAATGTAATAAATATCTAATAAACATAGATATAAATATCAAATATTTAGGTTGTTTTATTGTTCTTTGTGTAAAATAAATTATTTTTTATAAACAACAGACTTGTTTTTTTGATAAATATAATTTATTATGCTTAATTTATTATAAAAATGTTTTTGGATTCGTTTTAGTTACACAAAAAAGCACACGTAAAAAAATACGCCAAGGATTCTACCTCTGTGGTGTGAAAATGTGTAGATATTATTATTTCGTGCGAATTTGTAGATATACCTATTTATTCGGGACATGACCGACCCTTGTAAATAAACTTAATCCCAAAAACCATTTAATGTAGGCGTTTTAAAAATTGCAACTCCTATGTTATTGAAGAAGGGCGTTTTTATAACTTCGGTAGTTAAACGAAATATACATGTATATGCTATTCTAAAGCCGACTGTACGACCGAGAATTAGTTTAATTTATCCCTCAAAAAACGTAACTATCATTCAACTCCTTCATAAAAAACAGTCATAAAATATAAAAATAAAAAGACAACAAACAGTATAGCTTTTTCACGTGTCTGCTTTACTAGGGGTTAAATAAAATGTCCATTTTATAAGTAAATAGAAGTTTTAACTATTGAATTGGAATTTTAACTAAAGTTTTTTTTTCAAATTTAAAATAAAATATTTCACAGATGATAAACAGATTTTATATTTTGTTATTTTGTAAAAAGTATTGTTTAGCAATGTAGACTTTCTTATTATTTTACGAGACTAAAAACGGAACTCTCGAGACGAGAATGAGACGAGACGAGAAAAATCTCGCTCTCGTGTGAAGCCCTATTAATAAGATCCAAGGTAGAAGAAGCACTAGAACTGAAAGTGTCCAGAAAACTAAAAAAGCTAATAATGATGTCGATGAAAGGATCCAAAGCTCAAGTCAAAGTGAATAATCAATTGACCCATTTAACATCACCAAAGGGAATACACAACGTGGCACAATACTTAACAAGTCAATGCAGATAATATGTGGTATCACGAAGAAAAAATAGACTTGTGGAGATATCCAAATAGATAGAAGCTGTCAAAATTTTCCGAAGTGTCGGATAGTAACCAAAATATTTAAAAACTAAATTGTTCTTGATAACGCTGGCTGGAACGCTACAGAAACGTTGAACTAAAACCATAAAAAAGTATTGTGGTTTATTTTCCCAAACAAATTAACAAAATAAAATAAATTGTCTTATTCCTAAGAGTAGTTTTGTTCATTTTAAATGTTTATAGAACGTTCTGATTATATTTATTAACTATTTTGTGGTAATGTAATAAGAATATTTCAACATTCCAGCTGATGCTTCTACGAATAGTTTTATATTATAGTGCTATTCGTTTTACTTACTTATGAGATTTATGTTACAAACTCGAAGTAAAAATGTCTAATCTATCACCAAATTTAAATCAATTAACCTTGTAAGAAACGAAACATTATTAATTATATTAAAACTAAGATAGGCACGATTTTTAGGTACATCTTCAAAAAAACCAAAATATCGAAGATAAATGGAAAACAAGCCATTTCATTTGTAGGTAAGTGATTTTTACGGAGATGATATAAAAAAAATAAAAAAATACAAATAAAATAACCTAGGTGTATTAAAAAATAAGAAAAAAAAATAATATACTAAGAATAATAAAAAACTATTCTATTTAACAAAACTTCCACTATTTATTTTAAAAATTGCTTTTTTAAACTCAATGACAGCCGTTTCGCTAGAATTAGCATCGTCATATTAATCGATAAATGATTACAAATCTTAAATTGGTTTTTCCTTATATTTAGACCTTAAAATTGTTATATTTTGTTCTTTTACTACTTGGTAGGGTATATAAATCCCAATTAATACTTCTTATTTGATAAAATAAAAATTTTTTGTCAATCCAAATATGAAAATAATATCTAAGCATATGTCATTGAAGACAAAGTAAAACTTATTTTTATTACCGAGTTTTGTTAAACAGTTACTTATGTTAGGTTCTCCAAAACATAATTTTTATTTCACATACGTTTGCAACTCCATTCTAAATCTGTGATTTTCTAACACAGATTAATTTTTTAAGTATATTATGTACTTATCTCTATTCTATGTATTTGTAGCTGAATAATATATTGTAAAGCAATACATATTCTATTTTTAAACATTCAGTTTGATAACTTCAACAGCCGAATTTCGCACCGACAAAAATAGAAAAAAAAAAGAGGAATTGCCAACAATATTTTAAGAAATTCACAAACAGAGTCCCTTTGAGGTCGCAGAATCAATTTATCAATACCCATGAGATGCCCACTGTGACGAGGTTGAAATTCTGTTTATGCAGTCCACAGAAAATTTACATGTCAATGTGTCTGTTTGTCCTCAGCATATATGCTATTTGAAAAGTTTTAAACTAACTTTTGACCATCAGAAGAGGCGACAATTTGGCATTTCGTGTATTACTTTATAAATCGCAACAGTGGCGTTCTTTTACTTAAATTTAGTCGCTCAAACGTGTCAATAAATTTGTGCCATATACTTTCAATTTGGTAAGACGAACGTTTTTCTGTCCCTCAGTGTCACTTTGTTTTATTATTATTCCTCATTTTGCAAACTAGAAGCTCTTGTTTATTACCTTTTCTGATTGAGGGATACTTTACAATGTAGATATCCTGAGAGCAAAAGAACATCACACATTAAAACATGCCTGATAGTATAACGAATTAAATAACATTAACAAGATAATATGTTCGACCGGATTGTAGACCTGGGTAATCAGGGTATATTGAGATTTCCGGTTGATACTGATCTAAGAAGCGGATACTGGATACTCCAAGTGTCCGCCTTATATGAATAAACCATTCAGGAGGCGAATTAGGTCAAATATACTCACTTTAAAAAAAGAAGTCCTATTTGGAGAACAAAGTAAAGCTCCTCTTTTGAACAGCCAAAAGATACAAAAGACTACCGGAGAAGTTTCAACGACAGGCATGCTTAAGCATATCTACTTTCGATGAGTTAGTAATAGATTCTATTTATTATTTGGTTGGAAAGAAAGAAGATAGCGGGTGCTTTAGAAGAATAATGAAATGTTAGGATGCATGCCATAAGCCATAGGGGCCTGAGAAAAAAAAATTATCCGGTACTGGAGACGTATACTATTTTTATTTTCAAGAAGGAGGGACTGGAAGACTAATAAATCTCATAAAGCTTGACCAGTATTGGAGTAACTCTAGTTTAGATGCCTGAACATAATGGCATTGAGAAACGACAAAGCAAACCTTTTAGCTAAAAAAACTTTCTGGTGGAATATTTATAGGTCAGGTGTAACCAGGGCAGAGATTTCCAAAGTTGCTGGATATGAGAGCAGGCAAGTCCTACGAATTGTGATAGGACTTCTAACTGGATAGCCATTTTAATATGAAAATAATTGAGAGGGCAAAGAAAGCAGTTTCTGCCGAGCTGAATATAAAAGGTATCCCCAATAATCCAGACCACTACATCAGATATATAGACCAAAAGAATTACTGTAACCCAAGCATGAGTTACAATAGACGTTTTATCGTGGAGCGGTAGTATAAAGAAAGTTTATCAACAATTCACATGAAACCAAACTTACCATAACCTAACATTAACATGTCTAGATTGTCCTTCAGTGACACATTATTTAAATTTTATATACAGTAACTGTAGCATACTGTGCTTTAATAAAATAGTATAAATTATAACAAAAATCCTTATTGCTAATAAAAAAAAAAGAAGTAATAAAATACTTTTTACTTTAAGGGTTTTTAAACATTTTATTCTAAAATAAACACTCTTCGTGCTTGGTTTAATTAAAATAATGGAAAGAGGATATTTAACAGAGAAGCAAATGTAAAGGGCTGCAGTAATGCTACAAGCTGGTGCTTTTTAAACGGTTGTGTCAGAGGCCATAGGTACATGTCAAAGTTGTATTTGGCAAAGATATCGTAATACAGGTAGTGTTGGTGAACAGCATTCGGGCCCACAAAGAGGCAGAAGAAATGTAACGGTAACAGCGTATGAGTTGGTTTCTGATCTGCAGTTAGTGCATAATATTACAGTAAGTACTCAAAATGTTAGAAGGCATCTACATGAGTCTAATTTACATGCTAGAAGACCAATTAGAGTTCCACCATTATCACGTGGCAAGATTAATTTGGGCACAAGAGCACGAAAACTGGGCTAACGATCAATGGTCAAGGGTATTGTTTACTGATGAATCCAGGTTTGGTCTTCATCCAGACAGTAAAAAAAAATAGGAGTTTAGAGACAACCAGGTCCACTGCCACGTTTGCAAACCGATCAGAAAGTACGCAATTATCGAGGGAGATATTAGCTTGGGTGGAAAAACCAATTTCCTTCCGTTGCAAGGTTTTTTAGGATCAAATAATTAATTGAATCTTATATTTCGACCTATTGTGCTTCCATATGCTGCAGCAATAGTAACCCAATTTTTGTTAATTTGTTGCTGGGATAATTTTGGATTATTTGGCAAATGAGTCAATCAATCGACTTATTAGAGTTTCCCGCTCAAGGCGGGATGCATTAGTTGATTTTTAGTATGGGAAGAAGATGTAGAGCTGTAATTAATGCTAGAGGGGGTCATAAAATGTAATAAATTTAAAATTTAATAATTCTTATATAATCAATTTTAAATAATTAGTTGACTAAACATCCTATAAAATTTTTATAAAAAATAATTAGTATTAAAAAATTTAAATTACTTTTTTATTAATAACCCTAGATCATGTTGATGTGTGTAGTGATACACATAATATTTATAAAAATAATTATAATTAGAAGTAGTTGTTTACAATATGTCTTTAGTTTAGTTTTTTCCATTAAATAGGGAAACAGTGTCTTGTTTGTACAATAAGTTCGAACTGTCATTAAATTAAGTAGATAACTTTTTAATGGGTTAAACTTAATTAAAGTAATAGAATAATTTAAATTATTAATGAAGAATCGATAGGGATAAACGAGTTGTGCATTTAAGTGGGATGTTGAGTGAACGTAGAATAATATTCTCGGAGGACCCATCTTAAGAAGCGCCTCCAAGGTAGAGAGATCATCCTCGGAGGATACAAACGCTCATTAGGCGTCGGGACGTCGGATATCCGATTTCAATTAGAGTTTGATCGAGAGCGAAGGAGTCCCGTTTCTACACTTTTTAGTTCATCTTGGATGATGGATGGTGTGTCTACTCGATTTACTAGATACTTGCAAATTATTTTTTTTTATACGTAAACATTTTGCTGGGCCACCAAAAGGAACAAAGATGTGTTTTGCTAAAAATAAGGCATATTTTTAATGCTGGTGTCATATATCGTATCAGGTCTCGATATTTGTATTAAGGTATCATATTTAGATATATATTAAGTAAATTATTGAAGTAACAATAACATATGAAACATATTCATGAGGTTTTTTTTTAAAATCATTGATAGTAATGAAGAAAAAATTATTGTAATTTAAATTTCTTCGTCCCTTTGGGATAGTGACGTCAGCGCGACAACACCAATAAAATAACATAATTCTGTTCTCTGTTACCATATTATCAGATTATTCAAGTATTAAACTGCTTAATAAAAGTTCATTACGGTTTTCTTTATTAAATACATTAAACAAATTGTCTTTTGAAGTTCTAAACTAACCGCAACAAATCGCATTCGTCAGAAGATCCGACTTTGATTAAAGAAATGGGTAAAATTTTTGAAATAAATCCAAAATGATGTTATTTGCAACATTTAACAAAATTTTCTCCTATTTCTTAAATTAGCGGTATATTTCCAATGAACTTAATCTGTTGTCCTGTTTATCCCTACAAGACATAATGACAACTCTTTGTAATTCCTCATAACCTAAAATTTTTTGTTAATTGTTGTTTTCTCTTCTACCTGATGTAGTTTTTAATCCTTGAATAATATTCAAGTAATCCGTTTACTGCTGTTTCCATTTTAAAATCGGTCAAAACGACACAAAATAAAATAAATTATTAAAAATTCTGTTTACTATATTTACTTTTTGACAGTTGACCTTCACCGTTTAGAAATCCAGCCACTACCGAGTTTATTTTATGCCAAACGATGTGGCAACATTGTTTAAGGTCCAAGCATTCCGATTGGTCCTTGAAACGCGGGGTGTTTGAAAACTTGCTAATTAAAACGTCTGTAATTTTTGAA
This sequence comes from Ophraella communa, assembly GCA_035357415.1. NCBI lineage: Eukaryota > Metazoa > Arthropoda > Insecta > Coleoptera > Chrysomelidae > Ophraella > Ophraella communa. Next base: position 14,911,431 of record CM068985.1, on the reverse strand, counting down.
ATATATAGTTAAAATAGTAACAGATACGGATTATCCTATAATAATATCTAGACTACTTGTTTGTTTATAGCAGTTCTTAGAAATTACGACCCATGGGCAGAGCTTATTCTCCTGGAGCTAAATACATTTTCGAATTAAAGGAAATGGAATCAGAGTTAACATTAATAAGATCTACATACTAACGCTAAATATTAGTTGTGTACACATTGTAGTATAAATTACTCTGTTTTTAGTTATTTATTTTAAATATAGATACCACTGGTTATTCACATTATAAAGGAAAATCTATGACATATTAAATATAATATAACAAAACTATATACAAAAACTAAAATGGTATAATTAATGTTCTTTGAGACTTTAGAGGTAACATGGACAGGGTTTTTCCACAAAACTGACCACTGAATCATCTTATAAACAAACAATTTATTTGTAAAATATCATGGCAAAAATTGCTGACTGTAAATATATTCCATTTTCATGACATATTCTGATCAAACCAAACTGAAGTATAATAGATTAGACATAGTCAGAAAGTACCTAGTTCCTACACAGGAGCCTACCCAGCTTTAGTTGTAGGGGCGGAGGAAATCTATTTACTTTCTTTTATTTCTTTTTTTTTAACATAATTATGGTGGCAGATTTCTCTCATCAAGCTTAGAAAATGTTAGTACATACATCAAAGTCCTTTTAAACTCATCAAAATAAAGTAAAGCACACAGGGCATTTTTATTAAATATATAAATTTTACTAAAAACTTAACATATAATAATACCCAAGATTAGTCAGATTTATTATGAAAAAAAATAACAGAAAATTTTAGGATTAATTTAGCTCAAATAATTAATAATCAATTTTTTAATTAAATAAAAAGTCCCAAACAACAAAATATACATGAATTCATCGAAGAAAATGGCGAACATAAATATTGTTAATGAATAAGTAGATTATAAGTATCTCAAATAATTAATAATCAGAATAATCGGAATTAAACTAAACATGGGGCGATAAAAATAAAAATTAATTTTACCTACTAAATTATCAATACGAGTAAGAATAACTTCTGATAAACTACCATACGCAACAAACGCTGATCCCAGTTTTCCAGTATAGATTAAAAAAAGAATTTTATTCTTCAGGAAATAAAAACAGCAGGGCTTTTATTTAACAATAGTGATAAATTCCAATACGTTCTGTTTTGCAGTTGTAAGTGTTAATTATTAATTGTTGATATTTAATGTGATTGGTTGCTATCATATTTAAGATTTTTTGCATTGACAAATTTAAAAAATAATAATTTTAATGTTACCAAATACTGAAAAACTATTTGATTCTCATTCTTCTAAATGCAAATAGGGTAACATATTAAATATTAGCAAATAAATTTACCCAATCAAGGGTTTACATGCACTAAACAGTCCTATTTCTTAGTGATAGTATACATGTTATCTGTATATTTTGAAGTACCTATATATTTATATTTAATATCATTACATAATAAAACTGATAAATCTTATCTATATATCAACAGAAACTAATGATAAGAATGGAAATGTGGACTATTTTTGGGAAGGTATTTAAAACCATGCATTAGTACTAAATATAGCCCATACTACTTATTATTTTTTTGTAATGCAACTGATACTTATAAAATAGGTTATTTTAAATTCCATTTTAAATTTCACGCCAAAACGTGAAAACCTGTCAAATGCCGGCTGTGACATCAATTGTTCCTAAACATTGTCGAAGTTGTATGTAAGAAAGTTATTGGTTAGTTTTGTGTTAATAAGATGGATTCTATAATTTATAAATATTGTACTGTGCCGCAGTGTGAAAGTAGGTAATACAATTAAAACATCTAAAAACCTATTTATTTAGTTACCTATTCACGTTCCACGTACAATTAAGTTTGATAATATTGGATAGAATTCCATAGTAAAAGAATTTTTCTCTTTAAGTTTTCAAAGATAAAAACTGTAATTGAGGTTAGAAATTAAGTAAACAAAATTCTGCACTTTCAGTTTAGTTGCCCAATGAAATGTAGATTTATTCAGAATATCGTTTGATGGGCACAGTATCACAGATACGAAGAGCAGATTTGCCAACATTCGTTATTCCGTAATCCAATCAATTCTTGGTAAATTTTAACTATCTGCCTTAATATATCCACTTTTCATTTGGGAAAACCTTTAAAAATTGATTTAAATAGATAATTGAGTTAATTTCGAAGATATTTTACGGGAAGCACAGTAATAATATTATCCAAATATCAACAAATAGCATAGTACTTGACAGCGATTGGTGTTCATTGTCACGTACTTGAGGGTGAAATATTTAATTACATTTTATTATATAAAAAATTAATCCCTTGTTTATTGACAAAAATATTGTATATTTTATTATTTTTATTATAGAAACTACCTTTTCGTGGAAAAATGATATACTTATTTGAGTACAGTCCGCATCTATATATATTATATATGTTTTAATGTAATTTTCTGAGCTAAAAATGCATTTTTATAATGGATCTAATTACTTACACAGTATTTTTATATCATTATTATTGGTTTGTTATAATTAGAGCTACTTATTTAATCCTTTTACTTTTTAAATTCATTTAAAAAAATATCAATTATTGTATTTATTAAGAAAACAAAATTTGTGAACAACATTAAAATTAAAACTTTTTAACGAAACTTTTTATTAAAAAAATTACATTTTTAACTTAATGACAGCTGTTTCGGTAATAATAGCATCTTCAGATTGACATTTTGTTTATTTAAGGTAGCTACCTGATATTGATTAAGTAGTGTTAAGCCTAGCCGAAGCAAGGAAGTAATAAAAATATTAAAGTCGACATGTTATTAGCCCCAAGGGATTATCCTGGATGTATTTTCCTATAAGATCAGTATATACTGTGCAATCATATAGAAAAATTCAGTCAAAAAAAATTGTGGAGTAAATTTTTTGCTCAATTAAATTTTTCGTTGATTATTTCAATAAATAAAAAATTATTTAACAACATTGTTTTAGATAAAATAATTGAAACCACAGCTCTAAATATCCTTTAAGTATCCTTAGTAATTTTTTTGTCAATGATTCGTCAATTAAAAAAACACGGTTAAACACTTCTCTACGCCAAAGTAAAAACTTTAAAAATAATAAAAATAAAGTAAAACTGATGTTGTTGTAGAACAATACACAGCAAGAACTGAGATTAATATTTGTGTAGCAAGAACTAAAATGAGATGAATATTTAAGCTCAAATATAAATATAATGTAAAACTTTCCAAATTATTAAAATATAAAAGGATATTAGAATAATTTTCATGAATATATCAGCCACGATTCTTTATTTCATTTGTATTTAAATTATTTAGTATAGTAATCATAAATAAACATTTAAATAGAGGAAGAATTCATTGAGCAACTATATCTTAGATAGAATTCAGTAATACTATATCATAACAATCAACCAAGTCCCAATTCAAATAGCTTTTTCTGGAAGTTAAATGTAGAATATAAAACCAAAATAATCTAATTAAAACTATTAATTTGATCCAACTTTTTATTAAGCAGTTATATAATTTAGGTAGTTAAATATAAGGTAGAAGTACTTATGTGTTGCATGTAGATATCTTGCAGTGCTTCGATAACAGATATGTCTTCAGGCAAAACCTTATAATATGAGAAATACCTTAAAATTATAAACTGCGTTAATAAATGCTATCAGACAATGGTGAAATCAGTGTAGGTATTAACTTTAAATGTTACAGTGGTAGACATTATTACCAAAAGTCACATAGTTACCACTTAAAAGACTATTTCAATATCAGTTGATAAAACTTAATGATAAGCAATTTAATTATAAGAAATGTTTGTAGAATAGTAATTTAAGTTTGTACATTAGTTATAAGCTCTTTAATATTTGGTAATATCGAAAATTTCACATAAATAACTAACCTAAAAGTATAATAGTAGCTGTCAAATTCATATTATAAAAAATTTTCCATCCTTTTAAATCAAATTAGTATTTAAAAATTTAAATTGAACTATCTTAAGAGATATGCATAAATTAATATCCATTTCATATTATTGCCCAAAATTGTACAAATTTCAGTAGTTGTAACTGCCACAATTAGCAAACATCAATTTTATATGGAAAAGCTGATCAGAAATTAATTTAATCTTACCAGAATTCAGAATGAAATTGATGTAGACTATTAAGTAAGTACTTTGACTGTATTTAATTACTGTGATTCTAATATTTTTGCTAAATCATATAAATCAATTAAACTTTTTTATATAAGTGGGGTTATGATACCAAATTTTGCTGAATCCATCGGGTATCAATTTCAACTGCGAATAAGAGAGCGAAAACCAAAATTCACGGCTTTATATACCTTTTCCAAAATTATGACACTAATGACATTAAATTAGAAATCAATTGTTTCAATTTGCAAATTTTAACCTAATTTTACATAAAATTAAAAAAATTTTTTAACATATTTTGATGTTTTTTGATAATATATAGAAAATTTGCATTCTTATAATTATCAGCCAAAATTTTATACAAAAGTCGAAAATACCTTCTTATTTTTTTTTAAATTGTCTTTGATTATTTTATTACTTATGTATTAATTTTAGTACTTTTGTCATTATAATGAAAGTATTTTTAGTATCGAGTCCTTCATATACAAGAAGATAGGTAAGTTTACAGAAGGGTTTGCCACAATAATACGCACGACGCACGTATCCCTTTTTTGTAATTGACTTTGGTATTCAGGCAAAAAAACCTCATTCATTTAAATTTTTATTATAGCCGATAAGCGATCAGAATGACAGTGACTACTCGAGAATCAACTTAACAAAATGAAAGTATGCGATGATTATAATCTTTCTAAATTCGCTTTTAATTACGCATTCATACAATGTAGGCCAGTTCATAAAAATAAGAGAATATATTATACTGCTATTTTAATATAAATATAAATATCTATATAATATAAATAAATTTTTTTTTTCATAACAAATAAAAAGTATAACATTTAAAATGAGTTAATAAATACCTAGCGATGTAAATACAGGCATTGGAAATATAATGACCTGCTAGTTATTATAACATATTAATAAAAATTATTCTTACTTTTACGACTTCTAACTTTTCTGCATCTGACTTTTTTTATTTGTTTCTTCCTAAACTAATGGAAGAGCAACAATAAGTACCTCTGGTATGCCCCTGTTCACTGTTTATTTTACTTTATTCTTTATTCGAAGAAGGAATTCAAAAAAAGTAATAGTTGAAAAAAATAAAGGATTGAAATATTTGACTTTTTTTTCTAAGAAGAAAAATATTTTAAAGTGTACATGACTATAAATAATTCATGTCCAATTTCTGAGATCAGAAATTACTTTAAGACTACAATAAAACTCTACATTGTTCACAATTAAAAACGAATACAGTTTATTAAAAGAGTAATTAAAAACTTTTTCCTAAAACCATATCTACCCCAAATCTACTTCTGAAAATTATTGCTACTCTTACTAGATCCACAAAAACTAAAGTTATTAGATAAATTCGATCACCACTGGTATTATTATTGAACATTTCACACATTGGAATTATAATGAACGTTGCATGAACCGGCCTTAAGATGCCTTAATTTTGACTAGTTACCATAGCAACTAAAAAAATTTACAGAAATTTTTTTGTGGCTGCGATATTTAGGTTAAGTGGAAATTTTTTGACAGCTGAAACCACAGACAACGCTGGAACCTCAACGTACAGACCATGGACAAATAAATAGTATATTACATAATGAGTGTGGAAAGTGAAGTATTTCGCACGAGTGAAGTTTAGCACGAGCCGCGTACTAGACGTAACGAGTGCAAGAAATACACTTTTCACCGTGTTGTGTACACCATTTTTCCTACGACCCCAATATTTCTTATAATAATAAATTATTTATATTTATTTATAAAATTTATTTTAATTGTTAGTCGTGTTAAAAATTAGTATTTAAACGAGTTTAGATATTGCATGAAAATATAATGAATTAAAATCAAATAACCACCTTTCTCCTTTCTCCTAGTGTAAATAACTATTCAATTCACTGCGCAACAGACTCTTGTAGTATTATTAGTATGTACCTATTTGTTCTATTATCCAATTTTTCACCTGTAATTCTCCATTTTTTGTTGTTTCTGTTTACCCATAGTATAACCAAATTGCACTTATAGGTACGTAGGTAAATGTATATTTGGTATCATAGATAATACAACTTATACAATTATATTTATAATAGTATTAATTTGACAGTTATTGTACCAAAAAAATAATATTTCTAGTTTAAATTAAACAAAAAAAGTAATTTATTTACAAAAATTAAAAGTTTTTTATTTATTAATCTTGCTTAAATAAATACGCTCTGTATGTTTTTAAAAAATATCACACTTGTGTGATATTGCTTTTTCTTTTCTTATTTTTTCGAACGCGTATGATATTACTAATTTTCGAAGTGTTAAAACTGTGTTTTAGGTGTCATTTTCATGGGGGTCGTAGGAAAAGATTTTTATTGAACTTATGTTATGTCTCCTTTTGTAGCATAATGATGGTCTGTTGGCCACAAAATGTCATTGATGTAAGAAATGTTACTTTAAAAATTATATTGTGGTAGTTTGATTGCGAATATTTTTGCTACTAAATATAGATTAAATAATAATTTTAATATCTCGCCCACCTTTTAATTATTTTTTTTATTCCGCATCAACTTCGATAGTTATTAGCGGCGGAGCAAAACTTTACAAACAATATTGCAGAATTACAATTGATTTAAAATATTTATACATTTTAAAAAATTAATTAAGTCAGTAACTTTGCATTGTGGTCCTAAAACGTCACTTAGGTTTGCTGATATGCTATGGATTCTTCTTTCTTGAGTGTATTTTGGACACCCACATAAAACGTGTTTGACATTTATAGTAATATTGCACAAATTACAATGAGGTGGTGGTGATTTTGTAAAATGGTGTTCATGAGTTAATCGTATGTGACCAAATCTTAATTTAGAAAGAAGTGTTTGATGTTGTCTTTGAAGTGTGTGTGGTTGCCAAGGTCCCACATTTGGTTTTATTTCTTTTAATTTGTTAGTAGAACGTTGCCATTCAATATTCCACTGTTCTTTAATTTGTTCGTGGAAGTGATGGCAACATCTCTAGCAGAACTTTTATTTTTAAACTAAACCACAAATATTGCATAAAAAGCTTGCATACAAGCTTGTTAAAGTTCTGTTAGCTAACAGCCTGTTATCTTTTGAAAAGTGTATGTGTGGTATTGTCGACTTAAGTAATTTTTTCCTTAAACCGAATAGTTATACTTTAGTTTATTAATTTGTTTATTAAAACGAACCTTAATATTTATAAATTAATGGACTTTTACTGACAAAATCAATAAATAATAAATTATGCTCTTGTTTTGATGATAATCTGAGATTTAAATTATTTAATATGGTTTCAAATGCATAAAAAATATGAACTACTCATTCTTAAGTAACAGAGCTTTGACAAGCGTTTATGCAACCGGACCCTATAGTCTTTTAAAACTTACTTTAAAAATAAAATCACTACTATTAGTAAGTTTTCATTGTTGTTTGGCCGTTTGGACTGAATTTTATTAAGGTTAAACCGTTTCGGACTGATCTATTTTGACGATAAGGTGTATTTGAGGTGATAATTACGAAATGAACCCCGTCGACGTCCGTCGCTTCGCGTCATCTTCTGACGACGCCCCCGCATCGGCGACGACCGCTCGCGGCGTTTAGTAATTAGTGAAGGTGTTTGATGACCGAGGTGTGGCTGATTTGTTTCGTTTGTGAAGGTTTGTTTGGTATTTAATCCGATATGGTAATGCGCAGATAGATATTTACATATTTAAAAATAAACTAGAACATTTTGAAGTATTAAAAAGGTATATGTTCCGTAAATTTAAAATTCTTCAGACTGTGTGAAATGAGACTTCTTTGTGAAACAATTTACTGTATTAGTTAACCCTTAGGCCGTCGTTATGTTAATATTTTCCAGATAACTGTTTTGGACTTGTTTAGGACACAGCAGTAGACTTTATTTAAAAAAGCAGTAATGTTCTGTGATATCGGTAAAATATTTTTGTTTAAAACAGACACTTTGTTAAGTAGCATTATGTCAAACCTTAGACAAGTGTTTATGCAACAATAAATTTAAAGATAATTAAAATGTTTATTTAGGTTAAATTGATTGTACTAACCCTTACTTTTTGGAAGTCCATCTTATTAGGAATAATAAAAAACTCTTCGTTTTACCAAAACTTCCAATATTTATTTAGGGTTAATTGGTTATATTTTGCAAGAGCGTTTGGATTGTATTTCGTTTTACCTACAGTTTTTAACAGCCGTGCTACTTGTCAAAGGCATATTTATTATAATTTACAAAATTCTATCATTGCTAACATAATTACAAAGAAAATAAAAAATACACCATTTTTTAAATAATGACCGTGGAAGTTTATTTGTTTATTATTCTCAAGTCAAATCAGACAAATATAAACAGAAATATTTAGAAAGGTCCAAGTTCGCCATAATCAAATGTTTATCAAAGGTAATACCACGAGTCCTTAACAAATAAAATAAAAGATGGAAAATTAAAATGTATCTAAAATTTATCTATATTTGCTTATGTTAGTTTCTTAGATATATTTTTTATTAAAAAATACTGTTTACGGGCTAATTTTTTATGACTACTTTTTTATTATTAGTCTAAGAAACTTCAAACAAATAATTTAATAATTACCAAAGCTGACAAAGGTAACTGTTTGATAATTATGCATCGAGATGAATATATTCATAAAACTGAAACATTTCTGCAGGAAAACGACTTTGAAATATTAACTAGGGACCCTCTCAAGAAACTAGTTTCTAATTTGAAGGCTACCCTACACATTTCCAAAGAATTTTTTGATTCTTTAAATACGAGTTATAAAAAGTTTATTTTGCCTTACCCTGCTTTAGCTAGATTATATGGTTTGCCTAAAATCCATAATGATAATTTCACAATTAGACAAATTGTGAGTTTTTTCAATACTCCCCTTTCTTTATTGGCCACTTTTTTTAAAAAGTTTTCTTTTGGATATTCTTGATTATAAACCTTCTAAAACTATCAAGAATTCTATTGATCTAGTCAACAAAATTTCATCATTTAATCCTAACAAAAAGTTTCTTATGGTTTCTTTTGGTTTAAACAATCTGTTTACCAATGTGCCCAGAATAGATACCGTTCCTATTATTAAAAATAATCTCGTCTCCAATAACAGGTCACCTACTACCGTTGATCATTTAACAACTCTTTTAGAATTTTGTCTTTCTCAGGATTCCTTTGTTTTCAAGAATGTTATTTATAGTGAACCATAGCCTTGCTATGGGTAATCCTTTATCACCTTTGCTGGCTGATATTTTTCTAGATAATTTTGAAACTACCCATATTTTCAATAGCTCTTTTTCTAACACCCATCCGTTCAACAAAATCCTTCACTGGTCTAGATATGTTGACGACGTATTGGCATTAATTGATGGCTCGGTCAAAGATATACATTTGATATTGTCTGAAATCAATAATATTCATCCATCTATCAAGTTTACCTGTGACTTGGAGCTCAATAATTTCATTAATTTCTTGGACTTGACTATACATAGGAATGCCGACCACATTTTAAACTTTTCTATATTTCGTAAACCAACGACAACTGATCTTTTAATAACCAAAAACTAATCATCCTTATCACCAAAAGATGGCATCCTTGAATTGTTTTGAGGATACCGATGATGAGGTTACCGATGACTGAAGCTTCATATAACAGAGAAATTTTGATACTTAAACAATTAGTGGCGGCTAATGGTTAAATATCGTCGGCTCCGAAATTTAGCCTTTAATCCCCATCCGCAGAAACATGTTGATACCCCGATTTTTAGATCCCTTCCTTATTTCGGAAAAGTATCTTTCAATATAGCTTCTATTCTCGAGAGGAATATTCCGAATCTTAAGATTTCTTTTAAATGCCAAAGAACCATTAAATCCCTTTTATATAAAACTAAAGACCAAATTAAAAACTGTCCAGAAACGGAATATATAAACTCTGTTGTAATGACTGTCCAACCACTTACGTAGGTAGGACCAAAAGACCTTTGGAGATCCGTATCAAGGAACTCCTGACAAGACCAGATAAGTCCAGCTTTGGCCATTACTTAAAATTTGAGAAACACAACTTTTCTTCCAATAAAAACATCAATATTCTCCATGATATTCCAGGAAACGGCTATTTAAACATGAACCTACTTGAGGATTTGGGAATTTTGAGGAAACTCAAGGTTAATCCCACCTATTTCGTTAATACACAAATCAATTTGAATACCAAGTTTACACATGATATTTTGACAGTTGAAAAATAAATATAACCACTATAAAACGGAATGATTGGCTAGCATTTAGCACACAACATTGAAGATTAAACGTTTTCATTGGACGAAATCACAACCCTGTGATATTTTGACAGGTGAAAAAAATCAGTATAAAACATATAGCATTTAGCACAAAACATTGAATAAGCGTTTTCATTGAACGAAATCACAAAACTGTGAAATTTTGCCTGGTAAAAACTAATCAGATGTAAAATCAAATAAAAAATCCAATGGTCTAAAAGCATCTGTAAAGCTAAGCGATTTGACTTTTTTTTTTTTTTTAATAGTTATGCCACAAAAACGAAGTGAATAGTTTGTAAAGATAAAGCCTTTAGTTAATTACTTTTTTTGAATTCGCGTTTTCAATAGACTTCATTGTAAGACTCAATAATGGAAATTCCATTCCAACATAATTTAATAAACACACAAAGTACTAATTGATAAATAATTTTATTTAAAAAACATAAATAAATGCGAATTATAAAATAAATTTTCTAAAACTTTTGCCAAAATGACCATTTGTAGCACTCGTGTTACAAAGTGAGTCATTTTATCAATCGTTTTACAAATAAATATTCTTTACGAGGATCACAAAAAACGTTATGTGGAAAGAGCTTTATTTTTTATCTAGTTTCCTTTTTTTAAGTGGTTGTCAAGTCAACCGCATTTTTTTGGCAAATAAAAAACATCTTATAGCAGTGGCAAGACATTGTCAAAATTAATAAAAAACGTCATAGTAGTTTTTACCTATATTATATGTAAATGTTTTAATTATTATTTACCTAGCATTTTAATTATATTATATATAATTTGTAATTTCTTAAGAAACACATAATAATTAAAGATTTGATTATATTGTGATTTAAAGAAGTTGGAATTATGAAAAGACATTAGTTTTAAACCAGAACTAGGGCATTTTCCTCATTAGTTTAATTCGTTGCAGCTTGACAGTGTATTTATTCTCACTTTATTTTTAATTTTTCTTGTCAAATTGGCAATTTAGTATAAAAACTCCCTTTTATATTTTAATCATACAAGTTATATTTTAGATATATTAAATTTATATATAATATTTATAAGCTACAAATCTGTTAGTGGCTTTCTAAAAAATTAATTATGAATATTTTAATATAGAATAATATAATAAAATATATAATTATAGGATAACATTTTAATACAGCATATGACAAAAAACAAACGGAATATTTATCCAAATTGTTTTTACATATCCCTTTATATATTTTGAGGTTTATAAAGATGAATATTTTTGAGTGCACGATTATCCTGTGACTGTATTATGTTCTTTTCTCGACTAAACCGATGTTAAAAAGCCCCCATTCATCTCTCTGGCCCACAGCGCTATCTCCAGAGATATTGAGGTGGGAATGAGATGCTCCAGGTGAACCTCTCATGGGCGCTATGATTCTTTCTGGGAATGCCTCCCCAACATTGTTTACAGACCCAGTTCTATTCTTGTTCTGTTAATGTAACATTACGATACAATAGGAATCGTGTCCGTATTTTTCTCCAAGAAGATGTTTATTTAAACATCAATTTTAATGGATTTCTCCCTTTTCCTGTTTCTGTTTTCTTTTTGGGTAAGTGTAACTGAAAATTATTGGTGCTAAACGTGTGTTATTTTCTCAAATTAAATTTCTTTTTGGCTGGGAAAATTCTTTAGCTCTTTTAATTTTTGGTTAAAAATTTTATTAAAGTAATTTTTTTATTTATGAGCTTCTTAAATTCAAGTAATCTGGGAGAGATTAGCACTGTTTCAATTTTAGGATTGCAATGGTATTAATTGAGATGTCTTAAATTGATTGAAACATCAATAAATGTTACGGAAAGGTACGAAAAAAAATCAAGCTGTTTAGAATACTTATCTGAAAATTACAACTTAATTTTTTTACAAAATTCACTAAGAATCTGAAAGAAGGAAAGAACATTTGCTTATAATATAATATTTGCGTTTGTATTTCAAGTTCATAACCACTGGCAACTAAAAAATGGTCAAACTTAAGTTGACTTACCTGACAATTCATTTTGTCAAATGTGATGGACTTGATAATAAAAAATAAAAGTATTAAATTGTACACTAAGACAATACATTTATTCTGACTATAATGACTGTAATGACAATTCGGTGTTTTCCATTTTTTTCAAAATCATGCAGGAAGACAGAGCAGCAATCAATTACCCCAAAAACCAAAAAAACTTAAATTAAAAAAATTTTGTAGCATAGTTATTCCATCCTCAAATTCAAATTCAAAAATTTGCCGCGTAAACGACTGTTGACGTCACTACTCATATGTGTCATTGAAAGCGCCATCATTTTATTGTAAACAGTGTATCTGCGAGATTGTGCGAAGTTTTTTATTTATATTTATTCTCTCTTTTCTTTATTTTTTGTTGATTTTTATAAAAATAAGTAAGACATTTTTTAATGCACACAGCACAATATAAGTATTTACGCTGTTGCTTTTACATTTCGAAATTCAGCTGCATTGAAACCTCACCTAACCCAACCTAACTTAACCATGAAAATGTCTAAGGATGGTAAATTGTTTGACAATGCTTTCACAAACCCTACTGACGACATTTTATGATTGCATAACACAAATAAAACCAATAATTCACAATAAAATCAGAAATAAAGGCCGGTTCATGCAACGAATATTATAATTCCATTAACATTACATTATAATTACACTTTCATTAAAAAAATGTTGTTGTTCATGCAAGACTTCATTACATTATAAATTCTGTATTAGCGCATGCGTATATTGTCTACTATTGACACTTGAAACTTATGTTATGTTCTATACATCTGCTACAATATTCAAAAAGTTCAAGTTGTTATACTACTATTCTATTTTTGATTTTGTTAAAATATTTTTTATTGCTTGTAAAACCGGCCTTCAATATCAAGATAACCTAAACATAGGAATTTTGACATAAATACGAATTCACATTTCCATGCTATCGTACTGCGCATGCGCTTTTACTGTGTCCACTAAGAATATAATGTAATGTAAATGAAAAGTTGAAAGTTCCCATTTTCTTAGTGGGCTTAATGTAATTGTAATGCCTTAATGTGTTGCATGAACGCCTTCACTATAAATTGGGTGCTCAACTTTTCTTAATAATAATGTAATTATAATTAACGTTGCATGAACTGGCCTTTAAAGTCCAACTCTCTCAATTACCACACATTAAATGTAAACAAACTGTCATCGATATGAGTTTTGACGTCACGACCGTTTCGACTTCTATATTTGAATTTATCGATTTTAACTTACTTTCAATTTGATATATAAAAAATAACCAGAATTGTTGCGTTGTAATGAGTTTAGGATTAAATATTTATAATTTACTATATGATTACAAAGGAATTTCATTGATTTATTTCTAATGAAAACACCGAATTAATACTATCATAGTAATCTTATTTTCAAAAAACAATATACAACAATTCTAAGAAAGCTGGATTTGCAATATAAATCTTATTTCAAATTTAAACCAACAAAATGAACTAGTGTCTCACTCTTAATTTTGTGATTTAATTTTAAAATCTTTATAATATCCGTCAACTAATGTGGTTTTTCCACCAATATATTTGCTTACAGATTTGTCCGGCTTAACAGCATGATACTCTGTTACCTTGGCAAATCTATTATGCTGCCCTTGTATTTATAAAGTACCTCATCTAGCCCTGCCCTGTCCTGTTGCTTCCAACTCTTCCTGTCCAAGTTCTAGAATCCGCAGTTTTGTCAAGCCTTCACAGAGGCATAGGAAGTGGATTGCAGTTACCTTCTCTTCCAGACAAAACCTGCATAAGTCTATCTCTCCCTGGCCCATAAGAGTCATGTGCCTATTCAGCCTGCAATGTCCAGTTAATAGACCTGTACGGAATGGCCTCTAGAGCCGCTTGACTATCAAAATAGACTCATTTTTCATCTTTCCGGTAATCAGTTCTTAGCCAACACTGTCTAACAGCAGTTTCTGCTTGATATACAGTTGCAAACTTTCTTAGACATAGCCGAACTTTTGTCCTTGTCAGCGGTTTTGGAACCATCTACAGGCGAAGCGGTTACCGGTCCTCATATCTTAGGCTATTGCATCTTATTATTTTAACCCTAAGCTGGAACAAATATGTCGTGATTGAAAAAACTGTAAAGCTTTGCTCTAAAAAGGTACCAGCAAAATGCGATCGCATTTATGCTGGTACCTATATGACGTCAGATTGCGATGGAAAAGTGAGTCCTTATTGCGGCAATGAAATGTGTATACTCAGAAAGGGTAGTCAGTACCGAGCGACCAGGACGATCTCGGTGTTGCTCCTATCCAGGTTTGACTGTATTTATAAAGCACTTTTGGCTGGACTCTGTCATTACTAAAGTGGACAATATCCACCAACCACATACAAAAAATCTCCCTCGACCCTTTGCTACCTCTCCCACGTCAAGTCACACCCATTCAAAATCCCACATCCGTCCAAATCAAATTATTCAAAAAACAACCAGTCCTGTAGAAAATTTCCTTCATATATCAGGGCTCAAACACAAAATAATCTCAGCAATCTCGTTTAAATGCACTTATTGATGTGGAGCTACCTGCTGATAATATTTCATTTCCTTAGTCACAACTTGCCAATGCTTGCCAAATCTGTTTGCATCTCATTTTCTATCCGTGTATCGTAAGGATAATATAACTCAACATCAAATACTCGTAACTGATAGTAATCTGAATGTTTCTAATTATTCTGTTAGCATCTCAGAAGTCTATCAACATCTAACTAATCTAAAACCATGGAAAGGTCCAGGTCCTGATGCAGTACCTCCTATCTTATTGAAGTACTATAGTTTTGTATTGGCTCGTCCCTTATATTTTATATTCAATGAGTCATTATCATCAGGTCAATTCCCAAGTTACTGGAGCTATATAACACCAATTTATAAAAGCGGTAATAAGCATGATATAAAGAACTATTGTCCTATATCTACATTAAGCACCATTCGCATACTGTTTGAAGCCATATTAACAGAACATCTATCATTAGTATTTAGGCACAAAATAGCGTCTTAACAATATGGATTTTGCAGTGGCAGATCTACAGAAGTCAAACTTCTATATTTTATTAGTTATATAACACAAGCAATGGAGGCAGGTCATCAAGTTGATGCTATTTATGCAGACTTATCAAAAGCATTTGACACTTCAAAACCATCATTAACAAATCTTTGAGGCTCCTTGGATATATCAAACGAGTTACTTCTGATTTTACGTCCATCCAACCATTAAAGATTCTATATTGTTCGTTGGTTAGATCTCATCTGGAATATTGCTCTTCGGTGTGGTCTCCCTATTATCAGTTGTATAGTGATAAAATTGAGAATGTGCAAAATAAATTCCTTAGACATGTTGCATTTAAACTTGGCCAGTATATGCATCATGACGATATTTTACAGATGCTAAATATTACTACATTAAAAAGCCGTCGGTTACATCACAACTTAATTCTATTATTTAAGCTGGTTAACTCACAAATCGACTGCCCAGATATGTTAGCCAAAATTAATTTCGCAGTTCCCAAATGCCAGACAAGACAATTGGTTTCATTTTCTGTACCAATGCATAGAACAAATTATGCGCATTATTCGTTCTTATCTCGAAGCCAAAGAATTGCAAATCAATTTCAGGAACTGGACTTTTCCTACAGCTTAAATAGATTCAAGGCCGTATTGTCAAATATCACTTGACGACAGTTATTATCAGATGTAGGTACCTACTTTTAATGTTTATTATGTATATTATTTGTCTGTGTACCTTCATGTTTAAATGTCTTGTAATTGCTAGCTTATAAATGTTTCATCTTGTTTTAAACCTTTGACATGTTAATTGTATTTTTTTTAAGTTATTGTGCTGGTTTTAAAAGTATTGTACTTATTTTGTAAAATGGGTTCACCCGTAAATAAATAAATGAATAAATAAATATTGTTTAATATGGATGTGCTAGATTTTATTATAAAATTATAAAATTAATATTTTATTGAATTTTATTTGTTTATTTGTCCGAATATTGAATTGAGGATGCTAACTCAGTTATAAGAAATATGAAATTAAATATTTACTCACTGACAATTAAATGTAGACTTTTACAGAAACTCTTTTAAACAAAATTGAATATGAAATTTATTGTACTAACCCTTACTATGTAAAAGTTCATCTTATTAAGAACAGTAATCAACTAAACGGTTGAATAAAACACTATCTATTAAAAAATATGTTTTAAATTCAAAGACAGCTATTTCAATGCTAGTTTTTAGCAAGTTATAATGAGTATATAAGAAAATGGAGCCACTTTCAGGTGAAAAACATATTGTACTTAACAGTCTGTACCTTTTAAAGTGAAATGAAAATAAATATTTATTTAGCCTTGCAGAGTTTTTGGAATGGTTTAGTTGCGTTTCCAAAAGTTAATTTTTTAAAACAGATTAATGTTGTATACAAGCGAAAAAAGCGGACCTTCTATCCAGAAAAAGTGTTGAAGGAATATTCAAAAGCTAGGAGCTCTTCATAGGTATAACGAATAGGGTAGCTAGAGGAACAATATCGAACTGGGTGGATAGGATAGGTAGATTGAACATGTCAAACCATTAAGGAGAAAACTGCAAAAAAAGTTGACGATGATGTGAAAGTGGATATTATGATAAGTGTCGTGGAGAATCCAACGTCAAGTTCACGTCAAATTTCTGGTCAAAATAATATGAGTCACACAACTGCTCTAAGATGTTTCCATAAAGAAAAACATTCGTACAAATTGACTTGCAAGGACTAATAGAAGACGATCCAGATCGTAGAATGGATTTCTGCGAAAGAATTATGAATAAATTGAACAGAAATGAAATAGCTGTTGGTACGATTCTTTTTTCCGATGAATTAATATTCACTTTGCGGGGGGAAGTAAACAGACAAAACTGTAGATATTGGTCAGAGGAGAATCCACATTGTATGCGTGAGACACATACGCAGTATCCTCAAAAGTTGAACGTTTGGGTAGGTATCATAAGTGATCATATTATTGGTCCTATTTTTATAGATGAAAATTTGACAGCCCAAAAATATTTAAGCATGATTAGAGACGAAGTTGTTCCTGAGTTGGCCAACTTATATCACAACGCAATAGATCCAAACCAACCAGATGAAAATATCTGGTTCCAGCATGACGGAGCAACACCCCAGTATGCTCTAATTGTAAGAAATTACTTGAATGAAATTTATCCCTAAGAAATCGATTGGACGAAGAGATACTATCGAGTGGCCAGCTTGATTGCCGGACCTTACGGATTTTTTTCTGTGGGGTTATCTCAAGAACAAAGTATATGTAACACAGCCAACTAGCATTGCAGATCTGAAAGAAAGGATAACTACAGAAATACGGGCTATTTCTCCTCAATACCGAAACCGTTTACACTACCACTACACCAACACACACTTTTAACTACCTGACGCGCGTTTCGATAACCAAGTTATCTTCTTCAGAGACCGAAGGTTTACGACACGGAAGTCTAAAAATAATAAACGTCCTAAAAAAAGCTTCTTTAAACAGTTCATAGGCAAATTGTTTTGAAAACAGTCTAAGTAAGTAAAATTTTGTCTGAAACAATAAAATTCTACGCTAATTAAAATTTAAATTATGTACCTGCAGTTAGATTCAAGTGGTTTTTTCGAAAAAAAAAACAAAGCAACAGTTAAATTACATTAAAATTATCATTATATTTAAAGCAAAAACTGTAGATCGTTCTGTAGTTTCAGTAAAACTTTATAGTTAGCCGGAGTTTCTCGAGAACCTCCCCAAGCTCCGTAGACTCGGAAGTTTTGCGATTGTCAAAAAGTTCAACAGAATACATGATTAACATCACAATTACTGAATAGAATGGTAAAGTCAACGAAAGGTTATCCTAACTAACTACTCAGGAAAGAATGACATTTAAATTTTTAATTTACTTTAGCTCATATCGCATTGGAGTCTCTCGAGAAGCTACAGGATAATGGAGACGAATTTGCAATTTTAAAATACAGGAAATGACTTTATGTTGATTTGAATATACAGGGTGATTGATTAGTGTGAGGAAGCACAGTAGATCTGTTATAGTAAAAAATATAAAAAAAGTTATTGACAAAAATTGTAGGCAACCTTAAACTCCACATTTTAAAATTAGTTACAATCTTACAGGTTACACCCTGTATTTATTTTTAAATTCGAAATCTGCATCACTTCCACATCACAACAATGTAAAGTTTTATTATGATATACCGGGTATTTAAAAATTTATAACCAATATTACCTGAAAATCATATTAAGTTTAACTCCCTGTATAATTCAAAAGGAGTATGGGAGCACTAATCTATTGCAACCATAGTTTTTTAATAATTGTTAAAAATTATAAAACATATTCGTTTTTATAATATTGGGTAATTTAAATAAAGTCAAAATGCAAGTACATTATTTTCTTGGTGATTTTAAATAGAACACCTGGTATTTTATATCACTATCGAAAAGTACTAATATCATTCTTCAAATTTTATGAAGTACTCCCTATACCTAAAGTTATCAGTTTTCTAGATAATTTTATTTTTCTATCAAAGTATTAATTTGGTAGATATTTTAACGTTTACCAATAATTATTGTGAGTTGGCCATGATTGGTTTGTCAGAAACTGACAGTTTGACATTATTGTTTTTTAATTCAATATTGTGGTACATCGTAAATTAGCAACAATTATTATTTAGTAACTTAGTAATTAATTCAATTTAAATTAGCAATGAAATTGTAGATATGACCTGAATTTTAGGGAAATGCAATAAAAATTCATTACTATCATTTGGGAAGTCATTTTGAACACCTTAATAAACAATAATATCAAACTGTCAATTTCTGACAAACCAATCATTTAAAATTACCAAGAAAATAATGTACTTGCATTTTGACTTACCCTGTATTTAATTTAACGAATATTATGAAAACGAATATGTTTTATAATTTATAACAATTATTAAGAGACTATGGTTGCAATAGATCAATATTTCCATAGTGTTTTTTAATTATACAGGGAGCTAAACTTGATATGATTTTCAGGTAATATTGGTTATAACTTTTTAAATGCCCGGTATAACATAATAAAACTTTACATTGTTGTGATGTGGAAGTGATGCAGATATCGAATTTAAAATAAATTACAGGGTGTTCCATTTAAAAAAAAAACATAAGTTTGGTGAGCCACCATCTTATGAAACACCCTGTAAGATTGTAACTATTTTTAAAATGTGGAGTTTTTTGTATTTTTTACAACAGATCTACCAAGCTTCCTCACCCTAATCAATCACCCTGTATATTTATATACCTCCATTTAACAAAGACCAAAAAAATCAATTTTACAAGGTCTAAGTACTGATAAATTATTTTTATTTATTTAAAAAAAACTTACTTTTATTAAATTCATTTAATAAACTGCTAATAATAGTGGATAGGCTGAATGGTTGCAGAAGTCTTTTAAATTAACACAAACAAATTTTTCCAATGATCAAATAATAATGCACTAATGCAGAGTTAATTGTAAAAGTAACTGCCCATCACTTTATTTTTTATATTGGAGATCATCTAACATTAAAAGTGAATTTCAGTCCAGCAAATTTCTTTGAACAGGTAACACTATTAAACTAAATAAAAACATGCTATATTTAAGGAAAAAATAAAAAAATGTTAATAATTAACAATTTGAATGACAAAATAGACTAGGCTTTATATTCTTACCTGCTAAAAACTTTCCACAAACAACTCTCCTTGTTAAGTCACGTCATCGATAAGAGGGGTAACTATTTATACTTCGAGAACTAGCAACACTAATGTCAATACCTAAAATCTGGAAACACCATAATAAGGTTTAGACTTTTTTTAGCACAACGGTTTTTAGAGAGTTTTAAAATAAGTTTTAGTTGGAAAATTTTCGTAAAATTTTATAAATAATTCAGTTACTAAAAACTCCTATTATATACACTCTGTACGAAACCTAAACAAACCTTGGTTGAACCATGAAATTTTCGAAATGATTAAATATAAGAAATCTCTTTGGAAAAAATATTCACGCACTAAATCAGATATCGACTATACCAACCACCGGATATTCTCAAATAATCTGAGTTACCAAATAATTAAAGCAAAACAGAATTTTGAAAATCAGTTAGCCTCAAACAAGAACAAAAAGCCACTACATAGATATATTCTTTATCTAAAGTATCCACACCTTTATTAAGAAGCGATACCACTGGTCAGCCAACGACAGACAAGTTAGAAGTCTCTAATATGTTTGGCAAAAAATTTCAAGAGGCTTTTACTATAGAAAATGATGTGCCTATTAAGTCAACCAGAAACCATCACGATTTAAATGAAATTTTGTTTGAACCGGACACCATTAGAAACAAAATAATGTCGTTCAAAACTTTTTCGTCTCCTGGATTAGACGGTATAACTGCAATTTTATTAAAAAAATGTTGTAGTTCTATAAACTTACCACTATCAATTATTATGCATACATCTTTCTCAACTCAATGCCTCCCAAATATTTGGAAAACATCAAGTGTCACTCCGATTTTTAAGAAGGGTGATAAGCTAAATCCCGAAAACTACAGGCCTATAAGTTTAACGTCTATCGCTGTCAAAATTATGGAATCTATAATTCGTGATTTCCTAATGAACTTTCTAACTGAACATGATAGAATCCCAGCGTCTCAACACGGTTTTGTATCAGGCAGGTCTGTGGTGACGAATATGTTGTCGTGCGTAAATGATTGGTCTCTAGCTTTGGACAGTAAACAACCGGTGGACATTATATATTTGGACTTTTCCAAAGCATTTGATCTCGTTCCGACTAAACGTCTACTGTTTAAACTCGAACATAACGGAGTTAGAGGCAACCTGCTTAATTGGATTGAAGCTTTCTTGACTAATCGGAAGTTTTGTGTTCGTATTGGAGACTCCTTCTCCTCAATGTTTGATGTGTTTAGTGGGGTGCCACAAGGATCGGTTTTAGGACCTGTTCTCTTTCTAGTGTACGTAGCAGATCTGCCACTTAGCGTCGAAAGCAACATTTCCGTCTTTGCCGATGATACAAAATTATATGCCAACCCTATATCTGAACATGACAGACTCCAAGCTGATTTGCACAGAGTATCAAAATGGGTGGATATCTGGCTTTTACCTTTAAATGCATCAAAGTGCTCAGTGCTCCACCTAGGTAAAAATAATCCACGAAATAGGTATGTACTCTCTAACACAAACTTGGAAACTGTTTCTCAGCAGAGAGATTTGGGAATACTTGTCACAGAAACTTTATCGTGGTCCGAACACATTCAGTATATTTGTAGTAAAGCTAAAAGTTCACTTTACCTTCTCTCTAAGTCATTTTGCAAAATTTCTCCTCAAAATTTTGCGAATATTTTTAATACCTACGTGAGACCAACTTTGGAGTTTGCTGGTCCTGTGTGGAATACGGACTGGGCACGGGATTCCTCTCGTCTTGAATCGGTACAAAGGTGGGCAACTAGGATTCCATACGGGATACGTCGTCCGTCCTATGAAGAACGTTTAAGACCGGTTGGCTGTCCGACATACGAGGATAGAAGGCTTCGCGGCGATTTAATAATAGTCTACAGAGCAATAAATAATAAATTTGGTTGTGATTTGTCACACATTTTTCCATTAAATACTGATCCAAGGCTCCGAGGACATTGCTTTAAATTAAAAAAACAACAATTTCACACAAAGTGCCGCGAGGGTTTTCTGTCAAATCGAGTGTTTGACAGTTGGAACTCTCTTCCACCAAACGTTGTCAGCGCTTTGAGTGTTAACTCTTTCAAAAACAACTATGATGCCTATAAATTAACTATGCTCAACTGATCTCTTTGTATTTATAAATGTGTTTTCGTGTTGTGTTCTTATCGGTTATAATTGCACAAGTGCATAAAGGTTTTGCAGGAAAGCGTGTTGTCTGGGAATTGCGCAAGATTTTTTTCATGTTTTGGCAAAGGAGCCCGACTCCGAAGGAGGAGGGCTCTTTTACAAAATATGGGGGGGACGGAGTGCAGTTTTTATAGATGACGCGCTTGAATGTAAAATTATCTGATCATTTTTGTGCACGAGTGTAATTCAATGGAATATTTCACGAATAAACATTTTTTCACTTTTTGAAGTATATCTGACATTTATCAGTATTGTCAGTCAGTGTTGTTGTTATTGGTGTCATGACGACGGGATGTTTTCGCTTGGTGTCATGACGACGGGATGTTTTCGCAGTGCAATTATCGCTCCGGAGTGCAATTACCGCTGTAATTTTTCGATAATTACATTCCTCTTATGACATATATTATACATGAGGGAAATATTCATCTAGTTTTCTATTGTACTTTTGTGGAAAATATGTTGTTTTATTTTGCTGTATTATCTATGTACTATAAGGTTATTTCATTTGTTTCGATATATGTTTTTTTTTATAGGAGCTATATAGGTCTTAGACCTCGGCTTCTTTAATCTTCTATAATAATAATAATAATAAATTTCTCACCATCAAAAACCACAGTTTATCGTTGGTAAAGATCATTCAATAATGGTTGTAGTTCGATGGCCAACTAATTGCGTGAAGGTCGTCCATGCAAGAAGACCATATGATATATAGTAAGATAGAGGGATCATCTCAGATGTTCACTACAACAAATCCTATTCTGCACTTATTTATACAAAAATTTGGTCGCGTTAATTATTGTATGGCAATATTTAAAAAAATCAAACGTTGTGCTTTAATACACGTATGTAAAATCAAGACAGGAGACATACCATGGACATATAATTATGAGTCGGAAACAGCAATTGACCATATGGGTGTTCAAAGACCAATCAAATGCAACAATTGTTTTCCACCTAAAGCATTCCAAAGCAAATAATAGCTTATTTCTTGAGTCGGAAGGGTCTATGTGGCCACTGTTCCGCTTGACAATATATTAGATTGGTGACATCCTCCATACAGTCCTGATTCGGTAGGTAAATTATTCGCTTTGTCAAGGATTTCATAGCACCTTAGAAGCATTTGAAACATTCATCATCCCTAAGATTTAAAAAAATGTTTCTCCCCTTTTGCTATTTTTTATAGTGTCAATATTTTCGGTTTTCACTCAATTTGCTTTAATTATTTTATTTATTATTTCAGTTAGGTACTTTTCTATATGCAGAACATACTAATAATGTTCGGTCGGGCAACAGTTAATTATTGTTGAATAAGTTGATAATGATCCACTAAAATAAACGTAGAAGTGTAAATTGGAACTTCCAAGCGATTGGTTGGTCAAACTATAAAAAAAAAAATAGAAAAAAATGTCTACTTGCCCCTCTATTGTTTAGAAATGATTTCAAACCAGGCTTGACCGTTTTCTTAAGAAAAAACAACTACTTCCTGGGTAATATGCCCTACAGGACTTCATTATAAAACGCATTTGCGTATCGTAATGTAACTTTTACGCACACAAATTTTTGTTTTAAATGGTTGGCGACATGAATGAAGTATCTAATGACAATACTATTGACAATGACATTTGTGGCTAATAGCAATTTATTAATTTTATATTGTTCTTTAACAAAGTATTTGTTAACATGAATATCATCTTTTACTTATATAATATCGTGGGTATACTGCGAAAAGTGACCAAGTCTAATTTTCTTAAATTCGACTTATTGTTACAAAGTGACTTTAAAAGATCATATTTTTATCAAGAAAAATTCACCAAGTCAAATTTTAATACAGAATATGTATTAGTATGTATTAAAATTTGACTTAGTGAATTTTTCTTGATAAAGATATCATCTTTCGAAGTCACTTTGTAACAATAAGTCGAATTTAAGAAAATGTGACTTGGTCACTTTTCGCAGTATACCCACGATATATTATTATTGGTGTATTAGTCATTTTAAAATATTTTAAAACATAAACATTTCATAATTAAAATGTCAAATGTTATAAATTACACAGTGCTACCGACATACTTTGTAAAATCAAAATTTTCGTAATTACATAAAAATAATAAATTACTTTAAAAAATGATAAAATGGCAAAATATAAAAAATATTATACACAACTTATTTCATATGGCTGTTGTGGCACTCGTTCTTTAAAAAACTCATCGCTTCGCGATTCGATTTTTAAACTTGAACTCGTGTCATAACCTAATTCCATATGAAATGTGTTGTTTAATATACTATTAATGAACGTACCTTCAAATCACTGTATTTCGGTTGGCAACTACTCCGATTCTGCTGGTTCCCTGTTGATTAGATGATCCGCACACATGTCTGCTTGGTTATATGTTATGCAAAATGTCCTCCCAGGTTATTAGAAATCTTATCAATCTTACTAGAATTTGGACTGATTTTAATGAATTGCACTTTTTGGTAAGTACTTAATTACTTTTATAATAATATTTTTGTTGTATAATGTAATTAAACTTGATTTTTTATGAAAAATGTGGTTATGATATCAGTCTTCAATTGCCAATTAGCGGAATTAGAGCGAATTAGATAGAATTAGAGGGAATAAGAGGCCGAAAACCAAAATGCACGGCCTTTTATACCTGTTTCCTACTTATGATACTAATGACATTAAATTAGCAAATCAATTGTTTGAATTTGCAAAATTTAACCTAAATTTACATAAAATGATAAAATTTTTTAACATATTTGAATCTTTCTTTGATAATAGAAAATCTGTATTTTTACATTCATGAAAAAGTTATTTTAATTATTTTTTGATCATTTTCTCCCTATAAAATTGATATTTGAAATGTCAATCTCCTTGAATTTATATAAATTTGAGCAAATAACATGAAATGGATATCAATGTGTTCATAAATTTCATAAGGTACTTCTATTATAACTTTTGAATCCTAATTTGTCTTGAAAGAATGAAAATTAGGCTTTTTATTTTAATCTGTAATATGAACTTGTTAGCAACTATTCTACTTGTTTAAGTGAAATTTTCTGATATTATCAAAGATTAATAAACATGACTAATGTACAAACCTAAATTTATATTTACATACAGTTCCTCTAACTAAATTGATTCACATTAAGTTTTATCAACTCTTGTTGAAATAGTCTTTTAAGTAGTTACTATCTGAGTTTTGATAATGAAATAAAGTTACTCTGTCTATCACTGAAATATTTATAGTTCATACACTGATTTCACCCTTGTCTGATAGCATTTATTATCACAGTTTTAATATTTTTAAATATTTCTCAGATCATGAGGTTTTGTCTGAATACATATCTGTTATCGAAGTACTACAAAATGTTTACATGCCCCAATGTGAGTACCTCCACCTTATAACTAATATTTAAACATTTTACTATCTAAATCACACAATTGTTTATTAAACATAAATTAAATTAATAGTTTTTTGTTTATTCTTTTGGTTTTAGATTCTGACTTGAACTTTCAGAGAAAGCTATATTAGTCCAAGATCCCAGGGCCACTAGACGTCACGTATTTTCTGACGAAGGAAATGTGGACGATTGAGTAGTGTTAGTATGTAATTGGGACTTGCTTGAATGTTTTGAAATAGTATTACAGAATTCTATCCAAGATAAACTTGTCAAATACATTCTTCCTCTATTTGAATGTTTAACACTTGAGATTACTATATCAAATGTTTTAAATGAAATAAAGAAAATGGCTGATATATTCATAAAAATTATTTATACTTTTCATACTGGGGTAAGTTTAACATTTTATTTATACTGGAGCCTAGCTATTTATCTTAATATATTATTATTACCATTATTAACAGAACAATTTTTGTACTACTTTTATTAGAGAATTATTAAAGTCGGCACCAGATTTTAGTCAAAGTTTTAAGATATGGCTATTAAATTCTATCGAGTCGCCATCACTTGTTAAACTCTAAATTTATTCACTGACTATTTGATTGTTGGCATACGACTAGAGCCCAAATGGCTGAAGGTAGAGACATCATTATTTTAGGAGGGTAATTACCTTTCATGGTGTAGGGATGCACTAAGAAAGAATTATTCGAAATGTTTTCCCAAAGTGGGCAAAATAGGGGATAAAAGTTTGTATGAAACCCTGTATTTGATTTAACGAAAACTATGAAAACGAATATGTTTTTTAATTTTTAACAATTATTAAAAATCTATGGTTGCAATAGATCAATGCTCCTATACTCCTTTTTAATTGTACAGGAGTTAAACTTAATACAATTTTCAGGTAATATTGGTTATAACTTTTTAAATACCCGGTATAATATAATAAAACTTTACATTGTTGTGATGTGGAAGTAATGCAGATTTCGAATTTAAAATAAAATACAGGGTGTTCCATTTAAAAAAACATAAGTTTGGTGTGCCACCATCTTATGGAACACCCTAATTTTAAAAAGTGGAGTTTAAAGCTGCTTACAATTTTTGTCAATAACTTTTTTTTTGGAATTTTTACTATTAGATCTATTGAGCTTCCTCACACTAATCAATCATCCTGTATTTATAAAAATTAAATTTTTTATATCAGTGTGAGCTGTTTTTTAATTGATAAAGTAGTAGATTAGACCAGTATAAATATTAAAACACAAATATCATTAGCCCTAAGGGTTTATCCTAAATATATTTCCCTCTGAAATCAGTATAGCAGTGCAATAATTTAAAAATACTTGGGAACACCTAAATTGTGATGATTTATATAACTTCATCAAAGCAAACAGTTTAATTGTGAAGAAGTCCCAAAAGTTATCTGCTTATTTACAACTTTTAAAAATTTAATTTACGTCAGTTTGGTGTTTTGATCCTAAGACTTGTAATACTTCGTGGGAGCGTTAGACAACTATTGTCCTGTTGAGTTACACCTTAAAAATTCTGCTGCTGCCTCAAGCTCTTTGGTGTCTCTTCATAAAAAAACAAGAAAACCAAATTATTTTTTACAAGGTGGGTTTCTATCTGGGCTCACAGAAATCTCAATCCAAAACTATTTCTAATTATCTTGTAAAAGAGATCCATCCAACTAACAGTTTATTAATAATGTTAATAAAAAAAATTAAGTGGAAAAACTTAACAAACTATTATTTTTTTTTGTAATATTTTATATATCCTAATGTCTGCGTATTTTTAATGATACACTATAAATTTGCAAATATTCTTTTAGTCGTCCGAGAATTTTCAAGAGAATCAAAGTTATATTAGTAACGGACCCGTTGAAAGTTAACATTTCGACAGATAGTAAAATAACGATTCGGCTATCAAGATGTACATCGTGTTTTAGTTGATTTCACCCTGGGGTCAAATTAACCCAAATGGCACGCACCAGAACATCCGGAGGAGTTTCCATTCATATACGTACAATTCGAATAGCATTTGATTTTATCTTTTTTTCGTTGTATGAGAATTTAGAGCCAGAAAAATCTTTACTTTTATATAGATCGTATTCTAAATTTTAGTGATTATATACAAAATGTTTTTTATTTATAAATATCTAATAAATTATAAATTGATTTTAATGAAAATTATAACACCTAAACATTACCCAAAGTTATTAGAAAATTCACTTTCCAATATTTTTTATCTTAATACATTTTTGCTATGGGCATTGCAGACATTATAGTGCATATATACAAATTTATGGTTAAGGAATAGTTAAAAAAGTTTTATTTTGTTTTTAGGTGAGAAAACTTTTTCATAAAATGTATTTTTTGTTTTTCATGCTTAAATTGGCTAACCACGTCAAATATGTCAAGTTTTAAAAAACATAGCAACATTAAAATTTTGGTGAAAATAAAACACATGAACATGAATTTTATTAAATAAATAAAACAATAAGAACTTTTAATGAATTGAAATCAAATTTGTGTTTCGATATTTTCGTACAAAACCTTTTTCAAAAAATCGTTGGTAGGCACACATTGATGAATTCTACGCCGGCCGGGAAACTATTTTCCGATACATTTACTCATGAGGATCAATTATTTACGAATTTATATGAAAGGAACGTGCCGAAAGCTTTTCCGATAATAATTCATTTCGCGCGTCTTCTCTTCCAGAAGAAAAAAATTGGAAAAACCGTTAAACCCTCGGAAGTTTCCCAACGTTTTCAGACAGGTCAGGTCTCTGGCTTCGATGATTTATGGAAAATATTACCGGGCGACTTCTGGAAGAAAAGTAACGAATTTCGCATTTCCCTAAGGAAAACGCTGCTACTACTACCGACCAATGGTTTGTCAGCTAGGGATTACGAGTTTTGACCACACCGCATTCTAGATATTTATTATTTTCTGAAAGTTTTTACCGTATATCGTTGAATACGAGGTAAATGCTGTTAACAAATTATTTGGATAACAATAATCTTTGAACTTTAACCATAGTTTGTTACTTTTAATATTTCTTATTTAACCGATTTTATTATAAAAAAAGTAATGATACGGAAACCGTAAGGATAAATAAAATAAACTGGTGTTTTTATATCTCGCCATAAGCCCCTCCACCCTTTCATCCTCGATTATATTCAAAAGTGTCTAAGCCAGTGTTTTTTACGCCACAATGGAAGAAAATCTCTCCTTTGAATAATAATAAGAAGTATTCAGAAGCCCTTCCTATATATAGGACTGACTAGTATACTGAACAAACCATGCATATTATTGACTTATTTCTTCGCTTATAGAATATCCTTGCACCTATGAGGTTTATTTATTAAAAAACTTTCGAACTACCGCTCCAATGGAAAAATCGGAAGCATCAACCATGAGCGATAAAGATGATTCGGTCGGATGTACTAATAATACTGCATTTGCTAAAGCTTTTTTTTAATTCTTTAAATGCCAAAGTTTGGCTGACCATACCAAACTCTGATGTTTCCCCGGGTTCCCTTTCTGATAATCATTCAGTCGTGCATGAATCTGTGCAGCTTTTGGTATAACCATTCTGTAAAAACTGACCATTCCAAGGAATCTTCTTAAAGATGCCACATCTCCAGGTTTATCATAGTTCAAAATAGCTTCTACTTTCTTAGTCGATGGTTTTATACCCTGTGGAGAAATGAGGAATCCAAGGAATTCTATCTCAGCCTTGCCAAATTCGCTCTTCTCAGGATGAATTACAACTCCATAGTCTTCTAAATACTCAAATAACATTTTCAACTGTGCTTTGTGTTCTTCATTTTTTGAACTTATTAGAAAATCATCTATACAAGGAAAACAGAAATCAAAGTCTCTTGTTATCTGGTGCACAAAACGTTGACATATCTGAGCTTTGTGTTCTTAATTTTTTGAACTTATTAGAAAATCATCTATATAAGGAAAACAGAAATCAAAGTCTCTTGTTATCTGGTGCACAAAACGTTGACATGTCTGAGCTGCGCTTCGTAATCCAAACGGCATCTTCAGATACTCGAAGAGACCAAATGGGATTATAACAGCAGTTTTTTCTATATATATCTTCAGGGGTCATTGGAATTTGATGAAAAGCTAAGGCTAGGTAAATTTTCGAAAAGGTGGTTTTATCAGCTAAACAGTTGGTGAAATCTTTGATATTGGGAATTGGATCTGGTACAGTTTTTGCATTCAACAACCTATAATCACCACAAGGTCGCCAGTCGCCATTGGATTTTTTAACTATATGAAGTGGACTGGCCCAAGGACTTTTAGAAGGTCTGATGATACCTTGTTGCATTATGAATGACAATTCCTTTTTTTTCGGATTCAACCTTCTCATTTTACTATGTGCAGGTAGTCCTTTTGTAATAATTTGATGGGATACCAATGAACTATTCAAAGAAGAACTTAAGGAACAACGTGAGTGAGATTTGGAAAATCTGATAGGAGCTTATGATAAGGTTCATTCTGATTAACAGTTTTCACGGTGGGAATATTGGATTTGACTATCGAGCCTATAGTTTCCAAGATGTTCTTGTATCAACCAAATGTCAATATCGGCGATTATGAACCACCAATCAAAAGTTCTCCGAAGATCTAATGTAACGGAAAAAAGCTTCTGACCATAGGTAGAAATTTTTGAGCCATTTGCAGCATATAAAGGTTTTGAAAGTAGTGGTAGATTAATATTTTCCCTAGGTATAATGAATACATCCGAGCCGGTATCGATTATGAGTGGATCTTTAATAAATAGATGACAACTTTTTTGCCTAAATCATTGGTCGTCATCAATGGCTGGTTTGAAGTTACAGGGTTGTGTGCATCTAGTAGCACGATCCTTGAATCTTCTATGATAATAACAAATATTTTCATCTCTTCTTTGTGAATTAAATCTTGACCTGGAACGCCACGAAGTTCTATTACGACTTCTAGTCTGTTTGGGTCAGTTTTTCGATTAGTTCTTCTAAATTACTTTCTGTAGATGATTTTACCACACTAACTTGTTAAGATACATTGGTACTTTTGACCATACCATCGGCCATATTAACGAGCTCTTCTTCATTCAGTTTGTCCAAAAAGGATCTTATCACATATTCTAACTATGGTAACTATTTCAACCAGGAAATCAAAATTAATTTTTTAGACATTCGCCCAGAAGCAAGCTCTAGCATTTGCCTGTATAAGTGGCTAGGTTTTCACACTTTCCAAACAATTTGGTCATCTTTTTCTCATAGTAAATTTGATAACATTCTATTAACTGCTTCTTCAATATTTGGTAGAAGTTGACATTTTTGTGAAGTGTAAAAAGGTTAAAATTTTCCTAAGAAGTCCAACATGGAGATGACTGGCAAATTTTATTTCATTGGATTGGTGTTAATATCAAAAATCGTTTCAATTGTACTGAACCACAATTCAAGCTCGTGCTTCCAGAATGATAGCAGTACAATAAATTTTGCTCTCTTATTTTCTTTATCCAGTGTGTCGATGTGATTTACCGATGACGCAGAGATAGGGAGTCTGTCAATGGGGGATGAGGGCATTCCTTCTGTCGATAGTATTTTTGGATCAAATTAATTCATTTTCTATTTCCTCTAAAATTTCTGAGAAATCGAAATCATTGGCATTTACTACTGTTAAAAAGGTTTCTTCTATAAGCGCTTCTAATCTGAGTTTCAAATCGGCTAGAGATCCTCCTGCGGGTTGCTTCAGATGAAGTAGTATCTTCGCAATTTGGGTTTTGTTTAAATCGTGCAAGAGAATTTTTCCCATATTCATGTTAGATCACGTGCATTGGAGTCACCAATTATGGGATTTCTTTAATAAAACGCTTTCGAAAATAATAGCTCTTATCAAATTTACTAATTGACATCAACATCAAAATACGACCACTACTTTCAATCCATAAACTAAAACTAAAATTGAAAAAAAGCAATCGCGGCTGCCACACACCTTAGCATCTCGCTATTAAGGTGGTTACTAAAAATGTTTATTTGTCCTCTATGAAAGCAGAAATTGACTCGTGACTTGGGTCGGTCCTTACTTGAGCCAAGAATGTGAAATATTTCTATTTCTTTAACTTTAATTCAGCTGCTAAAAGCTGGATTAGAAAAATAGGACTTACGTTAAATGGTTAAATTGATTGTACTAACCCTTACTTTTTGAAAGTCCATCTTATTAAGAATAATAAAAAACTCTTCGTTTTAACAAAACTTCCACTATCTATTTAAAATAAATTGCTTTTTTAACCTCTGTGACAGGCGTTTCACTAGAATTAGCATCGTCAATATGTGAATCTGACAAGAGTTGGGTCGGGTTGTTGGTACGGTATTATAGGCACGGATTAAGGGACAATAGCCACGCTATTTCGTGTACTACGGGTTTTGTGGTTTGACGTCTGATGGAGTGAGTATTGACATTGACCTAAATAATTATATATTCGCTAGATTCTTTATTGCAAAGTGGTGATAGTGATAATGAATATAAATGTATTTAATAACACTGTTATACCAATCCCCCAGAGTATATATACATTGGGTTTACATAGGTAAGTAAGTAAGTTTACATAGCCTTAATTGGATTGTAAAATCAAAACTCTTCTTATTAATTGATAAAAAAAAATATGTAAGTAAAAATGCTACTACTTTAGGAAGTTGTGTAGAAATAACTTGAAATAATTATTGCCAAGAAAAGTGAACTCTATTATTAATTTGGTTTTGCAATATATATCTAAATGTAGATATAATATAAAATAACGCAATCAAATGATTACTACACCAGGTAAGTTTAACCACTAATTATTATTATATATAACGTCTCAGTTTTATAAGTGAGTAAATACTATTGAGCTGCAATTGTTATAGGTCTCACCAAATAATAAAAAGTCTTGGGAACCAGTTTAAGGATCCAGGCCCTGTTTTGCCCAGGTTGACTATGGAGGTATGTGTGTATCTCGAGGTGTGCACTGGGTGTTGTGTGGACTTCCCTGTTGTCTCTGCCCTCCAAGGTCTCCGACAAAAGTAATGTGCCTCCGTAGTTGTAAGCAGAAATGTAGAAAATAAGTAGAAGGTAGAAAGTAGTAGTAAGAAAAAAAGAAAAAGGTTTGTAAACAAATAGAATGGTCTTAGTATTGACTCAATAATACCATGTGGACTTGTAGGTTAAGGAAAGACTTGCTGTTGATGAAAGGTGACCTTTAAGTGTGTTGTCCTTTAAAATGCCAGGAATTAAATCCGCAACAGCGTCTTCTAAATAATTGAAGCTTATCCTGATACTGAAAAGTATTTGGTATTTAAATCCAGAGAACTTCAATAAGTTGTACCCTTGATACACTTTACAATACCATACTTTTTTTAAAGAAAATAAAAGAAAAGGAAGAATCATTATCTAAAATTTGTGACAAGTCTCTGTCTATCATCTACTGAAACCAAAAACCCCAAAGCCACAGAGAGTATATTTTTATTTTTATGGCAGACAAAAAGTGAAGTGGTACCACTAAATTGTCAGAGGTTAAAGGCCATGTCAACCAAGGTAAACATTCCATGCCATTAACCTATTTAAAGAACATGTGACAGTTGAAAAAATAATAAGAAATTAATAACCCCACTGAAGAAAGATAATTTCTCTGTATAATTAAAAATTATTTTCTTATTTTAAGTTCTTTTAGCAATAAAGGCTTATTTCTTTAGTTTTTATAAACTATTATTTATTTTTCATTTTTAGGTTGCTTTTATCAATTAGTTTTTTCTTACCAATCATTTCGCAATCTCATTATTTTTATTTAAAATTTCACTCAAACCTTCCTAAAATTAAAAAACCATTCTTAAACTTTTTAGTCTCTCCCTGTATACTGTATATTCTTTTTAACCCAACCTGTATCTTTGTTTTTCACTTTTACTGACACAAAAACCTTAAAATTCCATTTAAACAAATCTAAAAAACCATTCCTAAACTTTTTATTCTTCCCCCGTAAACTTTTTTTATCTCAATTTTCCATTTTTTACTTTGGCTAGAAATAATACTGTCTGTGTTTTTTAGTATTTTTATACTATCATTAAATTGAATTAAAAATTTCTAATTGAAGATTAATTTATCCTGGTGGTCCTTATAAGGATAATGGGACACCGTCCCATTGAAAATTAAACTTAAGGATTCCGTTACATACATAAATACAACCCAAGTTAATATAAAGCGTGTTAAAAAAGGACTTTACATTGTGGATGGAGTAAAAACACGGTGTTAAGGTAATATTAGTTAGAATTTGGTTATAGAATTGATGAATGAATATGTGTACTATAAATTTCAAGTTATTAGATGGTAGGGCACGTAAAAAGGTCCAAAAAGCAATTTGTAATTCATTAAAAAAGGAACTGTCAAAATCAAATATCAAAAGGTTATTAAAACTATTATTGTAAATTTAGGAATAAAATGTCTAATGTCTATATAGAGTAAGTAGACATAATAGAGGGATGTTATTTCACTAATTTATCTAAATTTAATAGAAAATTACTTTTAATTTTATTCTAAAATTACATCGAAATGTCAAAATTTGTTAAACAAAGATAATTTTCTCTAACTAATTTCATATAATATTTTTTATAATATTTTGTGTCGGTAGAGAGTTTAAGAATTTTGTTTTAATACATTTTGGAAAGTTCATTGAAATTGCTTATCTAATGATTTAATGTAATGGGCGGGGTGGCTGATGCCTGGCAGGTAGGCCCTTCGGGCCCTTTTTGCCATACCCCAGGTTGTCTCCCCTCCTTGTAATCACTTCGTATGTAATTGTATGTAATCACTTTGGTATTCTTCGCATACCAAAGATGTCTTGTCTGAGTTGTGCGTAAATCTCACAGGTTCCCAGGAAGTGGTAAGAAGTCTTCTACTACACCCAAGAGATATAGATGTCATTTGAGTCCACAGTGGCCGGTAAGGACTCCGACAAGCAGGCGCAGGTGTGATCTGGATTTATCCAATAACCAATTTGTCTTAGCTTTGTCAGGGTAGGCGATTGTTTGTTTCGCCTGCTTAAGGCTACTGCAGTTAGTCCATTGTTGTTTTAATCCTCTCTCCGCCCATTCCTTGACTACAGTTGAGGTTTGTGCTCGACTTAGCCCGATTATTGGCTTGGTTCCGTAGCAATATTTGTGGACTGTCTGGCGAGCTCATCTGCCCGATCGTTGCCCACTATACCACTATGTCCCGGTACCCATAGTAGGGTTACATCTCGTCTTGAGGCCAGTCCGTCTAGGGTATTTGCGCATCCCTGGACTAGTGCCCTACTAGTCCTGGAGCTACAAATCGCCTTTATAACGGCCTGGCTATCTAAACAAATGTTTACGGTGCTTTCTGAGTTGTCCCGCTCTTCTATTAGTGATGCTGCTTGGGGGATAGCAAATATTTCCGATTGGAAGACCGTGGAGTATTTATCAAGAGCATAGCTCTGTCGAACCCCCACGTTCTCTATCAGAATACCTGCTTCTGATATATCTTCCATACGAGAGCCATTTGTGTAACACACTATGTTCTCTGGAGAAAATTCTGCTTGTTCGTCGCTTCACTGCCCCCTTGGCGGGTAATGAAGCGGGCAGTAACATACGTAGTACAGTTATAATGGATATTCAACAGCACAGCATTTTTCTACAGCACAGATCAGATAGGTTTGTTAACATGTTTCCAATGAAAGAACATTTCTGCCCTTTAAATGGATAAACTTTGACATGTGAAAATTTTTCAAAATTTTATGCACTTAATTTTTACTTGTCACATTGATCTAATTTATATTTTTTTATTTTGAATGTTTGTTGATTACCTAGAAAATATATGATTATTATTCAAAATAATCTAAATTTGACAGTTTAAAAAGCTTGTTAACAAGTAACACTATTATGTAAAGCAATCGTGTGGTAGGTTAACTAGTTTTTTATTTTTTTTTATAGTGAAGTTAATTAACATCTCTAATAATTCAAGTTTTTGATCTGCTCAATTAATACTTTATTTGTGTGTTTTTTTTATAAATAAATAGTCAAATAAATTGAACAATTATAAAATGATATACTACAAACAAATAATACACAATATAAGTAGTATTAATTTTAAAACTACATATTGTTGTGACAATGAATAGGAAGTTGAAACTATGTTTCTTACTATTTTATCACACAAAATATTTCACGAACATAATCTCGTCTATGACGAATTTTTCCCAAGAGACGACGAAGAAATTTTAAGCATTACAAAGTGTAAGTCGTATTAATTTTCATTTTCATAAAAGTTTTTGACAGTTTACGAGACGAAATCTTGTAATATAATTTATAATTTAGAATCTTTAGCAAATATAATATTTAATGAAGACATACCGTTAAACAAGGCATTATTTAAACTTGTTATCAGTTATTTAGTGTAAAGTTTTAATGCGGCGTTTCGTATTTAATTAAAATAAATTACAGGTTTGTAGGGGGGTAGAAATGAAAATGGGAAAAACCTGCAGAGTGCTTAAAAATTAAATGTTAATAAGTAAACTTAAATGTAAACATAGGTAAATATGAAAAAGTTATTTTAGTACTTTTTTATTTTGTAAACTAAAAAATACAAATAATGTTAAAATAATTAACTCGATAAAGAACTGCTATATTCTCAGCACCACATTATTCCTAATTGCAATATACACAATAATAGAGAAATGTAAGAACCCAGTGCAAGCTAGATTATACGCAGATGACCTAGTGATATTTTGTAGAGGAAAAAATATTGCAAGTATACTCTTTAGGATCTCCAAAACAAAAGCAGTCTGTTCCTCAAATTTTGATGTTACTGATGTAAAAATCTATCTATCTATAAATATCTATAAACAGAGTTTTGTGAATGCTACAATTTGGCTGCTACAATTTCTGCAAATCAAAATAAACATGTAATTCAGAATGTTTTTGCTTATAGTTTCTCAACTAAATTTGATTTTTCCTGCACAGATCCTCCATTCTATTACCTTGTAAAAAGTAATACCTCAATTTTCAATTTCCAAACACTTATGACCTTTCCTCAATTCTCATCTCGCCATCTTGGAGAATATCCTTACCTGGAACCGATCTTAGTCTGATGAACTTTAAGAAATCTAAGACTACAGAAACTGTCATAAAAAATTTATTCCATTACATAATAAATTCAAATAGTGGTACATATACAATTCATACCGATGCTTCAAAGAACGATGAAGGGATAAGAGCTCTTAAGAATTTTCAGGCTCATTTAACTTGCCAAGTAATACCACAATTTTCTCATCTGAATTATTTGCAATTTTATAAGCCATTATTCTAATCGACCAGGAAAGTAAGCAAAAGAGCATTAATATACATTGAACGAATGGAAGAGTGCTTCTAGTAAACTAATAGAAGTAATTCAAAATGGTTAACCAATAAATTTAAAATCAAGGAAAAGAAGAGAACACGTGATAATGACACGTTTGCACATTGGACATAAGAGACTAATACATCAATACTTAATAAAGAAAATAAAAAATCCACCTGTGAAATGTGCAAGTCTGACTTATCAGTAAAACATTTATTAATCGATTGTGTTAAATATGAAAATGAAGGAAACCGAACTCTCTTGAATGAATGAGTTAGGGGTGATAATTACACTGCGACCCATAGGATCTATTGTGTCCCCCCTTACTTGCCATGTTCTGATGTTTTCTCAGATTTATAGCAGCTCTTCGAGTCCTATTTTCCTGAGGAAGTTTAGAACATCGTCGGGCTTCAAATCAGGTAGATCCCCTTCCTCTATTTCATGTGCTCCTAGGTATCTGGCCCTAGAATTTTGCAAGGCAGGACATTCTGAGAGTATATGTATTGAGGTTTCATCCTCTTCCTCACAGAATCTGCACTTTGCTTCATCTGCTAACCCTAGTTTCTTCATGTGGCTTCTTAACCGGCAATGCCCGGTTAATATTCCCGTTAGAATACGGAGCCTTTTTTTACTGAGGTTGAGGCAGCTAAGAGATCTCTTCTGGTCATAGTTCCCCAGTAGTATCTTAGATTGCCTCAATCCTTCCAGCTGATTCCAGTACTCGGATTTTTCTTTCTCCATTTCCTCCCTTAGTTTTCCTAAGATTACTCTACTGCTGATCCCACAAGATGGTTCTGGTCCCAAATGTGGGGTTTCAGCTCCTTTTTTTGCCAGCTTATCTGCTGTTTCATTCCCCTCTATTCCTATGTGCCCCGGGACCCATAGGAGGGTGACAGTGTTTTTCTGGCCTAGTTCATTTAGTTTGCCTAGGCATTCCCAAACCATCTTCGAACTGATTATATTTGAACTCAGCGCTTTGATGGCTGCTTGACTATCCGACATGATCACAATCTCTTGTCTGCGATAGTTTCTTCCAATATTGAATTCCACACACCTTTCGATGGCGCGGACTTCTGCTTGAAAGATGCTCGGGTATGTGCCCAAGCTTTCTGAGTATTTGGCTCTCGGTCCAAAAACTCCTATCCCAGTTCCCTCGTCTAGCTTGGAACCGTCCGTATACCACTTTATGGTATTCTGGTTTAAATTCTGTATGGTGTCTTCATCCCATTCAGATTTATTACTCAACTTTGTGATGAATTTTCTCACAAAGTTGAATTTCTTTGGCATATCATCTTGGGGCATTTCCCAAGTTTGATCAAAATGAAGTGATCGGGGTTTTTCCCTGATAATTCCTTCTTTGATCATTCTATATATTGTTTTCTTCCTTACACTTTCTAGCAGAATGTGCAGTGGGGTCAAGTTTAAAATCACCTCCATTGCAGCAGT
The DNA here is from genome assembly GCA_035357415.1 of Ophraella communa. Taxonomy (NCBI): domain Eukaryota; kingdom Metazoa; phylum Arthropoda; class Insecta; order Coleoptera; family Chrysomelidae; genus Ophraella; species Ophraella communa. The sequence goes on along the minus strand of CM068985.1, from coordinate 14,872,690 downwards.
GGGGCAAGTTCCCATTGCTCCAGTGATACATGAACAGGCTAGTCTCTGAATTTTCGAGAGGTTTTCCTCGTCGTATTCAGATTAGCCCTTACGCCCCAAGCCACTGCCCCATATGTGATTAATGGTCTCACTATTGCTGTGTACATCCATTGCAGGATACGTGGGTTACATCCCCAGTTTTTCCCTGCAATGTTCCTACACACCATGAGGGCCTTGGTTGCTTTGTGTATTACTTCGTCTTCGTGTTTGTTCCAGAGTAACCTGCTATCTAGGATTAGTCCTAGATATTTTACCTCTGTTTTCCACTCGACGATGTTCTCCCCTATTTTTATGATTTTTAGATTAGGTTTTTTTTTTCCTTGTAAAGGCTACTAGTGTGGTTTTGGTGGGGTTGATGCTGAGTCCCACCGAGTCACACCATTGTTCCGCAATGTTCAATCCTCTTTGAACAATATCACAGAGGACGTTTTCATACTTCGCTTTTGCCAGGATAACCATGTCGTCGGAATACCCTTGACATGGTATGCCTTCCCTAGTCAATTGACAGAGCAGACTGTCCACAGTGAGACTCCACATAAGCGGGGATGCAACTCCCCCCTGTGGACAGCCTCTGGTCACATTAATGGAGATAGTGTCTTGTCCTGCCTCCATTTCTGCGATTCTTGTAGATAGCAGTTGCGACATCCAACTGGAAGTCGTTCTATCTACTCCTTTCTCAATCAATGCTCTTTTGACTGCCTCATGTGGCGTATTGTCAAAGGCCCCTTCTATGTCTAGAAAGGCACATACCACGGTCTCTTTTTTGTTCAGTGCGTCTTGGATTTCGTCCGTCAACTGTGTTAAAGCGGTTTCCGTGGACTTTCCCGCTTGGTACGCATGTTGACGAGGGTGCAATGGCACCTGTTCCAAGATTTCTGTTCTAATATAGTTGTCTACAGCTTTTTCAATCGTTTTTAGAACAAACGATGTGAGGCTGATCGGTCTAAGGGATTTGGGGTGCGTAGTGTCCCGTTTCCCTACTTTTGGGATGAAGGTGATTTTGGCCCTTCTCCACGCTTCTGGTATGTATCCCAGTTCAAGACTGCTCCGACTAATTCGGATCAAGTGTGGAATTATTGCCTCTTGGCCCTGTTGGAGTAGGGCAGGAAATATTCCGTCCGTTCCAGGGGTTTTGAACGGCTGGAAGGTGTTCATAGCCCATCTCAGCCGTTCCTCACTGCATATGTGTTTTGCCATTGCAGTGTCTTCCCTGGTAGGTCTTTTAGTTTTCTCACTTGTTGTTCCCGAAGGGACAATTCCTCCGGGAAAGTGAGTTTCTAATAGGAGCAGAGCTCGTTCTTTTTCGCTTTCTGTGAAGCTTCCGTCTGGCTTCCGTAGTGCCATTACAGTGTCTACTTTTCCTTTTGCCAAGACTTTGTGTAGCCTTGCTGCAGAGGGCGTCTATTTCTTCGCAGAATTTTCTGAAGCTGTTTCTTTTAGCTTTTCTAATCTCCTTGTTATATGATGTAAGTTTCTCGGTGTAGCTCTGCCAATCTCCGTTACGTTTGGCTCTATTGAAGAGCTGTCGCGTTTCGGATCTTAAGTTTGACAGATGACTGTTCCACCATATCGCATCTTTTGCTTTTCTAGTCCTTTGGAGGGGACAACTGGATTCATAGGCATCGAGTATTGCCTCGTTCAGCTCTATGAGATCGTTTTCTAATGCCAGATGATTCCTGGCATTTCTTTTATTCTTGAGATTTGCGAGATTTATGTTCAGGTTAGTGTTGTAATTTTCCCAGTTAGTTTTCCTGGGGTTTCTCCTGAGTGCTGGCTCAGGAGGATTACACTCTAACCTGAACATAATCATTCTATGATCAGAGAGGGATGGTTCGTTCGATACTCTCCAATCTTTCACCCTATCCTGAAGATTCGGTGTACTTAGTGTTATATCTAGTACTTCCTTTCTTGTTCTGGTTACAAACGTAGGGGTATTCCCTATATTGTGTATAACAAGATTCTTATTAAGTATAAAGTCTAAAATTTTCTCACCTCTATCGTTGGTGTCTGTGCTTCCCCATATGGTATTGTGACCGTTAGCTTCGCATCCTATGAGAAGCGGCAGCTTCTTCTGTTTACAGTACTCGACTAGCCTTTGCAGTTCTGTGGGCGGTGCAGTCCCGTCCCCTGCAAAGTAGCATGATGCTATCATGACTTCTTGACGTCTATTCTCAAACTCGAGGTTTGCTCGAATCGGAACAAGGTCTCTCGTCATGAATTCTGAAACACAAAAGTAATTAATACTGTTACTTACCAAGATGCATGCTCTGGGTTTGTCAACATTACTTACTTTATATATTAACTTGGCATCCCTACTTGCGAGTCCTCTCACCTGACCATCACGAACCCATGGTTCCTGGATCAGTACTAATCCCATTTGGTTTCTGATAAACGTCCTTATAATAACCGCCGATGATCCCTTGGCGTGATGGGCGTTTATCTGAGCGATATTGATTCCCGCCATTTTTTATTTTTTTTTTCCCTCTTCCCCTTCCCGCTCCTACTTACCTGTTTCTTCTTCCCCCCCGACAAGTGTTTTGTCCTTGTCTTCTACTTCCATGTCGGTTCCCTTGGTTCCCGAATCCCGATAGAGATCGGTGATGTGGTAGTCTCCGATGCTCTCGGCATCGCTGGGCACATCAGTGCCCCGCGATGTCGAGGGCACCGGAGGTGCTTCCTCGACTTCGGTGGTTACTGGCCCACCGCTGGTCCCCGGAGTCTCCTCTTCTCTATCTGTTTCCCGTTTTATACACTCAGGACCTTCCACCTACTCGTCATTAGGCCCTCGTTCTGGATCTCTATCAGCTAAAGTAATTTCTCAGCTGACAGCCCCTTGCTTCTGGGGAGGAAGACTGTCACAACATGTGATCTAGGGATGTCGTCTCCCTTACATGTTGTGAGTTCTCCCCCCTCCCACTTCTTGATGTGAGGCACCTTCAGCCTTAGCCACTCCGCTGACTGTGGTGTTTCACAGTCAACTACCAAGTAGCCCGGCTTAAAGTGAATGCCGCCGAACTGGAGCTTGTGCTCCCATCCAGCGAACATTTCCTGCACTATTGCCTCCTCCACCAAAGTCTGCTGTTCCGGACTGAGGATGATCTCAGGGAACCCTTTGGGAAGAATGGCAATCTTCTCCGATTTTAGAGCAGCTGCATAGCTGCTCGTGCCTACTGAGGAAGTGGTCTGTTTTCCCACTTCCTCCTTCCTTCTTTTTGTCGCTTTCTGAGCAGGACTGATGACCGTCTCAGTCCGCTTTCTTTTTTGAAAGGAGGGCTCTTGGCTTTTATGATCCAAGGCCTTTTTCCTTGCTGCTTTAGGGGAAATTCCCTGACTGAGGTACCTCAGGTACCATCTGCAGCCCGCTCCGCTGAGCCCACGTCTCAGCGGGTCGTCCCTGCCTCCAGGTTCTCCCAAGTTTGGGAGTGAAGGTTTTCTATAAGTTGAGGGCCTTTGGAGGGTCTTCCTCACCTCAGATTTGTCCGTGTGGTGTGTTCCCACAGTGGAGTCTGAGGGCCTGGTCCTCGACTTTCCTGCCTCACGGGGAGCTTCCCGAGAGGTTGAGGGGGAGTGTTTTCCTCCCTTCCCCTTCTCCTTAGATGTGGCGGTGTATTCCCGCTTTGGTTTTTCTTTTAAATTTTTCTTATTTATGGTTGTTCCCACGAGTAGCTAGGGAAAGTTGGTCCACTCCGGCAGAGCCCCGCATGCCGGAGTAAGGCTGCATACAAGGGGGTTTCGCCCGGTTCCCCCAGGGGAACGTTCGCGACCGCATATGCCCCTGCGGCCATTCATCCCTCGGCACGTTACCTTACACCTTGGATTGGGGGGGTTGGTCCGCGGTGCGACCTTGGGAATGACCAATCTGGCAATCTTGCAGTTATCAGCTGCTCATACCAGACCGTGCCACCCGTATAGACGCACACCCCCAGCTTCGCCGCTTCCCTGCTAAATTGCAGTGTTATACCTGCTTAAGCAGTTCAGCGGCTCTCCTGGGGATCCCCTATCCGCCACCTGGGGACGCGCCCGGTAGGCACCCAGCCCTCGGGCCGAACTCTCTTAAAAGTGCCCTCGATGAGAATAGTGATTCCTAAAACTTTTTAGTTTCCTAAAAAACGTTAACCTAGTAAATAAATTAAATTTACTGTATTAACCCTTACTACGTGAAAGTCCATCTTTTTAAGAAAAGTAAACAACTAAACGGTTGAATGAAACTTCCACTATCTTTATGCATAGTTTAGAAAACAAAATCTTTAATTCCAGTTATAAAAAAAATATTGTATTTTGGTATACCTAGATATGTTGATGATGTGTAAGCAGGTTTTATAGGTAGTTAGACAGTTAGATATATTTTTTAATTATATTAATACCTTGCATCCTAAAATTAATTTCACCTTAGAAGTTGAAGAAAATAATTTAGTTTATTTTTTAGATTTAAGAATTGAAAAAGTTTAAAGATAAAATAAAATAATAATAAAATAATAATAATAAAATAAAGATAAAAGATAAATTATTCAATATACAGAAAACCAACATAAATAGATATAACCATACCATATCATTCAAATCATCCTATATCACATAAATTAGCGGCTCATAGTTCTATGATACAAAGAGCATTTTCAATTCCAAAGAACAAAAATATAATTTATTAAATAAATTGTGATTATAAAACAAATAGCTACTTGTAATGGCTATCCATTACATTTGATAAATAAATTAATTAATAAGAAATAACAGAAAATGTTACTACAACTAATATCCCTTAACAACCTATGGAAATTAAAAGTTATAAAAGTATTAAATTTATTGTAATAACCCTTACTTTTTGGACGTCCATCTTATTAAAAATAATTAAAAACTCTTCGTAACTTCCAAGTTTATTAAAAAAAAATTAGGTTTTTAATCACAATGACGGCCGCTTCGCAAAGATTAGCGTAATTGTAACAGAAATATATTAAGTTATTGTAAATATCAGCATGATATAGTTTTTTCCTGGTTTTTGCACAGTTATACTAATCTTAGAGGGAAATACATCCAGAATAAGCCCTTAGCGCTAATCACATTTAGGCTTTAATATTGTTATGTCTTATTACTCCCATACTTGGTCTAGCCCTAATACTACCTAATCAACATCAGGTACCTAGCTATAAACAAACAAAATGTAACTTCAATATGTCAATCTGACAATGCTAATTCTAGCGAAACGGCTGTCATTGAATTTAAAACGTATTTTTGAATAAATAGTGGAAGTTTCATTCAACCGTTTAGTTGTTAACTGTTCCACTAGATAAAATTTAAAAAGTTATATTTTATCATTTAAGACCGTACTATGTAAAAGCTACTACGTCAATCATATTGTAACGCTAATAACCCTAAGAGATTGATTCGTCTTTCTTTTAAATAAAAAAAAACATTCATAAATTCAGCAAATTTAATAAAAACATTAAATTAAAGAAACGTATTGGTTTACTTTAAAATAAAAATTTTAGATTTTTCTTAAATTTAAACCTATTTTATGAGACAAGAAGATAGGTTATTTGTATGACAGAAATTTAGTATATATTCTTAACGTCCCTGTCCATGTCAAATAAAGTCAGAATCATTACTTTTGAAATCCCAAATGATTTTATCCAGAAAACCCTTAGACATCCTTAATTGCAAATACATCTACATACGTAGACACGAATGCTATTGGTTGTTCCGTCTGAGTGGTAGTTTTAATAAGGTTTCCAACCGGCTGAATATTGAGTTTTGCGGTCGCGGTCTCTAACTCATAGCCGCATCATATCCTGACCACTTCCAGGTCGACCTTTCCTCGTTGGAGATTACGATCCCGCGGGAATAAAGACTCTGAAATTAAATTGGGTTCAGATTGCAGAAGCTAGTCGCCATATGATACAGCCGCTAGCTATATATGATTATTTTTTCTGGCTTTTATAATTGCTCCGAAGTTTATTTTGGTAGGTATTTTATTACATAACTAACTTAAAGAAAAGTACTTAAATTAATATAATTTAAATCATATTTATTAAAATCTTTACAATTGTTACCGCAAGATATATTTTTTACAATTTGTTGTATTCATCAAGGTGTAATATTTTTATGGGAATTGCTGTATTACGCTAGCTACCGAAACCGTTTACACTACCAGTACACCAACACACACCTTCGGTCTCTGACCGCGCGTCAGGCAGTTACGAGTTGCCTTTATAAAAATAACTATAAAAAAGTGCATTGTCTACCAAAGGATCCACAGGTAAGAATTAGTTTTTTTTAAAGCTTTAGCGTATATCTATGTATTAGTATATGAGGCATATTATATTATTTTTACATTATATTTATAGATCCGAAGAAAATAGTGTGTTGCTTTGAATAGACCAAATTTGGTTGATGTGACTGAAAAGGACAGTTACAAATTTAGAATCTTCATTGACCACTTTACAAAAGACTGCTTTTTCTCAGAATAGAAATGTTACAGATTTAAAATTAGATGATGTTCCTACTCTAAAACTTCCAGGTAAGGAAATGGTTTTAAAATTTTGATTGTGAATTAAAGCAAAAACTTTTTTAAATAACAAAAGCTTACATAATTTTTTCAGGCATCTACCATCTAGATTCGCATTATTCAGACCTGATCCCTTCAACAAATAGGGAAGTTAAAATACCTACTATTATAGGTTAGTGTACAATTTTATTTTCAATTTCTAATATGAATCTTATATTTTCAACTCAGTTTTATAATATTTAATATTTAGTTTTCTGATTATCCTCTAACAACAGACGCTACTTCCAGGACACCAGAATCCAATAGATCCATTTTGGAAATCATTGAGGAAACAAGAAAAATAAATTTGACTCCTAATTATAATAAAATTATTTTGCAAAAATAAAGAATTATTACTTATTTTATTTTTATTTCTATATAAGTCAATACCAAATTGTTAACAACCTTAATATACTTTAAAAATATTTTGAAAAATATATTTATTATATTTTTCAAATAGTTTTAAAATATTTTAATATAAATATTTTAAATCAATAAAATTAAAATACAATTGTATAGTTAGTACTAAGGTCACGAGCGGTGCTGTAAACACGTTTTTAATGCAGTGACTGTACTACTAACAGTGGCAACAATCGATGTATCGATTTTGATTGGACACTCCCAAACACTCAATTTTTAGGTATAGTTTCTCATAAAGAGCGAAAACTAAATATATTTTCTTAAAATACTTTTGATCTTTAAAAGAAACATTTAAATTCTCGGTCCTAAATAATATAAATCCATCAAAAAGTCTGCCTCTTAATGGTGGGACTAATCGCCGCTTTTCGCCACTGTTAGTAGTACAGTCACTGTAGTTTTTAAAAAACACTTAGAGTCGGCTATCTCTAAACTTCTTTCTAATCTATGACTCATTTTTATTCATTAGCGTTCCAGCCTCCCTCAACTTCATCTAACCTAGAAACATTTCCTAGTACCCAGGACGAAGTCATTGGCGAGCCCATTTTAAAAAGAAATCCTGGGAATAGGAGACCTCCGGAAGAAATGTAGTTTTAGCTTTGCATTGACAACTACATTGTTTTCCAATTAATTATTTTTTTCTAAAATCGCTTGGAAATGGCTATAGTCTAAGAGCCAGCGACACTCGATCCTACGTGAAAAGGAATTGTGATAAGAGTGGTTTCATGATATAGTTTACAAAGGGCCGAATGCAAAACCGTATTGTCGGCCAAGCGTATCCTGTGCTTTTGGACTTATAAAAAATTATTAACACCTTCTTTTTTTTAAGAAAGTTAAAAGGAGATTAATAAAATATATGTCGGCCAGCACTTATCCTGTGCTAAATTCTTGTCGGCCAGGGGCAAAGGGGTCATTTTTCATTATTGCGCTTACATAATCAAGAATTTCGAAAAAAAATTTTTATAAATAAAGTTTAGGTCATAAGGAATAAAGGTAAATATATAGGCCAGGCAAATTCTTGTGCCTAATATGGTGTCAGCCGTCTCAAAATGACCGACTCCCGCCTTGGTTCGAGTCGGATGGAAAATCTTTCATTATAATTTTATTCATGTATGTGGTGGTAGGCATAAAATAGTAACATGATTGTCTTTAGCTTTGATAAGTACATCTAGATTTCTAGTGTAAGTATGATGGCCGTCTAATATCAGCAGTATTAGATTCGTTGCTGAAGGTTTGGCTTTTTCTAGAAAGTGGTCAAACCATTTTGTAAATAAATCTTAATCCATCCGGATGGGTGAAAAGCAAACAGCTTTTTTAGTTGGTCATTTTTGTTTTTACGTGGAAAGATGATCATTGGTGGTACAAAATCACCTGCCGCATTCATACACATTACGATGGTTATAAGTGAACCTCTTTCTGCTGATGTGATAGCACCAACTTGTCGTTTGCCTCTAAGCGATACCACTTCTGGACATCTGGATTGCACAATGGACAACCCCGACTCATCCACCTAATATATTTGGTGAGGTCCATAATTTTGCTCCGTCGCCATGCTTTAAATCGCTGCGGCCAAAGATTCTCAGAACAATTTACGTTGCAGTCATGTGGCAGACTTCAACGCTTATTAAATGTACCTTACTTAATCCCACTGAATATGGGTGGGAAAAGCATGATGGGAAATTGAGACCGCGTTGGTTTGAAGGTGAGCCGACACAATTATCTGTGGACGATGTATTGGTCATAGACTCGGAAAAAGATGTGAATGAAAACAAAGATGATATTGAAATTGAAAATGAAGCCACTGACGGTGAGGAAGACGATGACTCTGATTTTGAGTAATCTGAATGCGATTCGTGAACATCTAACACTTTTCTGAATCATACACTATTTCATATGAATTAATTTAATTCCACAATTTTTGTAACTGTAACTGCGTATATTTATAAGTATAATTTATTTAATGTAATTATTATATCTAAATAAAAAAATATGAGGAAAAATTATTTTGGTCTAAAAATAAAAAAACAAGCAGATAAAAATCAGCAGAGCATGTCAAAAACGTGGCAAAGTATAAGATGATTTGCGAATAAAATTAGAAAATTTAATGTTATTACACATGAATAAAATTATAATGAAATATTTTCCATTCGACTCGAACCAAGGCGGGAGTCGGTCACTTTGACCTGGCCGACATCATATTAGGCACAATACTTTGCCTGGCCTATATATTGTAATGTTTTAAAATAATTAAAAGAATAACTTACCCAAAATATAACTTAAGGTGGTGATAAATTATAAAAAATGGATATAAGTTTGAAGTTTCTTTTCTTTCAAATGATGAATTCACTATAAAACTTCTTTATTGGAGCTATTTAATAAGTCTCAATTAACAAAAACACAAAAATAACTTGATAAAAGATGAGTCTTTAAGAAGAAACACTAACATCAGGAGTCGATTCAATAGTTAAGTCCATGATCCTATGATGTTTAGGCTAAAAATAAAAAGAGAATAAACATTAGAATGTGACAATATTAAATAATGTGAATCTAATATTAGTTATATGAAAACAATTCTAATATTTAAATAAAGTTAGTTTAATCAAAATATAAATAAGATATAAGTAACTAAAGTTTATATTAATAATAAGTTTAATAATGTTTTTTATAGGTAGTTATAAGATAAGAATTAAATAGGTATAGATCATTACAAATTATTATTTAGGGTAGAAAATGTCCAACTATATTCAATTAATTTTATGATTAGCAAAATTTAAATGCAACAAACAAATATTAGCTATCAGAATAAAATAAATAGTATCATAGATTAGAAATATAACTAAATAAACAAATGTGACTTACCCAACCAATGTTTATGAATTCATTTAAGCATCAAAGTGATGATGAAAACAGTTTGCCCGACCTTGGCCCACTAACCTTTGAACAGAATATTGAAATCAAAGAAAAATCGTACATAAAATATCTTGGAGTAATAATAGATAGCCACCTAAAATGGGATCAACATGTTAAACATCAAATAAATAAAATAAGAGGACTCTTACCTAAATTTCGCTATCTTGGAAATTTCTTAGAATTAAGAGAATTAAAAATACTATACGAATCCTTGGTGCAATCACAACTATCGTACGGAGTATTAGGATGGGGGGGTGTAGCAGAATGCCATTTAAAAAATTTAAATACATTACAAAAATGGATAATGAGAATTATATACAAGAAACCTAGAGTATATTCAAGTGAGAACTTATTTAAAGAACTTAATATATTAGATATACGACAGCTTTTTTGTCAAAGATTACTGTTGTATGTTAATATTAATAAAATAAAAGTTGCCCCTCTAAATCATGGATATGAAACAAGGGCGCAAGTAGATCAAATAATGTACATCAGTAGATCTCAAAAAACGATTGGTCAGCGATGTGCCTATTACTTTGCCCCTCGATTACTGAATCTACTACCTGTAGAAATAAAACAGATTACTTCACATAAAAAATATAAAACAAAAATAAAAAAATGGATTTTTGCATGTGGAAGAGATGTTTTCAATAATCTAATAAATTTAAAGTATTCACGTTGAAAATATATGAAACGTTGTTTTTGATTGTACATAGAAATAGCAATATCTTATTGGAGTGTTAAAATTGTCTTTTTTTTATTATTAATGCATTTGAAAATTTGTAAATATTTTAAAGTAGGTATAAATTTGTATTTGTATCACGCACGAGCATTCATTTGCTTCTGTGATTATTCATGTTTATTTATATATGTATACTCTCTTTTTTATTACCTTAATTATACAAATCAACATAGTACGTAAGACAAATTATATCTTTCTATGTAATTAATGATTTTTTAAATAAACATTATTATTATTATTATTATTCCATATTACAATGTATCGGATGATAGTACAAGCTTGGTACATTCCAAGTTTTGATACAGGATAATAACTTGAGAGAGTCTAAAAAAGATACTGAAATTTATCATATGTAAAATTGTTAGAAAGTGATTTGGTTGTTTATAAAAAAAAGACTAACTAATTAAAGCTTTACCAAGGACATTGTGACTGATAAATCCAGTGAAAAGACACTTTAAATAATGATATAGTGATCACAAACTGATAATATAAGCTTAAGAAAAAGTGATTGCAGTGTTTAATTAGTGTTATTATTTATTAAAACTGTGGATTGTTATAAAATATTTAATTTTAAGTTGTTCTTCAATAATTTTAAATGTTGGTAAATTGTTTATTTGATAAAATTTATATTTAAATTGTTATGACGCAGTAGGTTTTAAAAGCAAATATAAACTAAAATAAGAATTGTTATAAAAAAAAGGTTTTCTGATTATATTTGGCTATGTAAATTTTCATTTTTTGTTAAAATCAAGGGTCAAAAAGAGATATTTGCTCATTGTTGTTTAAATTGTTATTATAAATTGTAAAGATGTCCGCCATTATGTAGCTCCAGAAAGTCATTAATTTTAATAGGAAAATTGGGTTTAAAAATTTGAAAAGTTTATTTTTGTGATATAATAAGTTATATAGTTTCAATTAATAACAATTAGAAAGTCAGAAAATGTCAAATTAAAAATTTAATTTTTAAAAAATTTGTTGCAAAAAGGTTAGAAAAAAAAACAAAACACTTTCGAAAATCCGCCATGTTGGGACTTCCGGCGTTATCGTATAAAAACCCGTGAAAAATGGGAAAATAGGTCAGTCTAATTTCATCCGAAGGCCAATTCACGTCTGATTGTTTTTTTTAAATTGTTATATTTTAATGACGACTTCCTGTCAAATGAAATTATAAAAAAAAGATGGCCGCATAATAACCTGTGTATAAGTTAAATTGAATGTATAAACAAAAACAACTGGAAATAAAATTTTGACAATAAAATCTTATAAAAAAAAAAAAAATATAATTTGTACTAACCTGCAACAATAATAAAATACCTGAAGAAGCTGAGAGGAGATACAAGATCTAATGGTTAATTTGTTTAATCCACCCGAGGAAGTAGTTTACCTCGTAGTTTACACGTGGTTGTAAATGATCCACTACTAAGAAGCCGAGAACAGGATAGCAGTACCCGAGAATTTTCCATCTTCATCCACAGCAACAAATTAACGGTATGTTTTTAACTATAAAATTATTAAAATAATTATCACTTTCAAAATTACTTGTAAACTTTTGTTAATGATAAATTTCAATACTTTTTTTAAACATTTTCTAACACAATTTGATTTAAACATAATATTTACACCACATTTAACTACGACTAACGATATAAAACAATAGTGTCGAACGCCTGATCTAAGGGCGGATAGGTATAACTGTAAAATATCACGTGATCTTTTAAATATAGGTATCTGCGCACTACAGATAAGATGATGAAGTTTTTAATGGAAATGAGCAATAGATTAAACAAAAATAATAAAGATTTAAGAAGAGATATAAATGAAAAACTAGACAAAAACAATGAAGATTTAAGAAGAGACATAAACAAACTAGACAAAAATAATGAAGATCTAAGAAGAGACATAAAAGAAATGGATAAGAAATTAGACAAGAAATTTCAAGAAACTAAAGAAGACTTAAACCATACATTTAATAAGAAATTTGAGGAGATAAAGGAAGAAATGGGGGAACAAAATTTTAAATTACTTGAAGAGATTAGAAGTACAAAACAAGAAATAAAAGAAGAAATGAAAAAGATGTTTGAAAAGAAATATGATGAAAATGAGGAAGAGTTGGATATAATGGATTATAATTTAAATAGAAACAATGGAATAGATTTAAAAGAAGAGATTGTAGAAAATATTGATGAAGAAAGAGAGAATTTGAAGATACAAAGTGTAAGCCAAAAAGAAAAAATGGAGAAATTTAATGAAGAAGAAAAAGTATTTGAAAAGGAGGAAAATGCAGAAGCAAATGATAAAAACTTACAAGAAACTGACAGAAACAGAGATAAAGATGTTGAAACTAAAAAGATTAAAATGAATAAGTTAATGAGAACTGATACGAAATATGACATGGATGAAAATAAGAATAATATTAATTCAAGTATAATTAGAGATGTAGAAGAAAACAAGAAGATAAAAAATTTACTTGAACAATTGATTGGAAGGAAACTTAAGGAAACAAAGAATAAAGAGGAAGAAATATTTATGATCACCGATGTTAGAAAAAGTAAAAGAATAAGAAAACAAAACAATGCTATGAAGTTACACATGATAATGAAAGCTACAAAAACTATGAGGAGTCCTATAGAAAGAAATTGGAAGAAGGTGAAGAAGAAATTGAATATTTTATTGAGAAGGGGGAAGGTAGTACCAAGGTATAGGTAATATTGATAATTGTATTTCTAGGTAGTAAGTAAGTTTTTTTTTGTTGTTTGAATTTTAAAATGTTGTATATTATATTAAATTTATAATACCACCCCAATCAATTTATTAACTTAAACGAAACTTAAATCAATTACATTATGATAGGTTATTGCATATTCAGGGTAAAAATTATGACAAACCGTTACAAATTTTAATTGATATAGGAAACAAAACATCATTAATAGATTCAAAATTAATTTCAAAATTAAATAATATTAAAGAATAAAGAAATTAAAATTCAAAATGTAATGTTAACTGCTATTAAAAACAACAAGCTATATGAAGTAAATAAATTATGTGATATTAAAATAAATTTAAATAAAATCATTATAAATTGTAAACTACTAGCTGTGTCAAATATAGATGGTGATATGATAATAGGAAATGATACATAGGAACAATTAGAAGCTATAATTAATTATGAAAAGAAGAAGGTATAACTAAATGGTATATGGATATTAATGGATATGATGGAAAAGGTAGAAGATAATAAGAAGGATATTAATTATATTAGAAATGATTATGAAGATGATAAAGAAGAAAGTTATGAGTATGAAGTATATAAAAGAAGAAGAAGATGTATTTGAAAATGACAATTTGATTGTGATGGAATATATTACAATATTGTAGGAGATTTGTTGATGAAGTATAGAAGTTTGATGTATAAGGAGCCAAAAGAAGCTACCGAATATGAATATTATATGAAGGTGAGAAATGTTGAGAATTTAAAGGTGAAAATATATCCTATACCATTAAAGTTAAAGGAGAGAGTGAAGAGAGAATAAGATATCTTAGGAAGTAATGGAATAATTGAAAAAGTAATACATTGTATATTAATTCACTAGTTGAGCAAAATTAGAACAAAATAGTAATTTAATTAAAAAAAATTTTTCATAATGAATTAAAAAGACATGCAGACCGATATTTAAAAAGAAGATATAAAAATTTAAAGAAATCAATAGTGTTTAAAGAAGGTGATTGGGTAATTGAAAGGTCATCACAGGTAGCTAACAAGAAAAATAATGGATGTGAAAATTAAAATTACCATTTATAGGACCATTTATTATGCAAAAAGCTTACGAAAATAGTTATATTTTAAAAAATCCATATAACAATTTGTTAAGGGGTAAGGTAAACGTTAAAAACTTGTATGCATATCACAAATGAAACAACATTTTAAAGATCTAGCTCAATTTAGGAAATAAGATAGTTTTATGATGTAAATATTAGAATAAGTAAATATTATTTTGTATGTAGAATTAAGAATTAGAAATATGAATCATCAATAAATAGTTAGTGGTTATATAAAACCAAATGAATTCGAATTTATGTTAAAATATTACTGAAGATTGTTTGTGAGGTACAATAAAAGTATATGTTAAAATAAAAGGTAGCCTAATAGGATTTGAATTATAATAGATTTAGATATAATAAAATGGAATTAAATTTTAAAAATTATTACCGAGTAACAATTTGTTAAAATTAAATTGGGGGAAATTTGTAATGTTTTAAAATAATTAAAAGAATAACTTACCCAAAATATAACTTAAGGTGGTGATAAATTATAAAAAATGGATATAAGATTGAAGTTTCTTTTCTTTCAAATGATGAATTCACCATAAAACTTCTTTATTGGAGCTATTTAATAAGTCTCAATTACCAAAAACACAAAAATAACTTGATAAAAGATGAGTCTTTAAGAAGAAACACTAACATCAGGAGTCGATTCAATAGTTAAGTCCATGATCCTATGATGTTTAGGCTAAAAATAAAAAGAGAATAAACATTAGAATGTGACAATATTGAATAGATCTCAACTGTACTATTCATTTCATAAAAACCAAAACGAATGCAGTGAAAATTATTGAAAACAGTTTTAATCGACAAACATTGAAGGTAAAACTTATCAGTTAATAATAATAAAAACTTGCACCTGTACCTAGCAATCATAATTAAATTAAAATAGTCTATGGGCTTACCTATCATTAATATTAAATGAATCAGTTAGAGGAATTAAAACAATTTATTAAAGATGAAAATAAAAATCTCGAAGATAATCTAACAAAGAAAATAACAGCTTTAAAGGATGAGATAAAAAATAGTAACGGACTTAACTAAAAAAAAATTTAATATTAGAGAAAAAACGAAGGAAAATAATTTGCTTATTTTTAACTCTGGCTATAAAACCGGAGACCTGCTATACTTTACTTTGGAATTGTTCAATAGTGAACTAGATATAAAATTACCAGAATTTGAAATAAATAACGTTTATACAATAGGCAATGATGATAACAATCAAATTATACTGGTAAAATTTACAAGATTGTTTAGTAAGCGCCACATACTCAAAAATTGTAACAAATTAAAAGGAAAGAAACTAGCGATTGTTGAAGATTTAACAGAAGAGGAGAGATTGCTTAGAAAGAAATTGATTAAATATTTACAAGAAGTTAGAGGTGCTAACCATAAAGCTCACATATTCAGAAATAAACTATATATAAATAGCAGAGGTTACACAATCCAGGAGTTGAACAACGGAGACCACTTAATAGATTCAGAAATTGACAGTAACGTAGTAAATGAAGAAGAAGAGGAGGAAAACAAAATAGAGAAAATAGAGGAGAACTCTAAAGATCGTAGAAAAATTAGAAACATTGAAAAGACACATACTATCAAGAAATTAAGATCAAACTCAAGCTCTGATACCATAGAATTAAGAAATAAGAATAAGAAGAAATAGAAGACTGCATTATCAAAATATTGGGAATATTTTATACCTATAAAATGAAATTTGTTTAACTTCATAAATTTAATAGTTCATTTCTTGCTGTGTGTTTTAGTCATTCGTCTTTAAAAATCTTAAAGGTGTAAAGTCTTAATGTGTGGATGGAAACATACAAATAAAATAAATAATATGCGTTTCAAAAATCAGTATTTAGTTAATACAGTTTTAGTCAGTTTTTCATATAGGTACATCTTGGTTAGATAGGTATTGGTTAAGCATGAATACATACATTCGAGATTTTACGATAAATAAAATTGAAAATTATCATATAAGTAATGTAGGATGTATTAAAGAAGTTTTTAAAATTAATGAAAACAATAACAATTTTAAAATTATCCACAATAACATTTGTAGTTTAAATCACAATTTTGACGAATTTGTATTACTGTTAAAAGAAATTGATATAGAATTTGAATGTATTGTTTTTACAAAGACATGGCTTGTTAATGATATCTCTCTCTACAATATTCCTGGATACACTACATTATATAACAATGGCGATTTTAATTAAAATGATGGAGTTGTTTTATTTTTAAAATCGGATATTTATGAAAGTCACCAAATTATACGGTTCAATGAAAGTTTTCTTTTACAAGTAAAAATAAATTTTAAAAATAATAAATTTATAATAAATTCTTTGTATAGGTCGCCATCGAGCGATGTACACAGATTCTTAAATGATCTAACAAAGTTTCTAAGCCAAAAACCGGAATCATGTCTTTATAGTATTTTTATTGGAGATATAAATATAGACTTACTGAAATCAACAAAGGAATCAGAAACTTACCTAGATATAATGGGCGAGTACGGTTACCTACCTGCAATTACTACACCAACAAGGGTAAGAACCGCGACTAAAACCTGCCTTGATCATATTTTCATCAAAAACAAAAGTCAAATCTACGATACAATTCTACCTATAACACTAGAAACAAGTATAACAGACCACTTCACAATAATGACACAAATTGTATTACCAAGCCGTGCTATTCATACAGAGAACCACACCTCTTCTAACTTTATAAAATACATAAATGAGAAAAAACTTACACAAAAATTACAAACAATTAACTGGAACCTTCAGCTACATAGTAATAACCTAGACTCTGAAACAATTAAATTTATTAATAAATTAAAAGAAACCATAGAATCTTGTACCATACAAAAAAAAGTAAGCAATCAAAATATTGCCCAAAAATCATGGGTAACAGCAGGTCTCGTTAAATCAATTAACATTAAAAATAAAAAGTTTCACAAATTTAAAAAAAATCCAAATAATGAACATCTAAAAAAAGACTATTTACAATATAAAAAAATGTTGAATAAATTAATCAAACAAACAAAAATAAATTATTATCAAAACTGCATTCAGAAAAATAATAGTTCAAAAAATCTATGGAACACGATTAATGAATACTTAACAAAACCTGAAAAGGGACACATAAACTCGATCAAAAATTTTAATAATCAATTAACATCTAATCCCCTCGAAATATCAGAAATATTTAATAATTATTTTGTATCCGTAGGTAAAAACCTTGCCAATAAAATAAACAAAAAACAAAATTACAATGAAAAAAAAACCTGTAGTAACCACTCCATATTCCTACAACCAACTGATAATCAGGAAATTAAAGAAATTATAAGTTCATTAAAAACCGGAAAATCTCCGGGCTGGGATGGTTTAAAATCAGAAACATTAAAAAAAATTAAAGATTACATTGCAAAACCTATCTCAGAATTAATAAACAAATGTCTACAAAAAGGATATTTCCCTTCTGCATTTAAACTTTCAACAGTAACTCCAATTTACAAGCAAGGAGAGAAAAATGATAAATCGAACTATCGGCCAATTTCCATATTAAGTAGCCTCTCAAAAATATTTGAAAAAATTATACAGAAAAGATTAAATTCGTTTCTAGACAAGCATAAATTACTATCATCATCGCAATTTGGATTTAGACAGAAGAAGTCAACTCAAGACGCTATTAATTTAATAACAGAAAAAATCTATAACAGCCTTGATAAAGTAATGCCTTCAATTGGAGTGTTTGTAGACTTAGCTATAGCCTTCGACACGGTCGATCATTGTATTCTCCTGGATACTCTTAACGATATAGGTATAAGAGGGATTCCTCACGAATTATTCAAAAGCTATCTAACCGATAGAAAGCAAAAGGTTAAAATTGGCAACACTACAAGCCAAGAACAAACAATTACGTGTGGAGTACCCCAGGGAACAGTGTTGGGGCCTATATTATTTAATATTTATTTGAACAACCTCTTCCTGCTAGAAACAAAATGTAAGATTATTAGTTTTGCTGACGACACAGTATTATTTTCTGAAAGCAATAACTGGTACGATCTAAAAATACACCTTGAAAATGACCTTAAAAAAATTAAATCATGGTTTGATCATAGACTACTGTCTATAAACTTCAAAAAAACTTTTTATATAACCTTTAGCTCCTACAGCAACGCTCTTCCTAATTACACACTTGAAATTGACAATCAATTTAGTATTTTACCTACCAATAAAGTAAAATATCTAGGCATCATATTGGACCAGAATTTGAGATGGGATTAACATATAGATTATTTAATCAAAAAATTACGCACTATACTGTTTAAATTCAAACAAATATGTCATATACTTACTTTAAAGCAAAAAATAATGGTATATCAAAGTCTAGTTGAATCGCATCTCAACTATGGCATAGTGGGATGGGGTAGTGTAGCTAAAACATATTTGTCACAACTCGAAGTATTGCAAAAACGATTCCTAAGAACAATACTTCGAAGAGGATACGATTGTCCAAGTGACACTTTGTATCAAGAGAGTGGTATTTTCGATCCTAGACAACTTTACTTTATTAACATTGGAATTAATCTATTTTATAATAACACCACAAAACTAACAGTACTGACGCATGACTATTCTACTCGTAAAAAAAATAATTTTGTTCACCCTTTAATGCATAAAACAATTGGACAAAAAAGCTTTATATTTCTAGGACCTAAGATATACAATATAATTCCAAACTATATAAGAGAACAAAGTAAAGTATCTTTGTACAAGCAGGAACTAAAAAATTTTGTTTATCGTGTACCACGTAGTTTTATACACAACATTATCGAGAATTAAACAAAAAAAAACTATAATCTGGGAGGAAAAAAAAAGAAAAATAAATTAATAAAACGTAACCCATTACGCCGCATTTTCTACATCCTACATTATTATATAAAAAAAATATTTATGTATGATTTTAATTTTTATTATTGTTATTTAGATTTTTAACTAAGTTTTAATTTTTTTGTAATGCTACCAACAAGTAACTCGTTTACTTCGTGGCTTCTATCGTTTATTTGCATAGTTAGTTTGTTAGTTATATTTGTTACGTATGTATTATGTATTGTTATTATTCCTTTCTTTATTGCAGCAAATAAACATTATTATTATTATTATTAATAATGTAAATCTAATATTAGTTATATGAAAACAATTCTAATAGTTATATAAAGTTAGTTTAATCAAAATATAAATAAGATATAAGTAACTAAAGTTTATATTAATAATAAGTTTAATAATGTTTTTTATAGGTAGTTATAAGATAAGAATTAAATAGGTATAGATCATTACAAATTATTATTTAGGGTAGAAAATGTCCAACTATATTCAATTAATTTTATGATTAGCAAAATTTAAATGCAACAAACAAATATTAGCTATCAGAATAAAATAAATAGTATCATAGATTAGAAATATAACTAAATAAACAAATGTGACTTACCCAACCAATGTTTATGAATTCATTTAAGCATCAAAGTGATGATTCCATATTACAATGTATCGGATGATAGTACAAGCTTGGTACATTCCAAGTTTTGATACAGGATAATAACTTGAGAGAGTCTAAAAAAGATATTGAAATTTATCATATGTAAAATTCTTAGAAAGTGATTTGGTTGTTTATAAAAAAAAGACGGTAATTATTTAGAACAGCTACTTCTGGCCAATTTCCGTAACTTTTACAAAAATACTTTAATTATGGTCTACAAATAATGAATTGAGTATTCATTTAGTGCGCTCAAGCATATTTTTTTCAAAATTAATTTTTAAAGTTGGAACTACTTTTTGATCTCGCTGCCATTTTTAGCAGTATGGCGTCTGAAAATCATATGCAAATAGTAATACGCGACAAATAACAAACACTGTTTGTAACAAATTATTTTGATATGCATTACATTTTAAATTTAACCGAAAAAACATTAAAAAAGTAATCTTATAATATAAATATACTCTCACAACTTACTTTTAACAGGTGGACTTTCCTAAAAAGATGTATCGACACCTATCCACTTATCACTACACTGTTTACATTCTGTTTTATTTAATTAAAATCTGCACTACACAATATTTATATAATTAAATATAGGTACTCTCTGAAAAAGTAAATATACAATAATTATAACTTGTAATCATCTTAACAAAATGTTTTATTTAACAACAAAATTTATTCTGCAATACACAATACTAAAATCAACTTTTTAACAGCGCTATCTGCTGTTCCGAACATAACTTGCGTTATGTCATGTAGGTACCAGCGTTGCCACATCTCTAAATAAAACCTAAATATTACCATCATATTTTTTTACATTATATATATATAAAAAATATTGAAAATAAAATGTGAAATGTACAGAGAATATTACTAACCAAATCAAATTGGTCTTTTTGCATTTTATAAAAGATAAAACTAAGATAAACAAACACGCAAAATTCAGTGGCGGGTGGCGATGCAATCCTAATCCCACCTAACCTAACCAAACTTAACCAAACCAAACTTAACTAAACCTAACCAGAACTAACCAAACCTAACCAAACCAAATCTAACATAACCTAACCTAACCTAACCTAACCAAACCTAACCAAACCTAACCAAACCTAACCAAACCTAACCAAACCTAACCAAACCTAACCTAACCAAACTTAACCAAACCTAACCTAACCAAACTTAACCTAACCTAACCTAACCTAGCCTAACCTAACCTAACCTAACCAAACCTAACCTAACCTAACCTAACCTAACCTGACCTAACCTAACCTAACCTAACCAAACCAAACCAAACCAAACCAAACCAAACCAAACCAAACCAAACCAAACCAAACCAAACCAAACCAAGCCAAGCCAAACCAAACCAAACCAAACCAAACCAAGCCAAACCAACCCAAACCAAACCAAATCTAACCAGACCTAACCTAACCTAACCTATCCTAACCTAACCTAACCAAACCAAACCAGACCTAATCAAACCTAACCTAACCTAACCTAACCAAACCTAACATTACCTAACCTAACCTAACCAAACCTAACCTAACCTAACCTAACCAAACCAAACCAAACCAAACCAAACCAAACCAAACCAAACCTAACCAGACCTAACCTAACCTAACCTAACCTAACCTAACCTAACCTAACCAGACCTAACGTAACCAGACCTAACCAATCCCAACCTAACCAAACTTAACTAAACCTAACCAGAACTAACCAAACCTAACCAAACCAAATCTAACCTAACCTAACCTAACCTAACCTAACCTAACCAAACCAAACCAGACCTAATCAAACCTAACCTAACCTAACCTAACCTAACCTAACCAAACCAAACCAAACCAAACCTAATCAAACCTAACCTAACCTAACCAAACCAAACCAGACCTGATCAAACCTAACCGGGTTTGGTTAGGTCTTGGTTAGACCATAACCGGGTTAGGTCTTGGTTAGACCATAAGCGGGTTAGGTTTGGTTAGGTTAGGTTAAGTTTGGTTAGGTTAGGTTAGGTTAGGTTAAGTTTGGTTAGGTTTGGTTAGGTTTGGTTTGGTTAGGTTTAGTTAGGTTTGGTTAGGTTAGGTTAGGTTAGGTTTGGTAAGGTTTGATTAGGTTAGGTTAGGTTAGGTTAAGTTTGGTTAGGTTAAGTTTGGTTAGGTTTGGTTTGGTTAGGTTTGGTTTGGTTAGGTTTAGTTAGGTTTGGTTAGGTTAGGTTAGGATAGGTTAGGTTAGGTCTGGTTAGGTTTGGTTAGGTCTGGTTTGGTGTGGTTTGGTTGGGTTAGGTTAGGTCTGGTTAGGTTAGGTTAGGTTAGGTTAGGTTAGGTTAGGTTAGGTTAGGTTTAGTTAGGTCTGGTTTAGTTTGGTTAGGTTGGATTAGGATAGCATCGCCACCCGTCACTGAATTTTGCGTGTTTGTTTATCTTTGTTTTATCTTTTATAAAATGCAAAAAGACCAATTTGATTTGGTTAGTAATATTCTCTCTACATTTCACATTTTATTTTCAATATTTTTATATATTTATAATGTAAAAAAATATGATGGTAATATTTAGGTTTTATTTAGAGATGTGGCAACGCTGGTACCTACATGACATAACGCAAGTTATGTTCGGAACAGCAGATAGCGCTGTTAAAAAGTTGATTTTAGTATTGTGTATTGCAGAATAAATTTTGTTGTTA
Source organism: Ophraella communa (assembly GCA_035357415.1). Classification (NCBI taxonomy): domain Eukaryota; kingdom Metazoa; phylum Arthropoda; class Insecta; order Coleoptera; family Chrysomelidae; genus Ophraella; species Ophraella communa. Next base: position 14,850,002 of record CM068985.1, on the reverse strand, counting down.
AATAGAACATTTTGTTAAGATGATTACGAGTTATAATTATTGTATATTTAGTTTTTCAGAGAGTACCTATATTTAATTATATAAATATTGTGTGGTGCAGATTTTAATTAAATAAAATACAGAATGTGAATAGTGTAATGATGAGTGTCGATACATCTTTTTAGGAAAGCCATTTTTAAAAGTAAGTCATGAGAGTATATTTATATATCATAAGATTACTATTTTAATGTTTTTTCGGTCAAATTTATAATGTAATATATATCAAAATAATTTATTTTCTTTGTTATTTGTCGCGTATTACTATTTGCATACGATTTTCAGACGCCATACTGCTAAAAATGGCAGCGCGATCAAAAAATAGTTCCAACTTTAAAAATTAATTTTGAAAAAAATATGCTTGAGCGCACTAAATAAATACTCAATTCGTTGTTTTTTACTATTAATTAAACAATTTTTATAAAAATTTTGAAGATAGGCCAGAAGTAGCTGTTCTAAATAATTACCAAAAAGACTAACTAATTAAAGCTTTACCAAGGACATTGTGACTGATAAATCCAGTGAAAAGACACTTTAAATAATGATATAGTGATCACAAACTGATAATATAAGCTTAAGAAAAAGTGATTGCAGTGAAAAGACATGAACCTAATATTGAGTGTTTAATTAGTGTTATTATTTATTAAAACTGTGGATTGTTATAAAATATTTAATTTTAAGTTGTTCTTCAATAATTTTAAATGTTATGACGCAGTAGGTTTTAAAAGCAAATATAAACTAAAATAAGAAATGTTATAAAAAAAAGGTTTTCTGATTATATTTGGCTATGTAAATTTTCATTTTTTGTTAAAATCAAAGGTCAAAAAGAGATATTTGCTCATTGTTGTTTAAATTGTTATTATAAATTGTAAAGATGTCCGCCATTATGTAGCTCCAGAAAGTCATTAATTTTAATAGGAAAATTGGGTTTAAAAATTTGAAAAGTTTATTTTTGTGATATAATAAGTTATATAGTTTCAATTAATAACAATTAGAAAGTCAGAAAATGTCAAATTAAAAATTTAATTTTTAAAAAATTTGTTGCAAAAAGGTTAGAAAAAAAAACAAAACACTTTCGAAAATCCGCCATGTTGGGACTTCCGGCGTTATCGTATAAAAACCCGTGAAAAATGGGAAAATAGGTCAGTCTAATTTCATCCGAAGGCCAATTCACGTCTGATTGTTTTTTTTTTAAATTGTTATATTTTAATGGCGACTTCCTGTCAAATGAAATTATAAAAAAAAGATGGCCGCATAATAACCTGTGTATAAGTTAAATTGAATGTATAAACAAAAACAACTGGAAATAAAATTTTGACAATAAAATCTTATAAAAAAAAAATAAAAATATAATTTGTACTAACCTGCAACAATAATAAAATACCTGAAGAAGCTGAGAGGAGATACAAGATCTAATGGTTAATTTTTTTAATCCACCCGAGGAAGTAGTTTACCTCGTAGTTTACACGTGGTTGTAAATGATCCACTACTAAGAAGCCGAGAACAGGATAGCAGTACCCGAGAATTTTCCATCTTCATCCACAGCAACAAATTAACGGTATGTTTTTAACTATAAAATTATTAAAATAATTATCACTTTCAAAATTACTTGTAAACTTTTGTTAATGATAAATTTCAATACTTTTTTTAAACATTTTCTAACACAATTTGATTTAAACATAATATTTACACCACATTTAACTACGACTAACGATATAAAACAATAGTGTCGAACGCCTGATCTAAGGGCGGATATAACTGTAAAATATCACGTGATCTTTTAAATATAGGTATCTGCGCACTACAGATAAGATGATGAAGTTTTTAATGGAAATGAGCAATAGATTAAACAAAAATAATAAAGATTTAAGAAGAGATATAAATGAAAAACTAGACAAAAACAATGAAGATTTAAGAAGAGACATAAACAAACTAGACAAAAATAATGAAGATCTAAGAAGAGACATGAAAGAAATGGATAAGAAATTAGACAAGAAATTTCAAGAAACTAAAGAAGACTTAAACCATACATTTAATAAGAAATTTGAGGAGATAAAGGAAGAAATGGGGAACAAAATTTTAAATTACTTGAAGAGATTAGAAGTACAAAACAAGAAATAAAAAGAAGAAATGAAAAAGATGTTTGAAAAGAAATATGATGAAAATGAGGAAGAGTTGGATATAATGGATTATAATTTAAATAGAAACAATGGAATAGATTTAAAAGAAGAGATTGTAGAAAATATTGATGAAGAAAGAGAGAATTTGAAGATACAAAGTGTAAGCCAAAAAGAAAAAATGGAGAAATTTAATGAAGAAGAAAAAGTATTTGAAAAGGAGGAAAATGCAGAAGCAAATGATAAAAACTTACAAGAAACTGACAGAAACAGAGATAAAGATGTTGAAACTAAAAAGATTAAAATGAATAAGTTAATGAGAACTGATACGAAATATGACATGGATGAAAATAAGAATAAGATTAATTCAAGTATAATTAGAGATGTAGAAGAAAACAAGAAGATAAAAAATTTACTTGAACAATTGATTGGAAGGAAACTTATGGAAACAAAGAATAAAGAGGAAGAAATATTTATGATCACCGATGTTAGAAAAAGTAAAAGAATAAGAAAACAAAACAATGCTATGAAGTTACACATGATAATGAAAGCTACAAAAACTATGAGGAGTCCTATAGAAAGAAATTGGAAGAAGGTGAAGAAGAAATTGAATATTTTATTGAGAAGGGTAAGGTATTACCAAGGTATAGGTAATATTGATAATTGTATTTCTAGGTAGTAAGTAAGTTTTTTTTTGTTGTTTGAATTTTAAAATGTTGTATATTATATTAAATTTATAATACCACCCCAATCAATTTATTAACTTAAACGAAACTTAAATCAATTACATTATGATAGGTTATTGCATATTCAGGGTAAAAATTATGACAAACCGTTACAAATTTTAATTGATATAGGAAACAAAACATCATTAATAGATTCAAAATTAATTTCAAAATTAAATAATATTAAAGAATAAAGAAATTAAAATTCAAAATGTAATGTTAACTGCTATTAAAAACAACAAGCTATATGAAGTAAATAAATTATGTGATATTAAAATAAATTTAAATAAAATCATTATAAATTGTAAACTACTAGCTGTGTCAAATATAGATGGTGATATGATAATAGGAAATGATACATAGGAACAATTAGAAGCTATAATTAATTATGAAAAGAAGAAGGTATAACTAAATGGTATATGGATATTAATGGATATGATGGAAAAGGTAGAAGATAATAAGAAGGATATTAATTATATTAGAAATGATTATGAAGATGATAAAGAAGAAAGTTATGAGTATGAAGTATATAAAAGAAGAAGAAGATGTATTTGAAAATGACGATTTGATTGTAATGGAATATATTACAATATTGTAGGAGATTTGTTGATGAAGTATAGAAGTTTGATGTATAAGGAGCCAAAAGAAGCTACCGAATATGAATATTATATGAAGGTGAGAAATGTTGAGAATTTAAAGGTGAAAATATATCCTATACCATTAAAGTTAAAGGAGAGAGTGAAGAGAGAATAAGATATCTTAGGAAGTAATGGAATAATTGAAAAAGTAATACATTGTATATTAATTCACTAGTTGAGCAAAATTAGAACAAAATAGTAATTTAATTAAAAAAAATTTTTCATAATGAATTAAAAAGACATGCAGACCGATATTTAAAAAGAAGATATAAAAATTTAAAGAAATCAATAGTGTTTAAAGAAGGTGATTGGGTAATTGAAAGGTCATCACAGGTAGCTAACAAGAAAAATAATGGATGTGAAAATTAAAATTACCATTTATAGGACCATTTATTATGCAAAAAGCTTACGAAAATAGTTATATTTTAAAAAATCCATATAACAATTTGTTAAGGGGTAAGGTAAACGTTAAAAACTTGTATGCATATCACAAATGAAACAACATTTTAAAGATCTAGCTCAATTTAGGAAATAAGATAGTTTTATGATGTAAATATTAGAATAAGTAAATATTATTTTGTATGTAGAATTAAGAATTAGAAATATGAATCATCAATAAATAGTTAGTGGTTATATAAAACCAAATGAATTCGAATTTATGTTAAAATATTACTGAAGATTGTTTGTGAGGTACAATAAAAGTATATGTTAAAATAAAAGGTAGCCTAATAGGATTTGAATTATAATAGATTTAGATATAATAAAATGGAATTAAATTTTAAAAATTATTACCGAGTAACAATTTGTTAAAATTAAATTGGGGAAATTTGTAATGTTTTAAAATAATTAAAAGAATAACTTACCCAAAATATAACTTAAGGTGGTGATAAATTATAAAAAATGGATATAAGTTTGAAGTTTCTTTTCTTTCAAATGATGAATTCACCATAAAACTTCTTTATTGGAGCTATTTAATAAGTCTCAATTACCAAAAACACAAAAATAACTTGATAAAAGATGAGTCTTTAAGAAGAAACACTAACATCAGGAGTCGATTCAATAGTTAAGTCCATGATCCTATGATGTTTAGGCTAAAAATAAAAAGAGAATAAACATTAGAATGTGACAATATTGAATAGATCTCAACTGTACTATTCATTTCATAAAAACCAAAACGAATGCAGTGAAAATTATTGAAAACAGTTTTAATCGACAAACATTGAAGGTAAAACTTATCAGTTAATAATAATAAAAACTTGCACCTGTACCTAGCAATCATAATTAAATTAAAATAGTCTATGGGCTTACCTATCATTAATATTAAATGAATCAGTTAGAGGAATTAAAACAATTTATTAAAGATGAAAATAAAAATCTCGAAGATAATCTAACAAAGAAAATAACACCTTTAAAGGATGAGATAAAAAATAGTAACGATCAGATAAGTTTGTTGGAACAGCAAGTAAAGGACTTAACTAAAAAAAAAATTTACTATTAGAGAAAAAAACGAAGGAAAATAATTTGCTTATTTTTAACTCTGGCTATAAAACCGGAGACCTGCTATACTTTACTTTGGAATTGTTCAATAGTGAACTAGATATAAAATTACCAGAATTTGAAATAAATAACGTTTATACAATAGGCAATGATGATAACAATCAAATTATACTGGTAAAATTTACAAGATTGTTTAGTAAGCGCCACATACTCAAAAATTGTAACAAATTAAAAGGAAAGAAACTAGCGATTGTTGAAGATTTAACAGAAGAGGAGAGATTACTTAGAAAGAAATTGATTAAATATTTACAAGAAGTTAGAGGTGCTAACCATAAAGCTCACATATTCAGAAATAAACTATATATAAATAGCAGAGGTTACACAATCCAGGAGTTGAACAACGGAGACCACTTAATAGATTCAGAAATTGACAGTAACGTAGTAAATGAAGAAGAAGAGGAGGAAAACAAAATAGAGAAAATAGAGGAGAACTCTAAAGATCGTAGAAAAATTAGAAACATTGAAAAAGACACATACTATCAAGAAATTAAGATCAAACTCAAGCTCTGATACCATAGAATTAAGAAATAAGAATAAGAAGAAATAGAAGACTGCATTATCAAAATATTGGGAATATTTTATACCTATAAAATGAAATTTGTTTAACTTCATAAATTTAATAGTTCATTTCTTGCTGTGTGTTTTAGTCATTCGTCTTTAAAAATCTTAAAGGTGTAAAGTCTTAATGTGTGGATGGAAACATACAAATAAAATAAATAATATGCGTTTCAAAATCAGTATTTAGTTAATACAGTTTTAGTCAGTTTTTCATATAGGTACATCTTGGTTAGATAGGTATTGGTTAAGCATGAATACATACATTCGAGATTTTACGATAAATAAAATTGAAAATTATCATATAAGTAATGTAGGATGTATTAAAGAAGTTTTTAAAATTAATGAAAACAATAACAATTTTAAAATTATCCACAATAACATTTGTAGTTTAAATCACAATTTTGACGAATTTGTATTACTGTTAAAAGAAATTGATATAGAATTTGAATGTATTGTTTTTACAAAGACATGGCTTGTTAATGATATCTCTCTCTACAATATTCCTGGATACACTACATTATATAACAATGGCGATTTTAATTAAAATGATGGAGTTGTTTTATTTTTAAAATCGGATATTTATGAAAGTCACCAAATTATACGGTTCAATGAAAGTTTTCTTTTACAAGTAAAAATAAATTTTAAAAATAATAAATTTATAATAAATTCTTTGTATAGGTCGCCATCGAGCGATGTACACAGATTCTTAAATGATCTAACAAAGTTTCTAAGCCAAAAACCGGAATCATGTCTTTATAGTATTTTTATTGGAGATATAAATATAGACTTACTGAAATCAACAAAGGAATCAGAAACTCACCTAGATATAATGGGCGAGTACGGTTACCTACCTGCAATTACTACACCAACAAGGGTAAGAACCGCGACTAAAACCTGCCTTGATCATATTTTCATCAAAAACAAAAGTCAAATCTACGATACAATTCTACCTATAACACTAGAAACAAGTATAACAGACCACTTCACAATAATGACACAAATTGTATTACCAAGCCGTGCTATTCATACAGAGAACCACACCTCTTCTAACTTTATAAAATACATAAATGAGAAAAAACTTATACAAAAATTACAAACAATTAACTGGAATCTTCAGCTACATAGTAATAACCTAGACTCTGAAACAATTAAATTTATTAATAAATTAAAAGAAACCATAGAATCTTGTACCATACAAAAAAAAGTAAGCAATCAAAATATTGCCAAAAATCATGGGTAACAGCAGGTCTCGTTAAATCAATTAACATTAAAAATAAAAAGTTTCACAAATTTAAAAAAAATCCAAATAATGAACATCTAAAAAAAGACTATTTACAATATAAAAAAATGTTGAATAAATTAATCAAACAAACAAAAATAAATTATTATCAAAACTGCATTCAGAAAAATAATAGTTCAAAAAATCTATGGAACACGATTAATGAATACTTAACAAAACCTGAAAAGGGACACATAAACTCGATCAAAAATTTTAATAATCAATTAACATCTTATCCCCTCGAAATATCAGAAATATTTAATAATTATTTTGTATCCGTAGGTAAAAACCTTGCCAATAAAATAAACAAAAAACAAAATTACAATGAAAAAAAAACCTGTAGTAACCACTCCATATTCCTACAACCAACTGATAATCAGGAAATTAAAGAAATTATAAGTTCATTAAAAACCGGAAAATCTCCGGGCTGGGATGGTTTAAAATCAGAAACATTAAAAAAAATTAAAGATTACATTGCAAAACCTATCTCAGAATTAATAAACAAATGTCTACAAAAAGGATATTTCCCTTCTGCATTTAAACTTTCAACAGTAACTCCAATTTACAAGCAAGGAGAGAAAAATGATAAATCGAACTATCGGCCAATTTCCATATTAAGTAGCCTCTCAAAAATATTTGAAAAAATTATACAGAAAAGATTAAATTCGTTTCTAGACAAGCATAAATTACTATCATCATCGCAATTTGGATTTAGACAGAAGAAGTCAACTCAAGACGCTATTAATTTAATAACAGAAAAAATCTATAACAGCCTTGATAAAGTAATGCCTTCAATTGGAGTGTTTGTAGACTTAGCTATAGCCTTCGACACGGTCGATCATTGTATTCTCCTGGATACTCTTAACGATATAGGTATAAGAGGGATTCCTCACGAATTATTCAAAAGCTATCTAACCGATAGAAAGCAAAAGGTTAAAATTGGCAACACTACAAGCCAAGAACAAACAATTACGTGTGGAGTACCCCAGGGAACAGTGTTGGGGCCTATATTATTTAATATTTATTTGAACAACCTCTTCCTGCTAGAAACAAAATGTAAGATTATTAGTTTTGCTGACGACACAGTATTATTTTCTGACAGCAATAACTGGTACGATCTAAAAATACACCTTGAACATGACCTTAAAAAAATTAAATCATGGTTTGATCATAGACTACTGTCTATAAACTTCAAAAAAACTTTTTATATAACCTTTAGCTCCTACAGCAACGCTCTTCCTAATTACACACTTGAAATTGACAATCAATTTAGTATTTTACCTACCAATAAAGTAAAATATCTAGGCATCATATTGGACCAGAATTTGAGATGGGATTAACATATAGATTATTTAATCAAAAAATTACGCACTATACTGTTTAAATTCAAACAAATATGTCATATACTTACTTTACAGCAAAAAATAATGGTATATCAAAGTCTAGTTGAATCGCATCTCAACTATGGCATAGTGGGATGGGGTAGTGTAGCTAAAACATATTTGTCACAACTCGAAGTATTGCAAAAACGATTCCTAAGAACAATACTTCGAAGAGGATACGATTGTCCAAGTGACACTTTGTATCAAGAGAGTGGTATTTTCGATCCTAGACAACTTTACTTTATTAACATTGGAATTAATCTATTTTATAATAACACCACAAAACTAACAGTACTGACGCATGACTATTCTACTCGTAAAAAAAATAATTTTGTTCACCCTTTAATGCATAAAACAATTGGACAGAAAAGCTTTATATTTCTAGGACCTAAGATATACAATATAATTCCAAACTATATAAGAGAACAAAGTAAAGTATCTTTGTACAAGCAGGAACTAAAAAATTTTGTTTATCGTGTACCACGTAGTTTTATACACAACATTATCGAGAATTAAACAAAAAAAAACTATAATCTGGGAGGAAAAAAAAAAGAAAAATAAATTAATAAAACGTAACCCATTACGCCGCATTTTCTACATCCTACATTATTATATAAAAAAAATATTTATGTATGATTTTAATTTTTATTATTGTTATTTAGATTTTTAACTAAGTTTTAATTTTTTTGTAATGCTACCAACAAGTAACTCGTTTACTTCGTGGCTTCTATCGTTTATTTGCATAGTTAGTTTGTTAGTTATATTTGTTACGTATGTATTATGTATTGTTATTATTCCTTTCTTTATTGCAGCAAATAAACATTATTATTATTATTATTAATAATGTAAATCTAATATTAGTTATATGAAAACAATTCTAATAGTTATATAAAGTTAGTTTAATCAAAATATAAATAAGATGTAAGTAACTAAAGTTTATATTAATAATAAGTTTAATAATGTTTTTTATAGGTAGTTATAAGATAAGAATTAAATAGGTATAGATCATTACAAATTATTATTTAGGGTAGAAAATGTCCAACTATATTCAATTAATTTTATGATTAGCAAAATTTAAATGCAACAAACAAATATTAGCTATCAGAATAAAATAAATAGTATAATAGATTAGAAATATAACTAAATAAACAAATGTGACTTACCCAACCAATGTTTATGAATTCATTTAAGCATCAAAGTGATGATTCCAAATTACAATGTATCGGATGATAGTACAAGCTTGGTACATTCCAAGTTTTGATACAGGATAATAACTTGAGAGAGTCTAAAAAAGATATTGAAATTTATCATATGTAAAATTGTTAGAAAGTGATTTGGTTGTTTATAAAAAAAAGACTAACTAATTAAAGCTTTACCAAGGACATTGTGACTGATAAATCCAGTGAAAAGACACTTTAATTAATGATATAGTGATCACAAACTGATAATATAAGCTTAAGAAAAAGTGATTGCAGTGAAAAGACATGAACCTAATATTGAGTGGTTAATTAGTGTTATTATTTATTAAAACTGTGGATTGTTATAAAATATTTAATTTTAAGTTGTTCTTCAATAATTTTAAATGTTGGTAAATTGTTTATTTGATAAAATTTATATTTAAATTGTTATGACGCAGTAGGTTTTAAAAGCAAATATAAACTAAAATAAGAAATGTTATAAAAAAAAGGTTTTCTGATTATATTTGGCTATGTAAATTTTCATTTTTTGTTAAAATCAAGGGTCAAAAAGAGATATTTGCTCATTGTTGTTTAAATTGTTATTATAAATTGTAAAGATGTCCGCCATTATGTAGCTCCAGAAAGTCATTAATTTTAATAGGAAAATTGGGTTTAAAAATTTGAAAAGTTTATTTTTGTGATATAATAAGTTATATAGTTTCAATTAATAACAATTAGAAAGTCAGAAAATGCCAAATTAAAATTTTAATTTTTAAAAAATTTGTTGCAAAAAGGTTAGAAAAAAACAAAACACTTTCGAATATCCGCCATGTTTGGAACTTTATTTATTTATTTATCATATAAAAACCCGTGAAAAATGGGAAAATAGGTCAGTCTAATTTCATCAGAAGGCCAATTCACGTCTGATTGTTTTTTTAAAATTGTTATATTTTAATGGCGACTTCCTGTCAAATGAAATTATAAAAAAACGATGGCCGCATAATAACCTGTGTATAAGTTAAATTGAATGTATAAACAAAAACAACTGGAAATAAAATTTTGACAATAAAATCTTGTAAAAAAAATAAAAATATAATTTGTACTAACCTGCAACAATAATAAAATACCTGAAGAAGCTGAGAGGAGATACAAGATCTAATGGTTAATTTTTTAATTCACCCGAGGAAGTAGTTTACCTCGTAGTTTACACGTGGTTGTAAATGATCCACTACTAAGAAGCCGAGAACAGGATAGCAGTACCCGAGAATTTTCCATCTTCATCCACAGCAACAAATTAACGGTATGTTTTTAACTATAAAATTATTAAAATAATTATCACTTTCAAAATTACTTGTAAACTTTTGTTAATGATAAATTTCAATACTTTTTTTAAACATTTTCTAACACAATTTGATTTAAACATAATATTTACACCACATTTAACTACGACTAACGATATAAAACAATAGTGTCGAACGCCTGATCTAAGGGCGGATATAACTGTAAAATATCACGTGATCTTTTAAATATAGGTATCTGCGCACTACAGATAAGATGATGAAGTTTTTAATGGAAATGAGCAATAGATTAAACAAAAATAATAAAGATTTAAGAAGAGATATAAATGAAAAACTAGACAAAAACAATGAAGATTTAAGAAGAGACATAAACAAACTAGACAAAAATAATGAAGATCTAAGAAGAGACATGAAAGAAATGGATAAGAAATTAGACAAGAAATTTCAAGAAACTAAAGAAGACTTAAACCATACATTTAATAAGAAATTTGAGGAGATAAAGGAAGAAATGGGGGAACAAAATTTTAAATTACTTGAAGAGATTAGAAGTACAAAACAAGAAATAAAAGAAGAAATGAAAAAGATGTTTGAAAAGAAATATGATGAAAATGAGGAAGAGTTGGATATAATGGATTATAATTTAAATAGAAACAATGGAATAGATTTAAAAGAAGAGATTGTAGAAAATATTGATGAAGAAAGAGAGAATTTGAAGATACAAAGTGTAAGCCAAAAAGAAAAAATGGAGAAATTTAATGAAGAAGAAAAAGTATTTGAAAAGGAGGAAAATGCAGAAGCAAATGATAAAAACTTACAAGAAACTGACAGAAACAGAGATAAAGATGTTGAAACTAAAAAGATTAAAATGAATAAGTTAATGAGAACTGATACGAAATATGACATGGATGAAAATAAGAATAAGATTAATTCAAGTATAATTAGAGATGTAGAAGAAAACAAGAAGATAAAAAATTTACTTGAACAATTGATTGGAAGGAAACTTATGGAAACAAAGAATAAAGAGGAAGAAATATTTATGATCACCGATGTTAGAAAAAGTAAAAGAATAAGAAAACAAAACAATGCTATGAAGTTACACATGATAATGAAAGCTACAAAAACTATGAGGAGTCCTATAGAAAGAAATTGGAAGAAGGTGAAGAAGAAATTGAATATTTTATTGAGAAGGGGAAGGTAGTACCAAGGTATAGGTAATATTGATAATTGTATTTCTAGGTAGTAAGTAAGTTTTTTTTTGTTGTTTGAATTTTAAAATGTTGTATATTATATTAAATTTATAATACCACCCCAATCAATTTATTAACTTAAACGAAACTTAAATCAATTACATTATGATAGGTTATTGCATATTCAGGGTAAAAATTATGACAAACCGTTACAAATTTTAATTGATATAGGAAACAAAACATCATTAATAGATTCAAAATTAATTTCAAAATTAAATAATATTAAAGAATAAAGAAATTAAAATTCAAAATGTAATGTTAACTGCTATTAAAAACAAAAAGCTATATGAAGTAAATAAATTATGTGATATTAAAATAAATTTAAATAAAATCATTATAAATTGTAAACTACTAGCTGTGTCAAATATAGATGGTGATATGATAATAGGAAATGATACATAGGAACAATTAGAAGCTATAATTAATTATGAAAAGAAGAAGGTATAACTAAATGGTATATGGATATTAATGGATATGATGGAAGGAGTAGAAGATAATAAGAAGGATATTAATTATATTAGAAATGATTATGAAGATGATAAAGAAAAAAGTTATGAGTATGAAGTATATAGAAGAAGAAGAAGATGTATTTGAAAATGACGATTTGATTGTGATGGAATATATTACAATATTGTAGGAGATTTGTTGATGAAGTATAGAAGTTTGATGTATAAGGAGCCAAAAGAAGCTACCGAATATGAATATTATATGAAGGTGAGAAATGTTGAGAATTTAAAGGTGAAAATATATCCTATACCATTAAAGTTAAAGGAGAGAGTGAAGAGAGAATAAGATATCTTAGGAAGTAATGGAATAATTGAAAAAGTAATACATTGTATATTAATTCACTAGTTGAGCAAAATTAGAACAAAATAGTAATTTAATTAAAAAAAATTTTTCATAATGAATTAAAAAGACATGCAGACCGATATTTAAAAAGAAGATATAAAAATTTAAAGAAATCAATAGTGTTTAAAGAAGGTGATTGGGTAATTGAAAGGTCATCACAGGTAGCTAACAAGAAAAATAATGGATGTGAAAATTAAAATTACCATTTATAGGACCATTTATTATGGAAAAAGCTTACGAAAATAGTTATATTTTAAAAAATCCATATAACAATTTGTTAAGGGGTAAGGTAAACGTTAAAAACTTGTATGCATATCACAAATGAAACAACATTTTAAAGATCTAGCTCAATTTAGGAAATAAGATAGTTTTATGATGTAAATATTAGAATAAGTAAATATTATTTTGTATGTAGAATTAAGAATTAGAAATATGAATCATCAATAAATAGTTAGTGGTTATAAAAAACCAAATGAATTCGAATTTATGTTAAAATATTACTGAAGATTGTTTGTGAGGTACAATAAAAGTATATGTTAAAATAAAAGGTAGCCTAATAGGATTTGAATTATAATAGATTTAGATATAATAAAATGGAATTAAATTTTAAAAATTATTACCGAGTAACAATTTGTTAAAATTAAATTGGGGGAAATTTGTAATGTTTTAAAATAATTAAAAGAATAACTTACCCAAAATATAACTTAAGGTGGTGATAAATTATAAAAAATGGATATAAGTTTGAAGTTTCTTTTCTTTCAAATGATGAATTCACCATAAAACTTCTTTATTGGAGCTATTTAATAAGTCTCAATTACCAAAAACACAAAAATAACTTGATAAAAGATGAGTCTTTAAGAAGAAACACTAACATCAGGAGTCGATTCAATAGTTAAGTCCATGATCCTATGATGTTTAGGCTAAAAATAAAAAGAGAATAAACATTAGAATGTGACAATATTGAATAGATCTCAACTGTACTATTCATTTCATAAAAACCAAAACGAATGCAGTGAAAATTATTGAAAACAGTTTTAATCGACAAACATTGAAGGTAAAACTTATCAGTTAATAATAATAAAAACTTGCACCTGTACCTAGCAATCATAATTAAATTAAAATAGTCTATGGGCTTACCTATCATTAATATTAAATGAATCAGTTAGAGGAATTAAAACAATTTATTAAAGATGAAAATAAAAATCTCGAAGATAATCTAACAAAGAAAATAACAGCTTTAAAGGATGAGATAAAAAATAGTAACGATCAGATAAGTTTGTTGGAACAGCAAGTAAAGGACTTAACTAAAAAAAATTTACTATTAGAGAAAAAAACGAAGGAAAATAATTTGCTTATTTTTAACTCTGGCTATAAAACCGGAGACCTGCTATACTTTACTTTGGAATTGTTCAATAGTGAACTAGATATAAAATTACCAGAATTTGAAATAAATAACGTTTATACAATAGGCAATGATGATAACAATCAAATTATACTGGTAAAATTTACAAGATTGTTTAGTAAGCGCCACATACTCAAAAATTGTAACAAATTAAAAGGAAAGAAACTAGCGATTGTTGAAGATTTAACAGAAGAGGAGAGATTACTTAGAAAGAAATTGATTAAATATTTACAAGAAGTTAGAGGTGCTAACCATAAAGCTCACATATTCAGAAATAAACTATATATAAATAGCAGAGGTTACACAATCCAGGAGTTGAACAACGGAGACCACTTAATAGATTCAGAAATTGACAGTAACGTAGTAAATGAAGAAGAAGAGGAGGAAAACAAAATAGAGAAAATAGAGGAGAACTCTAAAGATCGTAGAAAAATTAGAAACATTGAAAAGACACATACTATCAAGAAATTAAGATCAAACTCAAGCTCTGATACCATAGAATTAAGAAATAAGAATAAGAAGAAATAGAAGACTGCATTATCAAAATATTGGGAATATTTTATACCTATAAAATGAAATTTGTTTAACTTCATAAATTTAATAGTTCATTTCTTGCTGTGTGTTTTAGTCATTCGTCTTTAAAAATCTTAAAGGTGTAAAGTCTTAATGTGTGGATGGAAACATACAAATAAAATAAATAATATGCGTTTCAAAATCAGTATTTAGTTAATACAGTTTTAGTCAGTTTTTCATATAGGTACATCTTGGTTAGATAGGTATTGGTTAAGCATGAATACATACATTCGAGATTTTACGATAAATAAAATTGAAAATTATCATATAAGTAATGTAGGATGTATTAAAGAAGTTTTTAAAATTAATGAAAACAATAACAATTTTAAAATTATCCACAATAACATTTGTAGTTTAAATCACAATTTTGACGAATTTGTATTACTGTTAAAAGAAATTGATATAGAATTTGAATGTATTGTTTTTACAAAGACATGGCTTGTTAATGATATCTCTCTCTACAATATTCCTGGATACACTACATTATATAACAATGGCGATTTTAATTAAAATGATGGAGTTGTTTTATTTTTAAAATCGGATATTTATGAAAGTCACCAAATTATACGGTTCAATGAAAGTTTTCTTTTACAAGTAAAAATAAATTTTAAAAATAATAAATTTATAATAAATTCTTTGTATAGGTCGCCATCGAGCGATGTACACAGATTCTTAAATGATCTAACAAAGTTTCTAAGCCAAAAACCGGAATCATGTCTTTATAGTATTTTTATTGGAGATATAAATATAGACTTACTGAAATCAACAAAGGAATCAGAAACTTACCTAGATATAATGGGCGAGTACGGTTACCTATCTGCAATTACTACACCAACAAGGGTAAGAACCGCGACTAAAACCTGCCTTGATCATATTTTCATCAAAAACAAAAGTCAAATCTACGATACAATTCTACCTATAACACTAGAAACAAGTATAACAGACCACTTCACAATAATGACACAAATTGTATTACCAAGCCGTGCTATTCATACAGAGAACCACACCTCTTCTAACTTTATAAAATACATAAATGAGAAAAAACTTATAGAAAAATTACAAACAATTAACTGGAATCTTCAGCTACATAGTAATAACCTAGACTCTGAAACAATTAAATTTATTAATAAATTAAAAGAAACCATAGAATCTTGTACCATACAAAAAAAAGTAAGCAATCAAAATATTGCCAAAAATCATGGGTAACAGCAGGTCTCGTTAAATCAATTAACATTAAAAATAAAAAGTTTCACAAATTTAAAAAAAATCCAAATAATGAACATCTAAAAAAAGACTATTTACAATATAAAAAAATGTTGAATAAATTAATCAAACAAACAAAAATAAATTATTATCAAAACTGCATTCAGAAAAATAATAGTTCAAAAAATCTATGGAACACGATTAATGAATACTTAACAAAACCTGAAAAGGGACACATAAACTCGATCAAAAATTTTAATAATCAATTAACATCTAATCCCCTCGAAATATCAGAAATATTTAATAATTATTTTGTATCCGTAGGTAAAAACCTTGCCAATAAAATAAACAAAAAACAAAATTACAATGAAAAAAACCTGTAGTAACCACTCCATATTCCTACAACCAACTGATAATCAGGAAATTAAAGAAATTATAAGTTCATTAAAAACCGGAAAATCTCCGGGCTGGGATGGTTTAAAATCAGAAACATTAAAAAAAATTAAAGATTACATTGCAAAACCTATCTCAGAATTAATAAACAAATGTCTACAAAAAGGATATTTCCCTTCTGCATTTAAACTTTCAACAGTAACTCCAATTTACAAGCAAGGAGAGAAAAATGATAAATCGAACTATCGGCCAATTTCCATATTAAGTAGCCTCTCAAAAATATTTGAAAAAATTATACAGAAAAGATTAAATTCGTTTCTAGACAAGCATAAATTACTATCATCATCGCAATTTGGATTTAGACAGAAGAAGTCAACTCAAGACGCTATTAATTTAATAACAGAAAAAATCTATAACAGCCTTGATAAAGTAATGCCTTCAATTGGAGTGTTTGTAGACTTAGCTATAGCCTTCGACACGGTCGATCATTGTATTCTCCTGGATACTCTTAACGATATAGGTATAAGAGGGATTCCTCACGAATTATTCAAAAGCTATCTAACCGATAGAAAGCAAAAGGTTAAAATTGGCAACACTACAAGCCAAGAACAAACAATTACGTGTGGAGTACCCCAGGGAACAGTGTTGGGGCCTATATTATTTAATATTTATTTGAACAACCTCTTCCTGCTAGAAACAAAATGTAAGATTATTAGTTTTGCTGACGACACAGTATTATTTTCTGAAAGCAATAACTGGTACGATCTAAAAATACACCTTGAAAATGACCTTAAAAAAATTAAATCATGGTTTGATCATAGACTACTGTCTATAAACTTCAAAAAAACTTTTTATATAACCTTTAGCTCCTACAGCAACGCTCTTCCTAATTACACACTTGAAATTGACAATCAATTTAGTATTTTACCTACCAATAAAGTAAAATATCTAGGCATCATATTGGACCAGAATTTGAGATGGGATTAACATATAGATTATTTAATCAAAAAATTACGCACTATACTGTTTAAATTCAAACAAATATGTCATATACTTACTTTAAAGCAAAAAATAATGGTATATCAAAGTCTAGTTGAATCGCATCTCAACTATGGCATAGTGGGATGGGGTAGTGTAGCTAAAACATATTTGTCACAACTCGAAGTATTGCAAAAACGATTCCTAAGAACAATACTTCGAAGAGGATACGATTGTCCAAGTGACACTTTGTATCAAGAGAGTGGTATTTTCGATCCTAGACAACTTTACTTTATTAACATTGGAATTAATCTATTTTATAATAACACCACAAAACTAACAGTACTGACGCATGACTATTCTACTCGTAAAAAAAATAATTTTGTTCACCCTTTAAGAGCAAACCGGACATGTCCGAAAATTTTAAAAGCATCCTGAGCCTTTATTTCTAATCCGATTTTTGTGAAATTTTCAGTAAACACTCATTATTACTAAACTTAGGGGGGTATTACCTTGATTTTTTTCTAAACCCTTTAGAACTATTTATTTCCTAATAAAAACGAAAAAAAAAAGAAAAAAAAGGTTATTCCCGTCTTCTACATTAAATTTAAGAAAATGTGTCGCTTTCTGTTTTAGTAAATGTCGAATAGTTTTTAAATAGGATGCTTTCCCACCTTTGCCTAAAAATTTTCTATAAAATGCTGCCCTCTCGTTGTATAAATTTTAAGACAGTTTTAATCGCGTTGGTGGAGATATTCCCAGTGGCGGAGCAATTATCATGTTAAGACGAGAGTATCAGAAAATTTAATATAACTTTTTTGTTGTATTTAATGATGTGACTTTTTCTAATTAAATTAAAGTAAATTTCAAATTTTGACAAGGTGGTCAAAATAATATTGATTAACTTCACTACCACAAAATTAAATTTTGCCTCTAAATAGTGTTTACAAGGTTAACACAACATTATAAAGCAGATATTTTTTTCAATTTCATGTTTTTAATTCTATCTAATCTCCATAAATCTGCCACTAATATCATTTCTCTTGTAGTTTCTGGTGTACTTATTTATTAAGAAGAATACATAGGTACATCGAAAACAAAAAAATTGCATAACTTAAAAATAAGGACAAGTAGCATTATTCATATACATCCAGTCAAAATTGTTTCACCAAATTTCTATATTTCGCTAAAATATCTACAGGGAGATTCATATTAGGGACCTAAAATGAAATGATTTTTATATGCATTTTACAACTAAATACTTCAATATGTCAATCTAATGATGCTAGTTTTTAGCGAAACAGCTGTAATTGAATTTAAAACTTATTTTACGAATAAATAGTGGAAGTTTCATTCAACCGTTTAGGTGTTTATTGTTTTTTTTTTATACGATTTTGCTGGTTAGTTGCAGTAAAGAAGACAATGAAAATCTAGTAAAAAACGCATCCAAGCACTAGACAAAAAAATGTGGAATTTCAGCTCTTATCATCTAGTTGTAAAATGCATTGAAAAAATTATTCCATTTTATGTCTATTATGTCCATTTTATGTAATAGAAATCTCCCTGTAAATATTTTTTATTTTTTTAAATAAGAATAATTAGCATGCGACATTATACAGTGTTTCGCCAAATTTAATAATTGGTTTAAATACAGAGGGTTTAATATTGCGTATATAAAATTGAATAATTTTTTTGTAAAATTTCTGCAACTCAACAAATAGAAATAAATTAATATTTGAAGTTCAACATTAATTAATTGGTGAAAAATATAAAACTTATTGTGTAGACATTAGTCTTTTATTAAAGAAATTTCATACTCTATATTTTACAAGCACGATAAAGTTATGTTTTAACCTAACAATAGTATTATTTATGTCGTACAATCAAAACTATTTTATTTCTTTGCTATTCTCTGTCTTTGATTATCCCGAATTTTCAGTCTTCTAGGAAATCTTGAGTCAACTATCTGTGGAAGCAAAGATTTAAAAAAAATATTTTTAATTTTTCTACCATCCTGTCAGCCCAAAAGGTTCTGCCTCGCGGAATCTAAATAGCATTTCATATGGCTTTCTGTTGTGACACGAGTTCAAGTTTTAAAAACGAATCGCGAAGCGATGAGTGTTTTAAAGAACGAGTGTCACAACAGCCATATGAAATAAGTTGTTTATAATATTTTTTATATTTTACCATTTTATCATTTTTTAAATCAATTTATTATTTGTATGTAAATTACGAAAATTTTGATTTTAAAAAGTATATCGGTAGCACTGTGTAATTTATAACATTTGACAGATTTGACATTTAAATTATGAAATGTTAATGTTTTAAAATATTTTAAAATGACTCCAATAATAATATATTATATAATTAAGAGATGATATTCATATTCACAAATACTTTTTTAAAGAACAATATAAAATAAATAAATTGCTATTAGCCACAAGTGTCATTGTCAATAGTCTTGTCATTAGATACTTCACTCATGTCGCCAACCATTTAAAACAAAAATTTGCTTGCGCAAAAGAAACATTACGATACGCAAATGCGTTTTATAATGAAGATTTTTAGAAGTGCAAAATATAAAAACATTCATTAAACAATAATTAGGAAATTTATAGAACAATAAACAACAAAACGGTTGAATTAAACTTTCACTATTTATTCGCAAAGACGTTTTTAAATGCCTTGACGGCCGTTTCGCTATAGAAATAGCATCATCAGATTGACATATTGATGTCACATTTTGTTTATTTGTAGCTAGGTACCTGATGTTGATTAGGTAGTAAGCTAGACCAATTATGGAAGTAATAAGACATAACAATATTAAAGCCTAGATGTTAATAGCCTTAAGGGATTATCCTGGATGTATTTCTCTCTAAGATCAGTATAACTGTGCAATGATATAGAAAAACCAGGAAAAAACTATATCATGCTGATCTTTACATCTAGGCTTTAATATTGTTATATTTTATTACTTCCATACTTGGTCTAGCCTTAATAATACCTAATCAACATCAGGTACCTAGCTACAAACAAACAAAATGTAACTTCAATATGACGATGCTATTTCTATAGCGAAACGGCGGTCATTGCATTTCATATTTTGCGAATAAATAGTGAAAGTTTAATTCAATCGTTTAGTTGTTTATTGTTCTTAATAAGATGGACTTTCACATAGTAAGGGTTAGTACAATAAATTTCAGGAAATTTATAGGATAATTAATTACGTAAGATTACCTCTATAATTTTATATATTACATTTTCTATTAGCAGACCTTTTGAACTCCATATTATAAAAAAAAACAGAATTCTTTATCCTTGAACCTAATAAAAATATATATAATTTTTGTTTAAATGTAATTTTCCATTTTTCAAGGAAGCCCATTTAATTTTTTCGGAATTTATGGTGTCTTCAGGGTTTTTGATAGTCTCCGGACATTTTACTTCTATTTATATTTAGGTATGGATACTCAGGTCTTAAAATATACTTTATAAGTTCATTTTACTAAAATTTACTTACCACTTCTCCAGAGTAAAAATTAAGAAAGTAGAAATAACATTCACGGAAGCACAAATTAAGTTAAGAAACGAACAATACACTGTAATATAACGATTTTTTTATATCTTGCACTTATAAAAATCTTCATTATAAAACGCATTTGCGTATCGTAATGTTACTTTTACGCACGCAAATTTTTGTTTTAAATGGTTGGCGACATGCGTGAAGTATCTAATGACATGACTATAGACAATGACATTTGTGGCTAATAGCAAATTATTAATTTTATTTTGTTCTTTAAGAAAGTATTTGGGAATAAGAATATCATCTTTTACTTATATAATATATTATTATTAGTGTATATGTCATTTTAAAATATTTGAAAACAATAACATTTCATAATTTAAATGTCAAAACTGTAAAATGTTATAAATTACACAGTGCTACCGACATACTTTTTAAAATGAAAACTCTCGTAATTACATAAAAATAATAAATTAATTTATATAATTGATAAAATGGCAAAATATAAAAAATATTATAAACAACTTATTTCATATGGCTGTTGTGACACTCGTTCTTTAAAAAGCTCATCGCTTCGCGATTCGTTTTTTAAACTTGAACTCGTGTCATAACAGAAAGCCATATGAAATGCGTTGTTTAATATACTATTTAGGTACGGCTATGTACCTATTTGAAAATCATCTGCTGAAACACCCGAATTACAATAGACACATGTAAGTTTTCTTCTCTTACTTATCTTTATATTAACTTCAATAGCGCACGAGTTTACTTGTTTCGGTAGTACATTTGGTTTAGTGGCTCTCAGCGCGGAGCGAGAAGTAGGAGGTTGGGTTAATTAGGGTGAAATTCGCTTGCCGCTGTAGGTACGGTTTGCTCTTAATGCATAAAACAATTGGACAGAAAAGCTTTATATTTCTAGGACCTAAGATATACAATATAATTCCAAACTATATAAGAGAACAAAGTAAAGTATCTTTGTACAAGCAGGAACTAAAAAATTTTGTTTATCGTGTACCACGTAGTTTTATACACATTATCGAGAATTAAACAAAAAAAAACTATAATCTGGGAGGAAAAAAAAAGAAAAATAAATTAATAAAACGTAACCCATTACGCCGCATTTTCTACATCCTACATTATTATATAAAAAAAATATTTATGTATGATTTTAATTTTTATTATTGTTATTTAGATTTTTAACTAAGTTTTAATTTTTTTGTAATGCCACCAACAAGTAACTCGTATACTTTGTGGCTTCTATCGTTTATTTGCATAGTTAGTTTGTTAGTTATATTTGTTATGTATTATGTATTGTTATTATTCCTTTCTTTATTGCAGCAAATAAACTTTATTATTATTATTATTAATAATGTAAATCTAATATTAGTTATATGAAAACAATTCTAATAGTTATATAAAGTTAGTTTAATCAAAATATAAATAAGATGTAAGTAACTAAAGTTTATATTAATAATAAGTTTAATAATGTTTTTTATAGGTAGTTATAAGATAAGAATTAAATAGGTATAGATCATTACAAATTATTATTTAGGGTAGAAAATGTCCAACTATATTCAATTAATTTTATGATTAGCAAAATTTAAATGCAACAAACAAATATTAGCTATCAGAATAAAATAAATAGTATCATAGATTAGAAATATAACTAAATAAACAAATGTGACTTACCCAACCAATGTTTATGAATTCATTTAAGCATCAAAGTGATGATTCCAAATTACAATGTATCGGATGATAGTACAAGCTTGGTACATTCCAAGTTTTGATACAGGATAATAACTTGAGAGAGTCTAAAAAAGATATTGAAATTTATCATATGTAAAATTGTTAGAAAGTGATTTGGTTGTTTATAAAAAAAAAGACTAACTAATTAAAGCTTTACCAAGGACATTGTGACTGATAAATCTAGTGAAAAGACACTTTAAATAATGATATAGTGATCACAAACTGATAATATAAGCTTAAGAAAAAGTGATTGCAGTGAAAAGACATGAACCTAATATTGAGTGTTTAATTAGTGTTATTATTTATTAAAACTGTGGATTGTTATAAAATATTTAATTTTAAGTTGTTCTTCAATAATTTTAAATGTTGGTAAATTGTTTATTTGATAAAATTTATATTTAAATTGTTATGACGCAGTAGGTTTTAAAAGCAAATATAAACTAAAATAAGAAATGTTATAAAAAAAAGGTTTTCTGATTATATTTGGCTATGTAAATTTTCATTTTTTGTTAAAATCAAGGGTCAAAAAGAGATATTTGCTCATTGTTGTTTAAATTGTTATTATAAATTGTAAAGATGTCCGCCATTATGTAGCTCCAGAAAGTCATTAATTTTAATAGGAAAATTGGGTTTAAAAATTTGAAAAGTTTATTTTTGTGATATAATAAGTTATATAGTTTCAATTAATAACAATTAGAAAGTCAGAAAATGTCAAATTAAAAATTTAATTTTTAAAAAATTTGTTGCAAAAAGGTTAGAAAAAAAACAAAACACTTTCGAAAATCCGCCATGTTGGGACTTCCGGCGTTATCGTATAAAAACCCGTGAAAAATGGGAAAATAGGTCAGTCTAATTTCATCCGAAGGCCAATTCACGTCTGATTGTTTTTTTTTAAATTGTTATATTTTAATGGCGACTTCCTGTCAAATGAAATTATAAAAAAAAGATGGCCGCATAATAACCTGTGTATAAGTTAAATTGAATGTATAAACAAAAACAACTGGAAATAAAATTTTGACAATAAAATCTTATAAAAAAAAAATAAAAATATAATTTGTACTAACCTGCAACAATAATAAAATACTTGAAGAAGCTGAGAGGAGATACAAGATCTAATGGTTAATTTTTTTAATCCACCCGAGGAAGTAGTTTACCTCGTAGTTTACACGTGGTTGTAAATGATCCACTACTAAGAAGCCGAGAACAGGATAGCAGTACCCGAGAATTTTCCATCTTCATCCACAGCAACAAATTAACGGTATGTTTTTAACTATAAAATTATTAAAATAATTATCACTTTCAAAATTACTTGTAAACTTTTGTTAATGATAAATTTCAATACTTTTTTTAAACATTTTCTAACACAATTTGATTTAAACATAATATTTACACCACATTTAACTACGACTAACGATATAAAACAATAGTGTCGAACGCCTGATCTAAGGGCGGATATAACTGTAAAATATCACGTGATCTTTTAAATATAGGTATCTGCGCACTACAGATAAGATGATGAAGTTTTTAATGGAAATGAGCAATAGATTAAACAAAAATAATAAAGATTTAAGAAGAGATATAAATGAAAAACTAGACAAAAACAATGAAGATTTAAGAAGAGACATAAACAAACTAGACAAAAATAATGAAGATCTAAGAAGAGACATGAAAGAAATGGATAAGAAATTAGACAAGAAATTTCAAGAAACTAAAGAAGACTTAAACCATACATTTAATAAGAAATTTGAGGAGATAAAGGAAGAAATGGGGGAACAAAATTTTAAATTACTTGAAGAGATTAGAAGTACAAAACAAGAAATAAAAGAAGAAATGAAAAAGATGTTTGAAAAGAAATATGATGAAAATGAGGAAGAGTTGGATATAATGGATTATAATTTAAATAGAAACAATGGAATAGATTTAAAAGAAGAGATTGTAGAAAATATTGATGAAGAAAGAGAGAATTTGAAGATACAAAGTGTAAGCCAAAAAGAAAAAAATGGAGAAATTTAATGAAGAAGAAAAAGTATTTGAAAAGGAGGAAAATGCAGAAGCAAATGATAAAAACTTACAAGAAACTGACAGAAACAGAGATAAAGATGTTGAAACTAAAAAGATTAAAATGAATAAGTTAATGAGAACTGATACGAAATATGACATGGATGAAAATAAGAATAAGATTAATTCAAGTATAATTAGAGATGTAGAAGAAAACAAGAAGATAAAAAATTTACTTGAACAATTGATTGGAAGGAAACTTATGGAAACAAAGAATAAAGAGGAAGAAATATTTATGATCACCGATGTTAGAAAAAGTAAAAGAATAAGAAAACAAAACAATGCTATGAAGTTACACATGATAATGAAAGCTACAAAAACTATGAGGAGTCCTATAGAAAGAAATTGGAAGAAGGTGAAGAAGAAATTGAATATTTTATTGAGAAGGGGGAAGGTAGTACCAAGGTATAGGTAATATTGATAATTGTATTTCTAGGTAGTAAGTAAGTTTTTTTTTGTTGTTTGAATTTTAAAATGTTGTATATTATATTAAATTTATAATACCACCCCAATCAATTTATTAACTTAAACGAAACTTAAATCAATTACATTATGATAGGTTATTGCATATTCAGGGTAAAAATTATGACAAACCGTTACAAATTTTAATTGATATAGGAAACAAAACATCATTAATAGATTCAAAATTAATTTCAAAATTAAATAATATTAAAGAATAAAGAAATTAAAATTCAAAATGTAATGTTAACTGCTATTAAAAACAAAAAGCTATATGAAGTAAATAAATTATGTGATATTAAAATAAATTTAAATAAAATCATTATAAATTGTAAACTACTAGCTGTGTCAAATATAGATGGTGATATGATAATAGGAAATGATACATAGGAACAATTAGAAGCTATAATTAATTATGAAAAGAAGAAGGTATAACTAAATGGTATATGGATATTAATGGATATGATGGAAGGAGTAGAAGATAATAAGAAGGATATTAATTATATTAGAAATGATTATGAAGATGATAAAGAAGAAAGTTATGAGTATGAAGTATATAAAAGAAGAAAAAGATGTATTTGAAAATGACGATTTGATTGTGATGGAATATATTACAATATTGTAGGAGATTTGTTGATGAAGTATAGAAGTTTGATGTATAAGGAGCCAAAAGAAGCTACCGAATATGAATATTATATGAAGGTGAGAAATGTTGAGAATTTAAAGGTGAAAATATATCCTATACCATTAAAGTTAAAGGAGAGAGTGAAGAGAGAATAAGATATCTTAGGAAGTAATGGAATAATTGAAAAAGTAATACATTGTATATTAATTCACTAGTTGAGCAAAATTAGAACAAAATAGTAATTTAATTAAAAAAAATTTTTCATAATGAATTAAAAAGACATGCAGACCGATATTTAAAAAGAAGATATAAAAATTTAAAGAAATCAATAGTGTTTAAAGAAGGTGATTGGGTAATTGAAAGGTCATCACAGGTAGCTAACAAGAAAAATAATGGATGTGAAAATTAAAATTACCATTTATAGGACCATTTATTATGGAAAAAGCTTACGAAAATAGTTATATTTTAAAAAATCCATATAACAATTTGTTAAGGGGTAAGGTAAACGTTAAAAACTTGTATGCATATCACAAATGAAACAACATTTTAAAGATCTAGCTCAATTTAGGAAATAAGATAGTGTTATGATGTAAATATTAGAATAAGTAAATATTATTTTGTATGTAGAATTAAGAATTAGAAATATGAATCATCAATAAATAGTTAGTGGTTATATATAACCAAATGAATTCGAATTTATGTTAAAATATTACTGAAGATTGTTTGTGAGGTACAATAAAAGTATATGTTAAAATAAAAGGTAGCCTAATAGGATTTGAATTATAATAGATTTAGATATAATAAAATGGAATTAAATTTTAAAAATTATTACCGAGTAACAATTTGTTAAAATTAAATTGGGGGAAATTTGTAATGTTTTAAAATAATTAAAAGAATAACTTACCCAAAATATAACTTAAGGTGGTGATAAATTATAAAAAATGGATATAAGTTTGAAGTTTCTTTTCTTTCAAATGATGAATTCACCATAAAACTTCTTTATTGGAGCTATTTAATAAGTCTCAATTACCAAAAACACAAAAATAACTTGATAAAAGATGAGTCTTTAAGAAGAAACACTAACATCAGGAGTCGATTCAATAGTTAAGTCCATGATCCTATGATGTTTAGGCTAAAAATAAAAAGAGAATAAACATTAGAATGTGACAATATTGAATAGATCTCAACTGTACTATTCATTTCATAAAAACCAAAACGAATGCAGTGAAAATTATTGAAAACAGTTTTAATCGACAAACATTGAAGGTAAAACTTATCAGTTAATAATAATAAAAACTTGCACCTGTACCTAGCAATCATAATTAAATTAAAATAGTCTATGGGCTTACCTATCATTAATATTAAATGAATCATTTAGAGGAATTAAAACAATTTATTAAAGATGAAAATAAAAATCTCGAAGATAATCTAACAAAGAAAATAACAGCTTTAAAGGATGAGATAAAAAATAGTAACGGACTTAACTAAAAAAAAATTTACTATTAGAGAAAAAAACGAAGGAAAATAATTTGCTTATTTTTAACTCTGGCTATAAAACCGGAGACCTGCTATACTTTACTTTGGAATTGTTCAATAGTGAACTAGATATAAAATTACCAGAATTTGAAATAAATAACGTTTATACAATAGGCAATGATGATAACAATCAAATTATACTGGTAAAATTTACAAGATTGTTTAGTAAGCGCCACATACTCAAAAATTGTAACAAATTAAAAGGAAAGAAACTAGCGATTGTTGAAGATTTAACAGAAGAGGAGAGATTACTTAGAAAGAAATTGATTAAATATTTACAAGAAGTTAGAGGTGCTAACCATAAAGCTCACATATTCAGAAATAAACTATATATAAATAGCAGAGGTTACACAATCCAGGAGTTGAACAACGGAGACCACTTAATAGATTCAGAAATTGACAGTAACGTAGTAAATGAAGAAGAAGAGGAGGAAAACAAAATAGAGAAAATAGAGGAGAACTCTAAAGATCGTAGAAAAATTAGAAACATTGAAAAGACACATACTATCAAGAAATTAAGATCAAACTCAAGCTCTGATACCATAGAATTAAGAAATAAGAATAAGAAGAAATAGAAGACTGCATTATCAAAATATTGGGAATATTTTATACCTATAAAATGAAATTTGTTTAACTTCATAAATTTAATAGTTCATTTCTTGCTGTGTGTTTTAGTCATTCGTCTTTAAAAATCTTAAAGGTGTAAAGTCTTAATGTGTGGATGGAAACATACAAATAAAATAAATAATATGCGTTTCAAAATCAGTATTTAGTTAATACAGTTTTAGTCAGTTTTTCATATAGGTACATCTTGGTTAGATAGGTATTGGTTAAGCATGAATACATACATTCGAGATTTTACGATAAATAAAATTGAAAATTATCATATAAGTAATGTAGGATGTATTAAAGAAGTTTTTAAAATTAATGAAAACAATAACAATTTTAAAATTATCCACAATAACATTTGTAGTTTAAATCACAATTTTGACGAATTTGTATTACTGTTAAAAGAAATTGATATAGAATTTGAATGTATTGTTTTTACAAAGACATGGCTTGTTAATGATATCTCTCTACAATATTCCTGGATACACTACATTATATAACAATGGCGATTTTAATCAAAATGATGGAGTTGTTTTATTTTTAAAATCGGATATTTATGAAAGTCACCAAATTATACGGTTCAATGAAAGTTTTCTTTTACAAGTAAAAATAAATTTTAAAAATAATAAATTTATAATAAATTCTTTGTATAGGTCGCCATCGAGCGATGTACACAGATTCTTAAATGATCTAACAAAGTTTCTAAGCCAAAAACCGGAATCATGTCTTTATAGTATTTTTATTGGAGATATAAATATAGACTTACTGAAATCAACAAAGGAATCAGAAACTTACCTAGATATAATGGGCGAGTACGGTTACCTACCTGCAATTACTACACCAACAAGGGTAAGAACCGCGACTAAAACCTGCCTTGATCATATTTTCATCAAAAACAAAAGTCAAATCTACGATACAATTCTACCTATAACACTAGAAACAAGTATAACAGACCACTTCACAATAATGACACAAATTGTATTACCAAGCCGTGCTATTCATACAGAGAACCACACCTCTTCTAACTTTATAAAATACATAAATGAGAAAAAACTTATACAAAAATTACAAACAATTAACTGGAATCTTCAGCTACATAGTAATAACCTAGACTCTGAAACAATTAAATTTATTAATAAATTAAAAGAAACCATAGAATCTTGTACCATACAAAAAAAAAGTAAGCAATCAAAATATTGCCCAAAAATCATGGGTAACAGCAGGTCTCGTTAAATCAATTAACATTAAAAATAAAAAGTTTCACAAATTTAAAAAAAATCCAAATAATGAACATCTAAAAAAAGACTATTTACAATATAAAAAAATGTTGAATAAATTAATCAAACAAACAAAAATAAATTATTATCAAAACTGCATTCAGAAAAATAATAGTTCAAAAAATCTATGGAACACGATTAATGAATACTTAACAAAACCTGAAAAGGGACACATAAACTCGATCAAAAATTTTAATAATCAATTAACATCTAATCCCCTCGAAATATCAGAAATATTTAATAATTATTTTGTATCCGTAGGTAAAAACCTTGCCAATAAAATAAACAAAAAACAAAATTACAATGAAAAAAAAAACCTGTAGTAACCACTCCATATTCCTACAACCAACTGATAATCAGGAAATTAAAGAAATTATAAGTTCATTAAAAACCGGAAAATCTCCGGGCTGGGATGGTTTAAAATCAGAAACATTAAAAAAAATTAAAGATTACATTGCAAAACCTATCTCAGAATTAATAAACAAATGTCTACAAAAAGGATATTTCCCTTCTGCATTTAAACTTTCAACAGTAACTCCAATTTACAAGCAAGGAGAGAAAAATGATAAATCGAACTATCGGCCAATTTCCATATTAAGTAGCCTCTCAAAAATATTTGAAAAAATTATACAGAAAAGATTAAATTCGTTTCTAGACAAGCATAAATTACTATCATCATCGCAATTTGGATTTAGACAGAAGAAGTCAACTCAAGACGCTATTAATTTAATAACAGAAAAAATCTATAACAGCCTTGATAAAGTAATGCCTTCAATTGGAGTGTTTGTAGACTTAGCTATAGCCTTCGACACGGTCGATCATTGTATTCTCCTGGATACTCTTAACGATATAGGTATAAGAGGGATTCCTCACGAATTATTCAAAAGCTATCTAACCGATAGAAAGCAAAAGGTTAAAATTGGCAACACTACAAGCCAAGAACAAACAATTACGTGTGGAGTACCCCAGGGAACAGTGTTGGGGCCTATATTATTTAATATTTATTTGAACAACCTCTTCCTGCTAGAAACAAAATGTAAGATTATTAGTTTTGCTGACGACACAGTATTATTTTCTGAAAGCAATAACTGGTACGATCTAAAAATACACCTTGAAAATGACCTTAAAAAAATTAAATCATGGTTTGATCATAGACTACTGTCTATAAACTTCAAAAAAACTTTTTATATACCCTTTAGCTCCTACAGCAACGCTCTTCCTAATTACACACTTGAAATTGACAATCAATTTAGTATTTTACCTACCAATAAAGTAAAATATCTAGGCATCATATTGGACCAGAATTTGAGATGGGATTAACATATAGATTATTTAATCAAAAAATTACGCACTATACTGTTTAAATTCAAACAAATATGTTATATACTTACTTTAAAGCAAAAAATAATGGTATATCAAAGTCTAGTTGAATCGCATCTCAACTATGGCATAGTGGGATGGGGTAGTGTAGCTAAAACATATTTGTCACAACTCGAAGTATTGCAAAAACGATTCCTAAGAACAATACTTCGAAGAGGATACGATTGTCCAAGTGACACTTTGTATCAAGAGAGTGGTATTTTCGATCCTAGACAACTTTACTTTATTAACATTGGAATTAATCTATTTTATAATAACACCACAAAACTAACAGTACTGACGCATGACTATTCTACTCGTAAAAAAAATAATTTTGTTCACCCTTTAATGCATAAAACAATTGGACAGAAAAGCTTTATATTTCTAGGACCTAAGATATACAATATAATTCCAAACTATATAAGAGAACAAAGTAAAGTATCTTTGTACAAGCAGGAACTAAAAAATTTTGTTTATCGTGTACCACGTAGTTTTATACACAACATTATCGAGAATTAAACAAAAAAAAACTATAATCTGGGAGGAAAAAAAAAAGAAAAATAAATTAATAAAACGTAACCCATTACGCCGCATTTTCTACATCCTACATTATTATATAAAAAAAATATTTATGTATGATTTTAATTTTTATTATTGTTATTTAGATTTTTAACTAAGTTTTAATTTTTTTGTAATGCTACCAACAAGTAACTCGTTTACTTCGTGGCTTCTATCGTTTATTTGCATAGTTAGTTTGTTAGTTATATTTGTTACGTATGTATTATGTATTGTTATTATTCCTTTCTTTATTGCAGCAAATAAACATTATTATTATTATTATTATTATTAATAATGTGAATCTAATATTAGTTATATGAAAACAATTCTAATAGTTATATAAAGTTAGTTTAATCAAAATATAAATAAGATATAAGTAACTAAAGTTTATATTAATAATAAGTTTAATAATGTTTTTTATAGGTAGTTATAAGATAAGAATTAAATAGGTATAGATCATTACAAATTATTATTTAGGGTAGAAAATGTCCAACTATATTCAATTAATTTTATGATTAGCAAAATTTAAATGCAACAAACAAATATTAGCTATCAGAATAAAATAAATAGTATCATAGATTAGAAATATAACTAAATAAACAAATGTGACTTACCCAACCAATGTTTATGAATTCATTTAAGCATCATCTTATCATCTTCCAGCTGCAGGCAGGGCCGGAGTGGACTTTTTACTTTTACATTTAGAAGCAATTAAAATATTGATATATAGATATAAATTGTATAAAAATATGTACAAATGTGCAAACAGGTATGTAGTTAGTATTTCTAAACATAATTTTGGGTACTAGGTAACTTTTATTATAATTTGAATTTTTAAGGAAATAATATGAATAATATACATTATTACCTTACAATATACATTAATTACCACTACATACCTTATTGTACCTATACCTACCTGAATGTTTTAAAAAGGAGTTTGGGTATATATTGTAATGAATATTTTATGATTTGAGAGAAAGTTTATTGATTTGATTGATTTATTTATTAGATTGATATTACTTATTTAAATGTACTAATAGCAACAAGATCTTTTTCTCAGGGGGTGTTTGGTTATGCTAGTTTCTATTGGGTTATTAGGTAGAAGGTATTTGAATAAAATTGATTTATTATAATTATAAATTTATTATAAAGTATTTAAATTAAAACAGTAATGTTGAAAGTTTAATAATGAAACTAATTAAAAAAAAAATATTAAAAAAGAAAGGCCTTTAGTAATTATAAAAGAACTTACTTGATGTGAATTAAGTTAAACTAACCAATGTTGTTTATGTGATGGCAAGTAAGATTATCAAATACACTAATTATTAAATATCAAGTAAATTCCTTTTTTTTTTTAACTTATAAAATTCAACTAACTACTACAAAATTTTTTTTAATAAATTACAATTTTATCTGACCTTGATATGTAAAGTCCTGTTTCCTGATTGGTGGAAAAATCTGTAGGTGATCTATGAAAAATGGAGACGAACGAAGTGATACGTGGTATTTGCGATTTTTGGTAAACTGAAGTGTTGTTAGACGATTAGTCTCTTGTGTAATTATTGTCCTTTGTTTGTTCTTTAAATTTTAGTGTTGATGGATTATAGTTCCTTTTGTTGTATTATAATAGTAAGTACTCTTCCTTTTTTTATATCAACCGAAAATGTTTTAATTTCACTTTTGATTAGTTTTCAATGTCACTTTTGGCACTTGGTTTTACTTTGTATTTTTAACGTCACTTTATTATAACTACTTTTTAAAAAAACTGTTTGTTCACTTTTTAACTGACTGTTCACACTCACTGATCTTCTCTTTTTGATTTCCAATAATAAACTTCCCAAAAACTGTTTGTTCAAATTGACTATTCACACTCAGATCTTCAATGTTTGACTACCAATTATCTACTACTCTTTTAACGACCTCTGTTCAGTCTTTTATAGGTTTTCAAAATTTCTAGAATCTTCGTTTTTGTTCTATGGCTTAGACATTTCTGGAAAAAATATGTGTATCTCTTTCTTTCATATTTATGACTAGACATACTCGCTTTGTCTATCATCGATAATTCCAGAATAAAATATAGTAAAATATATCTGTCTCCTTTTTACACATTATCTGTCATTTTTTTACACATTATATAATCAATTTTCGCGAAGTTTCTACTAAGTACTAGATATAATATCGATACATTATATAATAAAATAATTTCCAACTTAAAATTTTCTTACAAATACACAAAATATACAATAAAATAATACAATATAATTAAAATTATTTGATTAAGTTAATATTAAACAACTTCTGTTGATATTTTAATCATTATACTATTGTCAAATATTTAAACATTACAATCAGCCCCCGATTATTTAAAAATATTTGTATAGTCATATAGAAATTTTTTTAAATAATCTGTTAAATATTTTGAAATTCTAAGTATATCATACGATATATTTTTTTATTTTTTTTATACTAACTAAGGTACAAAAATTTGTTTCGTGAACATTTAATAAAAACGAAGAAGAATCCTTTTTACCGTTCCGTGCACAGAGTCTAGTTCTTAGTTCTATGATCAAATCAAATCAAATGTCAAATTTTAAAATCATCTGTTTATTTATTAACTACAAATTAAATTTGCATATTATGTTTTTAATTAATATGTTATGTTAAATTGATCTAAATATCACCTTTATATGTTTTAGGATTTTGAAAATATTTGCATCTGAGAATATTTAAGTTATTTATAATTCTCTCGAATAAAGAGCAAAAATTTAACATTATATTAGGTATGGTTTGAACGAAATATTAATAAGATTGTTTTTCTCTTCTTTATTGGATCACTCTAAGTAAGTATTGATCTTAATAATAGATATTTTATCATCTTGTCTAAGTGTTGTTAGATCTT